>OX578284.1:37980829-40637266 GCA_951217055.1 Gerris lacustris
ATATATATATATATATATATATATATATATATATATATATATATATATATATATATATATATATATATATTACATGTATAGTACATTGGGTTAAAAAAGGCTTTTCTCTCTAGTAATAAACAAAAGCAGGATGTAGGTCGTTACTAGTAACCGCAGATTATGTCACGTACTAGATACATCGTTTTTATCCTTTTCCTTGTTTCTTTCGTTTTTTTGTTGTATTATAAAAAACCTCTTTAATATTTCGTAATTGCTTTTATTTTAAAATTCTTCTACGAGTATACGTGTATAATTTACGAAAAAAAAGAGAAAACTACAAAAATATCTAGGTATATATTATATATTTTTTTGAAGAAATAGTTTAGTGTATCTAACTAAAAAAGAAACACTAGTCGTGACTATAATAATGAAACCTTTAAGACGAAAGAAGAACAAAAATAAATATATTTTTAAGATCATAACAGGTTTTATATTCTGTAGAAAAAAAAATGTAATAAAAGTGAAAGGAAAAAAAGCTCTGCCAATGGTCTCTTTTGCATTGACTAATAAAACTAAATCGTTGTTAACTCAAAACCTATACACTGAGAGAAAAAAAGGACTTTTTTCGACTTATACGCAGTCGAAATGATGCTGCGTGTAAATAAGGTTGAACGTAGGAGGTCTTCCAGTCGAAGTCTATACTGCGGCCATTATACTGTGACTCAGCTGAGTGTATATATCGAACATTTCGATATATCGATACTTTTTATGCTGAAACTTAGTGTAACGCTATACTGCGAGGCAACCGAATAGAGTAGGTGAATGTGACACATTCACGTTCATTTTTGACTGTGTAGCAGTCGAATGGAGCAGTCGAAAGACATATTCACGTTCATTTTCAACTGTGACGCAGTCCAATGGTGCAGTCCAAGCGTCACGTTCACGTTCATTTTGAACTGTGAATCAGTCAAACAAGTAAATTTCTACCGCTATGCAGCGTAATATTTTATTTATTGTACCAGCCTACAGCAGTATTGTACTTCTAGTCAGTTGAATTTCAACTGCCTCCCTCAATTTTCTACCGCTATGCAGCGTAATATTTTATTTATTGTACCAGCCTACAGCAGTATTGTACTTCTAGTCAGTTGAATTTCAACTGCCTCCCTCAATTTTCTACCGCTATGCAGCGTAATATTCTATTTATTATACCAGCCCACAGCAGTATTGTACTGCTAGTCAGTTTAATTGCAACTGTTATGCAGCGTAATATATTATTTCTTATACTAGACCACAGTAGTATTGTACTGCTTGTCAGTTTAATTGCTACTGCTATGCAGCGTAATATATTATTTCTTATACTAGACCACAGTAGTATTGTACTGCTTGTCAGTTTAATTGCAACTGCTATGCAGCGTAATATATTACTTCTTACTATTACTTACTAGGCCACAGTAGTATTATACTTCTTGGCAGTTGTACTTCAACTGCTACACAGCAGTTGTGTCGACTGAAGTTTGGTTGGAAAGGGGAATACTTTCAGCTGCAGCCCAGATGAAATATAAGGTGGTATGCTGTCGAGAGAGTAAGCTTTAGCTTCTGCTTAACTGCTCCAAATTTGGGAACACAACTGCTCCAAATTTGGGAACAGTAGAGCAGGCGTTACGCCAATGCTTACCCCCGACTGCATACAACCTTTATTTTCATCTAAGCTGCTGCTGTATTATTAAAATATTACTTAATTCTTAAGTCCTAAAATTAGGACTTTAAAAATAATTGTAATATTTTAAATTAGAAGAAAAACATGTAAGAGGCAGATTTGATTTTACATAAAAAATTTTATTATTATTATTTTTATGAATACAAATTTACAATTATATATTACGTCCAACATAAGTATAAAATAAAATTTAATTAAAATCCAATATATATATATATATATATATGCATTCATGTAAGTTAAATAATAGAGGTATAAATTTCAAGTTAAAATATTCTTTATAAAGAAAAAGGAAAACATAGTTCATACATATTTTAGTTACAAATTTAAGGCACAATATTAAAAGTTAATGTATAAAATAAAATAATATTTAGGTGTATAATATACATATATATATATATATATATATATATATATGTGTGTGTGTGTGTTTAAAAATGCATAATTATCACACACACACACACACACATATATATAATAAAGGTAAAATTAAAAGCATAATATTACAAGTTAATATTTTACTAAATTTAAAAAATTTAAGCTGTTTATGTGTGTAATATATATCATAAAATTTAATTTATATACAAATACTAATAATAATATGTATGTATATATATATATATGTATATGAACACATTTAATGCCTAGTATTACAATTTAAAATATTCTTTATAAAGAAAACATAGTTTATACATATTTTAGTTACAAATTTAGGCACAATATTAAAAGTTAATGTATAAAATAATATTTAGGTGTATAATATACTATATATATATATATATATATATATATATATATATATATATATATATATATATATATATATATATATATGTGTGTGTGTGTGTGTGTGTGTGTGTTTAAAAATGTATAATTATCACACATCACACACACACACACACATATATATAATAAAGGTATAAATTAAAAGCATAATATTACAAGTTAATATTTTACTAAATTTAAAAAATTTAAGCTGTTTATGTGTGTAATATATATCATAAAATTTAATTTATATACAAATACTAATAATAATATGTATGTATATATATGTATATATATGTATATATATATATATATATATATATATATATATATAATTTAAAATATTCTTTATAAAGAAAACATAGTTCATACATATTTAATAGCTTTACAAACATCTGTTGATTTTACTTTGTAATAGTCTTACAATAATTAACATATTTATCATTTGTGGTGCAAAATTATATTTTTATTCATTCTAATAATTGAATAGTTTGATCACAATTACTATTCATTGTAATTCTTGTGACCTTATCTTTTCTTATTTAAAGATAAAAATATTATTCATAACCATTTTGTTAATTTTGTTATACATTTGAAATATTAGGTTACATTGCTCTTAATAATTATGTACACTAAGAAGACACTTAATGTATCAATTACTAATCTATGGAATTTCTAAAAACCACATATATTTTCCCATTGGGCAATGAACACATTAGATTTGGGAAGATGAAGCATGTATCCTGAAGTCTATAGGACATGTCGAGTCTCCCTTCCTCGACTTCATAGGCAAAGAAGTGATCATCAAAGTCAATCGTAAACATTTCTTTTCCGGTTAAAAAAATATTTTGGGTCTTACTATCTATGTAAATATGTTCAATATAAAAGAATTTGGGCAAATTAAATCGTTCTTCATCCAAGCCAATGCAAATAAGTTGGTTTGGTCGGTACACTATACCTTCCAACTCCACACTAACGACACCATATAGGGTGTTACAGGATGGCAATTTAAATTTTGTTTTTAGGGCGCACAACAGAGAGGGACATAATTTGTGATATTTGGCCGGTTTAAATGTATCAGGGAGTGTATTAGCCAGGAGCATGTCGTTTAACTGCAATTGATGACGCACGCTAATGGTTTTTGTTATATTTATCCTATTGCCTGTGGCTCGAGCAGCCACTTTAAGTATTCTATGTTTTGCCTCAAACCTCATAGACCACAAAGGTCTCAAAGGGCCAAATTTTTTTAACATTGAAGGATAATGTATCAAGTTGTGAAATTTCGGTTGTAACCTATCACGACAAGATAATTTCAAGTACAGTTTATTGAAATCACTTACATATTGAGCCAGGTTCTCAGGAAGGTAGGGAGACACGGCATCCGTCATACAAGTGGACATTATTCGCCTCAAAAGCAAAAACAAAGCCCAATATTTATTGCCCAATGGGATTTTTGTTCCTACAAATAGTGAGAAATACCTAAGGAATGTCAAGCATTCTGCTGATGACATTCTCCATTTTATTCCACCAGATTGCCAGACCAAAGGTTGAGGCTTTGAGCCTGAATCTGGGCCATAATCAAACAAAACGATGTGATCGTTCAAGTAATTCAAAGAGAATAGTTTATCTCTTATTAAAGAATTTATCACAAGGGTCATAACATATTGACAAACACCTTCCAATAAATCATGCATAATATCTACAGCTACATGTTGAAATAACTTAAAACCTTTGACTTTTAACCAGACACACCTTTCCTTAATGCCCGTAGCTGAAACGTTATCACTTTGCAAGTCCTCATTGTAATTTTCCATATTTCTAAGAAAATCTGATTTCTCACGCGTAAGCTTAGCTAGCTCACGTTTGCCTCCTTTACATATCCGGCAGTAATGAGAGGCGCTAAAACTTTCGGTAAAGCCCAGGATCGAGTTTAATCCCAAATTATCTCCGGTTATACAAGCTAATCTGAATTTAACAGTGCCAGTGAAACTGTCAACAGCAATTTCTACTCCAGTATTAGCTAAATAATTTAGCTCGTCTATTACACTTGCAAATATTTTCTCGTTACCTTTGGAAACAGCCCTATCCGAGGAATGAAACAGAAGACCCAAGAATATATAGTTAAGCTTGGAAGCATATTTTGGCGGAATGCAAGGCATGGATACGTACACTGCTCCCAACTTGTGAATGGATGAGTGACTACCAAGGGGATTTGATGTTTCAAAATCGTCAAAATAAAGTGTAAGAGGGTATAACTTCTCATTTGCATTTAAATGATGGTTTGAGTACGTTTTCTGCCATGCACTACCTTGAATTATATTCATCGGGAAAGGGAAGTTTTGGCAAAAATTTATGTAACTATCAATTTCTTTTAAAAGACCAGGAATTGATAAAACCTTTTTAAAAACATTTCTCAATGGAACAAAGGAAGCAAAACAAGGCCCAAGTTTAGTTGTACCACCTCGTCCGGCCACTGGACGATTCATTATAAATTTCTGTTTTGGGGGAATGTAAGTTCCAATATTAGTGTAAAAATTAAGTCGGAGGTGTTGACTGCGGAAAGTTTCATTGCACTGTGTTATGGATCCTAATAAAGTTTCAGTGAATGGCCCTAAGTGATTACAAGTGCCATCTCTAGCACTGTCTTCTGCAAATCGATTTAACACAAAACAAAACGAGTCTTTCATATATTCTTCATACCTATTATAAAATAACTGAATGTAATTAAGGGGTATTTGTGGGTTGGCCTGTAGCTTGCTAAACATCTTAGCAGCTGTATCTAAAAATATTTTTTTTAAATTTTCGGGCGAAAAATCAAAGCGTAAGTTTTCCCCATTAACCGTCTCATCTTGTGAGATATTTATTTCTGAGTCTTTAATACCTTCTCCTACCTCGTTCCCATTCCTTTCACAGACCACGTTGTTTAAAGAGGGCGCGACACCACTTGGAGAAGTGGCACAATGTTCAGACTTTAAATGATAACGCAAGGTATACAAGCTGCCACATACTCTGTAGCAGCCTGGCTCGCCACAGCGCAACGAAAGATTGTCCCCTGGTGAAAAGTCAAGGTGCATACGTTTGATATGAACTATAAGATCGCTTACAGATTTGAATCTATGTTTACAATCGTGGCACGATAGCATGATGACAGTTGTTACAATGTTGTTTCCTTACGCACTATACGATATCAGTTGCGGGTTCTTCTTTAAAATGTTTAAGTTTTACCCAAGTGGAATAAACACTTTGGGGAAGGGAACTCTCTTCTATTTTGTAAAATAGTTTTGATATTAGAATCCAAATGTTCTCGGCCTCAGGAGGAAATTTAATATTAAGAGCATAGCATAATATTAGGTAAAATTCAACAGCATCTGCAGTTGAGTTGAATTCGTATAAAAACTCCCCGTCAATTACAATGTATGCTTTAACAATGTCTACGCAAGATGGGCCTATTGCAATAATGAAGGGCTGCAGATGCCTTTTTAAACTTTTAAACTCAGCAGTTAATTTAACAACCCGGTCTTTGCCTTCCGCAACTGATGTCGTATGGTAAATAAAAAAATTTAACGAACCAATGCGATCTGACTGCACACCTTCTTTTCCTGTCGCTGTAGACCTCTCTCTGTAGCCTGTAGACGATAAAGTGAAGGGCAACAGGAACAGGGTCGCTGTAATCTTCTTCGCACTGTCACCTAATCAACAAAAAAAAAAAAAAAATTAAAATTAAAATCAGACAATTCCTCATCCTCCAAATGTAACAAGGCAACTTACAAATCCATCTCTAAATAGGAGTTATTTTACAAAAATAATAGGCATATTTAATAAATTCATGCGAAGTAATGTCATTTATGTAAATAAACGACATTACTTCAATGAATCAAAAGTATAACATTTACAAATTCACCTGATGTGGCGTGATCAAGGAAAGTTAAAAGTATCTTTCTCTGAGCGGGATCTTTGCTGTACGAGTCTCTCGCCAATTTTAATATTGCTTTATGATACTTGGCAACCTGGTCTGCTACTTTTATTTTTGCTTTTCCTTCTCCTGCCACCTTATCGAAATCCAATCTTAACTGCAACAGAAATAAAACAAATTATAATTTAAGTTTTAAATTAAAGCGCCTCCCTGTTAAACCTATCTTTCTCTCTCACCATATAAATTGTTAATATCTAGATGTATGGAAAAGCATGCTGATTTAAGATAGGAATAAAGAATATAAGAACTTACAAGAATTTCAGCAGTTGACTGCTGTTTAAGAGGTGGATATTTTTCAATTTGTTCTAAAATGGTGAGCTCCGATGTGTCACCTTCCCAAGAACGGATGGCAAAGGTCTCTCGCCAGGCTTCTTCAAGGTAGGCCGTGGTTTCTGTGGACGTGTATTCCCGAAGAATTGCCAACTTAGTACGGACACCTTCAGATGTTTCTGAAATTAATATCAAAATGCAATTACAGTCATGACAACTTTCTGACTGTTGTATGTACACAGTTAATGTGGTAGGCATGGAATAGGATCATTTATGATGTTTCTTATTATTTAATGTAAGATATTTAAATTTAATGTTAAGTGGCGTTAAAAGCAAATAAACTAACTATACATACACCATATAAGCACATTGATGTTTTTATTTACTGTGATTGAGACAACACACTAATTAAATTTACTTTCACTTCTCAGTTTATTTACTTTATGTTCTATTAACTTCACTCGTCCATACAACATACAATACATATTATAATAAAGTGACTCACCAGGTTTATCAGCTTTCGTCGCCTGTTTTCTGGATCTTCCTCTTTTGGTTGGTGGAGAATCATGTGATGTCAGCGAAGAACAACCCTCAGAGCTCTCTGACGACGGTGATTCATCCACACTGGATCCTGGCAATGATGAACGAGTCCGTTGTCGCTTCAGCAACCCCTCTAGCCTTAGTGTCTTTTTGAAGTTCCTGTAGGTATTGTAGAGAGCTCCAACAGGTTCTCTTGAAAAGCTGGGGCCCAGCCTCGGATCCTCTTCAGATTCTGACGACAATCTTTTATTCCGTAAAACTTTTTGTGTATATCGGAAGAAAAAATCCGCTGGATATCTAGGTTGAAAAATTCGACCTAAATGTCCTCCCCACTCAGCCAAACAGGATAGCGTTATTGCTTTGTTAATTACAATGCATTCGGCTAAATGCCTGCAAACTACACGGCCTATTTCAGTAATTTCTGATTTGGAAAGATCCTGGCCCCTCTTCTTCAGTAAATGTGGACATTTACTTCTGAGGAGTACCTCTGCTGGGTTCAGATTACTCTCCGATACTGAAGGGATCCTTTCAAGAGGCTCTGCCTGGTTTTCGGTCTGGCTGCGAGGTAAGTGCTTGGGGGTTGAACATGTGAACAATTCACTCGTTGAAGGCTCCCCAGAGCTTTGTGTATTTACAAATTCTTCTAGGTCCTCCAACTGGCTGTTTAAGTCTACAAGTTCAGCAATAACCTAAAATATCAAAACACAAAATTCATTAATACTTAATTCGCCAATAAAATTTACAACCGGATTCGTTTCAATAATGTAAGCTGGGAAAGGTTAAAAAAGTACAAAAAAAATCACTAATTTTAAGTTAATATTACGGGTGAGAATTAACTAGTATTAAGTAATGCTTTAGTACTTTATTGTTGATACACTTTGTCAAACACTATACATTTGTATGACTTATGCATCAGAGAAATGATAAAAGTGGGATTTGTACATAGGAGAATGAATATTCCTTTTTCAAAAAATACTACAAAGCATTAACTTAAGACTAACCAAAAAAATTAAATTGGACAGTCAAAAATAGGTGACCAAAATAGTGGAAATTTACCAATGCTACAAATAAACACACATCTATATACCTATGCGTATATACTATACAGTATGTCCCCAGTTTGAGTTGCAGGTGTAAATGAAAAAAAAAAAATCTACTTTTTATGACATAAATTACCTTAAGATATTATAAATAAATAATTTTATAGAGTAACATTTCTTCAAAAATTAAAAAAAAAAAAAAAAAAAAAACACTTTTCTCTTGATACAATGTTTAAAAATTGTAATCTTTGGGTGCATTGCACATAGCATGCAATTATCAATATGACAATTTTTCATTTCACAACAAGCAACAATTATTATTAAGAGTAATTTCTTTTTTAATTTTTTTAACTTATTTTTTGTCGAAAAATTATGTTTTTTGTCATTTACACCTACACACAGTATATGTGATAAACATATAGTATGTACATAATAGAATATGTAGCCTTACAGATTGTTAGAAAGACTTTCATTGTCATTGGCCCAATGCAAAATGTAATTAAGATTAAACAAATATTTAAATCTTCAATAATCGTGGGTAAGTTCTCATATTACTACAATCATGGAGAAACCACTGTATTAATTACAATAAACTTTAAACACAAGTGTAAATATAATTCACATTAGATTTTACTAAGTGTTGAGGATTTAACAAAATTGTAAACCATAAACGATGGCTTATACAATGGTTATAGTCATAAAAAGAGATCAAAATGTAAGTAATACTATCAATTACGAAATAAAAGTGGACTAACCGGTGCTTGCTTCCGACCATTGTACCACTCCAGGTACTTTCGTCGAAATGTCAAATATGTCGCCAGGTTAGGGAATGTGGACACTATGTAATTCTTGTCAATCACAGAGGACATTTCCTCCAAATTGGAAAATGCAGTTATTCCTTGGGCTAAAAACAAAAGGCAGTACGGTTGACTTGTTTGGGCAGAATAGACAATATACATATATACATATACATATATATACATATATACATATACATATATAAATACATATCTATATATATATATATATATATATATATATATATATATATATATATATATATATATATATATATATATATATATATATACATATACATATACATATACATATACATATACATATACATATCTATATATATATATATATATATATATATATATATATATATATATATATATATATATAGATATTTATCATGGAGAGCATTATTGTTTCTTTGTCAATGTAAGAACATTCGACTGCACCAGCGAATATTATAAGAGCTATTTCATTTAAATGATTTATGTTATTAACATTATTATTACTAGAGGGACGTGAAAGGATAACTGACTTCATCTGACATTGCGCGAACAAAGCGTTTAGTTAAACACTTATAAACATAAAAAAGCATCATCTTGTATATATATGAAAATTCGATAGTACAACACAATAATTATTAACTTATTTATTTATTTTTATTTATGTATAAGCCTCAACGGCCACTCCCGCGCACGAGTATCTCATGCGGGGGTGCACTATTATTAATTTCAGAATACTTTTACAATTTATATTGATGTAATTAAGGAGAAATGTTATAATTTATGCTACATATTTATAAGAGTAATCATCTGTTGTAACAAATCGTATGGTGGAATAAAGAATTATTATATTAATTATTTAAACAATTTTTTTACGAGCCCTCTACAGCCTTAGCCACGCGGAGGAATACAATGGACATATTTGACAGAAAGTAACATAATAAATTTAATAACACAGTACGCAACACGGAGACGCAATAGATAAATATGTGTATGACAGAACAATAAACATTAATTATACAAATAATTAATGATTCATCTTAAGAATTGTTAGGTTTAAAGGAGAAAAACTGACTTACCTGTTAAAGCTTGAATGCATGCTTCATCGAGTCCCCACTGAAGAAACAATTCTCGAACCTCACTCATTGCACAAGCTTGGAGAAAACGTTTCACCAATTTAAGTCCGAATAACTGAATAAGTCTCATATATAGACAATATGTAAAGATTAAAATGATATAGAAGTGTAAAGAACTCTAAAGCAATGATCTGTAATGTAGGAAGCACAACTGAAGAATGACTTCCGTTCAGCTGGGGTAACCTTTATATAGGGTTCCCCCCACCTACCACCGGCCCTTCAGCTCGGAGGCAGTCGAAGACGTATTTTGTTCAACTGATACACAGTTAAGACAAAGTACTTATACTTGGTCGCAGTTGACTTGAAATGCACCTGCCTTATCTTCAACTGAGTCACAGTTGATGATCTTTTTTATTAGTGACTCATTTTACGTAGTATTTTTTTAACGCATTCTAAGTAATAAATGCATTTTCATAAATCACGAGTTTAATTGAAGCGAACATAGCGAGCTTCCTAAATTTTATTCAACAAAATATGCTACGTATTTGACGGTGTGTCTGAAACATAATATGACGATAACTTGAGTACAAGTTGACCGATTTTGATGAAATTTTGTGCACATGTTCATTTTACCAATGCTCAGAACGAGTTTGCCGGACAACGTTGTCTGCCCAAGCGTTCGTGCGCAACGCTCGCGTAAACGTGCCCTTTAAAATTAAAATTTGAATTTTAGGATAGGAAAAAATTCTAATTTTATCTATTCGACGAGACAAACCTTTTTTTTCATTAACAGAGTTATGCACATTGTTCCGAACGACAAAATAAACCACGTGTAGGATTGATTTTTCAATACCTATATACTATAATCATGTTTTTATACGCAAATACAAATCTATTCTCTTTTATTCTATTTCATAGCTAGAACGTAGGGGAGAATCGTTTATTTAGGTGGATACTACAGTTTTCACACAGTCTATATTAACTTAGTTCTTATAGACGATGAAGATTATCATGTGTATATACTTTCTAAGTTTAAATATAGTCTCTAATGCTCACTTATAATCAATAATAATATTGTCAATAGTTATTTTTGCTGTCTGACAATATTCTCTTCAAACTTTAGCAGTTCCAAAATTTATTTGTAATTTTTTGGATGGTCTAAAAGATTAGTAAGCTTCATAACGGCCCAAGAGGGGTTGACGCATACTTTCTATATATACAAAATTACTTCCCAAATACTATGCCAGTTCCAGTGTTCAATTCAGGTAAATTTTAACCTTACTGAGGGTTTGAATAACCGTTAAAATTTATCTTTCATAAGCATAAGTATAATGGTTTTTTCTGATTCTCCTAAAAAGGTCTAATCCTCTTAAGTCAAAGGGTATTTTTTTAAACTTTTAATACCTATATAACCTCTGAATCGTAACGGTTCTTATACACATTACTATTCAAGTAAAGAAAAATAAAACCAATAAACACACCATATAGATTAGATTAGGTTACCCAAGAAAAAATCTGTACTAAATAAATGTACCCCTAAAACACTGTTAAATTATTTCAAAACTACCTCCAGAACATTTATATATATGTAATAATAATAATAATATGTAACGTACCGTAGTTAACTATTTGTTTTATTAACTATTTCATTAAAAATAGTAATAAATGTACTTATGAGGTATGCTGAATTCCAGTTGAAACTAAATATTTTCAACTGCCTTTATGCTTTATTAATTAATTTTTTCGGCTGCCACGATTCTGGAAACAACAATACTGCGACCGAGCCGAGTCAAACTATACTGCATTGCAGTATAGGGGTGTTTTAAACTGCGAAACAGTTTAGTGGTTATGCTGCACAGGAGTTGAATGATATGTTCGACTTGACTCCAGTATACCATCAACTGCTACGCAGTCTGAAAACGTCTATGCTGGGTCGCAGAATAGGCCTATACTGCACCTCAGTATGGGAATGAATTTTTTCGACTAGTACGCGGTTGAAAAATGGTGGCAGAATAAGTTATACTGACTATTTAGCATAATTTTCTCTCCGTGTAGGTTTAGAGAAAAAGTTATAAGAACAAAATTTATTTATTTCATAGTCCTCTACATTTGTTATTTGAAACTATTTCTATCTGCAATATTTAAGGAATTACAAGCGAAAAACCGAAAATGGGCCGCCATTTTTCAATATATTTAGGGGACGTTTAGTATATTCAACAGAAAGCTGAACACATCTCCACCAAGTTTCTTGCTTGTACTAATTTTTTCGAGGTTCGGCTGTTTTTTGGCCTATTTTTACTGCTCTATATATGTAAAATATGTCTGTATAAATATTGTTATTTCTATGGGAAATAGTACATCTATGACACAAATCAATAAGTTGTCTATCAACATCATGAATATCTTTTTTTTGTTTTAGCCTTAAGTTGATGCAATTTAATTGTTATAACTGAGTTTAGTTGGTTTTTTATTCAAATACGAGGGTTAATAAGCAGCATGCGACTAATTTACACAGTACTCAGAGCTTGATAAGTGCCAAGTAAATATAATAATCACAGCTGAGAAACATCCTTGTGAGCAAATAAATCAGATGAATTAAGTTGATAAGAGAAAGCACTGATAACAGGGGGATTACAACTCTACACTGCAAACACACATTGAATCCAAGCAACTCGAGGTTAAGGAGTAGAGTCATCGCTTCCTGCACTCTCAGGTTGGTTTTCTATATAACTTTCTCTATGTGTAACCACCACTAATTATGGCAACTTATCCAAATTTGGTCTATAAGGAAAGCAGAGAGAAGTTTTTAGCATTGGGGGGGGGGGGGGGGGGGGGGAGGGGGAATTGAATTAGGTTTCCATAATGAATATTTCATTTAATTGTGTAACTCGAATTTTATTTGGGTTCATACGCACCAAGGTGTATAGAGTAATATTCTCTTTACACCTTGCGTACGCACTAATGGGACCGATTCTCGGCTCGGCCCGGATGCAATTAAAAACATTAAATTGAATTAGGATCTGTACAAAAGATCGGGGCGATTGCCGGCTGGACCCGGAAAGATATAGGTTATAGGAATGAAGAGGATTCCTTAAGCAAATTTTCGTTTCGATCCAGAATTATGTGTAAGAACACCACTTACTTAAGTGACATTGTTTTGTTCACAACAAGTAATAAAACCTAACACATGAAAGTCTGATATGATAGCTTACATTTTTATAAAGTTTTACGGTCTCAAGGTAATTTTTTTTTTATAAAAGTGGCAATTTGTTGGATGTTATCTTATAAAAACTTTAAATTTATTATTTATTTCTAAATATGAGCTTAGAAAACATAAATTATAGTGTTGCAAGGGGGAAGAAATTAAAGTTATTTGCCATAAGATCTGCATTTTGATTTCGATGATGATTAGCATGCCATATCTTGCGGAGCTTTGTTCAGTTTAAAATAGTTTCTTCCATCGAAATTCGTAGTTTCGACCGAGTATGTTATATTTACACATAATATTATTATATTATATAATTAAATAAATTAATCACTACTTAGATAACTTTTCAACTTCGTCAAATTCAGATAATAGCGTTAAAGCCGAGGCCACACAAACTTCATTTCTTTGGTTCATTCATTCGGTGAACTTTCATTTCTACAAATGTGTCTATTATTAAATCGCAGGCAAGTTTATTCATTTCATCAGTTTCGATGTACAATAATGATAGTTACTCAGTTTTTCTTGGGCTAATTTATTTCATTGATATCGTCTTTTACTCTTTTTAACACAGAAAAAGATCGCTCCCCTGAAGCATTACTAATGGGGAGTGTTAAATATATCTATATACTATATAATATATAATATAAAATTAAAGTTTTGTCTGTATACATTGGTCAGAATTGAAATTTTATTGGATACTTTTTCATTTTAAATGTGTAATTTTTTCTTAGTGTAATTTTCGCATGTGTAATTTTTTCCCTGTGTAATTTTATCAACGTGTAATTTCTTCCATGTGTAATTATTTTTGTGTAATTTTTTCCTGTGTAATTTTATCACGTAACCAGGAAAAATTGATACTATATTATTTTATATTATTTTAAGAGGGTTTCTTAAATTTTCGTCTTTAATCCTAGAGAAAACTGAATAAATTAATTTTCTATTTCGAGTATGTCGATGTCACTTTTAAAAAATTCTTTTAAATATTTAGTGTATCGATGCAGTTTATATAAAGATATAAATGCTCGTGTTAATTAAAAAAAATTGAAATATATTAACACTTTTATACCCCCTTCGATCTCCTAGTAAGTTGAGAACAAATCACGTCACAAATTTTATAAAATCAATTAACTTTAAAATATGTTTTTTCTGAAAATCGATTACTATGGTATTTTACCCTTTCATCGTTCAATTTTTGTTTTTTCAATAATTGTAAAACAAACTCATTCCCTAATTACTTAATCATTACGGTTTTTTTCCTCCTTGCCACTGCAGGCTATTGTTAAATGGAAAACTTTTCTACCTAGCCTAGTTAAATTATAGCTTTATTTAATTACATTAAATGGGCCTACAACTATTTTTCAACTGTTTGTTGGGGTACTCAAAGAGTGTTTGTGAACTGTGAACGTTAAATAGTTTGTTGCATTTTTTCGATGGGAGAATAGTTGTTGCGCCATCTGATCTGATAATAAGTTAAGCAATTTCTATATACAAAAATGTGTAAGATAAGAGAATTAATCAAGTGGTTGTTGCAGGTGGTCTTGGAGGAAGAAATGAGAATGTTGGTAGAGGTGGTGATGACCCTGTGTTTCTGTTTTGTGCTCACTATTGCCTGGACCTTAGTCAAGTTGAGAAGAAACAAGGGGTACTGGTTAAAACAAGGTGTACAGGGACCTCGGCCTCACCTCTTCTTCGGCAACATGGGTGAATGTTACATGAAGCAGTGCTCCTACCCTGAGAAGCTTCGGCAGATGTACCTAGATAATAGACAATACCCCATCTTCGGCTATTTCAACATGATGATCCCCGTGCTGGCTGTCAACGATCCATCCTACGTGGAGAAGATACTGAAGACGGACTTTAGTTGTTTTACAGACCGTTTCCCTTCGGCCTTCGCACGCAGGAATGAGCTGCATCGAAACCTTTTCAATCTTAACGGGCCTCAGTGGAAGGCCATAAGGAATAGGATGGCACCAGTTTTTACTGCATTTAAGCTCAAATCCATGACTCCTCACATGGAGCGATGTTTCGAGAACACGAGGAGCTATATCCAGGAGAGCGAAGGCGAGTGTGGCGTGGATATGAAGGAGGTAGCCTCGGTGTACAGCCACGATGTTATTGTCCAGTGCCTATTTGGGATAGAGTCTCGAGAGCTTAGCCGCCCTGGCACCAGATTTCGTCGAATGCAGACTGAGTTCTTCGAAATGACCTTGGGAAAGCTCCTCTATTTCACCGTTATTGACCAGTTCCCCCGGGCTGCCGAATTCCTCAACATCACCCACTTCTCAGAGCGTACCGTCAGCTATTTTCGCAAACTTGTGGAAACCGCTATAAACCAGAGGTCGGCCAAGAAGGATAATCGAGAAGACCTCGTCCAGATCCTGCTCAAAATGAGGGAGAAACGTACCCTGGACGTCTACGACTGGGAGCACTCGGAGCTACACAATGAGACCCACTCTTCATCCCTACCTATAGAGACTTTAGGTACGTAAAACGTAACCATTCTCTCTTCACTCTATTCAAATTCTCTTTTATTGCAAACTCTTCCTTAACGAAAGCTAGAATCAAGCACAATCAAGGTAGAATCAAAATGTCGTAGTGCATTGGGCATTGGGTATTTTAGATTTTCTATGTGACTGTCTATGTATGGTTATGAAGTTAGCTTTTTTCTTTGTAGAGGTGACAGACTCACTGGTAGAGTCACAGGCGATGATATTCTTCCAGACGGGAGTAGAGTCTCTGGTGGCCAGCTTCTGCTTCGCCGTGTACGAACTGTCTAGGTGTCCTGAGGCTTTGACCCGACTCAGACATGAAGTGGACGAAGTAACACGTCATCACGGCTCCGCTCTTACTCCCAAAGCTCTTAACTCCATGACTTACCTCGATATGGTCATTAAAGGTACAATCTCTCCATAAATACTCTTATTCTAAGACTGTAGGTTCCTAGCTACGCCAGGTGATTCTATAGGCTTTCCTCAAATATAGATTCAACACTTGACTTGGCCAATTCCAAGGAAATACAGAAGAAATTATGTGTGCACTGGATTAGATATGTATGTTGTGGATATCAGAAATAGATTAAGTTGAACAATTAGCTACACCCTACACATCGTGTTGAGTTTAGCTTATAATAATTTCTTCTTTGTCAACAAGTTACCATATATTTGCAACAATTCAACTCCACAGTTTAAAAACAGTTGCACATGCATGCTCTCTTTAAACAATACGTAAATTAAAGCAAGTACATATAGTTTTAGTCTAGCGGCCCTAATGCTGCTTCCTTTTCTTCTTTGTTTTGCCTCATAGAGCCTCTTACTTCAACCTAAAATCCAAGGTAAAGTATTGAGATGGATGATTTTTTGATGGAGTTACTCGTTTGAAGTAAGGTCCCTGAGTCCTTAATAATAAGTTTAACAATAAAGGCCGTTTCATTTTTTTATTTTACTCTAACCTGTGGACTAAAGTTATATAGAATAGACATGTTGTTGCACTGACATTGTTTGACGTTTGAATTCTTGGGTTGCAAAAAAAAATTCACGTTTTTTCTCCCCTAGAGTGCAGGCCTACGAGTATGGGGGCTATTTCTTCGATCAATTATTCTATTAATAATAATTATTGAGTGTTTATTAAAATTACTGCAAATATAAATGAAAAAAAAATTATTAAGTTATAAAAGCTACGAGTTTGTAATGTAGTTGCGTAGAAAAGTAGGCCCCATACAGATTGCACTGCTGCGCGGTGCACAAATTGAAACTAAATACACCAAACTAAAGCAAACTCTCCAGTGCAACAACTTGTCTATTCTATATAACTTTACTGTGGACCAACATCAAATTCCAACCACCAACCTATCCACAGACGATAAACATTAACTTCAACATGGTATATTGACAACAAGTTGATCGTCTAAAGCGGCCTTAAAAAAATTAGGTAATGTCTGGGTTAAATGTTGTCAACTTTAAAGTCGATTTAGTTGACAACCAAGTTGATCGTCAATAGGCCGCTTCAGTTAAGTAAATTAGCCTACTTGTAGTAGGGGGCTCTGTCCCTTACTAGCTTTGCTCGTTAACACCCGAAATGTGGCAGCTGCCTTGCGAATTCACTGCTTTGCGTGCTTGCGCCCCTCCCTTCAGGAGGATCACAGGCCTGTGAGGAGGTCAAGGTGTGGTGTATTACATAAAGCTTTTTAATTAAAAGTAATTTTTAATTTATTATGGAATTAAGAATAAATTACCGTTCAAATGATAAAAATAAAAAAGTTCGACAACCCTAAACTAACTCTCAAAAACAATATTTGGTAATATTACCACATGACCGGCATTATTTTCATTCTCCTTAATTAAAATCAACTTAATAATTTGCAATTTCATAGATTTCCGAATTATAAATAAACCAACTAAAGACAAGTATAAAGGAAGAAAAAAAAAACGGATGAAAAGAAAAGTAGCTGAAGTTATTACATATTTTAAAAACGAATATTAAATGTTAGAGAATGTTTCTCGCTTGTCGATGCACTCTAAATTTCAGTCTCGGCCGAATAGGAAGAAGTTAAGTGTACCGAGTGTTTCAGAGACACTGCGGCTGTACCCGGTGGTGCCGCAGATCAGCAGGGTGTGCTCGAGGACTTACGTGCTACCTTGTGGACTTATCCTGGAGCCAGGTGCGATGCTGACCGTGCCCGTAGTCGGACTTCACGTCGATCCAGAGTACTACCCAAACCCGTTTAGATTCGACCCAGAACGCTTCGTCGTCGACCCACCTCCCTTCACTTACCTTCCTTTCGGCGAGGGTCCACGAATTTGTTTCGGTAAGTCCCTGCAGTCCTTCTTAATAGCTCGGGTATCTCTAGAGAAATGCTACCTTAGTATGACATCAAATGAGAAATGGACGTGTTACATTGGTGAGGAAGTAATTAGTGGATTATGTTCTAAATGCACTTAATTTAACCGACCACTTTATTCAGTAATCTAACATTGTTTCTAACCAAATCCGTTACCTTATAATTTAGTTAGTGGACTTCTGAGTTCGTAATTTTAATACATGGGTGCAGGTTTGATGATGAAGTAGTTCTATCGAAAGAGGGATATATGGTTGTGTGATATGCAGTGATGCAAAAACTATGGCTAATGTTAATCAGAGTACGATAAAAGTCACGGAAGGAGTAATAGAGAATGTGAAAGAATATATGTTTATCTTGGACTGTTCGTAGCTTTTTCAGGACGCACTGAATAGTGAAGTAAATAGGAGGCTTGGATGGAATAAGTATTGGGCTTTAAAGCAAAATTTCAAGAGAAAGATTTGAGCAAGCAAGTATATAAAAAGATTAGATCTTACAGAGTTGTGTTTTCCCCAATGCAGTGCACCTTAGTTAACAAATAAAACGCTCGGTTTCTAACCAAACCTGACCCCTTATAATTTCAGTAAGGGTACAGTTGTGTTCGTAAATTTAATACAAGGATGCAAGCTTGGTGATGGACTTACTGAAAGTAGTTCCATGGAAAGAGGGTTATTTTATGGTTTTCTACTTATTATATAAATACGTGTGTGTGTGTGTGCGTATGATGTGCAGCGATGAGGTTCGTGACGACGGAGCTGAAGGTGGGGCTATTTAAACTGGTGCAAGGATACGACTTTTGTCCTGGAGTGGATGCTGGACTCTCAGAG
Source organism: Gerris lacustris (assembly GCA_951217055.1). NCBI lineage: Eukaryota > Metazoa > Arthropoda > Insecta > Hemiptera > Gerridae > Gerris > Gerris lacustris. The sequence goes on from OX578284.1 coordinate 37,999,859, forward strand.
AGCGGCCCAGACTTGGCCAGGTGGACACTATTCATGAAGCCGTCTTCACCCGTCTGGATCCGCTTCACTCCTCGACACCTTTGATTTTCCATCTTCAACCATTTTCTTATTAATTTTTACCTTTTTATAAATAAACCATTTATAAAAAATGTAAAGCTAAACCTCTTTGTTTACTTGTTGTGTGGATTGGGTTTGCTGTAAACTTACTTGTCCTGTTGACCTGACAGTCGAGTTTCATTTATATCACTACTAGAAATAAACGCAGAGGAACAGTGGTCCCTTTCCGTGGAAGCTATTGTCTCTTCCTTTATCAGGGCATTGCTAATTACTTGTTTGTGAATTATTATGTTTTATGTCTAAAATAGAAGTTTAAGTTGAGGTGAGAAGTGTTGAGGAAGGAATAGGATTAGGATGGAGCCAAGGTAAATCCTCAATTTATTTAAATGAAGAATTTACATCGGTTTCCTTGAGTATAACTAAATCAATAGTTGGCATAGTTTCCATGATAAATGTTTATATTGGTACACAGAAAGGTTTAGAGCCGAAATATTTAGAAAAGGGTTGGTTCTATGACGGAGTGATTTTGTTAAATTTGAAGAAAACGGGAGAGTTTGGTTTGCTGAGGAAGTTCCATTTCTCTGTGGAAACAGGGAGTAGGGTGGTTGGACTCAGTTGCACTCGGTACAATCTCAGCAGCCGAGCCAGCATCATCTTCATCTCCAGCATCGCAAACCTTTTGGCTATAACAATCATCATATCATTACATTCATATTACTCACATCATACTTTCCAGTGATATACATAGTATTTGCTTTAATATATATTGTTGGGCAATAATGTCCATGTTAATTTCCTACGTAAAATATATTTATAAGAATATTTCAGTCAGTTCCAAGTAAATAATACCTAGTGATAGTAAAGGTAATCATGATGAGTCATGAGGAAATATTCAACATGATGAGATTTAGAACACTTTCATTTGTTCAGTGGGTCTGCCGAAACAAGATTCAATCTGTATTATTTTATAATATATAGAAGAAACGAAATTCAATATACCTATGCAGATTCTAGGCCCGTCGCCGAAGGGAAGGTAGGAAGCGGGCTTTGGCGGGGCGACGAAACGCTCGGGACGGAACTCTTCGGGGTGTGGGTAGATATCGGGATTCATGTGAATAGAGAGAACGGGTACGACGAGCATAGTACCCTTCTCCACGTGGAACCCGTTGTCGAATTTGTAGCTCTTAGTACAATAACGTAGGAAGGCCGGAACCGCTGGGTGCAGCCTCATCCCCTCTGCAACAAAATCACTTCTTTATCACCAACCTCAGATCACAAATCACATCATCAGTATACACATAGTTTTTACCTTAGCGTCTAATTGGGCAAACATTTACTTGTAAATTCCATCCGTAAAATAGATTTATTAGAATATTCCAGTCACGACCAAACAATCAATGAATTAATAAAGTATAATCTGCCTTAGTGTGACACATAGCTTCCTCATGTCCTATCCCGTACATTAATGATGGTTCACTTTTTGGTTCATTATTGTCGGATTTATTTAATTCCCGCTCATTTTAACTTTTTCAACTTTTTTTCTTTTACATGAATGAAACCTGTTGCAATACTTTATATTAGCAGGTTGAACTTAATATGGGACCATCTGTAGGCTACTCTGACAAGCCATCCAAATTTCTTAAATATCGGATGATTAACTTTTAAAGAAAAAAATGTTTGAGCACATTTGGTAAAGAAACCAATAGGCGCAGAAGAATGAAATGAATATGGAGCCAACATTGGGTTAATTGTGACCAACCATCCGAATTCCATCACAATGGGACGATTAATTTTTAAGATATTATGAAGGTTCGCCAAAATATTGAATGATCGAACCACCGGCAGTCAGACACGAGACAAAAAATTCCCTTATGTCAGAAATGAATTTCTGTCAACAAAATTTTTAATTCAGAGACATAACAAAATGATTTTATTGCTTCCAAGCTTACCAAGTGTAAGCTATAAAATTGTGAATAATTGTCGGCTGCAATTAAATTGATTACTGATTCGTTTTGATTAAATTAATGAGAAAATTATGTAAGACTTATCCGGTTTCATTCTCGTAAAAATATACTCTTGGTCAGATGTTGAATATTTTTACCTGTCATACAGTCCTTATCGATACGGCATAATTTGGCAGTTATATTGACAAATATTATTTTAAGATACTCACCCATAAGACACATTTCGAGATACTTCATATCTTTGAGAGCTTGATATGTGAAGTCTTTGTGTACGTCCAACACGCTATTGATCTCCTCCACCAGGATGTCCATAGCCTGCTGGTTTTGACATAGTTCTACAAGAGTGAACGTAAGTGCAGTCGACATCGTGTCGAAACCCGTCGTCAGAAATATCATAGCCTGACTCGTCAGCAGATCGTCTGTCAGATCTTAAATAATACAATACATAGTTTATCCGAGAGTTAAGGCATAAAATAATTTAGGGCAAATCTTAAAAATAAATCTGGTGCGCAGACTGGTCCAGTATAGAAATCTAGGTCCCGGTTCTCCTCAATTGATATGAATACTAAGACAGAGACACAAGGCTGTGTGTAAAGGCCAATTTACACTTTGATTAATAGTAAGTGATAAGTAATTGCATAGAAAGACGTTGTGTTAAGAACAATTTCCAAAATTTTTATACAGTGTTTAGTACTTTCGTGGCTTAAAATTATAGTTGTAGACTACGGTTCTAATCACGCGAACTTATCACTTGAAGCTTTCGTTAAACATCTGCATTATGCACCTGCACGTGCTAGTAAACAGAGAGTAAATTGGCCTTGAACCAAAGTTCTACATCATCTGCTTTCCGACGTTTCACCCCTCTTTTACTTGTGGAATCGATTTTTAAATTTAGTCAAATGTGCAGCAACTAAACGTCACTATTTATATCACAAAAGACTACGTCGTTATCTTGTAAATAAATTTAACTAGAATCACCAAATCGGTGTTTAGATGCCTATGACATTTGATCTGAGGAAAATATATATGAAAACATATTTCAATCTGGACGAGATGATTTCTTACTTTTAACAGCGTGGGAAAATCGAGGAAGAGAAGAGCCATTCCCACGGTGTCAAAAATTAAAACTCCTTTCGACCAGACTATACTTAAAACTTAAGGGGGTTGAAAACTGACCTATAGTCTCGGTGGCCTTGTTCAGTTCGGTGAGTTCCAGGTAGCCGTCCTCAGCCGCGTCCCAGGTGTCCACGTCCACCCGACCTTTCTCTTTTAACTCCAGTAGCAGTTGTACCACGTCGTTCCTCTTCACTCCCGCCGCCTTCCTCTGCTTGAACGTTTCGTCCAAAACTTTTTTGAAATATTCCGTCTGCTCGGTCGGCACAAACGGTATCTTCAAGATGCCGGCCAATTTCGGGAAGACGAAGTACAAGACGAAACTGATGAACCTCTTCAGGTTGAACTGGAACATTTTTTCACTCATTTTTCGGAACTCCGAATCCGGGTCTGAAAGACTCGAAGATTCGATACCGAAAACGATATTTGCGGTGGCATCTATGATGTAGGTTTGGATAAAGTCGTCGGATACGACGTCTCGATCTAGACCGTCGTTTATTTTTTCAGAAGCGTTGTTGAAACAAAGGTTCATCTGTCGGACCATACCTCTGAGCTTGCCGGTGGTAAAGACCGGAGCAAGTTTGGTCCTGAGAGCCCTCCACGTGGTTCCAGTGGCTATAAACAGAAACTGATCGGAGAGATTGACTTTGCTTGGTGGAGGTGGTGCTCTGTCCGCGAAGTGAGAGAACTCTTTAATCAAAACCGTCTCCACGTACTCTAACTTCTGCACAACCAGGAATGGCTTGACGAAGTTGAACACGCCTAAAAGCGGCGCGTCCTGGAACTCGCGAGACCATTGGAGGCAGAGTTCTCCGAAGGACTTGTCACCTGTTATGTTGTTCAGCATATTTCCAAGAAGAGGGAGCGGGCTGGGACCCGGAATCCCCCTGACATCCCAGTACGAATGTATCCGAGACAACCAGGTGTAAAGGAGGAACAGCAGCGTTAGAACCATTACCAGTAACAACCAAACCATCTTCTCTCCTTACTCTCCGCTCTAAAATAAAATAAAATATTATTTCTTATATAATACATGCATTGTGTCCCTAGATAGAGCATCTAAGATGCACCAGTGTGGTAATAATAATAGTTGGTGATGTTGGAATAATTAGTCGAGTTTGTTTGGTGTTGCTATGAGGGGCGAGGTGCGAGATGAGTTCTTAATAGTCTATAAAAAATGAAATTTATATTTTATATAATTCTTTATAAAAACTCCTGCTTGTTCTTAAACCTCTAAAAATGATTATATTGTCTTATATATTTTGGGTTTAGAGAGTTCAGTTTTTTGAAAAATTTAAAAAATGCCGTGTAAATTACCATTATTATACTACCAGAATTACAAAAAAAGGAAGTATATACTTGTTGTGCAGGGACACAAGTATATTTTTACTTATGCAGGGAAACAAATAGTTTATTACTTACACAGGGAAAGAAGTAGTTTATTACTTATACAGGGAAACAAGTCATATTTTTATATTTACTAAAAATGGTAGACGAGTCTCTTATCAGTCAAAACAAATTATTATCCCGTTGATTTTTTCTCCATTCGATAGCAAGGAGTTATAATGGTTCTCAGTTATCTAACCGTGGGAAAATCGGCGGGTCCAGGGAGTACGGTCATCAGATAGTAATCCGAGGCCGTGAACCCCCTTGTGATAAGAGTGTCGTAGCCCAGTTCTATCTGCTCCTCGGACTCCATCGTCAGTTTTATGTAAAATTGTCCGTCATAGGTATTATTAGCTGTAGTACAAAGAAGAACAGTGCAAGGTAATTTGGTCTTATACGGCTTAAATACCAACAGCGGTCATCAGATCACTGGAAAAGTCAGATCAAGATTTGAGTAATCAGCATCCTAACACACAACAGGTAGAACTACAAATTTAATAATAAGCAGGTCCTTATTCGTTTATTGTTTTCCATTTCTTAGTAGTTTGGGGTTTTATTTTGTATAATATTCAACATTTCATCAAAATTTACTATAAAAATACTTACTTCCAGGCGGGGAGTCAAACTCCCTTGTTTATATATTTCTTGTCCCAATATTTCGAAAACTAAATTTTTTCGGGAAAACAACTTATTACTTACTTTTTTTGTACGAATCGTTTTTGATTTCGTAGGAGTAGTAAGACTGAAGTTAAATCCAATAATGTCTAATTTAATTAATTTATTCATAAACATATTTAACGACTGTTCAACAGGTGATTGTTTAAGTTTTGCTTTCGATTAGCAACTGAATCAGATTTATTTTCTTTAATATGAAACTACTTAAAAAATGGTTAGATTTGTGCTTTCGTTACATGGAATTTATTTTAGATTTTTTAAAAAAAATTAAAACCGTTCTGGAGAAATAATTTTCCTGCATGTTTTTAAACCTCTAAAACTGATAATATTTTCTTGATTTTGTGTTCAGGGTGTTCAGTTTCTTGAAAAATTACCAAGAGTAAACTACCCTTATTTTTAATGCTATCAAAAAATATTATTTAGAAAAATTATTCATAATTTCAATAAATTGGTTAATATTAAATCTTAGTTATGAAAATAAATACAAATAGTAAGCTAACATCAACAAATAGTTCACCCTACATTATTGTAACAAACAAACTGTTAATACCTAACACCTGGTTGTTATAATAAGCGTAGATGAGTTGGATTTGCGAAATTTGAGCAGAAGTAGGTGAAAATCTAATTTTTGCGTTAAATTATATTTTCTTATTTTTTTTTTCCAACAATATTTAGGTTGTTGTGATATTAATTTTGTTATATAAAAAATACAAAAAGATGTAAAAATATTAGAATTATTAGTTTCTTTCCTGCTAAAATTCTTAATTACTGTTACGATGCTAAAAAAAAAAAAAAACCTTATTAATTGTCTTATATGAGCTTATTATTTAATTTGTGAGCCATTTATTTTATTTTCACTAAACAAAATAATTTTTCATCAAATAATTATCATAGGAGAAGCCATTATATTATTGGCTTGAGAAAGAGGAAGTTGTCGTAGTGATTCTACAAACGGTGTAACTTGTGTGGGAGACTTAATTGAAGTTTTATTTTATTCCATAGAAAATATGTGATAGCTTATTGGGGGCGTTGGTGAAGTCGCTATGTGACATGATATTATTGGCTGTACTTATCATTTCATAAGGAATGGGCTTAGTTTTAGCAGGAGGAGGAAAGCAGAATGATTTGGCTGGTGGTGCTGGTGTTGATGCCTGTGGTGTATCTCCTGTACAACAGATGGTCTTGGATCCACTCGTACTGGGAGTTCAGAGCCGTGCCGGGTCCCACCCCGCTACCTTTCGTCGGCAACGTGCTCCAGAACGTCATCGGCAGTAAATCTTTAGGAGAGCTCGGTCTTCAGTGGTCCCGGGAGTTCGCGGGCACACCGCTTGTCGGTTTCTACAGATTTATGAAGCCCTTTGTGCTGGTCAACAGGTCGGACTACGTCGAGACCGTCCTGGTTGACGAGTTCTCCAACTTCACCAACAGAATCGAGCCACGACCCGGTAAAACCGATTCTGAGCGGTTTCTGTCACTGTCATCTGGAACCACTTGGAAGACGTTGAGGACGAAAATCGCCCCGATTTTTGTCGCCGAAAAGCAAAAAGGAATGTTCGACAGGTTTAAAGTCTGTTCTGAAAAGACGTTGGACATCTTAGGCGAGAACTTGTCGAGGGATGTGGCAGCTACGGAATTCATTAAGACCTACGCTATCGCAGTTTCCGCGAGGACCATTTTCGGTCTCGAAACTGAAGACTTGTCGGAATTCACGAGGGAGTATGAGAAAGCGACGGATTCTTCCGGGACGAAACGCTTCAACAAGCTTATCTACAACGCGTTTCCCAGACTAGCCGAATTCATGCAGATCTCATTCGTGCCTCGCGAGCAAGAGGCTTACTTCAAGAAAACTCTACAGGAGACATTTAGAAGGAGGAAGGCGGTGGGGGCGAAAATTAACGATGTGGCACAGCTCCTTCTAGAGCTGAAGGAGAAAGGAGAACTACAGGTTGAGAACTGGGACGAGGTCGAGGACAAATACCTCAGCACTTGCCCTCTAAAAACTGAGGAAAACCTGGGTGAGTTATCAACTTTGTGATTTTATTCCAGCTTAAATTTTATGGACTTTTTAGAAAAATACAGGCTAATCAATTACACTAAAACTTTCAAATGAACCCACTGTCTTTACGTAATGTTTATGTTGCATGCAGAGATTACGGACGAGTTGCTAACGCGTCAGGCCATAGACTTGTTAACTACAGGAGTCGAAACTATCTTCAGCGCACTCACCTTCACCTTGCTGGAACTGTGTCGGAACCAGCAGGTCATGGACAAACTCATCCAGGAGATCCGCACCGTCTTGGACCACCACAAGGATTTCACCTACCAAGCACTTAAAGATATCAAGTACCTTGACATGTGCCTAATGGGTGAGTATTTCCAGAGTTACAGTAATTTATACTTGTTTGCGTGACGACTAACTTCAATGTAATAACCACATGCAACTTAATAAACATTACAAACAAATGGTTTATTGCATTATATTTAGCTTTTTTTTCTTTTGGAAAATAAAGCGAAATAAATGAATAGTAAAAAACATTTTTAAAACAAGCTTTTAATCGCATTCTTCTCAGCAAACCCTTTCATTAGATACCCTTATCATTGGCGTGCTTAAAAAAAAATTAGACCACCATCTTGGGCTGTCCGCCATATTGGATTTAGAATGACGTCACTTAGCAAACCATGCATTGTCATCTAAACTAAACGTGTATGCAACATTTCAATTCATTCGGTTGAGGATAACTGCTTTAAAATTTAGTTGCAAGATTTGACCCAAACATACATATACACATACAAACATTGCAAGCTAAATAAAAGCTTGTAAAAAAAAGAAGTGCGTCAATTAGTTGCCCTTATTATGGAACCACAAAACAAATTCAAGGTTCCAAGTGGGGGATCGTGTCAAGCTCCGAGTCCTCTGTCCAATGTTTGTAAGCATAAGTGACACCTGGCGACCTTTTCTGTTACAGAGGCGTTGAGGCTTCACCCCGCTGTGCCGGCGTTGACACGGTGTTGCTCGAGGAACTACACCTTTGACAACGGTCTCCAGGTGGAGAAGGGTATGATGATGTGCATCCCCGTCCTAGCCGTTCACAGTGACCCTGAGGTTTACCCCGAGCCTGCGGTCTTCAGGCCGGAGCGCTTCATCACCCCACCTCAATCCACTTCCTACCTTCCGTTTGGCGATGGACCCAGAATGTGTATAGGTAACATAGTAGCCATTATTCATCCCGTTTAGCAGCGTCTTAAGAACGATAAATTGAATTGTCAGACAAAAGCTCACTATCATAAAAATTATTCATGAATAATTATAATTAAATAATTTAATAATTAAAAGGTATAATACATGTAAAGACACTGGCAATATAAAAATGAAACTTGATGGTGCTTTATTTGTGACTTTTTATGTGACTGTCTGTTAACACAAAAAAATCGTCTCAAGACGAAGAGCAGCAGCAACGAGTGACCTAGAGTAGTGACTGTGCCAATGATGCTAGAAACAACACATGTGAGGGCTTATTGTCATAACAGCGTTTAGAAAATTTCAATTTTTTCTGGAGGGGTAAAAGACAGTACATGTATGGGGCTCAAACGAACAATCTCGGGTTAGAGAACCAAACTTCACATTGGTGTGAAGTGTTGGTCGGTAAATCATGTCTTAAACCTTTTTTTTATCGAACCGAGAGTGTCGAACATGGTTTTCCAAGCCAAAACCTGGTGAGGTTAACTCTTTCAAGCAGTTCTCTATTTATTCATGCAAAGCTTGCTGGACATTGTGCTGTGGGAGTGTTCCGGGAATTGAACTCAACTAACTAGTGACCACGCCCGATGCAGTTTAACCTGATTGATAGGAGAGCCAACTACGCTCCTTTACGAGTTCAACAAGCCCCTTAAACCATGTCTTGCATTTAAATTAAATTATCTTAAACTTGACTCTTCCACCCCCTGTGTCGTCGTACTTTGAAGAGCCACAAAATAGCATGTTCTTTCCTCGCCCTGTCAAATACCTTATTCTGTGCACAAGAGCGATGCTGTAATGAATAGACTTTTGATTTGTGTGCAGGTAAGAACCTGGGTATGCTGGAGATGAAGGCGCTGCTATGCAGACTGTTAAGTAAGTATGAGGTGAGCTTGAGCAGAAAGACAAGGCTGCCAGTGGTCCAGGCCCCCATGAGCGCCATCTCAAGTCCTGTGTCTCCCGTCTACTTCCGCTTCACCCCCAGGTCCAACTGACCACATTCCCTTTTCGTAATCATTAAGTGAACGAATGCTTCAAATCTTCTCCCATTTCTCATTTTATGTCACCCATAAAAGCTTATAACAGCCTTACAATTAGTGTTTACTCTGACAGCTTCTATTGGCCAACCTATGTGAAGTACAAAATAAAGTGACTAGGCCATTCCAGACTTCAAAATCTCGAGCTTTTCATAGGCTCTCCTCCCCATTTTTTTTTTTATATAAAAAAAAAAATGGGGAGATTTTCCCTGCTGTCAGAGTAAGCTCTAACTGTTTGACCAGTATAGTGTTCTTCATTTATTTATTATCATGTTTTTGTATATTCATATTTTAAATATATATGTATTTTTTATTATATTTTAATTTGTTTAATTGATAAAAGACCACTCCTTCTCTAGGCCGTAGAGTCTTTTTCTTATCTTAATTCGGAGGCTTCCTCATCCGGAGTTTTCATGATATTATTGGTATTCAGCTGGTTAAAGTAAGTTTCCAGAGATGGAAGCATATTTAGGTTGGTTGTGTTGGTGTGATAGAACTTGCGGAAGCACTAGTTCATCAAGATATTTCCGTTTGGAAGAGATACGTATAGGGTCCCGCACCAGTTTAGGCTCAATCACCACCTCGAGACCAACAATTTAAAAATGTTATTTGTCCCTAGTCCGACTAATAACATTGATTTCCAGCCTATAGAGATAGCCATAGACAGGTACACAGATTGGACTGTTTTATTAACTTAACCCTACAGTCTGGTCGAGATGAGTTTTAACTTTTGACATCGTGGGAAAATCGTGTGAGAGTCATTGAGCACTCATTAACTCGCGATGAGTTAAAATTCATGACGTTCCGATGAATTAAAACTCATCTCAACCAGACTGTAGACTCAAATTCGACCAATTGCTAACCTAATTTAACTTAAGACTATTTTTTAATCTGATCAATTGATATTGCCGCTTTTTTTAAAAGTACTTAATATGATAATTGCATTTCCTAACAATTTGACATTTAAGCGGCAGTTTTTGTTTTATTTAAACTCCCTTATCTTATCTAATAATAAACTACTTTTACCTAACACGAGACTGGAGTATTCCTTAATACTTGGGGTTTAACTTAGATAAGTAGGGAAATACCAAATGAAATTCAAAGGCTAAAGATATACGTTTTCCTAGATACCACGTAGCCCACCAACATACATGGCCGCTCCCCACCGGTCTATTTTATTAGGAGCTTATGACCAAGCTATTTACCGCGCAAGAACTTTCCCGACCACAAATCCTTGGAGGACTTTCAAAAATTAAATCACACAAAATTCCAGCTTGATAATTTTGTGTGCTTTAGTCATTCAATTTTATACAAGCTATCTCTTGGACTACTAGAGCCTAGCACCTATAGGACCTAGACCAGGGGTCGGCAACCCGGTGCGGCGTCCATATAGTGTACTTCTATAATGCTCCCGCCGATATTACCCAAATTACCTCTTTTTTTTTTTTTTTTTTTTTTTTTTTTTTTTTTTTTTTTTTTTGCTTGGCACCGAAAACTATCCTCTAAGATAAACCTACGTATATACCTACACTAAGTTTAATAAGGTTTTAAGTTTTTTGAAAGTGGTAGGAAATCGAAATCTGACAGACGAACATAAATATGTTTTAATTTTTAATAATTTAAAGCATTAACTCTGATTTTGTTTTTTAGTTTGAATTTTTATAGTTTAAAGTTATTCTAATATTACAATTAGTATACTCTGACAGTATGGGAAAATCGAAGGAGAGCCAGTTATGCATATTATACACAGAATGAAGATTTTCTTTTTATTTCCAAGCACAAGCTATATTTTCGAGCTAGCTAAGAATATGAGTTCAGAACAGAAATCGAAAAAATACTAAGTTTAAAGGGTTGCCAGCGCTTTATGAATTAAGTGTAACTTTCTGAACACACAATATTTTCTCCTGCGTAGGTCAACATAAGTTTGCTAGCAGGGCTACCGACCCTGTGCTGAGCCGCGAGGAAATAAAACTATCTGTAGGACTAAAAATTACGGGGGGCCGCTACAAAGTAATTACCTACGTTTTATGAGAATCCTTTTTCAGCAGATTCAGACAACATAGATTTAAGTGCTACAAGTTGACAGATACAACAATATGCTGAAGAGGCACAACTTGGACAGAAATTTATGTTGTTTGTTCATATATATCTCCTATAAAGAGATATAGAACGGTCAAAAGTTGTGCATAAAAACTTTTATTTCACGATTTTTAGTCAATACTACTCGGATTCAGAAATTTGATAAAATTATATGTAGGTACATTATTTTCAGTGCCAGAATAAATCATTTTAGCCCTTAGTAACTGTTTGGTACAACCTACAAAATGTGTGGTATAAGAACCCTGCTAGCAGGAGAAATTCGATTAAACGTCCGACCAGTAATAAAATATCTCGATTTGCTTACTTGCAAGGATTCCTGAAAATAATGTTAGCCTTCTTTTATGGAGTGATTTAAAAAACAACGCTACAATAACAGCAAAGAGTCGAATGAAACAAACAAAGGTAGTACTAACGATGTGGTGGGCAGATAAACTGCGGTGGACGGACCCGGGCTGGACACTACATGTGGCTACGCAATGTCGGTAACAACATGCGTTTATCTTGGTGGCCATGATTGTTGGGAGATAAGAGGCAATGACCAGATAAATTCGAGCCTCATCCCTTGAGTAAACATAACCTCTCATTGAAATCTTAACAATGTTGCCCGCGCCGTCCAAACATTGATAAAATACCCTAGCACCCTCTATCTGCTTACTAATCCCTAGCTCTTACGTTCCTCTATGAAACATATTATATAAAAAAAATCCACATCACCCTCAAATTGAAGCGGATGAATATAATGGTAAGAATTCGATGATAAATTTTTATGAACTGTTCAAACTGGATGTTATAGAATTACTAATTAAATCAAATAATTAACAAAAATAAAAATGAAAATGTATACTCTATTTTTATACACATAAGCGCCAGGTTCTTTTATTTATGGAGAGAAGAACCAAACCCATGTGTACATTAAATAAATTTAAATTTTAATTGGCTGTTGTGATATATTATATATTTAAAACAGTGCCGGATTTAGGATTTTTGAGGCCCTAGGCCAATTTTTTTACAAAACCGTTATGGTAAGTTAATATTCGTAAGCCTAACTTAACTTAACTAATGCCAAAATAGTATAATAATAATAATAACAACAGCCATTTATTGATGAACATTTACAATTACATTTTTCTATAAAATACATACATTTTGTTTTTTTCCTGTTTTCAAATCGGTTTTTAGAACCGTGACACCAAAAATAGTATAATAAACTATAATAAATTGGAAGATTTTTTTTTAACTCTTGAAATACTTTATAATTTGGTTTTGCGTACTGCATAATATATGGTTAAGTTTTAATAAATAGGCCGATAAAACTCACACTTTTTATTGAATTTTATTTATTTGTAGAACCTTTTTTAAAAACTTATAAATATAAAATGTACAGCTCAGGATATAGCGTGCAAAAGAGTGATTGACTGACTAACATCAAGTTAATCTTTTGGTGCCTGTAAAATATATGGGGTCGACTAAGTTCGTCTGCGCGTATGCATAAGCTCGTCACCTTGGCAATAGGCATTTGGAAAAAAAAAAAAAAAAACGATGGAGAGCGGCCATTTTGGTGAACATGATCTTGAGTACAAAACCAGTGAGTATAGACCAAAAATCAAGATGATGTTAGTTTGTTACTTGATAAGTGACCACTCTTATTTGGAGTAATAATGGAATAACTAACCATCAAGTTGACAAGCTAAAATCAACTTAATATTTGGTCTACTAACTAACTTGGTACTCAGAATCATACTCAAATTCAAGAAACATTTGCAAATCCAGTCTGTAGGTTCCACCAGACAAGTTACAGCATTGGGGGTCCATTCCTTATACGAAGTAAAATTATGTTTTAAAGGAAAAATCTTATAAAATATTTTATAAAATTTAATTATGAAAACCTGTAACAACTAAACAACTGTAAAACATAGGATGACATGAAAATGTATGGTTAATATAAGTAGTGTAAGGCATTTAGTTTAATTAGCCTACATGATAATACATTATATTAGCGCTAGGGTACGTAGCCACTTATTCCTAGATATGAGGTCACGGCTGTATTAATAAATAAAACTAATTCCCACTGTAAGAGGACAGTCTACAAATAATAAATTAATAGCTATATTGAAGATTAAATAATCGGTCCGAGACAACTCAGACAAACTTTCTCATATACGAGTTTATAATTACTTAGCCCAGTGTTTCCATTTATTAGTTTTCAAATGTACATTTAAATATTATTGAACTTTTCTTCAAAATTTATTATAAAAATAACTTCTCCTGGGTGGGGAATCGAACCCGGGCTCTCTCCGTCCGCGTTTTAAGCTAATTTCTCAGGAACTAGATTTTTTCCCGGGAAAATGGCTTATATCGTTGGATTCGTATTCAAATGGACTACATTTTAATTTTTTTTAATCAAAATCGTCGGAACCGTTTTCGAGAAATAATTTTTTTTCATGTTTTTCGGAGTTTTTTTTTTTTGGGGGGGGGGGGGGGGTAGCGCCCCCAAATTTAGAGCTAAAATTAATTTCTCGATTTCGCCTCGGGGTATGATTTTTCTGAACATGTATGCCAAATTTCGTAAAAATCGGCCCAGTAGTTTAGGCTCCAGGCGTCTGCACAGACGACAGACGACGGACAGACATTTTTTAAAAACCACTTTTTTGGACTCAGGGGACCTCAAAACGTGTAAATCCATCAAAATCTCAAAATCGAATTTTCGCGCCATCACAATACTTTCTCTTTATATGAGAAAGTAAAAAATGGGCAAGTGATACCTTGTCTAACACTAGCAATAGAGGGTCTCAGATCAGCTTTCTTCTCCACATCACTTTATTACATTGGTTTGTTTACAAGCAGCACAATACCTTACTTGTACCACCTGTTAAACTCTCGGGATTCATTTAAAAAATATGGTTACTTTTATGTATTATGCTGACTACTATCAGTTGCTCCCATAGTCAGTCTGTCTTTGAAAGGAACAAGTTAAAAACGATGTTGCAGTCTACTTGTAAACTGCATGTTACAAGTATGCACTTGCAATCACCAGTTAAGCCTGGTTTACATTGATGAAGGAAAGGGTAGAGTCCAATGTAAACAATACGGATAGTAAACAGCAGAGTGTAGTGGTTAGAGTAAAAGGAATAGTGTGGGAGTAAAGTGACTCTATCAGGGACGGTGACCTCCTTTCAGTAAATCATATATTTTAAATGTGTTTTGTTTAGTTTTTATGTTAAGTTTCATGATGAAGTGGTTTGTGTCAGAAACTTTAAAACTAGAGCAATTTTATGGTGAGCATGAGTGTTTTTGGAGCCTTTTTAGTGTAGAATTTAGAAACAAACACAAAAGATAATCTACTAATGAAGATGCCCTTAGAAGGGTGAAGAAAAGTTAATAATATAAATGAACTACAACTTACAACAAAAGAAATGTCGAAAGTACGCACAATTATGAAGTAGCAAAAATAAATAAAAAAACCTGGAGAAGTAGCTGTCAAAGTATATTTACCATCAGTCAAGTGCGGTTCAGCGGTGTGCATGCTTGATTTGTGGTAGGAATAGAATATCTTGTATTCTACTTCTACTTCTTGATTTAAAGTGTTATCATGTTCAATAATACATCAACATCTTTAGGAGTCATCCTTCAACATATTTTAAACTCTACAGTACTGTGGCAAGTTTGGTAAGCAGCAGAACAGATGCTACAAGTAAATTTCTTCGTCCTATCCACTATCTGTTCCAAACTCTTTTTTCTACAGTAAATTTTTTTTTCCGTTTTTCTCAGAGACACCGTGGGAGAAACTCTACTATAGCACCATCTCTTTCTCCAAAGCCTCTAACAACTCATTCACATATTTTAATAAACAATTTGTTTAATGGCACTGTTACAAGGGTCTGTTTTCATTGTAATATTTTTAGAACTAAAATTGTATTTACCTCATTATGATGATCCTCATTATGATTTGAACGACTTTAGAGGCACTCTTCAAAAAAACAGCATGCTAATCTACTCTACCGTCCCTTAAGCTGAAAAGTAAGCTAGTGTTCTCTACCGTTTAATCTACCAAGTGTAAATTAGGCTTTAATGATAGCTATTATTTTATTTCCAGGCATTAGTGAGTAATTAAATTGTTGAGTAGTCCAGTAATTAAATTGTTATTCCTTTAGGCTAGGCGCACACTGGGGGCAAAACAGTTTGCAGACTGTTTTGCCCACAGTGTGCGCCTAGCCTAAAGGAATAACAATTTAATTTAGCCAATGCACTAATGCCTGGGGGCAAAACAGTCAGCAGACTGTTTTGCCAGTGTGTGGCTCTTACCACCTTAATAATCCATAATATTTTTATTTCAATATTACTTTTCTTATTTGATTTATATTATCAGTAGTACTTAATATTCATGGATTTAATCATACTTAAACGTCAAGTGTTAAGTTAGGGGCTTGTCACACTCACACAAACCATACAGTATTCCACAATATAAAAATATAATTTATTTCAACAAAAATAATAATACAACAGTCTCCACATAAAGACTCTCGAGGGAGAGTCTTCATAACAACAATACACCGCACAATCAAATAAAAACATTTTATAAATATCCCTAGGTTTGAATACAATTTGTGTCTGAACCCTCCCGGTGTTGGACGGCTTCATTCACTGCCTCCATTGATAAAATAAAAAAAAAAAAACATTTTTGAACAATGATAATGCACACACAGTATAAAATATATAGACTCAATTTGACCTGAGATTGTTGTACAACCTCAAGTATTAACAGTGTATAAATAAAAAAAAAATCATTATAGTATTGATCTCTGTTCATCTACAGTTGACATTTTCAATTGTAAGTAGACTAACACTAGTCTTGCAATTCAAATTTATTTATAACAGCTTGGGGAAATTAAAATACCGGGGGTAGGAGTCAATGAAATCTCGATATTTGGAAGTCTAGAAAGTCAAATATCAAAATTCATTTTTCCCACGATGTCAAAAATCAATTTTAATTGTAAGACTAGCTTAGGTTTCTATTTATTTTAGCTGTTTAAGTGTTAGATCCCTTGATGAAGAACACTAATGCTTGAAGGTTCTGACTACAACTGGAGGTAACACTTCATAAAGTCAATACATAATTCAACCTCATCTGTCTGTCCTTACATTACTTCCTCTTTATTAAAACTTTCCATTTCCTGACTTAACTTAATTTAAAAATTGACAGTGAAATAATTTGCAACTCATCAAACTATATATAAAACACAAGAAAAAAACAAAAAAATAATGAATAAAGTGCAAGAGGGTGTTTTTTCACTTGCAGCGTTATAACAGCAAGTTAAGATTAATTAGTCAGTGTTGACTTCCAGAGGGGGCAAATTAAAAACAAGAAGGATTTAGTAACCAGATATGTCGATAAACAGTCTCCCCATAATAGAGGTGTAGTTTAATAACCAAACAAAGGTTTCGCATGATCTAATGAATCCGGCTGCCTTCTAGAGTCATAAAATGAAGATTACGTATGGACAGCCGAAACTGGCCGATTTTTATAATTATAATACAGTCATTTTGAGTAAAGACGTTGTTTGGTTATTAAACTATACCTCTTTTATGACAAGCAGCTACCCAAAAATACAGTCGGGAATCTTAAAACAGTCTCCCGTTTAAAAAAAAAAAACTTAAACTAATAATTAATAAATACAAATGTTAGTTTGTTGAGTCTTCTCAGTCGAGCTTTACAACTGAAACCCATTTTAAATTATTGTACGCTCAAACTGTGCAAAAATATTATCACCCGTTGTTTTTTAGAATTTAAATAACCACAATTTATTTGGTAAATAACAAGTCTATTAATGGGCCAGAGTGGTTCTGAAGGAGCAAAAGATTCTCAAATTTATTATTTCTAAGTGTGCCTCAGAAGTAAGTCCATGTTCAAAAAAAAAACAACAAAAAAACACATTTGTTTCCAAGTCAATGCCACAAATTATGATTTATATTTCTTCAATCACACAGCATTGTGAAAAAAATTAGTTACTACAAAAGCAATGATTTATTAATCCGTCTTGACCTAGTGTCTCTACAGAGCTAAAATCATTGCTTTAGTTTGCAGCATTATAAGGTGTTACTTTCTTAAGAAGTAACACCTTACAAGTTTGTTTATTCAAAAGTTTGTCTCCATTGTCCAAGTTAATCGAGTTGCAGAAAAATAAATCTATCTTTGTTGAATCTCTAAAAATATATTTCAAAATAGTGACTCTAGGCAATTGGCATTACAACATTTCTAAGACCTTATAGCTTCATTCAGATCTGAGAGATTAAGAAAACAACCAAGAGTATAAGAGATATAATATAAAATTACTGTTTTCCAGATAATAATTAGAGATTCCTTTTGATACTTTTATTTTTAATTGAAAGAGAAATCATAAAAAAAAGTAGGTTGGAAAAAACTTCTCTTGGTGGTGACTGCATCCCTGACAGACTGACTGTTGCAAAATCTAAGCCCTGGTCTTATAACTTATCTAAATAATTTTTTACTCAATGTCCATGTATTTTATCATCTGTGTTACAAATTTTACAGAAGGAATTTCAATTTTTCCACAGGAGTGGTTTTACATTTTGTTCTTATTATTATGTTATGACTTGGCTCCCAGACAAAACGATGGAATTTAATCTTGAATTCGCTGAGTAGTGACTGACGTAGAGGAGAGAAGGTGATGTGCTTACAGTGCAGCTTCTTTACACTCTGTGATCACTAGTATTTCATAAAACTAAAAGAGACTGAGGCCGAATAGAAAACTTGAGACAGAATAAGTAAGATCTGCCACGACAGATTATTTGTATCACCTCCCTGTAGATACTTTTCCGCTGGAATATCTGTGTCGGAAGACAGAATAAGTGAAGGGAAGAGTTAGAGGGACCTTGGTCGAGAAGGAAGACACATGTTGTAGAAGGAGTTTTTCTTCCAGAAATCAAGAGGTTTCCAGCCGACCCAGCCTTTGCTCTGGATAGTCTTGAGTTCTTCTGTGCCTGTGTAGTGAGGGTCTAACACAAGGAACTTGATCTCCTCTGTCTCCTCATTGTAGTCGACTCCAAGCAGAGTGTGAGCCAGCTGTCCTCCCCCAATCATGACAGGAGTGCCATGCAGCTGGAAGTGCTTGATAAGGTCGGGTCCAGACGAACTGAGTGCGGACCCGGAGCCGAATGTCTGTGTGTAGGTGGTGACTCCGAGCCAAGTGTTAAGACAGTAACCGACCTCGGAAGACCCGATCCACTCCCTCGAACCTATGAACTTCTTTTCCTTGTCTCCTATGTCAACGAGGCAGGTCTGGATGTCTTTGTGGGAGGGTATCTTAGCATCGGTGTAGCCCTGGTACTTGTACCAAGAGAACAGTGTCTGTAAGGACCTGTACGCACAACCCCAACCGTTGTCGTCTAAGTTGTCTTGCATGTAATGGTGGTAAGAGTAGATGCCGCTGACCGTGGCTCGGACAGCCCCCACCAGGCCTCCAGACAAGCCTTCGTGTACGTTGAAGAGAATGCTTCCTACTGCAGGAGGTGGGGTCAGACTGAGTCTGTTACCTCGTCTGAAGAAGGGTCTGTCCCTAGGTAGCGCCAAGTGTTTGTGCAATTCCTCTCTCCTACTTTTGCTCATCCCGTCGTCTTCGTTTCTTCCAGTCAGTAAAGTGATAAACTGGGGTGAAACGTAAAAATGGTAGATCTGAAGATTGCTTACCTTTTCCGCATTGTCATAGATTGGAGCTATAGTATTCTCTACGAGTTGAAGATGTCGACAGAAAGTGTCAGTGAGTAAACCGTAAAGTGCGTCCAAAGGACGTGTGCTCTCGGCAAAGCAGATGGCGTCGATCGTGGACTGGACCCTGGTCTTATCCCGATTATCGTCGGGCTGGACTGTGAACGAGGAAAGGCGTCTCTCCGATTTAGAGCACATGGGCTGTAACACCTGCACTTGGACGAGTCCTTTCTTAAGCCTGGGGTCCGAGAATTGGGGGGCCTTCTTGGCCACATCCCTGAGAGTGGTCTTGGACGAGCCCTCCTCGTCGTCGTATAGATAGACGTCGGTCCCGACAAAGTGAAAGATGCAATCCTCGGAGAGGGTCCTCTGAGTCTCTTCAAGAGAGGTGGTAACGGACTTGCGTAAGGAAACGGAACCTCTCAGCCTAAGCAGGACGAACGACTCAAAAAACTCTCGTTCCGACACGATTTTAAGGCAGGTGTCCGTGAGCCTACCGTCCCGCAAAACTTTGGCCGAGACCTCGCCGTCCGGCTCTTTTTCTAAGAACAGGGGATTGTCAGTGATAAGGACTTCCTTGATAATGGCGTCTATGCTCTCCCCCTCGGAGCTAGTGTTCCTGCACCTGAAGACACCGCAGTAGTCGATACCACTAGGTAAGTGCAGGAGCATCTCGTTAGGAGACTCGAGACAGCCCTGGTCCGGCCTCTCTACGCTCAGACTGGTCACTACCAGAGTATTGTGCGACATTATACCGTACAGCGCTCCTACGCACTCCTCCCTCATACCCGCCAGCCTCGCGTACACGCATTCCACAATCTGGAACATCTCCTAATACGCAACGATACACGACAAACTGACAAAACAACTAACTGACCATACGGACAAATTCACTTGTATTTACATCTACAAACAGCTGGACATCAAACTCAAACTAAACTCTGTAAATAGAAGGTTATACAATCTCAATTACGGTTATAACTTTGACAACTCATGAAATCAGGGTAGCCTCACGAGATTATCACACTTCAGTGTATTCTAAACGAAGGTTTGTAAATCATCTCCCCCACATTTCACAATAGTTTGATACGCCTACTTCCAGAATGCCTCGTTAAAAGTTAAAATAATATGAAGATGAGCTCCGTGCTTCAAAAAGCTGTAGGTTAAAGAACTCAATCATAAAAAAGGCTCTAAATACCGGTAAATCTATGAAAGATTATTATGTTACAAGTTTTTTAAGTATGACTGACACATTATATTTTTTAATTTATATTCAGGCATTAATAAAAATTAATAAATAAGAGAGCGGGCCCGTATCGATACTCTTATTTATAATTCACAACGGTTAATTTCGAATGAACATAGTACTATAGTACCGGTTTAACAATTATTATTGATCCTTGTTTATTTGAATTTGTAAAAAAGAAGGAGACACTATAAAATTTAGTATGATACTACGCTGCAACTCATTCATGTTTGCCAAGACTACCTTACCTTCGTGGTTCAGTAAACAGGAGATTATAACCTACTTCTAATTATTAGTATCTCCAATCAAACTACCGGTCCAGCTAATCTTTCTCTTTTTTAGGTAAGGATATAAAATAAAATAGAGATGGTCATAAATTTACAAATAATTGAAATAAAAATAGACTGCCAATCAGTGTGGCACATAGCTTTCTCGCATCCTATCATGGTACTTTATTGTTATATTAGCGTTCTCTCCTTAATAACAACTATTTAATAGTTTTAGCGATCTTCAACACTTCATAGTGGTATCGCTGTTGGTTTTAATAAAAAAATGTATTTGAAAAAAATGTTTGTCTCATTGAATAGATGAAGTTAGATTTTTTCCTCGACTTAAAATTCCTATTTTGAATTAGAAGTTCACGTTAACGAGAGCGTTGCGCGCTGACGCTTGGACGGATAACGTTGTCCAACGAACTCGTCCTGGGCATTGGTAAAATGAACATGTCTACCAAATTTCATCAAAATCGGTCTTATTTTACTTAAGTAATCGTCACACGATTCAAAGTTCGCGGACAGACAGACATACACGAGACCAAAAATTTCCCTGATGTCTGAAACGGATTTCTGTCTTGGAATTTTTAAAATTGGAGGCATGCAATTTTTTTTGTCCTCAAAAGTGAACACAATGCTTCCGTTACCTTCGGTAAGATCGGAAGCTAAAATTAGAATAACTGAAAAAGCGTAGTGGGTTTTTCATTTCATAGACTTTGGGACTTTTTCGGATAAGTTGTTGGGCGTGGCTAATTACTTGGTCACTCATGTTTGGACATGCTCGATTTATTAAAATAGTTTTTTAGAGCGTCGCTGTTATATAGATTGGTAGATCTATGTTTATATATTATTTAAAAATGTTATATTGTGTTATAAATGTTATACTGGGCAATCCCGTCTTAAGAATTCGTTTATATTATGCAGAAAAGAGATTCTATATTAAACCAAAGTAAAAATACACTGCCAATTAGTGTGGCACATAGCTTCCTCGCATCCTATCATGTACTTTATTGTTATATTAACATTAAAGTTTTATTACTTTATTGTTATATTGTTTATGGTGTAAGAACTGTTAACATTTTTTATCGATCTTTAACACTTTATAGCGGTGTCGCTGTAGGTTTTACTAAAAAATTGTATTTGAAAAAAATGTTCGTCTCATTGAATAGATAAGGATTGATTTTTTTCCCGACCGAAAATTCCAATTTTAAATTTGAAGTTCACGTTTACGCGAGCGTTGCGCGTGAACGCTTGAACGGATAACGTTGTCCAACGAACTCGACCTGAGCATTGGTAAAATAAATATGTCTACCAAATTTCATTAAAATCGGGCAACATTTACTCAAGTTATCGTCGCACGTTTCACGATTCGCGGACACACAGACCGACAGACAGACAGACAGACAGACAGACAGACAGACAGACAGACAGACAGACAGACACGGAACCAAAAATGTTCCCTGATGTCTGAAACGGATTTCTGTCTTGGAATTTTTGAAATCGGAGGCATAAAACATTTTTGTTCTCAAAAGTGAACACAATGCTTCCGTTACCTTCGGTAAGCTCGGAAGCAAAATATTCTAATTATATTCTAATAATTAAACAATTATCTCTCATTAGGAACAAAATGGCCTTGAAAACTGTTACTACCCACAAATTGTTGTCCAATTAAAATCATTATTTAAAATGGCTGCAGTTACCCTTATTATTGTTAACTTTTGCCAATAAAGAAATTGATTAATAATAATTAAAAAAAAAAAAAAAAAAAAAATTATCTCAAACCATATTCTATTATGTCGGATTACTAAAAAAAATGTTTTAGTTAGCACAACATGGTATACATAGTTTATTTTTAAAGGTCTTTAAAGATTAGGAAAATAATATGTCACTATTATTAAAAATTTTTCATTTTCTGGGGCATTTTGAATAAAATAATGGTGAAAAGAGGGGATTGTTTATTACCATAAACAATGTTTATGGTAATATGTCATGTAGTCATGTACATAACATTTTAAAGCTCATTTAAGGTAGATTAAGAATATTTAAATTTTTCCAGGACACATATTTCCTGGTAGTAATGCATAATATTTGTAGAAGGCGGGACCTGTAGTTGTTTTTGTTCTTAAAAAATGGGGCCTCTACTTTAAGATATCGAGAGCTGTTTTTTTTTTTATTTAAGATTTACAACTAAATTCTAAAGTTCTAAGTTCTTTTCTTCTTCATTCTAAATTCTTCTTTTTCTTTCTTTTTCTTTTCTTTTACAATTCAATGTTATTTATGTATTTTATTTTTTTATTATTATTATATAATAGATTTATATATGTATGTATATGTGTGTGTGTGTGTGTGTGTGTGAGTGTGTGTATGTTTTTTTTTTATTTTTATTATTTTTTTTTTTATTATTATTATTATTATTCTTCAACAAGAAAAAATGTTTAATTTTGTTTAACTACTTGTATGACATGTGACTAATTATAATTATATGTAAACTAAGGATAGGAGGAGACCCTCACCACAGCACAGGGCTTTCCCTCTAGTGGTGGGATGAATTAACAGTGTATTATTTATGTATTTCTTGTATGATAATTTAATAAAAATTCTAATGATTTAAAAAAAAAAAAAAAAAAAAAAAAAAAAAAGGGTGGCTAGTTTTTAGATTTTTTATTTTAGCCCAAAAAAGCCCTAAAAGTCAAAAATTGGATTTTCAAAAACGAAATTCAAAATTCTAAAAACTAGCCGCCCTTAAGAATCATTAGTAGGTGCCAAATATATAAAAAATATTTAAATTTGGAGGCTAGGTTTGTCAAACCTAATTATCAGAGACGGGAAAAAGTCATAAACGTCATAGTCATATGATTTTGTCATAAAATAGCCATTTTACGCATAAACGTCATAAAATAGGGGTTTCTTGGAATAAACGTCATAAAATGGCCTTTTTTGCCAAATGTTTAGCAAAAAAGTTTTATTTTTTTGTTAAAGAAAATGTTTAAATTGAACATTTGTGGTCCGGTTCAAGGTAAAAGTGCAGTTCGAACAAAAAACCCTTACACCAGCTTAGTGATAGGCCTGGGCTCTTAATTCCCTGACCACTTTCGGACTTAACTAATGCGCTTATGCATACCTACAACCAGGGAGGCACCGACGCACGGTCATCCCTAATTCCAAAATAGGGCTCCTGATCGGCTCCTTCTTGGAACAACTCCTCCAATTAGAATCCAGGAAGTTCAAGATAGATTCTCCAGTCAGCCAATAGTAAACTCATTGGATTGGGCAGTCTCCTGATTGGCTGTTCCATAGTTAAAATGTTGTATATATTCATGATAAGGGAGTAGAATGTTTAATTGCTCATTTGATGACAAGTAACACGAATAAGAAACTCGTGTTACTTGTTTCTTGATTAATTTTACTAGTGTAACTAGTTTCTTAATAGATTCTAATAGTGTCAGAATGCCGAAAACTCCTGCAAACAAATTAACACTTAAGCTTAAGTGGGTGTCAGAGGAGGTGGACTTTTCTTTAGAGGGTGAAACATTCTTCTGTAAGCCATGTGATAAACAGCTAAGTTCTACACCTACTTTGTATCTGGAGTCTTCAAGGTCTTAGCTTCATTGGATGCTGGAGAGGCGCCGTCAATTCGCAATGCAAAAGAAGCCCTAAAAGCTCCAGGACTGGAAACCCACCTGAACTACATCAACGACAACTTTGGGACAATTCCTGACATAATAGAAGGTCTGCAAAAACAGGATATGCTATTTCCAAACGGCTTCGAAAAAATCAAGACCCTTTGCGGTACCGATTGGATTGGAAGAGTAGGGGAAAAGGTGAAAGAAAGGTTTACTGCTGTTCTCTCAAGGAATCCTGGGTTGGAACACGCCCAGGCCATAGCTGCCCGGTTGAAGGGCGTGCAAAAGCAAAAGCAAATGACGTGTCATGCATGAAATTTGCTCCTACCTCATCTGCCGACGTCGAAAGATCTTTTTCCAAGTTTAAAATTCTACTGACGGACAAAAGAACCAATTTAACGCTGGAGAATATAGAACAACACATGATTACTTTTTACAATGTTGAAGCATTCTGCTAATTATTATCATTTATTACAAATATTGTAAATATAATTTTGTATCTATGAAATATTGAAATCTCTTTTGAACTGTTTCCCTCCAAAATAACGAAATGCTTCACATAAAGGCTAAATTTTCACAGAAAATAAACGTCATACTTTTGGCTAAAAGGTCATAAAACAACCGATTTTCTAAAATAAACGTCATAAAACAGGATAATAAAAGTCATAAAAGTCATAGAATAAAGGTCATGAAATGGAAAATTAAAAGTCATAAACGTCCCGTCTCTGCTAATTATAAAGGTATAAAGGGTTGGAACAAACCTTATATAACCCGAATGTTTGTTGCATATAATGTTTGTTTCTATAGCGTGTGTCACAAATAAGAATGACATATTTCAAAATCAGTATTGTTTATTTTTATTTTTTGACGTTAGATGAATGGAAGCTGAAGGCTGGAGATCGATGGAACGTTGTCAGCGAGGTAGCCTGGAGTGTCACCCCGCGGTCAGTCCTTCAATCACCTAATTGTACCGTATTCTCGCTCATTAAGTACATAACAAGTCCACTGTAGTAATATTCCTTCGATTAAAAAAAGTTTATATAAGCCACAGGCCCACAGGGTTCCAATTACCGTAAAAAGTACCCTATATAGTATAATATAGTATACATTATACATGTCCATTGTTGTAGTTGAAAACTACATAGAGACATATATACACATAAACAGTTAAACCTGTCTAAGCTGAAAAACTACGGTTCCAGAAAAAAAAAATCAATTTTAGCACTGAGTTTATTTCTATGTAAAACACCCTGTATAAGCTGGACAGCTGCTAAGATGGAAATCTTTTCTTTTACTTTTAACCCCACTAAAATGGGTTACTAAAGTAAAATAGGAGACATAAGGCAAAACTTTTAACTTCAACTTTAAAAATCAAACTTCTGTACATAGAAATTATTATTACTTCGTCTTAACATATAATTAAGGGATATTATTATTTCTATGTACAGGAGAGTTTATATTCCTTTGCCTTAATTTTCGTATACACCCAGGCCATGTCAAATTGGCAATGAAACAACAAACTAAAAGAGGGCCGAAAAAACTTCATCTTAAACTGAACAAAGTTCCGCAAGATGTGGCATTCCTTAATAATCAAAACGCAAATCTTACGGCGAATAATTGTTATTTCTCCCCAACAACAATTTGGCACACTTATTAAAATTACCTGGAGACTGTAAAACTTTATAAAAACTTAAGCTGGTACTTTTTTACTTTAGCACCCCCCTCCCCCCTATATCCCTTTGTGTTAAAAGTTATTTAGACAAAGGAACACATACAGAGTAGCATATATTCCTTAGTCTAAATTACAATCAAGACGAAGGGATATTTCTTACCTTGGGAAAAAGGAATATCCCACCTGTGAATATAATTGTGATCATATCCCTTAGTATAACCAACTATTAAGATAAAGGAATATTAAATATAAAACTGCCCCAGGAGTCTCAATGTCTTTGGGGGACAAACACACAAACCTTTGAGACTTTTGTAGGGCAGACTATTGTTTAGAACCAAGGGGGTGCTAAAGTAAGAAAAGTGCGCCCTTGAGCTATTAGACCCCAATATATTGGGTTTCAAATTAATTGTGACCAATACAAAACAATCTCACTTAAGTAAATGCTTGGTCCAAATACGAAAAAGGGGATCTTGAAAACTGACAAGTATCAAATTGGTATTAAAAAGAGAATCTCACTCTGAATTCTCTAATAAACTAAATAACTATTGCAAAACAGAGTGAACCATTTGTTGAGTAATTAAACAGGGATGTTTTCTAGAGGCTTTTTTTTGGATTTAAATGTAGTATTACTGCGTCACTGAGTCAGCATGTCATGTTATACATTTTTCTAAGGTCTTAAAGAGTAGGAAAAGAATATGTAACAATTAATTTTTAATTAATTAACATTTTTAGCATTAATAACATTTTTCATCAGCATTTGCAAAACAAATATGGTCAATATGAGAGTGTCGAAAAATAATTATATTTATATGACACGTTACATTTAATTTTAAAGATCTTTTCATTATGTAAGTTTCTCCCCGAAAAATGTTTCCTGGTCTATCCTAGTTCTTTATTTATTTATTTATTTATTTATTTAAACAAATTTTTTACGAGCCCTCTACAGCCTAAGCCACGTGAGAGGCGCTCTTTAGAGTATACAATGTACATGTTTGACAGGCAAATAATATAATGAATTTAAACTAAATAACACAGAGATACAATAGATAAAAAAAATACGTATAACGGAACAAGCAATAAACAATTTTAAGCTAACAAATTTTTAAATAATATTAACGAATAAATAACACTTACAATTAATAGGAACACGTTCTTAATAAATAATTACATTATATAAATAAACAAATAGAGGAACTTTTATAACTGGGCAACAAAACTGAGCTAATCGGCTGCAGACCATAGACGCTCGGAAAACAAAGAAAGGACGTGATGAAGGTGGGAGATGGCTTCAATATTGGAAGAGGTGATGGGAAGAGTATTAACAGAGGACACACAACGGACTAATGGATTTTGGTCGGACAATTCACGGATATAAAGAAATCTACCAGCGCGACGATCTGAAGGAAGAACCTTGACATGTTCTAGGACTGCGTCACAGAGAGCTTGACCGCGTAGAGACTTAAGAAGGAATAGAACTTCGAAGGCAGATCGTCTTCGGTAGAGAGGTTCGAGGGATAAACGTTGGCACATGGAGAGATAGGAATAATAGATTTGTCTGTAAAAATAACGAAAATAACATAAACGAATAAAACGACGTTGAACCCTTTCAATGAGAGAGGACTTAGTTTGATTAAGATTATTCCAGACGGGCACAGCATATTCCACACAAGGACGGACAATAGATTTATACAAGCAGACAAAACAATCAAGTGAGAGACCGCGACAGATATTGGAAACGAGGCCAAGGAGTTTGGAGGCTTTTGAGGATATATCGTTGGTATGGTCAGAAAAGGTGAGTTTCTTGTCAAGAATGACTCCAAGGTCACGAATCGATTCTACTTTGGACAGGGGCGCATCATTGAGAGTGTAGGAAGAGTTAATAGCAGATTTAGAACGGGTAAAGGAAATAAAACATGATTTCGTATTATGAATTTCCATATTATTACTATTAGCCCAAGCAGATATATGATCAATGTCAGTTTGGAGAATGGAACAACACAATGGAGAGAAGATAGTCCTATGGACACGGAGATCGTCTGCAAAGAGACGGACACCGGATGAGATGTTACAACTGAGATCATTAATGAAGATATTAAATAAAAGAGGACCTAGGATAGAACCTTGATGTACGCCAGAGGATGGAATGTAGGAATGGGAATACTTAAGATGCATACGGACTTTACAGGTACGGTTAGAGAGATATGAACGGAACCAGGTGATTAGAGAAGGATGGAAGTTAAGGGATTTTA
The DNA here is from genome assembly GCA_951217055.1 of Gerris lacustris. NCBI lineage: Eukaryota > Metazoa > Arthropoda > Insecta > Hemiptera > Gerridae > Gerris > Gerris lacustris. The sequence goes on from OX578284.1 coordinate 38,028,211, forward strand.
ATTTGGATAAAAGTATGCCGTGGTCAACTCTATCAAAGGCTTTGACAAAATCAAAGTAGACAGCGTCGACTTGCTGACCTTGAGCGACCATAGGGCCGACATTTGAGAGAAAGGATACTAGATTAGTTGTGGTAGAACGGTTTGGGCGAAATCCATGTTGATGAGGAGAGAGCATTGGATTGACAAGAGGTGTTAGGTGGGAGTGGATTACCCGCTCAAATACTTTGGAAAACACATTACAAATTGAGATAGGACGGTAGTTGGAAATGTAAGAAAGAGGACCACTTTTGTGGATTGGAACAATAATAGCAGAGTTCCAGAGGGAAGGGTATATACCACTGAGCAGGCTTTTGTTGAAGATGGAGGTAAGTACAGGGGAAATAATAGCGGAGATTCCCTTCACTACGAATGAAGGAATTCGATCGGAGCCAGAACTTTTAGTCGCTTTGAGACTCTTAATAGCCTCTAGAACTTGATCATTTGAGACAGAAGGAGGAGAGATCGGGATGGTGTTGTTAGAAGGTGGAAAAGGTTTGTTATCTGGTACATAAGCAGAGGATTTTACAAAAACAGAGCGAAAATGTTCTGCGAAGAGATTGCTTTTAGACTCAGAGTCCGATATATTAGCACCATTCAAAATTAAATCAGGCACCATATGACAATCCGCCCCTCGAGCCTTATTAACGTGTTGCCAAAACATTTTGGGGTCGGACTTAAGGGAATTTTCTAACTTACGATCGTACGCTAATTTATCAATATTAAATTGTTTTTTGCATAGGCGACGGTAAATGGTAAAATAATTCAAGTAAATGGTATAGTTTGATTTTAAAGATTTTCTGGCATAATAATTTTTTTTTATGATCAATTTTTTTAATTTAACAGAGTACCAGTTAGGAAATTTGTGAGGTTTAAAGGTTTTTATAGGTATATACATATTATGCTCAGCATCACTAGTACTTCATTCATTACATTGTTTAATCTGCGGATGGTAGTTTGAAGGCTATTGATTACAATTATAAATTGCTCTTATTTGTTGATAGTAACTAGTTACTTGTTCTGAGAAGGAGATGCTAAGTATGGTGGAGCGAGGAAGTAGCGCTCCACGCGTTGAGATGCCGCATCAGTACAGTACAGGGGATTACTGTGAATCCCCAGACTCGACCAGTCTGAGGCGAGTCGAGTACGCCTCCATGCCTCTCTACCGCACCCTACCCAGGTAAATATGAACACACTAAATTTTAACTAGTATGTAAATTATGGAAACACATTGACTTGGACACGGGCATAAGAGTGTGGAAATCAAACAAGGACTTAATAATTACTCGCTGTTTCAACCCTGACAGCTGGCAACCTCTTCCTTACATTTCTCCACATGTTTAACAGTTGTCAACCTTTTTCTTTTACTTTTGTAAATACGTTTGATCACACATCTTTCCTTAAAACTGAATTAATATAAAAATATATACAATGAGAAAGTAACTGCATTTGATGCAGATTAAAAAGATTTGACGAACAACAATCACTTTAGTCATATTGTTTTGACAAATGATGATCTTAACGTTTAAAGCTTCTGAAACAGCTTTTTCCCTCTGTGCAAAATTGAGACTGGTTGAAATCAGACTCTCTTGAATCAGATTTCACTCCCATGGGGTGCACTCCTTGGGGACATATTAAGGGGGGATATAGCAAGAGGGATGCACCCCTGAAGACATACCAAAAAAATGAAAACATAATTGAAAGTTAAAGTGGGCAAAAACCAAATATGGCTGAATTTCTTTATTCTTAATTAAGTGACACTGTTCATCTAGAAAAGAATGGAGTTACATTAAAAATAATAATGAAGGTGGAACAATGCAAATAGATGATGGCCTAAATTCCACTCCTAACACGTGGAGAGATTATTTCTTTCAATGGCTTGATGATGACTTCCACTGGCACTTCTAATTCTGTCATGTTTGGCTAATATAATTATATAAGAGCTATCGAGCTTACTGTCCGCAGAGAGAGTTGGTCTATAGGTTCCCTTATGGTCATCCCATTTTGGATGCCTTATTGGGTCATACTAAGGATGACCATGGCTCAATGTTACAAAAGTAGGCCTATTAAGGATATCGAGTAGTAATGTTACACTTAAGCTCGCTGAATAAACCATAAACCTAATCTAGTCGTCCTAATATCCAAGGGATTATTTTGAAATCTGAATATCTAAGTAGAATGTGACTGCAAAAAAGGAGGTGTTTAACTTGTGTTGACGGATGCTATGCTAAATGTTTATTTATGAGTGATAATCTAAGACTAGGTATGAGTAGTGAAGACAGGAGATGTGTTATCAGATGTTCGAGAAAGCACCACAGGATCCCAGGGGCGTGTTATCACCGACCCAGGGCTGCCTACTCCTTCCCCAACAGACCAACTCACAGGTAACATTACTACTGCCATTTTACATTACAACTGCAAACTACTTTAAGTTCAGATAACGTAGTTTAAATCTAAATTAAAACTAATGTCAAAGACAAGATACACTTTTGTGTAGGTTGGATCGGGGTTTTGAGGTAGAGTGTCTTTAGTAACCTTATTGCTATTTTTATTCTCAATAATGAGTGTTATTAAAAAGCTCAAGGAGTCGAGAGGTGTTAACTTGAATTTCAACCCATGTAGGACGAAGAGGTAACATAGTGCCGACACAAGCCGGAATACCCATGTGACCGGAGCACCAAGTGTAACAACTTTTATGCTCGGAGCACCAACAATAACAGCTGTGTGAATGTTTAGGTCTGGAGGAAGACGAACTAGGAGACTTCATCCTCTGGAAGAAACTACCAGCATGGACGAACACAAGAGCAACACATCCAATTCGAGGTACTTCCTTCTAGCTACCTAGACCCATCTCACAAAACCATTACGTTAACCTTACACATAAACCATGACTTAAAATTATAAGAATAAACTGCTTCTAGAAATAGATTCGACTTGTAGGTATGATATTACTGCCGTAACCATGCCGAACTAACCATTACAAATATTCCTCGTTTTCATAATGGTAAAAAGGGGGAAGGAAATAAGCTATATTGCGATTCACCTTTTCTAAAATTGGCTTTTTTACGATAAATTAATTTGATTTTGTTTCTTATCTATTAGTTAAAATTGCAACATTATTACTTTACATTATCAAATTAAAGCTGCTACTTAAGTGGTTACATAAAGAGCAATAATTAGAAGAATTAGATGTGTTTGGGTTTCAGCATGCTGACAGTGGATGTGACCCGGGAGATGGAGGCAGTGAACCGTGATATAGAGGAGATCATCAGGAAATGCGACGATTACTGTCTGGAAGGACTCACACCTTGCAAGGCCTGCTGTCTTCATCAATATCGCAGAACCAACAAGGTTCCCTTTAAATGTACTATTAAGAACAACTTACCCAAATGACATCCCTAGGATATCCTTTTTTCCAAATTGTATTCTGTTAATCGTTGGTCGATAGATAGGTTCCCCTATGGTCATTCCATTTAGGATGCTTAATTGGGGTCATTCTAAGGATTAAGGATAGCCTAGGGTGAATGTTACGAAAGTAGCCCCATTAGGGGTATCCTATAGATACCAAGTTAAGGTCTCTTGCTGAATAAAACTAAGATCACCCTGACATATTGAAAAACATATCTGTTGTTTTTTTTATTTTACTTTCTAAGTTTTGTTTATTTTTTTACGTCCCGATCAACAAAATTAGGTTACTTATTATAGGAGTCCAACCGGGGACTGAAATTTTCTTCGGTCGAATTTTCAGTTTTAGTGAAACTGGGGGTGTACTTCTCAGTTTCTATTAGGCTGTTTAGACAGTGTCCAATTCACTTTCAAGAAGTTCTCGGAAGTAGCTCCCAGTCTGTTGGCTTAGGGATGCTATATACAATTTATTCTAGCACGGGACCCTTTAGTTTTAAGAGGATGTGTATGTGGTCCAAAAGGGACTCTTCAAGAGATACAGACCAATCCATGACTCTGGACACAATATCATTAGTGCATAAAGGGACGTCAGTGACCTCTTTCCTTCTTTCCGCAAAGAAGGGTGAAATAGCTCCACGGTTAAGAACAGAGAGCTCAGATATTGTCAGATATTTAAATAAATCTCTTCCTCTTAGGTTGTTATCCGTACTACCCCATACCAAAATGTAAGCATTAGAATCACACCCAACCAAAAAGGGAATACCACTATTACTACATAAATGAACCAAGACTATTAAAATAGCTGAAGGTGGAGGTTCAGGAATGATTTTCCAATCACTTATCTTTAGACCTTGATTGAACTTTCTTAACCTTCGAGGATCTCCGTATCACCTGGGTTCATTTCTGTAGAGGAAGGGGACTTTAATAGTGTCAGATCTAACCTGCTGACTAGTGGTAGTCTGCGTGGTTAGAATTTTAGACTTCAGGCTTCAGAGCTGCCACTTAAAAAACAAACACCACGTTTGGAAATCCATCGCTCCTCTCAATCACGACGGGAGGCAGGTATAGAAGAACCAGGGAGATCAAGAAGAACGATCTTTGTTCCCACTTTTATACAAGTCGTTTCAAACAGCAGAGTTACTAAAATTTACCGAATAAGAAGTAAATTCATTAGTGCTGTTAAAAGCAATATTCTCACAACCTTTCAAAAATACCGAACCACACATTTAACACAATTCCGGGCACGAAAAATTTATTTGGAATGCTATCTATATACCAAGGAGATGTTACAGGGTCACAGAGGCCTGACCGCGGAACAGATAAGGCTTCTCTCGATGAAGCGGCCGCCCCTGGAGAGGCTGAAGGACGTGCCACTAGCCATGCTGAAGCCACGGCCACCTCGTCACTGCGTCAAGGAGAAGTCTCTCTCGGCTCCCCACACCAAGTACAAGGTCTGTTTGTGTCAAGCATACGTTTTTTTGTCATTTAATACAAATTGAGGATAGCGAGAATCAGTCAGAAGTAAAAAAATCAAGAGTTTTGCATTTATAGTAAATCCACCATTTTATTTTTACTTGCAACTAATACTTGCTATCCTCAATTTATATTTCATTCAGTCGTTAACAGTCCACAACCACATAATTATTATCCTCTAATATTTCTATGTATGGTTATAATGCTTAAACTAAATTCAATATTTATTTTACTTAATTATTAGATTGAGAAACAATCTCAATAATAAATCCTGCCATGACGAGTGTTGAGTCCTTGGTTTCGCTCCCCCTGCAGGAAGCACAAGAAATCGTTTGAGTTGGTGATGTGATTCAGTTGTTTATAGTTGCTTCGTTAAAATCAAGAGTCAATCTAATGATACCTTCCAGAAAATGTAGGCTAATTCGACCTTATTGTAAAATTTAAAATTTCAATCAAGTAAGGGGCAGCTGATTTATTTTCTTTTCTTTTTAGGTTTTATTGAAACATTGAAACTACATAATTACATGATATAACCAATATTTATGTATGCTTCAACAATGACTTGATTGACATGAAGTGAGGAACTGGCCATTAGCAATACTCAAAGATACAGACTTGAATTATTAACTATATTTAGAAGTTAGCACCGCTCAATAAATCTCGTGGCTACTGCCACTTTAGACGTTGAGGAGGATTTCTGGGAAAGAATGGTAATGATAGGTTGTAGATTAAAGGATTTGTATCGGGAAATGGCTTGGTCACGGACGAAGGGGACTTTAAGTCCGATGTGAAGGGTGAAGTTAGAAACATAGAAAGAAGCGTAAACTTTCTTCTTAGGATTTTGGTCTTGATACAATAGGAGTTAGAACGCTTGGGGCAACACCAGAGTGTAATACCGTATGACTATATGGGTGTAGTGATGGGACTATAAATGATTTATTTGTTATGTTTGCTAAGTTTAGATGTGTGTAGTAGAGTTCTTTGTAAATATTTGTAGCATCGGTTGCTCTCTTGTCATTTAAGTTTTGTTAGGTGTGCCCAGGTCAAACGCTGTTCTAGGTGTAATCAATCTAACTTCAAACTAAAATTCACACGGACACGTTTGTTTTTACTAATTTTGATTCTCCACTTCATGAGCCAAGTTTCTAGAAGTAAGAGGTGTTACTGAACTTGGTCAGATGCTATCAAGATTATATATTAGATGATAAAATTCATTTATCATCTGCGTAGAGTGCTGAAATGGTGACAGAATGTTCAAGGGTTGGAAGTAAAAATGATAAACAGGATTGAACCTAGAATGCTTGGACCTTGGTACACCTGCTTTTATAGCAAAAATTAAGGAAGTGGAAAGGTTGTAGAACCCATGGTACAATGATTTTCTAGGAAGGATTTTAGGATGAGGTAGTAGGTTAGTAGGTTGTAGTAGCTGATCTTCAGTTTGTTAAATGCGTGTGTGGTTTCGCAGACGTCACGGGACATTAGGGACATAGTGGAGGAGACGGACGCCCTGCTGAGGAACGTCTACAAGGAGCTGTCCCGGGGGAAGCGAGTGGACGAGGAGGAAGGCTGTCACTGCGAGGGCACGAGGGGCGTCACCGAGCCGCGACCTGCTACTTGCCTGGAGCGCTACCTTGGCTGTCAGAACAAGTGCCGAAGGCTTCAACAGAACAGGTAGCTAAAGACAAAACCTCCTTTCGTAGTTCCGTTTAATTTAAGTTATTTTCTCGCCGTGTAAACATTGCTTAGACCATTAGCTAATTGATACGTTACAACTTAAGAGTTAGTTATAATAGTAAGACTGTTGCTGGACTGCAAAATCTTAAATTTTAATACGAATACCAGAAAAAAACAATCAATGCAGCACAAAATCTCGCTAGAAATAACAAACAATGAATCCAGTTGTAGGGATGAGACAAAGAAAACGAGTTTTAACTACTCCAATTAGTAGTTTAGATATAATAGTAGATGTAATAGTATATAGAGAAGGTCGGTCTGTTGCAGGTGGGTTAGACCAAAGTGGAAAGACGTGTTTGACAAGTGCGATCTCCACAAAATAATGAGGCCAAGCGTAGAAAGGACGAAACATTTTCACGACACTAACTGCATATCAGAGCCGACCACCTCGTCCTGCTTCATCAGAGCTAAAAATGATTTGCAAAACGTCCCTAAAACCAGGATTCTCAAGGACGCGGGAGTCAACACTGAGTCTAGCGAGATCCTGACGAAGAGTCGGGCGGACACTGAAAGGTCCCAGCAGATCGACTCGACACTCGTCGAACCGAAGAGCAAAGAACCCCCTGAAAATACCGACTTGGTGAACGGCAATAAATATCCAGATGTAGATTTGCAGTCAGTCAGAGCCTTTAAGAATTACACGTCTGACAAATCGAGCAGGGCGTCGTGTTTTAAAACCCAAGTGTCAGATCGGACTAAGTCCGTTGGGGAAAGGTACGAGCACAGGACGATCGGAGTGGAGGAAGAGTCGTCACTACTACTGGATAGGAACATGGGGCTATCTCTGGACGACGGATCTAACTTGAAAACGAGCCAAGCCAGGACGGACTGCGGAGCAAGGAGCTCAGGCAAGGATGAGGAGTCAATGGCCAAGTCCCCTGACACATTCCTCTCTCACCACTACTTCGGGTAAGTAATTAAATACGTGTGGTGTCACGGGACACCCGATAGGAACGAAGTTCCTTACATTTTTTTATTAAATATAAATTATAAAATCACACTGCTAAGTACGTATACGTTGCTAACTACTTATAAAACAGAGACAAAATTAAAAGTAACTAACTGTTTGTACCTAGCGGAGTTATGGCAAAATTAAAAGAAAACCATTATTTAAATCATTAAAGCAAGCGTCTTACAATAAATATGTAGTGAATATTGAGAAAAAAGTTAATCATGATGAGTTTATAGATAAAGAGTAAGGATGTAGTTGGTAGGAAATAGGAATGTTTTCTCTACCTACCCAGCCTACTAATTTAAAATGTTATAAAATATATCTCTTCCCTACTCAAAAACTTCTGCTTTTATCAGGTTGAAACTTTACGTCCCTGTTTCAATTATTGTACTTTACACAATGTGGAAAAAGTTTTATTAATATCGTTACGTTAGAACGTAAGATATCGGTAAAAACGTTGTTTTCTTTATTATAAACGTTTAGGTCCGCTTAAATAAATTTAGCGATTTTTATCACTTTATAGCAGTGTCGGTGTTCGTTTTACTAAAACAATTTATTTAAAAAAGTTGTTTGTCTCATTAAATAGATGAAGTTAGAATTTTTTTCCGTCCTATAATTCTAATTTTAAATTAGAAGCTTACGTTTACGCGAGGGTTGCGCGTGAACGCTTGGGCGGATAACGTTGTCCAACGAACTCATCCTGGACATTGGTAAAATTAACATGTGTACCGAATTTCAACCAACTCGGTAATCTTTTACTCAAGTTATCGTCATCGGTAGATTTTGTGACGATCGTTTTTTTCGGATTCACTCTCGGGCTCCAGAACGTGCCATAAGGAACTTCGTTCACAATTTTTTTTCTACCATGAATTCTTTAAAACATATAACTTCAGCTATTCAAGATCCTTATTGTTATATGTTCATGTAATCATTCGTAATGATAGAGAAACCCGGATTCCAGAAAACTCTTAGATCAATATGACCAATTCATTTCACAGGAAAGTCTGTTATAAATGAAGTCAATGTAATAAAGTTAACTATTTTTACACGCTTTTAATTGTCTTCACTTGTCCGTCTGGGACTGATTTTTGTCTGGAACAAATCTTGAAATCAAATTTAACCCACTTCGCGACTGCCTACAAAGCTGAAACTTGCTCAGATTATATCTATTTTAAAAGACAATAAATTAATCAGTCATTAAATTTACAAATTTCCACATTTGTATGGATAAATTGTGGCGGTAAAAATTTTAAATAATTTTGAACATACTGTTTAAAAATGAAATGAAGCTAATTCTTAATTAATTTGGTTTTATATGGTAAAATTTTAATTGGTTCCCCACCCTATATTTGGTTACCACTTACAAGGATCCCTTTGCCTCAATAACATTAAGACAAAGGTATGTTTATTCTTATTCCAAAGAGCGTAGGGACAAAAGAACTTAACTCTTCAATATGAAAATGATTATATCCCTATAGTCTAATTAAATATTAAGACAAGTAAATATTTGCGTGTGTGCTATCATAACTGTGCAGTTATGTCATAATTTGATAGCACACATACTCTGGTTTACCTGTTCAGGTTACCTGTCAGGTATACCGGAACGTGTATGGCTGGCTTTAAAGTAATTTTGGATGGGTAACCTGTCAGGTATACCGGAACTTGTATGGCTGGCATTAAAGTAATTTTGGATAACCTGTCAGGTATACTGGAACGTGTATGGCTGGCTTTAAAGTAATTTTGGTGGGTAGCCAAGTAAATGATTGCCTATAGAAAGCGGTATCAATGTTTCCCTCCAAATACAAGTTATTAATCATAGGACTTTTGACTTTTGCTTCTTTTTTTCATGGGGTTGTCCCCATGTAAATTAACAAGATTATTAGGTTTTCATGAATGTCTGGCATGTTATTTTGTTTAATTGTGAGTGTTGTGATATTGGAGGTTGAAGTCAAGGAGTGGATACGAAGGTGGTGGTGACTCGGCACCGGACTCCTCGAGGGGACTCCCTGGGACAGCAGGGCTGCTGACCCAGGTCATCAGCAAGATAGTCAACAAGCCGCTGCCTTGGACCCAATACCTTGAGACGGTGCGTTATCTTACAGGCAGGTGGTACTAGTTAGAAGACACTCATAGGGAAGCCATATAAGTTTTGTATTATCAGCTCGTCTGTTTAGATATTTCTAGAGAAATGTTAGTTACGCTCTAGTGAGAGGTTACAAGTACATTATTCAGGGTTAAGCGCCCTACACACATAGGAACTTGGTACAATGATCTAGATTTATTCAAGAGGGAAATCAAGATCACCGTTTTTGCCTTGTGTGGATGTTAAAAAATCAATTTCGTCACGAAATTGGCCTTCTAACAAGTTGGAAAATAATTTATTTGGTTCGCCGCCAGAGCTCAGGGCATTCACCTGTGTGTAGAGGACACGAACCGTGTTCATCATTTTGTCAGAATATCTTGCTTTGATATATGGAGTGTCAAAATTTCTAATAAATAATTGAATTCAACCTCAGTCATTCTTAAATAATTTTGATAATTTTTCACAGTGCTTACTCTGAAGAATAATGCAAGATCACTTTTCTCCATCACCCAACCCTTTCTTGGACTACTCTGATTTCTTCTTCGATTTTCTTTTAAAAACGCTTAACTCATCAAAAGCAGTAGCTACAAACTTTGAACAACTTATTTTCCAACAAGTTGGCATTTCTCTCTGTAGAGAGCGATCCAGGTTCCAATGTGTTGCCACTTCTTAGGTGAAGATATTTTTTAAAAGGTCGTATAAATCCCAAATAAGAGTGAGGAAACCTTCTCGTTACTATAGTGGGCAAATACATTGCCAGCTCAAATATCGCCTATTAAAGGCGACTATTCATGTTAAAACAAAGAAGTAAACCGGAGTGTGTGTGCTATCAAGTGGACAACTGCGCAGCAATGATAGCTCATACGCTTCGGTTTACCAGTACAGGTTCACCTCTCAGTGTATGGCTGGCTTTAGATTCTCGATTTAAATAGGTGTGATCAGTAGCGCACCCAGGATTTTTTTTTGGGAGGGGCACAGATGAAAAAAAAGAAGGGGGGGGGGGTGTAATGTGGGCTTAGCATAATCACAGACAATTAAGAAGTCGGGTTTTCTTTGTTCTTAAAATTATTTCATATTAATAGTGGATCTAGCCAATTTTTAAAGGGGGCTTGGCTCTCTTTTGGGGGGGGTCCGGGGGGCCTCCCCCGGGAAAATTTTTATAGTTTACGTTACTTTCAAACGTCTTTTTAGCCTATTCTAAGAGCATCTAAAATGTTATTTTATAAAAATAAATTTAAGATTTTTAAGAACGGGACATGATGACCGGGGTATTTTATTTAAAAAAAATTATATAGGAATAATATTTTGTTATTAAAAGTTGTACATTATATGATAGATTAATGTTTTATTTTAGTAGCCAGAAAAATAAATTGGTACATTTTAAAAATATTTTAGTTACGTGATTTAACAAAAAAAAAAAAAAAAAATAAGTACGCCAAATATTTGAGTTCAACAGAAATTAGCTGATAGTATTAGGTTAAAAATAAAAATAGTAGGGTAGTAGGGGGGGGGGGCACGTCTTTTTAAACGTAAAAAAACAATATGTCAGGCCAAACTAGGTATGTAATTGTTTATTATATTTATTACTTTAACATGTGCTGCGGAATTGCATACTTTAATGTTAGGCTTGGACGTGGGGGGGGGGGGGGGCACGTCTTTTTAAACACGAAAAAAAAAAATGTCTGCCAAAACTAGGTATATAATTACTTATTTATTGATTTTTTTTTACTATCACAGCACTATTACTTTAAAATGTGCTGCGGAATTGCATACTTAAATTTCAGGTCTTTGGCTTTGGGGGGGGCACGTGCCCCCCGTGCCCCCCCCTGGGTGCGCCACTGGGTGTGATAAAGACAATATGGTGAGCTCACCATATTGTCTTCTCCAAATACAAGCTGCGTCCACACAAAACGAGCATCCTGTTTGGAAACAGGATTCGCGCGCACTTTAAACATGAACCAATGTTTTTTCTTGTTTTTGCTCTTGTTGTGCGAATACTTGTTTGGTTTCTTTGTTTAAGGGGCGAAGGGAGAGTGAATTTGAGTCCCTTCCCTTAATTTTGTGTTAGAAATAAGTTCATGTATAAGTCGGTATTGTAAAAAGTGTGAGAAACCGATATTGAGAATGTGTGACTGGTTTATCTGCAGGTTGTCGCGGGCAAGGTAGAGAAGCAGGAGGTGGATCCTGACGAAGTGGACACGGCCACGTGTCTAGAGATCATGAAGAGGCTGGTCGACCTCATGGCTCGTCATCACCAAAATCAGATCACCGACTTCGGTCAGTCTCTCCTCTTGTTAGTCCTGTATTACACTCAATCCTATTGCACTGCTCACATTTTTTAGTAAAAATTACATGCACAGATCATAAATATACCCCCCCCCCCCTCCAGTTATTGCATATTATTATAATGGGTTGGGTTCATCCATCCCCAGAAAGAAATAAATAAAAACGAGGGGGCCACTTTTACCGTCCCACAGAGAACGGCATGAGACCAGGGGTGTAGATGCGGCTCTTTGTCGATTCAAGCGTGGCTCCCTTTGAAAATTTAAAACCATATTTTTATTAATATTTCAGAACATTCTTCAAGAATCTCGTTAAATTGACTCAAATCGTAAGTAGCCCCTTTCTTAATAGGTCTTAATAGGTAGTCGGTTGAATCGGTTAATGAATTGTACAAGTTGTACGAAATCCTAATACTATGTGACTAAGCTATGGTGTGCTAGTGCTAGGGCTCTTATAATACTTAAAAAAGTTGAATGCGGCTTTCATAGTGTCCTCATGTGTCCCCACCTTTTGTCTAGACGCTAGTCTGAAACTATCGACAACATGGATCCAACAAAGGTGGCACCCCCAAGATTATTTTATTTGTACTGCCTCTAATACTTAGAAGCCTAACTAATTTGCAGGGAGTTATATTATTTTGCGCAGTGAGAGGGATACTCAGATCCTAAATCGCGTCATTCTCAATTTATCTTAATAAATTTAATCTAAATTAAAAAATTTGTCCGAAGACCCCCAAAAATGCGATTTTCTGGATCACTTTTGATTAGTATCCTCCTTTAATTTTTTTTTTAAACTGAGAAAGCAAGTGCAAGTATTATAGCTTAGCAATTTTATAGTTCTTTACATCGTTGGAATCGTCATGGAATTTTTATTTTATCACACATTTACCACTATTTTATTATAGCTCTAATTATTAATTGTGATATTTGTACCATGACTTTACTAAAATTTGAACATTTGTACTTATAATATTGGTGACACAGAATTATTTTTTAGGGAGGAAGCCCCCCTGTTTGTGAGGGGGGGGGGGATTCATTAGATAATATGACACCCGTGCCAGACGCTACCTTCCCATCCGCCCCTGGTTAAATTTAATTATTATTCAACATTTGATCAAAATTTAAAATAAAGATAGGTAACTTCTCCTCGGTGGGGAATCGAACCCAGCCTATTAACGGCCGTTTTTATAGCAATTTCATCAGGAACTTAATTTTACCGTGTAAACGACTTATATGATAGGATTTGTATTTAAATGGACTACAATTTCGAATAAAATCGTAGGAAGAAAGTGTCCCCAAATTAAGAGTTCAAAGTCGTTTCTCGATGTTTCCGAAAAAATCCCTCATTTTAAAGTTGTCTCATCCCATACACCAAAAAATTATCTTTATGGCTAGTAAAAGTTTCATGAATTTAGTTTTTTCCGTTAATAACTAAAAAGTTGTTGGGGTGTCCTTAGCCTGAGATACTCAGACTGCAACTGGTTATTGGTTATAGATCAGTGACTTGTCATGATCGGAAATCTTGGCAGCGTCAAGTAGACCACCATAGGGTGGTAGCTAGGGAGGCATCTGTCCCCGGATCAGCATCTGGTTGAGCTAAATCGGCCAGCTACGACTGTGTAAAACCCTTACACAAGGCGTCGCTAGGAATAAGTCGATTTGGCGCCACCAGTTGCTGATCCTGGGGACAGATGCCACCCTAGCTACGCCACTGGATTTACATGCAATTATAGTGTTGTGTGTATACAGGTGAGGTGGCGGCTCAGTACGCGAGGGTGAGGAAGATGAAGCAGCAACACCTGGTGAGCATAGAAAAGGAAATCAACAGCATCCAGGACCTGGAATTGTAACTAACTATACCTCTCTGACGCTAAGTACTTGCACAGCACAGCTCTCTAACATAGCTTGGTGGAGTTACAGCATTACTCAATCATACCGATATCATACCGAAGGGTGACTGTTGTGCCTAGATCATAGTGTACATTGATTCGATTTACCAATAGAGTGCTGAGTGCTGCTATCGATCAAACTCTCTTATCACCATGCTCAAACTAAACATTAATTAAGTAGTACGAGTCAACGTCCTTGTGTAAGCTCCATGCTTTTTATAAAACTGTTTTTGGCAACGAAAGTGAAATCTGTGAATGCAATGACCATTGTATTTAAGGACATTAGATTTAAAATTTGGCGTTTTAAACGATAATTTATCTTTACGATTTAATATGATACCATGCTTAGGCTGCCATATTTGTTTACATCAAGGCACTCATGCTCCTTGGTTACAATAGCATTGGGTACGTGGCCGCTACTTGGCGAGCCCAGCTGGATTTTCAGTAAGTCCAATATCCTCGACGCCGAGTCACACCGGTCCATCTGGGTTCCCTCACGCACAGTGAGTTTGGGATCGGCGCGGGGCCATTTAGCCTGTTAATAAAGTTGTTCCTTATATAGAGGAGGTCTGTTTCAGTTACCTAAAGAACGCTTCGATTGCGAGAAGTCGAGCTGCCACGTGACTCCCTACAACCAAAACAAAAATATAAATTTTTTAAACCGAAACTTTGTCTTGTTATTATTAATCATTGACTTGGAGCTTAGTTATTTAGTGCCTAGTAATGTCATAATGTGGAGTTCTCGGTAGTACCACGTTATAGTAGAAGTTCTTTCCAGGTTTCGCCTCCTACTGCTATGCTTGAACATACTCTGGTAATAAAAACGACGTAAACTTACTTGGGTATCAGTATATCCCAGTCCAGGGTCTGGATTTCCTTAATATCTTTGTTCTTATGCACCGAAGAGCAAAAATAGTTATTATCAATATTGTGGAGGACACAATTTGTTACAGATTTTGTATTTGCATTTTTTTTTTTTTTTTTTTTCACATTTATTTCTCTTTTTAAAACATTTAGATGCGATTAAATAGATTTGGTGATCTTTAGCACTTCATAGCAGTGTTGCTGTTGCCTTGACTAAATAATTTATTTGCGTTAAACAAATGTTTGCCTCAAAAAAAGAAGATTATTTTCGTATTAAAATTCCAATTTATAATTTTAAGCTCAAGTCGAGCGTTGCGCGTGAAAGCTTTGACGAATGAGGTTCTCTAAATAACTTATGCTGAGCATTGATAAAATAAACAGAACACGTACGCCAAATTTCCTCTAAATTAGTCGACTTTCACTTTAGTCATCGTCGCGCATAAATACATTTCGTACAATACATTCAAACTGCTCTGTAATTAAAAATCGTATTTAGTAATCTCATAGAATTGAATCATAAATACAAACATTGCAGCAAATTGCAATGCGCAGGCTAAGTTATGCGTCAAACCGATTGGAATTTTAGGACGGAAAAAGAATTTATATTTATCAATTCATTGAGAAAAACTTTTTTTCATATACATACATTTTTTTAGTAAAACCAATAGCAGCAACACTGCTAGGAAGTGATAAAGATTGCTAAATCTATTTAATCGTATCTAAACCATTTAAAAAGATAAAAGAGGGGGCTAGATTAGTCAGTCCGGGCCATTTGTGCTCGAATGGGCGACCTCAAATTGTGAGTACGAGATCGCAGTGCGCATACGGCCAATACCTGTGTGGCTCCATAGGTACTACTCCGAAATCACTAGACGTGGAAGTGAGCTTTTATTCGGTCCTAAGAATCAACGGAATGCCACCGTTTAACTAAGAGCCAGCTGGTAATAACATAACATGATAACTATGACAAAACTAAACTCCTTTCAACTCTTTGTTATTTAGTTTTTCTTCGACTTTTGTTTAGAATTTAGAACGACAACCCGAAATTTATTGTTGAAAGATATTTCAATACAAAAACGAAAATAAAAGTAACAATGGCGACACTATTTCGATTTTCGATGCAAAGGCATAACCTGACGGATAACAACAAAAATTTTAATTTTTTATTGTAACAGTATTTTTTTTTTTTTTTTTTTTTTAATGATTTTGATCCCCACTTAGGGTTTAATTGTTTTTAATAAAAGTTTTGGGCGAATTGTAGAATAACTTTAGGATAGTCAAACTAGATTTTATTTAACTCTTGTTGTGTCTTTAGGTCTAGGTTCAGTTTTCTTTTTTTATTTACTTTGTTTTGGGTAACCCTGAGAGAGTTTATAACCTCTAGAAGTTTATTTTTGTTGAGTTAAGAAGTACAACTGGTTGTGTCCAAAAGCTGATGGCGAGGAACTACCCATAGACTAGGAACTACCTTCTTGGTAAAGTTTAAGTTTAGGATTGTTCTCACTCACGGTTGATTAAGAAGGAGCCGAACTTCACGGATTGAGGAAATCATCAGCGTTTCGTAGGTATCCACCATTGCAACCCTAAAATTTCGCAGCGAAGCCAACTGAAGGTTAAGCTAGAACGCTGCAATTGTCTGCCATCAACACTATTTGAGGATGTCTAAAATTATATTTCTGTCTTCCCTCTGATTTATCCCCTCTTCTTCTGTGACGAGCATCCTATAATCAGACGGAATTCCCTGCACCCTATAGCCATCCCGGGAACTAACCTGAAGCCCCCTTTATATTTAATTATTAATATATTATTACTTTACTTCTTTGGTTTTATTTTATTTTGTAAAATTTAATGTTTCTTCGAGTCAGCATCGATGTCACCGACGCATCAAGAGTTCAACATCGATTTTTTTGGTCCGATAAATGGATGTTTTTGGACTACATTGATACATCGTCATTGATGTTCCAACCCTAGTGGGTTACACTTGTAGTTTGACTGAACTCTGCTCTGGTACTCTAGTTATATGTTTAGCAATAGAACTAATGTTTAGTACAAGTGGAATTCGGTGGAAACAATGGGAAAAGATTTAAATATGAAGAAGATAAGAGACTTTCTAAAAGGGTCTGAGACTGATTCTGTTACACCGTCGAGTGTCTGACTGTGTATGTCTAATTGTGTTTTGCTGGAAGCAGAAGGTCGAGATGGTCGGGTCAATGGGTCGCAAACCCTCCCACGCGGCGCAACCCAAAATTTTCCCGTCCGATTATCGTGGTTTCTTGTGCGCTTTTATTATTCTTCGATTGTTTGTCTGGAGTTTTCACTTTTGGTTTCCCTCTCTCGAGTATTATCTTTTCCTTTCGCCTCCTTAATTAAAACGGAGAGCCGTGAAAATAAAAAAGAAAATAAATATAATGTATAAAAGATTCTTTTTATAAGGATAATGATTATATTACGGAGTACAGACTTAGCTCGATGTTACCTTATATATATATATACATATATTAGTTTAAAGCGTATACTTTCTACGAAGAAAAGAAACATTATTTTATATAAAAAAGCGGATTGAAAAGGAAATAGGGAAGAATAATGAGAAGCAACAAGGGTACTCTCGCTTGAGTGAATGGTTCATTGTCGGTTAGAACCATTGTACTCTGGTACTGGCAAAAGTACCTCTGTACCCGTGCTAATTACTAGACACCGAGTGAAAATATCCAGTTTATGACGGTGGTGTAAGCTAGAGCACAAATTATTTTCTAAATAACAGGGATAATCGGTTGTTTATAAGAAAAAAAAAATACATTATTATAATTCTATAAGATCACTATGTAAATATTATGTAGAAACTAGAAGTGCTTTCGCTTAGCCCACTTGAGTTCTTCAGTCAAGTTACCCCTTCGTTTCAAAAACAGACGCAACCAACATTCCCTTCACTATTTCCATTCAATTATTACAAGTAGAAGTATTAAGATGTCCCTTAGATACAAGTACCCAAGGTAAAACATTTTCATTCAATTATTTCAAGGAGAAGTATCATGCTGTCACGTAGATACAAATACCCAAAGTAAAACATTTCCATTCAATTATTGCAAGTAGAAGTATTAAGCTGTCACGTAGATGTAAGTACCCAAAGTAAAACATTTTCATTAAATTATTAGCAAGTAAAAGTATTATATTATCACGTAGATACTTAAAACATTCTCATTCAATTATTACTAGTAAAAGTATTGTGTTTGTGTTGTCACGTGCCCAAAGCTCGATAAATTAATCTTAATTTTCTTCATCCCCAATTTCTATAGGGATGATAATCCAAATAACAATACTATTCTTTTTAAAGTCAATATTTAATTTTGACAATTTTTCTCCCATTCTTGGGCATCTTTAGGTTTTTTGGGATGAATTTCCTATCTACACTTGAATTCAATTAATATAAGAATATGATTAAATGAACAATAGATAAATTAATCTCGGGAATCACAATCGAGCCATCACAATACTTTCTCTTTATACGGTTAGCAGGGTGAAATAAAAAAATTAAGATCACACTTTACCAGACAATTTAAGCTATCAAAAACAAAATATTTTATCAGCCGTTTTAGAAATATCGCAGGTAGACTGTTAAGCAGATTTTTGAACTTTCACCTTGAATATTTATGTTGTGGCGCTTTTGGGGAAATCATACGTAAATGCAGGCATCATATAGTATATATTATAGAACAAAGAAACCTTTTGTCCGAATTTTTTATGAAAGCGCTATTTTGTTTCATCAAATAACGTTGAAAATAAACACCTTCTTTATTTTGTATAAATACATTTTTTTTTTTATGGATGTAATTAGATGTAATTAAATAAAATCAAAACTGGTTAGTTTTATTCATTTAATGTGAGACGTTTCGACTCTTTATATAAAGTCATTCTCCAATCACTACAGTTACGCACTAAAAATGAAACATATTAACAAATAGTATAATTCAAACAATTTTTCTAGTTCCTTTTTTCCATAATATCTAACAATTAGGTTTAAATTTACACAATTGGACTTCTCATATAATTTTAAACTAATTTAATTTTGTTTAATATAAATTAACTGAGCTTATGATTTGACTTACAGGTAACAAATAGTTTTCGTCTCATTGTGCCATTACAATATTAATCATTTTGTTATTTATACAGGACTCGTTTAGAAACGTGTTTTCTCCATCATGTATAGCTTATTTGACGCTTTTTCAATCCGAAATCCGAGGGTCGTGTGAAAGTATTTTTTTTATTTTTGGAAAGTCCTGGGAGGACCGAATTGCAGACGAGTGAAGAAGACACCAGATGTCAAGGTGAAAGGTCGACCCACCCTGATGTTCCTCCAGTCACAAAGTCTGAGCAGGAGTCGACTTTTCCTAGGGGGTAAAAGTCAGGGGGTTTGGACGGAGAATGTCGAGGACGGTTGACGAACCTAAAACAAAGCTTAAGTGATCAATACGTTTGACAACTTTCTACAAACAGGAGAGAAAACAACTCACATCTTCTCCATATATATATATTATACCAATATTGCGCTGTTTCTTCAACTTTGTATTGGAAGCAGTCCACTTCTAGACTCAGGTACTCTAACACAGGTTAAATAATATCTTAACAGTGTGTCTAGAGCTCTGTCCTTTATGTTATATATTTATTTATCTAGAGGATGGCTTGCAGTTTCATATAAACCGAAATCTTACAAAAAGGAAACATTATTCCAACTTCTAATAAATAACTTTCCTATAAGTGAAATTGGCCCAAACCGATATAATAACCTAGACGATATTTTTAATGGTAAGCCCAAGTCGAGAATTTACTAATTTACTAATTTAAGGAATCAAACGAAACTATTTTTAGCATTTAGTTGATGCTGGAACTATATTCAGCAATTAAATAAATCTTATGTTTTATACTTCATTTTGTAACTGTTATATTTCTGCTAGCTAATAATATCATGTAAATGTTGGTAAATAAAGACAAAAATGTTATCTAAATATTCCACAAGACAGTGATTATATTTTCTATATTTGCAAAACCAAGTGACATTTTGACATATAACAAAAATAAACAAAACAAGTCAAGGAACAGGCTTCCTTAATAACAATTTTTCCCGTCTTTTTGAAGATTAAGTTTACACGAGCGTTGCGCGTGAACGCTTGAGTGGATAACGATTTCCAACGATCTCAGCCTGGGCATTGGTAAAATGAACATGTGTACCAAATTTCAACTAACTCGGTGATATTTTACTCAAGTTATCGTCATCGGTAGATTTCGTGACGGATTTTGCGTGACGGTGATTTTGTGACGGTTATTTTGTGACAGTGATTTTGGTCGTTTTTTTCGGATTTACTCCCGGGCTCCAGAACGTGCCATAAGGAACTTCGTTCCAATAATGTAATCTTATTTGTTGAGCAGTTCAGTAATATATTTCTTGTGCGGTCTGTCTATAGATTGTTTTATGTCCCTGCATATTCGTCTTCTCCGATCTATCCCTGAATTTGCAGTTCCTTTTAGGTGTAATAAATCTAATCGTTTGGAAGCTGTCTAGCAATCTATTCGTCAGGTTATGCCAATTAAGACATTTCTACCGTCACTGTCGTTGCTATTACAGCTTTGAGCATATTATGTGTGACGGTTTAAAAATCCTATATCTACCTTACTAAAAATCCTATATACCCATTTCTTTTTTAGCTAAATGCTTAAGTGGCTGCGTTGACTGTTCAGAAGTCTGGAGACAAGTAGTAGTAATTCCTAAAGGTCGTCGACCTGATACGTTATCCTCTTCATGTCCTTTGATCCGTTGCGTGTCTTTCTTAAATTTCCTTTCAATCACTAATACATTCCTAACCTAAAATCAGTTATTAATATCTTTTTCCTCTCTTAAAGATGTTTTAAGTTTCTGTTGCTTTTTTTTGTTACAAATTATATTTTCTTGAGCTATTAATGTTTTATTTTATATACAACAAAAGTAATAATGTATTGAGTTTATTTTTGTATTTTTTAAAAAAATAATTCAGTGTTGGACCTTTTTCTTTTTTTATTCCATGATTTAATGTAAAATGAAATTTAATGTTTTTTGTATGTGTGAGATGTATGTGTTTGTGTTTCCATGTTAATGTTTTAATGTAATGTGTTTAATGTTAATGTAATAATTTTACTTTTTCATTGTATTGTGGTAAAATGTCTACTTCTAGTTTACCATGTATCCTGCTTGTGAATTTTTGCTGCTGAGATTTGCATGTAAAATTATAATAAATACCTATTACATTAAACTAACGGCAAGGACCAAAATACCGTTTTTATTTTAAACAAATTGACTTAGATGCCAAATCGGTAGATTTCAAATCTTATGAAGTTACAAGTTTTGTATACACATTTTTTATGTTATTCTTGCATTACCTAACATCGCACTTTTACAGAATAATGAACTATACGCTAACTTAGTTTTAGGTAATTTATTTTCATAAATAAGCATTAATTAGATGTCTTGTTTATATGAAATAGAGTATCGTTGAGGCATCAAAATTAATTATTAATACGCAGTTCAATAGAATAAAACCAGCTGAAAGCAAGTACTTAGGGCCCTGCATATATATAATTATCTTCTGGCAGAAAAAATAATTGCAGTTAAAGATTGAATGAAGAGGAGGCTACGGTGCAGTTTTAAGGACGTATCCAGGACGGAGGACGGAGGTAGGAATGAGGGTTGGATGAGTTAAGCGGCCGAGAGGCCGGAGGTCGGTATTTCAGTGTGATTGACTCTCACCTGTCAGTTTAGTTGACAGTGCGGTCACCTGTCGCTTTCTACAAGATGTTAATCTGCACGACGTCTCTACTAAGCAATCCATCCTATTGTTTCACTTTCAACAGCTTCTAAATTCGTCGGTCTCATAACCATTGTCCAATTCCACCGAACACAATACCTGAAGTCCATTGCCAACGATTTGCGAACAACTTCAGTCACTTAGCCTCAGAGCAGGGCAACATACAAACACGTGTCCTCTTTCACGACGAAGTTGCGAACAAATTTTGTCACTTAGCGTCAGAGCAGGGCAACATACAAACACGTGTCCTCTTTCACCTTGTTGGCTTATGAACTCGGAAACCTATGTGACTTTTCTTTCAAACATCTCATCATTTTTTAATTTCTTCTACTCAAATTACATTAAAAACAAGCTAAATTAAAATTAAACACTCGAGGTATTCTTTTTCCAAAGGTATATTGTTGAAAAGTGAGTAGTAGATTAATTGATTAGTTATATAATTGATTAGATAACTTGGTGCGTAGGCTTCCGCGGGTAGACTCATAATAAACAGCTTGGTTTTCCGGTGAAATCCGCGTCACGAAGGGGAAGAAGTCCGACGTTTCGCTTCCACTACTGGAAGCATCTTCAGGGGTGTGGTGCATCGTGATGTTTACTTGCAGCAACAACAAGACATACGACTGGAGTGAGAAACAACCGGAAAACTTCAACAGAGGGGATGGATTCACTCTTTCCCGGACCTGGAAGCCGCTGGTCAGCACCTGTGCCAAGGAGAAAGCAAGAAGCGGCGCCGTGGTCACTTCTCGACTTCAAACATCACCCACTCCACAAAGGAACACCGACAAAGGCGACACCTGCCCGATCGCGTCATCCCGACAAAGGATAAACCGGACTCAAAGAACCCCCGAGGAATCTAGGTATAATCTACGTTCCAGGAAGCAACTATAAACACGCCGTCCTTCACTCCAGTCGTCAGTATGTCTTGTTGTTGCTTTAAGTAAACATCACGATGCACCACACCCCTGAAGATGCTTCCAGTAGTGGAAGCGAAACGTCGGACTTCTTCCCCTTCATGACGTGGATTTCACCGGAAAACCAAGCTGTTTATTAATTGATTAGTTGTATAACATTTTTTATAAATTGAAATTTTACTTTAGATAGGAAAACCATAAATAAATAAAAAAATATACAATTTGTCCCATACAACTCGTTCTTAACTTTCTCATGCACGAGTACAAAATGATTTGATCAAAATGTACCATAAAATGAGTCCTCCCCGGAGGTAATTGAACCCGGCCTCTCATCGTCCTAGCTATATATATACTCTCAGTTATATGGTTAGATTCATAGTTAACTAGACTAAATTTTAGATTTTGTTAATCAAAATTGTAGGAATCGTTCGAGAATTTATTTTTTACGTCTCAGGGTTTGGTGTCCCCCCATTAAGAGCGATAATTAGTTTCTCGATTTTTCCTTGGGGTGTGATTTTTCTGAACATATATGCCCTATTTCATAAAAATCGGCAATGTAGTGTAGTTTAGGCTCTACGCGTGTGCACAGACGATAGACGTCTGACAGACATTTTTTTTAAAAAAAACATTTTTTTAGTGGACCTTAAACTTGTAAATTCTCAATTTTTGGTGCCATCAAAGTACTTTATCTTTATGTATAACTAATTATATGAAAAAGTAAAAAAAACAAAACAAAAAAAACAATAATAATACTAACGACCGAGGAAACAAACTTGTATTCTAATGTGACCAACTAAATTTTAAAATAAGAAAACAAAATCTTTTTAGCACTTTTACAGGTTACAGGTGGATTATAAGGTAATCAAATAATGAATATAAGATCGGTGAGATCTAAACTCCATAGAGTTTAGATTCGTGTTCTGCTTGGTTTGAATTGCCAATATAAACGCCCAACCTTTTTTTTTTAATGGATTTTGTTCGGTGAAAAATTAAAAAAAAAAAATATTTCCCAACTTTATTTTTAATTTTAACATAAGAACTACCTGTTAAAATATTGCAAAAATTAAAATTAAGCAATATTAAGTGATCTTATTTTAAAGTATTGTGCGTAAATCGTGAAACCATAACAGGTAGGTATCAAATTCTTGGGGTTTCTAGCTGTCTTTTTAATTAAACTTATATATGCATGGTAAAGCTGAAACAGTTAAATAAATCGGTACGCCAAAATCGAACAAAAAACTTTAATCAATTTATTTTCAAGAAAATAGGTGTTCAATAGGAGACTGTTTCACTTCGTTTTCGATTTCCATTAAAATCATTTTTCTTTTTTATCAATATCTCGGAAACTAGATTTTTCCTGGGGAAACGACTTATATGGTTAAATTCGAGTTTTTAATTCTCGATTTCACCTGGGGGTATATTTTTGTATTTTATATGTCTATATTTGGATATTTGGGTATATATTTTTTCTGAACATGTATGCCAAATTTTTATTAAAATCGGTCAAGTTGTTTAGGCTTGACATTAGTGTCACAATACGGAGTACAGTCCGCATTGTGTTTGACCACCCTAGTACGCGGGGACTGCGGTCTTTCTCTCCGTTTCTTGTTTGACCAAGCCTTTAAGGTGAAGGTGGCCGGTTTGTTATCGGTATTACAATGTTGTTTTTTTTATCAGCTGTTTGATAAGAGAGGATGTAAGTGTGCTAGTTCGCTGGTTGTGGGAAGTATGAATGGAAGAGCGCGAGGGGTTGGGAGGGGCTGCTGTAGGGGTGTGGAAGACTGTCGAGGATTGGTCTGGGAAGCTGGAAGAGGTGGGATAGGAGAGCTTATATAAGTCACGGACCTGGGTGTCTAGTCACACCCCGAGATGTTCAGCTCAAGCACGGCTATGACGCGTGTCCTGATGGTCGCGCTGTCTATCCTCGTCTCTTCCTCGGACGGCAAACTTTACAGTCTTCCCTCTGTACCGGACAACACTCTGGATGGCTTTCCACAACTCCGGCCCTTGCAAGGCTTTCACGTTCCTCCCGCAGTCAACTACCTTCCCTGTAGGGACAACTTCACCCTGGCCTGCTTCAGGTCCAAGACCTCCGCTTTTCTCGACAGACTCGACAAGATAGAAGGTAGTCAAAACTGTATCTATCTACATAGATATTTCTGTGGCTCTTCACCAAAAGCTGATAATGTCACCTTTTTGCAATTTTGCAAAAACTTATTGGTCTGTCTTAAGAGGTACATTATTAACTGTAAAAACTTGATAACTGAAAAGGAAAGGGTTGTATTTGATAAAACATGATAACATCTCAAATCCCCATTAGCTTGTAGAAATAACTACAGATCAGTATAATTGGTGATGCGATATGCCATATCAGCTTTTGGAAAAAAGCTATAGCTTTATTTCATAAAATTAATCGAACTTTGTTGTGGAGTTATGAATAGCGTCTTTTGACATGTATTGACTTGATTGTTCCAGACGGCTTTCAACCACAAAAAGTAATTTTCCATTCTTATATAAATCACTAAAAATTATCTTTTGTTCTAATACACTATAAACGTATTTAATGTTTTGGCTGTGCCTAATATTAAAAATAAAACATTTTTAAAGGTCGAGTGCATCCCAATAATAGGGATGAAATATCACCTTAATATGTAAAAAAGTGTTCAATTAATCACCCTTGAAGAGTCAATATTAAAATAATGTTTGCAAAAGTCGCTTTAACATTACTTGGAATAAAATGGTCCGTCAAACCACGACAAAACTTTCTCACCAACTTAGCCATAATTTATTAATTTTTTAAAAAAGCTTTTATTTACTTTAATAATGTTAAATTATGTACTTTAATAATGTATTTTTAAAAAATTTGACCCCGCTAGGTATTAAAAGGAGGTTGTAGAAATTGATATGAATATCTATATACATATAGAAGAGTGTTTATTTGTGTATTTGTCCTTTATATACAAATCTACAGTTTTATTCCGATCTTGATGAAACGTTGTATACTTGACCTTCCTAACAAGAGGAAGGCCACTGTGTACGCGAGATTTCGGACAACTAACCCAACCGCTGGGTATTTTAACTAGTAATGTAATCTAATTGATATGAATATTATTATATTATCAAATTGACTTAATTGCCTTGAAATTATTAATTATGAATTGATATAATTAAAGTACAGTCAAACCGAGTCTTACACATTACATTAGTTGATTGAGAAGTCACTTGAAATTGATCTTTTACTATTATTATTTTTATTATTATCTAATTTATTAGGAATAATAATCCAAATTTTACACTTTCAATTGGCAAGCATTACCATGGCATTACTATAAAGGTGTAACATCACTAGATCGGGTCACTAGTGCCGATCACTAGTTCAGATTCAGCTGTTTCCGTGAAATACAAACAATGATACCACCCTCACCCTATTAAAAATTAAGTTGTATTCAGATGACAAGTAGAAATAATAACATTTAAACGGTGTTGGACAGTTTTCAGAATAAGCATAATAATACAAATATTTTGGCCATGCGTATAAAAACCGGAAATGTATAAAAAGAGTGAAAAAGATGTTTTAAAAGGGACGGATAATGTCAATAAGAAACAATTGATAAGCCCTTCAACAAATGAAAATTTAGAAAAATCAGCGAACACAGTTATTGATGCAATTATAAAATTAGAACTTCTTCCTGAATTTAAAATACATAAATTATATTTTCAAAATTGAGAGAAGTTAAGATGGTGTCTTTGTCTTATGATTTTAGCTATGAACTTTGATAATATATCTATTTTTTAGGGTTCAAGTCAGCAGCAAGCAAAGATACTAAATTAAAATGTTGAGGTTGTTATTGAACTGCCAACGTGTTGTAAGAATTTCTTATGCGCTGAGATAATTGATAGAAAGTAACGTAATGAGTGAAGGTATCAGCTTCAATTTCGCATGTTGGACAGTTTTGAGAGGAGTTAAAGATGCAGCTGTTTCAGTTAATGTAGATTTTAGTTAAATTAGGAGAATCAAGGTTGATTAAGAATTATGATACGTTACAGTACTTGTACAGATTACACGCATAATTACCAACCTGTAGGTTCAAAAACAATACATCTAACTTTACAAGTGAACTCGTAGAGGTAAATCGGTCAGTTAATGGTAGAAATTAGTTTTAGGCTACAGCTAATGTTCAATGCAGTATATGGGGGAAATCAGTTCTAGAATATAGCTAATGTTCAATGCAGTATTTGAGGGAAATCAGTTCTAGGTTCCAGCTAATGTTCGATGCACCGTATGGGAGAAATCAGTTCTTGGCAGCTAATGTACAATGATCTTTAGAGGTCTTCCAAAAAACAGAATTGTAGATGTCGTGGATTGTTTACTGTGGTAGCAGTTTGTGTATTAATGTAATTCATGATGTGTGGATTCCATGTATATAATGGTAATTGAGGGTTTACGGTTCGTGGGTGTATACGATACGACATGAGAACACGGAGTAGCGCCATTATCCTGAGCAGTCGGTCCGACCCGTTCGGCATCAGTATTTGTCCACTTCGTCTTCAATAATCGTCGACGGCAACGGGAAATACGTAAAATGTCGATGCGCCGTCATAAAATCGAAAGGGACAGTTGCAACGACCAGTCGACTGGTTCTTTCGACAAAAAATTGTAACTAACACACTACAAATTGATACAGATTGTAGTCAGCAACGCAACTCAGCCATCTGTTAACTCAAATCAACCGCTACTCAGAAATCTCTTAATAAAAGATATGTCCAACACTATATGTCGTATTAATGTCGTGTACAATACAGTGTACGCCGCTTAATGTAATTACGGTTAATGTTATCAATCACTTGGTGTGATCAAAATTGCTTGGGAACGTGTCCACCCAATACCAATGCATTGAAATTTTTCCGTTTTGTTGTCAATATTTCGTTTATTGTGATAAAAAAAGATCGTTGTATTTTTTTAAAAATAATTTTTGATGAAATCACTAGAGCTTTGGACTGGTGTTTCGGTTAACATTCTTTTTTCTCAGAAAGTAAACCTCATGTAGTAGATTAGTGGTCTGGTAGATTAGTGAAACTATAATAATGTAGTAGGTAAGTTGTCTGGTAGATTAGTGAAACTATAATAATGTAGTAGGTTAGTGGTCTGGTAGATTAGTGAAACTATAATAATGTAGTAGGTAAGTGGTCTGATTGATATGATATGTAGATAGATATGTATTATGTTCAATTATAATATTAACAATTTTTTAAAGTACAATGAATTTATTGAAATGCTTTCAAACTCGTGCAGCATTAAATAAAAGTTTTATATTACAATCAATTCCACGTATTATATTTTAACTTAAAATAAACGTTGGTCTCTGAAACTCGCATTTAAACCTGCAGAATATATAACTAGTAATTCTGTGACGTGAACAATAGACCTCGCGTCCAAAAAAAACAACTTATAGATAGTTTTTAATGGTTTCAAGAAACATCTATGTCAAATTTGAAGTCAAATCGTGACTGCGCATATAAGAAACAAATTTACTGACAGAAAACGAAAGGCTAAACTAAAAGTTATGTTAAAGCAACTCTCTCTCTCTCCGCTAAGTCAATAATAAAAGCTTGGAACATGGTGGGTATTGGGTATAAGGTTGAACGATTCACAAGATAAGAGGTGAGGCGCTAACAGGAAGGATAAGCCAGGATGTAGGTGGGAACGCTAGAGACAGAACAGTAGCACGATCTTATCCTGTTCAAGTAAATGTAGATTCAACTTGGTTCAGTTCTCACAGGCCGCTCCACTTTACATACTAACACAATAATCATAATTATTATGTTTAATTGCAGATGCACTCTTAATGTTTAATTGTTTGGAAGACAAGGTGTAGCCAGGTTTCTCTGGCTTACTGTCATGATACAGAGATAGTGCGATTTATTGATCCGTCAGTTATCGACCCATATCCCACTCAAGTGCATGCATATTCAATTTTAATTTGTAAACAAAGTAATCAGACGCAGAACAATAGAAAGTTCTCGACAACAGTAAGCAAACAACGCTGACCTGCTTACATTTGGCACTTAAGTCTTTTGTATGATTTATATTCTTCACTGGATCATCCTTGTATTACTACACTAAATACTATTTTTAATACATTTTTTTATTATTAAATTTGCATACATAGAATAATAGGTAGTAAGGAGAATAAATAGTATTAACGTACAAAAGTTTAACTTTCACTGAACCAGTGTTCAGTAATAAAAAAATATCCATAATAAATAATTAATATAGGGGAAGGTGGGGCAAAGTGGCCATGCTAAGGTTTGCTGATTTTTTAAGCGAACTTATAATCGGCCTAGAGCTTTAAAATTTCATACTGCTTGTATACTTCAACCATCCTCTCATATCATGTATTTTTTTCATTTAATTTAAAATTATTTAAAGAAACCAAATTGGTTAATTTTCAAAAAGTGGCCACAACAATATGTTCGTAATATGTAGTTATTTAACTTCATCCGCAGTAAATATCTATAAAAATAATAAATTAGCATACTTTAGGTGTGTAGAAAAAAAAACAATAAATAAAAAACAAAAACAAAACAAATAATAGCTATAGGGCAAAGTTGCCATGCCTGTGCCTGGCCACTTTGCCCCGTTTGACGCCATGATACATAAGTTGTCATAACTCAATAACCAGACGGAACTATGTGACCTTTTAAACATGGTTTTGTGGACAAGTTATCACTACATTGTAACACTTTTTTTAAAAAAATCATAAAGTTTATTACTATAATAATAATAAATAATATAAATAAACACTTAGAGAGGTGTGAAAGTAGAAAACGGGTAATAACTTCACAAAAAACACATGGTTAAAAGTTTAAACGATGTTTGAAGACTGATATAGTTGTCTATGAAAGGTTGCTGTAATCTCCGATTAACAGCAGGACTTTACAACCATAAAACTGAGGATGGCCACTTTACCTCCCTTGGCCACTTTGCCCCGCCTTCCCTTACACTAATTAATAATAAATAATCAAGAATATTATTAAAAGCGTTGTTGCATCCAACTAATTCCATACTCCCGTCACATATTACTTAACATAAATTTATCACAATATAAGTTTATTTCAGTTAAGGATATACTGATCGATCGATAAACAATTATAAATAAGTTCGGACTAAACAAACAAATGGAAAAAAATAACAATTAAAAATATAATTTGGAGGCGTGGGGGAAAAACATACCCTTGTATTAGTAGTTTACTGATTTTATTTTACCCACCCGTGCACGACAGGGTTAAACTTCCGCCAACTCTCTTTGTGGTGGTGGTTCCTAGTCAATAAAAACATTGTAAAAATTGTTTTAGTCATAAGTTAGAACTAATTTGCTAGCAGTTAACTGTTATTACAACTCAGTGGCGGAAGGTCCGGGGGGGGGCTACCAGCCTCAAGCCCTCCTCGTCAAAAATTAATTCTTATGCAACTGATAAAACTAATGTTGATTGCAGATGGAATAGAAGATTATGAATTTTGTATTTATAGATTGAGGGCAGGGAAAGTGAATTAATAGTTGGGAGAGGACCGGAAAATCATTAACTGGACTTGGTGTAGGTTCTATTTATTGGAAAGTTTGGCAAGATATCAGTGTCATCTTAGATGGAATGATACGCGGAACAACCCTAGCTGTCCATTGTGTATTAGAATCGCTTTCACTGCCCATCTTATAGGCCTTAAAAAAATTAACATCCAGTTTCAATATATAACGACGTAATTCCGAAAATATAAAGCCCACCCCACCAACCCAACTCTATTAATTCAATAGAACTCAACAGTAATTATATCTTATAAAATCCTAAAGTCGAACTTATGAATCACGCTGTGTCAGTTATATTTAGTGTAATTCCAGAAGATAGAGTGCTTAAAAGTGACTGACTAACAAAAAGCTAACATTTGGTGCATGAGTTAATATTTTGGTGTCCTCCAATTACATATGGCCGGCCAAGTTCGTTGGACATAGCTGTTAAAAGATACCAATTCGCACTCAACAGTAAAATGAGCTAATTAGTAATTATTTCTTATCAAATTCTACAGTCAAATTAAATAAGCACGCTGTTTTAGTTTCAGTTATATTTAGCGCATTAGTCCAGGAGATAAAGTGTATAAAAGGGACTGACTAACATCAAGTCAAAATTTTGTTTGTGAGTTAATATTTTGGTGTTCTCCAATAATTTGTGGTTACAACCAATAGCACAATATTGGTCACAAGCTGTTAAAGAACCCGATTGAGAGTTGCTATGCCCCGCCCCTTTTTGGTGAAAAATGTTATTTTCATGTTCAATTTTTGTACTCAGGATCAAGCTAAGTCCCACTTTTTCGACAACATATCCTTGGAGGACAATAAAATATTAATGCATACACAACATTACCTTGATGTTAGTCAGTCTCTTTAATACACGCTCTCCTGGACTAAATAATAAGATGTAGAAACTTCGAAACAACTGACCTAATACGGTTTGATGTATTGTGGTCTGGTGCTATTGGCAATGAAGCATTGAGGTCAACTTTATGTTTTTAATATGACCAATATAACTAATTATTTCAACTTGAACAATTATAATATTATTGTTTACTAAGTGCTATTTTTACCAAGTGTATCAATTAGATCAGTGTGATGTGTGATCTATTACAGTGCGAGCGTCCAAGATTGAGTAAAGAGGAAAACTTTTTTTTTATTTTTGGATTTTTGGAAAAATGTTATTATTTATAAAAACTCCTGCTTGTTCTTAAACCTCTAAAATTGATAATATTTTCTTAATTTTATTTACTGGGTGTTCAGTTTTTTTAAAACTTGCCAAGATTAAACTTACCTTTTTTTATGGTTTCGAAAAATAATACTTAAAAAAGTTTACTTTACTAGTTGCTGGGCCTTAAGGAAACAAATGAAAACGCATGCACACTTTAGCGATATTTCGACCCCTCCTTGGGTCATTCTCAAGCTAGAAACAATTTATTAACATAAAAAATAACTATACAGGCATTAACAAATTACAAATCTTTACACTAATTAACAATTTTCAACTATATTTTTAGTTTAACTATTAATTTCTTACTGACCTGACTGACTAGAAGATCACACTACATTTGAAATGTTTAACTCTTTGAAATTAAATTTAGAAATTTATGAATCGTCTAAAAATAGTTTTTGTAAATTGTTAATGTCCAATTAGTGTAAAGATTTGTAATTTGTTAATGCCTGTATAGTAATTTTTTATGTTAATAAATGGTTTCTAGCTTGAGAATGACCCAAGGAAACAACTAAAGGAACCAACACTCTACTTACTTAAAAAAGTTGTTCAGAAAATATTGTTTTTTCTTTTGGTTTTAGTCTCGTACGACAGCCTAAGTCATTACAGGAGGGAGTTATTGTCTGGCCGCTTTACTCATCTACTCGATTAGATCATCAGTGTGAACCAATAAAATATTTAACATTATTTTATTTTATAAAAATATAATAAATTACTTACAAATAAAATAATAAGCTGATGAAAGGTAAATTGCAGTTTTTGTTTAGAATCATAACAAGTAATTAATTATTCTAATATTTACACCTTATTAAAAAACAAGTATCGCAAAAACCTCAATAGTATTGAAAAAAAATTAAAGAAAATATCACTCATAACAATTATTGTAATGCCACCTACTCCTGGGCAAATTTTGCCTCTTTATAAATTACTGTGTAAATCTTTCTTTAAAGTTTTTTTTAGCTTATCCACGCTAATAACCAGTGTTTGGCATACATTTTTTTGTTTAGTTTTAAAATTTGCAGTGTGTACTATTTGTTGTTAGCTTATTGTTTGTTTTCAAAAAAATTAACTAAAGTTTAATATTTTATGAAAAATTAATTAAATTTTAATATTTACCAGTTGTTAGCAAAGTGGAACAATTTTCTCAATAATATTTTTCTGTACCATAAGAAATTGTACCAAAATAAAGTGCAAGATTAGTGGGGTAACATATGAATCCGCGATTAAGTGTTATCCGAACCAAAGGGCTCACAAATCTTGCTGTCACCGAGGTCTTAATAAATAGGAAATATATTATTTTTCCTTAAGACCAAACAACAATTAAATTAAACAATACAAGGAACCAACTACTCTACTAACTAGGAAATAATATTGAAAAAAGAATAATTGTTAATTTTTCAACATAGCGTGATTTATTAAACTGAATGTTACAATGATTGATTATGATTATCATATCATAATTATTGATATATTATAATTATTGATTATCATAATCATAATTGAGGGGGGTAACTATTAATATTGGATTAACTGAACCTAGTATAATGGAATCTAGTAGGAAAGTTGGACGTATCGTCTACAAAGGTTGGTTGGTTCTTTGACAACTTGGGATAATGGAGTGTAAGAGGAATGTTGAACGGGCCGCATCTACAAGGGTTGGTTTCTTGTGAACCTGGAGATGAGGTCCATGGCCCAGACTGGTTGGTCTTGAGGCACCATGTGGCCTGCGTTCCTCACCAGAACCTCCGTCATAGAACCGCTACAGTTTGCTGGAGCCACGGTCTTAGCGTATCCCGCAAGCTGACCGTCTACCTCCCAGGACACCCTTTTAGCCGTCTTGTAATCTTCAGCTCCACACCACTCGAGGTTTTTAAGAAATTTCAGCGTGAGCGGGTAGGCTACGATGATGTCCAACTGGCCGTTGTAAAACAGCACCCTGTAGTTGTCGACCAGTACCGAGACCCACGGTGCTACGGACTGCATCACATCGTCTTTAATTATCATCTCGACGTGGATCCCTTCACGTATTTTAGAGGATTCCAAGAAAGCGTTCATGTCACCGTAAGGTTCGTCGTCCGAATTGTACAGGTAGTTAAAGTAGAAGGAAAATCCAGTCTCGTTGAACAAGAAGGTCTTGTAAGGTGTCAAGTCGCCGTTTAAAAGACGGTCAAATGCCGCGAAAGCGTCGCTCCATTTCTTCTCGTTTATGTCGCCGACGATTTCACTCTCCACCTGGTTGAACTTCATTTTCTGGTCAGCGTCTATAAGTCCGATTTCGAATAGGTACTGTCCGTAGCCGAGCATGTGGACCGGGTCACACAACCCGTCACCTATAGTTAGCCCTTTTAGATTGATTTTCAGCGGAGCCGTAGGGTTTTTTTGGTGTATCGTGTAAGACAAGGCGGGCACGTACTTACCGGCGTAGGACTCCCCGGTGACGAAAAAGTCGTTTTTCTGGAGATGAGGGAACATGGTAAAGAACTGGACCATCACTTGATACAGATTCTCACCAACCTGTACTTCGTTAGTCGAGTAACCGGCGTCCGAATCCGCGAAGCTGAAGCCAGTGCCAACAGGATTGTCCACATAGATCACGTGGTGAGTTTGGGACCAGTAAGTCTTGCGTATCTGCAGTTTGTTCTGCTTAGTAAGGAAGTATGCGCCGTTCTCTTCGAACAAGCCGTAGAGAGAAGAGCTTCCTGGTCCACCCTGCAGCCAGAGCAGCACGGGAGCGTTTTTCGCCCCTTGTTCTGCTGGGAAGTACCAAAAGTACATGTTAGAATTGTGCTTTTCGTCGACTGTGAAGAAACCCGCGTAGCTTTTAATATTACCTGCAAAAGCAGGAACCTCAGCCAAGCTCTGGGCCTTGTCTATCTGCCCTGCCTTGAGGTACGGAGTCAGTATCAGCGGATCCGACCCGGCCCCGAAATCGGATCGATCTGCGTTAAAACAACTCGCACCCATCACCTCGGCCACTACCAGTATCACACAATATTTTAACATTTTCTTCTCTTTCGTTACTTCAATAAAAAAAAACCGAAATTCTGTAACGTAAAGCCGATGAGATGATGAGACAGACTAGACGAGACAATATTGTCGACAAGTTCTTATATAATTTATTTGTTATTTGATAGTGAAGGCTTAAGATGACCTGAGTAAACAAACGTCAGGGATCCATCAATCACCAGTTCGATATCTATCGAGTTATAAGTGGCCTCATTACCGTGAAATGTACGAAAAGATTGAGACACGATAAACAAAACAGTTGAAATATAATTGGCGGTCACATTGTCACCTCTAGTGAGGAGAGAAACCAGCGGTATTATCAGCAGAAATATGGTAACATATAATCAATCAAGTGAACAGATATATCTTCTCATATGACATCACACAACGTATCAATCTTCTCCTTCACAATCGAACAAAATCTACATTCATTATTGTTATTAATATTAGCCGCTTTTCCACAACTCCACGTCAGTCTTAATTCTTCCATTTATTTTTAGTAACTTGATTCGTTTTATATTATCTCACGAGAAAGCGATGACTCCGAATACGATACTAGACGAATTTGTCTATGCCTTAGGCAATTCTACACACAATTACCTGCAAAAAAACCTTACAATTAATGAAAAGAAAAATACAATAATTATTTAAATTTCTAAAACATCTCACGATGCTTATTCTTGATTAATCGAGTTGCCTCAAAGATACAACCCGAATTTGACATGTTACGTTGCCTGTATTTCCTAGCATTAGGCAGATTATATTTCAGCTTAAGAAATCGATAAAAATATCATTTATATAATCTAGTAGTGTCCCGTCAACGGTAACGACTCACCTCGAAATAAATTTTTATTGCCAAGCTAAGGCAACCACTTTTATTCCATAATAAAAATAAATGATTGTTTTGATTTTTTGTTCTTCAAATAGATGAACTAACTTATATAAATAGACATCTAAATGTATTTAATTCATTCTTTTTTTTTCTAAATATAAAATTAAGCCTGTAACGGCTCGTATATTATATATGTTTAAGTGAGAAGAAATATATATATATTTTTTGGGTTTTTTTAAAAAAGAAAGCTTATAGGATAGTAAGTTACGAAATTCCTTTCCGTATAACTTGGTTTTGTGATAAATATATTTTGGCCCACATTATTGACTTATATATGGCGTCGAGACTTGAATCATGAGACAAAGTGAGTTCCAAACTAATATTTGGCATTTATAGTTAAAGGACATTTCACTCATTTCAATATCGTGCATATATATATATATATATATATATATATATATATATATATATATATATATATATATATATATATATATATATATATATATATATATATATATATATATATATATATATATATATGTATAGAAAGTTTAAGTTTTGTCTGTACATTGATCTGAATTGCAAAATTCTTTGATACATTTTCTATTCATTCATTAAAAAAATCAAAGCAGGCCATAATTTTTTTCCCGTCTGTCTGTAAGTTTGTCTTCAACTTTATAGGTCTAAAACAGGCTAAACAAAATCCATTAATTTTTATGTAGTGGTTTGCGGTGTGTGCGAACGTGGGACTTCACGCACAACCATTTTTTTTATACTGTTTACTTTGTCATTGTTCTTTCTTTAAAATGAACTAATTTTATTATTGTTTGTTTTTTTACTCATATTATATGAAAGCACTTGAGACGTAGATTAAGAATATTTAGGTTTTTAATATTTTTATGCGCATAATTAACATCATTGTGAGATTCAGTTTAATTTTGATTAAAAAATTGTTTTTTATCGTGCCTAATAATAAGACAGAGGAATTTTGAGTGTGTAATAAAAAAATAGCCTCTAAACTGCGATTTGGAGGGTATTTTATTCTTAAATAATGAAATTGATTATCTCTAATATAGTCATGATTATTTTCTATTATATAGGCTTTGAAAACGAAACTATTTGTACATTTCATTTTAGGCTGGCCTTCATGATAATAAGAAACATAGCCACTGATTCTTAGCATAACGGAAGGCTAGTAAATAATAAAATAAATTTATTAAATATCACTACGACGAATCTAAATCAAGAAGATTTGACAGTCTCTAACCAAGACAAAAAAAAAGAATACGTGGATAGTCTAAAGATTAAAGTATACAGCTCTTTAAAATAATTTTACACAATATAACCTGAAAGTTTCAATTAAGGCGAATGGCTGTCGTGACCGGCTAAGGTAGCCGCTGCTCCCTGTAAAAAACAGCTCTTTTCTTCTCTCTACTCTGGCTCGGGATTACAGGGAAGCGCCACCGACCTACCGTAATAACTCAACTAGTAACCTCCGGCCTCTCACCGGAAAACATTTACCTTTGGAAAAAAAGCCACAGAATAAAGGAAAGTGAAAGCCTGCGGTTACGGATAATCGGAACTAACCGGACGTAAACGAATAAATACATAGAGAATTGTTTCACACTGCGTATACGCTTGCTTTATACACGGTATCTTAGGCAGTCTTATATAAGTATTCTCTATTTAAAAATAACCTAACTTTTGTTAAGGTATGAAGCGTTAGTGAAGGTCATTATTAAATGTTGAAATATAAAAGTCTCTCCACGTAAAAAATATTTTATAAAATTCAGAGCAGCTTTCAGCCACTTTAGGGCTATCATCAGTACCGAAAAATGGAAAAGTTAATTAAAACATAGGAAGCTAAGAGTGCAGTGAGTCGTGAGTCATACCTACCTAGCAACCAGTGCAAGACACTGTTTTTCCCTATGCGACTTACTGCACTCCCATCTTACTATGTTTTAATTAACTTTTTCCATTTTTCGGTACTGATGATGGCTCTCTAGTGGCTAAAAGGCTGCTCTGAATTTTATTATACATATATTACGTGGAGAGCCTTTTTAATTTCAACTATTAACCAAACTTTGTCTTAGTGCAATATTGTTAGTGTGCGTTCAGAACTAACCGGTTCGACCGACGGTTTGTTATGGTTAGGGTTAGTCTTATGGTGGTATAAAATCATTCTTGTTTTGCCTAGGGGTTCTATGGAGTGGTCGAGCAGGTTATAAAGATAAACTGTTTGAGTGTGAAGTTAGTGCAAGTTTACAAACTTTATTATTCTTATCATTTTATAGGTTTTTGAGTTGTAGCGAATAAAAAGACAAAAACAAAATTTACAAAATGTAGGATGAAAGGAGGACAGTAATATTTTCATTTTAAATAAAGCGCCACGAGGCGCTTTATTTAAAATGAAAATATTACTGTCCTCCTTTCATCCTACATTTTGTAAATTTTGTTTTTGTCTTTTTATTCATTTCATTACCTTCGTAGGTAATGAATGGTTAACTAACCAAACTAACCTAGGTCTGGACTCGATTAAAGTGGTCTTAACCACTCCGGTCGACCACTAAAACAACCGAAGGTTTATGCGAACTTGGCCAGATGTTTAGGTTGGTCTTTCCAGACTCAACGGTTACTTCTCGGCCGACCTGGTTAGTGATTCAAAAAGTATCCATAGTTATCGTCGACATACATGTTACACGTATTATGTATTGAGGTTTGGAAACACGACTAATTCATACGACTACAACCCTTGTTGTTTATTTTTAGGGTTTCGAGGTCATCCTAGAAACCCTTATATGCTTTTGGTAGTTTGTCCGTACGTCCGTTACATCTTGGATCATATCTCCCGACCTATTTTATATAGAGATTGAAATTTGGTATGCAAGTTAAACTTTTCTGCCCAAAAAACAGGAAACATTTTGAGAACATCAAAACTCGAAATTTCTTCGATCAGCGAGTAATTGCGAACTGATCGCAACATTTTTTATTTTTTGTAATTTTTGAGTGGGGTATCATTTTAAAGGATTTGAAATGCAAATCACGAATATACCTCGCTTTT
Organism: Gerris lacustris; assembly: GCA_951217055.1. Classification (NCBI taxonomy): domain Eukaryota; kingdom Metazoa; phylum Arthropoda; class Insecta; order Hemiptera; family Gerridae; genus Gerris; species Gerris lacustris. The sequence goes on from OX578284.1 coordinate 38,066,365, forward strand.
CCAAAATGGCGGCCATTTTACCCCCAAAAGATCTAAATAAGTGCATATCTAAGATGCTAAAGGATATTATGCACACCTTGTTCCTTCAAAGAGCAACTTTTTATACATATAATTAGCAAAAAAAAAAAAAAAAATAATAATAATGTAGGAAATATAGGAATGTTTTATGACCTAAGCCAAACTAAAAATCCTTTTAGTAGCTTGCTGGCCAGCACTTGACGGGATTTTTATTTTTTCTGGTCAAAGAAGCTGTCAAACGGATATTCAACAAGAAGATGGGATCGGAAGATGTCATGTGCCTGGAATTTTATTTTCTTAAGAGAAGAAAATAGTTGTGGAGAGAACTCCTCGTGGTAGATTGTTTAATTACTGTAGTATTTTGCGAGATGAGACGTGAGGGTGACATACTAACCTTAATGTGCAAGGGTTGGGTGGGTTCACAATATTATCTTACCTTCGTATCTAGAGTTTATCTTGATGACATCATGTACTTGTTCTCTTCTGTATCCAAGAGAAGAGCTTGTCCCGTCGTTACTAACTTGGGTAAGTTGTCTTCAGCACTGTCAAAGTAAACTTACTCATTTTTATCCAGAAGTACTTACTCATTTTTATCCAGAAGTACTTACTCATTTTAAGTAGTTCTTCTTACTTAAATGCAACGCTTTGATTATCTATGGTAGGCTCAAAGCAAATACCAATATCTACAAAAAAAAGAGCAAAATAATTTTTTTTAGATGGAATAAAAAATGGATCTTTAAATCAAAAAGTCTTCTTTTTCCAAATTTTTTGGATGGTGGAGCCCCCAAATATATAGCTAAAATTCATGTCTTGATTTCACCTCGGGGTATAATTTTTCAGAACGTGTATGCCAAAGTGCATCAAAAATGCGGTCCAGTAATTAAGGCTCCCCACGTCTGCACAGACAAGAGACAAAAATCACACTTTTTTCGCACTCACGGGACCTGAAAATTTATAAATCCACGCAAATCTCAAAATCGAATTTTTAACACTAGTACTTAGGTACTTTTCTTTTTTGTATCAAACAGATAAATTCAGCTGTGTTATATAGAGGTATAACTTACTCAGTGCAGTAAGTTGTGCCACATATCGCTAGAACCAATCAATTTCTAAAACTAATTGTTTCATCCAAGTATTGCATTGATCCTATCATTGGCTCGTATAATATAAATGATAGAAATAAAATTATTATAGTATTCCCGTTCTGAAATTCCAATTTTACATTTGAAGCTCACGTTTACGCGAACGTTGCACGTGAACTCTTAGACAGATAACGCTGTCCAACGAACTTAGCCTGAGCATTAGTAAAAAAAACATTAATACAAAATTTCAACTAAATCGGTCGACTTCTACGCAAGTTAAGCTCGCTTACGCTCGCTTCAATTAGTGCAAGTGATTTCCCCTGAACTTAAAAATAAAATCATGGGAGGTGTTTTTTAACTTCTCCGTCTAATTTTATATTCACTTGTTGATCGGTCATTTTCGGGGACAAATAATATTGAATAACAATTAACACGTTGTATTCAATCGGACGAGGAACTAAGTGACTTAAGTCATTTGTGAGTTAAGGTTGTGTTGCCGATAACAGATTACTAACGCATAACCGACTGGTTAGTATCAAGTTGTCTGTAGTGTCCCATTCAATTACAAATGTTGTGACTCATAGCGGACTGGTTGGTAACATGAGTCTGTAATAAATTTCTTTTGAGTAGCTCCGTGTGCGCTGGGTCTAAGAAGATACTGCAACAAGGTTTTTGCAAAGTAAAAAGGGTAAGTTAAAAATTGCAAAAGTAAAAGTCACCTCACCTGAGAATAATGATGGTTTAATAATGGTAATTATGACTACTTTCTGTAGAAGGTGAAATGTCGGGTCGAGTCTGATGAATTCGTAATAAATAGATAAAAATGCTTGCAAGTTTTCCCTTTTTCTTCCTGACCTCTGACTTCAGGAAGGAAGGAGGGATAAGAAAGTCCGGGACAAAAAAACAGAACAAAAGAGAAAACATGAAGATACCTTCATCATAATAACAATATAAACCGTTAATCGACTAACTCTTTTATCTTCGTCTTGCGAAAAAACCAAATCCGAGTTTTTATATCGTGTTCGGGCGTCGTGGAAGATGTTTATCCTCGTGAGGATGTACCGCCGCGTGCTAGCGAAAGCACAGAGAAAACCGCTTTAAGAACGTAGCGACCCCGTCCACTTTCACTTTGAGGTCTACAGTTCACGACCTTATAATGTCTTCTACGGCTCGATGTATGGGAACCTATTCTTCTTCACATCCGACCAAATAAGATTCTGTAAGATCAACTATATGCCAAATACCACTATCTCCATCAAAACCAAATTTCGCTGTCCTCCATCTGAAAGCAATTTTGCTGCTTAATAATACCTAACCGTCGAATGATTCCAGCCAACAGCTTACATTTACATTATATAAGATTAAATAAAAATTTAGTTTTGGAATATCAAGTGAGAAAATATGGCTTTAAAATAATGATTCAGACACGAACAAAACTCGACTGATATCGAAAAAAAAAGTCGAATCCCCGGCTCTACGATATTAACGAGCTGTCAACTGAAGATTATAGAACAAAACCATTAACAGTACAGCTCGGAATTTATCCTGTCTATTGTGTGTAAATCCACCAGACTCTGTATTTAAATTGTACTTTGATGTTTGTTTGATTAGGTTTATTACCTTAGTTAACTGTGATCGGAGTTATTCTACAACGCTCTGTACTACCATCACAGAAATAATCGAGTAACAGTAATGCAGAAAACCATGTGGGCCATTAAATACAAATCTCTGTCAATCTTTAATTCTGCCATTTTATTTCTGCAATCTATAAATATAAAATAAAGTTTTGTCATTACATTGATCAGAATAAGAAAAGTTTTCATATCATGCATTTCGAAAACCAGAACTTACTTAACTTTTTCCTTGACTGTCACCACATATCCGACTTTATAGATGCAAAACTGGCTAAACAATATCTATTTATTTTGACACTAGCGTGCACTAACAAGTGGCGCCTGTTGTAGACTTGGTTATATCGAACAAAATTGGAGTAGAACTTTACTCATGGTAAATAAACTCTAACAACTACAACATTGCTTAGTTAATTGTTTAGAAACAACATCTAATATTAAATAAAGTTCGGTTTCGACTATTTTAGTGGGTAAAATGAGTAGTCCAAACCATTCTGAATTAAGTAAATAGCTTTTCTTTTCGAATTGTATTTGCCATGAGTAAATACTTACGGCAAATACTAATAAACCAAGAACTTAAGTATGTTATTTTTATAATTTTCCGCTTTATATCGTAGGATGGAGATATACCGGCATTCCTTCTATAGTGAAGGTTCCAGCTTGAAACTGCGACTCTCGGAAAAACTGAGACTCGGGGTCCCCATTATTTCCAGGATCAGGTCAGATTTCACAAAGAAGTATTATCCATTTGTTGGACCAAAGGTGAAACGATTCCAAAGTTTAGGGTTAATCATCTATAATCCCGATGCTTTTTTGTATTTAGAATTACACGGACCGCAACAATAAAACTTCTTTTGATTCGTAAAACCCTCTCCATCACCTCTGCAGTTTCCACTCGTTTAAAACTATTTTCTTTTGTCGAATTTAAACGTCCGGTGAAAGTAAATTGGTCGTAGGCAAGGAATACACCGATGTCTACTACAGGATAATTGAAAACGAATTACAACTTTGAAGAGAGAGACGATTATCAGACGAGTCGTTTGATGTTTACACAATATCTCCGATGAAAAATACTGATACATAATTGCTCAACTATGGTTTGCTTTAAGTACAGCCATCATGGCTGACTATATGAAAATAAAGTGGTTTCTATTTTGATAGAGCTTAACAACTTAACACCTTTCGTGCTTCAAACAATCAAATAATCATTTCCTATCTGACTTTTAATCACTTCTAAGTTTCACAAATCTCTATTAATCATATCAGAGCTTCGCTCAAGCAGTGAAATAATAAATGACAAAGAACAATAACCGATAATTAGTGTTTATCTTGAATAACATAAAAAGTGAAAATTCTTCAATAGGTTTATTGTAAATAATAAATATATAAATAAACTAAAATACTACGAAACGACGAATTCATTGTTTCAAAGCTATTCAAATATTAGGATCATTTTTATTTTTATTAAACGATGTATATATTCAAATTAATACAACATAATAGATAAATAACTAATAACTATAAATAATGCATGAAACGGCCACCATACACGGTGTACAACAACCGAGAACAACCGTGATGTCGTTCTTTTTCTGATCCTGAAACTGACTGCATCACTCTTGACCTTGGCAGGGGGAAGTAGAATTCGAAGTTATTTGCGAAAATAGAATGGCCAAACAAATTGCTGAATAGTTAGGACTGTTCATTCAAACAAATTGCTGAATAGTTAGGACTGTTCATTCAAACAAATTACTGGAATAGTTAGGACTGTTCATTCAAACACATTGCTGAATAGTTAGGATTGTTCATTCAAACAAATTGCTGAATAGTTAGGACTGTTCATTCAAACAAATTACCGAAATAATTTGGACTGTTCATTCAAACAAATTACCGGAATAGTTAGGACAATTTATATAATAATATGTAATATATTTGTTTGAGATAATGCTTCTCTTAAAAAGCGGGAGGTGCGCAAACCTCTTCCATTTTAATATAACAAATTAATACATTCTTTGATAAATTTCATTATATAAGTGAAGAGAGAGAAAATTATGTAGTATTAGTATGTAGTATGAGTCGCAACAAGCCAGACATTGCTTCTTTATGTCCAATATTTATCATTTTCTAAATAGATATAACTGTATTACACTAGTTTGCCAAGCCTTATTTAACTTAAAACTCTAGGCTTGCAAATTTTAATTTTTAATGCATGGTCATTTTCTCCTGTAAAAGAGAATTCAGAAATATCCCTGGATATTTTTGTATACTAACTATTGGGCCCACGATCAACATCAACGCTAAACAGGTGATATTTCCACATTATAATATAATATTTATTTGGAGATAGAATTTTTTCGAATTAATAGTCAACGCATCTGTTGCTCTTGCTCCTATAGTGCATAGCATTAACCCATATTATGAAGCGAAATTTAACTGAGTAATATCATTTATCCTAGAATCCAGTTCTAACGTTTCCTTAATATTTGCAAGGGCAGTCAATCTGGATTCATGGCAATATCTTCTGTACCAGTGAGTCATACCTCATTAAAGATATTGCTTTCGATTGCCAGTAAAAACAAGTTAGGACAATTTATTCAACCAATTACCGGAATAGTTAGGACGATTAATACATAGTTGGATGAAATGCGCTAAGACCAGAACTGAAAGTATTTTGAAGGGTCTTGAGGTGGCGATAAAAGTGCCTGCAAACAAAAAGACTCCAGTGTGCACCTGGTCTACTAAGTGTATTGTAATGTCTTACCTGGCTGGGAATGACACTGGGATTATTGTGGGTGTTGAATGTGTACTACTTGGATTTAATCGTCTTTACGGGTGTATTGCTTTATGTGTGCTAAAGTAAGAGTACGGTTTTGTTTTTAGAGCTTCAACTGTGGAGCTGGCTGCGCGTGGTACGTAGCTCTGTTGAGCCTGTGCAGAGAGCTATTGAGCCTGCCCAGAGCTCCGAGCCCCTCGATCTGAGGTCTAAGCTGGAAGGCTACATGAGTTCTCATTCCTTCAGGATCTCTTTACCCGACGGTATCACCGCCGCCACTTCACCCAGGGCAGCTCCCTCACCCACCATCGACATCAACATGGCCACCGCAGTTGACACAGGTACATAACACATTTAAATTTACCTTTTTAGGAAATTTACTAAAGGATAGAAGGAAATGATTTTGCAAGCTTACTTACTGTTTGTCAACTATACCCATAGGTCACTGGTTCATATCCGGCCCAAAGGACCAATATATTATAAATTTAACGATTAATGAAGTATTAGGTATATCAAATCTTGATTAAACAGGATATATGTGTACATACATTTGAGAGGGTTTAGGACTGACCTATGGGCTGAGCCACAAAGTGGTACAGCTTGGAGTCACTACAAGTCTAAACCTAAAAAATGTTGCTTGTTTTACAAGCTGATACTTTCGATAATAGTTTCCAACTTGTCCCACAGATAATTTCTCATTTTTACTATCTACTAAGCAACAGAGTGTCTCGGTCCTCAGTGTCTGTGGTGATTAAATAAACATACTCTTTCTAGCTCTATAATCTCCAATACCTAATCTCATTTATTAGGGTTACAGAGCATCGTCAAGTTTTCTTTTACTAGTAAGTGTCAGATAATTTCGAGTAAAAATAAAAACCCGGGCTATTTGGAGATTTTTGCTTTAGCTGTGATGGTCTAATATTTTATATTATCAAACATAGTGATGATTTTGACGGTCCCTGGTAGCTCATTGATATTACTTTCACTTGTCATGCAGAAGGTTTTGGGGTCGATTCCCAACTCAAGTAAGGGGCCCCACGCTTGGTGTTCACCCAGTATCGCAGTATATAAATGGGTAGCTGCTTATGTGAAGTGAAGAGGTGATTGTTTAAATTTCTTTTATTCTCTTGATGTACCATTAGGTTTTATACCCTCTCATACAATTTAACATGTTGGTAGACATTAATAACTGATAATGTAAAATAGAATATTATTATAATATGTACGTATTAGTAATGTTGTTGTTGTTGTTGATGCAGTGACAGGAAGACGGAAGAAGAACAAGAGTGGGATGGGGATGTACATGATGGGACTGATGGGTAAGCTGGGGATGATGGGCATGGCTCTTATCAAACTCAAGGCTATCAAGGCTCTCATGATATCTCTGGTCGCCCTCATACTCTCCAAGATACAGCTCTTCAAGATGCTCGCATCTAAGGGAGGTCAGTATTACCTCTTATTTCAAACTATTTAATAGTGCTATAACCAAACTGTGTAAACTGAGTATTCCACCCTCAATTCCAACCTTTAAATAATAACAGTTTAACAAACAAACGGTAATTTATGCTAATAAAGATTTTGCGAAACTTTTTTAAGTTGAAAAGAAGAATGAGCAACTGAAACTTCAGCATTTCGAGTTTATATCATACAATAATTAGATTTAGTTTACAGATGAAGGTAGATTTAGCTGAATCCTGACATAGCGGTATCTCTACCTCTTACTTTTTAATCCATTAGTACCTAATCAAGACTTGAATACTGTGATGTCTTACATTAAAAGAGTATTGACTGTGTTGGTAGGTGGCAGTGAGCATGTGATTGTGGTGAGTGGAGGTCATGGAGGAGGAGGCGGCGGCGGCGGCTATAGTCACGGTGGAGGTGGCGGTGGGTTCGGAGGTGGCCACGACAGCTACGGCCCACCTAGCGGAGGAGGTGGTGGCTGGTCCTCGGGGGGTAGCAGCGGTGGCTACTCGTCAGGTATTTTTTTCTTTTTTTCCACTGCTCCTACCACAAGTAATGTGCTGGTTTTCTTTTCAGATCAGTTCCGGGGTCTTTATGTTCAAAGCTTCGCTTGAAACACCCTCTAGATAAATCACTTTAATTAGTAAAATAATGACAAGCTCCTGGTTCAAGTGAATATTTATCGCAACATTATCATCGAGACTACCAATCTAGAACTTAAATGATATATCCGCAATATTTGAAAACTCTCTTACTTAATACTTATGGCATATTTAAGAGACTCAGACTAGCAAAAACCTTAATTATTCTAGTTCATACACATATCATTTGATAAAATGGTCGACTTCAACTTCTTTATTGAAGATATTAATGTGGCGACGACCACACAGTATGCATAAAAAACATTAAAAATGCTTTTTCTTAACAGCAAAACTCATAGGTCGACCCAAAAATTGTTTTACTGCTAGGTAAAAATAAAATCAATATTAATCGAGGTTTTAACGTGTATTTTTACCCAGGAGGTGATCACTATGGTGGCGGTGGAGGAGGAGGAGGAGGAGGAGGAGGCGGCTACAGCTACGGTGGCGGTGGTGGTGGTGGATCCTCTTCTCACGGTAAACAAATAAAAATAAATCTAAACCAATTACTCCTCAGGCTTGGAGAAATGATTTAAATAAATAATTAATTATCACATCACTCTATTATATACTCTATATTAAAGGGTTTTTTTTAGAACCGGGGGGACATTAGTCCCAAAGGCATAGACAATCACATACAGACCTCTCTTTAACGAACTCGGGCTGTAGAAAGTGTTTCCAATAATCAATACCTCTTCCACTCCCACAACAGTCTGATGCCTTGACAAAATGCTGTCACTTAGGTAATTGGTATTATTCTCAGTTCTCTAATTAAAATGGTTGGCTAAGCGAAGATCAGCAATCTGTGATTTTGCAGCCCGGGGCAGAGGTAAAAATTAGACGAGTAAAGGAGTTTCTTCGACCTCCTCGCCCAGCCTGCAGATTGATCTGTTTACCAGTCTAGATAGCTGTAGATACCTTTTTAATCCCCATTGCCCTGTTAAAAAGCCTGTCAATTTAGGCAAATGAAGTACATGGAATGATTCCATATTTAGACTCGGTATGCTTTTCATGAGTCTTAGAGAGGGTACTTACTTAAATAACTTATTGGGTTGTTTAATCCTGGTAGACTTATCTCTGGTTTCCTGTAATTCTCTGAGGAAGGAGTCTTTCATTAGTGTTTTCATGATGCATTGTGAGATGCCCTCAATGGGCTCTGGACTCAAGGGGATGTAGAGTAAGAGATATAGATTATTGCATATTCTATCTCGTCAAAAATTTAGGTTTTAGGAGGGTTTCATTCAAGTACTCACAAATTTGACTTGAATACTTAAAAATGCTTCATCTATATCGATGATAAAACGCTTTCTAATCTATTATACAGGTGGCGCTAGCGACTGGCAGAGTGGAGGAGGTGGCGGATGGAACAATGGCGGTGGAAATGGTGGAGGATGGAACAGTGGTGGGGGAGGAGGCGGCGGCGGTGGCGGCGGCGGCTGGAGCTCAGGAACTTCCGGAGGCTGGAGCAAGAGAAACTATCAAGAAACAGAAACGGACAGCACGTAGTCTTTCCACCGACTGCCGAACGAAACATTTTGAAAAACCGGTGGAGCCCTCATCAACATCGATTTTACTGATTAACGGAAATAAGTATTGATTTATTTCAGTTTAGACGACAACATGTATAAAGATTACTCAAAAATAGGTCGTACAACATATCTTTGTGGTTAGCTATACTGTGCTACTACCCCAAGCCAAAACCATTCCCTGTAATTTCCCAATATTTTATATTTATTTGCTTAATTTCCCTGCGTTCATAAAAGTTTATTAATAGAACATCTAAGGATTTTCTTTAATAAAAGATTTTAGCCTGCACATTAAGTGCTTTCCTCCGAAAGCTCTCATGAGAAATGAAAGGGCCTAGAAAGTATAATTTAACACTTATTTAGAGCCGACAAATTCCGAACACCACCTCAGTGCACCCAAACAATTCACAACACGACCTCAGTACAGCCAAAAAATGCACAACACTGCTCAGTACAGCGCCACCACCTTTAACGTAATAAGAAATGTGAGCCAACACAATAGTGAATAGTTTACTTTGAGGGCTCGCCGTTCTATAATTTGTGTATATAAAATAAATTTGCCAATATCATACATATTAGGGCGTAAAATGCAATAAGTAAGAATGCTTGTATTTATTTATCGACAAATGTGTAAATTAGTTAAGAGTGACTTCGTCATTAAAGTTCCATTTTCGAGTACCTAATGTTAACGTTTAAATATTTTTATTATATGTGTGCAGCTGCTCCTGGTTGTAGCTCCACATAAATTAATTTATAATTATTAATTAAATTATTATTTAATTAATAAACTAGCTTTTATTATTTATTTCTTCGCTTATTTATTGTTTCTATTAATAGACAAAAATTGTTATACAAGTTGTAATGAATAATTTTGAATTGAGAATTCAGAAACAAACTTGTTCGTTAAATGATTATTTTAATTTTGTTTTGTTTTTAATTAGCAAAGACCAAAGACGTTGATGTTTTTTGTTTGTTATTTTGTTTGTTTTTTTTTCCAAAAATATATACATAAATAAACAAGTCTGGTCGAAGAATATTGGAAAACTGTTTGAGAAAATAATGGAAATAAAAAATAAAAAAATACTCAGTTATATTAATTTAAAATAAATGAACAATGTGAAATTAGTTAGGACAGATTCTACTTGACATAGTGGACCGGCGCAACATGTGTGTATATCAGGCTTAAACTAACTCGCTAATATTTATTTATCAATTTGAAATATCCTTTCTCACAATTTCCAATTTGCTGCCAATAGTTTGATTCGATATTTGATTTTATATAAACAAAAATTCATTTGATCGTTATTGGATATATATTTTATTTATTTTAGATGGTTATTCTAAATTAATTATAGACAAGGTATCGAAATGTACCTATAATGTAATACAATCGAGAGAAAAAAAGCTTTAATTTTAGTTTAAGTTGACGTCATATTTTTAGTCAATTGAATCATTATTTAAAATTCAATTGAGCCAATTGAATATTACTTATTGAATCTTCGCTAAATTCAATATGACTTTATTCTACATATTTTGATAAACTTATTGCTTGCATGAAATCTCTAAATTTGTTAATTCAAAATACAAGATTATATAGTTTAATCTCTTTATGAACTATTAATAAAAGACAAAAAAATAAACAAATACATTATAATTTATTTGAAATAAGTATAATATAATACTTAAAAATATTGATATTTTAAGAAATAATAATTTGTTTGTCTTTTTAAAAAAATAGTTATTTTTAAATTTGTTTAGTGAAATTATTATTCATATTTTGTTCATTTATACCATGTGAATACTGATTTTCATGGGAATTTACTTTTATTTATCGTTCAGATTGTATCTTGTATTTCGCCTATAATAAATAAATACATTTAAAAATAAAATAAATTTAAAATGTATAAATAACTTGTGAGAGTTAAGACGTCATATAAATACGGGTGTTTAGATTAAATAGTGTTAGAGAGATTAATATGACATTATTGTAACAAATAATATATTTATTTATTGTTGGTTTTCTGTATAAAGTAGAAGAGTAGATATTTTGTAAATAGTTAGAGAACTGAAAATGTTCAATAAAAATATATGTTTTTCAAAAAATGTATTTGTTTGACCCTAACGCTGCATTTTCCATTTTCTTCATTCGTATTTCCTTGAGGCGTTTTCCTCTTGGCTTAAAGTTGTATTTAATTTAGTTTAAGCAACATTTGTGATTATCACACAGTATTAAAACCAGCGTTATCGTGTGACTCGAGTCACTTGTCACGCCTGCTCGGCCATCAATTAGATGAAGGCAGCTCTAGGACGTGGGTTCGATCCCCCGCCATAAGACTCTGATTTACATCTATGAATCGAGAGCGAAACAAGGTAAAGGGAACCTGCAAAGGGATCACAGAGAACCCTATATAGGATACCATGCTGTGGTTCTCTGATTTGTATCTATGAGCCAAGGTTGGTACAGAGTGATGGGTGTGATCCCACTCCTTGATCTCTGGTTTACATGGCTCACTAATGATCACATCATACTCGCTTCGGTGGTACTTTGTACGGAGGTATGATGCATGAAGTTCTAGAACTCTCCACCACGGGGGTAGTAAAAGGGGCCTCAATTCAATAAGCCCTAATTGCTAGGAGTTGATCGACTAACCAGTTTAGTACTAATCCTAGGACTTACTAATAATACCATCACACAATATTTAACCATTAAAAACAAAAGTTAGATGCACATTTTATGTTAAGAACGACTCAAATACTTATTTCAAAACCGCGACTGGCCAGTTCAACAACAACTAAACAACATTAAATTATAAAACTACAATAATAATTGAACGACTTAGTAATATATTGAGACAATTATAACTAATCGACTTGTTATTTGTTCCAAATGACTTTCAACTAAACCATGAATAGTCAGATATCTTCTCTTTATCACAAGGGACGTTGTGCATTGTTTATTATGGCATGAGGGATGTTATAGTACAATATGGGATGGTATAATACAGTAACGTACACAACCAACACAACCTTAGTAAGTAAAACTCCTTTATACTCACCTTACCTTCTACTTATCTCATTTGAAAATATCCACATTTGTTCTTTCTTATATACGTAGTATACAGTATGTCCCAAGATAGAATATCTGAGAGCACTTTTGATGAATTTTTTAAATGTGTTTAAAAATAAATTGATTTAATAAGATTCTTTGGGACGATTTACATAATAAAGTACATAAGAAAGTTTTATACGAGTATACGAGTTGGTGAAACCTATTTTTTATTAAAACCTTAAATAAGAAAATTTAATAATTCATTTATTAAATTTATTATTATTTTTGACAATGAGTGGAATGACTGTTCATTACATTTTTCGTAGTACATTTCTTTCTTTAATTTTGTGAAAATTTATGTCGAAAGACAAAATTTATATATTAAATGCATGTGTTGCCTTCAAATTCCCAGAAGTTTCACTTTTATTTCACTCATTCGTTCTGGACTAAACTATTAATGGCTTCCTTACTTATAAGTTGTTTATTTGTTATTTCTTTTCAGTACGAAATAATTTTATGTCATTACTGAATGACTAGCCGTTAACCGACAACATACTGTGTCCTGGAGCACTGCAGTGGATAGCTTAATAGTCCCTTGCTTCTGAAGAGGGAAATTATTTCGACTACTGTTTACCATTAAAATGGAATGATATTGAGTACTCGAGCGATGCTTAGTCAAACAAACAGTGGATTTATATTCGAAGCTGCAGTGGAGTCACTTGTAGTGAAGTAACTTGCTGTTGAGTCACTTGTAGTAGAGTAACTTTTGGACTCATTTGTAGTGGAGTTACTTGTAGTGGAGTCACTTGTAGTGGAGTCACTTGTAGTGAAGTAACTTGCTGTTGAGTCACTTGTAGTAGAGTAACTTTTGGACTCATTTGTAGTGGAGTTACTTGTAGTGGAGTCACTTGTAGTTGAGTCAGTTGATTAGGAATAGAAAGAAAGACGTCTCTCATCCAAAAGTGGTTCTATGACACATATATAGCATCCACGAGTAATCACAGTTAACCACTGTAGAGAGATGTCTGTCATATTATTTTAACAGACAAATTTTTCAGTAGAATATTTATTTCTTCACCTAGATAAGTGCAAGTAAAGAAGCGAATACGAGTAATGGACAGACAAGCAAACGTACACTTTGTGATTAATATGACGTAACATGCTCAAAGTGTTAGTAAACATTTATTTTTTAAACTAAATGAATAAAACTGCTTAAATATTACTCAAGCAACTATGTCTTACCAACAAACAAATTAATCGTCTTTATTAATTGAACATATAGTCTAATATTAACAAGAGCAGTTTCTTTGTGTTGTGTATTTATATATTAGTTCATAACACTGATCTGCAAATTAAAAAGCTTCAGAATTAAAATGTCCTGTTCTGAAGTATTTTTGTGTGCTGAATCCGTATCTAAAGTCAAAATTTCTCCTATACGTACAGTTTTCCCGGAAAACTGACTTATTTCTTACATTATTCTAGAGAATTACAATATATGTAACCAGGGAGGGGGGATAACAAGAAATATCGGGGGAGGGAATAATTAAAAAATATGGCAAAATCCCAACCTATATTGTATGTACTTTTTTCAATTAAATATGATATGCTAAAATACAATACTCTCTCCTTCGGTTACATAAATTTTAATCTAGAATAATGTCAGCAAAAATCAGAAAATGTCACAAAACAATTTTTATATAACTTAAAAAATAATAGAAATACAAAGACTCAATACAAGAAAAAATCGATATTTTTGTTTCTTATTTTTCAATTTTATTAAAAAAGTAAGGTCAGCAAATTTATTTTTTTACTTTCGATTCGTGTTCTTCACGGTTTGAAGATATTCAAACGTCTAATTTTTTTTTTTTTACATGAGTGAAAAATTTGGTCAAAACCCCCAAAAACACAATTTTTCCGAATTTCGGAACTGTACAGGAGAAATTTTGACTTCAGATTCGGATTCAGCAACCTCGAAAACATAAGGTTCAAATAAAATTTCCTTGGAGCCCGAAAGTTCATTAAATTTTGCAGAACAGTGTAATTAGTGTAAAAATTAAGTGATTAATATGTAAGATGGACCCTTTAGATGCTAAGAATACAAATTAAAATATTTGAAGGAGAGATTGTTTCGATCCTTTCATTTAAGGTCATCCTTAGCCTATCTTTATTTCCGTTATAGCAAACTCAACCCATTAACATTAATATCTTTATCACGAAGCAATAAATAATATTAGTGAATAACTAATTACAATTCTTAATTAAAATTACTAAAACTTAAATTAAGAATGTTTAATACTGCGCAGAGTCCTCATCTCCATATAGGAGAAAGTCATTAATATTTAATATACAATTTGTCAATCAAAAATTAAAAATTAAAAAATGCCAATTAAATTAGGATACATAAAAATAATTATAAAATTCCTAAAAAATAATTTAACAAAATGTGTTAAAAAAAAATTAACCATTATAAATAACAATATTTAAAATTAACATCACTACCACGCCTTTACAAAACCGAAGTAAGTATTAGTATTAGTATATCAATCAAATTAAGATCTAATTCATCAGTGAGAACATTCAATTTATATACTATTAAATTTAACAATGAAGAGAGAATGATCATTATTTCTTACTATTATAAAAAAATTTGTTCAAGTGTATTATATATCTAGTAGTAGTAGTGGTGGTTAGACGGGAAGAACAAACCACTTGTTCGAACCTAGCCATCAGGCCACATTGGGCCCATTTTACTAACCCCGTGCTGGAAATCCAGCCACTTCCCCATGGTGTGTACCTGTAGAGTCTACCTGTACACTTAAACACGCGTTAAACAAAGCGTACGTGTACAAGTGTGTGAGTCTCACTATCGATTCATTGATAGCTGGGCGAGTGCCTAGAGCTCCTCGGCCACGCTGGCTCCCAATGATAAGGATAATAAAATTATATATAAAAAAAATATTAAAAATTATTGTAAAATTATTGTAAAATTAAGTTAAAATGGCATGGTTGTTTGTTGCATCATATCCAACTTGTTTAGCTGTACACACAAGACATCAAATTGACTGGTGATTGGTTTGTGGTTTATAAGATATATCGCTTCCAGTATTAGGCTCACAATTAAATTATAAAGGTAAATATCAACATTTATGTTGCATATATTAAGATGAGGGGAGAGAGATAATAATAGTTTTTCCGGTTGAGCAGTGGAGTCACTTAGTTTAGTATAATCACTTACAGAGGAGTAATTTGTATAGTGCAGTGCAGTAATTTGTAATATAATGGAGTCACTTGCAAAGGAGATTTTATTTCATCGTCTAACTCAAACAACAAATACGTGTACAACAATCAAATAATGTGTAACCCTTCATAATAGGTTCCCATGCTCTCTCATTTTTTATTGAGGATGCAAAATTTATATTGGCAAAAGGAGGGGGAGAGGAAAAGGACCTCGTCACTTTTTTTTACTCTGGTTTTACCAAAATGGGACGAGCTAGGACAACATGACATGTTGTGGCCGACTGGTCATTATGTCTTACTAAATCTCTTATCCTTATGATTTGAACTCCATCAACTGGCATGTCCAACCACAACACATGGACTCCTTATAAACACAAATGAATATGGGCATCTGTGGGCTATTTTTGACAAATCATCTAAATTTCTTAAATATCAGATGAGTACTTTCAAAGTTATAAGTGTTACTCTAAAACATCGTAATGGAAATATTAAGGCTGCATAGGAACGGAGGTGTCGACCCCCGCGATACACACGTCATAAGCTCACGTCTTAACAATGAACGAAGAGACATAAAAATTGTTATGCATGTAGTTTAAGAATAGCAAGAGGGTTTTTGTTAATATAAATTTGTGAGCATGCTAAAGAGAAACTAATAGGGGTAGGTACTTGTTAATTAGGAGCCCATCCTAAAAGTTAGAGGTGGTTAGAGATCACTTCTAACCATATCAAATCACCTCTAACCACCTATACCCTACCTCTAACCACATCTAACCACCTCTAACCACCTCTATACCCTTCCTCTAACCACATCTAACCACCTATACCCTACCTCTAACCACCTCTAACCACCTATACCCTTCCTCTAACCACATCTAACCACCTATACCCTACCTCTAACCATCTCTAATCACATCTAACCACCTATACCCATCCTCTAACCACATCTAACCACCTATACCCTACCCCTAACCACCTCTAACTTTTAGGGAGGGCTCCTAATTAAAAAGTACCCCAATAGGGCGCAGAAGTTAATATGGGGACCAATGATGGGCTAATTATAGCCTACCATCCAAATTTCATTGAAATCGGATTGTAGTTTTTAAGATATTTTGGTTCACCAAAATGTTGAACGACAGACCACAACTGTTTTCTGGTGTCTGCAACGGATTTATGCCAAGGAATTTTAGAAACCGGAGAGATATATATTTTGCTCTTCTGAAAGCTCTAAATGCTTCGGAAGCAAAAAGGGATCGTAAATATAAATAAATTAGACACCAATCGGTTGTAAAAGTATAAAATCATTAAAGTACGCGATAGGACGCGAGTAAGCAATCGGGCATAAAGAACGAAGTCATTCCTGACCTATCCCTCTCTCTTCGGTGGAAAGCTGTCAACAAAAAACTGTCATTCGATGTCTCGAGTACATAGCTCAAGTTTGAGTCCATGAACCCTGACCCCGAGATGGCAACAGGAGAAAGTACCTCGGGAGGGCAGGAGGTCAGGACCCGGGCAAAAACGATTAAAATATCTGATAATAACCCTCCTCGGGGGAAACTCGACGAACGAGACCTTTCCCACTGTTCTTTTCTTTTGTACCTCCAGAGATTCTAACGACAAATCTGTACACTTACAGGATTAGAGCCCCCTTTCCCCTTCATGGAGGAGCAATCTTATTTGAGGAGAGATTAATCTAAATGTTTTTGAAGGTTACGCCAAAAAAAATGTGGCATTTAAGTTATAATGATAATTAGTACAAACTTAAAATTAATAACACACTGATGGCGGTTTAATTTAAAATAATCCATAATTGTCTAAACACGATATAAGTTTAAAAGTCTAAACACGAAGATTTGTCTCCAAATCTTCTAATCTAAATTTGACCCACTTCCCTGCTACCTAAAATGTTGCAAAACTTGCGCACAGATTAAGTATCAGTCGTTAGTTTTACACAAATATAAAACTTTATTTTCATAAATTTATTGAAGCGGCTTCTTACATTTAGCGGCTAAATTTATTGAGGCTTATTGAAGCGTGCTTCTTACATTTAACAAAATGTGCGTACCGTGTGAGATTGATGTAAGTAAAAGTTCACCATTTTAGATGAAATGTAATATACATCATCCTATTAGCAATGCTGAGGCCAAGTATTGTTTGGATAGCGTTATCCATCCAAGAGTTCGCTACGCTCGCGTAAACGTGAGCATTAAATTTAAAATTACACTTTTACTAATTTTATTGTCACACGTGTAAACGTTACTGACAGACAGGCAAACAGATAGTGTGCATATTATGAATTGTGAAAACACGATAGTTTAAGGGGTTTTAAGTCATAAGTCTTGTTTTATATTTAATGAATGGTCTTTTTGTGTTGGCAATGATTATTATTGCCCTAATGCGCATCTAAAATATGTGAGTTCGGAATGCAACCTACAACTAGTTTATTATCATACACGGCTAATATGTAGAGTTATTAATGAAAACTTTATTGTGTATAGAATGTTAAGTGAAGACACACCAATCAGCTGGGACATGGTTATTTGAACAATGTCTTCCACTTTGAAAGAATAAAATTAGAATGTATAAGTAAGACTTTAGAAAGAGGATTTGAATAGTTGGAATGACAGATAAGGGGATGAAAGTCAAACATAAGAAAAGTGAAAGATTTCTGTCGTCAAAAGTTGTTTCTTCAATTTGAAGAGTCGGCAGATGTTTTCAACTATGTTTGCTATCCAAGACCAACAAACATCCTTGAGTGTTTTTAAAAAAAATCATTTAAATGAAAGTACAAATATTTGCTAAGATTGGAGCAGGATATTTGGTTAAAAGCTGCTATACGTCGAGCCAACTACAGCCAGTTCTAACCTCTTCTCTATTTAAATTCCTTCCATCACCATTATCTGTGTGAAAACCACTCTGTTAAATTAAACATATGCTCAATTAAATATTGTTTACGTCCAATCTCGGCATTGGTAAAATAAAATTGCTAAGTATGTGCTTTCAGTACACAGAAAGAGTCCGAAGACAATGTAACAAATCGGACGGGTTTGCTGACCAACATAATTGGTGCCCGTTTCAAGATGGTGGCTCTTCAAAAAGTTATTTTAGCTATAACTTTTGAACCATTCGTTGTAATCACGTGAAAAACGTCATCCAAACGCGCTGTAACTACCCCTATGTCTCTAGCTCAAACCACTTCAAAGATAATAATTTTGAGAGAAGAAACTTTTTTTTCTCTCTCAAAATACGTGACCTATGACAGATTCCTTAAAAGAATTTACAAGAACACTATGTAATTGTTTTTCTCAGCAAAGGAAAAAATGGGTGTTTTTTTATTAATATCCTTTCGTTTATATGTTAAAAAATAGAGAGGGTTACGAAACACGCATTTTTCAAAGACACATGCCACATAAATGATTTTTTACAAAATGGAAACCAAATATATATTTGTATTCAGGGTATCCTCCCCTTGCATTACAAAAAAACATCCCACATGCTTTTTCTTAAGAGAGTATTGTTTGGGGCTTTCCCTTATTTTTCCTTTGTTTGAATTATTAACATTATAGCATATGTTTATTGTTACTTATAAACGAAACATAACAGCAGTTTCAAATTTTTGTATTATTTTCGCACATCAGATGCAGGTGTTACAGACAAACACAGGTAGATAAATTATGAGGGTCCTCGGGTCCCGGCCAACGGACCCTAAAAACAAATTACCTAGTTGTTACACCTTACGACTTCATGCCGAATACACAACCAGTTTAAATAAAAGCTATTAAATAGCAGTTTATTAAATAGCTGAATTATTGAAATTATAATAAGAACGTTGTCTAAATACATATTTGGATAAGCTTTGTGATTGTGAGTCAATATTGTTTGTGGCACACCCAGGACTTTATTCTGGGTGGGGGGGTATTCCCAGACCGATAAATATAGAAGCCATGTCTGGAGGGGAGGATGTATAATGTAAGCTTGTAAAATTATTAAAATTGTGAGCACTGCAATGATGATACAATTACGTTTGTTTGAATTAAAGGAATCAAAGAAAATGCCTATACTAAATTATTATGAAAATAGGAATTTAATATAATTCAAGGGGCTCTGTGGGGGTGCTTCAGGCCATCAGGGGTGCGTCATTGATTGTTGTTCATAGTAGTTGTGTGTACTAACGTGAGGCAGAGAAGTAACATTAACTCACTCCACCTCATCCTGTAATATTAATGACTGCCATAGAGAGTTGACGCTCCACTCAAGGAAAGAGATTAATCACACTCCACAGATAAATCAACAAAACATTTGAACGAGTAAGTGATTTGACGATGTATGACTCAACACATGGATTGTCATCTCTTGGAATAATTAAAACTTGAGTTAGAGGGTCGTGAGCTGACATTCAGTCAGGTGGCGCTGCCTGGGAACGTGACTGAAGCTGTAGAAGAAGAGGAAGAAAAGAATCAGTGAAAGCTCACGAGGTTCATCCTCCTCACTATAGAGGGATAAAGGTCACAACTGCGAACTCGTAAACAAAAAAAGCGACTTTCTCCTTCTTCTCTTCCATCTTCTTATTATCTTGTGATTGGTGTAATCCTCATCCACATTCCACATTCGCAGCCATCAAAACCTGCTTCACAACATGAGAGCGGGTATTATTATACCCCAATTAACATAGTTAACATAATGTGGATTATGTATAACAGAAAATGATGCGCTATTGAAAACAATGTACGATAAACGCTGCTCTAGTTTAGATTAAAAAAAAAGCAAAAACCATGCTAGAGCCCACCACTTCATAAAAATTCATGGATTTTAACAAAAATGTACTATACACTACCTCAATATTCATTTTATATACATATGGATAAAATACTTTAGTGAAGGTTGTAACGAAATTAGTGATAATATATACTAGATTATTGGAAGTTAGACGCTTACAGTATTTTTATAAAAATACTTGTTTTGTGACACTCAAGTTAGTCAACTTATGTGAGGGGAAAAAACAAAGGCACTAGGCGGTTATTCTGAGGTTATCCAGTGACATATTTGTTTTCCTAGTTGGCCCTACCTTCGAGACGTCATAATCTAGAACTCCCATTTCCTTCATTATCGCAATTTTATTAATTGCCCGCGCTGTCACAAAATAGTTATTTATGTTACTAGACAGCAAAATGGAATTTTCTGACAAGTTATTTAAGTTTTAGTTCCGAGCCGAAGGCGAGGATATAGGTGAAACCGAAGCTATGATATTTTGCTGCGTGTTTTTTTGACATGTTACAAAAGAATAAAAAAAAAATTACATTGCAGATTGAAAACAGTACAACAATGCTTAATTTTGCTGCTGAGAGTAGATAAATATTACTTTTATAAACAAAAACTATAGCTTTATAGGTACAGCACGATTAGGTCTAGCGTGATTAACTGCTTATCGTGATTCTGGGCATAACAGAAAACACTGGGTGAGATGTAGAGTTCTAAAAAAGACAAAACAACTGTATCTGGATCAGGTGCAGTGGAAGTACCATATAAAATTTCATTTTGTGACACAAAATGATAATTCGTAAATATAGCCTACTGGATTGTTTTCCCCGAAATATCAAAATAATTATTTACTTTAAATTTAAGTCGGCTCTACTGATGTAGTAAAATCTATGCTTGTATTTGATCCACAGTTCAGAGATGATTTATATGGGTCTGTATTTTATAATGGTGAAATCGAGTTATTAATTTTAGCTCTAAATTTGGGGGCGGTACCCGAAAACGGTTTTTGACGATTTTATTTTTAAAAAATTCTAAAATGCAGTCCATTTGAATACGAATATAATAATATGTTATTTTCCCGGGAAAACCCTTGCTAGATGCTCTAGCTAGATGCAGCTAGTTTAAAAAACTGTGGTGAAGAGATATACCGGCAGGATGACAGGCTGAAGAAATGTAACAGCAGGACTTTCGTGACGTGCAATGTAATATCAGGCACCAGGCAAAACAGCTCTCTCAATATTACACTTTGATGTTACTAGTACATCTGCTGGATAAAGATTTACTTGGTGCAGTTCGAGCTTGAGCAGTACTCGTCATTATCCTGCAGCTAATTTGTCCTTCTTTGATCCTTTCATATCTTCTTACAACTTGCATAGTTTTTTTAGAAAGTTAAAATTGTTCATTTTAGTTCTTTTTTTCGGCCTTTTAGTATTATACGTAAATTAGAGAGTTCCTAACAGTAATTACGCCATAATTCTACTTTTACTTTTAACAATATAAGTGGGTGAGTACTTAGAGAAACGGTTGATAAAATATGAGTGATAAGCCGATTTAGGAATAAATACTTGAAGTTTTCGACTTCTCGATTTTAATCAATGAGTTGTATTTATTTGGTGGTTTCATTAATGTAGTAAGCTCAAGTAGATTCATGACTTCATGACTCAATGAATTAGATATTTTGTCATGTTAATGTTAATAAATTATGATGCGGTAGTCAAATATACAGGGTGTTCAAGCTCTACAGGGACACAGAGTATGGTGTTATTCTGAATCAAATTTGCCACCAAGAAAGTATATATTAACACTTGTCCTATCGACCTTCGTTTTTGAGATATGTCTATATTTTCAATGTATTTCTGTATTTTGCAATAAATAGCAATAACCATAAAACTATATTATAGCTAATGCATTCTTTAGCGAATTATGGGTATTTATTTTATTTTTTGTTTTTGTTTTTATCCTATGCTTTTCAACAAAGCACATTAGAGATATATCGATATTTTCGATATGTCTGTATTTTGCAATAATAGCAATAAACTTAAAACTATAATAACTTATAGCTAATGCATTCTTTAGCGAATTATGTGTGTTTTATTTTATTATTTTAGTTTTCAGCAAAGTACACTATTATGTTACATCGTCTTTAAGCTTATGAGTGGGCGTAGTTTTTGAGATATTTAGGAAAATTTGTGTAGATTAGAAGTATAGATTAGAATCGAGGATCATGATTGTATGCTGTCATTTTTTAACAAAAATTTTATTCATAAGTAGTTTGTTGTCCCTATTTCTTCAATACTTTTTTCTTCTGTTGGGTCAATTAGGGTATTATTCTTTTTTTAACGTTTGTAATATCAAGTTAAATAAAACTATGGAGCAAATGTGTAGATCATTTTATCATTTAATGTTACCCCTAATGGTAAAGACTGTAATGGTCTTGCTTTTCTTATAGTGAAGAGCCCAAATTTTAGGTAGTTATTAAATTATAACGCATTTTTCTGCAAAATAAAATATACATACTCGTGCATCGAGAATATTAATTTAACGATACATCTCCAAACCGCGAATGTTAAGGACATGTGAATATATATATATAATTTTTGTTGCAAATGTGATATAGAATCACACCCTGCTCTGTGACCCTCTTGAGCTGGATAACCCTGCATAATAACAAATTAATTAGTTTTATCTAGTGTGAGAGTGAGAATTCCACTATATCATGGAAGCGACAAGTATACTCTACAATTTTTGTACGAGCAGCTTAATTTGCTTTTATACTAGTAATACAAAGTTTTGATACTATATAATCGGGCCTGACATATAGGGACCTTCGACATGTTACTGAAAAAAAAAACCCGGCACGTGGTTCACGTTCGCCTCCCTGACAAGTTTATCTCGACAATGGTGACCATCAGGTGGATTGGTCAGTGAAAGAAATGCGTGTTATGTCGCTACACGTATCCTAGTTCATCCCACACACTTGCCAGTCAAAATGTCAGACTTCAAATACACACTTTGAAATGTGAAGAAAGTATATATAATAAAAAAATATAAAATATAAAAAAAAAAATCTTATATAAATGTGTATCCAAGATGGAATGTTTCTCTGGAGAAAGATGTGTTCACACTATAGGAAGAGTTCATAGCCACACAGGAGCTCACCTTCCTGTAGTGTGAATCTGCGGCTCCTACGCACATCTCCTTTCTCTTCTTCGTCACATCACAACATTCCACCCTAAAATAATTGTATTTCCATATTATTATCTACTAATAAAAGAGTAGTAGGTAAATAAGAGGCTCGTGCTAGGCAATAGTAGCTATGTTTCCGATTATCATGTAATCCAAAGCCAAGCGATTAAATGAAACGCCTAAATAGTTTCGATTCCAAAGACTTCATTGAAAAAGAATCAGCACTATATTATACATCATTTATTCCATTATGTACCCTTCGAATCGCAGTTTTGAGGATATTTATAAACAAATTTCAGATCTCTATAGGTCCACTGGAAGCTGAGATAATAGATTGTTATTAAATCCAAGATGGTAGTTATAATTCAATATGGCGGCCATATGTTGAAGTGAAAATACCTTTAATTTTCTTCTTTAGCTACCATAAGTCTATGTACCAAATTGCAGATCTCTAGGTCCACTTGAAGCTGAGATAATAGAATGTGAATAAATCCTAGATGGCGGCTATAATTCAATATGGTGGCCATATATAGAAATCAAAATGACCGCACTTTTCTATTTATGGTACACCTTATCTATGTATCAAATTTCAAATGTCTGTGTCAATGGGAAGTAGAAGAATTAGTGATCAGTCAGTCAGTCATTGTCACTCTTAGTTTTATATATATATAGATACAAATAATTTCAAGATAAAAATAACTTTTTATATACTACGTTTTTAAATTTTCTGTTGAATCATATGTAATGTTGATACTATAATTGTTATTGTTATAATATATAATGTTAGTGAAAAAAAAAAATAGTTCCGAATTAATTTACTTCATATACATGACAACCATCTAGAGAGCTGATCTTAAACCTATAAAAGGACAAATCTTTGTACAACGGATCTCCCCAACACCAAATCTAAACCGTGCCATCGATATATTTGAAATAATATAATCGATATATTTCCTGTTTTGCTGTAATTCATTGATTATCTCTATTTATAAAAATCACAAATTTGAAACTCGTCAAAATGAAGATTACGTAAATATGCGGGAAATGGCAAAACAAATAAAATAACTTGCGGATTTTTTCCGAACTAACTTTCCATACAGTAAAATTTTCTGAAAACCAATTAAATTCTGCTGAAAGATGGCTAAAAGTATTAAAATAATGCATTGTCATCGTGTTCTGAGCTATGCTAAAAGTTTCAAATGTCGAGCTATTCGGGAAGTTAGTTAGAAATCGATTGCCAGATTTGTACCGGACAAACAAACAAACAAGAAAGCAAGCTAATAAAAAACATAGTAAAATAAATCGATAATAGTTATAGAAATTAGTATTGAAAAAGCCGACTTTCTTTAAAAAAATGGACATAATAACATAAGTGTAACCTTCTAGTACAAGTTTGACACTAGCCATTACTAGAAACAGCTGTTTGATGTTGCTGCACTGATTTATATCTAGTAGGTACACCTATTATCTCTGGATTATAAATAATATATGTTAGGGATTTTTTTTTTTTTTTTCATAAAAACTCAACACTGGAAATAAGAGTATAAGGAAAACAAATTTCAGTTTTCCAGTGCAAACGTAAACAAAGCAAGTGAAAACAAATTATTGTTCTTATATTTGTAAAAAAAAAAATCAAGAACCGCGATTCTTATGCATTCTTCTTACTCAAACCGTGTTCTTAAAATAATAATTTTATTTTTTTATTTAATTTAATAACTAAGGATCTACTCAATATGTTTTATGCAACCGAGCGTGCAACGGACTCCACATCCTGTCGTTTGCCACTGCCTACGAATTATTTAGCCAGTTTTTGTGACTATAAAGTTGTACCTGTGGTGGCAGACACATACATGCAAACAGGCAGACATGGAAAAGGTAGGCCGGTTTTTTGTTTTCGTATTGTTGAAAATGAAAAAGTCTCTAATGTTTCAATTTTTATTAATTTACAGACAAAACTATAATTTTATAAATATAGATACATATAGCCGAAATCTAGGGAATAAATGTTGATAAGTTGTTGTTTGATATATTATATTATGTATACTATATTTCACCACTAAAGGTCGTCCAAGAAGTTGTGGCTGAGCTACTGTTGTAATTTGTGTCATGTATACAGAGCTGGATTAACATATTTAGTGGCCAGGGGCCCAAGAAAAGTTGACGCCCCCCCCCCCCCCCCTCAATTTCATACAAGATGGGGTAAAATGGGAAAAACACGTTTTTATGCTATTTTTTACCCTAAATTGTCAAAATTTGACCCCTAAATGGACTCCGAAAATTCTGGCCAACGAACTCACCCTTTCTTTTGGTATTATTGGCATTTTAAAATTTGTTTGGATTTTTTAAAAATTTGTTTATTGTAATTTCTTACATCTTGCTTTTAAACATTAGGAGTAGGAAAGTCATTTATGACATTTTTAAATTCAAGTCACAGTCCAGTTATTTTAGTCATAAATATAGCTTCTATTCCAAAAAATTCGCAACTTCAATTTTTTTTTTTTTTTGATCACTTCATTTTGTCGTTCTGAAAAGCACGACTTTTTACGTATTTTTGTAAATATCTCGCTTCCTCTAGCTAGGAGACTAATTGACGATCAGATCAAAATTGAAGATTATAAAATTTCACACATGAAAAATTTGTTTATTTTTTACGTAGAACGATCCTTTAGGATAATAAAGTGCTCCAATGTTTCCGTACAAGGCATAAAAAAATAATTTTATTACATAGATAATTGTCAATTACGTTGGCGGAGCTGAAGGGTTTGCTTGGAGATAATGCTCCTACCGATGCGACTATACAAGCAAAATTGATTGAAAGGTATGGCAAGAATATTGTTATTACGATTCAGTGTTAACAGCGATACTCTTATAATTGCTTCATCAGCTTCAACTATTTGTGGACATTCTTCTTCTGGATTTCAGTTTTTTATTTTCGTACCAAGCGTTAGAAAGAATAGTCGCATGAGTATCGAGGAAGCTAATCATTGTCATTTTATTTTGTTTCGTTGTAATAATATAATAATATTGTTGCCATACTTTCCAACCAATTTTGCTTCTATTGCCGCATCATCTTCAAATAAAACAGACAATTATCTATGAAATACATATATATATATATATTTTTTTTACGCCTTGTGCGGAAACTTTGGAGCACTTTATAATCCTAAAGGTTCGTTCTACGTAAGAAATAAACATCATGTTTCATGTGTGAAATTTTATAATCTTCAATTTTGATCTGATTATCAATTGGTCTCCGAGCTATGGAAGCGAGATATTTACATAAATAATACGTAAAAGTCTTGCAAAAACAAACACTACTTAAGTTATGATAAGGTAGGTTTTTGCTAAACCGTTTGTTGTACTTAAAAAATAAAAGATAGCTTTTCTGTGGGAAATTTAATTATCTATTTTTTTAATAATCACCTTAATTTGTCTCCGAGCCTTAGGAAGCGAGATATTCATAAAAATAAGTAAAAAGTGGTGCGGCGACGGATACTAGATATTCTTCGTCTTCGCCCTATATTCCGTAAACCGTCCATTGTACGTAAAAAAATTAATGAGATTTTTTTGTGGGAAATTTTGTTACCTTTAATTTTGATAACCACCTTGATTGGTGTCGGAGTCATAGGAAGTGAGATATTAGCAAAATACCGAATTTGTTGACCTTTGCCCTTGAATATCTATTGACGCGACCAAGATCTTGTTGCCGATTTTCAATGTCTTTCAGAACGTCAAAATGAAGTGATCAAAAAAAATATTGAAGCTCCGAATTTTTTGGAACAGAAAACCTAAAATGACTACTATCAATAAATCAAAAGAAAAGTGTTTCTAATAATAATTATTTAATGTTTATAATTATATTTTATATTATAAACTGCTGACTGCTGGGAATTCTTTAAATTGTTTAAAAACATAGTTTTATGTCCGTTTTTACCTTTAAAGATTACGTTTATAAAAATAGAGTAAAGTTGGCCTAAACTGTAGTTCTAACTGCTGTACGTAAGTGAATAACTAGCGGCTGAGTTATAATTCACTCTCCGCGGCTCTATGCCCAAAAACTAAAATCCACTTAAACACTAATAAATAAAAACTTATGCCTACTGACCTGCACTTGCCCTCAGTATATACTCAACTGTCTAATTAGTATATAAAATTTCAATTAGTAAATATAAATAAATATTATACTTTACTTTATGTTCACAAGAGTCATTGTAGTGTCCAAAATAAAAAAAAAAAATATGTTTTATGATTTTTGTTTTGTTTTTCTTTCTGCCGCCTTTTGCCACCTTCGAATATTTGCCGCCAGGGGCCCGGGCCCCGATGGCCCCTGCGTAAATCCAGCCCTGCATGTATATAATAATTACAACAGATTATAATAAAATAGGCTTCTGTTGAAATACTTTTGATTTTTAGTGCTATATTTCACCACTTGGAGTGAACAAAAAAACATATCAATGTTTGAATGCATTACTATTAAGTAGAGTTTTTTTTTTTTATTTTAGTTCAACGTCACCTCTTGCATACGTATCCTACTCGATCATAGTAAATGAACACAAAGTAAGCAATTTCTTTCTGTTGCTGTATTATTTTTACATAATGAGTATGAGCAACAACTTCCCATAAATTGTTTGCTACATTGAACATTGAACTTATTGAAGTGCACCGATAACACTCAGGATCCCCTGGTAAAAAGAGCTTTAGTAAATCTAATCTTCAAAACGAAGATTTTTAAAAGTATCTCGCTCGACAAATCCTAAACAATAACTTTATTCCATTGAAGAAAGCCGCGTTTGAAACGTTCCATCAATAATAGAACTAAACAGGGCGAGTAAATGGACAATTTAAGACTTTCTATTTGTGATTACTCCAAACATATATTCCAGCCAATAATAATGACTTTCCTATACATCTCTATTCTCCATACAACACATCTTATTCTTCACCAACTTTTGCGAGAAATCGCATTGAAAGAGGTTACAAAGCTTCGACGGGTTTATAAAAAAAAGCATTTATAAAAAAAAGAAAGGCAAAGCAAACAAATGATAAATGATGGAACATCTCTAAGACTGTTTGTCTAAGACTCGCCAGAGTAAACATCTTCATACCAAACCTAAACTAAACTCTCCTGAATCCTCGTTTTAGACTCTGATACCACTAATACCCGAAGACACACGTACGTGGTTTAATTGTCACAGGCCATAGGTGGCTCAATTGAGCCATCCCAGAGGGGGGGGGGGGGGGGGGGATCAGCAGCCACTTTATTACACTTGGCCACTTGATATAATCATCAATAAGAAACATGTCTCACCTCCCTGGGATTCAAATCATCGCCAGGGATGATGATAATGACCTTGGTTTCAGGCTAGAGTTAGTCAGTATCCTAATCACTCAGCAACGTCGGCGCCTGCGCCTATCCAGTTTTGTCCGTTAAAAAATGAAAATCTAAAAATATGTCCAACATAAGCTGAGAAAATAAATTTATAATCTTTGTTAAAGTACAAAATCAGTGTGCCTTTTTTCATTTTATTAACAGTTTAGCAGTTGGTAAAAATAACTTGATACCAAATCAATTAATTGTTCTAATAATCTGTTGATAAAAATAGTCTACCATTTAGTGTGGCACATTTAGCTTCCTCGCTTCCTATCGCGTACTTCATTAATGATACTTGTAGTAGTAATCTAGTACTTCATACTAGACTGGTAGGACGAAACACTTATTCGAACCTAGCAATTAGGCCATCTTTTAGGCCCATTTTATTAGCCCCGTGGTGGGGAGTTCCAACTACTTCACTCATCATATACATTTGTACACTTTAATGATACTAAATTACTTTTACAACCCATTATTAACTGATTTATTTCATTATTTCAACTTTTTTTGCTTCCAAGGTTACCGAAGGTAACAGAAGCTATGTGATTTATGTCTCCGAGTACAGAAATCCGATTCAGACATCAGGGAACATTTTTTGCCTGTCGGTCTACGACAGTTTGTAAAGCGTCTTTGCTTATAGAAACTCAATAACCGTTTTTGATATGAACATTTTGAAAGCTTATTATTATAAACAACTTTTACTCGACCAACCAAAATAAATAAAGGATTGTAAATAAAAACATTATTTTTATGGACTAGTATTATTACTTGGCTATGTTATGATCACTTACAGCTTACGGCATCACCGTCATTTATTAACTATGGAAGTAAAAAGCAAACAAACCCATAAAAATATAAATGTTTATTTTCAGTAACCGGTGAATGTAAGCAATTAACATTGTACCATGACCTTCCTGTCCAAAAGATTAATGCAGTGTGAATACACACATATTATCCAAGTTAATCTAAGTTTAAGCCTGTTTTTTATTTGATATACACTTTATAGTTATTTGTCACTTTTAGTTATTTTTCATTGAAGTACATCCTTTTTGCATTATTATTTGAAAGAATATTTTTTTATAAACCGGACATCTGTAAAATTATTAACATTTAATCCCTAATAGTTCGTTATAATGAAGTTCTACAACATAATTGTGGCACTTCTTTAGATTGTTACTCCCCTTATAAAAAAAAACAGAGGGAGTAACGATCTAAAAAAATTGTATGCAATGTTCTTCTTTAGACTGTTGACTGTTACTCCCCTTATAAAAACAGAAGTGTGATATTCCTTTGTCCCAAAGTACATTGGACTAAAAATTTCTTTGTATTCATAGTTATTTAGACAAAGTCATTTATATTCTAAAAAAAAAACATAGGGGATTAGCAATCTAAAGAATTACTCTTGCACTATTATAACTCTAGACGAGATTTTAACAAGAACGTAAGATCAAACTGCCTTCAAGGAAATCGACAGTAAAAGTGTTAAATATACGGGTGTTTCCATCTATTAGACGACGCCGTGAAAATGAGAGGGTCTAGGTTCTCGTGACTTGTGGACCTACTCCTCGTGACGTCGTCGGTACCTCAAGAGATGAACCTCAGAAGAAAGTTCCTCTCATTTAGTCCTTGGGAAAGAGAAAAGAGCGGACTTGGTAATAGAATGAGGCGTCAAAGATCAACATTGTCACCCTAGAGAATATTTGGGAAGGTTAGAGGCCAAACCCCTGATAATGAAACGACAGAGAGAACTGAGTTATGTGTGCCACGGGGTCGCCTACCAAACCTTCAGGGGAAAGGTCATCCACTTCTCCGCCCAATTCCGAATCTTCCTTCACACAATTCTATATTATACTAGCCGAATAACTCAACCACAATCTCCTCGTTCCAACAAGTCGGTTACTTGTTAGAAACATCCCAAAATTAAACTTGTATCCGACAACCGCTTTATACTCCAAAGAAAATCAAAATTGCTATAAAACTTGAACAATAAAGAATCAGCCTCACTGAGCCGTCCTTATAAATGCGAATTTTTAATTGTAAAACTTTAATATAATATCTAATGCTTCCTATTTATTTTAAAACAAAGAAACCGTGGTATATTTTGTATAGTGACGTCCATAAATTCTTTTTATTTTGTACAGCAAAGTGTCCATAATTTCTGTTTATTTAGTAATAACGAGTCCACAGTCCACAATTTCTGTTTATTTTTGAATGTTTAGTAGCTAACGTCCATAATTTCTGGTTATTTTTATTTTAGATATTATAAAGCTAAGATCATGTTTATTACTTTATTATTTTTAACTATTAAGAGAATAAGGTATTACACTAACTCCAGGTAACGGCCTAGGCCAAGTTTATTAATGTTTCATTGTTAATTCATTATCAATGTTTGATTAGTTTAAGATCCATCACCTCTATGTTTAAGAAGGGATTTTTTTTTTAGATTGTATTTTTACTAGGTGTTAAACTAAAAAATGATATGTTAACAGATCATTTTGTAAAATATATTAATGGGATAGGCTGGACAAATTTTGCTTTGAATTCTGAGGCCACATTAAACTTTATAATAGAAAAAAACATAGTTATAATTGAATATATGTTATAAATAACACATATCTTTCATAATAGGTCTATTAAACAATTTTATTTAGTTTAAATTAACATGTAACATAGATTTACAAATTAATTATCCTAAATTAATTAAAGTTAATTATACAAGTCCTAAAGATTTTGTGTATGGTAAATCCAGCTAAAGGCCTAGGCCAAGCTACCTCTCAGCGACGAGTCAAAGGTAGATAAAAAAACAAAAAAATCCAGTTATTTCTTTCCCTTTTCACAGTATTAGAATATTATTATGTAGAAACCCGTTACTATTCGTTTAGCAAAAAAGGTAGAATCTTCAATAAATTTGCAATTAAATAAAATATTGATGCTTTTTGCTTAGTTAAAGATCCACCACCTAATATAGAGGCAACATTGTTATTATCTGACCTCTCTTCACTAATGAGATGCAAGCGCAAAAAATATTCTTATATTGGCTGATAAATTATAAATATCTTTAGTTTTTATAAAAACATAAAGAATGCCGTTGATATTTTTATACTTTCCAAGTCCAAATGAAGGACTCATTGTGTAGCGTATGTGTTGTGACTGTCTGTTTTTAGGGTCCGTAGGCAAAACCAAGGACCCTTATATTTTCCTGCGTGTGTCTGTCCGTCCGTCCTGTCGCATGCTCTCACAGCTACACCATTCGTCCGATCACTTTGAAATTTGGCATATATGTGTCTTGTGCCTACCCACATATTTTAAAAATATAGCGACTTAAAAAAAATATTTTTCAAAAAATTAGGGTAAAAAAACTTAAGGGTTAAAATTTTTACATTTTTTTAGGGGTATCATATGAAAGGGTACGTCGAGCTGATTACAAAAATATATTATATTTGGTTATAACTTGGATAGGGCGAGCGTAGGCGAGTTTGAAGCGGGTGTGAAACGTGTCCCCCTCCCCCCCCCCCCCCCCTCTCTATCTCGCTTATTTGAAGTGCAAAAAATCTGAAAGAAAATCCTGAACATTCTTCAACCAAAAGTAAAGATACCACTTTTTGGAAATTTCGAAAAAAATATTATTTTATTTTTTATTGACAAAATACGCTTTTTTATAATTATGGTCTTTTCGATGTATTTATAAGGTTGTAGTCCGGTTCAGTGGCAAAAAAATACTTTATCGGAAGTTTGTTTATGGGTTTTGAGAATATCAGACCCATAGGGTAGTTCAAAGTAAGCTTTTTAGCATTTTAAACAACACCATCAATAGGGTGCTACTTAAACTATACAGTGTGGCCTACGGACCCTCGCTGTGTGCTGCCCAGCACACACTTGACCTGTTTATTAATTAATTTCTTTCGGTGTCAATAAAGCTATTAAATACTGGGTGTAAACAGGAGTAAGATGTTTTCTGAATGTTTAGCATGTCTTGTTAAAGTAGCCGAGTAAGTGATAATGATGCTATATTATTTTATGCGTTTAACAAATGTAACAAGAAGTATTATCTTCATACATAAACGACTCAATCATGAAGACTTGAAAATTATAAAAAAAAAAACAAGTTTTGGCAATGTGGATGTTTAACAATGGATTCTTAGGCGTTGAGAACTGAGTACTAATCATGATTACCAAGTCTCTGCTGCCACAGGGTAAGGTGTGTGGCTCAGATTGGCTGGATGGAAGTGTTGGATTTAAGAAGACGTTGTGGGAACCCGGGCGTGGGATCTTCCCCGTCTTACTTTCCTCTTCATCTTCAGCCTTGAACCCGCCCTCACTTTCCTTTCTATCATAACTCATAAACCTCCGAATATCCCACATCCCGAGGTTTCCAGAAAAAAACAGAAGTACTCAAAGCAAATTTTTTCTGTTAAAGTTAAAGATAAGTTTATACTAACGAGGGGTTGACCGCCGCAGCCGACCGCTAATTCTTATTACACAAAGGTAGAAAGACCAGTGGCGACAACTTTACTAAATAAAAACTAACTCCGTACGCAAGAGCCTTGAATGGAAAGACCCAAAACTGCCAATGGGCATGCACAACTAATACGTAATAATGATTTTTGTTTTAGTCCGTGAAGGGTGATTTTACTATCCTAATTTGACTTTTTATATAAATAAGCAAGTTCAACCTTTAATTAATGGAGACCACACATACTCATATAACAGGTAACTGTTTGCTCTCTAAAATATGAAAAAGGTTCTAAGAGATTCACTGCTTATGAAATTCAAGTATATTTAATTTTGTAGTTGTTCAAGAGATGCATGTGCAACTGGTTATTATAGATAATTATGTTGATATACCTAGCTTAATAAACTACATCCCTTCACGACCCAACATAAAAAACGTCATTTATTACAAGGTAATACTCATATCAAGATAATATATGTAACTGATGACACAGGGTTAGTGTTATGCTTCAGCAGCTATATAAACCTTATAAATGACAAATGTCATTCTCAACCATCAGTTAGTCGTCCCTTTACATAAGCAGCTACCTATTTATATGTTGATGCTGGCATATCAAATAGTGGGAGGGCCCGGTCTGGGAATTGAACCCACACCTGTGGTGACTCATCCAAGTTGTGACCGCGCGCGATGCTGTTAACATTTTTTTTTTTTTTTTTTTAGGAGATAATGACGAAGCACAGTGATTTTATATGAATATATACGTTTTAAGTCGTCTAATAAACACGTTTTAGGGTCCGTAGACATATACGAGGACCCTCATATAATCCTGTGCCTGTCTGTCTGTTTGACAACAGCCTGTCTGTAACTCACTTGATCTCCGAAAGTACCTAGCACAGAAATTTGAAACATTGCAGTTACATATTAAGAACTTACTAGAAGAAATTGAAGTTATGTTATGGGTAGTAACAAAACCACAGGAAAAATATAGAAAAGCCCCATAAAGTCACTCATCAAAAACTGTATGCAACTGTTTTATTAAGGGGTTAAAATTATTTTTTAAAAGAGATGCGTCATGTGTGGTGTTACACGAAATAGGAGAACACCCTGAGCACAAAAATATATATTTGGTTTCATTTTTTTCCCAATTCATCTTTGCTTCATGTTTCCTTGAAAATTGCGTTTTTCGTGTTCCCCCTCCCTTTAAAAAAGTAATTTGTTCTTCCCTTCTAAATCATAGTTGTTCTTAAACAAAAAAAACTAAAAACGGGTTTCAAGGGATTTTTTTATACTTGAAGTGTTTTGATAAGTAAAAATTTCCACCCCAAAAAAACTACAAATGTATTATCTATTAAGGCTTGAGTTTGGACAATAAAAATGCATAAAAGGCGATTATTTCACGCCACTGTCATAAATGGTTCGAACTTATAGCTAAAACAAACATTTAAATGGTCGCCATCTTGATACAGCTGGACCAATTGTGGTCTTTAACGAACTCGTCCTGATTATTAGATTTTCTACGGGACCCTTTGTGTGTGCTGAAAGCAATTACTTGGCAATTTTTTTTTCGTTCTCTGGTAGAGCGTGAGGCTTCTGTCGTAAAGAGGGGGTTCAAAGCCCTTCTATAATACCTTGGTTTTTATTTTGATTTAATTAGTTTAAACATTGTGTTGATCAGCGCATCACATAATTTTATCATCCTTCCTAAGCAGGTAACTCTTGTTTTATCACTAAATGCATAATTGTCTATAATTTGAAATTATTTATTTTTATTTTATTATTAATTTTATCTAGCAAACCTGAGAGGACAATAAATCCCCCCCCCCCCCCATCTCTACACCACTGAGCGAACCTGAGTCTGGTCGTTGATTTGTTTGTAATTTGTTGATCTCTTTTATATCGACAATAAAGGACCGAAGGTTTCAACAGTCGGCGGCATTTAGAAGCTTGAAGGTGAAAATGAAGACAAAACGACTCTGTAAGGAGTCTCCGTGCTTTCTCCGCTAAACAGAGCCTAGAACAGACAAATAACTCAAATCGACAATAAATCAAATCAAGTTATAACTTTCGATATCATTCATTTGGCAATTCAGTGCGACCTGTATCCATTAGTTTTAGTGAGAGTTCGACGTGAACCTCCGTCTCCAGTTATTGTTCAAATATAAAACAGTCCGATACAACAGTCGATAGACTCTGACAAAACAAAAATACTTTTCAATACAATAATAATATCCCTTTGTTTGTCCGATCGATTGTAGTGGTGGACACAATGCTTTAGACCCGACAAATAGCTCACTCCGCCCCGATATGGAAACTTATCGAGTCGCCCCACTAGTTATTAAATACTCTCGTCTGAAAACGTTTTTGTTTTTATTAAATACTTTTGTTCTAGAAGGGTTAATCTAAAGCGATGGTTTGCGACGGGAGAAAGCCGTACGTCTCTGGAGGACGGCCGCGTGTGGCCCACGTCTATTCCGCCCCCATTCGAAGAACAAAACATTGCAGGTAATATCGGGACCAACAAGGATTAAGATAAACGGGCTTCTAATCCGTTTTATTCTAAAACAATTAGACGTCGGTGAAAGTAGAGCTTCAATTATAATAGAAGTATAATTGCCTTTCAAAAAGTTATACTAGTTCATATGCCGACACTTTTATAAATTCTCACGTACCCTCAATAAATATTGGGATTCGATTTATTGGCGAATGATAATAAGCAATGTTCTTTCTTTTTTTGCTCTTTCAGTTACGGTCCGATCAAAATATTATTTGGTTATTACAGGACAGGTGATTCGGCCACTCTACTCATCATCTCGATGTGATCATTAATGGCAGTATGATGAAAGATGTCTCACCTCTCTAGTATTCGGCCACTCGACTCATCTACTCGATGTGATCATTAATGGCAGTATGATGAAAGATGTCTCACCTCTCTAGTATTCGGCCACTCGACTCATCTACTCGATGTGATCATTAATGGCAGTATGATGAAAGATGTCTCACCTCTCTAGTATTCGGCCACTCGACTCATCTACTCGATGTGATCATTAATGGCAGTATGATGAAAGATGTCTCACCTCTCTAGTATTCGGCCACTCGACTCATCTACTCGATGTGTGATCATTAATGGCAGTATGATGAAAGATGTCTCACCTCTCTAGTATTCGGCCACTCGACTCATCTACTCGATGTGATCATTAATGGCAGTATGATGAAAGATGTCTCACCCTCACCTCTCTAGCATTCGGCCACTCAACTCATTTACTCGATGTGATCATTAGTGGCAGTATGATGAAAAGTGACTCGTAAAAAATCAGTACAACAAACTCGAACAACACTTTTTTACATGCATAGAAAGACTGAATTTAAATCCGGTGATATCCAACCAATTTACCAATTTATTTTTAAACACATTTAAAAAGCGCTTCTTTTTAGATTTTCAGCTAAATCAATTTTATTTCTTCAATATGTTGGAAACGAGATTTTGTTTTGGGAAGTAAACAACCTATATAGTTAGATTCGTATTTAAATGGACTGCATTTTAGAATTAATTAATCAAAATGAGTTTTTGGAGGAATCTAGAGATAACATTCATATCTAGATTTCGCCTCGGGTTATAATTTTTCTGACTATTAATTTTGAAATTAGTCCAGGAGTTTAGAATCGACGCATCAGCATAAGACTACAGTCTATTAGATATTATATAAAACCATTTTTTGAAATTTATTCAGAAGTAGGTAGCAATACAATTATTGTGATAAATGATTTATTTTCTCATTTTATTTAGGTGAGGTTTTTGATAGTTGTTTTCTAGTACGATAGTTAAGGTTTTTGATAGTTGTTTTAAATATTATAATTATTAATTACACAAAATTAGTAATATTCGTATATTAGCTTATTATTTGATTTGTAAGTAATTTATTATACTATAATTAAATAAGTGATATTATATATTTACTCCTTTTTTGCAATTCTGAATCACTTGTCTCAATTATATACTTCGATAACATCAAAAATAAGGATAGTTTACTCGTAGTAATATTTTTAAAGTTATCAAGGACCTGAACACTCTTTACTCAAAATCAAGAGCTATGATTATTTAGAGCAAGCAGGAGTTTTTATCAAAAATGATACCACATACTGCACACATTATATTTCAAAAACCCAAACTTTTTTTTTCCTAGTGGATACTCTATTTTGGGACACACTGAATATGATAAAGCAAAAATTCAGTTAGGGTATAATGATGCTGGTAATATCTATAAGAAGCAGGTCTAAGAACTGGTATAGTCGGTTTGTCTTGAAGTTAGTTTAGTGCAGCCTCTGCGAGTGTTCTCAAGCTGAATTTAAAGATTCGGTTGTCAGTGATTGCTGCAGAAAAGACAGATTGAAGATTAGAGAGTTTTAGAGGTTTAGTATCATTCCCCTGATTATTCTCCTTTTAAAGTCAAAACTATATTTTGAATGATTTGTATCTTTCCCAGGAGTTACACAAAGGACCGCTGTTATTTCTCTTGTATTTTCGTATCCGTGATGCTACAAAAAGAGAGTGAAGAAAGTCGAAAGGTCAGCAACTCCAGCCAACATAAATCACTCCCCATTCTACCTTTTTTTATTCTTTTGTTGGGAAAAATAGATAGAAACAAGAAATTATTATTAAACATAATATTATTGCATTTCTTACTCAAATACATTTTTGCATTAAAATTGGCCTGGGAATCGATTCTGTTACTTTTATGAACTGTTATTATATCGATTGATTGATTCCAAACTTTGACGTAGGGATATCAAACTGGGGTATTTATCAAATTATTGATATATTTATATCATTGTGAATCTGTGAAGTGATGCCAGTGTGTGTCAAATACCGAACTACACCGTGATTTTGTTTTGCGTTAAGTGTTAAACTTCGATATTTAGTTTTTCTTCAACTTTGGTTTAGAATTTGGAATAAAAACACTTATAACTTGAATGTCATATATCGTGTCTTATATAATGTAACGTATTTTATTAGTATGTATTAATAAAATAAAAATGAAATGGCGGATAAAATATTTATAAGTACTTATTTTATTAAGTGTTAATTATTCGACTTTCCTATCATTTCTGCTTCTTCAAAATTTATTTTATTGTTTAAATTCTTTGTATGTTGTGCTAACGCTGCCTTTTCTGTTCTTTACATCACACATATGTTGGTTAATTCTATTTTGGAAGAGTTGCCTGCTTTGACCTATATTATATTCGTTACATTCTATTTTATGTCAACTCCTTTTTCATTTTGAGTTTCGATTTTATCTTTTAAATTTGTGAAGAAATTTTCTTAATTTTATGAGCTCTTTTAATCCCGAAATTTATGTTATTACATAAAAACTTTTTATTACTTTTTTTTAAACCTTTTATGTATACAAAACTTAGAAATTATTATTATTTCTTTCTCTATTGTTTCTATTGCCTTGTTTTCAATTATGTTTTTGGACCATGGGAGTTTTATAAGTTTTATTGGATTATATTATTTTAGGAGTTTTTAAAAAAAAATATTGTTTATAATATCATGTATAAACTATTTTCTTGTTAATTTTATTACTTTATAAATTAAATTAGATGAAGTATTTACTAATTGATATTTTAGGTGGTTAGATTTATAAATTAAAAATTTACTTTTTTTTATTTCATTTTCGTACCCTTTAGTTTTTAGACATTGTCATCCCTACACATCGGTATATTTCTAGGTAGTTCAAACTTTTACTTTTTCACTTTTCTATTGCAAATTTTAAATTTTGGTTAAAATTATTTAATATTTATAATGATGGTGATATGGTACTGATTTGATTTCGACTTCAATTTTCGATATAACAACATAAGTTTTGTACAGGGTGTTTAGTTTCTTTAAAACTTCTAAATATTACCGAGAGTAAACTATCATTTTTTCATTAGTGTCGA
This sequence comes from Gerris lacustris, assembly GCA_951217055.1. Lineage (NCBI taxonomy): Eukaryota > Metazoa > Arthropoda > Insecta > Hemiptera > Gerridae > Gerris > Gerris lacustris. The sequence continues at coordinate 38,105,482 of OX578284.1, forward strand.
AAATATTATAGAGAAAAGTAGTCCAGAATTGAAATAAAAGTTAAATATTAATATTTTGAAACATTAAATTTTAATTTTGAATTCTGAAAATAAACAATAAGCTGAGCTAATAACTACTATAATAATAATAAACAAAAATGTTATTATTACCAGACGCCTGGTTTTTAACATGGATGAAGTAAAGTAAAGAATTATTCATGACATTGCCAATATTCCCTCTTAAGCACGTTCAAAATGCTTGTAGAGAATTTATAAATAGATTCAAAATTTGCATAGAAGTAGGTGGCAATATAATTGAAGTGAATGGTATTTTCTTTTTTACTGACATTTACCGTGTAACATACTAAACATTTTATCTGTTTTTTGGATATTAAGTATCTTTAGTAAAAGTTGTCGTTGACCAGGCCACTTTCATTGATTCCGAGGTGGGTTTATTTGAAAGTGAATTATGTTTAATACGTTGAAATAACCCACTTCTTATATTACAGAAAAGAGTAAGTCATTAACTGCAGGTAACAATTATAATATTGTTAGTTCTCGTCTTTGTTTGTGGGTACGAGTTTATTAGAGAAATGTAGGCTTAATGAAGGTCGGATGGCAGCAGGTTTCAGCTACACCATTAGTAACAATCGGCAGGATACTAAGAGAGGAGCTTCTCTTCCACTTCTTGGGCTTGGGAGAAGTCGGCTCCTGAGAAACGCTGTCTTCTCCTTTCCCTCTTATTCTTCTTATTCTTCTTCAGCATCCTATCGTAATGGAAAATCTAACAAAATGAAAACTGACTCGACTCAATAAAACGAATAAAGCCCCGAGTAATTAACTCACGCAGCTTTAGTTCGACCTAAGTAGAGAAAATTTTCACATAGATTCGTCTCACAAGATCAATGTCGTAGATAACAGATTCACAAGTCTATCTGGACCAGCCAGCCTACTCCTGAAAACCTTACGACCAACAGACCAACACCAAAATAATCATATACAGCCTGACGAGCCAACATATTTGGAATATTAGCAAACCAATGTAATAGAATAAGCAATTCTTTAGATAAGAATAAGTAAAAATTTGTCCAATACAGAATTCATTGTATCTATTTTTTTATTTGTAAAATTGTACAGTTTTAACTATTATTAGTTGTTTTAAGATTAAATGATTGCATTTATTTATTTTTGAACTTATTGTCAAAATTTACGATTCTAATAACGTAAAGTTGTTTGAAGCTGCCCCAATTTATTTTATTTATTTATTTTTAGTGGGTCATTTAGGGTTTCTAGAACTACATTTTTCGTGGTTCTCCCTTGGGGAAATCACTTATTTGGTTATAATTCATATGGGCTATATTTTAGATTTTTTGAATTCATAAATTTCTCACGTTTTTTTAGTGTTTTAGGATAGTAATGCCTCCAAATTTAATTTCTCTTCGAGGAGTGATTTATCTGAACATGGGCACTGGACACCAAATTTTATCGAAATCGGCTGTACAAACGGCAGACTTATGACTACTAACAAACATTTTTTAAAAACCACTTTTGGACTTATAAGGAACCTTAAAACGTGTAGATTCGCCATCAGTGCACATCAGTGAGTGCGCTATCACAATATTTTCTATCTATATATACTACGTATAAAAATAAAATATTAATGCACCAACTAAAATCTATCAAAGTAAGTAGCAATAGTAAATTATTTTCTTTATAACGTTGTTCAAATCAGAACTACCCCATTATTAGTATATGGCGTAACTATGGTCCCACACGGGCCCCCATTACGGGAGGGCCCCCACCGTCAGTGGGCCCCAAAATCAACGACGAGGGGGACCCCAGTTCTAAACGCTAGGGGTATTTTTTTTTCTCATCAATTTTGTTTGGCGAGGGGCCCTCAAAAAGTTCTTGCGGGGGGGGGGGGGGGCCCAATACCCTAGCTACACCACTGCCCATATTGTTGTTTATATGTTTCGCCATCTTAATCGATGACTGATAACCTAAGTTTAAAGCCAGGGAGGGGGTTTGACAGAAAAAACTAGAAGAGCTAGTGATTGGAAATGCAAGACCTAGAGGACGAGGCAGGAGACGTGAGGTTCAATACGAGCTAAGAATAGCTGATAGAGTGCTGGCAACTCAGCACTCTTACTCAGACACAAAATAACAATATTTGACAAGTTTTCTACGTTTACCTAGTTGGCAGACAAACATCCTGTTATGTGGACTTTCTATTCAGTCCAGTGATGCACACAGGTAAACATTTTTTACTAGAACCCACTTAAGTTTTACTCTCACTGTCCAATTCCACTTTCAGTTGGTTCAACCAGTGTATAGTCATTTCAATCAGGCACTAGTCGGTTCAATCAGTATCTAGGTTCAAACAGTGACTAATCGATTCAATTGGTCACTAGTCGGTGAAACCTGCCATTAGTCGGTTCAACCACTCATTAGTCGTTAAACCAGTGTCTAATCAATTCAATCAGTTACTAGTCGGTTAAACCAGTTATTAGTGGGTACAACCAATTATTAGTATGTAGGACCAGTCACTAGTCGGTTAAACCAATGTCTAGTAGGTTCAATCAGTAGCTAGTCGGTTTCAGTTAGTGGTGGTCCCAACTAACTATCCATCTCAACCACCCTAAAGTTAAACTCTATGAAGGGTTTAAAACAGGGTTTCCCAAACTGTGTGCCGCGAGTCCGGCCAGGTGTGCCGCGGGATCTAGAATAAAATTCAAACTAGTTAGAACAAAATATTGCCTGCCTGTATAAGTACAATAGTTTAAAACGATATTTTTCCTAATGGACATATATTATTTATTATGATTACGAGAGTATGTTTTTATCAGGTAAAATGAATGAAAATAAATCACTCGACATCATGAAGCACGCCTTCCCCTAACCCCAACCCTGTTCTGGCACCTATGTCTAATAATTTAACTTCCTAAGAACCTAGTATCCAGTATTTACTAACTTTTTCTTGCCAAATTGCGTAAAAAGTGATTTCCAGACATGTAATTTCCAAAAATTAGTAGAGGGCCCCTGGACTCCCCGGTAAATGGGGGACCCAGTAGACCTGTCGTCATAGGGTCCGGGATGGCTCTCGATGGCCCTGCATAAAGTGTAGGCGTGCTGCGGCAATCAACTATTTTTTTTTATAGCTTGCCTCGGGCTAAAAAGTTTGGGAAACACTGGTTTAAAAGGTCGACTAACAACGCTATAATTGCTTCCAATCTCACCGGTAACGGAAGCATTGTTTTGAATGTTTTAAGTCTTCGATTTCAAAAATTTTAAGAGAGTAATACGTTTCAGACATCAGGGAACATATTTGGTTAATCACTCAGCTTCGCAGGCGTAGGCGCAGGTCCTTCCAATGTGACAGTACTGGTATGAGAGTGAATAGATCAAATCGGTGGTAGAGTTGTACAGGGTCAGCTCCCGGGTCACCTTTTGACGTATTTTCCCTTTCAGTGAGTGAAAGGAATCATATTGGCTTGATCCCAAGTCTTCTCGTCTAGTCGTTATTTATGTTTTCTGGTTTTAATTAACACGCTAACCTATAGATACACATCACGATGCACTCACTATTAGTGGTTTGCCCTCGCCTTCTAACAGATATCAGATAATAAAGTACTTTCCCATTTTATAGTAAACTTTCAAAATAAATACGAAATTAAAAAGGAAGAATGCCTATGATGAGAAAGGTGGCCTTGTTTTATATGAAAGACGGAATCCTAATGGAAATAAGGAGAAGCGAATATTCTAGAACTCACTTAGAATTGTAATTGAAATTCTGCAAAAAGAGTTGTTAAATTAATGTAAATTTGTATCCAAGAGTATGTAACAGTCGTGCGACAAGTCGGGCACAACTAAGGCTAGTCTTTGAGATTGAATCTACACTCAAATAATGACATAACCTTTAGTCTTTACTTATATCTGCATACATTATATGAAATACAAGCTGACTGACTCATCTCGATATCTCTGAAACACTGGATCTATGAGCATCAACGTTGTTAAGTAGGTTCCACTACTTCCATAGATGCTTGCTAAGAAATATTATAACGATCCACCATCTTGATTTAAGAAGACGACCATTTATGTGCAGAATGTGATATGACAATATCTCAGAAACTAATTGCACTAGAACCTTGAATTTAGGAAGTTAGCTTCTTTTTATGATATAAAAATCTTTTGTCAAAAGAGTTTCTTATCGGCCATATTGATTTGAAGTGGTGGCCATGTCGAGTCGGCAGTTAGGCAGTGGAATACTGGCACTATATAAACCAATAAGACTGTTTACACATTACCGCAACTCTGTCCACCGCAGTCCTAAGCTAGGCGTTTTCGCTTTACGGCCTACATCAATCAAATATAGGAAATTAGAGTCTATACACAAAGTAAACAAAAGGTTTTAACATAAATGAACGAAACCATTATTGGTATACAAATTAAAGTTTAAAGTATCCAGCTTCATACCTTTATCATTCAGTTACCATCATATTATAACTGACAGTTATAAAATCAATTGACTTACAACAACACAACACACATGGAAACGTCATTTTATACGGCACTCTTTTAGTGTGGTGTGATTTAAAAAATTTAATAATATTCTTGAACCCAGAGCTCAAGGTCAAGTGGACACCCATCCTACGACTGACCACGCCCGATGCTGCTTTACTTGCCCACTCAATGTTCACCCAGCATTGTTTAAATAAATGGGTAGCTGCTCGAAAGTGAAAAAAAAAAAGTTAATAGAGGAGGATGCTCAGCCCTTGGAGGTGCTCCAATTTCGTAAAGAGAATTAGAAGTTTGGTTATAGTACATTACGCGTCGAGTGCGGAAAGTAGCATTTTGCATGCGAGTGTGGAGTTTGCACCCGAGCGACAGCGAGGGTAGTAAAACCACAAGAGCAATGCAAAATACCGTTTTCCCACGAGTTGCGTACCGTACTTTATCTACGATTGTTAGATTTAAATAATAAATACAGAAAAAAATAAACTTGCTGTATGTCAGTTCGCATCTCTTCTCTCGATAAAGATGGCATTAATCTTGAGTTGTATTTTTTGCCGAATTAATTATTTCTGGAGGAGTATTATTCTCTACATTTTCGTCAAAGCCACTTGATTCATTCATTGTTTTTCACTAAAAACTCGATATAAACAGTTACTTTAATAAAAGAATAGCAAATTAGTTTTGTTAAATGTAAACAAACTCGCTAATCGTGCGTAAAGCTGAAGAATTCCTCTTCTTTACCGCGCTAGCGTGGTAAAGAAGAGGAATTCTTCAGAACTATAAGACGTGCATGCGCAATGAATACAAGTACGTAAATAATTACTTTCTACGCACCTAAACAGAGATATAATGTTTATATTTCGTATCAATCGTAGATAAAATATATATTTGTACTCAGGGCGTCCTTCTTCGTGTAACACATGACGCATTTCTGTTAAAAGAAATGTCCAACCCCCTCAAATTCAAGTTTTTTTTTGTAAGGCATTGTTTTTTGGAGTTTCCCTTTAATGATCATGTATAAGAGTCCTCGACTTTGCCTCCAAATTACAAGAAACTACGAATAAATTAAAAAGAAAAAAAAAAAGATGGCATGCTTTCATAAAATTTGTAATTTTATAAATAATAACTAATTATTGTATTGTTATCGACAATATATAATCTGTGCTAGTCTCAGGTTTAAGGTAGTTGGTAAGTGGGTCAAATTTAGGTTACAAGATTTGGAGTAAAAAAAAACAAAGTTAAATAAAAAGCGTGGAAAATTGATATTTACTATGAGTTGCTTCTATAGTCTCGCTGCAAACAATAAAGCAACTTATAGAATACGTCGCTAGAGTGTGGGCTTGGTCTTGCAGCCGCATTGCAATCTTATTGTTAACTTTAATAGATTCTAAAACGATTTAATTATGTTCGGCCGAGTAAGAATAATAAAATCATTATACATACAATATATATTTAAAGTTTTCCCTAGATTTAAACGGATAGGAGAGATGCGATCCAGGGGTCTCAGCGGATATTTGAATATAACGGGACACGGGCACTTGACTCTTGGGCACTTTCACCTCGCAAAGCATTATAATATCTACATATTTAAACTATTACATCTGCCTTGTTTGCTGTCATCATTGTATGGTTCCCGCCCTCCTAAACAATGCCCGCGTCCATTTAAACTTATTTATACCAAGACGAGTACAAAGCTTATGTTTACACAGGCACAGAGTTGTGTGAGTGAGAAGTTGATGCACGAACTGAGCTAATTGTTAATATTATACATCAATACACGATCAACTATACTAGTCTAAATACTAGAGGACCCCGTTTTATGAAACTTCTTTTAAACTTTTCACTTTTCATTTTTCTAAATTTGAAAAGTGAAGAGCATTTCAGTTTTTTTATTATACTACTTTTTAACTTTTTATTTTGCAATGTTAAGAGTTTTTCTGCTTTTTTGGAAAAAAGCACAAACTTTTAATTAAACTACAACACATCAAATAATCAATTTTAATTTTTAATTTGAGTGTCACAGCATGAGGATACAAAATTGAATAAGACAATGCATCTAAGCTCTTTGTGCTGTCTTTGCCAAGTCAAAAATGTTTCTAAATTTAAACGTGAAGAGGAATTTAGGAAAGAAACTGATAAGAGTTTGTGAGGGACAAAGAATAAAGAGGGGGGGGGGTCCCGACGCATGCTCATCGGACCACATTTGAACGTTTTTTGCTAATGCTCATGCGTCGTACAGTTTGAAACTAGTTTGGAACTAGTTTGAGGTGTGGTTGGAACAAACCTATAATTTACTTGGATAAATCAAACCTAGTAGAACTTACTTGGACGAGGGAAACTTGGCTATACCTACGATCCCACAACATTTTACGTGAAGCTTATTTTTTACATGTGTTTTTGTTGTATAAATAAATATAATTGTATATAACATAACTATTTTGTTTCTTAGCCTCTTGTTCTGGGTGTTCAAATTGAACTAAATAATTATCTCGAACAATACTGTCCATCTATACATACTGTCAAATTAATGTCAACCTCAATTATTCCAATACAAAATCCTATTAATGAGAGTAAAATAATACTTAAGTTTTAAAGTTCTCTACTACACAGCGCTAGTAGTATAAGTAATTTTTTTTTTTTTTATTAATTTGCATTGCTGGTTTTTCTATTAGCCTTGAGAGGGGCAAAGAACCAGATTTTTTCGGATTTTGTAATTTTTCCATTACATTAAACTCTATCTATATACAAAATTTCAATTTTCTAGGATTGCTAGAAGTACCTTAGAATTATGATGAGTCAGTCTATATATCAGTGACAAAATAACAAAACTGTAGACTCATATATCTTATGAACCAATATAGGTAGAGGTGTTAAATTTATATATCTGGTTCAGTTTGCAATGAACTCTAACTTAAATTAATTTTACATATCTAAGTATATTTAATAAGATAATAGAGAAGGGTTCAATGCCTTGAGATGGTTCCAGTAAAGGATGGTACGGCGGTGCTAGACTTGGCCAGATATCGATTTATAACCCAGTTATATTTGACTTTTAAAGGACAGGTATCCAACGATCTGCATATCATTATCGAATGAACTTAGTAAGAGAATGAGTGAGGGTGCGGAGGAGCAGAAGACCAGAGTAGAAACTGTCGACAGGTGGATATCAAGTTTGAGATTGTTTTTTGTTACCTGTCAATATCTGTCAAGACCTTATCAATAAAAGTATCGTCTCATGACAACCTTATCAGCTAAATACATCTATAAAGTGACCTACAGTCTATTAGACCACCCGCAATGCTGAGGTGAGTCCACACACAATACTCATTCTCTTATTCTCTTTGTACTCCAGACCTGACCCATTCCTCAATCTGTCTCATTTCATCCAGATTATAAATACGTTCCTAAAGACAAATCACGAAACTCGTTGTAGCCCCTTGTAGCAGTGGCGGATCTAGATCTTGCGGGGCCCTGGGCGAGACAAATGGCGGGGCCCCCTATACAGGATAGAGCAGGGATTGCTGATAAATAACAATAAAGTAACTTAATAATAAACCACTTATAACTTGATCCTATTTTAAGGCTAATTCCCTTCACTTAGGGCCAGTCAACCGTTTTTGCTCTCAAAATAATTCAAAACTTTAAAAATAATTACAATTCTGCTCATGATTTTAATCTAACATATTATTTGAAGATAAACCCCTCAAATTATATAGTTTTCAACTAATCATATTTTTCTTTGCAAACTTAATCGAAAAGAAACATTTTTATTGTAATAATTAAGCTCTGTTAAACCTACTCAACTATTTATTCTTCTTAATGATATTTTGGGTTTTATGGTTAAATTAGCATTGTTAATAAAAAGTTTTGTGATCAGTCCTATAATTTGGAATCTACTCTCGAGCACTTTAAATTTACTCTCAGAATTCATATTCTCAGCTCTTAACTTTCGATTTTAGTGCCAAGCTTTTAGTTTAATTTTCAAAGACACATTTTAAGGGGGGTCCGGGGGTCCTCCCCCGGAAAATTTTGTAAATATGACCTCTCAAAACAGCGTTTTTATGCATCTCTGAGGTGAAGTTTCTCTTTGACATCAATTGGTAAAACTGCACTAATTGGCCCAATTTATTTCGTACTGTCCGATATACTTCAGTTTTTTCACTATTCCTTTTTACAGGATTTGTCTTTTTTACATATCTCTGTACATTGTCAAACGATTAAGGTTATGTAGTATCTCGATAAATTCAGTGTTTTATTTATTTGTTTTAAAAAAAATACACGAAATGCCACGTTTTATAGGGTAATGATAGAAGGTTATTGTTAGGTCAGGACAAAAAGTATTAAACTCAACCTAAACTTACCATAACCTTCCATACTTTTCCCTAAAATTAAAAAAAAATGAATAAATCGAGATGCCTCAACCGAAATCGTTTTTGTAATGTAAAAAAGGAACACTTTGAAAAAACCGAATTAAATATAGGACGTTTAGATATAGGGGCCCCTGTTATTTACCCCACAGAATAAATAACAAAATCGTCATAATTTTGAAAAGGGGGAGGGTGAGAAAACACTAGGACGTTAACTCACTTACTTTTACATGGAGAGGGGCCCCGCGGGCCATCTTAAACATAAAAAAAATTAATCTATATTTTATAACTTATTTATTTGATTTTTTTTTATAGCGAGGGGCCCCGCGAAAAGGTAGTTAGGTATTAGGCTCTACCATGTAGACTGAATTTTATAATTCTAATATTTCATGTTTTGTACATGGCACGGGGCCCCGCGGACAACCTTCACTATGAACTATAAATTTGCCTGTAAAGTATAAGTATTTTATTTTAATTTTCTATGGCGCGGGGCCCTCCAAGGCGCGAGGCCCTGGGCGGTCGCCCCCTTCGCCCCCCCTGGATCCGCCCCTGCCTTGTAGTATGTGATAACATAGTGTTATATGCTTGATACTGTCAACTTAATAAAGTATATAATAAATTACTGCATAGATCAGATGGAAAATATACGATTTGTATTTTATTCCCTCCTTTCTTTAGGTCAAAATTGTTTTTGTTCTTTTATGGTTTTATTTAATTTTATTTTTGTTTTACTTTACTTGTCGTCAAAATTTGACCCACTTACCGATCACCTATAAGCTGAAACTTGCACAGATTATGCATTTCCCATGACAATACAATACAATAGTTTGTACTCGTAGTAGCCTAGAAATCAATAAATTTCCCCATTTATATGAAGAAATTGTGGTGGCAAAATTCGAAAGAAAATGTAAACATATTTTTTTAAAAATAAAACGTAAACAAGAGAATATATTTTCTGTCAAACCAAATAGACGAATGTGAAGAAAAAAAATTATAAATGTACGAAAGTGTGTCATCAAAAGTAATTTTTGAATTCATTTGTTCATATTTAACATGCTCAGAAGATTTAAATTAATACACGGAACTTGCGGACTTTTTTCGACAAACCATTTAAATTTCGAATATGTACTTTTTAAGATATTGAGTTCATAAAAAAAAAGTTTATGGGCATGTCCAAGATAGAAGGGGGGAAAGGTTGAAATTATATAAAGGACCAACAATGGGTTAATTAAGATCTACCATCCAACTTTCATTAAAATCGGACGATTAGTTTTTAAGATATTTATGTTAGTTCGCAAAAATGTTGGAAACACCGACAGACACACAGACTGACAGACAGACACGAGACCAAAAATGTTTCTTAATGTCTGAAACGGATTTCTGTCCAGGATTTTTTTGAAATTGGAGATTTAAAAAAATCGTTCTTCAGAAGGATCACAATGCTAAAATGGAAAAATCTAGCTAGTTTCTAGAATAAACTGATTAACTTATGTTACAATTTGTCATTATTTTAAGGCCTTTAATGATATTATCCTTAAGGTTGGTATTTAATTCAGAATTTGAGTTAGAATAAGAACTTTTATTAGTTTTATAATTATTTCGGTTCCCCGGGAGCTCATTGATTCCAATTCCGATTGAGACGTAAGAGGTGCGAAAAGGAGAGATCAGATAGTTTTCACATCAATATACATCAGATCATAATTATTTTAAAATAAAAACAAAAAATAATATTCCCAAGTTAGAGTTTCTTAGCATATCTTTCTTGCTCCAAAGAGAACAACATTAATATTAATAACACGCCAATCCTTCTTCTTTACCAGATTCAGAAATAAGATAGATTCAATTACATCAAAAAATTCTGAATGTTATAGTCGATAAGGGAATAGTGTAATTATTCGGCGCTCAGGATCCCACGAAGCAAGTTAATAAATAGGAAAATATGACGGAGGACGACAGATCACGCGAGAGCAGAACTATGGTAAGCAACCTATACGAGTTTGAGGTCAAAGTGAAGAGATAAATATGGGCACCGCACAGCACCGTTCAACGCAGAGGCAAACCAAGTAAATGACAGGTTGCCCATCTTAGTAATGGATGCCGTTTAGTACTACAAACGCCGGCAGTAATTACCTGATGTCCGTACTCATTTTATGCATTATTTTATAACTATAATTACGTTTAGATCGAGGTGAGAGAAAGTGCACCCAGATCTTCTTCACATTCATTTTTTCCGATAGTGTTCCATAAAGTAAAGAACTCTCCGACCCAACACACTTCCTCTCGGGGACAACATCCCGAATCTCCCTATAATTCATTACAACACAAGGTTCCTTAGAGAAACCAGAATAATTAAAACCTGAGCAAGTTCAGTTTCTAGTAATAATCAACAGATTCATGAATTTACAGTTTTTCCAAGTTGCTAAAGCTAAGATAAATGTTCAGTTGGTCTCGACTGCATCATTCTGTATTCAGTATATTATGTGCCTGAGTTTATGTGGCAATTACTGTGGCACATAGCTTCCTCACATCCTGTCGCGCGCATTGTTTAATAACGATTTGCTTTTATGACCTATTAATGTCTAATTCATTTAATTTCCCCCTCTATTATTTAAATATATTTATTTTACCACTGTCTTGGATTTTGAAATTGGAGTTATAAAGAAATTAAGTTAAAATTAAATGTAATTCTCTACATAGTATATAATGTACCTTTTTTGGAAGCTGTCAGTAGCGCTTTATTTTCGGATAAAAAGTTGTACGAGGTACCTCGTATCCAAGCTTAAGGTTTTCAATTTTAATAACTAGCGTAACGTTACCACGAGCATATCTGTCATCATTCAATAACTGGTTTGAAGTTAACAACGTGAATTTTAGTCGTCATTCAACAACTAATGCTGCGTTAACAAAGTGCATTTTTGTCGTCATTTAATAACTAGTGTGACGTTAACAGAACAAAAGCCTCAGAAGGTTCAAACTTATATCCAACTATAGACTAATTATGACCTAGCACCAAAATTACATAAAAATTGATTAAGTAATTTTTAAAGTATGTCAGTTATCAAACATTGGGGACAGACACGGGCCCAAAAAGTTCCCTTATGTAAGAAACGGATTTCTGTCTTGGAATTTTTGAAATCGGAGACATAAAAAAATGTTCGTTCTTCAGAACGATCATTTCAGATTATCATAGCCGTTCGCTACGTATACGGTAAGCTCGGAAGCAAAAACAAAACAGTTTTATAAACAAGGAAGGCACGCTTCACGTAAGTACGAGAGGTGATAACCGCCGGTTATCACTCATTATTTTCACTCGGTTATTCTCGACGATGTTTCCGTTTTTATTTCATTACAGCAGATCTACGGACTGGGTATACGATTTCATCGTGGCAATATTATATTCTTTTAAATCGGAGTTTGAGAAAGTGCGGAGTTAACTAACTCAGATTGAAGTTAAGTACTCCGAAAGTGATCACAGTTAAGTACTCCGTGACAGTAATCAACCGGTTTAGTGGTTAAATCATGGACCGTCTCAATTATCACTCTAAAATTGTAGAAAGCAAATTACTGAAAGCGAAGACCTCGTGAAAGACGAGGGTTGTTCCAAAACTAATCTGAGGACAGCGGTCAGAAAGGAGTGAAGGTGTGTTCACTTTAGATTGACGTAGACAAGGTCCGGGAAAACTTGTTTGAAAATTAGAAGCTTCCCAGAGCGCACAAACCACAAGATAAAACACTGACGACGCTTTTTCTCAATTTCACTCATACATCCTTCTATCGTTCTAATCCCCATTAAACACATTGTGACTGTAGGTATTAAAATATATATTAGCAGTGTGTCCTAAGATTAGTATCAGGATTTTTGTATTTTCGATAAAGAACAGTCATTCTTTATATAAACTCCTGCTTGCCATTATCTTTAAAAATGACAATAGCTTCTTGATTTTCAGAACAGGATGATGTTTTTTTGAAAACTTCAAAAAATTACCAAGAGTAAATAGGTAAAAAGTTTAAGAATAACAACAAATTGGGGCCGATTGACATAAATTCAAACTTTGTACACCAACTTGTTTGTATACAAAACTGGTGTATTTATCACATTTTTGGTAGTATATATATCATAGTAAATCTGTAAAGTGATGCCAGTGCTTTTTGTGGCCAAATACTGAACTACGCCGGGATTTTATTGTTAACGGATAACGATAACAGAGCTTAACTCCTTTTAGCTCTTCGTCCTTTCCATTCTATGGCGTTTCTTCAACTTTCGTCTATAATTGAATATACTTATAACGTCCTCGTTATAAAATTATTTTAAAAAAAGTAGTTGATATGTATAGTAGGCTATATCATACAAAAATAATAACAGTCAAAATAGAAATACTTGTATACTTAGATATCAAACACCCTTAAAACAATAACTTAATAATAGTACATTACGCGACTAGTGCGGAAAGTAGCATTTTTGCACGCGAGTGTGGAGTTTGCACCCGAGCGACAGCGAGAGCAGTAAAACCATATACGAGCAAAGCAAAATGTAGTTTTCTCACGAGTTGTTGGATTTTAATAATAAATACCGAAAAACAGTTACATTAATTAAACAATCAGCAAATTAGTTTTGTTAAATGTAGACAAACACGCTAATCGTGCGATAAGGTGAAGAATTATGGAACGCGCATGCAAATGAATACAACTACGAAAAGAATCACTTTCTAGGCATCTAAACAGAGATCATAGATATATCGTAGATAGAAGTTATTTCTGCAGCCCGAAAACAAAAATATAATCAATAATGGCGACCCTCTGTTAATATTTCGACTTCGATTTTATAAATATAACAAGACGAATATCAACAACAATAAAGAGTTGTAGGATATCAAACCCAAAATATCAACTGTTTACCGTTTAAACGACAACTAAATATCATAGTTTGACGTTGACTTGCTGCGCATAGTTCATCTACCTCCCCCTCATTTCCAGTGTGCGGGAGCTCTAACCAATTAAGCTACACTGAAGAATAATTTCCTCTGACGATATCGATACCTAATCCCGAATTAAGCTTTTAAATGTTTCTACAAGTCTTAGAAGTCAACAAACGACTTAGAGTCTGAGAGAGACTGTCTGTCTCCCTTTATAAATAGTAATTATAATTTGATTTAAATTAAAATTTAAACGTTCCGTACTATGAATACTACCAATAACTTGTAAAAATTGAATTTCTAATTGATTGTACTAAGTACAGGTACTAATTGAGTACTTTATAATTACAAGTGTATTTTTCGGTCTAGTTCTATTATTGTCGTTTGTTGACTTCTAAGACTTGTAGAAACATTTGAAAGCTTAATTCGGGATTAGGTATCGATATCGTCAGAGGAAATTATTCTTCAGTGTAGCTTAATTGGTTAGAGCTCCCACACACTGGATATGAGGGGGAGGCCCGTGTTCGAGTCCCGGCGCTGAAGTCTATTTTTCTCTGTCTGTCTCCCTTTATAAATAATAATTATAATTTGATTTAAATTAAAATTTAAACGTTCCGTAGTATGAATACTACCAATAACTTGTAAAAATTGAATTAAGTTCTTTCAGTAAACAATCGACAGTAGAAAACCTTTATTTAGTTTGATGTGTGGCCACGAAAAGCACTAGCATCACTTGACAACACGTCTTTATCTATCAAGACTTTTATATCTAATATCAACAATATTGATATTAATTTCTGCGAAGTACTGAAATGATAAAACATTAATGCTATAGAGTAACAATTCGAGTACAAAGGTGCGTATATATTGTCTAACCGAGTATGGTGCGTACATTGTCTAACCCATTTGAGAACTGTTCAGGAGAACTTGGCTTAAGGTGCACTACTCTCAAATAACGCCTACAATGTTTCTTCAAATTATAAAAAAAAAAGATAAAAATTATTTAAAAAGATATTAAAATGTTTAGGATATAAAAATAAAACTGGTAGTCTAAGCACGCAATGCTGCTGCACAGGCTCAGCCTAACTCTGTTGTTGTTTTGATTGATCCTTGTAGAGGAACTTTGGTAAACAAAACACGACATAAGTTCCATGCAACACTTCGGGCTTCACCCTTCACCTATATCCCGCATATTTGCCAAATATGCGGCTACTAAAAAGTATTCATCAGCAAAAATGTTGTATTGAAACTACCCTAATAGAAGCCCTACTGTAACTAAGGATATTCATTTTTTAATAAAAGGCCAATATTCTTGGAAATGTTAATAGTTGAGCGATTAATAAACAGAGCCGGTGTAACTATAAACCTAAATGCAGGTCGTGTATACTACGGCACTCTTTTAGTTTGGTACCCCCCCCCCCCCCCTATTTCATTGCAAATTTGACATGGCCTGTGGGAATTTAAAACGAATAGTCTTGACAAACGAATAATCTTTTTCATTGCTAATTAGACTAAGGGCTATTATCAAATGCGATGTTGATATACAACAATGTGATATTTCTTAGTCCCAAAGAACTTAGGACTAAATATCCCTTTGTCAAAATAATTACTCAAATAAAGTTTTGCCTCTTGTTTTCAATTTTTCTTTGGTACCCTCATTTTTTTTGGGGGGGGGAGATACTAAAAACTAAAAGAATACCTTTGCTTTCACTTTGAAATATTTAAGTTGTTGGAGTTGAGACAATAAATAATAAAATAATATTTTATAGCATTAAACCATTTCATATCTTACTGCACCACAACAGATTTTACAACCACTATTAAAAAAGCTAAGTGAATTTTTACTGAGGGGAAATTTATTTTATTTTATGCTTGAATGCACTTTTTGCTAGATAGTTAATGTTCTTTTAAGTGAAATTTATCTAATTAATTTCAAATCTTAGCATTCCTAATTTATGTGATTAATTGATTGGTAAAAAATTCCAAACACTCTACAAAGCAAAATATCAGGAAAATAAATGTCCCACAACAAAACTTCGTAATATTGAGATGTATATACCACCGACTTCTTTAGGGTAAAATATTAGTTTTTTGAAATTATGATTTTGGAGGAGAATATGCTGAGTCTTGTGACACATCTCAGAGACTAGTCAAGTGTTTCTAACAGTTCATTGTCAAATATTCTTGAAGTCAAACATTTATTTTTTGAGGCCCGTAAAACTATGTTGAGCTTGGTATGCCGGATCTGCCCGACCTCGATACAACAATATACACAAAAATTACTAAAAAAAAAAGAGATGGAAGATGTGCCTGAGCTTTAGAGGCAGGGTCAAGGAGAGGCCTTTTCTTCCTCTGACAATGGCATTACATCGGAGAGAAACACTA
This sequence comes from Gerris lacustris, assembly GCA_951217055.1. Classification (NCBI taxonomy): domain Eukaryota; kingdom Metazoa; phylum Arthropoda; class Insecta; order Hemiptera; family Gerridae; genus Gerris; species Gerris lacustris. Next base: position 38,121,641 of record OX578284.1, read on the forward strand.
CATCTTTCCTAAAATATAATGTCTACGGGTGGGCGGAGTCCTCGGTGGAGTCGGCATCCGTCGAGGGTTGAGGAGGGTGGAAGGTGTGTACGGCGGTTCTGGTAGGGGATGGATGCAGTGGCGAGGGTCCGTCGGCCGGTAGGGGGTCCTAGATCTTCCGGTATAAAGACACGACGCGAGGTGGGGGAGTCATACAGTCCTTCAACATGAGTCGCTGGAGCAGGTTGTTCGTCATCTTATTGGCCGGGGCAGTCTACGCCTCGGAAGAATCGAACCAAGTGGCGCCTTACGAGGACCCCAACACGGCGCTGGAAGGCATGTGGACAGAATGCGTGGCCGGACTCTCTTTCACCTGTGTACAGAGGAAGACGTTGTCCTTCATAGACCGGCTAGGCCGGGCCGACAAGGTGCCGCTTCTCGGAGGCGTACTCTCCCTGGTCAGGACAGGAGACTCTATCGAACTCGGCAGGTCGGCGGACGCTGTAGACGACACCGATACCCTAGGACGCCTGGTGGACCAGTCGGTTGACTCTTTCTTCGACACGCACGTCGTACGTTTCACCACGCCTTGGTTCTTAGCCAAGGACGGACGGTCCTCAGACACGGTTGACTTCGACCTTTCGCAGACGGAAACCTTCGAGGGTACGTACGAACAACGTATGTATTATTTAAGCATTACAACGGAAGCAAGCCTTGACTAACACTAGCTTACCACCCTAGATACTAACGAGTAGAGCCAGCATCCATTGCCGTCCAGTTTCCCAATGTAGGTCTAAATCAATTATAAATAGGTACTTCCGGTTAACTATGTCATTAGATGTAATCTATATATTTGCTTTCGGCTAATAATCCTCTTGAAAAAATGTTTAATATTTAATTGAAATATAGACTGAACCACAGCAGGCTGTCTAATTGTCCCGCAGGCTTAATTATGTCACATTTGTTTCATTGCAATAATTAATAAGCAATATCCTGTCAATACGTGGTAATGTCTTGTCAGTACAAGTTAATGTCCTATCAATATAAATAAATATGTCGTCAGTATAAGTGTCTTGCGAATACAAGTTTATTACTTACATATAATAACATTTTTATTATATACGCAATAACTTGTAAATGCTAACCATTCATTATTATATTGAGGGGAATGAAACACGTTAAATGATTTTTAATCTTATAACAATACTGCTAAAAACCCACTGATTTTTACGATTTATATTAGAATCTTTCGATTTCCATTATGTCCGAATTTCGAAATCTGTCCGATACACCTCACACTAAATTTTCGAAGATTCATTCATAATGCCTCCATTAATCCCCCATTTTAATTGACTATAGAATTTTAAAATAAAAATCGTTAAAACATTTATATTTTTTAAGGGTTTGTTTTTTGGGGAGGGGGCAGTCTCCCCAAATTTAGAACTAAAACTCATTTCCCAATTTCACCTCAGATGAGTTTTCCTAATACCATTTAAATCGGCCTTGACTTTAGGACTGACCACAGGGGACATTAAACCAGGGACCACCACCGTTTTGGGCGCAGGGTACATTGAAACGTGTAAATCCATAACATATCTCAAAATCATATTTTCCCCCCATCACAATACATGTAGTGTGTCCCAAGATAAAGTATCCATTATAAAATAACACCTTTTTTTGTTTTTCGAAGAAAATTCATTTTTTATAAGACCTCTTGCTTTTTCTTAAACCTCTATGAATGATATAATTTTTTTGATTGTGTACAAGGTGTTCAGTTTCTTAAAAACATTCCAAAAGTAAGCCAAAAAAAAGTAGTAAAAATGGCTAAGAATAAACTACCCTTTTTGGACAGTATAAAAAATAATATTTAAAAAAAAAAGTGGTCCAGAATTGCAAAAGAAATGTCTAAATATTAGTTTATTTTATGAAAATAAAATAAATTAGGTACTTACAAATCATACAATACGCTGGTATAAGAAAATTACATAAATGCTAATATTTGCACCTTATTAAAAAACAACTATCTCAAATATCCGAACAGTGTTAAAAAAAGATAAGACAATATCATTTAACAAAATTGTTTTGTCCCCACTTCCGTGCAAAATGTGACCCTATTTATAAATTTTGAAAGTGGTCAAAGGGAATATTTGTAATTTTACCTGTGTAATTATTTGCTCTAGCTCGTCCCCTCTGATGACTTGATGTTCGGTATACATTTTTTGTTTATTATTAAAATGCAGTAAGAACTATTTATTGTTGTTAGCTCATTTTATTTTTACAACAATCTAAAATTCACTAATATGTAAGATTTCAGAATATTAGTTTAAAAAAAATAACATTTACTCGTTTTTTGCAATTCTGAACCACTTTCTTAAATAATATTTTTTGATTCCTAAGAATAGTTTACTCTTGTTATTTCTTTAAAATTTTCAAGAAACTTTAAAGAATTTTTTTTTTTTTCGAAAAAAAATAAACATTTTAAAAAAAGGAACGCCCAGCTGACAAAATCAAGAAAATTTATAATTTTTAGAGATTTTAAGAACAAACAGAAGTTTTTATAAAGAATTTTTTTTTTTTTTTTTCGAAAACTCAAATATAAGGAAATTTAATATTTCGTCTTGGTCTTGGATACTATTTCTCGGGACACACTGTACATTATATACTGCGTGTTTAAGGAAGTAAAAAGGGGAAAAACATAAAGAAATAAAATGCTAAGTAATAAGCTGATGGATAATTTATTAAAAAAAAAGTCGGGTGGAGAAAATGCTGGAGTAGTAGAACCGGGCTTTATATAATTGAATTAGATGATAGTGATGGGGCAGGCTACAGAAAGACGGACAGCACTGCATCCTTCACGCCTTCACTCCTTCGATCCTTTACAGTTTCATTCCTTCACTGTTTCTTTCCTTCACTCTATCAATCCTTTACTCTTTCATTCCTTCTTTCATTCATTCCTTCCCTCTCTCAATCCTTCACTCTTTTATTCCTTTAATCTTTCATTCCTTCTTTCATTCATTCCTTCCCTTTCTCAAATATTCACTCTTTTATTCATTTACTCTTTCATTCCTTCACTCTTTCATTCCTTCTTTCTTTCATTCTTTCTTTCTTTCACTCCTTCACTCTTTCATTCCTTCTTTCTTTCTCTCCTTCAATCTTTTATTTCTTTACTCTTTCACACCTTCACTATTTCACTCTTTCACTCCTTCACTCTTTCATTCCTTCTTTCTTTCAATCCTTCTTTCTTTCAATCCTTCTTTCTTTCAATCCTTCAATCTTTCATTCCTTCATTCTTTCATTCCTTCAATCTATCATTCCTTCACTCCTTCAATCCTTCACTCTTTCACTCCTTCACTCTTTCACTCCTTCACTCTTTCACTCCTTCACTCTTTCATTCTTTCACTCTTTCATTCCTTCACTCTTTCATTCCTTCAATCTTTCATTTCTTCAATCTTTCATTCCTTCACTCTTTCATTCCTTCACTCTTTTATTCTTTCACTCTTTCATTCCTTCACTCTCTCATTCCATCAATCTTTCATTCCTTCACTCTTTCATTCCTTCGCTCATTTATTTCTTCACTCTTTCATTCCTTCACTTTACCATTCCTTCACTCTTTCTAGTTCTTCAACTCCAACGCACTGGAGTTACAGCAACGTATACGTCACGTTCATTCAACGTCGTGTCATCAGTAACCACGAAGCGACACTAAAGATGCTTTTAGCATTTGAAGTGACGGGTCAGTCTCAACCGTAAATGTTTACTTCTTTATGACAGCTCTAGCCGCAGTCCCTTGCTTTAAATTTGATCTTTTTGTTAATATCAAAAGCTCGTATTTTAAAAAGTAAAACCATAACAATATTTTAAAACAGTTCTATTACCTACGAACTATATTTTTGCATGTTCTATTTTAGGAGTTCTAACTACATTCCTAGCATAGGGAGCAGAGCGGGCTTTAAGGTCATGGGATCGAATACAAGTAATTACACATGATTTCTTAGTCGAAAAACAAGAAATACCGGATATAAGATGTTAGGTACTCGCACCCGTCAAAACCTATAATGGTCTTACTATTAGAGTTTACTCTGACAGCGTCGGAAAATCGAAAAAATTGGGGCGGGCAGCCAATGATAGCTCGAGATTTGGATTTCTAAAAGTAGGGCCAACTAAGCTAACAAAAAGTCACTGGTGGAGTTCCTCTTACAGACCTAGGGACTTCATTTTTTCCCTCACATAGATTGGCCAATCTGAGCTGTCATCTGTCATCATAGTAAACATTAATTGTTGTTGAATGAGTGGACGCGGTGTTTTTTTAACTGACTTTAGTCGTGTGGCGTGCGTATTCCTCAGTATTTTAATAACCAGGTGTCGTCCTGATCGCCTCACAACCGCCTAAATAATAAATCAATTCCTTAAATTAATGAAAACAAAATCGTTCGCAGGGAAAAACCCCTACAAAATAAAGCACTCTTATTTTGAGAATATTTATTACAGATTGATGAAATTTGTCGAGTCAAAAAAGAGGGAAGTATGTTAGTTAAGTTTTACCTAGTTACTTTTCTGCGGGCGAAAAAAGTTCAAATTGAAATGTTTGTTTCAATATCAAGATTATAATACAGAGCGGGTATTATTCATTCCCTTATCACCCCATGAACTGTCACGTTTAATTTTAACCCTTTAAGGTCATCTTAAAAATATTAGGTTTCCCTAGAAGCTTGGTGGTGGCTATAGCCTATATCCCCCAGCCTATATATTACATATGTATATTATATGTACATAATTTGTAAATATTTGGACCACTTTAATTTATTGTGTAACAGCCTAATAGTAATAAGAATATTTTTGGTGACCTATTTTGACTTGAAATTTTACAGCTGATGTATTAGGGAATGATATTGAAGGGTAGTTGCTATGCTTACCACAAAGCCTTAAAAGGTTTTTTAATCAATGTCAGCTACAATTTAGATTCAAGCGAAACGAGTGTTGAGTGCATTTTAAATATTAAAATAATATTAGCCTATAAATTATATAAATCCTATATTATATATAATTATTATAAATATAATAGATATTATTATAAACCCTTTATATAATTTCAATTCTGGTGGCGTGTATCTTTTAAAAAAAACTAAAACAAAACGCTTTGCAAAGTTTAATTACAATCATGGTTATCGAGTTTTTTCAATTAAGTCGTTAATCAGTGTGTGTTAGGGTGGCTCACCCTAAACATTTTTTTCATTGGTACAGAGTCTATGTGCTATGTTTCAACTCAGTTGGATGGCAGGAAGAGGGTTATTTAGCCCTCCAAAGATTTTGACTACAGCCAGGCTCAAATAAACAAAAACGAAACTAATCTAAAAGATTTAATAATTATTATTATATCTGTCGATAGACAATGTTACATTTACATGTAATTTTTTTTTTATCCTGTTGAAATGATTTCAAGTTGTTTTTAATAGATGTGGAGTAGATTGAAAGCTCGACTGTTGTTTGGACGCCACGGTTTTGAACGAGTTAAATCACCTCTGCCCCTTTAATTTAAGGAAGAAAATGCCTAATAGAACGTGTTATTTGTAGCGGTAGGACCGTGTGTGAGGGAAAGTGTTCGAGTCCGGGTCATGTGGGAGCTTTGTCCAGACCGTTTATACGTAAAATTGTTTTATAAATAATTCGACAATAAAATTGACGTGAAGGGGTTAGAAGGCGTTGCGTGACTCCACTGAGGTCGTGACCGCACCTTTCTCTCGCGCCTTTTTTTGCACGTGTATGTAAACCCTACTTAGGTTACACATTATGAAAATCTTGCGCTATTTTGAAAGCTTGCCGGTAGTTAAAAGAAGAAGCGGGTCGTCGAAAAGAAACAAAAGTCCGATCCGAATCTCAAAAGGAAAAATACTTTCACTCGAGACTCACTAACTCTATCGTAATGTGGAATCCCCCTATGGTACTCTACACTGTTCCCCATAAACACAATTCAACAAAACCTTGTGACCTCCAACTCGGCTTAATTACACCGCTAATCAACTCTTCACTGCATTAAAATAGAACAAATAAAAACTGAGCTTGGGTCTGTGGGAACCTGATGGTGAAAGCCACACACGCCTAGAGGAAACCTTGATGAGTTTATAAGAACGAGGAGTTAATAGCACCAATAGGTCCCAAACCATCTACTCTCATCTCTAACTTCCATCCATCCATCAAAACAATTAATTACTTTCTTTCAACAGTCTTGACTTTAATAAGCATCCCGGTATTCGGTACTAGTCGGAAATCAGCTCCGATCAATACCAAACGAAATTTACATTAGATTGACGCAGTTTCGTTCCCCCGGTTATTTGATTGAACGAAAGAATTGCAGTTTATCACACCCTCAAACGTGCCAGTAGAATCTGAGAACAAGTTGAACCGGTTGTGAGCGCAGTTTTATCCAATCATATGTTTAATTTAACATTAAAATGGATCTAAACAATAATCAAGGATTTATTTTAGTTCGGTTAAGATGGCGGTAGAGTAAAGGAAGGGGGGGGGGCTCCTAAATATATCCAGCAATCCAGCCCACATGTTTTATAGATTGGGAGAGTTATGTTTAAATATTTAGACGTTTATTTATTGATCACTGTCGTTAAAATATGTTCATAACTTTGTGATTATCCAGAAGATGCAAAAAGATAATATTAATATAAATCAATAAATAAAGTAAAATATCTAATTACACCCTATTACTTACCACCACCTCACTTTAATCTTGATAAATAATAATAATATATACGGTTTCAAGTAATTTACTTGACTATTACTTATACAATCAAAAAAATAACTGCCGATATCCAAACTCCAATAAAACAGATCTGTCCATCGGTCGTCTACTCCATTTGGTAGCTTAAGCAGTTTGCAAAATCTTATAGGGTGCTATTTAATTATAAATTTATTAAGAAAGTGCATGTATAAATATCGAAATATAAAAATGATGGTTAGTTACATCGATATTTGCCTAACGACAGATAAATATTTACGAATGTTAATCAACAGGCGGTTTGATGATTTTCCCCTTGTAGTGTAGCTTCCTTTAATATTAATAGCTTTTATGATTTGTATTTTGACGAAGGAATGTTGTTGCAGGTCGGAAAGGGTCTGGAGGTCACGGAGGCGGAGGTGGACACGGAGGAGGTGGAGGCAAGAGAGGTATGAAGAAGATGATGATGATGATGTGCATGATGATGGTGGGCAAGATGATGATGATGGGACCCCTGATGCTCGGGCTTACCAAGATCATCGCTCTCAAGGCTCTCCTCCTTGGCTCCATCTCCCTCCTCATATCTAAGATTATGATCCTCAAGAAGCTTAAGATGGGAGGCGGTCTTGGTGGAGGTGGCGGTATCGGAGGAGGCGGTGGTGGTGGATGGCAGGGTGGTGGAGGCGGTGGAGGCTGGCAGTCCGGCGGTTCCGGTGGCGGCTGGGACAGGTCCGCTCACAACATCGCCTATTCGGCGTACACTACCTCCGAATAGAACTGACCACAACCTGTACAAATATTAAACCCTCTAGAGAGTCTGGTCGGCCTCTTCACGTTACTCTCCTTCTAAAGGATTTTACAATACTGAGAGGATTGGTATAGTAATACGTAACTCTGCAAAAGATTTTGATTAGGGCGCTGTATCTGCGGCAGAAGATGGACCAGAGCTCTGTAGGAGTTAGTTTGATTGTAAGTCGTTAGCTGTATTAGAATGTCCTACTTTGAAAGCTTTAATTGGACCTCGCTCTCAAAATGAGGATCCATCTTAACTTTAAGTTTTAATTTTACCAATATTTATGAGTTTTTTTAAAGCAATGCTGACATCTCACTCAGTACAAACACTTGGCCTTTCATACAGTTCTTTTAATGTAAATATACAACTTATTCATTTTAAATCTTCCCACCTCATAATACTTTTAACCGAAATATAGCAAGTTATAATCTAATATCCCCTCTCTCAGACTTGATCTGCTTCCTATACCTTTTTCTTCACTACTTTAGTTTTAATTTTTCTTCTTAATGTCTTTTTTCCTTTTTTCTTACCTTTTTTTCTTCTTTTAGAATGTTGACATATGTCTGGTTATTCAACTACCATCATATCGATTTAAAAAAAAACAAACATGGTGAGACAATTGCTGTCATATTTTGTAAGAAGTTAGATTTTCAAAAATTATACAGCCATACACGAAAAATTAGCATTTAAAAAATCAAAAAGATAGTCATTGACGGTTAGCTGACTCAAGCTTATATAACTAATTGACAAGGAAATTTAGACTGGACAAACAACAGACAACAACATACGACAGATATACTGCAAAGTCACTGGACGGCTGATCTAAGCACTGCCTAAGATCAAATTAAACTGAAATGTCGACTGAATAGATCAGGACTAGTAATTGACAAAATAAAGATAATAATTGACAAAATAGACAGGTTCTTGGACAAACTAACAAACAGAACAATTGAACAACCGACTTATTGGCTGGCTAACTAACTCAGACGACACTGACCCACGACTTGACCACAAATGGACTAACGATTGACGACACAGAGAAAAAGCAAGATTAATAAATAGACCCAATGACTTGACCAAAACTGGACTAAAGATTGACGACACAGATAAAGCAAGATTAATAAATGAACCCGACGACTTGACCAAAACTTGACTAACGATTGACGACACAGAGATAAAACCCGAGACAAGGTGTAAGCTGAATATTCTCCATTCAACCCACTCCTCCGCTGTTCCAATCCTATTCCTCCACTGTGTCATTCCTATTCCTTCACGGTCCCATTCCTTCATTGGTCCATTCCTAGAATAATTGTCCTCTTGCCATTTCTCTCAACAAACTTGGTCCCAAGATCTTTTTTCTTTTAATTTCTCTATTTATTTCTATTTGATTTGTTTTTACGTTGATATTTCTTTAAACTATTTATAACTCTCGTCTTCCGTTCCAATGCTTCAATTAAATTGTAATCAAGTTGCTATTTAATATAAAATAACAAATTAGACATTAAACTTATCGGTAGAATTTTGTGTAAATATAAATATTATTATGAAGAGAAAGCCAAACTAGTATTATTAACATTTTATCGTATTATTTATGTTTGTAGTCATTACTTTGTTTATTTTGAAAGTTCAACATAAAGATATTTATTTATATATTAGTTTTGTTTGTTTGTTTATTTATTTATTTATTATTGTTAGTATGTGATAAGAGAAGAAGTTGATTTATGTAAATAAAGTTTATTTTTATAAAAATGTTTGTGTTTTGGAAACTAGTTTATCCGTGATAACAATATCATGTTCAAGATATTCCCTGCTACTGCAGAGAATCCCTAATCCCATCCAAACAAATTTCGTCGAAAAAAAATCTATTTTTCGCAAAGCAACTTTAGTCTGATAACTATTATAGATAAGTAAGGTTATCCCATAGCCCATAGATATCCAGTTAAAGTCACTCTTGGGCTTAGGCTCGCTGAATAAAACTAAGATCTCCCTAACATATTATAAAACATATCTTTCTGGTTTTTTTATTGCTAATATGTAGATAGAGCTGTGAGAAAGGTACTTAATGTGCTCAAACATATATTCGCTATGAAACCTCGCCACACTTGTTTATTGATTTATTACTTATATATTAAAACCAACGAATAGCATTAAAGAATACATTAAACTAGCTGAATTCCCGTGCTTTGCTACGGAGTTATTTTTAATGTATTTATTTTTAATTTGATGTGTTTATAAATTACCGTCAAGTCATTTGATTAAAATTAGTAAAATTTAGATGCCTCATAATTTCCTAAATCCAACCCCCCCTTTTATTTCTATACCCCTCCCCGAGGATTCAATAATTTGCAACAAACCCTAATTAATAATTAATTCCTAGGTTGAGATTGGAATTATCTTTATTCTATTTATTATATTATTATTAAGTTTGAAGAATAAGAGCGCAAGTGGAGTAGATGTCAATGGAGTAATAAAAACGAAAGCCTCTCCACAAAATAAGTGATTAATCCTTAAAACTAGCTCTCCGATCTCAAATGGCTTTTCGGCCGAGGGGTCGAAAAGTCGAAAGCAGAGCCGGAACTAGGCGTGTGCATGGTGTCAGCCGCACACGGGCCTCGGGGTAAGGGGGGCCTCACTGCCACTCGGCCAGTTATACAAAAAATTAATCAAATAAAAATAAATATAAAAAATAAAGAATAATTTTACTAAAAAGGTAAAGTTAGTTTATATTTTGTTTATTACCATTATTATTATTATTATGTGATAGGTATATTCTTTTCCACATAATAATAATAATTATTATTAATTTTTGAGACAATTAAGATAGTATTATTAATATAAAAAAATGACTTTCAACATGACAATTAGGTATTTTAGACTATTAATGTTTTGTATTATCCTGTTATGTTTTGTCAAAATGTAACAATCTTTAGTTTAAGTTTTAAAATTTATAATTATAAATTTTTTTTATAAATTTTTAAATTGCAAAATATGCCTACACTGTGTGTCTCACCTAACACAATCCATTTAATATCTCCGGAATCTACTGCAGAAAGAAAGACGCTGTTTACTGGGTTCTATGTTAACCTAAAAAATGCGCTTACAGAAAAAATGCTAAGCACTTTGAGCACTAAAATGCTCTGAAGCAGTGGTTCAAATATGAAAAAGTTTATTTTCATTATTTAAGGAGACATATTTTTAAGGCTAGAGTTAGATTCTATGGCTTAAAATAAGAACTTTTAACTCATTGTATTTTTTTCTCCAAACATTAAACATTCAAAATATGAGTTTTTAACTCAAGTGTACGGCTAAAATAATGGATCTAAGAAAAAAAATGTAATATAAAGAGTTCTTATTTTGAGCCATAAAATCGAAATCCATTCTTTAAAGTATCAATTTTTTTTTTCACTTTCATGCTACTTTTTTTAACTCATTTTATGAAGTAATCTTTTAATAGATTTAGATTTAATTCTCAAAATAAGAAATTTTTATTCGTGTAATTTTTTTCCAGACCCATTATTTTAGCTGTAAAACTGAGTTGAAAACTCAAATTCTTGAACTTCAGTACTTTCTAGGTCAAAACGATGCTCGGACTAAAATAATGCCAAGAGTAAAAAGTTCTTATTTTATGCCATATAATCTAAATTCAGTCTTTAAAATGTTATCCTGTTCACTTTTTTTCTTATTTTAAGTACTTGAACACGTTAGTGCTCAAAGTGCTTAGCATTTTTTTCTTTAGGCGCATTTAAGTTAATATAGAAACACGCAAACCGTGTCTTTCTGTCTGCAGTAGTTCCGGAGATATTGAGTGTTTCATGTTAGGTGGACTCCTTCCATATGCATAATATAATGTAGGAGAAAAAATTGTTTGTTATATTTTATCATAAAATAATGTTTCTGTTGCAATTTCTTACAAACCAATGTGTTACCAACAAATGAGTGTCCTAAAAAATTTGGGGTCAAGAATATTTAGTCACCTTGGGGGGGGGGGGGGGGAGCCTCAAAAAAATCTTGCACACGGGCCTCAGCAGGTCTAGTTCCGTCTCTGGTCGAAAGCTAGTTTTCAGGATTAAACACTTATTTTGTGGAGAGGCTTTCGTTTTTATTATTCCATTATTAAGTTTCTTCCGTATTAGTTTTAGTTCTAAATTTAAGGGGCGCCACCACCCAAAACTCTAAAAAGAAAAAAAAGTGAAACAATTATTTCTCGAAACAGTTCCATAACTAACTTATTAGAGAGAGGGTCTCAGGAATCCGAGGATGTCATTATTTGTTCCGTTTCATAACTTGTAACTTAAACGACCACTCTCTAATTACTAAATCCTAAAACATACAATTTAAGTAAGTATAATATTGAGGGGATTGGTAAAAATCCCTTCAATATAGATTAGATATCGATAGATTTAAAAAAAGGGGGAAAATGAAATTAATTTGACAATAATGGGTAGTAAAAGCGTAACATCATTTAAGTATAAGCGATTGGACGCGGGGAAGCTATGTGCTACACTAGGGAAGACTATTGTTTAATTTTTATTAATTTTAATACATTTTAATAAAAGCTGTTAATATTTGTATAAATGAGTTTCATAAAAATTAAAATAAATTTAAATTGTTACTTTAAACTTAAAATAGTTGATTTATTATTTAAAATTTTGCGGTTGCTTTAATATGAAGTATAATGCTTTATTTTTTAAAAATTAAATAACATTTCTGAGAAACTTTTGTTCTGTGGTTGTGGTAGATCCTTCGCAGTATGACGGCAAATTTGAAAATGTGATCGGTATTCCTACTCTATTGGCTCTTATTCCCCCCCCCCCCCCCTCTTAATTATTCGTAAAAATTGGCTTTGAATCTCCACGATTCTGTATCCTGGTTTTTGACTTTTGGAAACCTGGCTAACCTAGTTTTACTTCAAATTGCGAAATGTGTGGGCTGGTCTTTCAACCAATTTTCTGGGTTTCATTAACTAGATTTTTGTGGGCGTAACTATATTATAATGTTTGTAAAAAAAAAAACCTCACGTGAAACGTGAAATAGAAATATTTATCGAAAACAGTTCCGACGATTTTGATTAAAAATTCTAAATAGTACTCCATTTAAATACGAATCTAAAGATACTAGCCGTTTTCCCGGGTATAATCTAGTTCCTGAGAAAATAGCTTTAAACGCAGGGGAGAGAGGCCGGGTTCGATTCGCCGCCGAGGAGAAGATATTTTATAATAAATTTTGATAAAATTTTTTATAATAATTAAATGTACCTAGGAAAACTATAAATGGAAAACACTGGGCTAATTAATTATGAACTTTATAGATGTCGTGAGTTGTCTCTGACCGATTTTTTATTTTTATTTATGTATCCATCTCTGATATTTTTATGGCCAGCAACAAGTTACATCTACTACAGTGTTGCCATTAAATCGATTTTCTTATAAACTATTTACAAATTCAAAATAAATATATATTTTTAGGTTTGTACAATTTTTTGTTTTATTTGGAATAAATGTATAAGATTTTAATATTAATTAATTATGGATTCTTTTAAACTGGAATATATGTGTATTATGTACTTTTTATTTTAAAGCAAAGTCTGGGAGGGGAGGTTGAGGTTACTCTGAAGCAGGTTATAAGTGTCAGGATCTCACGTGTTGATCTTTTGATTCTATAATATTAATTGTAGTCGGGCCGATGTCTGTGAAAGTCTGATTGTTTTCTTGATTGTCGATTATCGCTAAAGTGATTGGATTGTGATGGGAAAGTTCAGGACTCGGGTGAGTGCTAAAGGCAAGAGATGGAGAAAAGGACAGAGTTCTAGTTCGAATCCGTCGACTACCAAGTACAGAGATCAAGCAAGGTCCGGCTTCTTCCAGCCCAACCCAGGTATGTATTCTCTTCAAACGTCGTTACATTTCCTTTTAATAATAATACAATTTAACGGAATTGTCAGGTGCCCAATATCGAAGTATCTAATCCGAAGAATGTCAGCGGAAAAGGCATGTAAAGTAAGAGACCGAATTGGTTCATCTTGTAATACTTCTGATTTTTTAAAGTGTTGTTTGGACAGTTAAATGTACTGTAGCTGTAGCTTGGTTATGATTTATTTGTATACTTTGTGCAATTAACTCTCTAGCAACATAATGCTTTTCTGTCGACTGTTGTAATGTTAAAGTGACAGACGATGGACAATAATGTTAATACAGTTGTAGAGGGATGTAATCTCTGTTTTTTCCCCATCATTATTGTCTCTTTGTCTTATTCACGACTTAGACAATGAGACATTATTTTTTGTATAATATAAACAAAAATGAAAAGTATTACCAATAATATGAAAGTTGCATAATCCCTACAAACATTTATATCAATGCGTGTTACACATTGACACACATATAACACTAATCGACGTACGTATTAGGCTATTTAGATACCAATATACTTACTTATTCATAAAGCCTTGGAGGCGTCACAGTTTTCTTCTGTGCTTCACTCCGTTCAGGTTGTAAACATAGCCAAATCATCTGTAAATCTGCTGTTCTGAAGAAATATATTCTCTGCTGAACGTTTTCTTGTGATTTAACAGCAAATTTAACTGTTGAATTTACCCTATAGGTCATAATTATTCCTTTTTAGCATTCTATAGATCAAATATAATTTTAATGCAGTTTTGATGTAGTTATGACTTTTTATTGATTTATTTGATTCTGTTAATTGATCTTCTTAATTGGCATCTATATAAGACTTCTTTAAAGCACTTAAATTTTTCATTAGACCAAGTTAAAAAAGACAAAACTAAAATAAAAATAATTTTTCCTCTGGGACAAAAAGTATAGAATAAAAAAAAATAACAGTTATCACCTTAGTTAGAAATTGTATGATATAATTTTAAACTATAAATTATTATGATGCAATAATTACTTTTTTAAAAAAGGTTTTAAGATGAAATAAATATATATTTATTTATGAAAAAAAGAGAACTGGAATGTTTCATTCAGGTTCTAAAGCGGTGCCGCAAAAATTAAGGTTTCGAACCAACTTTTTCATGATGTCAGTGCCGAAAAAGAAGGTAGCACAGCGATCTTTTAGCTTTGAACCCACTTTTTACCCATGTATGATGTTTACTATTATTAGGAATTCTGCGATATCTGTACTTATTTGAAACTTGTTCCTTCAGGAGAGTCTGGGCTGACACAGGAGGCCCTGACACAGCATGATGTCTTCACCAAGCAGAACATGGTCATGTCAAGGCCTGTTGATCCTGACCAGGAAATTGTCGACCCTGAGGACTCTGCGTCATCAGTCGGTGGTAAGACTTTCAGGACCTTCGACACATTTGCCTCTGACTGGACCCACTGCTCAAATGCATCATTCAGCAAGTCAGTACCACTAACTCCTTTCACTTTTTTATACAATTTAAATTGTCCACTCCTGTTTAAAACAGCTTGTCTTCTTTTTTTTAAAGATAAATTAGTGGCAAGATGGTAGAATATGATAAGTCCAATTTTTTCTAGAATAGGGGTTTTATACTTCCTGGGTGCTCTCTGTGTTCATTTGTTTTGTAATAATAAATCTTTCTTTCGAATTGCTTTTATTTTATTTTGTTACACTCTGGCACCTTTCTTGGAGTGCAAAATATGATATTTTAGGAAAATGGTAAAACTTTTAAGAAAAACTGGCCAATGACACCACATTTTCATTTGCGAAGAATAAAAACATCATTATTAAAGTTTTTAGAAAATTGATTTTTCACAGCAAAACTAAGGGTGCGTTCGGAAACACTAACCAGGTCGACCAAGAAGTAACCTGTGTGTCCGGAAACACCAACCTAAACAACCGACCACGTTCATAAAGCTCCGGTTGTTTTAGCGGTCGACCGCTTCGACCGAAATCGAAATACGGTTAGTTCGGGTAGTAACCATAATGTTACCTTTCTTGGTGAAATGTCATTGTTCTTTTGTAAACATTTGATAACGTTTTATAAACATTGTATACAACTGTCGTCTTTTTTTTGCTAATCTTTAAAATTCTTTTTTATATTTAGTTTTTGTGAAACATGGAACTTTTACGGCACTCTTTTACTTTGTTATTCACCTTTTTTTATTTTAAAATTGAAATGAATTTGGTGGGTAATTTTGTGACTAATAATAACAATATATAAAAACTGAAAGATGAAAAGTGTGATATTCCTTTGTACCACAGTTCATTATAGACCTACCTTTGTCCTAATAGTTATTTACTTTGTTACCAATCTAGTTTTCAACATTTTATGGATACCGATATAGTTGTTATTTTAGACAATCTAAAATAGAACCCCTGCCTGAGTTGAAGGAGACTGTGCGGTCGAGGATAGCTTGGTGGCATTATTTTGCTTGATTCATTCATGAGAGATTATATTATACATTTGTTAAACTGTCCGTTTGCATATTTTTATACATTTAAGAGATTATAAATGTATCATTTGTACACAGAAGAGTTGATATTATCGATGTAAACAGTGAAGTTCAAGGTTTCAGGAGGAAGATGCTGCTGAACGTCGTGTAATCTGACTTTTTAGTAGAAGGAAAAAGGAAAGGGATGATAGCTATATATACAGATTTAACCTAAAGGGGTGCCGCTGCAATAGTTTATTCACTTGAGGAATCGTCACAGCTTCACTTCTATCTCACACCAAACAAAAACGAATTTATATTTGTAGGATATTATGTATTGAAGTCCATCAGATTGTCATTTGTCATTTAAGATGATTGACACCATTTTGTAAATAATAAATATAATTCATTCTTTGGGTATCCGACAAAGTGGCGACGAGGATCAAAAAGAAACAAAAATGAAGCGAGGGAGGAAAACAAAACAACAGAATATTGACGAGGACCAGGGACCTAGTGATCTCATAACAGGTGGGGCAAAGGTTTCTTCACAAAACAAATTATTTACGTTAAAATTTGAAGGGTTTGACCCTGAAAAGGAAGAATGGGTTAACTATAGTAACAGATTCGAACTAGAATTAGATCTCAGAGGGATTGATATTATAGATAATGAGGAATATTTAGGGAAGTTGTTGCTTACTAAGGTAGGCCCAGACATTTTTAAATTTATTTCGGACCATTTTTCCCCAAAATGTATAAAAACCATTCACTACAGTGAAATAAAACAAATGCTAGACGCACATTTTAAGAAAGAAATTTTTGTTTTGGCAGAGAGGAGGGCGTTTGCTTTAAAAACTCGGCAAGAAGGAGAAACTACTCGGGATTTTGTTCACGGATTAAGAACTTTGGCAGGGAAATGTGAATTTGGAAAGACAATAGAGGAAAAATTAAGAGATCAGTTAGTGATAGGAATAAATGAAGACAATTGGCAGCAAGAGCTCATCAGGCGGTTTCCTAAAAATACTACCACTTATCAGGAAGTATTAGATGCGGCACTATTATTGGAGCAAGCTGAAATACAACAAGCAAGGCTGAAATCGCTTAACAGGCAAGGAGCGGGGGAAGAAGTCAACACTATAAAAATAAAAGGAAAAATGCACAAAGAAGAGATTAACGCATCGAAAGAAGCAATCAGCACAAGAGAAAACACATCAAGAGAAAAAGGTAGAATTTACACTTTGGTTAGGGGTCGAGACTGTTTTTCGTGTGGATTCAAATTACATAAGAACAGAGGGATTTGTAGTGCCAGGGAACATGTATGCAGAGAGTGCTCAGGGAAGGGACATTACGAAAAAGTGTGTCTTATAAAAAAAAGAGCAAGGATTATTGATGAAGACAAGGTACGAATCTTAGAGGGCGATTCCAATTCAGAAAAGGATTACTGTAATCATTTGACATATTCTTTGTGCTCCACAGAAGTTCAGCAAGGAAAAAAGGTATTACTAAATGTAAAAATTAATTGCAATCCAATAACAATGCTTTTTCGACCCGGGGGCATGCATTTCAGTTATAAATAAAGATATATGGACTAAAATAGGCAGACCTAAATTGTCACAAACGAACGACCTTAAGGCTTATACAAATGTACCGGTAAAAACTTTAGGCAAGACTACAGTAGCAGTAAGGGCATTTGGAAAAGACATAGACAATATGACGGTGACTGTTATCGAATCACAAGACATACCACTCTTTGGACTTGACTGGTGCTTAAAATTTGACTTACCCCTTCCACCAGGAACGAGGCTTTGTACGGTTAAGCAAGAAGAGATAAATTTAGAAAGAGAAAAGAAAAAAATAAAAGACTTGGTCAAGGAGTTTTCAGACATATTTTCGGAAAAGATTTCAAGGATAGAAGGTCATAAGCTAGCAATTCATTTGAAAGACAATGCACAACCCAGGGCATTCAGACATAGGCCAGTTGAGTTAGCCCTTCAAAAACAAGTAGAAAATGAAATAGACAGGTTGGTTGACATGGGAGTGTTAGAACCGGTAGATCCATCAACACCAGTTTTGTGGGCTTCACCATTAGTAATTATTCCTAAACCAAATGGATCAATTAGAATGTGTTCGGATTTTAAAGTAACTATTAATCCTTTTATAGTAGACGATAAGTATCCTATGCCAACATTTGAAGAGATAACGGCTAAATTAAATGGAGGGAAATATTTTTCAGTTATCGATTTAAAAGATGCTTATCTTCAACTAGAAGTTGAAGAGAAGTCAAGAGACCTTTTAATCATTGTGACGCATAAAGGATATTTCAAATATACAGTAACCCCCTTTGGAATAAAGACGGCTCCGGCTAAATTTCAAAAAGTAATGGACGTGACGTTTTCAGGAATTCCAGGCGTAGCAGTATATCTGGATGATATTATTATTACAGGGAAAACTGTTGAAGAACATTACAGCAGACTAAAAGAAGTATTAAGACGATTACGAAATGCTAATATGAAGACACAGGAAGCTAAGTGTAAATGGTTAGAAGAGTCGGTTCTTTACTTGGGACATCGAATAGACCAAGAAGGAATTCACCCAGCTGACAAACATTTAAAAGCTATAAAAGATTTACCTAGTCCGAAAAATTCACAGGAATTACGATCTTTTCTAGGAACTATTAATTATTATTCTAAATTTGTTATGAACTTACAAAGCATATGCGCACCTTTATATAGACTGGTAAGAAAAGGAGTAAAATGGGAATGGACAGGGAGAGACGAAAAAATTATTCAAACTTTAAAGGAGAAATTAGTAGGCAAGGAAACATTAGTTCATTTTAACCCGGAGTTACCATTAATTGTGAGTGCGGACGCAAGTGACAAGGGAGTAGGAGCGGTATTAGCACATAGGTTTCAGGATGGAACAGAAAGACCACTGGCCTACGCTTCAAGGACGCTCTCAGACAGAGAAGCTAAATATTCTACTATTGATAAGGAGGCACTTGCGTTAATGTTTGCGGTAGAAAAGTTTCATGGATACATCTACGGACGAAAATTTATATTGAGAACAGATCATAAGCCTTTGAAATATATATTTGGAGAAGGAAAGGAAGTATCAAGAATAACAGCGAACAGGTTGGCACGATGGCAGTTTATTATGAATGCATATGATTATGGGGTGGAACATATTAAAGGAGAAAACAACAATCCAGCTGATCTACTATCAAGATTACCAATAAAGGACTTAGAACTGAAGAAAAATTTAGATGCTGGAGGATTACTCCATCTTAGGTTAGCGGATGTCCAATTAAGTAAGAAGGTTTTGCAAAGTAAGACTGTGGAAGACAAGATACTGGGACAAGTGATAAGGTACACCCTACAAGGCTGGCCCGGTAAATCATCATTAACATCAGAATTCCTCACGTATTATGAAAAGAGGGAGGAAATATCGTATGAGGAAGATATATTGTTGTGGGCCGGTCGTATTATAGTACCATCTTGTTTAAGAGGGCATATGACTAATATATTACATGAAGGTCATCCAGGAGTGGTAGCTATGAAAGAATCAGCAAGATTTTATTTTTGGTGGCCTTCAGTAAACCGAGATTTAGAAGAGAGGGTAAGAAAATGCAGGGGATGTCAAATGTCGAGGAGACCGGAAGGAGAGGCTCCACTATTTAACTGGGCTAATCCAGGAGAACCGTGGGCCCGGCTGCACATAGATTTCGCCGGCCCATTTAGAGGAAGTTATTGGTTAGTTGTCGTCGACGCTTTTTCTAAGTGGGTTGAAATTTATCCGATGAAGTCAATAACAGCAACCAAGACAATAAATGTCTTGAGAGATATTTTTTCAAGATTTGGCATACCTAAAACGTTAGTAAGTGATAACGGACCACAACTAACAAGCAATGAATTTAGAGAGTTCTGTAGGAAAAATTTTGTTAAGCATATTAAGACAACACCATATCACCCGAGATCAAACGGCCAGGCAGAGAGGTTCGTAAAACTTTTTAAGGACAGAATGAAAGCTTGTGGACACGATGAGAGAAAAACAGACGATTATAGGCTACAGGAAGTATTACTTTCTTACAGGAATACGCCAAATCGTACAACTGGGAGAACACCGGCAGAATTAATGTTTGGTCGACGACTGAGAACACGACTAGATCTACTAAGGCCGGACGTTAATGGTAATATCGATGCGGCACAGTGTCATCAGAAAGTCGATCATGACCGGAAGAGAAGAAGAGAAAAAGACTTTAAGAAGGGTGACAAGGTGTGGGTTCTTGGACAAAACAACCGATACTGGCAGGAGGGGGAGATTCAAGAAAAGACAGGTCCTTACTCCTATCTTATAGTTAGCGAGGGAAAAATATTACGGAAGCATGTTGACCAGCTAAAGATGAGAATACAAGATGAAGACTAAAAACTAATCAAATTAAGAGGGGGAGATATGTAGGATATTATGTATTGAAGTCCATCAGATTGTCATTTGTCATTTAAGATGATTGACACCATTTTGTAAATAATAAATATAATTCATTCTTTGGGTATCCGACAATATTTTAATTTAAATCAAATTATAATTATTATTAACTACGGGAAACAGACAGTGAAAAATACACTCCATCCCGGCGCTGGAGTGTATTTTTCACTGTCTGTTTCCCGTAGTTAATAATAATTATAATTTGATTTAAATTAAAATTTAACTTTCCGTAGTATGAAAACTACCAAAAACTTAAAAATTAAATTTCGAATTTATATTTGTAACCTCTCTTTGTTTATAACCTTTTCGGTCGACCGCTGCCCGTTCGGAAACAAAAATGATTTCATGCCGCCATGACACTAACCACAACAAACCGCCGGTCGACCGAGAGGTTGACCGGTTAGACAAATTATTACAATTATTTTATTATTATTACAATTTATTATTATTATTAATTTACAATTATTACAATTATTACAATAATTTACAAATTATTACAAATTATAATTTACAAATTATTACCGTTATCTGGTTGGGATGAATTTACCTTTTTTTCCCCCTTTTTTTTTTTTTTTTTTGAGTGGTGTCTATCTCTGGTCATGGTTTCACGATGACTTTAGAATCGTCTATGCGAATAATATGTTATTGAGTTCATTAATTCTGATTTGGATGACAGTGATTAGATTTTCAGCCAAATCCATTAGTTCGTGTTGTTACTAAAAGAGACTCAATGTTTATTCTTGTTAGCTAGTAAAGTGTACAACCAATGTAATAACATATAGTGTCCCACAAGAACTCATTCAACTCTAATTTATTTTTAACTAATAACTTATTTTTATTTGAATTATTGAACCATTTTATTATTAAAAATATATTTTGAAATCATGGTTTTTATGCTTTACTTGGGTGTAAAACAAATATTTGTAAATTTGATCATAGCTGATTGTCTGATATTTGTGCAGGTTGCTGAGGAATTTTAGATCTGACTCAGCGGTTCAGAAGGAAGTGCTGGCAGTGTTGGCTGCGGTGGCCGAGGTAATCAGGGAGCAGGGTGGCTCTGAAACCTCTACTGAGTACTTTGCTGCCTTGGTATGTCTTACTTGATTGTTTTAATTTGTATGTTTTACTCTATTGTAGACTGCTGTGTGATACCCACTCTAATAGATTTAGTGTAATTTGTATTAGTAATAAGATTATAAAATAAAAAAGAAAGCATTATAGTCTCTCCACAACCTAACTATTTGTCTTACCGCCTAAACCCTCACCTCAAGCTGTTACTTCCCATGCGGTCTTATCTAAAGGGGGGCCTGTGTTGTTATTTAAGGTCCTAAGCACCTCAATATACAATTATTTATAAAATTTGATTGCCAAACTATACTAGTTGTACAGTTAAAATGATTTTTTGACACTCAAGTTGACCTACTTATGTGAGAAAAAATTATAGCCACTAGATGGTTATCTTGAGGTTATCCAGTAACATTTTTGTTTGCCTAGTTGGCCCTACCTTTAGACATCAAAATATGGAGCCCTCATTGGCTCCCCGCCCCAATTTTCCCATGCTGTCAAAACATTTCTAATTTTAAAACTACTATAAAGTGAGAAACTGAATTAATAAATTCACTCTATGTTCAATGTTAAAGGGTGGGGAGATATTTTTATACTTCTAATAGTGGATATTTTATGGTTAAATTTGTCTTCACGAAAAATGTTTGTGTTGTAACTAGATGACAGCCCTTGACAGTGATGAGAATGATGATGGTTCCGTGTATGCCATACTGACACTTCTCAGCATGGGTATCAAGAGTGTACCTGTCAGCGTGCTGCAGCTCAAGTTCGCTCAAAGCACCCGAACTCTCATGAACCTCTTGGCCAAGTACGCCCAGTCCGAGAATGTAGCGGTGCTCAGGCCGGTAAGTACAACTCTCCACATAATTAATCTAACCTTATAATATATGTTTTTCTGGTGAATATCACTTGTCAAGAGCTGATTAGCATTGTCATGTCTTAACCTTAAAGTTACACTAAAATTGACTATGAGTTTTGACCTCAAAACTTAACCCTGGTAACAAGTACAATTCAATCTAAATATGTTTTATTTTTATAACAAAACTGTGTGTTTACGTCTGATAATATTAAATATTATGGAACATTTTAATCCGGGGAACAGAAGATCGGAGTCAAGTTAAATAGAGTGCTGTGTAAGAGCTGAGGTGTGTGTTTCAGATCATAGGTTGCCTGTCTGTGCTGCTCAGGTCGCAGGAGACTCAGAGCTGGAGTGACCCTTACACTGTCAAGGTGTTGGACTCTCTTCTCGCCTTTATCACCTTCTCCAAGCCAAAGGTAATCCAAACCCTCATCTCTGTTTATTTGTTAACCCTGTTTGAATGTGTCCTTGACAGCAATTATCCCCTAAGGAGGACATTTGTTATAAGAAAAAAAGAAATGGGAGATTGTTATGACTATTTTTGGAGAGCCCATGAGAGCTTGAGATTTTTGCATATGACCTTGTAGATGTCGAAATCTTGAGCTCTTGTTGGCTCTTCCTTCAATTTTCCCACTCTGTCAGAGTAATTTTAATATTAATATAGTTGAGTGTAGATAGTTAATTATTAATATAGTAAATTATTTTGAGTGGTAGATGTAATAGAGCTAGTAGATGTAGTAGTGTCTTGTTTAGCAGATATCTGTGAATCCTCAACTATTTAGTTTGCCTAACCACTTTTTACTTTCAATCAATAGCAAGTTGTTGTATGTTATAAGTGTAACAACCTGGTTATCCCAATTACCAAATTAAAACAACAGAAATAAATAATAATCAATAATTTCCCCCTTACTATGAGCTATTTTTATGTGGTTTGAGGTGACATTTAACCACTACTTATATAATCACCTGTTGTTGAAAATGTTTTGTTGATTGGGGTAAAATTGTTACCATGTGTTGATTGTCTGTGTTAGATTCGTAAGTCGGCTCAGCACGGAGTGAAGGTTGTGGTGTTGAGCAGTAATATAAGTGAAGGAGGGATATCTCATGTGGCCCAGTACTGCGTTGACCTCATAGAAAACATCACTAGCACGAGTGTCACCTCTATACTCCACGTCCTCGCTTTCCTCAAGGACATCATGCACCTCTTCCCCAAGAAACAGATGAAGGTAGCCTTTACCTATGTGTTCTACTTTACAGAAACTTCCTTATTATCCTTCTTGATTCACTCTCTGGTAAAAACTTGTAGCTTAAAGTTTGCATGGAGGTATTGCTAAAAGCATCTTTTTGTTTGGGCATTTGTTTGTGATCAAACATTTTTTCCAGGTTAACCAATACAGATACTGAAATTTTTTACTCTAAAAACTGAGTTATTTATCATTTTTCCTTGTATAAAAACTGTTTTATTTGAATGAATTACTTAATAGTATGTATTAAAATTTCACAACATTTTTTGTTTTATTTTTTTTAAAAACACAATTTATTTTTGTGGATTTATTAATTTGGGGCAGATTTTCTAAAAACTTTTGGCAGACAATATTGCAGCCTTAGAAGAGCCCCTCGTTTCCTGATAAGGTGATTTTCTAAATGTTTACCTCACAGCCTATTGTTAAATATAAAGGTATATTTGTGTAGAGAGGATGTGAAGCGTGCTTGAAAGTGATGACCATGCAGAACGTGTTGGTAACTTCGTGCTGCCTACAAGCCCTGCACGGCATGCTGAGTGGCAAGCCTCCAAGCAAAGCTTTACCTCCAGACAGAAACGGCCGTCTTATTACTGCTTTGTACGACTACCAGCCTCCTCCCTCTGACTCCCAGCCTACCCAGGCCTGGCTCGCCACCCTCGTCCAGGCCCACCTCAACTTATACAGGTACATCCACACCTCCTTTCATATGCTTTGTACAAACATTAGTTGTAGCAGGTTAGTTGTAGGTTCTTGTACTGGTACTAAACCACTAGGTTAGGACTAACCTCTTGTTCCATCACAGCAATTAGGCTTTATTGAGGCCCTTTTAACTAGCCCTGTGGTAGAGAGCCATCTCATAACCACCTAAGTCGTTTTCTTGGAAAAAATCAATATGGGGGAAAAAAATAAGGAAGTACATTTTTTATTTATTTATCATTACCATGGTACTTAGTAAAGCTAGTGTGATCAAGATGTATGTTGCCCACTTGACATTAGATTTATGTTTACAGGAACGATACTGTGCTGTGTTTGAATGTAGTGAATCGTCTGTACACAACAGTGACTTCACTCTACATGACAGAGAAGCCTGACATAATGACAGCTGTCACTCATTCGCTCACCCTCCTCATAGAGACCATCTTCTCACAGCCCATCAAACAAGACAACATCAAGGTAAACTTGCTTCCTCATTTTGGACAATTGTTCCTGATATTGTCATCTGTGATAATAATATTATAGGGGTTTTTTTTTTTACGACAACCTGGTCGAATTTGCTCAATGAGCTCGGTTAAAACTAATGGTTTGTATCGTTTAAACAGACAAAACCAATTGTTTCTACTGAGATTTTGAGTTAGTGAATAAAATTCTAAATCTTGGTGGAAACAACTAGTTTTGTCTATTTAATGATATGACTCCTTATTCCTGCTTTTTACAATAAAAAAACATCAATATGAAGCATTTGTAAGAGGTGGTGAATACAGTGTATAATATGTGTAAAGCATTGTCCGCTTTGGTTTGTGGTATTTGAGTTATATTCACCAAATCTTATTGTTACAGAGAGGAGTTGAGGTTACCAAGAGCAAGGAGGAGAGCTTGGCCAGTACTAGTGCTGATACTGGCAGCAGTACTAGTACAAGTGTAGTAGTGGTATCTAGTAACCATATAAGTGTAGCCAAGACTCTGTCTCTACATCTGAAGGAGCTACTGTCATACAAGTACCACACAGCCTGGACTCACGTACTTCACCTTATCAAAACTCTTTTCAAGGTAACAACTCAGTATGTCTCTATCCTTGGTAGCAACACCTTCCGTAGGCACATTGTACTTTTTTAAGTAAAACTAGGGTGCTCTGCCCCTTACTCGCTCAGCTTGTTCGCCCCAATAGGCAACCACTGCTCGGTTGCTCATCAAATTCACTGGTTGGAGGCTGTGAGCTCCTCCCTGACAGTGTCATAGAGCACCCCTATGTGGAGGTCAAGGTGTAGGGCATTTTATTGACCTTATGATTTAAAAATGTATTACATAATGGATACATTACCATTAAAATTCTTGAGATGTCTCTAACCACATTTAGTGAACAGTTAAGTATTTATTTATGTATTGTATTTTAGAGTTGCTGCAGTGTAGAGTACAGCGAAGCTATGGGGCCCTGCCTGACTGCTCTGGCCACACTCCGAGACAGTAACCAGTTCTGTTATAATAACGAGGTGGAGTCGGCCCTCGCTGCAGCTGTCAGGTTTATAGGACCAAAAACACTTCTCGACTACATTCCTCTCAAGGTAATCACACTCCTTATTCTAGTCCCTTTTATACTCTCTTGTGATAAACAGATACAAATAGTCAACTGGTCGGGTCTTAAACTAATTAAATGCTTCACTACTGCGATAGGTGACACCTCCTCAGGTCACTCTTAAAGTAAATTAAATTATAATAGTGTTTAGTAATGCATATCAATTGCAATTAAGTCGAATTTTAAACTCTTGTTACTTTCTTTAGATATTAAATTTAATTAGTTATGTCTTTATTTATGTATCTAGTTTCCTCTTTCTTATCATTAGTAAAAATCGATCAATAAATAAATATAAATTTGTGAATTCCAAAACCGAAAAGAAGCTGAAACTATAATATTTGTTGCTATATGCATGTTGTAGCTGGTGGTATGTTTGTTATCAGGTGAACAAGAATGACATGAGTCGTGAGTTCAAGAGAAGCTGGATTCTGCCAGTGCTGAAGAACAATATACAGGGCTCAGACCTTAAGCTGTTCATAGACTACTTCCTACCGCAGGCGGTACTCTGCAGGTCAGACTACATCTGTTAACTAACTCCATTTCTAATCCAAAACATTTTAATTTCAGTTTAGTAGAACCTCAATAAACCTGAATTCAGATAATCCCCATTGAAATCCCAAAACCTAATCACAAAATTCATTGTAGGAAGGAAGAAACAGGTCAAAATCGCAAAAATAATGAGGATGTACTGTTAGGGACCAACTGTAAGGCTACTGTTTGAGGAAGATAAAAAGCACACTATAACTTAGCTTAGACTTGACTTCAAATACATAATGTTCCTTCTTAGTGGACTTGATATGTTATAATCAGATAGCATAAAAATGGGCCTATCTAGCTCATAGGGGAATTTTTGGCAATTTTTTGAACATTTGGCTCTTAATCAAGGTTAAGGCCTGAAAAACCATGGTCGGTATTTTCAGTTTGATAAAAGTCAAGAAATGTGAGGCAAGGTTTGGTTCTAAGTGGCCTGTCTTCAGGTGTGCATGCCCCCAGGAATAAAAAAAGAATAAATAAATAGTGAAATATATTGGAAACCGCTTAGGAGGTCAGAGATGCATACATCTTTAATAATTACAGTAGAACCTCATTATAATGGACTATATTTATGGGGTCTATATTATGACAGACAACAAGTTGTTGGTTCTAAAGGTTGATATTACTGTTAATAAAAGTCGTAGAGTATTAGAGTTGAAATTATGTTTGGTATGTTTGTAGGAACGAGTCAGATCGTCTCAAGTCAGTGAATGATCAGATTGGTTCTGTTTCTTTTGATCTGCTCCAGTCTCAGATCTGGTCACTGCTGCCAAGCTTCTCTACTCGACCTACAGACATTGCTGCCTCCTTTCCTGTAAGTATAAACACAAACTCACTTAACCATTCTGATTTTAGTTGACTATTGGCTGGAATACATTGCGCCCACTAGACTTATACCTCAAGGTTTAAGGTAACACTGTCAATACACTCTTTTATTTCTACCAAGCTTCCATTAGACTTGAAGTATCTTAGCCGATAAAATTTTATTAGCAAAATCAATGCCTTTATTTTTAAAACAAAACAACTGCTAATTTTGGTGATTAGCAAAACACATTGTTGTGTTTAAGTCTTAACACAACAAAATCACTGTCAAAACAATTGATTTTATGTAGGAGTAAAACCACACCTGAAAACACACTTTCTTGCCTTTCTACAGTGTGCTTTGTTATAAGAGTATGAAATGGGGAACACATGCTAAGCACCATGTTGATGAGTGTGTGGCAGACAGTTAATCAAATTTAATGGGCAGATAGCATCACTCCTTCCACTAGTGTGCTCCTTGGTGGTTTATCAAGAGGTCAGCATTGCTAAAGCAATTAAATAACATTGTGTGACCTAATACATATCACAATGTTATTTCCTCAATAAGAAATACTTTAATGAAAGGCAAATAATCCTCTGTGCATGTGTTGCAACATTGTTTAAATTTGAAATATGAGTGAAATTATAAATAAGGGAAACTCGAGGTTAATTGTAGACTAGTGTTGTATCTAAGTCTGCTGTATTCATATTTTATTACCTATTTATTTGTAAAGTTTTTTTTTATGTAAAATGATCCCTTGTGCCTAAGTTGGGCGATATAATCATTTCAACTGTTTCCAGATAGGTGAATTGACTCGGGTTTGTGTGGATGTTGATGTAAGTTGATATTTCAAGTTATATGAGGAACACCTGTGTGTTACAGTCGATAGCTAAGGCTCTGGGAGGTGTCCTCAACGGTAAGAAGGACTTGAGGATGTCTGTACTTACATGCCTAAGGAAGTTAGTAAGCTACTCTGTAGATAACAACCGACAGCAAGACATAGCGACAATGAGTCGTTTCTCTAAGAACTACCTTCCTATTCTGTTCTCTATCTACTCGACTCCTACCAAAGGAACTGACGAAGACGCTACCAGGCTTGCCACCCTTGAAACTATCAAGGTATAGTAGTAAAGTAGTAGATAATATCTGTTTTGTTACCTTAATATTTTTATAAACATATTTTTTAATGTATTTTATTTTTTAAGATAAGAAAATTTTATGTGTTTTGAATGAATTTCAACCACGTTCATCATTCATCACACAATTTGTCTTATATTCCTTTTTTTTTCATAGAATAACAAGTCTGATAAGTGTGACCTAAGTTGATAATTTGCTGGTTTATAATTCGGTCAGGTATACCTGAAAGTTGCTGACGGAGATCTGATCAGCGAGCTGTTCAGTAGAGCTGTAGATAAGTTGAAGGAGGAAGGTAAGGAAGAGTTTATAAAAACAGCTGTGCTCGACTTGCTGAGGGCTCTACTGGGTTATCTCAACACTGAACAGCTGACTGTGGTCTATGCTCATCTTACGGAAAACATTACTACAGACAAATTGGACCACAGACAACAGAAGAAATACTTCAGGTAAATATCTCACTCTAGAATTTAAAGCAAGCTGTAAGTGGTAATGAATGGACTGTAAGGAATTAAAAAATGGCTGATTGAAAGAGGGTACCTGGTGATGATGTTGAGTGAAGAGATGAGGAGAGAGCCCTCTCTCTAGTGATGAAGGTGATGAGGTGCTGAAAGATTATGCATAGAGGATTGAGAGAGAGAGAGAAGACATCTGTCTGTAAGAGAGAGGGATCAAGTAGACTGATAGAGTTCTTTTTCCCAACTAACTAGAAGAGGAGGAGAAGTGGGCTGGCTAAGTCCTTTCAATAATAGTAAACCGCCTAGTACTATATTCCTATTGATCTGTGGTCATAATACCTCACATCAAACACAAGCCATATCTTGACTTTCCTGGAATTTAATTCTGTACCTTTATCTTTCTTTTATTCTACTGTATTCCTACTTCTTTTCTATTTGTTGCCTTTGAACAATCCCATGAGCTGTTTCTACCTTTGTGCCAAACATTCTTTCATTGGCCTTTTTATTTCTTCAGGATCATCTCCCTTGTATTATTAAGTATAAATAATATGAATCATGTCGAGTCAAGTTGATAACCTAGTGTGGGCAATAAAGATAAGTCAGCCTGTCTGTCACTTGGGGCAATCCTCAGCAAGTATACTAAGTTAACCAAAGCTTGACTCATATAACTATGTACTCATTTTATTAATTAAAATCATAGTGTTGAAATGCTCTGTTGAATACAATAACTTAATCATACACATTTTATTTATGCTACCTGCTCTTAGGATTAGCAATGCCTAGCTTATCTCAGTGGAGATGGGGTAAGCCATATGCATTATTTGATGCTAAAATTAATTTTTTAAGTTTTAGGTAGTATTCATACTACGGATGATTAAATTTTAATCAATCAAATTATAATTATCATTAACTAAGGGAGACATACAGAGAAAATTAGACCCCAGCACCGGGACTTGAACCACGGGCCTCCTATATATCCGTTACAGGCGCTCTTACCAACTGAGCTATACTGGAGAATGATTTTTCTCTGTCGTTACCAATACAAAGTCCCGAATCCAAGCTTTCAATCTTATCTACAAGTCTAGCAAGCCAATATTCACGTCAATTGAACTAGACCGAGAATTAACGCTTATAATTATAAAGTACTCAATTAGTACCTGTACCTAGTACAATCAACAACATTGGTAAGAGCGCCTTTAAGGGATATATAGGAGGCCCGTGGTTCAAGTCCCGGTGCTGGGGTCTATTTTTCTCAGTATGTCTACCATAGTTAATGACAATTATAATTTGATTTAAATTAAAATTTAATCTTTCCGTAGTATGAATACTACCTAAAACTTAAAAAATTCGAATTTCTAATTGATTGTACCAGGTACAGATACTAATTGAGTACTTTATAATTTTTTTCTTTTGGGTTTTAGTCCCGATCAACTGCCAGGGTTATTACAGGACGGGGGTTATCCGGCCACTTTACTCATCTAATCGATGAGATCATCAGTGTGAAACATGTCTTGCCCCGCTGGGATTCGAACTCACAGCCGGGGTTTAGACCTTGGTTTCAGAGTCGAGTGCGTTAACCCCTCGGCTACACCGGCCCCCCATACTTTATAATTATAAGGGTTAATTCTCGGTCTAGTTCAATTGCCGTGAATATTGGCTTGCTGGACTTGTAGATAAGATTGAAAGCTTGGATTCGGGACTATCGGTAACGACAGAGAAAAATTATTCTCCAGTATTGCTCAGTTGGTAAGAGCGCCTGTAACGGATATCTGATTTTAGAGGGCACCGCGATATTTCTTCTGTCCAACAACTTTGAATGGCCAAAATAATAATAATCCACTTGGACCTTATTACTTCAAGTAATCTCTATAATCCTATTTGACGTAGAAGAACCTGGGGTGTATACTATAATGTTTACTCTTTGTATGTTGTTAAATACTTGCTACGTGTTTTGTATATACCATTTAGATTATTAGAAGCATAGTGCAGTATGATACTGCTGTCGTTTGCAATATAATATAATTGGGTGTGCACAGTTGAGTACAATAGTATGATATTGTTCAGACTGATAGAGGAGCTGTGCTGTAGCGAGTCAGAGGGCTGCAAGGAGTTCCTGAGCAGTAATCACGAGTCTGTCAGGGATATAGTGCTCAACTCTCTCTCCAAGTCGGCTGCTTCCAGCAAGGGAGTGAGTACCTCTACATTATCATATAGTTTTTTAAATGTTAATTTGAATTTTGCTACTACATAGATAAAATAATAATATAGACACAATGACATAACAACAATAAGATAACAATAATTATAACAATAACAATATAGATAACTTAAGTTTGACTTTGGCTTGTTTCTCATTATGCGCAGTCATCTTTCCGCGGGTCAATATATGGTACAGGTATGTTGTGTGAAGTGGCTGGAACTCTGTACTACAGGGCCTAATTGCTAGATTCAACCAAGTGGTTTGTCCTACCGTCTAGTACTTGTACTAGGACCTACTACTATGTATTTGATGATAGAATTTCTCTTCATGTATGTGACTCAATGCATAATAATAAACTAGGATGATAATTATCGAGTGTGATAATAAAAAGTAATTGTTTGTTTGAAGGCGAGGTTGAGGTGTCTGTCACACCTATTGAAGAGGGAGAGCGACCCGAGCGAACTAATTGCTACGATACTGCCTGAGACTGTACTCTGCGTCAAGGATATCAACTCGAGTACGAGGGACATTGCATACAGCCTCCTGGTCGCTATGGCTGATCTCACCCCACCTCAACACTTCATTGCTGCTATCATGGCTGGACTTGCAGGGTCTCCCTCCACCATCGCTTGCTCTCTCCTCTCACTTGCTGCCACTATCTACCACTATAAGGGTAACAAAAATAAACCCTAATTAATTAAAAACTGACATATAATATAGGCCTGGTGTTGTAGGCCATCTAATTGTTTTTACTTATTATTTTTTGGTGAACAGATCATTCAGTGTACTTGTAACAAATGTTCACTAAAAGTTTCAACTTTGTGATATAGGCGTGCCTCAGCAAAGCACTTTAAGCCCGTTATTATTCCTAATTTTTATTTATGGATTACCTGAATTCTTAAAAAAGGTATGGCAAACTTGCCAAGTAGTATTGTATGCCAACGATACTTCAGTTCAAGTTGGGGGGGATAACTGCTGAACTTGAAGTTTATTTTAATAATCTTTCCATAGCATTCTAAGAATGGTATTCAACCAATCAGCTAGTTATAAATGTTATTTTGAGTAATATTAAAATGTTTAAGTACCCAAACACCATTATTAGTTTTACCAGTCTTGTTAAAGTTTTTGGTAGTTAAAACATTTTGTCGGTCTATCGCTAAATTTTTGCGACTACATAACTTAAAACCTACTTATCTGATTTTAATGAATTTTGGATGACAGGTCATAATTAGCTCCTTGCTGCTCCTATATTAATTTCAACCTTCTTGCATTCATTGGTTTCTCTTCCACATGGGCACCATTTTTTTATAACCACCTATATCTTAATGAGTGCTCATTGCTCATCTTACTTTTTAGACATTTTGATGGTTTGTCTAAAGAAGTCCACAGGTGGTTCCATTTTCATTTCAACAATATTAAACGTTTTTTGAGTTGAAAGAAATGTTATTAGCACAGAAGTGATTGCGATAAATGTGAAGTGTGTTGGTATCAGGAAGAGGTTTGTTTTTTTTGTTCAGATAACTTGGCTAAGAATGTTGAGGAGGAGGTGCTTTACAATGTGGGACTGCTGACAGTGTGTTCTACTCGAGAGGTCGTGACGGCAGCTCTCAGTTTCATCAAGGTTTACATCCAAGCCTTGCCGAGGAATAAGATTCAGCTCTTTCTTCCTAATCTGGTAAACAACTCCAAGATACATCGGCCCCCTGTTCCTTTTTTACTAAATACCAGTTGAGCTAACAGTGCAGTTGTAAAACTATTTTAATTAATCAGTTTGAAAATTTAACTCAGGGGTAAATAATCAAACAAATCTAATTTGTAATACGTGTTAAAAAGGAAGGCTATAACTTTAAGCCTTTTACTAGAACTACACCTTAATAATAATAATAATAATAATAATAAATAGGTGAGCCTGCCTCACTCAACAATAATATTCTATGCTACAGTTTTATAAACTTATCTTAAATAATCGCAAGATAAAAAAAACTTTT
The DNA here is from genome assembly GCA_951217055.1 of Gerris lacustris. Lineage (NCBI taxonomy): Eukaryota > Metazoa > Arthropoda > Insecta > Hemiptera > Gerridae > Gerris > Gerris lacustris. Next base: position 38,154,550 of record OX578284.1, read on the forward strand.
TATACCCTATGTTTTTAAATTTTCTGTCATAAATCAACATTTGAAACCTTTCAAAATGAAGATTGTAAATATGGGTCATGTCAAAACAAATAAAATAACTTGCGGATTTTTTCCGAACTAAATTTCCATACAGCAAAATTTGCTGAAAATGAATTAAATTCTGCTGAAAGATGGCTAAAAGTGTTAAAATAATGCATTGTCATCGTGTTCTGAGCTATTCTAAAAGTTTCAAATGTCTAGCTACTCGGGAAGTTAGTTAAAAATCGATTGCAAGATTTGTACTGGACAAACAAACAAGAAAGCAAGCTAATAAAAACGTAGTAAAATTAGCTATTAAGCCTACATAAATCTTAAGAAAATGATTGGGACTCATAAAGACAAAATCGATAAATTAGAAAAAATGGAGTACACAAACTCACATGTATACGAGTATACTTAGCCCAGGTAGGAAGGCAGCTAAAAAAAATGGATAAAAGAAGGCGTACACTCTTGACTCACTAATGATTAAAAAATCTAGTTCCTCGGAACAACTTAGAACTCAACTCAAGGAAAGAAGTTAGACCTATTAATTAACTATAAATTAACAGAGTCCTTCAAAACTGTAATTGTACTGCTTCAATGAAGAAACAAACCTTAATAGTTCACCCCTAGTCAAACCCATTAAAAACATATACCTAAACATATAATAAATCAAGGACCCTTCAAAATAAGAATATAAACTGCTTTAGCGAAAAAACAAACCCTAATAACCCCTAGTCAAACCCATAAGAACCCACACATATAAACATAACAAGCACATACATGTCCTCAATTCAGGAATATGCTTCCAATGTTATGTAATAATGATAAAGACAACAATTTTATGAATTTTCATTTTGTTTTTTATTTAGATATTTAAAACAAACATGGTAATAAAGTCACATATCAACTTTCTACTTAAATTTTGTGTTACTATGTATATGAAAAAGTTCTCTATTAGGGTGGTAGAAACCATTGAAACCGTTGAGAGAGGGTTGCCTAGAGACTTAGTAGTCGCAAGTGTTTAATTCACCCTCCTATAGATTCTAAACATGATATATAACGTGTTTAAATGGAGGTGATGCTGAGGGTTTAATGTTGTACTTGTTGGTGTAGGTTTGTTTGTTAATGTCAGCATGATGGTATTGCTTTGTGCAGATGAGTATGCTGAGTAAGATGAACGAGGAAGTGAAGCGAGCCTGCAGGACCAAAGTGAGGGATCTTCTTGCTCGGCTAGTCAGATGGTAACCATTCTTATATCGCTTTCTTATTAGCTTGTATTTATTTTGTCTTTTCTACTTGGATGATTTCTTTAGCAATCCATTGTGAAAAATTCTTGATCATATATTCATATATCATATATTCATATATTCTTGATATAGTACTTCTAGGTGCAGTTTGCTCAAATTATGTTACTGTGGATTTATCATAGTTTTTTTTGACGGCGCTTGTGTATTGATGGTATGAGTGTAAAACTAGATTACAAGGATTAGTGGTGATATGCTAATATTGTGGTGTGTTTGTAGGTTTGGTGGTGATGTGGTGCTGATGGCGGTACCTGCAGATGACATGGTACTAAGGACTAGGGTAAGGAACCTTGCCAAGATTAATATGAGAAGGAAGAGAGACAAAGAGGCCTCCAAGCAGAAAGCTGGCGCTGACGATGCTATGGAAACTGACCAGTTCACTGTTCACTCCAAACCTAAAACGTAATTATAATCCTCTCTCTTAAAATACCTTACTTCTTGTTCTTCTCTAATAACTCTTCACTGTTTATTAGTTTTAAGTCAAATTTACCTTAACTGGGTGTCATTCATTGTGTAGGGTTCAACAGACTTCACCATAAGGTACAAATACAGTAATTCCTTGATATTTCAGTAGGAGGTGCATTCCACAGATATGAGAACTGAAAGTAACGTGTTTTTGCCTTTTCTCAATGATTTTCAATCTCAAAAGAAACCGTTTACCTCATCTAATCCTGTTTTAAAATCAAAATAAAACTTGATGGCACTGTTAATAATCTAGTACTGTAATTTAACCAAATAAAGTAATATATGAACAGCAGCATTTCTCTGTAGCAGACACTAGTTGGGTTAAAATTGTGTTTTTATTTACCTTTTATATTTATTATTTTATTGCAAAACTATTTATCACTTTAACACACCACCTACACATTTAAATAGAGGTGCTAAACATAACAGGCTCAGCTTGCCAATCAAATTTATATTAAAATGAATTATTATATGTCTCTGGAGAAATAAAAAATATCCCCTCTCCATATAAAAAAATAAAATAAAAATAAATAAAAAATAGCAGTTGAAAATTTAAAAAAGATTATAAACTTATTGATCTATCATCCTCTATACTCTAGTGATTTTGTAGAAAATAATTCCTCCTTAGTCATAAACAATGTACAATAAATATTTCTCAGATTTAATTGTTGTTTGGTCTTAAGGAAAAATAAAACGCTCCCTTTAGCGATATTTCAACCCCTCCTTGGGTCATTCCCAAGCTGACTGATTAGAAGATTACACTACATTGAAATTTTGTAATTCAAAGTGAAAAAAATTTGTAATCTTAATGAATCGTCTGATTCTCGTCATAAACTCTGCATTTAGATAATGTTTATTACACTTAAAAGTAGTAAGTACAAATTATTTCCCGTTTACTTCTATAATTTTTTTTTAAATTTATTTCACTAACTCTTTCACTGTCCACTCTTACACTATTCCTTTTGTCACTCATACTTTTAAGTGTAATAAACATTATCTAAATGCAGAGTTTATGGTGTGAATCAGACGATTCATTAAGATTAAATGTTTTTACTTTGAATTACAAAATTTCAATGTAGTGTAATCTTCTAGTCAGTCAGCTTGGGAATGACCCAAGGAGGGGTTGAAATATCGCTAAAGGGAGCATTTTATTTTTCCTTAAGACCAAACAACAATTTAATTAAACAGTACAAGGAACCAACTACTCTACTTACAATTTCTCAGATTATTTAATAAAAAGTATGGCTGCTGTCTGTTACAGGGAGTTACTTTTTAAAGGAAGTTATTGAAATTAATGTATCTACATCTGTTATTGAGAGTATCTGTCATTTAGAAAAATGTTGGCTGTATTATCAGCACTTAAATTCGAGGGGAATGGGAAAGTGTTCTTGTTAGAGCAATAAGCGCTATTCTGAAGTTCCAATGTATTTTTAAACTCTGTGGATTTTGTGACAATGTTTTTACAAAATTGATTGTATTTTGTCTTAGTATTGAAGAGATCCTAGCCGAATCAGACTCGGATTTGGACATGGAAGAGGACGGTACCGAGGAGAAGAGCAAAAAGAGCTCTAAGGGTCGACAGACTTACATTACTGAGACACCTGGGGACATAGTCGACTTCACCGACCTGTCGACCTCCAAGAAAATATCAGGTATATCCAACGCATTGTGATGAACCAGAGTCGTTTCAGTATTATATCCTACCTTTAAATTGTACAAACACTTGTTTAAAGCTATATATCAGTCAAGTATCATGTCACTGATAAAGTGCTTGTAAGGTATTGAAGATATTAATTTAAATGTGTTTTTGCAGCATCTAAGCCGGCAGCTGGTAAGGTTGGAACCGGATTCGGCGTGCTGAAGAAGCAGAAGAAGAAGACTGAGTTTAAGACTGCACCTGATGGCAGACTCATCATATCAGAGGCACCCGACTCTGACGAGGATCAGACTGATAACTCCGGACCCAAGAAGAAGAAGTTTGTCATACCCGGATTAGAGGACTCTGGCAAGTATCTCTTTTATTATAATCTAGAATCTAGATTGTGCTGGTTTCCTTCAGGACAGCCAGCCAATGCGATGGAGTAGTCAATTTTTTTTATAATTTTACTAGCTAGATACCTGTGCTTAGCCACAGTGTTTTACACAGAAGATTAATTTAATATTATATTATAAAAAATAAGTAAATTATTATTGTACTTATTAAAATAGTCATAACTTTCCTTTTAACACTCCGATTTACTTAAAAACTTCACCAAAAAAATCTTAATGAAACATTTTACCAAAAAAACACTTTTTTACTATAAAGTTTTTATTATTTGAAATAAAAGGATAATACTGAGCTCGATGTGACTCGTGCCAAATCTAACCGACTATTACAGAATCTGCTTATGGAAGGAAGTACGAAAAAATGTCGCCATTGAATCGAAACAGTTTCCTCAATCTAAAATACAGTGTTAAGGCATTTTATTTTTTCCCCACAAATTTGACCAAGCTAAACTCCTATGAATTTTTTCAAAAAAATAATATTTAAATGAGTTATAAAGTAGTGTATTAGTGCTATAATGTCCAAGTGTGTATGAGGGTGTATAATTAAATACATGCAGTTTATTAAATGTTTCTTTACACCCTCCTCCGTACTTAAGGAAAAACCTACTGTCTCTTAAGACAGAGTAACGTGTGAGGACTTAAATTCAAATGTTTGGAAGGAAAAGGCTCTTTCACATGCAGAAATAGAAAAACTTAAAATCCGAGATTTCTTTGGTTTGTAAGACAGGATTTTTTTGGACCAAAATAAGACTTCAATAACTAATATGATGTAGACATGTGATTTTTAGTGCGTAATCATTGGGCAATTTATTCTCAGTTCTATATTTATGTTTTTACTAAAAGATTAAGAAATTCTTCTGGTATTTGTGTTTAATGTTTGCAATATTTGTTGTTTAGAGGATGATTACGAGGCATCTGAAGACGAGGATCGCAGCGTTGTGTCAGGTCCTTCTCTAGGGGGAGGAAAGAAGAGAGCACTCAGTACCAGCACCGCCCCCGCTCAGCCTAACAAGTACAGAGGTAACATTACTTCTCTTAAATACATATTCTACTAGGTTTATTGTGTTTTCACATATATTTCATGGGACGTTCTAAGGAAGCAGGGTGGAGAGATCAATTTTGTATTTGAATTTTTTTTTATTTTTGTGCAAAAAAAAGTTAAAAAAACTTGACTGCCTTCTAACCAAGCTTTCTGCTGACTATAGACTTCTTGTCATGAGTGTAGACTGTTTGTATCTACTTATTTATTTATTACTGTGTGTGTGGAGAAGTGCTAATGTTTGATTTTATTTCAGCCGGAGGTATCGGTATCCATCGTCCAGTACAGACTCTTCTATCGGGAGGCGTAAAACACGGGAAGACGGCTAAAGGAAGTAACAAGGGTCCCTCTGGAACCAGTGGACAGCTGTACAAGTCTAGTAAGGCTGGAGGAGATGTCAAAAGGAAGGGTCTGCCCGATCCCTATGCTTATCTACCTCTCAGGAGGGACAACCTTAACAAGAGGTAACCGTAACTCACAGCAACCTAGTGTAGGGGCAAAAAATTAATCAGTCAGTTGACCTATTAATGTAAAAAAAAGGACTGATATTTATGCTTATTTAGGGGACTTAAAAATATCCTTTTTAAACAGTTATTTTTGTTAATAAAACTGCAAATAAAACAAGATAGATTTATTTATTTATGTTTGTTGGATTGTGTTTTACAGGAAAAAGATGAAGGCTGCAGGGCAGTTCAAGAACCTGATCAGAGGAGCAAGGAAGGGAGCCAAGATGGGCTCCAAACAGAAGTTGAGGAAGTGACTCTCTCTAACCATCGGGTGGTCTCAAAGCACTGTGCATATTACACGTAATTAACATGCTCGGTTGTGTTAATTATTGGTATAGTCACGTAACAAGTTATTTTAGTTGGCCTGGACAAGAATTTGGAAATTAAGTTCGAATCGTATAGATTCTTGTTTTCCTCCCCGACTAAACATTTTAACTTGATAGTTTCAAAAAGTTGTTACCTTTTTTAATGCAGTTAATTACAGATTGTACACTTTTTTTCTTTTATTAAAATTTTTTGGATATCGTAATGGCTACTGTAGTTGTTGAAAGCACACCCAGTAGTCTACAATCTCATAACTATCACGTTGCTGTTATAATATAGCGTTTTGTTTAAAATAGATGAAATTTTTTTGTGTAAAACTATAAAGAGATAAAATAAAATTGAAGGGTACATGTTAACCTTCATCCCTATTCAAATCTTTTTATTATCTGATTACTATTATTTTATGTGTCGCTATTTAAATTACTAAAACTATAATAGAGAAGGTTCAATTAAATTTCATTATAAATTGAAGGGGTATTATTATTATATGGCCATGTTTATGTATGAAAATATATATTTTTAGTTAGCAGAGGAACTGTGAGTGGAACAGAACCAGATGTAAAGTTTCACTTTTAATTTTACTTATTTACAAAGATTTTGTTGCTTTTTGTATTCTATTATTGAATATTATATTTAATTTTTTTTTATTTATTTATTCAAAGCATTTATTTTTATTTTTGCCTTTCCTTTTTTAAAGAAAACACAATTTAATGAGGTAGTATTGCAATAAGGAATGAAGTGTCGACTGTGAGGATGAGATCTACACTTCAAAGATGAAATATACAATACAATCGATTTTATACAATCAACTGTGTAGACTGTTCAACTTATTTTGACTCTGACAATTTAATTTTAACTAGTTATGACATCAAAAATAGTTGAAACTACTCTGTAATATAACCCCATTTTTACACTCTTTTAATTAGCTTCAATTGTCTGCCAGCAACAGATTTTTGTCAGGGACAAATCTGGTAATCTGTATTTGGAGCACTTCCCGACTACCTACAAAGCTGAAACTGTCACAGTTCATGTATTTTTACATCAATACAAAAATCAGTTATTAATTTTACAAAATCGTTAGTATTAGCCTATAAATATAGTACAAGAGGCTTATTGCGGCTGAACGATAAATCGTATTGAAAAGCAGATTGCACCAGAGGTAACTTTGGTCCTACTCGATTGGTTCTACCTTAAATAGAGCTTAATTTGATTTTTTTTTGTTTTTAATTTTTTACTTTGAGCTCTTATGGCGTACGTTGATTTTTTTTTTTTTTTTTTTTTTATTATTTTTTATTACAACATATAATATTTTTACAGAATAATAACAAATTTTAACATATAATAATAATTATCAATAATAATAATAATACAATAATACTTATAATAATGAATTAAAAAGAAATTATTAATGGTGTTGTTGTTTACTCCTCTACTAGGTTTCCCGAGCGTAGAGGAGTCAATGCCTAGCTACTTATCTCTATGTTTTCTTGCTCTGACTAATCTTAGCAGTATTTGTTTATCTTTTTATTGGTTTATTTACTTATTTAAAATAGAATACATTCTTTTACATTATCTATTAACTGTATATTTTAATATAGATATTTAACCAAGATTACAAATTTATATATATTCACCTCATCGGTACCTTTCAAAATAAAATATAATTCAAAATAATATGTTTACAAATAAATAAATAATATATACGTTTCAAAATAATTAATATTTTCATTAGCATGAAAATAAGCTAATTTAGTTTTTTTTAACTGTGTATTTTTTATTTGTATTTCTATTTTAGAAGATGACTATCGAATAATTTTTAAAGTATGTAATTTTTGTCTTATTAATTCTAATGTATTATTTTTCTATTATGCATGATACTAGTTGTAACTAAGATATTATATTATACTTTACTCTTTCTTTTCTAATAAGTTTCTGATTGTAGTGCTTAAACCTCACACTTGCTCTTTAAATTGAATATTTAATATTTTATTAATTTGTCCTAGAACTAGGTTTATTAAACATCTACTGGTGCAATTGCTGTATTGAGAGAAGAGACTGGTAATTAATTTAATGCACCAATGGTTGATGATTGTTCAATGACTTCCCAGTCTACACTCATGTCATTATACTTTGTAAATCTGACAGCTCAGATTGGCCAACCTATGTGAGGGATAAATAAAACAACTAGGTGGTTATCTTAAGGTTATCCAGTGATAATTTTGTTTGCCCAGTTGGCCCAACCTACTAAACCTGGCCAAAATCTCAATCTCTCATTGACTCCCCTACCATTTCTTTAGATTTTCCTGTGATGTCGGAATAAAAAGTATAACTGCATGAGTATAATTGGTTTTGACTACGTTCATTTTTTGTAAATTAATTCCAACAGTCTGCGCTCTTTACATTTGCTAAATTAATTCAATGTCTGTCTGTCGATCAATTTTTTTTCTGTCAATTATGAATTAAACTATCAATTTAGCAAAATGTAATTTAATTAATTTGTGGTTTGGTCGTTTCAGGGTGTATTAAATAAATTGTATTTATCTCATATGGCTATATTTCGACCACTCCTGGTCATCTTCATTCCTCGATTTTGAGAGTGTTACTTCATTTATTTTATTTAATACTAGCTTTCTCCCCGTGCTCCGCGCGGGGCTCATGCTAGGTATTAGTGGCTATGTTTCCTGTAATCATGTAGGCCCTGTAATTAAATTAAATTCCCGAATAGTTTTGTTTCCAAAGCCTTCTAGGAATAAAATCAGGACTATATTATACATCATTAATTCCATTACTAAGAATAGAATACTCTCCGAATCGTAGTTTGGAGTCTATCTATATATTTAAAAAAAAAAAAACAGCCAATAGAAACTAAGTAGTATAGTAATAAGTAATAACTAATAATGAAAAAAAGGGTAAAATAAATAAGAAAATAAACGTAGGCAAAACCAATTAGACTGGGAAGTCATTCAACAATCATCAACCATGATGGTGCATTAATTTAATTACCACCAGTAAATAATTAATAACTCTAGTTCTACCACAAATTAATAAAATAATAAATACTCAATTTATAGAGCATTAGTGTGAGGTTGTTTAAGCACCCCAATCAGAAATTATTCGGTCAAGAATTACGGACACCATAAGAGCTCAAAGTCAAATTTCTTTTAAAAAAATAAAATTTAGCTCTATTTAAGGTAGAACTGATAAAGGGATGACAAAAAGTCATAGGTCCAAAGTTGTAGATCTTTGAAAATTAGTTACTGCTGGCGCAATGAGCTTGTCGATACAATTTACCATTTAGCCACAATAAGCCTCCAAAAAAACTTTAAAGTGCGTCCGCCATCTTTAATTTTTTAAGGGGGGTAAAAATATTTTTTTTAACTTTTCGGATTTTTCCAGTGGGTTTGGGCCAATTTCCGACAAAACGCAAAAAACCGCGAGTCTCTAGGTGGTCTAGAAGTACCCAAACATTTTGAATAGCGAGTCTGTGGGGTTTGTTTACAGTGGGTCAACCTTTTTTTAGGTTATGTTTTATATACTTTTTTTTATAAAATTTTTAATAACTTTGGTTCTACTCAATATTTTTAGATGAAACCAAGCCTACAAATTGCGCAACATGTTAGCGCACACCCGTGGAAAGAAATTTATCAATTTCATTTAGCCAGTTTTGCGCCTATAAAGTCTGACTGGGGCGACAGACATACACACATCCACACATACACGTAAAAAGTTAAGGCTGGATTCGGTTTTCGGAATGTGTGAAATGAAAATGTATTCAAAACATTTTCAATTTTGACCAATGTACAGACAAAACTTTAATTTTCATTTAATTGGTTCGTCGTCATTTACTGTCATTTCCGTCAGATATTGTTACTGTTATTATTATATTTAAACATAAAAATTAGTTAACACTTAAAAACTATTTTTAAAACTCTTTTAAGGAGTACCCCCCCCCCCCCCCCCCACCGCAAGGGGGAATTTTACTGTTTCTTACTACTACACCCTTAAGAGTGTTTTCACAAAGTTTCAAAACTTTATAAATTATTTCCCCTATTATTCCTTATTTTCCTGGACTAAATTTTAAACTGTTGTTTTCATAGTAATTCACTATTAAATATATAGCACAAACGTTTGAGTAAAAATATATTAAAAACGGTTTCGGCAATCAAATTTTAAAAAAATCGGTCCGAGACAACTCAGACAAAGTTTCTCATAATATACGACATTATAATTACTTAGCCCAGTGTTTTCGTATTTCGTATGTACATTTAAATATTATTGAACATTTCATCAAAATTTATCATAAAAATAACTTCTCTTCGGCGGGGAATCGAACCCAGGCTCTCTCCGTCCGCGTTTTAAGCTATTTTCTCAGGAACTAGATTTTCCCCGGGAAAACGGCTTATGTCGTTGGATTCGTATTCAAATATACTACATTTTAGATTTGTTTAATCAAAATCGTCGGAACCGTTTTCGAGAAATAATTTTTTTCATGTTTTTTCACAGTTTTTTTGGGGGGGAACACCCCAAATTTTGAGCTAAAATTCATTTCTCGATTTCGCCACGGGGTATGATTTTTCTGAACATGTATACCAAATTTCGTCAAAATCGGCCCAGTAGTTTAGGCTCCAGGCGTCTGCACAGACGACAGACAGACATTTTTTAAAAACCACTTTTTTGGACTCAGGGGACCTCAAAATGTGTAAATCCATCTAAATCGAATTTTCGCGCCATCACAATACTTTCTCTTTACATGAGAAAGTAAAAATTGATTTTAAAATTATAATTGGAGGGAGCACCCAGCCCACCGTATGGTTGGGTATTCCATATTATCCCCCCCCCCCCCCCCCCCCCCCCTGAAAGTCAACTCTGGAGCCCCTTGAGTTGAATTATTTTAATGCATACACCTTAACAACCCAACTATAATACAAATAATTAATTATTTTTATTAAAAAAAGTCTAGCGATAATCTTGAGCAAGGCTGGAACAAAGAAAGTTAAATTAATATTATATTTTCCCCTTTATGCAAGAACCATGAAGATGCAGTTTCTACATTTTTGGGGAAATAGTGTTTCAAAACTAAGGATACCACATCATTTAGCTGTTCTATTGTTATTAAATAGTGTTCCAAACTAATAAATAAAACACCAAAAATTTTACAAAAACCTTTAATAATCAAATACCTTTCCTTAAAAAATCCACGAGTTCAACTCTTGACATACAAAACTTCTTAGCTTTTTACAACAATCAGTGTTGCCACTAAAAACAAAACCTAGAAAAAGATTTAGAATGGGGGGCCGCATTCTTCTAAGTTCTTGACAAATAGATACTTTAAGCAATCAAAGATAAAGATAAAAATACTTACTAAGAAATACAGGGGATTTTTCCATTTCTCGAAGCGTAGTATAGATATAGAAGTATACTTTCTGGGGCAGGGGGGTGATATGAAAATAGGTTTGGCAACCTATGATTTAAATTCAATGCATTTTCGTTTGACAGGTTCCTTAAACAACCAAAAAAATTATATTAAAAAAAAAAGAAACTGTCCGAGGTGACTTAAAAGTCGCCACTTAACGAGTCGAGTTAAAAGTGTATTTAAATTCCATAATATATCATGTAATTCATTTAAAAAATCAAAAGGTTCAACATCAGGTGGTTAACTTTTTTTTTTAATCAAAATCGTCGGAACCATTTCGAAAAATAATATTTTGCTATAAAGCTAAAATTCATTTCTCAATTTTAATTCCCAATTGCCTTAGCGGGTATGATTTTTCTTCACATGTATGCTAAATTTCGTCAAAATCGGCCCCTAGTACTAGTCGGCTCCACGAGTTTACTAAATATTGGTAAATGTGTGATAAAATATAAAATAAGCGCCGAAAATTGCTGTTGATTCTAATGATATAAAGAACTATGAAATTGCTAAGCTAGAATACTTGGCACTTGTTTCTCAGTAAAAAAAAATCGGGTACTGGGTATCTCGGAACTTTTCCTCACTTTAGATGCCACTAAATTGACCCCCTCCCCCACCCCTGCTGCGAAGCAGCAGGAGGAATCAGCACTGGGCGTGGTCAGTACATGGATGGGTGACCGTTTTAAACTGAGTGATTTTTTTATTATCATATTTAAAAAAAAATACATTATTTTTAATATATTTTATTTAATTATTTGAATTTTGTGCGGTATTTTGACAGATGTAAACAAACTTTGACGTCATCAAAATTATCGCACTAATAAATAATTATATTCGCTTATAACTAATTAATGGAATTTCTTCTTTTTTTTTTTTATTTGTTTCTTAATTTTTTTTCGGTTCAACGATATGCTATATGTCATATGTCAAAAACGTACTTATACTTTCAGTATTATTAACCGTCAAATTTTCAAAATTCAAAAATTGATAACTTCAAAATTGGCGGCCAATATCAAAATGAAATTGGTGGACTTGTTTGTCATACAGAGAGGTACATTCGTGCCCAATTTCAACTCGATCAGGACAATTTCCGATTTTTTACGATTTTTTTAATATTTGCTGACTCAGCAAACTGGATTCAAGATTGCGGCAAAAAGCTTTAAAAAGTTTGCCGGGCGGCACCACTACAGGTAAGGACTGATTTTTCTGCCAAGTTTCAACTTCTCTAGGTTACCTTGGACGCTACGATGATAACATACACACATACATACAGACGTCATGCTGAAAACTACTCAGGAGGTCTCATAAACACCCAAAACGGATAATTCCGTTGAAACCCCGAAAAAATATTTTTGTGAAAACAATACTTTTCCTATAATAGGTATACCTTCGCGGAGAAGGTGAGGAAAAGTAAAAAGGAGAGAAATAATCAAAAGAGATCCAGAAAATCGTATTTTTGGAATCTGCTGACGGATATCCACCTTTTGCCGCCTGTGGGTATCGTGTTTTTATTCTTTTTGTCCACATTATTACTTCTTATTCCTATATAGGCTTTCCGGCGTCTCACAGATACAGTAGGAGCGGCAGAAGGAGCATTAATTACAGCATGAAGACGCTGGGTACTTTTTGTCTATATGACCCATCTATATTGTTGACTGAAACGTCGCTTTTGTTTCATTGGCACTGAATGAAATACCATACTTAATTTGATGTGAGAAAGTTTTTTTTGAATTGTCGGACCAATTTTTCTTTTTTTTATAATTAGCTTAGCGGCGCGCGCTTCGAAAAATTTCCCGTCTTCCCAGTGCCCCCATTCGCCCCCGCATTTAGTCTAAGTCTACAGTATTCTGGGCCATGCCTAGGGGTTGAGGCTCTCGTGTCTAAGACTCCAGAGGCTCCTCACTCCCAAATGCATTAATTTGAATATAAATATTGAAATTTAAAGACCTTATGCCCCCCTCCTAAAGTGGGGCATGGGTCAGCAAGACCGACTTGTCCACTTGTCCCCAACTAGGGACTTAGGGACGGCCCTGACAGTAGTCTTATAATTAAAATTGATTCTGACAGCATGGGAAAATAGAAAAAAATACCCTCTTCCTCCTGCAGACACTTTAATCACTAGACCATATGAGTCATTTCCAATTGGGCCATATTTAAAATAAATTCTTAAATCTCAACACTTCTCACCAACCTCAATAACTTGTGATTAAATCTGTTAACTTTTTAATGTATTAGGCAAAAAGCTTTAGAAAATATAACTTTTATTTAACACACAGTAAACTCTCAGATTCAATTTCAACTTAGAAAGTACATCGTACAAGTTTACTTACCCATACATGTCTGCAACAATTCAAAAACCCGATAGATTATCGATTATGTTACATATATGTCACAATATGTGTTAAAGAGATTTTAGTTGCATTCAGCAGACCAAGAGTGGCCGTAACTGGATATCTATATCCATAGGATACCCTTAACCGAATTTCCTTAGGATATCCTTAAGTGGATATCCTTAGGATGACCCAATATGGCATCTAAAATGAGATGACCTATGGAACAATGATTGTGGGCAGGTAAAATCTGGACAAAATTTTATCCCGATACACGCCATGTCGTAGTTATTTTATGGTAAATTTTGATTAAATAATTAGTAATTATTAAATGTAATAATGAAAATTCGAAACAAGTAATAAACTGAAAACACTGGACCAGGTAATCGTAGATGAGAAAGTTCAGTAAAGCTGTATTAGGCAAATTCCTTTTCTCTTTATTTTATTTTATTCTTTTAATTGTTCCCTTGTCCAAAAGTTATTTCTATAAAAAGGAATGTTATCTCTCCTGTGTGCAATATAAAAGTCATAATAAACCTTTGTCTAATTGACTGCGTTAAGACAAAGGGATATCGTCACTTATAAATGTGCATGTTTTAAATTTAGACATCTTTGAATCTTTAAGAACGGACAAACTAAAAGTTCGATACGGTAAGTGACTTCTCCCGGGATTCATTCTCAAGCCAACCAATAGAACGTGTTATGATCGTGTGGGTAACCCTGTGTCGGTGTTTCACACGCTACATAGATATGGTTAGGGGGAAACAATACGATTATTTTTACACTGCAAATCACACTCGTTTACGTAAGTAAATATTTGTGAAGAAACAAGATCTTGTGAGGCATATTCGAAACCACGTTGATAAACAGTCGAATCTTTCTTAAAAAGAAAAGGGCTGATAATAGAGAGGGTGGCGACGACGACAGCATAACAATAAACAAGTGAGTCACCCATAATTCCGAGTGTCAACTCAGTTCCATATACTCATTTTCTGCTTTTAATTAACACGTTTATAATTAACAAATGTCGAAATCCACGACAGACGATTTGAAAATTGTATAACTTTACCAAATGTCGCAAACTTGTCATCCAATTTTGTGAACATTAGAACAAAACAAGAATCTATTGTTTTTACAAAGAAATAAAATAATCTGTGATGAGACAAACAAATCATGCTTAACGTTTACGTAAACAAAACCGTGAAATTATATTGGTAGAAAATTGAAGCAGTGCAACTATGGTTTCAGCAATATATAAAAATATTGTTTTATATGTTGGTTGTTGGATTGTTTTTGCACTAAGGTTTTTTTTTAAAAAAGGTTACCATTAATCTTATAAGTTATTGATCATATTGGTTGTGGTTTCTTGTCTTAAACTCTCAACTCAATCGGAATTTCCGGAAACTTAGCGTTTTAACTTGAAAATGTTGTCATTGCAAAAAATAAAACGGGGGCGCGCGTGTTTGTTTTGTGGGGCGGCCATGTTTTGAGGTCGACACTTCCCGCCAAAACCTTACCCCTCCACTTATTTCTGCATTTTGATTGTTGATTGTTTTTTTTTTTATCAGTCAATGTTATTCCTGGTATTTTTTATGTTTTTATCTTTTGATTAACATGTTCTCTTATATATGTATAAAGTAATACAATTTATTCTCTCGATGCGGAGCAACTATATTATTATACAGCTGTATGCCTGTGGAAGATATTTGTATAATGATCTCGGTTGTGAATAAATTCGCAAGGTCTAAGGAGAGATTTGCAAATTGTTACGGTTGGGGTGATAAGAGGTACCGTTACTCTTGGTTTAACGGACAGTTGCAGGACCCCGGGTGTAAATTAGAGAAATAAATTGGTCGATAGTTAAATGTAATTGTAATTGCGTCATTTATGAAGTGGATTGATTTGTGAGAAGTAGAGAAGAGTGAGGTAAGGCAGTATGGCGTTGTGTTTGTATTGTACAATGGAGTGTAATGTTAAAGTTAAGAGTAGAGGAAGGGAGATGTCGGTGTGGCAACACTGGCCCCCCTCTCCGCAGGTCGATGACTGTAGAGCGCTCCTCTACTCTGTTTTGTTTGTGTGTCTTCAGTGATTCAGTGTCGAGGCCCCGTGTGTGCAGGCCCGCTCCGTATCCGTTCTCTTTCCAATACCAAGCTTCTGTATTCTGTATCCCAAGCCCTAGTCCGACTATGTAACCCTGCTTGTCCTGTTTCTCTTACAGTGCCGTGTCCGAAACCTACGAAGGACCGTTGTACTCCGTATTCCGGGCCGTGTTGTTTCGAACTGAGAGAAAGGTAGTTTGCGTGTCGGTGGAAGCGAGTTATGTAGTGTCGGCCGTCTCGACCGAGGCGGAGAAACCGCCCCGTCCCGAGCGTGGAATATCGGTGGGCCCGCAGTGCCGTGCGATGTGTCCGCGAGTGCCAGACAAGACCTGGACGAGTTAAAAGCAAGCGTCGCACAAAGTGATGGTTTCTCCATGCAAGAAAAAGTGCGATAAGAAAGGAAAGGCATCCGGAGCGCATCAGAACAAGGGTCGGTATCCAGACAGTGTTGTTACGTACCCTGCCCGTCTCCCCTCGCTTTACCTCCTTATTCACTTATTTAGATCCACCGTCCCGCTATCTCACCTTCCCACTGTGACTATACCGCTCTCATACATGTAGGTAGTCAGATAAAAACCTCGTCGGGTCGTGCGAGCGCATAGACACCGTGTATTGTCTAGAATTCTCGGCTAGACTATACAGAGTGTTATCCGACTACAGTTGTTATCAGGTGCGAGCTCCTACCCGAGTCTGTCTGCCCTGTACGATCCACTTCCCTTCCCTCGGTCGAGTATTCCGTTTCTTTTCTACACGGCATGTCTGCGACAGTCGGACGGTGGCCTCTCTTTGTTTCCCCGATTCTAGACGCAAGATCCGTTGGTGTGAAACGGTAATCCGTCTTATTAATACCGTCGGATCGAAGCCTTCAACAATGTAGGTTTCTTGACGTATTGAGTCTGATCCGGGCCCGTTATCACTTCTTGGGTATTGCAATATAAGCTATTTAAAACCTAGATGAGGTATGTGCGAGGTTACAAGCTAAGGAATTTCTATAGGAACGTTCGACTGACTTACTCTAGTTGGGTTGGATGGTTTGTAACTGTCCTAACGACCACTTCTAGTCCTCTAATCCTACTCCGGCTCCCCACTCAAATCTGTTGGTATACATATCAGTTATGTTTACACATACTTGTTGTAGCTGTCACGTTTCCGTCTATTATTGAAAACACTAATATTTATTTTAGGACCCTGTGCCATATACTGGATGTAGTTGTATGAGCCCTGTGGCAGGGCTAGGCCGTTTATATGCTGGTAAATGGACCAGTACCATTTCAGCTGCTGATGATTTCGGTTTCTATTTATCATGAATACCTAATATTAAAAAAAGGATTACCTAGTTAAGTGGCACTTCTTTAGATTGTTACTCCCCTTATGAAGAAAACAGAGGGGAGTAACAATCTGAAGAAGGTGTGTAAAATGTTCTTTAGACTGTTACTCCTCTTCTAAAAACAGAAGTGTGATATTCCTTTGTCCCAAAGTACATTGAATAAACATCACTTTGACTTAATAGTTACTTTGTTAAAATCATTTATATCCTAAAAACACAGAGGAGTAACAATCTAAAGAAGTACCAATTAAGATTTTTCTGTATATTAATAACAATTGCATTATTTATGGATACCCCTTTTCTCAGAAACCCAGATACGCTACATTGACGTCCAGATACATATACCCTAGATAAGCTACATCGATTTGTATACAGTGTGTCCCATGATAAGAGAATTAAGATTAAATATGAAATGTTAAAGTATCTATAAAGTATACAATCAAAATTGTATATTGATACAGAACAAACTTTGATTATATTTATAATATTTGCCAGTTTTTCGGTTGCTATACATGTGGACCTGAATATGCTATATTTACTGAAAGAAACAATAATTTCATTGTTAAATTAAGAATATATGTTTGAATTGACACTGATTATGATATTTACTAAACGAAAGACAAACAATCGAGTGATCTATTACATATTTTCTATTGTCACATTATTAAACTGGTAGTTTTTTACTTGTAATAGTTTTATTTCTGCACGTTCTGTCAGTTAAAATAATCAGCTAGGTTTTAAACCATTTTTCCCTGCATTTAATGTTTACTGACAAATTTACAATTCTCTTTTGGATGATTTTATCACTTTCATTTAAAGAAATTTTATGAAAAAAAGGCATTTAACATACTTAATATACATATTGTTTGTTTTGTTTTCAAAATCATACTTGTATGCAGCAAATTGATCTGACCAGTTTGTGTTGTCGATGTAAAACTGCTTCAGTAAAAATATTATTTCAGATAATCAGCTGTTGGATTAAAATACTAGGTTACAAATCAGCAGGTTATAAATACTTGTATATAGAAAGAAGTCTCTTATTCATCAACATTGTATTATTTCATTCATACAAAATTTTGTTTCTTTTACCAACTTTCTGATTAAAATACTTCTTTTTTTTGCAAAAATATGAGAGTTATGTAAATAAAGTCCTAGGAAATGAAACTGAAGAAAATTCACTATGTTTTAAAGTTCAGTAGTCTCCCTTATCCAGATTTGATGTGACCAGGTCCTTCCGGGTCACAGAAAGTCAGGATTTATCAGAATTAGTTTTAAAATGTATAACGTAAAACAAGATATCTGTAAAATGTAAAACAAGTTCTATTAATATTTTAATAAAATTGATCTTCTTATAATAGAAATGGCTTTTTATCAGGTATAGAGTGACTCACTTATTGTAAAAACAGGTTTTCCAATATGAAATTTGAATCAACTAAGGACAAGCATTTCACTAAAGTTAACTTAGTTTTTTAGTTGAAGAATAATTCTTACTAATTTGCACCTTTGATCATTTTGGATTATTTGTTAATGGATCATAAAGGTGAGTAAAATTAATAATTGGTTAATTTAAAAAAAGGTTATATTTCACCTATTACGGGCATCAGTAGACCTTAAATAATATATTATTGATATTTATTTATTTTATTTTTTTACATTAATAAAGATATAACTAAAACATCTGACAATATTTAGATCATTTCACAAAATAATTTGATTTTTAGGGTCCGTAGTCAAAACCAAGGACCCTTATATTTTCCTGCGTGTGTCTGTCTGTCCGTCCGTCCGGTCGCCTGCTCTCACGGCTACACCTTTCGTCCGATCACTTTGAAATTTGGCATGTATGTGTCTTGTACCTACCTTCATATTTTAAA
The DNA here is from genome assembly GCA_951217055.1 of Gerris lacustris. NCBI lineage: Eukaryota > Metazoa > Arthropoda > Insecta > Hemiptera > Gerridae > Gerris > Gerris lacustris. The sequence continues at coordinate 38,173,292 of OX578284.1, forward strand.
AATATAGCGACTTAAAAAAATATTTTTCAAAAAAATTAGGGTGAAAAAACTTAAGGGTTAAAATTGTTTTTTTTTTTTTTTTTTCGACACCGTGAGGGGTATATGAAAGGGTACGTTGGTTGAGCTGTTAACAAAAATATATAATTCTTTGGTTATAACTTTGATAGGGCGAGTGTAGGCAAGTTTGAAGTGGGTGTGAAACATGTCCCTCCTTTCTATCTCGCTTATGTGAAGTGCAAAAAATCTGAAAAACTTCCTGAACATTCTTCGACCAAAAGTAAAGATACCACTTTTTGGAAATTTTGAAAAAAGTATTATTTAATTTTTTATTGACAAAATGCGTTTTTTATAACTATGGTCTTTTCGATGTATTTATATGGTTGTAGTCCGGTTCAGTGGCAAAATAATACTTTATCAGAAGTTTGTTTATGTGTTTTGAGAATATCAGACCCATAGGATAGTTCAAAGTAAGCTTTTTAGCATTTTAAAAAACACCATCAATAGGGTACTACTTAAACTATACAGGGTTGCCTACGGACCCTTGCTGTGTGCTGAATAGCACACACTTGACCTGTTTATTACTAACTCCAAGTCCTTGATTGTATTAGACTTTTACTTTTTTTTCAAAATAGGGTGAATATAACCTTGTTTTAAATAAATCAATTGTTAATTTTACTCACCTTTATGATCCTTTAACAAGTAATCCTTAATTTACTGTTAATTTAATCTTAATTTAATGTATGGGGGCCGGTGTAGCCGAGGGGTTAGCGCACTTGACTTTGAAACCAAGGTCTAAATCCCGGCTGTGAGTTCAAATCCCAGAGGGGTGAGACATGTTTCGCACTGATACAGGGTGGCCACCGACCGGGAATACCGGGAAAAGTCAGGGAATTTCGGCCGACAGGGAATAGTCAGGGAATTTCGTCATAGGTCAGGGAAAATCTTCCGGCAATTAAAATCCTTATTTCATAATTTTAAAGCACAGAAACCCTAACTTTCTCGAAATTTCTAATAAAAAAAAAGAATGTTGTATTTGGAACAAAGGCAGAAGGATTAACGACCTCTATACTTAGAAATTATATCAAAAAATCCCGTCAAGTACTTACGCAGCAAGTTACTAAAAGGGTTTCTTCGGTCATAAGAAACATTCATAAGTACATTATTATTGTAATGGTTAGTGGTGGTACCCTTTTTTATTTCTTATGTATTTGTATAAGTGGATCCTCTTAAGGGTAAAATTCAAATAAAAACTGTTACTTAAGGTGGCGACGTTTCGACCTGTCCGGTCATTATCAAGCCTGAAAACGATATTTTAATTAAGCATTATGGAATAATACATATTAATATTGCACTTGTAATCATCAGAGAAAAATACACTATATAATTTGACATTTTGGAAAAATTATACCTTTACAATACTGGAGATACTCCTAGGGTTAAGTCATATTTAAAAACATAGGTAAGAACTTATTGTTCTCTTGTCTACATTGTCTTTTATAAAAAGTCATCTTTTACCCGTCATCTCTATTCTAGAAAACACCAGAACAAACAGGGAACTATTAAAAAGACATTCATCCATGTTATACTAATTCATCCATATCATTTAGTGATAGAACCTATTGTATAATTTGACAGTTAAAAAGTTTACCTTCTCGCAAAAAACGGTGTAATCATATAAAAATATTTGTAATGGTAACTCTTAACACATATTAGAAGCATGCACAACTTCAGCATCACAGATAATAACAATTTAATAATTATAGCAGAGTAAAAATAACATTAATAACATGAAATTTTAATTAGTTTTTTCATGCTGAAGTAGGTCAGGGAAAAGTCAGGGAATATTGTCAAGCTATATTAGTGGCCACCCTGTGATAATCTCATCGATTAGATGAGTAAAGTGGCTGGATAACCCCCGCCCTGTAATGACCTAAGCTGTTAGACGGGACTAAAACAAAAAACAAAAAAAAAAAAAAAATGAATTTACTGTATAATTTTGTATGGGTTGGAATTAGGAAGACTACTTTGAGTGTCAAATTTGATATTTGTTAGTTAGCAACTTTAACCTTTAGCAGGCAAGATGTGAACTAACCGAATGGTCCAGGTTTATTTCATTGTTATAAACACAAGTGTATAGAAATTTAAAGTTTCTATTTATCCTGGACTTAGAAATTCTTACAGTACCACATGCTTATCTGAATGCATATTAGATTATCTAGTGTTTAGCATCTTAGGGAATACAAGAAGACTGTAGAGGCAGGATTGTGATGTGTACTAACGAGTGGTATACTTTGTATGTTTAGGACTGTTATCTACGGGTAAGTCTAACAAGCCGTTGGCCGGTAAGAAGATCTACCTGGACGTGAGGAACCAGACTATCTCAAGGAAACTAGAACAACAGATCGTTTCACTCGGTGGTGTAAGTACCTCACTTCTTGCTTTTATCTTTAACTATCAACTAGTGCTTCATTCACACGTGACTCACTCTTAATTTATTTGGTTTCACTGATAATATATCAGGCTGTAAACACAAATTATGGTATTGCGGAAAGAGGTTGTAAATCCTCTAAAATAATTAGTTGATTGAGTGGTTTACTGAGGGGAGTTTGTTTAAAGGGATTAGACAGAAAGTATAAATGGATCTGTCTGTTCAAAGTGCAACGTGTCTGTCTGTACAGTTATGAGGAATGTGAGTGAAGGTTGCACTTTGTTCTGCACTAAAAAATTACCCCACTACTTTATACTTATCAGGGTTAATATATAAAAAAAACAAGCATTTGATTACACTGTCTGAATTTTATCATTGGTATAATCTGTAATCAATGAAGATTTTGTGTTAGGAGGTTGCCTTTATAATGTTCACACTGTGTGAGTGTTTTGCACGTAATACAAATTATTTGGTTACATGTTAATAATTTTTAGTGTTAAATACGGTTTGAACCACTAATAAGACAAGTTGGCTGAAATTATTCCACTGTTTTGAATAATATAAATTATCTCTCCACGTAAACTGGCTAATTTGTTTATTTTAATGAAGGAGAAGTAGAGTTTCGTTACATAAATGAAAACCAAATTAAGTTAATGATGACAATTAACGTTTCATTCATATAATATAACTCTACTTCTTCCATATTCCAGCACTGATGATGGCCTTATGAAGGCTGAAAGCTGCTTTGTAATTTAGAGTAAACTAATTATCTAGTTTACATGGAAAGACAATTCATATTATTCATTAAGGTGATTTCCATAGACGCTCCCATATCTACAATACTCCGCTGTTGTTACAATTTCCTCGTTATTTCTCTATTTTGTTTACAGAACAACCGACGATGTTGTAACACAACTGTGTTGGTGGGCTAAAATGTAAATGTACGACTAGTTTACATTGTTCTCAACATTGTTAAATAATGTTCTCTAAAGGGTCTGCCTTGAAATTCAACTCACCAAATTAATGTTAAAGAAGTAAGGGAGAAAAGACAGACAATGTTGCCTCCCCTGCCAACTTAGACAGCCCAAACAGTTAGTTTCTTTCTTATTATTAACCCCAAATGAGCAAAGTTATTTTTGCAATTTATCTGGACGATTGAAGATTTCGTACTGAAGAGAATAGTCTGGTTTTGAACCTGCAGAATGATTCATGATATTAGTTTATGGATAGTAAACTTAACCATGTTTGACCATTTGAATTGTTTTAAGTTAAAATTTTCTTGAATTCACCATTTCTTTTTAATTTATAAAAATACAAAATTAAAGAATAGAATTAAAAGGAAGAAACAATTGAGGTTTACTAAGGCAGTCTTGGAACGACCAGCCTAACAACCATCCATGTTAAGCCATAGACCAGAGTGGTAACGACCAAGTCCTAGTCATATCGGTTAATTAACCACTACCTTAATTTAAAAGTTGAAAACATTACTATCCTCCTTTTCCAACACAAAGTGAAATTTTATTTGAATAGTAAAATTAGTAAACAAAAGCACTCGCAATAGCTTCACACTCAAACCAAACCAGCTTATATTTATAACCTTGTCGATGACTACCTTCCATCAGTCCCCTAGGCATCAATAATTGTTTAAAGCCGCCATAACACTTTTTAAAGGCGCCTGACACTAAGATCATCGAAGCACTGACAGGTTAGTAATTCCAAATGCACCCTAAGGTCACTCTTTAGAAGATTACATGTTGTTAAATCCAGAATATTCTCGTATATTTTTCAGCCTAAAATATAATGATGTAAACATATTTGTTTCCAAACTAGCCAAATACCTGCATTCCCCTTAAGAATGTGTATTGATCAAATTATAAATTATGAAAACAGACCACATAAATTATATTTTTCTATGTTATAAGCTAGAAGCGTTAAAATGATTAGGATACGTAAGAGGTTTTGACGTTTTAATTACTTAAGTTTATAGTTTTATTCTTATTGACTTTTCTTTGATTAAATAATAAGCCCCTCTCCTTATATACTATACCTTCTTATAGTCCAGGAGATAGCGTGCAAAAAAGTGTCTGACTAAATCAAGCTAGAATATATGGATGGCTACATTCATCTGTGGGACATAGCTTGGCAATAGACATTTGTAAATAACAAATCAGTGGAGTGCGGCCATGTCCCGCCCTTTGTGGTGGACAATGTGATTTTCATGATCCTGAGTAAGAACTTAGTTAGTAGACCAATAATCAAGTTGATGGTTGTTTGTCACTTCCCAAGTGTTCCCCTGTCAAGGGTCAAAATACCATTTACTTGATTATTGGTCTACTAACTAAGTTCGTGCTCAGGATCATGAAAATCACATTGTCCACCAAAAAGAGTAGGGCATGGCCGCTCTCCACCGATTTGTTATTTACAAATGCTCATTGCCAAGCTATGTCCCACAGGCGAACTTAGTCGACCATATATTCTTAATAGGTACCAAAACATTTACTTATACACAAAATTCTAGCTTGATGTTAGTCAGACAGTTTTTTGCACGCTATCTCCAGGACTATTAAGAATCAAATTTCAAATGTACTTTCTTTTAGTAAGAGATAAATAATTTTTTTTGTTAGATTAAGGGTTGATGGGCTGGGTTAAATCTCTCTGGTTAGGTTCCGTAGTCAAAAATGAGGACTGTCTGTAACGCACCTTATCTCCGAAAGTAGCTAACACATAAAAATTTGAAACTTTATGTTATGTGTAATAAAATAACCCAATCACAGGAAAATTAATGGTAAGCCCAAGAAACCATCCCCCAAAACTAGGTTTTTTTTTAATTTATAATGGAAATGCATTATTTATTAATGCATCAAGACCCTATACAACAATTCATAATATTTACGAATATATATTTGGTTACTTTTTTGTAACAATTTATCTTTGCGTCCTATGTCCTTAAAAATTGCGTTTTTAGCGTACCCCCCCCCCCCCCATATTTTGTTTTTCCAAGAAATCAACGAAAAATTGTGGAAAAAATCTTATAAAAAAATGGTTTTGAAGAAATGTTTTATATATCGCATATTTTACTAGAAAGCAATTCTCCCCCCCCCCCAAAAAAAATTATCTTTAGAACAGATTGTGTTTGGAACACTTCAGGATAGTTTCACTATACAAATGGCGTTTATGACGTTATAATTATTTATTCAAAACATTAGCAGTTTAAATTTGCGCCATTGAGTTTGAAATGACCGCCAACTTGATACGGCTGGGCCGATTTTACTGGTTAACGAACTCGTCCTATTTGTTAAATTGCCTACGGACCCTTTATGCTGGATGAACGTACCTGGCCGATTTATTTTTTCGTCCTTCTCTATTGTATTCCATTGCAGACCGACTTTAATTAAATCCTGCCTTTATGTACTATCCTCTGTAGAGTGAGTTTTAACTTTTGACAAGGACCCTTTGTGTGTGCGAATTTTAACTTTTGACAAGGACCCTTTGAGTGTGTTGGATGAACGTACTTGGCCGATTTATTTTTTCGTCCTTCTCTATTGTATTCCATTGCAGACCGACTTTAATTAAACCCTGCCTTTATGTACTATCCTCTGTTGGAGACGAGTTTTAAATTTTGACTGGGTGGACAAATATTGAAGAAGAGCCTATGGGAGCTCGAGATTTTTACACCTAACCTTCTAGACTTCAAAAGCTTGAGCTTTCTTTTGGCATCCTATAATTTTTTTTCGGTTTTCCCGCGTTGTCAAAAATTAAAACTCATCTCGTACAGGATTTGATATGATAGCCTTTCAGAAATGTCTACTCACGGTGGGACAATGCTGTAACTTTTTTTCATGCATCCAAACTTTGGCGTATATCAAACTAGGCTATAAATCAAATTGTTAATATAATGTGCATCATAGTGAATCTTCAAAGTGATGCCAAAAACGGCATCCCGTTTTTACGGGACGGTTGCCCACCCTAGTTATGTGATAGCGATAACACAGCTAAACTCTGTTTAGTTTTCTAGTGTTCTGTTTTTCTTCCAATTTCGTTCAGAATTTGGAATACTTATAATTTGACATATACCGTATTTTATTAGTATTAATAAAATAAAAAAATAAGTACATATTAGATAAAGTTTTAATACGAACGTATTTTAATAAGTGTATTTTATTACTTATATAATAAACAATACAATATTGGAGTCGAAATAGAAATCTATCTATAATAAAAAAATATATAAAGCGATAAAACAACCCTTCACAAACGATAAGTCCAATTAAAGGTATTTCAATCAGAAAATGAAAACAATAATGGCATCCCTCTGTTTTGATTTGAACTTGGATTTTCTATATAATAAACAACATAACCTGACGGATATCAACAATAGTTTTGAGTTGTAGTATATCAAACTCAATGCATCAACTTTTTTTTTTTTACAACAATGTTAAGCCTCGACCAGACTGCTGAACCGAACAGAGGAAACGAGCCGAGCATTAGAATCTGCGCATGCCCAGTCTGAGATGCGCAGGTGCACTTTAGACTGTGCATGCGCAGAGACCAATGCTCGGCTCGTTTCTCTGTTCGGTTCGGCAGTCTGGACGATGCTTTTCAAATTCTCGTTGACAGGCTGCGCGCGCATTGTGTAACAAGTTTGATGTATTAATAACATATGGACATTATATGGGAGGTTTTTAAGTTACATAATCGGCCCCATGATATGAAATAACGTTTGCCGTATAAGGCAGGTGGAATCATGGGGTGGTCACGGCAATGGTGTGTGTAAATCAACATTTGTTTATAACTGCCCTGGCGAAAGAAAATTTGATATTTGTGAACATTACGTGTTTATATGATACGTGTTGTTAATTGATGATCTGTAGATTTCTTTATTAAGTATCACTATAATATTTGTTGCAAGAATCCGAACTATCTAGGGATCCTGCGGTGGCGGTATGGATCCTGATAGCGGGGAGGCAGAGATCCTGGTAGAGGGGGAGGCGAGGATGGAGAGGGCCCTGTCTGTCTTTTATTGTTTAACATTGATTTGATAAAAATGTTGTTTTCTAAATTACAGAGTGAGCCGTGTGTGGTAAACGGACGCATATGAGAGAATGTGTGTTGTTACATGTTGTGTTTACAGGCTGTTCTAGTAGTAGTGGTGTCAGCAACTCTTCTCGTTTTTATAGAGGTATCACCCCTATTTCATTTTTATAATTCTTAATTTTATTTGTAATTGTGTTTTTTAGGCAATTACTGCAAGTAAGTAGAAGATTTTCTTTTAATTTATTTGATATAATACGTCGTGTATAAGGCTTATCTATCTGTATATTAGACGTACCGTTTCCCCCATTTATAAATCTCATGTTTTTCACGTTTTCATCATTATTTTACCCTATTGTTTTTTATTTCGGTGATTATGTTTGTATAATTTATTTGTGTGTTATAATTTAGATTTTTGTGTGTAAATTTGACTTTTATAACAGCTCTACATTTTTCTGAATAATTATTTTGTTTTTATTTTATTTTTTTCAGATTCTTATTGTATAATAAATATATTTTTACGTATATATGTACTATGTGTTTTATATGTATGTATGACAGTATGAATTAGGCCTTAATTAGACTAACTGAACTTGCCTTACGAAATGCCAAGTTGCATATTCTCACCTGCAAGTCAAAGAGCAATTCCAATTCGGATATAAAACTTATTGAGTTGTGCAGACTTCAGTCTGTTTTTAGATTTAAAGACAACTTTAAAATCCTTTCTTGGAAATAGCGAAGAATTACAGTTTTTACAATTTCAGGTATCAAGATTTAAAAAAAAAAACAAAAAAAACAGACAAAACTTACGTAGCATTTACCGTAGAAAGCGAATCCAAACTAACTCACCCGAATTCGTCTGAAAGGTCAGTCAAATTCAAAAGTTTTGGTTCGGTCGGGCGTACTTATTCTGTTTTTTTTTGTGGCTTTGTTATCATTTCAGCATCGAAATCTTTTATCTATTCTCAATAATTTTTCATGGAGATGATGAAATTTAATCCAAACCAGAAATCACGAAAAGCGAAAGTGACAGCATTGGGGCAATAATAGCGACTGTAGTATACGTTTGGACGACCCTAATTCGGCTGCAGTGAACGAGAGTAAGGTCGGGCGTTAGTATAGGCCGATTACGGATCCTATGTCTGTAGGGTCGGCCCAATACTTTGTTCTAGTAGAGTAGACAGTTGTTTCTCAACATTATTCGACATTTTTGGTACTAAGGAGAAGGTTGGAAGTTTATCAGGTTGCGATGTTGATCCCTTTGAGAAGAAAGAAAGAAAGGACTGGAAACCGTATAGATATTCTACGGCACAACAATCTACTCGGAACAAATATCTTATCACTGGTATTTATTTACGTGCATTAACATGGTTTAAGGCCCCATACACTATGTGATTTGTTGAACAATGAAATACTAAAAGCAGGTTTAACAAAAATTAGTTTAAAACCAAGCTCAGAGGAAGGAGGGATAGGTTTTTAAAATATACCTTAAGTAAGAAAAATAATTAACAAGCAACTAGTATGTATTTTCTCACAGAACATTGTTTCGGCATAAACTTAAAGTAGGTACAATTTGACCTGGTAAATGCGAAATAACACCAACTTAAATATAATGAGGTAGATATGAAGCAACAATCTAATGGGACAACTTATCACTGTTGACTATTAACACAATATACTATAACCAAACTAAACTATAATAAGAAAACATAATTCTATGTTCGATCCTCAACACGCAAAATTATCACCTAAAGAAACTGAGGTTGCGTAAAGCCTAAGCTAAAGAAAAAACCTCCCGTGAGGGTGGCAGACTCTCCTTTAACTACCATCTTTGTTTATTCCTGTTACTCCGTGTCTTGTATCTATGTGAACAAGTAATTTTTAAATCTAGATTTAAACTTATATTAAAACTTTTAAGAATTACTCGTAACGCATCTTTACAATAGCTCTACAAATCTTAGGACTGATACAAATTAGTTTTGGTAACAAATCTGTTCAACAAGCTTGTTAGACATAGCCACGCCAGAAAATCAGTCGGAAGACCGTTCCTCACACGGTACGACCTGTTTTACAACAAATCGTATATTGGTCGTGTATTGGGGGGGGGGGGGTAGTACATCGTTAGTTAGATCGGTCCTAAGATTTGTAGATCTATATTTATATATTTGTTAGGCAATACTGCGCTTTGATTGACGTATTTCTAAGTTGAAACTAATTTTTGTCAAACCTGTTTTTAGTCGTGTGTCAAGTTGTTCAATCAATTTTTCAACAAATCTCACCGTATATGGGGGCCTCATACTCAGCGGAATTTGAAACGGGAAATGAGTCGGTGTGGGAACGGCAAAGTGTTTGTAACCTTGGCTATGGTAAGCCTGGGGAAGGTAACGACACATCTGTTGTTCTGTGGCTTTTAAGTAAAGGACCGGAGCGTTTGTTTGTCGGCGAAGGGGGAATGTAGTGTGTGTGTAGAAATGAAAGGCTTCTCATAGACAGGATGTTTTCTTGTCACTCATACTAGCTTCTTCCACTCCGTTTAAAAATACTTCAATTTTCTATATTAGGAAGACTCGGGCAAGCAAAATAACACTTACCATATTCACCGACTTTAATATTGCTCTCGTAACCATTTATATTAATCACACAAACACAGCATCATATTTTTTTAAAGCACCTCAGGAAAGAAAAAAGTAATTTTTAGGGTCCGTAGGCAAAACCAAGGACCCTTATAATATTTTTCCTGCGTGTGTCTGTCCGTCCGTCCGGTCGCCTGCTCTCACGGCTACATCTTTCGTCCGATGACTTTGAAATTTGGCATGTATATGTCTTGTACCTACCCACACATGTTAAAAATATAGTGACTTAAAAAAAATATTTTTCAAAAAAATTAGGGTAAAAAAAAACTTCTTTTTTTTTCGACACCGTTACGGGTATCAAATGAAAGGTTACGTCGAGCTGATTACAAAAATATATAATTCTTTGGTTATAACTTTGATAAGGCGAGCGTAGGCAGTTTTACAAAAGTCTCAGTTCTTCTCGTCTACTAATACTGGTCCATCATCCTCTAGTCAGGGTGCCAATCAAAAAAGTGGGAAATGAGGTATACATAAAATGTTTTTGTTGATTTTGGTTGTATTTAAGGTGTATTTCAAAAATCCGATTGATGCCACTCTGTCACCCTTGAGCAATTTGAGAAATTCAAGATGGCGGCCAATATGTACAAAATTATATGCTTTTGCGATTTTATCAGAATTTTTACAGTCATCATTACCTTTTTTAGGTTCATTGGAGACTATCAGCTCAATCATAGTACCATATTTGGTTAATGGACCTCACAGGCGTCGTCGCCGGGGAGGGGAGGGGGGGGGGGGGTGTCCCCCTCAATGTTTAAGATGCAAAAAAGAATTTTGCCGAAAAACAAAAAATAAAATATCCAACCCGTTTTTACTTTTCTACATGTATATTATTATATTATGTAATTGAAAAAAATGTGATCGTTCTGAAGAACGAAAATTTGAAGCTATGTGATCGTTCTGATGAACAACAATTTTTATGTCTCTGATTTCAAAAATTCCCAGACAGAAATTCGGTTTAGACATCAGGGAACATTTTTGGTTCCTTGTCTGTCTATCGGTCTGTTGCTAAATTTTTGTGAACCAACATACTTAAAAACTACTAATCTGATATTATTGAAATTAGGATGGTAGGTCATAATTAGCCCATCTTTGGTCCCATATATGTTTAACCTTCTGCACCCATTTATTTCTCTTCCACATGCGCACAAACATACATAGTTCGATGTTAGTCGTTATTACATTTTTAAAATGCAGTAAATTTGCAGCAGCATAAGTCCAACCGCAATTCTGAACTTTCAATAGTTTCTCAGATATAACACTTCATAAATTGGCAGTTTTTCCAAAAAATTGAAAATTTAGGTATTGCTCTCGTTTCGGGCCGAATATCGGCATAAAACCGCTCACCTACGAAAAAGTAATAAGAAATGAAGTTGTATCAAATTTGATTGGCTTCCTTTTAAGCGTTTTCTGCTGACTTAACGAATAGGCGGAACCGGTGGCCGTTTAGGGTGTCAACGGATGCGTCCCCTCCATACAGGGAGAAACAGACCCTTCTCTCCAGATTCGTCTTTCATATTATAGAACGCCCACAAAAATCTAATATTCATTTTTTTTTTATCGCAACAGAACTATTGGGCCTACAGCATTCGTTTGTACTGTCAAGGAAGCTAATTAAATTTACTACAACTTGATTTCTTATGAGTTTTCTTGTAAGAGAGCGTTTTAATGCCGATATTCGGCCTGAAACGAGACCAATACCTAAAATTTTCATTTTTTGGGGGAAAAAAACTCCTACTTTTTGAAGTGTCATATCTCGGAAATTATTGAACGTTCAGAGTTGTCGTTGAGCTTATGCAGCTGCAAATTTACTGCAATTTAAAAATAGTAACATCGAACAACATAGTAAACGAGTTATGTGGCAACAACTGAAAGAAGCCCGACAATTTTTCAGTTTACTTTTGCTACGCAGCGAGCACATGTTTTTCGAAGCTGCATACTTAGGATCACATTACCCTAACTAGTCCTAACAACTTATCAAATAATACTAGCCCATAAAACAAGTAAAACAGGTAAAATAAGTTTTCATTATAAATCCCTTATATTCATCCATTTATTTTGTAAGGGTAAATTAAATAGATAATTAATAAAATTTAAAAATTAATGTATTAATTAATTTGTTAGAATATTTTTTTATTGGTACAGAGTCTATGTGCAAAGTTTCAGCTCGATTGGATGACTGGACGTGAGTTAATTATAGCCCTCCAAAGATTTTATGCCAATTAATTAATTTTATTTTATTAATTTTTAAATTAAATTAATTAATTCATCTTTATAAAAATAATTAATTAAATTTGAAAATTAATTATTAATTTATTTAATTAAAAAAGACATACGAAACATTTCTTGTTCCGTGTCTGTCTGTTGATCTGTCCACAATTTTTGCGAACCAACAAGTCATAAAAACTATACGTATCCAATTTTAATGAATTTTGGATGTTAGGTCATAATAAGCTCATTTTTGGTTCTATATAAGTTTCATCCTTATGCGCTCATTTGCTTGTCTTCCACATACGCACAAACAGACAATTAATTTCGCCTATATCTTCAAAAGTACTCATATGTTTTTATGATATTTGGGTGGTTTGTCGAAAGTAGCCCGCAGATAGTCCCAGATTAATTTAAACCGTCTGCGCACTTTAAATTTTGCTAAAATTAGACTTTAATTTATCTAAAAAAATCAAAAAAATTTTGTTAGATATAAAAAACGAGGAAAATTAAATAATTTTGACAATTATTGGTTGTAAATGCATAAAATCATTTAAGCATCCACGAAATAGGACGCGAGAAAGCTATGTGCCACACCAATTGGCAGTTTTTTTTTTTTTTTTTTTTTTTAGTGAATATATGAGTGAATTTTGTATTGAAGCCTTGTTTGCTTTTTTTAAACATTTTTTTGTATGGTTTTAGATAAAACATTTTTTTTAAAGAGGTTACTACCTATCCTATACTGAATAAAGGATGGGAATCCTGCTTTTTTTAAATAAATAAAACATAATAAAATAACATACAATTTTTATTCAAACCCATTCTAGGCCTCAGATTCGTGTTCCTTGACATCAAAAACCTAAGAAATTATGTATCGCACGCCCATATTGAATCTAATCAGAAAACCTTAAATTTTCAATATTTTTTTGCCACCATTTTGATTTTCCGAAAATGCTCAAGGGTGACAGGGTGGCATCACTCGGATTCTTAAAGTATACATATTATTGAACAAAAAAACGTAAAAAAATTTTATGTATACGTTAATTCCAGGTTACCATAAAAATAGCCATTTGGCACCCTGACTACTCGTCCAGTAATACTGGTTCATCATCCTCGTCTTTTACCCTTTATTTTAAATTTTTTAAACTTTCTTATCTAGGTCTGTAGGGTAGATTTACCCTATAGACCTAGATAAGAAAGTAATACTGGTAATTTTAACCGAAGAGTAAAAATAATAGGACTTGGTTAAACCGCAGTCGTAGGTTTGTTTTACTATAGCTTTACTGGTCGTACACGAAATCTTAAGTCGCAATAAACATTAGGCAGTGTAATGAACGATCACTGACGATTATCGCCGGCTGTTGTGCGACGTGAGACACACTAGTATCGAGAAGGTATACCCCCTCCACATTTTCATGTCTCGAGTCATCCAGTTTACATAAATAAATATTAAATTATACTTTTTTTTATTTTTATTTTGGAACCATTCTTTTAATAATTTAGTATTGCATTTTAATAATATATTCGGCTTTGTTTATAACCTGAACGGAACGCAGCGCAAGCACACAAGGAAAAAAGGAGGGTTGGCATGCAGCGACGCTTCTACGGCTTCCTACAGCATATTGCTATCTATATAGCTCAAAATGCGCGACAAAAACGCGTGCTATGAACCCATCTTAAGCTTTGTGCCTCCTGAAATGATATTTAAGACTGCTATTACCAAGTATTATGTGGAAGTTACCGCCGGCCACTCCTGAGTAATGGCGTCGTTTATCAGTGTACTCGTATATAGTATACGCGGTCGTGCTGATAACTAAATATCAATCAATATCTATCGCGAAAAATTAATCGTTGCTCCGGTGTAGATATATGTCGCCTGCCTTCTATTTGATATAAAACAGTAAATAGTAAACTGTTGCTTAGTTAGTCCCTATTTTCTCATCAAGACGGAAAATAATGAGACTAGAATTTCTGATATGGCAGAATTATTCGATTGGCAGGCATTTACATTTTTTTTTTGTGCTGCTGTTTTTTTGTGCAATATTATGATGGTTAGGAAGTTAATAATTTATCTCGATTGTTCTGGGTTTGAAACAGGAAAATCTTGTTTGTTTATCTTTGTCTGCACTTGTAACGACTCAGAGCTCCTCCCTACACAGGAAACTCTTGTTTGCGCTTGTAACGACTACGAGCTCCTTCTTCTCCTTACACAGAAAAATAATTAAAACTAGTTTTAAACTTTCGCCTTTTTTTTTCTTTATTATAAGAATGAAGATTCTTTACCATTAGTAACTTGGTTGTAGGAAGTTGGCTTTAAACCGCAAGTAGTCCATCTTTCGTTTACTCAGGATTGAGTGATAAACAAAAGTGGTTTGAACGAACTTGGGATTGTCTCTACTGCTCCATTGGCCTTTTTAGTGCTGTTTTAGAGATGCTGTAGGTTCCTCGGCCCCAAGTCGACCGTCTGCAGTTGAAATCCTTTGTTTTTGTTTATAGGTCGGTTATTTGGCAGGACCGACGACGGCTTTCTTCTTATGTTATTTAGCCGACACTTGCTTATCTGTACACTACTATTCGGGTTATCATTGAAGTTTAGTTATTCAGTTGTAGCGTTGCCATACTAGGTTCTGGGGGAGCGAGGCTATAGCATCTCAGTTTTATCCCAGTTACCTAGTTCGAGTTTGTGACCTAGTTGTTTGTTCGAGTTTGATATTACATTCAAATACAAGATTGTAATTGTTATTTGCCTTATGTTAAATATTATGGATGATGTTTAAGTGGACTGATGACTTGGAACTTATTGCTATAGGCAAAGATTCAACAAGTTATACATATAAACAAGAATTCCCGATTTTCGACTAAATTGCACGAAAGACAAAGGAGAATTGATAAGGCTTTGGTAGTAGACTTAAGGAAGGGCGAGTAATAGTTTTGAAGACGGAGTATGACGAGCCCAACATTAAAACTTTCCATATAATATTGTGTTGCGAGGTATTGATTGGATGCCGATGTAGGGCCGTAACTAAGGTAACGTGCCTCCTCGCGGGGGGTCCACGCTTTTTTCCCTTTTTTTTTTAAAAAAAAAAAACGCTTACTGTTGACTAAGTGGCGTAACCAGTTAATTCGTTGGTCAGCCTCTTACAGTTACCCGGAAAAATATTTATACACTTTATACAGAGAACCGTCTTTACATTTTGCTCCACTGTCGTATAATTAATTAGGTCTTATTGACTGTTTACCCACTACTATCAGAATTCCTTAATTCCATATCAATCTATACTTATCCCTCCCCCCGCTTGCCTTTGACGAAAAATTTATCGAGACTATGGATGGTGCTTATTCTGCCAATTATGTGTCTAGTGATTATATTATGTTACTGATTACTAGTGAACATTTACCTAGGATCCCTCTCGACCGAATATGTTTATTATTGTGAAACGTCGTTTATTCGATTTAATAATAAAACACGGATGACAAATACGTTTGGTATTGCTTTCGCAATCCCATAAGGGGCGACAGCGCAACAGCCTAGCCATCTTTAGACGCGTCATCACCTTTTCGTGAAGAAGCAAGAATTAAGGTGGGTTTCACAGCAAGCGTTTTTTATGTGCGTTTCGTTTGGGCTATAATAGATAAACATACTATACTCATGAAGCCTTGGAGACGTCACTGCATGTCCCACCCTTCCTTTCTTGTGAACTTACGAATCGTTCCGTTCATGTTATATTATAAACAAAGGCAAATATATAATATTACAATATCGTATTAACTTTTTAAAAATAAGTGTATGTTTAATATATGCTACGTAAATGAATGTTTCGAAAAATGAAATAAAAAATATAAACAAGAGGGAAGAAGACTGAAAGGTTTCATTCAGGTTTGCGGGAAAGTTGGTTCCGAACCAACTTTTCTCGCGTCATAAATCATGACAATTTCAAGCAGTATCTGTGATTACTGTTTATGCACTTCTTGTCAATCAAGTCATTGCAAAATCTTGCATTTATATACCTTATAACATGTAATTTTGTAGTTGCAATTTTCTAATAAAATTTAAAACAAAAAGTCATAAAAACCATAGATTATTCTGAGGCTCTTCAAAAACGCGTGCTATGAACCTACCTTAAGGGAAAATAAAACCTAGGGATACGTTTGTGGATCTGTTAAAAAGCAGAGAGAGAATTATTGTCGTCCCCGATATTGTCTCCTGGGTTTTCGTAGACATGCATAGTTTTTCTCGGAGGCCCTCTCACTTTTCTTTAATAGTGAGAAGGAAGTCGAATCGGATAAAATTTTAAGTGATAGGCACTTGAATGTTTAAACCGTATTATCACTTTTCAACAACTCCGAAGTGGATTAAAAAAATAATAAATAGAAAATTATTAGTCAGCGATGTTAATGAATTTGTACGTCTGCGATTCTCGTCAGTACGGTATCACGAGACCCCGTCATGAAAATTGACACGAAATGTGTGGCACATAGCTTTTTCGCGTACTTTAATGAAGTTATACTTTTTATAACCCACCAAATTTTAAAATCTGTCAACATTGTTTTGATTTTTTACATGAATAAAAGTATCAATTGAGCAAAATTTTTTGAGCGTGGACGGTTGAAATTAATTATCATGGGACTACCTGTAGTACATTCGATAAACCATCTAAATTTCTTATGCATCATTACAATCGGACTAGTACTTTTTAAGATATGTTAGGTCTCAAAATCATAAGACAGACCAACACAGTGAACAAACATGTTCCCTGATGTCTAAAACGGATTTTTGTCTAGGATTTTTTTTTTTAAATCGGAGACAAGAATGACGCTCTTCGGAACGATCTCATTTCTTCCGTTACCTTCAGTAAGCTTGGAAGCAGAACTGATATGAAGCGATGAATCCGACAGATTTGGAATTTGTCGGAGTCAATGTAACAAGAGAGTGAAGATAGGAGTTGATGGTGGCGCCTCCTACACAGTCCTAACTGATAATTAGGGGCTAGATGCGGTTTCCTATAATTACTGTAATATTGCCGTTTCAAATACAGGTCTTTCGACTCACAATTTTAAAATGTCGGTGGTCATCTTTTTACACTCTGAAACTTGTTTTGCTGTTGCCCCCCCCCCCCCCCCCATTTTATTCTTGAAATTTGTTCAACATTTCGTTAATTTCTGAAATCGCTTTAAATATGAAGATAATAAGTTAGGTTTACATTCCCCTTGTGAAAGGGCGAGAGGAAATAAATAATTGTTCGGGAGCGTTGACTGGACAGGTGGTAGACGTGTGCATGAAACGTCACCTTGTAGAGAGCTGTTGCATCCATTTCACCTCCACTTTTCACCTCCTAAATCTTATTTTTTTGGTTTTAACTGAAAAATCTAAATGATAGTTTAAAGGTAATAAAGAAATTGTGAAATGAATGACAATACACGGCATTGTTGAACTTGTATTAAAAAGCATGGAGCATTAGGATATGGAGGAGTGGACTTATTTCCAGCTCTGCGCTCTTATATACAAGTCCTAATTATTAGCGGAAAATAATTTTGCCAATGTTAAATATCTTGGTTTTCTTTTCCCTTATCGTATCGGCCGCTTTTCTTTGTAGGTTTTTATATTTTATTTGATTAATAGTTCTTTATGCACTTCTTCAGGCAAAATGTTTACCTCCAATTCTATGGACAACACTTTTTATTGTAACATATAAAAGTAAATTGTGGTTTGTTAGACAGCGACTACTTTTAGGCAGGTAATGGTAATATTAATATTGTTTACGTTTGCTTATCGACTGGTTCTTGTGAAGAGTGAAGTGGGGTTACTGGGTTACCCTGGTGCAAGTGTTGTCGGGTAGGGTATATGGTCGGAGTGTTGGCAGACCTGCAGGCGATGGTGGCGCCTCAAAGCGGGGCTCCGTTGCAAACAATCCTCTCGCTCTCGCCCGACCAATCACAGTATGGCAGAAAGAAACCATCTTGTGAACGCGTACAGTTACGTCAAGTGACGCAGCGCTACACTCTCAAGTTATACTCTTTATTTCTATTGAAACAGTTCATTTGTAATTTCTCTTTGTTTACTCGTATTTATCTGTGGCTGTGGAATCGTTTGTGTATTTTCGAGAGCTGAACTGGACGCCAGGATTGTTCTAGCGTGCTAACAAGTAAGTAAAAATGTGGTGGAGTCGCTCTGCCGATAGTTTGGTTCGGGTCCCTGCCGTCCCCTTAAGACCCGAGTTCGCTTCTCCGCTTTCTACGCCCGATTTGCTGCAACGTCGACTCTCGGCCTCCTGTATGACGTTCGCGAAACATTTAAAAAGTGACGGTCCGAGGTCTACTCGCTAGTGGAAGACGTGAGCCGATAGGGCCGTCGGTCGAGTTTTCCCTGGTATCGGTCGCAACTCGCCCCGACCATTAGTATCGTATCGTGTCTACCCAACCGTTTATCCCGTCGCTCCGTGTGATTTTCCCCCGCACGGTTAAACGGTAATCGAAGGATTGGGAGGTAAGGCACCTCTGGCCAAGTCTTGTGCTGCTAGTTTGCCAGTGTTAACAGCAGGCTTATCATTAGAGACGTTACCCCGATGCCGGGTCTTATCATATCGCCCTCTGTTTCGTTTTGCCAGTTTTAAGGGATTTTAAAAGTTAACAAACCACGGTGAGTCGACGGATATGCGAAGAAATATGTTATCGATTTGATGCGGGAGTCGAGTGTGGAACCCTCCTTCACACCCGAGCACACTGTATTTTAGAGCGTATTATTCTGGGCGTATAGGGTCCCTGTTTCGTCTACCCTACTATCGTTATTCGCGAATTAAAACTGTTCGGACGGTTAGAGTGGTCTGACCGTCGTATTTACATCTAACCTGTTTACTTAAAACCTTTGATAAATACCGATGTTTTCGTAGTGTAGTTTGGGGGATCGACTATTTTTTACTTGTGGCAAGTCGTATCTAACCAGGTAAACATGGGATCTTGACTAACCAACTTCTCGCCCAGTTTAGTGCATTTTCTACTTAAAAAATGATGAAGTGTTGATTCTTTCGAATTGTCAATTTAACCGAGTTTTATATAAGCCCAACTGTGTAGAAATTTCATGATATTGTTGGAAATAACTTGATATCGGTAGTTTCGTGGGGATTGTTTTTAACAAATTTTATATAATACGTTTATGAATGACTATTATCTGGCAAACAAACTTGGATTGCAAACTGGGCTCTTGACCTGATAACTAGGTGTTTAAAAAGTATTTTGTGATAATTTACAACCGTTTTTTCTCCTACACCGACATTTGACATGCTGAGTAAAAAAATGCATGTTATTTCCATTCTGACCATAACTAGGTTTAAGAAACCCAGTGCTCAAGCTTAGTCACTAGGTGACAATTAGTTCTTAATTTGCATATTATTTGCTTAATATGTGTGCTTTTCTCCTGTCAAATGTTGCTCAGGGGCTTTATGGGCTAAATTTAGCACAGTTTAGGGGAAAAGGTTTCCTTACGATAAGAATATTAGTACAACTGGTTCTCTATTAAGTTTTTGTTAATCGATGTTAGATATGAAGATTGCTCTGGTAAGACGGGGCAACAAACATAGCTCTGTGTGCCAAATATTCAACAATTATTTCTCTTTTTGTTAACCATTATATTAATTCCCTAGGACTCGGTGGAATCAGATTTGTGAACTAAAAATGAAGTTGGCTGACTAAGAGTGCCGCTAACCCGTGTCTTCGCTATAAGTTGACCGTCAAAGGTATTATTCTGCATGTAGGTTTCTCTTTGACTTGCGGTTTAGAATATGTTGTGTCCCGTCAGACATGTTTATTAGACAGTTTATAATCTACATTTATTTCTTAAGGCTTAATTTGTATTAATAAACTGCATGCACAGGTTCTATTTACAGAAAGTCAGATGTCTAATAGATGTTATAAAATTTGTGGGTTTAGATATTATTGTGTTGTATTGTTAGGATATATTTCTTGGGGATATTATTACTTGGAGAGTGAGCCGGAATATGAGAATAGTGAAAGGCGGAGATGTTGTGTCACAACAGTTCAGGTTGTCGAGTCAGTAAGTGACACCGTATCTCCGTCAGACCATGTCTTCGACAATATTTCAATATGCTGTGTTTGTGTTTGTGACAGGCTGTCGAAACATTTTTGGCTAATGATGTCAGTCACCTGGTGACAGACAGGAACCCCGCAGCAGGTTCTGACCGCTCCTCTCTCTCACCTTCGACGCCGCCCCATGCTGCCACCACCACTCATAGAACTGTAAGTAACTGTCCTCAACCCTTCATTCTAAAGGACCCTTATTCCTGTATTTATATATTCCATGTAAATACGTTCATTTAAAATTGGCATTCGATTAAGAATTGTAACTTCACAAAACATGTAAGATATTATGCATGAGTTCGTAGAGTTCACTTTTATAAATTGTTGGTATTTTCTGTATTCTACTCCAAAACACGACACTTTTTAATTTGTTAGACTTAACTAGGTCATATGTCGATATAAGTTTGGTTTTCTGTGTCAATTAAGTTAAATTTTATGTAAAAGTTGGCTGATTAAACTCGAACTTGGTTCCTTATTAATGTAAGTCTGTTTTCCTGCAACTATCTATGTAATAAGTGCAGTGTAAAAAGCTAACATTTTTGCCGCAAAGTGTTATAATGATTAAAAGAGGGTTCGGTTAGGGTAAGACAGTGTCAATAAGTATTTCATTTGTCCTACAGATGTTGTCCCCATTCAACCTGACTCTCTTATTAAAAATGGGAGGAAAGATTGTCAGACTAGAAGTTATATTCATTATTTTGTCAAGATAAATTAGTTTACTCAAACTTACCCTGTTAAAAATCTTTAATTTTTTTTGATGATTCAAATTGTTTATTTTGTGGGACAGGGTATTGTTATGGCAGTGAGGGTCATGTCCTTGACTCTTTGTTTACATTTGTAGTTTGTTCACCTTTCACTTGATTGTTTTATAATCAAATCTGTAAACAAATATTCTTCTATTATATAATAATCAAATCAAGTCTATCCGACCAGATGTTATGTTCAATATGTTTAGTGTGTATAAAAAAGTGAACTATTAGTTAAATTCCTTGATGATGTTAGTAGTCACCCTTTAAGGACAAGGATCAATTAGATTAACATGTTAAAGGTGCCATCAGTTGGATCTCATATTGTGGTGCAACTGTCAATAAAAATTAAAAACATTTTAGTTCTGTTCATAATGATTTATGTATTTTATTATTTTTTTATAGTAAAAATATTTAACATTTCTCGAGAAGAGAAAACCCTTAAAATAACTAATATATATGATTGAAAACTATATATAGGTATATATTTTCTTAGGGTCTGGTTAGGGCAGGGTTGGAAAAAACCCGGGTTTTATGGAAAAAGCCCAACCCACCTGGGTTTTTTAATAAAACCCGGGTTTTTCTGGGTTTTTATGGGTTATTTGGGTTTTTTAAAAAATAGTTATTTTTAACATAGAAAAATGTGTAAATGTAACAAATCTTATTAAAATGACAAATTGTGTCTAGCATACCCTATAAATAAGCATGTAAGTATTAGGTTTTTTCTACGAAATAATAATAAAATTAATTATTATAAAAATCGGTCCAAGACAACTCAGACAAACTTTCTCATATACGAGTCCATAATTACTTAGCCCGGTTATTAGCTTTCGTATGTACATTTAATTATTATGGTACATTTCATCAAAATATATCATACAAGTAACTTCTCCTGGGCGGGGAATCTAACCCGGGCTCTCTCCGTCCCAGTTTTAAGCTATTTTCTCAGGAACTAGATTATTCCCAGGAAAACGGCTTATATCGTTAGATTCGTATTTAAATTGTCTACATTTTAGAATTTTTTTAAAAATTCGGAACCGTTTTCAAGAAAGAGTTTTTTTTTGGGGGGGGATGCACTTTTTTTTTGAGGGGGGGAATGCACCCTCAAATTTGAAGCTAAAATTCATTTCTCAATTTCGCCTTGGGGTATGATTTTTCTGAACATGTATGCCAAACCTCGTCAAAATCGGCCAAGTAGTTTAGGCTCCTGGCGTCTCCACAGACAGACATTTTTTAAAAACTACCTTTTTAGGCTCAGGGTACCTCAAAACATGTAAATCCATCAAAATCTGAAAATCGAATTTTCGCGCCATCACAATATAGAGAAACTAATAGTGTGTATTTATTTTAGTGCCTACATTTTATGTACATTACATTGTTATATCTATCTATATTATTATAAAAGTTTTGTAAACAAACAAGTTTAGTGAGAGTGGCAAATAGTAAAAAGTTATGAAAGTTTAAATAATTAAGGATTTCTATAAGCAAAGGTTCATGGCCGCTTTTCTGGGGTTGACGAGCGAAGCGAGTAGTGAGCGGAGCCGCCTAGTTTATATTATTTTATAAACATTTTTTTTTTAATAATATTAAAGTAATTTAATTTTTCAGTATAATACATATTTATACATTTACATTTTGATATAAATAAAAATTGCTTTTGCCCAAAAATAAAAAAGAGAATTTTGGGAATAAACAGGATTTAAGCCATACAAAGCTCAAAAATAATTTATAGTTATCATCGAATTAGGATATATGTGATATTCTGCATATTTTTTTAGTCTCACAGCTCTTGCAATCACACAAGAATTCTTGATATAATAGAATAAAATATTTTTATTATATATATTTTTTAAAAAAACCCACAAAAAACCCGGGGAAATTAACATGGGTTTTTTTCATTTTACCCGGGTGGGTTTTTTAATATTCCCCACCCAGGTGCCAACCCTGGGTTAGGGTTACAATGAATAAACTCCTCCTTTTTTTAAAAAACAGCTATATTTCGCCCTAACTAAGGGCTTCCTCAGGCTAAAACAATAAAAATTCAAAAAATATATTTTTTGGTTTTTTATAAATACAATGGTGAAGAAATTTGATTTAATACAGTCTTTTTGTGGTTGAAATATAAATAATGTAACACAGTAAAAACAAACTAAAAATATAATTATATATATATAAATACCTGGTAATATCCTAGGACATAATCTCTAGCAGTTTAAAACTTTGTCATGATATAAAAGAAAATTTTTATTATGAAACAAATAATATTAAAATGAATCCTCCCTGTAGTAATAAACTAAATATATATATAAACTAATATATAATAAATAACTGCTCTGAATAATTAGATTTATTCTTGCTGTGTAACTAATTCTTGGGGGGGATAGCAGAAAACTTTAGTGCACCAAAATGCTTTCTTCTTATTATATGTAAAGGTTTTTACAAAAATGAAAGTTTAATAGCTGCAGCTTGTCTTATTCTTTTAATTATTAACTGGTTTCCTGTGAATTGTATTTTTATTTGATGATCTCATTAAAAATTCAATATTGCCTTGTCCTTGAAATCTATTGCAAGGTGAGAATGACATTATCGTGTGGGTTTACTTGCACCACCTCTACTTAATATTTTACCCGCCTTCTCCAGGAGCTATTTGTAGGAAACATGTTGATGGTATCAGAGTGTTGGTATTGCTAGTTGTTGTATTGGGGTTTGTGTGTGTGTGTTGCAGCGGTCGAGGGGCGAGGCGATGCTATACAGGGTGAGACAGACATCAGTGCCTTCACCCCCGTTAGACGACCTGTTGGAGAGGGCGGCTGTGCTAGGAGTGCCCGTCTACCCACTCGCCAGGGTAAGCCGACACCTCTTGTCTTGTTAGACTATGATTTTCCTTGTATGGTGAGGGCCCTGTTGTCTAGATGTTGTCGGAGAGGGGTGTGAAGGACCATGTCGACGTCCTCAGAAGAGTATCTTTCCTCGCTTCGCGAGTTGACTTTCAACAGCAGGCCCCAGATCAACATGCTCACTATGTTGGCCGAGGATTACTACACCGACGCAACGGAAATAGCTTATACCATAGAGAACTATTTGACTCGTATGGAGGGAGACAAGCTGCCCGTCCTCTACCTCATAGACTCGATAGTGAAGAATGTCCGCAAAGACTACATAGAGCTGTTCTCAAGGAACCTGCCGACGATGTTCGCGAGGGTGTTTGAAGAGGCCAATTTCAAAGTGAGGGGCAGCCTCTTCAAGTTGCGCTCGACCTGGGATGGCGTCTTCCCCAAGGAGAAGCTGGCCCAACTCGACACTCTTGTCAACAACATTGATTTAGAGTGGCCTGTGGTGGTTCGACCGTCTAACATTCATGTCAATCCTAATTTTATCAAAGGGGGGTCTGACAGGTGCTCGGCTGTCAAGGACGACATAATGAGGGAGAAACTTCTCAAGGAGAAGAAAGTCCTTTTGGAATTGAAAAAGAAGAAGGTGGAACTGGAACTTCTTCAGACCAAAGAAGTCCTGGAAAAAGAGCAAAAGAAACTTGAATCTTTTACGACCTTTAAGGGAGAGACTAAGCCTTTGGGTGTAATGACGACAGACTACCCCCTCAGTTACTTGGAAAGATTCCCCCAGCCTGTAGAAACACTCCAGCCCTCAAGTTCCCTCAAATCTATCGCATCAGAAAACAGTAAAAAACTGCTGGAAGTTTCTATCAGGGATCCAAGAAGGAAAGTTCGTAAGAAAGACCCCCCTGTAGATTCTCCCCTTTCAGGAGGAACTGACTCTCCTGTGACTACTGACTTAGAATCAGGCAGCCCTTATAACTCAGAAGACAGTCGAGACCGGCCTCCTAGAAAGAAGTACAAATCGAAAGAGAAAAAGAGGGTCAAGGACAGAGATAAAGAATCCCTTAGAGAACACAAAAAGCCCTATAAACCTAAAATATCTGACGGGGCTTCAGAAAGGAAAAAAGATAATGGGCATTCTTACAAACCTGGGTCAGATGTCTGCCTTGATTATGGGGACATGGATCTTGATTCCCCTCAAGACAGCAGGCTGTCTGATGAGTTACTTATAACCCAACCGGCAGGTCAAAGTGAGGGACCCTTCATGATGCCAAATGATACAGTGAGACCTTTAGATGTTGTACACTCAACAGTTGAACTTGTAAATGAAAGTTCAAAAATTCCTTCTTCTATTAGTACTGATATTGTGACCTCTGTTAAACAACCACTCACTATTCAGCAAACGGAAACTGACAAAACTTCTTTGTCTTCGAGATTACGTGATCCTCGTTTGGCTGCAGACAGTAGCAAGTCCCTAACACGAGGAGAGATATCCAAGCCTAGCCCGGATGCCTCTCATGTTAAAGAACTTGTCCAATCAACACCTGATTCTTCTCATGTTAATACCGACCGTCCTATTAGTGCCTTGCCCAAGTCTGCATCCTTTTCAATTACCAGTGGAGAATTCATTGAAGTTCCCAGTCTTGCAGATTCTGAGTCTGCCAAAGTGGTAAAACCAGGATTGAAAATATGTGCAAGTCCTTCTACTGATAATATAAAAACTGAAGATTTAACTGTGGAATCTACTGAGGGAGCTCTTTCCTTGGAAGAGATGTTAAAGATGGAGGAAAATTCCAGTTTTGATGTTACTACCAAAATATCATCCAAAAGGAAGTTGGATCAGGAAGAGGATACTGAAAAGCACAAGAAAAGGCTAATATCTGAGTTAACAGAGAATGAAAGTACTGGGGCTAACTGTCCTACAGAGACAGTGAGTTCAGGACACTTGTCTTTACAGTCGTCTTTTAGTCCTGAGGCACCACCTCCTCCTAGTATTCCTCCCCTTGTAGATAAACCAATCATTAAAGAGGAATTGGAACTTGAGTTATCCAAGCCCGTTGTAGACCCTTTGACACCTTCCTCTCCTGCTCTAGTCAGTTCCGAAGAAACAGGCAAGGACGTAGATCTTAGGCTTCTCCTTCCTAGGCCTGTAGACAGGGTTAAGGAAGAAGTTAAAGTTGACAAGACTGAACTGGATCCTATGGCCCTGTTTGGAGGGGAGGACGTTGATTACAGACAGAAACCTCCACAAGCAGATTTTAATATGCCTTCTCCTCCTCCTCCCCCTGTTATAAGTAATCTGCATGAAGGTGGTGTCAAGAAATCTTGGGCACAGATTAAGGATCGTAAGTCAGAAGAAAGATCACCAAAAGTCAGGCCGGACCGGTCAAAAAGATCTTCCTTCTCTCAGACTAGACTAAGTACTTCACAAAAAGAACTACCTCGCCAAGACTCAGAAGCTCATTGTAACCTTCTTATTAAAGAGGCAGAGGAGCAGCTACAAAATGGGAACATTACATTTGTGGAGTATAACAAGATGCTTCAGGAAGTGGTCACAATCAATGAGGAAAGGATATTAAAGGAGGCCAAGGCAAGGTATTCTAACCCTCCAACTGAAAACCTGGAAGATTCAAGAACTGATTCACCCATTGATGAAGTAGATAGTTCCTTTGAGTCAGATAGGCTCGAAAAAGTGAGGGATACCAAGGACCTTAGGGAAATGGGAAGAGTTATGGAACCTGCTAGAATCACTACTAGAGTAATGGAACCTCCACAGCTTGATCTCCGAGGGGTTCCTCCACGCCAACCTCTTTTATCTGAGGAGCCTTTCAAACGTGACAGACCTGATAGAGATAGATTTAACTTTCCTGAAAGAAGAGATATGCAACCACCACTACCCCCTAACATGATGGAAAATTTTGCCAGACAAAGACCTCCAATGCATCCCTGTCCTCCTTTCCCAGGTCCTAATATGCCATTTCAGATGAATTTTAGACCAAGGATGCCTCAAAACATGGTGCCTACTCTTCTACCTCATGCCGGTATGGAATTGTTAATGGAAGCAGATCGAGAACGTTTAGACAGCATTCACATTGGAGGGCATATGAGGCAAGTGAGGTTCTATGGTGCAACCGCTGTGGTGTTACAGTCATGGGATGATCCGAGGGAGGTGAGGTTCCCTAACGAACAGAGAAGCCTTTACGTGGATACAAGGCACGAGTTCATCCTGGGTTTTGGAGACCCACCTACAGAGATTATTATTGATGGAATGTCATCACTAGTACAGTTAGGAGCACCCACAAGGGAATTGTATATTGACAACAAATTCTTCAGCATTCATTTTGGAGGTCGTCCTGTTGAAGTGTTGATGTGTGGGAGGGTGAGATCTATATGCCTGGCAGGACCTCCTCCCATTGTGCGCTTTGGACCTGTCAAGCGAACAGACCTCGTGGCAGGTAGTGTATCTTTGTATGTAAATGCCAAAACTCACTTCCAGTTTCATCTAGATGCCAAACCTCAAAAATTTCATATAGAAGGTGAGCCTTGTGTCCTACAGTTTGCAGACTCTTTGCAGACAGTCCTCATAAATGGGGTTCCTGTACCTTTAGAGTTTGGATGTTCACCCCATCCAGTAATGTTCAAAGGAGTCACCCACTTTCTCAGACTGACCTGTCTGCCCTATGGAATTGTTCCGGGGCAGATATCAATAATGAATATGGAAAGCTTTGCCCATCCACCTACTCAAATGATGCCTCCTCCAATGATGCCGCCCCCTCCTATGGTTGAACCCTCTCCTCCTCAAGTATTCCTCCCGCCTCTCCAAATACCACCCCCAGTAGTACAACAGCAGCCGGTAGACTTATTGGCAAGTATGATGAACCCACCTCCTACCATACCCACAGCCCCTTCAGACAAATCTTATTCTGTGGAACCCCCAGCTCCGGCCCCCTCAGTTCCTGAAGAGTCACGTCTTGAGTCTGCTCAAGAGGCTCCTAATTTCAATATCAATGACCTTTTCCAGAAGTTGATTCAAACAGGCATCTTACATAGCAGCTCGCCTGCTACTCCAGCAACTGAGCCTCCAGAAGTTAAAACAGAGCCACCTGAAATGGAAGCAGATTTCTCCAGACCTGAGTCTTTGAAAGCTGCTCGCCCAATTCTCGTTACCAAACTGTATTCAGGGATTCAATGCAGCTCTTGTGGTATTAGGTTCCCTCCTGAAGGTACTAAGATGTACAGCAGGCACTTGGACTGGCACTTCAGGCAAAACAGGAGAGAGAAGCACTCTACCAAGAGACCTCAGTGCAGAGGCTGGTATTACGATTTTTCCAATTGGATGCAGTATCAGGAGTTAGAAGACCCGGAGGAAGATGATCCGGAACATAGAGACGAGGGTGAAGAGGAGGAAGCAGAGGAGGACATCCCATCTGTTGCAGTAGGCCACCGTAAAGATGTTGAATGCAGAGTCTGTGGTGAGAAATTTGAAGAGTTCTTTGACCATGAGACAGAAGAGTGGCATGCGAGGAATGCATTGCTTGTGGAGGAATCATTTTATCACCCTCTTTGCTACGAGGAGTTCAAGAACAAGAAAGACACCGAAGGGACAGAACCCCACGAAGATCTTGACGAAGAAGAAGAAGGACCCCCTTTAGAGGATCCCTCAATAGAATTCATAGACCTCGACGATACAGAAGTGCCATCACCTGTACCCAGTCCTGGGACAGAATCTCTTCCTCTTCTGGGAGTGGAAAAACAGGACAGCCCAGATATTATAGCCATAGACGACCTGGAGTGTGATGACAAGGAAGAGGAGAAGCCTTGTCTCAAGGAAGAGGCAAAGGAGGAACAATTACCTGCTGAGAGTGATGACGATATCCTTGACATCATACCTATAGAGAGAAAAATAGAGTCTGTGGAACTTCTAGATGATGACGAAGAGGAGAAACCCACAGACGACACCATGACTGCCGAGATCAACATAGATGAAACCAAAACAGAGGAGGACGACTTCGACTATTCTAAGGTGACTGTGAAGAAGGAGAAGGACCGAGTGGTGGCAGAAAACGTTGACTCGAGCCAACCTACGTATACAACAACCATAGACGGTAATATTGTACACGATGCTGCTGCACCCCTTGTACTTCCGACAAGGATCAAGATCAACATAAACCGCTCGGCCAAGCAAGATGGTGCAGATGTGGAACAACATTCTACTGACAGCAACGAGCCCAAGCAGTCCATTTCTCTGAGTGAAGAAACAGTCGAACCACCTCAATCCGTTAAACCCAGGCTGGCCGGGTTAGAACTCACCCAGCAACCAGCTGTTGAACAGGGTGTCGAATTATCCGGCCTCTGCTCTATCATGTAAACTATTGTACATATAAAAATGCCGACCTCGCAGAAGTCTAGCCTGACAAGCTCATAACTGCCTGGCATCCCAGCATCCTGTCGGCTGGCTCTGCTCCGTGTAAATTTCTGTAGATAAGAAGATGCTGACAGTGCCCGAAACAGTTGAACCACCACACACTCTGACATCGCCCTGTTGACCGGGGTCTCGAGCTGCGGGTCTCAGCTCCACCATGTAAACTACTGTACATATTAATGTGCCTCCCGGCTCCCTCTGTACAAATCATTGTAATGAAATCTTTTTTGTACACTGAGAATTAGTTATTTTTGTACATATATCTACCATTTTTTTAATTATTTAAATTACATAAAAGATTTGATCTTTAAGACTCTAGTTAATTTCCCCTTCCTCCAGGCTGGGGGGCGTGTCAGGTGAAGTGACATGCCTCACTGTCAACATCAACTGTTGAACTAGCATAATAATAATAATAATAATAATAATACACAGGTATAAGGGGCTACTGTAGCTGGTGAATGAACAGTGGAAATTTTGTATGACTCTACTAAATTATATGACGATGGTTGGTTGAGGAAAGAACTGATGCTTAGTGTAGGCTGGATATTAGTCCACCCCACAGTTATTTACTTTTTCAATTTAACTGTTTTTATTATTGTTTTTCTTTTTCGACTACACAAGTGTATATAATGCAACACTTGAATTTATTTACATATAGAGGTTATTATTATATAGTTTTATTATAATTACTTACTGTATTTGTAGACTAGGCTAGAATTAGTGTATTGTCGACCGAGACTAGGGTTGTAATGCTAAATAAGTTACTTACCCACCTCTGTAGATATAAGACGCTTTAGTTTTCTCAGTCACCTCCAAGTTTTCCAACGGTTCCCACTTACAAGCTATTGGTCTTTAAAGAACTTGTTTTGTTATATAATTATGAAGGAGACTTGCTTGAAAAACTTGAGGTGGCTCCTGTGAAAATGCTTGGTTCAACAATATGAGGCTCTTGAGCCAAGCACGTCTCGAAACAGCCTACTGAGTCGTTGTTTCCATATAACTCTAAATTCATGGAGTTGTTCTGCTCTTGTTTGAGCTTTGTCTATACTAACAAAGCAGTGCTTGATAGATACATCGTATAATTATTTATTAATAATTTTTTCGGGGGGTAAAAATATTTAGAACGATAAGTATGTCTTATTAATATTATTATTAATTTTTTTTCTTTAAAAATTGTTGTTATCGAAGCTAAGCAATAATTGCTAGAGGATAAGATTAATTTTTACATATTGTTATAATATTATTATCTACTATATCATGGGATAATGCAAAAATATATAATTTAAATAAAAATAATATACAACATGGTTTCTCTTTTGTTTTTTGTTATTTTATCAAGTAGATTCTTTTTGTATTTATGTAAAAGATACAGATGTTGGAGTTAGATGGAATCGGTTATTGTCGGTGCCGGCCCTAACAATATCTGTATCTTCATATGTTCATTATTTATAAATTACGGAGGCAACTGGTTTCTATAATTTAAAGTAAATTGTATCAGGGCAACACGTTAATTTTTGTTATATGTAAGATATCTCTATTGTAAATAGGTCCATTGTCCTTTTTTGAAAAATGTTAAATTTCAAAGAAAATGAAACAACTGTATATTGTGTAGCATCGTAATTGCAGTCGATAAAACGTGGATTGTAAAGGGAATTTCGGTTGTTAATATATAAAGAAGAGGTCAGGAAGAAGAGATGCACAACCGTCACAAAAAACGGCACCTCCTGTTTGTGTACAGCATGAAAACACGAAGAGAAATGAAGCTAATCCGTGGTGCAGCAATTGAGAATCGAACTCCCGGGACAGAACGGCGGCCCGCACCAAGGTGAGAATTTTGCACATTTCTTTCCCTTATTATTATTTATTTCTTTTGTAAATCTTAATTTGTAATTAAAGTTTGATTAATTTTAATTATTGATAAATTAAACAAGATGGGGAAAAAATAAAAAAAAGTCAATTTCTACTCGTATCACTGACACATTTAATGAAAGTAACATAGTTGTACAAATGTTTTTGTTCCTTATTCTGGACAGTATACAATGCATTGGAATTGTAATTAATACATTTTATTTGTGCTTACTTAATGTCGCTATGTCTCCACTAATCAGCTACTGTCGGTCGATCTGATGTCTCAGGCAGTAGTTATACAGCCTCGATGGTAAATAAATTTAAACTAATTTGTATTTGAATATATTCTGTAGATTTTGTCTTGACTCTTTAAAAATAATGCAACTCTCTCAAAATTACTAGTTTGTTTCTTCATCCAGTTAGTGGTCAACAACATTTAACTTCAAAATCGCTTCTTCAAAGTTTTATAATCTTTTTTAATTATTACAAATTCAGTTTTTTTTAAATTTCAAATACATTTTTTCAGTTTAGTGGTTTTATTTGGTTGTATGCTATTTGTAGACGACTTTTATTTGTTGAAGCTTCATCAGTTGTATGCAGAGTTAAGTTTTTAATTTCATTTTGACATTTTCTACAACTTTAATTTTCCGAAACAAAACAATGCACCTGTTTATTGTCAAATTTTTAATACTGACATGTTACTACTCTAGATTGACAACAACTGGTATCTGATAACAAGAAGTTCAAACCAATGTTTTACTTGGTTATATATCAGTCAACTGGTTTTTGTTTTGAATAATACAAGCAGTTTTGCAATTGACATAACTTAACTAGGTAAAGAAATAAAATGGTGAAATGGAAGACAGTTTACATTATAGGGAGCTTGCAGTCGAGCCATTTATTGTTTGGTTATGGTTTATTTGTTTGAAAATCATACAATATTCCATTGCTGCTGGCAGTTTAGGGTCAGTTTACTCTAGATGAAAATTTAGATCGCACAACATATTCTTTTTTAAACATTGGTTATTGAATTAGGTAATAAGCTTTTCTCAATTGCTCAAAAAGAGTTGAAATCATTTGATTATTTGTAATCATAGTAACTAATATCTAGTAGTTGGTCCTAGTATAGTACTAGGACGGGTAAGGCCAAGCGTTCGGTCATAACCATGTCCCTGCTCTTGACTCACAGATACTAATCAGACCACCAGAGAACCCTTTTAGGGTTACCCTCGCCCTGTTCTACTCTTGATTCATAGAATGTAAATCAAAACATTAGGACACGGGATCGAACCCATATGTTGATTCGACTCATTGATAACCTAGCAGACTTGCAGGAGGCTAGAGCCCCTCTGCCACACTAGCTTCCTAGTAACTACTATTGTATTATTTAATTGCTGTTAGGTCTTAAGGAAAAATAATACGCTCCCTTTAGCGATATTTCGACACCTCCTTGGCCCATTCTCAAGCTGATTGACTAGAAGATCACACTAAATAGATTTATTTTAATTAAAATTGAAATATTTTGAATAAACATTAACTAAATGCAGAGAAATTTTCAATTTTAATTCAAAGAATTCAATGTAGTGTGATCTTCTAGTCAGTCAGCTTGAGAATGACCCAAGGAGGTGTTGAATTATCGCTAAAGGAAGCATATTATTTTTCCTTAAGACCCAACAGCAATTAAATTAAACAGTACAAGGAACCAATTTCTCTACTTACTATTGTATTACAGTGGAACTTCGATAATTCGGACTTTCGAGGCTCCGGATTTTAGAGGTCCGAATTATCAAGGTTCTACTGTATGTTCTATTGTATTATATTATTAGTTTGGTTTTTTTCAGTTTTCCTATAAAGCAATGTCTTAAAACCCATTTTCAGCTCCCTTGTTGTCACCCAAGTCTTCTCTGTTGTATGGACATGATCATACAACTGTTCTTAATAGAAGTATTGTAAACTAAGGCTGTAAAATAAGGTTTGTCCTGGCATTTTAATTGTTTTGTTTACAAAATGTCAAATCAATTTATTAATAAAGAAACGCATCTCCACCTATAGTTTGCACAATACAAATGCATAAGATTTGTGCCCTATTTCTCGGTTTTTAAATCCATTATGCCAATCATTAGTTTGTCTCAACTGAGTTCTTTAACTTATTAGATATAACTGTATTTATTGTCATAATTACTTATGTTTAACCCTGGAATGCTAATGGTAGTCGAATCGACAAGCACAGTTTGAACCTTAACCTTTTACGCTCGTAAGCGATGGTGATGTGTACCCCATCCTTCTGCAGTTCTTGCACTGGTTAGTAACACACCTGCTAAAGTAGCGGCAGTAGTTTTTTTGATCATACACTCGTTTTCTGGCAAATTCCCGTCAAAGCTACTTCGTCGATTTGACTAACGTTAGTAACAAACGTAGGGAATTAATTGGTTGTAGAATGAGCCTATAGCCTGGGAACATGGGCCTTGGGCCAGAGACCAGTGGCCGATAATCTGGCCTGGAGCACTTAGCAAAGGGCCTAGGGCTTTTAGCCTGGTGCATTAATGTTCACTCAATTTCAGATTCTTCTGATGTTCCTACTAAGTTATTAGTCATCAAATGTTTGTCTATCTCACTAAAAGATTTAATAATGAAATCTTAATAGTTTTCTCTTTATAAAAGTGTAGTTTCTACCCAAAAAATGTATTTTCTGCATATGTTAGTCGATTGGACGAAGGTTTAGTAATACCAGCCATCCAATTACCATTAGCATTTAAGGGTTGAGTAGTTCTTTCATTTGACTTTTTCTTTTTCTTACTTGCATATTCCAATGCATCTTTTATCCCCTTAAAATTCTGTTGATTGTTTTGAGGCTTCATGACTGTTAAAAGTAATAATGTTAAAAGGTAAATTTCATAGTGTCATATCATGGTCGTGTAATATCTTCTCAACACTGTGTTCAAAATGCTTTATCTATTGTTATCTAATACTATATTCATTTTGCTAATTGTGCAAATAACTAAGCAATTCACCAGAGTTGAATGGCCAACTTAACTTAACATGTTACTTCGTGGAGGGACAATATGTTCAAATATATAAAATATGTTCAATAATCAAGTTGACAGACTTAAGTGGAGATGCAGCTTAACATGTTGCTTCATTAAGCGACTCTATGGAACGTGCCCAAGTTGACATCGTTGCCTCACTCAGGTCAACTCTTGTTATTGTCTCTGTGGTTTTGTTTTATTACAGTAGTTAAGTTTTCTTTCTACATATACTAATATTACAATTATTGTTTCCTCCATCAGTGTCAAGATTTTGACGTATGACATTGTAGATATCAAAATCTAGAGCTTTCATTGACTCCCTTTAATTTTCTCATTCTATCAGAGTAAACACTAATCGTAATATTAGTATAGTTGTTGTTTATACTGTCATTTTTGAGCTCGACAAAGAGCTAAAAATCTGCATTTTCTTATTCTTCAACTACAATAAATTGGTAGTACTGATTTTGTTAGTCAACGATTTTGTATACCTAGTCCATTTAAATACTAATTTTACCATACATACAAGAACTGTTATACTCCATAAAAACTAACAATTAGATAACACATTTTCATGAGGAATTTTAGTTAGACTAAAAAAAAAGAAATCATTTGTCATAATCTTCAATTTTCCCACTCTTCAGAGTAAACACCAATTGTAATATTAGTGTAGGAGTAAAGAAATCTTACTATTGTAGTAAAACAAACCCTTGAGACAATAACAAGAGTTGTTAACCATATGTGAGGCTATAGCCTTGTAGCATAGTTAGTTTCTAAATTGTATTTATCTCTGTGATAAAATTTAATTAGTAATTTGGAGTTTGATTGGCCTCCCCTTATTACGAACTTAGTGCCTCAGAGTAAAATTTTATTATAAAACTTAAAATGTAACACTTCTAAAAATAATTAATTGCATTAATCACTGAAGAAGGAAACCACAATCAATTCGACTAGATTAAAGTGACTTTAAATTTAAACTGTCCACTTGGTCAGCTATAATGAGCTTATTCTTGTAGGATCAAGTTACTAAGTACTTTAGTTAGTCATCTTATTTATACATAATTAGTCATCTTGTATTAGTGCAATGAGTGTTTTGAAGTATTAAGTATTAATGGGGGTCTTGTTCACAACATTGCCACTATCATAAAAAACGCTGCAAAGTTATTGAGACAAAAGATTATAATATATAATTAGTCCAAGGGGTGACATTGTCTCTTCTATATGCAGAAGAGTGGAGTTCCTTTGTTCAAAAATTTAGACAAAGTAATGGAATCTCTCTCCTCACAATGGCAATAGCTAGGATAATTTGAAATGCAGGGATGATACATTTCCCGACCATAATATAATGCATCAAATTGTACATCTAACATAATAAGAATTTATATTTTATCCTTTTTCAGAGTTATATTTGGTAGAATGACAAGTGTGGCTGAACATTTGATACTGAGGTTGGTTTGCAGTGCTTACCTAGTCTGGTACGATGTAAAGTCCACTGTAATGCAAGCCACACTTACATCTTTCTATAATCTGTGTAACTGCAAAACTCCACTCCAAAATGCCAATACTCGGTATTTTCTGCAATACACAATTATCGCACTCCCATCTGTCAATACTGGGTCTTTACTGCAAAACTTACTACTATTGCTCTCCCGTCCATCAACACTTGGTCTTTAATGCAAAACTTACACACATCGCACTCCCATCCGACAATACTGGGTCTTTACTGCAAAATTTACTACTATTGCTCTCAAATCCATCAATACTTGCTCTTTACTGCAAAACTTACAAACATCGCACTCCCATCTGTCAATACTGGGTCTTTACTGCAAAACTTACTACTATTGCTCTCCCATCCTTAAATACTTGGTCTTTACTGCAAGACTTACAAACATCGCACTCTTATTCATTAATACTCAGTCTTTACTGCTAATTATTCTGGGGGGAGGGATTTTTATCTCTAAATTAAATTAATTCTGCTATTATTAAGTACATAATGTGTTATCTTTACCCAATTTTTTCAAGACACTGTAATGTTCTCTGTTTAAAGGTGACCCTGAGTGATAAATGTACAATGATTATAGAACAGTAAGTTGTGACCGCAATTTTATTACTTGCTCAGGGTGTGATTACTTATCACTGTAATTATTTGACCCAATTTGTCGGAAAATTTACTTAACTGAGTACATTTTTTTTTTCTAATAAAAATAAACCTTCAACAATCAAATTTGTTTTTCATTTATTACTTTCAAGATTTAATTCAAAATTAAATATGATGTGTTGGGGGAAATTAGAAACACCAGTGCTAGTTTAACTGCTAGATTTTGCTCCATGAGTTCTTGACATCTGTTAAAACACTGTGAACTCATTATTTTTCCAAACATTTGTTAATTTGGATTATTGGTTGTAATAATATATTATAGCAAGGCAGAATGGATAAGTCTAAATAAGCATAGAGACAGTGTAAATACCTCGCTGTCTGTTGTGTTGCTGGGACTATAGTTGCTTTTAATGTAAGGAATTCACGACTTGCTAAAAGATTTTAAACAGCATTCACACTTTCTCAAATGCTCTCTGCTCTTGAAGATGTACATTTCCTTGATTCCAGCTGTACTACAGAGTTATGACAGACAATGTGCTCTTTATTGCTATTACAGTTGAACCTCGATAAGATGTGTCTCAAGGGGATAAGGGAAACAGTCTTGTTATCAAGGTGCTCTTTTTGTTGAGGGTAATGTTATCAAGTTTATTTTGGCTATCAGTCGTGTTATCGAGGTTAGTCGGCCGGGGTTTTCAAGTCTAGACTTGTTCAAGGTATACCCATTCCTGTATAGAGTCGCGTTATCGAGAAAACGACTTGTTATAGAGGTTCTGAGTTACGTTGTGAATTGGAAAAAATCCGTGTTATTGAGGTTGTTTGGATAATAATAGTCGCGTTATAGAGGTTAATTTAACCCTATGTGTTATGGCAATCTCAAAGGGAGTTTGAATATTGCACTTGTAATTGAGGTTGTCATGTTATTCAGGGTCGTGGAAGCAAGGTTCTGTATATATATATTTTTTTTTTATAGAAAATAAATAAAGCTTTTAATAGTTCCATCATATTAGTGATGAAAGTCTCCACAAATATATCTTGTTGAGTAAGTTAATGTTTATGGCATCGTTTATTTTCTTTGGCTTAAGGTTTCCCTTGGTATTAAGGAAGGCAAGGTACAATTTTTTTTTTTTAGCAGATTTTAACCTTTTTTTATTCTATATTTTTTCGATAATAAATTTGATAAATATAATTCGAGAAACTTTTGATATTATTCTTTGTAATTACTTTTTGATTATTATATTTAAACTGTTACGTAAATGAAAAAGGATTAAGAATGGGGGGAGGATAATGTAGGCTAGCTTTGTCAAGAAGTGTTTAGATTGACCCTGATGGTGAGACTCCCCTGTCATTTGCAATTCTCCCCATGATGGTGAGACTCCCCTGTCATTTGCAATTCTCCCCATGATGGTGAGACTCCCCAAGAGGCCTTGGCCTCACTAGCTTTGATAGGAGTGCTGTCCTATCAATAAATTTAAGCAGCATCAGGTATAGTGACCAAAGATCAGGGTTTAATTCCCAATCCAGACCACCTCGCTCGGATTTCACCAAGCATCACCTAATAAATGGGTAGTTGCGTATGTTAAATGGTGACTTCACTAACCCCATGTCAACCATTACATATAAAGTTGTATAAGCCCTTTTGCAGGCCTAGGCCCTCCACGGGCTGTTGCGCCACAGAGTTAGCTAGATGTTGAGACTCCCTGTCATCTGCTTTTCTCCCTGGGATGGTGATATTCACCTTGATGGTTAGACTCCCAGTGATGTTTAGATTCCCATGATGGTGAGATTCAACAATTAAACTTTTTGATGTTATAAATGTACATCTATAAAATTTAAGACCTGACCACATTATGTCGAGTTAATATCTTAAATTGACTATAGGTAATTGATCATAAAGAGTTTGTTGTCTAAAAACCTCTTTAGCTCATATTATTTGCAAATTGCCACGACCATGAAAATTGCTCCCTCCACTTACCTAGTTACAAGGTTTAATAGAACTTTATATTTGTATCATAGTAAAGGACTTGAAAATTATTTGAATTATATTTTAGTAATTGTGTTTTTTTTTTTTTTTTTACATGCTTTTATTCTTTTTTTTGTCTCCAAATCTTGCAACCTAAATGTGATGTACTTCCTGACTACCTAGAAAGCTGAAGTTTGCACAGATTATGTATTTCCTATTAGCGTTGGGACAACCGACTAGAAAAAACAACCGAATGAATAAGTCGATTTGGGAAAAAACAGTCGATTGAATTCAATCGACTGAAAACAGTCTCATAGCGGGTATAGGATATACGAATAAAGATATAGGCCGAGACTGAACCCGCAAGTCGAATGTTTCAATCGAATGGTTTTTTTTTATATAGGAGTAGTACGGTGGAGGCCGTAAAGGCCTCAGAGCTAAGGGGGGGGGGGGGGGGGGTGAGAGTGAGAAGGCGCTTGACACTCGTTATCTCGTCCCAAACTACAGCCTGCTACGACATCGTTTTCATTCGAATGAAAAAATATAGACTGAGACTGAATCCAATCGAATTTTTTATTCGAATGTTTCATTCGGATGTTTTTTGGGTAGGGGAAAGGAACGACGGTGAAGGGCTCAGAGTGGAGGAGGGGTGAGAAGGCGCATGACACTCGTTATACACATGTCCACATATACAGGTCCGAATTACAACTAATACAACTCCAAACTATTGATAGACTGAAATCAGTCGAATGAAAACTGGATATCCACAACCGAATGAATGAATATTTTAAAACAACCGTTTAGTCGACTGTTTTCAATCGATTGGTTCCCAACGCTATTTCCTATGACAAAAATTTATCATTCATTAGTTTTTACAAAATATTTTAAAATTACAAAATCTATAAAAGCAAGTCTGTCATCAAACATTGTCTTGGATTTACTTTTTCATAAGATTAAAAAAAAGTATTGTGATAGGGCCCTAATTCCTAATTTACACTATGGCTTAAAACTTAATTGGCTTAATTTTGACTCAATCGGATGTTCTAAACTATTAAGTAAGGCTTTTTTTCAACTCAAGACCATCTGAGATTGAGCCTTGATGGAACCCTCTTAATGTTCAACTAAAATTTATCAAATCATTTTGAAATGGTAAATTGAATTTATAAATGAAGTATAATTAAAAAATACTAGAGATTTAAATTGATTATATTAATTAGCCACTTGATTGGCAATTATTTGCATTCATTGGAGTACAACGTTATAAACCTTGCACCAAGGTAAGTGGCGGGAGCCAGCATGGTTGTATGGCTTGAGTCACTTGTCATATCTGCTACATCAATGAATCAAGGGTAGCATAAGGCATAATAAATGCGTCTAAGTTGAGCCTTATCTTGTTTTGTAGATTGATTGTTTCAGGTGATAAGGTTTCAAATCTTCCTTATTTAAGATTAGTTTTGAGTAATCTTAGTTTCTGCTTATTGAACCTAGAGATACAACCTTTGACATCTTCTCCGTACAAAATTAAATGTTTCTATTTGGATTTTAGGGAACTTGACTTGTGATAAATCAAATTCGTAGAGCAAAATTGACAAGTTTATTGTTGAAAACCCACGATAACCAATGTTTAATAGAGATTGTTGTCGAACACTTTAGTTGTTCAAAACTATGAATCAACTCTCCGGCAACTCAACTTGATGTCATTGTTCGGACAGTAGTGTCTGAGATTGGTTAACTTGTTTATTATAAACAAGGTAAAACGCATTATTTGAATTATTAGCACTATCTCGCTCTCAAAATATTTGAACTATGTCTGGGAACGTTTGTAAGCTGAGATAATTTATTTACTCCTAGTAGTTATTGTACAATTATTTTATGTGTAAGTAAAAGATATTAAAGATGATTTTTATGTATTGTTTTATTTGTAAAAATTCTATTAATATATTTTATATTTATTGTTGTCAATTCTAAGATTGTAGAGGTAACAGTTTTTCTACAATACTAACTATTAATGACAATATTGTCTTAAGTATTATTATGTATAGCATTCTGTAATGTTATTCTAGTTGTTTATTGTTTGTGTCAATTTATCTGGTAGAGTTTGAAATTTGTTCAAGATTATACAAAACTATGTCATAATAAACACATTTACACAAAACTTTACACTCATAACACATTATACTTTATCTACGATTGATAAGAAATATAAACATTTTATCTCTGTTTAGATGCTTGGAAAGTGATTATTTTTGTAGTTGTATTTATTGTGCATCTGCGTTTCATAATTCTTTTTTATTTCCGCACTAGTGCGGACCTTAAAGCACAATTTGCGTGTCTGTTTACATTTAACAAAACTAATTTGCTGTTTGTTTAATTAAAGTAACTGTTTTTTTCTGTATTTATTATTAAAATCCAACAATCGTAGATAAAGTACGGTACGCAACTTGTGCGAACA
Organism: Gerris lacustris; assembly: GCA_951217055.1. Classification (NCBI taxonomy): domain Eukaryota; kingdom Metazoa; phylum Arthropoda; class Insecta; order Hemiptera; family Gerridae; genus Gerris; species Gerris lacustris. Next base: position 38,214,066 of record OX578284.1, read on the forward strand.
CTGCATTTTGCTTTGCTCGTATGGTTTTACTACCCTTGCTTTCGCTTGGGTGCAAACTCCACATTAGCATGCAAACTGCTACTTTCCTCACTAGACATGTAATCTACTATTGTAACTATCTTAACCATGATGAAAAATGTGAACTTATGAAGTAAATGTATCATATGCTTCCCTTGAATATGTATTGTTATGCTTTAATAAGCCTTCTGTACAGTCTCAGATATAACATATACTTTCCTGGAAGATGTATTTAATGTTTGTCTAAGTAAAGTCTAGTCTCAGCAACCCAAAAAGCATAATTTATTTTAGTTTATTGTAAGTAAACTATAACCACACATATATTTGAATGCAATCAACTTGAAGGTAATAATGTGTGGTTACATCCTCCAAGTGGCTTCTTGTCATTTTGTTTGTGTATTTAGCGTATGTAGGAGATATGCTTTAACTTTTGATAGTGTGAGAAAATCGAGGAAGAGCCAATAAAAGCTCACAATTTTGACACCTTACCTTTTAGACTAACAAATTTTGAGCTCTTATTGGCTACCCACCACATTTTTTTTTTATATTTCCGTGCTGTCAAAAGTTAAAACTAATCTCTTACAGACTATAGGTATGCCCCACAATATATTACCTCTTAACTAAGTAACAGATAGTTGACTCTACAATAATTACTCACAGTAAACATAAAGCAATTGAAAAATAGATAAATAAACATAATTAGACTAATAATATCTATAGACCAGCTATTAGCTACATTTCTATTAGATTTTTGTTTTTTTTTCATGGTAAAAAATGAAAATTGTAAAAAAAAAAAAAAAAAATTACAGGAGGGTTATTTGATTACAGATTTGTGTACTGTAGAATTCCATATCTAGTCATCAAACTATTGTTGTTTTAAATTTTGGTTTTATAGAGCAAGCGACATTATACAATGAGACTGGACTTCTTAAAATATACATTGTAAACAACTCCTTTGTTGAACAACTTAAGTGGTGATTAAAAAAGCCAAAACTAGCAGGTGTGGTAATCCGCATCTGCTATACATTAAATATTAATGAAGAAGAACTAAGCGATAGTGTGGTGATATGGAAAGACTCTAGCTCAGTTGACCTATGTGGTTAGACTCTAGCTCAGTGGATCTATGTGGTAAGAGTCTAGCTCAGTGGACCTATGTGGTGATATGGTTGGATTCTAGCTCAGTGGACTTAACTGGTGATGTGGTAGGATTCTAGCTCAGTGGGCTTAAGTGGTGATGTGGTAAGACAGCTCATTAGACCTATGTGGTGAGACTCTAGCACAATGGAACTGTTTTGGTAGCAGGGCAGTGTCTTCCTTCCTTTTTCTTTTATATTATTATAAAGTAGTGATTATTCTTTTGGTCTTTAGTAAAGTTTATTCACTAATAAAGTTGTTCAATTAAGAGTTGTATAAACTTCAACCAAAGGTTATATAAAGCTTTAAGAATATTATTCACTGACAATGTTTTACAAGATATAATTTTCTAAATGTGGACTCTTTTAAAATGTTGTTTATTTATATGTACTATAATGATAGATGTATGTTTGAATTATCTGTGTATATATTTTTGTATACATACTTAATTGTTATTATTTGTCTTTGTTTGTAAAATTATTGTTATAAAGGTTCTTTCCTTAAATAATAAGCAGGGCAACAGCGGTTGGTTTGCTTTAGGCTTGTCAGAGGGTTTATACTACTATTTTTTCTTGACGTTTATTTTATTTTATTTTTTTTTTTTTAATATATAATTTTTTGAAAAAATCAAAAAATTTAAATAAAAGAAACTGATACTCTTTGTTGTGAAATAAATTGTTATTTGGAAATTTAAATTTATCAAATTGGAAAATATGTAGTGACTAGTTCTTTTTACTAATTTGTCTCAATATATCCTTTTAAGCTTCATTTTTATTTAAAATGTTTGTTCTTTTTTTGAAGTTAAACTGAGAATATATGAAAAATAATTCTTAAAAATCCCAAGAATATTTTCATAGGTATTGAAATTGTTTATTATAATGTAAAAAAATGTCTTCTTTAGTAATGTATTATAGTTTTTGCATTAACGTATTTCCCAAGAAAAGTGTGAATTATAGATATTTCAGTTCTATATCTGTTTGAAACGTGTTGGAATTTTTGAATTGTCAATGTTATAAATAATTATTGTAAATAAATAATACATTATAATATGTATTATATATATAATTTTCTTCAGTGCAGTGGATTTTGTTTACAAAGAGTTAGGTATTATTAATGAGTTTAATCCATTTAGAGGTGGAGATGAGATCTAGGTGGTGTTGAAGTGTCTATTTGCTCTCAATCCAACTAGTTCACTCTGAATCCATTCTTATTTTATAGCTAGGTTCTGTATAGTAGGGATAGAATGATGGCTAGTTGGAGTTTGGAATGTCAAGTTTCCCAATTTCATCCTGCAGTTTCTGTAATATACTATTTGAGATTGTGTGAATGGTTTTTATTGAAGGTAGTTGCAGGGATCATGTGAAGGTGTACTTTATTTGCATATGGTGTATACTATGCATGTAGACATCATCTAACTGGACATGCTTACATCTATGTAAGCTAAACAATGGCTTCTCACAATCTCACTAGTATTCACCTCCAAAATATTTCAGTCTCTGGCAAAAATTAGTTTTTTATTATTTAACTAAGTCCCAATAGCAGGCATTAAATACAACAAGGTGTTCCGATTACTAAAATAAGTTAATATTACCACTGTGAATGGAGTTTATATTCACTAGATTAGGTTTAATGGTGCTCTAAACATGTAACTTAGGTACTATACTTACACTCTGTAACTGTGATAAAACAAAATGTCTAATAAGCAATAATTAGTTTAATCTACCTTAAGTGTTAATTAAAACTTGCAAGTTATATCTAGCCTTAATTAAACTGTTTCTGTTTAAGCTGATAATAACTCAAAGCACTTGACCAGATTACTGTTGATTAAGGTATATCGATTATACTTTAATAATCAGTTACTGTTTTCTCGTGGTATTTTCAAGTTCACTTTTTGAGTTTTATTTGGCCCCAATAAGTTGCTCAGAATTGACATGTAAGCAAATTTATTTGTAAAGCGGATGTCTACGTGGTGTCTGAGATGTTGTGTGTACGTGTGTGTGTGTTTAGTTCACCGAGTACGTAGCCAAGTTACTGAGACGTGCAGAGCGGTTAGTTTCGGCTCCGAGGGAGCTCCGAGGCTCATATCTGAAGCTCGAGACGGGGCTCAGGCCGGAGCTACGAGTGCTGAGCGCTGGCTGGCCCCGAATACACCTTGGCTCGAATTACTGTGTCTCCGCTTTCACTCCCCCTCATCATGACACTGACACAACTCCCAGGTACAATAACCTTTCTTCTATATCCGGGTCCTGTGTTGCTGTCAGCCACCCACCACTATAATACCACCTCTGTCATTCCTTCAAACCTAGTGTGCATTAAAAAGGAGAAAAGGTCTTGCCACCTCAGTTCCGAGAAAATTTGTCCACATCTTATCAGCCTTTTGCTATATTCCTTCTTGGATCACTGATTAATAGGATGGTTCTGGAGAGCAGAATGACATGGCCCCCTACTTAAGCCCCTGATTACTTTAAGTGTTGAACCTTCTCTTCCATTTAATTTTTTGGTGTCCCTGTATATCCAGGGATGCACATTTGTTTATACCATGCATTTTAGCGTGGAAGACAGCAATAAGCCTACATAGCAGATATCTCTCTTGGGTTCATAAGTTGTTAATGTGTAAACCAGTTCCTGGCATTGCAGTTTCGATGAATGCTAAGTTTCTTTCTGTCTCCTTAGTTTCCTAATCCGTTGGGGCTGTAAAAGATAGCCTTTTGACAAAGGATACATTTTTTTTTTGTTGAAATTTAAGTTTTCGTTTTGTATTTTAACATTTTCCTCTTTGTTAGATTGGTAGGACAACTTTTAACTTTCCCTCTTTTACTCCATCAAGTTGGTCTGTTTTCCTTGTGATGCCATATTAAGTTTTTTGGTATTTTACTTGTAATGTTTCTTAATGTTGTTAGAATGACACGAAAGAGCGGTAACAAGCTGTTGGCAGCCCGTACCAAGAACTCGTCGACCGGAGCCGGTGCAGGCTACTGTGAGGTAATAAACAAACAATAATGTGAGAGTTTGACTAAAGTATATAATCACAACTCAAAGAGAGCACCATTTGATCTCCAGTTGTATGTTTAAAATGTTGTTATGCACCATTATAATGCATTTGCATATACATAGTTAAAGTCTGGCATAGTAGTTGGGTCTTATAGGCATATCAGGCAGAGTCGTCAAGTGCAAGAGCATGTGGAAGGTAACTAGATAGGAAGACTAAGCATGGGGCCCCTTGCAGGAGTCGGGAATTGAACCCTGACCACTTATGTGAGAAGTTCATTTGATAGCATTAAACGACCGGGGACTCCCTCTCTCAACCAAACAAGTGCTATTCCCTAGGAATACTGTTCTTTTCTAGTTGCCAAATGTGTTCCTACGAAACGAACAGGGCTACATTAAGTTAATGGTTGAGGAGGGATCTAGTTGTATAAAAAGGCGTCAACTTGTACACCTGTTGCTAACCGTAATGTTGTATATGTAGAGTTGTGACTGGTTCAACTAGGAGCTGTGCTGATGACTGATTGTAAAAGTGGGGACATTGTAAGGACATTAAAAGGATGTGTATTTGTGTAGGTGTGCAGAGTGAACTACGAGTGGTTGGAGGAACACGTTTCAAGTGTGGGGCACATCAAAGCAGTGACTGAGCCAACCCAGTACCAGGAGCTAGACAGCCTCATCTCTGCGGCAAGCTGTACCTCGACGTGGCTTGGACAGAGGAAGTCTTCTAGAATTGTAGCGTCACCCCCTCGTCGATCACCTCCATCTCCGACTGTACTTAACTGCAATGGTCATGAGTTCACTCACCAGGTCGGTAAGCCTTCCCCACCTGACTCCACAAACTATTCGTTCCCTTACACACCACTACAACTCGCTCCACAACATCCTCAGTAACATTTTATTTGTTAAACCAAAATGTATATTCTTTGACAATCCAAAATGAGTTGATAAACTGTGTCCCAAGTATCGCTGCGCCTTTTACCTCTGTTTAAATGTATAATTTAAAATAAATGCGAAACTCCATTGTTTTTAAATATTGCTTCATTAGTCTAAGATGTCTTCTGTGGAAATAATTTTGTAAAAAGGATATTTCTATTTGTTTAGTAACTTGTACATAATTTTATGTAACTACTTCAGAATAATTTAAAAACCCTTAATTTATTTTATCATCATATAATATTATATTTGTTCATATATCTAAGTAGATTTTCAAAGTGGAATCTCAATCTCTATTTTAGAGAAAATTCTTTAAACATAACATACCAACACAACTTCCCTTTGCTTACTTTAAACATTCACTAATACCTTACAGAAACCCATTTAATATTCAGTGACTGGTTTTAATAATTCAACAAGTTTGATTTTTCAGTTGATGAGTCAGAGAAGAACAGAATCTAATTTCCCGTGCCTTGATTTTTTAAAACAAATAAATAAAAATTGACATATGCCACAAATGTATGCTAGAAATGATCACTACTGTAAATGCAAGATGTGTTATTTACAGTGATGATAATACAGAGAAGGTTGTGTCGGTGAGGGTCGATGCCCGTGGAGAGTAGGACTAGAGAGTGTATTATTTACTGAGCAGAATGTTTATTTGTGTGTGGTCTTGTTTAGGGGTTGTCTAACGGAGTGAGTGGAGAGAGGAAATCATCGGCAGTGAGACGAGGTCGTGTCATAAGGAAGCGTCTCTCAGCTGAAGAGAAACTAATAGAAGATAACAGAGCATACTACAGAGTCGAAGTCCTTAACTCCAAACTTCGCTCTACAGGTAACTAACTCTTTCATTCATTGTAATTTCACTTGTCTCAAGTACACCACACTACAATTAATCCTATTCAAGTCATTGTAGTTCCTACAGATATTTATAGCTGATTGCCTTAGTTCTAATCAACTTTGTTGGAAATCAAACTCTATCTGTGATATACAATGTGGCTCTCCAGGTTGCTACTGGAGTAGCTCTAAAGGCCCGGTCAAACAGGCCTGAAATGTTAACACTGATATAAGCCTTAAGTTTAGAATCCGCTAACAACAATCAGAAGTCATTTTTTAATTTGCAAAGATTTTTTTTTTTTTTTTTTCACTAAAGGGTGTTTATAATGACAATAGCTAATGTGTATATAATACAGACTGGTATCTGCATCTTCATTTGGTTGGCCCGCGATGAATGGAGTGGTTTTTAAATTAAGTGGTGTTTAAATAATTACGTATGATGGTTTGTCATGTGATTTTTTGTCTACTATGTAAATTTGTACTCAGGATCATGAATATCACATAGTCCGCCCAATGGGAGGGACATGGCCGCTCTCCACTGATCTTTCTTTTTTTTGTTAACAGCTTACGGCAAAGCTTTGTCATCCAAACAGACTTTGCCGACACCAAAAAAATAAATTTTTCACAATATTCTAGCTTGATGTTTGTCACTCACTTTTATGCACACTATCTCTTAGACTTTAGACTAATAAGGAAATGCTAAAATAAAAAATGCTGGCTAGTGAACAGACCTACCATAGATTAATTTATTGGTTTTTTTTTTTTTTTTGTTTTTTTTTTATCGATCCATTGACACTTAGTTGAAACCTCTGAAAACAGATTTGAAAAATCTTGTAGTGAAGAAGCTATCGATAATCTACTTAAATGTAAGATAGAATATAAGTGTATAATGTATTACAGGGACTCTTCAGAGACAGCTAGGAAGCAGTGGAGGACCAGAGGAGGGAGAGGAAGCTTCCATGGGAGGAATACTGGGGTCTTCCTCACTTCATAACGGACAGACCACCAACAATAGCGTTGTCGTCAGGTCTGTACACCTTCTCCATAATAGTAATAGTACACTTTCTAATAGTCTTATAATTATTTTATGAAGGAGGTCAGTGAGAATCATTTGGTGCGCCACCTGGGAGAGGTTTTGTTTAAATAATTTTCCCTAATGCCCTAGACTTTTACAGTAGTATGTGTGTGCTGTACTTAATTTTTTATGTCTGTGTTATATATTTACTTAAAACAAACTAATTTACATAAAAAACATAATATTTATTTTAATCTAATATAAAAACTAACCATATTAATAAGTGCATTATCATGGTGTAACCTTCTACTTCCAAACCATCAACACTGATAAATCGTAACAAAGAATTACCAATTAATACATATCAGGGCTCCCCTGTAAATTTTGTGCTCCTAATCTGACCTAAATGTCTCCTCCGAACTGTTTTCATTCCCTTATATCCTTACCTGGTACCAATCAAACTAAAATACATATCAGCCCTCCCCCCCCCTCCAGTAAATTTTGTGCTCCTAATCTGACCTAAATGTCTCCTCATAACTAAGTTTTCATTCCACTCTATCCTTACTTATGACCAGAGACGGGACGTTTATGACTTTTATTTTTCCATTTCATGACCTTTATTCTATGACTTTTATGACTTTTATTATCCTGTTTTATGACGTTTATTTTAAAAAATCGGTTGTTTTATGACCTTTTAGCCAAAAGTATGACGTTTATTTTCTGTGAACATTTAGCCTTTATGTGAAGCATTTCGTTATTTTGGAGGGAAACAGTTCAAAAAAGAAACTAGTTACACTAGTAAAATTAATCAAGAAACAAGAAACACAAGTTTCTTATTCGTGTTACTTGTCATCAAATGAGCAATTAAACATTATACTCCCTTACCATGAATATATACAAAATTTTAATGATGGAACAGCCAATCAGGAGACTGCCCAATCCAATGGGTTTACTATTGGCTGACTGGAGGATCTATCTTGAACTTCCTGGATTCTAATTGGAGGAGTTGTTCCAAGAAGGAGCCGACCAGGAGCCCTATTTTGGAATTAGGGATGACCGTCGGTGCCTCCCTGGTTGTAGGTATGCATAAGCGCATTAGTTAAGTCCGAAAGTGGTCAGGGAATTGAGCCCAGGCCTTTCACTAAGCTGGTGTAAAGGTTTTTTGTTCGAACTGGACTTTTACCTGGAACCGGACCACAAATGTTCAATTTAAACATTTTCTTTAACAAAAAAATAAAACCTTATTGCTAAACATTTGGCAAAAAAGGCCATTTTATGACGTTTATTCCAAGAAACCCCTATTTTATGACGTTTATGCGTAAAATGGCTATTTTATGACAAAATCATATGACTATGACTTTTATGACTTTTTCCCGTCTCTGCTTATGACTCCCAACTCCCACTTATTTTTTCCCCTGTAACTTCTCACCTGAACTATGTTATCTAATCAAAATTCATTCCCTGTTTTCCATCTTTTCTTTCTTTGACCCTAACAAATCTAGTACCTTGCTAATATTTGGACCAAACATTATTCTTCAAGGCCTATAAGTGGAGATCTCAGGGCCTGTAAGCAGTGATCTCCGTGACTTTTTTTTAACCTTGTTTGTTGGTCTGGCATGTTTAATAAATGAGCTGACTTAAAAGTCATCCGATTTTCAGACGTATTACCTAGTTTAGACTCCATCGTCTAGAGACCCTGCTTAACCATCTGAACAATCCTCTCTTTCAGTCTTTGGTTTGAATTGAACAGTATCCCATTATTAGAGACCAAATTGTACGGAATACCAAGCAAAAATTCTCTTGAGTTGTTTTACACAGCATTCTCACGTTGTAGTTTTGGTAGGCATAACTTTCACCTCCACCCACTTAGTGTACACATCAACTACAATTAGGTAATACCGCACTGTCAATTTATTTTTTTGTTTATTTAACTCTGCCTTAATGTTGGTAATTCTTTCTTCAATTTTAATTCTTTTTATCTATCTCAGTCTAATTTTTCCGCTTTAGTAAGTTCTTCTATAGTTTCCTAAGCATAGTTAAATTTTAACGCTAGTTTCTAATAGTTCTAATGTAACATCTACTTCTATTATTAGTGTATCTCCAGCGATCTTCTTTGATTGCTTTTATTCTTTTCTAGATGTTTGAATCACCTGGAATCTCTTTTCTTCATCCTTCATCGCCTTCTATATTTACTTAAATTAAGTGCATTATATTGGAGTAACCTTCTACTTCCAAACCATCAGTTCTGTTACATATGTTTATACATATAAATAAATCTTTACAAAAATTTATCAATTAAACTAAAATAAATATTAATTTGTAAGATATTGCCTTTTTATTTGTGTATAGTGCCTTTTTAAATATGTATGGTGCCTTTATATGTGTGTATGCAGGGGCGGATGGGGGCACCGGGAAGACGGGAAATTTCCCGAAGTCGCCGAGCCGATCTTGAAAAAAGAAACATTGGTCCGACAAATCGAACAATACTTTCTCATATCAATAAACAATTGCATCATTGCAGCACTAGTGGTACAATAGCACAATTTTCCCTTCTTAAAAAATGTGTAAGCGACGTTTCAGACAGCAATAGATAGGTCATTAAGCAAAAATTACCAAGCATCTTTATGCTGCAATAGCAGCGTTTACACTTACATTCTTTCCTGCGTGCTTGAATCGAGAAGGATTCCACTCGAGTAAAACCGTGCAAGTAATCGTGAGGGAAAGAATTGGTTGCTAAAAAAGTGATGACAGCAGAAGGTGGGTTAGTATGTTTTCCCGTGCCGGACGTTACCTCCCCATCCGCCCCTGTGATGGTGGAGTGTGCTGTGTTTGTAGGACTCATCCTGTGTGACTTTCTCCCTTGTTGTTTTGGTTTCCTGCGGCAGAATGTGTGTTTTTGATCAGAATATAATATATACATAAAAAATTGGCTCTTACATCATTTGGGATTTATTCAACCTATATAATCAAACTATGTATCTAACTCCTTCTACACAGTGGTTTTGACGTGAAAACAATAATGTAAGTGGATATTGGATTAAGACTGGAAATATTGATGAGAAGCAAGCAAAGTTGTTTGCTTCGTGTTGACCGGGTCCTCTTACAATTGTTTTATTTTATATTGTTATCAGATAAACAACCGTATGTTGTTTACATTAATTTAGTTTAATATCCAATGACTCGTATTAATCTGGGTTCCTAGTGAAGGTTGTTTGAACAATGTTAACTATGATATTCTGCTTGTCTTGCTCATAGTTATTTGAAGCAATGTTGAGCAGCTTGATGTGGTTCCGGGTCCAAGTTAAGTGTAAATATGTGGTGTTGAAAGTTACTGGGTAAAGTATCGGTGATAAAGAGCCCACTACACTGGTGCACCCTCCATCTCCGTATCTTACCTTATAGCCAGCCAAGGCATTCTGTGCTCATGAGTTTGTTGTGGCTTCCAGATGCCTCTCTATGCTATTAAAATATCGGATTTGTCAAGTTGAAAGAAACTATCTTCACTAGACAACCTGTATTGTTACGAGCCTGTGCTCCGGTCTGTTATTCTAGTTATAAATTGGGAAATTCTTACTGTTTTTCGGTGAGGCATTGAGACTGGGTCTATAGTCAAGTGTAATGGCTGTGGGCAGGTTTAGGAAGGTGCGTAGGACGGAGCTGTCCGTTCTCAGTGACGAAGCAGAGAACTTCATGTTTGGAGAGAGGGAGGAGGCTCGGAGAGACGAACTCCGAACCGCTGCTCCGACTACCGGGCCCACCCAGGTAGAGTCGGGAGTCAGGAAGAAGCGTCGCACTCACGCCGAAGTCTTCATCGACGACAACGCCGACTACTACAAGTTCGAATTGGCTGGCTCCAGGCTCAGGTCGGCCCTCCCTCCTCCCTTAGCCATCCCTCTAAACCATTTACTATTAAAATTATCAGATTTGAAAAAAGTTTTGGCCTATACCTTGTCAGAGGAGCTCTAGATCAGGGGTTCCTATCCTAAGAATCCTAGTGATCGATGATCGGGACCCGACGAGTACGAGCACAATAGTAATAATGTTTGTACATCGACAATAAAACAAATACACCGGGCTAAATAGTAGTTTGTTGTCGCAGAGCTGTAACTTGTAAATAGAACCGGAGATATTTGAAAAGAAAGGTGGCAACACCTGCTCTAGAGCAAACCACTTCAACTTTGACTATACAACACCAAACATTGATACTAATACCTATTTTATGTTGCTCTTTAGTTTTGCGATGCTTGGAATATATTTGAAGCATAATGTTCATAAATAAATTGACTTAATCACTTGAGAGTTGTTGGAAACTGGCCAAAACTTTTTTGGGTAACACTCAGATGTAACAAACATTTAATTCAATTGTTTGTTTATCTACTGTTATACGACTGTGATGAATATTCTCAAGCTGGTCTTAGTCAAAACAAAGTCACTGCATTCACTCAAATTAATTATAATTATGACCATCATAACTACAGACTTTTTTAACTTTAAACTTAATTCTACAATATACTTTTTATCAGTGGTATTATACAAATATAATGTGGAATTTAAATAATATAAAAAATTATTGGTTGTTTTGACTAAGATTTTGTGGTACCACTTCATAATTATGGTTAGCAAAATTTAGAAAGTAACAGCAATATTGTCACCACAATTACGTTATTATAAATGAACTCATTTTGACATTTTACTTCATCTACAGTGTTAAGTGGTTAACATAGTAAGTGTAAAGTCTCTACTAGCCACACATTTTACAAGCTTTTATGACTTAAACTAACAGTACAAGGTGGGGGAGTGGACTGTGTGAATTGAAGGATTAAGGAAGGCACCTGTGAAGCCACACATGTGAAGTGAAGATCCAAGACAGAACCTGGTGTAGGTATTGGGTCAGGTATAACAATGTTTTTTCTCATCTGCTTATAGCTAAACAATAAATTCCTTATATTACTATAATTAAAATTATACCTTAAAACTAACACATTATTTTACAATATTATTTTTTATAGGTTTAACAAGAGCAGAGTTAAAGTTTTGATTTTTCATTAAAACACGCTATATATGTGTCTTAGATAGCTCTTTGAATTTTCAAGTTTTCTTAAAATTCCTGTGTCTAGAAGTTCAAGATTATCAACCTCAAATATATGATTGGTTTCTAGTACATGGTTGGCAGAGCTGGCTATGTTTACATGTTTTTGATGTCTGTCTTTTGATATTTTCTTCCAAGATTTACAGTTCTCAGCTATCCGTGTACTTCCTACCGGATTGTCCGACATTTACACCTTTAAAGTTTGTGCATATCAATTTATGTACTCCACATTTATCTTATGTTTCGATTGGGTGTTTAACTGCAGAAAGAATTATGACTAGTTGTGTGTATGGTTTGTAACTGACTATGGTAAGCTAATCCAGGATATAGGGTTTTGTTCTATTGGTTCTAAATTGGTTATAATATTTATTGCTAATTTGTCTTGTTTTCTAATCATTTTTTCTATTTTCCTTGAGTTGTATCCATTGTAGCTATTGTTTTTATCGTAGGGATTTCATTTTTTAGGTCTTTATCATTCATGGGAGTGGTAAGTGCTTGGTGAATCATACTATGGCAAGCAGCAATTTTTTTTTTTTTACAGGTTTTCACTTAATTCTAAAGATAAAATAAAATGTGGAAACGCTTTTGTTTATTATAATTTACAATTGTGGTGACAACATTGTTGTGTTACTTTCTATTAACCTCCCTAGCCATAATTAAAAAACAAAATTATAATTTTAATCTGACTTTTCTTGTGGCATTCATAATTCATTATGATATGGATAAATATACATATTATATTTGATTTCTACATTTTTTTTTTTTTTTTTTTTTTTTTTTATACACCAACTTGCTATTGTTGTCATTTTCTAAAATACTGATGAAAAGAGGAGACCTGAAAAATTCTTGTGGGACAACTGCTACTCAAAAATTACTCTGCCAATTTTTCATTTTAATAATTCACATTTCCTTGCATTAAGCTGCTGTAAGGCTAATGTGAGCTCCATGAATCTCAATCAGAATTATCAACGCTGCTAAAACTTTATTTGTTGTTACAGGTACCAAGGAACAACACTGGCTCACGTACCTGCCCCAGGTAAGGACGAGTCTGCCCTTTCTAGGCTCAGGTCCAACAAGAGTCCCCTGTGTGAGGACAGACTGCCGACCAGGCTCAGGTCTGCCAAGGAAGAGCTGACTAACCACCGTACCAGATCCTACCAGGAGCAAGAGGACAATCCTCACCACCGTCACAGATCCTTCCGGAGCCCTGGACCAGATGAACCTCTCAATAACCGCAACAGAGGGAAGAGCCCGTTCGAGCCGCCTCACCATCATCGGCTCAGATCTAACCGGAGTCCTGTCGATGGAGAATCCCCTGTAAATCACCACCGGCTCAGGTCCGACAGGAGTCCGACCTTTGACGAACTGCCTCTGAGTAATCTTCGGCTCAAAAGGTCTACTAGAAGCCCGAACCGTGACGAGGAACCCCTTGTTGTTCATCGTCGACTTAGAAGATCAACTAGAAGTCCTAATGACGACGAACCGCCTGTCAATCATCATCGGCTCCGGCGATCCACTCGCAGCCCCAACGACGAAGGACAGCCTATAGGTCCCCACCTGAGGTCCAACAGGAGTCCCAATGGAGAAGAACCTGTTACTCATCTCCGGTTGAGATCTAACAGAAGTCCTTTGGAAGAGGAGACTCCCACCCCTCTCAGGCTCAGGTCTATCAAGAGTCCTCCGGTTGAGGACGCCCCTCTAAGTCACCACAGGTTGAGATCCGGAGGTAAAAGTCCCAAGGAAGAGTCTCTTCATCTTCGATCTAAGTGGAATAGGAGCCCAACAGAAGACCAAGTCACAAACCACCCTCGGCTCAGGTCTTGGGGAAGGGGCTCAACTGACGATGAACCGTCTAATACCCGCCTCAGGCCGTCTAGGAATCCCTACGAGGATGAGGATTCTATGAAACCTCCTGACAGCTGTCGACCTGGCCTCCGCTCCTCTAGCAGAACACCGCCACCTCTAGAACCCAAACTAAGGTACCAAACTAGTTTGATAAGAAATAGCTTGTTTACATACATATATATTTATATAGATTACATTTGTAGATACTTTCGTTGTGACTTTATATTGTTGTGTTTAGGTCGTGTCCAGGACTGAGTCCGGTGAAGGAGAAGACAGTGGAGAGAGCCTGGCTTCCCTCTGAGGAAGACCTTGCACCAGAACTTACTCTGACTCATTCTGATATAACCTACGCTTTTGAGATGAACAACCCTGGCTCCATACTCTCCACCCAGGTATGTGTCTTTCCTTTCACTAGAACCCCTAAATCTTACCACCACTGCAATATTCTAGAGACACAAGAAAAGATAATTTTCAATCAATCTAATTGGATTGCCCTAAAGCCATCTACTTTTTTCTTAAACACTTTAACTATAGGGGAGTTACTATTAAGTATATTATATTTATCCCCTTGCCAATTGAATCACAATTCTTAACACCCCTGAAGATTCTCTCAGTAGGGTAAACCAAGTCAAGAACTAGGCGTTGTTCAAAACCCTGTCTTTACTTGGTTATCACAGGAATGTTTTTTCGGATTTCTTGCAACGACTATTTTTCTTCTTTTTTTTTACGGATACTTTTGGCAACACATATATATTGTTTCAAATGCAGGGGTAACCCAAGGTAGTATCCTCTCTAATACAATTATTTTACCTATAATCCCTCAACACCCTACCACCATCCTTGCTTCCTTTGCTGACAATAAATGTATACTCTCCACTTATAAGAAACTCATATTACGTCTTATCTCATTCAAGAACACCTTCATCTTCCTAAAAATATGGCAAAACAAATGAAGAATAAAAATAAACAACAGTAAAAGTGTTCATATGACCTCCTTAAGACACAGAAACTGTGAACCTCTATTCCTCATCCATATTCTTATCCCACGCCATAGTACTGTTATGGCTTATTTCTTGATCGTAAACTCAAATGGGCACACCACACTTCAACACACGCTATATATTTCTACATTGACTCCTCAACACTTTTATCCAAAACTCTCATATTCAACACAATCCTGAAACATGCATGGACATATTATGGTATCCATCTATGGGGCTGAATCAAACGTTTTAACTCCTAAAACATCCAATCCTTACTGTCTAAGATCCTCAGAACTGTACTACTATATTTGTGTTACATTTTTGGAACAATAATTATATTCTAATAAGCCATGTTTTGGATTTTGACAGGTCCAGGAGAGGCTAGATAGCTACGAGGAGGAGCTATTACCGAGGTACTTCACATACCCTAATGTGACGCTGCCTTGTGAGATGCCTTACCTTGATAGACTCAAACTACTCACTCGCCGCAGGAGAAGAATTTCAAGGTACAACAATGAATCTTCATTTTTATTAATATTAATTTAGTTTTTAGTTATTAAAATTTGGCTAAATTCTCCGACAACCTACATATCGACTGCATAAAGTAAGTAGGATTCAAATTGGTTGATTCATTATAATATTGGTTGCTGTTTTCCCCTGGAATGAACAGAGCTATGACAGAACTGTGACATTGTTTATGTCCTTCGGATATGCCGAAGCCTGGTTGCTCGACATAATCAAGTTGTATTGTGTGACGCAGATGTTTGGACGACAAGCCAAGGAAGTCACCGAGATGCCACGCCAGTACGCTGGCCATCCTGTCTTCTTCTGGTTTGCCGACCAGGGCAACAGCTTGTGGTGGTGTCGTTACTGCTGTGCCGGACTCGCAGAGCCCGAATGCTAATGTGCCAATCGAGCCTAGCACTGCCGAGGACGAGGACACTACTGCCAGTAGTCTGACAGCAGAGTCGGTACTATCAGACCCTAGTAATGATCCAAGATCACTTTACTGCAGGTAACTCTTATTATTTGTGTACTTGTACCTATCTTAATATCCTGAAACGGATGTAAATGAATGTAGGAGATCTGAAGCGATATCAAAAGTCTTGAAAACTGTTTTGTAACTGTAGACATATTTTTCTGCACATTAGTTATTTTAGAAATAAAATACTGATAATAAATAGCTTGAAGTGGGCTTATAGCTCTGGTTGGCTGGCTGTAAGTGCTTTAAGTACTCACTTGGTTAGTAAGAATTAAATAACCAGCTTCAGGGTGTCTCTTACTCTTCTTTTAAAATAGATTTGTTTATAAACATTTTAATATTATCTGTCGGACTTAAATTTATTGAAACTTGGTTTTTTGGTGATGTTTGTTTAAATACAGTTGTATTGTGTGTGGACAGGTACATGAGTCATTACGCATCTCTGCTAGACTCTGTGAGATGCAAGGACAGTAACACGTGGCAACCTTCTGTGGTGCAGGAAGACTACTCTATTTTGTGCCAAGTCTCCCCTCCCAAGCCTGACTTCCTTTCCATGATGGATAACAACAAGTGTCCGGAGCTGGATGCCTGTCTCCAGGAAACGATATTCAGCTTCCGCAATTTCGATTTGGACTCTTGCAACAGTTCTGACTGCTCTGAGATATTTGGTAAGTGACTCTACAAAGTTTTTCCGGGTATTTTATGGTGTACAATTGTCAATATAATATCAACCTTCATATGTCTCGTCGTGGATCCTTTAGGGTCGTGGGAAAATTAATTAATTCAAATCATTTTCTTTGGCAACGTTTCGGCCTATCCGGCCATTATCCGCCTATAATTATACATTTTTTTACATCAGTGTCAACTACAATACAAGCAGAAAATCCAAAGAGGTACTCATTAGGATACAATAATTTACCTTAAAAATTATCACTTTTCCAATGGGGAATTGATTTGAATTGATATTGACAATACAAGCAGAAAATCCAAAGAGGTACTCATTAGGATACAATAATTAACCTTAAAAATTATCACTTTTCCAATGGTGAATTGATTTGGCTAATAATGGGTCTAAGTGGGAGATTGGTTTTGTGCGTTTTAGGTAATCCATAAATCCTGGGGCAATATGTGTTGTTATTATTAGGGGTGGTGCGTTTCTGTTTGTCGATATACTTGTTATTGAAGAGTTTATGAATGATAGTTTTATAATCATTTTTTATTTTCTCTGTGGGGTCCATTCTCAGTGCTCTATAAGTAGATTTGTCATTCAATAATTCATTCATTTTATTATTATAAGTATTTTTGTCCAAGATAACCTTAGTGTTAGATTTATCAGATTTAGTTATTATTAGTTGCGGGAGTTTTTGAAGGAAACGTTTTGTCAGTGCAATATCTTGGATAATTTGTTTTTCCAAACTTCCATTGGGGAAATTTCGGTTATGGCTCTTTTCTTGGAAAACAATAATTTTATTAAGATTGAGTAACAGAAGCTACTGTAGATGACACTGATGTAAATGTTTTTATAATTATAGGCTTGATAATGGCTGGATAGGCCGAAACGTCGCCAAAGAAAATTATTTGAATTAATTAATTTTCCCACGACGTGACATAAAATTACTGAAGGGTACATCTACAGCCAATATTCATATCATCCTTCATGTTATTATATGAGGAATTTATGCCATATAACAGATTTTATATTCTAATCTACATGTTAATTGTACTATTTAAATAAGAGCAGGAAGAGTTTGTGAATGTGCATGATAATTAAGTTTGTGTTGTGATAGGGTTCTCCGAGGACGGCAGGTCGTACTTCAGTCGCAGGAAGAAGAAAAAGCGTCATAACCTGACCGGGTGGCCCAAAGAGAAACCCAAGAGAAAGCTTCTGGCCTACGCCAAGAAACCTCGCTTCATCAAGTCGGAGCCGCTCACTCCCCACACCGACTCTGAGGACTTTTCACAGCGTGACCTACTCCCTGGCAGTGAAGCTTTGAGCCCGCCCAAAAAGAAACGTGGCCGCCCACGTCTCTACCCTCCAGGTCTCAGCCCCTCGTCGCTCAAAGCCAAACTGGCCAGAGAGAACGCCTTCAGACGCTCAGTGTCACTCTCACCCTTCAAACCCAGGCCATTGCTCAAGGCCCACCCTCTTTAGTCGTTTTGATGAAACTTGATAGAAACCACCTGGCGACTATTGAAATAAGTTCCTTGAACCCTCGACCTTGTCCAAAAGACCACTTGTCTTACATAAGCACATGGTACTGAATAAACTCAATTCTAGGGATACCAAGGTGGTTGTGGACGATGCACCAACTTGAGTCACAGATTTTATTCACCAGAATGTCAAAACAGTTAAATTCTTATTATTATGCGAAGATTAATAATAAATTTAATAACTATTCAAATAAATTCATGTGAGATTGATATCAAATTATTATACCCTTAAGTGATTTTCAAATTAACAGATGAATAAACTCCATTCCTTCTGGAGAATTTAAAAAAAAATTGTATAAATGATTTTATTTTAAATTATTTTTTGATAAATGCTAGACAAGCTAATCTAATGTGAAGTATCTCTCAGTGAAATAAACAACCTTATTTACTGTACCGTCTCGTATCATATTGAATTGTAGACAAACAAAATTGACCCTGATTAATGTTGAACCATGATTATTTTCTTCATACTTGTCAGACATGAAAACTTTTAATGTTACAAATAACTTTATGTATCCATTTCACTGAAACTAAATAACTTAACAGGTCAAATCAATAACAATAGTTTGTCTACAAAAGAGTGACATTTTAGTGTTTTAACTCAAACTCGAGTTACAGGGATCAAGTTGTGCTTTTCAGTTGACATTATCTTAATCGATGACCAAAATATATCTTTTTTCCTGGCGTATTTTATAATTTTTCTTTTTAATTAAAATATTCATTATTTTTATTTATTTATTTATTTATTTTTTTTTCATACAAAGAAATTTGGTAAATGTTTTGTCCTAATGTAAATGTTAGCCTCCCTTTTTATTTCCATGGCCAATGTCTTGGTTACTTAGTGGAGTAAAGCAAAGTTGAGAGTATTTTATTTTTAATATTAATTAATTTAATTTATTTATATTCCTCTTATATTATTTATAATAGTGTTATTTGTTTATTTGTAATGATTTTTTGTTTCTCTTCTTTTCCACTTGGTATTTTCTCTGAAATATTTTATGTATCCAAATATTTTATATTTTCCTAATTTGTGGGAATTTATAACTTTCTTGGGTCAAAATCAGACATGTTTACTGTTGAAGCAGGGGGATTGAATACTTGTTTCTATTGACAGATGACTAGGAAACAACGAGTCTAGTGATTATTTGTTTACTGGCCAATTTAATATGACAACGAAACAATTTGTTTCTTCTGTTTGAGTTTTTCTGAGATACTTTATGAACAATTTTGTTTTGTTGATATTTGAAACATCCTATGCAGAATGAGTGTTGATTATTGACACTCAGGTTAGTTAACCTAAACAAGGAAAAAAATAATGCCACTGGGCGGTTATTATAAGCGCCACGTCCCTCTACTAGTGACATTTTTGTTGTCTAGTTGACCTGACCTTGTATAATTCAAAATTCTGACTTCTCATTGGCTGCCCATCCAATTTTTTTGATTTCCCCGAAACCACATTCTAGTTTTAAACAAACATTTTTTAATTTATTGATAATAAGGCCTATTTCTTGCCTGTTTAACAACGAGAAACAGACCTAAACAGCTATATCAGTCTCGAAATTGACTTTAAAAAAAATGGTTTGATCCTCTCTGAAAATAATGTAAATATAACTCGTTTTATGTTGAACTTATGGAAATAATGTGGTTTCCCTACCGAAATGTGAAAACCGTTTGAAATAAGTCGACAACTTGAACTATCTGACAACATTTTCTCCTGTTACAATTGAGGATTGAAATGATGACAACAAGCCGTTATTGAACAGTTAATTTTTTGTTTGACAGTAAACCTTAAAATTTTTCTCTTTTGAGTTTTATTGATTTTCTATTTAAAAATACAGTTTCTTAAAATTACGGGGAATTTAACTGTAATTGCTCTTTCTCGGTTGTATTGCACATTTTATCATCTTTAAATAGTTTTGAAAGACCCCGATATAAAACTGGTTCGGTAATAAGATCGGTAAGCTTTTACTTGGTATATACGAGATATTATATCGGTTAAATTGTGGACATGTTGGTGAGTGCATAGTTGGGCCGGTAGATTTATACAAAATTATTTACAGTAATAACTCGAGAAGTAGGTACGATTTGTCTGATCTCTATCCAACATCATATTCACATTTTGTCCGACCCTGTGTACATTAATTTTTCTTTAATTATATCATATTTTTATTTGTTAGTTGCACTTAAAACCTCACATTCTTTTGTCTTGTACTTTGCTACTTAGCAACACCAAACTTCTGTTTGATTTTATAATTTAAACATTTTGCCACCAATGTATTTTAATTTTAACTTTATTTCTAAGTTACCTCTCCATACCATTTATTTATTTTTGTTTATGTATATATACAAACATATATAGTTGTTTATTTAGAAATTTAACACTGTATGGGTTAACTCAGTATAATTCCATATGGGTTTTAAATAAAAAGTTTATTTGTACCACCTATATTATAAGGATAATATCACTGCCTTACTCTTTTTTTTTTTTTTTTTTTTTTTTTTTTGCTTTAGTTGTTTGTTTATTTTTAAAGTCCAGGGAGGGGGGGATATTTAAAACAATAATCTAAAAATGTTCAAAATTAAATGGAGTCTGTGTGGACAAAAATTACTTCAAAATTATCGATAAATTAAATCTATATTTATCGTCCATTTAAATTAAAATATATTTTAAGCGTGTGATCCCATTTTATTAGACACTCGACAAATCGATAAAATAAAAGTGAGGAATCATGGAATCATCTTAACTAGTATTGATCAATTATATTAAAAAAAATTATTTGACGTAGTTTTTTAACAACGAACTGACTGATTTTCGTTCACTTTTGAAATCCTGATGTCTGAAGAAAATATGATATTTTCCTCATGAAACAGACTGATTACCACAAAGTGTGAACTCAACCTTATTGGTTTCTTTGTCTGACCAAAATATAATTTATTACTTAGTGTGACCCAATAAGAATTTATTAAACATATGTCATATCGTTTAGACAATTAACCTTTCCTGTTTTCACTTTTAAGTTTAGTAAGAAATGAAATACTTTATTAATTTTTAATCGTCATTAAAAACTATAAATAATACATTTCTTTTAAAAAAAATGTGTAAAAGTTATTGTAAATAATGACTAAAAATAAGCTCTGTACAGTAGTTGTCTCTTCCCAAATAATTTAATGTGAAAACAAATTGTATATTTAAAACCAAATAAAATTTTAATATAAATGTTGCCCTCATATTAATAAGACAAGAATAAAGTATATTTTATATTTTACAAATTACTTTTTTGTTTTTTTTTCTATTTTTTTAAGATTAGTTTTCCATTTATTTTAATTTTTTTTAAGTTGAATTACGTGTAAATAATGTAGACAAGAAATATTTTAATGTAATAAAAAAAAGAAAACAGAAACAAATAATAATATATTGTTTACAAGATGTAGTTTTTATTTATTATTTAATTTATTCTATTTAGTTAATAATGTTAAACAAAATAAATATTCTTTATTTTATCATTATTTTATTTATAAATAGACATTGAAACTATTTGTTTGACCCTGAGGAAGAAGTTAAGAATTGTTTTTATATGGTTAATGTTTATTGACGGAAAAATTGGACAGAAAACTAAGCAAGATTGGACCAATTGGTATTTCCTGACTATTTTCTGGTTTTTGGTTGTTGTTTCATTATGAATGAAGGCTTGCATAGTAATATATATATACAGACTTAATATTTCCTAACATTAAACTTTTGGTTAGTAAAGCCTAAGAGTTCATTTTAAAACACTAACCTGGTTGACAGAGAAGTAACCTGTGTGTCCGAAAAGACTTACCTTAACAACCGACCACGTTCGTAAACCTTCAGCTGATTTAGTGGTTGCAACTTCTCTGACAGAGTCCTAAATATGGTTAGTTTAGTTACTTAACCATTACGTTTCCTTTTTAACACTTAATGTGAAAATTTTACTTTACCGCCAAGTGATTTTGTGGAATTATATTTTGATTTAATTTGCTGCTACATGATACCCAGTTTATATTTATAACCTGATCCACCACTACCTTACATAATACCCCTAGGCAGCTAGAATTGTTGTTTAAAGCCGCCATGACACTTTTTTTTAGCTGCCATGACACTAACCACAACCAGCCTGTCGACCTGGTTAGTGATTCGGAACTCCCCCTTAAACTAACACAATTCACCTGATTATTGTCGGAAAAAGCAGAACCGCTGTTATTTTTAATACATTAGTATTAAATTAAAATATTCGTTTTTACATCAATAAGTTTTTCTACAACTTACTTTGTTATTTTATTGTAATATACTGGTTGTTTTCTAATTTCTAGTCCAAACTTGATAATATTAGATTTGTTAAGTCGAAACAGTCAGGAAATACAATATAACATATGGTGTTATCTTTGTGCTTTTTTATCCTGTGTATCCTATCTTAGTGTTTTTTTTTTTTTTTTTTTTTTTTTTTTTTTTTTTTTTCGCTACACTCGGCAATAGTGCACCCCTTCCGTGTAATTGATGTCTTTCGAAGTCGTACAGTTGGCTTTGATATATCAGTTCATCCCTTCCATTCATATATAATAATATAAATAAAAAAAATCATTCATATATAAAAAAAATAAATAAAATAAATATATGTATATAATAATTATATATGTATTGTTGATTGTTCATAGGAGAGTTGATATCCCTTTGTCAAAAAATATGTTGGAGTGAGAAGGAGTGCGCTATTGCTGAGATTTACCTTCTTTTTTTTCTACAAAAAACAAAAAAAAAAAACATGAATTACTCTAAAATGGTTAGGGGGTATTGAGTTAAAACTTAGTATAGTTGCTAGTCTTACTTAAGTTCGTTTATGGGGAAAATATTAGTTCCGGTTTTCAAATGGCGGCCGTTTCAAATTTTAAAGTTTATTAACTTAAAATCAAGCAGTTGTCTCAAAATATTATACAAATTTTTTGGGTTTTATTAAGCTTTAAAAAGCTGCCATTCGAAATCCGGAAGTAATATTTTCCCCTTAAACAGACTTTTACAAAACTAATTATTGTACAGAGGTAACTTTTCTCCGCAGGGCTAGGAAAAAGGGCTTTAAGATCTAATTGCTGGGTTGAAACAAGTGGTTCACCCTACCCATCAAGAACTAGTGACAGGATTTGTGTGAACAGAATCTGTTTTTAAAGACTTCAAGGAACATTCATGCAAAATTGTAAGAAAATCAAACTGGTCATGATTGAGTATCAAACCAACAAACAAAATGCCAAATATTATAATTATAACTGAGACCTTGGTCAACTAGGACTTAATCATTAATATTATTTCATATTTTTCTCTATTATTCATATTTTTGTTTTTAAAAAAAAAATCACATGCAGGTAGAAAACTAAGCAAGATAGGACTACAGTAGAGTCTCGCTAATTCGGGTTTAACGGGACCAAACCCAGTCCGGATTACCGAAAGTCCGGATTAAACGGAATCAGTTTTAATGTGTCGGTAGAACAAGCTTTAGTAGAGTAAAACTATTAAAATCAAGGTTTTTATCGTAAAAATAACTTCTATCAGTCTCTAAAACATGCTTGTACAACGTAGGTCCACTATTTAAGTTAAGAGCTGTTCTGTCACCAGTCATGCCAAATATCAAATGAATTAAAATAAAATGACAATCTATTACGCAGGTGGCAGGTATAGAAGGGAATTCCTGAGGAACAGGCTGAGTTCCGATATGAATTCGAGGAACGATAATCATTTCACAAAAAGTTGAGACATTAGACATTGGCGGCTTGGCAAAATTTCTTGGAACTTGGTTGAGCCTCCGCTACATGTTTCTTAAAACCCTTCCCCATCTCAACACATATAATTGTACTTCTTGGAATACACTTCCTTTATATCTTCCACCCTACATTTCTATGGAACCAAAACAGATTTATCGATGTTCTTACTTATTCTTAAATCTGTTAATTTATAACAAAATACCGGGTATTCCTCGTGTTAGACTGTTTGAATATAGGCCTATAAACTATACTAGGAACAATTTTATACATTAATAGACAATAAAAGCAGAAACTCCAATTATCTTAACAATTAATAAATCTTAACAGGCCCTGGTTCCAATTTGTACATAGTTTTTGGCCCGTCCGGATTATATGGATGTCCGAACTAGCGGGGTCCGGATAAACGAGACTCTACTGTATATAGTATAATATGGTATTTCTTGACTGTTTTAACCCATAAAATCATGTTTAAGTAAGTACTAGTAATTAGAAAATACCTTGTATATCTCTTTTGACTTATGAAGAGAAGCATCACTTTCTTTCATATTTAATCTCATGTTTCTGGTCTTAAAAATAAATTTTGAGGGACGAATAAGTGTGTGAGATTGCCACGGAGCAATTGTTTCTTACCATCATGTTGAGGAGGTATGTAAAGGGACTGATATCTCTCTCTATTATTCTGATGCCCTGTCTTAAACAGTATTTATTTAATTGCAGAGTAAATATTAACCATATATAAAATATAAAACTGTAAATCCTCTCTTTTATTTAAAACTGTTTTATATATTATTTTAATTTTATTGGGTAAAACTGAAAATTGTTGTTTTATTTGGTAGAAGTTTTTAAGTGAGTGAAGGCACTGTTGTGTTTTAATTTTATGATAAATTATTTCCTTTCCAAGATGAATATATTTATTCTTTTTTTTTTACACCGTGTAATTTATAAAATGTATTATTATTATTAGTATAATTATAAATTTGTTGTTTTATCAAATTTTTTTTTTTTCCTCTTTTTTGTTCACCTTGTATTAATAATTTTTCTTTTTTTTAATTTGCGAGTTAACGAGTTTTGTCATGTCGACCGGGTAGAAAGATCGGCAACTCGCAGACTAAACAAGTGTAAAGTTTTATTTTTAAGAATATTATAATGTTAAATAAATGTTGACTAGTACAAAGTAAATAAAAATAAAATTTAAATAAAAATGGATTAATTATGTATTTTGTATTATCCTGTGATTATTATTATTAAATTATATAAAAAAAAATAGATATTTTACAATGTAAACAAACTGAGTTCTCTTGTTTATCGTTTTCCTTTTAGCTTTTTCTCTTTGGAAACTTGAATTAAATGTTCCATCATTTTTTATATGGAAAAATTATTAACAAAACAACATAATCTAGGAGGCAGAGTACACATAAAAGTGACTGACTAACACCAAACTAGACATTTTTGTATGAGTTAATTTTTTGGTATCCTCCAAGAATATTGTGGTTGGCTAAGTTTGTCTAGGACATAGCTTGGCCATAAGCTGTTAAAAAAGATACCGGTGGAGAGCTTCCATGTCCCATCCATTTTGCCAGACATTGTGTTTTATATGATCCTGAGTAGAAAATTAGTTAGTTGACCAATAATTAAGTTGATGTTAGTATGGCACTTGATAGGTTAGTTATTCAAATGGTTCAGGATTACATTCACTCTTAGTAAGTGAGGGCATTGTTTTATTTACTCCACCGCTCCTCCAGATTAGGCCCTGTGCGTCATCTATGTGCCTATCCCTCCTTTTGTGCGTCAGTGTGCTAATTGTGCCGAAGTGAAATTTGAATGAACTTTTATCTCAAATAAATGTACTCTATTCCCATTACTTACTGCCCATTAAATTTAAAATGACTATTCTTCCCATAACATTTTGAAAAATTTAAGTGTTATTACCTATTGACTTAAGTTTCACTATTCTTTCAGTTTATCTGCAATTTATTTTTCTTTTTTACTCCATTCCATACAGATCCAGATCACCAATCCAGGCATCTAATCTTCCCAAATTTTAATAATTTTAATTAGCCTTTCTTAATTAAAGGTTAATGTATCACACACAAATATTTCTTCAAATCAAAGTGGCTACCTAGCTTGATGTTTTGATGTTGTCAGTCACTTTTATGCACCCTGAACTTACAGTAGAATTAGAAAACAACTTGACTTTAATTTATAGTAAATTATAGTAGGATTATGAAGCCTAACTACTTCATAAAAGTGTACGATACGAAGTCTATTCACATTTTTATGAGATGATGTGACAGAAGCGATATCTAAAAATTGCTGAAATGAAACTAGTAGCACTGGCTGTCATTGGTGAAATTATTTAAGTAAGGAATATGGCTGTAACATGTTTCATATATAACTTAATATTAGTGAATCACACAAATATTTCTTCAAATCAAAGTGGCCTCCAGTGGTTGTTGCCATTTTTTTTTATGCGATCTATTGCTCTGTGTCTCCTATATCTGATTTTATGTGTCTTATAATTAGAATTGATTTTTGGCATGGGAAAAACGGATGTAGAGCTAATGAGAGCTCAAGATTTTGAGGTCTTGAAGGTCAAGTATAAAATGTCTAGCTATCATTGGCATGAGCTAATGAAAATAAAAGGGAGCTTTATTTTCCCATGCGTTAAAAAAAATTAGTTATTTATGTTACTAGGCAGCAAAATGGAATTTTGCTGACAAGTTTTTTAAGTTTTAGTTCGGACCCGAAGGCAAGGATAGAAATATCCTGCAGAGGTGAAGCCAAGGCAGGAAATTTATTATTTTACTGACAAGGTGGAGCCGAGACAGGAAAATTACATTTTGAATGACGAGGCAAAGCCAAGGCAGGAAAATGTTAATTACCTGCTAAGGTGTATCCGAAGCAGGTAATTTATACATAATTACCGCAGCAGTTTAGTAGTTTAGTTTAACTGAAGCAGTTTAATATTATACATAATTATTAATTGTATTTTCAAAAAAGATATAAATATTTAGCAGAATATATTACGCTTAAATATATAAAAATGAACAATGTGGGAGAGTTCATAGCCTGCGATGTTGTAACCTTTTCTTAAAATGTTGCTGCCAGTTTGTTATTTTGCTGACACTTTATTATTTTGCTGAAAATAAAAATGGCATTTTGCCAATTGATAACAGTACACAACAATACTTAATTTTGCTGCCGTGAGTAAATAAATAATAATCTTAACCTTGCTTACTTAGTTTATGCAAGATATTGATGAATTATTATTTTATACAAATACAAATAAGTCGAAAGAATAATAATATAAATATTTGTTAAATTGCACATTTTTAAATTTAATTAAAGATAAACTTTCTGTAGGATCACAACTTGAATCCATTAGCTCATTTTTATAATTTTTAAATACAATATTAATATTTTTTTATAGTCATTTTAACCCTGCAGTCGACGGTTAAAATAAGTCACTTTTTGAAGTGAAACTTCTTTGGCGGCGGTAGAGTGAATTTTTTCATACAGTGACATCGTAACGAAGTTTGCGATTCGAGACTTGTCCAAGTGTAACATTTTTACAGATTAATTGTATCATATCTATTTAAAGACCAGCAAATCAAAACAAACATTTATTTTTATTGGAATAAATGTGGTTGCCTTACCGTAGCAATATTTTTTTTCAATTAAATTTCCCATAACCATTTTCTTAATCCCGAAATAATAAATTCGTCAAAAAATGAAAGAGAGCAATGCATTCTAGGACTAAAGTTTCACTTTTAATGCATGAGAGCCTCACTCATACTTTTTTATTCGTTGCATATTTTGTGGGGAAAAATCCCCCCCCCCCCAATAAAAACAAAAAAACGTATAAATTTATTACCTTAGGAACCTAGTGGGCTAGACACTTCGGAATGTTTTATTGCGTTTTATTTTATCCAATAAAAAAAAATAATGGAAATCCATTAATACTTCACGACTGCGTCTGAGATAGCCCAACAAGCAGTATCAAGAGTCATAAAATGTTTCACTTAGATTCAAACTGACTGCTAAATGACGTGAACAGAATTTATGTTTAAATTAAATTTTTTTCATTGATGTGTGCAGGTGTTTTTGGTTTTGGTTGTGTCCCCTGTATGTACTAAGTAATAATGTAGGTTATATTCTTTCGAGTTTAAAAATAATTTTTATTAATTATTATTTCTGTAGCAATATAACATTTTCTTTTAATTAATCATTTTTTTTAATTCATTCATTCACTTTCGAGTTATCAAATTAATGGGTTTTATGAATTTTTTGTTTGCCTATGTGAACTATTCTTAAATCCGGACCTGAAAACAGGGGCCCCAACCAATTATTATTTGATGGGGTTCCGATGAGTTCGTATTATAACTATAACTAATAGGGGGCTCTGTATCAAGTAGGGCATGAGACTAATATGCGGCCCCGCGTTTAAAAAAGGGTACGATAACCCAATAAATGCTTTTATAATTTCTGAGAAATACAGTGATCTTAACCTCGCTTGCTTATTTTATGAAAGATACCGAAGAATAATCATTGACAAATATCCCAAGAATCATAATTTAAAAAATTGTTAGTATAGCACATTTTGAAATTGATTCAAAGAAAAACTTTCTGAAGGATTACGGATCACAACTCTATTTTTATTAAATTCTATTCTAGGAAAGATTTACAGCCATCTTATTATTATCACACCCATATCGATACTTTTTTTTCGTCTAATTTTATCGAACTCAGTTATTCTTTCATTCTGCAGATTGATTCTTGACTTTTGAAGTGAAACTTCTTTGGCGGCGGTAGAGTGAATTTTTTCATAGAGTGAAATCGTGTAACGAAGTTTGCGATTCGAGACTCGTCCAAGTGTAACATTTTTACAGATTAATTGTATTATATCTATTTAAAGAACAACAAATCAAAACAAACATTTATTTTTATTGGAATAAATGTGGTTGCCTTAGCGTAGCAATATATTTTTTTTCCCATAACCATTTCTTAATCCTGAAATAATAAATTCGTCAAAAAATGAAAGAGAGCAATGCATTCTAGAACTTAAGTTTCACTTCTAATGCGTGAGAGCCTCACACATATATTTTTTTCAAAAACTACTTATATAAAATGGTGCACCTATGTATTTATTCTTCAGCTTTATTTCAATATTATTTAATTTTAAAGGCTGTAGGTTTCGGACCTCAGCACAACATTTTAACCTTGCAGTCTTTGGCTGAAATTAAATCACTCCAGTTCACGGGTGTGAAAAGTATACATGTTTAAAAATTGTTGTTCAGGTGGTTCTTTACTCTTTGTTTTCGATTATCAACAAAATCTTAATTTTTTAACATTTTTACTTTTCCTCACTACTAATAGTAGGAAAAGTATTGTTTTCACCAAAAAATGTTTTTTCGAGATTTCAACGGAATTACCCTTTTTAGGTGTTTTTAAGAACTCCTGAGTGGTTTTCAGCATGACGTATGTATGTGTGTATGTGTGTTATCATCGTAGCGCCCAAGGTATTTAACCTAGAGAGTTGAAACTTGGCAGAAAAATCAGTCCTAACCAGTAGTTGTGCCGCCCGGAAAATCAACTTTTTCCGCCATCTTGAACCCAGTTTGATGAGTCAGCAAACTTTTTAAAAAATCGTAATAAATCGAAAATGGTCCTGATCGAGTTGAAATTTGGCTCGAATGTACCTCTCTGTATGACAAACAAGCCCACTAAATTTCATTTTGATTTTGGTCGCCATTTTGAAGTTATAAATTTTTGAATTTTTAAACTTTGACGGTTAATAATACTGAAAGTATAAATAGGTTTTTGGCATATAGCACATCGTTGGAACCGGAAAAAATTAAGGAACAAATATAAAAAAAAACAATGAAATTCCATTAATTAGTTTAAACGTTATAAGCGAATATAATTATTTATTAGTGCGATAATTTTGATGACGTCAAAGTTTGTTTACATCTGTCAAAATACCGCCAAACTTCAAATAATTAAATAAAATATAGGTATTAAAAATAAGGTTTTTTTTAAAGAATGATAATAAATCAGTTAGTTCAGAACGGTCACCCATCCAAGTACTGACCACGTCCAATGCTGCTTCCTCCTGCTGCGAAGCTGCAGGAGAGGCCACTTCAGTGGCCTCTGAAGTGAGGAAAAGTTACGAGGTACCTCGTACCTGATTTTATTCAAGTTTTTTAAGGGTAGAGCAATAATTTCTCGCTATGTATATCTTGCGTAGATATATATGAGAATGTAAAAAAAAAGGTCCCTTCTGTTTATTTTAAATTTTTATGTAGGTAATATATAATATGTGTGTGTTGGTGCCCCACTTCGTTACCTTGCGGGGGAGGGGCGAATATTTCGCTACGCCCTTGAGCGGGGTTAATTTGAATGCGACCCCACAGAGTTAACATTAAATGTAGGGACTTGCAGCGAAAGCGACCGAGTAAGTTTCTACCAATTGTTAAATATATATATACATATATGTGTTGATAAGAGACGAGGAGGTTGAGAGAAAAGAGGCACGTTGCTATTGTTGTGTATTGATAAGATAGAGGTTGAACGTGATGCTGTCTCAACATGATTAACTGTTTCCCACGAGATGAGGGCAGGTCTAGATGTGTCACGTCGTCCTAACATGTCTTCACGCATCCTAGAGAAAACTTATTTACTCTTCTCATCTTTCAGAATATTCTGTCAACTCTAACTTCGTCTTCTCTTTGTCCAATATTTATTAATGTTTAAACCTTATTAACGTTCCGCTTTTTTCGGTTTTTTTCCCAGGCGTACTCAAATGATTTTGCAAGTTGGAGCTATGTATACAAGTTAAGTAAAATAATTACAAGATAAAAATAATTTTTTTATATACTACGTTTTTAAATATTCTGTTGAATCATATGTAATGTTGATAATATAATTGCTAATGTTATATATAATGTTAGTGAAAAAAAAAATAGTTTCGAATTTATTTACTTCACATAAATGACAACCATCTAGAGTCTAGAGAGCTGATCTTAAACCTATGAAAGGACAAATCGTTGAACCACGGATCTCTACAACACCGAATCTAAACCGTGCCATCGATATGCCCCCGTGTAGGGACAGTAAGAGAAGAAAAACTAGTACGCGATTTTTTTTTTAACTAACTTTCCATACAGCAAAATTTGCTGAAAACGAATTAAATTCTGCTGAAAGATGGCTGAAAGTATTAAAATAATAATATATTGTCATCGTGTTCTGAGCTATTCTAAGAGAACCACCACGGGGCGTAAAATGGGCCTAAAAGACGGCCTAATTGCTAGGTTCGAACAAGTGGTTCGTCCTACTCGTTCTAGTAGGAAATAGTAGATTACTACTACTACTACCAGTGGCGTACCCAGGGGGGGGGGAAGGGGCCTTGCCCCCCCCCCCCCCCCCCCCCGAAATTATCACATAACTTGGACCACCCATACCGATGGAGTTGAAAACGTTGTACACTATACCGGTCCAAATGTCGGCTGGGCCCCGATTTTTGCCAATGGAGTAGAAAACGTTAACACTATACCCGCCCGATTGTCGGCTGGGCCCGGATTTTTGACGATGAAACTAAAAACACTAAACACTAACCCGATTGTTGACTGGGCCAATATTTTTGCCGATGGAATTAGATTCATTAAATTTAATTAGGATCCATAAATTAAATCGGCTCAATGGCAGATTTTTTTCGATGGGACTAAAAATAAAACTTTATCGGCCCGATTGCCGGCTGGACCCGGATATTTGCCGATGGAAAATAAATGCATTAAATTAAATTAGGATTCCTAATTGCTTTCCGGGCCCGGAAAGGCAGTTTGGACCATGCTTTTGTTTCCAAGCTTACCAAAGAGAACAGAAGATATGTGATAGCTCTGAAGAACGAACAATTTTTATGTCTCAGATTTTAAAAAATCCAAGACAGAAATCCGTTTACAACCTCTGTTTGCCACTAAATTTTTCTATTAATAAACTAGAGCAGATAAGAGTAACATAACAGTGATCATGACAAGAGACATGTATGATGAGAAAATGAATAATTTGTTAAGTGATAATAATCTGTATAGAAAAATAAGGTGCGATCATGACAACAAATTGGAAAGCATTAAAAAAAAAATATAATCCAAAAACTCCTTGATAAAAAATTTATAAGTAAAGAGGAAAAAATCAAATTAAATATAAACAACTGTAGATTTGCAAAAATATATGGCCTCCCAAAAACCCATAAACCTGAAGTCCCACTCAGACCTATTGTAAGTAATAATAACTCACCTACGGAGAAATTAACTAAATTAGTAGCACCGTCACTCAACCCTTTATGCAAAAATAACACCTATGATTATAAAAATGCCATAGAAATTAAAAATGCACTGCAAAATGTTGTCATTAATGAAGATGAATCCATTATATCGTTGGATATAAAAGCACTTTTTACAAGTATCCCGCTTCAAGACGTATACAAGGTAATACAAACAAAATGGGAGCAAATTTTACCACACACCAGCATAAAATGTAAAAACTCTTATTTAGAAATAATAAAATTCATAGGTGGGAACAACTACATTTTATATAATGGCCAACTATTTAGACAACTAAACGGAACGCCGATGGGTAGTTGCATGTCTAATAACATTAGTGGGATATTCATAAATGAACTTATAGCTCAAACTATAAACCGACTGGAAATAAATCCTAAATTTATTGCTAAATATGTAGACGATCTTCTTTTAATTACAAAAACATCATACATAGACGAAACGTTTCGAATCTTCAATGAACAAAACAAAAATATAACACCATGGAAAAAGAAACAGAAAATAAAATAAACTACTTAGACGTAACTATAGTAAAAGAGAACAATGGTGAAATATCCACAATATGGTATGAAAAGGAGATTAAAAAATACCAATTCCTTAATTTATTCCCAAACCACCCGTTTTATCAAAAACAAAACTCCATTCTTAACCTAATTAAAAAAGCTATAGCTTGCACAGACAAAAAATACATACCTAATCTAAAAACAACCATATTCAAGAAATTAACAAAAAATAACTACCTCATCAATATAATAAAGAAAGCATGGTACTCTATAGTAAATAACAATCCTAAACCTAAAGACCCAACTAATAGCATAGAATATTATAAATCCCTCACGTATGTACCTGGCCTATCAGAACAAACCCAAAAAACCTTTAAAAGCATTTGACTGTGATAAAATAAAATTTGGTTTCAAACCAACTAGTAAATTAAGATCTGTTTTCCACCATAATTTAAAAGACCCAACTGTCTTGTCCAAAAAATTTTGAAAATATGATCTCTCAAAACAGCGTTTTTATGCATCTCTTAGATGAAATTTGATTTTAGCACTTTGTCCTAAAATAAAGTTAACCTACGGTATACTTCGTTGACAAAAGTATGAACACAGGTATTTTTATAAAAAATAGCAAACTGCGAAATAGTAACTTAATAATAGTACATGTAATATAATGAAAGTTGTGCTCCTAATCATTGTAGATTAAATAGATCAGTAAATAGCCATTACGCAATAATACTTAAAAACTATAATAAACAATGGCATTTAATCAATAGTTATGAAAAGCAATAAAAACATGTTTTCTTAGGGTTGCAATGTTATAAAGTTTAGTCCAAAACGGGACATTGGATTTTGAGGGGGTGGTCGAGCTATTGCAGCTCCCAGACGAAGATGGGGGTATCTGGGGGCCCTAGGAAAATTTTGTGAAGTTTAAGGAAAAATTTGCATTCTTTAGTAAAGTTTTCTCTTTTGAACATCAATCTGCACTATTTGGCCTGTTTCGTACTGTTCGATTTACTTCGTTTTTTTAAACTGCCAATGTCTGCAACAAAACCACAGCGTCGCTTGCCTTGCCGGCAGCTTCAGAGCTTCAAGCGCTGTTATGAATTATTTTTATATTTTCAGTTATGTAAGATTTGGAATTTGTCATTCGCTTACTAGCCACATCCTCAAAAAAAAACGTAAAGCGAAGCAAAAAATGTTTTTTCTTTACTTCTGAGGCACCTGGCCCTGGGACTTGGCGCCTGGAGCGGCAGCTCCGTTCGCCCTATAGTAGGGCCGGCGCTGTTAGGATACATAATACATATTGTAAATTATGTGTTATCCATCCAAGTTTATTTCACTTTTATTAGCACTTAATACTTGTGTAGAATATGCAGGTATATTAATTAAATTACATTTTAATTTGTGTATTTTCATACTATGTAATTATAGTGTGGCTCTTTATAATACATGAGATACCTGAATGCGGCTCTCATTGACCTCCTGCGTACCATTCCTGTTATATACATTCCTATGCTTGTCTATCAGTCTTTACAGCACTTGATCTCCGAATATTGTAAACAAAAAAATTGAAACATTGCACAGGTAGGTAAGTTATGCATAATAACCCAAAACAGGAAAATTAATTCCTCGTAAACAAGGAGATAAATTGTTTTAATGGAAATTCGCCATGTATTGTGTTAATTGAAAGAGGAGCACCCCCTGATAAAAAATATACAAATATCAGGTTTTATTTTGTACCAATTCCTCTTTGCGCTATGTCCTTGAAAATTGCGTTTTGCGTTTTTGAGGAGTTTTTTTCACGTCAAGACTACTGGGCTGATTATGATGGTTAACGAACTTGTCCTATTTGTTAAATTCCTTACGGACCCTTTGTGTGTACTCAAAGCCCATGCTTGGCCAATTTATTAGAGATATAACCTGTATTGTTTTAAGGTGGAGATGATTTAGTGTTTTAATTATTATTATTTTAAGTTTTAATTATAATAATAATTGATTAACCCCAGCAATGTAAATTAATAAACAGGTTGTAATGTACCGTGGTAAATTGTTAATTTCCAGAGTAACTAATGACCACATGTTAAGTAGAAGCTGGTGTTGAAGTCAAAACCAACAAGTGATTCTTTTTAATGTCGGAACTTGAAATCACCTGTTATCAAAACATTCCGCTGTTTTTGCGTAATTTGTTTTATTTCAACGATCTCACAAAGTGGGGTTTTTAACTATTTAATTATTTATAATTAAAGATTGAATTATAATGGGGCGAGTTGACCCGGTTGTCGGGTTGTAATCGTGCCTCATCTGGAGGAGCAGGTTATAATTAACTTTCACTGAAGAATTTTTCGACAGTATTTGGTAGGCCCGTCCTACTCAGCTTGGTTCTCCGTACAATTGGATCTAGGTCTAACCCTGTTCCAGAACCATTCCACAAATCATCTGCAGAACAGACAAAAGTAGAAAATTCGTTCTAACTGTCGAACTGCTTATTAATCGATCGTCGTCTTGTCCTATGTAATTTTTATTTATTTATCTTCTTTTAATTAGCGTCACTTATCTGTCTGGGACCGATATTTTATCATGGACAAACCTTGTAATCTATATTTGACCCACTTCTGACTACCTACAAAGCTGAAACTGTCACAGATTATGTATTTCCGACGACAATACAATAATCATTAATTTGTTTTACAATATTGTTTGTATCAGCCGAAAAGTCAATAAATTAAAGACATTTTGGCAATAAAATACCAAAACACTGTATACAACAACGACGACTGACGACTGAGAGCTAAATGAGGTTAGAATAGATTACAAGAATTAATGTTATATTTAAAAAAATCGGTCCGATAAACCGAACAAAACTTTCTCATATAAATATTGCATTTAAATCCCATAATAAATCATTCAATTAGTTCATTTTTAAACATATATAAAAAGTGTTCAACACGTGGTTGTTTACTTTTTGTTTTCGATTTTCAGAAAAATCAGATTCATTTTCATCAACATCTCGGAAACAAGATGTTTTCCGGGGAATCTAATTATATAGTTAGAATCGTATTAAATGGAAAACATTTTAGAATTTTTTAATATAAAATGGTTGAAACCGTTTTCGAGAAATATTTTTTCCACAAGTTTTTGGAGGTAGCGTTTCTTTTTGTTTAATTTTACTTCTTTTAGCTAACTATTTAAAGCTCTTGAAAATAGCTTTATAGTTTAGGGAAAGGAGTGTTTTATATTTTTAATTATATGGAAAGCTTCTAAAATGTTCCTTTTTTTTTAACGTTACATATTTTCATAACCCAGAATTTTTGTCCTTTGTTGAAAGCATGTGCTAAAGCAGTTTGTTTACTTTTGTATTTCATAGGAGTATTATTAGTATGTTGATATGGTTTACTTAAATTTTTGTCCGGTTTATTGTTACAGTCAATTTTGTCAAATAATCCTGATCTATTATCTTTAGTGATATGGTCGCAGTTGTTAGATTTCATGGTTGTTTGAATTTTTACAGATAATCCTTTTACATAGTAAGACTTTTAATTTAATATCTTTGTTATACTGTAGTATTGGATTGTATCATTTCTGTTTGTTTAACTGTTGTAGCACAATGGTTTTATTAATTCCTTAATAGTTCTCTGTAAAATGGAAAACAAAAGTTATCTTATTTTTTTTACATATCTTTATAAGTGACTTTTAAAATTCTTAATATAATTTTAACTGCTGTGATGATTATTATGTGTTTAGGGTAGTTTGTTATATATTTTTATATTGTTTATATATTTATTGTTATATATATTTAGTTCTTTATTACACCATTTTGAGGATATTACACCGTTGTCTTTTATGATTATAGATAAATGTATCTAAATAATTTAAATAATTCTTACTTTCGTTTTCAAATTTCAAATTAATTTTTCAGTTAATCCTGTTAAAATAATCTAAAATAAAGTATAGCTAATTTTTTTAATGATTAGAATTATGTCGTCTACATATTTATACAATTAATTAACTATTAATGCAACAGAATTTAAGAGTTTCTAAATATAATTTTTTACTCTTGATTCTCGTGTTCGGTTCGATTTTGGTCATATTCCACCCGATTACCACCATAATATTCTTTACTTGTTCACTCATATGAACACCGATCTTGACAGTTTTTGTGTAAAAATGTGCTCTACTACAGTCTCCTACCGTAAATCACTCGTGTACGATCTTCGAGTCAAAAATACTATAAGAGACATGGCATCGAACCACAATTTAATAGATAATAAGAGAACTGTCACTTTGGAATATGTTCTAGATGACAGATGACTTCTTAACTAAACTAAGTCCAACCGCTGACGCCGTCCTGTTAAAAGTCAGATGGAAACGAGGTGCGTGGTATAATCTGCTGATCGACAGTTCTTATTTTCATCCGAAGGAAAAAGGCCTCTAGGTCCGCTGACAACGAAGCGAAAAAAACTCAAGGGTTCGTCCCGAGTAAAAGTGAAGAAAGTGGACGGAGGCCTGGGCGTAGTCCGGAGAGTGGAACAGAAAACAAGGTATAATTACTCGGAGATCGCCGGGACGGGGAAACGCCCTACAGTCGCTATTAGCACCACAGTTCCGGTCTCAAGACCTGCTCCGGGAACGATCTGCTGGAAAATATGTCAGACAAACTTATATTGAACCTCTTCAATTACAACTTGCTTTCCAGTATCTCACCGGACTGTCCGGTACGCATTCTTCTGCCGTTCTACCGGAGTATCTCGTACGAGTACTCAGTCTAAACAAGTCTAGACTCGGAGAAATAAAGGACGCTCTACATTAGTCCGGTCGTACTCTCCACACGACTTAAACAAACACAGATTAAAAGCAGCATGTTGGCTAGCATTTAGAGATCTGTTTTAGTTCTGAATAAGTCTGTTTTTGAATATTTTTTTTCTTTGTTCGACATTTTTTTGCTAATACTTTGAAAGGAAAAGGGGTTCAAATTAATATAATCCTAGAGATAAAAAGTCAGGTATCCAAAGGTCCTTTTTCCTTCTGCGACCACCCCCTTGAAGTTGTGAACAATATTTTTTAATAACGTACTTGAAATTATTTAAAGTAATTAAAAAAAGTTATATTAAGTGGAGACAGCTTACTATGACTATGTAATTCAGTCACTAAGTTCTATAGCATTCATATAAAATCCACCATACATTATCTCACTGTAATCTTATTATCGCTTTGATACGAGGAAGCAGGTACACTCTCTATGTACTGCCTAGTTGACAAGAATATCTTTATACTCCACAATCGAAAAAACTTTAAGTCCTTCGGTGATTATACGCTCCTCTTAGCTTATAACACCCTTCGGTTCTTAAAACGCTGTAATGTCATCTGCTTATATACTTATGCCATATACTTTATTATTCTGACAGCGTTGGAAAATCGAAAAAAAAGCGGGAGGGGAGCCAATGAGAGCTCGAGATTTTGGCGGGTAATAGGTCGGGGCAACTAGGAAAATAAAAATATCAGTGGGCAACCTTAAGATAACCACCTAGTGATTTTATGTTTTCCCTCACTTAAGTTGACTAATCTGAGCTGTTAGATTTACAAAGTATAATGGCATGAGTATAGTACTCCAACAGAGATTACTCTGCTCCTATTTACATACTCACAAGTTGTTTGCAAGTAAAGTTAGAAATAACTGCCAGAGTGTCTCAGATTAAACATTTTGTGCACTAAGTTATCACAGACAACGTTGTAAATATAAAATATATCTGGGAGTTTTATTTCCTTTCGACTAAAAGAAAAAAGAAAACGCTGCTCTAGAGATTTTTCGAGCTTTTTTAAGAAGCAATACCTATATAAATATACTGTAATGATCTTTGTTTAGATTTTGGTATTAATGATCTTTTTTTAAAATATATGTTAACATAGCAGGAAAGTGGAGGCGAGAAAGAGAAGGTAACTAACTATCACGCTGATAATCGTTCTAGTTCTTCCCTACAATCAACGTTACCTACTAAGACTTAGATTCTTCCCTGCTTTCCTGTTCTCGTTGCTACTTAAATCTGTTACCTTTCGTTAGTTTGGCGATGGAAGCCAGTTAGTTGGCATCGGAAGCCTCTTAGATATGTTTCGATTTAGACTTCTTTAGTTTTTTTTAGAGATCTTTAATTTTTAATAGCTCCCAGACGTTCCAAAAACCGTCGTTTCACGGGAACCAGGAACGACTAGAACCAATCCACCTCAAGAACCCGTTCCTTTGATTTACGTTCTATTCCGTCGATCTCTAGTGCTCGGTGTTTTAATTATTGTTCTCTAGCTTTAAGATCTTTCCTTCTATTTAAAGTTTAAGAAAGTATACGGTTTTTTGTATTTAACCGGAATATATTGTGTGAATTGACAATTGTATTTTTATTGAATATTCTGACAAACTATTTATTACACTTTGTTGTTCGTTTTATATCTTTATTTCACTGGTAAATGTAGCCTCCGTGTGGTCATTGAAAAATACAAAAACATACTTATTCAGAACTAAAAAAGATCTCTTATGTACAAATATGTTTGACTCCATTTAAAAATTGATATGTTTAGAAAACAAAATATGAGATGTGGGAAAATTTATAAATCATTTTGATTCTAAATCGTTTGTTTAAATTGTGTTGGAATTTTAAAACGTCTAGATTGAATTATGAAATGGAACGGAATAGGAGCGTTTTGACTGCTCTTATAGAGCCTAAGAAATCTCACTACAGGTTTTCATTTTAATGTTAAATTTTGAAAATTAATTTCAATTAATAAATCTATATTTCTTTTTCTTGAAAAGACGCACAAAAACATTCAGATTTATCTTCAGATATTTCCAAAGAATTATCTTTGTCCATTTTTGAACTAATTTTAAAGATTTAGATATTTTATTTGTTAATCTGTTTAGAGCGAGCGATATCATCAGCAAATTGGAGAATAGATGTATTAGGTAAAATAATATTTGCTAAATCAAAAGTATAAATAATATAATCCAAAGGGCACAAATTTTACTAGTTTTTAGCGATCATTAGTTTTGAGCCTCATTGTGGCCTAAGTGACGCTATATTCTTAGTGACTTTCTCAATATAAACGATTTCCAGAGAATATATTTGACGGAGGTTAGTGATTAAAGCATACTATAAACAGTCTAAGGACGTAGAAAGTGAAAAGTAGCCGAGTATTGTCCGGTGTAAGGCACAATACTACTTCGACTGTCAACAGACACAACAATACATTCCACATTCCTGCTTTTCTTTCTTCTCTTCATAATGAAATCTCAGACTCTAGAGTTTCCACTTTTACTTTTTGCTTCTGAGCTTACCAAACTTGGCACTTCTTTAGATTGTTACTCCCCTTATAAATAAAACAGAGGGGAGTAACAATCTAAAGAAGGTGCACGGAATGTTCTTTTTTAGACTGTTACTCCCCATATAAAAACAGAATTGTGATAATCCTTTGCCCGAAAGTACATTGGACTAAACATATCTTTGTCTTAATAGTTATTTAGTCAAAGTCATTTACATTCTAAAACAACATAGGGGAGTAACAATCTAAAGAAGTACCACAAACTTAACGGAAGCTATCTGATCGTTCTGAACAACGAAATTTTTTATTTCTCTAAATTAAAAAATTCTAAGACAGAAACCTATATCAGACATCAGGGAACATATATTTAGTCTCGTGTCGTTCAACATTTTTGCGATCCAACATAATATCTTAAAAAGTACTACTACTATAAAATTTTCATGGTAGGTATCATTAGCCTAATATTGGTCCCGTTTACGTTTCAACCTCCTGCGCCCATTGTTATATGTCTCTTCCACATGCGCTCAAACATACATTTATTTACACCTATATGTTTAAAAGTACTCATATGAGGTTTAAGAAATTCGGATGGTTTGTCATAAGAAACCCACAGATGGTCCCAGATTAATTTCAACCGTCTGGGCTCATTACATTTTGCTAAATAGATACTGTTATTCGTGTAAAAAAAAATAAAAAAATGTGGACAGATTTAAATAAAAAAGTATCAATTTAGCAAAATATGAAGAGCGCAGAGAGTTAAAATTATTTTGACAATCTATGGGCTACGTTCGAGATACCATCCAAAATTCTTAAAAATCAGATGACTACTTTTAAATATAAGGTGTTAACAACTATATGTTTATGCGCATATGGAAGAAAGAGTAATGGACGTAGAAGGTTGAAACTTTGGGAACAACAATGGGCATTAGCTCATTTATTTTAATGATCAACCATCCAAATTTCATTAGAATGGGCGAGCAGTTTTTAAGATATGTTGATTCATGAAAATTGAACGACAGACAGACTACAATAATGTTCCCGGATATCTAAAACGGATTTTTGTCTTGGAATATTTGAAATCGGAGAAATAAAACTTTTTCGCTGTTCAGAGCGATTACATAGCTTCAGCCTCTGTAAGCTCTGAAACAAAATTATAGAATATTATAAAAATGCAAATGAAAAAAAAAGCAGGAGGAAACATCATGATCAGAGGCGGCCCGACCCAAACATTCATCCAAGTTTTCACCCAAAACATGTGAAGTATGTTTTCGGCCTCCCCCCCCCCCCTCTTTTATTTTCTAAACCTTCAAAGAAGTGGTAAAAAACGTACTTTTACCTTGCGCTAACATGCCTAGTTCCGTCACTGGTAATAATAATTATTTAGACAATGTAATATAGATCTATATAATTATAGATCTAATAGATATATCTATAGATGCAGAAACTAATGTGGTGATTAGAGACTGCTGAATTTTAGAACACTATCCCTGGTAGTAATCGATAAATCGGTAGTGACGCCCAATAGATTACGAGAACATGTTATCTAGAAATTCATCTTTGTGATAAGGTATGAAATGGCCGGCTGAGATTTTTACGTGTGTAATTTAACGATTTTTTAAGATTATAAAACAACTAGCCGGATCGGTGCGCTTCGCGCACCTTATCCGTCTAGAAGTTGGCGCTGTGTGTAAATAATAATTAAAACAATATATATAATATATCTTAAATAATATATTATTAAATATATTATAATATATTATTAAAACAATAAATAATATATCTTTATTGTTACATAATTTCGTATTTTAGTAAAAGTAGGTTATATTATTTTTTTATGCATTTTCAATTATTCTATTTTATACTAATTCAATTTCAATTTTAGTTACAATGAATCTATGTAACAAATTTAAGACCTTTAAATCCACTGGAAGCTAAGATAATAGTATCTGATTAAATCCAAGATGGCGGCCATATGTTGAAGTGAAAGTACCTTTAATTTTCTTCTTTAGCTACCATAGGTCAAATTTCAGATCTCTAGGTCCACTGGAAGCTAAGATAGTAGAGTTTTATTAAATTCAAGATGGTGGTTATAATTCAATATGGCGGCCATATTTTGAAGTAAAAGTATCTTTAATTTTCTTCTTTAGCTACCACAAGTCTATGTACCAAATTTTAGATCTCTAGGTCCACTGGAAGCTGAGATAATAGAATGTGAATAAATCCAAGATGGCGGCTATAATTCAATATGGTGGTCATATATCGAACGCAAAATGGCCGTACTTATCTATTTATGATACACTCTATCTATGTACCAAATTTCAAATCTCTATGTCAATGGGAAGTAAGAGAATTTTTGATCAGTCAGTCACTGTCACTCTTAGTTTAATATTATAGATTATTTATGGAGATTGTCGTGTGGTTTTGTGTTTGTGCATCCAATACAAAGATTTGTAGCCATCCTGAGCGGATTCCCGCCCTTAGAAAACCCCTATTTTCATCATTTCCTGTATGCACGTGAATGAATATTTTAAATAAAATTAAAAAAACAACTATTGATTTTAACGAAAATCTGATCGGTCTAATGTTGTTAAATTGAAAAAAGGAACAGTCAAATTAAAAACCCGAAGTCAATCGGACAATTTAAAATGCGGTGCACAAGTGCATATTTACCAGAAAAATTACCAGTATAATGATCTGAACCAGGATTAGCGTCCCCCCCCCCCCCCGCGGCGAAAAGTTTGATATTTTTTATTTCATACATTGCCAAAACCAAAACCGGCCATAATTTTGCTCCTGTTGACGTACCTCGAAATGATTTGTCATTGCTAAGCTAAGGCAAACACATTGATTACAATAATAAATGTTTGAATTTAAAATTGGAATTTTTTTCTATTTGCCGATATATCAATAAATATCTGAGAACTTTAGTCGGTCAAATTCAAATAAATTGGAAACCACGACGACTACTAAAAGCTTAGTGAGGTAAAATGTATTAGAAAATTTAATTTGACGAAAACTAAAAACCAAAAAATAATATTACATTTAAAAAAATAAATAAAAACATGTGTTTATTAAACATTGACTAAAAAGCATTTTTTTTGTAACAGTCACAGTTATCAAAAACTTTTTCTGTTGAAGCGCCATCACGCTTTAATCTGTAGTAACATTATACGTATACGCACATAATGTGATCGCTCGTACTGTGGCTGTTTAAAAAAATATATTTTCTTCCTTTTAGTGTGTGTTTAAAAAAAAGCATGTTATGTTTTTGTAGATTAATTTCTTGTTTGAAATTGGCCTTTTTAGGGTTTTATTTCTTTTTATAAAATTATATTAAATATAATAAATAAACGTCAAAACTTCTGCTCTTTTTAGAAACTGCTATATTTCGCCATTACTTTATGGCTTCTTCAGGCTACAACAATAATACAATTTTAACAAAACATTAACAATATTATTTTAATGACATATTTTTTATAAATATTAATAAATTACTATTTCAATTAATGTAATTAAAGTAATGGCGAAATATAGCAGTTTCTAAAAAAGAGCAGAAGTTTTGACGTTTATTTAGTATATTTAATATAATTTTATAAAAAGAAATAAAACCCTAAAAAGGCCAATTTCAAACAAGAAATTAATCTACAAATATTATAAAGAAGGGTGCCAAAAAAAGATTATTTTATTAAGAAAAAAGCATGTTATTATTTCTTTCCAAGATAAAATTATTTAATATCCATAGGTTGTACATCATTACAATTTCAAAAATTGATCAAGTAAATATCGCCCCAACTGCCTTTTTAAAAGTTATACAAAATTAATTAAGCATAATATAGTCTACACATATACCCTCGTCTGTTTACATACTGCAACATCTGCCCCTCGGCTCACTTCCCTCAAATAACGAATTAGTACATTTGGAGAGTAATAAAATAAGAAATTAAGAATTGGTGTATTTGAGAGGGTTTTCTGATTCAGCAGTTCAAATAACAGCTTGTGTTTTTAGCCAGACACTGTCAAAAACATTTTGCTATCTAAGTTGTATTGACCATTACTGTGTTCAATCTATCGAGTGACGCGTTGCTTGCAAAGTATCGGACAACTATATTTATATGTTATAAATCTATTTATATAAAATGCTAATTCCACTGAAAGACTCATCACGATATCTATAGGAAAACTTCTAAAACT
The DNA here is from genome assembly GCA_951217055.1 of Gerris lacustris. Taxonomy (NCBI): domain Eukaryota; kingdom Metazoa; phylum Arthropoda; class Insecta; order Hemiptera; family Gerridae; genus Gerris; species Gerris lacustris. The sequence goes on from OX578284.1 coordinate 38,258,196, forward strand.
GCAACCATGAAATTTTATCGATAGGTTCCTTGTACCTTTTAAGAATTATTCGCTTAGAAAGTCCTCTCACAATAATAATTATTATCACCACATTTATAAAACGCTAAAATAAAATAAATCATTTTATGGATAATATTTTTGAAATATAATATTAATGACTTCCAAGAAGGATTTTTTTTCAATATTTCAAGGAATTAGGGGCAAAGTAAAAAAAGAAAGGGATTTGAGCCCGCAGATTGATTTTCTGCAGTTAGGGAGTTAATTAATACGCAGGAGCATAGGTTACAGAAGGAAAATACCACTTCTTGGAAAGTTAACATTTAAATCTGTTGTTCCCACTATATTGTTAGGAATTATAAATATAATTTTTCCAAGAGGAGGGGGTATAGAAATAAGGAAGGAGGGATACTCTATACATACCTCAGTACTTCTTTAATAGTACTCTATACATACTTCAGTACTACTTGATAGTAATCTTTGCATACTTTAGTGTTTTTTGACAGAGATTTATAAACCCATCTTATTAAACCCGCTACCGAATTAAACATTAAATCCAACTCTTTTACTAGAACTGACAGAGGCAAGATTTAGAAATAAATAAGATGTGTTACTTTAATTAAAAAGAGTTACCATTTATCTTTTATTATCAAATACAATGTTTACATAGAATTGAAGTATTGGGGCGACGCAAACATATTATGATTTAGTTCCTCCCCGGGTCTAAAACAAGTTTTATTCAACGCGTCTGTAACTTTGTCTGTTGAGCAAGGTCAAGAATGAACAGCTGAATCTGTTATCATGAAATTTGGCAATCTTAGGGAAGCTTCACCTTGAAGTGAAATCGAGAAAAAATCACAGCCCCTTCCGATTTTAAAAAATGACTCCTGGACAGAAATCCGTTTCTTATTATTTTTTCATCTCGTGTCTGTCTGACAGTCTCTCAGTCTATCTATCAACATTTTTTTAGCCAACATACCTTAAAAATTGATTGTTAAATTTTGATAAAATATAGCCCATTGTTAGTCCCATATTAATTTAAACCTTCAGCAGGTGTACGGTAGCAAGGCAGTAATTGGTATTCCTTCCGCGCGTGCACAAACTTGTTTTTATTAACACCTATACCTTCAAAAGTACTCATTCTATTTTGAAGAAAATTGGATAGTTTGTTGAAAGTAGCCCACAGATAGTTCCATATCTATTTCGACCATCTGCGCAAATTTCATATTGCTTAAAAATAAGAGTGACGCCACTTGGAATCGAAATAGATTCAAATTTCATTTGACCATTCTTCAAATAATAGGACGCGAGAAGGTTATGTGCCACACTAATTGACAGACTATTTCATTTTATTTATGCTGATTATTTTCAATTTATTCTGAAGAGGGTGGATGAAATTCATCTTTGGATTGAAAGTGTCGATTATTTCAATCGGCAAACTCCGATCTAAACCAATGCATCGAACCCCAAGAGATTCCCAAATTATAATTTCGAAACTATATATATGTATAAATATATTTGGATTTGCAAGTACGTTTTAAGGGAAATATGCAGGCAGTTGAATGGGGCCGGTGAAGGAAGAAGATGGGCTACGCCGGAGGATGTGGCAGGAGATCTGGGAGGGAGAGATAAGTATATAAGATGAAGGTGACTGTATCCCAGACCCAGTCACCTTCATCTTGTAGAAATAACCTTGGACTATCCTCAATCCTTGCGACATGGCCAGCACTGTCTTCTTGCCCTTACTCCTCGCCATGATGTCCTCCCTGACCTGGGCAGTCCAGGACGATGTCTGGTCCACTCTGGCCGAGTGTTCTACCGCTCCTCAGCTTGCTTCATGTCTACAGGTAGATAGAACTTGGCATTGCATTTTTTTATGATCGACTACCTAATAGGTCAACTCAGTTAAGCCGCAAAATGTCCGTTAATCTGTTTTATATAATTTTAAATCCTTCATTTAGTTTCGATTTTGTTTGTTTGTGGCTTGCTGACGTCAAAATCTTTGGAGGTCTGGGTTACTTTAGAGGTCTAATGAACCCTCTTCCAGTCATTCGATCGAGTTGAAAGTTGGCACATAATCTCTGCACCTATATACAAAAAAAATCTCTCAAATTATGGAGTTATTATGATTATTATTATTTAATGAGCGAATTTCCATAGAAATCTCCGTATTGGCTTATGATAATATAGGAAAATGTTGGTTTAGAATTTGGATGGGTGAAAACAAAACATTGGTACACCGGGGTAAAGGGTACAAAAGTCACAATAGTATTTACCCTTCAAGATTCATGTCGTTGGAAAGCTTTTTAAGAGTACAGTAATGGTTGTTATGTACACTTTTGTTATATTTTCATATTAGAGGGGGGTAAAATGGAAAAAACATGTTTTTATGCTATTTTTGACCCTATTGTCAAAATTAGACCCCTAAATAAATTCCAAATTCTGCGGCCAACGAACTACTCATCCTTTCTTTTGATATTATTGACATTTTAAAATTTATTTTGGATTTTTTAAGTGCATCCTAGGGTGAGATATCGTCTGGAGTGACACATACAGATAAACATATATACTTATATACCTACATACATATATACATATAAACATATATATGCATATATACCTACATAAAAAAGTGTTAAATTTCAGGACTCAATTAAGAATTTGAAGGGCGACTATTTCTTGCACATCTTTCTTTATTTTTTATTAGTGGGCGTTACTTAATGCTTTTGAGGATCAAAGCGAATGTCATCAGACACTCATGAGATATACTTTCCTGATGGGATTTCTTCTTGTTTCTGTATATCTTGTGAGATATGTTTGTGCTAAACCTCGTCTTAAAGCTGAATGATTAAATGTATTATTTAAAAATCCAATTAAATGTACGAAAATTACGACAAATGTACGAAAACAATCCAAGCATTTTGTAATGATACGGATACGTCTAACTATTTACGTATTACATGAGATATTTCCCTCCCCCATCCCCATTAACATACAATTGCACGAGATCATCTTTGATATAAGTCAAAATCAATTGAATAATTTTATTTTAATAATATCTCTGGGCTCTATCTATTTCGCACAATTTTTGATACAAGCATCATTGAGTTTAAAGTACCAGGAACTTGGGAAAAGCAGGAGTTGAAGGGCAGTAGTAATGGAATATTCGTCATTGTCGTTTGAATAACCCCCTATTCGATATGATTTTCCTACTTCAATTTCAGCAGGAGCTAAACGTTTACTATCAGATAAATGTAGGAAGTATCCCTCTTCACCATCCTTATTCCCAAAATTGTCAAAGGATATAGGTGGATCTGGTGGATCCATTGCATCTTGAACGGTTATTTCTGGTTTGAAAAAACAAAAATTATAATTTTAAAGTAAACACATTATACTTTTTAACTCTGACAGCTTGGGAAAATCGAGAAAAAAAAAAAATAGGAGGAGAGTGAATGAGAGCTTGAGATTTTGACGGGTAATAGGTCATTGCCCGACCTATTACCCGCCAAAATCTCAAGCTCTCATACACTCTCCTCCCATTTTTTTTTTCTCGATTTTCCTAAGCTGTCAGAGTTAAAAAGTATAATGTGTTAACTATATTTTTAATAATCAACTCAAATTACATTAAAAAAATAAGTGTCATTAGCCATTTCCACTCATGCTCGACTTAGCTGATTATCTTTTCTCTATTGTCGTTGTGTGCCCAGCATAGCCATATGGCTACGCTGAGATAAACAAGTACTTCTAGCCTAGAAAATCTAACATTTCTGGATAAAAAAGGGTTTAAACTCATCTTTCAACATTCTAGATTAAAAATTAATGAAAATGAAATAAATATTTAATTAATTTTGATACTTTTTCTAAGAAATTATAGATGTGGTCAATGTCAATATATTTACTTATTTTTTTCTCTCTTGTATGTCAACTCAGTAAGAGCTAGGACACTAATAAGAACGTAATACCATAAAACAAACCTTCCTGGAGTTGTAATGATTTAAATAAACGCCCTCGGCTAAATAATAACCATAATAAACAAATAAATGTAAGTAGCAGTTTAGTGATGCCATATGGCTGCGCTGGGCACTAATTACTTAGAAGTCACAAAATTAAAAATAAAAAAAAATTTCAGAGCACCAAAATATGACTCTGGGTTCAATAGGTTAACACCAATACGAGGAATTTTATGTAATATAAAATTCAATGATATATGCTCGGTGTGCAATCGAGGGGAATTAGAGGCTCCGGTTGATATATTTCTGTGGTGTCCAATCTACGAGCCACAAACAACGGCATTCTTGCTGACCCAGCTTATTTGTGCCTCCATATTTAGGTTCAGTCACAGAATGCAAGTTGAAAATTTGTTTATTACTTTTTAATGGACATTTTAAGAATACATTAATTTATTCTAAACCAATAAAATTATAGTCTATAAACTCATTAATTTATTTATTTTAAACGAATAAAATTATAGTCTATAAACTCATTAATTTATTCTAAACCAATAAAATTATAGTCTATAAACTCATTAATTTATTCTAAACCAATAAAATTATAGTCTATAAACTCATTAATTTATTCTAAACCAATAAAATTATAGTCTATAAACTCATTAATTTATTCTAAACGAATAAAATTATAGTCTATAAACTCATTAATTTATTCTAAACCAATAAAATTATAGTCTATAAACTCATTAATTTATTCTAAACGAATAAAATTATAGTCTATAAACTCATTAATTTATTCTAAACGAATAAAATTATAGTCTATAGGAACTAATGTTTTTTTATATTTTATAGTAACTTTATTACTTCGTATAAAATTTATACTTCAAATACAAATAATATGTTTTCATTCATCCTCCCATCCGTGGATATTTTACTGAATCCCCGTGTGGACTTCAATTCTAAGGTAAACTCCAATTCTAGGACTAAGTTCAATTCTAGGGTTAACTCCTTAAGCGTTGTGCCTCCCCCCACCTCTCTAGAGTAAAAGTTATGTGGGTTTTGGCTGTTAATATGTTGGTCTAGTTCGTTCATAGCTTGGCTCAAGACGAGACATTTTTGGCCACAGCTACCGCTTCCAGTTGGCCACAGCTACCGGTTACAGTTGGCCACAGCTACCGCTTCCAGTTGACCACAGCTACCGGTTACAGTTGGCCACAGCTACCGCTTCCAGTTGGCCACAGCTACCGGTTACAGTTGGCCACAGCTACCGCTTCCAGTTGGCCACAGCTACCGCTTACAGTTGGCCACAGCTACCGCTTCCAGTTGACCACAGCTACGACCGCTTCCAGTTGGCCACAGCTACCGCTTCCAGTTGGCCACTGTCATATTTTCATTATAATATAGTTTTCTCAACCACAAAATTGTATAATATTTAAGAAAGTAATCAACATCCTTACTTATAATCGAGTAGTGTCGCGACGACTCACCTTGAAATGATTTTTTATTGCCAAGCAAAGGCAACCACATTTATTCCAATAAAAATTAATGTTTGTTTTGGTTTGTTGGTCTTTAGATAGATAATTATAACATAATAATAGATAATAACTTATCTAAATTAATTTACTTAATTATACTTTTTTTTGTAAATATAAAATTAAGCCCGATGCTACTAGACAAAATGGATAAATAGTTAAATGGAAATTTACTACATTTTGAATTAAAATCATTATTAAACAGTGACTCATTCTAGCCAGAATATTTTTTTTAAGTTCTTTTTTGATTTTGTATGTATACGACATAAGTTTTGTCAGCATTGTTATTGTTTATTTTATATTGTGAAGATACATTACAAATGACTTGGTTGGATATTAATATTTTAATGGAAACTATGAAATCTCTTCTTTGAACCATGGCGGTGCGCCTACTGCCAGTTGTATTTGTTTAGTAAATCCTTCCTGACTGTGTGAATTCTTGCCAGTGAGCCCATCTTTTCCTTGCGGCTTTATCAATGTGCCTGTAAATATCTCTTTCTGGGATTTAATAACTAGAACCATGCATAAGGCGTAAGTTATTACTATCACCATCCAAATATATTCATATTGGCGCATATTCAGTTATCATCCAAACTGCTTTGTTTTGCTAATAAGTTCACAGCTTTATTAGGACCGATGGGTATCGGTCCTAATAAAGCTGTGAACACGGGTGTGTGACTCTTGAACTAAACTAATTTTTCTTTCTCTGCAAAATTTAATTAATATTTTTATTTAATAAGACTTTAGTAATTACGTTTTATTTTAATAACACAAGTTGTTGCTTTTTAGTTAAAGCTAGCTGCAGGGCTGGAGTCGGCGAGTGTAGCCCGGACTCTTGATCTCGGTCCTGTGACGTTGACCAGGGACCCCTCGCTACCAAGCAGAGCGGCCCGGTCGGAGAAACAGCTGGAGGAAAGCTTACCATCGGCTTCAGAAGAGAGGGAACGAGCTTTGGACGACCTCGTGTTGGACAGGGCTGCCGGACTATTTCAGAGTCACTCACTCAAAATTAATGTCGACCAACTCGCCCCTAAAGAAGAAGGTAAAAATAATTCACGCATTCAAGTACAACCACAAGGTATATCTTGTGAATTAACAGTTGATGTTTGCCAAATTCAATAAGTTAAAGTTACAAATATCAATGCTAAACAAAAAGATATAATAAATAAGAAAATAAACGTAGTCAAAACCAATTAATCCGGGAAGTCATTGAACAATCATCAACCATTGGTGCATTCATTTAATTACCAGTCTCTTCTCTCAGTACGACAGTTGCACCAATAAGTATTTAATAACTCTATACTCTATAGTTCTAGGACAAATTATTAAAATAATAAATACTCTATTTAAAGAACATTAGTGTGAGATTTAAGCACCCCAATAAGAAATTTAATCAGTCAACAATTGCGGACGCCATAAGAGCTCAAAAAAAAATAAAAAAAATAAAATAAAATTTAGCTCTATTTAAGGTAGAACAGGTTACGACAAAAAGTCCTAGAACAAAAGTTGTAGATCTTTTAAAATTAGTTATCGCTGATGCAATCTGCGTATATTTTTGATACGACTTACCGTTTAGCCGCAATAATCCTCCAAAAAAAACTTTAAAATTCCATCTGCCATTTAAGGGAGTATTTTGAAGTGAAAAAGTATCCAAACATTTTTCAATTCCGACCCATGTTCAGACAAAACTTTAATTTTATATGAATAGAATATTATATTTAACTTAGAAAGTAATAACAGCGCTGTTTGTGGCCCAATATCTGAATACGCCAGTATTTTATTAATTATTGATAAGGATAACAAAGCTAAAATCCTTTCAACCCTTCGTCTTTTAGTTTTTCTTCAACTCTCGATTAGAATTTAGAATACTTATAACGTGTATGTTGTAACTGATTTACTGAATGAAGTAAGTGGATAGAATAACGAGACAGATTATTAACAACTATTTTTTGAGTTGTAGTACCTATATCTCACACAAAATAATAACTTATTGTAATATTAGTTCAAACAAAAGTTACAGATTCACTGACAGGCTGCGCGCGCATCTTCCATCTTCATATTCATAACACATTTTGACGTATAATCACGTGAAGTGGAAGGTTTTAAAGTTACAGAATAGATTCCCTGTCTGTAAATATTCTATTTAAAATTTGAAAAATCCAAGAGAAGAAAATACTAAAATCAATTTATCACTATCTTCGCAAGAGCAAAATTGTTTTAAGATTCCGTTATTAGAATTACGTGATTTGGAGAGAGAGGTTGTGGAAATGCTTTCACTCCATATCAATTTGTCACTTCTTCAACCTTAATCGAATCTAATAAAAGCAATAGATGAAAAAGAGAAAAATAAAATCCGAGTGTCGTTGTCTTGGACAAGTACAGCGGTGCCTTTGGATCTGTCAGTTTTTCATTCATTCTCTTCAAATCAACAAAGAAAAATATATTTTCATTTCTAGACGGGAAAGCGATGTTGTGTACGTGAGTTTCCTCTCTGTACGTGACAGCGAGCACGCCAGTGTCACCTGGTTCGGTCAAATAATTGGTCCAGTCACAGCACTTTCTCTTGTTTTGTCCGGAAACAGCTCTTACACAGAGTTAAGTCGTGAACCGTAAACTGACGTTTCCCCACCGGAACTATGAGTTCCTAGATGCTAATTTATGGTGGAACTAGGTTTATCTTTTGTGGAACTAGGTGTGTTTTTTTTTTTAATTTTTATTGATTAACACAACTTATACGTTTACATTGTAATAAGTGATAAGAATATTATAAGGCGTTTGATAACGGGAATGTCATAAAGAAAACTCAGTCCACTGATTACGATTCCTTGGCAGTGAATATAGTAAAATACTTATAATACAACATATTATGGATAAAATAGATTAATAATAAAGATTATAATAGTGTAGAAATAGATAATAATAATTTATTGCTATAATTAGTTAAGATAATATTAGGGACAAAAATATAGAGATATCTAGGCCACTGTCTCTTCAAACGCCTTCGAGGGTTACTTAGGATAAATTGAGAGCATAGGAGTTGTACTAGAGGAAAGAGGATTAGGATGGTGGGATATGGATTCTTGGATTTTTTTTATATTGGGATGCGGATAGATTTAGCACAAAAGGCACATACATAGAAATGAGCATTGGTTATTTTTATAAGGTTTTTTGACTGCAGGATTTGGAGACTATAGTAGTTTCATAATCAATACTTTAGTATTGATTCTGACAGCAAAGAAAATCGAAATAAGAATGGAGTAAAGATCCAATGGGAGCTCGAGATTGTGTCATCTGGCCTTCTAGTGGTCAAAATCTCGAGCTCTCATTGGCTCTCTTTTTAATTTTCTCACTCTGTCAGAATCAATTCGAATTTTAAAACTACTGTAGGTTATTGGAAGGCTTGATACTGCCCCACACTTCCAGACCGTAGGTCCAAGCTGGCTTTAGAACTAAATTATATCTAAGTAACTAACGCAACAACATTGGTGGAGATCCTGTCAGACTAGATTGGTTCAATCCAGTGCAAGGTTCATTATCTTTGTGCAGGGTGATAATAAGTCGACAAATTTATTTATTTGTATTTTATATGATGAGTAATAATGTTAATATTTCCGTTTAGTTAACAAAACAATGAAAAAAGTATTTAACTTTTCGCTATTATTTAACTTGTCAATTTGACCCACTATATACTCGACTACCTAAGAAGCTAAAACTTGCGCACATATTGTGTATTTCCCATTAAAATACAATAATAATAATTATCAGTCATTACTTTTACAATATTGCAAGATCAATAAAAGCGTGTGCATAATTATTTTACTACGTTTTTATTAGCTTGCTTTCTTGTTTGTTTGTTTGTTTGTTTGTTTGTTTATTTGTTTGTTTGTTTGTTTGTTTGTTTGTTTGTCTGTCCGGTACAAATCTTGCAATCGATTTCTAACTAACTTCCCAAATAGCTAGACATTAAAAACTTTTAGAACAGCTCAGAACACGTTGACAATGCACAAAGAAATAAATTAATTGATCTAACTATCTTTTGATCTAGGTATCGGTTTAATTTTTCTGCATCTGCTCTTCTTTACTTGTACACATTTTTCTTCTCTTACCGTCCCCTACACAGGGGCATATCGACGGCACGGTTTAGATTCGGTGTTGGGGAGATCCGTTGTACAACGATATGTCCTTTCATAGGTTTAAGATCAGCTCTCTAGATGATTGTCATTTATGTGAAGTAAATAAATTCGGAACTATTTTTTTCACTAACATATATAACAACAATTATATTATCAACATTACATATGATTCAACAGAAAATTTAAAAACGTAGTAAGTATATAAAAAGTTCTTTTTATCTTGTAATTTTTATAAATAATTATACATAATTACTTGGTCCATTGTTTTTGTGCTGTTACATATAATTATTATTGAATATTTTATCTAAGTATTCCATAAAATAACTCCTTCGGATTTAAACCCCATCTAGTTTTTAAGAAACTAGATATTCCCAGGACAAACGACTAATTATTATTTAAGTGGACTTCATTTTGGATTCATTTTTGGGGTACAGCACCACCACATTTCTCGATTTCACCTCGGGATATGATTTTTCTGATGATTCATCTAAATCTGCCCTATACTCAAGGCTGCATAGACTACTGACAGCATAAAGACGACGGACATTTTTAAAATCCCATTTTTGGGCTAGAGGACTCTACAACGAGTGAATCCATCAACATTGAAATTTCAAGCGATCACGGTACTTTCTCTCAATACATTCTACTTATATGAAAAAAAATAATTGTAACAAAGATAAAACTTTGAATTGCTTCTCTTAAAACTATTATCGGAAAAATTTAATGTATAGGTCAAGAGATCTCGTTGTAATAAATACCCTATATTAACCATGTATTTTCATTGCCTTTTTTATCTAACGATATCCTAATGTTTTATATTTATATTATCCTAAGCTAAAGATGAAAGGCCACAAAAAAATCAATATAGTTTATTTTAATAGGATCTAAGATGGAGAGTTTGAAAAGAAATTCTTGTTTGGCATTATATTTTTTAACATCTAAAGGTTTCGTCTAAAATTACGATGATAAGAGCCATTTACCTTCATCGAGAGCTACTCTTCTGGATCGGAAAGATTAAACTGTAGCCTTTCTGATCCGATCACGATCTACTTGTTTACTTAAACAGGGTTTCTGTTATATTTCCGATCCACTTTGATCGCTGATCTGTGTAATGGCCGAGAAGTGGTTCTTCCCCCAGGCCCCATTTCGTCTTTTTAAAGAAACAAAATTGGTAAAATGGGTTGCCTCGAATAGTCCTTAAATAGCCCTGGTCGTGTTAAAGAAGGTTTTGGTTTCAGTGTTTATTATGATCCAGGCCAATCCAGTTAACCCCCGTTCTTCTTTTATTCAATTTGACTTTGTGAAAAGACCTTATGCTACTTATAGATCGTTTAGGAGAGGAAAAAAACGAAGACAGACATCTTATAGCCTAAAGAAGAGCATTCAATAAAATTCATTCAAAAAAATTTCCTTCGACGATCCTTTATTTACTTTTTCATTGACTGAAGATTTAACCTAAAAGAAAAGAGAAGCTGTTTTTATATAGGTATAAAAACATATAATAATAATAATAATAAAAATCAGTTTTTATTTCCACCAAATACACTGCATATAGATACTTCTTGTTGACATAATATAATATATTTTTCTTCTGTAGATAAAAAAATGTAGAGTGAAGGCCCGTCTGGATTATCTTTAGTTGATATACTTAATTCTTTGCTATGACTATACAGGAAAATACAAAAACTTACTAGACAAAGGTAATACCTAGAGACTTTGACTGTTATATCAGGACAAAAAGCAAAGAGAAATGGCAACAGGCTTGGACACACATCACTAACAACAAACTAACTGAACCTCCTCGTGTAGGAAAAAACAGACAGGAAGAGACAGTACTTTGTAGACCGAGAGTAGGACATACTCGACCTCGACTTACTCACAGTTATTTTTTGTTTTCTAGAGACAGGGAAAGACCAATATGTAGACTATGTGACGATACTTTGACTGTAGCTCATCTACTGACTGATTGCCAACATCTTGATCGACTTAGAATTACACACGACTTATCAGATAACTTAGCAGACATTTTAGCACTTTTACTGAGTTTTTGTATTGAGATCTAGTACTGTATTTACGTTTGCTTATAATATGCTTTTTATATATTAAATGAACTGGTTAAACATTGAATTCTGAGTACGTAACTTCACTGGAGAGACGTTTTGGCTTTTTAGCATAGAATATGCTTTTGCGATAACTAACTCCGTAAATAATAAATCTGAACGAATGAGGTAAAGGGCCTAGCGGCCTAAGCCTAAAAGGGCCTTGCGGCCTAACCTGCGGGGCCAGTGGCCAGGGACAATGCAGAATTGCTATAAGGGGCTTGAGGCCTATGGCCTGGAAAAGTAGTTACCTGTACTACTCGAACGGACCTCCTTAACCATAAAAGAAAATCTTGATGACATTAGGAAAAAGCATGTTTTATACATTCGGACTTAAATAATACTTAACTGGACTGTACGAGTGAGGGTGCCCCCGGTGGGGGCACCGAGGAGTGAAGATATTTTTACTACAGCTATATTTTTATTTGACTTTGAATTTTATTTTTGTTTCTTCTTTAATTGTAATAAATGTTCAGAAGAGATTTAGCTTAGCTTATTTTTATCTTTTTGAACCACTATCAAAGTTGATTCAAATGGAAAAAATCATTGAAATTAGATTAAAATTTCCCGAAGTATTGATGTAAATACATTCTTTCAAAAACACCTGAGCATTAATGACAGGCGACCGCCTGTGCGTAGCGCCACCACTGCTTATGTATAATCTTCTCTGGAACTCATAATACGGAAGGTTTTCTTGTCTGATGTAAAATGTGTTTATGTGCTTAGGTCGAGGTAAGAGGAGGCGAACCTTGGCGGCCCTCATGATGATGCTGATGATGATTGCCGGGACACTGATACCCATCAAACTCGGTACCTTGGCTCTCCTCGCCGGCAAAGCTCTTATCATCAGTAAACTTGCCCTTGCCTTGGCGCTCATCGTAGGACTCAAGAAGCTCATCTCGTCAGGCGAAGATCACGAGCCTTCCTATCAAGTCGTTCACGGACATAGGAGAGACCTGGACTCTCATGACCTGGCGTACAGCGCCTACACGCAGTAGTCCCAACCTCCTTCACGCTCCTGAATCTCGACTTCATCATAGACTTCTCCTTGTCATATGGCGCATCACCTCATCCCCTCACGTGACTATGCACATATTGACCTGAATACTTCTGATGCATATAATATAGAAAGGTCAGGGTTCGGTTTACTTCCAGAAGATCTATCAACTGTAACTTAATAATCCTGAATAGGGTAAACTCACTAAATTGTTATCACCATTAAGAGCAATTTTTCTTTTTGTTAGAGCTATAATTTCGTTTGTAGCTGTAATGTTGCAATTTCTGGCCCATGCTAATAAATAACAAAAACTGATCGACACATAGGTGCTTCCGGAACACTAGCCATAGAGAACTATAACACTTTTCAAGGAAGGATTACTCTTCAAGCAAACGTCAATAAAACTGCAATAAAATTTTTGTGTTCTATAAGAAAAATGCACAAGGGTGATAACATCTGGTTCATTGACAAAAATTGGCTTATTTACCTAATTTTTCATAGTGAAAAGGCTACAAACATATCTACAAAGAAAATGATCATTATGTTTCATAGACAAGAACTTATTTAAAATAACCTAGTGGCATCCATTCTGTAAACCTTTTGCCTATTCATTTATTTCCTTCCATTCTGGAGAAATGGCATGTCCATTTATGTGAGTCTCTCATGAGTCTTGGAATACGTGGGACGTATTTTATTGCTTCTATCAAAGCAAAGATATCTCGCAACAACTACATATGCAATGATAGTTTCTTAGATACTGTCAAAGTCCTAGTTCATAATATTAAGAGCGGATTGAATAAACGTATTGGTAGATTAATTTATGGCCAATCACAATGTTTATTTTATTCAAGTTCATTCTTTATTGTTTGTTATAATTTCATTCACAATTTTTACCGACATTAATTTATTTTTCTACCTTAATAGTGTTTTATTTTTATATTTATCTTTATTTTATTATTCATCCTAAATAAATTGAATGAATTTTAAAACAATTAAAATTCTTAAGAGTAGAATATGGGAAACAGCGTGTTATATCAACATATAATATATTCATCTATATTTATATTTAATTTTCTCTCTTATGTATAAATATAGAAAAACCTGAATTGTACAAACACAACGAGTATAATATTTATTTATTAATAATTAATCATTAATTGTGACTTTATGTTTATTCCTAGTATTTATTTTTGCTAAAATATCTTTCGTACATTTGTATTTATTTAAATTATTTTATTTATTATTTTTGTAAATAGAATTTATTTGATAAGTTTTTTTAAAGGACATATACCTCGCTAAACATATGTATAGTTTTTTGTTTCGTTTGTCGAGCGTTAATTGATATTATTTTATTAATATATTATTAAAAGACATATATGTATTTCATATTCTAAACTATAATACTTTTGCTTTTTACTTACGGACAAGACTTTAAATGAGAAGTGAAAAATGTCAAACCTTGTACGACCTAAGACCTAAAACTTAAGACGACGGCTAGACTGAACGGAGAACTCAAGACTGAATTTAATGACATTTTTAATATAATATTTGACATAATAATATAACCTATGATTGACCTCACACTTACATTTTCTATACCTCAATCAATATAAATCAAAGCAGATTTGTATTTCACTTATTGCCAAAATATAATAATATAGGCATAGGTGACAACCTCTCACCTAGATTTCAACCATTTTTATTTAATTGATAATTCCCAATCTAAATTATTGCTTTTCATCATGTTGCATTATTCTCCATATACTATTACGTCACTCTTTTTTGACAATTTTATAAGAATACCTCTTCATCACTTATAAATACCTCTTCATAATTTATCAACCCACTCATTTTTTCATTTTATTATTTATCTCTTTCATTCTGGATTCCAATATATCTTTACTTAGACTTGATGGACTTAATGGACCTATATTATTTTCTAAGACTTATTAAAATGATTTGTTAACAGACTTGAACCAAATACTATAACCAAAGTTAATCAAACCTCAACAAATATATTACGATAATATGCCAAAGAAAACTGACATGACACCATGTAATGTAGAAAAATATATGCTCGCATTAATTTTAAATATACTTCAGTGATTTAATTTGAAACAGATAAATAAAAGAAATTAATATTTATTTTAAAAATGCAATTTTTGTTTAATGATTTGTTAATTATGGTTTTGTTTTATAGTCAAGAGTTGTAGAGTAGTGGACTGGGGATGGTGGAACATGGGGTCAAGTCGGTGGGTGTGGCCTGTCATAACCACGTTTGGTCAGATGTGACTTTATTTGTTGTGTCTTCAGTTTCAATACGACCTACCTCGTATTCTAAAAACAACTGTTTATAATGTTAACTAATAACTATTTATTTATTTATTTATTTTGTACACTGTAAATAAAATGCAATTTTTCCTTCAAATAGTTTTTTTTACAATACATTTCATGAAATGATTAATATAAAAATGCAATGTACGTACTTTTTCTGTACAAAAGGTGAAAATATGACAAAAGTGAACTTATAACTGCACTCTTAAAGAGCTTTCCAACGACACGCATCATGAAGGACATATACTATTTTAACTTTTGTACCCCTTACCGCGTACCTCTGACTACCAATTTGGACCCTTTCAAATTAATACCTTCCTGTGGTTGGTCACTATGACCGTGCCAGATTTTGTGCGGATCGGTTCAGCCGTTCAGGAGGAAACTTTTGTACCCCGTACCACTATGTACCAATTTGGACCCTTTCAAATTAATACCTTCCTGTGGTTGGTCACTATGACCGTGCCAGATTTTGTGCGGATCGGTTCAGCCGTTCAGGAGGAAACTTTTGTACCCCGTACCCCTTTGTACCAAATTGGACCATTTCAGATTTATACCTTCCTGTGGTTGGTTACTATGACCGTGCTGAATTTTGTGCGGATCGGTTCAGCCGTCCAGGAGGAGTATGCGTCCGAACAAATGCAAAGTGTAGTATAAGAGTTTCGCTTCGCTCAGCTCAATTAACAGCAAGGTGAAGAAGCTTAAAAACTTTACTTCTATTCCATTTATAAATGTTTATAATAAAACAAAGAGTAACCGGCAAAAGTTTGGTAAAATTGATTAATTATTAAAATATTTTATTTGTCTATTTATGTAAGAGTGTATCAATTTCAGAATATTGAAAGGGGTGTTTTTCTACTGGTTATTTAGAGCAAAAGAGTTTATTCAAGCTATAGTACAACTCTCAACGGTATATAATTAATCAATAGTGATAATTAATATATTTTCTTCATAAAACCAAAACTCGTAAGCTTTACTCCAGTTGCAAAGACATGTCGTCAAAAAAACCATGTCGGTCAAAAAAACCAGTTCAAAAAACCATGAAGGTTTTTTCTCTCACCTAGAGTTTCTCGCATTTCTCTCGATAGGTTCATTATAGCGATATGCGGGAACAAAGTTTTTTTAAAAAAAATAAAGCTATACGTTACTCTAAAATAAACGAAAGGCAATTAAAACATACATATTTTTATAGAAAATTTCCTGATCTTTTCAACTATTAATAATTGTTTCAAGATTAATATATTTTGAGTTATTGTAAATTTTTAAAGTAAATATCGGTTAATTTTAACGCACTGTAATTCTGGTTATAGCTTGTACACCGTTGAGAATAGGACTATAGGTTATAATAAACTTTTTTGCTTCAAATGACCTGTAGAGACACCCCTTTTATTATTCTCTTTTGAAGTTGATGCACACTGTGTATAAAGAATAGAGTCCTATAAGAAGTATTTTACACAAATCTACAGTTTTTTAAGAGAAAAAAACAGATGATAAAATTTTGCACACTTCAACACAACAAGAGGAAGGTCACTGTCACTTTTGACCGATATTTCAAATGTTTGTGTTCTCCCAAATTATTTGGTCTGGAACATTGAAATTTGGAAATGTTACTTCTTATAACACAAATCTGTTTAGTGAATTGGTCAAATTTTTCAATTTGACGTTTACATTCAAAATGGTGGCCATATACGCAATACGCGTTTGGAAGCAAGTCCTCTTACTCATCTATTTATCATTAAATCTCGGAAATTGTAATTGCAAGAATACCCAAACTTGAAATTGTACTTTCTTTATTGGTAAAGTCGTCCGCTAAACGGGTTTTTTTTTAATCCACCAAGTTCATTCAAGATGGTGGATCTTATGTAATAGTTGAGATTATGATATCTTCAGAACCATATGATATTGGCCCTTGAAATTTGGACAAATGTTTCTTCTTATACACATATATATTTCCTGTTAAAGGATTTTTCAGTCTTCCGTTTAAATTCAAAATGGCGGCCTTCTAAATCTATTGCATCAAATGTCAATACTATAGGACGTGATGCTACAACTAACAGCTAAAAAGTTGGTATAGACTGTCTTTTTTCCGACCCGTACTGGAGTTCTAGCCTTAGTATTGCGGCATGCGCCAGATCAGCTTTTTTCTATAAAAAAAAATCTTGTTCATAATCACAGATTCTATTTAGCCTACTGGAAAAAAACAATTTGTTTTAACAAGTTTTAAAAAACAATTACGAGTATGCTGCTTAGGTTTTAAATAAAATGAAAAACTCATTTTAGGGTCCGTAGGCAAAACCAAGGACACTTTATTCTCCTGCGTGCGTGTCTGTCCGTCCGTCTGTCTGTCTGTCGCCTGCTCTCACGGCTACACCTTTCGTCCGATCCCTTTGAAATTTGGCATATATGTGTTTAGTACCTAACAACACATTTTAAAAATATAGCGACTTAAAATAATTATTTTTCAAAAAAAAAAAAAAAATAAATATAATAGGGTAAAAAAATTAAGGGTTAAAAAAATTTTTTTTTTTTAGCATATATTTTTCTATTTTTCTATATGAAAGGGTACGTCGAAGTGATTACAAAAATATATCATTTTTGGTTATAAGCTTTGACAGGACGAGCGCAGGACGTGAGTTTGAAGTTAGTGTTAAAAGTAACCCCCCCCCCCCCCCCCCTTCTATCCTGCTTATGCAAAGTGCAAAAAATCTGAAAAAATTCCTGAACATTCTTCGACCAAAAGAATAAAGATACTACTTTTTGGAAATTTCGAAACAATATGTTTTTACTGACAAAATACTTTTGTTTATAATTATGCTCTTTTGGATGTATTTATATTATTATATGTCCGGTTCAGTGGCAAAAAAATACTTCTTTAGAAGTTTGTTTATGTGTTTTGAGAATATTAGACCCATAGAAAAGTTCAAAGTAGGGGTTTTAGCATTTTAAAAAGCACCATCAATAGGTACTACTTAAACAATACAGTGTTGCCTACGCACCCTCGCTGTGTGCCGACTAACTCACACTTGACCTGTTTATTACTATTCTTATGGAGACTTTTATTTATTTATTTTTTTGCAACTTTTTTATTTTGACAAAACAATCTGAGGTCAAATAAACTTTTAAACTACAAATTTAAAACTTTTAAAGGAATCTGAGTATTTAAAGCGAATTATGAATATTTTAATACATTTAATAATTTCCTACGTATTTATTTTTTTAAATAAAGTTAAATTTTTAAGTTTTTGGTAGTTTTCATACTACGGAAAGATTAAATTTTACTTTAAATCAAATTATAATTATCAATAACTACGGGAGACATACAGAGAAAAATAGACCCCTGCACCGGGACTCGAACCACGGGTCCTCCTATTAATCCGTTACAGGTGCTCTTACCAACTGAGCTATACGGGAGAATGATTCTTCTGTCGTTACCGATACAAATTCCCCGGTTCTATTGCCGTGAATATTTGGCTCTCTAGATTTGTAAAATAAGATTGAAAGCTTGGATTCGGGGAATTTGTATGGATAACGACAGAGAAAAATCATTCTCCCGTATAGCTCAGTTGGTAAGAGCACCTGTAACGGATTAATAGGAGGACCCGTGGTTCGAGTCCCGGACGGGGGTCTATTTTTCTCTGTATGTCTCCCGTAGTTATTGATAACAAAGTTAAATTAATCTCCCCTCTAAAACACTACGTTGCGAACGAAGCACGAACAACGAGCTAGTTCCATTTATTGCCCGTTAGCTTCGGTCGAGCTGGTATTTCCGATATCATCAGGCTCAATTTGATGCGTTTCCTCGTTAGATATATCTTGTTACTCCTCTCCTTGGGTTCGCTTCCCGTGCCCACTGCATTCTCCTTTTTCTTCTTCTGATTTAATTAAACCTTATCAACTAGACTTTTCATTTAATCGAAAACTATGGCAAAAAATGACCTTTAGGATTCAAACATTAGACTGGACCCAAAATATTTTGGCTCCTTGTCGGGCCCTAAAATAAAGAGGATAGAATTTAAGATTATCCCAATTATCTAGTTCGTAGTTTAATTCCATAATATCTAATATGTTGCGTAATTATAGTACTTTAACACGTTCACTGCCGAGCGCGACACGTTGTCGCATTTCTCTTCTAGGACAGGGGACTGGGCGCGACCCCTTGTCGCTCTAGACATGTTAGGTTTTAACCAGGTACTGAGTGCCCCAGCCCACTGGAATAGTCAGTCTTTCGCTTTACCCGTGCCAGACAACACCTCCTTTACGCAAATTTACCCTTCGTTTTTACTTTGATCACTTTTCTTCTTCAGGAATATCGTTTTAGAAGGTAAGTTCATAATGTTCATTATTGTTTCTATTGTTCATATATATATATAATTTTTTATTTTATTTTACTACGTAATATTATTTACTTGTTATATACAATTTTTTTTTATTTTGTTTACTGTTGGGCAATTAATTTCATTTTAAATTTTAGTATTTGTTGTTATTTGTTTATACACCTATTTATTCATATATTGAAGCGAGTATTAGCGAAATCTATTGTTGAGTTGGACTGAAAATTCACAATTTTTATGTCTGATAACGTTTTCAATGTCCTGCGATAATTTCCATAATAATTGATGAATCTTATTGAAACAGGGCACACAAATTCTTTGCATCAAAATACAAATAGATTTTGACGAAAAGCGTGATCCAACGCTTACAAGAGTATGAATAGTCACGCAAAAATAAAAGTTATAAATATATCATTGAACAATCATGAGATTATTTTTCAAATTACTTTTTTTTATCCAATGTTATTTGTTATATTATTTAAAAAATTAGTAATAATTTTAGTTTTTTGAAGCTTGCTTCATTCAAAGTTACGCGATGATGTTGTATGTATGTACATATATCTACAGGGTGGTCCAAAAGTCTTCTCCCTCTCCCCCCATCCTATTGGCTTTTGAACGATTTGAGATAAATTAATGAAACTTTAGGGATCCGTACCATGTAAAGGGAAGTTTGTTTTCATGCAATCGCGGACTAGGGGCAACCACCCACTTTGCCTCCAGGCCACCCAACTTCAAAATTTAAAATTGGAGTAAATATTTTCCATGGTGTAGTAATAATAGTTAATTAACTAACACTGTAATTAACTGTATTCAAAGTACGTATGAAAACCCCCTCAACTTCATAATTTGTATACATTCTAGTCACTCAAACCTAAATAACCTAAATACTAGAGCTAATGACAAGACCCAAGGCTTTGAAGAAGTCGTGGCAGTATTAGTATATCATCTAGCACGGGACGTCAGCTAGTAGGTGAAGTTAGCTCGCAGTGAATGTCAGGTAGCAGGGGACGTCTGCTAGATATGTCGTTGCTCACTTAACACTTTTATTTTATTTACTACGTGTATTTGGATAAATACGTGACCGGACATAGTTGGAAGTAATAATAACAAGTATAGATATAAATTCTTATTATTACAAATATATATATATATATATGTGTATATATAGTACAGGGGTGGGATGGGCTCACGGGGGTCTGTCCGAGATCGTCAGGTCCAGTTTGATGCGTTTCCTCGGCAGATATATCTTGTTACTCTTCTTCTTGGGTTCGCTTCCCACGGCAATATTCTTGTTCTTCCTCTTCTTGGTTGGCAGGTATTTGTAGTTTTTCTTCCTCCGACCCGGTTTCTTAGCCACGGTCCTGCTGCCCAGAGGAGTCGTTCTGTCCGAGTAAGTGTAGACGTCTCCGTTCAGCTCTACTGTAATGTAGAAGATGTTGTTCAAGTTGATCACCACGTATTTGTATTCTTGGTCCAGTGACTTGTGAACCCTTTTTACGAGGAAAGTAGTGTAGTCGTGTGGAGCGTGTGAGAAGTTGGTTTCGCTCTGGTAGACCGGAGAATACTGGACAAAAACGTTCGGTTTCCAACCCGTCGTCGGCGAGTAGTAAAAACACGAGTATTTGCTACGTTCATCACCTGCCGAGTCAGGTGCCAGAGTGTAGTTTTTGGTAGTAATTTTGAGGTCGACATGGCAAAGGAGCGCCGTTCCGTTGTCTCCCTTGTCAAAAAAAGACTCGGATATGTTGTAGGAGAGGGTGTTGGGCCGGCTGCCGATGCATTTACCCTTGATGGGGTTCTCGACCTCAGAGAAGTAAGGGTAGACCACAGTCTTATTGTCCTTCCCCCAGTTGTTCAACAAGTACCCTTGTTTACGTCGGCATTGTTTAACTTTGTGCGGCAATACGTTTTTCGTTTCAACCTTGATGTTTCTCGGTTTGGACATCAGTAATTTTTTTGACGAAGACAGATCCATACATTTAAGTACGTCGTCCGAATCGTCGAGACTGTTCGATTCTATGGCCTCTAGAATTTTAGCTATTTTGCGGCGTTCGCTGACCGATATATAGTTTCCTTTCTTGCCCCCTTCCCACGGATTAAACACCTCTTGTATTTTCCTCAAGCCTGGCCTGCTCCGAACGGCCCTGTTAGCCGTCAAGTCTATATCCTCAGAGATGCTCTTTTCATTTTCTCCGTCGTCCCACTTACTTTGGACTGATTCCTCTTTGTCGGTGTCGTATTCGTTTAAGTCAATTTTTCTCTTGGTCCGCACTTGGATGGGTCTGTAAGTCCCCATTGAAAATTCGTATATTTTATTTTTATCTTCCTTCTCGAACTTCCCGCCGTCTTTCGCAAAAAGGTACCCTTCGGTCCACGACTTCTTCTTTCTATAGCTAATATCCGAAGGATTTAATCCGATAAATCTAAAATTAGGGGCCGACGAAAAATTATTGAAGTTATCTGAGTCGACAAATTGTCCTTCAGAGTCAGATCCGATTTCGTATATGCCAGACTCTTGCTTGGAGCCGTTATGACTGAGTGTTCCGTTTACTCCCGAGACGAGGCCTGAGTGTTTTTCTTGGGAGATTCTCCTTCCCTTGTTCCCTTGAATGCCACTATTGTCCTGACCACAATGTCCACATGAGTCACTGGAATAGTCGTAGTTTAATATCGGATCCCTGAACTGATCCACTAAATCGTCCCAGCTTTCAAATTCGCTGTCCAAGACACTGCGGGTGTTAGCCGTCACATTATTAACATCTTTAGAAAACCTCTTTCCTTCTTTCCCTGGAAAGGTATTTTCGTTGACATCTCCCCCGATATCTACAGGCGTATTTGATATAGGTTCGCTTATAAGCGGTTTATTAGTTCGAGCCGATCCTAAATCCAATATGTACCTGAGGAGTGGATCAATTTTTAGGAGGTCGGCAATGGTTCTACTATTCGAAGGTTTAGTTGTTCTTTCCATTTCGTCCACGACTTTGCTGGAAGAAGAATATAGCAGCAAAGCTTTGGGTTCCGCCGTAATGGTCTCAGTCGCTTCGTCCACTGAAGGTATCTGTATTTTACTCAGGTAGTAATTCATATCGGAATCGTTGTAGATTTTACTGTTGTTAAATTCTTTCTGAATCCATCCAAAAATCTTCCTTCCTCTGTTCTTCTGTTCGAACACCTCTTTCCGGTTTTTACCTGTTCCGTTTTTGGTTTTACTGATAGTATTCTCGTTGATAAATATGGAATTGGCAGATTTCGGTAGATGCAAGAGACCGGTTTTCGAATCGTTGACTGACTTGTCGGTCTGGGAAGAGTTAAAATCCCAGAGATCACTAGGTTTCTCCTTCTCTATGGAGTGCGGGTTGTAGCTCTGTACCTTGACAGCTTTCGACAACACTTCCCAAATCCTATCGCTTAAGGAATGCGACTCCGGTCTCTTGTGGTCCTCAGGCATCGAAAATTCCTGTTCACTCTGATCGGCCCTCCATTCCGAGGGCTCGTGACCTTTGTTTTTCGGTCCGGCATTTGTTAGACTGTTACGTCCGATTTGAGGTTTCGAAAAATGGACTGAACTACTGTTTATTTTTGTAAGACTTAGAGTCAAGCCACTCTCAGTACTGGTAGGTAGATTTATCGTTTCTAAAGATGGAGTGGAGCAGATTCCACTTTCCGAGTCCAAGGATCTGCTGCAAGGTTTACTCTGTTGTGTTTTATCTGACCAAGTTCTCCTAAGATAACAGGTATTCTTTGTTCCCACGGACGGAGAGGTCACTCCTTTTGTCTCTTTGAAACTGTGCGTCGTGCTTAAGCCGGATATTTGTCTACCGGGTCCGATGGCATTGGGTCTAATTTCGTCGATTGGAGCTTCTGAACCAGAAGGATCCCGTTTCTCTAGGGCAAAAATTGTTGCCTTTGGATCCGAAATTCGTTCAATGGATTTTTTACTCTTGGCCGATGAAACATAGCTTTCGAGGGAATTGATTGAACCAATCGATTTGAAATCAGTTTGATTAAAACCGAGTGACGAAATAACTTTTCTTGCATTATCATAAGTTTTATCTAACTCAAACGGGGTCTGAGTGTGATTTGTTCCGTCATTTAGAATGCTCATAAAGTAAACTTTCTTAGCGATTGATTCCTCGTTGCTCTCGTCAGTAGAAGAATTTATGTCGGTGGCTTCTTTCCCTCTGTCGACACCTGTATCCGTCAGATCCTCGACTCCCACATCACTATACTCTGAAGAGTCGTCAGCGGCTCTTCCTTCGGCATAGTCGCCTGAGTTCTCTCCATAGTTTTCCAAATGTTCAAACTTACCCAAGGCAGCAGCGTCTCCACTCTGGCCGAACTGATTATCTTCGGCTTTATCCGATAGTGATTGTATATCTGTCGACTCACACTCCCCAGGTCTATCGGCACGTTCACTGGAAAATTCCGTCACAAGGGGAAATAAGGCTGTAAATTGTTGTAATCCCAGAGGCTCGGTTGCCGTTTTGATGGTGTTTTCAAGGTCACCAGATTGACCCGGTAGGTCAAGATTCATACTCAGCTCATCTGCAGTGTTGGATTCCTCCGTAGTTGTTGAAATTGAAGCGTGTAAATATTTAACATCTGAACTGATTATTTTAACACCGATCTTATCTCCATTATCCTTTAAAGTGTTTACCGAAGTCGTTAGTTTATAATATTTGGCGAGATCATCGTCAGTTTCTTTGTTGTTTTTAATTTTATCAGATTTTCCGTCAACACTATCAATTAAGTTTATTTGGTTTAAACAGAAATCACTCTTTTTATTTCCATTTTTCAGCCTCCCCCTTCTTGTAACCGAGTTAGCACACGCAACAGTGCTTAGAGTCCTCCAAAATTCGTTCTCCGATGATAAGATACTCTCGTCCTGAGTATAAACAGGAGTAGAGCAAGCAGAAGGAGTAGTTGAATAGTGACCTTTACCTTTTTTCTTTTTCTTTTTTTTCGTGGGGTGGCCTTCTTGGTAACTCGGCTTAGTGTGTGACTGACTTTTCCACCCTGTCGTTGAGTAACCATATTTTTGGTTGAAGTTAAAGTTAAATTCGTCCAGTTCCGTTGATTTACAAGTCGTATCCGTTGTCGTTTCGCAAGCAGTCTCACAGGTCGTCTCACCAGTAGTCTCGCAAGTTGTTTCCTCGGTTGCCTCGCAAGTTGTTTCGTCGGTTGCCTCGCAAGTTGTTTCGTCAGTTGCCTCACAAGTTGTTTCGTCGGTTGCCTCGCAGGTTGTTTCGTCGGTTGCCTCGCAGGTTGTTTCGCAAGTTGTGTCAACCGTCGTAGACTGGTCCGAATGTGAGTCTTCGCAAGTCGTTTGTTCTGTAAGCGGGCATGTCGTATCTTCGATGACTACGGTGCACTGGGTGGAGACCCGACTACCCTCGAAGAGGCTCCACTTAGTAACTTTCTCCAGTGCACCTACCACCCAGTTTTCCGGAATAGAATAGGATGGATTTATTGAAAGTAGTTTTTGGTTACCATGTTGCGAGTCGTTTATTTGTTTTGGACGGTTCTCCACTGGACTCCACAGGTAATTCCCGTTAATTTCAAGATATTTCGAACCGTTTCCGACTGATTTACTTCGAGAACCACTTAAGGTAAGTACGTCATCGGTGGATGAATTTTCGCCCCTGTCTTCACTCTCCAAAGTCACTTCGATGTTCTCAGAACTCTCAGTCTTGTACTCACTTTTCGACTTGTCATTAACAGGAATACCTTCCTCCACTTTTACATTCGAATTAAAACTTTTTACAATTATCTTTGGGTCCGAATCGATTAGCTGTAAATTAATTTCGGGATTCGGGGTCAATACCAAAGACTCTTGAGTGGAAAAATCGTTAATACTGTCGTTATTTTCAAAACTTTCATCCACTCCAGTTTCTTCCGTACTCTCGGTTATAAAATCACTTTCAGATGAATCGAGAGTTTCTAAATTAGGAGTTTGTTGTAAAACACTGTCCAAGTCTAAAATTTCTTCGTTTGATGCAGCCGCTGTTGCGTTTTCAGAATTTATTTGTAGAGGAGTTGCCGAGCTACGATTCATTTTTTCATTTGTTAAATCAACTGCTCCATCAATGTTTAACGTTTCCGTTGAATCAGTACGAGCTGATCTCTCATCTTCCTGCGTAGTCACGTTACCATTTAAAATATCTTGCCCCACCACAGCTATAATTTCGTCCATAAAATGCGGGTTCGACGAGTTGGATACCATAGATGTGACGAATGGTAAATCCTCCGTGACAGGACCAGCTGAGCTAGTCTGGCTACTGCTGTCTTCGGTATCTCGACCTGCAGGGATAAGTTGGTAAGAATCAACTGAAGTAGATGGCTTGTCGATGGCAGCTTCATTCACACCTCCAATAGTAGTATCCTGAACAATAACTTTTGTTGTGTCCTCTGTAAGAGAAGCATCTGTTATGAGCATATTATTAGTTGACTCTTTCATATCTTCAAGGGACACTACATTTTTCAGTGTCGTGCTAATGACTAAATCCTTAGTGCTAAAAACAGTTGTACCTATGTGAAATTCGGGTTGTTCCGTGTCTTTAACCGACTGACTTACAGAAACCGTGGAAGGCCTCTCAAAACCGTTTTCATTGGGGACGTAGACCGCTTCAGAATATAACGGACCTGATGTCGTACCGATTTCAAGTCTTTCATCTACAATTTTTTCGGAACCCGAACTAAACGTATTTAGTTTGGTGGCAATTCCAGTGCTGTAAGATTCGATTGTGATATTTTTTGAAGTTACGTTGATGTAAGTCAAGGTCGATGTTTCAATTATGTCTGAAGTATTACGAAGCGCAGAAGGTGACAATGTGTTGACAATTTTAGCGTTAAAAACAGGTTGCAAGCAGGTTGTTTGAGAAATAGACGAAACATTGGTGGGTAAAATTGTATTAGTAAAATTGGCCACATTTAAATTATACTGGGACGTAGAGCTTGTAACACTCTCGGAGTAATTGTGCTGCGACAGAGCAGCATTAGCATCCTCTGAGGCTGTGCAACTCAACTCTTGTCTGGTCCATAACGACGACACCACGTGTACCGGCGAAGGAACAGTTATCAATTCCATTGTGAACTGTGTCATCAAAGAAGATGTATTTTCAACATTGGATTCAGTAGAGTTCCGTCCTTTTCCAGGTGCTATCGGATCGGAATATCTAGAATATGATGTGTTTGCTGGGTAACTGTTCTCTGAAAAATGTTCAGTTGTGGAATCATAATATCTGGAATATGATTTATTTGCAGGGTAAATATTCTCTGTAAGATGTTCAGTTGTGGAATCATAATATCTGGAATATGATTTATTTGCAGGGTAAATATTCTCTGTAAAATGTTCAGTTGTGAAATCGTAATATCTAGAATATGATGTGTTTGCTGGGTAACTGTTCTCTGTGAAATGTTCAGTTGTGGAATCATAATATCTAGAATATGATGTATTTGCAGGGTAAATGTTCTCTGTAAAATGTTCAGTTCTGTTTTTACTGTAGATTGAAGATATGTGATTTGTTTTATTGGCTGTGCAAGGTATACTCGGAAGAGTACTATTCTCATCCGGTTCATGGGCAAATCCTTGGGATTTATAATGTGTACTGGCGTACCACTTGTAAGTTACCCAATTATTTGTTGACATTTTGTGTTCTATTGAGGTTTGAGGATCAAGGCTATACTTTTTGTCCGGTGTTCCCTCTGTCGTATTGGCTATTGAAGTAGCATTGTAAGAGTATACTGTGGGGATTTTACCAAGTCCGGTGTATAATTGGGTAGTTTGATGTAAGGCCTTATCTGGAAGCACACCATGTGTTGACATGGAAAGGAACGCCGTGGTGGCGTTAACATAGCCTAACTGATTCGTCGTGACATTATATGATTCTTTGGACAAGCTCTTCTCCGTTTGGTTTCCTTTAAGATTGAAGATATTGGTAATTTTAAAACCCTGTTTAAATTTGTTGCTTGGGGTAGAGAGGTTTAAGTTCTTATCTTCTGTCAGCTCTACGGTGGAGTTGCTGTAGTTAGTTCTGTTTGACTTGTTGTCTAAATAATCATTGTAAATTTTATAACGGTACTGAGGAATCCACAGCACGTACGGTTTACCAGTAGGGTTGATTTGAGAGCCGTTTGTCAATCGATTGTACGAAGGAGGATCCAAGTACGAATTCAGGTTTGGAGTGACATAACTTGCGTTTCCGTAAGCCTCAGACGTACGGATTACTGTTTCCTCAGTGCTCACATTTTGAAAAGTGCTGTAGCTAAAGGTTGTCGCATAATTGGACGATGAGTTGACATTAATTAAGGGGGAGAGAGATCTCTCTACTGAGGAAGCAACAGTCACTGATGGTGATAGGCTTGTGCGAGTTAACTTTACTTGCTTGGTCGGTTTACTTGCTACTTTCTCAGTAGATGTTACTCTAAAGTTAACTGGTGTAACTTGATGCAACTTTTTCTTTAATTCGGGTTTTACGGAAGTTAAACATGCAATATTCACCCTAATGGTTCCGTTTAATTTATTAATTTCGTCTATCTTTCCCGTGGTGAAATTTTTATCAGGTTCTGGGAGTACACCTTCTCTGCACAAACCGAATTTTCTAAAAATGTTCATTCTTTTGTAAAAAGGGTGCTTCTTATTCTTAGCTTGATTTAGTATGGAAGGACTTTGACTGGTTGTAGTTATTTTGTGTGTGCTGTTTGAGACGGAGGGGTTCTGACTGTTCTTGGCTTTATTCAGTATGTAAATGTTGAAGATTTGATGAGGGTCCTTGACCTCGGGAGAGCGGACATCGCTAAGATAATTGTGTAACTGAAAGAGGGGTGATGGCGTCGTACCGACGAAACCGTTCAATCTCATCCTTAAATTCGGTTTGTAACTCGGCCGTTCGCTAGTGAAACCGTAGCCGCCTTTCGACAGCAACAAAGGTTGGAATTTTATATTCTCTCTATGGTCGTTTATATTGAAACGGTACGATGGGGACTGAGTCCGTGTCGTGTTCAACCCCATGAAAGCCCTGAGCTCTGCCTCCTTGTCCTCCGCCTCGTTATTGCCCGTCATCTTCTCCGCCAGATTGTAAAACCCTGGACTCATGGTCACCTTTCTCCCACCGTATTGGGTCGTTAAAAACCTGTGGACCACGATTTGATTAGGACTCACTGTTAACGGTACCGATTGGACTACGGGATTCCTTTTACACTTCGTTAGGTTAGTCGACACTTCCCCGGAACCCAAGGCAGTGACGTCGTTAGTCTCTAAGTTTTCTGACAACCGGCCTTGTCGCTTATCGTCTTCGTCTGAATAATGTCTGTTTTGAAGTAATGCTCTAAATTTATGATATCGATGCTTGTTGATAAGCGAAGCTCTGATTCCCGGAAAATAGTGTCTATTGAAATGAGCTTTTCCAATAATGACTGGCTTTTCCAACCGCGTCGAAGAGTTTCGCATCCGCACATTTCCTTCTAAAGATAACTCGGACGGTCCCAGAGGAAAAGAAGTATTGTCAGAACGAGTCCAATTCAGTACTGCATACAGGTCAGGGTTTTCGGAATGCATTAAACCATCTATAAAGGCAAAGGTTTTTGTCTGGTTTAAACAATTATTAACAGAATTTTTCATCAAGGAAGGCCCAATGGAATCTTTATCTTGTAATTTCGATGTATTGACTAAATTAAATTTATCTTCCAGGTTAAGATTTTGTTGGGTTTCGTTTAAGGTAGAAGATGGCGTGACATCACTGCACTCAGTCGACTGATAAGGCGGTAATAAGGATGTAATGTACAACTCAGGTTTATTTTGACTCTCGTGATCCAAGGCAAAGGTTTTTGTCTGATTTAAACAATTATTAACAGAATTTTTCATCAAGGAAGGCCCAATGGACTCTTTATCTTGTAATTTCGATGTATTGACTAAATTAAATGTATCTTCCAGGTTAAGATTTTGTTGGGTTTCGTCAAAGGTAGAAGATGGCGTGACATCACTGCACTCAGTCGACAGATAAGGCGTTAATAAGGATGTAATGTACAACTCAGGTTTATTTTGACTCTCGTGATCCGGATATGGTGCTTCGGCAGCCTGTGTATCCGATGTAACAGCTGCTTCCGTAAGCAACTCAACAGTTGTAAATGAAGACTGATCACTGCCCAACGTAGGAACTTCTGCTGATAGTGCCAGTGTCGAAATGTCTGCATCAGGAGTAATCGGATTCATAATGGAGTCGGTATACTTCCTGGTTTTGTCGACGAAAACACTCGGGGGGACAATACTTATTGTAACTTCTGCTGATAGTACCAGTGTCGAAATGGTTGCATCAGGAGTAATCGGATTCATAATGGAGTCGGTATACTTCCTGGTTTTGTCGACGGAAACACTCGGGGGGACAATACTTATTGTAGGGACATCCAATAGTTCTCCCGATTGTTCATAACCATTTTCTACTTTTAATACTTTGCTTAAAGCTTCCATGAAATCATTAAAAAATGTTGCATTTGAATAATCTTCTTTGTTTGACTGAGATTTAGATCCAAGTTCCGGGGTAACTATTTGGTTTGCCGAGACCTGAGTGGGTTTGGTAGTCATGTCGACATCGGCCAGAGCAGGGTAGGTCGTCTTCTTCCACTTCCACATCACTTTTCGTGAGGTGACCTCCTTCGAGTCTTTCATGAAATTGTGCACTACGTAGACGGGAGGAGTGGAGAAGGCGTTATGATGGGTTTTACGATCGTCAGCAGAGTCTGTGTATTGAATAGGCGAATTTTCATTCTTCAATTTGTTTTCCAACTCAGGGTCCGATTCGGTTGTTTTATCGATCAAGGTAACAGCATTAGTCACATCCTCAACTTCGCCGATGCACACGGTGTTATCGTGAAAGATATTGGTACTGTTATTCTCAGGCGTGTAAGCAATTCCACGTCCGTCGTAACTAGGCTCAAACGCGCTATCGACATCCAATATCATTTTAGTGACGTTATTTGACTCAGCCGCACTGTGGATTATAGGAAAGTTATTTTCGTGTATAACTTCACTTGTTTGATGTGAATTATTCTCTAGGTCTTGTGAATTAGTTTTGTTTTTCTCGCTCTGTACTCTTGAAGTGTGATTCTCATAATTAAGATTTTTTCGTAAGTAAAGGGCTGGAATTATTCCTTGACTCCCCATCTGATTCCTCAACGTGTCGTTCATCAAGAATTTTTCTGTTCCCGATACCGAATTCATTGAATCGAGTAAAGAAAAGGCCGGCGAAGTCTGGTCCATTTCTATGTTCGATGTGGGTATGGTGTCCCACGTTCTAATCGGTAAATTAACTAATTGAATATTTGCAGAATCCGTGAAGCCATCAGGGGCCTCCGGTTCAATGGGATTGTGTTGGGAAGGCCTGTCAATGAGTTGTAGGTAAGGGATCGGCATAAGTTTTTGCTGGAATCTCTTCTCCCAGTTGGTTGGAGTCGTTTCTGTAGTCGGTGTTGAAGTAATTGGACTGGTCGTATATGAATAAGCTTCTTCGAAGGGTGGATCGTATAGATAAAGTTTTATGTTAGCCATTTCATCTCGTGGGATGTCATCCTTGCTTGGATTGTTCACGGCATTAACGGACGAGGGTGTGTTTTCCGTCGTACTATTGTAAACTCTTGTATCGTTTGATGTATGCCTGTTGGTCACGTTTTCCGTTGATTCAATAATTACTAGCGGCGAGAGCTTGTTCCACGAGGTGCTTTGTGCCGTCGACAGTAACTCACCTTGGTTGGAAATACTCTCACAACTTTGTACTCTGTTGACGTCCGTGCTTACATCCCAAGTCACATTAACCTTCGGTACTATAACTGCAGGGGCATTTCCTATTACCTGAGTCATCGTTTCAAAGTCTCTGTGCCCAGACACACGTCTATCAGTTGATTTAACAGTAGCGGCGTCCTCGTAACGTTGACTAACAGTATCGACAGCTTGAAACACATCGCTTGAAGAACTAAACGAATTCCTATTGGTAGAAGACTCGGTATGATGTTGATCATCATCGGTAGCAGATGCATTAATATTTGATGTTTCATTGAACGGTGTTATCAATTCAAATAATGCTTCGTAAGTTGGAGTGGTGGCAAAGTAATTATTTGGTAATGTTGAAACTACAGGTAGCGGACTTAGTGGTTCACCAATTGGAAGAGTGAAACCGACTGTGCAATGATTTTTTTCTTTTCCAGCCACTAGTTTTAGTTGGGATTTTATTGTAGAGTGACGGTGCTTGGAGTGCTCGGTGGATAACAAGTAGTAGTTGCTGTTTCCACGGATCGAATTCTGCTGCCTAGATGTGTCCTTCAAAAGGTTGACTTGAGTTTGATGAGCAACTACTTTGTTAACAATATTCGGGTTTTCATTGGATGAGGTCAGCAGAATATTCTCTGGAAATGATTTACTGTCAGCTTTAGCATGAGATAAGGTTTTTAAAGATGAAATTGGGAGAGGGATTTGAATACTCATTTCAGTGTTGTTGTCGCTTTCGTTGCCCTTGACGAATATAGTTTCCTTGGGGCTTGAACTGTCTGTCATATCGTGCACTCGGTTCATGCCAACCGATGATTTAGACTGTCCTTCGTCGACTCTGAACGCCCCAGGTATATATTTTAGGAAAGCTAAATCCGATTTACCTTTTTCAGATAACAAATACTCATTAAATTCATTTTTATTGGATATTTGATGGCCCAAGACTGGTAGCAGAGTCGTCGTGCCACCGGTAGCAGACGAAGCACCGGTTCCGATTTCCATAAGTTCCCTGTTATCGTTTAAGGTGGCGTTAGAAGAGTTAGTGGAGAGCTTTTTCCCTTTGACGCTGGACACTGAAGATCCAAATAACGAGCAGAATATTTTATTGAATAAGCTTTGCTTCTTTGGAGTAGAATTCTTCAACACCAGCTTCTTCGAGGTCTTCGCTACACTAGCCTTCTCTTCTTCAGTTGTGTGATTCTTTTTTTTAGATTTACTGTGTGCCAATAGCGTCGCATTTTCAATCAAATTACTCTTAACTAGTTCTAACATTTGAGTCGCTGAATCAACATTGCCCTCGTCTTTAATAACACAACTCACATTTAAAGTGCTAGCAAAAGCGATGACAGTGGTTTTTTCAACTAGCGGTAAACTGAAAACCGCCGAAGTTGCATTTTCCATAGTAGGTGGACTAAAAGCGACCACAGGTGAGTTATGTTCAGCAGGTGCCGTAAAAGCTTCAACAGTCGAATTCTCAACACCAGAATGGATAAAATCGTCTAAAGTTGAATTCTGGGAATTAGATGGGCTGAAAGCGACCACAGTTAAATTTTGGACTGCAGGTAAACTTAAAGCGTTCACAGATGAATTTTGGACTGCTGGTAAACTGAAAGCATTTACGGTTGAATTTTCAAAAATTGATTCACTAGAACCGACCAGGGTTGAATTATGGATAGGTGTGGAACTGACACTAGTCATGGCCTCAATGGTTTTGCTCTGGTCTGCACCGAGTCCAAACAGACTGGTCTCCTGTTGCTCGTGGTTATTGTAGTCGTCTGAAACGTCGTTGTCAAGCCAGGATTCTTCCAGGCTGCTCGTACCCCTACTACTATCGTAAGAGTGTTCATTGTTTATTACGTTCTTTTGTAAATATACCAAGGGCTCCGAACTATCTGCTTTTTGTAAGTCGTACTTTTCGGAACTTTGGAGAGTGAGTGAAGCATTGTCACTCTCCGATGGGAGCTTATTTATCAATTTGACGACTTCTTTGTAATAATTTAGAGGGACATCAAGGAGTATGGAAGGTTCTGTAGTTGCCGTGAAGGCAGATGAAACTTCCTCCCACCTTTTTGGCTCCTTTTCCATCTCCGAAATAATCGACTTATCCAACATGATGTTGGGTGTCTGTGCAACTTCCTTGTAAGATACACCGTCAACCTTTCCCCTGAATTTATCATCTTTCTGGTCTGCGGCCTCTAATTTTTTATCTACCTCATCGTCTTGGTCAGCCAGTTTATTCATAAGGTTTAATAGATTGAAGTTGTTAGAGTTTGGTTTTCTTTGTTTAGTCGTCTGTCGAGCTACTGTTTCACCATCGAAGTTGTTCGAGGTTTCGTCAGCCCCTTCCACACTGTTTGATTTATTTCCAGTTTTTTTTACGGCCGACACCAACTCTCCGAGGTTAGTCGAATCATAGTCTGGTTTACTTGTGCCTCCGGCCATATTTATAACCAACTTCAGGACTTTATTTAAATCCTCGTCGGAAAATTCGTAAGCATCTTTCGGCTTGCCGTCGTTTGTATATTTACATTCACCTTCCCTATCGTTGTCTACGATGTTGGCGTCGCGGGCTAAGGATTTAAGTATGTTAGACGCCGATGTCGAGGATTCTTCTGTTTTGTTCAATATGGCTAATATTTCCATGACAGTTTTCAGGATGCTTTCAACTTCCTGCACATGCGACTCTTCTCCCGGATTCGCAGTGGTCGATTGAGGTTTTTCGAAAGATTTCCCGATGGGTTTTGACTCTATTTGTCTTTCACCAGTTAGACTTTCCTCGAAACTAAGATCTGTATAACTAGATCCCGTTGAAATACATACCTCGTCACTCGTAAATTCAGTCGAGCTCTGCGCCAAATCGATTTTATTTGTCAAAAAAGAGTTCTGGGACGTTAAATCAGGTAAATCTGAACTTGTCGCAGCAGTCACACTTTGACTGTTAATTAGCTGTTCCGTTTCATATTGCACGTTTTGTCCAGTTTCAGTGTGCAAGGGTTGTTTGTA
The DNA here is from genome assembly GCA_951217055.1 of Gerris lacustris. Classification (NCBI taxonomy): domain Eukaryota; kingdom Metazoa; phylum Arthropoda; class Insecta; order Hemiptera; family Gerridae; genus Gerris; species Gerris lacustris. Next base: position 38,292,321 of record OX578284.1, read on the forward strand.
CGTCAGTTTCGCTTTTGGTGCTATGAAGAAGTTAGTCTCCGAATCGTCCGGTGGCTCAAGAGGAGGGAGTTTAAATTTTTGCGGCCGAGTCGAACTATTAAACAATTTCTTGAGGAGCTTTGAGACCAGTCTAGGATTTGTGTTGATGAGTGAGAGGAGGACTTTAGGCGCCGCTTGCAAGCGGTCAGGGATGACTTGGTCGTCCTCGGATTTTAAGCGGTCTGGTGCCGGTGTGCAATCAAGGTTGAAACTGTCGTCGTGGCGCAGGGTCTTTTTGAGATCCTTTGCTTCGCGGTCCTCGTCCTTGTCGCTCTGGCTGTTTCTCCACTGGCTCAGCTTTGTCGTCAAAGCGAACGGAAGAAACCTATTGATGTTGAATATGTTCTTCTTGTCGTTGGCACCAGATGTCTTCTTCTCCTCTTTTCCTTCCTCTTCATCATCCAAAGATTTACATTCAAAATCACTAGTATCTGTATTCCCTAAAACAGAAAACAAAATGCTATGGATTTCTCAGATAACTACATAAGCTAAGAGTTGCTCGTCCACACTGCTATTGTTAACCTATTATAACCATATCAATATGTAAAACTACATCTCCTACACTGATATTTACACAATTTTTTCTTAAAACTAGAGATAACTTAAAATCTCATACGATTTTGTTTTTCTTCGACGGACAAGTCAGTAGTAGGCTACATCCCTTGGAGCTATTATTACCAACTACTCAGTCGTCCTGCCAAACACCGCTGTTGATTACTTGTCGCCTCATGATATAATTTACTAGTGAAATCAGAGTACTGTTTACTCAATCACAACCTTTTTTCAATGAGACCCAACTTTTTTTTTTATTTTAATTGAATCATTGTTCCATAAAAAAAAAAAAAAAAAAAAAAAAAAAAAAAAAAAAAAAAAAAAAAAAAAAAAAATCCATTAAATTACTCTGGTTTTATTATTTAAATAACCTACTTACTAAAGGTAAGTTGGTATACAGTAAGATAGAGAGTTGGTATATAGTTGACAGAGTAAGTTGGTATGCAGCTTTTATTTGTCACCATAGTAGAGTGATAGTGCTGTCGTTTAGTAAAGGGAGGGAGCATGTTGTGGTCCACCATTCATATTATCGTCAGCTTGTTTGAAAGCGTTGACGGTTGAGGACACGCATTTTGTTTTTCTTATAGGTAGGTAAGTAGATTTGTTTATCAATTTTTTTTTGGTCTGGTGACTTAGCAGAATAAATTGAGGCGTTCCAAATGGCTGTTTAGAAGAGAGTGGATAACTGTGGTTGCTTTCATGTATAATTATTTTTTGTTTCTGGTGTGTAATTACAAAGATTATGTGGTAGTGTGGTAGCCATCTTATTCTGAAAATGTATATGGAGCTAGTTGACAATGTGGCTTATGCCAACTTACCCCGCGCGTTGTAGACGTAATTTTGGATCAATAAATATTGAAAATGCATTAACAAAATAGTTAATCTTACCTTAAACTTCAATAAAATAAAAATGTATTTTAAAATAACTTCATATAGTATATAATATATGCAGTGGATCTTATTACGGGTAAAGAATTATAACACTTATTTAGGTGTTGGCAACGTTTCGACCTTGCCCGGTCATTTTCAAGCCTGGTTAAATACCTTTCTTTTGGAGTTACTTATTCTACTTAAGTCATGTTTCAACAAAGCATCTTTGTATCGTCAAATCATCATCTTACTTGATGACTTTGTTATCATTATAACCTTCTTCTATCTTTTGATTTTTTAAAAAAATTATATGTAGGTAACACTTTCGAACAATTATAAAAAAATAAAATAAAAAATAAAAAAAATTAATAGTTCAACAGTTAAAAATATCACAGTAATGGTATATTTATAAGAGAATATTTTTTTTTTGAGGATTAATAGATATACATTAGGTAACCTTCCCACCCTGATAGCTACTTACGAGGTGGTTAGAGTTTACCCGTAATAGGATTCATTGCATATATATATATATATATATATATATATATATATATATATATATATATATATATATATATATATATATATATATATATATTAATATATTCTTAAATAAGTTTACACATAAACGCCCCCCCCCCCGCACCTATCAACAATATTATTGAAAATACTACTGCAATATGCAATTCAATAACGACAGACCACACACTGATCAATATTATTGTCAATAATTTTATTTAATTTTGCCTCTAGTCATGCCCCCACACAAGTTAGAGTAGAGTTAGAAGTGTACATATTATGTATAGCATTTAGATTCGAAGTGAGCGCCCTCAATAGTAATAGATGCTAGAGAGGGGGACTTTAGTTTATTTTTTATTTTTAAATTCAAGATCAAAAACAATTCTTACAATACTCTTTATATATACTACGCATATGAGAAAGTAAAAATGGTTTTAAAAACAAATCTATTCTTTTTATGTATAAAAAATTAACATGGTCAAATGAAAATTTTGATTGTGTGTTTTCCATTTTAATTTTAACAATATTGTTGATTCTTATCTATGGCTCAGACACGTTACAGTGAAATACCTTGTTTACTTTTCTTCTTGCTGACTACGTCGCTTCTAGGTGAGGACGCCGCGTCATTTTCCGCCTCATCAATAAGAACCTTGTAAAACTGCGGTACTTCTGCCCACGGTATCAGATCAGACCTGTAATCCAATATAATGGCTCGTTCATCAACTTAGGAATACTAAATAATAATATACAGGGTGGGCAAAAAAAAACGCACTTTTTTGAACACTTATAGCTCAGCTTCTGTAATAGATAGAGATATGGGGTTTGCGGGGTCTGAAAACTACATTCTTCTACTTAAAATTTCATATCTATAACTTAAAAAACTATTGGGTGAAAGCCATGCAATGACGGTTTGAAGTAGGGTCTTAAAAGGAGTCGTTGTCTGGGTAGTAATCGTTAGTAAGTATAGTAGTAGTAATTTATTCTATCAAAACTATAATACCAGTAGTTTTGATAGAATAAATTACCATATGGGAGAGGGGGGGGGGGGGGGGGGGTCTTGTAGGTAAGGGGGAGGAGTCCCTTAGTGTTATAAGTTATAACTTATAACAAACATTGAAGATGTGTTAAGCACAATGTTGCCTGAAGTCTGGGCAATTCTCTTGCAAATATTAAATTGATTGCATGGAGCGATGGGACGGGGCACCGCATCTTTCATAAACGTGTAATTTAGCATTTGATCTTCATTTTCAGGCAACATTGTGCTTCAATGTTTGTTGTAACACTGAGGGACTCATCCCACTTACCTACTTTGACTCAGAAAGTTTTGATGTATGGCATACTTTTGATTATAGATCATTGATGTCCTGAAAGTTAGTCTTTGAGTATGGTCTCCGAGTCTAATTTACTTCTCGTCAGTTCACGATGAAACATAGTCCTATGCATTGCATAGTCCTTAAAAAGCAAACTTCTTAAATACCCGGCGCTTTTCACATCTTTGTAATATATATTATAATAAACTAGTTGCTGAACCCTATGAAGAAGCAGGTTATAGGTTCGAGTCCGCTTTGAGTCGTTTATTTTTTATCCCTTCATTTTCAGATTAAAAAATTGAGGAATATTCGCCTTATTTAAAACTAAGAGTCTCAACTGGTAAACTACCAAATTAAAACCATCACTCAATCCAAATGAGCTGTACCAAAAAGCTCAGTGTAAACTCTCCAGCCAATCTTTACATCGAGTTTCTCCCAAAATTAACGAAAACCGTTGAAACCCACATTACTGCTGCTATCTATTATTACTCTACCTTGTAAGTATCAAATTCACGGTAAAGGAACATTCGTGTACCATAATATTTGGTGCATTATAACAGAATAACATATTAGATATTTATTTCATAGATATCTTTAAGTTGACAATCCTGATTTTTTCCCTAAAATTATTTGGTATAGTTTGACGTTTGTATGTTCCGAAGCAGACTATAAGACGGTCGATATATCAGACATACTTACTTGTTTATGAAGGAATTATGGCGGCGGGTGTATGCGGAGGTGTCTGGGAGCAGCGAGTAATAAATAAAGAGCAATATCACATGAGGTACAGACAAGCGCATTGCACAAGAGACTCATGATTTAAAGCGACCACCATAGTTGCCGTGGAATCCTGTGATCGACGTTTTGTTCTTCTGGTCCCTTAACAGCGGTCTTCATTCGTAAACCGACATACGTCCATGGGGCGCAATCAATCAAATCCACAAGGTAATAGTTCGCCCGCACCCAAAACTATATTGCAATATTCGATCAGATCAAATTCGGCAAACATAAATATTAAAAAAAAATCAAATACGTCAACGTCATTGTCAGACACGTCAGTGAGCGTAAATTTGGAAGCAATCTTCCAACGCTTTGCTTTATTTAAATCGCTCGGTGTCGGAGTTATCGACCATCAGTATACCCCTTCACTGAAAGGCGATGATTTTTGTTTTTCAAATTAAATTAAATTCCTTCAGCGGCGATCGTCGAGTTTGTTTTTTTATTGTTGTTTTAATAGATCTCAGCAATTAACGGGAAATACCTCGGTTTTTCTGATGACATAAGTAAAAGTAAGGTACATACGTTAATACGTTCTCATTGGACATCGAATAAAAGATTTTTGGAAAGGAGTGTGATAGGAGAAAGAGAAAGTATCGAATGCGATAAAGTTCTGCCCAAACCGTTGTTAACATCAAGTCAAGTTGAAATTTCGGGAAAGGTATATCCCAGCACTCTCCAACTAGCAGGGGGGGGGGGGGGGGGGTGTATCATCGTTCGCGATAGTGCTGCAATCTTGCAACTGTAAAAAAATTGAACTAACGCAGGGTAAACAAACCCAACCGCTTTTATTCTTGTCTTGTTACCCAGTTTAACTACCTCCTACCCAAGGATCTTATATAAAGGGGATAGAGGGTTGAGGCAAAAAAGTGACCCCATGAAGATATGTAAAATGTTAGCTCCAATGGGACAAATTACCTTCCTCTTGGTTATAGGTTACCAAGAATTTGTTTATAGTTGTCAGGTTATAACCTGTTAAAAAAGGTCCAGTTCAAAGGTCGTGGAGCATGCGCAGTATGATTTTTTCTCCAATTTCTCTTACCTTCATGGGGTTACTTTTTTGCCTTAAACCCCTTCTTAACATTACATCCGCTTTATATAAGATCCTTGCTCCTACCTGTATGAATGAAGTCTGATGGCCAGGGTGTTGTGCGGTTGATGAATACATGTAAATTGTTTATTGATAGGAACTGAATATTACAGCTATTGATAAAATAATGACTTAAATGTCTAAATGACTTCGGACTGTATTGACTATATGAACTAAGTGACTGAATGAAATATATAGGTTATAGGGTAATGTAAAGAACTACTTTTTTTTTTAAGTAAACACAATACAATAATATACAGGGTGGCACAAAAGTATGGAAACCCCTGAATAACTCTTCAGAAATGCATTTTTTTGAAAAAAGTTACATACAAAAGTTTCAGTATTTTTCCTTAGCTATTTAATAGTGACATTAACCTTGCCCTTCAAGGTCATTTGAAGGTCAACTTTGTTATTTTAAATGGGAACCCTCATTTTTTATTGCGGATTTGAAAAGAGAAGGAAATTTTACGTAAAATATGATTTGATTTTGACTATGTCCTTGAATATGAACGTTAAGGTCATTCCAAGGTCAAAATTGTTTTTCCAATAAAAACCTTCAATTTGTATTGCGGATTGCGAAATAGCTGAATTTTTCCCTTCAACAGCGGCCTTGACCACGGCCTACACCACGTCTTTCAAGGTCATTTAAACCCTTCCCCCTCTTTTTTATTAATTTATTTGTTTAAGTACTTCATTGATTTTTTTTTCTTAAAGGTCGATCACGTCCTAACCTTTAAAGACAAGTAAAAAAAATGAACAAAATAACTTTAGTGGGTGAACACCGAGTGGGGGGACCCGGGAATTGAACCCAGATCTGTGGTCACCGGTCACCCATCCAAGTTGTGGCGTGTCCGATGCTGCTTAACTTTATTGAAAAGAGAGCCAACTGCTCTCTTACATGAGCTACCATGACCCCCTCAGAGAATACTATTAGTTTCTTGTTATTTTGTAAACCAAATACGAACATTATAGTTTGAAGAAATAGCCTTCCCAAAACTCCAATTTTTAAAATAAAAATAACTTTAAGTTTAAGTTAACTATTGATAAAACTATGAACTAAAATAAAAACAACGTTCAATTAAAATTATAAAAAGTTTATTTAATCAAATAAATAACAATAGATTTTTTAATTTTTATTATCCATTACTAGAGTTAAAAGTAACAAAAAATCATACACATATATATTTTGTTTAAAATGTATTAAAAAAAAATATACAAATACAAAGAAAACTTGATCACATTGAAATAAAATGTTAACATTCTTTATTTAAACTCAAATTTGTATTACTCAAAAAACAAGGAGAGAAGCTTTAGTTCAGTTTATACACAAACTGGTACCAACCAATGCATCAAAAGTTTACTGCTGGACAGAGAAATTGGCCAAATCTACTCTTCGTAAAACATATATCACCTTTTTAGGTTTTGAACGAGATGCAGCGGTGTTTGAATCTTGATTTTAGGAAACAATAATTGCTCAATGCTGACTTGATCAGCTAGATTAAGGTGCTTAGTTTTTGCCAATCAAGTTTTGGAACTTACTCACAATTGATCAGTTCCTTGTCAAAAGACCACAACAGGTAGCATTTAATAAGGTCAGATTGGAACACTTTAAATTAACCATCTAAGAACTGGTAATTTTCAAACAACTAATATAGTTGTGAATAAAGAAATAGTTTAATTACAATACAATAATTATACAAAGCTGGCTTTCAACGACTAGTGGTCATCTTCAGTGTCTGTGAGCCAAGTTGAAAAGCTTAAGAGAAATACTAAAATCAATTTTATTTATTTATTTTGCTCTTCCTTTTACGTCCCGATCAACACATGAAGTTATTACAGTATGTGGGATTGCTCCTTTATTCATCTACTCGTTATCATCAGTATGAAACATGTCTCACCTACCTGAGATTCCAAATCACCGTGTTTAAACACCGACACCATAAATATCAGTGTTTCGACTTTGGTTTGAGGCGGCAGAGTTACAAGTATATGCTAAACACTTCATTCTGCCCCCAATTAGAATTAAGATTCAGCTCGGCTCAGATTCCAACCACTGTCTTAACTCCTACACTGATTCTTTCTCAAGCATTTAAGTTCTGAGCATATTGAACTGAGATGACAAGTGGTTGAAAGCTGGCTAGGTGCAATAAAGTTACTGAAGAGGACCACTAGATGTTGAAAGTTGGCTTAGTATAATAAAGTTACTGAAGAGGACCACTAGATGTTGAAAGTTGGCTTAGTATAATAAAGTTACTGAAGAGGACCACTAGTGGTTGAAAGTTGGCTTAGTATAATAAAGTTACTGAAGAGGACCACTAGATGTTGAAAGTTGGCTTAGTATAATAAAGTTACTGAAGAGGACCACTAGATGTTGAAAGTTGGCTTAGTATAATAAAGTTACTGAAGAGGACCACTAGATGTTGAAAGTTGGCTTAGTATAATAAAGTTACTAAAGAGGACCACTAGATGTTGAAAGTTGGCTTAGTACAATAAAGTTACTGAAGAGGACCACTAGTGGTTGAAAGCCAATCAAGTTTAGTTGTAAAAATTCGGCTTGGATGGATTTACACATTTTATTGAAACCCTGAGTCCAAAAAAGTTGTTTTTAAAAAATGCCTGTCTTCTTCTGTAGTTTGAGTAGGCAACAGGGTCGATTTTGATGAAATTTGATGCAGAATCGAGAAATGAATTTTAGCTCTAAATACATTTTTACTCTTTGTGGGCTCTACCCACAAAAAAACTCTGAAAAAACGTAGCACAAATATTCCTTGAACACGGTTCAAATGATTTTGATTAAAATATTCAAAACTTGTTGTCTATTTAAACACAAACCTAACCATATAAGTTGTTTTCCCAAGAAAAATCTAGTTTCTGAGAAAATAGTGTTAAACACGGATGGTGTGGGGCTGAATTCAATTCCCTGTTGGGGAGAAGTTTTATTTAAAGTAAATTTTGATAAAATTTATAATAACTAAAGTAAGACCGAATTTAGTAATACATAGTAACTATGAAAACTCGAAACAACTAATAGATGGAATACACTGGACAAAATAATTATGTACTCGTATGTGAGATTTGTCCTTTTTTTTAAAATAAACCATAAGTATACATCGATTTTAACTAGTGTCCATTCCAATTTTCGATGTGTGTTTAGTCATGTGTTACTAAGGTTTTTCCTCGTGTCTCCTATTTTACTTTGGTGCCCAATTTTAGGAGAGCACTAAAGTAAAAGAGTACCCAATTTAACTCACATCTCATCCCCTGTACAACTAAACAGGTAATCCTTCATCTGATAACCTGTCGTTCAGTTCTTTACAAACAATATCATAACTTGCAAACAAATAAACGCTTTCAAGTTTTTATCCAGTACAATTTAATTCATATAAAATCCCAATCAAACAAAATTAAATTAATATTTTTAAAAAAAAAAAAAAAGTTAAAAAGAGACAGATAAAAAATTTATGAAATCTTAAGACTATTCTTGATCACGTCACAGTTTGTCCGTGTATCCAAAAACAATTGAAAACCCAACTTAAGTAATTAACGAGAACTTAAGCTAATGAGGTGCAAGGTTTATACGAGGTCAACCAATCTGTGCTTTCACATCCCTGAGAAAACCCTGCTTTTTATAAAGAACCAGCCACACAATTATAACATTTATATTAACATAAAGTATTTGAGTATTTCTTTTTTCTAATAACTCTTAAATAAATTAACAAATAAAAGAAAAAGGTAAATTTACAGTTTGATTTCCCACTTTATTTACAAAGTCATTTAGATAGTCTATCGTTTGTTTTAAAATGATAATGATACAAAAAATTGGTTGCATTAACCAGTATTTTGTGGTAATCAAACATAATCGTAATTAACTTAGTGTGTAGGCTTCCGTGGGTTAACTCTTAATAAACAGCTTGGTATTCTGGTTAAATCCGTGTCATGAAGGGTTTGAAGTCCGATGTTCCACTTCCACTACTGGAATCATCTTCAGGGATGTGGTGAATCTTTATATTAACTTGAAGCAACAAAGTAATGAACAAGTGAGAATATCATTTTGTTGCTTCAAGTTGACATCACAATGCACCACTTCCCTGAAGATGCTTCCAGTAGTAGAAGCAAAATGTCGAACTTAGAACCCTTTGTGAAGTGGATTTCACTAGAAAATCAAGCTATTTATTACAATCATAATTAGTACACTTTTAATTAGTAAATAAGTTTAATTTAAAATAATCTATAATTGTCCAATCACAATATACATAGTGATAACAATCAGACGATTGTTCTAGTGTTTCGACTATTTTTAATAATAATTTGTCATAGACTAAGTAAAAGATTCAGGTGTTAATAAGTACAAAGGATAGTGAGGGTGAGGGTCTGTGGAGACTAATACAACACTAATGTGTTATATTAGTGCGAAGGACCCCACAGGCTCAAAGGTGCAGATTAAGGACATGGGTGGTTCGAATACCAGTGTAAAGGGTTCAGTAAGGGCGTCCATGAAATATATTATGGTTAGACTAGTATTATAGATTATTTTAAATCAAACCACCCACAGGATTTTATTTTAGTTGTGTACTAATTATTATAATAATGATACTGGCAGTCCTTGAACTTACATAATAAAGTTATATCAGTTTCAAGTAATGAGCAATAATCACTCGGCTATGTTGAATTTTTGCTAACTAGATGTTGTTATTTGAAGCAAGTGCAGGGAGCTTCTTACATTGAAGAGTGCAGTATATTATGTGGGTCTTTCTGTAGCACTCGTGAATGTGACAAAAGTGGAGTAAAAAATCAACCTGTTTAATTTTTTAATAAATGTCTTAGTTTTCTGGTGAAATCTTATGTTTTGCGAAGGTGTTGGAGTAAAGAAAAGTAGCTTCCATTACTGGAAGCATATTAAGGAGATAAACATCAAGATCAACTGACAACTGGAGAAAAGAACAGTCCATTTATATTGCCATTGCTTCGAGTCAACATCACAATACACCAGACCCTTCAAGATGCATCCAGATGTGGATGGGAAAAAGGCACTTCAACCCATTTGTGACACTGTCAATTGTAAACCTAGAATTTTATTACAAGTCGTGAAAGCCTACACTCTGTGTTTAGTTTTAACAAGTTTCTTACCTCATCAACCCTTTTACACCACTTAAGGGTGTAGGGGGTTTGTTATGAGCATGCCAGTCTCCTGTTTCTGGGCATTATTGTATGACAATTAATTTAAAAAAAAACAAAAAAACTTCTTAAACAATATTAGAAGTTCTTATAATATATCCATTGAAGTAAAACACGAGGAAACTTGTCAAGAGTACAATTTATTAAAATAACTATAAACAGCAAGTGATATCAATTTAGGAAGCCCATATTTTACAATAGGCTATTTTTCCGCTACATGCCTCAACTAGTTCATTAATATACTAAATAATAAAGTAATTCAATGTTAGAGGCACATGATATCTAGGTGTTTAGAATCATTAAACATTACCTACATAACATTAATGTAATTAATTTTTGTTTTGGATAGGTATGAACAAACCCAGAGAATTTAGTGCCCTTTGTGAACCAATATTAAATTAAATTTGAATTATAGGAATATTTTTAAATGTCAACAGACACAGGAACTTCGTGTTTTATTTCAAGTGTAGAACAACCATAAAATGTACATTTACCAAAAAAAAAAAAATAATAATAATAAAACAAAATATAAAATAAATTTTAATGATTAACATATATAAAAAAATTAAGAAAGAAGACTAGTTAAAAATTGTATCCTTATAAAAGAGAAAAAATATCCAAATATTATTATATTTAAATGAACAATTTTTTTCTTTAGCTTAAAATAACAACATTAACAAAAACAAACAGATTATATTTCACAATTTTAAATAAATAGAACAATTGAACACAATTAAAATAATAATACTTTTAAAATTAAATCAAATCGAAGTAGAGGATTGAATCAAGATTCAATGTTTAAATACTTCAATACTTTTGTCTCGACAAGACTTGTAGTTGCTATAAACATACACATCAACAACAAAATTGACAGGTTTTTTGTCTTACCCGGCGTTTAGATGATCAACTTAGTTGTCAACCAAGTTGACATTTAGGTTGACAACATTTAACATAGACATTACTTCTTACAAAGTTATTTACACAATCTAAGTAATCTTTATTCAAGTTTTTTGGGTTTAAAATGTGTGAAGAGTTGCTATCATGCATTATGTTAAGAAGAGGCTCGTCCCATATAAAATATTCTTTTTTTTATTTTACTCCAACCTGTGGACCAACATAAAATTTCAACAACCAATCTATCCACAGACGATAAATATTGACTTCAACGTGGCATCCGCCTGATGGTCCACTGACCAAGGCTATACCGTTTTGTTACAAATGTTTATGTTGTATCTAATTTATTGGTTAAAAAAAATAAACGATTATCTTCATGGCATATTGACAACATAGTTGACAACCAAGTTGATCGTCTAAAACAGCCTTTAGCTCAAGGAATTTAATATTTTAATTAAAACTAAGTCAAATACAAAAAAAATGCAACTGTCAGACTAGAAGACAATGTTGCTGCCTTGTTAGTCGCTATGCTTGAAATTATAAGTCCAAAAATAATTTGCCAATATTGGTATCATACAGATGAAAACCATTGACAATCAAATAATATCCTAGACTATTCTAGAGGATAAGAGAGATAAAAGTGGCAGTTTTGGAGATGAGCATTGGTTATTTTCAGAGTTTACCACTGTGAATTGACATCAGATTCCTTCAGGAAAAGCTCTCTTGGATTAAAACTCCATCACTGCAACTTCAACTTTATTTATATATTTATTGATTAATAATTATTTATTTATATATAATTAATAATTAATTATTTAATATTTAATTCATTGAGTTGAAGTGTCTTGTCAAAAATCAAACTAATATAAAATAGAAATATCACTGTTTCAACACTTGTCCACGAAACAACATTTTTCCCTCTTCAAATACAAAATACAAAGTTTATCAGTTTGTAAGCCTCCTTATTGATAATAAATCAGTCATATTTAAATCAGTTTACCCATTATCACTTTGCTCTTCATTTCTCTGATTCTTACTGATTAAAATTTTTTGAAATCGGCAAATCTAGCGATTTAGACTGTGTCTTGAGACTTTGAGAATCCATAATATTTCAAACCATTAAAGGGATTATTCTCAAGCGAATAAGAGTCATTTGCAAAACCCTTACGAATGATCCCTGTAGAAGGTTTTGAAATGTCCGGATTCACAAAATCTCCGAAGCTGTCTCCGCCGGGAGTTCTAGATTTATTAGACTGGTCGTGGAAACCTATGCAATAAAAATAACCTGGTTAAAACCAGGTTGTATTAAAACATTTCCTAAGAGCGCTTAAACAATACACCAACCGAATTTGACTCTTTTCATAAAATCTAACTTACTTATCAAAGTGCAGTCCTAGCTCGGTGTTTTGTGACAAACACCGGTAGAGTGCAACTTTATATCGATTAATTTAATACAAATAAGTCATGTAATCTCAGTCCGATATAACTAACACAGTTAAAAAAAAAAAAAAAAAAATACCAATAATAAAAAGAAAGTCAATAGAGAGTCATTATAATAATTAAGACCACACACCTTGGGCTATTAAATTTCCCTGTTAATATTAGCTGTAACGCAAAATAAAAATAAAATCTTAAATTAAATAAGTGATTAAAAAAATAAATAAATAGAAACAATAATTATCTAAAGTTAAATGAAGACATACAAAAGTAAGTATATGAAATTATTTCCAACAAATTTAGTTTTTTTTTTTTAATACAAAATATTTGTTTTCAATTCTTCTTTTCTATTTCTATTTTCTTTTGTCTATTATTACACCAAATAATTTAGATTTTAATTTAAAATATTTACTTATTAAAAACCATTTGTTTATTTCTTTTAATAATAATTCAAATAGGATTGAACATTCAGTTTGTGTAGTTTGTCAAATGACACATTTACTTACGGTATAATAGTTAAGAGTTTATTTAAGTTTTCTTCAATAATGTTTGGTTTAGGATTAGAGTACAACAAAGTCTTATCGGTTGCAAGAGAGGAGATGCTTAACACCTGCAAAACAAACAAATTTCAATTATAAGAATTAAACTTAACTGGATCATGTTCAATATGAGCAAATATTTAAGATGAGTTGTAGACAGATAAATGTACAGTGACATAAGAATTAACTCAACTGGATCAGTTCAATATGAGCTAATATTTAAGATGATTTGTAGTCAGATAGATGTACAGTGACATAAGAATTAACTCAACTGGATCAGTTCAATATGAACTAATATTTAAGATGAGTTGTAGTCAGATAAATGTACAGTGAAATAAGAATTAAACTCAACTGGATCAGTTCAATATGAGCTAATATTTAAGATGAATTGCAGTCAGATAAATGTACAGTGACATAAGAATTAAACTCAACTGGATCAGTTCAATATGAGCTAATATTTAAGATGAGTTGCAGTCAGATAAATGTACAGTGACATAAGAATTAACTCAACTGGAGCAGTTCAATATGAGCTAATATTTAAGATGAGTTGTAGTCAGATAAATGTACAGTGACATAAGAATTAAACTCAACTGGATCAGTTCAATATGAGCTAATATTTGAGATGAGTTGTAGTCAGATAAATGTACAGTGACATAAGAATTAAACTCAACTGGATCAGTTCAATATGAGCTAATATTTGAGATGAGTTGTAGTCAGATAAATGTACAGTGACATAAGAATTAAACTCAACTGGATCAGTTCAATATGAGCTAATATTTGAGATGAGTTGTAGTCAGATAAATGTACAGTGACATAAGAAGTAAAATAAACTGGATCAGTTCAATATGAGCTAATATGGGAAGAAAGGTGACTACTTTGAATTAGGGTTGGGTATTGGTTCTCAAACAACCTTCCTGTACCTTCCAGCCTCCAACATTTGCTGATCATTGCCAATGGTAGAGTGGTCCAAGACTAATCATGAAAGGTATTTGGAAAGTTTTGCATAAGCCGCCTTGGCTATAGCTCTAACAAGGCTGAAGCATTGCACATCAACTACTGTGGGAGGGATAAGAGAGTGGAAGCTTACCTATAAGACAAGATATAGAAGGGCAGTAGTCAGCACGATGTGGTGTACAAGTCCGCAAGTTCAGAGGAGCTGGACATAGTTAGCAGGGAAGAGTCCGTAAGTACCGTCGGGTCCCAAGCCTTGCCACCAGCCTGGGTCTACCTGCTCTATGTGAGTGATTATATCTCCCGGATCAAACGATATCTCCGTCTCGTCGGCTAGAAAGAAACATACAACTAAACAATACACTCATAACTATGATCAGGTGTTAAACACAAATATTTAAGCCAATCAGGTACTACAGCAAAGCCCATTGTAAGCTTCGCCATATTATGTGCTGCAGACTAGAAAAACCCTTCTTTTCAGATGCCAAAAAAAAAAACTTGTAGTAATTTTGATGAGGTTGTAGTAAAAACATTTCAAATGACAAGTGTGAGATAAGAGAGAAGGTTACCTGCTTGGTAGTCGTAGAGTGCTTCGGCTTTCTGTCCTAGGTCATCATATGGATCACCACCTTCTCCGGGGAAATTATCTTGGTTTACTGGCTCATAAAGACTCTCTGTTTCTTCTACACACCGAACAAACAAAGTTAGCAAAATATTGCAGTAGTAGTAGGTCCTAGTACTAGTACTATATAAGTAGGAGGTAAGGTGTGCTCATTAGTGAGCTATGTAAATCAGCTTACATAGGTTTTAAATCCCAAATAAGTCAGGTTCTAAGGCAGAAAAGATACATGGATCTTGTCAATGCCGACATTTCATGGACAAGTAAGGTGTGCCAACTGTTTAGCTTCAATATTAGTGATGTTTGGAATACTACTACTTAATACCAAGGTATACTCTTAAGCTATAATTCAAGGAGTGAATAATTTATGCTTGGAATGGGCCATCTATTCTTACAGACCGAGGTCAAGCACATCAGTGTTGGCAATGTCAAAATAATACGCACTTCAAAAAGAAACCAACAGATGGCCATCCTCTTTATAAGGGAAAGTAAAAATATCAGGATAGGTGTTTAACACGTTCATGGCGTGCGACTAATTGTGTGGCTCAGAGCGGTGCCTGTGAGGTATATATAGGTATCAATAATTAAAGAACGGAAAAAGCTAGGCGAGAGTGGAAAAGTAGGATAGAACCGTAGAGATGTGCTCTAGAGAGCTAACTAGTTAAATAGAATCAGAACCATGAGGCTGTGTATTAGAAATAAGGTAGAAGTATAGAGGAGGAAAGCACCCGACTAGCACCACGCCGGGAACGTGGTCCGCCATGAACGTCTTAAACAAGAACAATAAAGGTGAGGAGCTTTGTTGTCAAAGAGACTCTAGTTTGACAGTATTTGGTTTTCTTTTTAATATGTCATCAGAAAAATTACCTGGTAAGGGGTTTTGGTTGGGTAACAAGTAAGTATTTGTTTCCATGTTCCGCTATAAATGCTCATGCAATGTTGCCATTAAGTTTCCAGCAAAGAAGCAAATAAAAGCCTCTCCACAAAATACTGAGCATTTTTTGAATAGGCTTTTTGTTTTTTTATTATTCTATTGCCATAATTTTATATTCACTAATTTATCAATTTTTAAAAGAATAAATAATGAACTTAACTAACAACAATTGGTAAAACTTAAGAAATGGATACAACAGAGTCATGGTTAAAAAACAAATAAAAAAAAATAAAAGAAAGATAACATTGTACTGACGTGGAGTTTGTTGAGGTGGTGACTGTAGTTCAAGGACGGGTGACTGAATCAAATCGGCAACTAATTCATTATTCTTTACTTTGTTACCATTCACCACTTCAGTCTCCTAGAAAATACACCATTATTATTAAACAATCAAATAAATAAGAAACAGAAAATATTAATTCCAATTTATAATAACAAATAAAAAAGAGGCAATACTTACGGCAGGTTTGTCCTGAATCAAGCAGTCGTTTGTGGCAACATTTTCAATCTTTTGAGGTAAACAAGTCTCCTCAGTCCCTGCAAACCAATAGTTAAATAGGAAGTACAAAAAAGTAACAATACATCAATCATGAAAAAACATATATTACGTGCTTCCACAATACAAGGTTTAATTACAAAAAATTAATTGCACTAATTTTTTTAACAAATGAGTACTTGATTCACACAAACTTCTTCATTGACTTACAGGGTCATCAAAAAGGTCTCTGTCATTTTAAAATGAAATAACAAACTGTAAAATTAATAACTAATAAATAAGTTAGTAATAAAAGGTATAATACTTATTTATACACCAAAAAACGCTGAAAATCTTATTTATATACATTAATTGGACAGTTCCGATATGAGTTCCCCCTTGTTAATGTTAAGTTGCCATGACTGCCGTGGAGAGACGGGTTAGACATCTACTAGTAAAATGGCAGATGACGATAAGGCATCTATGCAAGCGCCTAGTAACTTTAAGGTCAACACAGTGAAAATTATGAAAATTCCTACAGTTGTAATACAGTCTCTCAAATCAGTTGCTTAAACTCGGAGCTAGTACAATTGATGACAACTAAAATCTCGGACACCTTTTTCGATGTCCCTGTATTTTCATTGTGGTCTCAATTCTCTTTTCTATTTGAGCTCTGTTGTCTTTTTTAAATGAATTTAAAATGAAAAATAAAATTTTAGTTCTATTTGGCCTAATGTAGAATATTAAAAGGACAAGCATGCAAAACAACCCTTCAATCAGTAATAAAAGCTCACTAAACAACCAATCCCAATCATTTATACATTGGCACATAGGGATATGGTATTCTCACCTTTGACAAGCAAGTCCTTGGTAGAGAGTCGCCTTGAGAGAAGTTGTCCTGCAGCAGTGTTCTGTTCAAACACCGCTCTAGCGTCAAACTTCCTTTGTGCTATTATGGACTGCGCTTCCTGCACACACAGATAAGTTCAATAAATAAAGTTGCTTTTGAAACAAATGATGGAGGGGGGGGGGGGGTGATGGTGTTGATATTAGAGTAACTTTGCCTCTTGTTGCTAGTAACTCTACTGTAGCATTTTTGAGGTTTATACAACATGGGTTGCTCTTCTTGCTACTCTACCCCCATAAACCAGCCTTTACAGTGGAATTGTATCAATAAAGGAAATAAATAGAACAAACCGTGTACTCAACTCTTCAAGGATTTAAAAATACTAACGTTGAAATAAATCTTTTGGTATCTTTTCAACCTCACTTCCAGAAAACCTTGTTCAGAAATAACACATCTATGCCACCAGATTAGCTACAAGTATAATCACTCCTCCCAAACATTGTCTGATGAAAACTAGTAAATCAGCAAATAACCAAGCTATTGAAATATTAAAGAAAGTTGATATTGAAACTCTCAACCTTCCTTTGAACAAATTTAAAAATAAACAAAAAAAGTACTTAGTAGATGATGCTCTTTACTCTATAGATGGTTTTTCTTTAAATTGTAGTAAATGGTTATTAATTGTAAATAGTTATTTTTAATTTGTAAATTATTTTTTCTTCATTTACAAAGTGTTACTATATAGTTATAGTTACCAATAATTATGTAATGCTAAATGTTAAGGCTTTGACGAGTAGTAGAGTTGTTATCAACGTTTCTTTTTTTTTTTTTTTTTTTTTTAAATAAGAGAAAAGGAAAAATATGAAACCTGAGTGGAGTGTTTGGATGTGGCACGGGACTCTATTTTCTCTACAGACTTGGCTCTCTTGGCATTCTCCTCCGCCTGAAAATACATAAATTATTTTAAACATAGTTCATCTTATGACAATTTAGTTTTTTCAATTGGCAAATTGAAGAGATAGTGACTGTTGGTACTGGACCCATCATCAGCAGAACAATACAGAACTCTAGGCACTCCTAGAGTTCAACTGAACTTGTAGAGTATAAAGGAGACTATCTCAGTATACTCTACAAGTTCAATACACCTCCCAGAGTTCTATATTTTTCTGCTGATGGTGGCGTGTAGTAAAACCAGTCCAGTGGTGCTGAGATGATGCAAGTATCGACAGTAAAGTATCTCTCCTTATCATGATTTAATAACATTTTGCTTATTGCAAGAAAAAGTTTGTTTTATGGGCCATGGATTCAGTCCCAACGTGTGCATCCACTGTAAATATAAGATAGAGAGAAAATAGAAGAATGTTTAACAAACCTCCCTCTGCTTGATCTCTTGTTCGGTTCTGTCTCTGATCTCGTCAGTTCGTTTCTTCTCGTCTTGTTGTCTTCTCTTCTCCTCGGCCTCTTCTCTCTGCCAGAACTTGTCTCTCTCCTCCACGTTGATCTCGTTCTTAGGTATGACCTTTTTATACACTGTACCCTGCCACAAACAACAATAACTCTCTTAACAAATACCTACACAGAGATAATAAATCCTATAGGAAAGATAGTCAACTTCCCTCTAGTAAGAGCATAGCTAAGGTTAGAGTGGGGGAGAACCTCCTTCTTAAAGTTTAGAATAGAGAGTAGCCTCCTTAGTGAGAAGAGGAACTAATTCCTGTGTGTTACTGTAAAAAATTCTCTGAACTAGACAGGTCTCAAACCTGCAACCTCATAGACAAGTGCCTCATCCATCAGACAACTGTAGTTCCAGGAGGTAGATTTGGTAATAAGTCAGTAAAATAGCGGTTGGGGTTTTACCCTATTAGTTCCACTTTTGATGTGAGTGAGAGTGCCATCAGTGGCGGGACGATGGATATTGGGTTCTGAAAAAATAATAGGAGATAACTGATCTAGAAAGCAGAAATATAAATATAGATACTTACAATAGGAGTAGTCTGTGAGTCTATACCGGGTAGCCGGTCCTTGAAACTGTAAGCGGAACCTGTGGACTTGGCTACTTTATCTACTATCATGTCTGTATCCACTTCCTCTTCGTTCCTTGCATTTATAGTAACATGGGCTCCCTTTAGCAGGTTTGACAAGTCCCTGAAGTGGTTAGCACACGATCCTTTCCTGAGAGCAGGGGCGCCTTCACCTTGCTGCAAAAATCATTATACTCTCACTACACTAGTCTTACAATAAGAACTGTTCTTGAGACAGCTCAGGAAAATCACCAAATTAGAGTGGGGAGCCAATGAGATCTCGAGATTTTGATGTCTCAAATGTATGGCCAACTAGGTAAACAAAAAATGTCACTGGTTAACTCCAGTTTAACCACCAAGTGGCTTTATTTTTCCCCTTATTCAAGTCAGCCAACCTGAGTGTAAAAACATAATGCTAATTGTAAAACTATTGAAAACCATATTCCTACTTCTGTATGCCAAATAACTATTTTGCAGGGGGTTTAAAAAAACACATAACCCTCTAGATTATTATTTAAACTGCCTTTTAACTGCCTCTTAATAAATACATAAGACCATATATATAAATTTATAAACTAGAAATAATTAAAATTTAAACATGTAGACAAGTTTTACTGCAGCTGTAACCTTACCCAGTTGATGAGGACGTATTTTGGAAGACTTGTCTTGGGGTCCATAACCCGTACGAAGGCATACATGATTTTACCACTATTGAGATCATCCTTCAGTTCATCTATACCACCATCTGAAAAACAATTGTACACTTGAATATAGGCTGTACATCTTAATAATCTTGGGGAGAGACAAGAAATCTATACCAGTCTTACAATTAAAATTTTCTCTGATTGCGTGGGAAAATAATTTTAAAAAATGAGGAGGGGTAAGAGCTTAAGAATTTGAAGTCAAGAAGGTGGGGCGAACTAGGCAAACAAAAATATGATTGACATAGTGCCTTCTACAGGCCTAGTGGCTTTATTTTCTCTCTCACGTCAGTAACCACTAAGTATCATCACTAACCACTCTTAAGATCCCTATCTTAAACAAGTAAATAGGTAGCAGTGAAAGGAATCTTAAGCCCATTAGATATTGCATCTTTTCATTACATTACAGAAGCAAATTTATAAAGGTTTAGGCCTGCTAAAGGGCTAATAAAACTATAAATGTGATAGGTGACACAGGTTAATGCACTTCTTCAGCTGAATAACCCATACAATTGGAATATGCAACCAGTTAGTCGTTAGTCCCAACATTACTTCTTTAGCTGTATAAACCATACAATTGGAATATGCAACCAGTTAGTTATGGGATATGGGTGATATGGGACCATTAGTCCCATCCCAACTTAAGTGAGGTATCAGGAGAACTGACGGTGCTCATTGTAGTACAGCAGGCACACTCCAGGCTACAGCCTGGGTGTATTCTCATTAGAAGAAAAATTACTGAAACTTCACATAAAAGTTGCAAATAGCTCAACTTTTAACTGTAACTGTACTAGAAGCTTAAACATCTGGTTAAGCAGTTTTCATTCTGATAAACCTTCTAATAATAAGTAAACATTTAACAAGCGACTGAAGTAAATAGACATAATATTTATGACCAAAAGGTCACTATACTCTCTATAATCTGGTCCGGTGTTCAAGTTTCAGAGATGTATTCTAAGCTCTCCTCAGAAATTTTCTTTAAAAATCTATATGCCTGGATGCATAATATTTGAAAATCAAGCTCTAAGATACACTATTCAACAGCAACCAATTGTCATTTATTTAAGTCCCATCTGAATCGGTAGAGAACTTGATCTAGGATTTCCTTGAAATTGGGCTGAACTGAAGATGATACAGTCGAGACTTGGTTGGCGGCACAACTTTGCTTGATCTATACACTTGAGAGATTATGCCCCCTTGTCAAACAGTACATTTGTATGATTTAAACATTTGAGAAATAAAATAAGTATGATTTGTACATAGAAGAGTTGATATCCCTTTGTCAAAAAAATACGTGGCTAATTCGTATTGTACGTGCCAGAAAAAAAAGGGTGGTTAGAGATGGCTCTAAATCTTGGCCTGGCACGTACAATACAAATTTACCAAATGCGTTAGAGTGAGGCCCCAACATTTTTTCAATTAACTGCCTCATATTCTTCAGTTTTACCCCGAAATTGCAGTGGATTCTTGAAAATAAAGTGGATATATTAAGAGGAAAGGCAAGAATCGAGTTTTGTATTCATCATTACCTCCTTTACTGACAAAAGTCAAATCGTTGGTCTGTCCCTCATAACCGAATAAGGCCCTGCAACAGAAATAAAAAATAAAGTGAAAATTTGTGCACGAAAGAAGTATTGTACTCGGGTGAACAATTGGGACGGAGAATAGACAAGCGAATCTTACCAGTCAGTGTTAGATTTGTCGTCCACCACATCTCTCCAGGCGGACAGCATCAAGTCCTTGTTTTTCGATAAATTAACAGCCATTTTCCGTAAAAATCATAGGCCAGAGTCCGATGTTAAATATTTAAAAGTGAAATCGGCGAGCGGGTGGTGTCAGTACATTTATTAGACCGAGTGAAATTAATGCCGTGACTATATATATATATATAAAAAACAAATATAGGACCAATTAATCCGGCAGTTTTAATCCGATTAAAGATAAGATAATTTTTTGTAAAATCGATATTTTAAAAAAGATAAAAAAAATAATAGTTATTCCACACGAATAATCTCACTCGACCCGTTCGCATTTGCCATTTACGGTACTTGTCACACATCAAATGCCGCAAAAAAAGTAATCAAGAAATCAAAAATAAATACGATAAAAAAGAAAGAATCAACGAAATTCCCTAAATACTGTCACGCTAAGTGGCAACACTGCTTATGAGAGGGCGTTACCAGTAAATTAAAATTGTTTTGTTTTGTGTTGTGATCGTTTATAATAGTTTATCGTTAAGTTATTTCCTTTGGTTGTAATGTTTTAATTTTTTTAAATGTTAGGAAGTTATTAAATTATTATTTTAAATATGAGATCTAATATATTTTTAAGTGTTTTTATATTTATCTGTTGCAATTTAAATACAATAAGTGGTGAGTTGTTTCATGTTTCTTTTAGTTATTTTGAATCAACAGGTATTGAAGAAACATCGTGAAATATACTTATTATTTTTTCGTAAATGTACATCTCTTTTGATGTCTATTTCCTCTTTCCTGGCTTTTTTTTCGAGATTTCACGTTACAGATTAGTTGAAAGTTATTTGTTTTCTATAATCTAATTTAGAAGAACCTACCGCATTTCTCCCTATTAATTAACCAATGCTAGGCTACTGTCAAATAGAAATAATTTGTTTGGTATGGACCATTGTCGAGGTATTTTATACACAATTCTTATAGAATTGTGGGGAACGTGTTTGAATTACCCCGCTAATGATAAAATTATGCGGCTGGAATATGTGGACTTCCTTGTCTAAGATTCTCTTCAATGATTGACTGATAATCTTAACCATTATGTATACACTATTTTGCTCAGTTCAGTTACTATTTTAGCTTTTAATATAAGCATGACGGCTCAAAATATGTGGAAAGTGATTAGTGAAAATTATCACTTTTCGACTCAAAGTTTCTTAGAAGAGGCTAGTATTAATAGGTCCTTGTACTAGTTTTAGGACGAACCACTTGTTCAAACTTAGCAATTAGATCTCATTTTAGCCCCATGGTGAAAAGTTCCAGCCACAACACACATCCACTGTATGTTTTTGTCCACTGTATTTAGTGAGCTATTTAAATTAGAGCGTTAAAGCATGGAATCATACCCATGTCCCTGTACTCTACTCTTAACTTATGATACAATTCAGAGCACCTTAGCACAGAACCCGTTAGGGGGTACCCTCTCCCTTTTCCGCCCTCGATTCATAGATGTAAATCAGAGCACCATAGCCCAGGAATCGAACCCATGACCTTGTGTGTCACACTATTCATTGATAGCTGAGCAGACAGGGCCAGAGCTTATAGCCACTCGGCCATGGTGGCTTTAGTAGAGGCTAAATTTCTATATTATATTCATAACAAATATTTTTGTTCTGTACATATATATTATATTGTGTAACCTGTTACAAATATCCTTCCTTTTTTGAGGAATTTGTTATTTCAGTAGGCTCCATCTTAGTATGTAAGCTCCATTATGTTTTTTAAAATACTAATAAGATTTTCTGTTTACGATGTACTCTTATATTTGTTTTATAAAAGTAAGATTGTCTCTTTTGTTCAAATTAACTCTTGTTTTAGTTTATTTGTTTATTTTTTTTTTTTTTGTTTACAATGTATTTGTTTTCAGGGCAGGGGTATAACGCACTATGGACAGATCAGGAGCCGACAGTAACATGGTGTACAGTCAGACCCGAGGAATACAACAAGTGTCTCAACTTCAGTCAAGCTGTTCAAAGAGATAAGAACCTGTTTGGAAGGGAGTACATCAGGCTCAACTGTTCTATGGTAATATCTTCCTCTCACTCAGCATTACAATGTTCGGTTAGGTCAGGGTCCAAGTCGAAATCCAAGTTTCTGAAATCAAATGCTTTTGAAACCCGGGCGGATATTGTGTTGACACTCCCTCAAAAGTGATGTTGGGGAGTTTTTTCTCCTTTCTACCACAATGACCCCTTCTAAGACTTGTGGCACCCAGGGCGGCCCACCCCTCCCACACCCCCCTTGGTACACCACTGATTTTAGGGTTTCTTCCAAAAAAGCCAGCGTAACATCAGTGATGATCAAAATACAACATGGAAATAAATGTTTCATATAATTTATTCTTCAGTTAATCCCTTATATATTCTTACTTTTTTTTTATCTCCAATGCCTACAGGAATAATAATTTTAAAAAAAGAATAATTTTTTACCTCAAATTTACGCTACGTTAAGATGGTAAATGTAGTGCAATCTATTATAATTCATAACCCTGATGATGTAAATAATTTTTACAAAATAGTTGGTTAAACCATGTTGTTTTTATCTAAAACTGAACCTCACTAATTTTATTCTAATTGAAAAAAAAAAAGTTGTTATATGAGAGAGAAGAAAGAGTGTACAAATGGACAGTACTAGAGTAATGAAATATTATATATTTTGTTTCAGGGATCTAACAGGGAGGAATGTATGACCCAGGTAGATAATTTTGAGACGTTTGTGACGAGCTTGGATGCAGGAGATGTGTTCATTGGAGGACGATACTACAGTCTCGTACCCATACTGCAGGAGCTCTACCCTGGTATATTTTTAAACTATTATAAATCCATTTGCCAAGACTGACACTGTCAAGTATTATAGTATGTGCTTCTTGTTGTTACAGGCAATCGTAAGGAGTACTACGCTGTTGCCGTGATTAAGAAGAACACACTGAAGGATGTAACTCACGTGAAGCATTTGAGAGGGAAGAAGGCTTGTTTCACTGGTGTAGGATCCCTAGCCGGCTGGGTTATACCCATCAGCACCGTCAGTTTTATATCTCTAATATCAAATTATCACTTAAGTTTGGCACTAAACATATTTGTACTGTAGGTGTTGTATAGTTTATTCAAGCGTGCATAGCGAGCTTCTAACATTTAACAAAATAAGCACTCTGTCTTGTTTGTTTGTTTGTCTGTCAGTAAAGTTTATGAATTCGACAATAACTTGTGTAATAGTTCACTGATTTAGTTGAAATTTGGTAAACATGTTCCTTTCACAGATTAAGTTCATTCAACAGTGTTATCCATTTAACGCTCGCATAAATAAGAGCAAATTTAAATTTTAAGAAATGGGAAAGATTCTTCCTTTGTCGATTCAATGATACAAATATTTTTAGTAATTCATTCTTTTTCATTTTTCCAGTCTTATTATTATTACTATTTAGTGACAAAGATCACTAAAACCTTTAAACGGATCTAAATGTCTAAAAGCAAGAAATCAATGGTGGTGCCAATATCTTACATTCTAACAAATTTATTTTAATAAAACTTTGTATGTATTGTCTGAAGAGCAATTCAAGCAGGCAAAAAGAAATTGGCGAATGTAAAATTTCACCTTGATACAAGCGATGATAATCTAGGAAGGTGAATTTGGTACCATACCCTCTATTCAACTTATCACTGTGGGACACTTAACTATAACATTCATCATGATTAACTATTTTTTTTGTATTCAATATTTATTTCAGTATGCTCACTTCAATGATAACCACACGATGCCTAGTTTATAGCTCATGTTTCCTCTACTACTTTTAATTTAATGTTTTGGTACAACCCTTTTAATTCATAGCTTTACATTTGAGCCATTATACTGACTCAATCTTGACTCTTTGCACAAATAGTCCAGGAAAATAAGGAATAATAGGGGAAATAATTTATAAAGTTTTGAAACTTTGTGAAAACACTTTTAAGGGGTGTAGTAGTAAGAAACAGTAAAGTACCCCCTCTTGATGGGGCGCGTCCCCCCTCCCCCCTCCTTAAAGTCCAAAATTTACTTATTTGTCACTTTTTACGCTAAACGGTTTATTTTTTTAAGAGAACTGTTATTAAAAAAATTATTCCTCACATAATTCTGCACAAAAAAGGTCCTATGCATGTTTAAGTGGGACATACCGTTTTCGAGATATTGTAGTTGGATAGAGATAAAACGTATTTTTGCGAACCAAGATATCTAAAAAACAGCACATCCGATTTTAATGAAATTGGGATGGTAGGTTATACTTAGCCCATTGTTGATCCCATATAAGTTTCAACCTTATGCGCCCATTATGTTATCCTCCACATGCGCACAAACATACATTTATTTAGACCCATATCTGCAAAAGTACTCTACTGATTATTATAAAATTTAGATGGTTTGTCGAAAGTAGTCCGCAGATATTCCCAAATTAATTTCAACCGTCTGTGCTCTTTACATTTTGATAAATTGATACTTTAATTCATAACAGACAGGCAAAATATTGATCAACAGACAGACAGAAAGGGAGCCAATTTAGAAAATGTGAAGTGCGCAGACGGTTGAAATTAATGTGAGGCTATTTGCGGGCTACTTTCGACAAACCATCCAAATTTCATAATAATCAGTTGAGTACTTTTGAAGATATAGGTCTAAATAAATGTATGTTTGTGCGCATGTGGAGGATAAAAAATTGGGCGCATAAGGTTGAAACTTATATGGGATCAACAATGGGCTAAGTATAACCTACCATCCTAATTTCATTAAAATCGGATATGTTGTTTTTTATATATCTTGGTTCGCAAAAATACGTTTAATCTCTATCCAACTACAATAACTCGGAAACGGTATGTCCCACTTCAAACATGCATAGGACCTTTTTTGTGCAGAATTATGTGAGGAATAATTTTGGTAATGACAGTTCTCTTAAAAAAATTAACCGTTTGGCGTAAAAAGTGAAAAAATGAGTAAATGTTGGACTTTAGGGAGGGGGGGACGCGCCCCCTCAAGTGGGGGGAACTTTACTGTTTCTTACTACTACACCCCTTAAAAGTGTTTTCACAAAGTTTCAAAACTTTATAAATTATTTCCTACATTTGCTGTTTATTTTACTAATTTGCCTGGACTAAAAAAAAATGTTTCTCAGATTAACATCATTAATAATCTGATCGAAAATTTTACAAATTTAATAGCCCATTTGGATTAGTTATTTGTTAAGTCAGGATCATGGAAATCTGATGAGGGGAGAGTTGTGGCCACATGAAATATGACTCTAGATTCGTGAGATATTAGATGGTTCGTGATATCTACAGGTGGCCCCCTTATGGTTGAATCCAACGAAGTAGTGAATTACCCTTTTATAATTTTTTTAATCAGTCTGCCGCCTGCTCCAGGTCTTCAGGGTATAAATAAATGTAATCTAACATACATTGCAAGCTCCTCTCTTTATGATGTATGTCTATTGTTTTATTAAGTTATGGTAAAAAAAAAACTTACTTTGTTGTTGATGCATTTGTTTGCAGTTAATGAAGCGAGGAGGTATGGACATAATAGATTGCAACAACCATGTCAAGTCTGCCACCATGTTCTTCGGACCGAGCTGTGCTGTCAACTCACTTCATGACAAGTACAATCCTATAGGTAAATTACTACTTTTTGTTTCTTTATAAGATGGCGAGGACAGTTTAGTGCACTTGTTGGGACCAACACGATCTGGAGTTTGAGCTGCTAAAAAACTCAAGAGTTGTAGAGATAAACTTTTTTAAATTTTTTTTTTGTGTGGCGTCGTTTGAAATGGGTTGATATTGGGTTCTCATTTATCCCAACAACTTTGGGCTGGCAGGCATCAGTCATAAATATCTGAGCTCTAGGCCAAGTTCCAGCAAGCTTGCTGTGGATCTTTACTTGAACCAATTTACCCGGTTTTTTTACTCTCATATCTCTGCTTCTTACGTGAGTACACATGATACTGATGTTTTATGCCTCATACAGAAACTGACCAAGTGTTAAGCAATTAAAATAAAAGAGCAGTTTTGCTCATGAAAGTTGGAGCGAATTGAGGTGATAAACTAAAGAAAAAGCAGACTTGGCCACAATTTAGATACCACTACTTTAACAGGCTGACTTTCTAGTGGTGGGGGATTGGAACTTGGCCCATTTTTCACATTTAAGTTTTTGTTGGAAATATTCAATTATACAGAATTAATTATAGCATCACTTAAAAAAAAAAAAAAAAAAAAAAAAAAAAAAAATAGCATTATAATAAAAGCTTGAAACCGTTAAGTTACAATTCCACAAAATTTCATAAATGGGAGAAGATTTCCTCGTCGGGTCAGGAATGATTTGAGTACTGTTATCTTTAGGTATTTATGTTTACAGAATTTTTTAAATTTAACTATATTGTATGTTACAGGTGATAACTCAGACAAGCTGTGCTCGCTGTGTACTGGTAAGGTAGGGGCAGGAAAATGTACAGATACAGATCCCTACGCAGATTTCACGGGGGCTTTCCGGTGTCTCTTAGAGGCCGGTGATATTGCCTTTGTCAGGCACACCACCGTGTCTACTCTCACTGACAATCGACTACAGTTCCGTAAGTAACTTAACTTCTCTTTTACTTCTGAAATTTGCCAACTGTTGGAGTCATGGTCGAAACTTAATAAGCTCATTAGCCAAAATCATTTAGTAGGGTGGGCATCTCATGGTATGTTTGAAAACCCCTTAATATGTAATTAGCTATAGAGATGGTTCTCTTAGCTTGAATAGTTGTACACTTGTTTCCAGCATAATGCCAGGAAGAGAATGATTGTCAGAGTGGAGCCTGGCAACACTATTTTAGCCCTTGACCAGCTATCATATCAGTATTTTCAGTAATAGTGGATTTTTTTAAGTGTCAAAGGTAAGACAACCTCCCCAATATTGAGAGAAATTAATTATAAAATGACTAAGATTCCTCTTAAAATGTAAGACTAAGTGAGGAATATCAATATAATGGAATTCTATCGTTCTTACATTAGTCTCTGATAATATGAACTGACTATTCTGTGATACTTTTAAAATTCAGTTCTATAGATACATTTTTCTAGACTGTTTTCATTAATCATTTGGGGGCAGATTCTGTTACTTTATTGACATATATCCGAACTTTGACTTTTATCATTTTCAAATTGTTGCTATATATTATTGAAAATCTGTTATGCCAGCGCTGTTTGGGGCACAATACCATTCATACACTGAGCAATCATCTTTTTGTACTTGCCATTTTGTTGTTAGTAATTACCATAAAAGAGCTAAACTCCCTTCAAACTTTACTTATTTAATTTTTCTTCCTATCTCGTTTAGATATTAAAATATTTTATGTTAATGTATATGTTATACAACGTGCCTTATAATAATGTAATTTATAATATATTAGTGTTAATAAAGTAAAAAAATTAAGTAATGGATAAATTATTAATAAAAGCTTATTTTAATAAGTACATTTTATTAAATAAAAACAGTATTCTGTTGAATATCAGAAATGCAATAAAATATATTAAGAGATAAAATACCCTTCACAAGCGATTACTCCACTAAAAGTTATTTATTATATAAAGCGGATATTCTTGATTTTGCGATCGATAGAACAACAGAACCTGACGGATACCAGCAACAATTCAGAGTTGTAGTGTATCAACCAATAAATATCAAATTTTTGTAGTTTTAAAATTCATTTTTTTGTAATTCACATTAATTGGCTGCAAATGCATCTTCATAACAAATTTTGATTTAAAATCACTTGATATTGGATGATTCAAAGTTACAGAATGGGCCCTCCGTGCCTTTTATTTGATTGATTAAACTATTGCAGAGTATGTAAGACAAACTAGTGTGACTGCATTCATTTCATTTTCACTTGAAACTGGGCATGTTTTGCAAATAATCTGCCCTTCGTACGAGTAAATTTGTTTCTCTACGATGATGGTTTTGAAGAAAGAGAAAGCTGCTTTGAAAATAAAATTCGTTCCATGGCCAGATATTAAGTAGGAAGGTTTGATGTTGGTTTACCAACACTATTATTTGTTATATTTTTATTTAGTGATCTGTATTTCTGTGATTTACAGTTGTAAAATGTTTGTTGAATTTTTAGATGTTAAAATGTAAGTAATGAAGTTATTCTGTTTGCTAGGTTTCCTCGAGAAATGTAAGTTGTCCAAGTATAGTTATTTCTCTGTGTGTTATTCCAACTAAAGCTTACATTTATTTTCCTTTTATTTTCTGCTTCTAATTAATATTTTTGAAAATCTTTATCCTATCTGTTTTTTGTTTTTTTTCTTAATACATAATAGGTACATATAATAGGTACACATTTAGGTATACATTATTTGTAACAGTTTTGTCAAAGGGATTGTTTTTGTGATTTTATGGGTTAAATTGGCAGAGAGGTGAAATATAAGTGAGGATTTTGTGAATAGATGTGTTAAGCTACTGATCCCTTTATCTTAACACTTCTCTTGTACAGGGTGTAATAAGATAAATAAAGATTAATGTGCAGGATCCAGCACCGTTATTTTCCAAATGATCTGAGGGATGATGTAAAGTACAGTATAAATCGGAAGATTGAAACAAATCTATTCTTAAACATTTTTCTTTGGGAAACACAAGAACAAAACACAAGATAACTTGTTTGGGATACTCTAATATTAACTGTTTGTTTATTAAACCCGTTTTGTTTGGATTGTTTGAATGTAGTTGTTAATTGAGTTTAAAATAATTGTGTTGTAGTTAGTTTACTGTGATTTACTTAAACGAATATAGCCTGCTTGCTTGTTACTTTCACAAATTTCTCAATGCTTAGCAAGCTACTTTTAAAAATGCTCTTTTTAGATAGAAATACAAAAAGTCCTAGTCCTTCTATGTTTTTACCCTTATTTTGAACAATTTACTCATTTAAAATAAAAAATTATAAGTTTATTGTAAAAAAAAAAAACACATTAGTTTATACATTTTGGAGAACCAAACTGTTTGGAACCAGCCTTTTTTACAATAAACTTATCTTCTTTTTTTTTTATTAATCTTTGAGTTTTATTCTAACTATAAAAAAATTGCATTCTGCATCTAACTGCCTCACTCACATTTTTATAACTCAGATTTTACTATTTTTATTTTTTTCCAATTGATTTTGCATGAGCTCTTTATTTTTATAAAGTTTTTATGAAAACTTTTTTTTTTTATTCCCATATGGATTTATTAGATTTTTTTTTTTTTTTAATAATTTCTTTATAATACTTATTGTTTTTATTATTAATGGGCACACCCTTAAATTTCATATAGAAAGAAAGAAAGAAAGAAACCATTTATTCAATGTTAGTATTGTTTACAGGGTTTACAATGTTTTTTTTTTTTTTTTTTTTTTTTTTTCTTCTTTTTTTGTTATACTAACATAGAAATCGGCCATAGCCGTGGATGACCAATGGGTCATTATTTCTCGATTGAACGTAACCGAGACATTGTTCAATTTAACTTATTCCTATATATTAAGGTACATTTTTTTCTTATATAATATATATAACTCAACATTGACATTTTGATAACATAAATAAACATATAAAATATTGTAAGATAAAAAAATAAAATAAACTCAATTTATAAACATGCCATTATAACATAAACTTTAAAAATAACTATTTATAAAACTATCATATTATTATTAATTTTAATTTATTTTGATATTTTAATTCATTAAATATCGAATTTAATTCTTTATTAAAATTTTTTCTCGTGGTATATTTTGCTCTAATTGTGAAGCCAGACGTCACTATATACGTGTGTCATCCTTTTCCATTCTGCTCTGTCTAGGGCTACTCTTCTCCAAACCACACCGCCGCAGCATTTCCTCATATCTTGGTCCCATCTAGTCCTCAGTCTTCCTTTCTTTCTCTTATATTCCCAAGGAGTCCACTCTATTACTTCTTTTGACCATCTATCATCTTTACATCTTACTAGGTGCCCTGCCCATTTCCATTTCCTCTCACTCACTACTTTTCCTATATCCTCAAAACCTGTTCTACTCCTCACCCATTGATTTCTTTTCTTCTCTCTTCTCCCTACTTTCAACATGCTCCTTTCCATTTGCCTTACAGTCACCCGTAGTCTTTCCACATTCTTCTTGGTCAGGCTCCAAGTCTCACAGCCGTAGATTAACACCGGCCTCACTACACTTTCCCTTTGAAGATTGAAACCAGGGAAGACAGGAGGTCCAGACGGCATTGTAAATGAACAGCTAAAAGCAGGAGGAAACAAACTAGCAGAAATCCTTTGTATATTATTCAACAGGTGCCTAAAAGAATCCGCAATACCAAAGGAATGGTTACAATCCAAACTAATTTTACTTTTTAAGAAAGGCGACAAGAACGAAATAAAAAACTACAGACCGATAAACCTATTATCTACAATGTACAAAACATTCATGTCAGTCGTCACTAAACGGTTAACGGAAAAGTTTGATTTCATGTCAGCCATAAACCAAGTGGGTTTCAAGAAAAATTTCAGCACATGCGATGGAATAATAGTAGTTCAACAAGTCATATCAAAAGCACAAGAGTACAATTTTCCGGCTTACCTCCTGTTTGTCGACTTTGAAAAGGCTTTCGACAGCATCAGACATGATACTATCCAAACAGCACTTAAGAGAAACGGAATAGACGAAAACTATATCTCCCTAATAAAATATATATATACTAACTCAAACATAAATATTCAAGTCGGTAACTCTATGAGAGCGCTAAAACCCGAAAAGGGAGTGAGGCAAGGGGACGTGCCCTCAGCAAAAATATTTACGGCAGTGCTAGAAGAAGTTTTCAGACAACTGAAGTGGAATAACTACGGTTTAAATATAAATGGTAAAAAACTTAATACCCTCAAATTTGCAGACGACATTGTCCTTATAGGCACAAGTGAGGAAGAAATCAATATAATGGCTAATGAGCTAACGTCAGAAGCAAGAAAAGTAGGGCTAAACATCAATAAAGAAAAAACAAAAATAGTTACCATTAATAAAAAAGAAGAAGAAACGAATATAGTAATTGATGGAGTAAAGATAGAAGAGGTAGATAAATTTATATACTTAGGACAGCAGATATCAAAAGATGGAACTATAGACAAGGAAATTAAGAGAAGGATAGGACTGAGTTGGATGGCCTACAACAGATTTAGGAAATTATTCAGATCGGACGTAGACATCGGTGTAAATTTCATATAAGGCGTATAAATTAATTCTCTGTGGTAGGTATCTTTAGCCAAAAGCTAATAAATGTAGATCTTTCGAGAAGACTGCATCACAGATTTTGAGAATCTCTGATGCGGTTTCCTCTAGAAGGAAGATCTAGTTTTAGTGAGCCACTATTTTTTTATTTTTTTTAAAAAATAATTTCTTTGAAATAATTATTGTTTTTATTATTAATGGGCACTCCCTTGAACTTCATATAAGGTGTATAAATTAATTCTATGTGGTAGGTATCTTTAGCCAAAAGCTAATAAATGTAGATCTTTCGAGAAGACCTCATCACAGATTTTGAGAATCTCTGATGCGGTTTCCTCTAGAAGGAAGATCTAGTTTTAGTGAGCCACTATTTTTTTATTTTTTTTAAAAAATAATTTCTTTGAAATAATTATTGTTTTTATTATTAATGGGCACTCCCTTGAACTTCATATAAGGTGTATAAATTAATTCTATGTGGTAGGTATCTTTAGCCAAAAGCTAATAAATGTAGATCTTTCGAGAAGACCTCATCACAGATTTTGAGAATCTCTGATGCTGTCTCCTCTGGCCAGATCTCTAGCTTTAGTGAGCCACTATTTTTTTACTCTACTTTAATAATTTCTTTGA
The DNA here is from genome assembly GCA_951217055.1 of Gerris lacustris. Lineage (NCBI taxonomy): Eukaryota > Metazoa > Arthropoda > Insecta > Hemiptera > Gerridae > Gerris > Gerris lacustris. Next base: position 38,325,676 of record OX578284.1, read on the forward strand.
AATAACTATTGTTTTTATTATTATTAATGGGCACATCCTTGAACTTCATATAAGGTGTATAAATTAATTCTACGTGGTAGGTGTCTGTGGCAAGAAGCTAATAAATCTAGATCTTTTGGAAAAGACCACATCACAAATTTTGTGAATCTTTGAAAATTTTGCGGTCTCTTCTTGAATATCTAGGTTTAGTGTTTAATTAATGTAATGTGTTTTTTGTTTTTATTCGTTTTTAAATAAATAGATACCCTTAAATAAAAGAAACATTATTAATGCTTCTTAATTTGTCAATTTTATTTTTAGAACTTAGCTCACTATTTTTTATTTTTTTTTTTTATCTCATTAATGTCCTATGCCATTTTGGATTGAGAAGCAAAATGTTCACATAATCAGAGATTAAGAAAGAAGATACTGTGTCTACATAATAGCTCTATCGTACTGGAATGAACTTATAGTGAATCAAAGCTCGTTTCAATCAAAGAGTGTTCTGACAATACACATTGTGGTATATAGCAATCTGTATGGCCGGCTTTATGCTTGTAAAGTGGTCCCACAATACGAGCAAAATTTACATCCCTGAAGATGCTTCCAGCATTGGAGATGCAACCTCCACTCATCATCCAAATCCTAGCATAGTCACCACTCCGACTCCTTCCACATCAAACCCAACTGGTTTATTGGTTTAGACCTCTACAGTTGGTCATCAGTGATATTAAAATTTAGGTAGACTCTTATCCGGTCTCAGTTAAACCAGATGTTCAGTTTGGGGTAATTTCTCACAGGAACTGTGACATCTAGATATGGTTGTTTAATAAAATAACTTTGTTTCCATAAAAATTAAAAGAATAATTTCAAAATAACACTCCATAGCAAAACATGGAGTAATAAATAAAACACAATTGTATTATATTTATCAGCTAATTTTCAGAAAACAACAGGAGTTTTTGTTTGAAAGAAAAGCCTTTCCCAATAAATTAATTTATTTTATCAATATTTGTACTTACTTGAGTTTAAGTGAATTTAGATGAAAAACTTGATTAATCGAAACATTAAACTGTCATATACCGGTAAATTCAGAGTCCTAAGGAAACCAATTTTAAATTTAATTAGAATTATTGAAGAGAAACGGAATTCATTTAAATTTGGTTACCAATGGACGTTACTTTGTCTAGCATTAATGAAACTGACTGTATGGAACATTAGCTATTAACCCATCACCATTGCTTTAAGCATCAAATTAACCATAAATGCCATATTATATTTTTTTTATAAGACAAAGGCTATTAATATATTTGCAGTGTTATTGATAAGTATTGAGATGTATGTGTATGTTTGGTGTAGCAAGCGTGTCTAAGAATGACTTTGAGTTGCTGTGCTTGGATGGAAGCCGTAAACCTATTGACGAGTATGAGTCCTGCAACTGGGGTTCGGTTCCTTCAAACGCTGTCGTAACTTCCTCAGCCTCTACCCTCAAGACACGACGACTTTACCAGAAGTTCTTCCAGGTAATCTTTCTAATACCTGCTTCTTCACATGTGTTTAGTTTTTATCACAAATAATAGGACAAATTTTCAAAACGTAAAATATGTAATAATCAATTAATTTTCTTTTCCTACTCTTAAAGACATGTCTTGCTAACTAAAACTTTTTTTTTGTTGTCCGCCATATTGGCTGCCATCTAGAAAATATTAAGTATGAAATTTCCAAAAACTCTACAGTCTTCACAAATGCTGAAATGCACCTGTGTGCCGAATTCGGATGGACAAACACAAACTTTTAAAATCCTGTCGCTGAAATGAAGAACTCACTTCACTTGTTCAATTATTATAAGTTACTTTCAACATAGTAAACTTTTAGACTCGGCATCCTTTGATGTATGATTCTTACACTGACACCTAGAATACTATTGTTCTTTGATAGTTTTTTAATTCTTATTTAAGGGAATCTTTTATCAGTATGTCAAATCGTCTAAACCTGGTGTTGTTTGTTGTTGTCAGAAAGCTGTTCAGATCTATGGACCTGACAGGAAGAACGACAGCTCCCGTGATTCAGATATCAACCGAGGCTTCGAGTATAACTCATTTTACAGCACCACCGACAGGACTGGATTTAGAGATAACAGGTATCAGGGTTCTAACAACAGATTCCAAGGTTCCGACAACAGGTTCCAAGGTTCCGATAACAGATTCCAGGGAGCTGACTCCAACAGAGATAGCAGGTACCAAGGATCGGATTACAACAGAGTTGATGGGTACCAGGGCTCTAGGGACGACCAAGATAACAGATTCCAAACTTTCCATATATTCGAATCTGTACCAAGATACGGCCTCATCAACAACATACTATTTACTGTAAGTTCAGACTCATTGCCATTAATTGGTTTTAACAAATAATTGTTTTCCTGCTGGGAAAGAAATCTTTATTATTATGGGTATTATAATTGTTTTATTACCTGTCTGTTAAAATAAGGTTCTACTGTCATTTTCAATTCCTATTGGCAGTCATAATTTAGGTTTTTTTCCTCTCTTCCACCTTCTTTCTTGTTTATCTCATGTCCACATTTGTATTCAATCTTAATTTATGTTTGACTACAATCAAGTGAATTCGTTAACTTGTAATTTTGTTGATAAAGGGATGTTTTTTGTTTTTTTTAGGACTCGGTAGAAGGGTTGATGGCGTTGGAGGAGAGCCGGCAGATTTACTCTAACTACCTGGGACGTGGTCTCGACCTCATCTTAGGGATCAGAGACTGTCCTGTTAAAGCCATGACACTCTGTGTCACTTCCGAGCCTGAACTCATAAAGTGTGTCAAAATGAGGGTATGTCTAATCTCTTATTATCTCTGTTACTGTTATAATAGAGAACGGTACATTTTAAGTTAGACTTAGGTTCTTCTTCATCTTATTTATTCTTAAATAATTATGTTGCAGACTGCACTAAAAGCACAGTTAGTGAAGCCGGAGATGGCTTGCTATAAGGGACACAGCCACATCCACTGTATGCAGGCCATCAAAAACAGGTACCAAATCAGACTATTAATTCATTTCTCATTTATTATTTATCAATTAATTTTTAATGCTCGATTAATTATTAAATCACCCAAAGTTGTTTGACATAATTTTTATTTTTTAAGTTTTTGGTAGTTTTCATACTACGGAAAGTTTAAATTTTAATTTAAATCAAATTATAATTATTATTTACTACGGGAAACAGACAGTGAAAAATACATCCCGGCGCGTGTATTTTTCACTGTCTGTTTCCCGCAGTAAATAATAATTACAATTTGATTTAAAATATAATTTTTATTGTGACTGTTTGTGTGTGCATAGGGATGCGGACGTAGCTGTGTTTGATGCAGGAGATGTGTACACAGCGGGATTACACTATGATCTGATTCCGTTCATATCTGAGGTGTACGACCTTGGAAAACCCGAGTTCTACGTTGTGGCTATAGCTAAGGAAGAGGATCCGGAAACTGATCTCACCTACCTCAAGAGTAAGTTTTCTAACAATATCATCTTACCTTAATTATAACTTCAGAAGGATAGCTTCAATTACCTATCATAGCTTCAATTACCTTTGGTAAGCTCAGAAGCAATTCATGGTCATAGGTGCAGTAGTTCCAGAGATATCGTGATAAATATCAGTAGTACTTGGATTTTATATATAGATTGCTGTGAGGAAGTGAGCATCTAATATTAATAATAGTATATACTTAATTTGTCCCTTTGAAAAAACCCACATTAAACAAAAAGATTAAATAATATTTACTTTGTTGTAGATAAGTACACATGTCATGGAGGAGTGAATACAGGAGCAGGTTGGGTTATACCTCTTGCTTTCCTCCTGTCCAACGGTTGGATGAGGGGGTATGGATGCGATGCTATGAGAGCTGCAGCTGAGTACTTTGGTAAGTCTTGTGTGCCTGGAGCTATATCTACCGAGTACAACACTGGAGTACCCTATGATAATATGTGTCATCTCTGTCACGGATCTTCTTTCAACTACTGCAAGAGAGACGCTTCGGAGGACTACTACGGACCTACAGGTTACTCACTACTTTATTTATTTTTCACACACTCCTCTTTAACTCATTCATATATTGTCTAAATTTGATACATGGAGGTATGGCTATGACAAAACTGTGTGAAAATGTGGGAATTACTTTTTATCTAACTCCATATAAGAAAATTGGGATTTCACATTCTTCAATACAGGTTTAACTCACCAATTGTTGGTACCCTAAAGAGCAAATTTCACCTTCAAATTGTAATTACTACATTTTCTTATGTTTTGTTTTGTAGAATATCTCAAACTGTTCTTTTAACCAACATATTTTTTCATATCAAAATTTTAGTTTTTTTTTGTTTGAAGAAAAATTAAGAATTGACAAAACAAGTTGCTTGAGCCAGTTTCTGGCACCCTTTGATCCAGTACAGTTTATATCAAGCATATTATCTTTGTTAAATCAATCTAAGTATGATGGGAGGAGGTGGTTAGATATAGTTAGAGCTATAATTGGCTCTAATGTGATAATTGCTGGCTCATGTTAATAACTAGAACTTATTGATGCCTTCTTGGTGTCTTCCAGTGACTTCTATTCATAGAATATTATAACAAACTTTTCAAAGAAGAATCAAGCAACAATGGTGCATCAATAAAAAAAAAGTGCCTGATTAAGATGAGAATTAAGTAATAATACTCGTTTTTGTTGTTTAGGTGCATTCAGGTGTCTGGTAGAAGGAGGAGGCGATGTGGCGTTTGTACGACACACTACTGTCAGTGAAAACACTGGAGGTAAGCGAAGGGAATGGTGGGCGAGGAACACTCTACTCACTGATTTTCAGCTTCTCTGCCCCAATGGTAAATGAACAGAGACATTTTCTTCTAATCGTTTTCTTAACTTTAGTACTACTATTTCAATTTCCCAGTTTATTTCAAAATTATGGAAGTTGAATCTTTATTTAATATTTTAAAATACGCTACAGGAGGCAGGAGCCATTTTATACTAGTGTTTGTGAGTATTCATCTTTACTCTCTTCCTTGTCACACAACCAGTGGCGTACCAAGGCGAGTGTGGGAGGGGCGGGCCGCCCCGGGTGCCATGAGCCTTGGTGGTTTCATTGTGGCAGAAATAAAAAAAAACCACTCCCAACATCATTTCTGAGGGGGTGACAAGATAATATTCCACCCCGAGTGCCACAACACCTTGGTACGCCACTGCACACAACTGCCTCCTACCTTTCAACACTTCACTTAATATTTAATTTCTCCCTCGTATTACCTCAAATTGAAATAATTCCCTGCACTAGAGGAGTGATTAGGAAAGTTACCTAAAATAAAATAGAATCCAGGGAAAATTAAATAATGAAAATGTACAAACTACAAGTGAGTGTGATAATATGTATGGTTACAGGTATTCGTAAGCCAGTAAAGGATTACCGGGAGTGTAATCTGGGTCGAGTGAAGGCTAATGCTATTGTGACACGAGGAGGAGAAGCTTACAACAACCAGGAACTGAAGGCTTACATTAACCTGTTCATATACGCACAACAGTACTACGGCCGCAAGGACTACGATGATTTCAAGTAATATTTTCTTGTACCTTACTTTTAATTTTCATTTATTCTTTACCTCCTCATCTACATCAATATTGGGTCTTATATCATTCTAGAGATATTACCATTAGAGTTTAATAAATGTCTTACCTCGTGTGGGGTCTGACCTAATTAGCTTTGTACGCGTGCTGGTCTAACAGCTTTATGTAAGTGTTACCATCACTACATCTTTATAACATTTTCCAACTCTTTTGGTAGATAATCTACATCATTAAGGGATTGGTCTTGCAAAGTGGTTACCATACCCTCAAAATTCTCGCCTGAAGCCATGGTCATTATCGATATACCTGGTGATGGTTGGAATCCCAGGGAGGTAACACATGTTTAATACTGATGATCATATCGTATGGCCGATTCCCTCCCGTTCTATATTAAGCTGGGCAAAGCCCAGCTTAATAGGTTTTCTCTATGGACCCACTTACTACTAAACTATGTCTTCAAGCTCGATTTGAGTCCCTGGATCAAGAAAATGAAAATAACATAATTAAGTTTATTTCTTAAAAAATATGTATGTATTTGTTGTAGTTTTGTGATGTTTTCGTCAACTCCTCCGTACAGTAACCTGATATTCCAAGATGCCACTACTCAGCTTCAGGTAATCAAACCCTCTGAACGGGAGTACTCTGCCTATCTGGGTAAGGACTTCATGAGAGCCAAGAGAATAGTCGACTGCTTTGCTTCCGCTCCCAGAACAATCGCTGTCACACTGTCGCTACTTCTACCCATCGCTACGTACTTCTTCAACTCGTGATCTAGTGGGCCCACCTTTTTTTTTAGCCCTGACAATAATTTTACTTTTTAAAATGAAAGAAAAATGAATTTTCTTTGTATTTGAAAAAGATAAATTAAAAGACCTATTTTTTTTTAAATTGCCTGATGAGAAACTCACATGATTTCTTTCAGCTAAAGCCTGTTTCATTATAACTTAAAATAATTTAAAATTACATATAAAAAAGCTCTAAGCTTTTCAACATTGATGTTGAAAAACATACTACCTTTCCTTTTTTGTAAAAAATTGAATTTCAATTTATGTGTTTATAACTAATATCATTAGCCTGTCTCTTTTTTTAAAGCTAAATAAATTTAGATTAAAATAAAAACAGGTATAAATATCAATCCTTAAAGGCTCTGCAAAATAAAAAATATTAATTTATTTTTTTAAATTAATATTTATAATATAAATCTAATAATTAATTTATGACCAAAAATTAAATCCGATTCATAATCTAGGTTTTTCAGTGAATGGGTTTAAGATTCTTGACGGATGAGTAGTTGCACAGTTTTGCTCCCATTACTAGAAGCATTAATTGATGTTAATCATGTACTCTCTACTTGTAAAAGTTATTGCTCTTTTGGCTAAATTTCGCCTGCTTATTCATAAACATTTTAAATTTAATTTCTTTTGTTGAAACCATCTTGGGGCTTGATATTCCTAATTATGATTCCAGCAATATGAGTAAAATGTTAGAATTACCTCCAATAACTTATAACTCAACTGGGAAGCCCTTGGAGTGTTTCCATTGTTCTGAGAATTGTAAGCATGTAATCTTATTCGTCCATCGTGTTAAACTTAAAAATGAATCTTATTTTTATATATTTACTCTTAAATTATTTTATAAGTTAAAGACGTTAAATGTACTATGAATTGTAACACGTCCGTCCAGTTTAGTATTGACACGAATGAATCTCTATATTTTTTAAACTATTGATGAATTTTTGTAAAAATATATTTTTATCAATAATTATATCCGTCCAATTGATATTTATTATTGTTATTGAAGAAGATGTAAATTAGATGACAAATAATACAATTTTATTATAATAATTTATTCTTGTTAATATTGGTGTAAAAACATGTATACCAACTTCACCAAACTTAAGCAGGAATTTTAGAATTTTAAGAAAATATTTATTCTTATTTTTTAAAGTGGAGCAATCATAATTTTCATCCGAACATATCCTTAATTAAAAAAATTAAATTGTAATTATTAGGTAAGATTCAATGAACATATTTGTACATTTTTTAAAAAAATATTTTAATGTATGTATAGCTTTTATTTCCCAAATTAAATGTATTTTTTAATATTAATTTAAGGACTTGATTGTAATTAATTATTGCTACCTTTTATATGTTGAATTTTTAATTGAGTTTAAATTAAAGATTTTTTTTTTTTTATTATTTATTTATTTGATCATTTTTATCTTTACAAATCATATTTATAATTTAGTGACTGAACTACCCAGTGTTGTTCGGGCGGGGTATGGAGGAGGTGTGCTCAGAATAAAACTGTAGATTTGTTTAAAAGATAAACCAACAGACACTTGTTAACATGGCAAGTCTATTGAAGTTGAAAATATCTAAAATTTTCATCCCATGATTTTTTGTTGTATCTCTAACAGTTAGATACCTTAGGCTAATGAAACACTTCGCCACCCGTCAGCAATGTGAATAGAATGCAACCTGTCACACGAGGTGGCGCCACCCGCCATGTGACACTACCAGGTCGACCGTCCCACGGTCTAGCCGCCACCTGGGTGGCGCTACCCGGGTGGCAAAGTGTGTCACTACCCTTAGATTGAGCAGGAAACTTAAGTTTGTCACAATAAATCTCCAGAGAAAGGTCTGCCACCGACTTAATTTTGGAACGAATCCAAAAATGGGAAATGTGGGTAGAAGAGGACTGACTTCATAATGACATCATCAACCATGTGAGCCATGACATCACCAGCTTGAGATTTGCTCTCTCTTTGACCTTAGGTCTACTAAATACATGCTTGTTTTCCAATTTTAATGCTCAAGATGGATTTTAAATAAAATTATAAATTAATAGTAAAATATTATATGTTGTGAGTAAATGAAATACTATTACAAAAGGTAGAGAAAGTTAATCACTTTTCTTTAATCAAAAAATGAATTAGAAAATTATTTTCTTATCACATGTAACTACAACAAACAAGATTATATTGTCAACCTACTCCAGTACAATTTCATCCTTTAAGATCAAGTTCGGTGTCAGATGCATTGAAGTATTTTTTAATGTCCTCTAATAGAGGGTGAGAGTCTAAATGGTCAGTGGTCATTACTCTTGAAGGCAATTGTAGTTACACAATATAATTATCCATTTCTTACCCAGTATCATATTTATTTATTTAAAATGCAGTTATAGTATGTTGCAATCAATACTTTTAGTGAACTATTAAGTATGATAGACCAATTTAGGTGTGAATGATACGAATTAAATCAATTTGACCTTTGAAACCCTCATAAGGTCATACTCAGTCAATTTCTTTATTTACAAATAAAATATCACAATCACCTACAGGTCCATCATACTTATTTATTATACAGTTGAAGGTAATTTGTATATGTATAAGGCAGAAATAATTAAAATCGGATGGAGTATATTTGAGGGGAGGGGTACTGAAGGTGAGCACAGCCAGATTTAAAAGACAAAATTTAGTGGCAGTGGGTGGAGGAAAACCTAGATGTGAAGGAAGTTTCACTGAATGGAGCAAATAGCTGAAGCTGTAGGTTGATAGGTAGGTTGAACCTGTGAGGGTAGGTTGACTATCTCAGCCGTCACTATACTCTGCTGGCATTCTTGTTCCTGTTTGCTCAGTTTGAAGCCAAGAGCCTCTGCACATATCTTCTGTATCGACACTCCAACCTGAGAAACAAAAGACACATATCCTCTTTATCAGTACTCCAACCTAAGAAACAAAAGACACATATCCTCTTTATCAGTACTCCAACCTAAGAAACAAAAGACACATATCCTCTTTATCAGTACTCCAACCTGAGAAACAAAAGACACATATCCTCTTTATCAGTACTCCAACCTGAGAAACAAAAGACACATATCCTCTTTATCAGTACTCCAGCCTGAGAAACAAAAGACACATATCCTCTTTATCAGTACTCCAACCTGAGAAACAAAAGGCACATATCCTCGTACTCCAACCTGAGAAATAAACAGCACATATCCTCTGTATTAACTGAAAATTACGCCTTTATTGATTGTTTCCAAAAATAACTTCGCAATTTTGATACTTACATTTTCTCCTGTCCTGGCAGATAGTGAGAGTGAGACAAGATTATTTTCGTTGGCAAACCTGTTCTGCCTCTCTACAGATACAGCTCTCTGGTGTTCCATATCACCTGAAAAACAACTTCAAAGTAGAGTCGCTTCATTGTAAATTAAAAATTACTATTTTGTAAACAAACCAGTTCAGTGAGAAAGATTGAAGATAAGAAATCATAGTGAATGATGCAAGAGTAAAATTGATGAGAGATGACCCACTAACCAACTTAAGTGGTTGAATCTAATTTTTTAAACAGTAATTGGTTAGTTTTTGCCCTGACTAATTTGGATGTTTTAATAAATGTATTTTTATTTCAATAGAACCAGGGGTCGAGCGCCCTTGTCGCTCAAAAGGAAGAGCAAAAACCTTAACAACTCCCCACGATCAAGAAGAAATCATCAAAACAATCGGTTATACTGCTGTTCATTTTTTTTTCTCTCACCGTCCTCTACTCAGGGGAATATCGATGGCATGGTTTAGATTTGGTTTTAGCGAGATCCTTTGTACAGAGATTTGTCCTGTCATATATTAAAGATATAAGATTGTGTGTTTAATAAAAGTTAAATATTGAGACCGAATGAAGGGGTTATTTGGAATGAAAGTCCAATGGTGGTTGTGGTTAAAAAATTTTGTTTATTTCAAAGCTTTCGCTTAGGGAGCCTAAGCTTCATCAGTGATCTACAAAAGAAAGTGAAGATGAAATGAGGACAAAGGCAATTTACAGAGAATTATTACATGTGAAACAATTTTTAGAACAATTTTTTTATAATACAAAAGTTATTCTTACCAAAATAGCGTAGAAGATATAAAATTAAATTTAAAAATTACCATGATGAATTTTTAGTACAATAAATTTTAAAAAACTATTTAGTAAATTAAAATTAAAAATATGTGACTCCATAAATATGTCAAAATTGTAATAAACAATAAATATAAATTTAAGAATTACAAAAATAATGCAGATGAAACAATGAGAGGAACTGGATAAGGTATAAAGAAAGGACTAGCATAAATAGGTAAAAAAGGTGGAGGGGATTTACCGGGTTTTTTTTTTAGGAAGGTTAAGGAACTAAAGGAAAGGTCAACTAACGGTAGGATTAAGGTTTAGAAGGTCTAAAGGGTATTCAAAAAAGGTTAAACAACATAAACGGGAATCGAAACCAAAACTACATTAAAAAGAATTATTTATTTTTATTATTTATATTAGATATAACGTTAGCATAAATATTGTTTAATTTGTTTGTGTCTTGTTTCAAGTTTATTGAGTTCAAATCTGATTTTATATTTAGCATTTCAAGTGTTAATCGTTTTTGGTGGTGTTTTTCAGTGTGTAATATGTTATATTTGTCTGTGCCTAATGTGTGTTGAGTGTTGTGTGCATGTTCTGAAATAGCTGTGTTGGTGCTGTTATTGGAGATATCTTTTATGTGTTGGTTGAATCTATTTTTAAATTGTTGGGAGGTTTCTCCTATATATGTGGCGGGACATTGTTTACAGTTTATTTGGTAGATGACGTTACTTTGTTGTAAAGGGGGGATGGGATCCTTAAGTTTAGAGTAAAACGATTATTTAAAAGTAGTGGACTTTTTTTGGGCTATTTTTATGTTATCGTAAGGTTGAAATAATTTTTTAATTTGTTCGGTAGTGTGTTTTATATAAGGAAGGGTATGGTATTTGGCTAAAACGGGAGGAGTTATTTTTTGGGTGTTATTATTATTATTTTTGTTGTTTGGCGCGGTGTTAATATTGTTATTATTATTAAAAATTGGGAAGAGTTATAGTTATTGTTATGTATGTGTTTTTGGAGTAGTTTATTAATTAACTTATTGGGGTAACAATTTTTATTTAGTATGGTTTTTATGAAAGATATTTTTTCGTTATGGAATTGTTTATCAGAGAGTGTAAGGATTTGGTTAATAAAGTTATTAGCACAATTAATTTTATAGGAATATGGTTGATGTGAATCGAAATAAAGGAGTCTACCTGAGTATGTGGGTTTGGTGAAGTGTTTATGTGTTAGTTTATTGTTTTTAGTTTTAATTATTTTAATGTTGAGGAAAGGAAGGGCATTATTTTCTTCATATTCAATGGTAAATTTGAGGTTAGGGTGGTAGTTATTGAACATGTTTAGGAGGGAGGGTATGTAATCTTTATTAATTACAAAAAAGCTATCGTCTACATATTTTTTAACTAATTTAATTTGGGAATCGAATTGGGGTATGATATCGTGAAACACTTTATCTAGGACAATGTCAGCAATAATGGGAGAAAGAGGATCACCCATAGGGAGACCTTCTTTTTGTAAATACAGGGTGTCGTTATGGGTGAAATAAGTGCTATCAAGACAAAAATCTATAACTTCGTTAAAAAGAGGTTTTGAAATTTGGGTGTGGGAAAAATTTTTTATAGATCACTGATGAAGCTTAGGCTCCCTAAGCGAAAGCTTTGAAATAAACAAAAAATTTTAACCACAACCACCATCTGACTTGCATTCCAAATAACCCCTTCATTCGGTTAAAGGCTACAAGTCCAAAAAAACCTACTTTCATTTAAATATTGAGTTTCAGTTTTACTAACAAAAAAGTCATAACTCTTACATTTGTTGCCTACAATGGCCATAGTGGGGATCTTATCATAACTATAACTCCTGATAAGGGTGAGCCACTCGCTTAGCTTGCTGAAACTCACGTTGTTGGTCACATCATATGTTAATATTATCACCTGAAACAATAGTTAGAATTAGTTACACTTTATCCTTATATATAGTACTACCATACTAATAACATGTATGAGCTTTTGGTCTCAATCTAAGCTGAATACTGTTGGTGTGTGGAAGCACGAGTAGAAAGAGAGTAGAATGAAGCAAAAATGTGGATTCACCCCGAAGGGGCCCACCATAATAGGGTATATTGAGAACCAGTGTAATGTGGGGCTATAGGTGCATGATCTGTCTGCTAGACTATCTCTGAATCAAGGGTGACACGAGGTTGTGGGTTCAATCCCTTGCCATGATGCTCTGATTTACATCAATGAATCGAATGTAGTGCAGAACAGGGCAAGGTACCACCCTCTAAGCTCTAAGGGGTTCTTTACCTTGGTACTCTGATTTGTATCTGTGAGAGTGGTACAGGGTCAAGGGCGGTATATTGTTCAGTGATATGATGTGTGTGTCAGAAGGGGCTGGAACTCACTACCATGGGACTAGTAATATGGGCCTAAAATAAGACCTAATAATACTAGGACCTACTACTGCAGGTGTAAATCAGTCTACGATTAGTTATTTTTTATCATTAGATAGGAAGATATAAGTAGTTACTTACATTAGCTGCGTAGAGGTATAGCTGTAGTAGAGGGCTATTAAACGACTGACCTCCGACATCCCAGAAATAAACTGTGACATTCCTTCTGTTGTGTAAACTGATTCTTCTTAGTGAGAAATCAACTCCCGTTGTAGGGTAGTACTGACGATTGAACTCATTCTGACAGTACCTCGTGATTATACTTGTCTATAAACATTACAATCCTTTCAAATTATAATAATGAAGAGAATTCTTGAAAAAAGCTGTCATAACAGCTCAGAAAAATCCTTTGTAATTCAATTTTTAATTTAAAGGCCCTATTTAAAATAGATGTGAGAACTTTTTATTATAATGTGTGTAGCTATGTTCTACATCTTGTTTTATAAGGTTTGACTAAGAAAGCCTGTCCAAACAAGACAATTCCTTTCAAACTCAAAACACCTTACTGAATATGGTATGTCCTAATATTTATCTACTTTCTGTCTGTTTATACTAATATAGGTTTGAAATAGTTTATATTACTCGGTAAGTTTAGGTACATGATCTACACCCATGATGAATAGCTATGAAGATTAACCTTACACCTAGGAAGATTACACCTACATAATGAGAAACAAATAAAATGATACAAATATAGATAATATATTAAATACATAGTGTTGAATAAGTTACCTTTCCACACGAAGGGTCTCCTAAAATGACAACCTTCAATTTATAATCTATTATATCCGAATCGTATTTGTTCACAGTCATAGTCATTTGCAATGGGAAGGTATTCATTGAGATTTCTGTTTTCAAAAAATCAACTGAATTATTAACGAGCAACGAAAATGTTCTTTTTCTTCGAGATTAACCAATAAATCAAGATCTATCGTATAATAAAGTACGGAATATCGATAATAACTTTTAATAAAGTATAATTTTACTCATATATCGACGGAATTCAATTTTAAATTCGTATTTGATTCACTTTAAATACGAATTTTGCTTTTGTTTGTGATTACTTCCGTTTCTGTTGCCATAACAACGACTTAAAAAAGTTAAAATATACTTATTTCATTTTCTTAAAAAAAAAATTAAATTTAAAATGAATAAACTTGTTTAGAATAATTATATAAAATTTAATCTATTATTATTTGAATTTAATTTTTTATCGTGTTCATTTTTTGTACAAATATTTCTCTGTTAAATTCAACACTGATTTCAAATTTTCCCTCTCTTCGTCGTCGGGGGTCGCTGTGTGTGCCTTGTTGTTTTCCTCGTCGTGTAGGTTAAACAAATCCAGTGACCAAAGTATTTTCTATTTCTTTTAATCAGTGGAATTTCTAAATTAGTTTTAATGGTAAATTTACAATGAATGTTAAATTGTTGGCGCTGGTGGCGGCGCTATTTGTTTGTTCGGATGGTTCTAAACTGAACTTACCTCGTGTTTTGTTGCCTATTTTCAAGAGTTTTTCTACCAACTACACGCTTGAGGTTACCGGCTTCGGCTGTTACAAATGGTTAGAATAGTTTCTTTACATTTTAAGAAACTTTTACTCCTTTTTTTACACTATTAAAATGTAATAACACTAATTGAGTGTGGATTAATATGACGAAACACATAAGTATGACTCTCGTCTCAGTTGCATTTGAACTTGATGGTTGATACAAAGATACGATTTTGTCATTTATAGGGTGTTATGTCGTTACATCAGACCTTAAAAACAAAATTCATGTTCGCTTTTCATTAGCAATGTAAATTTCATACGTCAGAAAGGTCGATGAGATCAAACCGAGCACCAAAATTGTCCTGGTAGTGTTCGTTTACTCCCAAACCAGTTATAAATATGAACCAAGCTTTGTTTGTTTTCTTGATCTCATGCGACATCGTCCTTGTTAACCATATGTTAATCTTTTAGGTTTGATTTTAAAGTTCATTGTATATTGTTAAATAAAGGAAATATAGAATGATGTCGACGTTTTGGGATTTAACATGCCACTCTTCAGTAATGTTCTTTTATTGAATAAATCAAGAGATTTCTTTATATTACACAAATTATTGGTCATTTGTACTATAGAGAACTATCTGAATTTAGTATTAATGCCAAATCCGTTTAAATGCAAGCTACATGTAGTTACAGTCTGCATGAGATTATTTAACTTTTGACAGCACAGGGAAAACGAAGAAAAGGTGTGTGGGGTGGGACAATAAGAGTTTAGACTTACAATGAAGAGTTACAATGCGTTTACCAAGCCCGCAATACACTGTTTTTGCCAGATTACACTTCGAAATTGAGATATTTTGAAGAGATTTTATTACCCCTTGGTCTATAATGTTTTTTAAATAAAGGAATATTATAATGTGATGGTTAGTGGTAGTACCCTTTTTTATTTCTAATGTATTTGTATAGGTGGATCCTCTTAAGGGTAAAATTCAAATAAACAGTTACTTAAGGTGGCGACGTTTCGATCTGTCCATAAAACCAGTCTGTACATAAAAATGTACACAAGAGTCACTAATGGAGGGTCTTGGTCCCCTAAAAATATCATAGTGGCTTTATTTCTTCCCTCACATAAGTTGGCCAACCTGAGCTGTCAAAAGTTAATTCTAATTGTTTAACAACTCTCTTGTTAACTTTGATTTGTTGTGGTCTTATCTAATTAACTTTTTTGAGCTTTCTGATTGTGAAAGGACAAAGTTGTAATGAATGACAATCCATGGTTTCAATACAAAAGATAAAATATGCCCCTTGTGTTTCTTTCTTCCTTTCCCTTTTTAGTAAATCCATGTCTGAAAGCCAGGGTAGCCGAACGTCTTAAGGCGCTCGCTCAGCTATCAATAAGTCGAGGCAACTCGAGGTCATGGGTTCGATCCCGTGCCATGATACTCTGAATTGCATCAATGAATCGCGGACGGTGCAGGGCAAGGGACACTCTTTATGAGGACTCTTCCCCCACTCTTTGATGTGGGTCCGATCCGTGTCATGATGATGTAATTTGTATCTATGGTTCAAGGACGGAGCAGAGCGAGGGACACCCTTTATGGGGACTCTTCCCCCACGCTTTGACGCACGCTTATATAGCTTACTAATGACCCCACCATACTCGCTTCGGCAGTACAACGTACAAATGTATGATTTGTGAAGTAGCTGGAACTCTCCACCACGGGGTGTAAAAAGGGCCTAAGTAATGGCCTAATTGCAAGGTTCGAACAAGTGGTTCGTCCTACCCGTTCTGGTAGGAAGTACTAGACTACTACTACTACTACTAAATCCATTTCTTGTTTAGTAATAATGATTTTTTTAGTGACTTTATACTTTGTGTGTATGTAGGTCGTCTTCACGAGTGGACGTGGTGGAGGTGACTCCTGTGGAAGTGAATACTGCCAAGGACTGCAGTCAGAAGGCCATAGTATCAAGTGTGGGGCGTGTCTCCAGTAGAAGTATGGCTATAGTTCTGGCCGAGGAGGTCTCGACTGGACAGGTGTTCAGAACGGATGTTATAGTAGATCTTATAGCCAGTCTTAACATTGTCACTACAACCAGGGAGCTCTATATGGAAGAACCCCCAGAGATGTTTGAAGTACGAGCCTACGACTCTGAAGGTAGATATTCTAATACACCCCTTATGTAATAGCAGAGACCAGGAGCATGTTGGCGTAGATTTTTTATTTTTTGTAATTTCTACAGTTGTTAACATATGATTGCCAAAATACTCCAATTATAAAGGAGGAAAAATACTTATAGTATGCAAAATGTTGTTTTTCGTTCTCCTCTCCAACTGTGAATGAGACGACACTGAAACTTGGATGCAAGGTGGCCCTATTCAGGTTGATCTTTTTCTTAAAAATAAAGTTCTCTTTAGCCATAGATTAAAATTGCATGTGTCTAAAAACCCGTGTTACGAGCCCAGCTTAAAACAGAAAAAGTCTGATTTTTTTAAAGGAATGAATGAATACGTCTATTTTGTATTAATATTTAAGTTATTTTAAAAAATATAAGTACAATATTAATTTTTGCTGGATATTTTTTTTCTCTCTCTCTCAAGTTGGCCTCGAAAGATAATGTAGTGTTGCCTAGCTACATATTGACTCATAGTGCTGTGTAACTACATTTTTGTTTCTTCTCTCTGGTGCTGATGATAACTTGCAGTTGAAAGTTGGTTTCACTTTAATAAAGCTGCTGTGGAGAGACAGTACCTTACTTTTTTACCTCAGTTAAGAATAACTTCACTGTTCAATTGTTAAGATTAAAATGACAATTGTTTTCTGTGATAAGTGTCAACACGGTTTTCTTCTAGACATATTTACAATGTTGGTTAATATTTTAGGTAACGAGTTCACTACACTGGAAGGAGTAGAGCTGGAATGGAGACTGGTGAAGGAAAGGTCAGGTCAAGAAGTCATAAGATTCATGTCTTTTAGAGAATCAACCTATGAGACACCTCACTCTATAGCTACTTTCGACTCTGTAGGCAAACAGGGCCACCTAGTACTGCTAGACAGTATTCGGACCGGCACATCTAAGGTATCAATTTGCTTATTTCAGACACACTTATTAAATTGTCAACCATGTCAAACAATGTAGAACAAAGTAAATTGTTACTCTCAAGGACATTAATAGTCACAATGAGTTAAATGTTTATCCTCGAATCATTCCTTTGATTCTTATTAGAGAACTATCGGCGGGTCTGAAGTTAACCAGATTTAACATGTATTTAAAACTCTAAATGGATTTTTGCTCCAAGTTTACCAAATGTAATGGAAGCATTGTGATCATCCTAAATATCTATAAAAAAAAAAATTGTCTCCGAATTAAAAAATCCTGGACAGAAAATAAAGGGAATATTTTTGGTATGTTCTGCCAGTCGTTCTATTATCCAACATTTTTGTGAGCCACCCTATCTTAAAAACTACTTGTCCGATTTTGATGAAATTTATATAGTAGGTAGTTCAAAATTAACATGTCAGTACTATATAGGTTGTAACCTCCTGCAATTCCTTTCTCTTCCGCATTCACCCAAACTTTTTTTATAAACACCTATATCTTTAAAAGTACCCACCAACAACTTTGGATAAAAGTAGCCCAAACAAAGATTGTCCTTTATTGATTTCTAACGTGTCCACTCCAATTTTATTATTTTTTAATTGATCATTTTATTTATTAAAATTATATTATTATTTTAATATGTTTTATTAAGAAAAGGGGGGAGTTAAATAAATTAGATAATGGGTCGTGAAAACAAAACATCATTGAAGTACTATATAGAACCTAAGAGATTTATGTGCCACACTAATTGGTAGACGATTTTTTAACTGTGAACTAATAAATTTTATTTACAACTGCATTATACATGAACATAATATTGAATTATCAATAGATGTTGTAGTATAAGTATGGACTGATAGACAGGTAAGTTACAGCTGTTATATTTTATGTTTATGTTTAGGTATCGGTGAGGTTACCCCATCTTGAATACACCTCAGTACCGTCAGTAGAGGTGACCATATCAGTACTGGCTAATCTTATCATCGATCCGTCTATTGTTTACATCATGCCTGGTGATAACATCAACTTCAGAATACTTCAGGTAGATAGACTTTCTTTTTAATGTCGTTTATTCTTTTCTTTAGTTTATACTCAAGAGCCTCTTATTATGTCTGTTTGTCAAATGTTCGCCTTACACAGAAGTTCGCCACCTTATCCTAATCTTTGTGGGAGAAAACTAAAGCCACGTGAGGGGGTAGGTAACATAATTTCAATAGTTATCCTGAGGACCATAACCCTCTACTAGTGACATTTTTGTCTAGCAGATCTGACTTTCTAGACCTCAAAATTTTGAGCTCTCATTGGCTTCCCACCTCATTTTTTTTATTTTCTCGGGCTGTCCAATGTTAAAATCATCTTGTACAAACTTTAGTACATTTGATATATTTATATATTGAATTGTCAAAATATGAAAAATATTACAGGCAGTCTTCCCTTATCAATCCATCAAATAATCACTCTGATTTACAACTGTACTAGGAATCCCAGATAACAGTAGGGAGGTTCCATACCAAGAATCACTTTCTGTTATTGATTTTTAATGGGGGATTTGATGAGTGTAACAAAAGTAAGACGTAGAATTATATTCATTTCTATAGTTCTATGTGTGTGTTAGGGTTTTATCAGCCCTCTACAACTAGTGGTGGTGGAGAGGTTCCATCACAACTTGTGAACCAAATCTACCTCCTGGAAAGAGGTAGATTGATGCCTATGTCTAAAGATCATTAGGTCACAAGTCACAGGTTTGTCACCTGTCTAGATCAGAAATTTTTTTAAAGGTATACTTGGGAATTAGTTCCTCTTTTCCCTATTGTCTATTCTAAACTGTAAGGAAGATCTCCCCCACTCTAACCTTAGCAATGCTCACACAAGAGGGAAATTGACTATCTTTCCTACAGGGTTTAATATCACTTGGTTGTATAAAGTTACACCTTCAGAGCTTAGTTCGGACTCCTTTTGTGACTATACTAGGGCTTAGTCTGAAAATTTACTGGTGGGAGAAATCACCCCTAGACTCAAATTTCAGTCTTTGGTACCTTAAGGCCTTCATGGCTTTCCTATAATATTCTAGCCTTTGCTTCTCAGTTAAAGATATAAAAAATAGCTAATAGTAGTAATAATATTGATGCACAGTGCAAATTCCCACAAGATGGCCACCTGTTTACTATTATGGTAGTATTGGGTGACACTGGGTCAACTTCTATACAATGGGTTAGGCTTATGGGAGTCATCAAGTGCTATCAGCCTATTACTATACAGCAACATTGTAATGATGTTTGTTTGTTTCAGTTCCGCCAGGGTCGTTTGATTGAGATAAAGAAAACTTTGAACCCACAGTATGTCCTCACACCAGAGGACAAGTAAGTATTCAATTTCTTCAACTAAAACTTATTTTTCTCGATAGTTTTAGAGTTTCTCTTTTTTAAAAAATAAAATAATAAAGAGATTTATACTTCATTAATATTTAATTGTTTAGAGTTAATTGTTTTTACTGAGATTTTGAACTTACTGATAGTGAATATCTATAAAAAACTATCAGTTTATTGTCAAAAACCGCAATAGTAGAACTGATGACAATCGACTACTGATCCTCTTTGTAAAAAGTATTGGCAAGTGTAGTTTCTTAACAATTATATTGTCAATTTTTATCTTATCAGTTCTATTCAAGACTTAGTAGACTTCTTTAGAGAGTTAAATTTAGTCACTGAAATTTATAATCATCTATCATTTGTGAGCTGATAATTTACAGTCCTTCTATATCAACGGTTTTTTTTATTGTTTATCTACGGTCAAATATATGACATGTGTAACATATAGGTAAATCACATGTAGTCTGGTCTGCATGTAGGTGTCTATCATGTAGTTGTAAATGCATCTTGCATGATAACTTCTCAATCTATTAATTTTGATAATACAGTAGAGTCTCGCTAATCCGGGTTTGACGGGACCGGACCCAGTCCGGATTACCGAAAGTCCGGATTAAACGGAATCAGTTTTAAAATATAATATAAAACACGTTTTAGTTGGGAAAAACTATTAAAATCGATGTTATTATCGTAAAAGTTACTTCTACTAGTCTCAAAAACATATTTTTGTACAACGTATGTTCACTATTATAGGACTGTTCTGCCATCAGTCCAAGTATCAAATGAATTAAAATATAATTGCAATCTACTAAGCAGGTGAAGGTATAGAAGGGACTTCCAGGGAAACAAGCTGTGTTCCAATATGAAATTTAAGCAACGGCTAATCATTTCACAAAAAGTCGAGACATTATACACACGCGGCTTGGCGAAATTTCACGGAACTGCGTTGAGCCCCCGCTACGTGTTTCTTAAAACTCTCTCACCATCTTACTCGTATTTTATTGTATTTCCTGGAATATATCTTCCGCCCTACATTTCTATGGAACCAAAAGAGATTTTTCGATGTTCCTATTTATTCTAAATCTGTTAATTTTTAACAGAAATACCGGGTATTCCTCGTGTCGGAACATTGGAATGTACACCTGTAAACTATTCTAGGAACAATTTAATATAAATTTTAATAGACAATAAAAGCAGAAACTTCGATAATCTTAATAATTCATAAATCTGAATTAGCCCTGGTTCCAATTTGTACACAGTTTGTAGCCTGTCCGGATTATACGGATGTCCGGACTAGCGGGGTCCGGATAAGCGAGACTCTACTGTACTTGTAAGTAGTAGTTTTGTTTTCCAAAACCATGGTTTTTTGACGATTGATTTGAAACTCAATACTTTTTACCTAATAGCCCTGGTACAAATACTGATATTATTTTTGATTGTGCAAATACTTGATATTGATTATTTTGTGTGTATGTAGTACTGTAGTGCAAATAGAGGAGCAGACGGGTACTGGATTGAACCTGGGTGCATGTAAGGTACTTCTGAGGGATATGAATTCCAACAGTGGTGGGGAGCAGCAGAAACTTCCTCAAGCCTTAGTAACCGTAGTCGAACCTTCCTACATCTCTCTCAGTATACAGCCTCATAACAACTGGGCACTGTTCACCAACCAGCCTGCTATCCTTGTTACTGAGGTCTATGACAGGTAATTATTACTTTTTTTTATTTCCAGCTAACGTTAACCTAGTTGTCACTGTGTTACAGCTGTAGTTAAGTTCTTTGACCAATAATTATAAGCCACATAAAATACTTTTTTGATAATATCAATTATATGTCAATATTAATGGGATAATGCAATGTTGATAATTACAATGTATAATTTCACAATAAAGTAATAATGAAACTAATATTGTCTTGGAAGTGACATGGAATAGTTTTTTTTAGAATGTCCAATTGCTTAATTTTTGTTACAATTGTTTGTTTAGTGACAACCACAAGGTATATCTGGGAGACAAGGCTCGCATAGAGATGAAACTGGACGAGAGTATATTCCAAGTGGGCTTGAAGAGTCGTAATGGTAGCTGGGCCAATGGACGCACATTGTCACCTGGAGTCAGCGAAGTCAAATCCCTGTTATTTGAGGCCGGCAGCACATCAACTAGCAGACCTCTTCTTAAGACGTCGGCTACTCTCCACGTCTTTCCGCCTCTCACTCTACTGCCAGAACTAGTTGCCTTCCCCTTCCATCATATTACTTGGTGACTGTTTCATTTATATAAAATACAAACTCACTTAGATATAGTTGTAGTAAGTCCTAGCATTAGTATTTGATGGGTAGGACAAACCACTTGCTCAAACCCAGCAATTAGACCTTACTGAGGCCCTTCTTATTAGCCTACTATTAGAGAGTTCCAGCCACTTCATACCTCTTTACAATGTACCATCATATAATCATTAGTCAACCATGTAAATCAGACGACCAAGGTGTCATACCATGAGGTTGTACCACCCTTGGCTTACAGGTAAAAATTACAGCACTATGGCCCGAGATCCTGTACAGGGTTCCCTGGGATCTATTTGAAGGTTCTCTTGACCTTGTTTTGCTCCTGAGTCATACCTGTATATCAGAGCATCTTGGCAAGGACATCAAACCCACAACCTTGTGCTACCTTCGATTCATTGAGCGATTAGAGCAGACATGACTATTGTCTATAGCCACACGGCCATGCTAGCTTCTGAACTCACTTATATATTATTAACGTCAATGATGTATCATTCCTCATAGACCAATCTGATTGTTTTTTTCTTTTTACTATTTAAAATTAAATTAGCCCTCGTCTTTAATTTATACTATGTCTTTAAAAAAGTATTTTATAAAGAAATTTTTATTATCTTAAAAATATTTGTATTATTTTAATTACGTCTGGGATTGTGTGAGATCTCAGTTACGGCTTTCATGTTTGACAACCTTTTTCACTTGTGTGTTGATATTTTTTTATTTATTTTATAAATAGATTATTATGACTAATGTTAGTATGTGTTGTAGGAATGAGGTTGAGATGAGGGTGGAGGGAGGAGATGGAATCAACACGTGGAGTATTCACAATCAAAGGTTCGCAAAACTTTATTTTTATTTTTTATGTAATTTGTTATAATGTGTTGTCTGCGTTGATATTATTAACTTTGTTTTGGTTTGTGTAGTGTTGCGATGGTAACACAAGCAGGTATACTGAAGCCTGTTGGCGAGGGTGAGACAAAGGTAGATGTGGCGATGGTGAGGAATGAACATCTCAAGGCTTCTTCTACCGTTCTTGTACTTAAACCTTACATGCTGGGTCAGTAACTTAGCTATTATTTATTTCCTCAATTAGTCTTTTTTCTTGTTAATAAAAAGTTTTTAATGTGTCTTGATACTTTATTAAAATTTATAATAATAATAATCGTTTATTTATTACAAAAATTAATTACATATACATATTGTAAATCATGAAACGACAGCCTTGGTCCTAGGACCGTCAGGCGATTATTAAAATTTATATATTATAATAGCATACCCAGGGTTGAAAATTGTTATGTTTAAATGGTTGCAGAGATCTTGGGTGGAGCTCATGAAACTCCGGTTGGTTCATACATACACATGGACATCATGCTTTACGGACAGACAAGTCATGGTGTACGTGTACCGTTTACAGACTGCAGTCAGATGTCTTTCAGTGTAAATGTGGATCCTAGTTTCGAGTACGATCGCAGTGTAAAGCGGGAGCCGGTTAATAAGGATGCTTGTGCAGTTATCTCCCTGCTTGCCAAGCAAGAGAGCAAAGCAAAGGTTGTTGTCGGTTTGTTCAGCGGGTTGATAGAGGGCGAGTCTACTGTTGCAGCTTTTAAACCTCTTACATCTATCCATCCTCCATTCAGTAAACCAGTAGTGCTCGCAGTAAGGTCGTCTCGCCACATCGTGTTCACTGGAGGACCCAAACCTTGGTTTGGCAAAGTCACGTCTTCTTACAGTTCCAATCCATCTGTAGTTAAAGCTTCTCTTCTGTACGAAAGCCAAGAGTTGTACGTTTACAATGTTGTCTGTAATAAAATTGGTTCTGCAGAGTTCACTCTGACTGCGTCGACAGAACCTTACACGGAAAGTATTAAATCGGTAGAATCTCAGTCTAAGATCACTGTAGTCTGTTCCAAACCTAAACACTTGGAACTCAGTGCCGACATGGGACCTGATTGTCCCGTTTCAGATATGGACAGGGTTCTGGCTGCGAAAAATAGCAGAGTCAAAGTTAAAATCGTCATCAGAGACGGAGAAGGAAGAAAGTTCGACAACGCAACTAGTCTGATATACAAATGGTTCTGGGGTAAGGATAATTTATTTGGAGTTGAAGAGCCGGAATTGATAAATTTAAGTAAAGAAACACATTCTGAGTTTGTACTACCTCTTGATCATTTCAAAGAGCTGTCGACTAAAAATACAGCCGAAACATCTCTGGTAAAGTTGAAAGCTGTGGGTTACCTTCACGACAGGCTCTCTACGGAGATCCGCGCAGAAGGTACCATCACTGTCAATATCGTGGATGGTCTAACAGCCGAACCTAGCAGTCTCTCCATCATCAACCAGGCGGGAGCCCAGTCCATGGTTAGACTGCTCCACGGATCAGGTTATTTCGGAGTGGAACCTTTGCAGGACAATGTAGTGAGTGTGGATTTTGATGAGGCTTTAAAGCGTATCGTGTGGATCAAGCCTACAATGGACGGCCGAACTACCCTGAAGATTGTGGACAAGTGCGTGCAGTCTTCTTTCATTGAGGTACCTGTTCAAGTGGTCAACGTGGGAGCCGTCCGTATTGAAGTGGCTTCTAGGATGCAAGTGAACCGTCAGGTGACAGCGGTAGTGAAACTCTATGACACCCTGGATCGGGAGCTCTCCGGAGATATAGGAGATATCTTGTTAGAGACAACTGCTGGTGGAGTGGTGACCGTAGCCAGGTCCGACCCTAACAACCCTCGTATCTTTCTTGTCAAAGCACAGGAGGTCGGACGCACTTCTCTTGTAGCCTCCTTCAACAACCTATCCAGTCCTCCCGCACAAATACAGGTAAACTTTAATAATGATGAATTATTTGATATTTATGAAATAAAAAATCTGTCATGTTCCACATTTATTTTAATTAAATACTAATGTACAATAAATTTGAAAAACTAATATTAAATTAAGCCTTTTCATTCAAAAATTTGGAGTCTGGTTCTGTGCTGTTCACTTTACACATTTGCTGATATCCTAAATTAATTTGAAAATGGATTCTGGGTGACAAATTCATCTCAAGTTATGTCTCCCCGTATTTTATTTGATGTATGTCCTACAAGCTCAACTAACCCTTGTTTTAATTGGTCTTTTTTTGGCAGCTGAACCAAAATGTTGTGGAAATTTACTTGTATTCTCATAAGGAATACTTAAGTCTTCATCCATTTTCACAAAATTAAAAATCATTATTACAGATTAAAATATAAGTAAAATAGGGATAATTTTAGAAACTTGATAATGTTGTTAATTGTTTTATGATTGGGAATTGTTGTTTAGGTTTTCACGGCTATCAAATTGTACCCTCGTAACATTACGTTGATAGTTGGGTCTGAGTACCAGGTGAGAGTTACGGGAGGCCCAGGTCCGGATCTACAGTTCACTCTCTCAGACAACTCTGTAGCCTCTATATCCAATACTGGTCTCATCTCGGCTCTTCACATAGGTAGTCATTCTCTTATATATTATAACTAGTAGCTCATTGTACAGTAATATCTTCTTTAACAAACCTGCGCAAACGTGCTAAAAATTCTGTTATGACAAAACTGTCTGTTTATGTAAGACTGGGGGACTCTATCTTACATAAAAGGAGACACTTGTCAAACCCCGAAAGGCTGTCACTGCCCAGCCAAGTCACTGTTTGGAGTGCTATACATCCTCTTCAGCACATCTCTATGTGGATGCTTTGGGAATTACATTGAGCTTAAGAATTTAAGTCAATAGTAATTTATTGTGGAATGAATACATTACTGTGTAAATTTATTAATAAAAAAGTAAGCACCCTGTGCTAACTCTCAAAATCAATATTTAGTATTACGATTTGACCACCTTTTTTGTCCATTCTCTTTATAAAATACAACTTCATACTTAACAATATTTTAGATTGAAGTATTTTTAATAAAATAACTATTATAATCATGTCTAATGAAAAATACTGCTCTACCATGAAACTAGAAACGTAGTTCAAGTTTTGTGCCTCAATTAGATAATTTATATATGGATTAAATTATACTGCAGTAGACTCCCTCTAATCCGTATTTCCCGCATCTGTATCTCAGTAATCACTGGAAGTCTGGATTAAATCCGAATCAGTAGTTGGGTAAAGCTATTAAAATTGATTTTTTTACCATAAAAATGTTTGTTTAGTCTCAACTTAAGTCCACTTTTCAAACCTACAAATTGATTTAGAATAAAAAAAATACGTACCATCATATTGATATAAATTCAAAGTTTATTGATTGTACATTATTAGAAAATTATTGAGGTCTATCTGGATTAAACCGGATGTCAGGACTAGCAGGGTCTGGATTAGCGAGACTACTACATTTTATTTAAAAGAAAAACTTTTGATGAATGAATTTCATCAATAGTTTTAAAAATTTCATTTGATTTACATGATTTTTACCCTTTCAACTCGTCTTTGTTATTTGTTTAAACAAATACTAAATATACCCCTATCTGTCCCTACTGGAATTTTTTTACAATCAATAGAAAAATAAAAATTGCCAAATTTTAAAGTCAAAAAACTTTTGAATGCCATTCTGTAGAAAAACGAAGTTAGTTTTATCTTTTAGGTCAACTCTTCTTGTTTTCAAAAACCTATAATATGACAGGAAAATTGGAAGCATATAGCCCAAAAAGTCAGAGTGCAGTAAAAAGGAAGTAGAAGTAAAAGTGAAATTTAAAAAAAAAAAAAAAAAAAAAAACTGATGGGTAGGATGGAAGGAGAGTGTTGGGCGAGATATCCTTCCCTTTCTTCTTCATAAGGGGATGATATCTCTAACTCCTAATACTACTATAGTTTAGTCTACCCTTCTTTTTCTTACTTATTGAACTCAATTTGTTTAAAAAACTTATTTAATATTATAGAAAGACATTGTTAAACTATATCTTCTGCTGTTTATGTTTAATGTTTAAATAGATTTATTTTTACCATCCAATAAATTTGATTGTAGGTGAGACATGGGTGGCAGTGTCGACACTGGGAGGTGAAGGTCGAGACAGTATAGCTGTGACAGTGGTACCCATGACAGGAGTACAGATAGGAGGCCCCACCACCGTACTCTGTGTGTCTGGTCGCTCTCCTCTCTGGGTACAGCCGCTACCTGAGACCTTGTCTCCTTTAGTTCTGGGTTCAGTTTCTCCAGCGTTCACTTACACCTGGACCTCATCTCATCCCGGAGTCGCTCACATATCTGATAGATACGCCCAAGTTAACATTCATGTGAGTTAAACCTTTACGACTTTTAATAACTTTAGTGTTAATGTATACTGAGAGACAACTTTAAATCAAGTTGGTTTTAGCATACGTATGATGGGGGTTTATGATGTCATCTTAAACTGACACCATCTCTATCTGGTGGTGAGACTTCACCTGAGCCTAGAACTCCATCATGTTTCTAACTTTATAGGTATATCAGTAACTAAACACATTCCAATAGAAATTATTAAATAACAGCACCTACAACACTGAGAACCAGTTCTGTCCTGAATGTCCCTTTCATCCTAGGCCTTGCATCCTCTCACTATTAATCTTTTCTCAATAAGTTTTCCTAAGAAACCTTACCTCAGTCCCACTTCCTGACAAACCCGCTGACCTTTTGTAACAATTAATAATAATTATAATAGCTTTGTAGACACTTCTTTCAAAGCATAAGCCTCCCTTAAGGGGTTAAAGAATAAATTATCTGTTGATTTTTAACTGAATTATTTAACATTCTTGGTGTATAAAATTCCTATTTTATGTGTGAAAAACAAAAGTCACATCTAATTATAGCAGACAAGGAAAGAGTGATAGCTGGACAGTTAGTTGCTCTTCAGGACGTACTGAATAGGAGAATAAGGCATGGATGGAAGAAGTATTTGCCTTTAAAGAAAATGTTCAAGAGAAAGATTTCAGCAAGTGTTCAAAATTGGACCTTACTAAGATGAGTTTTCTCCACTATTCTATATGGATCTATGTGGCCAGACTTGGTAACTGACTCAGAACATGGACCGAAGATTAGTTTTAGCACAGTGTCAGATGTTTGAGTTTATCTGAATGCTCAGAAGCAGAGGCTTCTGAGAAGTCAAATACCCTGGGAATCATCATGGAATTTTTGGTTTTGTGGGTATCATTATAAAATTCTTGGTTTTGTGGGTAACTGTAATTCAAAGAATTTAGCTAACTTGTACTGAACTGCCTTCTTCAGTGGTGCTTTATATTCATGCTTCTGAGAGTAGTAGTGTTAGAGTAGTAGGGTTAGTACTGGTCACCTGCCTAAAGCTGCTAGGGGAATGTCTGTATCTAAACTTGATTACTGTATGAACATGAGGTTTTTTTTATTTAGTTTTTTTGAGTTTTTTATGTAATATTTATTGAAAAAGGTTGCCTGTGTGTTGATAGGTGAGAGAGGAAGACAGACTGTCGGTAGAGGTGCGAGGAGGTAAAGCGGGTAGAACAGTGATACAGCTGAGAGTAGTAGGTGGTTCAACTCATCACGGTGTGTACGAGTCTTCTCTAGAACTGACAGTAGTAGATGAGTTGGAGTTCACTAGTCCACCTGCTTCTATACCCACAGTACTTGTACACCCCTACACTTCCTTCCACATCCTCACCAACCTGGTAACTACCATATTTCTTAACTTCTTGCTTCTATACTATTAACATTAGCTTATATCAATCCAGGTCTTCCAGGCAAGACCAGTGTTTCAAAGGATACTAAGTGCTTAAAAGGAGGAGTGATTCAAATAAAATATTAAAGCAAGCCTTGCTATTCAAAACGTCATGGAGGATTTTAAATCTTTTGACTTTGAATCCTTTGCGATCAAGAACGTTTATGACAAAAATCCATCAAAAAACCAAAAAAGAATATGCGAGGCAAGCTAGAGATCACTGACTATGCACCAATTGTAATTTAACTCTAACCACCTCGGACACTTATATATTTTATTAAACCCCCAGTCATGGTGAGGTCAAGTCCAATGCTCCCAGACCTGCACAATTACTTTTAAGCAACTTTTTTTATTGTCTAGCTATTTATTACTGACACCCAGATGATCTTCTAACCTGTGTTTATTAAGCAGTTCCTATATTGACTGCTCGAATCAGGTGCTTGGTCAGTAGTTAAATATATCTGTATTTGATTGTGTTTAGGAGAAGGCGAAGCTTAGCGTAATGTCAGTATTAAGTGAGGGAGGCAGTCAGACAGACGAAGACAGGGGTCTGTCTGTAACACAGTCTCCTGTTGTATCTCTTAATGGAGATAATTCGGCTAAATCTCATGGACTCGGTCAGGCTCTTGTAACAGCTTCTTTAACTCATCCTCGACCTAACAGACAGATGGCAGCACTCTTCATTCAGGTAACTTAGATCTTCAGTAGCTCTCCTGTTGTTTTTGCGTTGGTTTATCCCCACCAATCGCACTATCAAAAATTGATTGACATCCTATTTGTTAAACATTTTTACAATAGAACTAAATTGAATCTAATAACCAATTAGAAACTAAATTGATCAACACGGAATTTAATAATTACAGGAGATGTTAAACAATAACCTGACTGTTTTTACATTTCGAGTCTTAACATTAGTATGTTCCACAAAAATGTTATAGAAGTTATTACCAAATAATTCATATTTAAGCTGCCAACACATCGAAGCCTCCTTAAGATATAAATGTGATAAATCTTTAACTAGGTTTATTTTTTTAATTTAATGATAATTTAGCAAATTTTCATTGGGCGGTGAGGAAGATTTACTTTGTGTAATAGTGGGATCAGCTACAAAGACCCAATTTGTCTTAGTACTGCTACAAGGGCCCAATTTGTCTTACTACTGCTGCAGTAGGATCAAGAAGAGAGTTAATTTTTGACATTCAGTTTAGCCAACTTATGTGAAGGCGGAAATAAAATCTCTAGGCACCTGTCGGCATCCAATCCAAAAACCTACCTTGCCTAACCCTCTAGATATCAAATACTCAAGCTCTCTACAGCTCCCCCCACTCAAGTTATTTGATTTTCCCATATGGTCAAAAAATTAATTCTCTTCTTAATCCTCCTGTAACTGCAAACATAATTTAAAAATAATCTATGATGTGCAATTATTAATTTAATTCATTCATTCTAATTATTATGTTATGTTTTTCATAGGTGAGGAGTGTTCATTTCATGATGGTGAATGTAGTGAACGTGGTAAATGGTTCGAGTCTGTCAGCTTTACCTCGAGGTCTGGATCTTCTACTCAACGTCACTTACCACGATTCCCTCGGACGAGTCTTCTATGCTGCTCCTTCAAAACTAGCTTTACGTACCAACAGACATGACAAGGTAACGCCCACTTCTCATTATTAAGTTCTTTTTTAAAAGTACTTTCCAATCTGTTATCTTCCTATAGCACTAGAAACTTTATCTGCAGACACTGTTGACTCTGATTGCGATGTAGATACATATGTAAATGAAATTGTAACTCTAACAAAAAGTTCTTCTCAGATATGATTAGGAAACCCAGATCCAAGTCTAATAATATTCTACACACTTCATACATCTACTCTTTAATAAAATTATATTTTTATACGAGTAAACTTGTTTTTGAAGCTCAAGCTACTCCTTTGAGCAGTCAAACTAGTTTTTAACCCTGGCCTACATCATGCTGGAGGGAGGAGGAAATGCAGTAAAGTTCAAGTCAAGATATTTTGAAATTATCATTTTTATTAGTGCCACTATTATAATATGACTAAATAGTTTCAAGATAGAGTTCAAGTCAATGTCATCACATCACTTCATTGATAGTGCTTACCAATTAGTGTGATTGCTGTGGTTTGGCTTTTTTACTTCAAGTTTTCACCAATTTTTAAACGGGTTTTGAGATTCTACTGGACAAATAAATTTGAAAAAAAAAGACTGGAGGACTCTGCCTATTTTTGGGGGGTACTACCTCCAAAAACTCTTTAAAAAATTATTTCTCGAAAATGATTCTGACTATTTTGAATAAAAAAAATTCTAAAATATAGTCCAATTAAGTCGTTTTTCCAGAAAAAAATCTAGTTCCCAAGATATTGTAATTTGACATGGATCAATCTGTTATTTAAGAAATGGTTTTTGAATATAATACAACTTAATTAATTTGTATTAATTTCTTTTGTATATGTTTAATTTGTATTAATTAATTTTGTGTATGTTTAGATTCTGAAGCGTGGAGGAATGAGTAACAGCAGCTTTGTGATGGGTCTGGAAGGTGAGGGCATTACAGTACTTCATGCTTCTGACAGCATATCTCCTCTTGCCCACGACTACCTTAGAATACCTGTAGACAACCATATTCTTCCATCGAGGGTAACTTGAACATTTTTTTTTTATTTTTCAATTCCTGGGGGCTTTTACGCCCGAAGCCATAGACCACATTTGAGGGACCTTTGAAACTCGGGTTAGTCTTGTATCATCCAAATACGATTTTGATACAAGATACCAAACCCTTGTGTGCCCCCACACATGTGTTAAAAGTTGGTGAATCCATTCGATTTTAATTGAACCACTATGTGAGTGTCAAACATGGTTTTGCAGGCCAAAACCTAATAGCACTAACTCGTTCAAGAAGCTCTCTTTGTTTAAGAAATGCTGGATGGACATTGAGCGAGGGGCGCTGTCCGGGAATGAACCCAGTTTTGTGGTTATCCATCCAAGTTAAAAAACTCAATGCTATTTAACTTAATTGATTGGAAAGTTAATTACTTACCTGTATAACATATCCATGCTTCCAACTTGAACTTACTTATTAATTAAATAAACTCTCTTAACTTAGCAATTCTCTACAGAATTTTATTAACTCATTCTTACTGAATGAAATTTTCCTAATTATTTGAATGTAGAAGAAAGAACTTTAATTGTTGAAAGATATTAGAAAGTTTTACATAGATTGCTTTGGGATAGGCCAAGAAAACATATGTTAGATCAAAATTGATTGACCCATTATCAAACTGACTGATGCCTCTCTGTAGTCAAATATTTCCTATTGATCTTTGACTATGTTATTGTTACTATTCATACTCTTCACTTATTTTAAGTAGTAGTAGTATTAATTTATTTAATAAACAATTTAGAGTACAGTTAGTAGAGCGCTATACTGGAAATATAGAGGCCCATGGTTCAAGTCCCGGGGCTGGAGTCTTATTTTGCTCTGTCTGTCTCCCATTGTTAATAATAATTATAATTTGATTTACAATAAACAATTTAGTTTCAAACTTTATAATGCCTTCAATATAATTTCTCCTAAGCCATGGCCGGTAGAGTAGCCGTGACATCACTTGTCATGAAAAATTAAAACGTTTATATAAGATATTAGTTATAAATTTTCTAGTATAGCTAAATAATTTAAATACATAGAACAGGTTTATATACAATTATGTCAATTTTTATTTTAATTAGAACAAAAATCCATTAATTCTCTCATACAATGATCTCGTTAAGAGTACTATTGTGTGTTGAATTATAGATTTATTAACTGATTCCAAGCCTATCATAAGTGGTTGGAGCTTCACCCATCAGTTTTTCCAAAACCTCTGTTTAGTAAACAGAATTGCTCCTTATCCTGTTCTTTTGGGCACTATATTTTTGTTAAAATATTAACATTATTTTTGCTATATTTCAACCCCTTTGGGTAATTTTCAAGCTTTTTACATATTTTCCATTGATTCCAGGCACTAATAACTTTATCACAATTTAAGTTAAAATTTCTTAGACACCATTCACTTAAATTAATATAGACGAGAATTTTAGCTCAAATATAAATTGAAATAAGTGAAAATGGCCCAAAAGGGTTGCAATATAGTAAAATGTTCAACTTAAAATATGACCACGAAAATCAAGTATCTCAACGAAAATATAGTACCCAAAAGAACAGGATAAGGAGAAATCCTCAGTGTTCTAATATAAATATAGAGGGTAATAATCGACTAAAGAAATAATTGTTTAACTATTTATAACTGGTGTTTTTATATTTGACAGAGACATATGACTGTGGGTGAAGTGTTGTGCTTCGAGAGTGTGGCAGGAGTGAGAGGTACCAGCAACGGAGCGTGGAGCAGTGAAGGGGATGCTATCATTATAGAACACGATGGTTTGGCACATGCCGTCAAGCCAGGCACCTCTGTCATCACTTTTAAACAACCCAATCATCTGGCCAACATACAGACATCGGTCAACATACAAGTCCACCCTCTTCACGCGGTCAGTATACTTATATATTTAGCCTGTGAATGATTTAATAGTTTGTCACTAGGTGTGTTTTTAACAGTTGTCTCCTCCTCCAGTCCGAAGTTATGCATGTTAGCATTATGGGACTCTTTTAAGTTTTAAATTCCTCTTAAGACCAATCACAGAGGTACTTATTATGCACTTGTTATCCTTAACTCATATTTCTTATTAGTGTTAATAAACTCTTAAATCAAAGGTAAAATAAGTATTCTTTCAAAATATTTTATAACTCTGTATCAGTATGGGGAAAGGAAGCGGTGATATCACGATAAAATCATTAAACTACACGCACTATATGGTTTCTTCACTCATAAGATGGTTGCTGTTTATTGTTTCAGCTGTTGTTTGGACCAAGTCTAGCATTGAGTAATGCCGAGGTGGGTAAGGAATATGTAGTGGGAGTGAGCCTGCAGAGCCAGAACCCTGCTAGAACACGTGACGCATATGTACACTCCCATCCGTGTACATCCAACCATGTGGTGTCGTCCTACCCTTTTACTTGTCAGATGAGATTTAACTCTTTGTCAGTGCCTCATCCTATAGCTGCTATATTCACCGTTATGCCAACCTTCGACAAGGCATCTGGTTCGTTAGCATTTTTTACTCTTTAATTGTTTTTATTTTCTTATTTTATATCTTTTTACTGCTTTCTAAGGAGACAGGAAAAAGAAAACCTGTTTTTGTGGTATTTGTCTTATTGAAGTAAATGATTTGCTGTAGGTGGTTTTGGGTGCCTAGTGCGAGTGGTAGGCGGGATCTCGCCTAACACTTCAGTGATACTTAGCAATGTTACGCTGAGAGTGACGACTTCGGTAGATTACTCTCAGGACTCGAGCATGGTCGCCAGCAACGCTAACGTTATGCAGGACTCTGTAGTGTTGGAATTTCACCCTGCGGTGTATCTGGCCACACCACAGCTCTCTCTACCGACTCCTGCATCTGTTGCTCATCTCGTCATAGTAGCAACTCCTCATGTAGCTCAACATATCATTGTAAGTCATCGGTTTCCAGCATACTTTACTTATCAGAAATTATTTTAAATCCTCTGCTAGGAGTTACTTATTTCCGCTTGGTTAATAAATAAAATAATTATCCTACAAGCAATAGAGAACTTTCTATTTTAATAGGAAATAGGAAGATCTAAACAGTAAAATGTCTAACAATGCCTTCTTTCTAGCACGGAGTTAGGAAGTACAATTACTAGGTAGCTCCTTTCACCAGTGTGAAATGTGTCGTCTTATCTCCCTGGGAATCAAACTTCACCAGGTACATTGAAAATGACCTTGGTTTCAAAGGCTAGTTTTGTGATTGCACTAACCACTCAGACCTCTGGACAATTTGTTTGTGGCCTTGTTGGTGTAATAATGTGCAGATTTGGTTTGGGAATAGAAGTGAAGTTATTGATCCAGTTTCTCAGGAATATTTATCATCAGGGATCTCGAAAATTTAAAACAAGCTGAGATTCAATAGGCAGATTGTACAATTTTCTGGTATACTAAAGTTTGTCACTTGAGACTCCCTAAAGAAAAGCCCTAACTGAACTAATCTACTTTTATTTCCATCATAATATCCAGAATAATTAGGTTTTTATAACTCTTACTTAAAAATCGAGGATAAAACGTCAAAACATTGATAGGAAAAAAAATTAATCCTGTTGTTTTGGTTGTAACATTGCGTTAAAAACTTAACTAGTGGTAGTATTGTTCCTAATGGATATTTTTGCGAGACTGAATTCGGGTATATATTAGGGGAATGATAACTATTCTGTTGTTTTAAGGTGGAGGCAGGAGATAGGACAGCTCTCCGTGTTGGAGAAGTAGAGAAGAGAGGGTCGGTGAGCTGGAGTTGGCCTGTTCAGTTGTACAGGGATCATTGGTCGACACATCATCGACTCAACGACCTTAATCTCATAGTACTCTCTCCTCTCACTAACCAGACCATCAAGGTAACATAAACCTCTTCTTATTCTTAACAAAACTTTTACTTTGTCTTAAAATCATTTGATGGGGTGCAAAATTTTGATACGACTTACATGTTTTAAGATCACATCTGTCCAACAAATTTTTTTAGTTGTTGCAGACACATGGAGTCTACACTACAGGGCCGATTTCAACGAAATTTGGCACATATGCTCAGAAAAATACCCTGAGACGAAATATACACTAATAAAATTTAGTTCTGAATTTGAGGGGAGTTTTTTCCAATCCTCCAAATCCAATTTTCTCCAATCCAACAACTCTGGTTTTCGAACACATATTAGCAGGGATCAGGGCACTTTCCATGTCACTTAGGTCATATATTTTAACGTGTATAATCAAAACCTCAGATAAATAAAACCAGTGGATATAGGGGGATTAATGTATTTCTTTCATACCACCTCAACCATTCATCTTACTAAGCAATATATGAAACAATTATTATTTAATGTGTGTTGTCATTGCCAAGTTTAATGTTGTTGTGTTTTTTAGGTTGCTGTGTTGACTCCAGGTGGTACAGGAGTGTATAAAGGCTGTGTGTACCCTGATACCAGTCCCTGGACCATGTCCGATCTTGTACCTTCACCAACAACCTCCATATTCATAGCCATAATGGCCATCATTGTTTTCTTCATGGCCTCCAACTACTGTACGTATAAATAACACTTAAGTCAATCATCACTTTCATTAAATTGATCATAAATAATGGAATCTGTACTTAATGCATAACAAAATATATTTAATCAAGTTCTTATTCACATTATTATACAGTTCAATTTCTTTTTATTTTCCCAAAGAAAAAAAGAGGTGCCAATTTTTAAAATAAGTTAAGAATTGTTATACTATCATGAATTATGTGAAGAGGCTCCTCCCACGAAATATCTTTTTTAGATTTTTGTCCCAAGTACAAAAAGAAACCTTATATAACGGCTCTGTCTGTCTGTCCGTTGGTGTCTGTCCGTTGCTTGTTTCAATTCATAAACTATTATAGCTAGGAACATGAATTTCGGCACACAGGTTCATCTCGGCATTTGTGACAACTGGACACTTTTTGGATTTTTCACACTTAATATTTTCAAGATGGCGGCCAATATGGGCGGGCAACTAAAAAAAATGTTTTTAGTCACCATAACATGTTATACATCAATTTAAAGGTCTTGAAGTGTAGTAAATGAATATGCAATTGTTAAAATTTCACACTTAATAATTTCAAGATAGTGGCCAATATGGCAGGGCGACTAAATAATTATTTTTGTCTCCATGACATGTTATACATCAATTTAAAGGTCTTGAAGTGTAGAAAAAGAATATGCAACTAATAAAATTTTACACTTAATCATACTTAAACCAGAGATTATCGCCTCACGTACTTTGAAGCACGCCTTACTTGTTTTATTTTACTCCAATCTGTGGACCAACACATAATTTCAACCACGAACCTATCCACAAACATTCAACATTGACTTCAACATGGCCTACTGACAACATTATTAACGAATAAGTTGATCATCTATAGGCCGCTTTAAGCAGAAAATTTGGTTGGGCCCTCTTAAAAATTTCTTGTGAATAGTTGTCTTTCCACCCTGGGCAAAGACCATTCTTCTTTATCTTTTTTGCTACTATTTTAAAAACTACCATTCCCCCTCCCCCCTTTTTTTATTTAAATTGTTTGCTGATGAAAGTAGCATCTCCTACCAAATTAAATTGCTTTAGTTTTGGTTCTTTGCATAGAAAAATGACAACATTCCTTCAATATCCTATTGTTACATTTTAATAATTAATTATTGTTATTTTGCAGGCTACAATCAGTGGAGTAGGAGTCAGGTGTGCAGCCCTCCAAACAGATGTAAGTTATTATTATAAGATCATAAAAACATTATATTATTTTTATACTCTGCAGATTTAAGTGTGTTGTTTCCATTACTAACTAAGGCCATACTCCAGTTACCTTTCTTCTCAGGAAACCTGACAATTATACAATTATATTATATATCAATTATATCTCTGAATATACATTCAGATACTTACTTTCTACATGAAAAAAGCTCAGGAGCCAAAATTTCTTGTATAAATAAATTGTTTTCGATCACATTAAATTAATAAAACTAACCAGTTTTGAATTTATTTAATTACACCTCCAAAAAACAAAACAATCCAGTAATTACATCCATCAAAAACAATTGATTTATACAAATTAAAGAAGGTGCTTAATTTCAATGTTATTTAAATCAAAATTTATTGTGTCCCCCGGTTCCTTCTAATTCTGCTAATGTTTTCCTCAAACACAGGGGTCCACTAATCATATTATTTTTCTCTCAAAGACCCTGAATTTGTTACTGTCTCTGAATAATTCAGATAAATGATTCCATCTAGTAATTATTGTGCAAATATCCAAACATTTGTGATTAATTAAAATTTTGGAATGAATACATTGCGACTTTAAAATTAATATAATGTATTATATAAGAGATATTTTTGATGTGTTTGAAATAATTATTTTTTTCATATTTGTTTGTTTAGTTTCTCCGAGCCACCCGACACATGCAAGTCTTCAGGAGTTCAGCCTGGGAGGTAGAACACCAAGTCCTATGTCTCACAGATCCGTAGTGTACGGCACACCGGATCACAGCCCCTCCGATCATACTCTATCCGGATCTGGAGGCACTCGACTCAGGAAACTCTATCAATAGCATACCGTCCCTTCACTACTGAGACAATTTAAGAAATAAGACTTTCAACTCTCTTCACGGGAGATATTAAAACATCTTTTTCACTGCTGAACTTGACTAAATAAAACTCAAGGATTATACTCGTTCAGAAAATTCTATTGTCCAAGCTTTGGAGATCATGTTGTTGAGATACCATCCTTTCAATCTACAACTTTCCAACCCAGAGCACAGATCATAATCACTTGATCAAAAAATCAAAACTGTTGGCTTTTCCAATGTGAATGTGTGATATTTACTAATCACCATTTTTGAAAGGGGAAAAAACCACTAGGTGTCAATACAAATACTTTTTGTGAAGATACAAAGTATTTGAATTGACAAACAACCAGTTACGGCTACTTAATTGGCCATCTTCAAAATCTATATTAACCACAATACAACAGAAAATTATTACCATCCATAAAAAAATTAAAATGTATACAATAATTAAATATAAAGAGTTAACAGAAATCTAAAACCAAGTGGTAGGAAAATAAGAAAGTTACCTGAATTAGTTACAACAAATATTACCTAAAATATAAACAATAATTTCACTTTGTTTTAGATTGCTGTTAACTCTCTACATTTAATTAATTATTTTTTATTTTATATATCGGTTAATTTTTTGTTTTATATTAGTTTTGTATTGAATCTGAAGATGTCTATTAAGTAGCCGAAACCGGTTATTTGTAGAAAAAAATAAAATAAAAAAAAAATAATAATAATAAAATAAATAAATAAATACTTTGTTTGAAGACATAGTGTTTCTTTCCCCTTTTAAAAATTATCAAAACTGTTGTTTATGATTATTCTTTAGCAACTAATTTTATATTTTTATAAGGTTAGCTGTGAAAAGTGTTTTAATGAAATACCATTATGTTTTTATGAAGAGAGGAATAGGAAAATTAATTTTTATTATTATTATTTTATATATTTTTTTAATTGATG
Source organism: Gerris lacustris (assembly GCA_951217055.1). Taxonomy (NCBI): domain Eukaryota; kingdom Metazoa; phylum Arthropoda; class Insecta; order Hemiptera; family Gerridae; genus Gerris; species Gerris lacustris. The sequence goes on from OX578284.1 coordinate 38,364,725, forward strand.
ATTTTTTTTTTTTTTTTTGTTTAAGTATTAAAAGAAAGACTTAATGCAACTTAAGGTTTTAAAGTTACTTTTTTAAAGTTTATACTTGATAAGTTGATTTGGACTTGAACACTTTGTGTTGTCTATAAACTTGTGTATACATTGAATTTTCATTTTCTCTCATTATTATTATTATTATTTATAACAAAATATGACTACAAATTTCAGATTTTTATGTTTTGAGCCTTTAAAAAAAAAAAATAGTGATGTTTATGTCCAAAGGAAATATTGAGGCTTCACTACAGAACAATATTATTTTATTTTTTTGTCAAAAAAACTATACAAATCCCTACTATAACCACACTAGTAACTACTTAAACCCCACTAGTACCTACTAAAACCACACTAGTACCTACAATATTTACATTAGTACCTACTGTATCCACATAGGTACACATGTTTTGTCATTTCATCGGCAAACTGATTTTGTTTCATTCGTGTTGGTTGAGAACTAGTCGTTGTGAACATAATTTCTTCATGTATCTCTAACTCCTCACTTAATGTGGTAAATTTGTATTCTCTTCCAAGGGGCCATTCTGCGGAATTGCTTTTTCTTTTTTTCTTTCAATTTAAGTATTTAAAGATGAAATTTGAGTCCAATATTAACAAGAATGTATCTTATACAAAAAGAGCGAATGTTATATTTATTCTTCATTATTATTTAGTTTAATTATTATTGTTATGTTGAGTTTGGTTGTAATGTAAGTTATCAACTTTCTGAAGTGTGTATTTTTAATGTAAATATTGTAAATAAAGTGTGTTATTTTGTACTTGCTTTTAGTATTATTGATTTATTTAATAATCCAAAATAATTAAATAAGTTTAGTTGTGATTGTTTACAATATGCATTTTTAATTGGATTTTGCTGAGAAAACTAAAAAAGAAAAAAGATGGAACAAAACATGCTTTATTCATTATTTCTTAGTTTAAGAAAAATAAGTTGTAAATTGTTTAGGGCCTTAATGCTCTGATAAAAGAACAATTGGCTCTCATCATTAACCCTTTGCCTGGAACATCAGCATTTTTCATCGCTATAGATTACTAAATTATCTGCCGACAGAGCTCTAAGTAAATATTTATGGCTGTAGCTTGAGTACACTTTCAGTGGACATATCACAATTAAGGAGCCACTAACTGTTTTCTCCCCAAGCTTATCCATCTTCCTTGTCTGTCAGTAAAATCAACCTGTATTCCACAATTGGTTATGTTTTTTCGTGACGGTGATTTTTACTGCTATTCCAGCAGAATTGATTGGAGTGGAAGAAATACAGCTTATAACTAGAATTAAAAAAATCGATAACGGGGTACCAGGCTATTGAAGTGGCCTCTCCTGTGGGAGGAAGCAGCATTGGGCATGGTCAGTTCTTGGATGGGCGACCGTTTTGAACTAACTGATTTTTTTATTATCATTTTCCAAAAAAAAAAAAAAAAAAAATACATTATTTTTATTTCATTTATTTAATTATTTTAATTTTGGCAGATGTAAACAAACTTTGACGTTTAACAAAAGTATCGCTTTAATTAATAACTTTTAAAAACTAATTCGCTTTTAACTTTTAAACTAATTAATGGAATTTCATCATTTTTTCTTAATTTTTTACTGGTTCCTATGATATTCGATAATATTCCACTTTTCCTGTGCTTTATAGACTTTAATAAAGCATTCGACTCACTGAGGCACAAAGAGATATGGGCGGCACTCAGAGATGTTGGAATAGGAGAAGCCTACATAGAATTAATAAGGGAAATATATTGCAACAGCGAAGCATTCGAAGCCTTAGAAAAGGATGGAGAAAAGTTCAATGTTAGAAAAGGTGTAAGACAAGGATGTCCGATCTCTTCAATAATTTTCAACTGTGTATTAGAAAAAGCATTTCGGGAACTAATATGGAAAAATGTGGGTATAAATATAAATGGTCGGAAGCTAAGAGGTGGTTATATAAATGGTCGGAAGCTAAACAATTAGAGATTTGCTGACGATGTCCTTCTATTTTCTTCAAATGAAGCAGAAATGAGTAGAATGATTAATGAATTATTGGAAGTTTGCAAAAAATATGGACTAACAATCAATTGGACAAAATCCAAGTTAATGTCAAGCGAAAGTCAGGAACCTGTGAATGTAGGAGGCGGAATAATTGAGTACGTGAAAGAATATATATACCTTGGTCAGTTAATATCATTTCACGACTCGTCAAACAGCGAGATATGTAGAAGAATAAATATAGGTTGGAAGAAATATTGGTCTCTGAAGAAAATCTTTAAGGGGTGCATACCTGAAAGCATAAAAGTACAAACACTGCAAAGATGCATATTTCCTACTATATTATATGGCTGTCAGACTTGGTCCCTCACACAGAAGCTTGACCAGAGACTGGTCTCAGCTCAGTGCCAGATGACAAGGTCAATGTTTGGCATAAGCAAGAAGGAAAGGCAAAGAAATGGGAGTATAATAAAAAGATATGGAGGAAAAAGCCTGATGATAGAAAGTCACAAACTAAAGTGGAAATGGGCGGGACATGAGCACAGACAGATGGGCCAGATTATCCACGGAATGGACTTCTTTATGGGAATAAAAGGAACAAAGGAAGACCGGCAAGAATATGGGCAGATGAGATATCCGAAAGGTTAGGGAAGGTATGGCACAGGACAGCTACAAATAGGCTAAGCTGGAAGAAGGTAGTTAATCTGCACGTTCGGTAGCTACATAACAATTATAAGATGGTCTACACACCTATACCCCTATTAGGGAGGCTTTTGCTTCATCTAAATGAAGTGTTGATAAAGCTATTATTATTATGATATTCGATATGTTAACAACGTATTTATACTTTCGGTATTATTAACCATCAAAGTTTCAAAATTTAGAAATTGATAACTTCTAAATGGCGGCTAATATCAAAATTAAATTTGGTGGATTTGTTTGGCATACAGAGAGGTACATTCGTGCCAAATTTCAACTTGATCAGACCACTTTTCTATTTTTTAATTTATGTGTAATCAATTTTTTTGCTGACTCAGCAAACTGGGTTCGAGATGGCTGAAAATGTTGATTTTCCAGGCGGCACAACTAGAAGTAAGGACTGATTTTTCTGCAAGTTTCAACTCTAGGTTAAATACCCTGGGCGCAACAATGACAACACACTTACAGACGTCATGCTGAAAACCACTCAGGAGGTCTTACCCAAAACAGATAATTCAGTTGAAATCTCAAAAAAGAAAAAAAGGTTGGGTGAAATCATAACTTTTCCTACCATAGGTGAGAAAAAGTAAAAATAATTACCCATTTACTATTTACACCAATTCATCCTTTTCATCTCTATTAATATAATAATTCGTACTTTTCCGCGCTATTTTCATGAAACCATAGATTTAAGGTTATGTTGAATTGTAATATGCAAAAAAAAGTACCTTTTCTATTTACTTAAATTTTTTTATTTTAAAATAGCTTACAAAAAAGATCATATCTACTATATATTTAAATATATAAGTATATAAATTACATTATTAATAAATTATACAATTGAAAAATAAAACATTAAAATTAAATATTGAAATTTATATATATATATATTTTTTTTTTTTTTTTTTGAAAATTCAATATTTCATATTGTTGACAAATATCAAAAAACTATATTTTGGAGATTGAAAATAATATTTCCTGATTTAAAGATAAATAAAATATTTCAAAAACATTTTATGTAAATAAATATTATATATTATAGTTCAACAGCCTGTAAAGGTCTCAGGCCTGCCAAAGGGCGTATACAACTATTTATATAAGGGATGACACAGGCTTTCAATTCGGGATTCTTATAATTTAAAATTATTTTAGTGCAATAAGTTATTTATAATACAATTTAAATGTTTTTTTGTTTTTTTTATTTATTCTAATGATTATTCTATTAAGTTAGATATTTCATATTAAAGTAGATATTTTAGATATTTATTAATTACATTATTTGGCTGTTCAATCACAGTTTTGGTAACAAGGTATCTAGGTTTTGGTCGAGTCAAGTTCTCTGTTAGACTGAAAACATTCTGAAGAGGAAAGTAAAATGAGGGAGGAGTAGAGTCCTCAACACATTTTGTACTTATTTGTATTTTTTATTATTATTGTATTCATCTGTATTCAAACATGCTTAAAAAATAAACTTAGCTCTCTATATTGACGCTAAATTGTTATATCATCTTGTTATACTTTTTGCTACGACATCGGTGCATTTGTCATCAGTATAATTCACAACACTCTTGTTTGATTCCACCTTTTCATTCTCCCCTGCAGAATATTTTCTGTCTTAATCAAATTACATGGTTCTATAAAATATATTGTATTGGTTATTTTTTGGTTGGTTGTTTCTTATTAAGGTCGGCATTTTTGGAATTATCATCGGGTTTTGTTTTGCTTTGCTCGGTTTGTTTCTTATTTTGTTCAGGTTTTGTTTTGTTTTGTTCAGGTTGTTTCTTGTTTTGTTCAGGTTTGGTTTTCTGTTGTTCAAGTTGTTTTTTCGTAGGTTCAGGTGCGTTGTTGGGTGGATCAGGTAGTTTCAGCTCTTTCTGGCTGAATATCTTAGCGAATGGTTTGACAATGCGAGCTACAGTAGGGTTATCTCTGATGCTGACTCTTCGCCCGACAGCGTCCTTATCCTTTGCCTTGTCAGTCTGGTCTTCTCCAGTCTTGAGTCGCTTGATGTTGAACTCCGTCTTATCACCCATCGACTCCACAGCTACTATCAGCTCTTCATCGCTACTCACCTAAACATGTGTAGTAGAAACTTTATAACGGACTATTAGGGGCTAAAGGTTGTCCTTTTTAATGAAAGTTCATTTTATAACAATTCATTCTTCAAATAATAATTTAAAAGGGTGTTTATCAATAATAGTATATAGAGGAACAAGAAGGTCCTGAGTCATTTTGATACCTTAACATTCATTGGTTTGAAAACATAATTTATTTTCTACTGGGGTTGTTTATTTCTTCATTAATAACTGATTCAGTAAAAGTTCATAATATAGCCAGATAAAAATTAACATGGAACATTATTCAGGGTGGTCCTAAAGTTCCCCCCCCCCCCTCTCTTAACTTTTGAATGGTTTGAGATAAATTAATGAAACTTGGGGGATCCGTACCATGTAAAGTGTAAATGGAAGTTTATCTTCATGCAATCGCACACTTGGGGCAGCCATCCACTATGCCCCTAGGCCACCCAACTGCAAAATTTCTAATTGGAGTGTATATTTTTGATAGTATATTTGGATTCTATGGTAAAAAAATAATAACATTTTATTTGATTAACTCCTATATTTTGGGGCAAAAATAGAAAAATAACCCTTCTGAAAATAGTAAAAAAATAACACATCGTTGTAAAATCTAAACTGTTTGAGAATTCGTTGAAGCACTAAGTTATTATCCAGTGACAAGTTTATTTCAGATGCAATGTAATGAAATCTCAAATAGTGTAAACAGGAATTTTGATCTGAGATTTATACAACTAATATTATTAGTAGAAATTGAGCTAAAAATGTTAAATTACTGCTAATTTCTTCACAAGAATCTCTCCAATTTTTGTATACCTACATATTTTAGTGAATTAAACAATCAGTACTACTAAATACTAAATAGCTTCGATGCAATTAGTAGTTCCATTGTGTGGAGTGACCCTTAAAGTCTGTTAAGATATATTTAATCTGTTGCTTATGAATGAACTTATTTTATACTTACTGTAACTAGGTAACAGACAAAGCGGGTAGGGTAATTACCTTGCAGGTCCTCTTATCAGGACTGTTCCAGGTGACATTTATTGGCTGTCCAGTTAGTTCTGGAAACACTGTATCTATTGTCTTCCTGAGTCCTGGCCAGGTCAGCTTCTTGTCCAGATGAATCTTGGACACCGATGACTTGCTGGACTCTGGGTTCAGCACGAGGGTTACCACTTTCTTTGGACGACTAGCACCTCCACCCATTGCCTTCAATCTCTCTCATCCGCCAAATCAACTAGAACCAAACAGTAGATATAGTCTATAAAAATCTTTAGTCCAGTCAAATTATACAACAAAAATTTCCTTCCAAAAGGTGAAGTATCTGTAATTTTTTAATATGTCATAGTAGTGGCCTAGGCCACAAATATATAAGACATATCCAATTTTGCAGAAACAAAAGCCTTGTGCAAGCAGAGTTACAGTTAAAAACGTCGACATTTTTGGCTTTTGCTTAAAATCTTTGTTCTTGTGCATCAGAGAGCAAGTATAGTTATTATCAATATTCTAGTCTAGAAGACAAACTTTACTAAAACTTATTAAAACTTATGTATTTATAATTTTTAACTTTCTCATACAAAGAGAAAGTATTGTGATGGCGCGAAAATTCGATTTTGATGAATTTACATTTTTTTAAGGTCCCCTGATTCCAAGAAAGTGGTTTTTAAAAAAAATTCTGCCTGCAGTCTGAGGAACCTAAACTACTGGGCCGATTTTGACGAAATTTGGCATACATGTTTAGAAAAATCATACCCCGAGGCAATATCGAGAAATCGATTTTAGTTCCAAATTTAGGGGCGCTACCCCGAATCTTACGATATAAACCGTTTTCCCGGGAAAAATCTAGTTCCTAAGAAGGCCTTCCCGAGTTCGATTCCCCGCCGAGTAGAAGTTATTTTATGATAAATTTTGATAAAATGTTCAATAATAATTAATACGAAAATTAATTAATGGAAAACACTGGGCTCAGTAAATTATGAACTCGTATTTGAGAAAGTTTGTCTGAGTTGTCTCGGGCCGATTTTTTCTTTTTAAAAACTTTTAGATATGATTAAAATTAAATGGATGTGGCGATCTTCGAATAGCAGTGTCACAGTTGGTATTACTAAAAAAATATATGTGTGAGGCTCTCACGCAATAGAAGTGAAACTTAAAGTTCTAGAATGCATTGCTCTTTCATTTTTTGACGAATTTATTGTTTCCGGATTAAGAAATGGTAATAGGAAATTTACTTGAAAAAAAATATTGCTACGCTAAGGCAACCACATTTATTCCAATAAAAATAAATGTTTGTTTTGATTTGCTGGTCTTTAAATAGATAAAAACAATTAATCTGTAAAAATGCTACACTTGGACGAGTCTCGAATCGCAAACTTCGTTACACGGTGTCCCTATATGAAAAAATTCACTCTACCGCCGCCAAAGAAGTTTCCCTTCAAAAAAAAAAAATATTTTTTTGTAAAAAAAAATGTCCCAAATAATAGGCAAATATTGAAACGTTTTCAGAAAAATTTCAAATTGAAATTTTATCTAACCTACAAAGCAGTGATATATGAAAAATTGTTTACAAAATCTGGAAGCATTCCCATAACATCCGGTTTCGCCAAAATGTGTAGGTATATTTATATTTTTTAAAGCATTAGTCATTAGTAGCAGACTTCCTACATGCAACAAAATATGCTTAAAAATCTTAAAAGGAATGAGATGAGAAGTGTTATATGAAGAAAAGAAAAAAATGCCTGGTCAGGTTTGCTGAACCAGACAAAATAGTAAAGAACTCAAATCTAAACAAAGATTAAATAATCCGAATTAAAATAATAACAATGACAACTACTGATTATTTTTTATATAATTAAAGGATTAAACAAGAGTACTTTTAAAGATAGGTGTTAAGTAAAAATAAACTCCATGTGCAAGCGAGCCAATGGACGCAGAAGTTTAAATTTAATTTATTTTAAATAAATTAATAACCACTTATAACTGCTGGACGGTAGTCAGCATTTTTAATTAAAATAAAAAGATCGATAGTAGAAAGATGGCACCTTATTTTGATAAAAAATAAAATAGATAATAAAAAGATGGCACCTAATTTATACAAAAGGAAAACGATGTGATAACTTTATATTATATAGATATACTGAATGGTATGGTCCATAGGAACTTCTTTGTAAGTGTGTGTGTGTGTTAAGTCCAAGTTTAATAAACATGATGAAATAATAGGAAATTTCTTAAAATGTGAGACATTTTGAAGATAATGGAGAGAGATATATATATTTTTTATTCTACAGAAGGACTTAATGTAAGTGTTACCTTGGATCGTGTGAATGCTGTTTGAATCAGTGGCGACGAGGAGCGAGTCGAGACATAGCAAACTGAAGAATCACTGGACGCCACTTCTAATCAGATCGTTGGCGTCACTCCCACAATACCTTGAAACTCTTTGTGCGCCACTCACAGACTTTATCTCCCCACTTCGCCACTCATGTTTCAGACCTTCTTCGGCGTCGACTTTACCTGGAGATGATGCATCTCGGTTGCTTACAATTTTAATTGTTTTTAAAATTATTCACAGGTAAAAAGTAGCGGCATTCGAAATAATGTAAGGATTGTGAATCAGAGTTCCCACGCTAAAGGATACATCTTGTTAGCCTAGTCTATATTCAAAAGATATATTAAATACACAGCTGACGACCTTGCAGCTAGAATAATATTAGTTTCCGAACTTAAGGCTCTGAGATAGAAATCCTAGATCTTGATGGTCTACAATTAGAATTTACTCTGACAGCGTGGGAAAATAAAAAATAAAGGGGGGAATAATCCAATAAGAACTCGAAATTTGTATATGTCTAGATGGTAGGACAGAACAGGCAAACAAAAATGTCACTGGGAAATCGCCTAGTGACTTTATTTTTTTAGGATAGCCAATCTGAGCTGTTAAAGTAAACGCTAATTGTAAGACCAGTATAACAAAATATTTTCGATTGATACTTTAACATTAAAATTAACTTATAATATTCTGGCCTTTATTCTAATATTTAATATAAATAAAACGTAACCCCACGGTTTGGCTCCATAAATCATATTTAATGTCTTTTTATTCTCATGTTCGTGTTATATTATCAATTTTAATTTAAAATTTCAAAAAAGAGAAATTGGTAGTTGAGAAAATAAACTTGTATATCTAGAACCCGGGCTTACATTTTTTTTTGGTTAAACGGTTCATTCTTTAGTAAAGTTGTAGAAAGGACAACCAAGTTGTACCACCACGGACAACCAAATAATAGCTACACTCTCCGACTTTTACTGCTGCTATAGGTAGGAAAAAGGAAACCTATAAGACAATAAAAAAATATCAACAAAAATATAAACCAGTAGGTAATTGGGATTTCTCCAAACCCCCCAAATCAAAGTTATATTGATACCACAAAACAAAATCATAAAAGGCCAAACTGAACAATTATTCACGTATTTAAAATGCACTTGCTAATAGAAAATTGACCCAAATTACAACCAATTGTTGTGTAAAAAATCTAAATTACCGTACTGATCTAAATTAAATTAGTTCTTGGGTTGAACTTGTAGTGTATTGACCTGTGATGTGAATGTTTTCTTTATTGTGGAAATGTCATAAATAAATCAGTTCATGTTTATCCGTCATCCGAGTGATTTCTTTCTATGACTTATAGATATAAAAGAACTGTCACAGTTTATTTCCATCAATTCAAGCCGACGCGACGCCGAGAGAGTCGAGAGCTCCTTCCTATCCCATAAATGGGCAAGACAAGAAATAATTTTTAAAAAAACACCTTTTTTTCATTGATATGACTAAAGAAACATTAAATTAAGGAAGAAATCAACTTTTCGCCGATAAAACTCACACTTTTTATTGAATATTATTTATTTATTTATTTGTAGAACCTTTCTTTAAAAACTTATATGTAAATCTATAATGTACAATTCCGGAGAGTGTTTGACTAACATCAAGTTATCTTTTGGTGCCTGTAAAAGATATGTGGTCGGCTAAGTTCGTCAATGCTTGGCAGTTCGGCTAAGCTTGGCAATAGGTATTTGAAAAAAAAAAAAAAAAAAAAAAAAAAAAAACCGGCGGAGAGCGGCCATATTGGTGAAAATGAGATTTTTATGATCCTGAGTACAAAATCAGTCAGTAGACCAAAAATCAAGTTGATGTTAGCTTTTCACTTGACAGGCTACTACTCTTATTTTGAGTAATAATTGAATAACTAACCTATCAAGTGACAAGCTAAAATCAACTTGATATATTTTGTCTACTATAACTAACAGTACTCAGGATCATACTGATATTCAAGAAATACTCCTTAGTATAAATACTGTGTCAAAGGCGCTGAGCGGCAAGGCATATCAATGTATTGCCTATATCTGCGCCCCCCCCCCCCCCCCCCCCCAATAAGCCCGCGGCCTAGGGGTAAAAATCCGGCACTGATAAGGGGGGTGACACACTTCACCACCTGGGTGGCGCTACCCGGTCGTCAATGATAATAGATGGAACCTGTCACACGAGGTGGCGCCACTACACGGTCGACCGTCCGACGGTCTAGCCACCACCCACAGGTGGCGCCACCGGGTCAACCCATTGTTTTCAATTGAGCCTGTCACACGTCGCTACCCAAGTCACGCCACTCAGCCCCTACTCCTTCAATCAAATTGCTGCATCCCTCATATAAGTGGGTGGCGGGAGCAAGTGGCATCAACCAGGTGGGCGCTACCCGGGTGGCGAAGTGTGTCACTAGCCTAACTCATCTGACTTTGAAGATGTTTGGATGGCTTAATAAATACATCAAGCAGGAGTAGGTAAGCGTAAATAAATAAAATATATACATAATACGCATTTATTATTACAAACTAAATTTACACATAAATTAACAAGAATGTTAAAGTGACAGATGTATGAAGGTATGAGTTAGTAAAGATGAAAATGATTGAAAGCCATCTGCAGAGTCATCAACAAGTAGACGCTGGTCATCATCTAATATATACAAACACAACAAAACTAAATGTATTTATCATTTATATAATGTAAGGGGAGAGTGTGTACCATGTCCCATTTTATGTATACGAGTGTATCATGAAAACGCCAGTTTTCAGAATAAGAATTATCTGATTTCTCTAACCTAATATAACTTGTGACCCCTTTCAAAGATAGTTATCGATGCCCATAGTAATATTTATTTTTAAACTCTAATTTTAAAGAAAGAAAATAATTTTATCATAATTATTATCACTACGTATCAAGCACAAGTAAAAATTAAGAAAACAAACGGGAAATGTATTTCCTCAAGGTATTATATAAAGACGACTATAAAAAAAATCAGTAGAATATGTACATAGGATCATTATAATATATAAGTAGGATTCTTTTATTTTAAGGGGTGTATTTCCTCGGATTTACCGTACGGACCCCTAAAAATAACAAGTTACATAGCTGAGCACGGTATTCCAGTTGGTTAGTATTAATGATAATATTATTAGCTAGCAGTTATAATAATAGAAATTAATAAGAAAAAAGACCAGTCATGAAGCATGGCATAATGAGCGAATTATCAAAGAAATCTGCGTATATTTTGGTGCGGAAAATTTTGGTTTAGAATTTGGATAGGTGAAAAAAGAAATTTGGTAAACAGGGGTAATAAAGTCAAAATAGTATATACCCTTCAAGATGCTTGTCTTTAGAAAGTTCTATAAGAATACAGTAATTGTTGTTATGCATACACTTTTGTCATATTTTCATATTATAAGAGGGGGGTAAAATGGAAAAGCACGTTTTTATGCTATTTTTGACCCTAAATTGTCAAAATTTGACCCCTAAATGGACTCCCAATATGTTGGCTAACAAGCTCATCCTTTCTTTTGATATTATTGACATTTTAAAATTTGTTTGAATTCTTTAAGTGCATCCTAGGGTGAGATATCATCTGGAGTGACACATACATATGTATACATACATACATACAACATACATAAAAAAAGTTTTTAATTTCAGGAATCGATTAAGAATGGTCTAAAACGGATTTCCATGGAGATAATTTTCAAACATTTTGAAGCCATTGCAATAGCTTAATTTTCTTCGAAAATTCGCTAAAAATGAACAAGTCAAAGAAAGTACCGTGGCGAATAATGAGTAGTTTGGTCTGATGTCCAAGTAGCAGCAAGTTATTACAGGAGGACGGAGTGTCCTGGCCATCATTATCCTGAGTGATCTCTTCATTCCTTCAGGCCAGTCGTACCAGTTAGTCAAGTATAGTTCCTCTCTCACCTTCTCTCCCTGATATAACATAACCATAACAATCACTTCCAGCCTTTAAACAATATTCATATATTTCATGGCTTATATTTTCATATTGATATTTCCATGGATTTCCATGTTGGTATCAACCATGAATAAAGCAAAGTTGAAAAATCACTAAATTTTACTTTATTTGGGCTTTGGTAGCTTAAAGTTAAATTTTCTAGAGCTATTTGCCCATATTAAAAAAAGTAATAGATTAAATTAGAAGTTGAGTAATTCCTTATACAAACGATGGTGTTCATTGGAATCTTTGAAACAGCCTAGAATATTCATAGATTTAAAAAAATATGATTTGAGGTTCAAGTGAACATTTTGCAAAAGTTAATATTTTGTACGTATATCCAGAATAAGTCCTAAAACTTCGATATGTTAGAAGGATATAGGTGTTAAAAGAAAGGACGTCATCGAGTCACCAATGAATACCCCAATGCAAACTTACTACATACCATCCACAAACCACGGGATGTGCCAAAACAAAACACCAAGTTACTGGTCCTATAGACATAATATGCCCCTTAAATTTCCTCGGTTACTATATTTTATTACTATATTCCGGATACAAACTGTTTTTGAGTGAAGCACGTGTATTGCGGGTTTAATATAACCGAGGGAATTTAAGGGGCATTTTTTTTCTTTAAGAATTCGTGAAAACAAAACTACCTCCTGTGCTCTTCTACATCCTTGATACAAAGTAACAATTTATATTTGGAGTATTTTTAGGAAATTTATTTAAGGGCAAGGAAGAAATAGTGTTATAACTGGGATGTCAAGAAAGTGGTTACATGTTGCTGATTTTAAATATTTGCCGGGCCTTCAAATCAAAACATGTACTGGGCCATAGGATTGTTTGCACTTGCACTCTATGTATTCAACTTATTTAAGGGATCATTATTATCCAACAGCACTTCTAAGTAGGTCATAATAATTCAATAACACCCTCAGGAATCTTCTATACAGACGTTTCCTAATAAAATGGGTCTTGTATCTTTTACTTCCTAGGTTATTTGCTCAACAACCATAATTTGCAACCTTCGCCATGTGAAGGATATTTACTGTTTACTTTCTGATGGAGGACACGGTGTAGAGCGGAATGTCAAGGGTACAGTGTACAGTAGTACAGTGACGTCATCACGAGGTAAGCAGTTAAGTGATCCTAGCGGACAAATATGATACTTTTAGTTCCTTAGTGAGTTGACATCATTGTAATTTTCGATTTAAGCTAATTTACAACAAATTCTTCAAAAAATATATATATTTATGCCCCTTAAATATCCTCGGTTATATTAAACCCGTAATACACGTGCTTCACTCAAAAACAATTTAAATATAGCAATATGCAGGAGGTAGTTCGATTTTCACAAATTCTTAAAAAGTACCTTAAATTTCATCGGTTATATTAAACCCGCAATACACGTGCATCTCAAAACCATTTTGTATCCGGAATATAGCAATATGCAGGAGGTAGTTCGATTTTCACAAATACTTAAAAAGCCCCTTAAATTCCATCAGTTATATTAAACCCGCAATACACGTGCATCTCAAAACCATTTTGTATCCGGAATATAGCAATATGCAGGAGGTAGTTCGATTTTCACAAATACTTAAAAAGCCCCTTAAATTCCATCAGTTATATTAAACCCGCAATACACGTAAATTTCTCAAAACCAATTTGTATCCGGAATATAGCAAGGTGCAGGAGGTAGTTTGGTTTTCACGATTTTTTGTCTTCTGATACGTGTATTGCTGGTTTAATATAGTCAAGGAAATTTAAGGTTTTTTTTTAAGAATTCGTTAAAATCGAACTACCTCCTGTATCTTGCTATATTCCGGATACAAAATGGTTTTGGGAGATACACGTGTATTGCGGGTTTAATATAACCGAGGGAATTTAAGGGACTTTTTTTTTCTTTAATAATTCGTGAAAATTGAACTACCTCCTGCATCTTGCTATATTCCGAATACAAATTGTTTTTGAGAGAATCACGTGTATTGCGGGTTTAATATAACCGAGGGAATTTAAGGGGAATTTTTTTTCTTTAATAATTCGTGAAAATTGAACTACCTCCTGCATCTTGCTTTATTCCGGATACAAATTGTTTTTGACAGAAGCACGTGTATTGCGGGTTTAATATAACCGAGGGAATTTAAGGGGAATTTTTTTTCTTTAATAATTCGTGAAAATTGAACTACCTCCTGCATCTTGCTTTATTCCGGATACAAATTGTTTTTGACAGAAGCACGTGTATTGCGGGTTTAATATAACCGAGGGAATTTAAGGGGAATTTTTTTTCTTTAAGAATTCGTGAAAACAAAACTACCTCCTGTGCTCTTCTACATCCTTGATACAAAGTAACAATTTATATTTGGAGTATTTTTAGGAAATTTATTTATGGGTAAGAAAGAAATAGTATTTTAACTGGGATGCCGAGAAAGGGGTTACATGTTGCTGATTTTAAATATTTGCCGGGCCTTCAAAACATGTACTGGATGATAGGATTTGTTTGCTCTCTATGTATTATACTTATTTAAGGGATCATTATTATCCAACAGCACTACTAAGTAGCTCATAATAATTCAATAACACCCTCAGGTATCTTCTGTACAGACGTTTCCTGTTATAATGGGTCTTGTATTTTGTAGATTATTAGATTACTTCCTAGATTATTTGCTCAACAACCATAATTTACCACCTTCCCTGCATTGAAGGATTTTTACTGTTTATTTTCTGATGGAGGAGACGTTGTAGAGCGGAATATCAAGGGTACAGTAGTACAGTGACGTCATCACGAGGTAAGCAGTTAAGTTATCCTAGCGGACAAATGTGATACTTTTAGTTCTTTAGTGAGTTTAAAACAAATAATATACAAATATATATGCCACGCCTATAGATTATATCCTCTGGACAAGATTCGTACTACGGAGGAATGATTTAAACCTTAAATACATAATTTATATTATTAAATAATAAGGAAGAAATTGGAATAAAAATACGCTCTTCCACTGGGAAGATAGTCGCAAAAAAACTAAAATGGAAACAGCAAATTTGATATTATCTGGTTGCTCTATATAATAAAGTAAATATCTCACCAGAGTCTTTATCTGTTGCCCAGCGAAACAAATTAACCAGATGAAGGATCCTTTCATAATTAGAAAACCTATCAACACAATTTTTAGCGACAACTCCTTATCTTTAACCTGAAATTAAAAACCATTATTGCATAATTAAAACCAAAATGGCATTGGTTTATATAGAAAAACATGTTAGATAAATGAGCTGAAGTTGATGAATTAACTTACAATATTTATAAAATTGGAAAACTGAACTGATAAGTTTATTGTTAAAGAATCACAATGGCTGATTTTTCATTCAGACTGGTTTCTACCACTTAAGTCAGTCGTCACTAATTAACTGTCATCATAAAGTGCTAAAAATTATCTGTATTTAATTATTATTAATAATTAACTTTTGTTTTTTTTTATGTGTGAATTTTATTTTCTATAAAGACATAGAAGAGGAGGACACCGAGGAAACTGGTTGCATTAAGTCAGGTGCCTCCAAACTTCGGCCAGCGGACCAGATCCGGTCCTCGAGGAGTTTTCATCCGGTCTGCCGCGTCACAAAAGTTAACAAATGAATCTAAACAATGAAAACTTATAAGTTCCTCGAAATCTAATGCCATTTTAAATGTCAAAAAAGATCAGTACGAGCCTAATGCTGGTTATATTTGGCCGTAATGGATAGTGCTTATCCGGATATTCCCTACCGTTGTGAAGTCCGATGGCTGAGTGTTAATTACTGCTTATTATTCGGCCTGCTTTGGACCATCCTATCCAGATCCCTTCAACCAAACAGATTGGAGATCCCTGCATTAAGTAATAAACCATCTGGTTTAATTAGAACACGATCTATTGAAACCAGATGACAAAATAAAAATAACACAAGTAATCTCGTTGCGTTAATCTTTAGTTTCATGCTTTGAACAAAAACGTAAGGGCCATTGATGTAACACCCTTCAACATACATCTTCAACACCATCAATTATCATTCATAATTTCTTCCATACATCTACTTAACACAGTTCGAATGGCTTTCGCAAATCATCCTCAAGGATCTACTGAGACGTCAGAGGACCACCTTCATCCCATTTTAGGATGGGATGCATCTGGATCGGTGGGACCTTTTTAGTGGCGCACCCATAGAAGGGGGCTGAATAGGCTTGAAGGGTAAAATATTCTAAAAAAAAAAAAGTAATCATAGTGGATATAAAATGGAATAACTTGGATAATATCATGATTTACTTACAGTGACAAGAAGAGAGCCTGTTGCTGCCATAATGAGTGAATCCAAACCCAATATAACAGTTAGCGGTACGCAGGATATTGCCTGAACACACTCCTGTAACCTAAACACACCTGTTACTTGCTTTCATAATCAATGAACAATAACAACTAAATCATTGGACGAGCGTATTAAGTTCTTCATTTCAGTGACTCATTGAACGAGCGTAGTGAATTCTTTATTTCAGAGACTTATTGAACGGGCAGTGTGTTCTTCATTTCAGAGACTTGGTATATTAAAGGTTTGTGTGTTTGTTTGTTAGTTTGCCTAATGATAACTGGCGTAAAAATTGACAGATATGAACGAAATTCGGAAAACAGTTGTATTTCTGGCAACTGTGTAGCATTTAGAAATTTTACACCCTATATTATACATAGTTTTAAAGGTCTTGAAGTGTAGGAAAAGAAAATGTAACTATTCAAATTTCACACCCAATATTTTCAAGATATTAGCATATCACAGGTAATTTCTATGATCTTTTATAAGACGATTTTTTTCTGGTAGCTTTATTGATAACAAATATGGCTTAAAGTGCAAATTTTCTACGCAAGTGCGCCGCATCATTATTAGTACTAATTAATAGCGAACTAAAATTATGAGTTAATTTTTGGTGTCTCCAAGAATGTGGCCGGAAATGTTTGTCTGGGTGACACAGCTTGTCCATAAGCTGTTGAAACCGGTAGAGAGCGGCCATTCCCACCTATTATAAAAGTTAAAAGTTCACTGTGATGAAAAGTCCACACAATAGCTATTGTGTGGACTTTTCATGATCCTAGGAACAAAATTAGTTAAACCAAAAATCATTTTGAAGTTAGTTACTTGATGACAACTTTATTTGAATAACTAACCAATCTGTAACAAGCTAACTTCATCTTGATTTTTAGATCATGAAAATCACAGTATCCACTAAAATGGTGTACCCAAATAATATTTCATTTAATTTAAAAAATGAAAACAGCTTTTCCAACTAGGAAATCATTTTTAAAATTTGAAAAAAAAGTATAAAAAAAAATTATCTACTCACGGCAGCAAAATAAAGCATTACTTAACTGTTTTTAGGACAGTACTATTTCGCTGATTTGTCATTAAAAAAACAGGCAGGAAAGTAATTGAAACAGTCAGGGAAATATTTCCCTGCTTATATAGGCAGGAAAAGTACAGTGTTTACCAGTGGGTGTCATAACATCTGTTTTTGTTAGTGTTTTGTTAGTTTCATTTTCATCTGTGTTATTTTATTTTAGTTTTATAATTGTTTTATTACAAAGTAATGTTATATAGTCCAGGAGATATAATATAGTCCAGCGTGCAAAAAAGTGTCTCACTAACATCAAGCTAGAATTATGTGTATATAAGTAAATCTTTTAGTGCCATTTAAGAATATATGATCGGCTAAGTTCGTCTGCGGAACATAGCTTGGCAATAGGCATTTGAAAAAAACAAACCGGTGGAGAGTGGCTATGTATGAAGAAGACTTTAGGGTGGTATGTGAAGCAAGAAAACAAAACTAACCTGAGGATTGTTCTATGATGGTCCATTATATGTTTGAAGCATCTTGTTAAACATACGACGAACTCCGGATCTCTGTATAGGTCCAACGTGTTCTGACCGGAGCTCGGGGGTCGTCCGTCCCACTTCTTGTAGAACTCGATAGTAGAGTCTTCGTGGAGCGAGGCGACGGAACTCACCAGCACCTTATACTCAGATATCAATAAATTGTAAATATATGCAAATGTAGGCACGTTCGTGATCATCTGGACGCAGATAGCGAAGCCTGCATACATTTCGAAAACGTAGCTTGTTAAAAATCCAATAACATTATGAGTGTTAAATGGAAACGTTAGAGAAATCGGAAGAGCGATAGAGTTGTAGAAAACGTAGCTGTAGATTGGACTCCCGATGAAAAACAAAAACCAGGTACTCGAGATCATATAAGGCCAGAATTTCGCGAAAGTTTTAAAAATCATTCGACTATCACTCGACATTCTATCGTATCGATCCGTTCTTTCCCGTTTTAAAAGATTTTCACCGAATCTAACAGTTTTCCGTCGATTAATCAAAGCTTGAACGTGTAACGTGAACGCCACCAAGATAAAAGCGGAAAAATTAACAACGATGTACAAATCTAATAACTCGTTCCGACGGAATTTCAGAGTCAACGCAGTCAGTACAAATAAAATTAATTTGGTCACGATCAAGCTCAAATTATAAACGACTGCTCCTAGAATAAAATCCGGTTCTCTTCTCATAAATGAACCGGAAAAATAAATTTTATTGCCCATTTTATTTTTGAAAAAAAGGTAAAAATCATTTTCGGAATCCTTGTCGCCTTTAAAAGATTCGCTTATTGCTTTACTCAAAATATACTTAAACTTTTTCAACATTTTTCTTTTATTTTTTCAGATAAATTTCACCGGAGTAGTTCAAATTTTCAACTCTTAAATTGTTCCTAACTAACTCTATAACATGTAAAACCGAAGTATGAACAAGATGAAATTCAATACTATACTGTGTTTCATAAATATGATAATACATCATTTTATTCTTTCTTCTTGATTTTAACATGCAATCCTTTTAATTAAAAAAAAAAAAAATGTACCGGAGAAGAAAATAAATTAGACACGCGAACAGTTAAAAAAGTTGTTGAAAAATTAATAAATAGTTAATGTCAATTGATTTTACAACTACATTAAACCAACATACAAATATTGTGTAGAATCAAAGTTATCCAACAAAACGAAAAAAGTCGTGGTTTTTTTTAAAAGAGTATTTAAACACGCTTAAAAATTGGCAGTTATTGATTTTATATATCAAAACAAAAATGTTGTTTAAAACTGCTATTTTCTTTTACTTGCTTCTTTTGCGTTTGTTCTTAATATTATCATATATATGTGATTAATATAGGTATTGTTTACATTTTAATGGGGTTTTCTTTAAAAACTCTTTTTTGGGTTATCTAATTAAACTTGTTTTATCTGAAATGGAAAAATTAAAACTGTTTTGTGACTGTCCCAACTTATATTATATGTTTAGTTTTTAATTATAAATATCGAGAAAAATGAAAATAAGATGTGAAAGGAACATTTCTTGCTACAAATCCTTGTTGAAAAATGTTTGAAAAATTACTCTAAAACAGACTCACTATTCTGACACTGGAAACTTACAATATGATTTTGAATGAAGTGAACAGACAAAATTTGTCTTTCGAAAACCCCTATTCAATACTTGATAAATAAGAGCGTTGATGGAGCCATCTTAATAAATACTTTTCTTAATAAATACGTCAGTCTCCGACATCAAATGACTTGCCCACAACATATTTTTTATAATGTAACACTAGTTCTTTCATAATCGACACTGATGATGGCTTTATAAAAGCCGAAAGCTGCTGAGATAAATAAGCAAGTATTATTTTCCGTAGAGAGACTGTTTCTATTCAATAGTTACATACCCGCATGAAAACAGAATTGATACATGCGCAGTAGATATGCTAACTAGAGATATGATAACCTGACTTAACTATAACTAGTCTGGGAGTTTATAGTTAGGAAGTTATAGTAGAGGTTTTCAAAATTGTTGTGAAAACTCATGGAAACTTAGTATACCTAAGTGACGAATGAAACGATTCTACGTTTTGGAATTTGTTTCATAAAAGAAATCAGCAATTCTAGTTCTTACTAGTCAATATAGGTTTTATCTAAAACGCTTTGACAAAACTAGTTGTGACTAGGAAATTCTAGTTTTAAATTTGGGTTTACCGGTAACATATAAACTGATTGCATAAGTCGATTATAAGGTTTAAACAGCAGATTTAAACACTAACCCGTGACATCCATTACATTATAGTTAGATACATTTTTTGGTATCATTTAATATTATTATTACATTTTAATTGACAATTATAATCCACATTGCATCGTGATATCGTAATATAATTACTTATTCATTGCAATTATCATAATAAATTAACCAGTCAAGAATGATATTATAGCATGTAAGTTGTACTCATCATGTGACTACTTTGGTATTCCTCGGCGGTTCGACTCACTTCGTCCTTGCATACCTCTTCTGCAATACTGGCATAGTAAAATAAACCAAAATATGCACCAGGTTAAGCATTCACAATAAAGTAAACAAACAATTACAGATTCAAACTGCAGCTCTCCTCCTCATCCCGTCTCTTGCACAACAATGATAACTAATAACTATAGACATCAGGATCAGAGTAATCTAGTATCAAAAACATACAACTCTACGCCTTTATAATCCAAATAATTGACTTTTTAATTAAACTCACTTCAAGAGTTTTAATATTAAAATAGTAACTAACTCTCGTGGAGGGCCTGCCAAAGGGGTTGTACAACTTCATTAGCTGCATACAACTTCAAACCTTATAATTGTCATACACAACCAGTTAGTCACCACTACATAAGCAGCAACCCATTTATGCAGTGATGCTAGGTGAACACCGAGCGGGGGGCCAATCCGGACTTAACTCAGAGAAGCGGTCACCTGTCCAAATGGTGACCACGCCTGATACTCCTTAACTTTATTGATAGGACAGTCCACGCTCTCCTATCTGAGCTACCGAGGCTCCCAGCCTCAATAATTAAGCCACTAATATCGGCTTCAATTTCTTGGCTAGTAGAGAGGAGTAACAGTTTAAAGAAGATGTATGGAATGTTCAGCACTTCTATAGATTGTTACTCCCCTTATAAAAAAACAGAGGGGGAGTATCAATCTAAAGAAGGTGTACGCGTGTACGGAATGATCTTCTTTAGACTGTTACTCCCCTTATCCAAAGAGAAGTGTGATATTCCTTTGTCCCAAAGTACATTGGACTAAACATCCCTTTTTCTTAATAGATATTTAGTCAAAGTCGCATTTTTATTCTAAAACAACATAGGGGAGTAACAATCTAAAGAAGTACCGAATGTTCTTCTTTAGATTGTTAAATCCCATATGTTTTTTTACAATATAAATTACTGACTAAATAACTATGAAGACAAAGGTATGTTTAGTCCAATGTACTTTGGGACAAAGGAATATGACACTTCTGTCTTTATAAGGGGAGTAACAGTCTAAAGAAGAACATTACAAACACCTTCTTTAGATTGTTACTCCCCTCTTTTTTTTTTAAGAAGGGGAGTAACAACCTAAAGAAGTGCCACCGAATGTTTACTTTTCACTCGGAAAAAAATTCATTAAAACTCTCTGGCGAAATTATACTATCTGAAAGAAAATATAAGGTATTTAGGAATGACTCTAGACACAAGACTCTCGTTGCCACTTATCGTGTTATATGAGGAGAGCGTTTTTATACTATGTAGCGCATTCAAATACAAAAAAGCTTGATAATATGTCTTTGTCAAACGATAAAGTAAACAAATTACATCTTTATTTAAACTGGAAAACGAGGGAGCTGAAAATTAGTTAAGTAGTTAGTAGATCAGGTTTCGGAAGCTTCAATCGAGGGCTTCTTACTGATTTTCTGCGATGCGGACGAGGACCGGGTTTTTTCCGATTGAGATTGAATCGAGGAGCTGTTAGTTTGAGAGACGGTAAAGGAAGACGATCTGTTGCCGGATTCCGCGTCCCCCCCACTGTTTTCCGATTTGTTCCTACTGGAGCTGTGGTCTGCTTTCATCAGATCTTCCAGGTTCTTCCTCGTGTCCAGACTCGGTTGGGACGGATGTTGAGTCCTGATCTCTGCGGAACATTCCTGTTCAGGTCCTTGGTGTGGCCATTCTCCGCAACTCCCAACAGCACTATCCCCGTCGAATTCTTTGACTCCTGAAATATTTTAATATATTATGATAAGTAAGGCTGGAGAACCTAAGAAGTCTATCTTCAAGACGATGCTCGAAATGCCTGAGGAAATGCTCCAATGACAGACAAAGCTTTATTTTTCTATCGGTAAGTATGTTTAAAGTATATATTCATATATATATATATATATATATATATATATATATATATATATATATATATATATATATATATATATATATATAATATTTAATGAGGATACCTCGTTTTTTAAGTCTGTACTGTATTTCACAGCTAAGCTGCCTCAGCTGCTCTAATAGTATCTTAAGAGAGTCTTCAGATATAGCGAGTTTCTTGTTAGTTTCCACTCCAGCCAGTTTCTGTTTCCATATAGGATCTGTTTTGATAAGAAGATCTACTAGCTTATCAAGACTTAACTGTGCTAAACTCTTGGAGGTAAGAGATTTGTCTTGAGTGTGTTTCGTGCCGAAAATACTTTCGTTAGAAGATATTTGGTTGACTTCACCGATCTGACTTCCAATTTCACTTTCAGCCGTCCTCCTTTTTTCTGCCCCATCCATCTCGTCCTTAAAACAAACTTCGATTGATTAGGGTAAACTCACTCATTATTGGCTTTTATAAGAGCAAATTTTACCTTAGAATGGTAGTAATCACTAAATTATCTTAAATTTTATTTTGTTATATAGCTCAAACTGTTCCTTTAGAACTTATCTAATATAACATTTAAAAGCATAACTATATTTTATTTGGAAAAAAATGACGATTTAACTCAAACGCTGCTTGATCCAATTGTTGGCACCCTTTAGTCCAGTGCTGTTAAAATTTAAAATATATTTGTTAAATGCATCAACTAAGGTGGGAAGAGGTGTTTAGAGCCACAATGCTGCATTGCTGGGCCATGATAATAACTAAAACTGATTAATACCTTCTTGTGTCTTCCAGTGCACTCTATCTGTAAAATACTATAACATACTTTTCAAGAATGGATGAAGCAACAATTACAGGTCAATGAAACTGTTGTTTTTTATTTATAGTACAGTAAAATTAGGCTCCAATCCAAACATCCAAAAAGAAAGTTCTACCTCACGCCAAATTGTTCTATACCCTCCTCGTAGTAAGCGATAAAAAATTGCACGTCCTAGAGCGTCGGGTTAGGTGGGGAGGGGGTGAAAAAGGGAGTAAAAGGGTATGTTAAATCGTTTTTCGCAAATATCTCGAAAACTATGAGGTTTAGCGCTAACTTTGTTATATGAAAAATTAATCTACATCAAATTTTGAATAAAAACGGTTTTATGCATTTTTGTGGTGAAGTAAACGATTACGGAGTTATGGAAGGATAAAAATATCAATATTTTCCAGTTTTTTTTAGAACTTCCCGAAAAAACTTGAAGAATAGTAATAGGACCAATTAGGGTAGTGTGAGCCTAAGTTTGTTGCTTCGAAATATCTGTCCAAATACCTGTGTAATACCTGCGTAATACGTGAAGAACTGAAAAAAAGTTCAGACTTTTTTTTAGTTTTTGCCATATAATCCGTAAACTATGTGTTTTTCGGTATTATCCGTTAGTAATATTTTTAAAGTACAGTAAATTTGCAGCAGCATAAGCCCAACTTCAGCTCTACACAACTAATAATTTCCGAGATATGACACGTCAAAAATTGTCAATTGTTTGAAAAAAAAAAAAAAAAAGAAAAAAAAATGTATTGCTCTTGTTTTGGGCTGAATATTGTCATAAGACCGCTCACTTAGGAGAAAAGTCATAAGAAATAAAGTTGTAGTAAATTTAATTGGCTTCCTTATGCGTCCAACTGTCTGTACGTCGAATAGTTACCGAGATATGACTCTTCAAAAATTGGCAGTTTTTTCCTAAAAATGGAAATTTTAAGTATTGCTATCGTTTCGGGTAATATCAGCATAAATTCTCTCACCTAAGAAAAAAGTCATAAGAAACGAAATTGTAGTAAATTTATTTGGCTTTTATACAATCACAAAATGAAGCCTGTAGAAAAAATAGTTCTCTAGTAATCGTAAAAAAACAACTTTTTTTTAAAGAAAAGAACCTAAACCACTTCTAATAACAAGTTTTGGGCATTCGACGAAAGAAAAATGCATAGAATCATGTATAAAGGTACAAGTGTAATTAATTACATGTACTCACTTTCATATTAAAAAGTATTAGTAATCAATAATTGAAAGCGCTTAACGCATTTGTTTTTCGAGGGTCCTGGTTAATTGGTTGATGACGATCGTACTCCGGGTCTGAAGACTCCTAGCAGGGGCAAACGTGCAAGCTCCACCTTCTCGTTGGTTGCTGATTTGACGAACAGGCGGAACTAAAGGCCGTGTAGGGTGTCGATGGATGTCTCTTCTCCGTACAGAGCGTCCAGAAACTTCTCTCCAGCTTCGTGACTGACATCTGGGAGGAGAAACATAGAGGCATGGTCCATCAGGTTTCGGTTTTTTTAAAAAACCTCCACAATTCCATTTTTTCCTCTCACCAGAAAAGCGCAACACTTTGCTGAGGTGGTGTCGCCTCCGATGAATGCTTAGAAGAAGATTTCGAATCCGGGCGGAAGAAGGGCGGATTCAATTTCTCCACGACTGAAAAAGTGAGTGCATTCTGCCCCTGCTAGGGTTGTCCCTTCAGTTCCAGAATACGATCGTCATCAACCAGGAACCTCGAAAAAAAAATACGTTAAACGCTTTCAATTATTGATTACTTATGATTTTTAATATACTTTCCACCTTTAAACATGATTCTATACATTTTTCTTTCGTCGAATGCCAAAAGTGTTATTAGAAGTGATTTAGGTTCATTTATTAAAAACTAAATTTTTCGTTTTCTTGTTTTTGTTTTACGTTTGCAAGAGAACTATTTTGTCTACAGACCCCATGTTGTGCTTGTATGAAGGCCAAATAAATTTACTACAACTTCGTTTCTTATGACTTTTCTCGCAGGTGAGCGGTTTTATGCCGATATTCAGCCCTAAACGAAAGCAATACTTAAAATTTTAATTTTTTTGAAAAAATTAACATTTTTTGACGTGTCATATCTCGGAAAATATTAAATGTGCAGAACTGAAGTTGGGCTTATGCAGCTGCAAATTTACTGTACTTTAAAAATGCTCTAACCACCTCTAACTCTTTACCACTTAGTACAATTTGGCGTGAGGTAGAACTTTTCTTTTATGTTTGTGTTTGGACAATTTTTGAGCTAGTTTTACTGTACTATTAGTGTTGTTATTAATATAGAGTTTAAATTAAAGCAAGAAAATACTAGCCAACTCAAAGCGCCTCTTACATCACCTTATTTATGCTAATTTTTAAGGATCTCATCCAAACCCATTTATAGCTGACTGTATTCAGAGCATCTAAAAGACTAAGGGTTTACCCTGCAAGAGAGAGGTGGAAAGGTTGTACCCCTGGCCAGAGCGAATCTTCTGTATTTCATTATTACATTCACTGCTTGGGGTAGGAGAGTCAAACATAAGGGATCACATCGTTCCAGAACAGTGGCGACGCAGCGTCTAAACGCCACCGGGTCACAATCAGATTCCGATATTCGAGTACGTCCCTTTTCCTCTTCGTACTCTTTCAGAAAATATTCCGCCTGCAAGTCAAATCAACAAATAGTTTAATTAATTAAACTAACATATTATGAAATTAGCCTACATTATACTCTCATATTTCATTCTAATCCTTCAGACATTTTCCATTCTAATCATCTTATCAACACCGAGTGTATAAGTAAAAAGTGGCTAGTCACTACTTCCTTCCAAATTTTGTGTTGAGACCGGGACTAAAACAATAACTCATGGAAGAATTAACGAAGATCATACCAAGAACTCAAGATGATCATCTGGAGATGCCTGTTTGAAGGTGACGAGGGCCCTGATGGTGGTCTCTAATATATTCAGCGGCAGCAGTTGATCGTCCAAACCACCACACTCTGACTTCTCTTTCACCACGTTGTCCTTGAAGTCGACCTAAAAGAGTCAACAAGTCAGATGACTTCATATTGCAACGCTACAAAGATCGTGTCCTATCCTAACTCTGTATTAGTAGAAGGTTGTTCAACACCATACTATATATTGATCTCCTAGTACAAAAATGTTGCTTTTGAATATTCCAGACTGTTTCAAATCTTCCACATGTACACATCCTTTGTGAAGCGTAATAATTCCATTTCTTAAGCAAATAGCTTTAGAAATTTTATCACACTGTAAAATTCTTTCTGAATCATTTTAAACTTAGATGGTACTTACGACACTATCTACATATCTGCAACAATAGCAAAACCACATGGATATATTTTACAATATCTAGGGAGATTTTAGTTTCATTCAGGGACCTCAAGGGAAACCTTAGATAGATTTCCATAGGATACCATTGTGGACGAAAGGATATCCCAGGGATGTCTGCTGGATCAGTTGTGCTAATTAAACACACTAACTTTCCTTCGTGTTTTAATATTTAGTTGACGACAAATCAGTTTGAGGATATAGACTTAACCCAGAGTTTTTTTTAGTTTTGATTCTTACCCACTTGTCCATGAACTGGCAGGCGGACCGAAAGTACTCGACATCCATTTTTTCGATTCCTTCAGCTCTTTCTTTGTTCTTCTTCGATCTCTCGTCTGACTCGACCCTCCTTATCATCTTGTACTCTTCAAGGTATCTCCTTAAATAGCCTAATATAATTAAATTAATTGTAAATCAGGGTTGGAGACGGTACGAGCCACAATGCGAGTTTTAAAAGCTCTGTAGAAAGTACAAGTAATGATTACCGGTGTTAGTTGGAGGACCCAGGGAGTTAAGGACGTGTTTGAGGGTCTTGCCGAGGAAAGGACAGGGGTCAGACCCTACGTCGTACCTTAATATCTTCAAATCTAAACACTTGTTGTCAAAGTAGTCAAACGCTCTGCAGCACATCTTCTCCATATCCCTGTAACACAAGTTATAACGATAGCTTCCTCAGGCATTATTGTGTCCAATAGGAAAACTTTTAAAGATATAGGTGTTGCAACGGTACCAAAAGGCAGAGATGAAGGCACTAAACACTATTACTGCATATGTCCCATGCAGGTGATAAGCTGATAAGGAGGATGGCGATTCTCACCCAAAGGTAGTAGGGCATAGGAACAGCAACAATGCTCCAATGCCGATGCTCCAGATACCGTGCATCAGGATGTTAAGAGTAACAGTGAGGGCTTGAATTATCTGCTGATTTGAAATTTAGAAAAAGGATATATTACCGCTACTCTTCCGAAGCTACAATATCCAAACCTACCTAGGACAGAAAATTCGGTTTTCAAAGAATATATATTAAGACATTATTTACCATTTGTATTTATCTTTAATACAAATGTTATTTTAATTATTATAACTCTACTTGACATTTATTCAACAGTCTAGAAACTACTTACTCTCTGCTCTGGTCCACATTAAAACATGTCTAGAGCGTTTCAGTGTTAAACAAAAAGTTTGTACTCATGCAGAAGAAAGCAGTGGCCGCAAAAGGTTCAAATTAATATAGACCAACAATGGTCTAAATTATAACCTAACATCTAAATCGAATGAGTAGTATTTTCTAAAGTTATTGAAGCTCGAAACAATATTGACGACAGACGGAACATGTTCTCTGTTGTCTCTGAAACGGATTTCTGTCAAGAATTTTTGAAATTTGGATTAAAAAAATTGCATTATTCAGAATGATCACAATGTTTACATTACCATTAATAATTTTGGAAGCAAAATAAAAATTGTGGGTTCTACGACGCTTGGAAATAACATGTTTCCTGTAATTACCTAATAATATTACTAATCCAAACAGGTTTCAATGCGTTTCCTTTCTATATTTTTGTTAAAAAAAAATATATAAAACTGATTGATTACAACATAATGTCTTTTTTAGAGCCTGCACATCTACCAGATACCACGGTAAAGAAAATGTGCATGAAATTCTCACATGGACATGGACAGGTAAAGTTGAAGATCATTTAATGTCTTCTGCATTATTCATCAGGACACAATGAAGTTCCAATAAGTAATCTAAATACTCCCATTTTTAATTTTAACTATCTTGGTAATAATAAAGTATGGACTTTATTGGCACCTGTATTGTTCCATCCTCTGTGCCAGCCTTATGGAGCTCGGCTGGAGCCTCGTCAAATCCTGTTTGCCTGCGAGAACCCTGAACAACACCTCGTCGCAGTCACCTTCCAACTGAACCAGGAAGTCTAAACAACAAGCCATGTATTAATACACCAATCACAGTTTGCTCAATGTTCGAATTTTAATGTGTTATAAATAAGAAAACACCGTCAGTCCTAATCAAATAATTAAATATCGGGAGATTTTGAAAGAAAAAATCAAATTTGATGTAGGTGAATTAGTAATTCGGAGAGTAGCAATTTTAAATTACTAATAAAGCTTTGAAACTCTCCCTAAGCAACTGCTCTAGTGCTCTAGTGTGATACATTTTCATCACTAAAACTAACGCTTAAGATATAAATTTCAAGAATGCAATTGGTTCTGGAGAGAATCCCGTAAAAAAGTAATACAGAAACGAGCTTTTGGGATTTTAAAATTTGAATTTACTAAATCTGTCATTGAGGATTTTTGACTGTAAACTGGTTATTTTCCAGTTTCATTCAGTAGAGTAAATATCACGAACAAAAGAAACAACTTATTCTGAACTAAAGAGAAAGTTGTGGTACTTGGCTGAATGTTGATATTCCTAGTTTTGATCTCGGGAGGTTGTTGTTCCTCCCCGAACATCTCCTCCTCTTCTTGTTCTTGATCTTCCTCTTCTTCGTCAGTCATCTCTGGCGAAGGCAATTCATCTTCTTCTTCTTCTTCATCCTTGCCGAACATCCCTTGAGCCTGTGCTGCTGTCTCCGGCCACCCGTCTATCACATATCCATGGTTCAGCACGTCTTTCTCCTCCAGTCGCTTTTTCAAAATCCTAGCACAGCCATCTGACATGACTTAATTCCTTCTATTGGACTTCATTAAAACAGATAGTCGACATAAAGTAAAATTCAATCCGACACAAGCCCAACTTTCTTAGATATCGGACGGTTTTGATCGCGTCCCTTCTCCTGTTATCATATAAGCTATAACATCTTAATTAATTACTTAAATTATACGTAGGGCGAGTCCTGGCCTCGGTCCTCATGAGCTTGAACGGAATTTTTACCCCTAAATTTGATACCATAAAAACGATAACCAATTTTTATTTTATCCCCACTAATTTGATATTCTGTCTATAATCACCTCAAAAGTTTTTATACTCTTCATTGCCAATAATACCTCGTAAAATTTAAGCTATGTCGTGTTTTTGTGTGAGTGTAATCCACAAACAAATACATCCGTGGAAGAAGATAATATTGATAGTACTTGACTTTAATGGTTGCTATTTGACTTTGAAACAACTTAGGCTACTAAAGTAGTTGACTTAAGTGACCTGATGACAATGCTGTCTTCAGGTACTCCGTTGTTGATATCCATGCTGTGTTTGATCTCCTCCAGCTCGTTTCTAAAGAGTGGTCTCGAATCATCAGGTTCTTCGTCCCTGACATCTTCCTCTTCCTCATCTTCCTCTCCCTCGGGTATGTCAGGTTCTATAGCCTCCAAAGCTTCTCTTTCCTGCAACACAACTTCATAATCTCTTCTAACAGTCCACAAGCCAAAAAAAAAATAGGTTGCATCCATTTCTAATACCCATACAACCTATTTATCCGATAACTCAATTTTTATTAAAATTGGATCGAAGTTGCTCCCGACTTCAAAGAAGAGAAAAAACAAGTGTTTACACAGGTGTTTACTCATTCTGTTGATCAGGGTTCCACCCTAATTTACTTCAGTTCTTCCAACAACTCAATCTAATCTTGGGAAGTTAAAACTTCTTAAAACACTTTTTAAGTAACGATATATCATCCAAAACCTCCATTTAGATAAAAATTCCAAGTGACTTCATTTTTTTGGTCTTGAAAATGAAAAACTTTATTTATGGGAGTAAATAAAGTGGAAAACAAGTGGCACAACAAGTTCGCTTCGCTATTTTCAATAAATGAAATATTTATCTAGTACTGACCAGTTTTTCCACGTAGTTGTTGATTGTTTCCATGATTGAGATGTATTTCACATCATAGATTAGTGCGATCCTCTGGGCCAGATTTGTCTTACCACTAGCAGGAGGACCTCCAACTAATATCTTGAACGGCTACCATCCAACAAAGTAAACACAAATACAAATATATTTTTTTATCTTATATTATATGCTGTAAATATGACAATCTATGCCAAACGGAAGGAGAAGGAAGTATTCAAAAAATCTCCCCATTGAAACAAAACGGGTTCCTTAATCTAGAATACAGCGTTCTTTTGAGCTATATTTGCATTCTTGGTATCAAATAAGGCATGCATACCAATTTTTATTAAAATTGGATCAAACATTTTAATATATTGCTAATCTTTGGTTAAAAGGATTTTTTTTAAATCCGATTATCGAGCTTGAAAATTGTTACAAACGAGTTGTCAACAACTCTTGCGGAATGAGTGTTGACAATTAGGTTGGCTAACCTATGCGAGAAAACATCACTCATTCCGCAAAAACTGTAGCTACCCATTTATATCTCGATCCTGGTATCCTAATGTCCAGCGGCCCTTTGGTGGAATCGGGAATCGAACTCATAACCTCCAGATTCCAAGACACAGATAATAGCAATAACTAAGATGATACATTCAACTTACACAAAGGTTCCTGTACTCGATATACTCATCTATCATAGCCGCCATGTTATGTACCATGTTCATGCTGTATTTCCATGGTAGATCCAGTTTATGTATAGTGGGTTCGAGAAGAAGTTCGGAAGTGAGCATAGCGTACGTGTCTTCCTGAAGTATGACATTAAAATATTAGTGCATTTCAACAAAGAGTTTAACTCATCTCAGTTCATTTAAGATAATTAACTAAGCGATAGAAACTCATTTCAGGTAATTATTAGCTATTGTAATGTTATGTCAATAGTCAATAGTTAATATACATATTAGCATTATTAGCTATTGTAATTATATGACAATTGTCAATATAAACTGAAAGAAAAATTCGGCCAGAGACAACTCAGACAAACTTTCTCATATACGAGTTCATAATTACTTAGCCCAGTTTTTCCATTTATTAGTTTTCGCAAGTACATTTAATTAATATTCAACATTATTTCATCGATATTTATCACAAAAATAACTTCGAACCCGAAATCTCTCCGTCCACGTTTAAAGCCATTTTCTCAGGAACTAGATTTTTCCCGGGAAAACGGCTTATTTGGTCAGATTCGTATTTAAATGGGCTACATTTTAGAATTTTTAAATCAAAATCGTCGGAACCGTTTTCGAGAAATAATTTGTTTTTCACGTTTTTTCAGAGTTGTTGGGGGGTAGCGCCCCCAAATGTGGAGTTAAAATTCATTTCTCGATTTCGCCTCGGGGTATGATTTTTCTGAACGTGTATGCCAAATTTTGTCAAAATCGGCCCACTCAGGGGACCTTAAAACGTAAAAATCCATCAAAATCTCAAAATTGAATTTTCGCGCTATCACAATACTTTCTCTTTATATGAGAAAGTAAAAAGATCAATAAGTTCACTATATGAAACGGCAATAAATTAATAGTTAGTTTAAACAGGTGGAAATTAGCCACAGTCATAAACATTTGGATATCGACTGTGATATAAAATTTGGAGATAGCGAGTATCAGTCAGAATTCTATCGAATTTGAAAATATCTATAATTTTTGTTTTGAGGTGTTTTGACCGTCAGTAAGGGTTATATCATACCTTAGACTCAAGTTAGGATAGACACAAACACTTTTATCTACGATTGATACGAAATATAAACATTGTATCTCTGTTTAGATGCTTAGAAAGTGATTCTTTACGTACTTTATTCATTGCGCATGCGCGTCTCATAGTTCTGAAGAATTCCTCTTCTTTACCACCCTAGGGCGGTAAAGAAGAGGAATTCTTCAGCTTTACGCACGATTAGCGAGTTTGTTTACATTTAACAAAACTAATTTGCTGTTCTATTATTAAAGTAACTGTTTATATCGAGTTTTTTGTGAAAAACAATTAGTGAATCAAGTGACTTCGAAAATGTGGAGAATAATACTCCTCCAGAAATAATTAATTCGGCAATAAATACAACTCAAGAATTAATGCCATCTTTATAAAGAGAGAGATACGAACTTACATACAGCAAGTTTTTTATTTGTATTTATTATTTAAATCTAACAATCGTAGATAAAGTACGGTACGCAACTCGTGCGAAAACGGCATTTTACAATGCTCGTGTGGATTTACTACCCTCGCTGTCGCTCGGGTGCAAACTCCACACTCGCATGCAAAATGCTACTTTCCACACTCGTCGCGTAATGTACTATTGACTGCTCCATTTCAGTCAAAACTAGTTCTGACTAATATTAACATGTGATTCTAGTTTTGTCTCGTAGATTTTGGGGAAAGTGCTTAGTCATAGAAAGGTAGTTCTGTCTAGGAAATACTAGTTTTGACAGATTTCGAGTTTTGCCGGTAACGGTTAAGGATTCTAGAACTATGATTAGATTTTTTTTTTTTTTTTTTTTTGGTTTCGGATTAAAAACAGGTGGATGTTCTGTTCGTACGAATTGTAGTACATTTCTGTTTATTAATCAGGCAGATCTTAATAGTGGGATTTACCTATGTGAATATTGATAATATAAGCGTAATTTATAGTTTACATGTATATTGATGTTGAGAGGAAGGGGCTGATCTATTGGATACACCGTTGTCTTCCCTGTAGTCAAGCCTTTACTTATCCCCTGCAAGCAAAAAAAAAATCCACCTTATTTGTCCAGTCTATTATTCTCCAGGGACTGATTCAAACTTTGACGTACATTAAAGTGAAAAACACGTACATTAAAAATCTTTTGGTGAAAACAATACTTTTCCTACTATAGGTAGTGAGGAGAAGTAAAAAAAAGCTAGAGATTAAGAGAATATTAATATTACCTCGGTGATCTGAAGAAGCGTAGGTGGATTCTTCTCTACAGCCAAGAAGTATGAAGGTGACACGTCCACCTTCACCATGCAATGAAACACTAACCTGACAACACATACGTAACCCCATTTTGTATTAACCATACAAAATCAAGTACTAATTTTAAGCAAATTAAGTGCCATGTGTCAAAAAATTAAATTAGTTACCCCCTATATATTTGTTTATACCTTATAAGGAATTCTTTTGACTACATACCTATTAAGATAATGGAGTATTTAGTCCAAAGAACTTTGGGACACTAAGAAACACCTCACTTTTGTATGTAAAGGTGATATTTTATTGTTGAAGTAATTTAGGGGAACCAAGAAAGTGTCAAAAGTGAAGCTACATTTTTTCTCTACTGATATGATAAGTAAGGATTTTGAAAATTCATGAGTTTAGCATAGATCCGATGACTTACTTCGATCTTTTATTAAGATTGTTGACTTAACGACACATACAACATACATAGCCAAGTCCTCGATGTGTATAATAGGAAGAGAGTTGTGACCATCACCGAGAAGAGGAAGTTCAGGTTCGTTCTTCCAGCCCAGGTCGAACAGATAGTTCAGTCTGTCTTCCTCGTAACCGTAGGGTATACCTGACGCCAGCACATACGTCTTGAAAAGATCTGGATACTGATGGCAAACATATCCACAAAGTCGAATAATACAAATTAAATTTTATTTTATGCCCTGTTTAACATAGTACAATGTTCAAATTAATGACTAAACATGCCTGAAGATAAAATTTATTTAATAATTATAACAATAACAAACTCTGCATTACGCGGATGCGTATAAGGGCGAGGGTCAAAAATTCCTTCCACCCCCTGCCAAAAAATGAACAAATAAAAAAAAAATAAAAAAAATAAAATAATCTGCGAATTAGTGTGGGAACTAGCTTCCTCTAGACTCTAGACTATCACGTCCTTTATGACAAATATATTTAATTTTGCCTCAATTTTTTTTAGATGAATAAAAGGAGCAATTAAACAATATTTAATATGCTCAGGTGGTTGAAAGTAATCTGTGGTCATTTGTACTTACTTTCGAATTTCATAAAAATCAGATAAGTATTTTTAAAGATAAAGGTGTAAATAAATGTATGTTTAGGCGCAAGTGGAAGAGAAACAAATGGACGCAGAAGGTTGAAATTTATATGGTACTAATAATGGGTTATATGACCTACCACCCAAATATCATTAAAATTGGACAAGTAACTTTTAAGATACGTTGGTTCTCAAAAATGTACATGGGCAGACCGACGAAAACGCACGAGACAAAAAATGTTCCCTGATGCCTGAAACGGATTTCTGTCTTGGAGTTGTTGAATTTGAAGACATAAAAAAATACCGTTCTTCAGATCTATCACATAGCTTTCGTTTCCTTAGGTAGGCTTGGAAGCGATTTGTAAAAGACGATTTTAGGATTTGAAAACAAACTAAGAATAGATGTACGATCAAACTATCAACATAAGATTAAATTATCAGATTCTTCCTCTGCACTCAGACAAATTTGTAGAGTTTAGAGGATTAAACAAACAAATTATATTTCTATTTCATTGTTTACTCACTCATGTATTTATTTAACTAAATCTAATTTTTTCCATACATAAAAGGTAGAAGAGTAAGAGGTACTCAGAAGAAGAGGCTCAGAAGAAAAGCTACTCTAAGCTCTAAGTATTCTCCATGAAACCAAAGAAACGAGAGGTACCACTCCGAGTGGTTAAAGCAAGTGGTTTTACTCTCACCTCCTTTCTCACTTCTTGAAAAATAAAATGTAGAGATTTTTTCCACGGTAAATATACAACATTTTGATTTAGTCTGTAAAATGATTTCCTTAATTAAACATCACTAACAGATTATTAACCTTGGACAAATACTTGATTTGGTGCCAAGCAGGGCCGGATTTAACAATTTTCTGCCCCTAGGCACTATTTTAACAGCCACCCCCTCACTCCTCTTAAAAAATTGCCTGCTTACTATTCATTTATAAACTGCGCAAAAGTTGCATAACTGATTTTTGCGTACCGTACCATTTTTGGTCAAAGGTTTTTTGTTTAGACCACACAAGACACCAGGGAACCATTGTCAGACCAAAATTTGAAGTTTTTTTCTTAACAATTTGCCTATTGTAATTTGATTTGTATCGTTGGTCAGGTTAACGAAAATCCAAACAGTACGATAATTTTACGATAGGTACATTGTACATAATCTATTCAAATCTTTTGAAAAAAAAAAACTGGTGGAATTCTGGTTCCATAGCTACTTGAATTTGAAAATTGTTTCGTGGCATTAGAACAAAAAATTGTTACAGAAAAGAGAAAAGAATGTAATCGATATTTATAACACAAATAAAAATAGACTGCCAATTGGTGCGGTACATAGCTTCCTCGTATCCTACCACGTACTTTATTGATTTTATACTTTTAAAAGCCATTGCTGTGTAATTTGTTTAATTGTTTCCCCCGTTTTTTTAATCTGTCAAAATTGTTTGGGTTTTTTACGTAAATTAAAGTATCAATTTAGCAAAAGGTTTAAGAGCGCAGACGGTTCAAATTAATATAGGGCTATTTGCGGGCGACCTCTTTTTAAGGTTTCTTTTTTTTAAATCTTAAGTATGTATTAATATTTGTTATTATTATATTGATTATTTAATAATATTTAATGTTTTTTCATTGTCTGCTACCTCGGAAAAAATAGCATATGCTACGCGACTGTGAAGTGTTTTTTCTTTACCTTGGCAATATTTACTGTATCGCTTCGCTCGACAGTGAATGTAATTGCCGCGGTAAAGAAAAAACTCACTTCACAGCCTAGTAACATAATGTACTATTTTAAGATAAGTATGTTCGCATAAATTGAACGACCGACCGAGAGACAGACACGGAACCAAAAATGTTCCCTGATGTCTGAAACGGATTTTTGTCTTGGAATTTTTGAAATCGGAGACCTAACATTTTTTCGTTCTTCGGAACGATCACATGGCTTCCGTTACCTTTGGTAAGCTCGGAACAAGTATCCATAGCTAAATAAAAAACAAATAAATTGCACACTTGTCAGCATATTTAAATTTACTTTACATTGGTTTTCTCCAATGAAAACTCGTCTATAAGGTCGTCAACTGCCATCTTAGCGATAATCCCCGCGGCCGCTGCCGCCCCCTGGTGCTGCCGCCCCTAGGCACGTGCCTATAGTGCCTAGTGGGGAAATCCGGCACTGGTGCCAAGGAATCTGCGGGTTCACCCGACATGTATAGTTTTCATGACATGAATATGTTAGTTTTCCTGTGAAATCCGCGAACATTTCAAGTTCGACGTTTTGCTTCCACTACCTGGAACACCTTCAAATAGGTCCGTGCCGTTAGCAACGAGCAAAACGGAAAAAAGAGATAAACCGCGATGAAAGAGAAAATCTGTGTAATTTATATTGACGTCGTAGGATGAAGGTTATGAACCTCTCTATCCGAGCAATATTTGTGAGACAATACGATATGGTGGTGGTGGTTCCTGCCTTCCTTAATATTTTACTCTAAAGTTAGCTTATCTTGTTGCTCCCATCCCTGAAGATACAAGATATTTCTCGTAGTTGAAGCGAAACGACCGACTTGTAATACTTTGCCACAAGGATTTCACGGGAAAACCAAGATGCTTTGACAGTTTCCTTTGTGCATTACGAGAATACAATCACCTAAATATTTTATTATTGTGATTCAAAGTACGATTTAATTTATTGCATGTATATCAGGCAACAAAAACTTCTTCGCAAACATCAAAATTCACTTTCAAGGATTGTAGCTTGTTGTGAACAACAAATTCAAAGGAGGATCAACGTAGTCGAGTAGTTAGCGCATTCGCAACTCGCCTGTCACAAAACAGCTAAGTAATTGGTTAAGGTAGAATCATAGAGAAAAAATCTCTCTCCATTAACTAAAACTGAGAAAGCACAAGTTCGACTACCTTAAGTCCAGCTCTTATCACTTCCTGTTCCAGATGTTTATGTTCTTTAAATAACGGATGAGGTTTCCTTATCGTAAGATTGTCTTCACTCACTGGCTTCTTACGAATCTAAAAACATACAACACTCCATCTAGTGATTAACTCAATGAGCCAATATTCCCCTTACAAATACTTTCTTAGAGGCTGCTTATGTCTAAACTTTCTTAGAAAATTCTAACTTTCTTGGTCCTTCTAGAGGTTTGGACTGGGGGTTGAGTTATTAATACACATGCGCATGCATGGTACATATGACGGAAAATTCTGAGGGTCTTTTTGCCCAAAACATAAGACCTTTGGAGAGGGACGGCTAAGCAATCTATTACAAAGGTGATCAAAGTAGAAAATGGCGATGGATTGGACACACGGTCAAGGAGCTACTAAAAGATTAGCCTTAGACCCACAGGGAGCGTTAAAGACCCAGAGCAATCGAGTCATAACATGTCAACTGAGTCATGCATATAGGTATTGACATCCCCTCCGCATCGTGGGTTCCATCCCTTTAAACTGCTAACACGCATTCACTCCATCCGTCTAAATCAGCGTCTTATATCGTATCTTCTAGTTTATAGTTTAACAAATAGAGAAATGAGGAATTCATCTTGCCGAAAAAAAATTTAAAATGCTTTTCTCCTAGATGTGATTCCTGCGTGCCTCCTCCAAATTATCAACCAGTTCCTTAGACCCTTCTGCCATCAGACTTCATGTGTAAAGGTAGGTAAATTGGGAAAAAGGCAGAAGAAAAGTGGTTGGGTTTGTTTAC
Source organism: Gerris lacustris (assembly GCA_951217055.1). NCBI lineage: Eukaryota > Metazoa > Arthropoda > Insecta > Hemiptera > Gerridae > Gerris > Gerris lacustris. The sequence goes on from OX578284.1 coordinate 38,402,803, forward strand.
CCTGCGTTGGTTCCAGTTTTTGATAGTTGCCAGTTTGCAGCACCATCGCGAACGATAGTAAACCCCTACCCCTGCTTCTTGAATAGGGCTGCCCAGAACCAAGTTCCGGCTCGTGCAACATGTGCAGTAATGACCATCCTCACGCATGTCAACTGGAAGGTTCCCGATGAGTAAGGCTTTCTTGAATGTTTTTAATGGGGTGAGAAAGAGACACAAATCCGTTTCAATCTGACGATGATTTTATAGCAGTACAAATAAGCACCTGCGTATAAAACCTGTCCTAAACAATGTAAAGACCGGTACAAATAGGGGGGCGGAGGGGAAGGGGAACAAACCTATTATAACACCTTAACAATACCAAAAATAGACATCCATCCTTTGGGCATCCAGCTATAGATTTTACCTTTTGTAGGAAGTTACACGGAAGTCTAAAGTAATCGTACCTTCATTTTGTCAGTACTCTCCCAGGTCATAGCCGAAGAGATGAGGATGAACTTCCTAACGTCTTTAATCATGTTGAAGCACAGCATGCTCTTTTTCTGAAGATATTGGAATGAGCAGAGAATGGCTGCAATATCAAAAGTAAATTTACTATAACACAAAACCGTTATAAGAATAAATCTCAAAATTATATTTTATATGAGGTGATTAAAAGATACGCTGCCGAAAACAAACTCGTACATTTCCTCTAAATATCATGACATCAAAAAAATCTACTTCTTTATATTTGGTTTAAAATTTTGATTTGTAAAAAAAAATAGACAGGGTAACCGAAAATTTACATAAATCAAACTCATTTGCGACCTAAACTATTCAACCAAACTCATTTGTAGGTACAAAACTAGTCAACCAAACTCATATCTGTATTAAACTAAAGTGGACCAAACTTTTCTGTATTAAATTAAAGTGGGACAAACTCATTTTTATAAAGTATTTATTTTTTATTGTTGCTTTTTTATAATTAACTCAATATTTTTGATATTTGAGACTCAGACCCATGACAGAGAAGGAGGTAGCCAAATGGTCATTCTATTCTTGGGCTTATAAAACGAGTTTTTCAGAGACTTAAGATATTAAAAGTTTGTGTGTTTTATTGTAATAATATTAAGATAGTGGCCAATATGGCGGAAGACTAACAAAGTGTTTAGTAAGCAAGGCATGATATATATCGTTTTATTGACCTAAAGATTTTCTGAAAAGAATATGCAATTATTAGTACAAAATTATGGGTAAAACAATTATGACCGAAAATAAAAAATAAATAAATTGAAAATAAAGTTTATGTTTTATATGGCATTTTACAAATAATTTTAAAGCTTTTTTCAGTTAGATTGAGAATGAGTAAGTTTTTCCCCGAAAAATGATTCCTGTTACTTATATCGAAAAACAAATAAGGCCAATATAAGAGCAAAATTATTTATGCACCACATTATTAGTCTAATTATTGCTTGACTTAATCTTAAAAGGTAAGCTAAACAACTTGGACATCATTGTGTTAAAAATATTGTAAAGGGGCCCACTTATGACATCGTTATATTCGTTATATCACACTAATAAGATGTTGACAATGAATGTTTTTATGATTATCATTTAGTCTTGGATGAGCTATCGTTCTCTGTTAAAAATAAAATAGTTTTGTGTTAAACGTACATTTGTCACTGTCACCATATAATTTAGTTACCTCTGAGAGCCCACCTAGCCTCTTCTATCTGTGACGGATCCCTCGATATATCGAAAATAACAGTTGAACAACTCAGCAGAGTAGGAAGATACGCCTTGAGATTCCTCACGCGTTCTTTCAAGAACATTTGGATCTCGCCAAGACACTCCTACAAATTTAAAAAGAAACAAATTCTTTCCTTGACCGTTCTAAAATGTACAGGTTAGTGTAGGTCAACAATTATTTATTGAAATAAATTATGATAATTAATTCGAAGGTAGTTAATCGGAGTTGTCTGCCTAATCCTAGTATTCTATTAGTTTGCACTATCGCAAATGAAAGTCGCGTTTTAGAGATGAAATATTCATCATATGGGACCTTTTAGGTAACCTGATGAGTATCACACAGGCAAACTTGGAAACATTATAACTCAGCCCAGAGGAATCGTGAGTCAGTTTGCGGCAGAGATAATGAATGTAGGATGAAAGCTAACTTCCCTCTTGTACGAGTATTGAGCATTGTAAAGGTTAGAGTGGAGGATAACCTCCTCCTTACAGTTTAGAATACCAATAGCGCCGTCAAGGGTGCAGGAAAAAGAGGAACTAATTCCCGTGTGTACCTAATTCTAAGCAATATAGGTCGCGAACCTGCAATCTTCTCAGCTGATGACAAGTGTCTCAAACCCCCAACTATTCTATGTTGAAATAAATTTGGTTACAAGTCAGTAAAATAGCAGTAATCTATTAGATCCACTTTTTGAAAGGAGGAGAGACTGCAGCGCCAGAGACAAAGATGGGAACCCCACCACTACTAGTTGGCAGGGCAGGTTTTAACTATTATACAAAAAGGTTAAGGTGTTTGTTTATATTTGGACGATAATCTTCAAAGCTATTAGCGCGATTGACTGATCATATGACTTTGAGTCGGTAGAACGTTAGAATTCAGATAGAGAGCTCCAGAGTTCGATCCACAGTGACGGGATACTAATTTTCTCTGTTTGTCTTTCTTCCTCATTAATAATTTCTAAATTGAATAAATAAATTCTTTAGGCATGGATTGCCATTAGTTTATAAAAAGTCATATTTTATTTTTCATTTTCTGCTTTTTATTGACGGGGAAGGTCTCCAGGTATCTTGGATTCTTAGGGTACGTATATTTTGAAGCAGTGATGAACGATAAGAGCAGTGTACTAGTGCACTGACTACAATAGAAGTGTTTATATTGGAGAATCGACTGAAGCCACGCTTTGCACGCCCACTTTCTTAGTTTTTATCGAGTATGAAGTGAAATTTGTGTCAGGCCCTCATTGTGGGACCAAACGTCAGTTGGTGGCATAAACAAAAACGTAACGGATTATTATGATAACGCGAAAAGACATTTGAATTTATCAAAACTTAACCGAATTCTTATCATACATTTTCAAATGAATGTCACAAGTGTAACAGATTTCCATTTTTACTTCAGTACCTATGCAATTATTCTTTTTCGTTTTTATAAAATAATTACATTAAATTTGTAAAACTATTTCATTAGTAATAAATAAGATAATTGAAGTCTATTGTACCAGTAAAATGGAAGTTTATTACACCATTTTTCTGGAATTCATACAAATTTTTCAATAATATGTAGTCAAAAGTTTATTTTTATTCGCATATATTCAGTAATTTTGATGGATACTGCCTTAAATCTGTATAAAGATGATGAAATTTCCCAAGCGGATGCCTGTCAGTAGGGTGAGCGAAAATGTCCAGCATTGCCTACAGGTTTTAGGGCAGGTTCACACAATAACCTTTCCCATGCTTTATGGCATCACTGACAGCATTTTTAATTGCCTGCAGAAGTTTGCTGTCACATGTAGTTATTCCCATAACCCAAGAGATCGCCGATTGGAAAACGACGTAGGCTTTTCCTGGATGTTCACGGAGAAGTTCGATAGGTACAATTATTATACGCTAGTATAATTGTAGGACTGTTAATATTTACTATATCCTCAATTGATAAGTCATAAGTTTAAAGTAAACATATAGATGTTTATAAACTGTATAAACCTACAAAAATGTATAGCAGCGAATTTACTTTAGATTGTAAAAGAGATACTGTTTCTACGCAACAGCTTTATTAAGGAGAGACAAGCATCAAGAGCAACCAGACAGTATTCATCGAAGAACTGGGAGAGGCCCAAAGAGCTGCTGAAGGCGAAGAAGTAAGATATTGACACTGACAGTCAGTCAGTATCTTACGACTTCCAAATGAAACTGGTTACTTACGTCACAGTATTTCATAGTGCCAGAAATTTCGTAGCCGACTATTTCAAGCGGGTGTTCTTCTGGCTGAACCTCTAATTCTGGTTCCATCTAAACAAATACAAAAGGCATTATGAAATAAAAAATAATAACTAAAACTAATAATTACATACTTTATTTTCTCACTACATACCAAAAGAATAAATAAAGAAAAAAAAAGCCACTGTCCTTTCGTTTCAATAATTTGAGTCTAGGACAGCGGAGTGCCAGGCGCATCACACGTCACAATGCAAGTATTCACCAATGATTGAAGAAAATTATAGACATGATAATATTGATGTGCATAAATTGATAAACATACTTATATAAATATCGATAAACATACTAGCATTCATAATTTCCTGAAAAAAAGCTGTTGTGACCGACACCTCGGTTATTTTCACGGGTCCCCTCGAACGACAACTTATTCGAATTGTGTGCAAAGTAGTACTTCGTACTATAGCTCAAGCGACGCTCACCCTCCACTCAGGCTTCCAAGTATTCACATTCAACGAAGCGTGATCTACCCACTCGTCATGGATAGATGTTTAAAGCACGCTCAAAACATTCTTGAAAAGAGATCGTGGTGGCCATATCATTCCGCGTGAGCGTACCCCACAACTAAATTACTATTGAAATTAAAAATTGTTTTCATTTCAAATATGCATTAAGTTTAATTTTTGAGATAAATACATAATTAGTTTTTAAACTAATTTGCTTTATTAAATGCTATATCGTCATTAATAGGTAACTGTAATAAGACATTCTCCATTGTTTCAGGAATTAAAGCGTCGATGGATGACCTCAATGGATATTAATAACTAATAACTGTCTCTTCACGTAAAATAATACTTATATATTTATCTAAGCAGCTCTCCATTGTTGCTTCTCCATTATTTATTATCCAACGGTAAGTGAAGTACCTACCTGCTCCCAAAACTTCCTTGGATCATAACAATTTAGACACACTTCATACAGCAAACTTCCAATCAAAATATTTTATTGTGATACATTATTACTTTTTGAGGCCAGTGTAAGTTCTCAATTATGAAAACTGTTTGAACTAAGTGAATCTTAATGATTGCATGGAGCACTTTAAATGCCTTAAATTAATTTGTGTAAGAGTCGACTGATTCGAATAAAATTTCGAACATTTGGTTGTTGTTATCGACAATGTGAAGTTTAAAATCGTTTAGGACAAACAGTGCAATGGAACTAATCTGTTACCTGGTTCAAGATGTTCTTAAGATATCCGGCTCTAAGCAGCCTGTTAGGAAGACTCCTGAGGACAGCTACTTGATCGTCGTTCAGAAGACCTCCTAATATTGAGTAGAGGGAGTCCTTAGCGTCTTCTCCGGCAGCTTGTTCGACATCACGTTTCAACTGTTTCACTGCTTCGCTAACTATAGGTTTAGACTCTTCCGAAGTTGTGTCTTTAGAAGCTTCGGGAGGTACGTTATGCTGTACGTCGCTGTCGATCATCGAAGACTCTAGTGAAGGAAATTCAAGGGATAACAGAAACCGAGCTTTATATTAACTCGTATACAAATAAAACTGGGAATACTACTTTGTGAATAATAACAATAATAAAACCGCGTCGGATTTACCACTCCAAGAGCAAAATATAGCAGTTAATAGTGTAAACACCACCATATTGCTAATATTAAAAAAAAATCTGTGTCGTAATCAAATTAACAAGACTACACTCATATAACTCATATATTATATTTGTTCTTTTGTTTTTATTATTTTTTACTAAAAGTAAGTTGAAAAAAGAACAACAAACTTAATTTATATGTACAATAAAACACTATTAAACGTATATTGAAGGCTGTTTTCACTAACTTTGGACGTTTTAGTTCTACCGAAATTAAATAAAAAATAAACCGGTCAGACATACGGCCTACTAGAACAAAACTTTCTCACGCACATTTGAGATGTAGATGTAGATAGCTTTATTATTATCAAATCAAACATTCAAACATATATATATACACTTATATTATATTATATAACATTACATTAATGTCCCTGCTAATAAAGCGGCCTTAACATCAACCTTGCGTGATTTACTTTTTTTATTATCTTGAAAACTAGATTACTTACATAAAAACTACATATATTATATTAAAGCGATTATAAGGTTTAGAAATTTTTTAATCAATATCGTTGAAGTCGTATTTGAGAAAATTTTATTGAAATCAGCCTATTAGTTTAGGCTCCATGCTTCTCCACAGAAGTTCAAGTCACATTTTCACGCTATCACAATAGCTTCTCTTTAAGTATATATACAAGGTATATGAGGAAGTATAAGTGGGTAATTGACAAGTTTACTTCACAATAAGTACTTTTTACCAATATTGAAAAATAAACAATTAACTAAGACCATGAACGAATAAGAAGAAAAGCCGTTTGTTATTGAACAGTAGCAGTAACGGTTTTTCTTTACAATAAATTCATCAGTTTGATCAACTTTATTCACTATGAGTAAGTTTCATTCACCCTGAGTAAGTTTTATTCACCATGAGTGAGTTTTATTCTCCATAAGTAAGTAGTATTAACTATGAGTAAGTTTAAAACAATTTTGGCAGAAGCGATTATAATTATTGAAAAATTAATTAAAGCAAGTTCGTTCTCTTCAATATCTGTATTATCAAATCGTCAATACATACAGTCAAAATATTTGTGTGTAATGTGTTGGGTGTCCGCTATAGTAATGGTTTAACTTGTTAAGGAGGATCTTATCAACAAGTCTAGAGACAGCAAAACTAATAAAGTTACTTGTACTTTAGTACAGTGGACTGTGGTACTACTTGTTAATTGGGCCATGTTTTAGACCCATTTTACTAGTCCCGTGGTGGAGCAATACACATCAGTATAGTGTACCACTGAAGCGCGCATGGTGTGGTCTTTAGTGAGCTGTATTAATCAGTGCATCTAAGCGTGGGGGAAGAGAATCAGTCCCTTAGGACTTAGGACCCGCTAAGGGCACCCCCGGCATCGCCGAGCTCCGTCCTCGCTTCATAGATGCAAACCAAAGCATTATGGCACGGGATCGAACCCACGACATTGAGTCGCCTAGACTCATTGATAGCTGAACGGGCACTGAGTCCGTCGGCCAAGCTGGCTCCCCTAAACAATCAAAGATAATCAAGTGAAATCAAAAGTGTGTAATGTCTCTGTAATGTGTTTACTTACATAAAATCTTGGTTTTAAAGAAAAACATTCATGATAAAAAGACAAGGTTTTCGGAACTACTCAGTGTTTGTGTTGATTAACCGGATGACTTTAGTGCTGGATACCTATGTTATCTATAATATGAAACATCATACTGAGTGAGGGCGAAGTGGGCTGCGGTACAATGGACGGCAAAGAGCCTTCTCCAGGTAGCTCTTCATACTCAACTGGCTTGCTGAACTCTCGACAACCTATGTACTGAAATTAAATTATATAAATATAGTTACTCTATTGTTTTCTCTCGATTTGAATAGAAAAATTTATCGGCTTACAATAAATAATAATATATTTAAAAAAAAACGCACTAAAAAATAGAAAATACATAATTTTTTCACAGCATACTCGCATGTCACTATAAGGATTGTTACTTTCTATAATATCCCACGTTTTTTTATCCTTAGAGATATACGCATAAACTGTGATCGCTGGTAGTACTTTGGCTAGAGCATTACGTAAGAGTGGGATAGGCATAGCATAGGCGCAGGAGTGGCAATTTGTAAGACTATCGACTAATTATTAATGTATTGCATCCGACAGCCCTCACAGCTATCATCAATCTTTAACTGCCGACGGTCAATCAATTATTTATTTTAGCCTTCTAAAAATATTAAAAATGTCCGTATAAACGTTGATTTTTACAGTTTTTTCTCTTATACAGATCTATGGAAAAGTTGCAAGACAGGAAAAAACAAACCCTGAGGATGTGTCTGCCGTTGAAAGAGTCGACGTGGTTGAGGAAAACCTTGTTACATTGGTATACGAAGAGAAAATTGAATTTCTTTTGCTCCTCAAAAAACTGGATCCCGCTTTCCAGAGGGTCGATCTTACTTATTTCAGGAGCTAAACACTCTGTCATCTTCACTATGACCAACTATAGAGCACGTTAAGATCAAACAACTTCAAGAGTACAACGTTATAATAACTCTTCAAACATTGACATTGACAATTTCAAATTATAATTGTGATTGTTTGGACGTTTAAGCCGGCCCCACACATTGGCCATACGATATGGCAAGCGCTGCTTGGCCTCGTATGGATGGTTGACGCTTGTGAAAGCGCTGGTGGAAGTTGGCATTGACCAACTGGCGCATGTTTGTTAAGTGCCAGCTTCCCATCCACGCATTGGCCGCATGCTATTGGCCAACGCCATCTCCACAAGGGCAAGGGACTTCACAAGCGCTAACATAACCATCCACACGTTGGCCAAGCGACGCTTGCCATATCGTATGGCTAATGTGAGGCCAAGAGAACGTGTTCGCGCAATCATTCGAACGAACTAGCTTTCGCAATCGTTTGAACGAATGGATTTTTTATCACCGGCCATATAGTCCAGTCAAATTAAACACAAATAAGGGTTCGAACTTGTAAAAGGTCATGTAGTTCTATTTATTTTATTTGTTGTAGAGAAAACATTTGCGACTGCTTATTTAAATACTTAACAGTAAATATCTCTTATTTTTTGAAAAATACAGTAAATTTTAAATACCCCGAGGCAAAACCGAGAAATGAATTTTACCTCTAAATTTAGGGGCGCTACCTCCCAAAAAAAACGTAAAAAAAATATATCTCGAAAACGGTTCCGACGATTTTGAATAAAAAATTCTAAAATGTAGTCCATTTAAATACAAATCTAACGATATAAGCCGTTTTCCCGGGAAAAATTTAGTTCCTGAGAAAATAGCTTTAATCGCTGAGGGGGAGAGGCTGGGCTCCATTTACACGCCACGCCACTTCCTTAGTCGCACCTTAAATAAAATAAATGGAAACCGCCAGTTGGGTATTTTTAGTGGGGAAGGGGGTGTTTGATGAACCACTTTTATTATAATTGTATTGTACTGTTTTATTGTGCTGTAATATCTACTTAATTTTCTATCCCTAATATCTTTCTCCCTGTTTGGCGCCCTCGTCAGTTATTTGGCGCCACCTGCAGCCGCGTAGTTCGCAGGATTCACGGTCCGGCCCTGGGTATATATGTTCCTTTCATCAATACTCACACAAAGTGGATGGGGAGAATTATTTATCAAAGCATTTAACGTGTTATCCTCACGCACACGTGAGCTTTAAATTTCAAATTACAATTTTACGGGAAAAGATTTTATATTTATCCCCCTTACCCTTGTGATGTGTAAATAAACCGCGAATACTTGATTAAACATTAGCCTGGTCATGTGGGCCAATGTGTTGGCGCTGGCTAAAACTGAATTGAAATGAGGATGAGGTATAAGTGTGTGGCCAGACATTTGTATAACCCCTTGTGATGTTAAAGGACCACCAAAGTTGGATCAAGCATTCAGTGGCGTAGCTAAGGCATTGGGGGCCCCCCGCAAAAACTTTTGGGGGGCAAAAAAAGGCCCCTGACAATGATACATAGAAGTATGATATGTTCTAAAGGGGGCCCCCATCGACATTGGCATTGGGGGCACCCTAGCGCCCTGGCCCATAGTTCGATATTGGTGGTTCCATCACACATCACAAGGAAGACATCCATATAATATCTGCCTGATAAAGTTCTATAAACTCTGTTTGACCATTAGTCCTCATCGCCAATAAACATAAATACAAGAAACACGGTAAAAAACATAATCTTGACGTGTTGTTTATAGTTTAGGTTAATTATATCTCGGAGATGGGCGAAGTCAGTCGTTTCCGCGAATACCGCAAGCGACATAGTCACTTGAGAAAATAGCTTTAAACGCTGACGGAGAGGGGCCGGTTTCGATTCCCCGCCGAGGAGAAGTTTTTTTATGATATTGTTTTATAAAATGTTTAATTGTGTATTAATTAATTATTTCAATAAATGTACCTACGAAAACTCGAAAATTAATACATGGAAAACACTGGGCTAAGTAATTATGAACTCGTATATGAAAGTTAGTCTGAGTTGTCTCGGACCGATATTTTTCTTTTTATTTTATTTATAATATTAGGAGGGGGGGGGGGGGGGGGTAGCGCCTCCAAATTTGGAGCTATAATAATTTCTCGTTTTCACCTCGGGGTATGATTTTTCTGAACATGAATGCCAAATTTCGTCATTACACAGCCTCGCCCCTCCTCCCTATCCTGCGCACGTCTCCTCCAGGAGCGAACGCCCAATCTCCTCAGGTCGTCTTCGACATCCTCCAGCCATCTCCTTCTGGGTCTGCCTCTTCTTCTTCCACCTCCTGGTCTTCCATCCATCATCCTCTTAGGCATTCTGCTTTCCTCCATGCGCACCACATGTCCTAGCCATCGAACTCGTCCTGATTTTATAAAACTGACAATGTCTGGCTGATCGTATAAACCCATCACTTCTTGATTAGTGCGGAATCTCCAAACGCCATTCTCGCAAACTGCTCCAAATGTTTTCCTTAAGATTTACTCCTTAGATTTACAAATCAAACTAAATAAAAAAAAAAAAAAACATTTTTTGAGGTTAAAAAACAAGAAAGATAAAGAATTACCTACTTTTTTCGAAAACATAAAAATAAGAGAATATTTCCTCTTGAATTCTCTATCTTGAGACACACTGTATATAAAAATAAAAGAACAAGTACCTGGTTACATCATAATTTACGTTATGAAAAGAAAACAAATTTAAGAGAAGAGTCCTTTTCAAAGCCTAGGAGACCTGAGACTTATACATGAAAAAAATCGATCCGAGACACAGACAAACTTTTTCATGTATGAGTTCATAATTATATACTTAGCCCAATGTTTTCCGTTTATTAGTTTTAGTAGGTAAATAAATCCCTTTAAGCCCTATGGGCGTTTTAATTTTCTTTGCAAAAGTCCCAATGACGTAAATTTACGTCATTAAGTTTTTCTTGTTTGGAGGCACGGTACTGTCAGTATAAATTTATTTAAATATACCTAGCGCTATTTCTTGGCTGTCTGGGGTATTATGAATGTTCACAGAAGAGCCCAGTAGGTAGAGTGAGGGTTGAAGATGGTAAAGAAATGATACGACGCGATTTCGTCATCTTAAGAATCTAGGGTTTGTAAAACTTGTCATCATTGTACCTTGTCCTTGTGCAGCTAGCCCCTAGGCTTAGGGGTTTCCCATTTATGAAATTCCTTAGGCATTACGAACCCTTTTATATCTAATTTACTATAATATTACTTGATGAATATCGCTGTGATGGATTTTTTAGGTGTAAGAAAAAACGACGATTTAATCATATTAGTGTGTAAAGTAAAAAAACCTCAGGCCAGGGGAACAACCTAACAATATATTATACCTCAGTCCTCAAAGGGATTGAACATTTCATCAACGTATATCACAAAAATAACTTCTCCTCGACGGTGAAGCGAACCCGGCTTCTCTGTGTGGAGTTTTAAGCTATTTTCTCAGGAACTAGATTTTTCCTGGGAAAACGGCTTATATCGTTAGATTCGTATTTAAAACGGGAGTGAACCGATTGAGCGCGAAAGGAACAAACTGAGAGTCGACTGAGCGCAAGTACTTAAGACTTACTTTTTTATTAGTTATTTAGGTCAGTGTTGATTGAGCACAGACCTTTCAAATGGTTAAGTGTTAACTGAGCGCAAAGATTGTGCAAAAAAAAAATGTTGCACAATAGTCAAAAGTCCCTTCCATCAAGACTATATCGGCAGATGCCAAACATTCTAAATTTTTATTTTGTTGAAATTACTACTAGTCCAGGAGATAGCGTGCAAAAAAGTGTCTGACTAACATCAAGCTAGAATTTTGTATACAAGTCAATCTTTTAGCGCCTTTTAAGAATATATGGTCGGCTAAGTTCGTCTGCGGGACATAGCTTGGCAATAGGCGTTTGAAAAAAACAAACCGGTGGAGAGCGGCCATGTCTCATCAATTATGGTGGACAATGTGATTTTCATGATCCTGAGTACAGAATTAGTTAGTAGACCGAAAATCAAGTTGATGTTAGTTTGTCCGTTGACAGGTGACCACGTTGATTTTTAGTGATATTTGAATGATTAACCTATCAAGTGTGAAAATAAAATCGACTTGATTTTCGGCCTACTAACTAATTCTGTACTAAGGATTATGAAAGTCACATTGTCCACCATAATTGGTGGGACATGGCCGCTCTCCCCCGGTTTGTTTTTTTCAAACGCCTATTGCCAAGCTATGTCCCGCAGACGAACTTAGCCGACCACATACTCTTAAAAGGCGCTAAAAGATTGACTTGTACACAAAATTCTAGCTTGATGTTAGTCAGACAATTTTTTGCACGCTATCTCCTGGACTATACATTTTTTTAATTGTCATTTATTAATAAAAAATCGTCTCCTTGAGGATGATTGTGTTTCACCAGTGGCGTAGCTAGGGTAGTGGGGGCCCCCCCACAACTACTTTTTGGGGGCCCCTCACCAAATGAAAATTGATGGGCAAAAAAAAAAAAAAAAGCTCCAAAAAAAAAGCTCCGATAAAATCCCAAAGGGGGCCTTTATCGGCATTTGTACATTGGATTTTTGGGGTTTGGGCCCCCCCCCCCCCCCCCGCAATGCGGGCCCATAGTTACGCCACTGTGTTTCACCTCATCCTTGTCACTATTAATACTATGGTCATCTACAGTGGTGTAGATTCGTGCTTTACATCCTTTAATAAAACAAGGCCATGACATTCCTATCTTCACTTCTACACGGAATTTACAACCATTAACAATTTTTTGAATTTTTTCCACGTTCACTACTTATTATTCGATCCATTGCTAAATAACAACTAACTAAACAAAATTGATAGATAGAAATAAGTAGAAAATATAATCATAACATTTATGATTAGAATCTATGACATGAAGAAGATCATATTCAAGTTAATAATTATAATAATAATAAACGATATTCCAGTTAACTGCCTGTATATTTACATATTGTAATTCTTGCGCTCAATCGACTCGATGCATGCTGGACACCTCGCGCTGAATCATCTCTTATGAATAAAAATCTCGCACCGAATCAACACTGTGCCTACAGAAGTTCTTGCGCTCAGTCACCTCTCAAGATTTAATCCTCTTTTCTCTTTTGCGCTCAATCGGTACTTACCCTTTAAAACGATTACAATTTAGAATTTTTTAATCAAAATCGTCGGAACATTTTTTAAGATTTTTTGGGGGTACCGCCCCCAAATTTGGGGCTAACATTTATTTCTCCATTTCGCCTTGGGGTATGATTTTTCTAAGCATGTATGCCAAATTTCGTCAAAATCGGCCCAGTAGTTTAGACCCCAGGCATCTGCACAGACAGACTTTTTTTAAATCTACATACTTTTTAGGACTCCATCAAAAACGAATTTTTGCGCAATCACAATACTTTCTCTTTATATTATAAGAAAGTAAGAAGGAATGTTGTTTATTTTGCAAAAAAAAATACATAAATTTAACTACAACATAGTACAAAAATTGACTGCTAATTAGTGTGGCACATAGCTTCACAGCGCTCTGTTGCGCATAATTCAATGATTTTATACTTTTACAACAAACATTTAATTTGCCCCCCCCCCCCTTTATTTTTATTACTTATATAGGACCAACAATGGGCTAATTATGGCCTACTATCCAAATTTAAATAAAATCGCACGAGTAGTCTTTAAGATGTAAAGGAAAAATTGAATGACAGTCAAGGGACCAAAATAAAATTTTTTTTGCTTCCGAGATGATAGAAGCTTTGAGATGGTTTTGAAGAGCAAAAAAGGTTATCTCTCTAAATTCAAAAATTCCATGACAAAAATCCGTTTCAGACATCATTGCCTAACCAGCTAATAAATATAGTACAACTTACGTCTATCTCCTTACATCTCCTGTCTCATAAACAATTCCCTATCCTTTAAGTATTGGCCTAACTATTTTTATTTTCCACTTTTAGAGTTAACTTGTCGGTTTATTTAGAATCATATCGTCTTTCCACTTTTTAAAACATTTGAATTGTCTACGGCTGTTTAAGAAAAATACATACTGGATACTGTAATAACTGTCTTGTGGAAAATTTAGTGAAAAACCAAAAAAATAAAAATCAGGACCTATTTTCCAAGATGGCAGCCATTTAAAACTTAAGAGGAATTATATGGTAGAAATACCATCAAGAACCAGATGGGAACATGGAGAGGTAGAATTCGATACGGAAACTCTGGTGGCATATTCGGATGGCTCAAAGAATGAAACCGGAATGTCGGGGGAGGGACTGTTCTTAGAAAAGTCTGGCATCCAAGAGTTTCCCACTAGGCACACTGACCACCGTCTTTCAGGCAGAAATCTATGCCATCCTAGAGGTGGCAAGACAGCCAGAGGTGGTGGAGGCAACCGTCAAATCAGTTGCGATATGCTCGTATAGCCAAGCGGCACTAAAAGCTCTCGATGCCCCTAGTGCAACTTTGGCTCTAGTGAGGGAGTGTTGGGACACGCTAGAACTGCTGGCAGAGAGCAAAGAGGTTACACTGCTCTGGGTACCGGGACACCAAGGGATCCCAGGAGATGAGAAAGCAGACGAGGTAGCTAAAATAGGAGCAACTACACCTTTCTGTGGATCAGAACCCGCAGTTGACTGGTCGAAAGGCCAGACTAAATCAGTGGTTAGAAAGTGGATATGGGATGAAGCAGAGAGGGAATGGATGAAACAGAGGGATGCAGGCAGTCCAAGATGGTACAGCCCAAAATAAGTAGAAGGAAACCTAGATGGCTCTTAGGATTAAGTAGAACCAATCTGAGAAACCTGGTTGGAGTGCTAACTGGACACTGCAGGCTCAGGAGACATTTCCTAAAAGTAGAAGAGGACCCCATATGTCCAGTGTGTGGAGAGGAAGAGGAAACAGCTGTTGGACTAACCTATATGGGGCATCATGTATAGAAATGCAAAAACTAACAAATATAATGCATACATAATTATATTGTTTGCTTTATATTGATATAAATTGCATTATTTATGTATTCTTTTTCATTTCCTACTCTCTTGAAAAACCAGATACGCTACATCGAAGCCCAGGAAATCTACAACAGATACATACGTCCAAGATTCCCAAAATCGACCTGCATACTGCTGTGTCTCAAAATAGAGGACTGAAGATGGAAATTGTATTAAGAGAAAACTTATGAAATGAAGAAAAATCCATAATTGGTGCATTTTGTTATCAATATATAGAAAAGACTTTAATTATACGTGGCAGTTTATTTCATTTCTATACATGATGCCCCGTATAGGATAGTTCAACCGAAACAGCTTACCATTTTCTGGGTGTGTGTGAAGGATATAGGAGGTTGCGCTTCCATATCTTAGGGAAAGGAGGAACACTAGGGTAGAGGAACTTTAATCACTGAAGTAGCAAGATATCCTCTCCTTTATAATCCAAACCAGAAGGTTTGAGGATGAGGTGGAGGTGGTTTGAGGGATGGGTACATCTTGGGTTGGCAAAAAGGATCCAAAGATGGTCTGTTTGCCAGGCTAGGCCTCCCTGCCCTTACTAATACTACTACTAGCTCGCTTTAATTTCTACTTTCAGGACTTTTGATAAGTTCATTTTCAAGTCTTAATAAACAGCTATGCCAAACATAAAAACTTCCTGATTTTGTTGCAAAAAATAATTGATTGGTTGTTTTAATTGAGACTTTGTGGTACCACTTCATAATTATGACTAGAGGGGTTAATAAAAAGTAACACAACAATGTTGTCACCACAATTTTATATTAATAAACATAGGTGTTTCGACATTTATATCATCTTCAGTGTAAGTGTTAGCATAGTTAATGAAAGGCTACTTAGTAGTGTTATTTATATAAAGGAATGGGAAGGGTACATCTACACTCTTTCACAGTCTGACTGTATTTTATAAATAATAATACATAGGGTTTTCATTTTATATAACCCAGATTAGATCATATAACAAGTAGACTTCTTAGACAGTCAGTTTTAATGTTAGGAATAGCTGTTTATTAAGACTTGAAAATTAACGTATCAAAAGTCCTTAGACTATATCAGTAGACTTTCACTCACTCACTAAGCTAACACTAAGTTGGCTTTCACACTGGAAAGCCGCTTGCGAAACCGCTTGTGCGAAACCGCTTCCGCTCGAGAAACAATCACATGTATCAGCATGGGGCTATTCACATTAAACGCCGAGAGAGACCGGGCCGACCCGGGTGAGTTGTATCAAACGTTTTTGTAAGCTAAGCATTTCGGCCGCAGAAAACACATTGTAAACAGTTGTACGCGGACTGGTAGATAATCGGCTGATCAGTGTCGGTCTGGCACGCAGTGTGAATACGAAAACGCTTGGCTCGGTCTCCCACGCAGTGTGAAAGCCGCGTTACACAGAAGATGATATAAATATCGAAAGGCGTATGTTTATTAATATAAAATTGTGGTGACAATATTGTTGTGTTAGTTTTTATTAACCTCTCTAGTTATCATTATATTGTTACCATAATTTTATATTAAAATAAAAAAAACCATTAAAACATATTATGTCATCTTCAGTGTTAAGTGTTAACATTAACAAAATTTCCATGGTGTTTAAATACAGATTGAAATCTCAATTTGGGATTTAACAAGTAAGGTGTTTCCATGAATGGTATTAAATCCGTATTAAATTCACTAATTATAATAATAGTTAATTTGTAACCTTCACCTTTTATAACTAGGTTTTTTATTTAAAAACAAAACTAAAAATGTCAAATAAAGGTTATGTTTTTTGGTTAAGTAGAGGATGGTGTTTTGACAGATTTGACTAGTTTCAAAAGAAACACGCTCACACTCACACTCTGCGAATGTCAGGATCAAGTTCAGGTGTTTCTATGAAACTCAATCCAGATATGATCCGAGAATATAGTGTATCTTATCTGGATTTAAATCGTATTCAATCTGAATTGAATCTAGGTTTTCATGGACACTTTGGATCCAAAAACTCTATTCAACCCATATTCAAAACGTATTTAAACATCATGGAAACGTGGTAATAGTAAAGTCTCTGCTAGCCACATATTTTACATGCTTCTATAAACTAACAGTACAAGGTGGGGGTAGACTTGGCCCGAGTAAATAGAAGGATTACGGAAGGAACCAAGGTAAGGGCTATGATGTAAAGATCCAAGATAGAACCTGGTGTAGGTATTAGGTCAGGTATCAAAAATTAAAAAAAAATGTTACACCCGGCCAAATACCCACCTACCTACTGGGTTCCGACTTGGATCTTCGCATCATATCCCTTACCTTGTTTCCTTCTGTAATCCTTCTATTTATTTAGGCCAAGTCTACCCCTGCTTTGTACTGTTAGTTTAAGTCATAAGCTTGTAAAATATGTACAGTGAAGATAACCTAAAATTTCAAAACACATTTGTTTATTTTAATATAAAATTGTGGGGACAATACGAGGTCTGGCAATTAAATAACGAGACTGCACAGAAGACGTCCTAGAGGGGTAGGGGTGGAACCGAATGCATTGTTGGAGAGCTGGAAGTGTACTATTCCAGTACGAAAACACGTGTTTGCCACTGTAGCACTATTTATTCAATAGAGGTTAGAAACAAACGTGTTTTTTCTCGTGACGAAAAACACAAGCAACGGATCAATGTGAAATTTTTCGTTAAATTTTTTTTAAAAAAAAACTCCGACTGAGTGCTATAAGTTGTTGAGAGAGGCCTATGGTGAGAATTCTCTATCTTGTGTGCGTGTTTTCGAATGGTATAAACAATTTTCTGAAGGCCGAGAGAGCACCGATGACCAACGTCCAGGTCGACCTGTCTCTGTTTCAACTTCGCAAACAGTGACCAAAATCAATGAAATTGTGAGCGGAGATCGTCGTATCGGCATTCGGATGATTGCTGAGATTGTTAACCCTGATAAAGGAAGTGTCAGAGAAATTTAGCAACACTGCGAGAGCAAGTTCGTAAGAAATGGCCAGAGTTGTGGAAAAACAAGTTGTTGATCTTGCACCAGGACAACGCACCTTCCCATAACGGGCTGTCTGTGAAGCATTATTTTGCCGCTAGAGGCGCTCCAGTGCTCGAACACGTGCCGCACTCGACTGATTTAGCACCCTGTGACTTCTTCCTGTTTCCAAAGATCAAGTCTGCCTTAAAGGAACCCGGTTCGAGTCGATGGAAGAGGTGAAGTGAAAATCGGCGGAGCTCCTAAACGCTCTTACAAAAGAAGACTTCCAGCATTGCTTTGACCAATGGAAAAAACAAATGGAACGATGTGTAGCGACGGGAGGGGAGGACATTGAAGGGGAGCATTTGATTGTCGAATAATTTTTAAAATAAAACTCTTTTTCATAAGCAGTCTCGTTATTTAATAGGGAGACCTCGTATACTTGTGCTACTTTCTATTAACCCATCTGAGCTTGGTTGACTTTACTGAAATAGAAATGAAAGGAAAAAGGATTTATAAAATCTAAATGAAAAGTTGGCATTTTATTATTTTGTTTGTTATTGTTAAAACCTGTGGTTGAAAAGAAAACAAACATATTGGAAGGGTGAACATCTATGTATTCACATACAGATATAAACTCATTTACAACTAGAATTTCATATTCTTCTACAATAGCATCCTTTGTTTATCATTTAAAAAAAACAAAAACATAATAATTAAAATCTTTTTTATTTATTTATAATTAATTCATTCTTTTACATTTATTTTTATTATATTAAATTAAAAAAAAGAAAAATAATTTTATAATCCTAAAAATTTCTTATGTTTATTCATATTTATATATATATAATTTTTTTTTTTTATATTTATAATTTTTTTTTGTTATTTTGTTTATGTTCAATTAATAAACCTAGGGAACAATTTCTACTTACTAAAAATGTAGCTTTTTCTTTCCTTTTTTTCTGTTTTTTTTTTTTTTTTTAAATTTAAATATAAGGTTTTCTTTAAGTATAAACAATCAGGAAATAATTACAAATAAATATATACTCTTCTTGTATAGAGAGGGATATTCTGTTATAGTTTTCCAATTAACACATTATTATTACATGTATAATATTTTAAATGGTCAAAAAATCAAATAAAACATATAAATATTTACATATACTGTTAATCCACAATTTTTTGGCCACACTGATTTTATAGGGATTTAATTTAAATTATTTTACAAGCAAAGCGAGAACATGAAATATTTGAATAATTAATCGACTGACATTCATCATGACAAAATAAATAAAACATAATAATTTACAGTTATTAATTCAAATATTGACAAATTTAAATTAAATTTACCTTCGGGTGTTGATGAAATTGCAGAGGTGTTATAATTAAAAGTTATTTACCAACAGCTCACCACCATAAGAACAGTTAACTTTGATTGGTCGATCTTATAATACAACAAACCTCTGTCAAAGTAAATCCTATTGTCTAATATAATACAGATGATAATCCTTATCTCTAACAAAAATTCAAAAATATTATTTTTAATTTTTAGCCCTCTCTATATTTTTCTTTCTTTTTAAATTGGTGTTACTAAAGTTACGTATATATTTATAAAGTAATAATTATTGGATAAAAAAAAGTTTTTTTTTTTTGTAATAAAACCAACAATTTATCATATTATATAATAATAAAAATAAAAACAAAGATAATTAACGTATACGTATGTAAGTAATATAATTGATTAACTAAAAACATTAGAGCGGCACATGTACACAATGCAACTTAATAATTAAAAAAATAAATTGCAAAATAGACCGAATTCTAATTTATTGACAAATAAGTCTTTTTTTCTTTCTGATACCTGACATAAGATTAGTCAACTTATAAGATTTTAAAGCAGATAAAAATAAACAATTAAAAAATAAATATATACAATTGTAAAAACTAACTCTCTTAGCCAAGATTTGAAAACGGTATTTTCAAATTAGAGATAGTTGATCTATTTATTATTCATGTACTTTTTAATAAAATTATTTCTTCTCCCAGATCAAAATTTTGTAAGTAAATATCAAATGTTGACATACATTCTTAAAACCAATGACCTGAAGCGATAGGTCGATTCGAAAATACCATATCAATTGTTACCACTGAGATTTTCAGGAACTTCTTCATACAATAATAAAAATCTAAGAGCAAAATCAACCCACAATTCCACAATAGCAATAAAAATTGTCGAAACCAGTCGGTATTAAATATTACCTATTGCCATTTGACTTTGCAATGTTGCTTATAATTTTTATTCAGTAACAAAATAAGTATATTATTGTAATGACCACATAATATACTAAATACACTAGTTGTAGATAACAGAGAGGTAAAACTGAACTGGACTCTTTATTTTTTTAAACTTTCATAATAATTTATAATTTTGACAATATAGAGATTTAATTTACAAATGGAATTATCATTATTTAATTTGAACTTTATTTGCCGCACTTAAATAAGTTTCAAATACTCTACTTGATACAAGCTTAATTTCCATTGAGTTTACTCTACCAGTTTTAATTTTTTACAGTTAATTCTATTTTTTTAAATATTAGTTAAAATATCCAAGGGTGGTGCTTTCATTATTATACAAAATCATAATTTCGTTTTCGTATGATAAACAGAATTTTATGAATGTTACATCACGTTCAACCAAGTCATTAACTTAACTATGCTGGTGATTTATCCTCAAGAAAAAAAGAAAAATGTGGCTTTTTATCCAATGGTTTAAGTCTTAAGTTAAAGTATACTTGCAGACTTTTTCTCCTAAACATTATAATTCATTTTAAATTTCCTAATTATAATTATTTTGTTAGTTTAGTTGCTTTTTTCATTCGTGATTTTAAAAACTTTTCATATGCCAAGTATTTATAAGAAAAAAAATTAAAATTAATCAATGTTTTATATCTTACATGTTGCAGAAAAGAAAAGAAAAAAAATCAATTTAATAATAAATAATATAATGCCTCTAATATCCAACCCAACAATTAAAAAAAAAGTAAAAATACAATAAAATTGCTAAATAATAATAATGGATGGGATAAGTAAAAGAAAAGCATGTCATATAACTATTTACAATTTTATAATTACGTCAAAAAGAAAAATATATATATAAATTTAAATAAAAATAAATTATTATGAAAGTGATGTATACTAGTGGTTTTCAAATTATACACTTTTTTTAAAACAAAAAAAAAAATGTTTTATTTTCTTAAACCTTATTGACAATATTATAAAATAAAAATAATTTAGGAAAAAGGAACAAAATGTAACTATTTTTTACATAAAAATAAAAAAAAAAAAAAATTGGATAAAAATGTTTAATTTTGGGAAGATAATATTTTGGATAAGCCAGCAAAAAAATTATTACAACAGATCTTCAAATAGAAAAAAAAATATAATTAAAAGTTATAAATTCATTTGAGAAAAGGGAAATACAGAGTTAAAGAGTAAAATGTTGATTCGGAATATTAAATTTTGTATTTATACTGGAAAAATCAACTAAGTCTCAACATTATTGGTAAAGGTCGAACCTACAGGATATCTATATTTGAACCGGGTAATATTTAAATGAGCTCTCAAAAAAAATTGTAAATAAAATCAAGAGCAAGACCAACCATCTTGACAATAGGTTGGTGAAATCATTGACACCTGTCGCTTAAACTTTTTTACTTTAAAAAAATATCGTTAGAAACAAATAATTTTGACTTTGAACAAGTTTAAATAAAACTCAGAAAGTAACGAGCATTAGTTTATAGTCCAAATACTAAAAGGAAACATTAATGATAAAGAAATATAATACCAGTCATCAGTGTTGACTAAATATAAGAAATTAATTTTCTTATGATTGGTCAAAACACACTAGTCAATGGACATACTGACATCGTATCTTTTTGTGAAGTTTACCACATTTTTATCGAATAAGTTATTATTGTTAAGTTGAGATAAAAATGTGCTATTGGATAAGGATGACATTAGAATCTCATCCCAAATGAGATAATTGTTATCAATTAAAGATGAGATTGCAAGGACATCTTCATAATACTATTGTGAAAGAATAAGGACGTAAATCATAAAAACACATCCTGGAACCGAGAATTGAAGCACATTACCCTGCATGTCTGTCTGTTATACCCTTTGATAATCATATTAACCATTTTAATCTCTTGGCATGGGTTGACATCTGTTTAACTTCCTTCATGCTTTTTTACATTAATTAATTGAAAGCAGTTGTAGCAATAGACATGATATTATATATTTGTGTGTGTGTGAAATCCAATAAATCTAATATTTGAATTGCAATATGTATTTAAAGAATTCAAATAATGTTTTCTGTCAATTTGTAGATGTGTAAAGTTAAGAATTACAAGGAACTTCTTAAAGGATGTTACCAATAATTCTTATGCAGCAAATAAATAATTTAACTAAATTTATAACTTGACAAGTAAAGTGTTCTTAAATATTCAAGAAACAACATTTAAATAGTTAGTGATAATAGGGAAAAACAAAAATAAAATAAAAAATATATGATATATATATTTCTAATAAAAAAAGGGATTTACTTTATTGATATCCATATAAATAATAAACAAAAAAGAATAAAATCAAGCATTTAAATTTAATTATAAATTCTCATTATTTATTTATTTATTTTATAAGATACATACATTATTATAATTATATTATTTTTTTAAAAAATAATATAATTTCATTAGTTAGTTAATAATTAAAACTGGGTAAAAGGAAAGAGAAAGGAGGGGAGGGGAAAGGAGGGAAATTAAAATTAACTGTTCATTTCAAATTATAAAAATAAAACTTAAAAAATAATAGAAAGATATTTAAATAATAAAATGATTATTTATTTATTTTTTGCTGGCCTAGTTTTTATTATTAATACTTTTTTTACATTTCTATCAGAGGGAGAATTATAAGAAAAATAATAATATAAAAAATAATTTCCAATTATATTTTGAAAAATAGAAGAAGAGGATTGAAACTTTTTTTAAAAAAAAAATTTACTTTGATAAAAATACCTTATTACAAATATTAAAATTTCAGAGAAATTCATTTGATTTAAATTACATCAATAAAACGAACTTTAACAAAAACATACATCAAATACGAACGTGTCAAATTCAATGTTCAGCTGCAGTCATTTTATTTTTTTTTTTTTACAATTTTTATATATTATTTGAAAATTCTGTATTATTTTTTTTTTTTTAAATTAAGCTAATTATATAATTATTTATTTTCTTTCCTATTATTGTAAATAAATAATAAAAATATATAAATATAACCACATAAATAAAAGATAAAAGTACAGAGAGGATAAAAAACTTATGTGAAATTATAAAAATTAAATACAATATCAAATTAAAAAGCGGAATAAAAGATAATTTTTATATTTTCTTCATTTAACTTTATTACTTACTATATTACAATTGTTTTTATAATTTATTATCTGCGACACCAATATATTATAAAAATAAAAGACAAAATATTTGAGAGATATTTAAATGACCAAACTTTCATTTTTTTTTTTAATTACTTGGTGTCAAACTTAGTTACTTATATATATATTTCTCAAATTAAAATACCACAAAAAATAATCATTTCAAATAATAAAAAAAACATTTTTTTTTAATTGTTTGTTTCTACTAGACCACGAATACACAAAAAGAACAAACAAGAAACATATTTTTTCTATAAATTATGTGTATTTAAAAAAAAAACAGTGCAGCGTTTTTCAATTTTTTATTTTTATTGTTTCTATTATTTATTATTAGAGAAACAAGTCTCAATTATTAAGATTTTTTTTTACCTACCTATATATAGAGATATATCGTATAGTTAGGGCTGTGAAAAAATAATAACAATTTTTTCTTCAAAACGTCATAAATCAGTTTTTGTTTTATAACATGTCCTGTGGTCGAAATACGATTTTTTTTTTAAATTACAAAAAAAAAAAATTAAAAGAGATCTAAAAAATTATCATATTTATAAATAAAATGTTTTATTTTTCTCTCCATAAAAATAAATTGCATTGTTCCGAAATATTTAAAAACACAAATTAAAAATCGGCATTATCTTCCTTTTTTTAAAAATTATTTTTATAAATATAATTTCCATGTAAAAGTTATGTTAACACAAAAAAAAGGAAAAAATTGTGAATATAACAAATTTACATTAATTTAAAAAATCATTTAAGTCTACATGGTTTAAAATATCACGTTACATTTTCTTTAAACCGATCATGAAATTTTATTGTTTATTAAGTCAGGTTTTTTTTTCTTTATTTTATAAATCTTTCATAAAATATGTCACACACATGTAGAGAGAGAGACAAAAAAAAATAAAACTACATTTAAAAAAATTTCTACAAAAAAAACAAAAGGTTGAGAAAATGTATCAAACTTTTTCTTCTGATCAAGGAAAAATAGTCAATTTTTTTTTTTTTTTTTTTATTTTAAGAAAAAAATGGTTAATTTTTTCTATTGATATAATATTAATCTATTTAGAATGTATCTGTAAAACTTGTTTGTTTTGTTTTTATTTTTTAACAAAACTACCGACATTTTTCACATTTTTAAAAAAAATAATTAAAATAAGAATATAATTAAATAAAAACTATTAACAATAACGGCTTACATGTTCTTTAAATAAAATGTTAAATGTTTTCTCACCAACTTATAAAAGTTAACATAGAAGTGTAAAAACCAGAATAATTCTTTGACCGTTTAACCAGCAATTTTTATAAACTTAGGTCAAATAAAAACTCAAATTATTAATAAAAAAAAGAAATATATATATTTTTATGTATGCAATAAAGTAAGAACGTTTCAATATTATACATACCAACATGTCTGTAATATTAACAAAAGCCATATTTCTTGATTTCATTTAACAGATATTGATATATATATTTACTATATTTGCAGATTTAAAAAAAGTATAATAATAATAAAATCAAACTAATATAGGATAATTGCAAATTTCTTTTATAATTTTTTTTCTTTAAAAAATCATTTTTCAATAATTGAACGATTTGGTGTAATATAGATTCATCTAGTATTTTATTCTTGTTCTTTGTCTAAATAAATTAAGAATACAATTTTTGAACAAGCATAAAAATAGAAAAATTGCTCTTAAAAATTTTAAAATTAAATGGAGACCTATAGAACTAGAATTAAATATGGTTTAACATTCCAAAATTTCATCAGAGTTTCAATTTTTTTGATGAAAGATTAAAAAAAAAAGAGGTTAGGAATTAAAATAGTATGTATTCAATAACATATAACAAAACATATTTAGTAATAACACCGGGAAATCACCCAAAATTTATTATTAAATTAAATTGCAACTATCAATTAGCTTTTCAACCATGATAATATTTTATGGTAGGAATCTAGGAAATTAAATAGATGGTTGTAACTTTTTTTAATTTATTAATTTACATGGGCGAGTGTATTTCTTCAAAATATTCTTCATTCAAAATATTTCTCCATTTTGATCTGTTTCGTTTATTTTAGAGGGTAGAGAGTAGCAGAAAAATGTAGAGTCGCAAATCTTTAAAACCATGCAGTCGGTGCAAAAATCATGCCAAAAGATTAACCAAAATAAAAAAAAGAAATGTCGGATGAAATTTTGGAATTATAGTTCAGTTTTGAAATTTGGTTTTAAGACGCCGTTAGGGGAAGGAGACAAAGATTCGGTTTTAGGAGACAGCGATGCTAACCACTGGTGAGTCATCTAAACAAATCAAATAAATCATCAATATGTTAAAAATAATCTTTTTTAAGTGAAATAATAATTAGACAAAACCATAATTACAATATAAAAAAGTTTCACTAAAATGGGTTGGTGTTCTTTTTCCAAAAAAATGATAGCAAGACCTTTCTTTATAGTTTTCCTTATTTTTTAATAATTAAGATATTAATATTCAGTAAGACAAAATCAATATACTTCATTTAAAGTAAACATGGAAAATTATAAATTGATTTACTTAAATTTAAACATAACTTTAAGCCAGTTAATTTACAGTCAAAATTATCCATTTTAAATTCTTTGAATTTTATTGTAATTTTACACTTGAGGAAGTAACTGATAAAATGAGAAAATTAAAAAAAAAATGCTTGCATAAGAGTCTGCAAAAAAGTGAGGCATTTTCATGCCTTCGCTCACCGAAAGCTACCGACATATGAAATGTTGCCAGGTTCGCTTCGCGGTGTTAGAGGTAAGGCAGCCGATGGGGAGGGGAAGCCCTAGCGAGAGAAGGGCAGGCTTGAGTGCACTTACCTCCTACCTCCTCCTACCCTCCTAGTACAGTTTAACGCTTTCTGGTGTCATTTTTTGGTAAAGCTTTTCAAGTTTATGTGCCAAAGTAAAGACATGAAAATGTCAAAAAAAAAACATCCCTAGACACTTTTAATTTTATTCAAAAATAAGTGTCAAACAACAATAATGTAGTTCAAGATCAATATTGTTGTTCAAGTAGAAAATTCAATAAAAAAAGGGCTTGCAATCAAATCTGCAGTAAATTTTGCAGACACTCTTTTGTACAATCAAAAACACAACTTTCATTGTGACAAAGACAAAACATACATATTTATTTCCACATAACACAAAAATTAATATATTATATTTCAGAAAAGCATTGACCAAAAACAAAACAAGCAAAATAAATTAAAACTTTGAGGCATTAATTAATTAAAGAAAAAAAAAAAAAAACTTCCACAAAAAATAATTTTAAAAAAATGGCAACTAAAACCAAAATGACCATCCCCAACCCAAAAAAAAAAAAAACAAATATAAAAATGATCAACCTTCAAAAAATTAAGGGTCAGTGATTAAAAAAAAAGAGGCATCCAAAAACTTATTTATTACAATACAGCAAAAGATCAATTAATTAAAGAGAAAAAAATAATACATTTTAAAAAAAAAGTGTAATTTGAAATAACAAATATGTGATAACAATTCAGCTAACATTTATTTTAATTTTTTAATAAAAGAAAAACAACTTATTTATACATCAATATTTTTCAAGTGAATAAAAATGAAACAAAAAAAAATACTTGTTTTAAAACATACAGTAAAATAAAGAATAAATTTAATTAAAACAATAGTTGATTTAATTTTTAATGAAATCTACACTCCACAATGATTGGTTTAATACAAGTCATATTTAAAATTGATAATAAAAAGTTTAAAATAGTTTTCTAAAGTAGAGTTTTTATTAGTGTGGCATTAAAGTCAAATTTGTACATGAATCCAAATGTTAAAACATTCACACGAATATTACAGTCAAGTCCATGTTAAATGTGCCTCACCTCTCTGCTATTAGAATAAGTCGCAATTGTGGCGACTTATGAGGAGTGGGTTATCGCCACTATGACTAAGATACAGAATAATTTTACCGAGATTGTTCTTGACAACTCTAATTGGTCACCTAAACCTAGGTGATTTAGTCAAAGCCTGTTTGCTGCACTATAAATCAAGCGATTTAATTTTAACTTTTTTTTCAATTTGATCCACGATCCACTGTGATTAAATCGGACAAAATGGCGGTATAAACTAATAACTCAGTCCTAAACTTAATAATAATCAGTAATATTTATTGAAATAAAAAATATTATAGTTCATTTCCGACTTCAATCTTCAATCTCGACAACTTTTTACACTAAAAATCACATTTTAAAGACAGTTCTGGTTCATTCACCGGTGATTACAATAAAAATAAATGTATTGAACATTTCAAAAGTAAATTACCTTAGGGTCATACGTATTAAATATATGATTAACAATTATAACATGTTTAATTTTCATGCATTGTGGAGAGTTTAAGAATACACTTTTAAAAATCTTTCTATTATCACATACATATTTATACATATTAATTTTTTTAGAAGTTACTTCTACAGTGGATTTCTTGCAAAGCTTTAAGTATACACGGATATCTTTACAAAGCAAGTGTCGTCATAACATCATCTTGCTTGGATAAATCTAAAAAAAAACAAAAAAAAAAAAAAAAAACGGGGGAAAGGCCAAGGATACGCTGTAGAATTAACTCCTTTTTTAATAAAAAAAAATCACTTTTCTTTTTTTGTTAAATTTCATTTAGAATTTTTTTTCTACAAATAAAGTGAAATGAATTAAAACTAATTAATTGTTTTCTGTTTAAGTTGTTTTTAAATATAATTAATAATATAGTAGTTAATTGTTTGTTGTTCTTCTTGGTAATGTTTTGAAGAGGTCGACACCAAATCAAGATTCACTGGAATTAGGTTTGTCCATCCAAGAGTTTTTTTTACACTGTTGCTTTTTTTCCTCATTATTTATTTTATTTTCACATTGTTTTAGTTATATTCCATAGATTTTCCTTTCTTTTTTCTCTCTCTCCTTTTTGCAAAGTAAAACGAAGACAAGTGGAAAGGGTGTAGAAAAATGTCGATATTTTTGTAGATGATTTATAGTTGTCGGATTGTTTAGTGTACTTCAGATGGTTCAGGCTTGTGGTGACTCACAGGATCACCACTGGACATCACCGGCTGGAACAGAGATAACTAAACTTCAATAAGCCTCGTCCAATAACTAAACCATAACAAACAAATACAGTCCTTATTTATACACTTAAAATTAAAAACTTACAACTAATTCAGGAGGATAAGAGAAAGTTGCACCTCATATTTCATTACTTCCTAAAACTATTAAGATCATCAAATGTAAAACATCTGAATACCTCCAACTCACATTTCATTACTTCCCAAACCTATTAGAGAACATAAAATGTAAAACATCCGAATACCTCCAACTCACATTTAATTAATTCCCAAACCTATTAGAACATCAAATGTAAACCATCTTCATGAAACGCCAAACCCAGAGATAAATAGTAGTATAAATTTGAAAAATTTAATGTAAAATTGCCATTTCTATTTTTTCCTGTGTGGTCTTCATTTGCTTTTCCGTGAAATGTTACCCTAATACTCCTGTTTCCCTAGAATATTCTCAGTGGTTTAGTACCCTGTCCTAGGGAGTCTTAAATGTTGTACAAGCAAGCTCTGTCGGCTGTTCCCAAGTTCCAGACAACATAAGAAGTCCCAATCTACTTTGGATATAACAAAATGAAGTTAATATTAAGGCAAAACTTTGATTAATTTGACAAACACATACGTTGTGGGACAATCAACATTCTTAAGTCAAGGTTTGACTGTATAATATTATAAGTAAAACAAAAAAGTGCACTTTCTGAACTTAACTAATTTCTTATTTTTTCTAATATAAACTGACAATTACAAGGTTTATAAGTAAAATGATAGGTTTATAGGTTAGGCAATTATAGGTTTATAAGGAAAGAATGAAGTATCAAAGCCAATATAGATAAAATATACATATAATGATCCATTTGAACAATACATTTTATTTTACTGCACAACATCTGCACAATATCTATTTAAATAATTAAAATCAAACTAACCCAATAAACACTTGTACAGAAAACATTAATAATAAAAAATCTAACTACGGCCATTTAAAATATTTTAAAACTACTCACACAAATTCTCTTCCATAACAATAAAATGTACCAAAAATAATAAAATAAAACAGAACAATAAAAAATATACACAAGACAGATTTTGGAGGAGAAACATCTGATTCAGTAAAAACCGTATAATATATTCAACTGCAATAGTTACTTCTGCAACTCAAACCTGCTATCCTTGTACAATAAACTTGCCCATTTTACTCTTTAAAAATACAACTGTTAAATATGATAATTTAACAAATAAATACCGACTATAGTAGAGATATAGATAATATTTGTGTAAGGAGTTATTAGTAAGTAATAAAATAAAAAGGTGCAGCCATCCTAGGAGGGGAAAACATCGGCAATAAAAATATTTTATTTTTTTCAATATAATCGATAATCAAAAAATTATAATAAATCAACAACAAATAACAGTATAATATAATAAATAGATATATAAGTAAATAACAATTGATATGTTTAAGCTGTATAGAATTATACAGCAGGAGATAGTTATAAAATAAAAAATCCAGAGTGCAGAGTAAAAAGATACGATTTGATTTTTTCATCTTCGCATGCATCTAACTTCTATTAATAATTTCAATGTTAACACCATGCTGTAATCTTGTCTAATGCTTACGATGAAATTTAGAAATTCAAAGGCTCATAAGAGATAATAAACTCTTGCCTACATACACGGCTCCTACCTACAATGGAAGCGATAGGTTGACACCAATTCCCAATCCCCTGTACCTACTATCTAGGTTACAAGACTGACAGACACCACTTCTTTAGAGAAATTAACAAACTACATCATCCAGTCCTCTGTGACATGAGGGGAGTAAGAGGAATTTTTTTAAATTCCATCGTCATAGTAAACAACTTATCAAGATAAAAAAAAGTCGACTAAGGTCAGCATTACACTGTAAAAGTACTTCAATAATTATCTTTTACGACCACAAAAGAATTACACACACTACATGAAATAATTTATAAAATATTAGATTTTTTTAAAAAAAAAATATGGGCTTTAATACTAAGTTAGTGCGAGTTCAGCAGTGAGTGAAGACATTTAGCTGCTTTTGTTTGTCAGTGTAGCTTCAACAGCAGCTAAAACATCTTCCCCACTTCTAATAAGAGCACAATTGTAACATCTAAGTGAAAAAAAAAAAAAAAATAATAATAAATAAATGTCAGAGTGAGACCGTGAGTTGTTTTGTGTGGCTTGGAGGGAATCTATTAAAATTTGCTCCAACAACTTGATATTGAAGGTATAAGGAATGATGTATGATGACGAACATTGAACATCATTTTGTAAGGTAGGTATTTACTGATTAATATCTTTGTAGCTGCAACAGACCACCTGCTTTGCGCAATCTTAACAACTGCACAAAACCTTCTATAATATATAATATAGGATGAAGAGACTAACTATGGTAAATGAACATAGATGTAAATGTGATAGTGTAATGGCTTAACATATTTAAAAGATCATTGGTGAAAGAATTTTTATAGTGCACTGCCGGCGCCATTATAGTTTTAAGCTGATATTATCAAGTTTAAGCTTGACAACTAGGTTACCAGAGTTCAGTATGTGTTGAGGTGTAGTTATAATAGATTCAAAAACATTCTTCTAGACCAGCTTAACCATAAGAAACATCAACAGTAAGCATTTGTGGTTCAATCCCCAAAGCCAGGATACATTTTAACCCTTTATATGTCTTTCTTCGTCAATAAATAAATTAATAAAAAAAAATTGGCAGGCATGTTTTGGAATTATCTCAAGCTATGGATATTTGAGTAGTGTTGATCAGCTATAGTTTATCGATTATTCTTCAGTTTATCCCTTAATTTTCTAACAATTCTTCAACTTATTGGGCTTTTAGGGATGATCATTAAAAAAAACATTTCTATTTTTTTAAAAACAATATAATTGGTGCGAATTTTCGCCCATACCTGGGCATCATCAGGCCTTTATCTGAGTAATATTGTGTGCTTTTCATTGATCTTTTATATATACTCTGAGTAACAGTTCAATGTTGGTCAGAGAATGTTACTCACCTTTGGATGCATATATATAAAAGATCAATGAAAAGCACACAATATTACTCAGATAAAGGCCTGATGATGCCCAGGTATGGGCGAAAATTCGCACCAATTATATTGTTTTTAAAAAAATAGAAATGTTTTTTTAATGATCATCCCTAAAAGCCCAATAAGTTGAAGAATTATAGTTTATCAGTTGCGTGCATCTATGTGGCAGTAGTTAAATAAGTTCAGTTTATGAGTCAAATTTAAATATAGTGTATTTTATAAACTAAACGTACATATAGAGTGCATGCAAACGGTGACCATTTCTTTAACTTAATGTATCTATAATTTTTGTAAAATATAAATATATATTATATATAAATAAATAATAAAAAAAAAAATATGTATATAAAAAAAAAATTATAAAGAATCAAGGCATTTTAAAGGAAATAATTGAATGAAATATATAAATATATTTATATTTATATATAAAAAAAATTGGCATATAAATAAATATGTGTAAAAAATAAGGATAAATAATTGAATTCTTTTTTATCATGTTTATTACCTTGTTCTTATGGGTGTGCCGGATTGGCCTGAAAAATAAACGGAGAAAACAGAAACGGTCAAATAAAAAAAAAAAAAAAATATTTTATTCGAGTTTCCAGATTGTCAAGAAAAATGAAAATTAATAATGAAATAGGAAAGTAAAAATATAGTGAAAGGACAGAAGAAATATGTAGAAAGTAGAAAACTTTACATTTTTCCTTCAGAGCAAAATTTGGCTAGAAAAGAATTTGGGTCATCAAAAAAAAAAAAAAAAAACACTAGAATGAACAAAATTAAAACTTAATTTGCAAAACCTCTCTTATTATGAATCTACTGATTGACATACATTTTTTACATGTCTATAGGTCAATAATATAATGCAAGATAACCACAAAATATAGACACCACTTATAGCAAAGGAGATAGTGTGCATAAAAGTGGCTAACTAACATCATCAAGCTAGAATTTTGAGTATGAGTTATTATTTTTATGTCTCCTCCAAGAATGTGTGGTCAGCAAAGTTCATATGCGGGACTTCTGGCTTGATGTTAGTTAGTATTTAAGCATTCTACCTCCTGGACTATAAAAAAAAAATAGAGCACTAAATTGTAATGAAATAAAACAAAACAAAATAAAATAATGCATTGTAGCAAGAGTTGTGATTGAAAGTGAATTTAGAAATTAAGCTTTTATTTGCTCGAAATGTTGCCTAACTTGATAAGCAAATAAACGTGCAGAGAGATACTACTCTATAACAAACTTTTTGGTTTTGACCAGTGCATGTTCTTTGTCACAGTTATACTGATTAATACGTTGAGACATTCATCAGTTCATTGATAAACAACAAATGCAAACCAATTTCAATAATTTAAATTTATCTTAACTGATCGTAGATCAGGTGACTTTCCTTGATCCTTTGGTTGGATATTTTACCGTGGATATTGAGGGATTACTATACTTGTAAGTGTTAAATTACCTACTTGCTACTAATTTTACAACAAGACATAATAAAGAGTAAGTAATTATCCCGTTGTAAACCAGAAAATTAAAAGTTTTCATACAACATTTTACCGTAACTAGACAATTATACTCTTTGTGTTGTTTCAAAAGAAATTATCTAATAAAAAATAACTAACTCTAGACTAGGAGTAAATCTCTTTGATTCAAAATTAAAATTTCACAGTTGACTCCCTTAGAACAAAAATAAATAGGTGGGAGTTTTAAGGAGAAAAAGCTGTTCGTATTACTATATTATAGTGTTCTCTGCAGGTGACATCACCTAATACTCTAAGACATCCATGTTGAATGTTAGGTTGGCATCACTACATTGTCTCTACAGTGGGCGTCTACTGAGAAGTTGCTATTGAGACTGTACAGCTGTCATTATTACCAATTACTAAAAGTAAAGTACAGTAGATCCTCATTTTAACGGACATGTAAAACATTGCAATACACATAATAACAAAGGTTGCTTACTTATATCTGGCTATATTATAAACACTTACAGCACCACATATTTATTAACTGAAGAAATAAGAAGCAAACGCACTCAGAAAAAAATCAATTATTTTTGCAAACCAATGAATAATGTAAGAAATTAACATGAACTAGGAACTTTAAGTTCTAAATATTAATGCAGTGTATATGTACAGTGTACACATATTTTTTTAATTAAACCTATGATTATGTCTGTTTATTATTTGATGTACAATTAACACTTTATAGCTAACTACTGTGATTTCGTTGATAAACACAATTTTGCATTATTATTTAAAAAAAAAAAAAAAAAAAAAAAAAATTGTAACCCAGACTTTCAATATAACGGACAACCTTTAGCCACTAATAGTCCATTACATTAAGTTCTACTGCATTGTTACAGCACATGTCTAAAACACAACAGTGTATACCTAATTTAACTTGGTGCTAAATCTTTCTACCAAGTTTACAGGAGAAAATACCCGATATTATAAAACTTTTTAGTTTGACAATTCTCGCCCGGCTAACTCCAAACCACTGCAATTTAGTAATTTTTCACCGTTATTTCTACATCTTAAAATATTTACAGTGCAGCTGGATAAATCTACGATACACAACAACTACAAACTTAAGACTGATTAAGGCGATTAACATTCTGCCATAATGAAGTCAAGTCAAGCCAATAAGGCAATTCTACTTGTTATAGCAGACAAACTATACAATATTGAAATAAATGTTAAGCTTATTAAGCTCTAGTTGAGCATTAACTTGAACAAACGAGAGTAAAATATATTTAGACTCTTATGTAGACCATAATTGCAACTGAATGGTTGACAATTGCAACTCAACTCCAATTTAATAGTATACAATCATCAGATGGGAGTTAATTGGGGGAATTTCTAGAAATACAACTCATTTGCAACTAAAACGTGTTTTTACTAAAAGAAGCTGAAATTTAGGGAACATTATGTTAGCAACAGCATTTGATCTGCCAAAGAACTTGGGAGACTAAGATAAGTTCAAACTTTTTACACAATTACTACGTTCACACATCGTTTTGGAAACGGTTTTGAAAACGATCCGCTAGTTCAAACCGCTGTACGAACGGAGATCGACGGATTGTATCGGGTTAGATCCGCTCCACCAAAAATACGTGATCGGATCGGGGGATCGAAATTCAAAACGCTCGTGTGAACAGGTCGTGGAGGGGATCGAGATATCAGGTTATTTTACTCTTTTCCACTTTTTAAGTTCTTGATGCTTTTAAGTTTTCTTGAGCTTCCGTTTCTTTTTAAACAAAAGTTAATACTATAAAGAACCTGTAAAAACTTTTAATAACTTGTAAATAAAATGTAAAAATTCGCGGACATATTAGGTAACAAGAAAGAAGGTTTTACTCGTGACGTCACCGTTATGAAATATCGAAAACAAACATTTCGATCACCTGTATTTTTTGTTGTATGAACGCGAATCGTTTTGAAAACGAATTGGATCCGAAACGCTTTCAAAACTATGTGTGAACGTAGTAATTGTCACAACATTTTTCCATACCATTTCCACCAAGTAGAGACAAAACTCGGCTTACCAAAATTTAGACTACTGGAGAAATTTCTCTTAGTAAGAAAAAAAAATGTTTAATAACTGTTATTTTTTGTAATTTATATTTGATTTATTACTAATGTTACTAAATCGACATTTCTTTTTATGTGATTTATAGCTTATATTAAAAAAATGAATTGGAAATAAGGGTTGGAATCTGACATACGAAAACTTTACTCTTAATCCTAATGAAGGTGGTTAAAAAAAACCTTGGTCTGGTTCAAACATTTTTTGATTTTAATAACCAATTAACACTTAGAGGAGGTAAAGTTGGTTAAACTGAGATTTTGGCCACAGTTCAGACGACATTCTCGCAGAAAATTTTAACTCTTTTACACTTTAAAAGAAGAAAATCTATTGAAATATCTAAACATTAAATTTGCAAAATATCAAAATAGACAAGACATATGAAAATGTTGAACAAAACCTGTGTCAACTCTAACCTCTGAGCTACACTGCCATCTGCTTAAATAAATATTCAATCCCCAATTTATCTGTTTAATATTGTATAATATTCCCCGCCAGGGCAAGATTACAAATTATTTCTGTAACATTCTCCAATCTCTAACCAATTATGGTAAGGCAAGATATGATAGCTTCTGGAAGGTTTAACTTTTAACAATTATTTATATGAAAGTACTTACATGAATGACTTGATGATTACTGATGATATTGAACTATAATGGATATTATTACAAACATCAATGAATGTATTTAATTTTGTTAAATGGGATTACTTGTGAGGAGGACTTTCGACCACACAATGTCAAACTTACTTGTTGACGAATCAGTGACTTAAGAAATTAAACAGAAATACTAATAACATGAAGAAATATATAATCGAAAAACACAGTGTCAGCCAAACAAAATAATTAGTAAATACGTGCCAGCACATTACAATTACTTAACAACACAAACACATGCAGTAATAACTAGGTGGATATCGACAGTGAACTATATAGAATTTGATAGTAGCAAGGATCTGTCAAAAGTAAAATAAAAGATTTAGATATACTGACTTCTTCAAGGTGTTCAAGGTGTAATACAAGTATGATCTAAACAATCTTACCAAAACATCGGTAAATCTACAACTTTGGTTTTTTTAATTTTTGACTCACCCTCGCTATCCTCTACATAACAACTCTAACCTCCCCCCCTCCTTCTACACAATCCACAATCATAACACTAATAATAAAATAACCCAAAATTAAATAATAAAAACTCTTTTAACAATGACCCAAATAACTTCTCTTCAATAAAAATAATAATGCAACAAAAAAAACATCAATATATATATATATATATATATATATATATATATATATATATATATATATATATATATATATATAAAATAATAACAAGTGCAGTGCCAACATGATGGTTAGTTAAAATGAAGTATCCTCGGTTCAAATCTAGTTTATTGCTCTGTTTTTATCCATATTAACTTGTTGACTATTGAGTTATATTCAACGAGACGTTAAGCCTGTGGCAACAGGCTTAATTTTATATTTAGAAAAAAAGTAAAATCAAGTAAATTAATTTAGATAAGTTATTGTATCTATTTGAAGACCAACAAATTGAAACAAACATTTATTTTTATTGGAATAAATGAGGTTGTCTTAGCTTAACAAATTATTTTGAGGTGCGTCGTCGTCGCCATCATTGTGACACTACTCGATTTTATAAATGATAATTCTTTGGGTGATTCATGTATTTTTTTTATTTATTTTTTTATTATAATTAATATATTATGTTCTTAAAAAAAGTCTTCAAAACCTAATTTAAGCAAAACATCAGCAAATTTTATCCAACCAATATTCTTGGCACTTTTCACAAATTAAAATAAATAAATAAATAAAATTAATTAATTAAATTAAAATAAATAAAATTAATTAAAACAAGAACTGGGTGTATATGACCAAGCAGTCCAACACCCTTCAAAAAAACAAATAAATAAAAGAAAAGATAATGGCCAAAATCATGCAAGAAAAGAGTTTAAGTTCTAAACAGATAAAACTAAATAAAGTAACAATTATTTAAATATTGTACCTTTACTTTATATAATCTAAATAAATATTATATAGGTTTTATATATGTATAAAATTATTATTCATAAATTTAAATAAAAACCGTCTATGTTAAAATGTATGAATAAAATATACAGATAAAAATTGTAAGAAATATAAGCTTAATTTAATGAAATAGTAATTATTATAATAACAACTAGATAAAAATAAATAGAATTAAAACAGAAAACTTCTCAAAAACCTAGGAGGTTTAAAAAAAACACTTGGAGAGACTTCATTCTGGACCTGACTTTAATAAACATTAATTAACAAAAAAATTAGGTACTCATTTACTTGGTTACCTTCCCAAAATAACTTTAATGTGCAAACATTTCCTTGTCTTAATAGTTATTTAGTCTAAATGATATTATCTCGTTTTAGAAGTGTGATGTTCCTTCGTCCCAAAGTTCTTAGGACTAAAAATATCCCTTTGTCTTGATAGTTATTTAGACAAATAAATTATTTATAAGTGGCACACAAATATGGGGTGGGTCACCAAGTAAATTAGTACCAGTTGCCTATGCTAAGAGGCCAGGCCAAATAAAAAAAAAAAAATCTTCTTATCTGAATTGCAGTCCTAAGTGTCAAGTTATTTAGTCTCTTCAAATTATTTTGAATTCATCAAAAATCAATACAATTTGAAGCATTTAAATAAGCAGAGAACTCCCTTTTTAAAAAAGAAAAATTTTACTATTGTCAAGTTATAAATTGTTAGTTTTATTACAACTACTAAAAACATCCAGTTCCATCATTCCTGATGTTTTAAAAACCTCCTTTAAAGACCGTAAACTTACAACCAGTCCTGGATTAAACATTCATAACATGACAAATTTCTCTCTTGTGTAATTTTCTTGAGTTTAAAGTTATTATGTAACCAAACCGCCCGGTTTGCTTAAATATTCTTTCCCAAATAACCAACAATGCTGAAAAGCAACATGACGTTTAATGCTGGTAAAAAGGTTTCAAGCAGCAGAAGCAAACTATCATTAACTAAAACATTCTAATTGTCCTTGATCGACTGACAACACGATCCCGCTAATACTCTTAGTAAAAACTAAACCGTTTAACATACTTAAAGAGTTATTAAAATGCCAAAATAATTTTTTTTTTAATGTTTTAATCGAGGACTAGTATAAATATTTAATTTGCAGCAGAGTATAGTATAGACAAAGTAAACGAATAAAACCGATAATTAGCACTGCAAGACCAGCAGTCAAATAAACTCAACTCACTTACAAACCCCTAAATAAATTGGATCTGCTTTCAACTTTCTTTTACAAAACTGTTTTAAGAAAAAAAAAAAAAAAAAAAAACCTGATATAGGCTACCAAGTTATCGGTTTAACTCGAGTAGATTAATCT
Source organism: Gerris lacustris (assembly GCA_951217055.1). Classification (NCBI taxonomy): domain Eukaryota; kingdom Metazoa; phylum Arthropoda; class Insecta; order Hemiptera; family Gerridae; genus Gerris; species Gerris lacustris. Next base: position 38,441,457 of record OX578284.1, read on the forward strand.
ATACTAGACTCGGGTGAGTGGAGGGGTTAGACAGTGACGGAGTGAGTTAGGGTAGACTTGTTGTACAGACCAGGTTGTGAGATATCTGGGACTGAGGAGGAGGTGGTGGAGGAGCTGAAGGTTGTACAGGCTGGGTAGCCGAGGGAGTATCGTGAGGCGCCGTAGTGCTGTGAGCTTGCTGTACCGGGAGCTGTGAAGGAGGTGCTGCCACTACAGCAGCGGCCGCCGCAGCAGCTACAGCGGCTGCCGTCGCACTGCTGCTTCCTCCTCCACCTGCAGCGGCACCGACTACCGCACCACCTGATGGGTAGTAACTTCCTCCGTTAATACCTGAAACAACAATAAATACACCCAATGTTCGTCACTTACAAATGCATAAGAATGTGAATTTCACTTCTCAGGTTAAGTCTTAGGAACTAACTAGGCATGTATGAGAGGAACAACAAGAATCTTGCTTCTCATAAGAAGTAAGCTGAAAGAGGAGAGGGGAATGAGAAAGAAATAAAATTATTCTCTTTCATATTTTCATAGATGCTCTCTCATACTTTCTTGTAAATCCTTTGTTGTTTTCCAATATGAACTAACTGAGTAACTAGCTCTGTGGCTCTCAAACTTTTACAAAATATCAAAACAATGAAAAAGGCACAAAATAACCCCACTCAAAATATGGCTCCGGTTTTTCTTCAACTTCTTTCCAATTATGACAATGAATAACTTGTTAAAAAAAACGACTGTTGCGCAACAGGGCATATGCCTGCTAAAGGCTTATACAGCTATACTATACGTAATGGATAAGACAGGGTTAGTGTGTTGCTCCATTGGCTTTATAAACCTTACAATATTGGATTATATTAAGGTAGGTGCCAGTTTAAAAATAAATTAGTTTTACTCAATATATTTTGATATTATCACGATTATAAGGGAGGGATAGAAAGAAATCGCTCTTGACTGCTTTTCATCAATCAATGGTTAAAAAAAAAAAATATTTTTAACAATTTTGTTGCTTGAACCTATGTTGGATATTTCAAAGCTTGAAGCGACCGGCTAAATTGACTACTTGCACAAGTAATAATGGATGACTCTCGTACTTCTCCCCCTCCTTCACATTTTTACCATTGTAATTAGTTCTCCAACGACTACATGTTAAAGTGTACAAACCTGTTTGTATTAAATGATAACTACAATGACTCAAATATCTCTTGACTTCATTTAAAATGAAAAGCAAATCTAATTAATAATTTATCTGAGCGCTCAAGAGAAAATGTGGATTGAAATCTATGCATAAGAGAGTCTATGTGCAGAGGCAAAAGGAGAGTGACCTAGTGTTATTACTTTAACAGTGGCTCTACATCATCTTATGACTTATGTTTTGTAAAATATAACATAATCACTAATTCTCCTCGACTCATTTTGTATAAAAATTATCGTGAAGAGTAAACATTTATTTTTGCCAATAGATAAAAAAAAAAAAATACCCCATCTTTCAAATCATATAAGATAAGTCTTAGGAATCAACTAGGCATGTATGAGTGGAACAACAAGAATCTTGCTTCTCAAAAGAAGTAAGCCGAAAGCTTCTTGAGAATCTTGCCTTGAAGACTATTTAAGTCAAGATAACTCAAACAGTTCCTGATTTCAGAAGGCAGTAACTTACCCCTAAGGTAGGATGCAACACTGCGACAACCAATTTACCTGCAATTTTCAGCATTACTTTCGTTTTCAGTAACAAACTCAATAATTAATTTTGCTAACACAGAGTTTTATATGTGTAGAATTTTTATAATTGCATTAGCACTTCGAAAGATTGATAGCACCAACCACGGAATTCTCATTTCAATGGCCATAGAAAAAGGTGTCCGTAACTTTATGCCATTGAAAACTAAAATTACAGACACTTTTCTCAATGAACATATTTGTATAAAGGAATTTAGCCTGTTCAATGGATTTACATTTTGCACATAATGAGTTGTGACTTTTGACAGCGGGGGAAAATCCAAAAGATTTGGGTGGGGAGCCAATGAGAGGTCAGGATTTTGAATTCTAGAAGGTCGAGCCAACCAGATCAACAAAAATGACACTCCTACAGGCCTAATGGCTTTATTTTTTTCCTCATTTAGGTTGGCCAATCTGAGTGTCAAAAGTCACAACTCATAACGTGCATACTGTAAGAGATGTGTTTTAAGGTGATAAGTTGAGGAATGAACAATGGATGTTATAATATGGATAACATATATAATAACAATGGATGTTATAATATTTGTGGTTCTCCAATCAAGTTAAAATGTTCGACCACTTAGGGAAAAATCAAAGAGAGTTGCATAACTGAGTATTTAGTCTACAGCAATTCCACGTCTTCTTTGTAACTTACTTTTAAATCAAATATGACAAACTCCTTAAATAGTCTTCTTACCTCAATTAAGTAAGTCAGTTTCATTGAGGACTTTTCTTTCATTATTTAGGTAATTCTTGCTGAAACCCGATATCATTTTTCACCAAGTTGTCCAATTGTTAGAGAACACTGTATCATTATACAGTTATAGCTATAGTATAGTATCATTATAGCTTTCCCCACCTGTTTAATACGATGCTTAGCTTATTGAGGCATTCTTCTCTATATACTCCCAGACTTATGATTCATCAAATTTGTGTAAAATTAATAAATAAAATCAGTAAAGTTGAACTCTAAAGCTCATTCTGGAACTTTTAAAAACTAAATCAAATATAAGCTAAGATAGAACAATGTTCTTTAGTTAAAATTAAGTGTCCCAAAATTCTATTGATGTCAATGCATATTACCATTATATTATAATTGAGCCAAATATAGTACAGAGAACTTGGTCTCTTGTCAAATTAGTAGGCAGTATTTTAGGCAAATAATACAGAGAATCTTGCGTCCTAATCAAAGCAGCTGGCAATATTTTAGTACAACACAACAGAGAACCACCTCTAGTCAAAGGATGCTACCAGTATCTTCCACTCTTACTTCTTGACAGATTAAAACATAATCAATTACCAGGAATGACATGTTAAAAGGAAGATCACAATAAAATTAATAGAATATCTATTGGTTGAATAGTCTTGTTAATTAAGCTTTTCAAATAAGTTGTTTACACATCAGAAAAAGTTCTCTATACCAAAAAGCAGCCACATCTCGGAGATCAGATGTCTAATATAGTCATTTTTACTGACATTTTGTCCAAATTACTAATAATGAATAAAGCTTACAGTGAGAATTGACAAATTGATTGTCAAAAAACAATATCAGAAGAGGTAATATTTAACAATTGACTGATAAAGACCAATGAAAATGGTTGAAACAGTCTGTGTTAAATATTAACTCTCGTAGAGTTTTAGGAATAATAACTAGTCAATTTTGCTGTTGGGGTTCACACTAAACAGTATATTCAGCTATAAAGAGCAAGTTTCATCAGTTTATTGTAACAGCCAAAAGTATTGTAATATATGACATTAATTTGTCACACATCGCCATGGTTAAAGTATAAAAATATATTAAAGTCAGACTTGATGACGTGGGAAATATAGCTGACTCTATATCAAATTTTGGAATTTATTTTATATATCCTCAAAGACCACAATAGAAAGTAATCTACAACAAGAAGGGAGCGATTTACACTATTACATCAGATGGTCATCATCGATTCCCTGAAAGAGGACGAAAAACCAGTCAGCAATATAATGGTTTTTATATCAGTCAAAAAATAAATCCTGCTATTTGAATTTTATTTGTAATAAGACTCTAATCATTCAGTTCATCGATTTAGACAGAATTAGAATAGACAGAAGGGACAATCAAATCGGTTTCTAAGTGACACTGACTTACAGAATAACACAGATCTGTCAAATGTAAATTGCTTTTTTATGTTTACAAAATAATAAATTATAAGATAACCCCTGCGATGTTTAGTTATATGATAATAATTGTCCTTTAGCAACTATATGCAATAGTACCAAATGAACTGGTCCAAATTAATATTTGGTACATGTGAACTTCAACAGTGAATTCAGGATATAGGATATAAAGATAAGAGTGAAAAATTGTATAATATATAAATAAACAAGGATAGATTAAAATAAATAATAATAATAAGGATGATAAAAAGTAATAAATAATAACGTAAAAAAAAGAATCGAAAGAAAGAAAAATAAATAAAATTGTATAATAACTTTTATTGAAGTTAACATTAATATTCATTTTCCAAATACAATATTTACACAGAAAAACAAAAAGTAAAAAGAAATTAAAACAATAAAGATAAAAATAAGAGTAAAATTGGAAAAAATTAACTTTAATAATTAATAATAATGAGAGAATTAATTATTTTTAAATTTAAACAGATAGCTTAGATATTAATTTCGATTATCATCTCATCTCAACTTGAGCCACTTGAATCGGTTCTAAGACAACTGAAAAAGAAAAAAAAAGAAAAATTTCAATCTTTCTGCTTCTCTAAATTTTTGAACCGAAATTTTAATTTTAACTTAAAAAAATTACGTTTTTCACTTTTTTTAATATAAAAAATAGCCCATTTTTTAATAAGAGGGATCGAGTATGAAATTTAATATAGGAATTTTCAACTGGTAAAAATTGCAGGAAAATATTAATATTAACACAACTTCTAATTTACTTTAAAAAACTGTATGGTCAATTTATTTATTTTTCTTATTCATTCTTTTCATCTTATCAACAGCTTTCAATAAAAAAAAAAAAAATAATAAAAAATACAAATAAGAACTCAGTGAAGAATAAGTGCTCAGCTGTTGAATAAATGGGAAATAAAATAAAGAGGAAAAAAGAAAAAAAAAATTAAAATAAAATAAAATAAATGAAAATAAAGAATAGGATAGGAGTTAGAGTCAAGCCTGAGGAAACCAAACTCACATCGAGGTTATGTCTTACATTTATCAGTAGTAAAGCTAGTGTTTAGGTGTCAAGATATTGTTTATTGCAATTAAATAAATACATTTTAACCATGTTTTAATATTTTGTGTCTTTCTATAATCTTTATAAATAAAACCAAAAATTGGTTTAAAAATATTCATTAAAATTGCGGCTGTTGATTTTTGTCATAAAAACTAATACATTTCAGACAATTACTTTTATCAATTGTTGTGTCACACATAACAAAAATCCGTTTACTAGGAAAAACTTAGTGTCTTTGAAGATAATAAGTATTTTCTACCACTGCTGGAAGCATCTTCATACAGTGACTATGGACGCTAAATGACAGGAAAATCAAAGAGAAAATCTGCTTAGTATATGTCAAGGGTGGATTAGTAGATATAATATCGTGGAGATCAGATTGCAAATACAAATTTAAGTCTTACAGATCAACATTCAATATCAGAGTTTTGACTTGGAGAGCATGAGGATCCTGGTTGATTGTGAAAATATAAATAACAAGTTGGAATACACAATGAGCAAAGTAGGGAGTAGTCAAAAGTCAAAATTAAAATTCCAAATTTACTGACTATATAAAAAAAAACGAATTTCCATCTTTAAGGGTATGCAAGAATGGCGGTATTCACAATAGGTATTTAAAGGTAGTAATTTCAAGGGTTTTACGTAATGTGGAAAACCCTTAAAAATAGAGTAGGTATTGCATAAGTTTAAAGGTTTTAACTAATTCATTATTTTCCATGGGTTGTAAAACCCCATGGAAACCCCTTGAAATAATAACTACTCCATGTACCTCTAAACAAAACACGCACAATTTCACGAAATGTTGCATAATATAAAAAATAATTTGGAGTGTCTCATACCATCGAAATCATTGTCTATTTTTTTGTTCCTGTTATCTTCATCTTATTAATCTTAGTAATTGTTTCATACGAAAATAAATTATTAAGTTAAAATAGTTTTTAAGTTATTATTTAAAAGATTTTTTTTTAGTTTATTATTGAGAAAAAAAAGAAGGTTTTTCACACAACGCTGGTGAAGCAGAATCAGGGAGCAGCAGCAACAAACAAGTTAATTACATGCACGTACAACAGCCAAGCAGAAAAGTTATAGACAAATAATACATCGTGACAAACAAATGACTGCAAACAGAAAATCAGAGAAAGAACTTTAAATGTGGGATGCTAAAATTTTTAATGGGACGGAGGAGTACAGGATGAGAATAAGAGACGGATACAAATTCAAAAGAATTTACACTTTTAAACTAAAAATAAACCCTTATGATGAATGTTCATGGGCATAAGAGAAAAATACTAGGGATAGATGAGAATACCAACACAATTAAGGGAGAAGTAACTGAACACAAATTCCGAGTTACTGTGTCAAAAAAATTATAAAAGTAACAAACAAAAAAGCCATGGTGACAAAAATTTAAACACCTACAGGGTGAAAACTATAAGTGGGGAAATCCCATCTTACACATAAATATCAGGCAAACATATGAAAAAGGAAATAAAAGAAGTACTGGAATTAATGACATGCTATCATATCAGGCAGGGCCCTCGAAACCAAGACTATATTTCATCAGACAATTCATCAATATTTCATCTCTCAAAAACTCAGATATTAATTTTGAAGCCAACCTCAAAAATTTTAAATTGAGAAAAGACAGTGGAACAGAAGTTGCATTATTGTAGCTAGGTGTAGAACAATAATTTAAGGTAAAAGAAATAATTATTTATGAAAGTTTTGAAATATTTTATATTTTATTTGAAATTGATTTTAGAAACTCAAGAGATTTGTCTCAGAGTAAGACATTTAATTCGGATAATGTGTTTAGTTTACTTCACGGTACATTATTATTTCAGTTTATTATTTCATTGAACAATATTTTTAATATTTTATAAAAATATTTAAAAAAAATAGTTTATTTAATATCTAATTTAGTATAAAAAGTAAATTAATTAATTTCAAGGATATACAACTAAAAGGCACTAGCTTTATCATCAGTTTCACTATGGTCTTACAGATTCACCTCAAAAACCTCAGATATAAACTAAATATCTCATTTGTATTAAGTAAGTAACTAAAAAAAAAACAAAAAAAACAAAAAAACAAGGGCTATATCCTAACAGTTGTTTAGATAAAAACTGTTTTGAAGTTTTAGGAATGATTTTGCTGCTAAGACTCTACTCAGTTATGACATATTATCTGCCGGTTGTAATCGACACACTGTCTTATTAGCATAATAAAATCATTTGAAATTGAGTAAATAAGAGGAAGTTAGTGAGAGTGTGGTCAAGTCAGTATAGTATATTACCATCTGGAGCGGTGGGAGGTACGGCGGCGTAGGGTACGTTGGTGGGGAAGTACTCCTTGTTGACACAGTTCCTCAGACAGTCGGGGATACGTCCTACGATAGCTCGCCTAATTTCACTGGCGGCCATCTCTCTCAGCTCCGTACAGCTGGCGTCTGAGTAGAACGCGGCGTGTGGGGTCACAATCAAGTTTGGAGCGTCTTTCAGCGGCCCTGCAATTAAACGATCATATAACCTGTCAGGTAAAAAACAACTGAAATTCCTGTTAAAGAAATAATTAGATACTTATATACTATAATTAGAAAACCATGATAGTAATTTTTAGTATGATAAAAATCAAGAAAGAGACACAGATTAGCAACCAAACACAAATGTGAAGAGATTGGTTTTCCAACCTGGGTTTGATGAAAGGACCCACCTAAGAGGTAGGTCTGCATTGTCAGGTGTAAAAGCCCCCCCCCCCCCTCTGATTATTAAAAAAGAAATGGTTTTTGCTATTTGTACACTAATTTTGAGCAACAATATAGCCAATTGAGTATCCAGTGGAAAGCCTAGTTTGAACTCTGACATACCTGATTTTAATGGGAGAAAAGTGGGGCTCAAGTTGACTGACTATACCTGACATGGGGGTGAGGAGACTAAGCAAATGCATTACGAGTTGTGACAACAACTGCAACAACTGTAATCAGTTGTTATGTCAAATACTCTTAGTTTGGGGTAATTCTAGTAACTCAAAAGCTCGAATTCAACTCAAAATTTCATTTTTTTTTATCTACCCTACTATTTTAATTATTGTATTAATGCATCAAGTTTTAAAAAGAAAAAATTGAATTTTGCATGTTTTCTTTCCAACTCAATTTACAGTAATTTAGATCTTTAGCCATATTGAGAGGAAATACACATTGAGAGGCTATCTTGGGAAGAGGACACCCAGCTTTTTTATATCCACACTGAGAGGCTGTCTTAAAAAGTGGATACCTAGCTTAAAAAGTCTAATAAACTACCTTTGAATAAATATAAGTTTTGGAGTTTGGTTGTCCGACATTAAAAGACGGCTCTTCTAACCTTAAACAACTACTACCTTCACCCTGAGAACTCCATGCTACTCAGTCTAATGTTCAGGACAAGAGTAAGAAATTAAGTATCAAGTTATTTAAAAAAAATAAATAAATAAAACGACAATTAAAATAAGATAATGTAGTTTATTTCTTAAGCAGTAATACTGCCGACTTGAATTCTTTGAGTATTAGAGACCGAAATTGACAAGTCTAAAGTACCCTTGAAATAGTAATTTGAAAAGGTTCATTTTCTTTGCTTTGGTTTCAGCAGCACACTCGTAAATGTGGCACGGATACCATCTGAGAACCTAATCTCTATATCAATAATGAAAACTGTCATTGGGTTGAGTCCCACTAATTAATAATAGACACTGAGTCTATTGGTAATGCTAAATTAAATGGGTGTGGGTACTGACTCTGGTCTCCCTGGAAGGGGTTGTAAGGTTCAGATTCATGTACGTCTATGGCTGCAGCCCTGATGCGCCCTTGTTTGAGAGCTTGCGCCAGGGCCTCGTCGTCTACTAAACCTCCTCGCGCCGTGTTTACCAGGAAAGCACCTAAACAATACAAAAGTATTATCAATCACCTTCCTCTTCATCCACAGATATAACACAATTATTTATTTACAATTACAAACATTAACTACAATGTCAAGAACAAGAAGGGAAAAGAATTAATACTCAAGATTTTATACATTAAAAGGTAATAGATTATTTATATAAATGTTGCTTCAGACCAAGATAGTTTTCTCTTTATTTGTTTATCTTATTATATATTTTAAACTTCTTCGCACCTACAAAATTTTACGTCCAGTGGCCTTCTTACAAGTGGACAAATGGAAAATTTGTGTCAAGTTAAACATAGTTTTCAGTAAGCATCGCAACTATTTAGTAGTTAGTAGAGAATAAATAGTAAACCTTAAGTTAACTTTTAGAGTTACTCAGGATCAATAGCAGAACCAGAGGTAGCAACAATAAAAATACTAACTGCTAAACAGTTCTAGCAGAATGCATTAAGAAAGGTCATGACTGAGAAAAAGAAATTATTTTTGATGAAAAAAGATCGGAAGTAAGAAAGCTAAATATGCACATCTTGGCTGGCAATTGAACCTTTAGTTCTCTGATTAGACATAACATCTTCCATTGATAAGCTACACTGGCGTTAGAGTCCATTTTAATCCATATATTAAAACCAAGTAATCATGGGCATCAAATATGCAGCAAAGTTAAAAAGTTGTCAGATTCAACGAAATTATATCAAGAATAATTCATTCTTGTATTATACCTTAAAGAAGGAAATATATTTTCAGAATCAATGGATCCTTGTTAATTAACAATTCTAACTCGTTTATCAACAATATGAAATTAGTCTAAACTCAATAAACTGACTGGCCCAATCTTTTACAAGGTACACAATTCTTAAGCCTAGTCCACACCCAAAAAAATAAATGTCCATAGACAAAATAAAACATTTGTTTGTACAGATAAAAACAAACTAAAAACATTTGCCTGAAAACACGTCCACTCTAGATTCATTGTCTTTTAAAGGAATTATTTCCCTATCCTTCTATGGAAGGGAAACACCAAAGATTCGAACAATTGTTTTCCATCCTTCTATGGATGAGAAACAAAAAACATGCAAACAATTGTTTAAATTTTTGCAAACAGGTTTTATACAAGGAAAAATGTTTGTAGGTATGGTATGGATTAGGCTCTAGAGAAGAATTAACTTTGACAAAGAAAATGGCATTGGCAGAATAAGTGAAGCGTTTTAACTTATGAGAAGCCATTCGGTTAGTTAAGTTAAAATGGAGGTAAGATAAAGTTTGGAGTGTGGTTACCTGGCCTCATTTGTTTCATGGTGAATTCATTGATAAGGTGATGGTTGTGTTCATTCAGAGTACAGTGCAACGACACGCAGTCTGACTGGAATAATAAGTCCTGCAAAAAAAAAAAAACATTGTTTACATAATACAAGTAAGTCTTAATTGTTCGATAAAACAACTTCTACAATTATTTTAGAAGAACGAGGGAGAAAGTTGGATGCAAGGCGGCTAGCACCAGCACTACTGACCTCTAGTGTCCCATCAAGCAAGTATCTATCCATCCAATAGAGGTAAACACCAAATATTAGTTCACATTATCTTAAAAAGTCTAGAGGGCTCAACAATTTCAGCTTGACTATATTTGTGTTAAAAGGGAAAAATCGGAAAATTTGGGTCCGGAGTCAATGAGAGCTCAAGATTTTGACGTTAGAAGGTAGGGCCAAAAGCCATTAAATATTTGCCTGGTGGCTTTATTTTTTCCCTCTAGTTGGCCAACCTGAGAGTCAAAAAAAGTAATTGTAACAACAGTGTAAAAAAGAACATTTAGAAATAATATTACAATGCATACATTTTTCTTTTCTTCTTCTAATTCATGTATTCAGTCTTTTTATCTAAATAAATAACTTAATTTCTATTTTTTATGGAAAATAAAAAATTTCTTTTGTTTTTAAGTTGTACACACTAAAATGAATATGATGCTAAAAGTAAAATTGAAACAATGACTATTAAGTTTGTTCCAACTCCCATATTTGTACCGTCCTTTACATCATCCTATGGATCGATCATTTGGAAATCATTTAGGACAGGATTTATGAGCAAGCGGTCACTTTGTACAAATATAAAAATAATTTCAGGTTGGGGCTGATTTGTGACTCTTTCGAACTGAATTAAAACAATCCAAATAACTTAACAGATAGGAACCCTTTCTGTTAACATGTGTGACTGTGTGATTATTGACATTACTGTGCTTGTCATACAAACCATTGCTTGGTTTTGGCAGAGAATCATCAATATGAAACCAATAATTTCGGCACACATATATATAATCTGTTGTAGATGGAATACATTTTACACTTGACTTTCGCAAGCGGCAGGTAGACACATTTAAATTAAATAAAAGAAAAAGAGTAAGAAAGTGGTGTTACCTGGAGGGTGTATACCCTGGTGAGACCGAGGGACTTCTCTATGCCGTCAGGTAGATATGGGTCGTAGAATATGACATTGAAGCCAAAAGCCTTTGCTCTGAGTGCTACGGCTGACCCGATCCTGCCCAGTCCGATGATACCCAGTGTATCACCTCGGATCCGGGCGCAGCCCTGAGCAGCTTCCCTGACCTGCTCTGGACCTGGGCCAACAGTCACCATAACATCCAACACATTAGACTTAACGCTATACTAATTTGTTTCTCCGTTCTGGAAACACACTGCTCAGGAGCCTAAATACACTAGACCATGAATACAGGTCAACTTCGTTCGTAACAAGTTAAAACCTCTTAGTAGAGTTAACTGTCCTACCCTTTTAACTTATTCTTTCCAAAAAAAGTCATGATTTTTTAATAAAAAGAGAAAAATTATAACTCAACATTGGCCTACTCCCTTGTTTGTAAACCCCATTTCAAACACTATAATTTCCAAACATATAATAGTAAAATTAAAACAGCAATAGTGATCAATGTTAGAAAAGAAAATATTTATAAACAGCCTGGTTTTTTATTATTTCAGTACAACATATCTGTATTAATTTATGGAGCATTTTAAACACGCTGTAAATTAGTAAGCTAAAAAAATACCTTAACTATTCTTACAACATACTGAATAAATTAATACAGTTTAATTTTTACTGCAATTCAAGGCCTAAAAATTTAAATCACATATTTGCAAGATTAAATTATTATTTAAGAAGCAAGGGAAAAAGTACAATCTAAAGCATCTCGATCGTCTCAGCCACACAACATGTACCATAGTAGCTGACTATACGAATGCTTCAAGAGGCATTGACTTGTGAGTACCTCCCCGATGCTTTAGTCAAAGCTATATTTTGAATGACACACAAGGTTGTCTTTCTCAATACATCCTCGACAGATATCTTACTTCAGATATTATTCAAGATGACCCTAGAATTGATTACAGGATTATTACAGTACACACAGTAGAAAGGTTGCAGATAGGTGGGAGGGATGAAGCCTAACGAACAATGTCTAGATTCTATTCGCTATGTTTACCTGTGAATTTCTTTCCTTCCCTAACCATGTTGGCGAGCCAATATGTACGCCTGTATAAGTTTAGTATGAGGCACATAGTAGTGTCGGCAACCTCCTCCACTCCATAACCGGGAACATTACACACTGCGATACCTAGCTCTCCTGCAGCCTGCACACAAACAGTAAAAACATCCATCAGTATCATCATCATTATAAAAAGCATTATAAAAGCATAATAAATCATAGCAAACAAGAGGTATTGTAATTTTTAGTGAGTTGAGGTTACAACATACAAAAATGTAACCTGATTATTACATCAAGTTAATCTAACTCTACAACGACTGAAAAATTGTACTTCCCCCAACTCTTATATTTATAAACTTAAGTGAAAGCAATTCTGTTAAGAAAGTTTAATATCTGCACACTCCAAATTAAAACTAAAATTAGAAATAAGACAAGCAAGTACAAAATCAGTATCAATTAGTCCTTGCTTTCATCAGAGGAAAATAATTATTTTATCAAAAAAGGTAAAAATCTCAGACTTACCACCTGAGTCTTGATGGGAGTTACTGCACTGCCTCCCTACTCACTTGAACTAGCATCGTAGTTTCCTGCGTGGACGTATCTGATTGATAGAATTTAATCACCAAGGGACATGAAAATAGCTGTAATCAATGGATTATGAATACACCATAGTTTTTTCCAAAGAACATTTGAAAGGACTTAGTGATGGCTGGTGTACAGGTATCTCCTGCGATTCTTCAGTTGAAAAGTGTTGAATAACCTTTCTATTTACAAATTCCCAAGAATTTTCAGTAGACCCTCATAGAATAATCAAAGGTAAAAAATATTTATCTTAGCGTTGTCAGAGCTAATACCTGCTAGGAACTAAATGACGGTTTCGAAAATAAAAATCTTTAAACAATAAAGGAAAGGATGTGATTGAGTTACCTTAACATCTATGTTGTCGACTCCGCTACCTATCCGTACAATAATCCTAAGTGTTTTGAATTTTTCCAAATCTTCTTTTGTAAGAACTATAGTGTGCCACATGAGTGCACCGACTGCTTCATTTAGAACCTGCAACATAAAAAAAAGAATTAGAAATACAAAGACAACAGTCAATTAAAACAAATCAAATTGGGGGAGAGACAGTTCATCAGACTTGCTCTTATCTCTCTCCTCTTTGACATACTATTTCACAAGAAAATAGTAAGTTTATCACATTAAATTTTCTACTAAATTTAAGGGGATGGAAGAAAGAAAACAGGGAATGTCTAAATCATTTGAATTTGAGTATTTTAGCTATCTGTCGGTAACTACTATTGAGCCCTGTTTTCCGAGTTTACAGGAAATTGGCAGTGCCCAAGAAGAAATTATAGTTTTAAAAGTAAAAAAAAAGTCACTGGCAGAGGAGCTTAGCTCCCAAGAAATTGGCATAGTGGCTTTTGTTTCCTCACAAAAGTTGGCCAATCTGAGCAGTCAGAGTTATCACTAATTGTAAGACCAGTATAGATTAGGTGCTAATAAAATCTAAGATTTTTGTGTGCTTGGGAATAATATAAATGTCCTTTGTCAAGATATTAACAAGAATGGTAACAGCTAACAAAATCATATCATAAAAAAATATAAAACAATTTAGGCGGAAGGCCCCAAAAATCAAACAGAAAATAAAAGGGTCCCTCCCTGGTTCGATACCTCGGGGGACACAATGTTGTTTATCAGTAATAAAAAAAAAGGTATATTACATTTTTTCGGTAAATTTTATAGCCGTTATAGAGTGGTTCAGGAGCTTTCATTTGATACCCCACTCAAAATCTTAATAAATAACAATTTGGATGCACTGCCCATGTGCGCCCAAAAAAATTGTAATTTATAAAAATTGGGTATTTCCCCTCGTTATTCTCATCGCCCATTATAAGGTATTGGCATGAATTAGTTCAAAATTTCAGGACTAGCCGTTATAGGGTGATTGGGGGAAGAACATTTTTTGGGGTATATTTTAACTCATTAAACCAATAAAGAATGCAAAATTTAAAAAAAGCATGTGTATATATATTTATTTATTTATTTATTTGTAACCTACTCATCACGAAAATTAAAAAAAAAAAAAAAAAATACATATATATATATATTTGAGTTTACCAAATTTTTACGAATTGCGCATGCACATATTAAATTTCTTCTTCTCCACATTTTTCCTATGTGTGGGTGAAAAAGTCACGCCAGCATTTCAAAATTTCAAGTTTTTAGCTTAAACAGTTCGGGAGACATGGACCAAAGAGCGACGGACGGACAGACACATCACCCTCGGCAAAAGGGTTTCGAGAAGGATCTACAAAACCCTTAAAGAGCAAACACACACATTGTAGGACTAACATTTGAGATAAGAATACGTAATAAAGGATTAGAGGGTAAACACTTGCAATGTGAAATGCAACATTTCCTTAGGTGGTTGTGATGGATTGGGTATGACAAGAGAGTAATTAAATATTTAGAGAGAGCACAGTGTTTTATTTTGATGAGCAAATGAAAATTAAGAAAAATGGTGAAAATTAGGATAAACAACACTTGCTATTGCAATATTACTGAGTTTTACTCAAAATTAAACAATTTATGTCCCACAAGCAGTTTAGTCCACAGCACGTTATGTCCAGCACAATGCACATTGTTATATTCTTAAACAAAAAAAACCCTAAATTTTCGTATTATCTTTTATTATTCCTCTTTCCCGCCTTAGTTAAATTCAAAGTGAATCGACTGAGCTTTGAAATTTTTATAAACCAAATACTGTGAAATCAGTCGACTAAAAAATTAATGTAAAAGGTAAAAGAGCGGAAAACGTTGGCTCGGTTAGAAGAGACTGTTACAAAGGATCCGTAAGAGCGGGGAAATGTAGCGATATCTCCGGTTTTACAATCATTTTACCCGCAATTTCTTTACAACTCTTTTAATTAACTTTTATCCAGATATTTGTAAAACTCGATTGTTTTATTTCTATTTTATTTTATTTTTTTTTTAAACCGTTGTTCAAATGGATAATAAAACATAGAGATAAACTTTTTAGACGCTTTCTTGAACGAAATATCTTTAACAGCATTGTTTGCTTTTAAGTTTTGGTAATTGACTATTTGGTTTATTTTTATAGTAAATAAACAAGTAAGGCGCGCTTCACGTAAGTATAAGGTTTCTGAACGATTAAGTTGAAATTATAAGTGCAAAATTTTAATAGTTGCATATTCTTTTTCTGCACTTCAAGACCTTTAAGTTGATGTATAACATGACATGGTGACTAAAAACTTTTTTTAAGTTGCCCTCCATATGAAAATATTAAGTGTGAGAACTCCAAAAAGTGTACAGTTGTCTCAAATGCCGAGATGCACCTGTGTGCCGAATTTCATGTTCCTAGCTATAGTAGTTTATGAATTGAAACAAGCCAACGGACAGACAGACAGAGCCGTTATATAAGGTTTCTTTTTTTACTTCACACAGAAACATAAAAATAAGTTTGATACAACTCGTACTAAACTTTCTCATATACGAGTTACATAATTGTTATACTTATGCTATTATACTTTGTAATTCTAACAGCGCGGGAAAATCTAAAAGAAACGGGAGCCAATGATATCTCGAGATTTTGGCGGGTAGTAGGTCGGGCCAACTAGGCAACAACAAAAAAATATCACTAGATTACCAAGATAACCGCCTAGTGGTTTTATTTTTTCCCTAACATAGGTTGGTAAATCTGAGCTGTCAGATTTACAAAGTATAATGGCATGAGTATAGGTCCAGTGTTTTACAATCATTAGTTGTTTATAGTTTTCGTGGTTACGTTTAATTATTATTGAACATTTTATTAACGTTCTGCATAAAAATAACTTCTCCCCGACAGGGAATCGAACCCGGTCTCTCACCGTCCGCCTCTACAGCTTCTTTATCTGGAACTAGATTTTCCCAGGAAAAAATACTTATATGGTTAGATTCATAAATAAATTATTCTTATCATCTTCAAGAAATATATTTTTTTTTAATTTTTGAGAGGTATCGCTCTCAAATTTAGAGCTAAAATTCATGTCTAGATTTCACATCGGGGTATGAAGTTTCTGAACATGTATGCCAAATTTCATTAAAATCGGCCCAGTAGTTTGGGATCCACGCGTCTGTTGTTCTTATACTAAAAAAAAGATTCGAGTTTTTTTTCATACTTTTGATTAATACTATAGCTATCCTAAAAATATAATTAGCCATAAAATTCTAAATATAATTACTTTTATTTTGCCCTTAGAACCCTCTAAATATAGAATTCTACAAAAATTAAATTTCAAACTTAACTTTTTTTAAATTATTTAAGTTACCAATTGCTTAGTGTAGATGAGTAAAAAAAATTAGGTCTCTACTACGGACATTTTATTAGAACTTAGCCAGTGTTCCCAAGTCTCGAGGCTAGAGAAAACTATATAACAAGGATTATGCAAGTAAATTAGAGGTTGATTAGTCAAGTATTAAACCATCGACACGATTCAATTACCAGTAACATGATAATCAGCAAACTGATTAACAATACAAACATTAATCAACCTAATAATTAAATACAAATAAAAATAACAAAAACTCAGATTAAAGCCTATTGAAAGAAGAAAGGATTAAAAACGTATTAATAACTTATAATTACTAAAGGGTATTTATCTTCTCGTTAAAACAACCCACAAATATAAATGTTGTTTCTCCTCACCCCTAATATTATCTAATTATTTAATTATGACATTGTACCGTAATTATGTGTAAATCATTTAATTCATCAATTATTCGGTTAAAATACACTAATTAATCTGTTACAGGCAGGTAGTAGAGGAGGCTCCTTTAACATCGACACAAAAGAAAACTCAACTGTGGATGACAGCACTGATATGATAGCTGGTGAAGACAGCAATTAAACTGGTACATCACATCAGGCAGATGGTAGTAGGGGAGATTCCGTAACCATCAACACTTTAAACAAATCAACTATGGTTGGTAGCACTGATATCTTAGCTGGTGAAAACGGCATTAAACTGTTACAGGCAGTTGGTAGTAGAGGAGGTTCCTTTACCATGGACACTTTCCAAAAAGTGTCCAATACAGTTGATAGCACTGATATGATAGCTAGTAAAAACGGCATTAAACTGTTACGGGTAGTTGGTAGTAGAGGAGGTTCCCTTACCATCGACACTTTAAATAAATAAACTATAGTTGATAGCACTGATATGATAGCTGGTGAAAACGGCATTAAACTGTTACAGGCAGTTGGTAGTAGAGGAGGTTCCCTTACCATCGACACTTAAAAATAAATAAACTATAGTTGATAGTACTAATACCATAGCTGGGAGAAGACGGCATTTAACTGTTTCAGGCAGTTGGTGGTAGAGGAGGTTCCCTTACCATCGACACTTAAAAATAAATAAACTTTAGTTGATAGCACTGATACGATAGCTGGGTGAGGACGGCATTTAACTGTTTCAGGCAGTTGGTGGTAGAGGAGGTTCCCTTACCATCGACACTTAAACAAAAATCAACTATAGTTGATAGCACTAATATAATAGCAGTTGCTAGTTGCTAAAATAGTGTTGCCAGATTCCGCTCGGCAGATATACTTTCACAGAAACTATTTCCTCCCTGAATTGGGCTGGAGGCAAGTTTCCAAGGTGTATGGCCGAAGCTTACTTCGGATGGACATATCCGATCATACCTCGGTGTCATATGGAGGTCCAGGCTCAAAGCCCGGCGACAGAGTCTATTTATCTCATTGTCTCCTGTCATTAATGATAATTATTTGATATACATATATGTGTGCGTGTATGTAGTATATACAAGAACATTGTTTTATAGTAGTGATAATTATTTATATGGAAGAAGGGCAACGTCATAAAAGCCTGTATATATACTGTGAAAGTAAGGATGAAAGTATAGAGATAAAGATTTATTGTTCAGAGCTTCAGTTTAGGAATTATCATCGTAATTAGTTGCCCAAAAACATTATTTAAAAAGGTTTGATCAATTTATTTGACGGAATACACCTTAAAGATTTGACATTTTATATTTTCCATTTTGACGTCACGTGTAGCTAAGACGACGCAGCTGATATTTAAATGAAATTTGGCGGAGGTAGATATTTACCAGGCGTCTGTCATAAACTATAGCAGGTATCCATTTATGATTTTAAAGTGACAATTTTTTCAAAATGGAGGATTTTTGAAAAGTTTAAATAATACATTTGGTATCAAATGAAAGCTCTCAAAGCGACATAAGAAACGTAATAGAGAAGACAAACACATTATAACTCAAGCCCGTAGTATAATAGCAAAATGTTTGGCTGGTTTTGAGATGTAGAATAGCCTAATTTACTTCAGTGTTTACATATCGAGAGAGAACACTGTTTACAATTATTAAAGTTGTACCGGGAATCTTATATTAATTAATTAGACTCGATAAAATGCAAAGAGGACAACCTAATGAAAGCACTTGGTTGAGAAGCTTAAAGTGTCTAAAGCACTCATCGTGATTCAAACATTACGCTTTCATTTTTACTTAATTAATACGGCAGAGGTAAGCTCTTGGGGCCACAAGTACAGCCAGTGGTAAAATGCTTAACGACCCAATAATCATACATTGCTAGCGGAAAAAAAAGCTTAAAATGAAGGGCTGAAAAAAGTATTAAAACTGACTGTAATGGGGAAATCTTCTACACTGGTTACATCAGGGATTTCTTAAGCCACGCCCACTTGTCAGAATTTTGAGGTATACTTTACAAAAATCCATGAATCTGTGTCATAATTTTAAAACCCTCAATTTTTGTAATGTGTGTTTGACCAGCAATGCACGATTGTTTTGCGGTTTATCATTGTACCCATGGCTAAACTTGTGGCTCTAAGGCCTCATTCACACTAGATATTCCGGAATGCGATTCACGAATCGAAGATTCTAATGATACCAGGCGGCCTATGTATTTTGCTTATGTCCATTCAGACTACGATTCCGGTATGCGATTCGTATGAGATTCTCAAATCGAGTATCCCGTCCCCGTGAGCCGCCTCGATTCTTTTTAGAATTCTTCTTAGAAAGCGGCTCATCATGATACATTGCGCTATATGGGCCCATTCAGACTAGGCGATTCCGAATCGCATTCCGCTTCAACTCTTGCTATTTATTTTCGTTAAATAAAATATTTTAATTATAAATTCATAATAATTACAGTAATATCATTAATTATATTTTATTATAAATAATTTTATTTACGTTACATAAAATATTTTAATTATATAAATATAATATGTAAATCAATTTAATATATTATTATTATTATTTTTTTTCCAATAGTTTTATTTAAAGTAAATAAAACAATTGAAAAAAAAAATTAAATAATATATTACATTGATTTATTAACATATTTATATAATTAAAATATTTTATGCAAGGTAAATAAAATTATTTATAATAAAATATTATAATTAATGATATTACAGTAATTATTATGAATTTATAATTAAAATATTTTATTTAAAGAAAATAAATAGCAAGAGGATTGAAGCGGAATGTGATTCAGAATCGCCTAGTCTGAATGGGCCATATAGCGCAATGTATCATGAGCCGCTTTCTAAGAAGAATTCTAAAAAGAATCGAGGCGGCTCACGGGGACGGGATACTCGATTTGAGAATCGCATACGAATCGCATATCGGAATCGTAGTCTGAATGGACATAAGCAAAATACATAGGCCGCCTGGTATCATTAGAATCTTCGATTCGTGAATCGCATTCCGGAATCTCTAGTGTGAATGAGTGCTTCACCTCGACCAGTAGAACAGGGTGGCCACTAATATAGCTTGACAAAATTCCCTGACTTTTCCCTGACATTTCCCTGACCTACTTCAGGTTTTCCCTGACCATTATCGATATTTAGTTTACAAGATTTACCTTTAAAAAGTTAAAGATCATCAAGCTAAAATAGAATACATATACAAGTTGATAATTACTTAGCCCAATGTTTTTCATATATTAGTTTTCGTAGAAAAAATTAATTATTATTGAACATTTTATCAAAATTTGTCATAAAAATAACTTCGCCTCGGCGGGGAATCGAACCCGGGCTCTCTTCGTCCACGTTTAAAGCTATTTTTCCCATGAAAACGGCTTAAATTGTTAGATTTTTATTTATTATATATGGACTACATTTTTTTTTTTTTTTTTTTTTTTTTTTTTTTTTTTTTTTTTTTTTTTTTTAAATCTAAATGATTTTGAGAAATAATTCTTTTTCACGTTTTTCAGAGTTTTTTGGGGGGAAGCGCCCCCAAATTTCAAGCTAAAATTCATTTCTCGACTTCGCCGTGGGGTATGATTTTTCTTATGTCTAGTATTTTGTCGGGTCCACACCGATTTTTTCTGTTAAGCGTTTTCCTGTTCAACGCTAAAAAGTATAAACTAATCGTGACCTTTCCTTATTATCTTAGAAAGTAACAATTCACGTATTTTTACTTTCTCATGTAAAAGAGAAAGTATTGTGATGGCGCAAAAATTCGATTTTAATTTAATTTTTATTTTTGAGGTCCCCTGAGTCCAAAAAAGTGGTTTTTAAAAAATGTCTGTCTGTGCAGGCGCCTGGTTTAGGCTCCAGGCGTCTGCTGGGCCGATTTTGACGAAATTTGGCACAACATGTTTAGAAAAATCATACGCCGAGGCGAAATCGAGAAATGAATTTTAGCTCTAAATTTGGGGGCGCAACCCACAAAATACTCTGAAAAAACATGAAAAAAAATTATTTCTCGAAAACGGTTCCGTAATTTTGATAAAATTTTTTTTAAAATGTAGTCTATTTAAATACGAATCTAACAATATAAGCTGTTTTCCTGGGAAAAATCTAGTTCCTGAGAAAAAAGCATAAAAATGTGGACGGAGAGAGCCCGGGTTCGATTCCCTGCCCAGGAGAAGTTATTTTTATGATACATTTTGATGAAATGTTCAATAATAATTAAATGCACATACGAAAACTATTAAATGGAAAAAACTGGGCTAAGTAATTATGAACTCATTCATAGAAAGTTTGTCTGAGTTGTCTCAGACCGATTTTTAGGGTTTCGAGGTCGCCCTAGAAACCCTTATGCTTTTCGTAGTTCGTCCGTCCGTCGCATCTTGGAGTATATCTCCCGACCTACTGAAGCTGTAGACTTGAAATTTGGTATACAAGTTAAACTTTTTAGCCCAAAAACAGAAAAACTATTGCGGACTTAAACACTCCAAATTTCAGCGATCTGCGATCAATTGCGAGTATATCGCAATATTTTATATTTTTTGTAATATTCAAGTTGGGCATCATTTCAAAGGTATTGAAATGTAGATTAGAAATATATATCGCGTTTCCAAAGTGGCGGCCATTTTACCCCCCAAAAAATTTGGACAAACCCAAAATGTACCCCCCCCCCCCCCTGCACTATCCCATTAGGATAGGTCCTAAATAAGGGCAAAAACACATAAATATATATCTCTGTAGTCCAATGATATTTCCGGGATTTGATATAAAAAAGTCAAGTTTTAAAAATTTTAGGGGGCCGTAACTCGGGAGCCCCAAAATTTTTGTCATTTGAAAATTCGAAGTTGGGTATCATTTTAAAGGTATTGAAATTTGGCTCACAATAATATATCGTTTTTCAAAATGGCGGCCATTTTACCCCTAAAATAACTAAATTAGTGCATACTACCGAAGATAGTAATGGATAATATTATGCACTCCTCGTTTATTAAAAGTGAATTTTTATACATATTTTTGATGAATGTTTCGATGAAGGATAATTTAGGTGTAAGAAAAGCGACACATATTACATATTTTTGTTAAAAAAATAAAAATTAATAATAATAATGTACTTATGAATTCTTATGACCGAAGAAACCCTTTTAGTAACTTGCTGGTAAGTACTTGACGGGATTTTTTGATATAATTTCTTAGTATAGAGGTCGTTAATCCTTCTGCCTTTGTTCCAAATACAGAATTTTTTTTTTTTATTAGAAATTTCGAGAAAGTTAAGGTTTCTGTGCTTTAAAATGATGAAATAAGGATTTTAATTGCCGGTAGATTTTCCCTGACCTATGACAAAATTCCCTGACTTTTCCCTGACTATTCCCTGTCGGCCGAAATTCCCTGACTTTTCCCGGTATTCCCGGTTTTCCCGGTCTGTGGCCACCCTGTAGAATCTATATATGTATATAAAACTAAGAGTGACAGTGACTGACTGATCAAAAATTCTACTTCCCATTGACATAGAGATTTGAAATTTGGTACATAGATAGAGTGTACCATAAATAGAAAAGTGCGGCCATTTTTATTTCGATATATGGCCACCATATTGACTTATAGCCGCCATCTTGGATTTATTCATCAGTAATTCCCCAACTTCCCATTGACAGAGAGATCTGAAATTTGGTACATAGATAGAGTTTACCATAAATGGAAAAGTAAAGCCATTTTTATTTCGATATATGGCCGCCATATTGGATTTATTCACATTCTATTATCTCAACTTCAATTGGACCTAGAGATCTGACATTTGATACATAGACTTATGGTAGCTAAAAAAGAAAATTAAAGGTACTATCCCTTCAACATATGGCCGCCATATTGAATTACAACCGCCATCTTGGGTTTATTAATACTCTATTATCTCACCTTCCAGTGGACCTAGAGATCTGATATTTGGTACATAGACCTATAGTAGCTAAAGAAGAAAATTAAAGGTACTTATACTTCAACATATGGCCGCCATATTGGATTTAATCAGAAAAATACTATTGAATACTATCAGAAGAATACTATTGAATACTATTGTCTTAGTTTCAAGTGGATTGAAAGATCTTAAATTTGTTACACATACTTATTGTAACTAAAATTGAAGGTAGTATATAATACAGAATAATTGAAAATGCATAAAAAAAATATATATAACCTACTTTTACTGAAATTATGTAACAATAAAGATAAAGATATATTAATTATATTGCTTTAATTATTATTTACACATAACGCCAACTTCTAGACGGATAAGGTGCGCGAAGCGCACCGATCCGGCTAGTATATTTATAATTATCAGATGAAGGGTTATTCAAATATACGCAGAGTTGATTTTTGTAATTAGGAAGAGGTGTGAGGACGGGACCGGACGCCCCTAGTTGCTCCCCTGAGAATAGTTTGAAGTAAGAGTTGGCTACGTCAGCAGAGTCGGGTGGGTGGGAGGAGCTTATCGAGGGCTTACTCAGCAGGGCCACCCCCCAAGTGTGCTGACTTAGCTAACCACCCCACACTAAACTACCCCCCGCTAGACACAGCCACCCCCAGGCTCAACCCGACTTTCCGAATTACAATAAAACTAACCACAGATCACACATAATAACTCAAAACTATATCCAATTAAATATAAAACAGTACACCTAATTTAAATAGTAAAAATAATCACTTTCTTGTCATATCACAAACAAATTAATATAAAATAGTCTGCCAATTAGTGTGGCACATAGCTTCCTCGCATCCTATCATGTACTTTATTGTTATATTAACATTAAAATTATTGTTATATTACATTATTTTTATATTACTTTATTGTTATATTGTTTATTGTGTAAAAACTATTAATAGTCTTAGCGATCTTTATTACTTGTTATTTATTAGAGTAGTAAATTGTTAGTAGACGAAAGCATGATCTTGCTTGATTATTTATGTTTTAAACAGGTAATTGATTTAACTGTTAATTTAATTTAATATTTATTAAGATTATTGTATTTTAGCACGCTAATTAATTTTTTCACACATTTTTTGTTTTCAGTTGTGTAGACATGAATATGCCTCGTAGCAGGAGGCGAAATATAGTCATTGGAGCTGTGAATTAGTGCGTAATTTTTTCCTCTTTCTTGCCCACTCATCACCTAAAAAAATGAATTTGAAAAAAATGATTCTCTCATTGAATAGATGAAGTTGGATTTTTTCCCCGACCTAAAATTCCAATTTTAAATTTCAAGTTCACTTTTACGCGAGCGTTGATCGTGAACACTTGGACTGATAACGTTGTCCAACGAACTCGTCCTGGGCATTGGTAAAATGAACATATATAGCAAATTTCATTAAAATCTGTCGAAATTTACTCAAGTTATCGTCACACAGACCGACAGACAGACAGACAGACACGGGACCAAAAATGTTCCCTCATGTCTGAAACGGATTTCTGTCTTGGAATTTTTAAAATCGGAGACAAAAGTTTTTCGCTCTAAAAAATGAACACAATGCTTCAGTTACCTTCGGTAAGCTCGGAAGCAAAATAACAATTTTCTCTATTTCACGAAAAAACATTGAATCAGTATATGCTTTTGGCAATTGACAACATATCGACATTTTAATGTTTCTCCATGCAGTGGAAAAAATCAGTAGGTATTTGTCTAATTATTGTAGCAGAATAATTAGAAAATTAAAACTGAACGCCTATCGTCAAAATATTCACTATGAGACGGTATGTTAACGATGAACGGTATGTCAAATGAAACACAGTGAGAAAGTTTATGCTAACGTTTCGCTAAATTTATTAGCATCATCAGAGCAAGAAGAAAAGTATCGATGCTATCAAAAAAATCCCATAATGATGAAAGACAGAAAAAGGAAGAAGCAGGAAACTCGGCCGAATGAATAAATGAGGTGGTTATTATTCACTATAAATGAAAAACTATAGACTTCCTGTTAAATGAAAACGTCACATTTTTTATGTCTTTTTGCGAGACAGAAATTTCTTCTGTACCCCAGAGCTAAAACATATCCATGTAAAAAAAGAGCATAGTAATAATAATAATAATAATAATAATAATAAAATGCTGTCCGAAAAAGCTCGAACTAAACTGATAGTATTGATATTAAAAAATATTAATGTAGCAGGATAAGTAATAAGTATTTCCTTACTACAACTAGTTATTTGTGCAACTAGTGCATCAAGTGGCACTTTGCTGCACTCAAAAGATATATTTACGCACGAGCCGCAGGCGAGGGCGGAAAGGTTTCTCGAGTGCAGCAAAGACACTTTAAGCTCGAGTTGCACATTAATTTTTCCTACAGTTAGTTTTTAATCTGTATATATAATATAAAATAATAGAGTGTTCATCAACATGTAAAAAAAATATAATTGCATTAAAATGTATGTACAAAAAAGAAGAAAAACATTTTGCTTAAAACCTTTTAAAATGTTTTACAATATCACCTAAACCAGCTGTTCTGTTTATAGCAAGTGTTGCCTGATTCAGCAAACCTGACCAAGCGCTGTTATTATTTTCCATCATAACACTAACTCATCATATTTTAATCTTTTTTTTAGACTGTCTATCTTTACCTTTTTACATTTTTATATTTGATATATAGTGTTAAGATATATCATGCAGTTAGTTAAAAAAAAATACTCATTAGTTATCATTGTTATTATTATTATAATTTGGATTATTTAATCTTTGTTTATATTAAAGTTCTTTTTGTTCGTAAGTTAGAACACTTGAGTGCGGTAAAGTAAAATGAGTGGGGTAAAATAAAATGTGTGCGGTAAGTAAGTTTAGGAATCTGCTGTTTTGCGTACTATTTTGAGTCCAATAACAACCACTATCGGGATAGTACATTACGCGTCAAGTGCGGAAAGTAGCATTTTGCATGCAAGTGTGGAGTTTGCACCCAAGCGATTGCGAGGGTAGTAAAACCACACGAGCAAAGCAAAATGCAGTTTTCGCACGAGTTGCGTACCGTACTTTATCTAAGATTGTGAATTTTAATAATGAATATAGATTTTTTTTTTTTTTTTAATAAACTTCCTGTATGTAATTAAGTACGTATTTCTCTTTTGATTATTATTATTTATTTATTTTTTTTTTTTTTATTCCAGGGGGCTTTTACACCCGAAGACGCAGGCCACACTTAAGTGGGCCCATTGAACAAACCCGGGTTAGGGACCGAAATATTCACACTCGTGTGAAGATATGATCGTTAACCGTGACTCCTCTCCTGGTTGTAATACAACCAGGAGTGTCATCATCATGGGTCCAGGCCGAAACCTGGTGGCGCCACTCTTTCGAGGAGCTTCCCATTTGTTTAAACAATGCTGGGTGGGCATTGAGCGGGGGGCCTGGTCCGGGAAACGAACCCAGAGCTGCGGTCACCTCCTGATCCGGCTCGATGCTGCTTAACTTGCGTTATTGCACGGCAAGCGCTCTAGCCTCCGAGCCACCCAGGCCCCTTAAGATGACAATAATTCATTAGTTGTATTTTGTGCGGAATTAATTATTTCGGAAGGCGTATAATTCTCCTCATTATATTCATAATCACTTAAATCACTCATTGATTTTGAAAAAAAAAAACAGAAAATCAGAATGTAAACGAACTCGCTAATCGTGCGTTAAGGTGAATAATTCCTCTTTTTTCCGACCTAGGGCGGAAAAAAAGAGGAATTCTTCACCTCATTATGAACGCGCATGCGCAATGAATACAGCAACGAAAAGAATCACTTTCTATGCATCTAAACAGAGATATAATGATTTGATTATATTTCGTATCAATCGTAGAAAAAAATATTACATTCACTTTATAATCACTCTATAACACAAAACCGAGGTAATATAATATGCATATGAATAACTTCCCAATATTCAACTGATTTGCAGTTTGAGTTTAATCGAATACAAATATTCCGTCAGACCGGATAGGCGTTTTTCCTGTCAGTTTTTACGGATTGTCTACGTGGGGTGGTAAGTGAAAAGACCCCCATACACGATCAAACATTTTGCGCAAACATGATGTTTGTGCAAACCTGATTTCGGGCAAATTTAGGCCATACACGTTGCACATCATGTTTGCTCAAACATCAAATAGCCCCATCCATACACGGTCAAAATGATTGCGAAACATTTTGACCGTACATGAGGGCCTTTAATTACACAAAATCGCGGAAAATATAATTAATTCACCTGTCGGGTTTTCATTAAAAAGATAACTCTACTAACTACAATCTCCGTCAAAAGCATTATGGCACCGTTAAACAAGTTTAGTAGTAAGTCAATTCATTTTTGAGCCTGTTGTGTCATCAACAATTTAAGTAAATTTAAAACCAAATATGTAGATGCTCAGATGGCTTAGAAATGAACAAGTTATTGTAAAGATCAACCGGCTCCAGGTAATTTTTATAAACGTGGCTAATTACTACATTTTTAGCTTCCGTACATTGTAATCTATATTAATTTTAGCCGTCTGCGCACATTAAATATTCCATAATTTGACACTTTCATTCTCGTAAATAAGAAAGACATAAATATTTTTTTTTAAAAAAAAGGGCGGGGGGATTAAATAAATTAGACAATAGCAAAAGTGGGTCGTAAAAGCAAATCATCATTCAAGTATATGTGAAAGGACGCGAGGAAGCTCAGTGCCACACTAATTGGCAAATTGCATTTTTTAAACTTTGAATGGGTGGGCGAGGAAGTAAAAATATGCAGGAGTATATACACAAAGTTTGGCACTTCTTTAGATTGTTACTCCCCTTATAAAAGAGAAAGGATGTAACAATCTAAAGAAGGTATACAGAATGTTCTTCGTTAGGACTGTTATTCCCCTTATAAAAACCGAAGTGTGATATTACTTTATCGTAAGAACATTGGACTAAACATCCCTTTGTCTATAGTCAACAAAGAAGTACCCAAAGTTTTACACTCACCGACGTTTCGGAATACAGATTTCCTCCTTTAATTTACGATACAAGACCTCGATTTTGTACTAGAAATGTTTTTGGGCGTGAATAAGATTATCCAGCATTATATTTAAGAATTTTAAAAAGGTTTTTTTCATTTTTACGGAAAACAACTCAATTGTAACTATTACGATCCTGGATTCAAGATGAAGTAATCCCAGGATGTAAGCAATTATAGCGGAGTGATTCAGACAGTTCCTCTTACGCTTTGATTCCGACTTTAAAATGATTGTTGAAAATTATAATATGAGTACCAGCAACCAGACTCGCAGTAAAAAATCAAATGGCGAGATGAGAAAGTGTTTACCACAAGACAGAGTGAGTCGACTCCACCACATCTCACACGTCTGCAGTCTTATCTACAACAGACTCGACATGTCAAAACAAGAGATAACATTTCCAAACTCGTCAACTTTTCCAAACTCCCACTGACTTTTCACCGTTTAATTAGATCAGTAACTGTTTCAACTAAACTTAGTCTGAGAAAAGTCGTATCGTGGGAAATATGTAATACACTCGAGATTATTAAATACAAAACCATACATCATTATTGAAGTGAAAATAACAAACGAGCTAAAAGGAGAACATCTGTACGAGGTCAAAATGTTTACTTTTATATAGTATAAGCTGCTTTCGCGTGCTTTCATCTTATTTTTAAATTTTAATAAAATACCGTCAAGAAATTAACAATATTTTGCCCCTAATGTAGCTCAAGGCTTATAGCAGATTTTCCTCAAAGTTAAGTGACTTTAGTGACTATTTTTTTCAAAATAAGTGACTTTTAAGTGACCTGTTTTCCCCAAATAAGTGACTTTAAGTGACTTAATTTTAAGTAAAAAAAAGTATTTTAGTTACTTTTAGTTGTTTAGCCCTGTTAAACAAATGCAATTATTATAAAAATTTTAGAACGGTTATTTGTTCATTTGATATTGTGTACCGTAACTGTACGAAAAAAAAAAAAAAAAAAAAAAAAAAAAAAAAAAAAAAAAAACGGGTATGGGGTACCTCGGAACTTTTCCTCACTTCGGAGGCCACCAAATTGGCAGGAGGAAGCAGCATTGGACGTGGTCAGTACTTGGATGGGTGATCGTGATCATTTTGAACTAACTGATTTTGTCATCATTCTTAAAAAAAAAACTTTATTCTTAATATATTTTATTTAAAAATTTGAAGTTTGGCGGTATTTTGACAGATGTAAACAAACTTTGATGTCACCAAAATTATCGCACTAATAAATAATTATACTCGCTTCTAACTTTTAAACTAATTTTTTTAAATCAGTTTTTTTTATATTTGTTCCTTCATTTTTTCTGGTTCCAACTATATGCTATAAGTCAAAAACGTATTTATACTTTCGGCATTATCAACTGTCAAAGTTTATAAATTCAAATATTGATAACTTCAAAATAGCGGCCAATATCAAAATAGAATTTGGTGGGCTTGTTTGTCATACAGAGAGGTACATTCGTACCAAATTTCAACTAGATCAGGACCATTTTCGATTTGTTACGATTTTTTAAAAATTTTGCTGACTCAGCAAACTGCGTTCAAGATGGCGGAAAAAGTTGATTTTCCGGGCGGCACCACTACTGGTAAAGACTGATTTTCTGCCAAGTTTCAACTCTCTAGGTTAAATACTTGGGCGCTACGATAATAGCACACACACGCACATACATGCATTCACACATAACATACATACCGACGTCATGCTGAAAACCACTTAGGAGGTCTTAAAAACACCCAAAACCGAAAATTCCGTTGAAATCTCAAAAAACAAGTTTTTGGTGAAAACGATACTTTTCCAACTATAGGTTGTGAGGAAAAGTAATAACAATCAGGAGGAGTTCGGAATAAAATATTCTTTTCATCTTTATATTCATTTTATTTTTTTCATCCATCTTCTTAATATTGACGATAAAACACAACACACGCCAGCTGAATCTAGTGCAACTGTTACAACCTTTATCATTCATCACAGTTCAAAGTAGGCCTAATATAAAATTCATAGTTAAAAAAGTCTTAAGCTTACAAAATCCCTTTGGAAAAACAGTTAAAATATATTTTTTTATTTAAAAAACAAAAAAATGTATCCTTGTAAGCCTAAATAAGTGACTTTCAGTGACTTTTTTTTAAATTAGTGACAAAAAAGTGACTCTAGTCAAAATAAGTGACTTTTAGTGACTTTCAGTGACTCACTACAAGCCCTGATGTAGCTAGAAGCTTCCCATTTATTATAATACTAGCTGAATATCCGTGCTTCGCTACGGGGTGTTTTATTTTCAATTTAATGGATTTATAAACTACCATTTACAAAGCGAGAATATCTAGATTCTATCCCTCCTCCTTATTTCTATACCCCCTCCCATTTGATAAGATAATTTGCTAATATCCCAAATTAGTAATTCATTCCGACTAAATTTTTAAAAAGGAAAAGCAGTGGTATTTTCCTTCTGTACCCCCCCCCCCCCCCCTCCCCGTGTCATTTTACATCCCTTGGTTGAAATTGGAATTCCCTTCCTTTCTTACTCTGTCCTTATGTTCCCCTTAGGGATAAAATTTTAGAAAATTTATATTGGCAGTTATCAATATAATTTATAAATTATTATACTACGTATACACTCGTAGATTTTATTTTAGAATTTTAAAGAAGTGGTCATGATTAAGTTAGTAAAGGTTTAGGCACAGTAAGGCGTGATTAATTATTAAGTATTGCCTTAATATCTAAAAAATATTTTGTGACACTGATTGAAAAGTAATTTCTTTAACAGTTCTTCCTACAGAAATTTCCACAAAACATAAATATGGTCAGTAGTTTCTTCTGCAATTTTGGTTAAATACATTTTTTATTAAAAATGAAATAAGAATTTTGAAATCTATTTAGAAGCCCCGTTCTCAGCTCCATATAAAGCTACCAAATTGTTTTATATCCTTTATCACCCGCAGAATTAAGCTTAACATTGTACCCAAGAACCTCCAAAATCTATTCAGCCATTTGGACGTGATTGACGCACAGACATACAGATATAAAATTTTCTAAACTTAAATTCGTTGTCAGGACTACTCATTCAGTAGAAATACCCCATACTCTCCACAGCCCGGGCCTCCATGTTCTCTAGTCAAATATAAAAAAAAAATCAATAAAATAGATAAATTGATGTACTAAAATATTATTTATGTATTAATATGTTTTATTCAATAAAGGTATTTAAAAAAAAAATAATAATAATAAAAAAAATAAAAATAAATAAATGAATAAATAAATGAATAAATACAAAATTTTAGCTCAATCGGATAAATGTATAGACACAACAATTATTAGTTGTTTATACATAGATATAGATATATTTTTCCATTTTACCTCCCTCAATATACATAACAATAATTGTACAGCACTCTACAGCACTCTTAAAGAGCTTTTCAACGGTATGCATCGCGAAGGGTTTTCATTACTTTGACATTTGTACCCCGTACCCCTGTGTACCAAAATCAAAATTTCGAAAATGCATGAAGTCAGTGACCTTCCCCTTTTCCCCTTGCTTTGAAGGTAAAGTGTGCAAATTTTCATTGAAATCGGAATAAAACGGTAGATTTGAATAAAGAACACACACACACGCGCCCGTTCGCGCGCGCGCGCACACACACACTTACGTTGACATTTCCTTTTTACCCCTCTCCTAAATTAAAATAATGACAAAAACGTACATTACAATTACTTTTCTCTTAAAGAGCCTTTCAACGATATGCATGATAAAGGGTACCTATCATACTTTGACATTTGTACCCCGTACTCCTGTGTACCAACATTTTAACTTTAAAAAATAATCTCATGTAAGCAGTACACTCATAGACACTCTTCATTTATATAAGATGCCACTTATATTATAGATAAAAGGCACTCATAGACACTCTTCATTTATATAAGATGTAGTTATACACATTTTTCCATTTTACCCCCTCCTAAATGAAAATATGACAAAACTGTACATAACAACAATTACTGTACTTTTAAAGAGCTTTTCAACGATATACATCATTAAATGTATTTATTACTTTGACATTTGTACCCCGTACCCCTGGGTACAAAAATAAAAATTTCGCAAATTCTTAGTGGATGTATGATATGAACCGAGTATATCCTCTAAATTTCAAGTCTCTCGGTTAAGCAGATTTTGCTGTGCGTTGATTCTATGTCAGTCAGTCAGTCAATCAGGACATTGCCACTTATTGGAGAAGCTTCCAGGAGAATCAGAGGTTTTTTCCTCGAAAATAAAATTAATCTACATTAATTGAATTTTTTCTTATAAATGGCTGCCACATTAATTAATGTTGGCGGATGTTCAAAAGATTTCTTAACGAAGACAGAGGTGTTAAGAGGAACCTATAAACCAAATGTCATAGCTATAGGTATACAGTGTTTCAAGAGATATGGGGGCGAGAGAGTCAGTGATATTTGTGTTTTATATATTACATAGATTTGTCAAATTATGAGTTTATAGAAGACCGACTTAAGTGACGATAGTGGTCACTTAAGTCTGTATCAAACATAAGCTGAGATCTTATGTTTATTCTTCCGATGCTATTACCTTAGAGTTACAGGATAGAGGAGCGCAGTGATATACATACCTTGCTCTTTTCTACTATCACTGTGGAAGGTCACCGAGAATTTGATAAACCAAAAAACACCACAACCAACAAAAGTTAGTAAATGAAATGTGTATTAGCACCAACCTTATTTTCTTGTGCTTTATCTATGGCAACACTGGAGGGAATCATGAAAGTTCATGATTCGCTTATTTTTCATTACTCCCTGTTTAACCCGACAGGGTGTAATGAGTAACTTCCCTCCCTGTAAACTAAGGAGGAAAGTTCACTTTTTCTCCCCGCTGGAGGTAAAAAATATATCGTTCTACAGAAAGATCACAATAGTTCCTTTACCTTTGGTAAGTTGGTAAGCAATATTGATCTAGATAAAGTTGAAATATACAATAAATAATTACAAGATAAAAATCACTTTTTATATACTACGTTTTTAAATTTTCTGTTGACTAAATAAAAAATCATAATTTGTAACCTTTCAAAATGAAGATCGTAAATATGGGTAATGTCAAAACAAATAAAAAAAAAACTTGCGCATTTTTTTTCGAACTAACTTTCCATACAGCAAAATTTGCTGACAACAAATTACATTTTGCTGAAAGATGGCTAAAAGATTAAAATAATGCATTGTCATCGTGTTCTGAGCTATTCTAAAAGTTTCAAATTTGTAGCTACTCGGGAAGTTAATTAAAAATCGATTGCAAGATTTGTATTGGACAAACAAACAAACAAGAAAGCAAGCTAATAAAAACGTAGTAAAAAAATAGCCTGTCAATAGCTGTGGGGTGCATAGCTTCCTCGCGTCCTATCGCGTAACTTTGCTTTTGTGTAGTTTTAACAATCCATTATGGTCTAATTTATTTAATTTGTCCCCTCCTTTTAGTTGTAATTGTTTCGAAGTTTTATTGCTTTTTCTTATATCAAACTATCACAAGGCAGGATAGACATACTTCGTTATACATAGTTGGATTGGGTTCAGTTACCTTGATTTAGAGTAAAAGTTGGAAAATGTTGAAGTTTTACAAGTAAATTACAACCAATAGCGACAGGCATAGAATATATGGAATTTTAGACAAATTGGCATAAAACTGGAGTATGAGCATGAAAAGAAAAGAATTAGTCAGTTAAAAAAGAAAGTGATATTCAGATGAATCTACCCGGTACTGTGGTTGTCCTATTCTGAACTAGAATTGGAAAGATTTGTAGGTTAAGGTGTCAGGCAAGATAACAAGGTTAATGATTTAAAGCAAATTTCTTGGGTTGCAATTTAAACATAAAGTTTAAGATGCTTTTTAATGTGTATCAAAAGTTCTCAAAATGTGCCGTTTAAACATCTTCGTGAATACAAAATTTACGAAAATGCATATCGATAATGCTAAGAATGCCGACTCCCTAAGCGAAAACTCTCACACAATAAATCTTCAAACTTGGACTTAAATTTCCCATCTAACCTACGGATTAATAAAGACTTTTGATGTTCTAATAATGTCAACATTGGATTGGTTGGTTTAACTGAGATTTTGTAGTACCACTTCATAATTATGACTACAGAGGGTTTATTTACAATTATAAAAGATATTTCCACCAGATGAGAATGAATATATCTCAATATCGTAGAGCTTAGCTAAGGAATTGAAGTTTGAGGGTGGAAGCACATTTCCCTTTGATGTTTGTCTTTAAGATGGCTAGTGTAAACACAAGCTCATGTAGCTTTAACTCTTATGGTGCCTACTAGAGCGTACGCATTGTTAAGGCTGACATTATTATGACTAGAGAGGTTGAAAAACAAGTGCACAATGGTATTACATTAATAATGGTAACATACAATTGTGTTCACAATATTGTTGCGGTAGTTATTTATCAACCTCAGTCATAATAATGCCAACATTATCAATACGTACACTCTAGTAGGCACCACAACAGTAAAAGCAACTTGAGCTTGTGTATAGAGGACACTGGCCATCTAATTTTACTAAAAAACATTTAAGGGAAGTACTGTGACTTTAAAACTCAGACTTCAATTCCAAAGCTAGCCTCTACGATACTGAGAAAACGCTGGCACAGACATTTCGTAATTTTAGACAACGAATTTTTATCTGCATTGCAATTGTAAAACTAAGATTTTCATTTGCAACCTGACCTTTAGAACAAGTTAGAAAGCATTAAAACATTTGTGTGACGAAACACATCGACCTACCTTGTAATAGACTTTAAACATTCTTAATTGTAGTTAATAGTATTGATCCAAGATTTTATGATGGTAATTATGTATATTGAACTAAAATGTAGTAGTTATTAGTGGTAGTTAAAAAGCAAACTCTATCATTAGATCAATAAATCAGTATATTGTCAATCCATAAATAAAATACACAAAAATATTCGACTACACAG
This sequence comes from Gerris lacustris, assembly GCA_951217055.1. Taxonomy (NCBI): domain Eukaryota; kingdom Metazoa; phylum Arthropoda; class Insecta; order Hemiptera; family Gerridae; genus Gerris; species Gerris lacustris. Next base: position 38,476,534 of record OX578284.1, read on the forward strand.
TCATAATTATTCATATCCTTTAATTATATTCATTCTATCATCTCCTTTTGTGTTAATAAAATAAACAACTAAATTTCAGGTAATTATTGGTTAGGTTTCATCTCTCCAATAGGGGGACATTATCAAACCTGTAATTAAAATAAATAAAAATTAAACTTTTCCTCGATCTTTAACAAACTAGTGTTAGGATAATAAAATAAATTGGCCAGTATGTGTTTTCAGTACACATCAAAGGGTCTTAAGGACATTTGACGATAGTTAACTAGCATAGTTGGCCCAGCCGTATAAAGACCATTTAAAAGTTTATTTTAGCTATAAATTTTAAACCATTTATAATGGCATGAAACAAACACCCATCTATGCATTTATTGTATAAATGCAATAAAACTATTCCAAATTGTCTAGCCCAATCCGTTATCGGGATAATAAATTTGTAAGATGTGGACTTGTGTTCTCACAAAATATGCGACGTATGAAAAATTCCTTTATAAACAGTTTTGCATCCGAGCTTGCCGAAGGTAACGGAAGCTCTGTGATCGTTTTGAAGAACGAACATTTTTTTATTCCAAAAAATCCTAAGACAGAAATACGTTTCAGAAATCAGGGAACATTTTTAGTCCCTTGTATGTCTGTCGGTCTAACTACAATTTTATTAAAACAGATCTTAAAAACTGCTTGTCCGATAAAAATGAAATCTCGATGGTAGTCATAATTAGCCTATTGTTGGTCTCTTTAAGTTTCAACCAAATACGCCCATTCATTTCTCTATAACATGAGTACAGGCATGTATTCAATATATATGTCTCTTATTAAGCACGAAATTAATCCAAATACAGTAGAGCGTCGATTATCCGAACGTTCAATTATCTGAACTGGCTTCATAAAAAAAAAATCAAAAAAAAAAAAAAAAAAAAAAAAAAAAAATCAAAGGCCACCGCCAAATTAATTCCTAGAGAGAGCAGTGTTAGCTGTATAAAGGGACACCAGATTTCGATTAATTCAGTTTGACGGGCCAGACATTAACATTGGTTTACTAAGAACTGACTTCTTTTTGTCCATATGCAATTTGTGGAATCATTTGCAGCATTTTTCCACTTAATTAAATTCATTTTCCACATAAACCTTACCATTCTGTTGGTCAGTTATTATAATTCTCTCAGTTTCAAATCATTCATTGTGAGGTATACCGTGAATTAAGATAGTGGTCAAATTTTAAGTTAGTGGTCAGATATTTTAAGTAAAACTTATAGCATGTCGACAAAAACGAAAAAAGTAGTGCTTTCATTAAAAGATAAAATGAAAATTATTACGCGGATGAAGAAAGGTGAAACGGGTCAGGCATTAGCTATCAGTTCGGTGTTGGTAAATAAAAGAATTACGGGAATAAAAAATAATTCTGACTAAATTACTAGGTACACACTTAATCTTGGCCGTAAGGAGGGCAGTTTATATCGTAAAACTATAAAAAAAAAACGAAATCCGTATTGTTGGAAGATACTGCATTCACTAGGTTTTTGCAAAAACGAGCCTCTGGACAGCCCATATTGTGTGAATAAGCAGTAGAATTGAACATGAAGCTTGGTGGTGACTCCGCATTCATCGACGGTTCTGGGTGGCTGAAATATTTAAAATTGCGGTATGGGATTCGGCAAATCGAGATTCATGGTTAAAAATTAAGTAAAAAAAAAAAAATTAAGCAGACTAGTAGTACAAATTTCTTTATGCCTAATTAATCTTAGGAGATATCATTTTTTTTTCACTATTTACTAGATAAATAGAACAATGGTGCTTCTTGCATAAACGTGTTTGATTATTTTTACATCTTCCCTTTGAATTTTGATTATCCGAATTTTTGATCATCCGAACCACCCCAAAAAACATTAGTTCGGATAATCGACGCTCTACTGTATATATACATATGTACTCAGGGCGGCCTCCTCATTCATTTGACAGCCAAATGCATTCTGTTAAAAAATGCACGTGATTATGAGGGAATCCGATAATATCTAATATAATCAATTTATTTTTAAACTCATTTAAAAATTGTTTTCAACAAGTGATTGTTAGCACTTCGTTTCATTTTCGATTGTTAGCAAAATAAAGATTTACTTTCAACAATATCATGGAAACTATATAGATTTCTTCAGGGGAAAACAACATAAATGATTAAATTAGTATTTAAATGGACATTTAAGAATTTTTCATAAAAATCATCGGAATTGTTTTCGATGTACTTATAAATTTATTTTTCACGTAGAGGTTTTGAGGGCGGAATTCCTAATTAAAAAAATATACAGCTAAATTCGGAAATAAACTCGTATTATTAAATATTATTACAAATCTAATAGAGTAATTTAAATCACGTTTCTTTCGAAGTGACCTGAGTAAAACATAGCTTGCCACCCAAAATGTCTTAGCTATTCACTTTTGACAAGCGAGTCATAGATTAGCCAGTACTGCACTGTATTGTCGTTTAGAGTAAAACACCAAACGAATGGTCTTTGCGCATGCCCAGTCTGAGATGTACAGGCTCACTTCAGACAGGGCCTGCGCAGAGACCAACGCTCGGTTCTTTCCTCTGTTCGGTTGGACAGTCTGGACGAGGCTTTAACTTACTTCTCTTTAATTTTCAACTTTGTTATTTGTCTTACTGTATAATCTCTTCGAAATCTTTTTCTCTTATGTTTCATTCAGAAAGCATTATTTCGCTTGAGATTAATATTTAATTACAATAAAGTTATTTTAGAATTAATTAGCACAAGTGTATAAGAGTATAAGACTTAATTATTATTATGCAAGTTAAGCCGCCTCCCAATTTTTCCCACGTCAGCGTAATTTCTGTGTTTTCTTCAGAAAGTGATGAGATTGTTTGACTTTGTATCGATTGCTGTTTAATTCTGATTATCATGGTGTTTTCGTATTAAACTCTTATCACTTTAAATAATATTATTGATTCCTCGTACAAATAAAGTTTTCGTTTTCCTTGTCAGTATTTGCTTTACTGTTTCGGTTTTTATGTAGACAAGAAAAATATTTAATCTTTAATTTATTGTACACGTGGAAAACACAGAAGGAAGACTATAACAATGGTTGGTTCTCCTGGGGAAACAAAATGACTTTTTATATGAATTTAATTATTTCAATTACTTGTCCCTATATAACAAACATCTTAAAGAGTACCTCGTCCAATAGTCTTTTAGCAATAGATGATATCATTATGGCACTCATTTAGTTTGGTACTCCCCTATTTCATTGCAAATTTGACAGACCTTGGTGGTTATACAAATTAAAATCAGACAAAGGAATAGTCATTGTCTTAATATTACATTAGACTGAAGCTACGTACACACGAGCTAGAAAACTAGCTTATAGTTTTTACTATAGGTATAATAAACAAGCATATGTATATGTTTACATGAGTTCTACTGTCTGTCCCAAACGAGAGTTAGTACATTGACTGCGCGGGAAAACTAGCAAATGGGATGGGGAGCCAATAAGAGCTCGAGATTTTCCCGGACAAAAGGTCGGGCCAACTAGGCAAAGATAAATGTTTTTACCCTTAGAGAGGTTGGCCAATCTGTGTGTCACTCGATTCCCCGCGCTGTCAACGCACTAACTCTCGTTTGGGACAGACTGTAGTAATAGTCAGATATACGCAAAATGTTACTATCCTATAGCCCAACTAACTCTTTACAGAAACATCACTATACAGTGTGACCACACGAGGAGGAATCAAAACTAGACCTGTAGGGGTGCTAAAGTTAAGTTTTGAAATTTTAATAATCAAAACCTTTACATTTTTTGTTTAAACCAATGCCTGAGTAACCTTTTTATGTAAACCAACTTGCCGTTAAGGAAAAAGAACGAAGAAAAACCGCCAGAGCTAACAACAATCAACTATTCACTACCCATTCTTGATGGGATAGCTGTATGTTTTCTGGGCATCATCAGGCCTTTATCTGAGTAAAATGGTTAATGCATCGAGTCTTAGAGAATCTTGGTAAAATAATTTAATAGTGCCTTCCAACATAAACATAAACATTCTCCATTTACTGAGAAGTACTAAGAATTACTCAGATAATGATGATGCCCAGGTATGGGTTAAAATTAGCTTTCAAAATAAAATTGATTTAAAAAAATAAAGTGTCACATAGCTTCCTCGCGTACTGTAAATAAATGTATCTTTGTGTGCATGTAGAAGAGAAACAAATTGGCGCATAAGGTTGAAACTTACATGGGACCAAATATGAGCTAATTATGATCTAGGTACCATACAAATTTCATTAGAAACGGACGTGTAGATTTTTAAGATATTTTTAAATTAACGACAGACAGACACGGAACCAAAAATGTTCCCTGGTGTCTAAAATATTCTTTTTTTTAGTATTATTAACGTAATAACATAGTAAATTACAGCGGCCCTTAGAAATTTTCAGATTCTGAAATTTGGCTCTTTAAAAATCCTGATGAGAACCCCTGGTCTATAAAGAGGGTGTTCACACTTCACACCGGGGATAGTTTTCTACTACACTATATTTAAAAAAAAACTAGCGTATAGTTCAACTAAACGAATAGTTTTGGACTATACGAAACAATCTATTATACGCTAGTCTTCTATCCCGAGTGTACGTACCTTAAGTGATATTATTACTTTTATAGACAGTAGTGTGATACTTTCTCACACCCGCAGTACACATATAAAGTATTGCAATGGCACGAAAATTTGATTTTGAGATTTTGATGGATTTAGTTTAGAGGTCCCATGAAGCCAAAAAGAAATGTTTTTAAGTAAAAAAAAAGTTGCGATCAGTTCACAATTGCTCGCTGATCGAGACATTTTGTGTTGTGAAGTTCGCAACATGTTTCCTTTTTTTGGGCAAAAAAGTTTAACTTGGATACCAAATTTCAAATCTCTTATCTACAATACGTCGGGCGGTGTGATTTTTGATGCGACGGACGGACGGAACTACCAAAAGCATAAGGGTTTCTAGGACGACCTCGAAAACCTAAAAATGCCTATTTGTCATCCTTAGTCTATAGTCTGTGCAAAATCTTGGTGCCAAAACTACTGGGACCCCGAGGAGAATTAAAATGTATCTATAAATTTTGCAGTGCTGCCCCTCAAAAACATCGGTTTTTCTTTTAAACTGCTCCGACAATTTTGATCGAAAAAACTCCATTTTGCAGTTTTTCTAATGACGTATTCAACAACGTAAGTCGTTTTCCCGGAAAATATAGTTCTTGTTATAATATAAACAAATCTGATTTTGCTGAAAATCTAAAACGACGTATAAATAATTATCAGTTAAAAACTTTTTAAATGAGTTTAAAAATATATGGCATTTTTTTACTTTAAAAATAGCCCCCCCCCCCCCCCCCTAAACAATAGTCTGCCCTACAAAAGTCTCAAAGCTTTGTGTGCTTGTCTGCGTAAGACATTGAGACTCTTAGGGCAGTTTTATATTTAATACTCCTTTAATATATCTAAATAGTTGGTTAGACTAAGGGATATAATCACAATTATATACACAAGTTAGTGTGATATTCCTTTGTTCCAAGGTACATTGGACTAAATTATCCCTTTGTCTTAATAGTTATTTAGACTAAGAAATATACGCTACTCTGTACATGTTCCTTTGTCTAAATAACTACATATTATTAACACAAAGGGATATAGGGCGAGGGGGGGGGGGGGGGGTGCTAAAGTAAAAAGTACCATTTTATTGAATTAGATATCATTTGATTTAAATTCAACCTTGTAATATAAGAAAGTTTCATTCGACATTGTAGTACCGATATTTGTTTCCTTATTTATTTACATATTTATGTTTCATTTTTACAATGAAAAGAGTCATCCTGTAGTCACAGTAAGTTTGTTCGAAAAATATCTGGGTAAAATCAAGCAATTTTAAATTAAATTTCTAAGATAATTAAGCTTACTAAATTGTAAAGTAATAGTATCTATAAATGGGTAGTTGCATAAGTGAAGCGGAGTCCATCCGGTTACGGAAGCCAATAATAAGGTGCATTCAGGCAATGGAAGCGACACACTAACCCCGCCCGTGACATTCTTTACATAATATCAGATTTGTTCCAACCCCTTTATTTGTCTGCATATATACTACAGACGACTTTACTTTTAATAAAATATTCCTGCTACCACAATACTGAAAACATTTAACACAGTGACAAGTATAATATGAAATGGGCGCGTGGGCGTGGTACTCTTTAAAGTGTCTGCTTTAGAGAGGTAAGTAATCGCAATAATTAAATTCATATAAACTAGGGGGCTCCGCCCCCAACTCGCTTCGCTCGTCAACCCCCCCAGAAGCGGCCGCTGCTTAGTATAGAGTAATAGAATTATTTTTTCTATTTACTATGAGAACCGAGGACCGTTTTAAAAGTTTAAGTCCGCGACCGCTTTAATAGTTTTTGTACTTAACTAAAATAAAGATGTTACCTCGGAACAAAAATATCCACTCAGTAAAACCGGGGACCGTGCGCCCATGGCGCTCTAAAGAAAGAGCGATTTTTTTTTTTAAATTTGCCCGAAAAATGAAGAACAATTTCTTTTTTAGGTAGGTATATTTTTAAAAGTAAGATGACTAGGGTTTAGTTATCAAATATAAAAACCAAAGGTTTGAAATTAAATTTGTGTAACGGAATGTCGTTATTATATCTATTTAAAGACCAGCAAATCAAAACAAACATATTAATTTATTGGAATAAATGTGGTTGCCTTAGCGTAGCAATAACATAACATTTCGAGGTAGGTCGGCCACGTCGGGACACTACTCGATTATATAAATGATAATATAATAATATATAATATAAACATTGTTTTCATTTTTTTTCCATAACCATTTCTTAATCCTTAACTAATAAATTCGTCAAAAAATGAAAGAGAGCAATGCATTCTAGAACTTAAGTTTCACTTCTAATGCGTGAGAGCCTCACACATATTTTTTTATTTGTGACCAACAAAAAAATGGTTTGTTTTGATTTGATGGAGTTGAAAAAAATATAATAACTTATCTAAATAGTGACCGATAATATTATCAAAACTAAACGTTATAATTAATAAGATTACATTTTTTTATTTGCTACCAATAAAAGTATAGGCTTGTTTTGATTTGTTGGTCTTCAAATAGATATAATAAATTATCAAAATATTAGCCGAAATTTTATTAAAATTATATTTTTGATTTGTTTTGTATTGAAAGCTGTCACTTTTTGATTAAGGCATGTAAACAAACAATGCGCTTTCTTTATTACACTGAGCTAACCACCCCGTGTTTTGTTTATTGCCTCGGGAATGACGTCACAGTTCACAGTTCCCCGTGTCATTCCGCTCAACACAGTCTATTTACTCTGAGAACCTCCCCTTTCTCCCCCCGAGGGCCTCCCCCTAACACCTCTTATCTCCTTTCGCACTCTTACAAACAGTTATTTATATATCACTCTCACTGAACTTGTTTGTTTACAAAACTTTTTTAATAATATAGATAGACAATAATTAGGTTTCTTAAGGAGAACCAACCATTGTTTTTGTCTTCCTTCTGTGTTCTCCTCGTTTACAATAAATATTTTTCTTGTCTATAAAAACCAAAACAGAAAAACAAAGACTTTGATTTGTACGAGGAAAGTGTTTTAGTAATCAATAATATTATTTGAGGTGATTTTATAAGAACACAGTAATTATGCCAACAAGGAAAAACTTGGGAGGCGGCTTAACTTGCTGTGTAATAGTAATAATCAAGCCTGACTCTAATTAAACACTTGCGCTAATTAATCCTGAAAATAACTTTACAGTAATTACACATCGATCTCAAGCGAAATAATAAAGAGAAAAAGATTTCGAGTGGATTCTACAATATGACAAATATCTAAATTGAAATCGAAGAGATGCAAGTTAACAGTAACAGTTTATTCCAACCACAATGTAAAAGATATACTATATTTTGGTGTTTTTTACTTTCAAGTTTTTGATTGTTGATATCTTACGAGTTGTATTAATTTAACTGACGCGTAATTTTTTCTATAATAATAATAGCTACCAGTTTTGATGTTTTGTAGTAAGTATGAATGAAGTAATGGGTCTACTGTATCTATTGTTACATCAGTTAAGAGAACTTAATTATTTAGGTGTATAGACGAAGCTAGATTTGAGGAAATAGCTGTTGTAGATACAGTATGGCCGGCCAAGGCTCACAACTGATACGACCAAAACAACCATTCATAAAGTGATATGACTGAGTTTGATCAAGTCCTTCCAATATATTGTTGCGTTAAAAGTTAAAACTCACAACCGTTTAAACATTAATTATTTTCTTAGCTTGAAGGTGACTGCATCATCAAGGGTGGGTTTAGAACAACATTTACTCCCAGGGTGTACATGTAGTTCTAACTGTAATGTTTTATCTTGCCAAAAACATGTACTGTCCTAGGCAACACACAGCTTTACAGTTAAAGCGACAAGTACAACCCAGGAGTAAATGTTGTTCATACAGTGTTACAGATAGAACAACATGTACTCCCCCTCAAGACGCTCCCAAGACTGAGTACAAAACGTCGGCACCTAAACTACAACACCTACAACTTCCTCCTCCTCGGAAACCTGCCAAATTAATAGGGCACTATTTTAGATTGGTACTCCCCTTATAAAAGAACAGGGGAGTAACATTCTAAAGAATATGTACGGAATGTTCTTCTTTAGACTGTTACTCCCCTTATAAACAGACGTACATGCAGAAGTGAGATATTTAATAGAACATTATTTCAAATTTGTTTTTTAAATAAAGTTTATCCGTCATCAGCGATAAATGTTTTAAATGACACAGATTAAGAAAAGGGTTTCCTAATTTTTTGAAAAAGAGCCTTTTTGTCAATTTAATTTGTAAATTACAACTCGTAGTTTTTTAAGATCGTGTAAAAAAGCTTATTCATCCCTTTACGAAAAAAATAAAATACAGCCTTAACTGGGAATACAAAAAAAAAAAATAGTAAGGTTTAAATCTAGAAATATAAGAAGTGTTTACCAAGTTCCAAGGGTTGTGATATCGACCAACAGCTTGGAAAGTAAGCTTGTTCGCTAAAGGTGCCAACCACCCTCGGAGCATATCAAAGGACTGCTTCGAGGCTCAGTGGGCACCCGACGACTTCGAATTTATTTTGATACCTATTATAGAAGCAGCACTAGCTTGACTAAGAGTTTTAGTAAGGGTGGAATCGTTAGTCTCAAGATAGTAACACTACATGGCACAAACTTTAACATTACTGACTTAAGGTCGAATAAAACCGTAATTAGGTAATATGCATTAATCTGGTATAATAAAAACTATGTTAAGGTAATTGGGTATTTTAAAGTACCCTTTTAAAACAAGTAAGACAAGTTTACCTTTTCGTGTATTTCTGAGGTGGACTGTGCGTCACAGAAGGCTACAGTTGCCACGTCCTTGAGTATGGGCATCTCTATGGAGCAGTCCCTGCCGTCCAGAAGAGCGACGAGCGGCCTGGTCTGCATGGGCCCGTTTGCGATGGGTCCCCGAAGAGCTTCGATTCTTGGACGTTTGGTCAACATTTTACGCTTGTCCATCATAACATAGAGAACACTTTGAAATAATCACTGCGCGCCCACTCACCACGTGTCAACGCACTCGACAACGCTCGCCAGGGCTCCTTCGTATCACCCCGGGCCCAGCTCACGCACTAACCGATCACGCCCCGCCCCCCGGCATCACCATCTGAAACAGACCAAAAAAGAAATCATTAGAACACAGTCACACAAATCTTTTTCTTCAAATGGCACGACGGGCCCAGTGGTCTCTGAACTGAACAACTTTGCCCTTCAAGACATCCCTCTCAAAAACGAACCCAAGTCCCGGCTGCCGGATGTCCTCATCAACTCTATCCGACTCTGGGTCTCCCTCTCGGCCGAACGCCCCATAACCAAGCTTGGAAGACTCGCTGGGACAGGAGGTCCTCTCCCATCCTTAACAATGACTAAACTATAACTTGGCCATACCACCAAAGTCGCTTGATCCTAATTAACATTGAAAGGGAGATGTCAGCATACATTAACAATACCCAGCCACACAAGTACCCACAATAACAGCCAAACAAATACCCAGTCATTTAGTAAATCTCTTTCATGATTTTTTCGCTATAAGCATTATTAATTCTTCCAGCGACACGACACCTGTACGAGAATACAGCTCGGAAACTTTGGTATAACACACGAATCTAGAATAAAAATAAACACCTTAGCCCCCTGCCACACATTCTTCCCTAATACTGGGTAAAGATAAAGATATCCATAAATGTTGTGGTAAACCTGTACAGGTATACCCCAATGGCCAACGTGTATGGCCACCACCTTAATACGTCTTAAATTTAAATCAATCGACCGGGATCTTCAGTTCTTTCCCACACAAATCGGCACCCTCGAATTAACACTTTCCCAATATCAATTGATTGACGGCAATAGTATAAAACAAATATAAAGTTTTATTCATTATGAGCAAGCCAGTAAAAGAGAGTATTAATCCTCGCGAATGCCTGACAATATAAAGCAGATAAATTTACTCAGTAAAAAATAAATTAATACCTAATAAGACGATAAATAATAAAACTGCTCTGAAACAAAGTTTTAACCCGATCGACCCGAGAAAGTTGGTCAAATAAAAAGTCTTAATTTGTTTAACGAGAAAAGGAAAAGGTCATTAATTTCCGACTTTTTACATTTTTAACTCCCACGGCGGAGTCCGCCACGGCAATAATAACCACTGCTCAAACTCTTTCTATAAACTTTATATATATACATACATGTATATATATATATGTACAGATCAAAATTAAAAAAAAAAAACTTGGGCAATATTAATAAGAACTGGGAGGGGAATATTTTAAGGGACCCTTGGGAGGAGGGAAACTTATTAAAAAGTAGGTGGGGGGGGGGGGGGGGGGGTTAGAAAAGAATAAAAAACTGTGGGTTTTGGTTTCCTGCACAACAACAAGAAGCAAAACTTTAACTTCTTCTTTTCCTTCACTTTCTCCAACAGAAAACCATACATTTCAATACAACAAGGAAAAAATACATTCATTACAGATATGAAAAACAAGAAAAAAAAAAAAAAAATTACAAAATTCTTAGCTTTACGGATCGCAAGAAAGAAAAAATAAATTTAAATATAAATAAGTATTTCTTAGAGTACAAAATAAAATAAAATAAGACTGAGACTAAGAAGAAGAAAAGTTTTAATGATATTAAATCGTGGTATAGAGATTAGAATTTCGTTTTTCCGTCAAGGAAAGCCACTCTAAGCTTTCACTGGTGTTTAAAAGAAATTAGTTTAAAGGTATTTTTTTTTTTTTTTAAATTATAAGTCCTCAAAATATAGCACTAAAATTACTTTGTTAGGGGACACTGATGATGCATTCCACCAGCATTGATTCAAAATCAGTATAGTATATTTATTAGGGCACAACACTTCTGCAAACACCCCATTCAATAATAATATTAATCCATGATGCAACAGCCCATAGAAGGATTTTAGCCAAAGGGCTTTAGTGTGTCGCTATCAGCTGTATAAAGCTTGCAATTGACAATTATATATAGAGGATATACATACATATATATATGTATACATAAATAGAACCCTTTAGGGGGATATCCTTTAAAACATTAAATGAAATTTTCTAGCCATCAATGCTTTCTCTACATGGGTATAAAATACAAAGTAAATGTACCACAATGCAAATATAATTATACAAATTAGAAATCTCTGAATTGAACGTCACATCATACCTAACGCGTGATGGTATAACGCAAAAAGGAAAATATATTTAATAAAAAAGGAAAAAAAACAAGAGGAAAAAGTAATACTGGAAATATAAAAAGCGACTCCGAGCACATATATATTTTTATTTATAGAATTTTTAACTTAGTTTGTTTTATGTATAAATATCAAACAAACGTTCAGAAAGAGCTTTTTTTTTTTTTTTTTTTTTAAAAAAACTTTTTATTGGACTGTAGGCTTATTTAGACCGGAGCTGAAAAAAGGCATTTTTCAAAGCGGTTTAACACAGCCACACTCACACACAATGAAATTTCATTTTGGGAAATGGAGGGGGTGGGGTGGAGGTTCGGACTAAAACTCCCCCCCCCCCCTCCTCTGTGGAAAAAAGGTTAGGAAACTGTTTGTAGAAAGGGGTTGAGGGGAGAGGAATTGAAACTAAGTTTGGTGAGAACAAGAAAGTTGGCTTCAAGTCCCCCTCCCCCTGTAGAAGCAACGCAGGCTAGGGAGGAGTTCACAAACTTTATAAAACTAAGTTAACTGGTGGAGTTTCATTGAAGCTCTGGGAGGTGGAAAGTTTGCACCATCCAAGAGTTGGCTCCTCCTCCGAGCCCTCTCCCTTACCCCTCCTTTAACTCTCTCATAGTGAAAAGAAGGATAATGTTCGTATAATTTTACATCTTGACTTGCTTTTACACTCCCCTCCCTGGAATGTAGCTCTAGGGAGGAGACCATGTTTCCATCCTCCGATTTTCTTCATATCTCATCAGCCCACCCCCCCCCCCCCCCCCCCTCATACTTTACATCCGTTTTCCGAAATCTTTAAACTCTCTCCAGGAAAAGCAGAACTTTTATTTCGCTTATAACATTTAAAACAAAAAGTTCGACGAACTCGTACTTAGTTTTCGACGCTATATCGCCTAGTTTAATAGATAGTTGAGACAACTCTAGTCAAATTGACGATAACCTTTTACTCACAACAAAGAAACATTTAGTTTGCCTCAGAGCTTACGAAACTCTAATTATATGAAGCTTATCCATCATTTTAAACCACTTAATAAGTCATTTAACTTTTACAGAAAAAGTATCGGAAAAGAAGCACAAGTTGTGACAAAATTTAATAGAAATATAATTACTTGATATTAAATAATAATTTAATGTTAAATTATCGTCCAATATAACAGTAGTAACAGAATAAATGATGATTTTGCAATAATACAAATACATAGTAATGAAGAGTGAGCATTGCGAGGACTCGTTTTGTTTAAGGTAATTACGAGGTCGGTATCCTCACAGTTACAGTCCATAATAATAATGAATAATTAATTATTCGCAAGTTACGTCATCAATACAAAGTATATTTTATAAATATATATAATATACAATGTATTATAATTACCTCCTCTTTAATTTAAAATGGTCGGAAGCGTTATCCTTACTTTCCTCATTATATTATTAATACGAAAAGGTAAAAAAAAACAATTTAACAAGAGCAAGAGCAAACTCAAAGCGATAGGTACTAAAAATGTACCACCACACGTATCCCTACCAGAACAGGTACTAATAGTTCATGAAGTACTCCGCAAATGAAAACCCCCAGGTAACGGTTACCCACAGGAATATTTGAAACTTATTCGATCTCGCAAGCATTTGTCGGTTCAGTTTGTCGCTTTAAGAAAACACCATAAAGCTCCGGCTCCTCCTCAGATGCTCACTGTAGTGGTAGTGGAAAACTTGACATTCCACGGACGTAAAACCTGGAATCCGCGGAAGCCTAGGTACCGGATTATGGTAGAGTTAAAGATAAGCTCCTCTTCGAGCAACATGGGCAGGATAATGACTCCAGACAATCGTTCGGCCTTGTTTTGAAGAAATAAACACAAGTGGAACTGCGAGTCAGCACGATATCCGGAAAACCGCTGACCCCACTGTATAAACTAGAGGGTATCTGTTTCCTGAAGGAGGCATCTTGCCGAGTCAGAGTATATTAATTCGCTGAGTAGTGGAATCTCCCCCAAGCCCTGGGTCCGTACTGTACGAGTAGGCGGGATTCCGAGACTCTCCACCGTATCGATTGCGTCGACCCGGGTCCGTAATTTTGATTTCATAATTGGAACGCTGACTCAGTCAGTCCCCTAAACAACGCTATTCTTCTCAAACTCGACCAAATGCAGTACAATGACCGGGCAACCCAACTTAACTTTCGGTTCGTTAGTAGCCATTAATCGGTGGTAGTTAAGACGGCCTTGTCGTACCTCATATTCTGGAGGATAGGTCGCAAAATGCACTTGATGCAATCTCATTCATAGTATACCGACGTATTCTAATTTTGTTATCTCCACGGTAATGAAAAGAATAAAGCTAAAGCAAATTAATTTAACAATTAATTCTCACTCTTCACTCTAACTTCTTCACTCTAAATAAACTTGCCCGTAGACTTTCTCTACTGATTTGTTGAAACTAATTTGTTTCGATGTAGACCATTTAATTACCTTTTGGAAAAAAAGGAAAATATTTGTGTTAATTAAGGAATAACGCAACCAATATAATTTAGGGATAAGGAAATGGGTGCAGACCAGCGGTTAACATACTAGACTAAAACCAATTTCCCGACAAACCAAACATGTCTGTGATCCATCTCAGGAACATGGCTATGGTTCGAGATGTGTGACGGATGCTCCCGCATGGGAGCCAAAGGAATTAAGTAAAGTTAATCAGAATCCTATACCGTTCCGTCACACATTTCCGAAGTGTATTTTTACTGACACGTAATGTAAAGCAATCACTCGATCCTGAAGCTGTTAAAATGTTAGAGATGATGATATAATAGTATTATATGATATTGTCAATAAATTGATTGGCTTTGCTGATGGAGTTATTAATTAGGTGGACGAGGGTGTGATAGTGATAGTAGTTGGACGGCGAGGACGAAACTAGCAATAAGGTCCCATTTATTATTGATCTCATTTTTACAATATACGAGGTAGAGATGTGCAGTCACTTCATGCATCATACTTCTGAACAATGAAACGCCCAAGAGAGTATGGTTTGATAATTACTGATTACTGAGCCAAGTAAATAAGAGCTTCGTGGCGCGGGATCGAACCCATAACCTCGTGCTACCCTTGATTTATTGATTGCCGAGCAAACGAGACAAATAAGTTATGCCGCCTCCCTGGATGTTTGTGTAGTGGCCCGGTCAATGAAGAGCCGAGACATACTGAGGAGAGAGACATCAAGACAGCTGTCATGACTATTTATCTATACTCCCCTTAATTAGACTGACTCTAGACTGCACAACTCCACTATATGCCTTCCAGGGATGTTAAACATTAACTTGACCACCCCCTTTTTACTTTCCCAATACTAACTTTTTTAATGAGATGTAAACTTCTAAACAATACAGTTTTAATATGTATACTTTATTTTAGAGCAAGACATATCTTAGGAATATATATATATATATATATATATATATATATATATATATATATATATATATATATATATATATATATATATATATATATACGGTGAAAAATGGCCACATTCAGCAAGATTTAAACCTCTATTGTTATCATAGAAGAGGGACAGATCAGACAAAACTACAAAATAGCGAGGTTTAAAAAAAAAATACATTTTTAAACCTATAGAACAGCTGTTAAACGGCCGTGGAATTATTTTCATGGGTTATCATCATGTTTTGCTGCACGCACGGAACAGAAGTAAATTATTATACTGGACAGAATTATTAGCTGACTTTCTCCCTGCCTCTCTGATATCATTATTACTTTAAATACGAGGACAGAGCAAAGAAAAATACAATCCGACGGTGGGATCTGAAACCGCGGATCTTTGCATTTTTAGTCCTAATGCTTTACCGATTTAGCTACGCCGGAGAATGAGATTTCTCTGTCCACAGCTATAGTACACAATAGAGAAATGTTTCAAATTGTTAGAGAATTGCAACGAGATTTTGTTAGTCAAACTTCTTTTGTTACACTTTTGGCCATGATTAAAAACAGTCGGTTTAGAAATGAGAATAATGGTTTAGAAGATGAGTTAAGTTATTGTTTGCCTATTTATTAAAACATAAGAAGAGGTAAGGACCACCTGGTCATTGAGCTCATTGTCTGAGAAAAACCTACTACCATATACAATATACATTCATTATTAATACCTAGCATTAACATATAAAATCATGTATACGCTGTCTCGTTCCATGAAAAATTTACTCTATGACGATCAGACTTAGAATGCATTTCGTGACGCAAAAAAAAAAAAAAAAAAAAAAAAAAAAAAAAAAAAAAATATATATATATATATATATATATATATATATATATATATATATATATATATATATATATATATATATATATATATATATATATATATATATATATATATATATATATATATATATATATATATATATATATATATATATATATATATATATATATATATATATATATATATATATATATATATATATATATATATATATATATATATATATAATATATATATATATATATATATATATATATATATATATATATATATATATATATATATATATATATATATATATATATATATATATATATATATATATATATATATATATATATATATATATATATATATATATATATATATATATATATATATATATATATATATATATATATATATATATATATATATATATATATATATATATATATATATATATATATATATATATATATATATATATATATATATATATATATATAGCTGGGTGATACGTCATATTAAAGCTAATTAAGTGCGCCGATTTTGGTGAGCTTTGCACTTTGCTAAAGCAGTAAGAAGGGACGTACTCAGAATTAAAATCGTAATAAATTTTTCAAAAAATCATAACCGTAAATTCTTGTATGTACAATGAAACTAAGTTTTATCATCATCTTTATCCAACTTAAATTTAAAATTTCTAAAGTAAATTTGATGCACTTTAAAATGTCACAAACCGTAATTTGCTATCTTTATTAGTTTCGAAGTTATAATGCATTTATATGAGCGAAACATGTGAAATTTATAAAATCGAAAACATCGGTAAAACTTCGAAAACACATCGAAGCTATCCTTATAGGACAAAAAAGTTCAGTTTTGACCACCTAACTATACCCCTTGAATTTTGACAATGACTAATACCCTGTATAATAAATTAAGTATATTCTACTGTAAAACCCTCCATTTCGGTTATATGAGTAACTATAAAATGAGTAGAAAAAAAAAAAATAATAATAACAGTAGCAGTACAAAGTTAGCAAACAATCTTATTACTACACAATCAATAGTAATTAGGAAAAATAACATGCGCAGATCACTGACAAGAAAGATAAAGTGAGTGCAAAAAGTAACTTCATTGTTATATATTGGCATCTCTGCAACAAGGAAATACGTGAGAAATGTTGTTCTTTACACCGTTTTAATCTATGTCAACAGTCAGAAATGTTTAATGTTTTCTTTTACACAGTTTTAATCTATATAAACAGTGAGACGTGTTTTCTTTACACCGTTCTAATCTATGTAAGCAGTGGAGATATAAAGATGCAGCACTGTCTCCTACTATACCATTCTTGTTTATAACCTGGAGAAACAACTAGATAATTTCGATTTTTGATGCTGTGCGCTTGATATTTAGAATTTGTTAAATTCAAAGTAGTACTTCGCTGCGTACTGGTGGTCTTTAGGCACAAATGATAAATAAAGACTTAAAATTAACAATTATACAAATTGTTAGTGAGTTAAAAAAAAAAACACACTCGGAATAGTGAAAAAAGCAACAATTAAACTAGGACTGTGATGTTTACTAATTAATTTCAATATCTTGTGTTCTCAGATAAAGATGAGTGCGGAATTTACTTGGCAATATTGACTCATTAGTGATAACACACACGATCACTCACAATGATAACACGTCTTGT
Organism: Gerris lacustris; assembly: GCA_951217055.1. Taxonomy (NCBI): domain Eukaryota; kingdom Metazoa; phylum Arthropoda; class Insecta; order Hemiptera; family Gerridae; genus Gerris; species Gerris lacustris. The sequence continues at coordinate 38,494,307 of OX578284.1, forward strand.
TCTTTCCCCAATATCGGACTAAACATATTACTGTATAAATCCATTCATATATTGTTCCGTGTCGCTATCTTTCCGTTCTGCGCACATTTCTTCTTCGAAAATATTGTATAACTAAATTTTTCTTCTACGATAAAGTGTTTGGATACACGATGATAAAAAGGACCTAGGAGCCGGGGTTTTACAGGACTCACTTAATACAAATCGGTTAAATTAGTCGGCAGACCGTGTAAATATTAATACACGAGTCCAACAAAACACAGGTAAACAACATTATCTCCCGCGAAAATTCCAAACACTTCTTAATAGCTACAGCGGTTTGACTACAAAACAATAAAGAAAAATGTAAACCCACGAAATAATTCTTTAAAATTAAGTAGAACATAAATATTATATACTATGGTGAAATAAAAACATTTCATTCATTCACTCAGTATCCAAATAAGTATGGCAAATAGTTTCCTCGCGCCATATAATTGGACGAATGGTTACTTGAGTCTTAAATAATGTGATTCGATTGAGAGCCATTTCGATTCCCAGTGGGGTATCATATATTTTTATTTGATATTAAACGTTCGCAGACGATTGCAATTACTATAGAATTGATAATTATAAGTCTAGCGCAGACTGTTGAAATGCGCTGCCTAACGAAGATTGCAGGGAAAATTCGTAGGGATCGAGCCGGGAACCAAACGATCAGAACGAATCTGTAAACGGAGCCACTGTCAGACAGGGTAGACAGTCAGAAAATGAGGTGGATCGGCCACGGTATACCAAAACAATCTACGGAGGCGAGGTGTGAAGAAGCAGAGCGACGATGCTGGACATCCTCGTTAGGCTGCAATGGCGTCACCTTAGTGTATCCTCCACAAAGAGCAGTAGAAGAGCAAAGGAATAAACGTAATAATTCAGCATTGGACTCTTACCATTTACTATTAAACTCGAATGAGAGGATTTTAAGACATAGAGATCCTCAAAAATGTCGAACGAATGTTATTATTGCCCGACGTCTGAAACGGATTTCTGATTAGGAATTATTGAATTTGGAGTTAAGCAAAAGCGGAAGTAATAAGTTAGACGTGACTTGTCGAGTGTTGGGTTCATTCATAAGTTCTCATAGTCATCGAATTATATCCGGTACAATTTAAATTTTAAAATAACTAAGAGCCTGCGAGATTAGTGGGAACAAGTCATTTATACAAGAGGTTTCTTGTAGGGTAGTACAAAAGTTTTCACCTAGTTATATAAAGGTGAAAAGTTTAGTTTGGTAGTGAATATGTGAGGGGTTTTACACCGAGTGAAAAGCAAGTCAAGTGAGTGGAACAGACTATAGAGTTAGAAGAGACAGATGCAAGTGGAACCGTCTATGGAACTGGTGCTAGGGAGCTTCCCCCCCTGCTGGTCAGCTCTGTTTTCTTCAGCAAGGGGATGAGGGTCCTTGGTTCGGATCGATCCAACACTGCTCCCAACCTCCTTCAACAACCCATTTTCTCCCAAACTTCCACAACTCCGGCAACACTGTAGCACGGGGGTCCACTGACCCCCCCGGAGAACACTTTGAATCATATTCTGCTTTCTTGACAACCCCCCTTGCTCCGTCTTCTTGCACATTTTAAACAAGGGCAAGAGGAGAAGAGGAAGGACCAACAATTTTTCTTTTTAAAAATGGCTCTCCCTTTTTCCATCTCGACTCTCCATTTTAATTTTTCCTTTGAATGAAAAGATACTAACTTTTTCTCTTTCTCTCTCTTTTTAATTTTTCAATCTTGTTTTTAAAAGTTTACTTTTTCGGCGGTATCTTATACTTCTTGCTACCATTATTATCTTTTCCCGAGCGTTATTCGTTTAAGCGGATTTTTACCCTAGGGACATCCGGTCTCCGCATAAGATGTAAAATGATTTGAAAAAGATTAAATCACTCGGTCAAATAATAGTAATAACAACAAATAGAATAACTAGTAGAGACAGAAAATTCATTGCTTCATTGGTCTTCAGGTAAAACTGCAAGAGCTAAATAAATCGGATTTGCAGCAACCATTTCGTTGTGATTTTTCTGTCAAACCCATCAGCGATACTAAATAAAACTTTAAACGGACTTGTCAGCTGTTGTTATAACAGCATAGTTACAAATATTTAATAGTGGACCAGTTATATACTGAGTTTAAATTATTGGAAAAGTAAGGGAAAGTTTCATAGGAAAGGATAAGAAATAGTGGAGTATGGGCACCGCCTTAAGACTTAATAAAATTTAATTTATATTTTTTTATATATCTTATCTTAGGATCATGTATAAACTTCCGACTCTTATAACAATATAATACTTCCGGTTTCTTAGTTACTAAAATGTTGTTACATTGCTTCGGTTCATGTATAAACTTCCGACTCTTATAACCGTATAATATTTCCGGTTTCAACTCTTCAAATAATAACCCGAAGGCTCCGATACCAATGTAACGATAAATTTCATCTACGGTGTTGTCGAAGTCAGAAATTAAAGATACAAAATTTAAAGTAAATCAGTCAAGATGACTTACCGAAAAACTAAGTTCATAATAATTGAAACGCAATAGTTAAGAGATCAAGTGCGTCAAATCCCCAACTAAAAAACGACAAATCCGTTTTGAGTCGCCGGAAAGGTCGAGTTTACACATTAAGTAGAAGTAAAAAATCACCTAAAACCCTCTTTAAGGCTTTAATCTTAAGGAGATACGCAAAATAGTCCGCAAAATAGGGTGGCACATAGCATCCTCGTATCATATTATCGGACGTAAGGTCCAATGAGATTGGAATCTGTTCCAATTCCTAATAGGAACAATTATTTTTACTAAGTTTTTATTAGCTTGCTTTCTTGTTTGTTTGTTTGTCCAGTACAAATCTCGCAATCGATTTTTAACTAACTTCCCGAGTAGCTAGACATTTTAAACTTTTAGAATAGCTCAGAACACGATGACAATGCATTATTTTAATACTTTTAGCCATCTTTCAGCAGAATTTAATTCGTTTTCAGCAAATTTAGCTGTACGGAAAGTTAGTTCGGAAAATATCCGCAAGTTATTTTATTTGTTTTGACATGTCCCATATTTCTTCATTTTGACGGGTTTCAAATTTGTGATTTTTCACTAAGAGGTGAACATTGAATGACAGCGAAAAAGGAAAATTAAACAAAGAAATAAATTTATTGACGTGTGACAACCAGGTTTGTTTACACTTGAGTCCTAGCTATCGGTTTAATATTTCTGCATCTGTACTTTTTTACTTGTCTTGTACACATTTTTTTTTCTCTTACTGTCCCTACACGGGGGCATATCAGTGGCACAGTTTAGATTCGGTGTTGTTGAGATCCGTTGCACAAAGATTTGTCCTTTTATAGGTTTGATCAGTTTTCTAGATGGTGGTCATTTATGTGAAGTAAATAAATTCGGAACTATTTTTTTCACTAACAATTACATTATCAACATATGAATCAACAGAAAATTTAAAAACGTAGTATATAAAAAGTTCTCTTGATCTTGTAATTATTATTCAATATAACTACGGTTTTATAAGCTTGCTTTCTTGATTGTTTGCTTGTGTGTTCAGTACAAATCTTGCAATAGATTTTTAACTAACTTCCTGACTAAGTAGAAAGCTGAAACTTGCACAGAGTATGTTATTATTTCCGATGACAATACAATAATCAGCAATTAGCTTTACCAATTTATTACTATTAGTCGATAAATCACTAAATTTCTTAAATATTTAGGCGGTCAAATTCAAAATCAATTGTAAACAAACACGACCAGTGACAGCTAAGGAAATCCACAAGGAAAATTTAACGTAGTATATAAAAAGTTATTTTTATCTTGTATTATTAAATATATAAAAATAAATAAATATGACGATACAACGATTTCAATAAATTATCGTTAAGTAACAATGATTATATTGAATTGACAAGTTTGTTTATCACTGTAATGTCCAACCTAAACAAAACTAATAGCTCACTTCCAAACGGATATTAATAAATTTAATAATGCTTGACATGGCCAAAACAAAGCATCAACTTATAAATAGGGACTAAATAATAATGAAACAATAATTTACCCTAACAATGTGAAAACGAAACCGAATAAGTAAAATATCAATATGAAGCAATATTAGCGATCAATATACCGGCTCAGGCTCAAATCACTCAACGCTATCGATTAAGCCATACAAATAGGTCCCTAGTTTTTACACCATACCAGGGACTCCAGGTGAATCCCCCCCCCCCGGACCCTAATGGATTAACAGAATTTAATTTTAACTTTTAACCCCCCCCCCCCCCCCTAAAGCCCCCCTCCCCCCCAGCCCTCCTCTTCTCAACAAACCAACGATCCACGCCTCGGAAAAACTCTTCTATAATTTTCAAATTAATATCAAGTTTTCTTTTTTCTCCCCGATCCTTTTTAATTCGTTATATATATATATATATATATATATATATATATATATATATATATATATATATATATATATATATATATATATATATATATATATATATATATATATATATATATATATATATATATAAATATTCTGTATTGGGTAGAAAATTAAATCTGTAAAAATGTTCTGCCCTCTCACCCCTCAATATTTTCCTCTTCTCCCTCGTCTTCCACTCGAACCCTCCTCAAAAAAAAGGTTCGTTAATTAATTCTGAATAAAATTTTCTTTTTAAAGAACAACCAAGCCCCCTTCCCCTCCTAAAATAAAAATGAAAAAAAAAGTTCTAATCAAACTTACTTTCTTTTATACAAATATATATAAAAGGTATATAATGAAATGGTGGGAATAAGAAGGAAAAAAATAATATAGAGGAAAGGAGGATGGAGTGAAAGGTAGAGAGGGACCTGACGTAGCCGCTACTTGAACTAGTGTCTTGATTGTAATTATAGCTTTTCATTAGTTTATTTTCAAATACTTTTCCGATTAAGACATTGGTTGAGATTTGGTCGATCAACACAGAATTGCATGGTGTCTAGTGACTCTGTTTGCAAATTATACACCACATAATATAAAAATGTTATACTTTGTAGATTACGTTGCCACCTACATAATATGAAGATAGGGAGCTAGAGATATGCATTGAAATATAAGCTAGTGTTTAAGAAGTGAAAATTGAAAATAATAAATAGTCCGTGCCAATACATCGTGAGGAGGACTTAGACCTTGCCACAGGGCTTATACAACTATATTAGATGAAATGGGTGACACGGAATAAGCAGGACGCTTCATCAGCTGCATTTTCTAATGGCTGACACGGGATAAGTGAGACGCTCTATCAGCTGTATATGTAATGGATGTCATGGGTTAGCTTTTCGCTCACTCAGTTAATTTGTGTAATGGACAACACGGAATAAGCAGGACGCTTCATCAGCGGCATTTCCAAATGCCTGGCACGGGATAAGTGAGACGCTCTATCAGCTGTATGTTTAATGGATGTCACGGGGTTCACTACGTGTATAAGAAATTAAATTCATGTATAAATGACTATGTTTTAAAATAAATTTTACCTCTCGAAGTGGATTTATTTTTGTTTATTTATGAAGATATTAAAACAATATTTTTAATATTAGGGAAGACTGTTAAACAAATCAATTGAGTTTTAAAGCTTTGTCTATTTCAAATTTTGGTCTCTCTCTCTCTCTCTCTCTTCTTTAATTTTAATTTGATTTTATCTTTATCGATTATCAAAAGATTATTCTGGCGCTATCTGCGGCAATCATTAAAATTTCATAAACATCAGATGAGTAATATTGAAGATATACGTGAAAATAGATGTATGTTTGTGTGCATGTAAAAAAAAAAAAAGAAATAGGGGCAGTAGGTTGAAACTTATTTGGGAACAAATAAGGGATATGACCTACAATCTAAATTTCAATAAAATCGGACAACTAGTATTTGAGATATGTTGGTTCGCAAAAATTGAGCGACAGACAGACAGACACGAAACCAAAAATGTTACTTAATATCTGTAACAGATTTCTGTCTTGGAAGTTTTGAAATCGGAGACAAAATAGTTCCGTTCTGCAGAACGATTACAGAGCTTCTGTTACCTTCGGTAAGCTTGGAAGCAAAACTTTAACAATAACTGAACTAAAAAAATATTTCAAAACGAAAATAAGTAAGAAAATATAACCCATTTTATTTTCAAAATAAACTTTAGGTTATTTCTGCCAACAATGTTATAATATGAAGCAAATAGGTAAATAAAAAATCAAATGAAGAACAACAAGGTATAAAAAATTAAAAAAAAACAAAAAAACAAAGGGTTTAATCGGGCAAAAAAAATCAATTGTTTAAAACGAACAAACACCTAAGAAATAAAAAAATACAATAAACGGAAGCGATGAACAACTGAAATGGAAATAGGAAGTGGAAGGAAAAAGATAAAAAGGTGGAAATAAAAGACAAATTAGAAAGATTCGAGTGTTGGCCTGACTCCAGACTGCGGGGGTCTTCATCTAGAAACCACCACTCTGTGTAATAATAACAGAGAGCTGGCAACATTGACTCACTCACACTATATAACTTAATTTTATCTTTATTAACATAGAAACATACAGTATTATACATCTTACTTCTCCCTCAGTTGCAGTCTTATCACATCTATCACTACCTATCACTTATGTCGGCGAGTCCAATAAACAAAACAGGTGTATGAATATAGATTCTTCTCGGTAGTATCTATATTACTGCATTATTTTTTATTCATATAAATACAACTAATTATAACTAATTTATTATAGATAAAAAACTAATTTGTTATTTAATTATTTTAAACTAATTTGTTAATGACTCCTTTTCTAATTATTTCTTCCAAGAATATATATTTTAAAAATATTTAAAGGTATAAATTAAAAATTTACTTAACTCTCTGGAAAACCATTTTTAAATTAAATTATAATAATTAAAAAAAAAAAAAAAAAAAAAAACAGAAAGAAAAGATAAAAATATATAATAACTTAATTCTCCGGGGTAGATTAATAGGCAGAGCATTGGACTGCAAATGCAAAAATCAGAGGTTCAAATCCTCGCCGTGGAGTGTATTTTTCTCTCTTTCTAAGATAACATTAAATGTTTAAATCTTATCTTGCTGACTGCAGTCATACATATCCGTATATAAAACTGCTAAGACAAATAATACTTCTAGTTTAGCGTCAAAAACTGCAACAACAAACAAAGTTTCCAAGTTTAGCGTCAAAAACTACAACAACAAACAAAGTTTCCAAGTTTAGCAGCAAAAACTGCAACAACAAACAAAGTTTCCAGGTTTAGCGTCAAAAACTGCAACAACAAACAAAGTTCCCAAGTTTAGCGTCAAAAACTGCAACAACAAACAAAGTTCCCAAGTTTAACGTCAAAAACTGCAACAACAATCAAAGTTTCCAAGTTTAGCGTCAAAAACTACAACTGATATTATCTTAATTCAAACGGGTTTCCATCACTTTGATTATTCAACATCAGTGAACTCATCGGTCTATCAAATAGTAGCTGGTACATTTTTTTTCAGAATATTACTTCATTACTTAAGTTGAATTTAAGTTGCCCAACCCAATTAATGAATATGAGGAACCCGAACACCCGAAAAATGTATGAATTAGAACGGCACAACAAACCAAGAAAATGGATCAATGAATTAGGCCTCAGAAACATGAATATGCCTCAACAAGGAGGCGAAATATAGTCGTAAAAGGTGAATTAGAATATGTATTTCAATAAATATTTTTCTTTTGACAAAATATACAAATTACTTTTTTCAGAGTTTATAGAATAAATAATGTACAAGGTACAAGTAATAATGACAATTTTAACAATTAATATGAAAAAGATGGATGAAAATGGAGCTCGCTGAAGGTAATCAAAAAGCTAGGAAACAAACGTAATATTTTTTTATTTTTCAATATAACGCGCGCTTTGCAACAAAGGAAGCCTATAGAGCAAGCCTTTTAAAAAGTACCATAAAGATGGTGCAGCGTTAATCTTTTAAACCTGGTTAAAAACCTTAAATTACAGTAGGATTCCTAGTTACAATATAATAAGAATAAGGCATGAACGTGCAAACGGATATGCTGGTTTCGGCAATTCTCATTACAGCCTACCAATTTCGTCTATTAAAAACAAACTTTAAATACACAAAGGATAAACCATACCTAGACCCCTGGATTACAAATCTCTCAAAACAATATTACAAAAGTTGCAAAAATTTATGATTTTAAAAAGATTTGCATTCGTGATTGTATGTTGTATTGTCTTAATCTAATAATACCAAATAATAAGAAAAAAAAACAAAATATTAAATTAAGTCCATTTATTCGAACTCACCTGGGCCTTTAAAAAGATTAATTTTAGAGTTTGAATGAAATTACCTGCGTCGGAACGTGGTTTTAAGACCCGAGGTTGACGTCATTTTATTCAGACACAGTGGTCATTGCGTCTATAAATTCAAATTGCCTCATTAGAGCTCTTAATATACAAGGCACAGATGTATTGAGCGGAGGTAAATTTGACAAGCTTTTTACAACAGATATACATTCGCTCTTGTATGTATAGAACTCGTAGAATAAAAATAAAAATAAACTTTTCCCCTTGTTTTTTTTTTTAACTTAAAAAAAATAGAAGTGAATGAAATTCATCAGGTCCAGGCATGGAAAACTGTAAAAACCAAACAAAAAGCATTGTTTTATTGCTTCGACTCCGAGCCGGATTATTAATTTAGCGAGTTTGAAAGCGAGAGGTGGAGTTTTTTTGTAGAAATGTTAGCCTGACTGGACTGGGAGGCACTACACCGGCTAGTTATTGTGTGGGGGGCTATCAATTATGCAGAGGCCTCCGCACGACAACTCTTATTAAATTCGCTATACGTGAAGTTACGCCATTCGTAATTAAATTTGTAACTTTTCTCCCTTTCCCTATCAACCGAGTTAAAAGAGCAATGATTTCGCTCGACTATAACAATTGACTGCTGACTGCTCGTTTGTTGCGGCTTTCAAGGTGGAGTGTCAACGACTAAAACGAATATAGCCGTTCGATCCAAGCCGCTTGTTCATTCCCCCCCCCCCCCCCCCCCCCATTTTAGCCTCTTATTAAAAAATCCAATTAAATTTTCAGAAGCTTCGGTAACAGCATGGAGGAAACATCGATATTCCTATCGCTTCTGCTTGAAGAATCAAACGCATCTGCAGCGCGGCTACAGTTGCGGTTGCATTAATTTACCTAAAAGGATTCCTTCCTATTTATGCGAGCTGCGCGGCTACATTCGTTTCAGACGTTGCAATGACACTGGGTCTTTAGATGCAACATCTACTTATCTCCGTTCCATCAAGACCAGGATTCGGCAACCTTTTTTGACAAAAGAACAAAATTCAAGACCGGCCGGAGAGTTGTAGCGCAAAAAATAAAGTCTATCAGGGGTGCTGTAATGCCGACACCCTAGTCTTAACTGCCGACCCTTTCATAAACAGAAAATACAACAGGACTTCCTAGGCTTCTGCTGTGATGACCACCTCAAAACCTAGAACTTCATTACGACATAAAAATGTTGTCGACTAAAATATATATCAGCTGTACGAGTATTAATATTTATCGCTGAGCATCAATAAACGATGAAAACAGCTTCTTTAAGTATTTTATAGCTAGCTTTCTAACGATATTAACATCGAAATATAATTGTTTATTAATTATATTACAAAACAAATATAAATTTAAACATACTCTATCGCAAATTCTCTACAAATCTCCGACCCAAAACTCAGTGTAAAAAATTACTCTGGTAGATTAATAGGGATTAGACAAAATCGCGTTAAAGGGGATAATAGTAACTTAACACTTAAAGAAAAATTGTTTATCCCTTTCTTTAAATTTATTATAATATTTCCTTTGTATTCTATACTTAACTTAATTCTTTTGATATTTTTATTTTATTCGACAGGCTAGCCATAACTCACTTCTATCTTTCAGAAGAAAAAAATTAAAAAGAAAATATTAAATTGGTTTAACCCCTCCCCCCCCCCCCCGGATCGTAGCAGAGTTGGGAAGTGGTAAAGAAAGTTAAAAGTGGGAGGGGGGGGGGGATGTTGGATAAGGACGTAGAAGAGTTTTAAGTAATGGTTATTAGAAGTTTTGGGCACAAGTGGAGAAATAAGAGAAGAATAACCTTATGGAAGGGGGGAGGGTGCAGTACCAGACTCGGGGGAGGGGGTGGAGCACGGCACCGGCAGGAAAGCGAAAATTCAAGACTTACTTTTACCTCCCCCTCCCCTCCTAAGAAACTTGGCAAGAAAACTTCACTCGTCTGAAGGGGCGGCGGTAGGAGAGGGTTAGAGAAGAGTCCGACGAGAAAACTTCGGTGAACTTTTGTCCCGAAAGTTTTGTTAGGAAATTTTGTGTCAGAAAAGTTTCTTTACCCGTTCCCAACTTCGAACTACGGTTATACTTGCTTTAGGGAAGATTTCTCGTGCTTCTCCCTCCCTTTAAAGAAAACCTGGAGGAGGAGGGTTGATACGAGATAATAATCTCCTCTCAAAACAAATATTAAACCATCCCCCTCCGCTTCCAACTACACCCCCTTCTTTCTAAAGTTTTTTTTTCAAACTCACAAAAAATAAAGTTTTAAAACTTAAATAAGGAGAAAAAATATTCAAAATAGACTGAAGTCGAGAAAAAAAAATATAAAGCTCAGGAAAATATTGAGGCAAAATAACATAGAATAACTTGAAATGCTCTCACATAATAAATTATAATAACATTATTACTTCAAAGCGAGAGGTGATAAAATAAATGTGTTCTTTAATCTGCTATAAGAATAACAATAACACAAACAATTCAACAGCCCTACTCAAATGTTACATAAAACATCAGCCCCAAAATAATTAAATACAAATTACCAGGTGAGGCGTGAGAGTTTTGAGCTAAGGGATCTAACTGCACACTACTAACCTGTCACTGCGTAATTACTCCTACTTACCATTGGCGTAGCTAGGTGGTTTCAGGGGAATTAATCAGAAACCTCAAGACAAAATTCGGTCGTGGTAACAACTAGATAAAGTGGTTGAAGGACTACTTTCTAGAAGATTTGCCATACTTCGGCAATGCTACTTAAACTGACAATCTGTGTCTGTTGCTAGGTAAACTAAATACATAATGTTACTATACAAACTGTAAAACAGTAGAGCCTCTATACATACATACATACATATAATATATATATATATATATATATATATATATATATATATATATATATATATATATATATATATATATATATATATATATATATATATATATATATATATATAAATGTACTTACTCTATATACCTATATATAAAGGTTATAATAAGGAGATACTAAAAAGAACCTAACATAAAACGATGGAAAAAAGCCAAACTGCTCAATAAAATAAACAGTTTTCAACAAAAATAAATAATAACATTTTTTTTTCCCCGTGAAAAAATGCAAATCAGTCAAAAAGAATCTAAAAACAATTCCTTTTAAATTGCTTTTTGTTTTTTAATAGAAACTGCTGAACTAACTGTACAGCAGGGAAAACTCTCGACTAGATTAGCAAAAATCTAGCTGACTCGGCTCCCCACCGTACCCACAATAATTAAATCTAAATAATTAACTGGTACAAATAATAAGAGATAGAGAAAACTCCGATACATTCATAAATAACTGGAATAAAATTACAAATAGTCGAATTTATTAGGAAAAGTGATAAATAAATACGTCTAGAAGGGAAAAACTAAATTATAATATATGCAGTTAAAATGCAATGACGTATTTTGATTAAACGCTCTCTCACTTAACAAATATACCAACGACAAACTGACTAAATAATCATTATACTTATCCCCTTTTATTTAAATTATTTTATAATTAATTTGTGCAAATTTTATTGATATGACCTCGACAGCCGTATATATAAATAGTATTGATATGGGTTAAATACTTCTTTTAAAATTATGTTGAAGGTAAAAATATAAAATAAACAACAAACAACATAAATCCTCATTCTGGCCTGAACCGTAAATAAATATTCAACTAATTATAATAATTTAAAATACATATAAATTATATGCAATTAATGACACGCGTGGATAATTTTCATAACAATTGGGGTTGTTGACTTTTATTTTTTACATAAAAAATATTAGTTAAAATATATATGTATATATATGTTCTTAAGTTGGTTGTAGTTGTCCCAATTTAATCAATCATTTTCCCCTATATGACGCAAAGAAAAGAAAAAAAGATCAATTTTTATGCTGTCGCTGGAAATACGTCAACTGAGTGTTTCAGCTTTTTAAATAGTCAGAAGGTTGGTAAATTAAATAGAAAAGTTGAACATCACAAGTTTATTTAAAGTTAAAATAAAAATGTGTAAAAATTAACTTTAGGCTTCCATTACAGACTGGTTGTAGAGGACTTGCGAAGGGCCTTCCACGCTTTGCGGTTTGTAGCTAATCTGCTTTCTCGGTTCCAAGGCACATCACGTTTCTCTACTATATTCTTATTATCTTCCCAGGTTATTCTTCTTCTTCTTCGACCTCTTCTTCCTTCCGGTTTGGCTTGGTAGCTTTTCTTTGAGTACATGGCCTTGTTACATCCTCATAACATGCCCGATATTTTCTCTGCTACTATCTGAATAATTTGTAGTTCTGTTAATTTGTCTCGGAAAGTTTGATTCCTAATTCTACTCTATTTGGCTTTTCCTTCCACTTTTCAAACAGATATCTAATATCATCTGCTGCCGGTAGGTTTTGGTGTTCATTAAATAATATATCAATATAATAGTTTAAATTTAAATACAAAGCACATTTGATGGAAATGGGGTTGCCTCCAGAAGCAATGCTGTTCATGGACAATGCTCCCACCCACCCTAATTATCAGCTAAAGAGTGACGATGGGAAAATAACTTGTCACTATTTGCCAGCGAACACAACCGCACTGATCCAGCCGATGGATCAGGGTATTATTGAATCGATGAAAAGACGTTATAGAAAAGGATTCATTCAGCAACCTGTGACATTTGAAGACGAATTCAACGTCAAAACGTTTTGGAAACATTACACCATTAAAGATGCAATTTTTAACGTTGCTCAGGCTTGGACCCATCTCCCAGCCATAACTTTAAAAAGAGCTTGGAATAAACTGTGGCCAGCCAACAACAAAGAAAATAACGACATAGAGAATGAAGTACAAATGGACAATGAGAGTATTTTACACCTTATTAAAACTCTACCGACAGGGGAAAACTTTGAAGTTAAGGATGTGACTGAATGGATGAATATAGACCAACATGACGCAGGATTGAATTCTTAAGTGAAGATGAACTTATTCAACAAGCGTTGAACCAAAATGACACTGAAGAAAATGATGAAATTGAATAGGAGGTGGCCGGAGAACCTACTACAAAAACAATTACACATGCTGAAGCAGAGTCCATGCTGTCAAAGTGCCTCGATTGGTTTGAACAGCAGACTGAAGCAGATGCTACTGCTTTGAAGAATACGAGACATGGCAGCCAAAAAAGCTCGAAGTATGTTAAAACTAAAAAATTAACAGACTTCTTCCATCAAAAAAGTATTTAAATTTATTATTTATTAAAATAAACATCTATATATTAATAAAATAACAATTCGTTTTTTAATAAATTAAAAATATCCCCCTTTTTCGCTTAACCGTCTTTTCAATTATCCGTCAAGGCTCTGGTCCCGTGCCTGACGGTTAATCGAGGTTCTACTGTATAAAGAAACATTACTGGATGCTATGCAAAAAAATAACACCGTGTCAGCCTTTTAGAACCAATTACTGTAGTGTCTTGTGAAATTACGATAAGCCAGCTTGCACACCGAATGTCGTTGAAATCAGTTCGGTTCTCGACGCATCAGAACAGACCTTCAGGTTGATTAAAAAGGAAGATGAACTCTATGAGCTTTGATGATAAAACGTGTATCCACTCAAATATAATATCACCCCTATCAATTAATGTCAATAAAAATCGATTAATGTAATGTGTCATCGGGAATACAATTATCAGTCATTATCTTTATTTATCGATAGTATCAGTAAAAAAGGGCTTATTCAACTATAAATATACATCAGCTGTATGAATCGTATTATTGGCAGTCGTAGGCGATGCTGAAAACTGAAAATGGGCTCCTTTGCATCAAGCAAGTTCTTTCCAAAGCTTTACAGATGATAGCAATGAACTACCATGGAAATAGGTAGGTCACCTTTTTAAGTCCTTTCCAAAACATAGATGATAACAATGAACAACCAGGGAAATAGGAAAGTCACCTTTTTAAGTCATTTCCTAAGCATGGATGATAGCAATGAACTAAGAGGGAAATAAGTAGGTCACCTTTTTAAGTCCTTTCCAAAGCATAGATGATAGCAATGAACAACAGAGAAAAGGGTGGATCAGGTAGGTCCCAGTCAGAATAGGTACTGCAATTGCAATTGATTGTTAAAACAGATAAATTTTGAATTGTTAGTAAAGTACTGGGCACGATGCATTTACCTCTATACACTCGCACCTACAAATAACGCGTTTCTGTCCCAGCCTCTTATGTATTAATCAGTCAACAACTCTCCCTTATCAATCCTAACCTACTGATAACAGCGCCGACAGTTTTTAACATCCGCCCTCAACAAACCCTGATATCGACGACAATTCTTCTAATTTTAGAACATTCATCAGCGCACATATTCATTTTATATTTCCTTTATCTTGTCCGTATTTTTATATTTCGTATTTACTGGATACTGGAGAGTCCGCCCATAAATACTGCGCACAGCTCCCTCATGTCCTATCATCAGGCAAATGGTCACATGACTATAAAAATAATGTGATCCTAATAAAAATTGAATGTGTGGTTGATTAGACCTGTTTCGATTCCCAGTGGGGTCGCATTAATTATTATTCGATATTAAGTGCGCGAAGTACGATACTATTTGCCTCAGCAAGCTGATTTGGTTTAACTAATTGTAAGATAAAACTTCAATAAATTTTGTCACATACCATTTTATAAACCAATAAAGGCATTTATTCATTCAATCAGTCATTAAGTGTGCGAAGATGGAACTGTGGACCAACCATCCGAACATCTTTAAAATCGGATCAATACGTTTAAAAATATAGATGTTAATAAACAAAAAATTGTGTACGTACAGAATAAAGCGACCATAACAGTTCAGGTGAAATGAATATGGGACTAACAATGGGCTAATTATGACCTACAATCTAAATTTAATTAATTCCCAAAGAGGTCACATTTAATTTTAATCAATACGAAATGTGGGCAGACTATTGCAATTAAGAGATTAATATATAGCATTGGGTATAAATGACGTACCATTTCATTAAAATCAGACGAATGGTTTTTAAAGATATAGTGGTCTGCAAAAACATACCGACAAAGAGATACGAGACAAAAAAAAGTTACCTGATTTCTAAAACTAATTTGTGTCTAGGAATTATTTAATTCGGACATAAATAAAAGCATTTCTTCAGAATTATTACAATCTGCCGTTACCTTCGGTAAGCTCGGAAGAAATATACATATTATATTTGTGTGTATAATTACATAAAAGTCTAAAATACATAAACACATCAGAAGTGTATAAAAACAGAGTAAACAAAAGGAGTTGTTGTCGGTCTATGGGATATAAACTCTGGGTTACGGTGTTAAACCAACTTAGTGATTAAATCAAGTCAGAAATAAATAAAGCAACATTTGCTTTAACTGAAAAACAACCTCATTTTTCCAATGGTACAATTTCCCAAATGTTTACTAAAACCGCAATCCACTAACACCAGGCAGAAAAATAGTTTTTAATACTACGTTCATACATGAAACTCTTTTAAATAAATTATAGGGTAAAAAAAATAAAAGAAATCTAACGTACAAGAGGACAGGAGGAGTACATAATTAATAGGTGAAGTTTTCCATTTATTAGTTCTTTCGAGTTTTCATGGTTACATTCAATTATTTATCAAATTTACCATAAAAATAACTCCTCCCAGGCAGGTATTCAAACCTGGCCTAACACCGTCCTCATTTGGCATCTATTTCCTCAGGAACTAGATTCGTATTTATATGGACAATGGACTACAATTTAAATCATAGTCGTTGGAACTAAATGCTTTTGAGGGGAGGGTTGGCGTAGAAATTAATTTCTTGATTACACCTATGGACATGATTTTTCTGAAGAGGTATGGCAAATTTTGTCAAAATAATCTCAGCAGTTTAGGCTCCACGCGTATGCATAGACTACAATTGATAGAAAGACAAATTTAAAAAAAAAAAATGGATTATGGGACATTAAAACGTTTGAATCCATCAAAATCGAATTTTCATGCCATCACAATACGTTCTCTTTAAACATTATATAATAATAAGAAAGTAAAAAATGGAGGATATAGCTCTAGAAAAAGAATGGAACAGAAACGATTGTTATGAATTATAGAACGGAGTTAGATGTGGCGCCGGGGGGAGGGGAAGTAAAATGTAATTTAGCTGAATTAAAAGATAAATGTTTTGGCTTCAAGTTTTAATGGACTTGTGGAGGGGACATGAAAAGAGTAGGAGGCGGGAGGGGGAGGCGTACACAGAGTCGCTCCTTACGACTAAATTATAAATGAAACTAAACCTACTTCCCTCTCCCCACCACGCTAACACACAAGTACTAACCTCACCTTTACAAAATCTAATTAGTTTTTACAATAAAGAAGAAAATGTGGAAAGGAAAAATAGTTTTCTAGAGTTTTAAAAAATACATTAACAGTGATTAATAAACTAGAACCAGGATACATTTCCACAACTCTTTCTTTATTATTTTACAATTTTTACAATAGAAACCACTTGCCAGAAAAAAAAAAAAAATATATATATATATACCATAAAAAAAAACCTGGACGTCTTATTAACCTTAGCGTCCTTACAACTATCTAAACCGTCTTATTAAATGCCAAGCCGAGTTCGATATAACACCCTGAATCAACTACTCAGCTCACTGTCGAAGTGATGCACACAGAGCTTCGTCGATTCCTATTGCGTATACATAAACGATTTTATGCTATTACAAGGCCATTATTGTCCAATTTATTTTATTTTCTCCCAATTAATTAACAATTTAGCAAAAAAAAAAAAATTAACAATTTAGCAAAATATAATGAGACGATCTGTTGGCTACTTTCAACAAACACTAATAAATTCTTAAATATCAGATGAGTCCTTTTGAAGGCATAGGAGTAAAAAATAAATAACACTACGCATGTAAAGAGAACCTGACGGGGCAAAATGTTAGAACTTATATGGGACCGAATATTGACTGATCATGACTTTTTGACTGACCACCCAAATTTCATTAAAATCGGACGAGTTCTTTTTAATACATGTTGGTTCGCAAAAATTGGGTGACAGACCAACAGACAGACACGGGACCGAAATTGTTCTCAAATCTGAAATAGATTTTTTTTGGCATTTTTGAATTAGGAGACATAAAAAAGTGATTGTTCTTTAGTACGATCTCAATGCTTCCGTTACCTTGGGTAACATCATTGGTTAAATCGACAAAAATAATAAAATAAGATATGACTTTGAGAGACAACTGTTCAAAAGCAAAGTCTTTATTTGTTATAAATACGAAGGAGGGAGATGTAGAGTGGCCGAGTTGGAGGGAGCGCAGTGTCGCCCTCTCCCTCAAGGTTTTTGTCCCTAAGGCCACCTCCCCTTCTGAGACGGGGGTTCTATAAACTTTTTTTCTTTTTTTTAAAAAAAAAAAGGCAAGTCTTCTTTTCAACTACTTTTAACAAAAAAAACAAAAAACTTTTACTTCAACACAAACCTCGCCCCCCTTTTTTTCTCGTTTTTGTCGTACGGAAAGTTTACTTTCTTGTTCCCGAGTTTTTTATTTTACTTCTTTAATTTTTTACTGGGCTCTGCCCTCGTGTCGGAAGGAAAGAAATAAAAAAAAGACAGAGTTTGTTTGAGCTAGTCTGCATTGTTCTAACCTTGTTTTTAATTAATTTTTTCTCTCTCTTATTTATGTTTCTTTTGTTTCATATTTTATTCGGTTCAAAGTAATTTAAAACGTTTGCAGGCTAGATGTGAAGCGAGTTTCTCTGTTCCTCCTCTCAGTCGACTTTCTTCAGAAACGTCTTCTTTCTTTTCTGGCCACGTTTTAAACTTCTCGTTACATTTACACGACAAACTTTCTTCTTCATCGATTTATCACCTCTAAAATATATCCTACTGGCAAGTTACAATTCAACGTAATTAAAGATGAAGAATTAATTTAGTCGTGCGACAGACAAGTTTCGCTAATGGTTACGAGTCAATATAATGATAAGAAGTAATGATGAGAAGTCTTAAACACAGTCCACACTACTAACCAGTTATCTCACGAAAACGCATAAAGAAACAAGTCGACAGACTGCAGTGGTCGACTACCTCATTAATTTATTGGATTCGTCATACCTGACACTAAGCCTGTAAAGGTAACCTGTATGAAGTGAACTGGGGTATGTGTGCTATCATAACTATCATGTCATAACTTGATAGCACACAGGCTCCAGTTTACCTGATCAGGTTACCTGTACATGTATTATATACCACATCGTGTATGGCTGGTGCCGCATGGTATACCGGCTTTAGACAAAATGTAAATGATCCTGATCCTTCTTTCTTTAAATAAGTAGATCTGAAATTGGAGACGGGGGAGCGAAACTTGTGACAGCACCAAGTAAAGTAACCTATATATAATAAAGCTTCGAGTCAACTAACAACTCCTGTGTAACAAACTGTGCAATCGGTTGTTTCTAGCGATACATCGCTGTATTTAGTCCCATTGTCGATTCGGTGAACGAACTAACGAATTGAAATCGATGTTTTAAGTTCTATTCGTTACATAAAATGTGATATGATAACTTGAGTAAATGTTAAAATAAATTTAAAAATAAAACTCACGGCCACATTTCTCCTAATTAAGCAACCAAACTCACCTGTAACAAAACAATAAATAATCATTAATATAAGTTTAATTGAAATGCAGACACCCAAAAGGCCAAACCAACACTCGATATGGGCTTGCGAGGAGGCATCACAAGGTCCAAACAGGCATCAGCAGAACAAACCGCAAGCATCAATATTTTATTATTAATTATGTCGGTTTCATTTTTGTTAGACCGAGAGGAAAATAAGTCATTTGTTTAGTTCCCAAGTAGAATCGAGTCTGTGCGGGGCTATAACATGTATTTAGGGCTATATTCCAAAGTTTTTAGTGAGGAAGGGGGCTCTACTACAGCAGAGTTGTAAAGTGAGTTTCGGATCCCCTCCTCCTCCAAGGGCCCAAAGTCGTAGGGATGTTTGATACCAAGGGGGATCAGACCCCCCGCAAAGTTTAAAGTCTGATTCTATACTACGAGATAGAAGGGAAGGGGGTTGTTCCCTAAACTCCACGGGGTCCCCTAATTACTTGTGCGAGGCGAGAACCTCCCCTATCCCCCTCCTTCTCACGATTGTCAATCTAAGTTCCTACCCCCTACCCTTGCTCTCAGTTCTACCGACCGACTAAAACTTTAATTATACACGACTCGAAACTTGGTAAGGGGTGCAAAGTTCGGAGGGGCCAATAACTCGGAGCAGAGCACCCCCCCCCCCCGTGTCTTAGCTACCCTCCCCCTCCCCAGCCTTAGTTATGAGCAGTTAATAGAGAAACTCGGAGCAGTCTAAACCTCTTGCAGTAACTCAGGGTCACGTGACTCTCTCTTGGGAAGAGGGAGGGGGAGAGGGAGACGTGCACACAAACTTAGAACAGCCCATCTGAAATTTGGAAACGTTTTAAATCTATTACACCATTAAGATATAGTTATTTGGAAGGGACGTGTAAAACTGTGTACACAGTAATATTGACGCAACATGTGTTAGATCAACTCTGTGTGGAGTATAATATAAACACAACGCATACAGGCTGATGACAGATCAACTCTGAAGTACATTATAATACAAACTCAACGAATACAATACAGGGTGTTGACAGATCGTCTGTGTACAGTATAATATAAACACATCGCATAAAGGCTGGTGATAGTACAACACTGTGTAATATCACCAAATCCTCCGTCCCGCGTAATCACTGCAAAAACAGTATTTATCGATATTATTATTTAACTAGGCACTAATGGTTTTTTAATACATTACTTTGGAATCGTTTGGGCAGCTCTAATGATCACGTTATTAACACCTAATTAAGATATCATAAAAAAACTTTAAAGATTTAACTAACAGGTTTTTAAAAAACGGCTTGCATAACAATGTCAAGGGAATTAATGGTCTTGGCGTTGACCGTTTCACATTGAAATCAAGCGGCACAGACTCGCCGCTGAAATTTATGAGCAGATCAACAACAATAACAATTACGAAAAAACAAATCTCAGAATAAAAAAAATTGTTCTTCTGTGATGACAGACCCTGAATAACAATTCTCAAAGAGTACCATTAACAAGTGCCGTTTTCTCGGTAGTACACAAGTCGAAATGATATTAAGGTTCAATACTCGGGAAGGTTCACTCACTATAATAATGTCGAAGTGCTGAATCATACATAATTATTTAGAAATAAATTTTACACCCCATATACATCCCTTAAATGGGCTAATCAATTTGTAAATCGAAATCATTTATAATACACTAGCCCATGACAACGGGCTTAATTTTAAAGAAAAAACGTAAAATTAAATAAATTAATTTAGATAAGTTATTATATCTATTTGAAGACCAGCAAATCAAAACAAACTTTATTTTTATTGGAATAAATGTGGATGTCTTAACTTAGAAATAACAAATTATTTCGGTGCGTCGATAATATAAATGATTGTCATAATTAAAAAATAAATTTCTAACCATCAGGAGTATTTAAATGAGTTTTACTAAACTACAACAACAAAAACTATATAACGGCAAGTGAAAGCTATTTATTATATTATGTATATGGTGTGTGAGTATACCTAACTCCACGATAAGAATGTCCAAGTATGTAATTCCAACCAGTTAATTAGTCGCTCAATGAGAACACAGTTCATTATATAATAACTGGCTCATTAGTTAACTTAGCCACAGTTTTCAATGGTAAACTATTGAAGAGAATAATTGAACACAATAAGACTTATCAAAACTAAATACTCGATTCGTATTGATAACAAGGACACGATATAATGGAAGGGTAGTTTTTAAGTGGAACATCGAAGACTGTGCGAACGGCAGTCACCCGTGACCCCCGGAGGTCGACTTTCACCGACCTACCCGAGTTGCAACCGTCTAGCTCAACACCTCACGCCGCCTACATGCTAGTTCAGCTGCTCGAGACCCGACGAGAAATCCCTCAGCCTTTAACTATGTAAAACGAACAAAAAGCTTCTGGTCCAACTAAATACCTGGGTAATATGCCGAGTTTGCAACTCCAAGACATACTCAAACCTGCCAAATTCTATTATCATATTATGTATGTGTAAAATACCTTTCACCTACCGTGGGGCTTATGCTAGGAATCAGTGGTTATGAACCCAATTATTATGTAGGCTTAGCGATTAAATGAAATATCTAAATACATAGTTTCATCTCCAAATCATTTATAGAAAAGAATCATAACTATATTATTCATTCAATTATTTCATTGTTGAGAATAAAATACACTGAGAATCGCAATTTGGAAACTATCAAATAAACACAAAAATTCCTTTATTTTATTATTAAGCTCGATAGATAACCGATTTTTAAATCCAGATTTAATTTAATCCCACAATTCTCTTAATTTTGCGTATAAAAATATTTTTAAAAAACCTAAATATTCTTAATCTACGCCGTAAACAGTAATTTAAAAAAAAGTAAAGCATATTAGTTCAGAACTAATAATTTATAAAAGTAAACAGAATACACAAGGCGATATTAATAGTGCAAAAGTAGAAACAAAGTAAGCGATAGAAAATAGTAGTTTAACAGCGATAGATATGAAAATTTTCAAATGTTTTTTTTTCTTAAATGTTGATAACTAAGGTTCTACATAGTATTTTTCATGAAACCAAGCTTACAACATGGGCCACATGTTAGCGCACACCACTAAATAAAAATAAAGGACTCATTTAGCTAGTTATCAACAGACATAGACAGATATGTCAGTCGATAACGAGCTAATTAAATAGAGAGATAGATGACAAGTAAAGGATACATATCTGTTTGTCTCCTGTATTTAATTATAATTTGATTTTTATTTACGTTTGCCGAAGGATGAGCAACTTAATAATGTCTCTATTTAATATATAAAGTGCCAAATGGTGATATTCTAGCGGAATAAAGTGCCAAATGGTGATATTCTAGCGGTATAAAGTGCCAAACGGTGATATTCTAGCAGTGTAAGTGTCAAATGGTGATATTCTAGCGGAATAAAGTGCCAAATGGTGACATTCCAGCGGTATAAAGTGTCAAACGGTGATATTCTAGCAGTTTAAGTGTCAAATAGTGATATTCTATTCTAGCGGTATTTCTCATGTCTAGTTCTTCTGCCGTAAATTTCGGGCCCTAGATTCGTAGGGCAAAATTGTACGCTAAATAATGGAACCAATCTATCGCTTCGGACAGAGGTAAGGGTATTATCCGGTGTGGTTTAATCAGTAGAACGCTGTACGAGAAATGACAGAGGATCGTAGATCAAATCCCGGCGCCGGAGTCTATTTTTCTTTGTCTGTCTCCCGTATTTAATTATAACTTAATTTTTAATATATATTACAGTACAAGATAGTAACTAATTTCAATATGAACACGTAGAAGCGATTATTTGGTCTACACACACTGGGTTGTTATGTGCGTGTTCTAGCAAAGCTCAACAGATAATAAGGTTAGTAACCCAGTTTAGCTTCCCACTAACAACTATAGTAAACTGATAACTCACAAGGATTTAGAGTTTACTGTAAACCTTTAACACAGACAGAATGACTTCAAATTATCTAACTCTGTGACGCAACAGCCCTTGAAGGGCCTAGGCCTACCAAAGGGCTTATACCCACTTACAATTCACGTGGCGAAACGGCGTTGGTATGTCGCTTCATTAGCTAAATTTTATTAATTTATTTTTTCTTTTTTTACGATATATTCAACAAAATTTTGGATTTGGCGAGGGCTCGTTTACAACCAAGAATAAAACACATGCAAGAGTGAATAACATAGTCATCTACAACAGATTTACCGCATTTTTCAAGCTTAATAGTTACTAACTCAAAAAATACCACACAAACATTTAAAATTAATAAATATGTAAATAAAAGGTCAAAAGTATTAAATTTCTCCCAATATACAGTTACTTTCTCTCGCTTACAAGAGGGACATTTGCTCATGTGGTGACTCTTGTATAATACACGTGTCGAGTTGGTAAACCACCTAGAGAAGAGAGAGGAACAGAGTGGGTCACAAGTTTGTAGAGTTTGACCTTTGAACTTAGGAGTAGTCAGGTTCGAATCCAGCCGGAGGCAGAGTATCTGTGCAAGACTTTCACACGATCCTCAGGCAAACTGAACAACTTACCAAGTACAACCCGACTATAAAAAAACTTCTCTCTAATGTTATCACTCACTCATTATTTATATGCTTATTACCCTTTATAAATATAATATATTAATATTTATTCATATACATACATCGAGAACAAGTATTGTGAAAATTGCATTGTGTTGGATAAACACATTTTGAGTAAACAATGAAAATTAATCTGTTTTTTGTTTTTTTCTTTAATCTGTATGATTGTAGTTAGAATGGTTCAAGCCGGCATGAATACACATGCTTCTTTAGCTTCCCACGTACTACTACTGTTAATATAATATATAACTTATTTGATATATTACTTGTTTGAGCGATCACAGAATATGCCTAACATAAAAGCATAGGGAGCTAAATGTTTTTAGTAATGTATGTTTTAACAAATGGTGATATTCTAGCGGAATAAAGTGCCAACTGGTGATATTCTAGCGGTATAAAGTGCCAAACGGTGATATTCTAGCAGTGTAAGTGTCAAATGGTGATATTCTAGCGGAATAAAGTGCCAAATGGTGATATTCCAGCGGTATAAAGTGTTAAGTATTAAGTATTATTATTATTATTATTATTATTATTATTATTATTATTAAGTATTACGGTATCTGTTTTAAAAATTGTCAAACACTGTATTTAGTACCCACGGTTTATCATTAGTGATCACTCAAACTATTGTGGCTGTTATTTTTTAAATATACTATTATTTTAACATTTTTAGTCTCCGTCGCAATGAAAAATTTTATTATCTATTCTAACCTTTCTTTTGAATTTTTGCTTTCGACCTTACTGAAGGTAATGAAAACTATGTGATCTTCTAAAATCCTTTTTGGTCCCTCGTCTGTCGTTAAATTTTCGATTTTTCGATAAAAATAGATTATAAGATTTGCCTCTGACAAGCATTGTATGCTAATATAAAAAACATTGTAAGCTATTTAAAAATAAGAGCAAGATATGAGTTAAGTTAAATCCATGTAAGTTATCAGGTGAGGAAACATAAGTCTATTAAAGATAATTAATAGTGAATTGTCATACAGTGCTTTGTTGGTCTACATTTAGTTATTTAAAGATTATTTATTACCAGTGTTGTATTTAATTACTTTAAAATATTGATGTCATTAAATAAACAACCATTATGTTTGTTCTTTTTTATTATAATTTAAGGTATAATTATTCATTATACCTTATAATGATTTTTTTTATTCATCAGATATAGACCCTCTATTTAAACCCCATAATATCTCATTTAATTGATTTACTTTTCAAAAAAATTAGATTTATTTTCATCGATACAACAATAACTTGATTTTCCCCGGGATTCGTATTTAAATGGACTGTATTTTTCTATTTCGACTTGGGGTAATGATTTTTTTGAACCTGTACGCAGAATTTAATCAAAATCGGTCCAGCAATTTGGATATTACGAGCTGCGCAAAAACTACAGACATTTTTTAAAAACAACTTTTTTGGACGCAGGGAACCTCAAATTGTGTCTCTTCTTATCTGTTTGGGTTTGAAGGTATGATAAATAAGAAAATTAATATTTTTTTAATTGAATTTTTAATTAATTGATCAGCTATATTTCACCCATACCTGGGCATCCTCAGGGCTAAAAAAACAATAATAAATAATATTTTTATAATACATATTTATTTTTATTATTTTTTTAATTACTTATTATTATTCCTGGGCGAAATATAGCTGAAATTAAATTATAAAAAATAATGCATGCTTTTAATTATCTCTTCATATCTAACGAGATGAGAAGAAATTTAAAATGAACGGATCAATAACGAATAATAAACAATCAAAAAATATAAATGGAATTTTCGCGCTATAACAATACTTTCTCTTTATAACTAATATAAATACTGTGGGGGTAGTCAATTAGACCAGAGACTTCATCTACTATTCTGAAAGTTGCCAATAAACACTAGTTTTATTTACATTATAAATTAAAATTAGGGTCAAAAAAATGAAAATACATACCTACCATACATTCTCAAATACTAATTATATGAGAAAGTAAAAATAGGGAACTTACAATTATAAAAGTACAAAATAATAATGAAGGTTGATAGTATTAAGAATTAGGAAAATGTCTGTTTAATACAGTAGGTATACCTAGCGAGATTTCGCCATCCCACTCTCATTGTCTAATATGTATGAATATTAATATAATTTTAATTGAAAACATATATATTATATTAAGGTATATATATACATAGAGTTAAGGAAATAATGTGTATAAGACAGCACGAGTGTTGTGCATGTATTGTGTAAAAAGATGTCTCCTTTAGAGGTTTGTATGACGTGTTGTTTAGTGTGAGTGTTGGTTGGTAGCGAGTGTGTACGTGTGAAGAAGAATGGAGTAGTGTGAGTAGGTAGGGAGTAGGGAAGCATGTCAGTGTGTCCGTGTGTTAGTGAAGGAGGAGAGAAAGTAATTACATATAATGGTCTGAGGGGGTAGTTGTGAAGAGGCTCAGGACTAGGGATACAAGGGCACAGTCTTCTCACTAGTGGTAGTGTGTCTTGCAATGTAAAACTTGGCCCGGTGTATTGGTATTTGTTTCTATTACATAGATAGACTCCTTAGTGTGGGAGAGAAGATGAGGATTGAGTTGAATGTTGCAGTTCTCTAGCGGAGTGTGTGTGTGTTTTATTACTCGAGGAAACAGTGTGAGTAGAAGCGGGTTTGTACGCTAAGAAGGAGAGAACTCTGGCGGAGCCCAATTCAACTAGATGAGGAAATAAGCACATCGAGCAATTTGACTCACTCAAACTAAATCATTCAATTATTACTTTACACACACACACGCGCGCACGCTTAGCTCTTCAATCTAATAAAAATATAAACACGGATAAATCTCATTATAAGAAATAGTGTTTTTTATAAAACTGGTGGCGCTGCAATTCTCCCCAGCGGTCAATTTCAACAACTACTCACTTAAAACAACTACATATTACCAAGCCACACGTACAACCATATGAGCCAATACCAAGTATGAGCCCACAAGAGTTGTGACCTCGGCACTTCTCTTCCCATTAATTCGATATGAAACTCACGAATAGTTGAGCATTCGAGCCGATTAGTAAATATACAAACGATCCGGAAGTATAGGCGGCTCGAACTCGAAGATCTTTTTGAGGGCCCTGCCGATTACCGGACCATATGCAACCGACTTTAGGAAGAGAAGAAATTCCCGATTTAAAGGTTTAAGGTGTAATGTAAAATAGTGAATTAACCGGATGACGAATAACCGAAAACGACTTATAATAAACTTAATTATAGTTCAATAATATTGAAGGTAATCAAACCAGTATCATTTCCAACAATACGTCGGAAACAAGATTTTTACCGGGAAAAAGACTAATATTGTTAGATTCATATTTAAATGTTGTGCATTTTAATATTCTTTAAATATGAAAGCTCGTTATCGAGTAATAAATGACCGGACCGGAGAAGCAGGGAGGCCCCGTATAAGACTACTAACTCTATTTTAGAGGGGTAGTTTAGAGAGGCGAGCGTTGCACTGTAATATAGGTCTGATCCATAGATCAGAAGTCGTAGTGATTTGATTCTAGGTGACAGTGTGGATGATTTTTATGTTGTTTTCCCCCATTTTCTCTTTAAACATAAAATCTTGAATGTACTTTTTGTATTATATATCAAACATGTTTACTGTTGTTATTTACATCATTGTTATTTATGAGGTGTGCTTGAATGAATGTACTTTGGCCGGTGGAACGTATAGTGTTAATTCTTAACTTTTCTCAGCGAATAATGCTATAACATATAAAAAGTAAAAACAAATATATCAATGACATAGCTGACATGCCTGTTTTTAGTTTTAGTTTGTCATAAAGATCTACATTTTCTCGGTTAATTGATTATTCAGTTTGATCATTATTAGGCTTCAAATCTGGTTCCTTTTTAGAAAGACTAAGAGGAATAGTTGATTCAATGCAACAACTTAAATAATATTAAAAAAGTACCGGACAATGGTCTTATTTAGTGCTAGTCAGTAAGAACCAAGTACAAGGCTAAAATATTTGAAGGAATATTGTTTCCTTTCTTGCTAGAGCACACGAGAGGATGACTGATAACAAAATATTCATAAAAAAAAGGCTTCCCTTTGTTTTCATCAAATAATCCCTGGAGTCCAAGATTACCAACCCAACTCTCTGAATGATATTTAAATTTCTCTAAATCTTATAAGACCTAAAAATGGCAATATAGCTTATTTCAATGTAGCTATCGACGAATAAGCAGTGTGGATATGCGAATGGTTAAATGTAGTCACAAATAAATTCTCGCTTATAGGCGAAGTATGTGCAAATGTTAAAGATTGACGGTACTTGGGTGTGTGGTGCAGCTTATTATCAGGAGTTAAGTTAAAGTTCTGTATTTGTAATTTTTGTTGAGGCGTGCAGGTTTACGCTTTTAGATGCTGTGTTACGGCGTGATAAAACTGTACGCTGATAGATGCTGTGTAAGAAGAAATAACAGGATTAGTAGAGAATAGTCAATTTTAATTATCCGAGTGCTGAAACCAGTTCCTTCTAATTTGCTACAACATCACATAATTTCTATTTAACCATTCCTCTCTACTTGTTCACTTAATTCCTAATCTAAACCTTTTTTTTTATTTTGTATATAGCTTTAATACTTAATGTATTAAGTATATTGCATAAATTAAACATATAAAATCAATATAATTAATAAATACTTAATGTAAGTACATTGCAGATATTATACATTTCAAATCAATATAATTAATAAGAAGTTACTATTATTAGGTATATTACAATAAGTATAAAATTAATAAATAAATAATTACTAAAAAGTATTAGGTATGCACATTGCATAAAAAAATAAATACTAATATCATTTCTTATTGTAAATAAACAATACATGGTATTGTTAAAAATATATATTTTAATTTAAGGCAGCAAGATAAAATAATATTATTTAATATTAATTACAAAATAAAATCAGCGATACTACAAGATATTATTTTGTATCTACTCATAAATATTATGTCTTTATATAGTGTCCACATGTTATTTATTGCGGATTTTCACTGTTCAATTTATAAGTTATTTAACATTTTATCAAAATTTACCATAAACAAATTCCTCGTTTATGGGGCACAGAATACTATAATAATATTGTACACTTTTGTTATTTATTTTTCAAAGAAAATAGAACAAGAAAAACTGAAGACTGCAGCCTAAAAAAAACGAATTAAAGGCCTATGAAAAAGTAATTTTAAAAAGTTTCGAAAGGCAGACAAGATTTTGGAAATTACGGGAGGGGAGAAAAATGCTATCGGGTTCAATAACAAAAATAAGCGGGAACAAGTTACAAAAAGAGAAAAGATAAGCA
Source organism: Gerris lacustris (assembly GCA_951217055.1). Classification (NCBI taxonomy): domain Eukaryota; kingdom Metazoa; phylum Arthropoda; class Insecta; order Hemiptera; family Gerridae; genus Gerris; species Gerris lacustris. The sequence continues at coordinate 38,523,302 of OX578284.1, forward strand.
GTCGGAATTATTAAAAACTTCGAAAGAATAAGAGACGAAGTTAAAATATACAATAAAAATATAAAAAGCAGGTAAATATAAAATATATGTGAGTCTCCTATAAACGGTCGAAGAATAACACAGACGGAGTGAGAAGATCAGTATGAAATGGCGGGGAAAAAATGTTAAAAAAAAAAAAGGCGGGAGGAAACGGCGAATGTGAACGAAAAGTAACGAAGAAGAAAAGAACAAAAAAATAAAGGAGGGAAAGATGATGCGGGGGTATGATGTAAGAGGAGGAGGCGGCGGGGAGGTGGGTATAGTGCGTTCCCCTGGTATTGAGGTCGTGTTGGCTGAATGCAGTGGGAACAGACTATAGGATGCTTGCCTCCACTGAGACCACGCCGTTACCTACGCCATGCCTCCTCGTCCATACCTCGCTCGTACACTCGACCACCATATTACTTCCAAGTACCAACAACACTCTCACTCACCCCAGTATTTTTTTACGTAATGCATTTACAAGACAAAGCTTACCACTTGTGCCTAATTCCTTTCTAAACCTTTCGTTTAGATATAATAATACAAAAATCTTCCATTTAATGGAATGTTAAGAGACAAAAATTACACAAATAACTATATTTATATAAAAGCTTCAATTTCAGGGATTCAATTAAGTACGCACCATCTTTCACTGAGGGGATCTGGAGCATAATTGGCCATTTAAAGTACGATTGTGCCAGTAGTTAAGATAACATTAATTTAAAAAAAAAAACAATAGAATGCATAATACACAACTTGTAATCTTTTAATAAATTCAATCTCGATATTATTCGAGTGCTACAAATACGCTAAATGTAACATCGGCACTTAATGTTATCATCGAGCCTTCGTTGTACATTTGATTCGTCGCAATATGTAAAGTAATTCGTCTCTGAAATTCAACCAGGTGTTAAATAACGTAAGGAGAAAAGACAGATTGGTAGTAATGGGCGCCAGGAATCCAACCAAGAGACCCGATATTTACTCCTCTACATATTTTCTAAACGTACCAATCTAATCCGTCAAGCCGATAAATACAATTTAAGACTTAAAACGATTAATTCAGATAAACAGGGGAATAGGAAATTAGCTAAGTGAGATAGAAACTGCGAGGTCTGCAAATATAGAGGATAAACAGGGATGAAGGAAGAACCCGATCTAGTAAAGTTATAAAGCAAACTGCTGTCTCTACACATTAATCTGAAAACACGAGCATTGATTGATTGACTAAATCAAGCACATGGCTGGCTTCGTCCCATTACCTACCCATACAAACAATCTATACCTTCCTTCGCTCCCTCCACCTGGCTAACACGTGTCTCCAAGTCTCACCTTTCCTTCACGCAACTAACAACCTTGTTCAGCCGTAGATTATCTCCCAGCAACTTTAGCTTTCAGCCCAGATTTCAACTCGAAATTATACAGTAATTTCCCCCCGAGATTTCGTACACTAACTCGCGGTCAATAAAAATCAAGCACTAAAATTAATCAGTTTTGTTGAAAAAAATAAAAAATAAATAAATAATAATAATAATAATAAAAAATTTCAAGATAAAAAGAACTTTTTATATACTACGTTTTTAAATTTTCTGTTGAATCGTATGTAATTTTGATATTATAATTGTTATTGTTATATAATATATAATGTTAGTGAAAAAAAGAATAGTTCCGAATTTATTTACTTCACATAAATGACAACCATCTAAAGAGCTGATCTTAAACCTATAAAAGGACAAATCTTTGTACAACGGATCTCCCCAACACCTAATCTAAAGCGTGCCATCGATATATTTGAAATAATATAAATAATATAATTGATAAATAATATAATCGATATTTCCTGTTTTGCTGTCATTTAATGTTTATCTATCACAAATTTGAGATCCGTCAAAATGAAGATTGCAAAAATATGGGATATGGCAAAACAAATAAAATAACTTTTTCCGAACTAACTTTCCATACAGCAAAATTTGCTGAAAACAATTATAATCTGCTGAAAGATGGCTAAAAGTATTAAAATAATGCGTTGTCATCGTGTTCTGAGCTATGCTAAAAGTTTCAAATGTCTAGCTATTCGGGAAGTTAGTTAGAAATCGATCGCCAGATTTGTACCGGACAAACAAACAAACAAACAAGAAAGCAAGCTAATAAAAACGTAGTAATAATTATATATTTAGGAGAAATATGGAATTAGAAATATAAGGCCGGGTCTAATACAGATTTATTTTCAAGAAGCCTGAGCGTCATTATGCAGAATGTATAATGACGGAGTTCGACCAACATCCAGATTTTGGAGCCTGGGTAGCTTATAGGAGAGAGGTTGGCTCTGGTATCAATTAGTTTAAGCAGCATAGGGTGTGGTCACTACTTGGATAGATAGGTTCAATTCCCGGACCGGGTCCCTGCTCAAAATCCACCCAGCATTGTTTAAACAAATGGGAAGCTTCTCGAAGAGATAGCGACACCAGGTTGCGGGCATGGGAAACCATGGTCGACACTCCTGGTTCAATAAAAATCGAGATGTGAGCCAAGTCGGTTTACCGACTGAAAATTCACACATATGTGAGTTTGGTTCTCGAACCCATATTTGTTCGACGGACCCACTCAAGTGCTCTGTATCTTTGGGTGTAACAGCCCCTCAGAATAAATAATTAAATAAATCCAGCACTTCTGGAGGAGATCGTGTCAGGATATTTTGTGAATCACTCGGTTTCCAATTGCCTACAGAAAATATTCTCAAGGGAGTTGCTGATGATAAGAGTCATTTGCAACTACAAATGGAGAAACATTCTCAAGGGAGTTGCTGATGATAAGAGTCATTTGCAAGTACAAATGAAGCAACATTCTCAAGGGAGTTTAACATTCTTCAGGGAGTTTCTTAGGTCATTTGCAACTACAAATGAAGATCTAGACTTATTAGACTCTAGCGTCGGAAACCTACGCTATAGAAATAGTTTGACCGGGTTTACGAAAAACTAGAAAATACAGATGGCCGGTACAAAAAAAGTATAGAGTAATTGAAATGTTTAAACGGCACATTAAAGTGCGGTGACCGAACAAGGAATCTCAACTAAGTGAAGCAAGTCCTAGGCATTCTGTAATATTCAAACATTAACATTTGTATTTCAGCTTTTCAATACCGCTTACCGTATTTTTCATTGTATTTTAGATATACGTATTTATTTTTTAAATACTCTATAGTCCTCCTGAGGAAAAGCTGCAAAACAATATTGAATTCTAAAAACCGGCATTGTATTTACAACCAAACTTCTACTAAACGAACCTCGATAAACAAATCAAATTGGATGTTATAGTTAGGCATCTCCCTGTTTAATTACGGTTATTAGCTCGCGGTGGAGAATTACCCTACCCTAACAACACTTATCGATCCCGGTACCCGTTACAACCACGGCATTCGATTGACTTAAAGCCACACCACTTAGTTACAGCATCGGATTAGAAATACCCTTAGTAACCTTCACAGCCCAAATATTCTCACAAATTTTAACAACTCAGATAATGATTTTCTCATCTTCAAAACAGCACCGCTAAAGAACAATTGAACCAGTCACTGTAAATATAATGAAAAACTTAGTTTAAACTATTTTCAACTAATAATAAATATAAATTAAAGAAAGAAGTGAAGAGAAGTTTAGTTAGTATTAATACAATTGTCGGTGTAATTATATCGACAAAGGACATTTATTAGTAAGTTATTAAGGGCGGGGAGGGTTTAATATAAAGGAAGGCTAAGTTATTGTTGCTGTGTGTGTGTAAAGTTAAGGAGTTTATTACAAGTGTACGAGTGTGCAGGGTTTCACAGCTAGGTTTACGCTTAGTTTAACCCCCCCCCCCCCCCCCCCCTCCCTGGGTATAGTTGTAGAGTCCGGAGTAGAAACATGTTACCCTGTCCCCAGCCTTGCCAAGTAGTTTTAAAGTCCGAAGTACTTTCAAAATAATAAGTTTGTGCCTCCTTTACAAAGCTCCCCTCCTATATTTACTAAGAGAAAGTAGCCCAAGTTGGGAGTGTCCTGGTTAAAGTAAGTTCTCTACGGAGTCTGCCCCCCCCCCCCCTCCCCCCCGGCTGCAGTTCGATTGTCCCCCCCCCCCCATGGGGTGCTAGAATCCAACATGGCGGCCCCTCCCCCCGTGCTGTCGCCCACCCTCTTGTTACTCTTCCACAACTCGCACACCCCCCCCCCCCCATGTTAATTATTCAAAACCCTCTCCCCCAATACATCGCGTAGAATCCGACCGACATCGCTAGCTATTATTATTTTTTGAAATCAAGTTAATATTTAAAATATAACAAATTTTTTGTCGATCTGAAAAACGCTAAAAACACGACCAAGTTAAGTCGAGTTATACAAATTATAAAAGTAAACGCTCACACAAGTTAACTATTAAGACCCTGCTATATAAAGCCAACATCTAATTTTTACTAACTCACATATAAATAACTAACCATATAAAGAGAAGCCATGACCATTTTTTATTACATTTTTTTTCAACTCAGAAATAATTGTTATCATAAAACTCATATAAAAACCGCCAAAAGTCGTCCTTTTCCAAAATATTGGATATTTCATATTTTAAGTAACCAAATAATACTTACACTTCAATAAAATATATTAATCATAAAAAAATGGTTTTAATTCATATATTACTATAAAACACTCTCAACCAAACACTGCAATACGTCATCACCAAGTTATTATCAACTATTACTCTACATTATACACACGCTAAACAATAATACATACGTTTAAACACCACGTGTTTCGATAGTCAACATGTTTAGAATAAGAACAAAATAGATTCGTCTATAATATTGTGCAAACATATTTTTATGTATGACAAGAGTAACACGCCACCTAAATGGGAATCGAACCATTAAAACCTAGCATTAGAACATTGTTTCACAAGGATTGCTTCCATTTCCAGCCTATCGACACTAAGTGCACTGAAAAATAGCCGTAATATTATTAGCTGTTTTTTACAGTAAACCGATAAGATATTTTGTGATATACTATCATGTTATTAAATACTGTTTGCGACTTAGAAACGTATGCTTTATTAGTGTTACTGATAATAAGTGTTATGTTTTGAACACTTATCAATAATTGTTATAGGGTAAAAAACCTACCAAATGAACTTACCAAATACGATCAGGTACGGTCATTCAGTTGAAGCAAAGAAACGGTTAGCTCTATATTTGGACACACAGATCTGTGTCCTCTACCGCAATTTGTCGAAAATGGTATAGTTCAATTTCACAACTTATTACTCGTGTACGAATATATATATATATATATATATTTTTTTTTTTTAAAAAGAAGCATAATACAGAATAATCAAAAGAAATATGTATGAAAAAGATAAAAATGTTCACGTTTTGACCAATATTCAAATTAAAACCGGTTAAAAGTATGCAAAAAGATTTGCATTAGTTATACAATAAGTTGAATTTACATATTATATTATTAAAAAAATAAAATCTATTCTATTGAAAGACACTCGTCACCAAGACCTATATAATAATAATAAATATTCCTTGCATATTATATCACCGCTCTGGCAATTATAATAAAAATAAGATATTATGTTAATTATTTTTTTCGTAAGATTAATAAAACATTAAAAACGTGGCATAATAAAAAATAAAAAAAAGCTAGAGGAAGATAGTAGAATTAATGACTGCAGAGACCGTACACTCGTACATACCCTCGCCTCTTATACATACGTATTTTATCTTAATCCTCCTATACATTCCTATTCCTTTCAATCTTACTTTTAGCTTTTAACGAAACCTCTAAATTTATAAGCAATAAAAAAGTATTATTCATAAATTAAATTTGGCATAATTTATCTGGCAGAGTTGTTCTCGTTTTAGGGTGTAAGCAAAACTATGAATTCAAAATTGTGTAAAAAATTATCCCTAAAAAAAAAAATATATATATATTGGAGCTTAGCTTAATAGGTGAAATTTTCTTTTCAAACGGAAATGCGTCAAGTGAGGGTGTTAATTAAAACATGAGGACGACATGAGTACAAAAAAATTAGATTTTGTTTCATTTTAATACAAATTCATCTCTGCACCAGGTGGCCTCAAAAATTGCGTTTTTCGTGTGTCTCCCCTTTATTTTTTAACACATCAACAAAAAAAATCATAGCAATTCTTTGTCAAAAATAAAACTTTTTAAGGTATTTATCATATCTTATAGGAGAAAAATAGGGGGGAAAACTCTGTGTGAGCTGAAGACTTCGGAAACCGTCTTTATCATAAAAAAAAAAAAAAAAAAAAAACAGCAATTCTTTGTCAAATAAATAAATAAAATAAAAACTTTTTTGGAATTTATCATATCTTATGGGAGAACAAATATATCTTCCCCAAAAAAACTCTTAAAGGTGTGAGCTACAGACTTCAGAAACCCCTATATTTTAACACATCAACAAAAAAATCACAGCAATTCTTTGTAAAAAAAAAAAAATAAAAATAAAATAAAAACTTTGTAGGAATTTATCATATCTTATGGGAGAAAAAATATATCCCCCCCCCCCCCCCCCCCCTTTCACGAAAAAAATCTTTAAGGTGTGAACTAGAGACTTAGGAAAGGTTACATTGCTTTTAAAAGATTAAATTGCTTTAAAATTCATTTAAAAGCATTAGTTTCTCGTAATTATAATAAACAGTTTAAGATTAATAGCTAAAATAAACTAGACTTATGGTCGCAATCTGGAAATAGTTATGTCGATTATTATGATAGTTAACGAACTCGTCCGATTATTTAAATTGCCCACAGAACCTTTGTTGTGAGATAAAAGCAATATTTGAAAACTTTATTTATTTAATTACGATTTTAAATAAAAAGTATCATTAGTAAAGAACTAGGTGGCTCCGTCCCCTACTCACTTTGCGTGTCAACCCCCGGAAGGCGGCCGCAACCCCAGCGAGTCCAACCTTTTTTAGAGGGTGATATGCACCCCTCCCTATCAGTGTCACAAAGCAGCCCAGGTCAAGGTGTAGGGCAATACATTTAGCTTATGAATTAAAAGACAATATTAATTTATAATGGAATGAATACATTACAGTTTAAATTGATCAATAAAAAAGTACGACAACTCTAGACAAACTCTAAACAACAAAATACGGTATTGCGACATAACCACCATATCCTTCAGTCTCTTTATAAAATAATAACCGACTTAATAATTTGCAATTCGTAGATTTATGAATTATAAATAAAACAACTTTTAAGACAAGTCGAATGAAAAAATGTGTATGTCGTAATAAAATTCCCTAAAGTATAAGGATAAGTTTAAATAAAATAATACGGTGTGACCTTGAGGCACGAAGTTGGGTGCCCTACCTCGGAGCTAGAAATGTAGTTGACGCTTCAAGCCACAATTAGATAATTTGTAATAAATTATACAATATTATTTTAAAGAAAATACTTTTTACCAATATATATTCATCAATTCAGCTTCACGAATTTTAATTCGATTTACACAATTATTTTTCTATTCGACTTGGATATTTTTCTTAATTTAAACGAGCATTATACAAGTTACAAGACATCTAAAAAATGACCAACAAATGTAACTGACACTATATTTTGGAAGATTTCAAAATAAAACTATTCTAGTTTATTAATAATTATAATATTTTAAAAAGACGAAAAAAAGTAAAGCTAATTAATATTGTATGTGCCAGAGAAATTTCCTAGAAGGTAGTTAGAGGTGGTAAGGGTGTTGGAGGGGGTTAAGAGGTGGTTGGAGGTGGTTAGAGGTGTTTAGAGGTGGCTCTAGATATCTACAATATGGATTTACCAAAAGTAACACTACGGTGAAGCAAACATGACTTTATTTTTTAGACATTTTTAATTATTTATTTAATCTTGTTATAATTGAAGTTTTACTGTAATTGTTTAAAAGTTGCAGTCTTAAAATATATGATAAAGAGTACTATAAAGAGTACTAACAGCCTTACTACCACTTAACATAATCGTTATACAAATTATAATACTTACTATAAAAATAATAGGATTTAATTTTTACAGCAATTAGCTGCTCGGATTTAGAATGCCTGCAGAGCAAGAATACATAAGAAGCATACAGAAATGTGAATCGTTTAATTTACACGTAATGTCCAGAATGGGTGTTTACATTGCTTCACTTTTTTATCAATCGTTCGGACCTAGACATTAAGTGCGACATCTAAACATCGACAACTTTTAGAAGCATTATGTATTTAGGCATTTTAATCATGCTCAATTCAACAAACATTTTATTGTTATTAGGCATGGCAGCGTCTATGCTAAGGTCATCTTGAAATTATAATAAACTGTCTCCCCACGGTAATTGTAATTATATTCATTAAAACAAAGCGTCTTTCAGCCTTCATAAGGCCATCATCAGTGTTTAAATGCGGAAGAAATAGAGTAACATAAACTCTTCTGATCTCCGGCATAAAGTAGACTCGCTTTTCACAAATTTATTTTTATTAAATGTAACTCTTTCTTTCACGATCGGCATCGATAATGACCTTATAAAGGCTGGAACATGGATTTAATAAAAATTGTTAAATAAAAACAAATTTTAATTTAAGAAGAGAAAATAATTTCATTTCGACGCTGATATGGTGCTCCTTCGAAAAATGCTCATAAGGGAACCAAGGTCTGGGGGTACATCTTTAGATTGTTACTCCCCTATATTTTTTTTAGAATATAAATAACTCACTAAATAACTATTAAGATAAAGGGATGTTTAGTCCAATGAACTTTGGAGCAAAGGAATATCAGACTTCAGTTTTTATAAGGGCAGTAATAGTCTAAAGAACATTCCGTACACCTTCATTAGATTGTTACTCCCCTCTGGTTTTTTTTTATAAGAGGAGTAACAATATAAAGGAGTGCCGGTCTGGGAAAGTAGGGAGTTTTTTCTTATTATTTCAAACTAAAGTTGGAGAATATTAGAGATTAACTAATTCAGTTTGAAATGCAACAAGATGATGTAATTATGTAAGACAAGGGTGCATGTGTTGGCCAGCGTACAAGGAAAGCAGGTCAAACTCTGAGTTACGTGCTCACTATATAACAATACTTCTCCCACATATCTTCATTATTACCTCTATACACATACAGAGTCCAGGTTTCTCCTTCTTCCAACACTTTTCAATAACCTATTTATATCTCAATCAAATAATATTCTCTCCTAATGACCAACCTGACTCCTTTATATATTTTTATATCAAAAGTATGTTTTAAAATGCAAAGTGTATTTAAGGGTATACTAGCCAATTGTTGGCAGCCTAGTGCCTCTTTTATTATTATAATAACACCAAAAAAACTTTATTGACGAGAATAACAATCATTGAACTTGAAACGTGTATTATAATTTAGTTAAAAGAAAAAACGTACACGGCTTATTTCCGATAACAATACAATAATTAATCGTTGGTTTTCCAAGATCGTTAGTATAAGCCGATTTATCAATAAATTTACGAACATTTTGGGGTTTACAATTTATAAAAAATGTAAACAACGACAAACACAGAAAGCTAAGTGCGTGGCAGTTAAAAAAATTATTTTCTTCTTATATATTATAATACCTGCATTCTATGTACCAATATATATAACTCCACTGATTTTTGTTACTACCGCACTGCCATTCATGTATTTTACCTTGAAGAGGGAAATATATTTCCAGAAACGGCGGAAAATCAAAAACTCTAATAATATTAAATACAAATCAGTTAATTATTCGAAAACAATAACCAATAATTAATCGGTTAATAACGACCAATTAAATATAAGTGGTTTGAGCCTTTAAATAAAATATCATATCTGGGTGCTCTAGGAGGTTTCAAGATAAACTGGTTATTTATAACTTCCAACTTGACTCGACAAGATACAAATCTCAGTCAGTCCAGGCTCATCAGGGCTAAAGTACCATTGTCTTGAGATTTCTCAAAAGTATATGTTTTGATAATCAAAATGTACTTAAGGGTACACTAGCCAATTGTTGGCACACTTTTATTACAATAATAACAGCAAGAAAACTTTATTGACGAGCGCATTGCTGATTATGACCCTTTCTTAAAACGTGTGTTATAATAGTCTCATAGAGTGTACTAAAAGACACTAAGAAGGTCTCAATCGGTTCTAGTTACTAACATAAGTTATATAATTGGCTAATTATAGCTATATTTATGGCTCTTAACACTTCATGCCCCCATACTTAGATGAATTTAACAAAGATTCTTATAATTTAAACTGTATTGAACAAAAGGGGGCCAATAACTGGCATAAGTTACGTTTCTTGTTAATCATTATTTCTATTTTCTTTTTTGTGTTTGTAGATTAGTCGAGGTATTGTACGAAACAAAATTTAAGAGGACGCAGAACTATTTTAAGGTTAAATTTACTCTTATGGGTGCTACAATTGATGATGTTCCTTTAAAAATAAATTTAAATAAACCCGACTTACATACTTGCTCAGTTCACGCATAGGAATCTTACTGCTAAGTACTCACCTAAAACAAAAACAAAATAAATAAATAAATAATAATTATCAACATTTGATAGGTATAATATAATATTTTACAATCGTCGCACAATGAGGCCAGGTAATTTTATTAGATAACCAATTTCGTTAATGGTTCAAAGTTTTAGAGGCACTTTGAACGTCTCTCCTGAACCAACTAAGACAACAACTAGGCAGCAGTATTTAGTTAAAACCGATTAAGTTTAAAACTTTAAACTTATTTCAAGCGATATTTTACACAACTAACTTTGCCACGGGGTTAAATTCAGTCAGAGTCAATATTTGAATACAGCCCGGCTTCTATTTCACTAGTTCCCTGTTTCAGGGCACTTAACATCACGAAACAACTTTTAACTGAAATACGACTGAAAAGTGTTTATGGGTATTTATTCAGTTTGTTTTAGTACAAATTGTTCTGCAGTATCTTTAACGGCCCACCGTTTCTTGTATGTATGATGGCTTGGGAAACGAAACGATTTAGGCATTTAATTTACTCGCTCAGCCTACATTATAATATTAAGATATACCTAATGTTATTAAAACTAATTTTATTAGGGATTGTAGGAAAAATATCGGCCACATTACTCATCAAAACAATTATATATTGGTGGAAAATACGTTTGTTCCGATTTAAGGATATTTATATGAAGAATTTTAACAGAAAAATTGGTCCGAGACAACTCGCGAAATCAGGATTATATGATACATAATTGATTCCATTAAGAATACAATACCATGCGAATTGCAGTTTGGAGGCTATTAATTACCTAATTATGCTACTTACTATTATTAGGCACAATAAATAATATATATTTTATAAAGATTAAATAAACTTTCACCATTATCTTAATTGTGCATATATTACAACTTCGAAACTTGAAGTGGTATTTTATAGAAAATTATTATATATATGTAATTTATTTATAATTATATTGTTTATATAATAAAGTTTTATCATTATTATAACAATACATATATTATTTTTATTCTACGCCTTCACATTCTTATAATGAGAAAAAAAATCAGACGCGTGGCGCCTCGGAACTTTTTCCCATCGAACATAAATCTATAAATGACAATAGATTTTTTTTATTACGTGAATTATGATTTTGTTTGGACGTTAAAAGTTGTCCGCTATAATGAGGTCCGTAATAGTGAGGTAATTCAAAATGTAAACTAACTTTATTATATAAAAATTTAAGTTGATATTTAATAAGGCGGAAATGAAATGAATACAAAAAAATTCCATATCTGACCAATGTACAGACAAAACTTTATATTAACACACACACACACACATATATATGATATTTATTCAGTTGGTCTCGGATAATTTTTATTTTCGAATCCGCCCATATGTTTACAGGGCTTTGTCTAGACGAAACAAAAATACCGTTATTATGTCCAAAAACCGTGTGGCCGTCGTGGTGACAAAGAGAGAAAGCATGTGACGGTTATCAGCGGAGGTTTAATCTTCCCTGAGAGAAAGACGAGGGGCAGTTTGGTCCGATCCACGAGAAGACATCTGTCCGGCGTTCGGGCTAGACCCTCGTCCTAGAGGCTAGACCACCGTGGACCCCTAATAGCGGCTACTACCGGTAAATCCGCTTTGACTCGACAATGGACCACAAGGTGGAGTCTCCCCTACGCGGCTATTGTGAGACGTGGAGCTGGAGGGTGCACCTGGTGCCCGTATCCTGTGGGCCTGCATCCCTCACCGAGATCCCACCCTAACCACCATTAACATACTTCTGTATGACTTCCTCCGCTCGCTTCTACAATAGCCTTCCCACTGTCAAACTCAACATTATCCCTAAAACCATTATCCCCACTAAACACTCGCATTAATTCCAATCCTATTAATCCGATTCTAAAAATTTAACTTTATTCTATTCCTTGGAAAAAATAATTCAAATAATAAAACCGCAATCATAAAAACTAGCTACTTACATCGACGAGGGGTCATAATGAAAATAACAAATATACTTAAACTACGCTAATATTTAAGAGTTAGATCATAAACTCAACATGTTTATTTTAAAGGTTTATTCAATAAGACAAAGTGCTATCTTGACAATAAACTTACTATTTAATTTAATATGCTTATCGAAACATAAAAGTGATTTGTTTTTTACTATAATAGCCAAGTATGGCATCGACAATCTTGCAAACTCAAACCAACTATGTAATTAACTTATCCAACTAATTAAAAAGCAAATACATTAATTGTCTTAATAGCTTTTTTTCTCTTTGAATTTCATTCGCTATGACCATTTTCCATCAAACCTAGATAAAAAATTTGTAATTTTGAATGAGCACACATTTCTTAACAATTAGTACACAATCGCGAAGGAATCTTGAAATTACTGATAATAAAGCCAATCACACTCAACTGTTTTCAACCTTAGAATAACTCGTTGCATCGTTGCATACGTTTAATTTGTCTTGTGATCACTCCCGCTAATTATTTGCAAAAGTACGATGCAATGCTAAATGAGGAGGAGTCACTATCACAGCTATATTAATTAGCACACTCGTAATACGGCATAGGCTCTCTCCCGACATTATTTTTTCAATTAAGCTATTTCGCCTTTAAAAATCACTTCAAGCCTACAAAATGTCATGAAAGAATCCGGGGAAAAAAGTATAATTTTCGCAGTAGCGATGGCTTTTTATTTGCACGGTGGGGTTTCGATAGCTTTAGGCCAAACCCCCTCAAGGGAGGGGGACAATAACTCCTAACTAGGGACGCACCGAGGACCCCCCTCCCCCTCTCCCCAATTCATACAATATTGATCCCCTCTCTACAAAAACAACAAATGGAACAAAACCACCCCATTTTTAAAAAAATAAAAAAATAAAAAATAAACATTGCACCGCATTTTGGGGGGTAAAAAAAGTTTGGGAGAAGAGAAGAGAGGGACGAAGTCGGGGAAGTGTTTCAGGAAAAATATAAAACAAAATACAACCTTTGTAATAAAAATAAAAAAATCACACAAATAGAAGACTCAATAAATACAAAAGATAAATAATAATACTAGCCTATAAAAACTAAGTATGTATTTATAATAAATTTTTTATATCAAAGCATTTTGGTTGTGTGAGCCAAATTAATTTGTTAAATTACAAGTGTATTAATTAATCGATAATTTAATTGATTAATTCAATGTTATACATTGGTATTAATTAATTTCAATTATTTAAAAAATAACGGCAGACGACACCGACTAATATTTAATAAATTCACACGAATAAGAAGAATTAATAAAATACAAGAGAGAGAAAAAAAAGTAAGTTGAGAAACTGATTAATAGACATTGATAAGAAAATGGGTATTTTTAGTACGTTAATAATAAGTGGCAAATTAATATAAAACAACTATTATATAAATACATACACTAACACTTTTGAATAGGCAATAACACATTTACTTGTTGTATGAATTTATCGTCATCAGTCATCAGTATGTTTTTTTTAAAGAAATAAAAGATTAATTAGTTAGTAGTTTGGCAAGGTTAGTATAGAGTAGTAGGCAAGACAAGTTTTAAGTAGGGAGGTAAGCAGCAGATACATAGTCCAATACAAGTCCTCCTTGTCTAAAAACTTGACTACTTCCCACCCCTCCCAGCTCAAATAAAACTAATGTACAACTTGATATCTTGCCACATCATACTTTCCCGGCACAACTTGTTCAAACTCTAATCAAATCATACTAGAACTTATTTCAACAATACTAGAGTCATTTCCTTTCGTATTATCTAATAAAAACAAAACAAAAATCTTAACATATGCAGGTTTTTATTTGATTAATTTGTTTATAAGATCGAATCTTGTAACTTAAGTTTTAATTCACTTCCCAACGAGCTGTGGTATTAATATACTAGACATCACGTTGCTTTATTATTTATTGAAACGAAGGTAATTCAATAAATATTAGAGAATAAGAAAATAGTTAATCATGATGAGTTGGTGGTTAAAAAAGACGATAGTAATAAAGGGTCGAGTAGGGGAAGAAGGGTGCCTTTCTACAAATTCCTCAATTTAAACGTTCCGGCAATCTTCATTTCAACTATTATAAAATGTATCACTTCACTCCTCAAAAACTTTTGCTTGTATCAAGTTGAAATTTTACACGCTTATTTAAATTGTACGAAGTTTTATTAAAATCGTTCAGTTAGAACCATTTTTTCTAAATTTTAACCGCTTTAATAGTTTTATCGATCTTTATCACTTTTGCAGGTGTTGCTGTTGGTCCTACTAAAAATTGTACTTGTAAAAAATGTTTACATTTAAAGCTTGCGTTTACACGAGCGTTACGCGCGAACTCTTGGACGGATAATGCTATCCAACGAACTTAGCCTGAGCGTTAGTAAAAGGAACATGAATACCAAATTTCAACTAAATCGGTCAACTTTTACTTTAGTTATCGTCCGACACGTAAACGTTACTGACAGACAGACAGGATGCATTATTTTGTAGAATGTAAGAAGCTCACTTACGCTCGCTTCAATTAAAGTGATCTCTGTGTAAATACAAAAAGGCAATAATAACCATTTTATTAGATTTCTCTTTTCGGAGAAAATTTGTTTTTTATTTATATTATATGAAGATAAACATAACATTTTAATTTTATTTTCATATATAGGGAAAGATTTACTATTAACACTTAATCGCTATAAAATGTATAAAAAAATAAAATATTGAATTATTACTATTCACATTTAATTAATCATAATAATAATAATAATAATAACTAATATACTTCTTTAATTTAATTTTGTTCCCTATTAATAAAGAATAAAAATTGACACGAGAAAAAAAATTGACACTAGCCTTTATAAAGCAATATCCAGGAGTTCGTCAAAATAAACCAAATACATTTGAAGTGGAGGTAGAAAAATTTAAAGAATATTTAGAGGTTCGACTCTTGGAAACATGTCGGGCACTATCAATTAGCCGACATTTCCACGAAATATATAGATAATTTCAATCAGCAGCAAAATCACTTGGGTAAAGCCAACAGATTCCAAAGAATTACCCGGAGTACATAAGTAATCTGGTACCTGCTTTAACACAAAAGGGGGACCGGGTACTCATTATGCAGATAAATATCCGAGAGCATTTAACCTTCTCTATAATTTACGACTGATAATAACACAACTGTATCTTAAATCTTCATATACATTTTTTTTATATATATTTTAAAAGTAAAAAGACGAGGAGAAATTAATTTATTTAACACGAACTATTTTTCACTAAGAGTAAGTTAAACAGATGCTTAATAAAAAAAAAATAGGCTTTGATTTTGCACTGTCAATATATATTATTTTGCACTGCCAATACGTTTGATTTTGCACTGTCAATATATATTATTTTGCACTGTCACTACGTTTGATTTTGCACTGTCAATACATTTGATTTTGCACTGTCAATACATTTAATTTTGCACTGTCAATGCATATTATTTTGTAATGTAAATTAACGTTTATATGAATATAGTTCATCGTCCCAGATCTTTTATAGCGTCAAGGACCATAAGTACAGCAATAATAATGAAAAAAACAATCTCTTTAAGTACTTCATTCACAAAAAGTAGTCTACATAATAAAAATGCATCGTCTAGAAAATTAAGCTTCAAGCAATTATTGTTCATAAATTGTTCCGATAACATAATAACAACAAGAAACATAAAAATACGTTTAATAATACTGAGAAGGGAACTAATATGCAATAAGAAGAAGAAAAACAAGCATTTCTCCAGTTGTATCTCAGCTGAAACAATTACTGAATAAAAATCTAACTACACCAGACAGTCCGGTATCAAGCCACTGCCAACAAATCACTATACTAGTGGCTGGATACTTGCCAACACACACATCGTGTCTTACGCTATCCTCGTTACACTCATCAAATCCTTCTTCACCATGTGTATCCACCCACGATACAAAAACCACCGCAAAAATTTAAACTGCATTTCTTTCCATTGCACAAGTTATTTATTTTTTTTTTTTCTTTTTAAGTCATGTTTCATTTTGGAATAAAATGAAATAAAAAGAGGGGGAAAAATAGAAAGGAATTTGCTAAAAACAGCTCAAGAAAGACATTACTAATTAAAATTATCTATTTTATTGCTGCGTTGGAGTAACAACAGCTGTTAACAACCAAGCACAGTGTCATATCACTTAAAAATATGTAAGACAAATGCAGATTAACTTGAATTCTTAAGTTGTTCTGTTTTCGCTGTCTTCAGTAGCCGCTTACTAGCCTAACACTACTAATGATAACTATGAGGATATCAGATATCGACTGAGAATTAAATATAATTTGATGACATCGACTGAGAATTAAATATAATTTGATGATATCGACTGTGAATAAAATAGAATTCGATGATATCGACTGTGAATAAAATAGAATTCGATGATATCGACTGTGAATAAAATAGAATTTGATGATAGCAACCCTAAGTTTACCAATAAATAGATTTGATTAAGATTTTATGGTATTTATTCATAATGAAAGGAAACATGTAAAGGTAGAAACAAGCAAAAAAAAACACTATTACTAGTTCAATTAGTCGATACATTGTCATAAACCATAAATAAAACACAGACCGGTTTCGAATACATCGTCATCGCCAGATGACTGTGTATTTGAAACAGGTCTGTATATTATTATTTTATTTATTACCCGCTTTTTATTAGCTAATAATGTTTGTCAGGCACGAATTTTATATCTTTATTTAAACTACTTTCCGACTACCTAGATATTGAAAAAACTTATTTCCAATGAAAATACAATAATATTATTCGAAGGTTTTACTAAATCTTTAGTATTAGCCGATTAATCAATAAATTTACGAACATTTTGGGGGTAAAATTTATTTGAAAAAAGGGGAAAAAAAACTATGAACACAGAAAGCTGTGCACGGCAGTTAAAAAAAATATGTTTTTCTTATATATATTATAATACCTACTCTATGTACCAAAATATTACTCCACTGATTTTTGTTATTACCACACTACCATTCTTGTATTATACCTTGAAGAGGGAAATGTATTATCAGAAACGGCGCTAAATCAAAAACTCTATTAATAGTAATTACAAACCAATATAAATCAGCTTATTGATCGACTGCAATAGCCAAAAATTAATCGGTTAATAACGACCAATTAAATTTAAGTGGTTTAAGCCTTTAAATAAAATATTATAACCGGGTGTTGGGAGGTTTCAAGATAAACTGGTTATTTATCATTTTTAACTTGACTCGACAAGATACAAATCTCAGTCAGTCCAGGCTAATCAGGGCTTAAGTACCATAGTGTTGAGATCTCTTTCGTTCTATTCACCAGAAAATATAATTTCCTTTGCGATCCAAAGGTGGTACCATTTCTCTAAAATTAGACCCATTTTTCAAGTGATGGATAAACGGCGTTAAAAATATAGTGGAACGTCCCTGCACTCATGGATGGAGCTGGCTAATAGTGAAACTGACCCAGTCGACCCCCTTTTAATAAGTATCCTTCATGTGTACCCAATATTTCTGCTTCTTTTCCTCAACATCATGTCAAACATCCCAATAACATCATATCATCCACATCAAATAAATTCATTCCACGAGAAAAATAACGGAGTGAAAGAGTACCAACACAAACCAGTAGTCAGATGAAAACCGGCTTCAGTAGACGAACGTTGCTGGTTGTCCATCAAACGGTCGCACTTTTATTCGCCCGCACACGGTTCTAGTGGACTGTTCACCTCAACATTTCGTAATCTGCAGCTTAGCCAGCTGATAAAACTCTCAGTATAGATATCAACATGCATCTCTCATCACAAAAGTCAGAACATCATCAGTAATTTTGAAAAATAAACAATACTGGATTAAAACTGACTTGATTAACCACGAATGAAAAAAAATTAATACACAATGCAAACTGAAATGGTTACATTTGATGTCTGTGACTGGAAAAGAATGTAAGTCAGGCTGCCAGAGTAAAAGCTCTCATGTAATCATTGTTCGTCGCTAAAACTTAAATTTCCAACCAAATACTTAGGTTGAGTACGTCACGGTCCGGCTAAAGTTTGTGAGAAAATTCGAAAAATTACTAACTACACATCCTGCTGAAACACGATAGCAAGATACAACATTCATAGAAACCAAATCAGTTGTTCTTACCAACATTATCTGTAACTTACACTGACATTAAAAAATAATTAATAAAGCTTAATAATTTTAAAGTTAAAAATAGGTTAATGATTATGTCCAACTCAACTAGTGGCAACCTAGTTGTTGCTGACCTGTATTGACATTGAACTTATTGATTTTGCTCCGCTTCAAGTTCCATTCGACGTTAATAAGGACCGAGTTCCCATTTCTATTCACTGGCAAAATCAACAATGTATTGGAAAACGTCTTAATAAAAATAGTAACATGTTATCTGGCAAAATTACAATGTACTTCAGATACTTCAGTACATCATAATATTTATTCCCCAACCAGCAACTGATTTGAAACATACCATTTTATTTTTTTAATAGAATTTTAAAAATTTAAAAACTTTAACACTTATTTACAATCTAAAAACACTTATTACTATCGATGAGCTGTATATCCGCTTTCTGCCACTACAACTGATTTATTAACATTTTCACATAAAGCAAAAATTAAAACATGGATTTAATTTCTACTACCTGTCTAATCTAAACCTGCTTGGTACCTTCTCTAATCTACTAAACCTCTGCATATTTGCTTTACATTATACCACTCAGGTAATGCTTATAAACTCTGTCCCTGCACTCAGAGTCTAATCCCTGCCCTTACTTCCAACATTTCCAATTAGCATTTCAAATTACGGTAATAAATAATTCATTGCCTTAGAATAAACAATAATTCAATAAGACGGATTGTTTTGAATTATTTGTCGACATAGCTAGGATAGAGTACCATAACTAGGTTTGAAACACTGGGATTCATTGTGGTTCAATTAAAAACCAATTGAGGTCTCAGTGCTTTGGACTTAATGAGACCTCCAAAAAAAAAAAAAAACACCCAGGGTGAATTGACGAAGAAAGAAACAATGTACAATTTTCCCTTTACCTTTAATTTACTTTAAAATCTACTTATAAAAAAATAATAAATAGTCATAACTATTAATTTGAACAACAAACAAAAATTTAATTTTAAAATAAAAAATTCAAAGATATATTCCATTCAACAATGAAACCCTTTTTAAGGAGGTAAGTCTTATTTTATTTTTTCAACCGGACAGAAAGATAACCAAAATTAATAATGAATGAAATTAATAATAATAAATCTTTTAATGAGTGATTTTGACAGGCTTGTTAATTTCTTTTATCTACTATTCATACGAAATATAAACATTTTATCCCTGTTTAGATGCGTAGAAAGTGATTCTTTACGTACTTGTATTCATTGTGCATGCGCGTCTCATAGTTCTGAAGAATTCCTCATCTTTACCATCCTAGGGCGGTAAAGAAGAGGAATTCTTCAGCTTTACGCACGATTAGCGAGTTTGTTTACATTTAACAAAACTAATTTGCTGTTCTTTTATTAAAGTAACTGTTTATATCGAGTTTTTAGTGAAAAACAATGAGTGAATCAAGAGACTTTAACGAAAATGTGGAGAATAATACTCCTCCAAAAATAATTTTCGGCAAAAAATACAACTCAAGAATTAATGCCATCTTTATCAAGAGAGAGATACGAACTTACATACAGCAAGTTTATTTTTTTCTGTATTTATTATTTAAATCTAACAATAGTAGATTAAGTACGGTACGCAACTCATGCGAAAACGGCATTTTGCATTGCTCGTGTGGTTTTACTACCCTCACTGTCGCTCGGGTGCAAACTCCACACTCGCATGCAAAATGCTATTTACCGCACTCGACGCGTAATGTACTATTACAGTGCTTTTGGAGCAAATCTAATTACTTTATTTTTACACTATCAGGTTACCACAGTCACCGGGAGATGATATTAATGAGAGTGAGACAAAATAAATTATTAATCTTTGAAACATAATCAAGATTTGGTATTTCAGGTCAAATCAATAGAATTGAATTTGATGAAATTATAATTTAAATTAGATGAAATAGTCGCAGGCTGAAATACCGAAGGAAAAGGAAATATGTTTATAAAATAAATATTACTCTAAAATTTTATTTTATCATTATCCTTAAATTCTAGCTCATATACTAAGTTATTATTAAATGCATAGACTGTAAAAATCTATAGATAATAACTACTTAAAAGTAGTCTCTTGATGAGGAAAAACAGGTAAATATTTAGAAAACAGGCGTGAATTAATTATCACTAAAAAGTTTTGTAACTCAGCCCAAAGATTTTTAGAGTCATTACCATATTACCATGGTGATGACCCTAAAAAAGAAGTTAGAGGCACATACAAAGGGAAGGTGGTTGGATGCAACAACCATTATCGTATTGAGAGTGCATCATAAAACAGGTCATAATTATTTAAACAGAATAGAAAAGGTGGTATACCCATTGTTTTGAAAACGCAAGAGCATCTGGAGCACATTATAGTGCAGTGCTCAGAATATGTTGTCACAAAAGACACTCAATAATCAGCTTCACATTAATCAAATATACATGCTATTATTACTACTTTACAGTCAAAAAGTCAATCCTCACACAAAACAACCTATTCATATCCAGAGCATAGAAATATTGCTTTGAAAATTTAAAAGAAGAGGAAAACGATTAATTAAACTAATAGACACTTAAAAAAAACATACAAAAGATTTAGACAAAATTTTAAATTGTAGACAAAATGAAGGAGTGAAAATACCAAATAATAATAACATAGCAATCAAATTAAGGAAACTTTGAAAAAGATAGTAGAATTACAGTGCATTGTAAATAATACATTGTTAAGGTGTATAAAAAGCCCACAAATGTGGACAACTTATATGTGAATCCAAAACCACATAAATAGTCCATCAAACTTGTACCATGTCTCCACATTTACAAACCCAACTAATTACTTGTGCCTCAATCCCTAAATTAAACATGAAATCTTACTTATCAACAACCGATATTTAAGGCGGATTCACTTAAAACAGTAAGAGACGATATTACTCAATGAATGATTATGAAGATATTACTCAATGAATGATAATAATGATAAGGAAGATATTACTCAATGAACAATACACAACTTGTTTCTACCAGGATATTGTTGAATTCATTCATAGTGAAGAACATGTGATAAACAAATGAAAAATTCTATTATGTGATAGAGAATTATGTTAATAGGTAATCATCAGTTTGGGGTGTTATTATTCGCAGTTTATAGTATCAAAAAAAGATTTTATTGTATATATTCATCATGTAGTTAAAAAGTAAAGGTAATAAATAACAAACATTATTACTGGTTTCGTTAATCAGTGTATTGTCATAAACCATAGATGTAAACACAGACTGGTTTCCAGAGTACTGATATCCTTTACAAATTATCAGTACTTAGACAATGACTGTGGGCAAAACCAGTCTGTAAATTATTTATGACAATAATATTATGATGTACAACCAGGATTTGGTTTATGACAATATACTGATTAATCGCACAAGTAATCGTGTTTGTTATTTACTACTATTACTACACTTACCTTCATAATAATCAATCGCATGGAAAATGGTCTGAATTAAATGTTTAGCTATTTTAACAACTAACATATTTATTTGGCTCATACCATTTTAATCGGTATTAGAATAAATTTGAACTTATTTGTAGATGTTTAATTATTATGACAATGTAAAGAAATGTTACAGAACAAGTTGAATTGCCTACAACATTCAACATATTATAAAAAAAAAAAAATTGAAACATTGAAATAATTCACTTCACTTAATAATTAAGAAACACTTAAGAATTATGTTAATAGGTAATCATCAGTTTGGTGTGTTATTATTCGCAGTTTATAGTATCAAAAAAAGATTTTATTGTATATATTCATCATGTAGTTAAAAAGTAAAGGTAATAAATAACAAACATTATTACTGGTTTCGTTAATCAGTGTATTGTCATAAACCATAGATGTAAACACAGACTGGTTTCCAGAGTACTGATATCCTTTACAAATTATCAGTACTTAGACAATGACTGTGGGCAAAACCAGTCTGTAAATTATTTATGACAATAATATTATGATGTACAACCAGGATTTGGTTTATGACAATATACTGATTAATCGCACAAGTAATCGTGTTTGTTATTTACTACTATTACTACACTTACCTTCGCATGGAAAATGGTCTGAATTAAATGTTAGCTATTTTAACAACTAACATATTTATTTGGCTCATACCATTTTAATCGGTATTAGAATAAATTTGAACTTATTTGTAGATGTTTAATTATTATGACAATGTAAAGAAATGTTACAGAACAAGTTGAATTGCCTACAACATTCAACATATTATAAAAAAAAAAAATTGAAACATTGAAATAATTCACTTCACTTAATAAGCGAAAATATGTAAAACAACAAATTATGACTGATTTACAGCCACTGAAATACAGACAGATTCCACCTTTACCAGGTTCCCTCTTGGATCATTTCACATCCCTTATCTTGGTTCTCAACTTCACATTCCTTATCTTGGTTCATTCCGTAATTCTTCTATCCACTTAGCCCTAGTTTACCCCCACCTTTTTATGTTAGTTCGTCATAAAAGTTAGTAAAATAGTTAGCTTAGTACAGAATTCACTCTTACTAAGTTAACACGCAACACTGAAGATGATAGTATAAGTAGTATATTGTTGGTGTGTACATAAAATTGTGATGATATTATTGTTGTGTAACGTTTTACCAACCTCAGAAGTCATAATTATGAAGTGGAACCACAAAATCTCAGTCAAACTACCAATTAATTTATTAATATAGAGTAAGTGTACACATTTTCTTCAATTAAATCTATGTTTAAGGTTGTTTTTAATATGATGTGCAATAAACACTTTTTCTAGCTTAATTACAGTACTTTTATTGATGTTTTGCCATCATTAATTGAAATAAATAATTGATATAAACCAGACTTTTATTAAAACAGATAATCCTTAGCCCCTAATAATCAGTTAAAAACGAGGTTCTACTGTACCTACTTAGTGTTTTAACACAACTTTCACACAAAAAAGACGGGGACAAGAGGTAGGTCTCATCACTGAACTGATCCATTAAATTATTACGTATAAAAAACTAATATAATCACAAAAAAGACAGGGGACAAGAGACAGGTCTCTTCACTCCACTGATTCATTATATTATTATTAAAAACTGCTGTTGTTTTCACACAGAAAATACAGGGGACAAGAGACAGGTCTCTACACAGAACTGATCCATTATATTATTATTAAAAACTACTATGGTCACAGAAAAGAAAGGGGTCAAGTTAAGACACAGGTTTCTTCACTGAACTAACCAGGGCCGTCCCTAGGGGGGGTCAACCGGGTCAAACTGACCCGTGCGCCACGTCTAGGGGGGCATCGCTAGGCCCCCCATCTTAAAATACTAGGTGAATTTGGCAATAAAGGGGGGCGCCACATGTGCTTTTGACCCGGGCGCCTAAACCTCTAGGGACGGCCCTGGAACTAACACAATATTATTAAAAACTAATATTGTTTTCACATCAAACAGATATTAGGTTTGTTCCAACCACAGACACATGCGCATCGGACCAAACTTAAACGTTTTTTGCTAATGCACATGCGTCTTACAGTTTGGAACTAGTTTAAGGTGTGGTTGGAACAAACCTATAAACTCATGCCACCCCCCAGTGGGAAGATCTTGCCTCCAGTCTTCCAGATTAGAAATCAAAAGCTACGTTAAACAGACTATGCTAAACAAATACCATCGATTTGCCTCTTCTATTGAAACACGTTTCAAGACAAAAACCAGTTTGTAACTTAGCAACGAGATTGATATAAAACGTGGGATTTTCAAACTAAGTGCACCGAGTCAAAGCCAGTTGTTTTTACTATCTCATATACACTTTAGTGATGGGTTTAGAAGATTTTAAAAGAGGTCACACAAGTCCCCAAAATAGCGGTTTGTAAAAGAGTTTCTCTCTTTGCATTGATTTCAATAAATTTAGGTACATAATCACCCCCAAAACAAACATACAGACATGTATTTCAGACATACAGACATTTTATTGTAAAAAGACGCACAGTGATTATAATCGACTGCACATTGACAGCAACTGTCAAACACTGCACAAGGAATGTAAATGTAATGAAAAATGCAAGGTATCGCTGTTATAACATATGAATGTTTATTCTGTTATCAAGATGAATTAACAATAAACAAGTACCTAGTACAAAATCAATTGTACTTCATATTTTATAAAGTTTTATTGCATACATCAGTTTGAAATCAAGAAAATTACAATTAACTTAATGTTTACATTGTTATCGATAAAATAGGCTTTAAATTATAATCTAATAACATTGCCTTCAGACGATTAAACTTCTAAAGGAAACTTATATTGAGTAAAACATTTAAACTGATTAAGCAAAACATCTGGAATCCTCAAACAAAGCAAAACAATACGGTATTAGTCAATATAATACAAATTATGAACTTATAAATTGCTTGTAGAAGTAACTGTTATAATACCTCAAATCGAAAGCAGAGAATAAAGAAACTTAAAAAGTTTCCTAAATAATAAACTTGTAAAAGATTTTATACTAAAAATGTCAAAGTTTTTTCTTGTTTGATATAAAACTTTAAACTTGTAAGAGTTTAAATAAAATAAAGATTGTTCTGTTTTTATTTATTTTCTTCGAGTACAATATACCTAACCTATAAAAACTTATTATACAAAATAAAACTTTCAAAAAGTAAAGGCTTTCAATATTGTAACCTCCAAACTAGAGACTAGAGTTGACAAAACTTCCGTCAACTTAACAACTTCGTCTAAACCTTATAATCGTAATCTAAGTTTATAAACTAACCAATTCAATGGATTAAAAAAAATTCAGGAGTCGGAGAAATAAAAAAAAACAACGAATGTATTGGGTTACATAAACGGTATTATCAAATTAATAAATTACCAAAAACAGTTTACATTTTCATTATTTTTCTCGAAAAATAATAGCGCAGAGTGAAACTCTTAAACTACGAGGAAAAAAATTAAAAAAACGAAAAGAAATTTTCGAACAAATATATTAAAAACATCGAAAAATAGTTTCATTAAATAAGTCAGACCGTAATTAACTAATTTTGAGGAAGAAAATTAAAATCAAATGACAATATTTATTTATATCTGAAGTGAGGTAAAATCGGATTGTACGTGCCCCCACTTTGAGGTTAGGTGATAAAATCCCGGATATTATATTAAAAACCTTAATTTTGTGTACCCTTTTCTGTACTCCAACATATTTTGAGACAAAGGGATATAAACTCTCCTATGAATAAATCATACATATATAATTTCTCTAAAATCAAGTAGGAAAAAGTACAAAAAATTTCTGGGGCACGTACAATCCGATTTAGCCCTGAAGTGAATAAAAAAAATGTCTCGGGGAGTTTTGCATAAATAGCTATTATCTATAATTGAAGTATTAAGCGACCAGATAAAGACTTGGAACGTATTAATTACACACTGTTCTATTATAATAACTCCCACATTATAACTAAATACTTTTACTATAATTTCCACAATATTGCCTTTTTTACAACTTTTTTTAAGCATAACCTAACTTAATCAATTTAAAAATCTTAGTTTAGAAAATTATACTAGTTTCCAATTCTTTTAGGGATTTTTTTTTAAGGAGAAGCTAATAAGAAAGTGGAAATGCGACGATACGATAATATCGAGAAAATAAGGAATTGTTTTATAAGACCATGCACATAACCTTTATATTCTAATATTTTTTCCATATTCGGGTTTCACTTATTTAACGTTACAACGAGAGAACAAGGATAAAAGTCTAAATGAAAAATAGTAATAAAGGGTCGTTTATTTTAAGATCCTATTGGTTATATTTGAAAGCAAATGCAGTTTTATAAGGATGGCGTAGGTCGGTGAGCGGAGAATTGCATATAACGGAATAATAGACATTCCAGGCCTTATGCCTACTATTACACCCGATCCAATAACACTGGCCTCGGCCACACTATTAAAGACTTGCCGTATCTTAACCACCGGTAAAGATAACATTAACACAACGCGATATCTCAGAAAATAATAGAAAAACAAGGTAAAATACTGACCGCTGTAAAGTGACAAGAGGTGTAAGGCCACGCCGAGATGCCGACAAACCTACGGGCACCACTTACAGACCAAAACTAACCACACTTCGCCAAACAAAACTTCCCGACCCGACTAAACTTTTTCTTTACGGACAAACCAGACGGAAGTTTTCAAAAACGTCGGAGAGGACGCGCACAGACCGAAACGGACGCACTTAAAATCGGCGAATTCGCGTCGACTCGATTATTGTGTCGGAGAAAAATGAAGCGGGCCGGTTTTAGGGTTATTCGAGAGACAGGGGGAACACGTAGAGATGGCTACAAGCGCGCACTGTGTTGACAAGCCGATACGCCAACATGGCCGCCCGACTCTCGTCCTACGCGTGGCTTTGCGAGACTCCGCGAGACCCGCCCGGCCCCCGCCGTCCTTTCTGTCCACCGGACTTCAGCCGCTCGTCAGCAATCAGCACTCTCTCTATCTCTATCCGATATATATTTATAACTAAATTTACTCCAGTATTAATCAAATCGAATTGTATCGAATAAAATAAATAAAAAATATATATAAAATACAAAAATAATGTCCTCTAATAATGTGACGAAGAATATAAAAAATACTCTAAATTATAAAAACAGACCGAAAAGGTAATTCCAAGTTTCTTCCTACCTGATCGATTTATTTAACGTGAAAATCGTTTGTAAATAACGTAAATAAAGATCCGGGGTTTTCGATAAAAGGTTGTTACTTCGTTTGACAATTTTTTATCGGAAGAAAAAAATAAACGATAATTTCAAATACCATTTTAAAAACGGTCTGTTGGATGGAACACGTTCAAAATCCAACATCGATGAAAATAAGAACGCAGTATTACGGTATAATTATTTCTTCTCGGTGTCGGAAGAAAACGCCGGACTCTAACTGCTACTAGCAGCATCTATCGCATTTAATAGGAAACTCTTTATAAACCTTAAACGACCAGTTTAACCTCCGTGTAGAATATTATCGACATGGGAGAGCATTCTACCGGACAAATACGACAACTAAAGGAGAAATGTTGGAAATAAATAAAAGTGTGTTGAAACTGGAGACGCCATACTGTTTTTACAAATCATCTGTTTTTTATTCTTCAGGCTAAGCAATCATTTATTGACATTCTCGGTCTCGTATTTTACGTCTGGTTACCTTGTATTATCATTTTCGACATGTTCTCATCTCTCTTTCACATTTATCGCTTTAAATGTTTTCAAACCGTTTGAGTTTTTTTGTTTTGTCGATTCTGCACGTTTGAGTTTTTTTTTCATTTCGATTATATGTGGACTGTTGTTTTCAAATTGTTTAAATAAAACTCGAGACGAAAACAGAGTAAACAAATGGCCGATTTGAAAGCACTGGAACATCCTACCTTAAAGGTCCGTATTAATTATTTTTACTTTACTATAATGAACCGAATATATTTTAATTTCATCGTCGAATAAATCCAGTATAGAACCAGTTACTTGTCAATTTTTTTTATCGTTACCTAGAAAAACTTCTATTTTTATCGTCACTTAGAAAAAGTAACCGAAACATGACAGTATTTTTACATTTTAGTGGACGATCAAAAACGTCCTGTTCTATTTTATGTTTAAAGCTCTTGTAATTTAGTTTTCCTCCTTTGTCAATGTACGACTCATAGGCGATGGAGAAGAATCTTTTTAACGCCTTATTTTAAGAATTTTATGTTATTGTGCCGTCTAAAGTAAGTACTTATTCGAAGTCACTTATTAGTACATTGCAGCTGACGACTCTGACACTTCGATAACTTACTTAGTTAATTTGACAGAGATTTCGTGTCAAATAAAAATCCACTGTTTGTGTCAACAGAAGACTAAGGCTTAAGATAAAAAAATGTGATTACGTTTACTGTATAAGGTAAATTTTCCATGGCCAATTTGTTTTATTTTGTAACAAATGGGTAGTAGACCTCAGTATCAGTTTGTATGGCATACTTACATGTTATGTAAACTTAAGACAAAGGTTCATCTCTTCTTTGTTTGAGGGAATCTCTTCTTTGTTGAGAACTGATACCATCTGTTTGTCTGATGACCTGTTATCACATACTAGGTATTTACTGATGGTGGATTACTACCTACACCTTTTACAAAGAGCAGATATCTGTTGACTACTAGTTGAGGTAAATCGGCCATATTGGACCCAATTTTGTGTCGAAAAAGCGATTATGCCCCTTGGTCTTTAATTTTGGTAAATCTGCACTATTTGGTCCACCAATTTCTAATTGTCCGATTTACTTGCATTTTTTTTAAATTGTTCCTTTTAACATATTAAAAACGATTCCGGTTGTACCATCTCGGTAAATTCAATAGTTCTTTTTTAAAAAAATACGTAAAAGTGAAGTGTACAGAGCTGTTTCCTGAAACAAAGTATTTTCAACTGATACTTTTACGTATTTTTTTTTTTTTTTGTTTGTTTTTTAAAACTATTGAATTTACCGAGATGGTACCGTAACCGGAATCGTTTTGAATATCTAAAAAAGGACATTTTTAATAAAATTCCAATTAAATCGGACAATTTGAAGTTGGTGGGCCTAATAGTGCAGATTTACCTTAATTTTTATTAAAAAAAAGGCATATTATAACTTATAAACACAAGAGGGATTATATCCCTTTGTCAAATCAGTGTTAAGAATAGAATAAAAACATGTGTTGCGTGCTTGGTAACCGTATTCTAAATCTGTTCCATAATTCCATATATTTGTAGGTTGATTATATTGTCTTAAGAAAAATATGATTGAGTGTATGTAACTTTATATTTAAAAAATAAAGTATTCTATTTTTAGGCTTGAAAATGACCAGCGAGGTCGAAACGTGGCCTACACCTAATTAAGAGAGAAAATGTTTTTTTTAAATTGTTTATTTTAGAGAAAAGTGGTTTTCATTTGTCTAAAAGTTATTTAGAAAAAGGAACATAATCTCCTGCATATAGAAATATATAGTAGTATTGCTTAGTCTAATTAACTGTTAAGACAAAGGGATATTGTCTCTTCTATATACATTAGAGTGATGTTCTTTTATCCAAAAGGTGAGATACAACAGATTTACCACTAGAGAATTATAATTTAGAGATGTGATCATGTGTGTGTGTGTACAGTTGAACTCCGGGAATCTTAATTCCAAAAACACTGTTAATCCGAACAATTTTTGGGGTTGAAAAAAGAGGAGAAGATGACAGAATGTAAGGGTGAATATAAGCTGTAATATAAAATAAGTATATTTCTGTGACATATTAATACATATGTGCATATGAGTAAATAAGACGGTAAAACTGAAGAACATGAGACGGTTTGTAGGTTGTTATTAGGAGGAAAAGAATAAAGTAATTATCTGACCACCAATACTACTCACTGCTTAATAAGTTTATAAGGTATGTAGTTAAGTATTTATATTATAGCTAATACTTTTTGTCTCTGTGCAGGTACCTTATGAGCTGTTAAACAAGAAGTTCCGAGCAGCTCAGAAGACGCTGGACAGGGAAGTTTCTCATGTTCAGGCAGCGGCTAGTGAACTAGAAAAAGGTCTGTCTGGGGACAATGTAGGAGCAGGAAGTATAAGTAAACTATTGGGCGGAATGGTTGAAAAACTTCAGGTCATGAAGCGCAAGGTTAGTAATCCCATATTTTATAGTCCTGTACCTGACCATCTATGGACACCTGCTTTTGGTTTTCCTCTTCTCCTCGCCCCTCTATTCATTTTTAATTTTTCTTTAATTCATGCCCAGCCACCTCAATAGCAAGCTAATTAATTCACTTGGTTACACACATATGGGTGGGTAATACCAAGTAAATGAGGTGCCATGTTACAGTAATCATAATTAAAAGTGATGTATATGTTTGACAGGCTGAGGAGAGTATATGTGATGAGCTGCAGGCTGGATACGTGTGTAAGAGAAGACTGGAGCATCTGAAAGAGCACCAACACAACACTTCACAGTGGTACAGGAAACGCTTGGACAGGATGCTTGTAGAATACTTCCTTAGGCAGGGTTACTACAATGCAGCACTTAGACTCGCTCAGGCTTCCAACCTCTGTGATCTCACCAATATAGGTCATTTGCTTTCTTTCTATTCACTCAAACCTGTCTCTGGTTCTTATCGTCTTTCCAGACAAACCTTTAAAAACTAAGTAATAATCAAAATCAGGGAATCAACCTATGCATCCCCCCAAAGCCACTGTCATTCAAGTTTAATCCTCAGAGAAATGAGATGTGTTTTATACAGTGTGTCACCAAAAAAAACCTCATTACTTTAGAATTTTTCAGGAAATTTTCGCTGAACAAAAAATGTTTTGTTTTCTTGATATTCGCCAACAAAATCCTTTAATACACTTTTTTATGCCACTTACCAAAAATCACCTTGAAGCAAACCTTGTAGAGCATTGAGTAGATAGTTAGTTATCAGGGGTAATTAATTAATAACATTTTTTTAAAGGTAATATTTGATGCCACATTTGGGTCATCCTCAAACCTCATTGAAGGATTAGAGCTTTTTTTATTACCCAATTTATTCAAATTCATAACTAAAATGTAAAATGTCTTTTCCCATTAAAAATTAAATCAGTAAAAGATACCTGAGGTTGATTCAATGAGCTTTAGCAACTGACAAAGCTTAGTAGTGTTTCTTTCTTTCTTTTTATAGTAAGGTAGAGAGATTAGCTACTTTATACATGGAATCTAATTAATGCATTAGTATTTAGTATGAAATTATGTTTCTGGGAATGGAATCAGGTATGTCGGTGTTGGCACAAGAATCTATCATTATTGATTATACTAATATCACAATTAGTGTTTACTCTGATCTAATTGCGTGGGGAAATCAAAAGAGAGCTTGAGATTTTGATTTATGACCTTTTATGTCAAAATCTCAAGCCTCTCATTGGCTCTCCAATTTTCAGTCAGGTTAAATACTAATTGTAGTATTTGTAAATTATTGAATACTAGAACTCTAAAATATAATGAGAAGTAATATTTTGGTATTTGGTGTGTTTAGATGTGTTCCTGGTGTCTAGAGAGGTGGAGAGATCTCTGACTAGCCACGAGACTGCTCGCTGCCTGGCCTGGTGTCACGAGAACAAGTCCAAGCTTAGGAAACTTCACTCCACACTGGAGTTCAATCTCCGTATACAGGAGTTTGTCGAACTAGTCAGATCCGACCGCAGACTTGACGCCGTCAGGTAATTACTCGTACCTTAAGTTGTGATTGAGTTGTCAGTTTACTCTTGAGGATCAATTAGACAAGTTATTTACCTGACAAGTAGTCAGGTTTGCCAATGTTTAAATGCTTGAAGTAATTTTAAACCGAATGAATCATCTTTAAAATTACTACATTTTCGTCTCTCATGCCCCAGTCTAGAGAAGTTTTTTAAAAAATCATAATTTTACACAACTTAATTGGTTTCATCAATTTCTATAATATTTCTCCCTCACATATTGAACCATTAATTTAATTTATAACGAACACAATACAATTAACAAATAACTAAAATAAAAACGGATACATTTAGCAGTGGTAATAATTGATTGAACTAATTGAAATTTGGTATTTGGAATAAATGTTTTATGCTCAGGCTAAGTTTATTGGTCAGCATTGTCCGTCTAAGTGTTTGCACGCAATGCTCATGTAAACTTCAGCTTCACATTTAAAATTAAAACTTGGTACAAGCAGAAGTTTTTGTGTAGTGAAGTGATGCATTTATAATAATAGTTTAAAAGATACTGCAGGGGATTAAAATTATTATATGGGTGTAGTTAGGGGTTAATCTAGGAAGGTGAGCCTCTTGCCTTACCCTTTCTCCTTTAACTATGTGATTCATCATGATGAACTATTTTCTTAATATTCAATATTTATTATTTTTTTATTTTAATTCAAATTATAATTATTATTAACTACGGGAAACAGACAGTGAACAATACAGTGTATTGTTGTCAGTGTATTTTTCACTGTCTGTTTCCCGTAGTTAATAATAATTATAATTTGATTTAAATTAAAATTTAAACTTTCTGTAGTATGAAAACTACCAAAAACTTAAAAATTGTATTTATTATTTATTAATATAAGCTCTGTTTAATTATTGAGCCTACAATTCCTAGTAATGATTGTTTGTTTATTGAAATAAGGATTATTTGTTAGACTTTGTTTGTAATTTTGACGCTATGTATTTTTTTCTAGGCATGCAAGGAAATATTTTGCTGCATTTGAAGAGGATGAAAAGGAGTCTCTGAAAAGATGCATGTCTCTCCTTGCATTTCCCATAGACACAGGTATTACTCATCTGTACTTTTACTATCTTTTCATGAGAGCCAGCATGACCGTGTGGATTAAATTACTTACCACGCCTGCTTGGCCATCACTGAATCAAAGGAGGTACGAGATCGTAGGTTCAATCCCTCGCCATGATGCTCTGATTTATATGGCTCACTAATGATCACATCATACTCACATCGGCGGTACAATGTACAGAGGTATGATGTGTGAAGTGGCTGGAACCCTCTGCCACGGGGATAGTAAAATGGGCCTAAAAGATGGCGTAATTGCTAGGTTCAAACAAGTGGTTCGTACTACCCGTTTAGTACTAGTACTAGGACCTTACTACTACTACTATTATCTTTTCATTCTACAGTTGTTGTTATCAATTCACTGTTGGACAAATGCATCACCCTATTTTTTTTTTAAATAGTGAGGTTTGTAAACTAAAACTATTTGAGTCATGGGTTTACTATTGAACCATTGAAATTTATCTGTGTTGTATGTTCAACCCCATAGAACCCAGCTAGTGGATGGCTGACAAAGGGACACACTAAACCCATGTCATTCATTGTATATATAGTTGTTTAAGCCCTTGGGCAGGCCTGGGCCCTCAACAAGCTGTTGCACCACAGAGTTAGTTAGAGAAATTTTAATGGTCAATTAAATAATACAACTTGTTCACGTGGCATTGTAGAGTTAAAAATGACCTATTGTCTGATGTAGTAGTGATACTTTGTTGTACCTGTTTGTCTAGACGTACCTCACTACAAGGAACTACTAGACGTAGGTAGATGGAACAAACTAGTGGAACAGTTCAGACAAGAGAACTACAAACTATTCCAGCTTGCGTCTCAGAGTGTCTTCACCGTAGCCTTGCAAGCCGGCCTCTCAGCTCTCAAAACACCATATCCTTTTCATTCTTTTCCTTTCAATATAACATTATAGCATTGAAATTACTGTACTTGGTTATGGAATATCAAACTTGCCTCCACTGGGCTATTTGTAGTCTATCATATCGGTGCCTCCATGAGAAATATACAGTTAATAGTTAACTTTCATGATAGTAAGCTCTCAAAAACCGATGCCAATTTTGTCATTAAATGAATGGGAAGAGATTTTGAGATTTTGGCGGGTAATAGGTCATTGCCCGACCTATTACCCGCCAAAATCTCAAGCTCTCATACACTCTCCTCCCATTTATTTTCTCGATTTTCCTAAGCTGTCAGAGTTAAAAAGTATAATGTGTTTACTATAGGTGAATGTGTTGATTTAATTACATACAACACCATTAGTTTGAAAGAATATTTTAATATTTCAAGCGAAGTTTGCTAAAACAAATAAGATATAGCTGATATACCTCTTCCTAGTTTATCTAAGATATTTTTTTCTTGCTTCATTTCATTACTTTCTTTGACTGTTTATTTAGAGTTTGAGTCTGATTGTGGCTTGGGTTGATTTACCCAATGGAACTTAAGGAGAAACAAAACATTTAAAAGTTAACTGATAAATGTTTAGTTCCAGATGAATAGATGTTATTGCACAAATAAAATCTTTCCATTTTTAAGATTGTGGTAGTATTCATACTATGGAAAGTTTAAATTTTAATTTAAATCAAATTATAATTATTATTAACAACGGGAGACAGACAGAGAGAAATAGACTCCAGCACCGGGATTCGAACCACGGGCCTCCTATATTTCCAGTACATATGATCTAACCAACTAAGCTACACTGGTGAATAATTTCCTCTGTCATAAACGATACCTAGTCCCGAATTAAGCTTTCAATTTTTCCACAAGTCTAGGAATCGACATTTACGATAATAGAACTAGACCGAGAAATAACGATTATAATTATAGAGTACCCAATTAGTACCTGTACCTAGTACAATCAATTAGAAATTCAATTTTTAAGTTTTTGGTAGTATTCATACTATGGCAAGTTTAAATTTTAATTTAAATTAAATTATAATTATTATTATTAACAATGGGAGACAGACAGAGAAAAATAAACTCCAGCTCCGGGATTCGAACCACGGGCCTCCTACATTTCCAGTACAGATGCTCTAACCAACTAAGCTACACTGGAGAATAATAATATAGGAGGCCCGTGGTTCGAATCCCTTATTTGATGGGACCGATCACTGTTCGAATCACCAAAAGTCCGGCTTAAACGGAATTAGCTTTTAAAATGTCTGTAAAACTAGTTTTAGCTGGGAAAATACTATAAAAATTGATGTTTTTAAAAAAAAAAAAAAAAAAAAATACCGTTTAGTTTCAATGTAGGCACACTTTTTAAATATAAAAATTGATTTAGGATAAAAAAAACGTATTATCTTTTATTTATTCATATAAATGGAAAGCTTTTTGATTGTACAGTATTGAGGTCCGAATGAATTAACTGAATGTCCGGACTAGCAAGGTTTGGATTAGCTAGACTCTACTGTATTTAAAAAAATAAAATTGAAGTATCTATAAGCTTATCCTGTTATAAATCACTTTTATGTGAACGAGTGCATTTATAAATGTGGGGAGAAATTCGACTTTTTAAATCGTATTTAACAAAACTCTATTTCCAAACTATTTTAATAATTAATGCAAACTTAAATTTGTCTTTAAAACAGTCTTTATAGTCCAGGAGATAATGTGCATAAAATTGACTGACTAACATCAAGCTAGTTTTTCAATCAAGCTAGCTAATGATTTGTATAAGTTAATCTTTTGGTGCTCTTTAAGATATGTGGTTGACTAAGTTTGTCTGCAGGACATAGCTTGGCCATAGGCTGTTAAAAAAACAGACCATTGAAGAGCGGCTATGTCCCATCCATTTTGGGGAAATGTGATTTTCATGATCCTGAGTACAGAATTAGTTAGTAGACCAAAAATCAAGTTGATGTTAGTTTGTCATTAGCTATGTGACCACTTTGATTTGAAGAAATATATGAATAACTAACCTATCAAGTGACATACTTACATCAACTTGATTTTTGGTCTACTAACTAAATCTATACTCAGGATCATGAAAATCACATTGTCTACCAAAATGGATGGCCGCAACTCCACTGGTCTATTTTTTTAACAGCCTGTGGCCAAGTTATATCCTGCATACGAATTTAGCTGACACATTCTTGAGGGGTGCCAAAGATGAACTCTCAAAAAATTCTAGCTTGATGCTAGTGAACTTTTATGCATGCTATCTCGTGGACTATTAGTACCTAGACCCTTAAAAGCACGCTTTTAACTGATTTTTTAGTAGGATTCTCAGACTGTTGTGGCCTGACAGAATATCAAAGAAAGGAACTGTGATGGAAGATTGGTAAAGGGAAATTTATTTATAAGGGAAATCAGGTGGGACACAGTAAGGTTGGAAGTTAGAGCTTGTGGTTAAGAGAGGCACCTTGATTGGAATTTATCAGGGGAAGAGCTAGAGAGGCAGATCACGCCATGCCTCACAATTAATGATTGGGACAGTGATGTTATAGGTTGTATGGGTGATTCTAATTTAAAGTGCTATTTTGGAAGCTAAAATTGGACTTAGACTGAAAATGTTGACTTTTTAAATAAATTTAGGAAAAATTATGAAATGTTCTCGGACTAATTTCAGATATATTGCACCATGCGGGACAGATGGGAAATAACTTTACAAATTTTTAGGCGGTAATTGTTTATTTAAAGCATGGTAATTAAGGCACGTGAATTACAATTTTTCGTGCACGGTTGTTACATTTCACACTTTGAGAAAATATTTTGGTCAGTAGTTTAAAATAAAAACCCAATTTTAATACACCATTAAATAGCACTCTTAAAAGCCTAAACAATGAACCATAACTTAACCTAAAAAGTCTTTGAAAATAGACTTAAATA
Source organism: Gerris lacustris (assembly GCA_951217055.1). NCBI lineage: Eukaryota > Metazoa > Arthropoda > Insecta > Hemiptera > Gerridae > Gerris > Gerris lacustris. Next base: position 38,560,266 of record OX578284.1, read on the forward strand.
ACATGCACGGTAATTACGTTTAAAAGAGTTCGCAACTGCGCTAGCTTTCAACTAAAGGGTTCAGGTCATCCCCTATCAACCGTTACAAGAAAACCAGTGTTGCGGCATTGCGAAAATCCGTTGCCATACTTAAAATCTCCCTGCCACAACCAGAGTAGGGACACATTTATATAATGCCATGGTAATAACATTTTTTTAAAGGACAAACTTTAACTTGAAGTTCCATTTAGTAATAATTTATTATTTTTAATAACTAACACATATTTTAATTCTGGTAGGACCCCACTTCAAAATTATCCAATAAGTTTTTGAATAACATGATTAATGCACAAGCTAGCGTGAAGTGAATAAGAAAAACTGACTTTAGGACAGCCAAGGTTGTTACAAAATCGCCTTTTGAAAATGTTTGTAGCGGTTAAAATTAAGCGGCGCATTATTTTTTTGCTTGGTTGTAGTTCTCTAAGCTTAACTGAGTTACCATGAAGAAAAATCCTGTCAATTATGTGAAAAACTCTCCAGTTATTCATCTAGGACATGAAAATTGCACTTTAAATTAGAATCACCCGTATATAAGTTCTGAAAACTTTAAATATAATTTTAAAACTACTGACATTACTTTCTAATCAACACATTATTTTAATTTTTAGCATCCTGATCTAGACTGGTCATTTAATCTATATTTTAGTGCAATTAATTATCAGTATATTTTTAGCTGTAATGAGTAAAGTTGACAATTAATAAATAACTTGAACAAGGCCATGCTTTAATTTTTACTACGTTTTTATTAGCTTGCAATCTTGTTTGTTTGTTTGTCCGGTACAAATCTGGCAATCGATTTCTAACTAACTTCCCGAATAGCTAGACATTTGAAACTTTTAGCATAGCTCAGAACACAATGACAATGCATTATTTTAATACTTTTAGCCATCTTTCAGCAGAATTTAATTAGTTTTCAGCAAATTTTGCTGTGCGGAAAGTTAGTTCGGAAAAAATTCCGCAAGTTATTTTATTTGTTTTGCCATATCCAATATTTACGCAATCTTCATTTTGACGGGTCTCAAATTTGTGATAGATAAACATTGAATGACAGCAAAACAGGAAATATCGATTATATTATTTATCGATTATATTATTTCAAATATATCAATGGCATGGTTTAGATTTGGTGTTGGGGAGATCCGTTGTACAAAGATTTATCCTTTTATAGGTTTAAGATCAGCTCTCTGGATAGTTGTCATTTATGTGAAGTAAATAAATTCGGAACTATTTTTTTTTCACTAACATTACATATTATATAACAATAACAATTATATTATCAACATTACATATGATTCAACAGAAAATTTAAAAACGTAGTATATAAAAAGTTCTTTTTATCTTGAAATTATTATATCTGAAGGATGTATAATTTGAGCAGTATGATTAGTTTTCTTAACGAGTGTGGTGGTATACTCAGTGTTACGGAGGTGAAACGGAGAAGTCTAAAGCCTGCCCTGTGTGCAACGAGTGGTTTAATAAATTGGCCGATCCTCTTCCTTTTTCACACTGTTCCCACTCAAGACTTATATGCAGGATATCCGGTCTCACTCTCAACGAACACAACCTTCCCATGGTTCTACCCAACAATCATGTCTACGGACAACAGGTATGTTAGAGAGAGGCTCCTCTTCCCAGATAAATAATAAAAAAAACTTCACTAAGAACTGAGCAGATATTGACAGTGATATACAGTAAAAACACAGTATTCTAGGCTATTAGGGGCTAAAAATTGTCCGTTTTAATGAAAGATCAGTGGTGAAAAATCCTCTAATTTTAAATGAATGGTAACCAACCATTGGCGGTGGGGGGTAGAGATTAAATAATATTTCTTTAGTAGTAAATTACCCTCTATATATATTTGTAACTTTAGGATTTCTCCTTCACTTGGTCTTTTGGGTACGATATATTTTCGTTTAAAAATTAAAGTTTAAACATGTTGAACATTTCGCTATATTTCAACCCCTTTGGGTCATTTTCAAGCTTTTTACAAATTTTTCATTTAATCCTGGTATTACATCATTTAATAACAGTTCTAGTTACATTTTTAACACATTTCTACTTTATTCAGTAATATCTATTATATCAAACTCATTTTTTGATTATTTTAACTTTTTAGAAAAAGATTCTTACGAGAATTTTAGCTATTATATTACTGAATAAAGTAGAAATGTGTTAAAAATGTAACTAGAACTATGATTAAATGATGTAATACCAGGGTTAAATGAAAAATTTGTAAAAAGCTTGAAAATGACCCAAAGGGGTTGAAATATAGCGAAATGTTCAACATGTTTAAACTTTAATTTTTAAACGAAAATATATCGTACCCAAAAGACCAAGTTAAGGAGATATCCTAAAGTTACAAAAACGCATAACGGCCTAAGCTATGACAGAGGCCAAACATATAAGAAAGTAATATTATTACGTATACAATAAGATGGTACCTGATGGTGGTAGACTATATAAAACGGTGTGCGGAGTTGTTTAATAAGAGCGGGTGTGGGAGGGGTGTTAGCAAGGCTCGTACTGTACTCGAGACTAGCCCGGACTCAACTGCATTTTCGTGTTGCCCTTCCATGCTTCTTTGTTTGTTTACGTTATTATCTCTCTGATACCTTTAAATCCCCATAAACTCTTAACCAATCGTTATATATAAATAATTCTTCTAAATAATGATGCAAAACACGGTGTACATCGATGAAAATTACAGTATTTAAAATTAGGGTGTACATACAGTAATGATAATTAGTACACACTATGAGTTATAACTTGTAACCTGTGGTTTACAAATTATTAGAAAAGTTAAAAATAACAATAAAGCAAAGAATGTGTTCCTGGTTAGAGTTTTTCTCATTTCTCAAAAAAAATTTAGAACGTAACCATGTATAGAAGTGTCCATCAATCCTGAATTTACCTTCGTCTGCATTTCACACCTACAAAACTTCACCCATCCCATTAGTTTTATATTTTGTTACTAATTTCATGGTGATTTTAATTTCTTTGTTTAGCTTTGGTTGTCATTTTTATTGCAGTTTAAAGTTGTGTCAATCCTCTCACAGAAGATACACAGGTCAACAACTAGAGGACATTTAAAAAAAAAAAAATGCTAATTCTGTGCTGCTTGTTTGCTTTTAGTCGCTACTTGCTATGGCAGCCCAGCACAACGGCCAGATCATCTGCCCTCGCACTAAAGAAGTCTTCCCTTACAAGAGTGCTGAAAAAGTTTATGTAATGTAAAAATTTCATTGCAAACAATCAACTAATTTTAAAAATTAAATTTAATATATATATACAAAATTCATTAATACAAAAAGTTAATTATAAAAAATAAAACATTTGGGTGTATTTAACAAATGTGTAAAATTTAAATTGTAAGTTTTTTATTTTATTTTATTTTTTTCTCTCGGAATGAATGTTAATTAAATCAAAGGAAAATGTTATTTTATAAAAGAGAAATATTTGTACATAGTGCTTGCCTTTTCTTCTTTCTCCTTTATTCCTTATTTTTTATTGTTTATTTTTATTTATTTATTTATTTTTTATTTTTGTAAGAAATTTTATTAGTTATTTCTATACTATTTTTTACCCTGTTAATTCATAGAAATTATGTGGAAGCTTAAGGAGGGGGGAGGGTGAAGGAGATGCATACTAACCCCCCTCCCAATATGTTTATTTGGCAAAACCATGGATGCATATCATTTGCTGCATTTGTTTGTCTGTCTGCCTGGATACATCAGTATCTCTGGAAGTAAAATTATACACCCAAGCAAAAGTTCTCTTAGTTCCCTTTTTCTAGGGATGGGCTTAACTATTAAATCTGAGTAATAGATGACATCGTTCCAGCTCCGATCTGGTAATAGGTGCCAATACCTATTATTTTATTAATAGGTGACAAAGTCACTTGTCACTGATAGAAAGTGCTGCTACCTGATACGTTCCTCTAAGGACCGATCAGACCAGTGACAGTGACAAGATTTAATAGTTTTAAACATTTGAACCTGAACCTCGAAATATTGGGCGCTCATCGGCCCACCCCGTGCTGATTTAACTCTTCTCTAAACTCAACTTTTCCGTTAGTTATACATATTTCTATTACTTCATTTTATCATTTAACCTGAAAAGTAGTGCCATACATTGAAGACTATTTATATAGATTTAAGCATTTGCTCCTTCCTAAGGAAGTACATTTTAATTTAATTCATCGTCAATCGTTTAAATTATATTTAAACATTTAATTACTTAAAACATTTCATCCGCTGGACAGTGAACCGGACAATCTTCAAAGATCCCATACGAAGTGGACTCATATAGTACTTCGAGGACTAATCATCGCCGAGCTTCTTTTACATCTATTCGAACCCAGCTACGTTCAACCATTTGGTGGTTTTTATAAAATTAGGATTATTAAATCTTTGTATAGGTGCTTCACACCACGTTTAAACAAAAGTCTAAGTCAGTTGATTGTAATTCAAACTTTAATGCAATATACGAATTCTGGTCTCTTAAAATTAATTGACATATACATATGACAAGGTTGGAAAGGTATTGTGATACAAAAGCTTTCAAGAAAAATATAATTACATATTTAAGAATAAAACAACCATAGTCCTTCTCACACACTTATTAAATATAAATTTTCTTGCATCCGACACTTATCAGAGATCTGGGAAGATCGTAAGATCGAGCCTACTGTCTATAAAATAATTCTAGACCCTCGAGTTTAAACCCTTGTAACTTCTAAACCGAAAATCGTATGTTGATGAAACAAGTTTCTTCATTTAAACAATTTAATAAAATTTTATAGCATATGAATAATTATTTTTTTACGTTCATTTTTAATTACTTTATTGCGGGATAGGTGAAAAAATAGCCGTTTTTTGTCCTAGCTTTACTACCACACCATACAGGATGCTGTCCTTTAAGTCAGATGTATGGTGTGGTAGTAAAGCTAGGACAGGATTATAGGGGAAGAATCTCTGACCAGGTATAACAACCTCGCCATTTCTTCCCTCATAATTATCCCTGTTATACCTTTCAACTACGGATTAATGATCAACATTTAAAAAATTCTACAACTTTTTGTAGCCCCGCGGGAGCAAAAGTAAGTTCGTATCTTTGAAAGGTAATTTCTTCTTGATTTTTCTGTGAAGGTTTTGTGTTTCTATCTATAGCAGTTCAAAAGATATCAGGTCCCATTAAATTCGTTAATTAACAGAAAACTAATTAACTTTCCGACTTGAAACTTCGTAGGCCTTGACATTTATATGAGTTCTAAAAGTCCTGTGAATTTGGTTTGATTTGGTTGAGAACTTTTAAAGCAATGAGTTTTTAAAGTTGGGCATTGCCAAAATGTGCCAAAAAACGGCTCTTTTTTCACCTATCCCGCAATAAAGTAATTAAAAATTTACGTAAAAAAATAATTATTCATATGCTATAAAATTTTATTAAATTGTCTAAATAAAGAAACTTGTTTCATCTACATACGATTGTCCGTTTAGAAGTTACAAGGGTTTAAGCTCGAGGGTCTAGAATTATTTTATAGACAGTAGAGACCTACCCTGAGGTATCAGCTCTACCGAACCGCCAGGAACCTAATTATAATCAAAGAGGTAAATTTTCCCGTAAGTAATTTAAAATATTTCCCCTCCCCCCCTTTACGGGGCACCTCTTAATATATTTAGTGATAAATATAAAATTTTAGTCATTTAAGGAAATATATTTTAAGCTCACAACTTAATGTTAAATAAATAATATTAATAACGTCTTCAGAAAGTCATGGAGGATAACTTGATTGGCCACAGCACTCTTAAGGTGCTGATGGTAAAAGTAAAGCATACCTTAAATATGCACCGTTTAGGTACATTATAATCAAAAATAGCTTACACTTTACAGGGCATGGGTTTTGTTCCTTCTCTTCCAAATACAAGACAAGAATCCAAATTCTTTGTCGTTGAAGATCCTTCGGCAAGTGAATGCTTAATACAAATGTGTTCAAATGTTCGAAAACTATACTTAGATAATCTCTATGCTCTTTGGGTGTTCTAGAGTCAACAAGGATATCTTCAATAAATTGAAATGCAAAATTCAACCCTTGTAAAACTGTGTGGATGAAACGCTGGAAGGTGTGGAGTGAATTCTTTAAACCGATCGGCATAAGATTGCATTTGTGGGTTATTATTGTTATCCTTTTTAATAAATCAATTTTCGAAAAAATATTTTTACTATTCGAGGCAGCAGGCATCCGTCTAGTAGTCTTGTACGGTTACTTAAGTCTGCTATCTCCATAAAGGTCTCCAAGTTCCCACTTTTTTGGACACCGGCGTAAAAGTGGGGACCCCCTGAGATTTCTAATAATCCCGTTGTCTAATGAGAAATTCCGACTGAAATCATTATCTTCTTCGTATCTATAGTGGCCTTGCTAGGGAATATACTGCCTGACACTTTGTTTATATGAAATGTTCCACTTAATGCTTTTTTAGTCGGAGGAACAAAAGGTTTTGTCAGATCAGGATAAATATTAATAAGATTAAAACATTTGAGTTATAAAGCATTATATATATTACAATATTACATTTCGACAAAATTAAGCCAATCGGCTGAATATCATGCCACCTTAGAAGCATTATGGAGATTTCAACCATAATTATACCTACACAAACACTTACATACTTACATAAATGTGTTAAAATCAATACACAATTATAAATTAATAGCCTGCATTAAGATATAATCTGATCATAGAGAAAAATATGTAACTCAAATTATTCTAATAAATAATAATAGCGTTCATTAGTAGTGTATGTACTAACATTAGCAGTAACAGTACAACAATAAATCAGTAACAGTAAACAAAACAATTGCAGTGTTAACAAAATAAATTGGTTGTGCGTAAAGTCTCAGGTAAAAAGGGTTTCGTTGATATTGTGAGCATGCAATTAGTTAGTAGGGGGGGGGGGGGGGGGGAGGCCAAAATTTCAGCGATCAATTGCGAATTGATCAACCGGAACTTAATATCTCAATTATAACCGGAGATATTAAGCCGTTTCCGAACTTTTGGATTACCCTATATATTATGACTTTAATTAAATGTTTTAATAAACAAAACGCAATATTGAGTTTATTAATCATATTATTTTATCTGAAGACTGAAGACCATGAGAGAGAGGCAGAGTGAATTTTGTAAGTTATAGGGACACATTGTCTAAAGTTGCGTGGGGGGGGGGGGTAGATTCCTTAGTTACACCACTGGTAGTTTCTGTTAAGTTCCATTGCATAAATCAAAATCGTGCCTCCTAAACGTAGTAAAAAGGAACCAGATTCGAAGCCTTAAAAAAAAGTCCAGTCATGCACCATGACTTAATGAGCGAATTTTCAAAGAAATCTGCGTTTTATTGGCTTATGATAATATAGGAAAATTTTGGTTTAGAATTTGCTCGGGTGAAAAAAAAAATTGGTACACAGGGGTACGGGGTACAAAAGTCAAAATAGTATTTACCCTTCAAGATGCATGTCGTTGGAAAGCTCTTTAAGAGTACAGTAATTGTTGTTATTTACACTTTTATCATATTTTCACATAAAAGGGGGGTAAAATGGAAAAAACACGTTTTTTGACCCTATATGGTCAAAATTTGACCCCTAAATGGACTCCAAAAATTCTGGCCAACGAACTCATCCTTTCTTTTGATATTATTGACATTTTAAAATTTGTTTGAAATTTTTAAGTGCATCCCAAGGGGAGATATCGTCTGGAGTGACACATATATACATATATACATACATATATACATACATATATACATACATATATACATACATATATACATACATATATACATACATATATACATACATATATACATACATACATAAAAAAAAGTGTTAAATTTTAGGAATCGATTCAGAATGGTCTAAAACGGATTTCCATGGAAAAAATTTTCAAAAATTCGCATTACAAAAATTTTGAAGCCATTGCAATAGCGTAATTTTCTTTGAAAATTCGCTAAAAGTAATTAAACTAAAGATAATAGGTAAACTGAGAGGAGCCATGTTAGCCATATCAGTGGCGAGGGAATACGTACTTAATAATTTGAAACTGATGGACTTAATATATTTAGTTAACTTTAGGCCATACACGTAACGCCCCCCCCCCCCCCCCTTCCCATTCTTAATATTTGAAGCAGTTTTTTTTTTTAGGGGGGAGGGGGCAGTACTATCGCAAAAGTTAAGGTGACTATATATTTTAATTTTATATACTTTAGGATAGTTATAATATCATACTTATGACAATTATTAACATACAATCAAACTTATTGAAAAACTAATACACTCGTAATATTAAAATTAAAATAGAAGTAACCCGCTTATGACAACTGCAATACAGTATAATCTATTGTAAATACTAACCTAAGGACGAACTTTGTTAGGAACAGCTCGCTACCCGCTTACTGCCCTTCTAATTACTACCGGTATCTTATTACAAAAGTGAAATGAATAAAACTGTTAAACTCGACACAAAATTATATTTACTTGGATTCACTTCATTGTTACAAAAAAGAACTGACATCAAAACATTTATAAACAAAAACATGACACCTCGTGCGTTGCCGGTCTAGTTTACCGTGTTCCGGACAACACTCCCACCTTGAGGATCCAACTTCCTCAAGCCATCGTCCGGTAATTCCTCGTATTTGAAACGTACTTCAAGGGGATACAGTTTCTGAATGGGCCGTCGATACTTCATGTTGTTGGCTCCTCTCAATCGGACGTCTCGCACTTTCCTATCTCGTCCGGGAATCAACTCTGTTACTACCGCCAACGGCCAGTCGACTCGCTTCTTATTATCGACACCAATTAACACAACTTCTCCCACATGTAATTCACGAGAGTTTCTTCTACATCGTCCTGGTCGTTGTACAAGTGCTCCCAAATATTCCGTTCTAAAACGCGTCCTCAAGTCTTGGCGTAACATATGTAAATACTTAAGGCGCTTGTTCAAACATTTGGCATCAACTTTATCCAAATCAGGAACACCTGCTCCAAAATTTTCTCGGAGGAACATAGCAGGTGTAAGAGGCATTGGATCTCGACTGTCTTCAGACAGATACGTCAAGGGACGAGAATTTATAATAGATTCAACATCACATAGTACAGTTACCATTTCTTCGTAATTCAATGATGCTCTTCCTAGAATTTTCTTCAGCAATGACTTGGCTAAGCCAACTAACCGCTCCCACCAACCACCCCACCAGGCGGCAGTCGGTGGACTGCAAGTCCATGAAATCTTCTCTTCGGCAGTACTACTTATAATCTTATTCCAATCTATTGATTTTAGTAACCGTTTGGCACCAACAAAATTAGTTCCATTGTCGGAATAAACTCTCTTTGGTCTCCCTCGCCTGCCAATAAATCTGCGAAACGCTAACAGAAATCCCTCAGTAGATAATGAGGTCACTAGTTCCAAGTGTACAGCTCGGACAACCCCACAAGTAAAAAGAGCAATCCATGCCTTTTGGTTCCCTTTCAAAATAACAGGTCCCGCATAATCTACCCCCGTTACCTCAAATGGACAAGCATCATCAACCCTACTTGGGGGCAACGGAGGGGAGGGACAGTCTAACGGGGATCCATTGTAACGCCTACAAACAACACATCTCGAAAGGACAGACCTAATTGTTCTACGACCACCAATTACCCAAAATCTTTCTCTAACAGCCTGTAACAACATCTGAGTCCCTGCATGACATCTTTTCTCATGAGCGTCTCTAATAAAAATGTTCACAACCTCATGAGTCTTAGGGAGTAATATAGGACAAAGAAACTCTACATTATCTGATCTCTCTACGATTTGTGACTTAATTCTAATTAAACCTGCAGCGTCAACAAAGGGCCGTAAGTGCCTAATTTTTGGATCATTTACAGTTAAGGTTTCGGACTGAACTAGAGCCCAAACCTTCCCCTCAGCGTGTTCTAATTCAAAAGTGCTTAACACTCCTTTAGCTCTCGATGCACTAGAAACTCTACAATTATTTACAAATCTGGTTACATAAGCAATTAATCTAACAATCTGGTAAAATTTTGAAAATTGTCTATAGTACCAAGGTCTACCCTTATATTTACAACATTTACTTCCTACTTCATCTCCACACCATTCACATGACAACAAATTAGTTAACATGGCACTGTTCCTAGCAGGTTCTACGGGTTTTCTTCGCTCACCCAAAACAGCTTCTTCATCATAGCAAACTGAAGGCACTGGCCATGCTTCTTGTGTCTCTCTTAACCAGCAAGGACCCTCCCACCAATGAGATTCCGCTAGTTTCTTCGGAGTGCAGCCTCTAGATGGAAGGTCCGCAGGGTTCTTATTTCCAGAAATATGGCGCCATTCCTCAGCCCTTGATAACTGACGAATCTCATTCACTCTGTTGGCAACAAACACGTTCCAATTCTCAGCTCGCTGAATCCATGCCAGAACGGTGGATGAATCAGTCCAGAAAACCTGCGTTAGCTCAAGGTTCAATGAATTCACGACTGTCTTAGCTAAACGGGTTCCCACAACAGCTGCCATCAGTTCTAAACGGGGAATTGTCATTCCCTTCAGGGGTGCTAAACGAGATTTTGCCATGAGAAATCGAACGTATACCTTTCCACCAATGTTTGTTCTCAGAAAGGTTACAGCGGCGTAGGCATTCATACTAGCATCCACAAAGGTGTGGATCTCATGAAAACTATTAACATCATGTACACTATTTACAAAGGGACAAAAAGTAATCCAACGAGGAATCTTAATTTTTTCTAAATAAGCCAGCTCCTCCTTCCATTTGCCTAAGCTCACCTTTACTTCCTCACTTACTTCCGAATCCCATCCAGAATCTGATTTGAACACATCTCTCAAAAGTATTTTCAATGTCAACACTGCAGAACAAACCATACCAATGGGATCGAATATTTGATGTGCCAAGGATAAAATAGCTCGTTTTGTTGATGATGTAGCTAGATTCTCTATTTTTGGAACACAAACGCTTAAGCAGTCTTCTTTTCTGTCCCACCTTAAACCAAGGACCTGCGACTGGTGATCGTCTACACTCTTTAAGAACTCATTCGGCTCCGTCAACTCCCAACACCTAAGGTCAAACCCACCAGCCCCTAGGATTTCTCTTGAAAGGTTATAAAATTCTTTTAACTCTTCAGTGGAATTAACACTGGTCAAACAGTTGTCCACATAAAAACAGGAGGTTAAAACAACTGCCACGTCATTAAGCTGACGTGTCTTTTCATCAGCTAGCTCTTTCTCTTCTTCTGAAAGGAGGTACTTTCTGAGGTGATGCTGGATGACTGCCTGCAAATGAAAAGGGCTAGATGTTACGCCAAAAACAACCCTCCGGTGTCTAAATGTTTTGAGGCTCACCGGTTCGCCGTCCTTTACCTCCCACCATAAGAACCTCAGAAAATCACGTTCAGGTTCTGATACACTTATCTGTTGGAACGCTTTCCGGATGTCTGAAGAGACTCCAACTCTGTTGGACCGGAACGAAAAAAGAATATCAGGTATAAGACCCACTAGATTTGGTCCCTTTTCAAGACAATCATTCAAAGCAGGCCACCCCTTTGTTTTTGCTGAGGCGTCGAACACCGGTCTGACCTTAGTTGTTAAACTGTTCTCCTTAATTACAGCTCGGTGTGGCAAATAGTGTAATCTTGGCCTTTTAATCTCATCAACAGGAACCTCTTCTACCAATCCTTCTGCTAACCACTCTCTAAAGACCTGATCATATATAAGGAAGTGTCCATTTTGCTGCAACTTCTTAGTGGTGGATTCTAATCTCTTCTTGGCCACATCATAGTTAGAGGGAAGGAGACACTGATCTTTAATCCAAGGCAGAGCCACCTCATAGCGACCCTCTTCATCTAACTTCACTGTATCCTCAAAATGTTGCAACACTTCAGCTTCTAGATCTCTTCGACTAACTTTAGAATTGGGTTCTTCTATTCCTAGGACGTCCAGTTTCCACAATTCTGCTATCGACGCATTACATAGGAGAGAAGTCATAAGTTCATTAACTACAGTCTCTCTAGCAGATTGAATACTCCCTAAAACTGTCCAACCTAAGATGGTCTCAATAACCGTCAAGCCTGATTCCATTTTTTGAATTTTACCTGTCAGCAACGAACCAAATATGTCAGCCCCGAGTAATAGTTCTATTTCATCAATAGGTCCACCAACATCACTCAATTCTACTCCTAAAGATAATATTTCCTCCATCCAAGGACCAGAAGGTAGTGGAGCTACTCTATTACAAATCTTTGGCTGACTCAACACAGGAACCATGACCACATGCTCTCTCGTAGCATGCTGTAGAGTGACTATATAAGAAAAATGGGTCTGCTTCTGGGATTGATGTCCTCCAAAAACCACATGCGCAAGCTGTTCTTGACCATGACTAGGCAGACTCAACTCTTGAGCAGTAGCCTCCAAAATATAAGACCGCTGCGAACCAGTGTCTAAGATTGCTCTAGCAAGCCTCTTCCCTTTGGGCCCATGAACCAACATCTTCAATGTTTGTAAAACTACAGTGCTAGGTGCTGCAACACTCGCTAAAGTCATGGAGCTATTACAATTTTTCTGCACAGCATTACCTGACGCAATGTGCTCCTTCGATTTTTTAAGACACATTATTTCTACATGATGTCCTCTGCACGCCTCACAAACAACTCGCACTCTGCCATTTGAAGCCAGGTGGTTACGTCGTACGCACCGAAAACAGTATCCATAAGATCTTAATCTGTTCCGCTTTTCCTCAATACTTAGCTTCTTAGAAACTGGACACGCCAAAGGTTCATGATCATCAAATTTTGAACAAAATGGACAAGTTACCTTTGGAATTCCTTCATTTTGGCTTTTCTGTTTAATACTATTGGTCGTGAGAAGGGCTGAGTTCGTAGGAACACTAGTACTAGTAGGACCGTGATCATATGACCGAGGACTACTCTTCTTATTAGGCTTCTTTTCACAAGCAGAAACAACTTCCATGCCAAAACCCGCAACTGCCAAACTAATTCTTTCCTCGCCTTCCACTTCTCGGCGAAGGAACGCCATTAATGTTTGCAGTCGACCTTGACCAGGAACAGTTGTTTTCTCAGATTGAGTCCAGAAAGAACTTCTCTGCCAAGCCCTGAGAAGATCTTCGGGGAGGGCGGACTCAACAAGCGGGTACAGCATAGCTGCACACTTCTCGGTTGTGACGCCAAACGTTTCCAAAGCTCTTAAGTTAGCCTCTAGTTTGTCATAAAGAGTCGCTAGCTTACATGATTCACGCCTAAGAGCTTTATCTAATATCATCCGCAACAGCTCTCTCACATAAACCTCTATTAAAAGGTCTTCCCGTCCAAACCGGTTCTTTAAGCATTCTATAGCTTTCTTATAATTTGCACCAGTTGGTGGAAAACTATTTACAACGTCACGAGCCCTAGACCCTGTTTGAGTTGCTTGAATCAAATACTGGAATTTATCACTGTCATCCAGTTCCTCGTCCTCGTCAACCTTTTTAAATTGGCTCCAGAATTTAAGCCAATCCGTCAAATCCCCACTAAAACGCTGCCACTCAATCTTAGGTAACTTATATTTACACCGATTACTATTTACAGAATTCGTGGCACTATTATGCTCGTTAGAATTATTTAAAACTTTATTAACACGATACTGAATAAGTAAGAACTCATTTTTATACTTATCTGCCCCCTCCTCCTCTTTAAACAACTCGGCCTCACTAACGTTTATATCGACTAATAAATCAAGCATTTGATCATCATATTCACCTAATGCCCTAGCTTTGGACTCTAGATTAGTAAACTTAGAACTAATGACCTCAATATCTAGGGGACTCTTCTTAAGCTCTTCCCCCAGACAATTGTACAGGCGAGAGAAACCTTGCCGTACTGTGCTTCTCTTCAAACGTAGTTTATCTTTTGCCTCTTGAGTCATGTTGGGGAGAGATATTCAACGGAAATTCAAATAATAAGTGTTCAATTCAGAGTTTTGTAAACTATTTCGAAAATTACGTAATAAATTTAATAGTTTATCACAAAATCAAAACACTTCATAAAAAATAAATAAATAATAATGTCAAATAGCAAAATAAAAACAATTTCTTTTACGGTGTAGTCCATAATAATAAAATACGAAATTCTTATACTCACAAAAGTTTTCATTCAAGCAATCGTAGCTTCACTTAACTAGCTTCAAAAAGAAAACTAAATAGCTAGTTTTACTAAAGTAATACCACGATTTCATTGTTCAAACAATAACTTCGAGTTCGTCGAAAAAAAAAATGAAATTTTCACTTACCGGCAGTCTTGAAAAATACTTTATATACGTCCGTACCGACTGCGCCACTAAATGTTAGGAACAGCTCGCTACCCGCTTACTGCCCTTCTAATTACTACCGGTATCTTATTACAAAAGTGAAATGAATAAAACTGTTAAACTCGACACAAAATTATATTTACTTGGATTCACTTCATTGTTACAAAAAAGAACTGACATCAAAACATTTATAAACAAAAACATGACACCTCGTGCGTTGCCGGTCTAGTTTACCGTGTTCCGGACAAACTTATTAATATAATGAATTATCCATTAACCAAATTTGCAGCCGTACCTAATTTTCTTTTATTAGCGGCTCAATCTCAAGATCCCTCTTAGTCTCACCACCACTTAAATTAATAGACTTGTTCCGATTATAGTTTGGAAGACGACATTTCTTCACTAAGAGTTGAAGCTTGCGTGGATGTTCTATTGATATTCTTAGAATCATTCTCATCAAGAGATGACAAGGATTTGACCTTCTTCCTCCAAGTATTAAATTTGCTGCTGAGACTTTTAAGAACTTGTTTTTTACAGATCAAAACAACGAATAATACGGGACCGATCAAGTTGTTTAGAGTGTCGAATATCTGCCAAAATAAGCTATCAGGAGTTGTCGTGTTTTTGAGAATAAGTATAATTAACTCTGTTATCCAATTTGTTCCCATGACGAAGAACAAGGTAAGATGAGCACGAAACCTGCAGAACAAACAATAAATTATAACATTCAATCAAATCCAAAAATGAAATACAAATAATTTAAGAATATAATATTTCATATGTCTAAACACCACAATCTATAGAGCTGCCTCACTGCTCCTGCTCGCCCTAAAAGGCGGTCTTCGGCCCTTTGCAAACCACTACTACTTCTCTAACTACCTATAACTAGGGTTACATATGTCCGGATTTGAAAAATCTGTCCGGTTTTTCGTCCGGATTTAAAGAAAAATCAGAAAGCAAAATGGGCTTCCCTATACCAAAAGAAGAAACCCAAAAAACTCGCATGAGAAATGGAAATAAATATTTGAAGCATTTTCTAGAAGAAACGTCTCTTTTTTAATATATGTATTTAAAATAGTAGAATTCGCCATTATGTGTCTTCCTGGTACTTATAATAGGCTCTCACTGAACGTATTTTTTCAATGATGGGTTTTTTTTTTTGTCCAAATTTTTTCAATTTGGACGCCTGAAAGAGGAAGATTATCTCTGTCAGTTGTAAAAGAGCTTCTTAATATTAAAGTAAATTCTATTATCACAGGCTCAGAATTCCACGACAAAATCAAAAATGACAAGCCTTTTCTAAGGACAATTAGTTCATCTGAAAAGCATGATGGACCCAGCAGATACTAGCTAAAGTTGAACATGATATTAATAAATAAGTATTAATAAGTAAATATTAATAAATAAATATTATCCAATATTGTATTAATCTATTTATATATAACGTAGGTAATTATATATTTGTAACTTATTTATTTTCCCAATTTCACAAAAAATAAATATATATATATATATACATATTTTTTGCAATTTTTCCTCTGACGTCCAAAAACTATTGGATTAATATTGCAGATAGAATTGTGGAATATATTCACAGTGAGTTGAGTTCACATAATATAATAATAATTCCACAATGCTCGCAGTACAGTAGCTGTTTATAGTGGTTGTTCAAAAAAAATATTATTATTAACTTTAATTTTAAATATATAAAGTAATTTGATGGCTGTAGAGGTGTAGAAAAAATGCGTAGATCACAAAATCATTACGATACGTTTCAACATTATTGTAAAGTCATCTTCAGTCGTTAACATACAAACTTTGTTTCTCAATTGCTATAAAATAAGAATTAAAAATACAATTAGCAATAGAATTCCAATAATATTAATTCTATTCGTAATCAGTTCCTTTTATTTTATTATAATTTTAAATCTGGGGTGAACGTAAATTAAACCCAAAACCCAGATTTGAATCTAATTATTTACAAACTTTGAATAAATAATATGACTGTAACAGTGTTACAGTCTATTTGAATTGTTACGACTCCCATTTTGACTCTCCAATGTAAACAGAATTTTAAATTGTGTTAATAACCAGTGGCGGATTTAAGGGGGCAGCTTTCGGGCTGAACCCCCCCCCCCCCCCCCCCAAAAATATGAAAAGGCACTTTTCCAAGACGCGCCAGTGCCACCCCTTTCGTCCTACGTAATGCCATAGAATAATTTTTGTTGCAAATTTTGTCTTCTTTTCGAATATATAGTTATTTTCCCCAAAAAAACTAACACATATACTATATTATGTATTTTAAAAAACTTTATTTTTGGGGTTCCATTATAAAATTGGAGGGTTTTGGGGGGAATTTGGGTATGGATTTAAAAATTCGTATTTAGCGCCCCCAAGAAACCAAAAATGAGCCCATTTTTAACTACCATGAATTCTCCAAGGTAGGCACCCAGGTTTGGTCTCTTTTGTATGGACTTATATCACTAAATCGTTAATAACTGAAAACCTGTAAGGTTCAGAGAAAAAGTTATAAGAACAAAATTTGTTTATTTTATAGTCCTCTACATTTTTAATTTGAAACTTTGGTACTCTTATAGAAAAGGGCCCCCTTTTTGTTTTTTATACAGAAGAATTTATATCCCTTAGTCTAGCTACCTATTAAGACAAAGGGACATTCAGTCCAATATGCTTTGGGACAAAGGAATATCACACTTTTACATAAAAAAAAGTAAGTATTCGGTTGTCAGAAGGAATATTAGATAAAAAAAAAAGTGGGGGCCTTTTTCTATAAAAGTGCCGAAACTTTTTCCTATCTGCAATATTTAAGGAATTACAAGCAAGAAACCGAAAATGGGCCGCATTTTTCAATATAGCAGCCGTAGCACAGCTCCAATTTTAGGGGACTATCATGCGTCTGATTGCAATCGATAAAGAAAAACTGACATCTAAATCTGCCAGCCTTCTTATCACTGTACAACCCTTCACATTTTACTTCAAAGATATCGTTGTAAGGATGCATTTTATAAGAGAACATTTAATGAAAGACAAAACAATGGAAAACGACATAGAAAAAAAAGTCCCCGAATTGTCAAATCAAAGGTTCATAGGCCAATAGGCCAAACGCCGACGCCTCTTCCCCCTGAGAATACTATAAGAGAAATGTGTTTATTCAATTTATGGATTCTCTTATAAGTGAAATAATCCCAAAATTTTCACCAAACAACACTGAACTCGCAAAACGTTTTTATTTTATTCCGTCAGGTCTCAAACTGATTGCTGACAGAGATGATATTATTGAAAATTTTGTTAGTGCAGCAAAACAATACTGCGAAAATTACAGCCCTTTTCAATTAAGAAATGTGATTGCATTGTGGCGAGAGCAATGGGCCTATAAAGACAAACCTCTTTCTGCTGCTATAAAAGCTTTTTGTGATCCTTCAACACGGTTGTACTCAAACGTTAAAAAACTTTTGTATTTACTTTTGTTCAGCCAGTTACGTCTTGCAGCGGTGAAAGGAGCTTTTCATCAATGAAACTTATCAAAACCTACTTGAGAACAATGGGCTTTCTCTAATGAATATTCACAAGAACTTGGTTGATATCAGTGTATCTGAGGTAATTGAACATTTTGCGTAGAAACACCCAAGACGGTTGCAACTTCTGTATGATGAACGTGTGACTCATTGTATGACCATTCAAAAACAGTAAAATAAATGGAGATTTGATTGTGATTTAAATTTTAAAATGTTAAACAATAGTCCCATTAAGATAAAATAATTTTTAATTTTACTTATAAAAAACAAAATTTCTTTTGTACCCTTCTTTATACTTTTTGTTTCATATGTACAGTGACAATGTGTAATGTTACATTTAGAATTATTAAAAGAAAAATTTTGACAAAAGAAGACTCATATGAGAGGGAATTTACAAGCCTGAAGAAGCCATAATGTGATGGCGAAATATAGCAATTTTTAAAGAAGAGTGGAAGTTTTTTATTTTTATTATATTTAATATATAATAAAAGTTTAAAAAATTAAAACCCTAAAAAAGACCAAATTTCTCAAGTAATTTTTAATGATTAATACCATAAGCCAAAAACATATTTGATTCAAGCCTTTCAAGAGTGTACACGATAACATTAAATAAATATATCCTATATCATTAAATTAATTAAAAGTTATTTTATTTGTTTCTTAGCCTTCATAATTTCCGAAATTTAGTAGTTTGTATTTCTATGCAGTTTTTTTCCCCAATCACTGACATTAAGTTTTGTATCACAGTTTCGTAAAAAATTTTAATTAGTTAAAAAAAAACCCAAACTCGCCTCATTGGTAAAATATAATTTTCGGTTTTCAGAACAATACAAGCGTTTCCAAATACAATAGACTGCCTAATGTTATATTTTGAATAAATAAATAAATAATATATTTGCTTTTATTGAGGTAGTTTAAAAAATTCCACTTGGATACGATTAATAGATAAGCAATAGCCCCCCCCCCCCTTGCCACACCTCAGGTTTAAGCCCCCAAAGTCCAATCCTGGATGCCACTGTTAGCAACTACAGGCTGGATTTGTAAGTATTAATCAATATTGTTAATTATTATCAAAGTTTTTGTAAATAATTAGATTAAAATCTGGTTTTTGGGTTTAATTTATGTTGAGCCCAGATTTAAAATTATAATATAATAAAAGGAACTGAGATTACGAATAAAATTAATATTATTGGAATTCTATTGATAATTGTATTTTTAATTCTTATTTTGTAGCAATTGAGAAACAAAGTTTGTAAGTTAACGATTGCGAAGATGACTTTACAATAAAGTTGAAACGTATCGTAATGCTTTTGTGATCTACGCATTTTTTCTACACCTCTACAGCCATCAAA
This sequence comes from Gerris lacustris, assembly GCA_951217055.1. Lineage (NCBI taxonomy): Eukaryota > Metazoa > Arthropoda > Insecta > Hemiptera > Gerridae > Gerris > Gerris lacustris. The sequence goes on from OX578284.1 coordinate 38,579,546, forward strand.
TTACTTTATACATTTAAAATTAAAGTTAATAATAATTTCTTTTTTTTAACAACCACTATAAACAGCTACTGTACTGCGATCATTGTGGAATTATTATTATATTATGATTATGTGAACTCACTGTGAATATATTCCACAATTCTATCTGCAATATTAATTCAATAGTTTTTGGACTTTTTCACCAACCTTACACGAATCCACAAAAACTCATTTAAATGAAAAGAAAAGTTAAATTAAGACTTACATGACTTTGTTCTGGTTATTTGAAGTACTTTTCCTAAAGCTAGATCCTTTAAATGTTGCAGAAGCAGCTCTGGAATGTCTTATTATCATCATGGCTGTTCCAAGGAATATACAGAAATTAAGGAAGATCATACCACCATAAGGACCATAGAAATACAACCAGCGCACTCTCTTATTATCTGGGCAAACATTAAAACAAAAACAATCAGCTCACTTAAGTCAGCAGATTAAATACTTTATAGCTAAATTTATTATTTTCAAATTTATTAACCCCCTTTTTTAAAAGCTAACAAAATTGTTTTGATTTCTTAAATGTATGTTTTTGTGGATGTGAAAGAGAAATAAATGGACGCAGAAGTTTGAAACTTATAAGGGACAACAATGGGCTAATTAGGACCTACCATCCAAATTTCATTAATATCAGACGAGTAGTTTTTAAGATATGTTAGTTAGCTAAAATTTTAAAATTAATATTTTTAAAAAATCTCTAAAAGGCTTTAGCAAGTCTACTAAAATCATTAAAAAAGACAAATATCATTTTTTTTTTTCAACTTGCAGCATATCTTAAGTTCCTGGCATTTAATAAGGCATGCTTACCAAGTTTCATTCAAATTATAAAGAATAATAGGTGTTGCTGATTTTATGACCAAATGACCAGAAATGGCTATATTGTTTGGTCTTCAAAGCTTTCATAAAAACTAATCATCAGGACTACCTTATTTATTATAATAAATTAAATGTTTAAAAGTTATTTATTATATGTCGAAATACCTTTTTAGCTTTTGAGCTCACTGAAAGTAATAGTCCCGGAGATGATGTTGCACAAAAGTCATTAGACACTAACTAACATCAAGCAAGAATTTTGTTAACGAGATAATTTTTTGTTATTCTCCAAGGATATGTGTGGTCGGCAAAATTTTTCTGCAGGATATAGCTTGCCTATAAGCTGTTAAAATAGACCGGGGGAGAGCCATGTCCTGCCCATTAAAGCGGTCAAAGCGATTTTCAGGATCATGAAAAATCCCCTTGTCCGCCATAATGGGTGGGGCATGGCCGCTCTCCACCCTTCACCGGTCTTATGGGCCAGGTGTCCCTCGGACGTACTTTGCCAACCACATATTTTTGAAGGACACTAAAACATTATCCCATACACAAAACCATCTCCTAGACAAAACTCCTGGACTATATAACGAAAGCATCGTTCTGAAGAATGATCAGAACCACATTTTTTTTTGTCTCTCATTTCTAAAATTTTAAGACAGAAATACGTTTTTACATCAGAGACATTTTTGGTCTCGTGTCTGTTTCTTGGTCTGTCATTCGTTTAACATTGTTGCGAACCAACATATCTAAAAACTACTCGTCCAATTTTAATGAAAGTCATTGTAATGAATTTTTGGTCCAGCAAAAGTTTTCTTTCACATACTTTGCGCCTTTAAAACATCTTTAAAATATCTTTAAAATTCATCAGATTTTTACGAAATTAGGATGGTTTGTCCAATGCAGCCCAAAGATGGTCTCATATTAATTTCAACCCCATGCACTCATTAAATATTGATAGTATTATTTTAATTGAAGGCGGTTGGTTTGATTTTTGCAACATAACTATTTCTTTTAAATTAAATATCTAAATAATAAATAATATGTTAAATATTTAGGGTAACATTATATTAACAATTGGCAATATGAAAAATGTAATAATAATTATGTAGTTCATAAAATGAAATATGCTTTAAAATATCTAATAAATTCGATCTACTTATTATTAATGTTGTAAAAGCAGTGGCGATCCTGGATTGAAAGTTCTGGGGGGTGCTAAAGCCCCCCATGTTTTGCGGGTGTAGTATACATTTTAATATAACAGGAAGAACTCATTTGTATGTTATATGTTGTTGCAGTCCTTCCCCGAGACAATTCTATGCAATTTTTTCGTGAGGCTAAACAATTAAATTCATTCAAGAATGTTATAATTGCCATTGGGGAAGTTCTATTGTAAATATAGTTGGAGGCTTATTTAAACAGTCTCCTATGATACTTACCATATCATCACAGAAGAAAGTATTGGTCTTTAAATAATAATAATTTTAACATGAGGATAACAAAAGGATTGGTTTAAAAACTGTATAGGTTTTAAAAATGTATAAATTGTCAGAGACAATATAATATTTATAGATAACAAAAATGTTAAAATTAACATGGACGTCGACAGCAGTGCATTATTGGAAGGAACATTTATAAAATATGACCTCTCAAAACAGCGTTTTTATGCTTCTTTGAGGTGAAATTTGATTTTAATTCTTTTTCATAAAATAAATTAAACTATTTTTAAAAGAATTTTAAGTTTTAAATTAAATCAAATTATAATTATAATTAAAAATGGGAAATAGACAGAGAAAAATAGACCCTATTTTTTAATGGCCACACTGCAGCTTTATGTAAACATCCAACATCCATATTATAGTTAAAGTCATTCTAGATTAGACTAGCTACTTTTCTTGATTTATCCTTCTTACTTCTTTTCTTTTAAGCAGAAGAATATATCTTTAATACTTTTAGTAAAATGTAAATAAATATTTTATATTGCGTGCATTATTCATTCAGTAGTTTATGTATGTTATGAACGTGTGTTTTGTATTTTGTTGTTATAGCTTCGTTATTCACAATTGTTATTATTTCCAAGCTTCATATTTGATTTCTTTATCAACATTAATTTTAGTTAATACTTATATTATCTTATTAATATGACACATAGTAATTAACTATGTTATATTAATAAAGATAGTATTTTAGCAGATTCATTTTTCTGCCGCCTGTAGATAAAATATTGTATGCAACAGCAACAAGGCAGCAAAGGAAACATTTCTGCCTCGTTTATTCATAGCCTGTCCTCGCCATCGGTTCGGAGGCTAATCAGTACTTCGGATACTACTTCGGAGGCTAACAATAATAATAATTAAAAAATAACAACATTTCTATTTCTTAAAAAAATTTAAAGGTGACTAATTTTCTTTCTGGGGGCTAATTTTCTTCCAGGAGGGGCTAATTTTCTCCCAGGGGGGCTATAGCCCCCCTGCCCCCCCCCCCCCCCCCCCCCCCCTAGGATCGCCACTGTGTAAAAGATAAATTATTTAAGATAAGTCTTTATGTTGGTTCATAATAATTAAAGAGGACTAGATAGTAATTACAATGCAATTTACAAATTATTGTTCCACGTAATAAGCCTTCTTTATTATCTTGTTAAACGAAATATGTATAAGTAATAGGTAAAGTAAAGGGAGTTAAAAGAGTGCGTGTTTAAAGTTGTAGAGGAGCAAGTTTAGGGGTAGAGGTAGACTGTAGAGCTGACCCGACGGCGACTTTTTTGTTGTCCGAACGTCCAGTCCTGGCAACCTATTATGTACTTTATTTATGTATGAATATTGGTTGTATATGTACCCTCAAATACTTGATATGTGGTAATGGATGCTTCAGGGTATAGAAAAAATGGAAGTGTTTACTTCACTTACGTGTTCAGCAATGTTTCGGCCTGGCCGGCCATTTTCAACCCTAGACCAGCACAGAATTTATTTGATTAAAATCGTGTCTCACTACAAAAATAAATTACATTCACACTTGGAGGACAATAATATGTATTAGAAGAATTAGATTAGTAATTTTACACTTTAGATAGTGTTGTCATAAGTCATAATGTAGTTGAAACAAATTGTGTTGTGTGTTTGTAGGTACATATACATAAGTATTGGAGGGTACATAATATGCAGCCTATATATACTATATTCATACATTAATCTACTGCTACTGGACGATCCGAGACACCAGTTAAATCAACTATCAGTTCTTGAACAACATAGAAGAAATAAACTACAACATAAACACCGAAGAAGGAGTCTTAAGAAGTTTTTTGAGAACGAAGGCGTAAAATCCATTATTTGGGAAATCAAACGCAATGTTATTAAACAATGTAAAACGACAGCCAGACCAGAAAATCTTTTGTATCTCTGTTTAGATGTGTAGAAAGTGATTCTTTACGTAGTTGTATTCATTACGCATGCGCATTTCATAATTCCTCTTTTTTTCCGCCCTAGTGCGGTAAAAAAGAAGAATTCTTCACCATAACGCACGATTAGCGAGTTTGTTTACATTTAACAAAACTAATTTGCTGTTGGTTTAATTAAAGTAACTGTTTATATAGAGTTTTTAGTGAAAATGATTGATTTATGTCATTATGACGAAAATGGGGAGAATAATACGCTTCTCGAAATAATTAATTCGGCACAAAGTACAACTAATGAATTAATGCCATCTTAATCAAAAGAGAAATACGAACTTACGTACAGGAAGTTTATTAATTTGTTTTCTGTATTTATTATTAAAATTAGCAATCGTAGATAAAGTACGGTACGCAACTCGTGAGAAAACTGCATTTTGCTTTGCTTGTGTAGTTTTACTACCCTCGCTGTCGCTCGGGTGCAAACTCCACACTCGCAAGCAAAATGCAATTTTCCTCGCACTAAACGCGTAATGTACTATTCCATTACCATATTATATACTTTACCGATGTTATACTTTTACAACTCATCATTGTCTTATTTATTTAATTGTTTCCCCTCTTTTTTTTTTAAATCGCTTAATTTCTTTTTTTTATACCAACAACAACAATTTAGCAATTTTTAATGTGGGTAGGCGGTTAAAAATGAAATAAATTTCATTAATATTGGACGAGTACTTTTGATCACATAGGTGATTTTTTAAAAATATTTTCATCCGCTTATAAGAAGGTAATATACATTTGTTTCCACATTTTTAGGACTAGATTATGTGATGGCTCGTGGGGGATTTTTTGGTATATTTCGACATATAAAACTATTGGTTGTTATAACACAATACTTATGAAATGTAATATACATTTTTAATCTACCCTTCAGTAGCTTGCATTTAATACCCCAACTGAGACCCACTCAAAAATGTAAAAAAATTAAAATGTTTGAGATTATCACATTTGTGCGAATTGTGAATGCAAATATTAATTGTCTTAACTTAAATTTTTAAATTTCAGCTCTCTAGTTTGAACAGATCGGGGGATGTGAGCCAAAGTGTGGCGGAGAGACAGATACATCACCCTCGGCATAAGGAAATTATAGGAATTTTGGTGATAAGGATTTATTTATGAGTAAGTCTAAATACATATCGTGGTAGAAAGTAGAAACATCTTATTTTTCTTTTACAGTTACCTTATCAGTGCTATAAACTTACCCTTGATTTTAGGGAAGAAACAAGATCTGTCTAGATTAGGCTTCCACTTATTACCCTGCTTTAAGATCGATGAATACTGAAGCGTTATAGTTGTTAAAGTAATCACAGCTGGTATTCCGTAAGCGTAGAGGCAGTATATTCCTAACTTAGCATTATCTCCTATCTTCGAGCCAAGTAATGGTTTTATCTTCCTGATAACAGAAACCATAAAGAATAATGTTATTGAGAATAAGACTTGATTATCACCTGATGTTATATATTAATTTGGCAGAAGCTAGAACCATTTAGCTCAGCCATAGATATTGAACCTATACTCTAGTTATTATTTTCGTGTTAAAGGTAAAATACCATATTCAGCCATGTTGTTTACACGCCCATACATCCGACGACGTTTCAATTTTAAAAGTTTTTCAAACCTGAAACTTGGTTTTACAACCGAACCCGATTTTAAACCCGATTATAAGAAATATACAACAAGCCCAAAGATAAATATATTATTTACTCTGCAAAAAGCTTAGAAGAGGTAGAGCAGCACTATCCATCAAGAGGTGGCAGAGGGCAGAAGGACCGCCGCTGGCCACTGCTCCGCGTGAGGCCATCAAAAAGTGGAACAAATAGGGTAAACAAACCCAACTTTCATTTTAGTGACTTCTCAATCAATCACCTTTCCTCAAAGCCAGTATACACAGAGACACTTTTGTTGCTAGAGTTGGTGTCTAGATCGAGTGTCACAGAGGAGACACCTTTTATAGCGGGTGCTAGGCTACCCCCTCTTCTCATAAAAAAGTTTTGTTCGATTTATTGGACCGATTTTTTTATTATGCTTTTTAAATATCTAATAACAAAATATAGAAAAAAAACAGGAACTTGAACTATATTTTTTTAATTTAAATCAAATTATAATTATTATTTACTACGGGAAACAGACAGTGAAAAATACACTCCCGCGCCGGGATTTGAACCACGGGTCTCCTGTATTTTTTATTTTTTTATTTTTTTTTTTAATTTTTATTATTTTTTTTTTTTAAATATTTTTTTAATCACATGAAAATTTGGGTGGTATGAAATTATCACAAGTTTGAAATTTTTAAAGGTAACAGAAAATTGAATTATCTTTCAGCATTGTAATATAGCCCTGTCAGATTAGACCCCCAAAAAGAGACTGAGCGAAAAAAAATATCGGAAATCTGAAACTTGGCACAGTTGTTTGTTAGTGTCTATAATAGGCAACATGTTAAAAGTCCCCAAGGTTGGTAAACCTGTTTAAAAGTTAACTTTCACGTATTTTCGCGAATATATCAAAACTATCGGACCTAGCGAAAAATTAATTAAATTAAAGTAGACTAAAATAAATTAAAAGGCACTATTTATTATTTGTAGTATTAATAATTTTGAAGATAAAAGGCAGACAAAATAATGATTTTTTAAAAATTAGTATCATGACTTCTGTAGAACAGTTGGATCTTACCTCCTTGGTGCTTGCTAAGAAAGTCTTTTTAGTTTCAAAACTCCTTCATTTTTTTCGCTAGATACATCTAATGTAAATGGGCTAATAATAATGTTTGCTATTAATGCCAAAGTTGACAAAAAAAAAGAAAGAAGGGCACAGCTTGTTAACACCTAACTCCTGCTTGAACACTGTTCAGTTCTAGGTTCTTTCGAAATATGTACACATTGTTTACCTGAAAGCTAGTAGAATATCAAGACACATGACAGTCTGAAGTGTAAAGCAGGTTAACCATGTAAACTGTACAGTAAAACCTGAAAATAGATTATAACAATACTTATTACATAAGATATATATATAGAGTAATCGCCTCCATCATGTTGCCATCCTTAAGAGCAAATTTTAACTTAAAATGGTTGTAATTACTGCATTATCTTACATTCTGTTTCGTAGAAAATGTCAAACTGTTCTCTTGGGACATATCCACCAAAATATTTTTAAGATGAAAGCATACATTTATTTTATTTGGAGAAAAAGGAAGAATATAGGAAATTGATTGCTATTACTAAATTTAAGGTATAGGTACAATTGATAATTTGAGTTTTTGCAAGTGAAATAGTAATGATTTTTTTTTTTCGCTGTAAGAACAGCGTTTATTTGAAAAACACTAAACATTTCTGTTTAAGACGTTTTGGACTAAATCCAGAATTTGTAAAATTAAGTTTTGAAAAAACATAGTTCCAGAACTTGTTTCTAAACAATCTTTTAGAACTTGATTCTAAACATTGTTTCAGATCTTGTTTCTAAGAATTGTTTCTAAACATCGTTCCAGAACTTATATTATTTCTAAACATTGTTCCAGAACTTGATTCTAAACATCTTTTGTTCTTTACCGTTTTCTACGGGACACAAGAAACATGTTTATAAACCTTAATTCTAAACACATTTAAAAGTAGGAATATTTATTTGTGAAACATTGTTTCATAACATTTACTATTCTTAACTTATTCTTAACAACGCTACCATTTACTATTGTCAATATTAGTTTTGCTTAATTTTATTAATAGGTTATTTATATATTTATTATTTTATATTTAGAAAGAAAGTCAAATTAAGTAAATTAATTTAGATATCTATTTAGATATTTTATCTAACTGAAGACCAACAAATCAAAACAAATATTAATTTTTATTGGAATTAATGCGGCTGCCTTAAGCCTTGTCCACACTAGTAGACATGTTGCGCGATTTTGGTCTCAGAGACCAGAGACATGTCTAGCGATTTGTCTATAGACATCGGCTGAGACAAACGGCGTCTACGGTCTCGTTGCTAGACCAAAATCGCATGTCTATGGTTTTCCATTCTAAATGGTAGACATGGTGCAACGGCAACGTTAGGCATGTTGCGCAACGTGTCAACAAGTGTGGACGCTAGACCTAGACCATAGACGGTCTCAGAAGATGTCTATAGACACGTTGCGAGACATTTCTGTAGACGGTCTATGAGACCGTCTACAGAAATGTCTCGCAACGTGTCTACTGGTGTGGACAAGACTTTAGCTTAGTGATGGCAAATCATTTCGAGGTGAGTCGTCATCGTTGTCGGGACATTACTTGATTATATGAATGTTTGCTTATTTATATTTATTGCTTAATTTTATAGAATTGTTTTTAAAAGTTAAAAATGGTTGAATATTTTTTGCCTCATCCTTATGCCCTACAAAGTAGAGGGGATATTAAAGTGCCGAACAAACAGACAAAAGTCATCTGTCGTCGAAATCCTTAAAGAGCTTTACTTAACCCTCTTCCAGTCATCCAATCAAGCTGAAACTTGGCACATAGACTGTACCAATTAATGAATTAAAACTCAATTAAATAAAAATCTATATATATAAAAGTCAACATATGTGTGTGTGTGTGTGTGTGTTTGTTCTTTATACAAATCTACAGTTTTAGCCCGATTTTGATGAAAATTTACACACTTGACCTTCAAAGCAAGGAAAAAATCAAGGTCTACATGAATTTTCGAAATTAAAATTTTGGTACACAGGGGTACGGGGTACAAGTAATGAATACGGGGTCAAAGTAATGAATACCCTTCGTGATGCATATCGTTAAGAAGCTCTTTAAGAGTACAGTAATTGTTGTTATGTGTAGTTTTGTCATATTTTCATTTAGGAGGGGGGTAAAATGGAAAATATAACTATATCTATTTATAAAAAGAAGAGTATCTATATGAGAGAATGTCTTTTATACAAATCTACAGTTTTATCTCAATTTGATGCATTTTTACACTCTTTTTCTTCCAAACAAGGTGAAGGTCACTGCCTACATGATTTTCCGAAATTAAAATTTTAGTATATAGAGGTACGGGGTACAAATGTCAAAGTAATGGATACCCTTCATGATGCATATCGTTGGAAAGCTCTTTAAGAGTAAATTAATTGTTGTTAAGTACGTTTTTGTAATATTTTCATTTAGGAGGGGGGTAAAATGGAAATGTATATCTATATCTATAAAAGTCAACGTATGTGTGAATGTGTTTATGTTCTTAATACAAATCAACAGTTTTAATTCGATCTCGATGAAAATTTGCTCACTTGACCTTCAAAGCAAGGGGAAAATCAAGGTCTACATGAATTTTCGAAATTTAAATTTTGGTACAAAGGTGTACGGTGTAAAAATGTCAAAGTAATGGATTCCCTTCATATCATGCATATCGTTGAAAAGCACTTTAAGAGAAAAGTAATTGTTGTTATGTACAAGTTTATTTAGGAGGGGGTAAAATGGAAATTTATAGCTATATATATAAAAATCAACGCATGTGGGTGTATGTTCTTTATACAAATCTACAGTTTTAGTTCGATGTCGATAAAAATTTGCCCACTTGAACTTCTAAGCAAGGGGAAAATGACAGCCTACATGAATTTTAGAAATTTAAATTTGGTACACAGGGGGTATGGTACAAGTAATGAATACGGGGTCAATGTAATGAATACCATCGATGATGCAAAAGCTCTTTAAGAGTAGAGTAATAGTTTTTATGTATTGTTTTGTCATATTTTACTTTAAGGGGGGGGGGATTTAGGATCTTTAAAATTAGCTTATCAAAGAGGAGGGGGTATAGAAATAGGTGGGAGGGATAGAATCTAGATATTCTTGCATAGTAAAATAATTTATATGTTTCATTATGGTTGTTTATAAACTTATCTAATTATAATAACACTCCGTAGTGAAGCACGGGTACCCAGCTAGTAATAAATAAAAAAAACTTTTTTAAAAAAAAATAAATAATGAATACTAATATTTACCCTCACACTACCAAAATGAAATAAATATCAAGTATTTATGGTAAAAACTTTGTTTTTATTGGCTAGTAATATTTTACCTTTAATACATCGGGGTAGCGTTGAATATTTTGGCCCATACCGCGAATATTTTTTAATATTAAATATTTTGAATATACCGCGGCCCCTGGCTACGGCCCTGATGTTATAAATGTAGGGTTCATATTATTATACAATACACTCGGAATTTATGCATATAATCAACCAATAACTTTGTATAAATATTTTTACTTACCTATTGGTCTACAAAATACTCCAAGACGTTCATCAGACAGTACTATAATACTAAACAATGAGTAACTGATAAACAATGATATCAGATATAAAAAAATACATTTCCCGTAAACAATTTTTCTTAACTCTGGTAGAATTATATAAACGATTATTGTAAAGAATATAAATACAATTGAAACACTATACGCGATACCGCTGGCTGTAATATAATTTTTTTCTTCTTCACTAACTGCGTATAGTATGTCAATCTGCTCCTTACTTATCCACGGAGTGAAACAAATTAAATATTCATTGATTTCTTCAGATCGGTTTTGTGTATAAATCGAACAGAAACATTCTTCGTAATTTAGTTCTAAATCTAAATCAAAATTATCCATAAATTCTCTAATAAACTCATTAGATTCTGAACTATTGTCAACGGTATAATTCATTTTATTCATTTCCTGTTCTATAAAATGTTTACGCATAAGAGGTACATCTCTATTGTACGGCCATTCTTTAGTTGCGATATTTTCGAATATAGTTTTCACTTGTTCATTACTGCCAATAATGGATTTACTTAAATTGCGATTGAAAGAGGAACCGTACAATGTTCCCATGTGTGGTACAGCAGTACCGCTTCGGAACAAGTAAATCCCTACTACAATTTCAGTTTCATTAATTCGTCCGTATAGCGACGATGTTTCGTTCAATGTTCCATTCAATTTGAATTTAACTGATAGTAAATGCATTTCCGGAATATAACATTCATGAACAGACTTATTATTATAATTATTGACCGATGGACTTATAGAAGTTGAATTTATTAAAGATGACACATCACTCTTGTTGTCTAAATTTCTATCCATGATTTCTGGGTTAAAATTTTCATTTGACATCAATTGCAGATTTTGATGCGTTGTTAAATTATTTCCTGGCTCCACAATTATGTTTTTACGATTTGTTTCGTTGTTTCCTTCTATATTATCGTTTTGTAATTCTACTTCTTTGTTTATTGGAATATGTTCTGGAGACAAAACAATTGATTTATTACCTGGCGTATGATCAATCGATGTTTTTGTCAAGTTAGTAATGTTTTCAAATTCTCGTCTTTCGCTTTCTGGAATATTTTCAAGATTTTTATTAGGTTTGTTTTCATTTATAACCTTTGCATCTTTTTCCGGCTCAATAATTTTAGTTCCATTATCAATATTTGTGAAATCGCTATTAATATTTCTTTTTACTCTCTTTGAAATTTGTTCTTTATTTGTTTTATGTATATTTTCTGGCACTGCGACGAATCTTTCTAGGTTACTGGCTGTTGTATTTAATTTGAGCGGTTTTGATATATTTTCTGACATAAATATAAATTTTCCATTCACCTTAATAACATTTTTCACAATTTTTCCTGGCCTAATTTTAACAAATCCGTTCGAATTTAAAGTTCCTGTCTTTACGTCTACTTTTATATCATCCTTAATAAAGTCAGTAGTTGTATTTTCAGATTTATTAATTATTGTTGAATCTGTATTAATATTTTTCTTTATTTCCTTTGTATTCTTTTCTGTCTTACTATTTTTTAACACGTTTTCTGGCTTTGCATTAATCGAATTTTCTTTTATATATTTCTTTGATGGGATTTCAAGCATTTTTTTAATTTTTAATTTTAATAACATCTTTTCACATTCATGCATGTTTGTTGTATTTTCTTTTGCAATTCTTTGTTTAACATCAACTAACACAAGTCTTGCAGGTGTTTTACTACTTATTTTTAATTTATCTAACTTAAAGTTCTCGAACGAATCTTTACTGTTATCTATTCTGTTATCACTAATATTGCTAAGCACTGACACATTGTTTTCTAGCTTAATTGAACTATTCAACACGAATATTTCACTTTCACTATTTAAATTATATTGTGCTTCATTTAGAGAAAAAATAAAATTGACAATACACAACTCAGTAACAATCTGAAAACAAATTCTAAGACTGATCATTTTTATGTGTATCAATAAATTTTGTAGATAAATTTATAAAAGAACTTTAATAATTTGATGATTTTCTCAAATTCACTAAGGAAATACAAATACACTCGGTTCAAAGTTGTTGAAGAGACTAACAGTATTATCCGTTCCTTATGGTGACCCTGTGGCCCCTCACGACAAGTCATTATTTAAATTAAGCTCCAGCACAGCAAAACTTGATTCTTCATCTTTGGAATTCAATACATGTTTCTTTTTTCTTTTCTTTTTTTTTTTTTTTAACAATTTTACTATCTTCGCAAAATAACCCTGCATCACGATTAGCACTCAGCCGATACAAAGCGTCTAAAGTTAAATTATATGTTATTCCAAATAATAAAATAAGGAAATAAACAATAATATGAATTCATAATATATATATATATATATATATATATATATATATATATATATATATATATATATATATATATATATAGAAACGGATGATATTGGCTATGTTTATTATATAACTTATTTTACAATCATTACTTTTTTTGTTCCTCATTTAATATTTTACAATACAATAATTTTAAGGCTTTATTATAGTACCTGCAACTTTTATTAAAACCGTAGAATTTCATTAGTCATAAAACTAAAACATAAAGATCTGCAAAGTATACAAAGTTAGTCCTACTCCAGCTTACATCTATAGTCCTACATGTATTTGACTGTACCGATTCTATTTAATTACAGAACTGCTTCTGTAACTATTCAACGGATCCTCGCTCAGGATCAGACAGCTGGATTCAGTGGCGTACTCAGAGGGGGGGGGGGGGGGGGGGCGGCAATAATAATTAACACAATAAAACCTAAAGATCAATAATTAGTTGCGCACTGTCCTATGATCCAGTGGTGGGGGGGCATAGGGGTCATGCCCCCCCCCCCGCGAATTTTTACATTACAAGATTTTTTAATTGTCACTCGACAATTTAGTAGTTTTATGTTTAGCGTCCATTATTTACCTCGACTTTCCAAAAAAAAAGAATTACAAGCAACATCAGAGACATACCGCGGTCAAGAAAATTGCAGATAAGAAACTGTGCACCGAGTGTCACCTGTCGGAAAAATAAAACGGTGAGTGACGGAAAGGGCAAGTGAAGTTTGTTAGGTTTCTTTCAAAGTCTCTACGTTGAGGACTAGGAAAATCTGAAGTCTCCGACAAACCTATTATTTTAAGTAATTTCTGTGATAGAAACTTGTTCCAAATTATCAAGTCCGAGCTGAAATTCTCGCTACTCTAACAGTAAGCAACGCTTGCTTGATATTGAAAAAGTTTATGACCGATTCGGAAAAGGAAAAAAGTGGGGAAAAAATGAATGTTGCAAAATAATGTTATTTAAAAAATGTTCATATTATTATGTGGTATTCCATACTCCCCCCCCCCCCCCGTATGGTCCCCTCTGAAGCCGCCCTTGCTATGATCACCCAATACCAACCTCATTTAATCTAATAATCCACAATTAGTAGCCACATTCAATTAAATGGTCCTAAGGGTCCTAACTTGCAGCCATACCTAATGTTCCTCTCATAAGAGCTCAATCTCAAGATTCCCCTTTGTCTTATCACCTATCAGTAAGAGACTTGTTTTCAATACTTCGCGTCAGAGAGGTTACGTAAGGTGACGAAGGTTACTGTGACGTCAGGCACCCACCACGATTTTTTTCAGGTTATCTTTTGCTGGCTCATAACAAACAATTGTTTACTAGTGTTCTGTGAGCATTCTATAGTTTTTTCCTCTTTTTATTCTATTAAAAGCTTTCTTAAGTGTTTTCAACCTAATCATATATCAGTCACATCATTAATAAGTTATAAGCCAATCAATTTACACATTAATAGATGATAGAACTAAGATTCTTACAAATATGATATAAAAGACAACTTACCTACAGATATCACGCCACAAAGAAAATTTATTTTTATTCTTGGGAAAGCGGTAAAAGTGAAGTGTTTATCTTTTAAGGCCCTATGGTTGCACCCAAATGCAAAGCAATGAGACATTTTTAATTCTTAAATTAATAAAATTGATTAAAAAATAATAATAAAACAAAATAGCACTGATAAAACCCATTCGTATATTGTTTGTTATGAGCCAGCGCAGTTAAGCTAACCTAACATGACAATTTTTAGGGTCCGTAGGCAAAACCAAGGACCCTTATATTTTCCTGCGTGTGTCTGTCCGTCCGTCCTCTCGCCTGCTCTCACGGCTACACATTTCGTCCGATCACTTTGAAATTTGGCATGTATGTGTCTTGTACCTGCCCACATATTTTAAAAATATAGCGACTTAAAAAAAATTAGGGTAAAAAAACTTAAGGGTTAAATTTTTTTTATTTTTTTTCGACACCGTGAGGGGTATCATATGAAAGGGTACGTCGAGCTGATTACAAAAAAATATACTTCTTTGGTTATAACTTTGATAGGGCGAGCATACGCAAGTTTGAAGTGAGTGTGAAACGTGTCCCCCCCCCTTCTATCTCGCTTATGTGAAGTGCAAAAAATCTGAAAAAATTCCTGAACATTCTTCGACCAAAAGTAAAGATACCACTTTTTGGAAATTTCGAAAAAAATATTATTTTATTTTTTATTGACAAAATACGTTTTTTATAACTTTGGTCTTTTCGGTGTATTTATATGGTTGTAGTCCGTTCTGTGGCAAAAAAATACTTTATCAGAAGTTTGTTTATGTGTTTTGGGAATATCAGACCCATAGGATAGCTCAAAGTAAGCTTTTTAGCATTTTAAAAAACACCATCAATTGGGTACTACTTAAACTGTACAGTGTGGCCTACGGACCCTCGCAGTGTGCTGACTAGCACACACTTGACCTGTTTATTTTTTTTACGTAAGTGACGTCACACTTCCCCGATGTATTATAGTTATGAAGACGACATCGCATCACCTAAAGTTAAGTCATGATTGGAAGTCGAGAGGGAGTGGACTCATTCTGATCAACAAATGAGAATAATTTGACCTTATTCCTCCAAGTATCCAACTTGTTTTGGGGACTTTTTAGAACATGTTCTTTTCAGATTATAACGAAGAACAACATGGGACCGATCAAGAGTGTCGAATATCTGCCAGAATAAGTTGTCAGGAGGACTTTTAGAATTATATTAACTCGGTTATCCAATTTGTTCCCATGACGAAGAAGAAGGTAAAATTAATTAAGAATTGAGGTATAAGCATCAATAAATATTATTATATAAAGGAATATAAGAACTTTAACCCTAGAACGACAACTGGGGTCCCACAGACCCCATGCAAACTATAATTGAGTTTTTGTTTGTTTTATTTGTATTTCTCTAAACCTAGACTCAGACTCCCTTCTAATTTACCTTTAAACCTTTATACTGATAACCTTGTGTGTATACTGATAACGATACACGATACCTATGTTATTAGTATTAGTTTTGTTTACAGTATTCATTAGAATTAGAGTTGGGGTCCCATAGTTCCCCTGTGTGCCATTTACGTAATTGTTTCATATACCACTGTTAATTTTCTTCTTTTTTTTTTATTGTATTAATAACTTATTTGATATTTTTTGTTTGGCTTCTGAAATGTTTAAGACTGTCAAAAGTTCCAAGATAAAACTTTTTATTACTATTAGTAGACATAGGGTTGGTGGGGGTAAAGACTCGCGAGGGACAAAGACTCGCATGGCCATGTTTTCAATCTAAAACGTAGTTTGGGAGATTAACAAGATCTCTCAGTTCCTCGGATACTGATTCCAATTGAACGCCAAATCGTCTTCATCGAAATGTATTTTTTTATTCTACTTTTTCTGGTCATTAGTATTTTTCTGTCATTAAAGAAGACTGTATTATTTACACCTACCAGAAGATTTTTTTTTTTCGAGTTCTTTTCTTCACTTCTTTAGTGAAAGTCTTTACATATTAAATAAATTAAGCTGTTATTATTGTTTGATAATTTTTGCTCAGTGGGGTAACAACTCGCACCAAAATTTCAATTAGTCATAGTTTTTGCCAGTTCAATCATTCAGTTTTTACCCCACTCTGTGGGGAAAATACTCTCATTTTAAAGGTTTTGGAAAATTTTATTTGCCAGCAGGTTAATCATCCGACCATGTCCACTTTTTTGGTTACATAACTAAGAAGCCAAACAACAAGTTGCAAGCTTTGCCGCATTACAATTGGCCCATCATCAATCGCAATATTCCGAAAACCCATAATTGCGAGTTTTTACCCCCACATACCCTATATAACTTCTGTTAAGTTGAAGGTTTAGTGGATCTGAGTAAAGATTTAAGGCAAAAAATGCTCAACTTGGACAGAATATATAAGAAAAGCTATAATCTGTTTTTTAATTTTTGTTTCTGTTTCCTCTAAAAAAAAAAACTCCTAATATGTATATGAAAAAAATATTAACCCAATCTAATAATAACCAAATGTTATATGATTTTTTTTTAAATACAAATTTTTCTAAAAAAATGTTGATGAAAATATATATATGTATACTATTTAATTTTAAAATCCTTATTTGTTTTGGTCAAAATTAAATGGTATCGTTAGAATGACATATTATGTTTAAAAAAATATATAAATAATTAAAAAAGGAAAACGTTTATTAATTAATTGGGGTCTCGCTGACCCCTGTGTGTTGTTCTAGGGTTAATATTTTCTCTATTTTGTGAATACACTCGGCTCTAAGTTGTTGAAGAGATTAAAAAAAATCTTATGGTGACCCTGTGACCCCTCATAACTCAATATTTAAATTAAGCTCCGGCACCATCTTTTAAAGCAAAACTTGATTCTTCATTTTAGCATTCATGACATGCATCTCCTTTTTTCTTTTGTTTTCAGCAATTTTACTATCCTCTGTATAAATCATACATCACGATTCTCATCAGTCAAGACAGACCTGTCACAGTTAAATTATTTGTAATCGCAAATAATAATAATATTTAATAAGGATCTAAAAAACAAAAATGTACAAATACAAAAACCTATAAACGTTCTTCCTCATTCAATATTTTACTATGCAATAAATATTAATGTTAAAAACAGTAGAATAAGAACTTGGAATTCTCCTTCCACATTATTTACTTTAGTATGACGTTTAGTATTTTATGTTTTAACGTTATAATAGTTATACATAATAATATATATGTACTGTTTCCTACTCGAAACCCATGTTAGAGAACAAGTGATAACAAAATTTGCATCTTTATTATGTTACATTTTTTTTATTTAAACCTTTTTTTTAATCCTTTTAATATTTAAGGAATTAAAAGCAAAATATGTTAAATTAGCCAGCATTTTCAAATATGGCGGCTGTAGTAGAACTTCAATTTTAGAGTATTTTTTTATTATATTCACTAGAAAGGTAAACAAAATTTGCGTTATATTAGTTGCTTGTACTAATTTCTTTCGAGGCTAAAACCTATACCAAACAACATCCCTGTTGTTTGTTTGTTCTACCTCTATTCTCTGTCCCTCACAATCTCAACATTTTCTTTTCCAAGTCAATCTACACGTTTAAATTTTAAAACGTTTTCTGACTTACTTAGTCTTATTTGTTTCTATAACAAGCCGCTAGATCACGTGATCGTTAACTAGCTTGTAAAAGTAGCCCGGTCTTTAACTATTGTTTCTACTAGCTGGGTAAATGGCTAGTTTACGAGCCACGAGCCCTAGCCGCTGAGTAAGTAGATAGTGGAAACGCCTCACTATCTACTAACTCGCTTACTCGGCTAATGGTAACATGCAACAAGAGTGGAATACCGGGCTACTTTACAAGCAAGTTGGTGATGAGGTGATCAACTAGCGGCTTGGCCCCGTGGCACCTCCACCTTAACCCTCACAAATCGTTACTTCTTCACTGAGTGCGTTGCTCTCTTTCATTGATTTATGTTTATTGTTTTTGAAGTGCATTTCTAGTGTATCTTTTTTTAAATGGTAGTCTCAAAGTGGAATGAGGATATCTTTACTTATTTGGAATTATACGAAGGACATGAAATTTTGTATATTATAAGACAATGATTGTAATAATACAATTAAAAGGGAAAGGGATAGTGCGATGTCAAAATTGATTGCGAAGACAGGGGTGAAAGGAATTGCCAGTGGTAAGGTATCACAATGTAACCTCAAGTTTCAGTCTTGCAGGAATGGCTGATATAATAATATAGTATATATTGGTATAGTCTTAGTCCATTGTTTGCCATTGCTAATGTTTAGCATGTAAATGTTTCAAAAGCTTTAGTTTTTTAGTTATGGCTCTTTATTAATTTATTTTGCTACTAACCTGCAATACGCAGGAACATCCCCGCTATAGTATAGTCAAATCTACTTAAAATATATCTAATATCATTTCATTAGCATCGGTGGTTCAGTGGTAGAATGCTCGCCTGCCACGCGGGCGACCCGGGTTCGATTCCCGGCCGATGCATGTTGTATTTTAAATTTTATTTCTTAATGCTATTATATTTAATGATTTTGCAGGTTAAGAAGTTTCCGTTTACCGACTGAAAGAATAAATTAAAACCTTATATCTACATTTATTGTTTTATTAATGAAAATGACGACACAACCTTTGTTATGTCTTACGAGTTATTATAACAATAATATAGAACGATTTTCATTAAACATCTTGAAAAAACAAACTAGTAGTCAATAAAAATAAAAACATAAAGATAAAAACAAAACAAAACGATAAATTTATTTAATACCCCCTACACCTACACACTGGCCGACACGACTGCCCGACACGATCGTTAGCACCGACCGTCCTTGTCGGGGCCTTGCCTACACACACCCCGACCGAACGAGCCGATCAAATGAGCCGACTCGACTACTAGTCCAGTTTAGCAGCAATACTCGTGGTGCGTTGGTGCGTAGTTCTAAAAGTCACATCAAACGGAAATGAAGCTGAGGTGAAGGTACAAGTCGGTCAGTTAGACCCAACAACGCTACACACACACCGACCTAACAAAAAAAAGTGGTGGTCGGATGGTCCAGCCAACCCGACCGGCCGACCGTCGCGTCGGCCCCGACAGAATTCATGCCCCGACAGCGCTACACACCGGCCAACTGTCGGGCCCAACGCCTGTAGCCCCCACCGTCGGGCCCGACAGTTGGCCAGTGTGTAGGGGGTGTAAAAAAGGTTTTTTTTTTTAAGAAAAATGTTAAACAAGTTTATTATATTATTTTATACATATTTATCAATTTAACTCAAGGATTATTTAAGTTAACAAGAAATTAGAAACAACAATGTAACCAACATTTAAAACCATTAATTATTGTTTCATTTATTTTGCAGTGATTAATTATTGTTTTGCTTGCTCATCTTCAAATCTTGTAACCTGACCCTTATGTATGACACTTATAAAATAAATAACTAGGTCATATTTTGACACTATGACACCTATTAAATAACTAGAAACCTGAAACATTATATATTAATTGATGATGTATTACATATTGCTACCGTCGAAAAAATATGGTTTATTCTAAGAATATGGAAGAGACAATAGTATATGATATAAATTTTAAATGTATCGAGGTGATAAAAATAACTATGCATCGGCCGGGAATCGAACCCGGGTCGCCCGCGTGGCAGGCGAGCATTCTACCACTGAACCACCGATGCTGATGCCTTTAGAACGACTTTCTTTATGTTTATTAGAGACCTATAGTGACTAGGATTTGCCAGTTAAACAATATGAATAATATAGTTGTTGACAATCTTTGATCTTTGATTTCCATATTGTAAAAATATTGATCAAAATAAATAAATATATTCACTCCTTGAAATATATACTCTTGTAAAGATTGTTGCTTCCCTGGGACAAATAATATTAGGATTATGTACATTATCGCACAGGATTTGTGATTTTTTTTAGTTTTGGGGCGTTTTTTTTTTTTATTTGAACCCTAAAATTTTGACGCGTCAGACAGTGGGGTAGCTAGACCATTGGGGGCCCCCCCGCGAGAAAATTTTGGGGGCCCTCCTCGCCAAAAAAAAAAAAACCTCTTATGTTCAGGATTGGGGGCCCCCCCCTTGAAGTTGGTAAAAGGATAGTAATTCCTAATTCCAGATGGGGGCCCCCCCGCAATGCGGGCCCGCGCGGGCCCATAGTTACGCCACTGGCGTCAGACTAGAAAATCGGAAAAAGTTCTGCATCAGACAATATTAAAATGTTGATTTATAGGGTTCAAATAATGTATCTTGAGAAAATCAGCCAGTTATTAATTAATGATATTAATTAATTTTAATTAATAATAATGGATATTTATTAATATGAACTAATATTAATTAATTATTAATAACCAGCTGATTTTCTCAAGATACATTATTTGAACCCTATAAATCAATATTTTAATATTGTCTGACGCAGAACTTTTTCCGATTTTCAAGTCTGACGCGTCAAAATTTTTGGGTTCAAATAAAAAAAAACGCCCCAAAACTAAAAAAAGTCACAGAGGAAAACGGTGTCAGACTTTGCCTAAACAAGACATAGAAAAAGGTTTGGAAAGAGTATGTATAAGTTACTTGGGTAATAGGTCGGGCAATGACCTATTACCCGCCAAAATCTCAAGCTCTCATCTCATTCACTCTCCTCCCATTTTTTTCTCGATTTTCCCAAGCTGTCAGAGTTAAAAAGTATAATGTGTAGACACTTAAGAGAAAAAACAAAAAAAATAACACAAAATAAAAAATAAATGTAATGCACATTATATATTTATTGTCATGTTATTATATTAATTATATTGACGAATGACGAAATTTATTACAATATGTATTTACATACTTTTCTAGCAATCTAAATAAAGGAGGCCCATTAAAAAAATCGTAATCAAATTTGTAAAAGGATCCTTTTTTTAAATCAAGACTTTTGTGTCTCTATCAATAATAAAAATTAAACAATTTGATCAGAAATATAAACTTAAAACAGATTAACTAAAGAATAACTTTTTTTAAAGTTCTAATACATAATAATTAAATTAGTAATACATATGGTATAATATTAGAAAAATAGGCGTAGTGAATTTATATTTTTTATTTTTGACTTTGAGAGCAACACTGGTTGTTTGCAAATCTAGTGAATTTGTTGTCCTTGTTATGTGATGTTGGTATTGGTGGGCGTGTTTGTTATTTATTTTTTTTATCTAAAAATACCAGATAATGATAGGGATTGAGTTGTGTATGACTCACTCTGTAGAAACTTTTTAATACAATTTTCAGAATAAATTGCCGGCACTTGTTTTTAATTCATTCTAAGGCACGGTTCTACGTCACATTGTATTCGCTCTTAGTTAATGAAGTATTATTAATTTTAGTTAGAAATTTATTATCTTTGAGATTATTTTATTTGATAATATTTAGAGATTGGTAAAGTGTCTTTGAGTTTTGATTTCCGCTCGAGATATCTCGTTAGTTTCTTTGTAGTTCTTCTAGCCTTTCTACTCTATTTAACTGTAAGTAATTTTAAATTATAATATTATTAAAACATATTATGATAATATAACTTCTTTTCAAAACTTTCATCTGTTTTGATTTGTACATTTCCATTTGCTTAGAAATTTAGTGGTAGAAAACATGAAACTTAATTGTGTTTTTATTGATTGCCACTTAATTGCTTTTCTCTTATATTCGTATTAAAACTATTAATATATGTTTACTCTTTTTGTATACAAGAATTATTATTTATTAAATAATATATTAATTTAATAAAAATATTATATTTTCTTTACGAGTTTTTTTATTAGAATTAAGTTATATTTAGAAAACATATATATAATTTTATAATCAATCTGCTGAATTCATCGTCTTCTTAAACTTTTATGATTTTAATAAATTTACCGAATATATTGTATTGTTGTACACTTAACTAGTTAAGTTTTGTGATAGGTAATCGAACTGATCATTTTTATTTAAAATTAAAAAGTTTTGGTAAAAGAAGTTAAGTTAAGAAGTTTTATATCATTGAGATGTATTTCATTTTGCATGTTTTCTGAAAAAACTTGGTTCTTTTTTAATATTTTTAATTTAATTTATATTGAGTTAATTGTTTATCATTTCTTTTTAATTTCAAGAAAAACTTTTGAAATAATTATTTAACCTGAGATTAATAAATAATACAAAATACTCGATAAGAAATGATACAATTATTTTCATAGATTTATGTATTGCTTTGGAACAACATTTTTGAACAGCATAGGTCATATACACCCTCTAGTTTTATGTATTTCTTTAAAAAAAATTTAAAATGTAGGTACTTTATTTGTAATGAAATATGTAAGGTAGGTAGGATTAAAACTTAAGAGTTAATGTTGGTGGTGTTCTAGAAGGAGAGGCTAATCCAGATGATCCATCCATTTCAAAATTCCAGGAAATTCCGTCCTCTTTTTAGAAGAATGTTCTGATTCACAATTGTTCATTTATGATGCCATCCTGTTAAATATTTCAATAGACTAAAGAAAAAATTTAATCCATGGGAATTTTTTTTTTTTTTTTTTAATGTCTTAAAATTTGTCTGTTATAGAAGACATATCTATTGAGATACTCATGGTGAACATAGATTTTATTCTCTTTCTCCTTATTTTCTTAGTAAAAATAATTTTTATTTTGCACCCTTTTTTATAATTTTTATAGATTAATTTTTTCTTAAGCCTTGTCCACACTAGTAGACATGTTGAGCGATTTTGGTCTCAGAGACATGTCTAGCGATTTGTCTATAGACATCGGCTAGACAAACCGCGTCTACGGTCTTGTTGCTAGACCAAAAATCGCATGTCTATGATTTTCCATTCTATATGGTAGACATAGTGCAACGTTAGGCATGTTGGGCAACGTGTCTAGACGCTAGACCTAGACCATAGACAGCCTCAGCAGATGTCTATAGACACGTTGCGAGACATTTCTATAGACGGTCTATGAGACCGCCGAGAAATGTCTCGCAGCGTGTCTACTGGTGTGGACTAGGCTTTAGAAATTGGCCTTTTTAGGGTTTTATTTCATTTTATAAATTATATATTAAATATAATAAATAAATTTCAAATAAAAAACACAATGTGTGTTTTTTCCCTTGTTTCATTTGTTAAATGACAAAGTGTAACACATTTTTTTACATTATTATTAACTTAACAATGTTTTTTAAAAAAGAAGACTAATGTAACAGGGAACCTACAAGGAGCTCTGTAGCTCTTATAGGAGAGCATTTGGCTCTCCAATTTATTAAGTTGAACAACATCAGGTGTGGTCGATCGGTGAGTAGCTCCTTATGTGTAGTGGCAACTAAATTGTTGCTTATGATAATTTGTAAGGTTAATACAACTGATGGAGCAACACTAAACCCATTTTATCCATTACACATATATTTGTTTAAGACCTTTGGCAGGCTTAGACCCTCGATGGGATGTTGTGCCATGAAGTTATTTATGGTAAAAGGTGCAGAAAATAACCCAGTTGAGGAGTCACAAATCGGACTGAGGCCAAAAGGCTCTGTAAATTAAAGCTTCATTTTTCGGAGAGGCTTTTGTATTTATTATTGCTTGTCAGTCTGGGACAATATCTCCTCTCTGGATCCCATGTTCTCTTCTTCCTTCTGATCTCCTCTATTCGGTTTCGATTGATTCTCTTCTGGTTCCCCGTCCTGTTAGATTCACCTCTAAAAACTCCTCTTATTATCCATCCAGACCAAAGGGCTTGAACCACTTTGGTTGCTATCTTCTAATTCATGCTCCGCCCCGGAGCAGGAACCTCCCATTTGCCCCCCCCCCCCCCCATTTGCTTTAGGTCCCTTCATTTACAGTCTTTGTAGACCTAGTGTCCTAGATTTTTCATCCTCTGATTACAACTCTAAAAGCCAAATAAAGTTTATTACTCAAAATATAATGTACCAATTTCGTTCCAAACTATAGTATATTGATCAGTTACTTTACTTTACTCAGTTTATTATTTTTTGTCTTATGCCAGGATGAGATTGAAAATCCAGCTTCTAGCTACTTAATAATACAACAGGACCAAATGATCCTTGTCATTATTTCTATGTAGGTACATCTTAAAAATTGGGGCATACCAAATTGTTGGTTGCACAGAGTGCACTATATTAGGTCTCTATTACATTTTACAGTCAAACCCCCGTTTCAATAAATGTACGGTTTATAACAAAACATTTTTCAAATAATAATACACAAGGGTGGACATGCACACCCTTTTAGTTTTAGGCTGTATAAAACAAAAAGTACAGTAGTTTGCTATATAAAGCCCTAAACATAGGTTTAATTGAAAAAAAAAAAAGAGCTCTTTACCCTGCAGTAATCGTTAAAACAAGAGAGTCCTGTTGATGTCTATTGCTTATATTCATAGGTTTGTTTGCTTCTTATTTCATCAGTTAAAAACTGTAGACGGGTGCAGTTAGTTTTCATAATATAGCCAGATAAAAATATGCAACCTTTATTATTATGTGTATTATAATATTTTTACCTGTTCATTATAAGCAAAGTCTGTTAAAATGAGGTTTTACTTTATATTTAATAATATCTTTTAATTGATTAAAATCCCAAAATATAATTTTTCAGACAACTTTTGTTATAATTATGGAAATAAGGTAAATATTTTTGATTTAATTAGTAAATTGTTGCTTCTAGTTTTCAATAAAAAATAGTCAATACAACAAAACTAAATAAAATATAGTGAAAATAATAATTAATAATTTAAAAAAAAATAAAATGTAGGTATGTATTTATTATATAAATAAAATATAGTAAAAATAATAATGTAAATCAATAAAAGTATTATTGTATAAATAATTATAAATTTAAAAATATTTTAATACGTGTAGCCGTGTTATTAAGTACCTAATTTGTAAAATAAATAATGGTATACTTGTATATAGAATAAGCATCTCTTGCCAACTAAGTTGAGCATAAACATCTATCTCTACAAAAAATCAATTTTAGGGTGTGTTCCATATTCTCTTGTTTAGCGTCTATAATATATTTGGTAAAACCTTGTTTGCTGCCAAATAGTTTTTTATTTTTTGTAATTTTATTGGCTGAAGATTATTCACAATATAAAATTATGTTTTTTTATGATCTTAAAAAAAAATGTATTGGATAAACTAATATATTTTGTTAACTTTTACATTTTTATCTCTCAATATGAGCATTTTCTCGTTGAAAACCATTTGACATGAAGAAAAATGTAGTTTTATTATTGTAAAAAAATTGGGACATACAGTTATGTATAAAGTCTTTAGTTAATTTTAAAAATGTAAGTCTTGGGTTTTTGGTTGAAACTATTTTTTTCTAATATAAAATATATAAGACTTAAATAATAAACCAAATGCCCCAAATTAAATTACTTTTTACCCTCCAAAGAAAGAGCTTACATAGAAGCTGGGAACTGATTATTTTATATTTAGGTAAAATTAATATTGTATATGTAATTACTTTTATCTATGATAAGATCAATAAAGATTTATTAAAGTCATTCAATATTTTTTGGCGTTAGTGCGGAACTCCTTATTCTCCAAGGTCATAGAGCACTAACATCTAAGGGATTCTAAACTAAGCAATTATCAATTTCAATCTGTGACCACTTGAATGTGCTAGCTATTGGTATAATATGTTTGAGAAGTTTTCAAATCTCTCATGTTATTATTCAAAGGGCACTTTCTCTTACTTGTCCCTTTATAATTTTCTAGTTTTGGATAGTTATTGTAGTCCTGTATTGCTTTAACACCATTGAACAGAGGAAAGTGTTGCGTATCTGCAACGTTCAACAATATTTTCAATTTTTAAAATGTTAACTTCATAGAATTCTTGTGTTAAAATGTGTGTTGAAAAATAAGAATAAGATGTCCATCCTTCGTATTAAAAAAAAATAATAAAGTAAAATCTAGGAGCAAACAATTTTTTTTTATAATCCTCCAAAATCAGTATTTGTAAATTTTGGCTCATAATTACACCAAATTACTCAAAGTGATAATTATAATAAAAACAATTATAAATTTCGGAATGTGCCTTATTGTATATAAAGTCTTAAGATTTAATTAATTCATCTAATACTACAAAACTTTGGAATTTTCAGCATATTATCGAGAACATAGTAATATTCATTCTTTAATTGATGCAGAATTATTTGCTGACTTTATTATTAAATAAGAGGGGAGAACGATGGTCTAAATAAGTAAATATAAAAAATACATTATTAAAAAACTAGTTTAATTTAACGACTAATGCCTTAAAATTGTTATTCATGGCCTAGTTATATTGTAAGGCTAGAGTTAGCCCTTTGAAGCAGGTCAAAGGTTAATGTATGACCGGTGTATTGACCCTTGACCCTATTCTTTATGACCGGAATACATTTATATTGCTCCCTTCCATGTTGATAAGTTGGGGAGATTGTTAAATTTCTTTAGGTTTCATTTGATTTCTCCCCAAGTCAAGAATAAGCTTTTACTGTGGTCAGTATTATTTAATTAGTGTTTAAATTATTAATTATTTTAGTTATTAATTACAATAGTTCTTTTATATAAAAATAAGTGGTTTTAAAAAATTTCTTTTTACATTGGTCAAGTACGATACGAGTAAGAAGCATCTTATGTACACAGTCGCTTTTGTAAGTTTTTTTTTTTTTCATTTTGGATTTATTTAGAAATATTCTGTCAAATAGTGTGGCACATAGTTACCTCTGGTCCTATTATTGGACAATTAGTCACTTACTTCACTTATCACAATCCGTTCCTTTCTTACCTCTTGGAGTAGAGCAAATGTGACGCCATTAAAACCCATCTTGATCACTGTCCTTGTATTTATTAGCTCAATACCACACTTTTTCAACTCTGGTCGCTTTGTTACAGCTTCTAAGTCGTCTTCTTTGATTCCTCGCACCCATAGCTTGTTTTAGAATCCTGTGGTCTCCCATCCTGACCTCATGACTGAACCACCTCATTTTTTGCCTGGCAGTGGCTCAAAGAATGTGATAATGACATTCTAACTCTAAATTGAACGTGTCCAGGTAGTTGACATTTATTTGGGACCATCTGTTGGGGGCTCACAAAAATGTTGACTGATGTCTAAAACTGGTCTAGACATTTTTAAATTTGGTGATAAAAAAGATAACCATTCTACAGAATGAGCACAATGCTTCCGTTTCCTTAAGCTCAGAAGCAAAAATCAATTGGAAACAAATAATAAGAATAAAATAATTTGTGAAGAAAATTGAAATCTCAAAAGAAAGTGATTATATTTGTTCTCTATTGTATAAAGTGTGCATGTATTTTTATCCTTTTATTTTTAAATGATTATTTTTTGTTGTTTCAGACCAAGATGCCTTCTGCCAAGCCCGAGCCAGATTTTGAAGCCCTCGATAGTATGACGGAGGGCAGTAACAAATTTGCCGTTGCCTTGTACCAGGTATAAACTTTAATAATATATATCATAATTAATACTATATCTCTAATCAGGTTGGATACCAAATGATTTTTAAAAAGCTAACAAAATTTGGAAAAAATCTGTTTAGTACAAAGTGATTTCTCTTGTTGTTCAAGGTGTATTAAATATTACTTATTTTATTGATTTCTTTTAATCTGTAAGAGACTGTACATTTCAAAACTGTATTGAAAATTGGGCTATATTTGTACTTCTTCAAGCATTATGGAGTTCTGATGGTGACCTCATCATAGTGGATGTATGTTCTGTCGTTTCACCTCCTATGTAGAAAAATGTTCATGTTGATCTAATAATAGTAACTTGTAGCTACTGTTCATTTTATTGCTATCATTAGACTGAAAATGTTCACTGATGTATCTGGGACGATAAATATGGCAATGAAATAACTTTCAATAAAGTTGGTCGTGGATTGTGAATGGATACCAACTGAGAATTTTTTCGATGGCGACGAGGATAAAGGGAACAGGAACATTTGAGGGCAGGGAAAGTGGAGAAGGTGATGATGAAAAGGAAAAAGGATTGCAGAAAGTTAAAATGAGCCTGAGGAAGTGTGAAAGGATAACTTGTAAGAATGAATAAAATATTTACAGAGGCCAAGGAGCAATGGTTATCAGTATCAGGGACCAAAGCCATGGTGCAAGCAATGGCAGTGGGAGATGTGTGGAGTATATGAAGGATCAATGGATGTGGAGTTTAGGAAATTTCAATGACCAATAACCATTTTAATGAAATAATTGTGTTTAAAGTCCACTGTGGATTTTGAACGGATCAGAGCCAAATTTTTGTTGTCGCTATTATTAGATCAACATAAACGACCCTCATAATACCTCTAGCATGGGAGGTACAAAAAAGGAACATGCCCTAAACACCTAGAACCCTATTACGACATTGATCGCTGAAGCCTACAACTAAGATTCTTCAAGCATTGCCTACATAGACAATTCACAATTTGTTTTTCTTATTTTCAGGCGCTAAGTAAGAAAGGTGGGAATGTGATAGTGAGCCCAGTGAGCGTACAGCTGGTGCTAGCACTTGTTCACCAAGGTGCTAAGGGTAACACCGCTGCTGAGATTGCATCAGCTCTTGGTCTGCACAGTGACAATGAACTTGTTCTTAGAGGACACAAGTCTCTCATTGAACTTCTTCAGGTATGTTTCTTTTTGTTTGTTAACTTATTACAAGTTTTTGTGGGAGCGCCCTAAAATTTACTACTAAGATTAATACTTTTGCAATGACTACAGATGAGAGACAGATATTTAGAAAAAAACAACACTTTTTGGGACTCTGGGAACCTACAATATGGTTAAATCTATCAAAATCAAATTCTATAATCATAATACTCTGTATTCCTTCTACTTTTCTCTATGTTTACAAGAAAGTAAAAAAGCTAATCTCGTTAATTATTGTAGAAATTAAGCAAAATGCATATTTGTGAATGGCATTAAAGTGTGGGCTAATTGGCTCCAATATAAAAATGTAGATTAGTTGTGTAAGAGCTCTACTTTATATATAAACCAGATGGTTGTACAAAAGCAGATAATTAAACCAACTTTAATATCAATAAAACCTGTTTTCTATACAAACATAATTGGTGTGGGATGCAATCATGAATTTTTTTCTTATTTCTAACTTTTAATAATAGAATAATTTGCTATAGTATTAATTTATAATAGCAATCATTTAAAACAAAACTAATATTTATGAGAGTACCGAGAGAATAATGAGGTAAAAGTATACAATTGAGTTGGATAGTTTGTTTAATTTGTTTTATCAGAGATCTACAATTTAATTATACTTTTTTTAATTTATTTTTATTAAATTTAAATGATATCATACCATGATTTTGAACTGTGGAATATATGAAGCATAATCACAAATGTTTTTACTTAATTACCTCATTTCAGTAGTTTGCATTCTGCTTTTTCTTTTCATTGTTAGTGTTTATGGTGGCTAATAAAATTTGTCTTTAAAACTTTATTTTATTTTATTTTTTTACTTTTCCATAATATAGATAGTGTATAAACACAGAGGGGAAGTATTGTTATGACACAAACATTTGATTTTGAAATTTTATTGAGTCCAAAAAGTGTTTTTTTTTTTTTTAACAAAATGTCTGTCTGTAGTTTTTGCAGATACTTGGAAGTTAAATGACTACAGTTGGAGCCTAAATTACTGGGCTGATTATGATAAAAATTCTATATAAATTTTCAGGTAAATCATACCCTGAGTCCTAATATAGAATTTAATGTTTGCTCTAAATTTGGGGGGCCCTGCTTCCTCAAACAAAGATTTTGATTAATAATAAGACGAGTTGGTTCTGTTAAATTAAAATG
The DNA here is from genome assembly GCA_951217055.1 of Gerris lacustris. Taxonomy (NCBI): domain Eukaryota; kingdom Metazoa; phylum Arthropoda; class Insecta; order Hemiptera; family Gerridae; genus Gerris; species Gerris lacustris. Next base: position 38,609,824 of record OX578284.1, read on the forward strand.
TGTGTGAATGGAAAAATATGTTTTATTTTTTGTTGGTTTTTCCTCTCTGAGATATTTGGCTTTCATCTCTCTCCTTTTTTTTGTTTAGAAAATCTTATTTTTTTACCTCTGCGTAAAATTTAAACATCTTGCACTAAGTAAACAGATCTTTAAAAATAGAATTTCTCTTCTGCATACTTCTGAGTATATTCACCTCTCATTCTGTACTTAAAATTATTATTTTCTTTGCATTCTGATGGTTAGACTATAGTTCCTTTGCATATTTACGGTTTTAAATTGATCTAAAATTATAAGATCATAATATAATAAATCTTTGTTGAAAATAGAGTACTAATAATAAACACATATTAAAGTAATTTTGAGTAATAATAGAAGAAAAAGTTGCGAGCTTCTGTATAAGCTCTTCTTTGGGTGTTTCTTTCTTGACTGCTCCTAGCTTCTATTCTGCATAACTTAAAACAACAAGGCAGGTACTAAATTAGGCACTTCTTTAGATAGTTACTCCCCTTATAACGAAGACAGAGTGAAGTAACAATCTAAAGAAGGTGTACAGAATTTTCTTCTTTAGACTGTTACTTCCCTTAAAAAAACAGAAGTGTGATATTCCTTTGTCCCAAAGTACATTGGACTAAACATCACTTTGTCTTAATAGTTATTGAGTCATTTATATTCTAAAAAAAACACAGGGGAGTAACAATCTCAAGAAGTACCCTAAATTACTCTGCTACCTTCAAGGTGTGTTTTTTTGGTGGAACTTCAATTCCTTTTAAATAATCACACCTTTACTGTACTTTAATTACCTTTACTGTACTTTACTTACCATTATTGTACTTTACTGTACGTTACTTGACCTTTACTTGCCATCAGTAATCTAGCTAAAGCAAAGCTTCTCTATTTGTTAAGCTTACCTCAGGTACGAGCTTCTTTGTAAGCTCTTTCTTTGTGAAATTAGAGTAATTAAGAAAAGCTTCTCAATTTGTTAAGCTTGCCTCAGTTACGAGCTTCTTTATAAGCTCTTTCTTTGTGAAATTAGAGTAATTAAGAAAAGTTTCTCAATTTGTTAAGCTTACCTCAGGTACGAGCTTCTTTGTAAGCTCTTTCTTTGTGAAATTAGAGTAATTAAGAAAAGCTTCTCAATTTGTTAAGCTTACCTCAGTTACGAGCTTCTTTATAAGCTCTTTCTTTGTGAAATTAGAGTAATTAAGAAAAGTTTCTCAATTTGTTAAGCTTACCTCAGTTACGAGCTTCTTTATAAGCTCTTTCTTTGTGAAATTAGAGTAATTAAGAAAAGTTTCTCAATTTGTTAAGCTTACCTCAGGTACGAGCTTCTTTGTAAGCTCTTTCTTTGTGAAATTAGAGTAATTAAGAAAAGCTTCTCAATTTGTTAAGCTTGCCTCAGTTACGAGCTTCTTTATAAGTTCTTTCTTTGTGAAATTAGAGTAATTAAGAAAAGCTTCTCAATTTGTTAAGCTTGCCTCAGTTACGAGCTTCTTTATAAGCTCTTTTTTTGTGAAATTAGAGTAATTAAGAAAAGCTTCTCAATTTGTTACCTCAGTTACGAGCTTCTTTATAAGCTCTTTCTTTGTGAAATTAGAGTAATTAAGAAAAGCTTCTCAATTTGTTACGCTTACCTCAGTTACAAGTTACTTTATAAGCTCTTTTTATGGGTATTTGGTTTATTATTAAAGTAATTTATTTTGTGGTGGTGAAGACAGTTTCAACAAAAACCCTAGATTTAAAGTATATAGTTCAGTTAAATTTAACTGTAATATTTTTTTGTATATAATTCAATGTGGATTGTACAGTTGGTGACGTAAAATCAACTGAATAAGAATCAAAGAGCAAAATTAATCGGTTTGCTAATTCAACTTAATTGATCTAAATCAATTATGTACCAAATAAGTATCCACTGTTATAAGTGTTATTTTTTGTACTTAATCATAATATTGAAACTGATTTAACTGTTGAGTTTGTGACTAACTGTGCCCAATCCAAGGCTAGAAGATGTGTCAGACTTACTGCATGCTGAACCTGCCAGCTAGTTGGCTTTTGTTTAAATGTAATATGAACTCAACTAAATGGAATTCCAAGTATGACTCATATTGAACTAGATAAATTAGTTTTTTTGTGTTTTTTAAAAAAGAATAATAACTAATATACTTTCATTTGGTTCTACTTAATAATCCCCTTGCTTATTATCAGTTTACTTTGTTTTATCTATATGGATTAAATGCTTTGGCCTTTACCTTATCAGTTTAGCCTGTAATAGCTTTAAAAATATCCCTAAAATAGCAAATAAATTCTATTTAACTACATACTTTTGTGTTTTTAGAATTTAAAAGTTCCATTTTATTGTGGAACTATTGATAAGTGCTTGTACGTAGCAATAAAATAGAAATGAAAGAATGATAAGTGGAGGTTGGTTATTAGCAAAATACTAATAATAGTTTCATATTATATTATGTATATATATCAAATTGTTATTATATATATATTTTTTAAATTGCTATTGTAAGAAGTACAATAAATCCACTTTCAATTGTTGGGACTGTCATTATTCTTATCAGCTCATATCAAAAGACTTAATTACGTTCTCCTTACGCATTCCCAAAATTGTTTATACTACTTAATTTAAGTGTTCTGCTCTTATTGATTGTTGTGTAATGTATATGGCCTATTATGGCTTATATTATGATATTAATTATATATGAGGAGCTTAGTATCAAAGACGGACAAGAGCACATTTCAAAATTTTACAGGAGAGCTGAAAAACTGTAGCTCAAATTCTACAGGTGCTAGAGCAATGATTTTTTTTCTGTAGATTCTTAATAGACTCAAAACTAGTTAGAAGTACTGGAAACATGAATTTATTTGATATTTTAGCGTATATGGAGTTAAAAAGTGGAGTTGTCCGCTTTTGAAACAAAAACAAGGTTTTGTCCGTGTTTGAAGCAAAATGACGTTGAAAATAATGGTTAGAATAATAATATTGGAGAATTTTTTTTTTTCACGTTTTTCAGAGTTCTTAGGGGGTAGTGCCCCAAAATTTAGAACTAAAATTGATTTCTCGATTTCCCCTCGGGGTATCATTTTTCTAAACATGTATGACAAAATGGTAGGAGTAGGTATTCAGATGCTAAAGCCCGCAGTGCATCATAGGAACGAGTTAGTAAAATGCACCCTCCTGATTGGCTGTTTCGGTTATGTCCACTTTTGAAGCAAAACGTGTGTTGACTTGTTCGTATTTGAAACAAAACTACAAATATTATTGCATTTTTACCCCTTTTCTGGTCGTTTTTGATGCAAATGGATAGCAGAATCTGATGCAGCAGGCAAAAATCTATATATAAGAAACAATCGATAACTGAAATTCGGAAAAAATTTCGAATGTCCGTCTTTGATACTAGGCTCCTCATATGTATTGATTGCTTATAATCGAGAAGTCCAAATAAGTAATAAGCAACTTGTTTCCATTCTGAAAAATGTTGTATTTTATTTATATTCAATTGTCTTCGGGCCAAAGGCCCAAACTCTCTAATTTTGGCACTCACCTTTTACCTTAAGATTTTATCAAATTGCCAAAAGCGCTAACCAACTGTTCAATGCGAGTTAAGGGTCTTTTGGGTAGTACATACTTTTTATATGTTTAAAGAAGTTGCCAAAGGCCCTAAGCCACCATTTGTTCAATTTTATGATTATTTCCTGTGAAGAGGGAAACATTTAGACATAAACCAATTCCTCTACTTTGAAAAGATAGGGAGTAACATCCGGTATTCAATTTTTATATGATTCGCTTTATTCAATTTTGAGGTGTGTACTGGAAAAATATCCTTACTCCAAAATGTTCTAACCATGAAAAATTGATTTTGAGACTGTTAGAAACTTTTTTTTGACATACAAACATTAATCTAACAATGTTTGACAATGTTCCTTAACAGTAACATTAATTTTCCTAAAACATAAGAAAAAATTATAAAAACAGCTTTTAACTCAGTAGTTTAATTTTTTGGGTTAGGATATTTTTTTTTGCTCAACACCTCATTTAATGCAATGATTTAATATTAACAATTACATTTTTTAACATGTGCTTATCAATTTTTTTTTTTTTGGTTTTTAGATGGGAGCCCTGAGCCTTGCCAATCGTCTGTTTGTGAATGACGGGTTCGAATTGAAATCAGACTACCAGACATTAGCGACCAAATATTTCCTGTCTTCTGGCGAAAGAGTACCATTCAGTACCGATTCCGAGGGATCCAGGAAGACCATTAATGACTGGGTCTCTAATAATACCAATAAGAAAATCAACGATTTACTCTCTGCCGGTAAATATATATTCTTTTATTTAATTTTGTAACTCAGAGGTAATGATTGTAAGTAATTTTTTTTTTTAAATTTCCTGTTTTGTAATATGAACTGTATTACACTGGCAGATAATTGTGGAAATGTATTATAACTTTTTTGTTTGTAAACAAAGAGCTAATAATTATCAAAAATATTCTATATATTCTATACATCTATCTATATTATTAAAAAAGTTTTGTAAACAAACAAATGTGTCAAATTGTAAAATGTCAAATTGTGCCTAGGTTCTAGGCAGCGGCCGCTTTTCAAGGAGCGAAGCGAGTAGGGGGCAGAGCCCCCTAGTTTTTAAAAAAATTATTTCATTTTTAAGTTTTAGGTAGTATTCATAGGGTAGTTTAAATTTTAATTTAAATCAAATTATAATTATTATTTACAAAGGGAGACAGACTATATCTATATTGAGGCCCGTGGTTGAAGTCCTGGCGCTGGAGTCTATTTTTCTCTGTCTGTCTCCCTTTGTAAATAATAATTATAATTTTATTTCATTTAAAATTTAAACTTTCTGTAGTATGAATTCTACCTAAAACTTAAAAATGAAATTTCTAATTGAATGTACAAGGTACAGGTACTAAATGGGTACTTTAAGCGATACTTCTTGGTCTAGTTCTATTGTCGTTAATGTTGACTTCTAGACTTGTAAAAAATTGAAAGCTTAATTCGGGACTAGGTATCGGTACTGACAGAGGAAATTATTCTCCAGTGTAGCTCAGTTGGTAGAGTGCTATACTGGAAATATAGAGGCCCGTGGTTCAAGTCCCGGCGCTGGAGTCTATTTTTCTCTGTCTGTCTCCCTTTGTAAATAATAATTATAATTTAATTAAAAAAAAAAAAAATGATTGTAAAATAAATATTAAAAAGCAAAATATGAACTCTTATTTCCATTCCGAAAAGGCCCAAACCCTCAAACTTTGGCTCTCACCTTTAAAGATTTTATTAAATTGCCGAATGCCCGATTTGAAAAAAAGACTGCTTAATTTTCTTTTTTTTATTGAGTAGAATGTAGCTCTCCTGCAATTTTCAAAATGTGACACTTTAATTTACCTCTAAGGTACAGAAATATGGATTTAATTGATAATAGTATTCAGTAATTTAAATCAATGGACAACTAATTAAAGTAAAAATTAAAGCTCTTTAAATAAATAGGTTGATAAGCTGACAAGTTAACTGATAAACAAATCTAAATGCTAACAAGAAAACAAGACAACAGGTAAATCAGTCAACAAGGTAACAATACAATAAAGTAACAAGCTAATGGTTGAACAACCGAACAAGAAAACCAGATAACAGTTAACTTATGATCAAGCTAACAATAAACGAAGTAACAAGAGAATGAGCTAACAAAAAAACAAGGTAACAGGTCAACAAGTAAACAAGCTCTCAGGTAAACCAATTAACAAGTCTACATTGTATCACTTCAATAAAGTAACAATGTATCAAGTAATCAAGCTAATGATTAAACACCCTAACAAGAAAACCAGATAACAGTCAACTCATAAGCAAGCTAACAATAAACGAAGTAACAAAAGAACGAGCTAACAAAAAAAAAAACAAGTTAACAGCTCAACAAGTAAACAAGCTCACAGGTAGACCAAATAACAAGTCAACAAAGTAACAGTTCAATTAAGTGACAATGTATCAAGTAAACAAGCTAATGATTAAACAACCTAACAAGAAAACTAGATAACAGTCAACTCATAAGCAAGCTAACAATAAAAAGTAACAAAAAACAATTAAAATTAACAAGAGAATGAGCTAAAAAAAAGGTAAGCAAGTCAACAAACTAAAAAATACAACAAAGTAATATGCAAACAAGATAACTAATAAATAAGCTATCATGAAGATAATGTAAAAAAAAAAAAAATATATCTCTTCCAATTTTACTTTATTCAATTCTCATATTATTTTGTACACTTATTTTATTTGTTTTAGGTTCAATTGACACTAACACCAGGTTGGTTTTGGTCAACGCTATTCATTTCAAAGCTAACTGGGAGTTCAAGTTCTCCGAACATTCTACCAATGATCAACCTTTCTACCTTACAGCCTCCGAAACTGTCAATGTCAAAATGATGCATATCTCTAAGAAACTGAGGTACAGGCGTCACGAAGATCTTGGAGCAGATCTCCTTGAACTACCTTATGAGGTTTGTATTATGAGTTGTTGAAAAGATATACATTAAAAAAAAAAAAAAAAATAATAATAAATAATAAATAGGAAGTAAAAATAAGCTGAGAAATTATCACTGGTTGTCATTAAATTGGTAACGATATCGTAGTCCTGCTAGTGTTAGTACTTGGTTTATAAATAAATATGCTGAGATAACAATATATTCATTGTTGTTAACATCTTTTTTTTTTTTTTTAAATGATTATTTAAATAAACACATTCATAACAAACAAGTATGGTCCATTTGAAGAGAGATTTTTTAAATTTATTTTTGTGGTTTACATTAAAGATGTTAACAAAAAGAGAGATATTTTGATTAGAATGAAAAATCATGCTAACAATTAGAGGTTGGAATCTCTCATTTCTGTTTTGTTTACGTTTTCTCCCTATCTTGTTTTTGTTTGGTTTTTTGGCTAAATTTTTCTTTTATTGTTTGAATGCTTACTAAATTCTGTTATATATATCTTATCTTTATTTTAAAGAAAGATAAAAATTTAAATAAAGCTCAAAGATCAAGATTATCTTATGTACATTCAAAGGTCTTTGTCGTTTCTGGAAATGACTCAATATTTATTTTTAAATCCCCTCAAAAAAAAAGAATTGTGTATTTATAGAAATATTTTCAGTCTCTTCATTATTCATAGAGATTTTATTTTAAAATTTATTTTTTTTTAAAAACTGACCTTTACGTCAATTCGAGAATGTTTGGAGTATGGGTTTAAATAAGGGAAAAGTGAGTGTTTTAATTTCTTTTACACTCTTCTACTTAACCCATTCAATGCGGGTGGATCCACAGTGGACCCAAGCCCTCCCTTTTAGCCCTCTGTAGCTTTATTCTCCGTGCCTCGAGTAAAACCATCTTGCAAGGCTCCGTCACGCCCGCTCACCTTTGTATCCACAGTGGATCCAAACTTTTTTTAATTTTTTTTTATTTATTTTTAAATTAACTTTTATAATCAATTAGATATATACAGTCACTAAGGTAGGTTCATGAATTGGATTACGCATTGAATGGGTTAAGCATTAAAAACTTTTTGAGTTTTAATACCAAATCTAGTTTTTGTGACTGATCAATATCACAAAACATTTAATATTTATAAAACATTAACATTAACTTAGCAACACTGTTTCCTAAAAAATGTGGAATTTGCACATGGTTCTGGCAAAAGAGGATGATATCTTTATATGTTATTTAAAGATACAAAATTATTTAGATCATTCAAAATAAATTTAATAGACTTGCCACAAATTCTTCAAGAGACTCCTTGAGTGAAATAATTCAAAATTAAAACAAAGTTGCTAATCCCTTTATCTTATAATGATATTAGGAATGTAAGAGAAACATTTCAAATTTCTATGATCTATATTATGTGTACCCCCCCTTTTTTTTTTTTCTTTTTTTTTTCTTCTTTTATTCCGGGGGGCTTTTACACCCGATAACGCAGGCCACTTAGGTGGGCCCATTGAACAAACCTGGGTTAGGGACTGAAATCTTCACACACTCGTGTGAAGATGTGGTCATTAACCATGACTCCAGTGTCATCATCATGGTTTCCAGGCCGAAACCTGGTGGCGCCACTCTTTCGAGGAGCTTCCCATTTGTTTAAACAATGCTGGGTGGACATTGAGCGGGGGGCCAGGTCTGGGAATCAAACCCAGACCTGCGGTCACCTTCTGACCCGGCTCGATGCTGCTTAACTTGCGTTATTGCACGGCAAGCACTCTAGCCTCCGAGCCACCCAGGCCCCCCCAAATGTGTACCCTTTTATACGTGTTCATCTGTAGGTAGGTGGATCCTTTTTAGGGTAGAGAAAATAACAAATTATCTATATATATAAAAAAAAATTCAACAAGACGTTATCTCCGGAACAAATTGCACTAGAACCTTAAAATTTAGAAGTTAGCTTCCTTTTATAAAATTAGTAACTTTGGATAAATGGTTTACCAATCGGGCATTTTGATTCAAGATGACGGCCATATATATATAAGAGTTGACATATGTGTCTTTGTTCTTTATACAAATCTACAGTTTTATTCTAATTTGGTGAACATCTTAATTTGGTGAACATTTACACACTTTTCCATCAAAGCAAGGTAAAGGTCTGTCTACATGGATTTTCGAATTTTAAATTTTGGTACAAAGGGGTACGGGGTACAAGTAATGAATGCGGGGTCAAAGTAATGAATACCCTTCATGATGCATATCGTTGAAAAGCTCTTTAAGAGCACAGTAATTATTGTTATGTAGAGTTTTGTCGTATTTACATTTAGGAGGGGGGTAAATTTGGGATATTTGCAAATTATCTTATCAAAGAGGAGGGATTGAATCTAGATACTCTCGCATAGTTAAATAATTTAAATGTTTCTTGATGGTAGTTTATAAACTTATCAAATTAAAAAGTACTCCGTAGCGAAGCACGGGTATCCAGCTAGTGATTATTATAAAAAGAAACAGCTAATAAACACATATTAGATAAATATCTATACGTATGTAATAATTAAGATAATCTACAATACGCCAACTTTTTACTTCTATCAATAATGCATTTTGTAAATTTGATGAGGTTTTTAATATGTTCACAGGGTGGTGAGATGAGGATGATTATCATCCTGCCTATAGCTGTGGACGGTCTTGCCGAGGTTGAAAGGAAACTTGCCAATATTAACTTGGCTGAGGAGTTCAACAAACTCCGTGAAGTCACTGTCAACCTGTCCCTTCCCAAGTTTAAACTCGAGGAGACCATTGACCTTAATGACCTTCTTAAAGAGGTTAGTAGTTTAAAACTATGAAACAATCTATATCTCAGAGCGAAATAATTGTCTTTAATCTGCAAGTTCATTTTTTTTTAAATTGACTTTTCGTGTTATGTACTGCATCATGCTGGCAGATGATTGTGGTACAGTATTGTAACTACTTTTTTTTGGAAATAAAGAGATCAGTGTGAAAAATTATGCATATTTTAAAGTAAGACTGCTCAATTTTAATTTGTTAGCAACTAGAAAATAGCTCAAATGTAATTTACATTTATTAATTTCTGAGGTACAGATATGAAATTACCATATTATTTGAACAATATTTCAGTTATTTTTAACACTGTTGTGTGTATTTGAAAACAATATTGTCACTGGATTCACAAAAAGTGAATCAGATACACATTCACAAATGATTTTTGATCCTCAAATTAATCAATCTCTTACAGGCATCATACTACATATATCATCTCTGTGTCTATGTGTCCTTACTAAAGTTTTATTGATTTCCTCTTTGTAAAATTTGAAATAAGTGTTGTTTTTTTTTTTTAATACAGTAGAACCTCACTTACACGACCCTCAATAACACGACAACCTCAATTATAAGTGCAATTTTAAAATCCCCTTGAGATTGCCATAGCACATAATGTTAACTTAACCTCTATTACTATCCACACCACTATTATTATCCAAACAACCTCAATAACACAATTTTTTTTTTCAATTCACAACGTAACTCAGAACCTCTATAACAAGTCGTGTTGAGAAGTCGACCTCTATAACGTGACTCTATACAGGAAGTCGACCTTGAACAAGTCTAGACTTGAAAACCCCGCCATTAACCTCGATAACACGACTGATAGCCAGAATAACCTTGATAACACGGCCCTCAACAAAAAGAGCACCTCGATAACAAGACTGTTTCCCTAATCCCCTTGAGACACTTCTTATCGAGGTTCTACTGATTTGGATAATTTATGCCTTTTAGTAGATCTTTCAAATACATTGAGTTGTCCACAACTTACCACAGCTGAAATTGAGACATAAAACTTCTCCTAAATTTGATTCCATTGTGAGATTTATTCCTATAGAAATGGAATAAATTATTGAATTCTTTCTAGATATTACTGATGCAGAAGAAAAAAAATTCTTCAATATACTCTGCTTGAATGAACTAACACTGAACTAATTCAATATTAAAATAAAGTTGCTAATCCCTTTATCTTGTAATGATATAATTTTGTGATATTAGGAACGTAAGAGAAACAAAATGAATATAGAGGAAAAATATGTAATTAAAAAATTCCAATGGTAATTCAAGAATTAATTATAAATTTCCATTACTGGGATGAAACTTTAATTTTCAACTGATAAATAGTGCCATATTATTTAGAACTAATAGAAAATCTTAAACTAACTTAAATTCTTGAAGGATAATGTAGGAAGACCCTGGCTCCCCCCTCCCCCCCTGTACTACTCTTGATTCCACTTATTGCCTTTAACTATAACATTCATCACAATAAACTATTTTCTTAAAAAAATAATACTCGCATTTATTGCAGTATGCTTGCTCTAATATTGGAGCCACACAGTGGTTAGTCTATGGTGTTACATACCACAAACAAAATTGCTCCCTTATTAATTGATATCTTCAACTAGACAGCATATGGGGGACAGTAAATCCCCAATTTAAATTAGAAAGACCCCTTTAGTCTCTACTTCACTGTTTAATATCCTTTATCTTTAATGTTTAGATGGGGATCACCGCAATGTTTGCACCAGGACAGGCAGATCTGAGTGGTATATCTGAATCCGAGCCACTTTACGTTTCCAAGGCTGTGCAGAAAGCATTCATCGAAGTCAACGAGGAAGGAACCGAGGCAGCGGCTGCAACCGGTGAGTTATCTAAACATATTCCTTTACTAACCTACATCTATAAACAAATATTCAAATGCTCTATCAATTCACACCGTTTTATTTACCATGTTTGCAATCAGCTGAATAAATTGTACATAGATGTTTGGTGTGATGGTTAAAATTGGTTTTGTGTTTACTTTATCTGAAGTGAAATATAAATAATAAGTATACATAAAATAATTTAAATGATAAATGTATTTACTGTATGCTCTGAAATCATATTTTATATGAATTTAACTTGGCAGAGTACTTCAAAATTCTAACTATGCTAAGTTTTGAAACAAATCTACTTAAGAATTTATTTCTATACTTTTTAAAAAGTCCCTAACGGCAGAGCCACAAGTAGTGCGATCTGTTACTCATATTTAAGAACAATAATTGCATAAAAACAATGAAATAGATAAATAATATATTGATTAGAAAGAAGAAGTATTTCTGTAAAATTTGTTTTTTTATCCTTATTAATCCCATATCATATCATCTATGTTCAGTTTATCTAGTTTCTCTTCTTGTATTTTCTTATTCATCCTTAGAATTTCCACTTAAAAAAATTGTTTTTGTCTTAATAAGAGTTAGTTTATTGTAACACAGCTTAGGTTTTAAAAGATAGAAATAATTATGAAAATTACATAATTAAATTGATTATTGCCGTTTTCATTTCTTGAGTGGTTGTAATGTAGAAAAAAAAATAAAAGTTGCCACTTTTGCTATATTTTGATCCCAAACTAGCCAAAATTATAATTTATTTTTATAATAATAGTAAAAAATAAAGACATTAACAATTAATTCAATAAAGAACACTGAAATAACATCATTGTATGTGGTATGATAATTTATTTAATAATATTGATGTCTACCAAAATTTTTTATAAAATGTTATTCCTAAGGGCTGAAAATAAGGGCAAAGTTAGAGGGAAAACAGGGGAATTGAGCCCAGAATATACGTTACAGCTTGAAAATCATAATGTCTAGAGAATTTCGCTTAGCATAAGAATATTATTGTTTCTTTGCAGTAGTATAAAAATCTATCAAATTTAAAAGATATAAAAAAAAAGAAAATTCCGGGATGGAAAAGAAAATAATTTATGCATCATAAAACTGACTTTATTTATTATTATTATAAATGCATATTTTTTGTTACATATATTTCATACTGCACTTTCTCTTATGCATGGCTGCTCAATTAACAACTGTTTGTTTTAAAATTCATAAAATAAGTAGTTGCATTTATTTTGTTCCGTTTTATTATCATAATCTATATATTTATTTACATCATGCTTCTATTTTTTATATATAAATAATGCTGTTTGTAAGTTGCTTTAATTTAGTAGTTTTGGCTTTTCATTGTGTGGCTTGTAAAAACTTTTTTTCATTTCTTCTATATTTTCATTTCATTTTTTTGCAAATTTGTATACGATATTTCCCTCTTGTCCCTTCTTTTATTTTTTATTTAGCCTCATTTATGATATCATAATAGATTGCCTGGTATATAAAAAACAGAAATATTTAATGAAACAATTTTTAGGCTAAAAGCTAACTAAATAAGATGATAGGAAGAAACTTAAGGCTTGATGATGCTAAATATAGCATATATAGTCAGTCGCCTTAATAGGCGATATACTTTAATAAATATTGCAATTTTTAAGTTTAATAAATTTTGAAATTAATTCTTTCCCTGACAATCCCATTGAATACAATCTTTATTTAAATTGTATTAAAATTAATCTAAGATCTGTTTCTTTCCATGATATATTATTATTATACTGTGATATCAAATATTATTAGTCATGAATAGTTTATTTATAGAATAATTTGTTGTATTCTGATACTTGAATGAACTTTATTCACAGCGGAGGGTTCATTGTTTTAAGATTTGTGGCTTGGAGCTTTATCGAAAATAGAAAATTTGATTTTCGTGTTTATACAGAGTCTATCTTTTCATTTTCAGTTTTCTATTTAAAATTTTTATTTGTCACAGCCGAGAGTAAGCTTTATTATTGTTCAAAAATGAGTTTGAGAAGAGAATAGTTGACACTACAGTCTGTGCCAAATAAGTCTTAGTTCGTTAACAGCGGGGGAAAGTTAAAGAAAGGAAATAGAGTGGGGAGCCAATGAGTGCTCAGGATTTTAAAATCCTGAGCACTCATTGGCTTCTCACAGCGTGGAAAAGTAAACAAAAGGAAGTGACAGGAGCCAATGATGAGCCGAGGATCCCTTTGTCCTAATAGCTGATTAGACTAAGGGATATTATCAATTTTATATGCAGAAGTGTGATATTCCTTTGTCCTCTAAGTATTTTAGAGTTTATATCCCTTTGTCTTAATACTTATGGAGGGTACTTAACTAAAGTTTTGCCTCTTGTACCTCCTTATGTAGCTCTTAAACTTAACTGAAAAAGTTCCCTCAGGTTCCTAACTAATCACTCTTTATTCTACATCACCCTGATTAAACATACACAAATACTTTTGGTTTTATCAATTTGAAATTTTGTAAGGATCCACCGACAAGATAAATGAAATTTTGACGTTGAAATTTTGGACGTTGGACTCTGGACAAATTTTATGCAATTTTTCATTAAAATCAATACATTAAAATTTAAGGTATTATTAAACAGTGGTTTTCTCTTTTTAAAACTTTTAAATACAATTAAATGGATTAAGTGGTATTTTTATTGTGGCATGGGCTATTAGTTTTTTTTGGGGAGGGAGGGGGGATTTATGGAGTTTTATTGAAATCAATTTCTAAATTAAAATATTATTGAAAAAAAATGAAATATTTTTCTCTTATTAAAACTTAAAATTTGTATAGTTGTGTGGCTATTACATAGATAGAATATAGTCCCGTCCAATGATTCCAATTTTAAATATGGAGCTGGCGTTTTCACATGTGATGTGCTGAAATTGTGGATTGATCTTTCTGTCCAACGAACTTAGTTGTACTTAGTAAACAAGAACGTCTGATTGGCCTATCTTATCATCTTCTACTTAAAATAAGGATCAAATCAACGATAGGGATAATAAGGGTTTAGCATTAAGGGGTATCAAGAGGGTTGTATCTTTTTTCTTATTGTTAACTTTCTTGATTGTTAGTGATCCTTTGACTTCTAACTTCATACACAAAATTTGAAAAATTCTAAAGCTACAATTATATCAGTGTTCTGTTTTTTCTCGAGTAAAGCTTGCAGCTACTTATAATACTAAATGATTTTAAATCTCTTGGCACCTATAAAATTCTACTGCGCACCAAAATAACTATGAAGGAAAATAAAATTTTGTTTTAAGATTTAATCTTGATACGTTATAAATAAATGTTGCCTGAATACATTTTTGCCTTTTCTGCGCTTTTTATTTGCTTTATATGAAGTGGAAGTTTTCCTCTTCAGAATTTGTTTTTTATAAGTCAAATCTTTCGTTCTCTTTTTTTTATTATGTAGGAAATTGTATTTTCTATTTTTTAAAAAAAAATGATTATTTACGGAAAAGAACATAATACAACTCAAATTGTGCACAAGTGTTTGTGATATTAATGAAATTAAATTCAGTTTTATTCCTCAATTTTGATGCTCAAATGGTAAGTATATTTGTTAAAAAATAAGTGATTTATTTTAAATTAATTAATTTATAAATAAAGTACAGATAAGTCTAGAGGTATTGACTATATTATGCATTTTTATGTAATTTACTAAAATATTTTTATTTATTAAGCAATTTCAATAAATGAATTATTAATTACAATTGCTACAGATAAGACGCAGTGGCTTCTCTAAGAGGTTATATAATACATGAGTGGTTTAGAGCATCCGTGCTTATTAAAGCAAAGGCCACTTCTACACGCCCATCTATAAATAATAAAGGTTGAGGTCATGGGTTTAATCCCACCATCTATAAATCTCGTCATTTATACCTAATAAAGGTTGAGGTCATGAGTTCAATCCCGCCATCTATAAATCTTGCCATTTAATCCCGCCATCCATAAATCTTGCCATTCAATCTCACCATCTAGAAATTTTGCCATCTATAAATAATAAAGGTTGAGGTCATGGGTTGAATCTCGCCTTCTATAAATCTTGCGATTCAATCTCGCCATCTATAAATAATAAATGTTGAGGTCATGGGTTCAATCCTGTGCCTAGGCTCTTTGATTTTCATGGCTAATTATTGATCTCACAGATTTCACTCCCGTGGTACTGGTGTTTAAAGTGGCTGAACTCCATACATGGGCTAGTAAACTGGGCCTAAATATGTAATAATTGGTAATTTCCAACTATTGGTTTGTCTTCCTCATTGGTCTTCCAAATTGGTTCTTTTAGTTTTAATTTTACTGTTCGAAATTAGATAAGGTTGTACAGACGCTGTTGTCATTTTTAAATGTATCTCTATCATCTTCAATCTCTCCAGTTTTGGCAACGGTGGTTTCTTTGATTGATAAGTTGTTGTTGTTGTTTTACCTCTTCTAAGAGTTTGCTTTTCAGTAGTAATAAAGCCTTCTTTTATCATGTCATTGAGTCTCATTTTTGGTCATTGTGATAAGGAAAAAGCTGTGAAACACCTTATTCCCTCACTGTCTCGGAGAGACTTTCTGCAGTAAGATGCTTCAGCACCTTATCACTGTTCTGTTGATTTTTTTCATAGATTCTTAGCTCTTCTATATTGATTTATTAGAGGAGGATGGATAAAAGATATTAGATCCTCGGGAAATTGTTAGGCAGTTTAGAGACAGTGTAGGCATTTTAATAAGAATTTATTGGTTGAGGATTCGATTCCTAATAAAGTACCCTCTCCTAATCAATACAAACTATTTTTTTATCTTATCCAATCTCCAATATATATATTTTTTTTAAACTTGATTTTATGCATGATGAATCGGTTTTAGAATTAGTAAAATTTTGAAAACAGGGTACTTTCAAAGCACACTTAAAGAAAAATATACAAAGAACTCTCAACCAACAGGAATGGACACCTGGAATACTCTTAGAATTATTTGGTTGATTAAAATTATAAGAAAAAATAATAAGTAGTATAAGCATGCAGATAGATGAATTTTCATTGTGTATTTTGGTTACTACACCAATTTTAAATAAATACATTAAAAATTATTTAGTGTTCTATCTTTTTTTTTTTTTTTTTTTTTTTTTTTTTTGAGAATGTTATTATTATTGATACATAAGAAGGGAGAATTTTTAATATTAATTTATTTTAAATAATTATTGTTATAATTTATATAATTATAATTTATTACTTATAAATATAATAAATAAATAATTATAAATATAATTTATGAAGAAAGAAAACCTGATAGAAAATGCGCTGGACATATTAAATGACTCTCTCCAACCACCCCTTATCACTACTAATCACCTCTAACCTCCTCCAATCACCTCTTACCACCTCTAGCCACCTTTAACCACCTCTAACCTCCTCCAATCACCTCTTACCACCTTTAACCACCTTTAACCACTTCTTACCACTGTTTAATCACTTCTAACCACCTCTTACCATCTCTAATCACTTTTTACCATGTTTAACCACCTCTAATCACCTCTTACCACCAAGGAACTGTCCTTCCCTTCATATCTAATAATAATAATAATATTCTTTAATTCTAATTTCTAGGCATGGTTTGTCATTAATTTTGATTGTTAAATTGTTTTAATTTTAATATAGCTTTATAGTTAGTTTATTTTGAGGTTTTAAATAGTTTCTTTGTTGATCATGTGTTTGTTTATTATATGAAACTTAATTTTTTTTTTAGTTTGAAAATTGATTTGTAATTGTTTTATTATGTTTATCAAATTTAGATAATTTGATATACATACAGGGTAAACTTTCAATTGGCTGTGAGCCAGTTGTAGTTGCCCTAGCGCACTTTTCTTCACCCACAAAATAAGTTATTGACATTTTATTGGTGGTTTCAATCAGATCTAGTTATTAACATAGACCAGAAATTGGCACTAACTAACTAACTCCATGGCTCAACAGCCTTTAAAGAGCATAGGACTGCCAAATGGCTTACACAACTATTTATATAATGGATGACATGGGGTTAGTGTATAACATCATCAGCGGCATAAACCTTATAATTGGCATTCACAACTTAGCAACATTCTCTTTGAAACAAAGAAATTGTATTTGTAGCAAAAAATCAGGTGTACTCTGGCACAAAAGATGTGGACATGTTGCTCCAAATCTGGGGTATACACTCTCAAAAAATCAAAGTGCATATGCTCCATCCAGATAACTGAATTAATGATAAGCAAATTTAAGGCAAAGAGCGCACTGATAAGAGTTACTGATAATATAAGGGCATAAGATAAGAGCACACTGATAAGATAAGAGCTCACTGATAAGATAAGATCACACTGATGGATAAGAGATAAGAGCATACTGATATTAAAATTTAAGGCTAAGAGCATACTGATAGGTGTTTGAGATAAGGGTAAGAAATTGCAAACAACGAATGCAATGCCAAAGCAACATACATCTTTTAAAAACATAAACAAATATATTTGAAGCAAGAAATCACACACAAGAATCTGGTGTGCAAAACTTTCTTTTTTTTATTTGAAATTTAAATTTAAACGTTTATGTTTTAGATTAATTTAGATAATTTATTCTACTTTATATTTATTTACGTAAATCGTATACATACATTTATACACCTTCATTTTATTTATTAATTCAGCTATAATTGTCTTTTCTATAGAAAATAATGTTTATTATTTCACAAAATCTATTCCAAGTTCCTCGGATGAAGATAAGTGTACACTTCTTAGAAATATTCTCAGTTTGAAAATTTACTACTAATTATTTGCATCTGCTCTAAATTAAATAGTGAATATACAAACCCTTTAACATTCTTTGTTATCTTTGCTTTTTATAATAAATCAAATAACCTGTGATTAACAAAAAATTATTGGTGTAAAATATAAAAAAAAACCTTTATTAACTTCTAACTTATATTTAAGCTTTGGCTTTGGCTATTGATTTGAATGTATATATCAACAAATGACATTTTTTAAAAATCTAAAACTTTTAGACAAAGAACCAAAGGAACCTTAAAATGTTTAATTCGCGTCATTATTATAATGATTTCTCTACTATTACTTTGTGTATAAGGAAGAATAAAAAAATAAAAATAAATAAAACTTTCATTTTAAAATAATATTTAAAGTTAAGAATGGGTCATATATCTGTACAACCTCAGGTGTAAATTATTGTGTCAAATTTTATCAAATACTGATGAGCTATTTTCTACTCCCTAAAGACGGAAAATTTAGCAGTCTCTCTTTAAAGATACAACGTTTTTAGGGTCTGTCCAGGCAAAACCAAGGACCGTTATTATTTCCTACTTTTTATCTGTTTGACTGCCTAAAGGGCCTTAACTCATCTGTATCTCGAAAAGTACCCAACAAAAAAATTTGAAACGTTTCAGTTATGGTTTGTATAATAAAAATAACCGAACCACTAGAAAAATGCAGGGAAGTCCTAAAAAAAACCCTTAAAAACAAGGAGTTGACATTTTTTAAAGAAAATGAATCATGTGGGGTGTCAAATATTAGAGGAGGACACCCACATTTATGCCCTAAGATATATTTGGTTTTGTTTTCTTATCAATTCATGTTTGCTCCTTGTGTCCTTATTAATTACGTTATTCCCTGTATTTTTTTTTTTTTTTTTTTTTTTTTTAAATAAAACAAAAAAACATAGCTATTCTTTGTCAATAAACAAAAAAATAATTTTAAGGATTTTTTTCTTCAAAAAATAACCCCCCCTCCTCTTTCCCTCTCCAAAATATCTTAAATATTTAATATCCCGGGAATGATTTTTAGTTATAGACAAAGTTTCATTGTCTTCAGACGATTACAATGTAATCGTCAAATCGTTATTAAACATTTTTTTAATAAATGATTTAAAAGTAATAGCTTAAGCAAGCTTTGAAATAGTCGATATCTTCAAACTTTATTTAAATTTGTTTAAATAAAAAAAAAAAATAAAATAATAATAAATAAATAATTGACTTCAGTGGTACAGATATATACCCTTATGTGGCATAATTTATTTTCTGTTCTTTTGTATTATAGATTTCTCAAATTTTTGTTTTTTAATATTAGGTGTGTGGTATATAATATATATATTTTTTAAATAATGCATTTAATTTTTTTTTATCCGTTTTCATTGTATTATTAATAATTAATAACTGATTATTATTTGATTGTGCATTGTTTTATTATTGTTAATACCGATGCATCTTTATTTATTTGTTCGTCATCTTCCCATTGAAATAATTTTGTTTGGTAGTGCGAAATTGTTATTGTTTTTTTTTTGGACCACATTAAATAAATTGCTTGATATGCCTGAATACTAATATACATACATATATATATATATATATATATATATATATATATATATATATATATATATATATATATATATATATATATACAAAAATCGAAAAAATACTACAAACAATATTGGCTAGATTTATTTATTAGAGTGTTTGAATTGTGTGTTTTTTATTACATTTATTCTCATACATATTATTATCAAAGGAAAAATGGAAAGGCAGATAAATATAAAAACCTCTACTTGGAATTGAACACAGAGCCCTGGGGTTTATTTTTTAGAATGTATTTGTGTATGTTTGCCTTTCTCACTTCCTCTTTATTAATTGTATGATTAATCTGAATATCTAGGCATGGTTTGTCATTAAAATTTAATTTTCTTAATATCTTACTTTTAATTTTATATATATTTTTTTTATTATTATTTGTTTCTTTTTTAAAAATACGTGTTCCAAATTTTTATTACTACTTTGACTAAAATGTATCCTTATTTTTTTACATTCAATGATTGATATGATTTTTTTTTTTTTTTAATGTTAAATAATTTAAATATTGATTAGTTTTTGTACTAATCTTTGTGCCATGTGTCCTTTAAAATTGCATTTTAACGGTTCTCCCCTATTTTTTTTTAGCACATAAATTAAAAAATCTTATGGTTTTTAAGGAATTTCCATGCGTATGTTTTACAACAAAAAATCTCATCCCTTCCAATCTTAAAAATAAATATATAATTAATAAATTATAAATTAATTTAATTAAATTAATAAATATGTAATTGAATTTTTAAAATTGATTATTTTGATTGCAATATATTCTGAATTTTATGCACTCAACATTTAAGCACACACATTTAAACAGGCATGCATAATTAAGCTGGCTTGTACACTTTTTTTTTTGCACAATAACTGAAAGGGATTGAAAATTTTAATTTAAAGATTCTAAAATAAATGTAGTCCATGTACAAGTCAATATAAGCCGTTTTCCCAGGAAAAATCTAGTTCCTGAGAAAATAGCTTTAAAAGCGGAGGGAAAGAGGCCCGGTTTAGATTCCTCGCAGAGGAGAAGTTATTTTTATGATACATTTCGAGAAAATGTTCAATAATTATTAAATGTACCTACGAAAACTAATAAATCGAAAACACCTGGCTAAATAATTATGAATGACATAACAGGACTCGAGCCACACAAATTTGCAGACTATTATTTAAAAATCACTATTTTAATGAAAAATCGTGCCAACATTTAAAATAATAATATAAATAAATTGACGCTCTTAAGCATTGGGGCATCAAGGGGTAAACAAGTTCTAAAGATTATTTAAATAAATTGGTTTTATTTTGTCCCTTAAGGGCATAAAATTTAATTTAGTTTAAAACTGAAATTTTACATAATGCACCCCCCTCCACATGTTTTTCCAACAATGCACTGTCAATTTTTTGCGTTTGATGCATTAAAACTGCTTGCATTTACTGCACTTATTTGCAGTAATGGGTGCTTTAGGTTTGCCATCTCAAATCAACTAAATACAACAGTGTCAAGCTATGTCCACCTTTGATGTTGCATCATTCAGTAATAGAAAACAATTCCTCATTCTTCACTTTAAATTTCATGTCTTCAAATCCTCTTAATAAGAACAAGTGTTTTAAGGTTTTTATTTTCTATTTATAAAATTGAAATTTAAGCGGCTCATTTACTATTTTGACTGGCTATATTGTGTGTGCAGCATGCTGCGTTAGGAATAGAAGGAGCGTTGAAGACTGCGTTAATTTTGCCACTAACCGTCCGTTTGGATTCTCTATCATTCACACGACATCAGGCTGTGTTCTATTTGCCGCTAAAATCACTTCCATTCCACACTTCTCACATGAAGATCTATGATTAGATATTTCTTAAAAAAAAAACTGAACAACCAAAATATTTTTATTTTATTTTTTTTCTTAATAATAATAAAAGAAATAAAAAGAAAAACAAATTTTTTATAAATATATAGTATGTATAATTGAACAAATTTAAATAATAATTAAAAAAATTAATGTATGGTTTGAAATAATAACATAAGCATTAATGTCATTGTTAATTAGCATTTTATTTTATTTTTTTTATTATTTTTATAATATATGTTTATCATTCACTTAATAACACTTATAAATGTTTTTCGACTTTTAATAAAGTGTGACTTTTTTATGTATAATGTTAATGTTATATATTATTTAATTTTGAAAAAAAAAAATTATTGGTTTAAGGTGGATAGAGGCGTGATTTTGATAAAAATTATGTTGGTAGATGATCAATCATATATGAATTTATTTTGCATGAATGGTTAAAAACCTTTGAGGGGATGTGAACTCAAACAGGCTAAAAGGTGTAAATGAAATGAAAAAGATAGAAACAGGCAAATGTGAGTTACGAGGTAAATAAGTTTTGTAAGCTGTTTGTGACAAAACAAAATTGAGTCAATTTATATAAAAGTATACAAAAGAGATACGAGTTTAAGTCCAAAAAATCTGAATCTGTTATATTCAGCAAATCTTTCGATATTTCACCTGATTTTGTACTGATCCACAGTCGCAAAAAAATAACACTGTGTTGCAGTTCCAATTTCAAAAACCTGGGATTTTCGGGTGGAAATTGAACACCGCAAAGCACAGTTCTTATGCATTTTTAGCATGTTCCCCTTTCTATAATTAAGATTGTAAGATTTACACCTCGACCTGATTCCTGCCATTGTTGATGTACTGTAATTTAGTGCTCTTTCAAATAAAATATTAAATTACTTAACGGTGCTAACACTGTTCTTAGTAATATACTGTATTGTGCTGCCTTATGTGTTCACCTCTATCTTAATGTGTCTTAATAGTACACATGTTCATATAAAGAAATAGTACGTGTTTATATATATATATATATATATATATATATATATATATATATATATATATATATATATATATATATATATATATATATATATATATATATATATATATATATATATATATATATATATATATATATATATATAGGAGATCAAAATTTCATATTCAATCATATTAAGATATATGTATATATCAGTACATGAGAGGTAAATTATTGTCATATTTTAAAATAATGGTCCATTTGAAATATTTTAAGTAATATTTTAGAAATTTACGGGGAGCTATTTTCTACTTGCTAAAAGAACGAAAATTGTGCAGTCTTTCTTGAAAATATACATTTTTTTTACATTGATCATCTCTTTTTTACTAACAAAGGAATTTCAATAATTTACTACAATTTTTTATCAGCATAATATAGTTCATACTACAAAATTTAAAAATTAGACTTATGATAATGCCTCTGACCTTACTACAGATTTATTTGTTTTATTGTTGGGCTCTAGGCATTGCACAACCTCAGATTAGTATAAATATTTTTGCTTAACGCATTAAAAGTAACAAAATGATTAATAATAATAAAAATCACTAATAAAACTTAAAATTACTAGCTTAATCTTTAGTGGAATTGAATTAGAGACAATTTTTTAAATAATTTTTTGGATACTAAAGATTAAAAAAAAATCTTTGAATAACTGAAGTCGAAAAGCATTTTGTAAAATTATTTAGTCGTTTGTTTGTCACTATCACAAGCTTTAAACTATTTTAAATTCCACTTTATACTGTTTTCGTACTATTATTAATTAATGTATTTTATTTAAATTAATTCGTGTTAGGTGATAATATTTTATTTTTAAATTATTGATATTAAGTTTTATACATTTTTTATAACTTGTTTATTTCTTTTTAAAAAAATATATTTACTAAATCTTTTTTTATATTAAGTATTATGTTTTTGTTTTTTTTTATGAGGAGTAATTTTTTCAAGAAATAATTCTTAACATAAATTTCGATTTGAATCAATGGTTTTGATAAAGTCCAAAAAATAATCGTAAACTATTTGTAGCTGTGGTTGGCATTTATAAAATTAGCTTGTTTTATGTTTTATTTGTTTTTTTTTTATGTTTATCTCTGGCTTGGTGCAATAGTCAAAATCATTAATTGTAAAAACAATTCTAGAAAAATTTTACTAGTTTATTGTCAAAACATTGACAATATTATTTATAAAATATATGTATAGCTTATACAATTATTTATACAATGTGTGTAAACTCAAATCAAACATTAAAATTTTACCTGGTTATGTCAAATCATTGACAATATTATTTATACTGCTTGTACTATTGTTTCATACATTTATTTAAACAATATTGTTATTTTACAGTTGCTAATATGAATATGTATTAACGACAGAGGTTTATTGATGTATTTAGTAATAGAGGTCTACACCATGCCTTAGATACTCGTATATATACATTAAATGATGTACAGAAAGTGGTCTTAAACATACTTAAGCACTTTCGAGAACAAATATAGTGTCATCATTATAATTAATTTGAAATTTGGAGATTTAGGGTGCGTTTTAATTGCGCTTATTATTAGAAACTACTTATTAAAACTACCAGATATATGGAATTTGATTGTACTTCAAAGTGTGCCCTAAAAAGTCCCTTATTAATTTCAACCTTCTGCGCTCATTGCTTTCTCTCTGACTTGCTCAGAAGCTTAAAAATACCCATATCTTTAAAGATTTTGATAAAATGTTAATGGTTTGTCGAGAGTTGGCTACATATTGTTAAATTACAATAAAGGAACAGGGCTAAGCAACCACACTTTCCATATCTAGCGGAATCACATTTTATTTTACGCGAGGAAGCTATGTGCCACTCTAATTGTCAAACTATTTTTATTACTATGTCTTTCTTGAAATAATCAAAATGTCTTCACCTTCTTATTTTTGAACGCATTCTATAACCTCCTCTAATCTCATTATAAATTAAATTAAAAATTAGGTTAATTAAAAAAAAAGAAAACTGTATTTTTGCGAGATTAAAACAAATAAAAGTTTGATATTAAAATTTTATTTTGTAGAGGTGCTCAATTGAATTTTAATTAAAGGGTCAATAAAAGCAACTGGGTTGACCAATTTTTAATTATTTTTTTTTTCTTAAGTGCTCTTAGAGTAAGGTAACCTCCCAAATTTTTGTTTCAAATTAACTCTGATCAATTTTATTTGTAACTTAAATTTGTTTTAAATATAAAAATACACCCCATAGTTATGGAGTTAATTTATATGTAATTATGATCTCAGACTTAAAAATTAATGTTATGATTTTCTTTTGTTGCCCAGCTATAGCTAAAGAAAAGAAAAATCAATTAAAATAATAAAGATCTGAATATAATTATAATTGGTTCGAAAAGCACAAAAACTTCTTCTCTCAAAACAAAGTCGAAAAATCAGTTCTTCTGTTCAATTTTGAAATTTGTCAAATTGAATTGATATTATATGTGAAATTATTTATCCGTCCGTCCTATAATGACCTAATATTGTTAGCAACAAGGGGAATTTGTTTACTTTATTTTGTTGTTGTTGATTATTAGTTCCTATATTTTATAGTTTTCAATGTGTTATGTCCAAATAATTTTATTATAAATTCAGTTTTTTTTTTAATGTTTTATTATTATGTGGGTTTGACTTTAACTGAAGGATTTAAGAGGTGCTGCATACAAGAGGGTTTCTATTAGAAGTAAAAGTCTATTTAAAATTATAACCATTTTTATTTAACTTCGGTATTTTTTGTCTACTTACAAATCCAGTTTGTTTTGTCATATTATGAACTTGTAAACAGTTAAATTAATACTGGAGAAATGTATCATCCGTTTAAAAGCATTTATAAAATTAAATTTGAATTAAACAAGAAAGATAAAACGATAAAAATACACTCCGATACTGAAATTTGAACCAGAAATCTTTGGATTTCAAGTTTAATTCTCTATTAATACAAAGATGCGTGTTTCAATTCAAATCCCGCCAGCCAAGTGTATTTTATGCTCTCAGTTTCCCTTCTTTAATTGTAATATGAGTTAAATTAATTATAGACTTATAAATCCTTCTATAGAGCAGAACTGAAATGAATCCCCCTATTTACTGTAAAATTTGAAAGATACAAATATTGATTGTATTGCCTAAACTGTAAATGAAATACATAATTAGTTAAAGCCTTTATAAATATTATTAACATTGTATATTATTTATTAATTTTGTGTTTATTTTATTTTGTATATGTATATTGTATATGTATTTATTTTTTTTTTTTTTATATTATTTATTAAATGTTTTATTTTAAAATGTTACTTTGTTGTTTTTTTAACAACAAACAATTTTTTTGTTTTTTTTTATTTTGCTATGTATAATTTATACATATAAAATATTATATAAACAATAATTAAATGCATTTAAATGAACTTAATGCTTCACTTTTTATTATTTTATTCATTCTAATAATTTTAATCAACCATTTATTTGGTTAATGTAGCGTAGCTGAGACCCCAAGAATAGAAACTGAAAAACTGGCAATTATATTTACACATACGCACGCGTGCGCACACACACACTCAGAGTTAAAGGGACAAGTTTTCAGCTAATATAATCAGAGTATTGTTTTTGGAATAACCTGTTTATATTTTTTATAGCATGACAATTGGTATTTAGGCTTTTCAATTGTCATACTCAGAAAATAATTATAATAATATTGAGTGTGGTCCTATTTTTTTCCTTTCATTTAAATACGTTAAAGATGTTTTTCAGCTATACCATTGGCATTCCCTCCCGTGCAATCTCTTTTTCACAACATTTTCGTAATAGTGGAGATTTCATATATTTAAGAAATTGCCTACAAGAAACTATTGATTTAATCCAAAAAGTCACAAAGTTAAAAGTTCTTACAATGTAAAAAGGACCAATAAAACAATAAGAAATCGACGTGGGACATCTCAGATCTTTTCCTCATCAAACTCCATACATAAACCATATAAATGGCATCTAACTAGACAGCTGATAAAATAAATAATATGAAAGATTTCAAAATTTAAACAAAATCTCTCTCCTATTTCAAAGTAATATGCATATATTTGAAAAACTTTTGAACTCTCTTTGTTCTTTATGTTTAACAGTTTCTATCGATACTTAATTTGTTGATATAGTTCCGATATTATTTAGCGTTGAAGTTCAATTATACTGCTGCAAATATATACCCCCACCTCGACACTGTTCCATCATTACACTACGTTTTCATGGCTTAACTGTTATTGTAGTTTCGCAGCTCTACTATAACCATAGTTTCACGGTAATGGCTGCATTTTTTAGATTTGGAATGGTGTATGGTGATGTTCAGCTATTTAATACTCATTTCTATTTTACAACTCGCTTTAGAGGTGGTTAGCTTTTTCTTATTCATCTGATTAATAAAAGATTGCTTATATCTTATTGGTGAATTGATGGTTGTTTTGAATGCAGTCTTTATGTCCACTCTGAAAAAGAATTTTATTGTTGATAGCCCATTTATTTTTATCTTGACATCAACAATGCCTCAACTTGTGTTTTCAATTCCTTTTATAGGCACTGTTAAACATTTCCTTAAATAAGACTTTTTTTTTTTTAATTAGGCATTGTTGTAAAAAATTAATAAATTAATCAGTTGTCGTTGTTATTATTATTTAGATTAGATTATCTAATCTCAGTTTAGATTTAAGTTTTTTTTGTTGCATGGATCAGCAAACCTGACCTATTGTTTGTTTATTCCATCATAACACAGAAGACTATCATCGACATAATATAATGAGAAAGTTTTGATTGAGTCTAGCATTTGTTTTGTTTTATTATTATTATTATTGTTTACATATTCTATACATTTCAGTTAAGGGATTTTATTTTAGTGTAGTGGAATTGAGAAAAACCGTAATCGACTAGCTATTGGTAATTTCTGCTTAGCCATCAATAATTGTTTATTTATTTTTGTTGATTACTTAACAAAAAGCAAATGATTATTTATTTTGAAACATTATAATTTAAATTAACTGAGTGCTTTCATTTTTATTATTTTATTACAAATTCATTTTTAATCAACCATTTATTTAACAGAACAAGTTTTAAGCTAATCTAATCAGTTGTTTTTGTAAATAACCGCTTTTTTATAGCATGACAACACTGTTTGTTGTTGTTTTGACTTTTTAAGTGTATAACTCAAAGAATTAGTTAATACAAAAAAAAGTATTATACTTTAACCCATCAATACAATTGTTGATGTTAATGATATCTGTTGTTGTGTTCCACCATTTATGCGGCTACAGTTGAGCTATGAAAATATGTCGGTGGTTTTTAGATTTTCTATGCATATTTACTAGTGCCTCCTTTCACCTTTTTAAAATTTACATTTTTCGATTCCCATTGAGGCCACACTTATTTTTTTCAATATTAATTGTGCTTAGACAGTTATACATAAATATGAGACTCTATCCCTGCGGGGTCAATTTCTTTACAATGTCTGAAACGGATTTCACTCCAGGATTTTTTTAATTAGGAGACAAAAAGTTTTGATCTTTTGTTATTCCCAAGCTTATCTTCGTTAAGCTTGGGGTCAGTAACTTAAAAATTTATAATTAATAAAGATTGGTAGAATGTATTAGGAAATAAGACAATTAAAAATAGGTGGACTTTTCAATTATTTCTAAATAAAGAACAATAAATCATAATAGTCAATCAAGCCATTTGAAGTAGATAGGCTCGATACTGCAAATTTACTGGCGCCTGAACACAGTTCATTATGCCACGTTTTCACAGCTCAACTGTAACCATTGTTCTACGGTAATGTAAACATTCGCTTTTAAGATTTGGAATAGTATAAAGCTGGTTCACAGCTCGCGGATGGCCATATAATCTATGGCCTCCGTGCGAAAACTTAGTTCCAAACTAAATTCCCGTGGTGCTGCTTCAAACCTGAATGAAACCTTCCAGTCCTCTTCTCTATTTATTTTAATCAATCGTTTTATAAAATAATGATTGTATTTTAATACTATATATTGTTTACTATTAAACTATTTTTGACTTCAAACTTGATATTAATTTTGCAGTATTCTACTCTTTGCATTACATTAAGAAAAACGTCAACTGCTTTAATGATCCCTTCTAAAGATAACAAAGATCAAAGAGACTTACTTGCATTGAATTTTATAATGAAATATAGTGTACATTGGACTATTTAGAAGGTTAATTCTTAAATCTCAAGTTTCACAACTATAGAAAGAGAAAATGCTTAGTCCGCACAAAACTATGCATACCCTGTAAATAAACCTTAATCTTGGTTGTTTTGTTTTTTTAACGGGACTGAATCATTCTTCTCAACCAGTACATTTTCGGCTGGCAAATGCTCAACCGGACCGGCAGTGTACAGTTTTGTGTGGTTTTAGCATTTTAGTTGTTCCAGGTTATATAACTTGACTAGTTTTTCAAAAATGCTAACAGATTCCATCAGAACATCAGATACACAGTCGATTTGGCTTAGTTTGTAACCTGAACGGAACTGAGTACAAGAAGTGGGTGGGAGGAAACATGCGGTGACGCCTCCCCGGTTTCATGAATATAATAGTTATCTATATAGTCCGAAAGGCGTGGCAATCCGCGAGCTGTCAACCCAGTTTTTTTAGGCGATGCGTTTAACTATTTGATACCCATCTATTAATAAATTCTCTTTATTATTAATCTGATTATTTTTGATTGTTGATGGTTGTTTTTAATGCAGGGATGGCCATTATGAAAAGGAAGTTAGTTCGGCCGCAGGATTTTATCGTTGATAGACCTTTCATATTTGTATTGACACCAACATTGTCTTCTGTGTGTTCAATTCCTTTTATAGGCTCCGTTAAACATTTTTCTTAATTAGCTTCTTTTTAGACATTATTGTTAATTTCAAAATTTAATTTTTAATGATTAAAAAAAATATATATATATATAATAATAATACATCTTTATCAGATACATATACAATTACGTCGACTTCTGCAGTTTGGCTCAATATGAAGTTCTAGGTGATGAAGTGATATGACCTCGTCGTTTCGCTTCCAGTGTTGGGAGCATCTTTAGAGGAGTAAATGTTGTTCCAGGGAAGATATATAATTTTAGCTGAGTTGTTACTTTTCCAGGACAACATGTACTCCCCTGAAAGTGCTCCTCACATAATCCCTTCATGATACAGCCACAAAAGAACAATCTATAGATATACACATGCACCATCGACTATAAGTTTGGATCAGAAAATTCCATTTTAAACGGATAAAAAAATTCATTTGTTTCCTCTTTAATCGAAACCGAATTTTAAACAAACACCGGTTAAACATGTTTACTGCAGTATCGAGAAAAGAGTTAATTTTTTTTACATTCAGTTATTTTTTTAAATTCATTGAATTAATTTTATTTATTATGTCCTAAAGTTTGTTTTCTTGTTACTGTATATTTTCTGTGCTTTGCCTCGGGGAGAAAACCAGCTTATATATTGGCTTTGCTAAAAAGTGAAATAAATGGGCATTTAAATTGATGGTTAACTGTTTTTTTTTTTTTATTACCTTTGTTTAATAGTTATTTTTTGTCTTTATTACTTCCTGTTTACAACCATTCTTGCATTATACCTGTAAAGGTGTGTTCATAGCATGTGTTTTTTTCGCGCGTTTTTGCGATATATATAGTGATATAATATTTATGAAGCCGTGTAGACGTCACTTGTCGCCGTCGCAGCGCGTTAAATATCTGTATTTAGAAATAAGTTGAAAAGCCTTGGTTCCGTAACTGAAGAGTATTTTATTTTAGCTCTACGTTACAGAAAATTAGTAATGTGTCTAATGTCAAATTGTATTAAAAAACTAATAAATATATATATATATGACAGTGATTGATACATGTCGCGAAATCATATAACAAATAAATAATACAACTAAATATATATAAAATAAATATAAATTATATATAAAACTAAGATTACCGCTAAGGCGGTAACACTCCCGGCCTAGCGTAGTGCCTCTGGTGTTTCTACCAGAAGCACTACCGACTTGGCTGGTCTTTCCTTTTCACTACCTTGCGCAAATCTTAGCCTTACCGACCTCACCAAACCATCGTCCCCAGGCGATACAGCAACTATTAATGCTAGGGGCCAGGAATTTCTAGGAGTGGAATCGTCCCTACACAATACTATGTCCCCAACTTTGAGGTTTCTCTTTGGGGCAATCCACTTAACACGCGCCTGGAGAGTCTGCAAATATTCTCTTCTCCAACGTCCCCAAAAGGCTTCGGCTAGACTTTGTACTTGCCTCCACCTTCTTCTAGCATACGTGTCCTCCGAGAATGAACCAATAACTGAAGGCACGGGACCCTTAAGCTGAAGCAAATGACTTGGTGTGAGAGGTGACATTCCTTCATCACTAACCAAAGCTGTTATAGGTCGGCTATTTATAACTGCTTCGCATTCGATGAGAAGAGTTCGCAGACAGTCCTCGTTGAGTTGTCCTTTGTGAGTGCCTAGTAGATAGTCTAAGATTCGTCTGACAGAACCAATCTGTCTTTCTACCGCACCTTGATTATGACTTGCCTTTGGAATACCTATCCTAAATTCAAATTTACAATTCTGATCTGCCAAAAAACGCTGTAATTTTAATGGATCTATTCCTAGTGCTGCTTTACGCAGCTCCTCCTTCCCCCCTACAAAATTCGTCCCTGCATCTGTTCTAAGCAGCTTAATTTGACCTCTACGGCAAACGAATCTCCTAAGTCCGTTTAAAAACGAATCCGTGTCTAGGGTATCTATTATATCCAAATGTACTGCCCTACTAACCAAGCAAGTAAACACTATACCGTATCTTTTGATCTGTCCCCTACCTTGTTTTACATAAAATGGACCGAACACATCTGCTGCGGTATATGTAAATGGTGGTGATGGTGTTACTCTTTCTGGTGGTAAATCGGCCATTTTTTGACATTCGAAAGCACCTCGAAGACGTCTGCACATAACACAATTTTGAATGTATCGAGCTACTACCGAACTGCCTCTTACTATCCAATAACCCTGTACTCTTATTTCTCCTAGCGTAATGCCTCTACCTTGGTGAAATACCTTTTCGTGATAATGCCTTATGATAAGCTCTGTAATTTGACCCTTTTGAGGCAGGATTATGGGGTGTACTTCATTTTCCCAGAAAGGTGAATGTTTTACCCTTCCTCCAACCCTAAGTAGTCCGTTATTGTCTAATACTGGGTTTAATCTAGCTAAATGTGATACTTTATTCCTTTTAACTTCTCTTTGGGCTAATGCTATCTCCTGCTTAATACTAAATTTTTGATATGTTTTTAAAACCAAAATTTCTGCTTCTTTGATTTCCTCAGTTTCTAATGGGTTTTCTTTCTGATAAATTCGCTCTTCTTGATGGAGAATTTTTTTATTTTTTAACTTAATGCATTTTTCTTTTAAATTATATTTTTTGTTTTCCTGATTTTTCTTGTTATAAATTTTATATTTTAAAACCTTTACATACCTAATTGCTATTGCTACTGCTCGACGTAAATTTTTCCAAGATGAGAAGTATTGTAATCTTTCTAGAAAGTCATTGTGGCTGCTTACTTTTATATCCCTTATTTTAGCACCTTTTACTTCTGGGTCCTGTGGGTGCACCGAAAAGATAACGTCCTCGATAGGTAAAATATTCTCCCACAAGAAATCTGGACCCTTCAGCCATTTTGACGTAAGTAAATCGGACGCATTTAATCCTCTAGACGCATAATCGGCCGGATTAGATTTAGATTGCACATAATACCAATCCTTTGTATCCGAGCAATCTCTTAATGACTGAATCCTGTTAGCTACGAATAAATGAAAGCGTTTTGATTCATTCCTAATATACCCTAGAACGACCTTGCTATCTGTCCAAAAGTATTGCTTAGCTGTATAATCTATTTCGCGCCGAATCGCCTCACTTGCCTTAGCTACAGCTACGGCTGCCGTTAACTCTAGTCTGGGTATAGTTATTTCCTTTAATGGCCTTACTCTAGCTTTGCCAAATACAAACTCGCAATGAATTTTTACTTTATTATACAATATTCTAAGATACGTCACGTGCCCGTAACCGCTAAAAGAGGCATCTGCGAAATGGTGCATCTCAATTCTTTCTATTGAACTGCACTCTTTTGGCTTATAACACCTTGGAATACTAATATTAATATTAGCTAATGTACCTAATTCTCTTAACCATCTATCCCACAGGAACTTAGTTTTTTCTGGTATAGGATCGTCCCAACCTGCATCTTTATTATTTCTATCTTCCCTACTAAGATCTTGTAGAATTATCTTTCCGGTCATAATGAATGGTGCTAGAAACCCGAGAGGATCGTAGGCAGAACAAAGCGTTGATAGTATACCGCGCCTTGTAAAGGGACGGGGTTCTACCGCGACTTTGAACAGAAACTCATCTCGCTCTACGCACCAAGATACCCCCAGTGCTCTTTCCATTGGTAACGTTTCATTCACATCAAAATCTTTAAGACCCGACGCTCTATCCTCCGGTTTTATATTTTTTACTACTTCTGAACTGGAAGAAAGTAATTTATGGAATCTGAAACCCCCTTTACTGCACAGATCTTGCAACTCTCGAATCATAGCTATGGCTTCTTCTTCCGAGTCTACCGACCCACACCCATCGTCCATATAGAAGTTGCGGTGAATAAACTTAACTGCTCTGTCTGTTACCTTGTGGCCATGGTCAATAGCTGTTCGTCTTAAGGCATAATTGGCGCAACCTGGTGAAGACGCAGCTCCAAACAAATGTCGTGTCATTCTGTAAACCTTAGGGGTTTTTGTAGTGTCCCCGTTTTCCCACCAGAGAAATCTAAGTAAATTCCTATCACTTTTCGGAACAATAACCTGCATGAACATACCCTCAAGATCTCCCACAAAAGCAACCCTTTCCTGCCTAAATCGTATCAAAACTCCTATGAGTGAACTCGTTAAGTCTGGACTCGAAATTAGAACGCTATTTAAAGAAATTCCCTGATAAATAGCTGAGCAATCAAAAACAACTCGCAACTTATGCTTTTTTGGGTGATACACTCCATGGTGAGGTAAATACCAAACTCTACCTTTAATTGTGTCATCTTCTACCACTTCCTCAGCATGCCCCTTTTTGAGTGTATCATCCATAAAAGCTAAGTAGTCTACTCTAAATTTATTGTCTCTAAATTTTCTCTCCAACGATTTTAACCGTCTTTCAGCTAATATTCTATTTACGGGTAATATTATGTTTGGATCCTTTAGAGGGAGCGGCATCTCATAACGATTATCCTCTCTTTGGATAATACCCTTTTCAACCTGATCTATAACTCTTTTGTCATTTACAGAAAGACCCAAACTATGATCTCTACTTTCCGAAGTACAATCTAAATTAAACATGTTTATAATTTCCTTGACAGTTATTTTTCTAACTTTATTTTGAATAAATGATTTATACCCTGCTGGACGGGGACCAATTATTCCCCAACCTAACTCTGTTCGCAAACCATATGGCTCATCCTGTTGCCCCTTGATAACTTCAACAGGACACAGCGCACGGGGGCAATTGTTGCCTATCAATAACTTTATTTCACAGTCCTTCATTAAAGGCTGCAAACTGTTTTTTAAATGACTAAGATGTTCGAACTGTCCAGCAATTTCCGGGGTTGGTATCTCATCTGCTGATCCTGGGATAAAATCTTTTACATAGGTATTACAAGGGAGATTGAACTCTACCTTACCGTCAAAACTTTTAATTTGAACCCCTGGTACTCTTTCGGTGTACTCATCGGTTTTTTGATTGATTGTACTTAATTCTAATCTAGTAGGTATTCCCTTTAACTCTAGGTCTAGTTTTAAACTTTCTGCTATAAAGCAAGCATCGCTACCGTCGTCCAACAATGCATAAACTATTTTATTCTTTAAATTACTAGAATTTTGAACCCTAACTGGTATTATAAATGATGTGGTGCCTTTAAACTCTGTTTTTACCTTCCTTGTACTTGCTGTTTCCATCACTATTTTATGTCCTACTTTAACATCTTTACTTTCCTTATTATACGTTGGATACAGAACATGGAGACTAGTTGGATGGGTTTTTTTGCAATCCTTGACAGTGCATATAGCTCTTTTCTTACAATCTTTGCCCCTATGACCACGAACTAAACATCTAAAACAGAGGTTTTCACTATAAATAAATTTTTTAATAATTTCTGAATTTTGTTTAGCCAACTCTGTGCACAACTCAACTAAGTGACCGCCTTTGCAATAAATACAGAACTCTCCTTGAATTTTACTAGAATGCCCCAGATCCTTAGGTGAAGAATAATTTCGACGCCCTTTAGCCGAAAAACAAATATTGCGTTTGTCTTGGTAGTTATCCCTAGTAAAACTTTTACTTGGTGGTAAAATATAAACGGGATGATTCATACGCCTAGCAATATCACTTACATACACTGCTAGATCTTTAATTGTTTCTAGTCCTAGTTTAGATTCAATAAATTTAACCCACCCTTGCAAAAACTTAACAGGTAATCGAGAAACCATTTTTTTTAAACAGACCTTTGTGCTGATTTCCTTTTGAGCCTCTGGTGATAAGACACGGCTAGCAGTAGTAAGAGCTTCAGCATACTCTAGTAAGCCCTTACTATCACTTATACCGAAGGTAGGACCATCGACCAGTTTATTAGTCCATGCTTCAGTTACTGCGGCTGGATTACCAAACCTACGCTCGAGAAGGGAAACACTTTCAGAGTAACTCAGCCCAAAGTTTTGTTGAAAAACCTTTAAAGCCTCTCCCCCAAGAAACCTTGATAAAAATATTCTTTTATCATGCTCAGGTAAGATTCCATCCTCTAAATAAGTTTTAATTTGGTCCCTAAAAATGGGGAAATCAACACAATCGCCTTTAAATATATAGGGAACTAATGAATTCAGAATTTGGACCTTAGACATTATAAAAAAGGAATTTGTGACAGGATTACCAGAAGATACCAAATCGTTACTCCCTGGCACAATAGTTGCTGTATCTTGCCCTTCAGTGGATCTTTGTAGAAATAGTTGAGATAGGGTTTGATCATTTTCATTTTTCTTCTTCTGTTCTGGTGGAGTTACTTGAGTTTTAGTCGACTTGGGTTGATATAACGCCTCTGATGACTTTGGCCGGTAATGATCTTGTTGAGCTCTAAGACTGCTTAACACCATTTCTAGATCTTGATCTTCTAACTCTGAATTTTTAATTGCTTCCTGCACTAATCTTGCTTTTTCTACATCGGCGTCTATTTCTCTTTGTTTGGCTTCCAGTTCTGCCTTTTTTGATTGCAGCTGCTTTTCCATTTCCATAGCTTCCAATCTAGCTACTAATTTTCTTGCAGTGCTACTACTGTTGGACAAGCCAGATACTCCCGATCTTATTGATCTAGACTTTCCCTTTGACGTCTCAGACCTCTGTTGCAACCTGGTTTGCGATTCTGCATCTGGTAAAACGCCTCTAAATTCCGCAGTTTCTTTTAATACTAATTCTTCAGCTTTAAGCCAATGCTCGAGATCGTTCCTCTTGTCAAATATATGGCTTACTATACCCTCGTCTGCATCTGGATGTAACGTTATAAATATATTAGTCTTAGACAATAAGTCATCCTTCATAATCTTTATTTCACTTAAAGTAGCACTTTGAACTCCAAGTACTACTCCCCTATCCCGCAGTTGACCGTACTCCATCTGTTTCATAGTAATAGACTTAATTAATTCCTTTATACCGTCCAAATCTGCTTTTAAAGAAGCTGCCTTTCTGGTCTGTTCCCTAGTTTTTCTACATGCATCAGCTTCTCCCTGGTTTACAGACATTTTTCTTGGTATTTTCTGATATTCCTTGTTCTTCTAATAGTAATTTTCTGTAACTGTCGCCGTCGCAGCGCGTTAAATATCTGTATTTAGAAATAAGTTGAAAAGCCTTGGTTCCGTAACTGAAGAGTATTTTATTTTAGCTCTACGTTACAGAAAATTAGTAATGTGTCTAATGTCAAATTGTATTAAAAAACTAATAAATATATATATATATGACAGTGATTGATACATGTCGCGAAATCATATAACAAATAAATAATACAACTAAATATATATAAAATAAATATAAATTATATATAAAACTAAGATTACCGCTAAGGCGGTAACATCACTGTTATTTTCCCCCACCCGTCCTTCCTTGTGCACAAGCGCAGCATTCCGTTCATGTTATAATCAAAGCTGAATATATTATTGTAATACAAAACTAAAATTTAAATCAAATTATAATTATTATTAACAACGGGAGATAGACAGAGATAAATAGACTCCAGTGCCGGGACTCGAACCACGGGCCTCTATATTTCCAGTATAGTGCTCTAACCAACTGATCTGCACTGAAGAATAATTTCCTCCGTCAATAACGATACCTAGTCCCGAATTAAGCTTTCAATTTTCCACAAGTCTAGGAGTCGACATTTACGACAATCGAACTACTGGACTTGTGGAAAATTGAATGCTTAATTCAGGACTAGGAATCGTTATTGACGGAGGAAATTATTCTTCAGTGTAGCTCAGTTGGATAGAGCGCTATACTGGAAATATAGAGGCCCGTGGTTCGAGTCCTGGCACTGGAGTCTTTTTTTCTCTATCTATCTCCTGTTGTTAATAATAATTATAATTTGATTTAAATTAAAATTTAAACTTTCCGTAGTATGAATACTACCAAAAACTTAAAAATGAAAACTAGCATTCTAAAAGAATGGTTTGAAAATAAAAAACAAATATGTATTTAATATTTTCTATGCAAATGATGACTCAAAAAATGATAACAATAATATTAACAAGACGAAAGAGAGACTGGAAGGTTTCATCTTAGGTTGGCATAACCGTGAGAAAGTTGGTTCCACAAACCAACTTATCTTGTGTCATTGTATGGCAGCCATAGATTATTCTGAATCGCTTCAAAGACGCATACTATGAACCCATCTTAAGGCATACACATGGGGGTAAAACATTAATAAAAGCAATAAACAAAAGGGTTTAAAAGAGAATCCGATTAACTTCATTCAAACGTCCCACTTCGAATCTACTGCCTCTATAACTCGGTCATTCTACATTTCAATATTGATCAATGCAACCATTCTCCATGAAACACATATCTATCGTATTCTTTACACACCTTCCAGAAGGAACTTTACTGGATCCTCGCTATCCTCGTCTTATTCAATTAAGATCAATTTTGATTACTTCTGTTCATTTTTATCCCCCTTTCACACTGATTGAGTGCGCTCCGCGAATACGTTCCAATTCGTGTCGGTACATCAAAGGAATACGTTCGTTCTTGTCAATTTTAATTTGCGCTGTGAGGCTCCCTTAGTGTTTACGGAGCTTTACAGTTATTAGTTAAAATACATTTTTTGGGATACTGTGTTCACATTATAATAATCCATGTGTCTATGTTATAACTGGATTTATTTATTTTGTGCAGCAATTATGATTCAATGTGAGATGATGCCGCCCCCACCACGTGACTTCAATGTCGATCATCCGTTCGTTTACGCCATTCAAAAGATGAGTCGTCCCATCAATTTTCTCTTCTTGGGATGTGTTAAAACTCTTAATGCTTAAATAAAATCAAAATGCATACACCTGGTCTGTTAGAAAAGTAATGAACTTGATTTTTAACTTATAAAATATTTACATGGTCCCCTTCAAAATACGATAGTTCCCTTAGATGCAACGTACTTTCTATATGATCATTTCCAGTCTTCAAAGCACTGGTTAAAGTCCTATTCCGGAATTTCCTTCAGCTTGTTCGTTGCGACCATTTAAATGTTATTATTAGTCCCAAAATGATGTTCTTTGAGTGTTTTTTTTTTACAAGTTTTTAAATGGAAACATGACATAGGGACTCAAATCAATCGAATATAGTGTATATACTCTAACAATCTGTAAGCCTTGTGAGTGGGAGGGGCCTAGGGTTCCTCAGAGCCACAAGTCTCATCACTATTCTTACATACCTCGTGCATATATACACATATATATATATATATATATATATATATATATATATATATATATATATATATATATATATATATATATATATATATATATATATATATATATATATATATAAATATATATATATATGTAATAGTGAGCAAATAATGATTTATTGTATGGCTTACGATCAGTCAATTGTAATAAATTTATGATCACTGATAATGTATTAGATTCTGTTAAATAATAATTTAACTGCCTGCTTTTTATCATTTTTCCAAGCCTTTTAATTCTGGTGATTAAATATTTGTTATTAAATACAAAAGAACTTAAAGATTAACATTTATTAATTTATTTTCTAAATTAATTTTCGTAATACAGACCAGTTTTATTTACTTTAGTTAGTCACAATCAGTGAATCATCATCAGCATTACATCAGAGGTACAATCTGAGCAAATCGATTTTTTACCATGCATTCAAATATTTGCTGACAGCAAAATGGGTTAATGGAGACACAAATTTATGTTTTTCCGGGCGGCACAACTAAGCAATGTAACAACTGATTTTTGTACCCAGTTTCTACTCTATAGCTTAAAAACTGTGTGAGTTATGCGTGGAACTGACATACGCACATACAGACAGGCACGCAGCTAAAAACCACTCAAATGGTCTTAAAAACACCCAAATCGATATTTTATTCAGGTGAAAACAATATTTTTCCTATAAAGGGAAGGAGAAGTAAAAAATTGGTCCAAATTAGACTCGGGTGTAGGCAGTGCAGTTACACCGACGTAGTAATTTTTTATTAATAATTATTATTAAATTTAAACACTTATTGTCATCGCGTACTAATGGTTTTTTTTTTTTTACTTTTTACTGTTTTTTCTTAAAAATTGATCAGCAATGCGTATGGTGAGAAATGCAAGACCTGTAGCTCCACCTCCACCTGTTAATTTCATTGCAGATCATCCCTTCCTGTACAACATCCTGAGAAACAGATGTCTGCACATTCCACTCTTCTTTGGATGTGTCAAAAATCCTCATTTTTAAAATTTTCTGTACTAATACATAATTAAAATAATTGTTACTCACATGCTTTATATTGTATTTATATCTCTAATAATAACTGTATATTTTTTCCTGGATAAAAGTATAGGGCAGCTCCAAAACATCATACCTCAAAAACAACGGGTTAATGTTTAAGGGTGTTAAATAAATACTGTCATCTTGAAACGGCTGGCCCAATTATGCCGGTTAACGAATTCGTCCACAAATTGCCTACGAACCCTTTGTATGTAGGTAATACTGGATACAAATACGTAACAACATTGTTGAAATCTCACATGTCTACATTATTTACATTTTGTTACCTGTTTAAAAGATTAAAACCCCTTGAAATTAGATAGGTGATACTAAATTCGTTTACATTAAAAAAACGCATGCCTTCAATCCACCTTTAAAGGAGAGGGTTGTGATTTGACAGCACAGTTTCTGCAGAAACATGCTAGGAGCGCACATACCCTCATTTTGGGAAAGTGTTTCAATGACAATCCAGATCCCAGAATTTAGTGTATCGTATCTGGATCTAAATCGCATTCAATCCGTATTAAATCTAGGTTTCCATGTGCACTTTGGATGCAAAACCTCTATTCAATCCGTATTTAAACACCATTGAAACGCAGAAAATGTATACATCCTTTTTTATTTATTATTCTTACTCTATTTTACTAATTATAATATGAAAACCCTTTTTAATTTGAATTTGTTTTACAATATATGTATTTATATCTCAACTATGTTTGGGTACTTTTTTACTTTAGAACCCCCCTATATCTCTTTGTGTTAATTGTTATTTAGACAAAGGAACATATAACAGAGTAGGATATATTCCTTAGTCTATATTACTATTAAGACGAAAGGATATTTATTTCAATGTACCTTGGGACAAAGGAATATCACACTTGTGTATATAATTGTGATCATATCCCTTAGA
Source organism: Gerris lacustris (assembly GCA_951217055.1). Classification (NCBI taxonomy): domain Eukaryota; kingdom Metazoa; phylum Arthropoda; class Insecta; order Hemiptera; family Gerridae; genus Gerris; species Gerris lacustris. The sequence goes on from OX578284.1 coordinate 38,650,320, forward strand.
CTAATCAACTATTAAGATAAAGGAATGTTAAATTTAAATATAAAACTGCCTCAGGAGTCTCAATTTCTTGGGGAGACAAACACACAAACCTTTAAGACTTTTGTAGGACAAACTATTGTTCAGAACTAAGGGGGGTGCTAAAGTAAAAAAGTGCCTATGTTTGCTATCAATCGTTCGTTCTCTTTTGTGTTTGTTGCTGTGATCACACTGCTTCGTTGGTGTTGCTGTGTTTTTTGTTCAGGCTGTGCATACCCAGGGTCTTATCCATCGAAGTTACTTGTACTTTAATCAATATCTTCTCCCATAAGTTAATAATTAACTTATGGCTTAAGTGTTTCATTGCTTATTAATGTCTTTTAACAAAAATGTAATAATAATAAATATATATGTACATTTTTTGGGGGGTTATTCTGGCCATAACCTTAAAGAGAGTTGCTTCTGTGTTACGCCACCTGTTACCTTCAACGCTAATTATTCCTTTATTTTAGCATTCTAAAAAAAGAATGCCCAAACGCTCAACTTTTCTTAGGATATGTCTCTATTTAAACACTAAATAACTTTTATAGGTATTAGATTGGTATTTAATATTATTGTTTATTTTAACCTTAAATATTGTTACCTATACAATATTGTCATCTTAATATTACAATTTGATGACTCATACATTTGATTTTTATTTTCTCATGTATGTAGCATAGTTTTTGATGACTTACACGTTTATAGGTCCCTCGAGTCCCAAAAAGTAGTTTTAAAAATGACTGTAGGTAGTCTGATAAGAGGTGTGGACCCTCGAATACTAGACCGATTTTGATGAAATACATACATGCTTATAAAAATCATATGTTCTTTCACCCACGAATCTATAATGCTATATTTAGGTAGGTCTCATTGAATGAAGTTGTTTAGGCTTTGTACTGTCCAAATATCTTAACTATAATGTTCATCTTTCTACTAACTGTGTCTTTGTTTATTAATTTATATTTTCACATTTTTGGGGATTTTCATCTCTTTAATTAGATCGATACTTTTATATTAACTTTTTGTATCATTGTACCTTTCACCTATGACTCTTTATTTAAATTTGTATCTCTTTCTTTAGATCTACAATAACACCATATTTAGATAGGTTTTATTTAGTCATGTTTTTTGTACTTCAATTTCTTAACGAATAATGTCACACAAAAATGTGCAATTAAACTCTTACACAGGTGTCTATATAATAGTGTATCTTTATTTATTAATTTATATTTTTACATTTTTGGGGATTTACATATCTTTATATAGAACGATACTTTTATATTTACTTCTGGTACTAATAAAATGCATATTTGTTTTTCTGGGGATTATCAGCTACGATGATGGTAAGGTGTGCTAGGCCCATGGCTCCGTCTCCACCTGTTAACTTCAACGCTGATCATCCCTTCATTTACAGTATTCTAAAAAAACGCCCTCCACACACTCTACTCTTCCTGGGACGCGTCAATTCTCCTGTCGTTTAATCAAATATTTTATGTAAATAAGAAATCATTTTAATGACTATAAATTTAGGATTAAAGATTGATATTCAAAATAATAATGTATTTTTTAACCTCTAATTGTTTTTATTTTTTTTTATTCAATATTTCACAACCTTTTAATCCAATAGTTCTTGGGCTCCACTGGTGTAGTCTTGTTTTGAATGCGTTACGTTTCCTAAAATTTAAACAAATGATTTAATTTAACACTAAATAATTTGTATTACTCATTATATGAGTAAAGATTGATACTCAAAATGATCTAATAGAACCTACATAATATTGCCATCTTAATATAATGAGGTAATATTTCCATCTTAATGTAATGACGTATTATTTTCATCCTAATGAAATGACGTAATTTTATTTATTTCATTTTAATTTAATTTTATTTTTTATTTCATCTTTATAATAATGAAGTAAAACTGTCATCGCAATATGATGACATAGTCAACTTGATACTCCATAAAGTTACTTTTTACCGTCTCATATACGTAGCATTATACTAGTAGTTGCGTGAACAGTAAACCTTAAGTCGAAAAAATAAATCAACAACATATAATTTTTTTTGGAAATATCCATGCCAAATTTTAAGAAAATATAACAACGCTTTTGATCGTGACTGTGTAAAATCAAATAAACAGGAACTCTCTCTGCTCGTCCGCTTATTAAAGCGTAAAAAAATGATTTCGATTTGAGATTTTGATGGAAATATATTATTAAATTCATCTTGAAACGAAAACCAGATACCCTTTTATTTAGATCTTTATCTCTGACTTTAGATCTGTAACATTATAATTTGATAGGAATAATTGATTGATGTTTTTTGTGCTTCAATTTCTTTATCAATTATTTTACACAAAAGTGCATTTTTAAATATTAAACTACTATTACACAGGTGTCTACATACTGTGACTTTATTTATTAATTTATATTTTTACATCTTTGGGGATTTACATGTCTTTAAATAGATCAACACTTTTATAAAACCTTCTCGTACTAATGTAATGTTGTATATTTGTTTTTCTGGGGATTATCAGCTGTAGTTATGGTAAGGTGTTCTGCTAGACCCAGGGCTCCGCCTCCACCTGTTATCTTTAATGCTGATCATCCCTTCATTTACAGCATTCTAAAAATACATCATCCACAAACTCTTCTCTTCTTAGGACGTGTCAATTCTCCAACCGTTTAAGCAAATAATAATTGATGTAAAAAATAAATAATTTTGTTCATTTATAAACGCACGATTTAAGATTGATTTTAAAGCAATTATGGATTTTAACCTCTAATATATTATTTTTTTATTTACAAATAATTTCAATTCCTCAACCCTTCTAATATAGTGCTTGGCCTCCTGAGCTGTAGTCGTCTAAAATTGTTATTAAAAATTAAATTAAATTCTTAGCTAAATCATATGTATTCGTTAGTCTTTATTTAGTTATTTTTGTTATTATAATTTATATTATAAACTAAAATCAGAAGTCAGATCTATAAATCTTTATTTAGTTATATAACTCGAATCTATAACATTGTATGTTGTTTCTACTTTGTACTATTAAATATCTTAACCAATAATGTCACAAAAATGTATTGTTTACCTTTTACACACGTGCCTACAAATTGTGTCAGTGGTGGCGATTGGACTTTGAAAGTGGGGGTGGGGGGGAACCCCTCTCGGAAATTTTTAAAATCTAGGTGCAAAATGGTGAGTTTTAAGAGTATTAGTGGCTACTTTTAATGGTTTACATCCATCCCATTAACCTGCCTAACCGCATGTTGTTTATTCGGACGTATTCTTTCATTGTGTTCTTTATTTATTTATTTTTTTTAAATAAATTTTTTATTTATATTCTATTTTCTACTCATGTTATAATATGTTCTAATTTAATGTTTTTTCATGATTTTTTTTTTTTTTTATATAAAATTTTATTTAGCACTTTATACTTTCTCATATAAAGAGAAAGTATTGTGATCGAAAATTTGATTTTGATGGATTTACACGTTTTGAGGTCCCCTGAGTCCAAATATTTGCTTTTTAAAAAATGTTTGTCTGTCGTCTGTGCGGACGCCTGGAGCCTAAACTACTGGGCCGATTTTGACGAAATTTGGCTTACATGTTCAGAAAAATCATACCCCGAGACGAAATAGAGAAATGAATTTTAGTCCCAGTTTTTGGGGGCGCTACCCCCGAAAAACTCTAAACAAACTTGAAAAAAGATTATTTCTTGATAACGGTTCTGACGATTTTGATTAAAATATGCTAAAATGAGGTCCATTTAAATACGAATCTAACTATATGAGCCGTTGTCCCGGGAAAAATCTAGTTCCTGAGAAAACAGCTTTAAACATGGATAGAGAGTGGCCGGGTTCGATTCCCCCTGACGGGGGTTCTTCTGTAAAAACGCCCTGGATGTTCCTGTAAAAACATCAGTGGTACATGAAAAAGTCAAGACGTATTAATTGGTATGCAACCAAAAAAGTTTGGGAACCCCTGCTATAAATGACTGCTCTCCATGATATTAATCAAAATAAATACAAAATATAGAAGTTATCAAAAATAAATTTATAAAAAACAAAAGAACAACAAAATGTTTTCCCTATCAAAATAAAAACTGCATTTCCTTTGTAAATTCACTAGATCTGATTTTTGGTGGTGGTAGATATGATTTTTTTCAGTAGTCTATTTTTATTAAAAACTGACTACATAAAGTAACTTCAAAATTAAAATCGGTCAGGTGTCCTTTAATCATTTTTTTTATCTAACGTATTCTATGATTTATTGATCTTTATTTAATAATATTTTGCTAACCTGTCTTCTGATACCTTCAATTAAATAATTGTATCCACAGCTGCATATTGGTTGATGTCACTGACACCTTTCCACATAAGTTATTATTACTTTAATGGTTGTGGATTCCTGCAACATTGGTTAAATTGATAATACATATTATGTATTTCTTCTATCTTGCACTGCATATATTTAAACATAACTATTGGATAGTATGTCACTTGCACTCTCCATTTTATTTGCTAACACTGTTATTTAGATTGGTTTATGTCTTTAAAACCTTCCAAATTCTTGTTTCAAGAGTTGTAGATTTCAGTTACACTGGTGAAGGTTACCTATATAACTATTATTTTGCACTATATATATATATATATATACACACGACTATAGGCTGGCATAAAGTCTACTTAAATTCAAATTTATTTAAAGCTTGCACATTGGTTTCAAATATATATTTTTGACTTTATACTACACTGCACTTTTTGAATATTTGTTTAAAATTTAAACTTAGTGTGGTCCCTTAGTTGTACAAAAGTATAGATTATCATTTCAGTAATGTTAACTCCATACTCTTAAAAGAATAAGATAGTCTTTAAAAATACATTTTAAAAGAAAATATACTTCAACTCAACGTGTTCTTGGACTAAAACGTGTAAATTGCTCAAAAAAAAAAAATATATTTCTGTGCCGTAATACTTTCTCTTAACAAATACTACTTGTATGAGAAAGTTAAAAAATTGACGGATAGTCAAAATTAAGAATAGTTTGTCCGATTGGACTATCGAATATTCACTGTATCAATGTTTAATTTTTAAGTATTATTGTTACCTATTTTATATTATTGATTAACCCTACAATCTTATTATTCTCTATATATTTTGTTTATTTTTAATTATACTATTAATAGAGTTATAATTTGTTCTCTTTTATCAGAGACAATTTGCTAGATTAGTTTGAGATATCTTACAAGATAAATTTGAGACGTTTTGCTGGATTAATTTAAGATACTTTACAATCTAAGACCATTTGAAGACAAACTTTCTCGTATTCAAGGTTTTTTTATTAACACATTGTGACCCCTTCAGCTCTTTAACTATAGAGAAACTCTTAAAGGGATTTATAAATGTATAACACATCTGCTCGAATTTAAGCTTCAAATGTGAAATATGTCCTATTCTCACCTCTTCCCAAGATGAAAACTGCACCACAGTACATAGCAAATCTAGGCATTGGTAGGAGGGAAAGAGAGAGAACAAGAAGTTAATAAATAAAATAATTGTAAAAGTATAATATCTGTACATATATTAAAATGCAAATGTTTGAAATGGCCAAAATCATACGTCTCCTTTTCCAGAAGGATTTCCCCCTATTATTTGAGGTTAGATTTTTAGGGATCCCCTATAATTTTTCTGTGATTAGGTTATTACTCATAAACTCATTGCATGACTGCAAAGTTTCAATTTTTTGTATTGGGTACTTTCCGAGATCAGGTTCTTACAGACAGGAAAGCGCAAGAATACATTAGGGTCCTCGTTTTTGCCTTTGGAACCTAGAAAATAAGCTTTTTTAAACTAAAAGGGACCTGGCAAATATGTTGATTTTTTAAAACGTAATAATATGCATCATAAACATACTTTCTATTAATATAATATGGAGGGTTATTGGGAAAGTTAAGTTATTTATTTCTTAATGACATAAACGGTGATGACAACCTGTGTTAGTGTGGTGCCGTGCCAAGCTAAATTTTATCCACGTTTGATGTCACAAATGGTCGGTTGATCATATTTGACGAATTTGTCAGTTTTGTTGACCTCTGCGAGAGTCTGACAGTACCTTTTGTTATATTGCAACAGAGGTCCAAGATATATTAAAAATTAACCAATGAAATCATGATACTGTCAAAATTTTATGTTTATATTTAATGCATTTTGCTTCCGAGCTTACCGAAGGTATTGGAAGCTTTATGATAATTCTGAAGAACACAAGTTTTAATGTCTCCGAATTGAAAAATACCTACAGAAATCTGTTTCAGACATCAAAAAACATTTTTGGTCTTGAGCCTTATTGCTGTTTTTGTGACATGTCAGATATTTGTTATTTCAAGTAATCGGCACTCAAAATTTATCTCATAACATTTCTTTTGCATCATCTGGGGTAAACAACTCATTCTTTCTCTAAAGTATTATCCATGTAATACAATTTTTTTTTCAAATACATAACTTTCTACCCTAGACTTACTGCAGTAGAAAGTTCAGCAAACCCTCTAAAAAATCTAGATGCCAATTGATTGCTCTCTCTTTTATACATGTAGACTAGTGGTGCCACATTTTTCCACACCTTTAGACTTATGCAGTCCCTATGGCATATATTATTTCCATTTCTTAAGACGTTTACAGATTCGAAGGCATGAAAATAAATGAACTAATACGTTAGTAATTTAAAAAGGATTATGTCATTCAAAAAGTACATAAAGATAAATTGTCTTATTTTTTTTTAATATATTTTTTTTTATCATTCTTGAATCACAGGAATGACTTTTAGGTTTTTGAGTATGCCATTGCAACTTGAACCTCCGGTTGTCTTCAAAGCTGATCACCCATTTATTTACACCATATTAAGAAAAGCACAGTCTCCTCTCATCTTCTTGGGCCATTTCAAAAATCCTAATGCTTAAATTAAAATTATACTTGGAATCAAAACAATCAAAGAGAATTTTATTATAAAATATTGTAAGCTTTATATTTTGTATTTTATTAATAATTACATTTAAGAAATATTATATTATAATAGATTATTAAATTTGGTAAATGATGCTTAAAGTGTTGTTACATTTGTGACTTTTATTTTTCTGTCATAATTCTCTTTATTTGTGTTTCTAAATATTATTATTATTTATTCAATATTCCATTTCTAATTGTTTAACAATTTGTAATCAAAGTAATAAACTATCTCTTAAACATTTAGTCATGTACATAATATGTTAAAGGCAGGTTAGCTTAGATAATAACAAACAAATAAAATTCTAAATAAATATCCATGAATTATTAATTATACAGATTATAAAATATTAATTGAAAAAATGATACCTAATCATAAATAATGTAATCAAAATTATCTATTATATAAATTTTAATAACTAACCCAATTTTAAAAATATACACACATACATATTTGAAGGAAAAATGCTATTACTTATTTTATTTTTTTTCCGGTGAATCACAGCCATGGTTATGTGTCGTAAGAGTGCGCCAATGGCTCGTGCACCACCTGTTGTCTTCACTGCTGATCATCCTTTCATTTTCACCATACTGAGGAAAAGGGAGACACACAGTCTACTGTTTTTGGGTCATCTCATCAATCCTAATGCTTTAATTTAAACTAATTATTTCCTTCTTAGTAATCAGCAATGAAATTGATGATAGCGAGTGTCAGTCAAAAATAAAAAGCAAAATGTGGATTTACCGTCGTTTCGGAAAGTAGTTCGTAAGTTTTCGTTCGGAAAGTAGTAGTCGTTTCTTCGAAAGACCCTTCATGTAGCAACCTTCGTGTAAGACCGTTTATGTAACACCTTGTCAGAGAATGGCATTTAGTCCAATAGTCAACAGTCCAGTGGATACTTTTAACCTGGAAAATATCTGTATTTAAACAACCTTAAAATAATAAAAATTCTCAGTTACGATATTTTACAATTAACCAACCATTCTTGTATTTTTCCAAAACTTTGTTGACTCCACAACTTTGATTTTTACTTTTGACTGATCCTGGTCATTCTTAATTTTATTTCGCCGTCAATAAACATCATAGTTAATTAACAATAAGATAATTAGTATATGTATTTAATTTTTTTTAAATGATATCACAAATAGATTTAATTATTAAAATTATTTTTTGAAAAAGTTATATGTTAAGAAAATAAGAATATTTGTTTTTTAAGGTAGTAATGGATCTTATCAGTTTATGAAATAAACTGACTTGTTTATGGTTTATGCATTATAGGTCATGTTGTAGTTCGGGCTATCTTCCTTCTTCTATGTTCCCTTCTATTCTTCGACCTTGCCTAAAGTTGCTTGCAGTGGGTACATAAGTTCGTTCATTCTGTGGGTTTCCAATTTGAAAGATTTTCTTCTGTCAATTAAAATCTCAATATTCATATATTCATTAGATTACATTTGTCTAATGATGTGCTACAATAATTGGAGGTCTTTTTTTTACCAGGGTTAGGATTTATGAAAATTATAACTAAACATATTTTATCTTTAATAATAAATGCCATATTATCATTATTTAGACAAATCGAAAGCAAGCAATATCTTCGACACTTACATAATTTAAAGTCATTACCTTACTTGGATACCCTCTATCCTCAATTTCGATATTTTCACAGTTGATATCCACTTGGTTGTCGACTATTTATTAACACAATTGCTCATCTGGCTTTAAAGAAATTTTTATGGTTTGTCGTTCATTAGTAGCCCACAGATGGGTCCAATAATATGATGCGAGGAAGCTATGTCACTCTAATTGTCAGACTATTATAATTTTTAGAAATGAGGGAAATACACTATTTTTAGTGTATTGATTTTTTTCTTTTATTTTTCTATGTTATGGAAGGAATGGTTGTGACGGCTTGTTGCGCTACGTTATATACACCTCCGCCAATCAACTTTGTTGCTGATCATCCATTTATTTACACAATATTGAAGAAAAAACAACCTCATACTCTGCTCTTCATTGGTCAACTTTATAATCCTAAAGTTTGAAGTAATGAAATAAACATAAATTATTATATCGTCTAAGTATTTTGCTTCTGAGCTTACCGAAGATAACGGAAGCACTATAATCATTCTGCCGAACTTTTTTCCTTTTTATTTAATTTAACAAAAAATATCATATAAACAAAAGAACAAAAGTATTTTATATTATCTATGAGAATTGTTGTTAGTTTATTAAAAAAAAGTTTATTTCTGTAAAGAATACAAACTTGACTTATGCAATAATAATATATATTTATTGCATTATAATATATATTTAATTCTCTACAATTATTCGCTCTTTCTACAGAATTTGTATTATATGTTAATGCAACATTAATAAATTAATTTAGGGTTGACTAAGGGTGAGTTTGGAGTAACAAACTGGGTCAACCGAGATGTAACCAGAGCGTCCCAAAAGGCAAACCTAACCGAAACAACTGACCGCGTTCATAAACCTAAAGCCATGTCCAGTGCCTTTGTGGCACTGAATTAAAAAGTTGAAAACATAACTGTCCTCCTTTTGTCTTTCGCATTTTGTGAATTTTTATTTTCTACTGGTCTGAAACTTAAAAATAACAAATAATCATGTTTGGAAATGTGATCACTTGTAGTTGCTTCTCACTGAAACCAAACCAGTATATTTATTTATATTTATAACCTTGTCGACTTCTACCTTCCATCGGACCCTTAGACAATAATAATTATTTGAAGGTCACCATGACACTTTTAAAGCCACTATGACTCTAACCTCAACATACAACCACTCAACCTGGTTAGTATTTCCGAACGCACCCTTAACCGTCGTATTATCCTTTCTGTTATATTAGTAACGAATTACATATATTTATATTCTTATTAAATCTTTATATATTTAAAAAAACAAAAAAACTTTTTAGATGACTTTTGTCAACTTTGGCTAATTATTGCTTAAACAAAATTATTGTTGATACTATTCCTAATATAAAACATAAATATTCAATATAATCTTAAGAGAAGCTTTTCAAATATGCCAATAATAATTATACTTCTGCATTAACTGTATTTTGTTGTATTTTATGTATTATACTCCCCCTCAAAAATAATTGCAACACTATTTGACAAGTATAGTAGTATTGTATTGTACTAATTTACAAGTATTGCAGTATTGTAATACTATTTGACAAGTATTTCAGTATCGGCAACACTATTTGACAAGTTTAGTAGTATTGCAACACTATTTGTAAACTCTGTTATGTACTGAACACTGATAGTAATTTTAAAACCATATAGATGGTTCAAAGCTTATTTATAATTAAAGATTTTTATTTTTTTAATATTGACACTTTCTAGGTAATTTTGATTAGGATGGACAATTATCAATTAAGATTTTTTAAATTAATTTTTTAACAAAAATGGGGTAGGTATTTCAAACTTATACTCGGGGAGTATATATTTTGTAATGTTAATTTATTTATTGTACTTATTTAAATTAAACTTTTTTTTTAAAAATTTACATTTCAACTTGTATTGCCACTGTATATTAATTGTAATTTTAATTTATTGGTTTTGGTAAAAATATATTTCCATACCTTTTTTTTAACGCAATACTGGTTCTTTTTTTTAAAAATGTTTTCATGTATCCTTTTGAGTTTAATCCATTTAAAAACTCTCCTTTTTACTTTTCCTCACTACCTACAGTAGGAAAAGTATTGTTTTCACCAACAATTTTTTTTCGAGATTTCAACGGAATTTATTTACACGGATTAATTTTGTTTGTTGAGTTTGACCGAGGCTATATTAAAATCAATATTTTCTTTTGACATTGATATTATATTATAACTTATATGTACAACTTTAGACCTCAGGAGTTGGTACATCTTTTATTTCTAGGATTACCACCAGTTGTGTCACGTATAACTATTCGTGTTTGGTCTTGATATAAATGTTTTAGTTGGCACTACTTTGTCAGTATATGGCTGTTTGTGCTCTTCTTAAGGTTCTCCCATAGAACACCGTTTCCCACTTTATTGCTTCTTGGCAGTTGCAAAAAAGCGACCTGTGCAATTCTAGTCGGTTCAATTCCCCTACCCCAAGGGATCCCATGCTCGGTGTTCACCCAGCAAAGCTTTTTAAATGGGTAACTGCTTACGTGAAGTGGGGTCTATCTGGTTAAAAATGCCAATTATAAAGGTTTATACAGCTGATGGAACGACACACTAACTTTGTGTCATTTATTATATTATGTAATGGTATAAACTTTTAAGCCGGCCTGAACCAAAGCTCTTCACAGGCTGTTGCATCTTAGATTATTATTATTATTTCAATGTCTACATCATACAACCTAAATTTAACAATACCAGAGTTCATACTTCTATTATTATGCTCATAATTATTTATTTAGAGGTAAGTATAAATTAAATTTAGTACATATTATGAAATTGATTATTCATTTTAAAGTTAATACTAGTATTTGATTTCTCTTGAAACTTATTTATTTATTTTGCTTCCAAGCTTTCCGAAGGTAACGGAAGCTATGTGATCGTTCTGATGAACGAAAATATTTTATGTCTCCGATTTCAAAAATTCTAAGACAGAAATCTGTTTCAGATATCAGAGAACATTTTTGGTTCCATGTCTGTCTGTTGTAGGTCTGTCGCTCAATTTTTGTGAACCAACATATCTTTAAAACAACATGTCCGATTTTGATTAAATTTATATGGTAGGTCATAATTAGCTCATTGTTGGTCCCATATAAATTTCAACCTTCTGTGCCCATTTGTTTCTCTTCCACATGCGCACAAACATACATTTATGTACACCAATAGCTTCAAAAGTACTTATCTGATTTGTATGAAACTTTTATAGTTTATAGAAAGTAACCCACAGATAGCCCCAGATTAATTTGAACCATTTGCACTCTTTAACTTGTGCTAAATTGATACTTGAACTCATGTTAAAATCAAAACACTTTTGATAGATTAAAAAAACGGGTTAACAGAAAAAACAGGATAGATTAAAAAAATTGATATCAGGTTAGTCAATTGTCTCTTTTCATTCTCTTTTGTAGTATAGGTTAAAAGTAACAAAAAAGACTGGTTCTAACTTATTGTAATAAGTTTTGTAATTAACAAATCAAATTAACAAAATTTGAGTATTTTATGTATTATTAATAATAGATAAATAAAAGGAACATGGGTGTGTACATACGTGCATGTGCGATAGTATATACGAGTATATGTGTCCGGGAAACCCAAAATTAGTCAAAACTAAAATTTCCTAGTCTGAACTAGTTTTGACTAAGCGCTTTCTTTACTCAACACCAATATTGACTTATTAGTACTAGAATTGCCTGTTATAAATATAATGCTTGTAAAAACTATAGTTTTAACTGAAATGGAGCAGTTAAAAGTGTTTTGTACCTGTCCTAACTTGCATTATTTCTTTTATCGTGTTTGATAATAAATAACGAGGATAATCAAAAGAAGCTGTGGCAACGAATCATTCGGTGTGCAAATGACTCAAAACAGCCCTACTTTCTGCAATAACACTGGAGTTTCGGTGGGTTGGACATGTTTAGTGTTTTATTACCAAAATGTCTTAAGGAATACAATTCTAAAAACTTAAAAATTTACTAGTGAAAACAGGAATGAACTAAAATCCACTAATAAAAAGAAGGGGTCATTTAATTAAAAATATGAATACATTTATTATATGAGAAAGTTTGTCCGAATTGTTTTGTACTGTTTTATAAATATTTATATTATTTCTATAATATTGTTAAATTTTCAATATCATATTAAAAGGCCTGTTTTGTTTTGTTTTTTGTATATAATTTAGGATTAACAATCGGGGCCCTGAGCGGAGTGATATTTTTTGGACCTACTTACGATGTTAAAGTGGATCATCCATTTATTTACAGCATATTAAGAAAAGAAGCGCCTCACCATCTTGCTTATTTGGGACGGGTCATCAGACCAAATGTTTAAATACCTTACTTTCTTATTAAAGACCTTTTAATCTAGAATTTAAATTGTTACTCCCCTATGTTTTTTTTGTTGTTTTTTTTTAATGTAAATGACTTACTATATCTATTGAGGTAAAGGGATGTTTAGTCCAATGAATTTTGGAACAATGGAACATCACCCTTCTTTTTTATAAGGGGAGTTAAAGGTCTGAGTTTAGCGATGAACATTCATTGCAATCATTACACACTAAGGAAGCCAGAGCAACATCAGTTATGTATAAAATATATAATTATATAGAATTGATTATTAACATCACAATTTTCTCTTGAATTCCGAAAATTTGAAATAATACATAATATAAATTTCCCTAATCTATAACAGGCTACAATTTACAATATATTTCAAAAGGTTACATTCAGGCTATCCTAATAGCATAAAACAAAACAAATAATTAAATGTACAGTAACAATTAAAAAAGCAAAATAATCAAATTAAGAGCAAAGAATCAAAAAATAAAATATTTAAATCAAAACATGATATTACATTTATATTACTTGTAAATTCCTAGATTTTACCAGCTATTAACACATTTTAAACTTTTTATTAATTTTTGAAGTGAAACTTCTTTGGCGGCGGTAGAGTGAATTTTTTCATATAGTGAAATCGTGTAACGAAGTTTGCGATTCGAAACTCTTCCAAGTGTAACATTTTTACAGGTTAATTGTATTATATCTATTTAAAGACCAGCAAATCAAAACAAACATTTATTTTTATTGGAATAAATCTGGTTGCCTTAGAGTAGCAATCTTTTTTTTCAATTTAATTTCCCATAACCATTTCTTAATACTGAAATAATAAATTCGTCAAAAAATGAAAGAGAGCAATGCATTCTAGAACTTATGTTTCACTTGTAATGCGTGAGAGCCTCACACTTATTTAATTTTTATTTTTAGGTTTAACTTTTATTCAAAAACAGCCATTAGTTTTTACATTTACTATATTTGTCAAATTTAAACAAACTTTCCTTAAAGGTAACAAAATTAATAAAAAAAATGTTACATGAAGCTTATCCTTATACTAATAATATGTGGATAAAAAAGATTTAACTAAATTGAGAGCCACAAGAACATCAATAAAATTAGATTTTTAAATTAAGAGTTACAAATCAAAAATCAAATCATACTTGTTTAAGCTTATCATTCATGACAAATATTAACTCACTCTTTTCAAGGGCATCTTAATGGTAATTAGTTGAGCATAGTAACTTAAATTGATAAAATAGTTTCTAGAAACACAAGTTGGAATTAGGAGAACATTTATTTGCTTCTTATACATTTATAACTGGTTATAATATTTTACTATAATTTTGTTATTCATATTTTACGATTTTGGTAGTATTCATACTACGGAAAGATTACATTTTAATTTAAATCAAATTATAATTATTATTAACTACGGGAAACAGATCTCTGTCTGTTCCCCTGTTGTTAATAATAATTATAATTTGATTTAAATTAAAATATAATTTTGTTATTGAAAATTCCAACTTTATGTAGGTTAGTAATCTATCTTTTTATGAATGTATTAGCAAAATAACCTGTGTTGTGTATGCTTGTTAATATAATTTAATATAGTACTTTATGTATCACAGAAAGTTTTTGTTTTTTTTAATTTAATTTTTTAGAACACCTTTTTGATTTTTTTAATTTGGTTGAATTCAGTTTTTAAAAACCATATTTTTGGACTCTAGGGATCTTAAAACGTGAAAATCCGTCCAAATCAAATTTTGATGCCATCCCATTACTTTTTCTCTGTATATATACTAAGCATTTAAAAAATGTTCTATCCTAGAGATATCAGGACACCTAGAGATAACAGGTGTCCTGTTATCTCTTGATTTTCGGTCTACTAACTAATTTTGTACTCAGGATCATGAAAATCACATTGTCCACCAAAAAAGGTGGGACATGGCTGCTCTATACGGGTTTGTTTTTTCCAAATGCCTATTGCCAGGCTATATTCCGCAGTCAAACTTTGGCGACCACATATTCTTAAAAGGCACCAAAAGATTAACTATAGTAAACAATTCTAACTTGACGATGGTCAGACACTTTTTTGCACGCTATCTCCTGGACTATCAGTAGACTCCTCCAACAGATAATGTTATATTGCTCTCTCATTTGTTATGAGATATGCTAATGGGATGCACATTTACATACAAAACATATTACTGTTAGATAAGACATGTTACAAAACATGTACTATTTCAGACAAAATATGTTAGACATGTTAAGATGTGTAATCATGGTTTTTATATTATTTGTTACATCTAAAACCACTTTTTTTTTTACCTGGGGATCTCAAAATGTGTAAATCCCTCAAAATCTTGCTATAGAATTTCTGTGCCCTCACAATAGATTCTCTTTATATATACTAGGCGTATGATAAAGTTAAAAAGAAAAATAACAGCAATTAAGAAATTGTCGTTAGAGGACACATGTTTCATAAGACTGTCCGTTGAATTAAAATAATATAGAAAAACAGAACAAACAATAGCGACAAAACGATGTCTCTTTTGTTGCAACATACTTCCGATTTTTTTTTGTAAACAAAACTGTACTTTACACAGTTTAATTAGATTCACATGTTTGTTGGTGACAAATCTTAAAAACTAAATTTGACCCACTTCCCGACTACCTAATCAATACCTACTCAATCACCTAATAAAATAATCAGTCATTAGTTTTACCAAGTTACTAGTATTAGTCTAACTTGTAAAAATATATTCTTTTTTACTATGTTTTTATTAGCTTGCTTTCTTATTTGTTTGTTTGTTTGTCCAGTACAAACTATAGTATATTGATCAGTTACTTCAAACTAAGGTGATAGAATAAGTTTATTTTTTACTACGTTTTTATTAGCTTGCTTTCTTTTGTTTGTTTGTTTGTCCGGTAGAAATCTGGCAATTGATGTCTAACTAACCTCCCGAATAGCTAGACATTTGAAACTTTTAGCATAGCTCAGGACACGATGACAATGCATTATTTTAATACTTTTAGCCATCTTTCAGCAGAATTTAATTAGTTTTCAACAAATTTTGCTGTATGGAAAGTTAGTTCGGAAAAAATCTGCAAGTTATTTTATTTGTTTTGACATATCCCATAGTATTTACAATCTTCATTTTGACGGGTTTCAAATTTGTGATTTTTATTAAGAGGTAAACATTGAATGACAGCGAAAAGTAAACAAAGAAATAAATTAATTGACATTTATTATTGAAAGTGAGGTTTGTTTACACTTGTGTCCTACACTCATGATATTATATTTTTTAAATCTGACAGCTTAGGAAAATCAAAAAAAAAAAATGGGAGGAGAGCGAATGAGAGCATGAGATTTTGGAGGGTAATAGGTCGGGCCATGATGCTGCCCCACCTTTCATACCGGCCTAGTGGCTTTTTTCCTTCTCCCCCATAGGTTGGATAATCTAAGCTGTCAGATTTAAAAAATATAATATCATGATTATAGGTATAGGTTTAATTATTCTGCATCTGTACTTCTTTACTTGTACACATTTTTCTTCTCTTGCCCTACTGCCCTACACAGGGGCACATCAATGGCACGGTTTTGATCCGTTGTACAAAGATTTGCCCATTTATAGGTTTAAGATCAGCTCTCTAGATGGTTGTCATTATTATTATTATTATGTGAAGTAAATAAATTCGGAACTACGAGTATGTATTTTTTTTTCACTAACATTATATATATATATAACAATGACAATTATATTATCAACATTACATATGATTCAACAGAAAATTTAAAAACGTAGTATATAAAAAGTTCTTTTTATCTTGCAATTATTTATATATAATATATGAATTTACTTCTCTGGCATTTTATTATTTTATTTTTTTTATTCAAACTTTAAATAGTATTAATAAAAATATGTTTTTATATGGTATTAACACATTGAGGACGGAGGTAAAACGTTGGTTTACACATTGAGTACGGAGGTAAAAACGCTGGTTTATTCAGTAGGACGGAGGTATATGCATGGGCCGTACTGATTGGACGCGCCGGCGCGTCCTCCCCGGCCTTTAGCTTGACTCACAATTAAAACGGACGCGTTATCGAGTCCTGCCGTCCTTTTGGCATTGCATTTTTTAACAAGCACCAGATTAAATATCTTAATATTTAGATGTTTTCTTTTTAAAAAAAATCTATTTAGCTTTGAAGAATCAAAAACCATTATAACTCTTATTATTATACTCTTAAAAATTTACAAAGACCTGAGGATTAAAAAAAAAAAAAAACTTTGTTTCTTATGTATAACTGTATAATATAAAAAAACAACAAGTATTCTCGTAAATATTTATGCACTATAATTTGTTATTGCTCAGACTATAACTATATATATATATATATATATATATATATATATATATATATATATATATATATATATATATATATATATATATATATATATATATATATATATATATATATATATATATATATATATATAAGACAGTGTTGTGCATTAAAAAAAAGCTATAACTAACATAAATATATATGACTAATAGATACAATATAAAAGGAAACATGAAATTAGTTATGTAGCTAATACTACAAAAAAAACTATCTAAAATAAAGTGTAACAAAAATATATATCTAAACTATAAAAAAAGAAAATTTATATTAGGTAACATGGTAATTAAAACAAAAATCTATAACTAACTTTAAATTATGAAACTAATAAATACAACAAATAATACGCTAAATTTTTAATTTTTAGCTAATACTATAACAATATATATTTATATATATATATATATATATATATGTATATATACATATATATAAATTGAAAATGTTAGATAATAGTAAGAATATATTATAAACACATGTTATTTTTCCATACACACACATATATATATATATATATATATATATATATATATATATATATATATATATATATATATATATAAATATATATATATATATAATGTGTATATATATATATATATATATATATATATATATATATATATATATATATATATATATATATAATGTGTATATTCATGTTTTTGCCCTAAAAAAATTTATTACAACTTCATAAAGATATTGTTAAAACTTTTTTCCCTTTTTATATAACAGTATATCAGAAAAAGTATTATAATTATGCATTATCTTACCTTGAAAAAGACGTAAAATCCAATATTAGCGGGAGGTGTGTAGGGGAATTTCAGGGGCGATTTACTCGAAAAGTTTATATAAAAAAACCGGAGCCGAAGGTCACAGTAGGTACATGTACACTCTTAAGAAGCTAGAGAGACATTGATAGAACGTTTCCAAGAGCCTCTACCCCCACCCTAATGATACATACATACAAGGATTTCGGACGCGCTGGCGCGTCCACCCGTCCTTTTGGCTTTGCACACTGGACGCGCTGGCGCGTCCGCCCGTCCTTTTGGCTTTGCACACTGGACGCGCTGGCGCGTCCGCCCGTCCTCAACGTGTTAATAAATCTGTTGTGATTATTCTGTAAACAGAGTGGACTCTAATGTTTGATTCCATTTCCTTTGTGAGAGAGATTCAAATGAAAATTGATCATCCTTTCGTCTATTGCATAAAGCCCAACACTTCTAAATCATTAATATTTTTAGGCTGTGTTAAACATTTCTAATATTATATATATTATATAAAATTAGGTATTATATTTCAAATATTGTATTAATTTAAATTATTCGTCCTTTAAATCTGTTTTGTTTAATTACTTTTTGCATTAATTCGAATTTATAATTGTTTTAATGTTGATTAAAAGAACTGCATAATTTTTATATTTCTTTAATACTTTAAAACAAAAAAAATATTTATTTTACTTTTATTTATTTATTGTCCAAATTAATACAGTTTTCTGCATGTTTTTGATTGATTAATTATTATTTTAATTTAGTTATTTATTTTTTTAAACAAAATAATCTTTTGTTGTTTATAAATCTCATTATATGTAAAAGTTTTTTTTATTATTGTTCATGCATGCTTATTTTATAAATTATACAAATATAATACAACAATTCAAGTAATTAAATTAATTATTAAAGAATAAAAATAACGAATAAAGAGAATATTATAACATGTAGATTGTAGATATATTTGCTTCTTTATTTTATTTTATAATGTATAGTGCAATTTAGAGGAGAAAGTATTTTGAAAAAATTAAAATTAGTTTATAGAATTTATTGCTTAGGTTTATACCTAAATAATATATAAACTTAGCCGTATATTTTGAGGTGCCTGCTATTATTGGTAAATATTATTTCCCTGGATGAATTTAACTATATTTTATACTTTTCAAGAAAAGTGATAACTGTAAAATCATTAAATGTCAATAAAATCAATTTTATTCCTTTGAATAATGTTTATTTAATTGTATCAATATCTCATGTTTGTTGTTTTTTCCTTTCCGAGATTACTTGAGGTAAAGAAAGCAATGTGATCGTACTGAAGAATAAAAATTTGTTTTGTCTCTAAATTAAAAAAAATAATTTCAGACGTCAGAGAACTTTTTAGTTCCGTGTCTGTCAGTCTGCCTGTTGTTGTTTTTTTGCGAACCAACATATCTTAAAAACTACTCGCCCGATTTTAATGGAATTCTGATGGTAGGTCACAATTAGCTCATTGATGGTCTCATATACGTTTTAACCTTCTTTGCACATTAATTTCTCTTCCACATGCACACTAACATACGTTTATTTATACCTATATCTTTAAAAGTACTTATCTGATTTTTTTTTTTTTCATTCGGATAGTTTGTTGAATGTAGCCCACAGATAGTAACATGATAATTTCAACCGTTTACGCACTTTAAATTTTGCTAAATTTATATTTTTATGTGCGATAACAAAAAACAATTTTGACAGATTTAAAAAAGGGGGAAAAATTAAATAATGTTTTCTAAAAGCATAACATCGATAAAGTATATCCGATAGGATTCGAGGAAGCTATGTGCCACTCTAATTGCCAGACTACATGTGTTGATTTTTTTTGTGTTTATAAAAATATATACATATTTTTTTTAGCTCCACCAGAAATTTTTCTTTTATGT
Organism: Gerris lacustris; assembly: GCA_951217055.1. NCBI lineage: Eukaryota > Metazoa > Arthropoda > Insecta > Hemiptera > Gerridae > Gerris > Gerris lacustris. The sequence continues at coordinate 38,670,437 of OX578284.1, forward strand.
CCCCAATCTTGTCAAATTGCTGTCCTTTCATCAGGTACTTAAGCTTTGGATAAAAGAAAGAATCCCGAAAGATCCCGTAAGAGCTATATTAGGTGAGATAGGGGGACAAGGAATATCTTTGATACTGTTTGTAGTTAAAAAATCGCTGAGAAAGAAGAATAACGGGGTCTATTGTCTTGATACATCATCCACTCCCTTTGCCCAGTTCAGGTCATTTCTTCCGCCGCATGTGTAGTTCTTCTCTTAGAATTTTCTGGCATGAGCCAAATGATATCCTACACTGCTCATCCATTTCTTGTACGGTCAAACAAAAATTAGACTGCGTAAGAGTGTTCACTTGGGCGATCTGAGTAATTCATCGAGGCTGATGGTCTTTCTGAATGAAGTTTGTCTTCACACAATTTTTGACCTTCTTTGAACCTTCCATACCACTATTGACACCCCAAAAGCCTCCCCTTACATTTATATGTTTCATGAATGTTTTTCCAAACCTCTCACAAAATTTAACAAAAACTCGATGCTCTTCCCTTTCATTCATTTCTTAAAATCACTAAAGGAATAAAACTTATTTTTACTAAAACAGTATAGGTTTTCGTATAAGGATAATTTTCGTTCTGCAAAATTGGTTGATTCCGGGAACGTTCAGATGAAACAGTGATACAATCCACACTGCTTTCTGACCCTTTATTTACGCAGAATTAAAACAGTCCTCAATTAAATTTACTATGCATATGAGATGTTTTGTTCAGGTTGTCATACCAATATTCGGACTCGTAAACTACTTCTTAAAAAGTTTAAATATCACATTACTGTCTCTCTATATTATGATACGTATATTATAAGAAAGTATAAAATTCATAATAAATAAAATAATTTACTTATTGATATGGGTCAAAACCAAATAATCAATTATATTTTGATTTTGGTGTTTGTGACAGCTCTCGAATTTGTTCCTTACTGCCTGGAAATTGAGAGAGAGGAGTATTTCGTTGCAGATCATCCGTTCTTATATTGCATTGAGAACAAAGCTGCTAAATCTATTGCTTTTATTGGGCGTATCACCACACCACATTAGAAAAATAAAGGCAAATATACACTTTTTTAATACAGAAATTATCATTAGATTTCAAATTCACCATTTTTAATTAATAAGTATCACTTCATAACGACTACATTATATAGATCAGCGGTTCCCAACCTTTTTTGGCTCGCATACCTCTTAGCGTTCAATTATTCTGAATCGTACCCCTTAATTCATATTATACTTCCTATATTAATTTTATAACTGATGCTTTCATGAGTTTTTAGTACCTTAAAAGAAAATAGTCCCCCTCCCCGTAAAAATAACTCAAGTGAGGAGGTTAAAAACAAAGGAGTGCATGAAACATTTTTGAAAAATGCATTTTAATGCATTAAAATACAGCAGTGCCATGATTTATAGAACAACTATTAATTATTTTTGGAATTTAATCTTAAGTTTATAAAATGAACTTTTGGTAAATCAAATAATTTGTAGATATATTATAGAGTTACAACTCCTAAAAATATGGGAAGGGGGCAGTTTGAGTTTAAGGTTGTCTGAAGTTCTTGCTTAACAAATAGAAACTAGGGTTGATTGTGTGAGGGTATGGTCATGCTTAAACAATGAAAGCTGAGTAAAACAACAACCACACAAGTCCATAAGAAAATTATTGTAGTTGACTTGATTATGGTTGATTTATTCACCTTTCATCGTAAAAAAAGAACTTAAAAAAAAAAACAAATACAATAATAAAACAATGAAATATAAAATTGTATTGGTTTTAAGTTATTGGTAGGAATTATTATATTATTTCTGTCCAATCAAATTACACTTAACAATAGTTCAATGAGACCCTTGGGTTTTTTTTGAAGAACTAAGCTTTTTAAAATCTGATATGACATTACTGGTCTTAAATCTGGCGCTGCAAAAAGTCTACTTCGATGCTTATTTATTATATCCAAGTAGGACGAGAATGCCCTTTCAACAAGCTCGGTACATGAGAAAGGTAACAAAAAAAATAACAGCTTTCGTAGCAAGAGTGTTATATTCTTCAGTGTTATCAAGCCAGAATTTTTAAAAGACCTTTACCTTTAAACTCCTTCTTCAAATTTTTGTGGGAAGACAGATTTATTATTTTCTGTAATTAAATAAATTCTGAAAATGTTAACACGTTTATATTTTATTTTAAATGTGAAAGTGTTTATTATACTAAAAACAGTTTAAAAATAAGATTTGGAACTTCCCCGTTGTACGAGCATTGCTATCGGCTTGATTTGAGATGGTGAAAAAAACACCTTTAAATGCAATTTTATTGTCCAAACCCAAAGAAATTTTTATAATGAATTATATTATTATTAAATCACGAACCCTTGTTAATCTGTTACAGCTGCTTTTATTAGAAATATGTCCCTTCCAGAAGATTTTATTGCCGATCATCCATTCCTTTACATGATTCACCATCAGCTAACCAATCAAATTATCTTCATGGGTTCCATCACAGCATTCATATAAATAACCTGCATTTAACCCCCATAGAAACGCTTTGCATTTTAAACTAAACAACGCAATCCTAAAAAAGAAAGAAGCTTAATATTAGGAATGTATTTATCATATTAGTGAATTATTGTTTTTTAATTTAAAGCATAAAGGTCTGATTTGTTTGTAGTATTTTTTTTTTTTTTTTTTTTTTTTTTTTTTTTTTTTTTTTTTTTTTTTAATCATTTATCTCATATATATTGTCCTTGAATAACTATGTAAGATACAATTAATTATAATGTCAATTTAATCTTAATATGGGGAATTTATAGAAATTTAGAATTTTAGAAACGATCAGCATCTTCGTCTATTGCATTAAGCTCAACTTGCCAGAGTCAATTGTCTTATTATTATTATTATTATTATTATATTGTAAATGTATTACTTTTTTTTATAATTCTTATCTAATTTCATATGTTTAATATTAATTAAGAGATCTGTATTACTTTTTTATTTCTTTAACACTAACAAATTAACTTAATTATGTATTTGCATCACATGTAAATTGATAAAGTCTTATAGATTTCTCTTCCTATAATTGCATTTTATGAATTCATTTTAAATCTTTTATTTTTGGGAAAAAATTTTATGGGATTTTACAAATGATTTTCTTGTAAAATTAGTACAATTTTATCTCTTGTGTGATTCATTCAGGGATGCTTTATACTTTTTAATACTTATTTAGATATATATATTGCTTTGTTTTTATATTAATTTTGAAATTAAATTTATACTGTGATTTAAATTAACTTTAATTTATTACAATTATTTTAAACAAATATATATATGTATATATTTTTTTAAATTTATTGTTGCTGTATGAAATTATAAAGTATAAAATATATGTATGTGTTCTTCGCAAATATGCGTTTGCCAATTTTTTTTAATGTGCTGTTGTGAGAAAAATGAGTTGCCCTAGAAGATGCAGGGAAAGAATCTGTAATAACAATATTTACAGGTAACACAAATATGAAAAAGACTATTTCATGTTAATTCCAACCTGTCTATTAACTCTTCATTCCAGCATCTCTGTCAACTACTCATTCCATCATCTCTATCAACTATTCTATTCCAACATCTCTATCAACTATTCTATTCCAACATCTCTATCAACTACTCATTCCATCATCTCTATCAACTACTCATTCCTACATCTCTATCAACTATTCTATTCCAACATCTCTATCAACTACTCATTCCATCATCTCTATCAACTACTCATTCCTACATCTCTATCAACTATTCTATTCCAACATCTCTATCAACTATTCTATTCCATCATCTCTATCAACTACTCATTCCTACATCTCTATCAACTATTCTATTCCAACATCTATATCAACTACTCATTCCATCATCTCTATCAACTACTCATTCTTACATCTCTATCAACTACTCATTCCATCATCTCTATCAACTACTCATTCTTACATCTCTATCAACTACTCATTCCATCATCTCTATCAACTACTCATTCTTACATCTCTATCAACTACTCATTCCATCATCTCTATCAACTATTCTATTCCAACATCTCTATCAACTACCCATTCCTACATCTCTATCAACTATTCTATTTCATCATTCATCATCTCTACTTTTCTATTCCAACATCTCTATCAACTACTCATTCCATCATCTCTCTCAACTACTCATTCCTACATCTCTATCAACTATTCTATTCCTACATCTCTATCAACTATTCTATTTCATCATCTCTACTTTTCTTTTTGAATATATCTATCAACTATTCTATTTCATCATCTCTACTATTCTATTCCAATATCTCTATCAACTATTCTATTCCATCATCTCTTTCAACTATTCTATACTGTGTTCTCATACATACATAATAATTCTAAATTTAAATCCTATAATATCAAATTTAAATAATTTATTAAAAAACATACTTATAAAGTCTTCAACTGATGTTTGTTTACATTTTGGTTTCAATTACAGCAGGGGCAATTTATTTTTTAAATAAATAAGTCGGAAATTAGATTTTGTCCCAGGGAAACAACTTGTATGGTTAAATTGTTATTTAATTAAATGGACTTCATTTTCGAATTTTCTTGTCGAAATTGTTGGTACTGATTTTGATAATGTTTAGTTGAGTTTTTGGAGGGCAGCGCCCCCAAATTTAGAGCTATCATTTATTTCTCAATTTTACCTCGGGGTATGATTTTTCTCAAACTTATATGCCAAATTTCAGCAAAAATCAGCTCTGTGTTTAGGCTTTAGGCTATTTTATTCTTTGCATTTATACTCTCTCTCTCTCTCTCTCTCTCTCTTTTTCTCCATATATCCTACACATATATATTTTTATGTAAAACATGTATGAATACTAAGTATGTTATAAACAAAAAATTCTACAATAAATATATAAAATTATTTACTTATTGATTTAATGGGTCGAAACAAAATAATCAATTATAATTTTATTTTGGCTTATTTTATTGCATGTGATAGATATGGTGGTGGTCCCTTACTGCTTGGAAATTAAAAGGGTGGAGGATTTGGTAGTGGATCATCCGTTCTTTTATTGCATTCAAATTGAAACGGCTAAATCATTTGTTCTTATTGGGCATATTGTATCACCACCACAGTAGAAAGATAAAGGCAAATATATATAAATTCTTTAGTTTACATTTTATTATTCTCTGCGCTTCTGCGCTGACAACAGACATACATTTTTAAAAAACAATTTTTTGGACTCAGGGGACTTTGAAATGTGTATATCCATTAAAATCTCTCTTGCTTGATTACAATAGTTTCTACATATAAGAAAAAGTAAAAACTACTTTTTTGAAATCAGAGGACCTTAGGAGGTTTAAATCCATAAAAAATCTCACAATTCTATTTACACACATATAAGAAAGTATAAAATCCATAATAAATAAAACAATTATTAATTGGTTAATAGTAATAAAATATAATTTGATTTTTGCTAATTGCATCTGGCAGCTATGACGGTGGTTACTTACTGCCTGAGAATTGAGAGGGAGGAGGATTTCGTTGCGGATCATCCGTTCTTATATTGCATTCAGAACGAAGCGGCTAAATCTATTACTTTTATTGGGCGCATTGTATCACCACAGTAGAACAAAAGGCAAATATACATTTTTTATTCACAATTTATCATTAATTTTCAAATTCACCATGTTAAGTAATTACTTCATTATTATTATATAGATCATATAATTTAGTGTTTAGATTGAAAAAGTAAAATGCCTAGTTGTAGGGTTGAAATATTTGATTGTATATAACCTGTAGTGCTACTTAAACCTCTCTACCACACTGCTTCTTTTACATTGTAATTATAGTAAGTAATATATATTTGATACATTTTACAAATTCTTTCTACACAAAGAATACTGAAATCTTAGATTAAACCTAATTTTATGAAACAATTTATTTAAATACAAGATATTAATTCTATGAAACACACTAACTAACTATTGCAATCCTACTACAGATTGAACTCCCAATTTTAAAATTTTACTGAATATTTTATTTTTTATTTTGAATGTTTTGTAGTTAAATAATGAACCTGATTATTATAATCTGAAGATTTGTGAACTTAGCTGTCTGGCAACTATTTTATTTTTATTTATTTATTTTTTTTTTTGCTAGTAGCAATATAACATGGGAAGCTTGAAATTACAAAAGTATTTTTCCAACCCATTCTAGGGGACATATCCCTAGACTAGGTTGGAAATTACACCTGAACAGCCTGCATGTCAAGCAGGTTTCCTGGTAGCTTATTCTGGGTTGAAGAAATTGATAAAAATAGGTTCTGAAAGGGTTATTTGAAAGATATTAATAAGTAGCTTATTGATATAATTTACATTTTTGGGAGCAGATGTTGGTTTGATTCCTGATTTTGGCATGGACCGCCATGCCAGGGTGGCAAGTTTTCACCAATGTGAAGTGGTGTCTATTCCATTATTTATACACCTGATGTAGTGATACACCAATCCTGTTTCATCTACTAAATATGTATACATATGTAGTTATATATTAGACCACTTTCGGTAGGTCCAAGTCACAAACATTCTATTGGCTGGTCTGTCTCAGATTATTATTATTATAACAATGAATTTGTATAATTAAATAATTAACCCTTGTGGAATGTCTGTTACAGGTGCTTGTATCATGATGAGATGTATGTCCTTCCCTGAAGATTTCATAGCCGATCATCCATTCCTTTACATGATTCACCATAAGCCGACCAATCAAATTATCTTCATGGGTTCCATCACATCATTCTAAATTGCCTTTATTAAAAAACCTGCATTTAACATACATAGAAACGCACTGCATTTTAAAGCTAAAAAAAGCATAATTATTAGGAATGCATTTGTCACATTAGTACTTATATTATGCTTTTTTTTATTTAAAGCATATAAAAGGTGCCCATATCGGGTTGCCAATACTTTTAATGACAAAAATATTTAATTTTTCATCACACAAAACTAAAATCATACAAGAGCAAACTGGACCAAATTTTGACTCTTCAAGGAAATAAAATCTTTATATTTTTTTTTACGTACTGTTCTAAATTTATGTTAAAATTGTTTCTTGGCTCTTCTGAAAAATTGACAAAACGTAGTTTCGCAAGATAATAAAAGTAATAATTTTAAATTTTACTTCTGACTGATCTACTCTTCATTCTTATCCAATTTACAGTTGATAATATGTTTTGTAATTTATAAAATTTTAAGCTTGTAGCAAGTGATAAGAATATAATTAATTGACTTAATACAAAATGTATTATTCTTTTACATTTTTTGATCTTAATCTAAATGTTGTTTCTTTAAAGGTGCTTTTTATTTATAAAGTATTAATTAATGGTATTTTTATAAGTATTACTTTTTTTTACTTACTTTTGTTTTCGAATAAAAATATTTAATTTAGGTACTAATTAAATTATTAAATCATATAATATGCATATTCTTGCAGAAAAGAAATTGTTAAAAAAAAGAAATGTTTATTAACTTTATTATAAGTATTTATTGTTGTGGAGATCTGTTTAATCCTGGAGGTGTTGAACTTGAGGATTGAAGTTTTGCTCTTTTACCTCGTATATCACCAACTGTATGTTCTTAGGCTCTGATGATGCCATATGAAGGCTGAAAGCTGCTTTGGCTAATAAAATTTTAATTTACATGGAGATATAGTTTTATTATTCCTTAAGATGGCCCCCATAGACGCTCCCATGTCTAACAGATGATGTTAGAATCTTTTCCCGTCCTAAAATTCCAATTTTATAATTAAATCTCTTGTTTAGGTGAGCGTTGCATGTGAACTTTTGGACAGATAAAACTTTCCAACAGACTTGGCCTAAGCATTAGTAAAAGAAACGTGTATACAGAATTTAAACTAAATTGATCAACTTTTACTTAAGTTATCGTCGGATGTGTAAACGTTATTGACAGACAGACAAGATGCATGTTGAATTTAAGAAGCACGCTTAAATGATTTGTTATAAACCGGACTTTCATTAAAACGGATAACCTTTAGCTTCTAATAGTCCATTATAATGGGGTTCTACTGAATTGTTATTCTCATAGAAGCTCATTGTAAGTCATTTTTAGTTCCTAAACTCAGTTGCAAATTACTCAAATCAGTTTATTGTTGCACTAGATATGGTATGAGCGGAGTCGAAGGGGGAAAAAATATATATATATTATAGGTGAAGGTGATCCCTTAAATTATTCTTTATTAACACCACAATAGAGAAAAAATATATATTTTTTAATTGACACCAAAATAAACGAAAACATTTTCCATCGAGATTCAATAACAAGTAGAGAAAAATAATGACAATTAGGAGATAGAAAATGTCGGAGGTGGAGACACCACAGCTACTCCTCTGCGAATGCCTAGACAAGTTAACCCCCTTATAACCTTTTTGGGAGTGGCTTAGGCTCAATAGTTAAGCGTTGGTTCAAACTGGTAGGGCGCGGGGATCAGCAGTTATGAACCTCTGTGGGAAACTATAAGTTATTTAAAGGTCTTATTATAACATATAACTAAACAAAGACAGCAAGTTGTCACATGATTAAATCCATTGAGTTAGAATAGTTTAGAAACATTGGGGGATTCACAAAATCTTAGACATGGTCTGCTGAAAAAAGTTTAGAGGCATTAAGACTCTGAACATCTTCAATCCCATTAATTTTATTATTCTTAGTCAACTTTGTTTCAAAACTCAGTTATGAATGACTCTTATTAACTATGAAGAATGACCAGAGATTGTGAAATGTTGGGTTTCACATAATGTCAGGAATGGATTTCTAAAGGGATATCTAGGGTCTAGACTTATAATAATTGTAAGTTCTAGCCATGTAAGTCAAAGCTATATTATAGAATGACATATTCCTGTACTTAAAAGAACGTAAAGAGTTACACACAACATGCATCTTATGATATCTTAACTTTACTGGCTAGGATAGACAGAAATACTGGGGCGCAGAAAAAGGTTGGCGCACACAAGACCTTCCCAAGTAAGCTTGGTCTAGTGTATGCCTATTTAAAACTAACCAACTCTGACCCGAAATAGCCCAGTGGTGGGCCCAGGCGTGCCAAAGGGCTTAAACAGCTATAAATTTGTGATATATTACATGGGATTAGTGTATCACTTTATCAGCTACATAAGCATTACAATTGACTTAAGCAATGAGTGAGCCGCCACTTCACGGAAGCAGCTCCCTATTTGATGTGATGCTAGGTAAACACTGGGTGCAGGAGGGGGAGGGGGCCTGGTCTGGGAATATTGAACCCAGATCTGTGGGTTCATCATCCAAGTTGAGACCACAACTGATGATTCTTATCAATATTGATTAGAGAGGCAACTGCTCTCCTATAAAAGCTACCGAGGCCCTCCAAGGAGGCTTATGGTCCTCATGGGCTGGTCTGGGAATATTGAACCCAGATATGTGGGGTCATCATCCAAGTAGAGACCACAACTGATGATTTTTATCAATATTGATTGGAGAGGCAACTGCTCTCCTATACAAGCTACCGAGGCCCCCCCATAGAAACTTAAGGTAAGGAAAAAACCAACTATGTACTAATATTTCTATTTTTTAAAATTTATTTTTATTTATCTTTTTAAATAATATGAAAAAACAATAAATATTGTCTAAAATAATGGACATTTATTTTCTGTTATTTCTCTCTTTATTATAAATCACACAATATTAGTTTAAAAAAATGTAAATTTTACTTTTAATAATAATATAATAAAACTAAATAAATAACACAGGTTGTATTTTTTAATGTTTTTATTTTATAAAAAAAAGAAAAACATACCTTACCTTAAAAAAATATATATATATAAAATCAATCACACTTTGAAATCAAATCAATTATTTATAATAATTCTACAATATCGGGGTGCATACGACCAATTTATCGAAAACCCTTACAGAACAATAATTAAATAATAAATTAAAAAAGCTATTTCAAACAGTGTGTAAAATGGTAGGATTTAATTTGCAGGTAAAATTATGTTGAAGGGCCTTGCAGATAAATAGCCTAAATCACAAGATTAAAAAACCGAGATATAAAATAGATATAAATTGTGTTTTTCTTAAATTTAAAAGAATAAAAGTAGTCTAACTTTCATCATTTTTTAAATTTAAAAAAAAATATTCATAGTATATTTCCAATGGTCTGAAAACCAACTTTTAGCCTAATTTATTTTCTTGGTTAGAAAATTTTGTGGATTAAGGTATTTTTTCACTTGTCCCACAATTAATACATATAAAAATTAAATTGTTTCACAAGTGTCTAGTTTCAATTGGTTCGGTTAATATTTGGTGCTGTGTATTCGGTAGCCGTGCACATATGAAGGTCAGTGACAGAAAGTGCAGCGACTGCTCCCTTTAGCTTGATAGGTTCCCAAACGGGCCAATGGAACATTTTACGGTGGAGGAATAGACTGGTGCTTACACACAACACTCATTTATTGTTTATAGTTGTTATTGTTGAAGTTTGTTGTTTTTATTTCCGTTTCTGCCTTCAAACAGCAACAGACATGATATTGGTGTGGACTTCCTTATCTCTTTAGCTCAAGGAAGACCAGTCATATCGGACATGACTCACGATTATGTGTGTCCAGGCATGAGAGAGTATTCTAAAGTTTTAAGTGCAATTTATTAAAGCATTTTGTAGATATTCTGAAGTAATTGAAGAATTTACCCGAGTATATTGTTAGTATTAGTAGTTAGACAGCGAGGAAAAACCATTTGTTGAAACCTTGCAATTAGGCCCTAATTCGTCCCATTTTTACTATCCCAGTGGTAGAGAATTCTAGCCACTTTACACATCATATACACATCACTGTACAATATAATGCTGAAGCGAGTATAATGTGATAATTATTGAGCCATGTGAATTAGAGCATTGTGGTACGGGATTGAACCAAAGACCTCATGCTGCCCTTGATACATTGCAGACGTGACAAGTGACTTAAGCCACACGAAAACCCTTGCTCTGAGTATATTCTTAACTTATCTAACAACCATAAAACACGCTTAAGCCTTTCCTTTTCATAATGATCTGGAGAACCCAATGTATTCTATTTTACCTCCGACGTTTCATTTGGCTATACAGAATTGGCACAGCTAATACCAGCGTAAATTTCATGCTATTGACTAGTGAATTTACTCCCCAAGTTTTTTTCCCCAATCTGATCAGACCTAAATTTAACCTGATTCATGTGATGAAACCCCTGAACATTCCCTTATCCAATATACATCACCAAATCTTAAGAAACTGAACACAAGTGAAATGACCCTAAGAGTGAGCGGTTGCAAGTCAAAAACCAACATTACAATATTCAGAATTTTAGGATGTCTTTATTTAAATATATTTATAAAAAAGGGCAGTATTGCATTGATATTTGACATAGAATGAGCGTATTACATTTAAACTCTTATCAGCCATAAATAGTTTAGGTGTTAAAAAACCAAATCAGTCCAAATTTTGATTATTTAAAAAAATTATGATTAATACAAGTTGTTTAACAGTTACAGATCTATTGGTCATTGAGTGACTTTGACACATCGGCAGTGAAAGTAGCTTTATTTTTAAGTCTCTCAAAAAATTATTACTATTTGATTAATTTGTCTTATTGTTGGGTGTCAAAAAGCAAAGGTGACTAACCAACATTAAGTTAATTTTATTTATTTTTTACTTATTTTATTTTTGAACTTGATTGGTTTCTTAATATAAATAAGATTTACAGATCTTAGTATACAATAATAATTTTGACATCCTTTTTCAAATTCTTTAGAGTAAGTATGGACATTTTAAATATTACTGTATTTTACACAACTTTAATTAGCGTTCCTTGTCTATCATGGAAAAATCTTGTTTTTAAAATGTTTTCTAAATTGTTGTTTATTTAAATAAAAGTAAGTTTTTTTTACCACAGAATGTTAATAATGTTATTGTACTATGAATAAGTTCTTCCAAATGTCAGAAATAACTAGTTTTATACAAGTTATATCATTTCTGATTTAAGGGCTTTAAATTGGTTCAAGAAATTAAAACAAAATCTCTACACATAAAATTACAAAAAGTATTCAAACATAATTTATCTACTTATTAAAAAACAATTTTTTTAAAAATCACACAATTTAATTTTAAAAAATCAATAAATTTGACTATTTTCATTTATTTTTATAATTTTAATAATAATTTAAAAAAAAGAAGAAAGTTAACATTTAAGTAATTTATTTTTTTTATAATATAAAGAGAATAAATATTTTTATTGTTTACAATGATTAAATGGAGGGTTTCATACATAATGGTTTTTTCTTAATTTGGACTGGATTTAAAAAAAAATTATTATATATTTTTTATATATAAATACATATATATATATATATATATATATATATATATATATATATATATATATATATATATATATATATATATACATATATACATATATATATATATATATATATATATATATATATATATATATATATATATATATATATATATATATATATATACATATACATATATACATATATATATATATATATGATAGTAAATGTGAATAAATAAAAATTGAGGATCAAAAGCTAAGGATTTACCTTAATTTTAGAATCCATAACTTTTTTACTTTTGACAGATCCTCCCAATTCTCATAGTCTAAAATTTTTAAAAACAGAAAAAGTTAATAATAATCATAGGAAGTATATGAATAAATAATAATAAAAGGACAAACATAAAAGTTTACATTTATAAATAAATAATTAAAATATAAATATATCTTCCCTACAGATTGTGATTATATTGGAGGAATAAATGTTAGATATCTTCAAATATGTCATTATTATCATTTTGAAATTTAATTAATTTACTTTTTTTAGTATCAATAAAATTAAATAATTTATTATTAAAAATGAATAAATTGAGGTCTTACATTTCTTTTATACATCTCAATGTGCCATAACATTAAGTTGATTTATTTATGTCACTATTATATTTTAAAATTTAATTTAATTTATAAATAAACTTTGTCTTACATATTGTTTATTTTTTTATTTTTCATATAATCTCAAAGAACATAATATTGGATTTATTTATTTAAGCTGGTTAACATAGTTCTATTTTTTTTTTTATTGGGTTCTAATGTTTAATTCATTACTTTTTTTAGTATTTATTTTATGTACCAATCAACATAACATTAGATTATTACAGGTTTTATAGAGAATTGGCAACTTTCCACATCTACTCAATGTGAACTGCAGTGAAGAAAATCTCTCACCTCTCTGGGATTTGAACTGTCAAACAGATATGTTGGTGTTTTGACCTTGATTTCAGGTGAATACGATGCTAATACCTAACACTGATAAGTAGGAGTAAAGAAAGATGTTTCTCAACTAAATTAAATTTATTGTACGAAGCTAGCTTTAAGTACTTCTTTAGATTGTTACTCCCCTCTGTTTTTTTTTATAAGGGGAGTAACAATCTAAAGAAGTTTCCAGCTTTCAAGCACTATTAGTCATAGAGTCTTGTTGAAATGCTTCAGAGAAAGAAACAGTGAAGGAATTGAGATATAGGTTTAGGCAACATATAGGGTCTGACAACAAATTTCTATTCTTTTACCCTTGCTGCCTCAACAAAACATGACTAATTATAATAATAATATAATTTATTAATAAATGATTACAATTTTAAAGAATAAAGTAATCCAATGAACAAAATTTAAATTCATAGTCCAATATTAAATTATCTGTAGGGAAAAACATATTGTAATAACAAAATAAAGTTCTCAAAAACAATAGGAGCAAAAAATAACAATATTTATATTATGTGAAAAAAGAAGCTAACTGCAGTACTATACAGCCTTTCTAAATGTACACATTTTCTTTTTCTATTTTATTCTGGCACTTAATTAAATCTAGCAGCATGATAATTATTATATAAATATTGTTTTACAAAATGTATATATTCGATTAGAATATTTATTACAAAAATGTTTGATTAAATTATTAATTCAGAAAAGTTGATATATTGTCAATTTTTTTAAAAATTTTGATGCCTTCATATTTTTTTTGTTTTTTAGAATTTATGTTTTACATCTTCTAACAAATAAAGCAGCCTATCAGAGTGGGTGTAAATAACCAAGTTCGCAAACACCCATATAAAACAATAAAAAAAAAAAAGTTGCCCATATATTATTATTATTTTAATGATAATTATTAATTGGAAAAGAAGAGTTAAGTATGTATGTGGTATTTAGAAAAATAATTTATTTGGTTTTACTCTAAAATATACCCATTATAAATCAAAGTGGGTTCCAATGTAGGGTTTTTTTTTTTTTTAGCAGGAAATTGGAAATTAATAATATATACTCCCCCATCAAATGTATTGTACATATGGCATTATATAATATTTACGTATTGTATTATATAATATTTATTGTATACTACAGCATATTGTAGAATGTAATATGCTGTGTACTAAAACATATTGTATGATTATGAATTAAACAAAATTTTTCACCCTATCACCATTCTTGTATAATACCTTGAAGAAAGAAAAAATTCTGAAACATTGGTAAATCTAAATCTTTGTTGTTTTTTTTCTTTTGACTGACTGCACTCCATTTAAATTCTATATTGTAGAAAATTATAATAAATAACAAACTTTAGTATTGACCATCCTTATTACAATTACCTAGAGACAGTCTAACAACAAAAACTTCTACATTTAACAAAGTTTTCAGACAATTTATTTAGTTTTAAATTTACTTGCGTGTTCAGTGCAAAAGAGGGTTAACAATGGTGTTGATAAGTGCTATTACACTTGTAGATGTAACAATACTTTCGATGAGGGAGTATTATTTATAATATATTTTGCCGAATTGGATCAACTGATACTGTAATAAAACCGGAGCTTTCATTGGCGTCTTGGAATTTCCCTGTTGTGACAAGTCCATTCTTTTCTAAATTGTGGAATAGATAAGAACAGACTTGTTGCAAATTAATATTTTGCTAGTAGCATTCAAGAGACAAAATCTAGAAATAATAATACACTGAAAGAAGTAATAATAGAAATAAAATATGAAAAAAACTAAAATAATTTAATTAATCTGTACAATATTATTATAATATGGCACGATAAATATGGTAAAACATTAACTTTAAAAAGTTAATCTATATTTTATGTTTAAAATTTAAGTTAATTTTGATAATGAAAAAGGAATAAAACCAAAATAAGAGAAAATAAAATACCATTTGCCATAGTTCTTTTTTTAAAAATTAATAGTTTATTCCTATAAATTTCATTTTGATTTGAAATTAGATATCATATCAGAATAAAAAGATAGATAAATATTAATTGACCTGAAATGCAATACAAAAATAAAATAAAATAAAATTTAATAAATGTAAACAATTATTGTAGTTTTTTTTTTATAATATAAAAAGAAAATTATTACAAACGTGGAAGAATTTAAATTTACTTTTAAAAAATAATAGACTAATTTAACATTCACATTAAAGATGATTTTTTTTTTTTTATATATATATCTACACACTTTTTTTAAGGCTTCAATTATCAATTTTAATTAGTTAAAAAATTACAAACCAATACATAAACTACTATATAATAATTATTACAAATGACTACTGGGTTACAAAAGTTTTCCTTTTATATAAACATTCACTATGAAATATAAAATCCTTTATTTTTTATTTATTTTTTTTTATATCTATTTAAAATATTTATTTTTTTAAATTTAAATTTCTTTTGGACGTATACAAAAAACCACTACTATAAAGTTAATACAAGAAATATATAGATATATATATATATATATATTTAAAATTTATTTTATTATTTTCAGTCATCTTTTTTAGGGGGTAGGGGGAGGGAGTTGCTATTTTTATATATATCTTTATTAAATATTTTATTTTTGGATATATTTTTTTTAATTTAATTTTGCAATGATTATATTTAAAACACATTTTTGATTATAATATATATAATTTTTCTTTCCAAAAAAATAAATTGACAAGATTCATAAATAAATAAAAAAATGAATAAATTAATAATTATAATAATAATAAAAAAAAATCCTAACATTTAGGTTATAATGAACAAATAACAAAATCATAAGCACACATTTTATAAAGTGGAATGGATGGAATAACAAGAAATTCACGATATTAAAAAAAGCAGCATAAAATGACAAAATTGATTAAAAAAAATAACTATAAAACCTGTTATAGAAAAGAAAACGTTAAGAAGACATCACCACACAACATTTTATCTTATTTTTTTTTACAAATTTGATGTCAGCCAATTTATATTTAATCAAGCGAAAATATTAATTTAAAAAATGAAAAATAAATAAAATTTACATATACTACTTCAAAATAAAATTTAAAATGCACAAGGGAAAAATAAAATAAATCGTGCACATACATCAGATACTTTTAAAAAATCCTAATAATTCAAAATTTAAAAAAATACTAATGGTTTTGATTAAAATTCCAATTTTTTTTTACATCAATTATAAAATATAAATATTTTTTTTAATATTAGAGGGGACAAACACAATGGAGAAAAAAATATACAAAAATTTACAATGAACACAAATAAAAATACATTTAATAGTAAACATTTTTAAAAAAGCTTCAAGCTTACGTACGAAGAAAAAAAATTACTTTCAATAGCATTTCCCCCCTTGTTTAAAAACTAATATTAACAAAGTTAGGGCGGAAAAATTTAAATAAATAAAAAATACATTTTTTTTTTACTATGTAATGTACCGGACTTTTTTTTTTCTAAATAAATAATATTTAATAAAGTGAGAGACTATTCCAATATATATATATTCAGTTAATCTTCAACTGTATTATCAAATATATATATGGATATCCGCAGGAGTTAGAAGTTCTGTGGATACAGGAAACACGGATGACTGATACTGAAGTGATTTGCTTTTTCTCGGATGATTTCCGAGCTCAAAGCAACCTTTTTCCGATCTGTTCTCGACCCACAAGTTAAAGGATTTTTCCATCCTCTCAAATATAATGTCACTGGTTTTCCTACAAATGTCGGAGGTGATAGGGACATTCAATGGCACTTAGGTCATATATTTTACAGTAGATAACCAAAGCCACGGATAAAAACCTGCAGATATTGAGGGATAACTGGGATCAAATTTTTAGATAATAATAATAATAATTGCTTTAATGTTCTAGAGGTATGATTCTGTATTCAATTCCCAGATGTGAGTTTGATTTTTTAAATCAAATTATACTTTCCGAATAATTATTATGTGCTTATAGAAGAAGAGAAAGTTAATGGTACAAATCACTGACATTACACAAAATAAAATGGTAAAAAGGTAAATAATACAGATTAAATACATATGTATAGTATATTATATGTATTTAATATTACATATATTTGCAATTGGAATAGTCACATGGATAGACTCCAAATTTGAAAACAACATCCTTATAAACAAATAATTTAAGTTGTTAATTTTTTAAAATTATTTCTCCTTTTTATTTATTCCACAGTACGCCCATGTTTATTAATAAAAAATAAAAATAATATATACACAATTTAAGCAAAAATAAAAAAATAATAGTTTGCTATAGTAAACAAATAAATTAAAATAAATTAAACACAGCAATAAAATGTAACAGAGGAAGCTTAAATAAGATTAATACTTTGAAGTTTGTTAAAATGTAGGAAAAAATTACAAAAAAAATTAAGACTTAAAAAAATAGTTTTGATTTTAAAGCACACTTATACGTTGGTGTTTGCCAATTTGTTTAAAAAATTAATTCCTGTTTTTAAATATCTTTAAACATTTGTGAAGAAAGGATAAAGTTGTAGAAGAAAATTGGTTGAATGTAAGATTATTATTATTATGAGGATGTTTTAAGCATTTCATTAAGCACAAAAGACTTTCTCATAATTAGAACTAATTATGGGGAAGAGCTAAATTAGGTTTAGTGAGAAATTCAAATAAATAGAATGGCATGTGAGTATCTAATTATGAATGAGATTTATTTAAAAAATGATGGATGAGATTTAGGCCTTTTTAAATATTTTTTTTAAAAAATTAAAGAAGTGGTAGTTTAAAATTCCTGCAACAGAGGAACTACAGACTAATAAAAATTTGGACTTACTAAATATTTTTTCTTCAAAAATAAAAATTGATATTATTGATTTATTTAACTTTATTTGATAACACATATCGCCGTTCTAGAGAAACATAGACGTAAGTGCAAATTTTTGTAAATTTGAGTTAGACACATGAGTAGATATAAAAAAAATACGTTCTATCCAATGCTACAACATCCGTTTTGAAATTGCTACTTTTAACAGATAAAGAGCTAAAAAGTCGTGGACCTGCCAAGTTTTTAGAGATAGCAACGTCTCATGGTTCAGTTACGTGTTTGCTTTAAAGAAAGTACTGCTTTAAAATAATGTAAAAATGTTTGTCTCATTGAATAGATGAAGTTAGATTTATTTCCCGACCTAAAATTCCAATTTTAAATTTGAAGTTCACGTTTACGCGAGCCTTGCTCGTGAAAGCTTGGACAGATAACGTTGTCCAATAAACTCGTCATGGGCATTGGTAAAATGAACATGTCTACCAAATTTCATAAAAATCGGTCGACATTTACTCAAGTTATCGTCACACGTTTCATAATTCGCGGACACACAGACCGACAGACAGACAGACACAAGACCAAAAATGTTCCCTCATGTCTGAAACGGATTTCTGTCTTGGAATTTTTAAAATCGGAGACATAAAAGTTTTTCGTTCTCAAAAGTGAACACAATGCTTCCGTTACCTTCGGTAAGCTCGGAAGCAAAACAAAAAAACAATTGAACTCAAATTAAAAAAAAAAGACAAGGAATTGTCAATAATGTAATAAATTAAGTAGTTTATTATTATGTATTTATTTTGTTGCCTACATAATACTTAGGTCATAAACACCAAGTTTCATTCTACAGGGTTTTTTTTCTTGTTGTTCTGAACTATGATTATTTTAAATCAGAAATTTGTCAATGAAAAAAAAAAAAAAAAAAAAAGAAAAGATTTATGTAACATTACATAAAAAGAACGAAAATGAGAAATCATAAAAAAAAGAAAAATAACGTTACCTAATAGAAGTGTTGATACAACTTAATATTTTCTAGTCAGTATCAAAATGAAAACCAAGGATCAAAATGTCATAAAAGTAAATGATTTTTATTTTAGTTTTAGTCCCAACTAACTTAAGAATCTAATTTATACTCAAAAAGGGAAGGAGAGAGGGGACAAAATTGGCACAAAGGTATAAATGGAACAACTAAAATTGGCAAACAACAACAAAATTATTTACAAGGATAAAAAAAAAATCCACTCTTAAATAAAAAATCAATCTCAAAATTACTACCTCTAGCACCGGGGCGTTACGTGATTAGCATCTTTTTCTAAATGAAAATAGATTTATAAATAACATCATCTTAAGTAAATTCATTTTTTTTTAACAACAACATTAATAATAAGATCTTATTTAAAATGGCGATGATAATAATTGGTGATGATAATGATGGTTTATGAGTGAAAAAGTACGAATAAGTCTTGATTCAAGGGAAGATGAGGTTGAGTAGCATCAGTAGCAGAATTCTGGAAGAGCTTTGACTAAGCCTTCGGTATAGGCTTGTAGAATGCACGTACACACAAACCTGAACTGGGTCTGAAAAATAATAAGTACACATTTTTGTTATTTCAAAAACCTTTCTTACAACTGTAAAACACTTAAAATGGAATACAAATATAAAATATTCTGCCAATTAGTGTGGCTGTGATTCACAAAAATATGGAGAATGACAGACCGACAGGCGGACACCAAAAGTGTTTTAATTTCTGGCAAGGAATTTAGGAGTTACGTGGAGAAGAAATGTGGCGAAGAGTTTCTTTGAACTGTCAGAAATGGAGAAGAATTACTTAAGTATAAAGTAAAGTTTGGCTCTAGAAATAATTGAAAATAGAAAATATGAAATAATAAGTTAAACAATGTAATAAAATAATCATTTTTATGCTGTAGAAAGAGTACTTTCTACACCTTCTCAAGCGATGAGGTTTTGAGGCAAATGTACCCACATAGAGTACCCAAATCATGGTTACTAATCATAAGCATTTCAAATTTTGTAAAAAAAAATTATAAAAAACATTACTTAGAAAGTATCGCACTTTTTTTTTTATCAATAAACCAAAATTTATACCTTAAGAAAAAAGTCCCAAGGAACACCAATTTAGTAAGGATCTTCAAAAATATGAACATACAATTTAATGTAATTCTGATAAATAGTTTTAATTCAATTTTAGGTACACATTAGACATTCTTTAACATGCTTTATACTAAAACTAAGTAAGGTATACACAGTTTACAAACTAATACAGTCATCAATCTAAAGACCAGCAGGTAAGGAAAGACCAGTAGGCCTCTTTATAGTAATCCCTTAAGATATTTAATACTTTAGTAGTGTGAACTTTATTATTTAAGTAAAGTCTTACCGGTGTCTGCACCATCATAGCTCTCTGGTCCCTCATACTTGTGACTATCTGAAGAGGATAAACGGGTTGATTAGCTTCAATAAGGCACAGGGCAGTTTCCATTAGAATAAGTACACCAGTTCGTCCGATACCAGCACTACAGTGAACTATCATAGGACCAGACTGAAACAAATCATCAATTATTTAGTTTATCTTAAACCCAAATTGAGCCTGAAGGGTCAGTTTTTAAGATATTCAAGACATAGATCCATTGAGGAAACCTGGCATTGTCTTGTTTAATACTGAATGGGAGTGGATTATGCATTTCACATATCCGCTTGATACTATCATCAGTGTGCAACATGTCTTACCTACCTAGGACATGAACCATCACTGGTTTATTGACAATGACCTTAGTTTCATGTGAGAGTTTGTGAGTACTTCAACCACTCGGCTAAACTGATCCCTTAACACATCCAGGAGCCCATTTTAGGTCTCTTTAAAGCTACCAATGTAGTTGAAAGCAGTTCTATGCCACAAAGCTTGGACATCTCTCAATCTTGCTTTTAGTCAGTCACTTCTTCCAGCTGCTCAAAGAGTTTTAATCACTATAAAAAGAACTTGGAACCTCACTGACCACATTTATCTGATTCTAGAGTAAGTTTGCAATCAAGTAGATGAGGCTTACCGAATTGATTCTGCACATCCTGACTTGAGATATAAACTGAAGGAAGACGGCAGCATTATCAGGCACTCCATGATCTGGCCAACCTATATACTGTAACTGGGTAACCTCTCTCTCCTCACATGTCTAAAAAGAAACAATCAATTAATAATAATAACCATAACAATCTAGGGTTCTTTATCTTGCCAAATTCAAGCTACTAAAGTTATTTTCCAAAGAGTTACACTTTCAAAGATGGAACACACTTAGTTTCAGAATGGGCACTTTTCCGATATCATTCAATATACAATGTATAACTCCAGTTGATCTCCGGCATGAAGTAGACTCAGTATTAATGTATCAAACTGAAACTACACCGATGATAGCATTATTATGGCTAAAAGCTGCTATTCCTTCGAGGGTAGGCTGAAAAGTAATGCCCACATGCTTGTAGAACGCAAAGAAAATTACCTTCAGAAGCGCGCCGGGCGGTGCGGCAATTGGAAGTGACACTTCTCCTCTACACGCATGCACAATTTGAAAACCTTGATTATCCAGTGTATTTTGAGCAGCCGTAATTATAGAGACGTGTTCTAGTGCTATGTCAACGCAATGTTATCGAATTTGTAATGGCTGAAAAAGTGACTCCTACTGAGATTTATTGTATGCTGTTGGTAGGTCTACTGTAAATCGATGGGTAGTAAAATTTCGTGCTTGTGAGCCTGGAAAAGCCATAATTGTTGATGAACCACGAAGTGGACGTCTGAACATTGCAACAGACGATAAACATCGCAAGCTCGCCGAGGATTTGAATCAAAATGATTTGACAAAATGATATTAGATATTCCAATATGGTTTGCGATAAGCTGTTGAGTGATTCGCCGGCCATTTTGAATCAAATCGTCGCCGAGATCGGACGTACACTGTGTGGCTCATCAACAAGTATGGCTTTTCCAGGTCGCAAGCACGGAATTTTACTACCCATCGACTTAAAGTAGACCTATCAGCAGCATCGTCACAATAAAAACCTTTAAACGACGATAAATCTCAGTAAGATCTTTAAACTTTTTCAGCTGTTAAAAAATTTGATAACAGCACGCTGTTTAACTCGCGACATAGCACTTAGAACACGTCTCCATACTTTCCTGCTCAAAATACATTGGATGAAGACAAGGTCTTCTAATTGCGCATGCATACAGAGGGGGAGTGTCACTTCCAAATATTACTGGCACGCTTCTGAAGGTCATTTCGTTCGCGTGTAAGATACAAGAATGTGTTCACTACTTTTCAGCCTACCCTTGTATAATATGACCTCCATAGACGCACCCATTTCTAATATTCTTTTAATCCCTCATTTAATTACACACTTTAAATAACCGGTTAAAATAAATAAATAAATTTATTAATTACAATTATAACATACCTGGTTATGAGTGAGTAGGAGTGTGTTGGATATGAATCCAGTAGGGTTGTTATAGTGACAACGTACAGATTTCAGCCTGAGTCTCGGACCTAGTTCCATTGACTCTCCAATATTGGGCCAGTACTTGTGACACTTGACTCTCCCTCTTTCCACTAACGATGTTACCATTACCACTAGATGACTTCCGCTCTCCCACACCATCGACCAGAAATCTACCACTGTGTTTGGCAGTGGACCTACAACCATAAACAGATAGTGTTGATTTTAATAATAGCAAGTTATTAAAAGAGAGCCTTGATAGATTTTATAGTAGAGCAGTTGGCTTCGAGCGCAGTCATGAACTCAGATCTGGGTTCAATTGCATCACCTTCTTTAAGGTATAAAATAATAATGATCTTGAAAAAGGGGGAAAATATTTAAATGTCGGTAAATTTAAAACTACAATTTTTTTTTCTTTTGACTGATCCTTCCTATTCTTAATTTCAATTACTCTATAAAGTTGTATTTAATAAGAATAAATTGAACAAAATTTTGATGAAAATAAGTAAAAGATTAAAAAGTAAATTTACCCTGAGTAGCAATATATCTGTTGATAATGCCAGATCCAGGTATCTCCATATTAACATAGTTTGCATTGATATAATCACCGTTAGGACCATTCTCCAATATAACTCTCGTTAAATCATCTAAACATGAAACAAAAACAAATTAATTGTTTAAAAAAGGAAAAAGAACAAAGAACAAATAAGTATTAAATATAAAAGAATAACAAACTAGTATAAATTAATGATACATATAAGTGAAAAAATAAACAAAGCTATCCTAATGGGTGCTATAGACAAATGCCAATTTGAACAATCTTTTTGCATGTAAATAATTGATAAAGAATTCTCTTCTTGATCTTTCTACACACTGAGGAAGCTGTATTATCCCATTATTCAGTAATAAATGTGAGGAAGCTATGTACCACCTGACTCCCCAATCAAATTTTTAAATTGCAAAGATTTTAGCTAGGAAGACTGTAGAGAACTATCCAAAGCTAATACTAATTGATTAAGTACGATAGAAATGCCAAAAAAAGAAGTTAGAACATTGATTATTACAAAAAATAAATGTAACACTGTCCCTCCTTGCACTCATCACCTATTCATTTTAATTTTTTTTAAAGTTGTTATCAGGTAAAATAAAGAGTAGAGTAATGAGTGAATATAACAACGTATTCCATCATTTTAACTATATCTTTGATATCAAAAGACATAATGGCAGAAGGGTTGAATAATTAAATTAAATACATAATTTCAAGTCTGTTAGGTAAAACTATTACATTTAATACATATAAGAAAGTAAGTTACTGATAGTGGAAGTGTTTACTCACAAGGCAGTACATCAGTGTATCGGTTAAGGGCAGTGTTAAGAGGTAGACAGGCTTGAGACACTGATAGATCAGGCTTCTTCCAGTATAGTCTGTCAAAGTGTGCAACTAGTGCTCTAGTAGTTAGTCCCTCCGCTAGTGCAGTCATACTGGCTTGAAGAGATTCCCTTCCACCAGAGTGCACTGTAGTATCGCTAACATATTGGTACAATGGTTCTTCTTCTCGACCTCCATCCGCTCCCACACTTGTATACATACCTGAAATCAAATATGCAGGTCGTCAAATGACAAATATTATATTTTTTCAACTTAAAATTAACCCTTTTGTTTGAAATATTCACATTATCAGAGATTCAGTTCAACTGAAAAGTATAGAAACTAATAGTTTTATTAGAAATAAAACAAGACATCTTTATAATACAGGTAGTTAACTTCAGCACTTGTGAGAATAGATATAAAGTTTGAGAGAGAAAAAGATTAATGTAGGAGAGACTAACCTTAAAAAAGATAGTGAGTATTCTTATTAATTAATAATTGCATTTATCGATAATATGTCCTTGTAATTAATTCAATAGCATACTTGTATTAGGGGAGTGCATGCAAGTCAAAAGCCTTGTCCACACTAGTAGACAAGTTGCGCGATTTTGGTCTCAGAGACATGTCTAGCGATTTGTCTATACACATCGGCTAGACAACAACGTCTACGGTCTCGTTGCTAGACCAAAAATCGCATCTCTATTGTTTTCCATTCTAAATGGTAGACATGGTGCAACGTTAGGCATGTTGAGCATTGTGTCTACAAGTGTGGACGCTAGACCTAGACCATAGACGGTCTCAGCAGATGTCTATAGACACGTTGCGAGACATTTCTATAGACATTCTATGAGACCGTCTATAGAAATGTCTCGCAACGTGTCTACTGGTGTGGACTAGGCTTAAGAGGTGGTAGTTTAAAATTAAAATTTGCATTTATTAATAATATTACCTTTTGTAATGCATGTGAGTCTGCAAGGAGGTGTTTTGCAGATAAAATAGGTGATAAGTGATAAGGGTGTAGACTGATACATTATTAAAGAAGTAGAACACTTTGAAGTGAATGAAGGAGTGCAAAGAATTGTTAAAAGTGAAAAGAATTGTTTCTTATCTATTGTTTTATTAGTTATATATAGTACCAACAAAACAAAATAAACATTTATTTTTATTGGAATAAATGTTTCCTTAGGTTAGCAATAAAAAATCATTATGAGGTTCGTTGTCAGGATACTACTCAATTATACAAATTATTTGAGGTGACTTACTGCTTGGTCTAACGGTGAGAACCAATTCACCGGAGTTACTATCCCTCGAGGTTCTGATGAGATTTACAACATGCTCGTGAATCATGCCGCTGATATCTATTCCGTTGATAACCAGCACCTAGAAAAACATACACAAATTTATTATTGTAATTTCTCTTTTTTTAGAAGAAAAACAGTTACGACCACCATTTTCGATCCACAAGTTGTAACAATGTGTAATTGACCCCCGAATTCTTCGAAATAGCAGCGGAAGTTAATTAATACGAACTGAATATAATTAAATGTCCCACATAATATTTGAAGAAATTTTGTTTTAGTTGTAGTTTCTTAGATTATACATCGTTACAACTTGTGTATCATAAATCATGGTTGTAAATCATACTTTTATTTTATGTATGTAAATAAGTAAACATGCTATTTTATATAAACTATTTGAATTGACAATACTTATTAAATATGTAATACAGACCTCATCTCCCTCGTTGAGTTTAGGGTAGCACATATCTGCTGGAGTGCCGGGAACAACCCTTGACACTATGATGCCCATACCTAGATCTGAACCTCCCTTCACATTAAATCCAAACCTTCCTTCTGCATCTGGTGTCATTCTGATGAACACCAGTCCCTCATCTCCACTCACCTAAACAAAACAACAGATAAAATTCGGTTTATCAATTATAATATGATAGTGATGGATCAGAAAAGTAAATATATCAACCATATTAATTGAACGTGTGACCTCTAAATATATCGTCATAGATGGCCGATGCCCAACTAACCAGCTTCTCAGAGGGCCAAGGCCAAAGGGCTTATACAACTATGTGTGTAATGGATGATATGTAAGTCGCTTCAACAGCAGTATAAACTTTACATTTGGCAAACTCAAGCAGTTAGCCATCACTTCACATAAGCAGCTATCCATTTAATTGTTCCAAAACCAAGGTTCCACTTTAATAATGTGGCTATATTTAGCCCTACATCTAA
Source organism: Gerris lacustris (assembly GCA_951217055.1). Lineage (NCBI taxonomy): Eukaryota > Metazoa > Arthropoda > Insecta > Hemiptera > Gerridae > Gerris > Gerris lacustris. The sequence continues at coordinate 38,696,787 of OX578284.1, forward strand.
GTACATCTTAAAGTCTGCTAACAAAGTTGATTTTACAATATTATTTTACAAAGAAATTATGAATTACATACTTTCTTTTTTCTAAACCCCTTCAAGACTTAACAGCGAAGAAACTACTACTACTACTAACAATAAATTATAATCGTTAGTAGCCCTTATAATAATATATTGTTACTAACCATTATAACGATCTAGATTATCTAAGTTATGAGCATATAATATAACACACCATTCAATATAAACATAAAAAGTACCAAGAGAATTGTACGCTGTTTTGCAAAAAATGATGGTGCAATGATGTCAATTGATAAATAAATAATAGTATCAAGAGAACTTACCTGAGGTTGGTCATAGTGAGATATTTCATATATGCCAGCTGGTTCAGGATCCTCATCAGCATAGGTAATAGATCTAGGCGGTAACACTGGAGTAAAAGCTCGGCTAGCTTGAACTAACTGATCTACATCTTCTCCATTAGCTTCAAGGAAACCTCCCTCTCTGTAACAGTAATAATAATTCAAATTTTTAAGTTTTAGGTTCAAGTCCCGGTGCTGGGGTCTATTTTTCTCTGTATGTTCCCGTAGTTAATGATAATTATAACTAGTCAATTTTGCTTACCCATTGCCTAGGCACTTTGATTACGTCTCACTGAAGGCACTTAGGCACTTTTTGGCTCACTGTTAATCACACTGCGTGTAAAGTGGATAGGATTAGATAATTGTAACATATAGGCCCCATTCACACTAAAGATTGTAAATCCCATTGGCAAATGAAAAATATAAACAAAACAAAGATTCAAGTGGCGCTGCTGACGATTCTGGTAGATGATACATATGATAAGATAGATTCTTATATATCAGCCAAAATATTTAAACAAATCATTAGGACATCACTTTTAACTTGCTTAGTGTGATACCTTACACTACCAAAGGTCTAATAATGCCCTGAAAAAGATTAAATCGGGTACACCTCAATACTAATACTAAACAAGATTAAGCCAACATACTGGTCACTTGGTGACGTTTCGGTCCACGCTCTTCTAGGAAGACGAGAGAGAGACGTTACTTTGTTATCATAAGGCCTGGATCCTCGGGTAGATACAGGTGCCTTACTCTTATCTTCTACTCCTACTACCAGTTTCCGACTTGAGCACCTGTAACATGGTTTAAATACATTTAAAATGCTACTCCTTTACAAGTAAGCTTATTTACTTCTATAGTTTACACTAAAGAAAGATATAAACAAAAAAATCTTAAGCAAAATAAGTGCAAATTAGTGTACGTTTAGCTTCATGTTTTATTGTGTACTTTAATGATGTTTTGCTTTCATAATCCATTATTGTCTAATTTATGAAATTCTCACCCCTCAATTTTTTTTACACAAAAACAAAAAGCTGCAGGTGAAAAATCATCCTAATTTCTTAAAACTCAGATAAGTACTTTTGAAGTACATTTATATTTGTACGCATGTGGAAGAGAAACCAATGGGTGCAGAAGGTTAAACCTTTCATGGGACCAACAATGGACTTATTATGACAAACCACTCAAATTCAATAAGATCGGTCACATGGGTTTTTAATCTGTTGGTTCGCAAAACATTTAAGACAGGCAGAAATAAGACCAAACATTTTTTCTGACGTCTGAAACGGATTTCTTCTTTGAAACTTTTTAAATTAGACTCATTGTAAAAAAAAATAATTAGAAAACAATTTATAAATGTCTAATAAATTCTTATCAGCATGTCTTTGATATGGTGTAAATACTCACTTTGACATCTTCTAAATATAGATAATAATCTAATTAAATAGGTGATAAATAAAGTGTGATAAATAAAGGTGTGATAAATAAGGTAATCAATTTAAGATCAGGATATTTTCTTGAGCTTTCCTCTCAAATTAATGCTTTCCATTCAACAAATGTAACAGAAAAGAAAAAAAAACTAACTTACCTAATGAAAGCTCTGTCCGGTCTAGCTCTTAGTTTAGATTCTTCTAATGCTTGCATCTCAGTCCTGCCGGAATAGTTAAAGTTAGATCCTCCTCCGACACCTCCACAAGGAGACAACACTGTTCTTCTCCGAGTCTGTGGACTCTGTAATCTGAAGAAGGTGTGATGTTCGACGCAGGATTTCCATAGAGACTTGCACGATCTATAAGTCACCAAGTTGAACCCCAACAGCGTATCGTAGCTCTCACTCTGATAATATAATAAACAACATTGGATTAAATAATTAATTAAAAAATCGGTCCGAGACAACTTTCTCATATACGAGGTCATAATTATTTGGCCCAGTGTTTTCCATTTATTATGTTTTCGTATGTAAATTTAATTATTATTGAACATTTCATCAAAATTTATCATAAAAATAACTTCTCCTGGGCGGGGAATCGAACCCGGGCTCTCTCCGTCCGCGTTTTAAGCTTATTTCTCAGGAACTAGATTTTTCCCGGGAAAACGGCTTATATTGTTGGATCCGTATTTAAATGGACTACATTTCAGAATTTTTTAATCAAAATCGTCGGAACCGTTTTCGAGAATTTTTTTTTTTCACGTTTTTTCAGGGTTTTTGGGGGGTAGCGCCCCTAAATGTGGAGCTAAAATTCATTTCTCGATTTCGCCTCGGGGTATGATTTTTCTGAACATGTATGCCAAATTTCGTCAAAATCGGCCCAGTAGTTTAGGCTCCAGGCGTCTGCACAGACAGACGACAGACGACGGACAGACATTTTTTAAAAACCACTTTTTTGGACTCAGGGGACCTCAAAACGTGTAAATCCATCAAAATCTCAAAATCGAATTTTCGCGCCATCACAATACTTTCTCTTTATATGAGAAAGTAAAAAAATAAATTAATCATTAAACTGGTGAAAGATTTTAAGAAAGAAAACACATGAAGCTGAGTTTAGAAGTTACCTGTTCTCTGCGGAGTTGGATAAAAAACTGTTTTCTCTTAAAAGATATTTTGACTATTTTTCCCCAAGAGAAGGTGTTGATCTTGGTACAGTTGTGAAATACAACCAGTCCTATAGACGTCACACCCAGCTGAAGCTCCTTGTTGGACGAATCCTACAACAGAAACATTCCATTTTAAAATCTCTCATATAAATCTCGCATTTGTAAGCTATCACCATCTTACAAGTAATAATATCTGTACTTCAGAGGTAAATAATTTTTTGTAATTATGTTATTAAAAAAGTAGGTTTATGTAATAAAAATTGAGGATACTGAGGATTATTCAAAAGTAAAAATTGAACTTATTACACGTGGTTATGTAGATATAGAGATATGTGGGTTCACTGATGGTATTCGAATTAAGGAATTATCAGGGGTTGGGGTTTTCTGAGCCAAACCCAAATTATAAGCCAAGTGTAAGCTTAGGCAAATATGCCACTGTATTTCAGACAGAAATATGCAATTTCTGACATATTCTCAAATTATCCTGAATAAGAATATAGATCCATAGAATTCATTCCATAGAATATAGAACAGTGCTTCAAGTATTCGACGAGCTAAAATGATGATACGGGAACTGCCTCCACATTTTATCAGAATAGTACTATAAGATGTTTTACTAAATCAGGTTTGCACCTTGAACCCATATTTGAGATATCAAAAAAAGATAAAAAAAAGTACCCTGGCTCTATGAAGGTCGACACCATACATGTCCAGTCTTTTAGCCAGATCTAAATAATGAAACTCAGCGTCTGCTGGCATCTGTCCTCTAAAAACATACCAAAAATAAACATTTATTATCAATAGAAAAAACACAGTTTTTTTTTTTTTACAGATTTTCATGTTTCCGATTAACTTTCATTGTCTTCGGAAATGCATAATCAGGGATAGTTTTAGCTTTGGTTAAAAAAATGGTGCCTCATAAAATAAGTGAAGTTAAATACAAATGTATAATATATGAAAATACTGAGGTCATCTTTACACTATCTAGTGGTAATCCACTCAAACTTAATAAGGAATCAAAGATGCAACAAATAAATGATAATAATTACTTGTGCAGTTTGTGAAGTTCGCATATCTTCCTTTCCATCTCTTCCGTTTGGCCGGGTGCAAGCACCATACCAGATAAGTACTTTGGTCCATGTTCCTCAGGATTATAATCTCCTAATTCAGCTATAAACAAAACAAAAAATTAAAATTAAAACATTTTATTTTTAACAATGAGGAGTATAGAAAATAAATAAAAAGATAAGGAACTGAATCAAAAAAATATTCTTAAGTTGAATACTTTGTTATAAACATTTTTATAATGCTAAAAGGCTTATACAACTATAAAAGTAATGGATGAAATGGGGTTGGCAGGTCATCATCAGCAAAACCGTATAAGTGGCATTTGCAACCGGATAGGCACCACTTCACTTAGAGGCATCCATCTATATCACAATGCTCGGTGAACAACGAGTGTGGGACCCTTTGCCTTTGATCCCTTGCGATCAAACCAGAATTTCCTTTTTTGAAGGCATGAATCATAGCAATAAGCTACCAGTGACCCATATATTGATATTATTAAGGACAATTTAAGCAATGGAATGAAATAATCATGGATACTTACACTGAACTGTATAGCTGGCTAGAAGACAAGCAGAAGATGATGGTATGACTAATCTCCCGTTAAGTATATCCTTTCTGATTTGCAAGTAGAAATGATACCGGGTGTACTCCTCCTGAAGCTTGCTTGGATCCGTAACAAAGAATTTCACTCTCATGTAAAAATTCCCTTGACCTATAGACAAACAAAATAAGAAAATAATATTTAAAAATTTGGTGTATAAGCTTTTCACAGTTTCTTTTGGAGATCAACAGTTACATATCATTTGAATTGTTTAACTTTTTTTAATTTCATTTTAATTATGACAGGACAATCAACCTAGAATCTTTTCAAATCTTCTTCACAATTACTTTAAAACAATTAACACATTTGTTAACTTTAAATTAAGTACAGCTAAGCAAGTTACGATGCATAAAAACACAGGTGTAACCTGCTGGAATGTGCAACATCCCTTGTTCGTATTGCCAAATACCTGTGTTCAAAAAGGCATCACCGATCTTGGAACTGAAACGACATCAGTAGTTGTGCATCCGGACACTAGCAGTTGATTTTTCTAGGATTTAAATTCATTCAGGTAGTCATATAAGGTCTTAAACCTCTGACTCTGGCAGTTTCATATCACAAAATAACAATTATTTACCTCTCATTTGTTTCTTCACTGGTTTCGCTGGATCAAGCCATCTCTAAAAAATATTAAAGAATTAAAATATTAAATATTAAAGTAAAAATAAATTAAATCATCATTGAAATGAAATCTTTTATTATAATATAACAGATAGGATAACTAAAACAGATAGGACAGGCAATGAACGAGTATTCCTGAAAACTGAATCTGAAAAGTTTTAATATTTGTAATATGGAAGCAAATCACTTTTCTTTTATTTCTTGAATGGTCAGATCTAAAAGTAGTTAAAAGGCTGACTTTTATGATATTTAGGATTCTCATTGATTTATTCACAACACCTCCTCTTCCAATAAACTAACTTCCTCTTCTTTTATCTTTCTCCCTGAATTTACAACAAACAATAACTAACTAAGGATAACTAACTAAGCCTCATCGAGACAACTAAATACAATTTATACCCTCAACATTAGCAAAAGTGAGCCTTCATAATTGCTACCAGTCTAAACCATTTAAGAATTAATCTGGACGTTGATTGAGATGCAGGCAACTCAAGGCAGAGCAAGACAGTTTTATTGTACAGCAGAAATATATGATACCCAATAGAATTGACACTCAGCAAGACAGGAAGCACATGTGGCCAGGCCACATGGGTCATAGTTGTTGGCAGTCTCGTATATTTCTGATAAAAAAAAAACTGTGCTGCCCTTTATGACCTTATCTTAATGGGTGCTCGGCCTCTATAACTGGATGGAACAATCTATTTATTTATTTTAGATTATTACTATAAGGTAAATAAAGGATAGTTACTTTAACATAGGTGTGAAGAGGAGTTGAAGGCTAGTGCTGACCCGGGGTTCATAGCCCCCGACCAGGTCGCCCACAGCTCACCGAGTTGAAAACTCAGGTCTAGGTGTTGTTAAGTTAACAAGTTAAAGAGTCCAAACATATTAGTATTTACAAACCACCAGTTGCACAATATTATAAAGTATCAGAAGCTGTAGTGGCTCGTTACAACAATCAAAGTTCTAAGGACATTTAGAACTTCGGAAACTGAAAGACTTTTAAGATATGTTCATCCTCAAGTTCCTTGAGCTTCAAAACTCTTAAACAGTTGTGTAACTGAATTTCAGTTAAAAAAATCGGAGTATATGAACTAAATTAGGCTCAAGACCATGGTTGGCTTCAGAGATATACAACAAACGGCTCTTCTAATCTTTGAGGAAACTTGTAATTGTTAAGGCTGTGCTTTATCTTGAGACTGTTAATAAATGGAGCATAATACCACTCATGACCTCTTAAAGATAAATTAGCGATTAGCAAATAAGTCACTATGAAGAATTTTAAAAATCAAACAATTAACTTTCATTTTATAACTTATCCAGAATGGAAAAGTTATAAAATATTGAAACCTACAAGAGCTGGAATCTTAAACAAAGTTTTAAGTAATACCAATCACTCAGTATTGAGTAGACAGAATTACTTATCAAATTACACAATTATACAGATAGAAGTACCGAAAGTGCTTACCATAAGTTCGTGATTTGAGTTGGTAGGTGGAGCACCGTTATCCGAATACTGCAAGCCAAAGTAATGCTTCTCTATCAGCTCCAGGTGTTGGAATACCAGATCCAACAGCACACTCCCCTTAGCTCTTTTCTGTTGAACAAAACCCACAATCCATTGTCATTTAAATATTGAAAACTTTATATGCATACAGGATACAAATAAACTGTATCTCTAAGTAAAGTAATACTTGTTTACTGGAGATAAGGAAAGACCAAAATATTTCCTATGATATGATTCCTTGACTGCACCACAACTATCAATTGACAACAACTAGACTAACTGAAAAACACACATCACTAACCTGATATTCTTGCTGATATTTCACTTATAAGATGCAGATATTTATAAAAATACCTTAAGTTATGGGTGCACTTAACCTTTATCGTTAAACATAGCCTAATACTTAAAAAACGCTGGTATACTTCTCAGAGCAGCTATTAAGCTATAACGTTAAGATAACTATATTCTTAGTTACAATTATTGAAAAATTAAAGTTATAATATATGAATGTTTGTGCTTTAACTTCACTTTAAAAAAAAGAAAGCTTTGCTACATGAAGAACAGATTCCTAACTATTTAAGGATTCATGGATGATATCTTATGTATATACTTGAAAAAGATGGCAAGACCATCTCTTCTTTGCAATCCATACTATGTTTGATGGGATGACAGTATAGGTTTAGTAATAATAATCTGTGGGGTCAACAGACCATGGAAGGCTTGCTTAAACCTGCGCCAAGACATTTTAATATAGTTACCTCGATTTGGAAGAGCTGTTTGGTGTCATCGAGGAAGTGAACGGTGACACTAAGTGTCTTGATTCTAGATCTGTCTCGAGCCAGCTCTGTAGCTCTCACATTATATGTACCGCTGGAACCGCCGAAAGCACGCCTCGAGACGCTCTCAATCATAGCTCAACACAACTGTCTTTATACAGACACGTCTACAACAAACAAATCCATCAGAGGTTATATTCTTAAATTTATACACAGGTGTATAAACTAAAATCGCATTAGAAGCAATATTATTAGCAAATAAAATGTAGCAAAGAAGTAATATTTTTTAAGACAGGAATACTATTGGCATCAATATCTAAACACTATAAAATTAACTATAAGAGTTGTTCAATAAAAACTGAGACTTCATTGAGTGCTCACCTCACCATATTACTGGTCACTCAAACCATACAACTCCAATAAAAACCACCAGGAAGTGTATTGTTGCATATCAAACATAGGGCTGTTGGCAACTATTTAAACACATAACAGTACTTTGTCATCCCCCCAGTAAACTGCAGTTGTGCACTCTCAAAAGGCTAGGGCTTAAAAATTGGCATCACCTTTTACCATTACAAGGGAATGATTTACTCTCACTCATTTCATTGTGGGCAGACAGACAATGATGAGACACATGCTACAAAACAGTTTTGAATACGTTAATGAGGGAGTACATCTCTCGAAAACGATCGGAGCCAGAGGGGAAGTGGAAACTGCACTATAACCAAGCAAGAGCTCATGTCACAAACAAAGAGTCAGAATTTCTGGCTTGCCGAAATATTACAGTGACCCCAAACTCTCTGCACAGTCCAGAACTAGCCCCCTGCGACTTTTTTTTTATACCCACAGCAAAAAATGACCTAAAGGGGTGTAGTTTTGACAACGGACTGGATGCAGTTAAAGCACTGGAGGTGGTTTTGAAGAAAATGGCAAAAGATGGGTTTGCCAATGTTTTTGAAGCATGGTAGAAGCTTACTTAATGGGGGAGTATGTTGCATGGGGACACTTAATGGGGAGTATGTAGAATTGAATAAAAGTGCAGAAAATTAATTTTCAAAAATTAAAGTTTTACATCACTAGTCTCACCCTTTATTGAACAACCATGGTACATACATAATCCACATTAAATTATAATGAATGTACACATATATTTGGTCTATTTTTCTTTCTTACAGATATAAGTACAGATAAGTTCAATAAACTGTCAATAAAAAGGGATATTAAAACTTATATTATACAGTAGGGATAATGTCCCTAGGTCTAAAAGATGATTAAGAGATAATATAAAAATCTTTTTTGTGTATGCATTCATTAGTTTAAACTCTCTGATATTTTGATAGTACCAGTGATAAGGTCACGGTCCCATCAAGGTTACTTTGACTTAAAGTCTTACTGAGGTGACAAAGGGACAAAACCCAAATAGTGTAGGTATATAAATTATAATCACTAAGTATAATAAACTATAAAGACTACAAAGAGGGATTACATATCTTCTATGTAATTGAATTGTCGAGTTAACCTTTTCAAAACAGTTTTCATAGGTTGGGCACTGTACAGCTAACTACTTCAATCAACAATTTACACCTAACTCTATAGCACAACAGCCCTAGAAGGGTCTAGCCCTGCCAAAGGGCTTATACAAATGATGACACTGTGTTAGTGTGTTGTTCATCAGGTGTAGAAACTTTACAATTGACATATACTATCAGATAGTCACTACTTCACATAAATGGCAACCCATTTATATAGCAATGCTAGATCACCCATCCAAGATGTGACCACGCCCAAGGCAGATTAACTTTATTGATAGAAAAGCCTATGCAAGCAAGCCAACTCACCAAAAATTTATAACTAACACAGTAAAAATAAATTTAAATACATTTTACAGTTAATCTCAGCTTCATGGTGGCCCTGGCGTTATAACTGATTCTGTCCAAATATCAAAAGGGGGTAAAACAGTCTGCAGACTGTCTGCGGGACTGATTGTCACCAAGCGACAAAAATGTCGCCGGCGACAAATTTTTGCACTGGGGTAGACAACCCGCAGGCAGTCGGCAGACTGTTTGCCTCCAGTGTGCGCCTAGCTTAAGAGAGTTAAAATTGAAGTGATTCAATTTTATTTTAACCTTCCTTCGTCATTAATCATAATACTGATAAAGAACTAAAATCAACAAACACACAAACAGTTTTAAGTTCAATCAATTAAACTGTAATCTATAAAAGTAGATATCATTTATCGCACTTACCCACATGTTTAGTTTTGCTAATGTCACACACTAAGAAATAAACTATTAAAATATAAAATAAATCTTTCAAGAAATCCCGTAAATAACTGAAAATAATTTATAGTAAATTGTTTAATAATAATAGTAGGTTTACAAATAGGGTGTGGTAATATAACAATTAAATTATAATTTGATAAATCATCAATTCTATATACTTAACACGATAATTAATGTAAATAAACGTTATTTAAAATACAAGACATGAAATTAGCTTGTGTGTAATAGTAGGTTTGTTTTAAACATGCTTTCTTTTTAGATATAACTGATTCTATTTTTAAAAGGAGTTTAAGCTTGAAATATAGATAAAAGTAAATATAGATAGATGTTATTACTGTATATTTATATATTTAGAATATTTAACTAGAATCGACCATTACTCATGCGGATATGAAGAAAAACCAACCTGTTTCATATTCTTTTTAATTTAAACGGGGAAATCTGCCAAATTATTTTCATCTCCGTCCATTATTAGCTGGTGCACAACTCATATCCTGTTTTCGGTCGAGTTCTAATCCTCCAATAATAATTCAACATTTAGGCACACTTTCGCATTGATAAGAAACATTTTCTTTCGTTTTTTTGAGCATAAAAAAAACACCCCGAACTTTTTGAATTCGATTGAAGAAGGACAATCAGTTTAATTATTTTTTCCCCAAAGCACGAAAGATACAGTTCATTTAATATTTTAAGAACACGTTTGAATGAAAGAAATAGAAATAAATACAGTTTAAGAATGAGAAGCAAGAGTAATAAAAGTGACGCATCTTTTAACCCAATTTTTACGCAACGACAGACACGGTGTATATTCTTGGCTGGTAAAAACACTCTTTTAACAGAACTCCGTACACACGATATAATAAACACGTAGATTAGACTGAGGACACAAACTACGCGTTATTTAATTAATACTACATCACAGTAATTACGTTAAACAAAGGCAGATAAATTTGTTTTTAAAGATTTATTTTTAAATTCGTCGAAGCGTTTTACGTTTAACCTCGTTCGAGATTAGAGAGAAAAAGTTAAGCAAAACAACGACAACAGAAACCTTTCAAAAAAAACAACGGCTACAATCAACAACAAAACACCCGCTATATTTGAATTTGAACATCCGTCACTTTCGACCGATAAATTAATTTAATTTATTTTATTACAAAACGATTTAATTTCAGATGTTTATTTATTTTTAATTATTTAATATTTTAAATAAGTAAATATTTGTTTTGATAGTGTTAATAGGCAAAATATACTTTAAGTTATTTTTATTCTTTCAGGATAAAGTTGTTGTCTTTGTGTTGCATTGCACTTATGTTATGCGTCATTGCATCTTTTCAAAATGACGGCGTTTCTGTTTGAATCTGTCTTTTTCATAAACCCAGGTTTGGTTGTTTGGTAATCTCATTATTTATAGTCCATTTGAATAACAACGGTAACATACAACTCGTTTCCCCTTGAACCAATAATTTAACAAGGAAAACTAAATTAAAATAATACACAGTATATTTGCCAATTATCCACTCAAAGGGTTCGTAAGGGCCGTTATAGGCACGACTGTCTAGCAAGAGCAGGGTCCGATCTGTCTACACTGAGAGCCAAAATTTGGCTAGACCAATCTCCGAGAGCAGCCTCGGAGAGTGACCTTCAAAAAAGTTCCTAGAGCAGTGTCCGGACTGTCCGTAGGGTGTCCTTTTTGTCTAATAGAAATCACTTCAATCGATCTTCACATTTATGATTGGAGTCACGTCCTGTCTTTTTCGGGGTTACAATTTTGTCTATTTTATTACGTTTATCAAATTTTTTACTTTCTCATAAAAAGAGAAAGTATTGTGATGGCGCGAAAATTCGATTTTAGAGAGTCCAAAAATGTTGATTTTAAAAAATGTCTCTCTGTTGTCTGTGTAGACAAGAGGAGCCTAAACTACTGGGCCAATTGTGACGAAAATTGGGATACATGTTCAGAAAAATCATACCCTGAGGGAAAAATTGAGAAATTAATTTTAGCACCAAATTTGAGGCCGCTATCCCCCAAAAACTAATAAAAAAACGTGAAAAAAAAAATTTCTCGAAAACAGTTCCGACGATTTTTATTTAAAAATTCTAAAATGTAGTCCATTTAAGTACGAATCTAAAGATATAAGCCGTTATGCCCGGAAAAATCTAGTTCCTGAGAAAATAGGTTTAAACGCGGACGGAGAGAGGCCGGGTTCGATTCCCCGGCGGGGAGAAGTTATTTTTATGATAAATTTTGATATAATGTTCAATAATAATTAAATTTACCTATGAAAACTCGAAATCTAATAAATGGAAACCACTGTACGGCTAAGTAATTATGAAATCGTATTCAGCATACATTTTATGCTAAATTTATATTTAATACCTTTATTAAATAATTAAATACACTATTATATTTATGATTACTTTAACACTTATATCCGGAAAATGGTTACAGACCAATGGAACTTCTGATGGGGTGACGCATTCATACAAAAGTGGCGATAAAAGTATTTTTCCTCGGTAACAAGATTCTATACAACAGCTTAGACAAAAAAAAAAAAAAAAAAATTAAAATGAATATTGTATCATGAAGTTAGATTAGTTCATTAGTTCAGGCAGCCGCTCCTAGGTAGCAATAGTGTATTATTTTAGTTGGTAGGTTCATTACATGTTTAGTATAGACTTCCACAACCCATTAAATGTCAATTTATAATCTTTTACCTGTCACTAACTGTTACGATTTAATATTAAGCTTATGAAATAAGGGAGCATTAAACCATATAGTAATGACACAACTTTGTCTCTCCACAATGAACGTGGGGAGACAGTTTGTGTTAATCTTAAAAAGCAGCTAACTTTCAAATTGCTATAATAAGTTCATATATAATAAGTTCATATAATGTAAGGTGAATATTACTCCGCGGAAGTGAATTTGTCGTTAAAAATTATTCTAAATCAAATTATAATTATTATTTACTACTGGAAACAGACAGTGAAAAATACATTCCCGTGCCGGGATTTGAACCACGGGTCTTAGTCTTTGGTTTAGTTCTAATGTCATAAATATTGACTGTCTAAATGTATATGAATATTGAAAGCTTGGATTCGGGACTAGTTATCGATTACGGCAGTTAAAAATCATTCTCCTGCGTAGCTTAGTTGGCCAGAGTGCATCTGTACTGGAAATACAGGAGACCCGTGGTTCAAATCCCGGCGCGGGAGTGTATTTTTCACTGTCTGTTTCCCGTAGAAAATAATAATTGTAATTTGATTTAAATTAAAATTTAAACTTTCCGTAGTAAGAAAACTACCAAAAATTTAAATTGAATAAAAATTATTCGTAATTCGTATAAGAATTCATTCGATGTACACATTACAGAAATATATGAGGTATCGCTGTAAAGGTCCTAATAAAAATATTTAAAAAATATTAATAAGTTTTCCATTTTAATAATAATCTAAGCAGCTAAGTTGTAAAAATAATGATTTTCCAATGTTACCCCTTAAAAATAAAAAATATGAAATAATTGTACATTACATTACAACAATTACTGCATTCTTTAAGAGTTTATCAACAATATATGAAAGGATTTTTGGGTATCTTGATCTTTTGAACTCATGTACCCTTAAAATGTACCAAAAGACTTTATTATCAGGTTTACTACTTTGTATTAAACAATGCAAATACATTTTTTGGGCTTAAAACATACATTTCGACATGGTTCCGACGAGTTTGATTAAAAATTCTTAAATGTTGTCCATTAAAATACAAATCTAACTATATAAGTCGTTTTCCCGGGAAAAATCTAGATCCTGAGAAAATAGCTAAAAACATAAACACGAGACCTAATATGTCCCCTGAAGTCTGAATTGAATTTCGGTCTAGATATTATTATCAACTCGAAGTCATAAAAATGTTCCCTCTTCAGCATGCTGTCAATGCTTCCGGTACCTTCGGTACCCGCGGAAGCTATAAATGTGATAACAAATATTAATTGTAATTATAAAGACTTACTTATTTCACATTTTACTTATCTTTTGATAGCAGATAACTTATTCACATTATAATATGCAACTTTTATAGAATACATAATATAATAGAGCGTCTATACTGGAAATATAGGAGGCCCGTAGTTCGAATCCCGGCGGTGGAGTCAATTTTTCTCTGTATGTCTCCCGTAGTTAATAATAATTATAATTTGATTTAAATTAAAATTTAAACTTTCCGTAGTATGAATACTACCAAAAACTTAAAAATTGTATTATATTATGTATTCTATAAAAGTTCTATAAAAAATATACAAAAGATCGTATTATATTATAATACGATCTTTTGTGTATTCTGTTGAGATTTCATTTGTTTCGTGTAGGAGAAGGGCAAGGGGTACGGGTACGATACATTCCCCACACCCCCTTCCCCCGTGCTACGCCTCTGACTGCAAAAAAATGAATTAATTTATTATTTAAAACCTTTTATAACACTCGTTTTTTTTTAAAAAAAAACTAAGATTTTATTTTTTAAATAAACGAGAATTTATTTAATCCTAAAGTAATAAACAAAAGGAAATAATATTGAATATATTATTTTAATTGCTTTAATTATTAGTTTGTAATATGATATTATTATTAATTTAGACATTAATAGTCTATAATTTGCGCAACAATCGAATTAAATGAAACTGTTCAGGTCAATTAAAGTTGTTTTCGTTGGTTTTAAGATATTTTTTCGTGTGTGAAAATGCATTTACTGTTTGAACTGGTTAAGAAAAAATTTGCTTAATAATAATAGTTCAAATTACAAAAAGAGCTAAAACTTAAAAACTGGTTTTACTAGTTTTGAGTTTTTTTAACATCCGTAATCCGTACTGTAGTTTATATGGAGTTGAGAAGGCTCAAGGACTTTTATTCCATCCTTTTAATAATCAAGATTAAATGATAATGTTTAAACGCATCGTTGTTCTTAACTTAGAATTCATAAGGAGGTCGTCCTTCCTTTATACCTGCCTTGGCAAACCTGATTTGGATTTGAAAAGTCTCAGCTCAGTGTACTTCCGAACCTTGTTCTTTTAACATCGTCCGTGATTTTTATTCTTTTATTGTTTATGTATACGGTTTTTAGTTTTTTACAAAACATACATGTACATGTGTAATTAATTAGTTTATAGAATTTTATAAATTTAAACTTGTATTTATATTTTTGTCAAGAGCGTTTTACTTGGAACATCGTATCTTCTATCGTATGTTTCTTTTAATAATATTTGTTTGATTAAAATGACTGTGAACCTTGATAAACCTGTGATTTTGATAAACATTTTACTTACTTACTGTCGAACTCCCGATAAACATTTTGTTTTCATACTAATAAACTTATTATGAACACAAACACTATACGGCGAAATCATGTATCCTATACCTTCTCCAGTACACATAATATAGAAATTTTATATTCTATAAAATAAGGATTAATATTATAAGCTCTTTTATTTTAATAATTTATTTTTGTCCTATATAAATTTATTAATTGTAAATTATGAGTTGTGGGACTATACTAAATATATTCTAGACTTTCCCGCCAAAAACTTCGTATTTTTTTATTAATTCAAGATTATTTATACCGATCTATGAATCAAATAAATTTAAATTTATTATACTTTTTTTTATTAAGATTTTAAATGATTTTCAATTGAAGTAGTATAAAATATCTAATTAAAAAATAATAATCAATTGTGATAATTAATCATTTATACAATAAAAAAATTACTAATTTTACTACAGCTAAGAAATTAAAATAAATGTTAACAATTTAAAAAAATTAAAACAATTTAATGGTTATTATTGTAACTAGAAGTTAGTTTAGTATTTTTAGTTCTCACAGCCACTCCTAGGCAGCAATAGAGTCGTCACTCAATTTTATAAATCGAAAATCGATCTGTCAGTCTATTTATAATATTGAGTGTAGAATTGTAGATCAAAAAATGGATATGAAGATTTAAAATTCTAGATTCAGCTATTATAGCAACAATTTAAAATGGTTAATATTGTAACATGGAGTTAGTTTAGTATTTTTAGTTCTTACAGCCGCTCCTAGGTAGCAGTAGTCCTCACTTAACTTTACATATCAAAAATCGATCTGTCTGTCTATTTGTAATATTGAGTGTAGAAATGTAGATCAAAAATAGATACGAAGATTAAAAATTCTAGATTCAGTTATTGCAGCAACAATTTAAAATGGTTATTATTGTAACAAGAAGTTAGTTTAGTAGTTTTAGTTCTTTCAGTCGCTCCTAGGTAGCAATAGAGTTGTCACTTAATTTTGCATATCTAAAAACGATGTCAGTCTATTGAGTGTAGAAATGTAGATCAAAAAATGGATATATGAAGATTAAAAATTCTAGATTCAGCTATTATAATATATTGAGACCTATATTAGGATGGATCTAGTATTAGGTTTTCTCTAAATCTAGAAGGCAATAGGAAACCTACCCTTAAAACCAACTCAATTTGGTCTACAACTCAATTTCTGTGGCCTTAGTTAAGGTTCCAAGGGTTGTTTTAAGCAGTTTCTGCCTGGCCTGTAGTGCAACAATCCTTGAATGCGTTGAAATCCATATTCTAATACAACAAATGTTTTGATGTCAGGTTATCTCATAATTCAGGGTTGAATGTGCTTTATGCCAACACTGATAACACTACAACACATCCCATTTGAGGGGGCTTTGTCTCTGTTTTGTATGGTATTTCCTTCGAATCCTTCTACCCTTAAAATAGTTTAGCGGGCTGTACAAAAGGTTTAGTGAGCCAGATTCTCCACCCTCTCTATACAAATCAGCCCTACTTATAATCCTCCTAGTTATAATTGCATTTAAGTGTGCAAAAAGAAGCACTTAATGTGTTTAAATGCAATTCTCGATTATTTACCTATATACACCCTGAAAGCATTCCACCGATTTCAATGTATTTTTAAATCATATGTTTTTATGTTTGAGTAGGAATGGAGTCGACTTGGGATTACCTGCTGCTGGTGTGTGGAATATATTTTGGAGGGAAAATAGCAGTGCTGTGGGTCGGTCATTTTATATACCTTTGTAGAAAACATTTCTTCAGATGGATTTGGAAAATTAATCTTATCTCTACTTATGGACCATGGGCAGGTAAATCTCATTGTAATCTCTTGTGTTTATAATAGGATTTGTTGACGTAAGTATGTATTCAATTTAAATGAATCTTCTAAGCAAATCCCTCCAATTCTATTTTAAATAGAACTAATATCAAAAATATTCAGATTGTACTTTTGTAGGCCTTAGTGTCTGATGTAAGGGACACGGAGTGGCTCTTGAATGTCTGTGTTAGATTTCGGTTTGTGTATCAAACAGGCCTTAGTCTATATTATATACATAATGAATACATTATGCTCAGATTGGCCAACCTATATGGGGAAAAAATAAACTATATAGCCACTAGGTCTGTGGGAGAGGTGGGGCCATTGACATTTTTGTTTGCCTAGTTGGCCAGACCTTCTAGAATTCAAAATTCTGACCTCTCATTGGTTCTCCCCCCTAATTTTTTGGATTTTCCCACGCGGTCAAAAATCACAACTCATAATGCGCAAACTGTAGTTTATTTTTTTAAATAAATCTTTTCACACAAAAGGAAGGTCACAGCCTACATGAAATTTTGAAACCCCGGGCAACACAGGGTACTTTAGCTTATATAAATTTACCTTAATAATTTGATTTTTTTTTTTTTGTTGTATCCTGATAATCTCCTTTTTGAAATCTCAAAAAATGCTGCATTTTTTATGAACAAATTACAAATTGATTTTTTCCTTGAATTTATGTAAGTTAAAATTTTACCTTTGATGTTATTTCAGCAATAACTGGAGCCACTTCAGGTATAGGACTTGGACTAGCCAAGGAATTAGCCAACCAAGGACTAAATATAGTCCTTATATCAAGAAGTCTGGACAAACTACAGTCTGTTGCTGAAGATATAGGTAATTCTGTTATTATAACTAATTTTTTACCTTTAATTTATAAAATATTATCAAAAGAATGTAATGACTTTGGCAATACTATAAATTACAAGCCATAATAAATAGTATTGCCATATATATAAGTAGCATACTTTTTTAAACGGTTTAAAGCATTAAAATAACATAAATAATGATTATCTTGATAACATATCAATTTTTTCAATGTAAAATTTATTTTGTATTTTTCTAATATTTGTCTGACCTGGAGTTTTATTTTGTTTAGAAAAACAGTATGGAGTCAAGACTGAAGTAATAGCTTGTGAAGCATCTGATAGAAAATCCTATTCGACTATACTGCAACGGCTTGCCGACATTGATATTGGAATATTGGGTACTCCAGTTATTATTTTTCTTTAAATATATTAGCAATATTTGTTCTTTTATATCATGAGGAATTGGTTTAAGACGACATTATACTGTGTGATTTTGTCTTATGATTTTTTGTGTGACTAAATCATACACAAAAATTATATGGTTTTTTCTTTTATATGTTTACACTTTTTGTCTTGAGTCAAATTATGATTTGGAAACCAAAAAGTAGCCTAAACAACCTACCTGTTTTCATAAATCATGAAAAATCATAACAAAAATAGGGTGGTTCCTATTCGTTGTGGCTGAAAATATGATTTTCTGTATGACTAATCATATAGAAAATCATACTGTGTAGACAGTTTTAAATTAGCTTGTGACAAAATCTTAAGGGATGTCATAACAAAAATCATATAGTGAAACATGGAATATATTGCTAGAAAATAATGATCCAAAGGTGGGTAGCAAAATGATGATCCCAAGGTGGGAAATAAAATAATGATCCCAAGGTGGGTAACAAAATGATGATCCCAATGTGGGTAAGAAAATAATAAGGTGTTTCCTTAGGATTAAACAATTGGCAGGGGTAATACAGGACAGGGAATTGGCTGGTCCAATCATCCTCTTGATATGAGCATTAGGGTGAAACACGTCTGTGGCCCTGGGATTCCCAACCTCCACCAGATATGTCGGTTAGGGACCTAGGTTAGGAATAATCAGGTATGCTATCCAAACTGCTACAGTAATAGTAATTGGTCTAAAATACAGTAATCTCTTGATAACTGCAAGATTTACGTTCCACAATGTTTCACGTATAACTGGTTGTGAAGTGTTTTTGCCTTTTTTTTGGATGATTTGCAAGCTCAAAGGAATCTATTTTGAGATTTTTTAATTAATTAATTACCTAATTTTATTTAAAAACAAAATAAAAATGACTTATACACTTACAAAATGACTTATAAAAGATAGAAATAAAAAATAAAATTACTGCTAGGGAGCTGCAGAATTTTATACCCTACTTGATTTCTTTTAATGTTTCCTTAATTATTTTTTTTTTAAAAACAATTTTATTATTTAAACTTAAATCAACATAATATGCAGTAAAATTTTTCTCATTTAGAAAGTTATGGGTTAATTGTTGGGCAGTATATTTAGTCAGTGCAGAATTATTACAGTAATACCCCAACTTATGTTATCCCGATTTAAATTCGGAGTTTCGTAACATCCAAAACTGCTGCTCAAAGAGGGGTCTCCTTTTTCATGTGACTATACATCAAAATTAGATAAGAAGATGTGCATTCACCTATCAACGAGAATCAGCAACTTAATTTGTTGTGAAGTCTAAGTGTATCTAAGTGCATACCCAGCCTTACGAAATTTTCTACTTACGTAATACTTCATGGTCCCTCCTATTATGTAAGTCCGGGGTATTACTGTATATTAAACTTAAGGCTAAAGAAAATTGAAAAAAGGCTCTTGTATGTATGAAACTTATATGACAGAACTTAACTATTGTTAATTTGTTTTTTCAGTAAATAACGTTGGGATTATATCAGAGGAAGGAACTCGGCCGTTATGTTTCCATGAAACAAGAACTTCGAGGGTGTTTGATATGAACACAGTGAACTGCGGAGCCGCTACACTCCTTATGAAGGGTGTACTTCCTCACATGATGAGAAGAAAGAGAGGTTTAGTGATCAACTTGTCATCTATCGCTTCTTACTACCCTGTGAATTATCAGGCACACTATTCTGCTACAAAGGTAAACATAATAAATTGAGATTACCTTTTTATTTGATATTTTTGCATTGACTTTTGAGACTTCTTTACTTAGAATTTTGTTCTCTCTTTTTATTTTCATAAAGAAGGGTTTAATGAAATTAGACTCAATTTCTTCTTGAATTTGAGTACATACAAAGGGTCTGTAAGCAATTCAACAACACACGTGTTTGTTAACCTGCATAATTTGCTAAAAGACAGATTATAATAATGCATTTTTGTTGTCGAAACACAATAAAAACCCTCCAACACTGAGTGTTCACACCTGTCTTAAACCTAGGACCCATGAACATCCCTGTAGATGCTTTCAGCATCAGGAGCACTACCCTTCGAAACGCAGTCATCACCGAAAGACCTAGACCTTCATTATAATTTTAACCATGGAAGCCTACGAACATTTATAGTGAGGATTAGTCAAAAGTTAGTATCATTCAAGTCAAGTTTAAAAAAAATGTATCACTCACAAAATTTATGAGTTTCCATCAGGAATTCCACGGATGGACACTTCCATAATTTTATTCTAGTCAAAATTTATAGAAATATGCATCTACTTTGAAAATTAGTCTGCTTGAGAAACCACAGAATACTCCTACTCTAGCATAAGCACAGTGTCATTCATCAGCATCAATAATTTCTTATCTATACTCTACTTTTTATCATTTCTGCACTTATTTTTGTTATTTTCAGATTTATCTTGAGATGGTTGGAGATTCAATCAATGAAGAGATAAAAGAAAGTGGAGTTAAAATCAAAACTCTGAGACCTCTAGTAGTTCAAACTAAGATGACGGCAACTAACAAC
This sequence comes from Gerris lacustris, assembly GCA_951217055.1. Lineage (NCBI taxonomy): Eukaryota > Metazoa > Arthropoda > Insecta > Hemiptera > Gerridae > Gerris > Gerris lacustris. Next base: position 38,717,514 of record OX578284.1, read on the forward strand.
TTGTGCTATAACTCCCCTCTAGCTCTGACACCTGAGCAGTATTCCAAACACGTCCTTCCCACTTTAGCTTCTAAATCAAGCACCTGTGGATTTTGGTTCGCTGACTTTACTGTAAGTATCTCATTAATTACATTACTAACTTACATAGTATAGCTCGGTATTTAAGTCTACTTGGAAGATTTTTGGGTAAATCTGCTTACATCTATATATCATAAATTTAGATTTTTTTTTTAAAATTTGAAAATCCTATTAAATAATACTAATTAGTTACCTCCTCTTCTACAGTTTGTTATATAGGATGAACAAAAATATTTCTATGTATTTATCCTTAGACATTATCCATGACTTGGTGAATGGACATTCCTCTCAAGGTCTGGGTGGTTAAGATGATTTCCATCCATGTATTTCTTCTTCTTCTCTTGGGTCTTCTTCCTTCACATCTTGCTTTATGGGCTCTTTTGGGCATCCTTTTGCATTGATTACACATAGCCAAACCACGGTTACTGGAAGGGTTTTAATCACTAAACTGAGTCTTATAGTGAAATTTCTGACCCAGTCTCTTTGTCTTGTCCCCCTCAAATTGTCTTAGGGAAACTTACTAATAGTTAACAAAACACTTTTCAGTTGTAAAACAAATTCTAATTAAATTTATTAGGAAAATTCTTAATTGTTCTTAGGTTTTGTGTTTTTTCTCTTTCTTTTACCAGAAACATTTTTTGCTGCAGAAATTTGCTTATTGAGTTTTATCAACACTGATTTAAACCTCTTGAACTGCACTTTGCCAAATCTCTTAGATTTAAGTGTTAAAGCTCTATATTTTTGTCACTTCTAACTTAACACTATTAACTGTCACTTCTAATGCTCTTGACTGATCCTTACTTATTCAAAATTGATGTATGATACAAATGTGGACATTTACCCTGTGGCTTGATATAGATATTGTTTTTGTTACCTCACGGTAAGGTGTCTCTTGAATTGCATTTATTCAGTCAAATCTTTTATATTTTATAAGTTAAAGCTCTATATATTGTTGTCACTTGACTAACACAACACTGGACTCTAATGCTCTCAACTGTCCCTTCTAACGTTCTTCACTGTCACTTCTAACGTTTTCGACTGTCACTTCTAACGTTCTCGACTGTCACTTCTAACATTCTCGACTGTCACTTCTAACGTTCTTCACTGTCACTTCTAACATTCTCGACTGTCACTTCTAACGTTCTTCACTGTCACTTCTAACGTACTAGACTGTCACTTCTTACATTCTTTACTATCACTTCTAATGCTCATGACTGTCACTTCTAACAATCTTGAGCCTTACTTATTCAATATTGATGTATGTTACAGATGTGGACATTTACCCTGTGGCCTGATTGGTATAGATATTGTTTGGTAACTTACGGTATGAAATATGGAGCAAAGTATGGCAAAGTCATTCAATTAGAACAAAAATGAAAATAAATATTTGTTATTTTTTTTTTTATATATATACATATATTGTAAGATATTCAATAAGAAATGCGTGCTTACTTGAACTGACTAACTGAGAAAATATATTTAAATGTCTAAAACAACTATAATATTTTATTAATACATAATATTATAGCACAGTTATTGCTATTATTACACATATATTATATCTACACCTCACTGAGATGGAAACACATGGAAAACCAGCATGTATATGTCTGTGAATCCCTCTCCATTTCCATAGTTTATGACTTTTTCCTCTATTATAGACTTTATGCACAAACTATTCCATCCTATTGAACTTTTCGGCTCCAACTTTTCCCTTATCGTGATTCCACTTCTACTTCTCGAATAGGTAAATAGTTGAAATGTGGTATGATTTACTATAAATTTATGATAAATCATTTTGGATTTTTGACTCCAAAAGAGGTGAAAGGAAGATGTGAGAAAGTGCGACCACAAAACTTATAAATTTTGGAACGGTTTTTTCTTATGATGTTAGCTTCTACACTCTTTTTACATTTAGTATTAACTTTTGACAGTGGGGGAAAATAAAAAAAAATATGGAGAGGAGCCAATGAGAGCACTACATTTTGTATTCGAGAAGGTCGGGCCAACTAGGCAAATAAAAATGTTACTGGCCCATCCCCAGTTATAAAGGTTGTGAATTGCTGGAAATACATTATATCCAACTGAGAATGGGATAGGGTTTGAAGAAATCCGTAGCGGCAGCTCAAAGCAGTCCCAGGAAATTTCACTAAGCCATAGTGTATATAATAATGTCTTTCTATTTGCCCCAAAAGTTGATGGCAATATCAGGTTTTTCGGATTTGTGGTGATTTGATTTTTGGGGTTCTGATTTAGATGTCAGTAACTGGTTACAATATAACAATCTAGAATCTAGAAGGTAGGTTGAGGTAATGCAAATGGCGCCACAAGTATAGCTATAGGTAAGCTGCTAAACCCGGAAAACAAACTTGCATTGCTGGTGAAGCAAACATTACAAAATTAAGGCTCTAAAAGTGTGACACAGTCTCAAGAATTGTTAAGCAAAGGACCTTAAGCCTGACATATGGGTGCACCTTAGGAAAAACCTAACAGGGCTTTAAAAGTATGACACAGCCACAAGAATTGTTAAGCAATGGATAGCTTAAGCCTGACAAGTGGTCTTAAAGGTCAAAGGTGCGTCTTAAGAAAAACCTAACTTCACCAGTGTAGAAGATTTACCCACTGCAATCGGTTTTAATACTTTTTAAACCTTTTTATTTTTTGCTGCAGCAGAGCAAGTTTGTTTTGCATCATCTTACCACTCATATAGAGATAGCCCTCAACCAAAAGGTAGTCAGTAATTACATAATAAAGAAATCTTTATCTAAAATATTATCAAGAAATTTATTTATTTATTTTATTGTAATATAATATTAACTTTATTATAATATTATTTTAATTTTATCATATTATTTGATTTGATTAATATATTAAAGCAACAATTATTTACAGTGCAGTCAATAGAATTTATTAAGATTTTATGGTACTTATTTATAATGAAGGTAAACATTGATTAGGATTTTATGGTACTTTTTTATAATAAAGGTAAACATGTAACAAAAATTATTATTAGTTCAATTATAACAGACATTATTACTAGTTCAATTAGTTGGTATATTGTCAAAAACCATAAATAATAAAAATTTATTATTTTATTTAATGTTAATGACAATATATACCAAATAATTGAACTAAATAGTGTTGGTATTCTAATTACCTTAACCTGTTTACCTTTATTATTAATATACAATTCTTGAAATTGTTTTTATTTTTATTTTTTTTTAATTGAAAAAATTCCATTATTATTCAAGCAAAGTCACAAAATAGAGTAGGGGAGGTTCTCTTGCCTTGGACTGTTATGAAACCTTAGATACTTGCCCTTAGTACAATTCCAAGGAGAGAGGAATTTTTTTTTCTGTGATACTACTTCTCCGAGCGGATCATGGCATCACTATTTTAGCAACCTTCCCGCCTTCACTAGCTATCATATCAGTGTTTATCAGCTATAGTTGAAACCTCTCCTACTTAATATTTAAAATAAATAATATATAAATATATTTATTAAAGTTAAGAATAAATAAAAATAATAAGGACTAAATTTAATTTTAAAACGTACAATTTAAAAAAACTAATCTTCCACCCTAGAACAATGTGGAAGTATAAAACACATTATTTGATAAATCAATGGGGTTTGTATGTCTGTTCGCAGCAATACGGTGACAGTTTTAGTGAACCACAACTGAAACAATCAAATTCATTTGTTAACCCTTACATTATATTTAAAATTCTAGTTAGGCTGATTAAGTTTATCTTATGGTTATATATTAGTTTATGGATAATTATGATGAGATGTGTAAATTTGTGGGTCATTCGCTTTTAAATTGGGCCTTTGCTGTCCCTATCTTTTTGAAAATAATTTGGTACATCTTTAAGGGAGATTTTAAAGTGGACAAAGGCCTAATTTTGTTCATTGAATATAAGACTATTTATTACCTAAAAGTTGGATGATTTTGGCACTTCTTGAGATTTTTAATCCCTTTATAAAAAAACAAAGAGGAGTAACAATCTAAAGAAGGTAGACAGAATGTTCTTCTTTGGAATGTTACTCCCCTTATAAAAACATTAGTGTGACATTCCTTTGTCCCAAAGTACATTGCACTAAACATCCCTTTGTCTTAGTATTTATTTTGTCAGTCATTCAAAAATCATAGGGGAGTAGCACAGTGGCGTAACTAAGAAATCCGGCGCCCCCCCGCAACTTTTTAAAATGCGCCCCCTTTAGCTTACAACATTTATCCTCCCCCCCCCTTATTCTTTTTCACTCTTTTTTAGTCATTCTGGGACAGATGGAGAGGGGGCGATATAATAATCTGTTTATTAAACTCTAAAAAAAAGGTGTAATAACTAAATAATTTATTTAATTTTCAAACAGATTATTATTTCTATTTTTTTAAATGCTCGTGTACAGTACTATTACAGTAATAAAGTTTGTTTTTTTCTTAATAAAAATAATAAAATTTTAGTATAACTAATATAAATAAGATGAAAACATACTAACAACTTTGCTCCCTTGCTTGAAGACTTGAACTGGAATATCTTATTCACATATTCAGATTCACATAAAGCCACTGAATACCTAATTTAGAAACTTAAAGACAATATACAACTTTGCACATCTATCTGCCAATTAATGTGGCATATAGCTTCCTCGAGTCCTATTTTGTATAGTTGAATAATTTTATGCTTTAAACACTTATTGTTGTTGAATTTATTTAATTTCCCCCCGTTTTATTTTAAATCAGTCAAAATTGTTTTAATTTCTTACATGAAATTAAGTATCAATTTAGCAAAATATAAAGAGCGCAGACGGTTAAAATGAATCTGGGATTATCTGCGGGCTACTTTCGACAAGCTATCCCAAATTTCATAAAAATCAAATGAGTACTTTCGAAGATATTGATAAGAATTGTTGATAACAATTCTTAAATTAGGGGAAGGGTAGAAAAGATAACAGCTCTAAAGGGAGGTAAAATTAGCTAGGTAAGAAATGAGTCAGAAACTAAATACAAAGAGGTTGTGATAGGGAAAAAGAAGTAAAGGGGGTTAAGATAGAAAGAGAAATAAATATATAGCAAAGACAATTGATAGAGAAAGAGATGGAAGTATGACTTGTTAAGTTTATAAGGAACAAATTTCCTTATCTAGTACAGTTAAAACGGGATTAGGTAGATAAGATAACTTTTAGTTGTAATAAACACTTATTCAACGATATACTTACCCATATAATTATAGGTATTCTGACTTGTGACACTTAACTTGAAAACAAAACCGAGCAATAATCTCTACTCTAAACCATAACATCTCATAACATTCTCACCCTGATTTACACTCTTCATCTGTTTTATCTTTCATTTATTTTTATCTCCCAAAATAATTATAATTAAAGTAATTAAAGGAAAGTTAATTAAAGGAATTCCGCCTCATAGAGTTTCTTTTTTTATTATTAAAAATCATTGTTTACTCATTTTTCGGCGCCCCCTAGAGCAGGCCCCCCCCGCACCGCGAGCAACGCCCGCACCGCGAGCAACGCCCCCCCCGCACCGCGGGGTTGGCGGGGGCGCTATTTACGCCACTGGAGTAGCAATCTAAAGAAGTACTGATATTTTTATAATGAGCCAGAAACATGAAAGAGTTTTTAATTTTGTTCAAGACGTTACTGTCTTGTTAAAAAGGACAAAGGAATAGTCTTTACCTCAATAGTTAATTAGATTGAGGGATATTATTACTTTGATGTATAAATGTGTGATATTCTTTTGTCGCAAAGTACTTTGGACTAAATATCCCTTTGTCTTAAAACTTAAGGGGGTACTCAAGTAAAGTTTTACCTCATGTATCATTTTACTTTGTTACCCTCTTTTAAGGGGTATTAAACTAAAAGAATACCCAAATATAGACATCTACTGACATTACCCACATCAATAAAATGTACAATTTCTTTTTAGACATAATTGGTAAGTTGCTTTGTTTATATTTATAGATTTATTAAAGTTAGCATGTTTTATGTTAAACGCAATTTATTTTCCATTATTTTTTTTTTTTAATTATTATGATTCATAAAGGTTATTATTCTGTTTACTCCAAAGAAATATTTATAAGCCAAGCAATTTTCATATTTGCATGATACTAAGGAGTATTTTTTTAATATGTTTAATTGTTGAATTGTTAATACTTGTTTTATTGTTGTTCTTTTTTTTACTTAACATGTTTCTTGTTAATTTATGTTGATTATTTGCATGTTGAAACTATGTATTGAAAAAACTTATTACAATTAACGTCTACTAGCAGTAATAATACTCAACTTTCTGTGTATATAAATAATAAATTCAGTTTTCTATATATAAAAAAATCCATGATGTAAATTTTAACAAAAGACTCGTTTTGCGACTGAAGGTGTGAATATGATGTTTGACTTAGGATAATACCCATAGTTATTCTGATTGTTTCAAGCCCTACAGTATAAAGTATGTCACATCCCTAAAATGAAACTACATTCTTCAGATTTTTTTCACCGTTGCATTGGTAATAACACCTATGATGTAAATTTTAACAAAAGACTTGGACCTGATCATTTTGTGACTGATGGTGTGAATTTGGTTTTTGACCTAGGATAATACCCATAGTTATTCTGAGTGTTTCAAGCCCTACAGTATGAAGTATGTCCCATCCCTAAAATAAAAATATATTCTTTGGATTTTTTCACCATTGGTAATACCTATGGAGTAAATGTTGACAATAATCTTGAATATTTGAATATAATGTTTGACTAAGGAATGACAGTTATTCTGAAAGTATTTCATGCTCCTTGAAATAATGACTCATCCTCTAGAAAAGCAACTTCATTTTTGTCGGACTATTACACAAGGGGTATAATTCCCATAATGTAAAATTTATTAAATGTATATAATCATCCCTATCGTTTTGTGGCAGAGTGAATTAATTGTTTGACCAAGGAATTAAGATTTTCTTTAAGAGTAATTCCAAAAAATTTGGAAATTATGGTTTCAAAAAATTGAGCTGCAGGAGGCTAAAATTACCAATTTACCTCCACATATAATCAAGGGGAATAAGAAAAAACATTCTTTTTTAGAGACATGACTCTTATTTAGAAGCATCTGTTAATAGGTGGGTAGAGGGTAGTTAGAAAAGATCCAATGTATTATTTAGAACTTAAAAGCTAAAGAGAAAGAAAGTGTTAAAAGATACTAACCATGAAGTCGTAGACTATGTAGCCACCAGTGTCAGGTGTATTTATGGTCCGTATACTACTTTGAGCATAAGCTCTAGGTTCACAAGTCCAGATAGGGAAATTATATATAAAGTTATTCCCTTTGCACATATTTGTACGTACAAACTGTGGAACATTGCAACGGACTAGAACTTTGCTTCCTTTAATCTCCTCATCTGCAGCTCGGGACCATGATCTTAAGTACGCCTGAAACATTTACATTAACACTATTAGTTTTTAGTAGAATCAGTTAAAACGTAGATATTACAACATATAAGGAACATATGGAGCTTGGCCAATTTTTTAAAGAAACTTAATATTAATGTTTTCTGGTAACTTTTGTTGAGATTCTAAAGGAAGACCTACATTGAATACTTGGATCTCTAATTAGATTTATGTTTACTGTTGGTTTTAGGCAACCTTATATTGTCTGGTGTTATTCTGTATTTTATTTTTTAAATTTGTGTTTCACATTCTACATAAATTCCACATGTTGTTCATATTTAATAGATCGACCTTCTCGGTATTTTCATTATTTGACGCTACATCTTTAAAAAAATACCATTTTATTATTTTTTTTATGACTGGCATTTGTTCCAAAATGTCTTTTGACCACCATATTTAAAGGAATGATAGAGGATTGCTTTTTTGTTTATTTTTAATTTGTTCTGTTTTATAAAAACTCTTGTCAATTTTTACACTGAACATCTCTTATCCTACAATTCTGTGCTAATGGTCCAGGAGACACTCCAGGTCCAGGTGTCTTACTAACATCAAGCTAGAATTTTGAATTTAGTTAGTCACTTAATAGGAGACCACTTTGATTTGGAGAAATATGTGACTAACTAAACCTATCAAATCACCTTGTCCGTCATAATGGGCGGGACATGGCCCCCGAAATAATTACAGTAATAGTATTTCATTCTTACCCTGATGGTGTGAATATGATGCTAAACTTGGAAAAATGGACAAGAGATCTTTCTAATTAGTCCAGTTATTTGGTGACGGAAAGTAGTCGATTCAGGAAAAAATTGATAAAGAATTTTTGTTGACGGATCTATATGATTTTTAGGGTGCTGAATCTTAAAATCTCGTTATCGACTAGATTCTCATATGGCTTTACCATAAAAATGGTGAAAAACCATAAAATTTTGGAAGTTGTTTTAGTTTTTCGCTTACAACTCCGAAACGACGCATCCTAGAGAAAAATTACTTCTTATCAAAAAGAGAGCGGATGAATTTTTTTTTCGTTATTGCAGATTTTATCTACTTTTGCATATTTTATGAAATATAACTGCATATATGTGCACATTTAACATTTATAAATGCATATAAATCCGTGCCCTATCATTTATTTAAAAATTAGAAAACTTAATTACTAATATGTTTAGTATTTTATTAATACATTTAACAAATTAAACAACAAACTGCCAAATTAATTTAAAATGTTACCTTACGCTTATTTTGCTAAGGATTAAGAGTAATAATGAATACTAAAAATATCGTAATGGCATTAAAGCTACTAAGGATGCCCTGTTAGGTTAAGGCATCCTGCGGGGTATACTGAGCTTTGAAAGTATGGTCAATCTTATCGCACTCTAGTGGCCAAACGAAAAAAACTAATAAGCTGGTTCTAGTTTTATTTTTTAGAAAAATGTATCAGCTTTCTTTTTGATAAGAAGTAATTTTTCTCTAGGAAGCGTCGTTTCGGAGTTATAAACGAAAAACTAAAACAACTACCAAAATTTTATGGTTTTTCGCCATTTTTATGGCTAAGCCATATACGAATCTAGTCGATAACTGGATTTTCAGATTCAGCACCCTAAAAAACATATAGATCCGTCGAGAAAAATTCTTCAGCAATTTTTTCCTGTCCAGTCTACCAAATGACTAATAAAAATGTAAACATCTTTCGCATAATGGCTTCTTATATAAACACTCTGTATTTCAGTATACTTGAAATACAAAATTTAAACTTGTATGTTTCCAAAGAAGTTGCTCTCTTTGGATTAACCCCATGTTTAAATTATTTTGTACCATTAAAGGGAAGAACCGGGGGCTGAGCAGCCATGGCGCTCGAAAGGAAGAGCAAAAGATTTTACAACCCCCCTCGATCTTGGGCTCATTTTTCTTCTCTCACCGTACCTCACACGGGGGCCGGGGGCACATCGATGGCACGGTTTATATTCGGTTTTGGCGAGATCCTTTGTACAGAGATTTGCTCTTTTATATATTAATGATAAAACGGAAACCAATACGGTATTGTCTACGAAATATATTCGGGAGGGATTAGTGTTGGATATTAACTTCTCAAAATATCAAAAGCCATAGCATTTAAGAAGCTTTTGGAGACGAACAACGTTTTATATTAAAGAATAATTTTTAGTGTTCCCGCCTGAACTATGCTTTAACTGTGGTTTACTGGATGCATATCCCGTAAGTTAGTCTCTTCCATCGTTACATCAAAACTAATTTTAGATTTTCTCTCTTCATGTTCTTGGGATGTGTCGTGCGAGGACTATAAAACTCGTAATAAAATGCGGAATGCAATGCATTCATCTAGCAACAAAGCAATAAGAGGTTCGATTAGGACATGAGAGAAACAAACTCCACAGAGTTTGCTTAAACACTAAATGTCGCAATATACATTTATCTTCACTCATATTTTTAGATCAGATATTAGATATAATAATACGGAATGGTGTTGTTCTCCCTGTCCTATTATATACTTTGAATGCTTTTTAGACTATACATTTCCCTCCCCCCACAGTCACGACTTCTACTTTAACAGTCAGGGTTCCAGTCCCCACCCCCTGAAAACAATCATGGGTGAGCCACTGCTTGGTGTAAGGACGTAGACCAATGTTTATTAGAAGGTGGTAAAGTTACTAAAGAAGATTTTGAAACTTCCCTTATTAATTATAATACTTATACAAATAATATGTAGTTAACAAACCTTGGTTCCGCAGTAGAGTGATTGGAAAGGTAGCGGAATGTAACCTGAAGTAGATCCGATATTAAGAACACATCCTTTGCCTCTTGATACCATTCCAGGTAGGAAAGCTTTGGTCATCAGAGTAGCAGCTCCACTGTTAACCACTATCATATCTCTCACTGCTTCCACTGTCATTTCATCATAGCGACGACTTCCTGTGTCTGTGTTGAGCCCAACATTGTTCACTGTCCCAACACAAATGAATAAATTATCGCATCATTCTTGTTTATATCTTGAAGAAGAAAATGCATTTTTACGAAACGTCGGTAAAATCTATAACTTTTAAATTATTTTTTTCCGTCGAGTTTACCGAAGGTAACGGAAGCAATGTGATTGAATATTTTTGGCCCCTTGTCTGTCTGTCAGTCTACCAGTCGTTTAATACTGTGATCTAATTACCCTAGAAACTACGTGTCTGATTTTAATGAAATTTGGATGATAGGACAAAATTAGTCCATTGTTGATCCCATGTAAGTTTTAACCTTCTGCGCCCAATTGTTTCTCTTCTTCATGCGCACAAACATTTATTTACACCTATTACCTGTGAATGGTTTGTCGAAAGTAGCCCGCAGATAGCCTCTGGTTAATTTCAACCGCCAGCGCACATTAAATTTTGCCAAATTTATACTTTTATTCGCTATAAAAAGAAAACAATTTTCACAGGCTTAAGGCTAAAAAACTTTTTAAATTTGTGAAAAGGTTTTGCAAAAGTTAGAAGTTTAATTTATTTTTATAAGTAGTCAGTGAGACACTGTCTACTGTCTATTAGTCTACTTGCATAGCACAGTTACAGTTGTCAGTTATAAATATAGAGTAACGAGTTAGTCATTGACAGTGCACCGGTGAGTTTCGTTGCAGATTTATCATCCACTATCAATGGCGTCGTTCGACATTCAATCGCATTGTGGAGAGTATACAATACCCTCTGTGATCGTATTCAGCCTTTCAATAATAGAAATGGTCATATTTTCAGACATAGTTTTCCACAAATGGCGTGATATAACATATTTTCCTAACTACAAAATTGTTTCTAATTGAAATTTGAACTAGGTAGTGATTATTATGATATAAAACCTCGCGGTTCCCATGACACCCTGTTCGAAAATTTAGTTGTTAAGAGTTAAGTTAAAGAAATCTATATTTTTTAATAGTCAAGGAGATAAGTGACTGAACATCAAGCAAGAATTATGTGTATGAGTTAATTTTTTGTGGCCGGTAAAGTTTGTCTTCGGAACATTAATTACTTGGGCAAATCAATAGTTGATGTTAGTTTATCACTTGATAGGTTCTCCAAATCAAAGTGGTTACCTATCAAGTGTCAAACTAATACCAACTTCATTTTTGGTTTACTAACTAATTTGTACTCTCAGGATCATAAAAATCACAATATTTACCGAAATAGGTGAGACATGCATGGCTGCTCTCCACGGGTCGGTTTTTTCAGCAGCTTATGGCCAAGCTATGTCATTGTGACGAACTTTGCTGACCACATATTCTTGTGAGAACACCATAAAATTAAACTCATTCTCAAAATTCTAGATTGATGATACTTAGCCACTTTTATTCACACTATCTCCTGCACTATTAAAGATGCAAGTATAATTACCTAAGAAGCCAATATCCATTCCTTGAGTTTCTTTTAAAGCATGTTTGTAAGCATCCTTTTCTAAATAGTTACAAGCAATTACTTTAGTTTTAACTCCATACTGTCTCTCTGAAAAAAACAAAAAAATGACTCAATTAAAATCAATTACAATATTCGTTACTTATACAAATAACAAATATTACAAATCATAAATTTAATAATTAAAAGGCGTTATTAGGAAACGTTCAATTAATGTTAAATACAAATTTAATTAAAGATAAAGCAAAGCGATTTGTAAATATTCTTTTTACAAATGATCATTATAAAATATAATGCATCGCATATTGTCACCGTACAACAGTTTGCGCGTTATGACTGTGACTTTTGGCAGCGCGGTAAAAAATCCAAAAAATTGGGGTGGGGAGCCAATGAGAGGTCAGAATTTTGAATTCTAAAAGGTTGGGCCAACTAGGCAAACAAAAATGTCACTGGTCCCACCCCTCCCTCAGGCCTTGTGGCTTTATATTTTTTCCTCATTTAGGTTGGCCAATCTGAGTGTCGAAAGTCACAACTCATAACGCGCATCCTTTTAGTAATGGACGGAAAGGAAGGTTCATTAAAGGAACTTATAGAAATCAGCTCATAATTCTGTGATGAAGACTATTAAAATAAAAATTTACTTAATACAAATACAAATACACCCTGGCTTATACAAATAGATGAGTACTCTCAGTACTCGACCGAACTACTATACATACTAGTCGCACAATTTACATCGAAAAATTGGGTTGGGGAGGTAGGGCCAACTAGAGAAACAAAAGGTCACTGGATAATCTCAACATAACCACCCAGTGGCTTCAATTTTTCCCCTCACATAGGTTGGCCAACCTAGTGTCAAAAAACAACTCTAATTGATAAGCCTCGTTTACACAGTAATAGTTCTGTCACAATAGAACTATCATGTCAGTCAACAGAACTATCGCGGAGGTGTACAGTCTAAACGGCGAGAGTAAACATATGTCAAAACTTGTGGTCTTGTACTCAAATTGATATCCATATCCAACATGTCTGACTCGGATACAAATACGGGGCATTAAATATAATATATTGTAGTATACATATAGCAAACAGAATATTTATATTGCAGTAAACAACAAAATCTGATATCTAATTTTGAAGCAAGCTCTTACATTTGTTGTCTCCTAGATTTGTTATCACGTGATAAAGTAGTATATACAGACAATAAGCCAGCAGCATTTAGAATCTTGCTTCATATTATGGCCCTTGCGTTTGCTGCATGAGTACTCGTACTCTGACTGTTGTGATAGAACACTTAACATAAGACTATATTATACAGTGTAAAGAAAGCACTTCAGGATTTACTTTGGCACCTACGTCTGCGGCGCATCTTCACACCAACACTTTTAAAACAAACACACTTGATATGGATGATTTTTAAAGTTACAGAATTGGCTCTTTGATGATTTTTATAATTAAGACGAAAATGAACTACAAGAAGAGAATTAGCGTAGCTGAATGGTTAGCATTCTCGCAAATTGACTGAAACGTAGTTCAAAACACCACATCTAGTTGGAATCCCAGAGAGGTGAAACATGTTTCATACTGATGATCCCATCGAGTAGATGAGTAAAGTGGTTGATCTCTCATCTCTCGTCCTGTAATAACTTAATCATGAGTTGATTTGATCTTTTAAGTTAAATACTAGATAGGTCTTTAGATAATGAACAAATTAAAAAGAAAAATCAACATGAGCATTCTGTAGATTAGGAATAAATTGTTTTGATCGCAGTCTTGTTTTCCAAAATTATGACAATGAAATTAATTTACTTGAAGTTGAAAAATCCGTATAATTTTTTGAAAAAACCATAAATAATTATATATGTAGGAATTATCTTAAGATAACTATTAATTTATACAATCACCTGTCTGTTGAGCAAGTAGTTTTAGTTTGTCCAAACTTCTTGATATAAGAACTACGTCCATACCAAGTGACGCCAGTTCATGGACAAACTGCTCTCCAATACCAGATGTACAGCCAGTAACAACTAAAACCATAAACCAGTAAAGCATAAGAAAACAAACCAGCAAAACCCAAAAATTTAATTGTAATGACGCGAATAGTAATTTTGTAATTTTACTAGGTGATTCATAAATTTTATACAGCTGATGAAGCAACGAACTATCAAGTATGTCATCAATTAGGCCTATGTCCTCTAAGGACTGTTGCGCTACAGAGTTAATTAGATATGTAGTTACTATTATCATGTTAATAAACACAAATTGAATATTTTATCATGTAAGTATGGAGATCTAGAGATTATTTTATCATATTACTGCTACTCAGTTAGAGCCTACTTTGTAATTTTCCTATAAAAGGATTAGTAGTAGTTACATCATGTTTCTATAAACCAATTGGATATAATTTGATCGTGTATTAAACATTTAGTGATTATTTTACTATATATTACGATTCACTTAATGGCTATTTACTCATATAATAGGAATTAATTGGTGTTATTCATAGTCCAGGAAGATAGCGTGTATATTAAAGTGTCTAACTAACATAGAGCTAGAATGAGATGTAGGATTTAATGTTTATGGTGCCCACCAAGGGACATGGCTGCATATAAACTGTACAAAAATCAGTGAATAGCGGCCATGTCCACCCATTATTTTATTGGTCCTGAGTACAAAATTACTTAATTGATCAAAAAGCAAGTTAATACGAGTTTATCACTTGATAGGTGACCACTTTGCTTTAAAGAAACATTTGACTAACTAGCTATCAAGTGACATACAAACTAACATTAACTTGATTTTTTATTTTTACTAACTGATTTTGAACTCTCAGGATCATGAAAATCACATTATCTATCATAACAGGCTAAACATAGCCGCTCTCAACCGGTTTTTTTAACTGCTTATGCTTATGGCTAAGCTATGTTTTCAGACGAACTTTGCCGACCACATATTCTTGAAGTATAACAATACATTAACTCCTACAAAATATTCTATCTTATGTAAGCATTATTATCATTCTGAAGAACGATTTTATTTTTGTCTCCGAATTCAAACATCTCCAAGACAGAAATCCGTTTTAGATTTGGGGACGCATGGTTAGCATTTAGTCTTGGACTGCCGTTTAACATTTTGCGATCCACAATTACTTAAAAACGACTCAACCGATTTTAACGTGAGGAAGCCATGTACCACTCCAATTGGCATATTTTAAATTTAAAAAAAATGAAACTGTGTTAAGAACTTTTTACGATACTAAAAGTTTTAAGTGGGCAGCTCCAAAAATTAATTTCTTGATTTTACCTCTGGTTATGACTTTTCTGATACAAAAGTTTCATTGAAATTCGTATTTGCAAGGACCACAAGATTCATTCATATATATATATATATATATATATATATATATATATATATATATATATATATATATATATATATATATATATATATATATATATATATATATATGAATCTTGTGGTCCTTGCAAATACGAATTTCAATGAAACTTTTTGTATCATTTACTTTTTGTATATATATATATATATATATATATATTTATATGCACAAGGGGAAGGTGATCAAGATGGCTGGCTACAAGGAGAGAAGACGTACAAGTAATTCTTAATCAGTTTAATGTACATAATGTGACGGTACATACCTGACAGACAATATAAAAATACAAATCACTTGAAAACCTTGAAACCACGTATCATCTTACCTAAATTCACACCCACACACGTAAATAAATATATTTATAAACACGTACTATCCTTGGTGAGCAAGTATAAAATAACGTATACTACTTTCCAAATGCAGAGATCGGATTTTCGAGAGAATACGGATCAAATACCATATTATCTATTTTGCAATATCTGTCGGAAAAGTACTTTTAAAATTATAACTGCTAATTTATAGAACAATGTATTCAATTCAATACTTTGAAATGGAACGAAAAATTTTTGCAACTATATATAGAATTTGTTAGTTCGAAAAAGATTTTTTGTATTGCCGGATATTTTTGTGGTTATTAAATATAATGCTAATTAATCCACACTTAAAAAAAAACGCAGGTTTTTATATCTGAAATTCTAAAATGTGTTCTGAATGTATTGTGTATAACCGCAATACATACAATATGGGGCCAACAATAAATTAATTATGACATACCACACAAATTTTATTAAAATTGGCCGAGTAGTTTTTAAGATATGTTGGTTCGCAAAAATGTTCGACAGACTGACAGACAAGGGTCAAGCAATTTTCAGTGATGGTGCCACAGTAATTGCAATCCTTCTGCGCTCATTAAATATTGCGTGTTAATCAACTACACTTAAAATTACAGTAAGGTAATTTTAATTTGGTCATTTCAAGTTTTAGTAATACTGCTATTTTGAAATCTCTCTTATTCTACACTTATGTATTTTTGCTATTATATTGTGATAAAACGAAAAGAAGCTATGTGCCACACTAATTGACAGAAATTTTAATTGCTTTTACAGTTTATTTGCAGTATTAACTGTATGAGATAAAGTTATAATTTAGGCAGGGAATTCTTTAACTACAATGAAAACCAAGATTTTTTATTGAAGTAGGCAACAACAAAAAAAGTTTTAAGTCATTTTAGATTTATCTAATTGTTCTAATGCTAATTGACGTATGTTTAGGATGCTCATTAGACTGTTGATTTTTGTTTCGGACGTAATAATGTTAAATTGGATGTAATTAATGAACTGGTTCCCAATCTTTTTCGGCAAGACATGTTCAGCACTAATTATCTCATCTATCGTCTATAAATGGCTAAAATTCTTAATTACTAATTCCTTCTTTACTGAAGTATATAAAACTATAGTTAATCAAATAATAAAATCACTAATCAATCAATAAATATTATATGAATAAAGTAATTAATTAACAAGGATTTTTATAATAAAAACAAAAGTTACTCATACAATGCTTAGGTTGGACACTATAACACATAGTAATTAAAAACAAGGATGCCAGTTAATGCATTTTCTCACGAAAGAAAGGCAATAACTAAAATGCATGTATTAACATAATTAAAATAATTATCATTTAATAAAATCATTATTTATTTAATATTTCTATAAGCTACAACTAAGAGATTAGATTAAGACTAATAATTTTCATTTTTTATTGGGAAAAGCAGAGTAAATATCATTAAAAAAAGGCTATAGTCTGTGTTAATGCAAGAAAATTCTAATTCAACAAATATTTTTATAATATTATTATTTATCAGTGTTTATCTGTCTAGTTATATCTATCTAGTTCAATAACATCTACATACATCCTTGATCTATAATAACCTTTTTATGATACAAATGTGTAGTGTGTATAATAATTTACCATTGAAATATAAGATTGCATAGTGTTTATCAAATTATTGTCTCGAAGTAAACGTCACCATCATTTTAATTGTATTCTGTTATATTTCACTGTTAAAGCAATTAGGCTTACATTACTACTTGACTGAATAAGTCTAGAAGAGTAAATTAAATTTGTTCGAAGTGGTTAGAGATAGTGTGAGAGTTTACATTTTTATCAATATGGTGGAAGTACATGCTAATCAATCAAGCCTCATCCAGACTGCCGAACCGAACAGAGGATTCGAGCCGAGCATTGGTCTCTGCGCATGCCCAGTCTGAAATGCACAAGCAAACTTTAGACTGGGCATGCGCAGAGATCAGCGCATGCCCAGTCTGAGATGCACAGGCACACTTTAGACTGGGCATGCGCAGATAACAATGCTCGGCTCTTTTCCTCTGTTCGGTCCGGCTATCTGGACGAGGCTTAAATAGAACGTCTCTCCTGTGGTATAATGATTTCGTTTTATTATAATAAATAAATAAAATTACCTGCCCACTGTCCATACTTCTTCCTGTGATTGACTTGAGGTGAAAAAGCTAGTTTAATGTGAGCGTTCCAGCAGTAAATAAGCGAGCAGACTATAGAGACTGTTATCTTTAACGCTACGTAGAGTCCAACAGGAAAAAGTAACCAAGCATTGGTCAATATAAATCCAGAATTTGATGTCATCCTTTCCATCTACATAAAACTCTTCGTTCTATTATTTTTGGCAATCCTTAAACAAACAAAATAAATGAAAAAATAAAGATAACAGAGAGAGAGAAAGAGATAATCAAATAAAAAAATACTCCACCGGTGGGTATTGAACCACTGGTCTCCAGATTTATCATTTAATTTAGTGTGAAACATGCCTTACTTTTTTAGGATTCGAACCATTTTGTCGATAGATATGTCGGTGTTTGGACTTGGCCTTAAGCGAGTACGTATGCAACCACTCTAGAATCTAATAACAACTCGCATTGGATGGTGACAAAGTTCAATCTGTTTCGGTGTTTGGACTTAGGTTTCAGGCGTACGCTTTTTTACGTACGCTTACAACTCTAGACTCTTAACTAAACTATCAATTCGTGATGTTTAAAGGAAGTAACGACAAAATTTACATAAAAATTAAGTATATAACCCCAGGTTATATCAACCTAGGTTGTCGAAGAACTGTAAAACTTCATCATAAAACTAAATGCGGAAGTCTGCATCACAATAGATATTCTGGAGTCCGAGTTTTATAAGTCAAATGTCCTCTAAAAATATTTAATTGTATTGGAATTTGTTCATCATAAGAAACAGGATTTCATCCTTCACCATATATGGACAATTATACTCTCCAACAATCAAATAGGAATTGAAATCGTCCTTTGGGCACAAAAAGAAACAACAAAGCTTTAGAAGACTTCTCATATTATGCGAAATGTCACTCAGATCAGATTCTCTGAATGATAATACCACATATGAATTAAACATTTTATCTCTGAAACTTGGACACAATATTGGCAACATAATAATGTATCTAAGACGAAATAACCTAAAAAACTAAAACCACCCATCAAGCATAACTGTAAGTAGCATAGGTTAGTAGCGAAAATGCATACATTTTTGAATGACCGGAGCGAGGAGCGAGATCTCTATTTTCTTAACTTTTTGGCATTTCGTCTGTTTGTTTTTTACACATAGTTACAACTAAACGCTTTGTTCAATTTTCCTCAAATAAGGCATGGATATTTCATTAACCCTGCAGTAGTGATAGTAGTGAATATATAATATAATATTGCCACAAGTTATGAAATACTACTGATGTGAATAGATGGGGAGGGTCTCACAGACCCAAGGGTGAATCGGTGTAACAAATGAGGCAGCAAGAATGGACGAGTCTACCAATTAGTGTGGTACATAGCTTCTTCGAGTCCTATCGCGTATTTACTTAATGTTTTGTTTTAGCGACCCGTTATTATTTTAATTTTTTATTATAAAATATTATTTCACAATTGTTTATATTTTTTATGGATAAATAAAAGTACCAATTTAGAAATATTTAATGTGCACAGGCGGAAAATTACTCTTATTTACTTGGTTGGGCGCAGAATGATCGATAGACAAACAGACAGACACGAGACAACAATTGTTGCCAGGTATATTTGAATTTGGAGAAATAACCACAATGCTTGCGTATATTTCCCTGCTCAGCGTCACAATGTGCTCCCAAAATTTAACATTTTTGTGAAAACTCAACAGTCCACAACAGTTTTACAACAAACTAACAGTCCGATTTTGGTATAATTAGTTTAATAATATAGTTAGCCCTCTTAATTGTCCAATTTTAATTCAAATCTTCTGCGCGCACTCATTTCCTTTTCCATTCACATTAATCTAATTGTACGTTTTATTTATCTTTGTTATAGTTGTTTGTAAGTTTATTGAATACAAATAAATTTGACCCCACTGGGAATCAAAACAGGTCCTTTTTTTTTATTAATACCTACTATGTTTTAAAGTACTTATCCGATTTTAATGAAATTTGGATGGATTGTCAAAAGTAACCAAGTTTGATGTTTTTTAAATTACTCTGCCAATTAGTGTGGCACATAGATTCCTCGCGTCCTATTTCGTAAAATTTAATGATTCTATGCTTTTAAAACCTATTATTGTTCAATTTATTTAATTTTCCCCGTTTTTAAATTTGCCAAAATTGTTTTGATTTTTTACATGAATTAAAGTATCAATTTAGCAAAATTTTGAGAACGCAGACGGTTTAAATTAATCTGGGACTATCTGGGGGCTTCTTTTGACGAACCATTCAAATTTCATAAAAATCAGATGAGTTCTATATGTGTAAATATATGTATGTTTGTGCGCATGTGATAGAGAAACAAATGGGTGCATAAGGTTGAAATCTATAAATGGGACCAACAATGGGCTAATTATGATCTGCCATCCAAATTTAAATAAAATCAAATGAGTAGTTTTCAAGATATGTTGGTTCGCAAAAATTGAACGACAGACAGACTTATACAGACCGACAGACTGACACGGAACCAAAATGTTCCCTGATGTCTGAAATGGATTTCTGTCTTGGAATTTTTGAAATCGGGAACAGTAATAGGTCTTCCGAACGATTACATAGCTTCCGTTACCGTCGCGTCGGTAAGCTCGGGAGCAAAATTTTTATTAGTAAAACTACATACTATATTTAATTACACACACACACACACTCACAATATACGAGTATATGTATTGGAATCTATCTCATTATTATTATAATACTATATGTAACAGTCATTATAATGACCATTTTTGCGTTTAACACTTAATAATCGGTTTGTTCAAAATTAATTATAGAAGTTTAAATGCTAAATAATAACAAAATTTGAAAAATTAAAAAAGTTTAAGATTGATCGCATAGCATTTAAAAGCAGTGATACTCTATAACCACTAACCACCTCTAGCTATTTTTAAGTGTGGACGTCATAATTTTTCAATGCATAACACTTAAAAGCAAAGTACCAAATATTAAAGTTATTTATCTCTTTAATGACGCACGAAGAAGTAAAATTATCATAAAACATCTGTTTTAATTGGACTATTAAGAATTTAAACGAAAATTTACAAAATTATAAAAAAAAATCTTAATTTTATAATACACAAATATTCACTGACATAACTCTATTAGTTTTATCGTTTCGTTATAATAAATTAATAAAAAAAAGTAGCGTTTCTTAAACGTAACTTTTAAATAATACAATAATTAGTTTTAGGAATGATAGAATGACGCATATGAAATCGGTAAAGGTATGAGTTTCTTTTAATGATCTTGTTTATGGGAAAACCAGAATCATTTGTTGTAATAACGAAATTATATGTTTCTTGTTATATTATGAGGGTATACTATAATTACATGTAGGAATATATATATATATATATATATATATAGACATAATCACCTCTCTTGCGAACACACCTCCCTTGCGGACTGTTCGCTAGAGAGGTGATTATGTCTACAACTCGAAATCTGTAACTTTTTATTTTTTTGTCCTCTAGGGAGGCGTTTTTGACTTTTTAAACAACAAATGTACCTCCGTAGCGAACAAAAATATACAGACCTCTCCAGCGATCAATTTCATTCAAAAACACCTCTTTAGAGACCATACCTCTTTTAAGGCCAAAATTATATAAAAATAGCTCCCTAGCGACCATACCTCCGTTAAAGCCAAAATAATATAAAAATACCTCCTAAAAGGCCATTATTATTTGGAGGCTATTACTTCTTTCTTGATTGCTTCTTATTTAATTATTGTAAAAGTTATTTTATTCTGAGCTTATGTATGGACAAAAGTATACATTATAGTTGTATACATTGCACAGTAATGTATTGCTTTTTCTTTTACATTGGTATTGGTATTACTATATCTCTTAATGAACTACTGCAGCCATTAGTTTTTACTACGTTTTTATTAGCTTGCTTTCTTGTTTGTTTGTCCAGTACAAATCTTGCATATCGATTTTTAACTAACTTCCCGAGTAGTTAGACATTTGAAACTTTTAGAACAGCTCAGAACACGATGACAATGCAATATTTTAATACTTTTAGTCATCTTTCAGCAGAATTTAATTAGTTTTCAGCAAATTTTGCTGTATGGAAAGTTAGTTCGGAAATAATCTACAAGTTATTGAACGAGCGCAGTGAGTTCTTCATTTCAGAGACTTGGCATTTGAAAAGTTTGTGTGTTTGTGTGTTTGTTTGTCCAACGATAACTGGCGTAAAAATTGATCGATTTGAACGAAATTTGGCACACAGGTGCTTCTAACAATTTTTCATAACTGTATAGTTTTTGGAAATTCCACACTAAACATTTCCAAGATGGCGGCCAATATGGCGGACGACTAAAATAAAAATGTTTAGTCAGCATAATGTGTTATACATCGTTTTAAAGGTCTTCAAAAGAAGGAAAAGGATATGTAACGAATTAAATTCGACACTTCATATTTTCAAGATGGCGGCCAATATGTTTGGACGAAAAAACAAAAAATGTTAGTCCTTATAACATGTTATATATCAATTTAAAGGTCTTGAAATGTAGAAGAGGACTATGTAACTATTAACATTTCGCACTTGATATTTTGAAGATGGCGGCCAATATGGTAAACAACTAAAAAAAAATTATAATCAGCATGGCATGTTATACATCGTTTTAAAGGTCTTTAAAAGTAGGAAAAGCGTGAATAAGCTAGAAAGGCTATCTGCGCTCGCCTGCTAGACAGCATTTACAAGGCTCGATAAGTTCGCCTATTTATTCTACAAATTGATGTCTAGATGCATTTATTAAATAGGCTCGCTGTGATAGCCTGTAAAAACTTTAAAATAAAGATGTCTACAAATGCAAGGAAATATGATAAAGCCCAGCTGTCTACTGTCTAGGCAGCGAGCCTGCATATGTGTTGAATAAAGATCTTCAAAACAGCTGTATAAACAGCCGAGCGTAGCGAGCCTGCAATAATTGTATTTAATAAATATTAACCAATAATGCAGTACCAACAGGCGAGCGTAGCGAGCCTGCAATAACATTTTATAAGAAATTAACTAATAATGCAGTTCAAACAGGCGAGCGTAGAGAGCTTGCAATGACTTTATTTAATAAATATTAACTACCAATGCTGTTCCAACAGGCAAGCGTAGCGAGCCTGCAATAATCTTATTAAATAATGTGTTTGTACAAAGGCTGTAAAACCTGGCGAGCGTAGCGAGCCTGCAATAACTTTTTATAAGAAATTAACTAATAACGCAGACCAAACAGGCGAGCGTAGCGAGCCTTCAATAACTTTTTATAAGAAATTAACAAATAATGCAGTACAAACAGGCGAGCGTAGCTTTAATAACTTTAATAATTAGTGATTATCTACAAATGCAAGGAAATTTTTTTCCTATCTAGAACTAGCGAGTTAGTACGAAATTCGTTTCACAACATCTGAGTATTTTTGACACTTTAAATTTAAGATTGCGGTCAATATTACAGACGACTTTAAATAATATGATTGTAGTCTGCGACATGTCATACACCGTTTTAAAGGTCTTGGAGAGTAGGAAATAAATATTAAACTTGATTAAAATAGTTTTGCAACAAATATGGCGTTGCAACAAAATAAGGGTGTTAAGGAGGAAGATCAAACTTATATGGCATATTACTTAACATAATTTTAAAGCTATTTTCAGGTTGATTAAGAATATTTAATGTTTTAACCGAGTTTATTATATTGAAATATAGTACGGCTGATATACAATTCTACGCGAGTTCTTTATGCAGCGCATCGCTAGTTTTATTTGTTTTGACATGTCCCATATTTACAATCTTCTTTTTGACGGGTTTCAAATTTTTGATTTTTTATTAAGATATTAGGTTTGTTCCAACCGAGCATTGTACCGTCCGCGGGATCGTCACCGGCATGCGCAGTAGATAAAAGCCGTTCCAAGCTGACTTGTGACAGTGTTTCGTACCGTACACGAAACTGTTCCAACCCCGGCAGGGATCGTTTGCGAACCGTTCATTGTACGGTCCCAACGATCCTCTGATAACATTGAATGACAGCGAAAAAGGAAAAGTAAACAAAGAAATAAATTAATTGACGTGTGACAACCAGGTTTGTTTACACTTGTGTCCTAGGCAACGGTTTAATTTTTCTGCATCTGTACTTCTTTACTTGTACACATTCTTCTCTTCTTCATTCATTTCTTACTCTTTTTCTTTTCTTACTGTCCCTACACAGGGGCATATCAATGGCACGGTTTAGATTCGGTGTTGGCAAGATCCGTTGAACAAAGATTTGTCCTTTTATAGGTTTAAGATCAGCTCTCTAGATGGTTGTCATTTATGTGAAGTAAATATATATTCGGAACTATTTTTTTTCACTAACATTATATTATAACAATGACAATTATATTATCAACATTACACATGATTCAACAGAAAATTTAAAAACTTAGTATATAAAAAGTTCTTTTTAGTTTGTAATTATTATTATATTTATGATACTACTAAAAAACTATTTCATACCTAGTATAGCTTTGATCCTAGGTTATTATTTAAAAAAATATATTCTGTAGCTGCTGTGTAGTGTTAAAGCATTCGAGTTTAAGAAAATTTCTGTAACATCCAATTCATTGAATTTTTTAAACTTCGGAATTGGTTGATAAATAGTTTTGACAATAAAATTGTTTTTGAGTTAATATGACTGATCACTTCTTAAAACCATTAGAGATTTATGGTTTAGCTGAAGCAGAAAAAAATTGATAACTGCTTTTTTCTGCTCCTCAAATCCAATGATCCATTATTTATTATACATATTAAAAAATCAATTTTGTTCCACTTGACTTCGTGCATAGATATATTTAATTCATTAACTAAGGAAAAATATCTGCTAAATAACTAACTTGGGATAACCAAATATTATTATCAAAATAAATTGCCAATGGAAATTTATCGCCCTTAGGGCTGGACAACCCATCTTGAAATTATAATCTGGGGCCTTCCCTATTTACCTTTGAAAGCTGAAATTGTGTGCAGATACTCAACTAATCATTTCAAAGAGTTGACTGTTTTAACTTTCTCATATAAACTACATATTATATATTATACATATACTGCTACATACAAAAGAGAAAGTATTGTGATGGCGCAAAACTTTGATTTTGAGATTTTGGTGGATTTACACGTTTTGAGATCCCCTTAGTCCCAAATAGAGGATTTTAAAAATTGTCTGTCTGAGCAGACAATTTTTATAATTAATTCATATTGAAACTACAGTGCCGATTTTGACGAAATTTGGCATAGATGTGTATAAAATTTTAACTCCAAATTTGGGGGAGCTATCCCCCAAAAACTTTGAAAAAACGTGGGAAATTTTTTTTCTCGAAAACCGTTCCGACGATTTTGATTAAAAAAATTCTATAATGCCGTCTATTTAAAAATGAATATCTAACGATAAGCCGTTTTCCCGGGAAAAATCTAGTTCCTGAGAAAATAGCTTTTAATGCGGACGGAAAGAGGCCGGGTTCGATTCCCCGCCGAGAAGAAGTTATTTTTATGATACATTTTGTTAAAATTTGGAGTAATCATTAAATTACTGACGAAAACTAATCAATAGAAAAACTGAGCTAAGTAATTATCGACTTATAAAGTTGTCTCTGTTGTCTGGGACCGATTTCTACATTTTTGATATCATGCTAAACCATTATTTAGTCTTCATATAGAAAACACGCAAAAAGGGTGTCCCTTCTGCTGGTTAACATGAAATATGTCAGCAAATTTGAAGCATTTCAGAATAAAATTGTAGGCGCTATTAAGGTTTTTAAGATTATTTATTTGTTGAATAAAGGAGAGGGGTTTTGACGTCACATACTAGTACTAGGGAAGGAAGCACACACACGTTGACATGGAAGAAGGGAGGTAGAAAAGGCTAACACCGACTAGACCTCGAGTTCAGACTGACTGACAAGCTTTTTCTTCAATTTCTTTATTTATTTCTTTAATAGATAATAATAAACACCTATTTTTATTTTACATAACTTTTCAGAGTTTGCACCTTATCTCCCCTATATTTTGTTACTTGTCTAGTCTTGTCATATCAATCCTTTATGACCAATTACTTTTCTTTTTTAATTGTAGTAAAGTAGAAATGACATCATTTTGATAATTTCTCTCGGATTGAAACTCCAAACTCGTAACCAATGTAAATCTACGTCAGTCACAACTCAGTAAATGTGATGTGATTAATAGATATGAAATGAAAGTTAACTATTATTGTTTATTTATATATACGAACTAATTTTTATACGAATATAAAATTAAATATTTTTGTATCTTTTTTTCTCCAAGATATTTTTTTTTAGCTTCATTCGACAACGGCTCAACCCATTTTGCATTGACCACTCTATATTCTTTATTTCAAAGTACCAATTAAGTTTTGTAAATAATTACAAGATAAAAAGAACTTTTCATATACAATGTTTTTACATTTTCTGTTGACTAAATAAAAATCATAAATTTGAAACCCGTCAAAATGAAAATGGTAAATATGGGTCATGTAAAAAAAAGCGGATTAAAAAAAAAAAAAAAAAATGCGGATTTTTTCGGAACTAACTTTCTATTCAGCAACATTTGCTGAAATGAAAACGAATTAAATTCTCCTGAAAGATGGCTAAAAGTATTATAATAATGCACTGACATTGTGAAAAGTTTCTAATGTATAGGTACTCGGGATGTTAGTTGAAAATAGATCGCAAGATTGCAGGTCGTGCTATGCACGGAGATCTCCACACACTGGAACGTTTCGTCCGTTTTTGGCACGGCGTGCTTGCACGCTTTGCAATGCACGCGTAGTGTAAAGTGTATCATATACACTACACGTGCATTCGTTGGCGTGCAAGCAAGTCGTGCCAAAATCGGACAAAACGTGTCAGTGTCTGGAGGTCTGCGTGCATATCACGGCAAGCAATGCGTGGCGCGATGACCAGCAAGACGAGTTTGATTTTCGGCGCGCTATGCCATCCCGCCCCGTGCTAACCCATGCTAATCTGTGGGCCAGTCTCGCGCCACGTGCTAAGAGTGCAACATCTTATGAGGGAATATTGCGTTCGCTAGCTCTAAGAGATTCTTGCTCTCCCGATTTATTGCTGTTGTTTGTCGACGTTGATAGAAATTACCATTGTTTGTGGCATGTTCAGAGCAATGTTATCTTTTTTTTTCAACCAATTTTTTGTCTATATATTTGTCTCCTCTTCCGTTTCTCCTTGATATCTTCATGTATCGCGCCAATCAACAAAACTAAAGCTTTATTTTTCGTTACCACATCAGGCCTAACTGGTCGTGTTCACTAAAAATGTTGGTCTCATATAATAGATGAAGTTTAATTTTTTTCCCCGATCTAACATTCCAAATTTAAATTTGGAGTTCACATTTACGTAAGCTTGCGCGTGAACACTTGGACGGATAACGTTGCCCAACAAACTCGTCCTGAGTATTGGTAAAATGAATGTTGTCTACCAAATTTCATCAAAATCGGTCCACATTTACTCAAGTAATCGTCACATGTTCCAGAATTCACGGACACAGACTGACAGTAAGACAGACAGACACGAGAACAAAAATGTTCCCTGATGTCTGAAACGGATTTCTGTCGTAGAATTTTTAAAATCGGAGACATACAAGTTTTTCGTTCTCAAAAGTGAACACGCAATGCTTCCTTTACCTTCGGTAAGCTCGGAAGCAATATATATATTATGTTAATTCATCTAGCCTGAGTGGATAAATGAAGAGTTGCTCTTGCATATCCTGCGATGGAGAACATACGCGTTGATTAATAGTGTTGTTTGATAAAGGTATTTTTTTTATTTTTACGCTATATTTTCTCAAAAAGCTCACCAAGATTTAATAATATCCTTCATACAAATTTGATCTAGGTTTCTTTTATACTATAACTTTTCATTGTTTCAGCTATAATATTTTAAGTAATTTTCTCCGTCCATAAATATTTAGTTAAATTGGTTGGGGTACCTTTGAAAAACGCTTCTGTGTCTCATAAAAAATTCAAGAGATATTTCTTTCAACTTTGGGCGATTTTTTTCTATAAGCGCCTTGATAATTTATTAATGAATATATTTGCCAACATATTGCTGCAAATTACACATTGAGGTAGATCTAATCCTAACTATTTAAACTAAATATACCATTAGGTATATAATGGTATAAAAATAATATACCATGGTTTCTGCTGTAAATTAAACATATGGTAAGAATAATTCCTGAAATCATGTGGGAGAGATTAGTTTTCGTATGTACATTTAATTATTATAAAATATTTCATCAAAATGTATCATAAAAATAACCTCCTGGGCGGGAAATCGAACCCGGGCTCTCTCCACCCGCGTTTTTAGGTATTTTCTCAGGAACTAGATTTTTCCCGGGAAAACGACTTTTATCGTTAGATTCGTATTTAAAAGGACTACATATTAGAATTTTTTTTAATCAAAATCATCGGAACCGTTTTCGAAAAACAATTTTTTTTTTCACGTTTTTTCAGAGTTTTTGGGGTTAGCGCCCCTCAAATTTGGAGCAAAAATTCGTTTCTTGATTTCTCCTCGGGGTATGACTGATTTTTCTGAACATGTATGCCAAATTTCGTCAAAATCGGCCCAGTAGTTTAAGCTCCAGGCGTTTTCGTCAAAATCGGCCCAGTAGTTTAAGCTCCAGGCGTTTTCGTCAAAATCGGCCCAGTAGTTTAAGCTCCAGGCGTCTGCACAGAAGACAGACATACATTTTTTAAATACCTTTTTTGGACTCAGGGGACCTCAAAACGCGTGTAAATTCTTCAAGATCTCAAAATCAAATTTTCCTGCCATCACAATAATTTCTCTTTATATGAGAAAGTAAAAAGCGGTTATTTAAAAGTGTTTGTCCGTAATCTTTAGTCTGTGTAGACGTGCCTAAAATACCAAATGTCGATTAAATTTGGCATACTTATTCTTAAAAATCACACCCCCAAAATAATTATCGATTTTACACGGAAAAAATCTAGTTTACGAAATATTGATGACATTATATTTTAATAAAAAAATGTATTGTAAATAAAATGTAATGGTAACATTTTGCTAAAAATTTCTAAGTCGAGTTTACATATTTGTAGCGACACGGTAAGCGATGTATTTTTACAATATGAAATTTCAAGACAGAAAAATATTATATATTTAATACATTTTTTGTTACGAAACAGGAAAATATTTTTTAACAATATAAAATCCTAAAACCTAAAACTTTAGTAGATTATTGTGCTACAAGTGTAAGCTATTTAGTAGAGGGTAATCAATATTTTTTAACGAGGTATGGATAACCGAACCCCAACATATTTCGTGTATAGGCCCCTAGGGCTAGGGGCCCCCCGCGATGCGGGCCCGCGCGGGCCTATAGTTACGCCACTGTGTATACATATTATAAGGTTTAATAAATAATATAATTTGTATTATACTATTCAATATACATATTAACATATTATTAGATTAAATTATGTTTCTGTGCATTTACAGAAATAACAACATTAAGAAAGAAATCAATAAGTTCTTAGAATGAGGGTGTTAAAAACAGTAAAAGACTCAGTTTGTTGTTGTTGTTGTTGTTAAAATGAATCAAAAAGAGAGTAACCCGATCTTATTAAACAGCTTCCATGAATGGTTTTGCTAGGACCGACGCGACGGTAAGATTGAATTGTTCCAAGGAATCTTTAGCACGAACGACATATACATTTTTAACACACACAAAGTTTTAGGATTTACTTTATTTATGAATACTTGTGACACCTGGTAGGAACTTCCTACCGGGTGTGTCCCGTCACACCACACGTATTTTTAGGGTTTTGTAGATACTTCTCAAAACCCTTATACCGAGGGTGATGTGTCCGTCCGTCCGTATTGTACATACCTTCGGTAAGCTCAGAAGAAAAATTAAAACAATTTTGACAGAGTATAAAAACGGGTGAAACAATTTAAAAAAGTAGACAATAAAAGCATAAAACCCAAAACTTAGGTATATAGGATACGAAGAAGCTATGTGCCACACCAATTGGCAGTATGTTTTTATTTATTCTTATATTATTATATTTATTTTGCTTCCGAGCTAACCGAAGTTGAGTACTCTTGAAGATACAAGGGTAAATAAATGTATGTTCGTGCTCATGTGGAAGAGAAACAAATGGGGGCTGAAGGTAGAAACATATATTGGACCAACAATGGTCTAATTATGACCTACCACACAATTTTCAATAAAATCGGACGAGCAGTTTTTAAGATATGTTGGTTTGCGAAAATTGAGCGATAGACAGACCAACAGACTGACAGACAGACACGGAACCAAAAATGTTCCCTGATGTCTAAAACAGATTTCTGTATTGACATTTTTGAAATCAGAGACCTAAAAATTGTTTTGTTATTGTAGTTGTAAATTTGTTGTTTAATTTACGATAACTTTAGAACGATAACGAAATAATTTTTTGTTATTAGATTTTTATTTATATTTATTTATTAGTTAAATTAATACCTTTTAGTATTGTTTGTTTTTTTAAAAAAATATAATTTTGGTACCTCAAAGTACAGGGGTACAAAAATGTCAAAGTTAATCTTTTATAATATGATGTGTATATCGTTTATCGTTGAAAAGCTCTTGAATAGTAGACTAATTTTTGTTACGTTATATTTTGTGTTATTTATAGTTTTGAGGGGTGTTTTCAACAAAACTGTTTATACAGCGGTTTCTACGATTTGGTTGCTGGGTTTTTTGTTTATTAAATTTATTATATGTGCGCTAACATTTGGTGGATTTTGGAGGCTTTGTTTCTCCGAAAAATGTTGGTTAGAACCAAAGTTATTAAATATTTACTGGAACATTAGTTAAAATGTTCAAATTAAAGACTGAGTTATCGAGGTATTTTTATTTCTTAAACTGATCTTTTCTTTGCGTACATGAGCGCGAGGAAGCTATGTGCCATACTAATTGGCAGAGTATTTTACATGAATGAAAGTTAAAGCATCAATTTAGCAAAAGTTAAAGAGTGCAGATGGTTCAAATTGATCTGGGGCTATCTGCGGGTTACTTTCGATCAACTATAAAAGTTTCATACAAATAAGATAAGTACTTTTGAAGCTATAAATGGGTCTGTCGGTCTGTCGCTGTATTTTTGCGAACCAACATATCTTAAAAACTACACGTCCAATTTTAATGACATTTGGAATGTTGGTCATGATATGCCCATTGTTGGTCCCATATAACTTACTTTTATAGTTTATCGCAAGTAACCCGCAGATAGTCCTAGATTAATTTTAACCGTCTGCACTCTTTAACTTTTGCTAAATTGATACTTAAATTCATGTAAAAAATCAAAACAATTTTGACAGATTAAAAAACGGAGGAAAATATTAAACTAATTAGACAATAATGGCTTGTAAAAGCACCAATCAAAACATTAAATTTAAGTACCTTCAGTACTTTTGGTACAAACAGGCCCGCGGTAAGCACGTGATGCGCTCTGGGCCCAAGAGATACCCGCGCCCTTGACCCCCCCCCCCCCCCCGATTTTGATGATATTTGGCATGCATGTTCAGAAAAATCATACTCCGAGGCTAAATCGAGAAATGCATTTTTGCCCCGAAAAACGGTTCCGACGATTTTTATTAAAAACTTCTAAAATGTATTAGTACGTTTAAATTCGAATCTAACGACATAAGCAGTTTTCCTGAGGAAATAGCTTAAAACGCTGACGGATTCCCCGCCGAGAAGTTATTTTTATGATAAATTTTCATGAAATGTTCAATAATAATTAAATGTAACTACCAAAACTAGCAATTGGAAAATACTGGGCTAAGTGTTATGAACTCGTATATCAGAAAGTTTGTCTGAGTTGTCTCAGACCGATTTTTTCATAGCAAATTCAATAATTATATCTTCAAAATCTGCCCAATGAAAAGAACTATAAAATTGTTTAGTTTATTATTGTCTCATATAAAGAGAAAATTTTAGTTTGATGGATTTACATGTTTTGAGGTCCCCTTAGTCCAAAAAAGTGGTTTTTAAAAAATATTGGGTGTCGTCTATCTATGCAGACGCCTGAGCCTTAACTACTAGGCCGATTTTGACGAAATTTGGCATACATGTTCAGAAGAATCATACCCCGAGGCGAGAAATTAGTTTTAGCTTCAAATTTGGATTTGGGGGCGTTACCCCCAAAAACTCTGAAAAAACATGGAAAAAAAATTATTTCTCGAAAACGGTTCCGACGATTTTGATTAGAAAATGCTAAAATGTAGTCAAATCAAATCTGACGATATAAGCGGGTTTCCTGGGAATAATTTAGTTCCTAAGGAAATAGATTTTGTTGGGCCTAACCTCGTGCGCCCCAAAACCTCTGCGCCCCTGGGCCGAGGCCCACCGGGCCCATTTGTTAAATAGACCCTGGGTACAAAAGATACTTAAAGTTTGGGTACTGTGGAGTTTGTGTACCAGTTTGTCGAAATACTCTACTTTTTATTTGTTTTACTGTAACGTTTTTGCTTTTCATAGAATCGAGCTGAAACTCATAGGGTACTTACTACGTCATAGTAGTAAAATGTGCGTGACAGGAGAACCTTAAATTAATCACTGTACTCTGTCCATGAGGGGTACAACATAGGTGTGTAACTCTGTTTCAGAAATAGTACTTACTTCCTTATTGGCACACTATTTTGAAGCTAAGCTCAAAATCAAGTAAATTAAACTATCTAAAACTAAGCAAATAAAAAATAAAGTACTTAGGTAATGCTCAAATGGATCTAAATGGTGTTGTATATGATATGTTCGCTTGGGCGGTGTTTTTACATTTAATTTGCTTAATTGCTTAATTTAATTAATCCTAAGCAAATAAATTATTAAGTACTTAGGTAAAGCCCATGTGGATCTAAATCGTGTTGTATGTGAAATGTTCGCTTACAAAATGTTTCTATATAATATTAGCTGCTAAGGAGGTATGACAAAAAAAAAATGTTTTTTCAAAAAAAAATTTCATTTAAATATTACAATCAATTTTTAGTTCTCAATTAACTTAAACTGTCAGAAGTAAGAAGTAATGTATTAAGGGTATGCACATATAGATCCAAATGGTGTTGTATATATTTTATATTATATTGGCAGCTAGGGAGGTACGACAAAAAATGTTTTTTATTCATTTTTTTATTTTTTTATTAAATAATATAATATTTAGTTTACAATTTACTTAAACCAAAGATAGATTTTATGTATTTAGGGTATGCACATATAGATCCAAATGGTGTTGTATCAGAAATGTTCGCTTAGGAGGTGTTTTTATATTATATTGGCAGCTAGGGAGGTACGACAAAAAATGTTTTTATTTTTTTTTTTTTTATTAAATGATATAATATTTAGTTTACAATTTACTTAAACTCTCAGAAATAAGAAGTAATGTATTTAGGGTATGCACATATAGATCAAAATGGTGTTGTTTGAGAAATGTTCGCTTAGGAGGTGTTTTTATATTATATTGGCAGCTAGGGAGGTACGACAAAAAATGTTTTTTTTATTAAATGATATAATATTTAGTTTACAATTTACTTAAACTCTCAGAAATAAGAAGTAATGTATTTAGGGTATGCACATATAGATCAAAATGGTGTTGTTTGAGAAATGTTCGCTTAGGAGGTGTTTTTATATTATATTGGCAGCTAGGGAGGTACGACAAAAAATGTTTTTTTTATTAAATGATATAATATTTAGTTTACAATTTACTTAAACTCTCACAAGAAAGATTTTATGAATTTAGGGTATGCACATATAGATCAAAATGGTGTTGTTTGAGAAATGTTTGCTTAGGAGGTGTTTTTATATTATATTGGCAGCTAGGGAGGTACGACAAAAAAATGTTTTTATTTATTTTTTTTATTAAATGATATAATATTTAGTTTACAATTTACTTAAACTCTCACAAGAAAGATGTTATGTATTTAGGGTATGCACTTATAGATCCAAATGGTGTTGTATGAGAAATGTTCGCTTAGGAGGTGTTTTTATATTATATTGGCAGCTAGGGAGGTACGACAAAAAATGTTTTTTTTTTTTTTTTATTAAATAATATAATATTTAGTTTACAATTTACTTAAACTCTCACAAGAAAAATTTTATGAATTTAGGGTATGCACATATAGATAAAAATGGTGTTGTTTGAGAAATGTTCGCTTAGGAGGTGTTTTTATATTATATTGGCAGCTAGGGAGGTACGACAAAAAATGTTTTTTTTTTTTTTTTATTAAATAATATAATATTTAGTTTACAATTTACTTAAACTCTCACAAGAAAAATTTTATGAATTTAGGGTATGCACATATAGATCAAAATGGTGTTGTTTGAGAAATGTTCGCTTAGGAGGTGTTTTTATATTATATTGGCAGCTAGGGAGGTACGACAAAAAATGTTTTTTTTTTTTTTTATTAAATGATATAATATTTTGTTTACAATTTACTTAAACTCTCAGAAATAAGAAGTAATGTATTTAGGGTATGCACATATAGATCAAAATGGTGTTGTTTGAGAAATGTTCGCTTAGGAGGTGTTTTTATATTATATTGGCAGCTAGGGAGGTACGACAAAAAATGTTTTTTTTATTAAATGATATAATATTTAGTTTACAATTTACTTAAACTCTCACAAGAAAGATTTTATGAATTTAGGGTATGCACATATAGATCAAAATGGTGTTGTTTGAGAAATGTTCGCTTAGGAGGTGTTTTTATATTATATTGGCAGCTAGGGAGGTACGACAAAAAATGTTTTTTTTATTAAATGATATAATATTTAGTTTACAATTTACTTAAACTCTCACAAGAAAGATTTTATGAATTTAGGGTATGCACATATAGATCAAAATGGTGTTGTTTGAGAAATGTTTGCTTAGGAGGTGTTTTTATATTATATTGGCAGCTAGGGAGGTACGACAAAAAAATGTTTTTATTTATTTTTTTTATTAAATGATATAATATTTAGTTTACAATTTACTTAAACTCTCACAAGAAAGATGTTATGTATTTAGGGTATGCACTTATAGATCCAAATGGTGTTGTATGAGAAATGTTCGCTTAGGAGGTGTTTTTATATTATATTGGCAGCTAGGGAGGTACGACAAAAAATGTTTTTTTTTTTTTTTTTTATTAAATAATATAATATTTAGTTTACAATTTACTTAAACTCTCACAAGAAAAATTTTATGAATTTAGGGTATGCACATATAGATAAAAATGGTGTTGTTTGAGAAATGTTCGCTTAGGAGGTGTTTTTATATTATATTGGCAGCTAGGGAGGTACGACAAAAAATGTTTTTTTTTTTTTTTTATTAAATAATATAATATTTAGTTTACAATTTACTTAAACTCTCACAAGAAAAATTTTATGAATTTAGGGTATGCACATATAGATCAAAATGGTGTTGTTTGAGAAATGTTCGCTTAGGAGGTGTTTTTATATTATATTGGCAGCTAGGGAGGTACGACAAAAAATGTTTTTTTTTTTTTTTATTAAATGATATAATATTTTGTTTACAATTTACTTAAACTCTCAGAAATAAGAAGTAATGTATTTAGGGTATGCACATATAGATCAAAATGGTGTTGTTTGAGAAATGTTCGCTTAGGAGGTGTTTTTATATTATATTGGCAGCTAGGGAGGTACGACAAAAAATGTTTTTTTTATTAAATGATATAATATTTAGTTTACAATTTACTTAAACTCTCACAAGAAAGATTTTATGAATTTAGGGTATGCACATATAAATAAAAATGGTGTTGTTTGAGAAATGTTCGCTTAGGAGGTGTTTTTATATTATATTGGCAGCTAGGGAGGTACGACAAAAAATGTTTTTTTTTTTTTTTTATTAAATAATATAATATTTAGTTTACAATTTACTTAAACTCTCACAAGAAAAATTTTATGAATTTAGGGTATGCACATATAGATCAAAATGGTGTTGTTTGAGAAATGTTCGCTTAGGAGGTGTTTTTATATTATATTGGCAGCTAGGGAGGTACGACAAAAAATGTTTTTTTTTTAATTAAATGATATAATATTTTGTTTACAATTTACTTAAACTCTCAGAAATAAGAAGTAATGTATTTAGGGTATGCACATATAGCTCAAAATAGTGTTGATGAGAAATGTTCGCTTAGGAGGTGTTTTTATATTATATTGGCAGCTAGGGAGGTACGACAAAAAATGTTTTATTTTTTTTTTTTGTTAAATGATATAATATTTAGTTTACAATTTACTTAAACTCTCACAAGAAAGATTTTATGAATTTAGGGTATGCACATATAGATCAAAATGGTGTTGTTTGAGAAATGTTTGCTTAGGAGGTGTTTTTATATTATATTGGCAGCTAGAGAGGTACGACAAAAAAATGTTTTCATTTTTTTTATTAAATGCTATAATATTTTGTTTACAATTTACTTAAACTCTCACAAGAAAGATGTTATGTATTTAGGGTATGCACTTATAGATCCAAATGGTGTTGTATGAGAAATGTTCGCTTAGGAGGTGTTTTTATATTATATTGGCAGCTAGGGAGGTACGACAAAAAATGTTTTTTTTTTTTTTTTTTTTATTAAATGATATAATATTTTGTTTACAATTTACTTAAACTCTCAGAAATAAGAAGTAATGTATTTAGGGTATGCACAGATTGATCAAAATGGTGTTGTTTGAGAAATGTTCGCTTAGGAGGTGTTTTTATATTATATTGGCAGCTAGGGAGGTACGACAAAAAATGTTTTTTTTTTTTTTTATTAAATGATATAATATTTAGTTTACAATTTACTTAAACTCTCACAAGAAAGATTTTATGAATTTAGGGTATGCACATATAGATAAAAATGGTGTTGTATGAGAAATGTTCGCTTAGGAGGTGTTTTTATAGTATATTGGCAGCTAGGGAGGTATTCAATTATTTTAATTTTTCAAAAAAATCTGTTTAATAAAAAGAAGTAATTATTAGATTTTTACTTAATTGAAACTACACGAATAAATAATTTATAGTAATAAGGTTATGGAATTATGGATCATATTGGTCTTCTATGCACTATGTTAAGTCCAAATGGAGTATGTGATAAGTTCGCTTGGGAGTTGTTATTATACTTTACTGGCTGCGCTATGGAGGTATGAATATAAAATTATTTCTTTCATAAAAAATAATGAGGAATTTAATTGTTGTTAAAAATGCTATTGTATGTGATATGAAGACTCGGATGTTCGCTAGGGAGGCATTAATGTCTGGAATGGCACCTCCGAGTCTCCCTTGCGAACAGTCCGCAAGGGAGACTCGGATGTTCGCTAGGGAGGCATTAATGTCTGGATTGGCACCTCTGGCCGCGAGGGAGACATGGCCGCCAGGGAAGCGTTTTTGGCTGAAAATGTTCGCTAGGGAAGCAAGTTTATCCTTATATATATATATATATATATATATATATATATATATATATATTTCTGTCTCCCGTAGTTTAAATTGTTTGAATTATATATATATATATATATATATATATATATATATATATATATATATATATATATATATATATATATATATATATATATATATATAAATACATATATAGATATAGCAATAATATGTATGTGTTACAATATATTTTTACCTTTAATTAATATTTAAAGATTATTTTCCATGAGTTTCAATTTAGTTAATTTTAGCTCAGGTTTTAATTTCTTTTCCTCAATTATTGACAATTACAGTTAAAGATTAACTTATCTAATTTTAAATTGATCAATTTTAATTGTTATTTAACTTTGATAAATTAATTTTACTTATTATGATTTCTAATTTATTTATTTCTGATTAAGTTACTAAAACTAAGTTAGTTGTATCTACCAAGTAAGTCAGTTGTTAATAATACTAACAATCATCCAAATAGTAAGTTGTTAATAAGCCAAGTAAGTAAGTTTTTAATAATACTAACAATCAGCCAAATAGTGAAATAGTGTTGTCCATCTCTTTCTCTCTCTCTCTCTCTCTCTCTCTCTCTCTCTCTCTCTCTCTCTCTCTCTCTCTCTCTCTCTCTCTCTCTCTCTCTCTCTCTCTCTGTCTCTACTTAACTTTCATATCCATGCACACTAAAAAACTTAAATAGTATATATTTTCATTTTTTTTTAGCCATTATAACATCGACTTAGTTAATAAAACAGTAGAATATATTACCTTAGAACAAAGGCGAATAAAGAAAATGTACCTAACATATACTTAAATTATTAAAAAACAACAGA
Source organism: Gerris lacustris (assembly GCA_951217055.1). Lineage (NCBI taxonomy): Eukaryota > Metazoa > Arthropoda > Insecta > Hemiptera > Gerridae > Gerris > Gerris lacustris. The sequence continues at coordinate 38,755,653 of OX578284.1, forward strand.
AATAAACCAAAAATATACAATTTAATAACTTATGGAAATTGCATTGCACTTTAATATTATACGAGAAACGCACGGCCTCGGGGTTTACTATATAATTTACTCTTAGATTAAACTCACAAATGGAGGCTGTTCATTATATTATGTTTCCTATCAAATCCCTCGTACAGCGATTAATATTATTTTATTTATCGGGAATATCCTTTATAAGATACTTAAGATTATAAGCCTAGTGATTATCTTTAATTTTGTTTTGACGTCATCGTGCATCCTTGTATAGAATAAGACGTCATCAAGATCAAGTTTGTAAAACTAGTTCTTGATCTCTTTCGGTAAAACCTGACCCAGGACACCGAAAAGAATATTTATCATATTCTTACTGACTGTATTCTTAATGAAGTTTTTTTTACTGTTATAGTGACCGTCAATATTGTTCTTTTAAACTTGATTTCTATAATAATTTCTGTGTTTTGCCTAATAATATTTAAAAAGAAACAAATAAGTATGAAAATTAAGGATTTTATGCTTTATTCTCTTTTTGCTCTCTTTTTTCTCTTTTCTTTTTTTGCTCTTTTTATTCTTACCAGAACAAAATTGTAATCACAACTGTCTTTAGTCTTTAGTGGAGTGTGGAGTCTACTCTCCACTTCATCACTAGTTCTTTAAAAATGTTTCCATTCCAGTTTCAATGTACATTAAAAATGTCACCACTTTACTTTCAAAGTTCTTAAAAAATACAAATACACTTTAAAGTATACTTTAAAAATGTCTTCACTCTACTTCTTTAATTGTTTCCTAAAATGTATTAATTATATAGATAAAATCTATCAAATGTATAAATCTTAAAAAATGAACTGTTTTGACAAAGGGAATAATCTCTTTATAATCGTATAAACCCAAATGTAAATGAAAATATATTTTTATCGATATTTCGAATTTTTTATATTCGATATTTTATTTTTTTGATTTTTAATTCCCATTAATTATTTTAACAAAATCTGACAAAATTGTGTTTTACTTCCGATGTTTTCTGAAGTGATCGTTCTAAAGAACAAAAATTTGTTGTCCCTGAATTTAGAAATTTCAAAACATAAATCCGAGGGGAGGGGGGGGGGGGGGGGGGGGGGGGGGCAAAGGGGCCCCGGATTTGCCGATAGAATTAAATTCATTCAACACTGTACCGGCCCGATTGTCGGCTGGGCCCGGATTTTGCCGATGGAATTGAATTTATTAACTACTATACCGGCCCGACTGTCGGCTGGGCCCGAATTTGCCGATAGAATTAAATTCATTCAACACTATACCGGCCCGATTGTCGGCTGGGCCCGGATTTTGCCGATGGAATTAAATTCATTCAACACTATACCGGCCCGATTGTCGGCTGGGCCCGGATTTTGCAGATGGAATTAAATTTATTAAACATTATACCGGCCTGTCTGTCAGCTGGGCCCGGATTTTGCCGATGGAATTCAATTTATTAAACACTATACCGGCCCGACTGTCGGCTGGGCCCGGATTTTGGCCGATGGAATTAAATTTATTAAACACTATACCAGCCCGACTGTCGGCTGGGCCCGGATTTTGCCGATGGAAATTAATTCATTCAACACTATACCGGCCCGATTGTCGGCTGGGCCCGGATTTTGCCGATGGAATTGAATTTATTAAACACTATACCGGCCCGACTGTCGGCTGGGCCCGGATTTTGCCGATGGAATTAAATTTATTAAACATTATACCGGCCCGACTGTCAGCTGGGCCCGGATTTTCCCGATGGAATTCAATTTATTAAACACTATACCGGACTGTCGGCTGGGCCCTGATTTTGCCGATGGAATTGAATTTATCAAACACTATACCGGCCCGACTGTCGGCTGGTCTCGGATTTTGGCCGATGGAATTAAATTTATTAAACATTATAACGGCCTGACTGTCGGCTGGGCTCGGATTTTTGTCGATGAAACTAAAACTATTAAACACTATAGCGGCCCGATTTTGGCTGGACCGAGATTTTTGCTGTTGGAATTAGATTCATTGAATTAAATTAGGATGCATGAAATAAATCGGCTCATTTGCCGACTAGGCCTTGATCATTGCCAGTGGAACTAAAAGCATTAAACTTGATCGACCCGATTTCGGCTGGGCCCGATTTTTTTGTGGTTTTAGTCCAGTTCAATAGTATAGGTTGCATTATAGGACAGCTTCAATTCATTACGAATCCTAATGCAATGAATTGAATTTGGATTCGTAAAAATAGACTGCTCCGATTGACAGCTAGGCCCGGATTTTTTGCTATAGAATTAAGGGCATTGAATTGATTAGGATGAGTACAATGAATCGGCCTGATTGCTAGTAGGCCCGATTTTGTCGATGGAAATTATGCATCAAAATAAATTGGGATGCGTTCAATAATAGACCCGATTGCCGGCTCGGCCTAGGTGTTAAGCACATTAAATTAAATGAGGCCCGAGTTAACTCGAATTTTTGCCGATGGAATTAAATTAATTGAATTAAAATATGTACACTAGACTGGCTTAAACGGGAAAATGATGGTTGTGGATTTCAGTAGCAAATTTTTGTTTTAGACCAGGATTGTGTGTAGAACGCTACGTGGGTCCTCTTGTCTATGCGGCATTCCCCTCTTGCTGACTCAGATCGGACTAGTGTTCGTCGACATGTAGTGGGAAAACAGAGGCAATATAAATAAATCGGTTTATCATTTTGTGAAAAACTAATTCATATTACATAGAAGTATTAAATTTAAATCTAAAAACTCAAAAAGCGTTCAGAAAACATTTGATGTTAAATGTCCCATGTAATAAACCCAGCGCTGATAACCCGCGATTTCGCTGTAACCCAGCGAATGATTCTTTTGTTTTGCAATAGGTATTTTTTTTTCTTAGAGAAGAATTCTCTTCTTGATAAAAATTTGAAATTCGTATGTGCTCCAAATCCACGTTTGCTTTTGCAGTGTGGATCACGTTTTGCTTCCGAGCTTACCAAAGGAAACGGAAGATATGTGACAGTTCTGAAGAACGAACAATTTTTATGTCTCCGATTTCAAAAATTCCAAGACAGAAATCTGTTCAACATCAGGGTACAGTTTGGGTCCCGTGTCAGCCTGTCCTTCAATTTTAGCGAACCAACGCATCTTAAAAGCTATTCGTCCAATTTTATTGAAATTTTGATGGTAGGTCATAATTAGCCAGGTTATAACATTGCTGATCCCGTATAAGTTTCAATCTTCTGCACCTATTTATTTCTCTTCCACATTCGCACAGACATACATTTATTTACACCTATATCTTCAAAAGTACTCATCTGATTTTTATGAAATTTTAATGGTTTGTTTAAAGTAGCCCGCAGATAACCCAAGAATAATTTCAACCGTCTGCGCTCTTAAAATATTGCTATATTGATACTTTATTCATGTTAAATTTACTCAATTTTCCCTCCTTTTTTAAATTAGTCAAAATTGGTTTGATTTTTACATGATTTAAAGTATCAATTTACCAAAATTTAAACAGAGCAGACTTTAATCTGTGAGCTTCTATCAGATAAGTTTTATAAAATCAGATTAATATTTTTGAAGATAAGGTGTAAATAAATGTATGTGTGTACACATGTGGAAGAGAAATGGTGGCAGGTGGAGAAATGTGGTGGAGGGAAATGGGACCAGAAGATTGGACCTTATTTAGGACCAACAATGGACTTTTTATATGCTAATTAACTGCCATCCGAATTTCATTAAAATCGAAAGAGTAGTTTTTAAGAATTGTTCGCAATGATTGAGCGAGAGACTGACTAACAGCCAGAAACGGGATCAAAAATGTCTGATAGCTGGAACAGATTTCTGTCTTGGAATTATTGGAATCGGAGACATAATCGTTCTTTAGAACGATCACATCACATAGTGAGGTGTTACCTCATAGGATTTTAATTTAATTAAATATGAGGTTAGAAATTGAAATTAGAGTGTTGAAAAGGGGGAGAAATTACAATTATAATAAATTATGGGGTATGCTAAACCCGCATATAAGTTAAATTAGGTTGGGCCCCCCCCCCCGAAAAAATTTTCTGTGTACGCTACTGCCTATATCTTAAAAAGTACTCATCTTATTTTTTTAAAAAAATTGTATAGTTTGTAGAAAGCTTCAGATAGTCCCAGATTAATTTCAACCATCTACGCTCATTAAATATTGCTAAATTGATGATCATGTTACCACTTTTCTACTTTCAAATATACAAAGCATGTATCTAAGTAGAGACAATTTTTATTGATTTACAATTTTAAGGTCCTAAAAAATGTTGTTTTAAATTTTTTTTTAGTAATGTCTCTCTATCGTTTATTCAGACGCGTGGAGCCTAAACTACTTGACCGATTTCGATAAAATTTGACATAAAATCGAGAATGTAATTTAAACAAAAAAAAAAAAATCATTTTTCTAAAATGGTTCCTACAATTTTAATGAAGTCCCTTTTAATACGAACTTAATTATGTAAATCGTTTACCAGCAGGGAATAATCTAGTTTATGGAATATCAATAAAAATGATTTCATTCCCTCCGACATTGAAACCCAATTTTAAAGACAATTTTGGCAGTGCGTGCAGTCTAACAAAATTAATGAATATGATTATTTTTTATCCCATTATCTCACATGTTGATTGCAATAATTTATTAATTATGTTTATAATAATAAGATAAAAAATAATAATACATAAATATATTATTAAATTACTAACCTTTATTTAAACAACTATCCGCTATTTCTTCAATAAATAAATAAATTAATCACAGCACAATTTATTAAATTTGTAGTGTTTGTCTTAAATTCTTCTATAAAATTTAGATCCTTAAAAAGTAAAATTAATATTTGTAAATTGGTCACTATTATTGATGGAACATTTGGATACTTTAATAAATTTAAAAAAATATATATAATAATAAAAGGTAATTTAATTATAGTTCATTAATATAATTCGTATTTTGAATAAAAAGAAATCAATTTACATAAATTTATAATAAGTCGTAATTTGTAATAAGTTTGTTTACATATTTATACGTCCGAACTTGGTGAAGTGTTAGATAGAACTGAGATCTTAGCTTTCGGGTCCCAGTTGAAGGAGACCGATTCAGCAGTACAGCCTATAAAGTGGGGGAACATCTATATACTCTACTTGCCTTAACTAAGATCTCCGAATCAACTATTAGTTTTAAAAAAAAAATACAATAATATTCTTGACCCCAAGCAAGGTCTAGGTTGGTTGATAAGGATAAGCAAGGTAAGGTTGAAGATTATTGAAATGAAATCATATTAATAATAATATTAAATTTTTATCATTTTGAATGATAAATCGTACTGGGTTTTTTCTTTATTTATCAATGTCTATATTTTATTCCTTTGCGTATCTAAATTAATATTTGATTTCACAGACTGATTATTTCTTTTTTTATTATCAAAATTGATTAAAAAACATCAAGAATAATGTGTTTATATGCATTTTTTTGTCTGAATATCGATCGTTTATATAATCGAGGAGTGTCCCGACGACCCACCTCGAAATGATTTGCTAAGCTAAGGCAACCTCATTTATTCCAATATAAATAAATATTTGTTTTGATTTGTTGGTCTTCAAATTGATATAATATATTATCTAAATAGATGTTCTAAATTAATTAATAGATATCTAAATTATTTTATCTACGATTGATACGATATATCAACATTATATTTCTGTTTAGATGCGTAGAAAGTGATTCTTTACGTACTTGTATTCATTGCGTCTCATAGTTCTGAACAATTCCTCTTCTTTACCACACTAGTGCGGTAAAGAAGAGGAATTCTTCAGCTTTACGCACGATTAGAGTTTGTTTACATTTAACAAGACTAATTTGCTGTTTGTTTAATAAAAGTAACTTTTATATCGAGTTTTTTGTGAAAATCAATTATTATGATGATTAAATGATTATGACGAATATGACGAGAATAATACGCCTCCCGAAATAATTCGGCACAAAATACAACTAATGAATTAATGTTATCTTTATCAAAAGAGAAATACGAACTTGTATACTGGAAGTTTATTTCTTTCTGTATTTATTATTTAAATCTAACAATCGTAGATAAAGTACGGAACGCAACTCGTGCGAAAACGGCATTTTGCATTGCTCGTGTGGTTTTACCACCCTCGCTGTCGCTCGGGTGCAAACTCCACACTCGCATGCAAAATGCTACTTTCCGCACTCGACGCGTAATGTACTATTAATAGTAAATAGTATTGTTCATTCACATGAATTAATAATCAAAAAAATATGTATAGTTTATTATCTATTTTTTCCAATAAAAGTTATAGAATATCATCAGTATAGAAGCTATCTTTCATTATTCTACAACGAATATTAGAGTAGAGTAGATTCTAGATTACATTCATATGACCCATATTTAAATGTACAGAGGTAAATAATTATACACAGGCAGGACAAAGTCTGCCGGGTTTTGCTAGTATAGTATAGATCAGCGTTTCCCAACCTTTTTGACGCTGCGACCCTAAAAAAGTATCCTCAATATTTTCGCGACCCTACCTGGAATTTTGTGTATTGCATATTGCATACCTTAAAGATTGCAGGGATATATACATGGCGCCTTAAGTCTGAATGCTACTAAAATCCCTACTGGATTAGGGGGAAAAAACCCGCAAGCTCATCATCTTCATTCGGTTAATAGCATTGCTTGATTTGTTTATTTTTTATTACATTGTAAAGCGCCTTCGTGGACTTATGTTGGTGGGCTGATGACCCTTTGTCGGAAGTTTAATGAAAAGAAATTAAAGCTTCTAGGAAATATTATTACCTACTCCTCGTTGCAACACCCCTTATTTTGTCGCTTTATTTTTATCAACGTTTCAAGTATTTGTTTTTGTCTTTTCCTAATAACATTCCTTTATCTTCGTGAATTTATATTATATCATTTTATTGTTTTTACTTAGTTAAATTAAATTTACATATTTTAATTCCATCGAACTTATTTATATATATATATATATCAGCAATGTAATACCGTGTTTTTGCACACTGCAATAAGGTACACAATTTGTATAGTGAGAGACACCAAGGGATGTGCCACGCAAGCGTGACACATAGGAGCTGTTCCAACACTAGACAATACGTCACAAAGATGTTGGCTCGGCATTACGCCATGTCCTGCATCGTTTCGTCGCGTCCGACTCATCAGGGGCCCGACGATGCCCCCCAAACTCTGGACCTATACCAACTCAAGAAGATCAGGTGTAGGGCTTTATCAGAGACGAGCGTGCTCTCACACCGCCATTCTTGCTTGGCTGGCAAAAACAAATCAGCAATGTAATACCGTGTTTTTGCACACTGCAATAAGGTACACAATTTGTGTGTATATATATATATATATATATATATATATATATATATATATATATATATATATATATATATATATATATATATATATATATATATATATATATATATATGTATGTATGTATGTATATATGCACGAGGTATGTAAGAATAGTGATGAGACTTATGGCGCTGAGGAACCCTAGGCCCCTTCCACTCACAAGGCTTACAACAGATTGTTGGTGTGTGCGTGATTTCTTTTTTGCGATTGTATGTTTTGTATGTAGCCATTATGGAAAATAAAAAAATGGAGCAATTATTGTCAGCTCAGAAATCAATAGTTGGCTCAAAAAATTATTACAGTCCTCCTCTAGCCACTACATTCTATTGATTTGAGTCCTTGTCATGTTTCCATTTAAAAAACACTCAAAGAACATCATTTTAGGACTAATAATAACATTTAAATGGTCCCAACGAACAAGCTGAAGGAAATTCCGGAACACGACTTTAACCAGTGCTTTGAAGACTGGAAATGGTCAGATAGAAAGTACGTTGCATCTAAGCAGGGTCGCGACCATAGGGTTCGGAAACGCTGGTATAGATAACAAATCAGGATTGTTTTTTTATTCCGAAAAATAATTTAATCGTTTGATACAAATGAAAGGATTTGTATTCTGAAAGAGAATTTAATTATTTGAAACAAATGAAAGAATTCGTCTTCTGAATATTAAAATACATAGTTTAGAAAGGATACGAGGAATATACCTGAATATTTAATAAACCAATAAAATCCAGTTTGACTACATGCCTGGTTTAATATCTAAGCTTCTAATATTTTTTATTCATCTATAGATTGTTTTAACTTCATGTTTTTTAAGGTGTTTTTCATTTTAACCTTTAAACAAATTTTACCTTTAATTTATCGTAATAATTATTGACCAACTCGAACAAAAGCTTTTCCTCATACATTGTATGTAATTGAGAAGTTAAATATTAAAAGATCATATTTAATTATTTAATTATACTTTTTATTTTATATGAATATGTAATTATTCATTCTTTATATAAATTGTTTTCTATAAAAATCATGCGCATTAAAAAAGTTTTGTTTTTACATAAATAGTACCTTTTTCCAGTGGGGTTATACAACTATGAGCCCTTATAAGCTCGTGGCAACGGGCCTAATTTTATTTTACAAAAAAAGTTAAAAAAAATTATTAGTTTAGATAAGTTATTATACCTATTTAAAAAACAAAAAAATATTTTTATTGGAATAAATGTGGTTGCTTTAGCAGAAAAAAAGTATAATTAAGTAAATTAATTTAGATAAATTATTATACATCAATATTTAAATACCAACAAATTAAATCTATTATATCTATTTAAAGACCAACAAATCTAAAAAACATTTTATTTTTATTGGAATAAATGTGGTTGCCTTATCAATAACAAATCATTTCGAGGTGCGTCGTCGGGACACTACTCGATTATATAAATAATGTAATATATATTGGATTACACGGGGCTAGCCTGTCGCTCTAGTACCTTTAAACCTTATATAATAGACATTAGTAATCGGATCTAGGTACTTCAGTTAACCAGCTACCCCTATAATAAGCTAAATATTGCGATGCAGGGTGAATACCGACCGTCTTTCTAGAAACGGTAATCGAAGACAGACCTTTTATACGTTAGAAGCGTAGACGGTAAGCAATGACCTCCCGCGAACTTTTTTTTTTATAGATACGACTTATCATAATTATATCTAAATTTCTTGATCTCTTGATATTCATTGTGTTCAAATGTTATTTTTTCCTGTATAAATATCAATTTTCCTTTGTCTAAACTATATTTATATAAAAGCAGGCAAACTATTTAATGCAATTAACAGGAGGTAGTTTCTAAACTAGAAAGAAGTTTGAGAAAAGACTAAACTAATTTTCCTACAAATCAACTTAAACCTTCATATTAAAATATTAATATACGGATGCATAATAAATGTATATAGTTGTGTATGGGCATGGTAAATGTAAGTAGCTGAGATGATGTACCTCGGGAAAGTTACCTAGAAAAAATACTGTAATTTTGTGGAAACTACAAAATTAATTTTGTTGCTGATTCCGTTATTCTCACGTTGTGCATTAGTTTGAATGTTTAAACTTGTTGAAAAATGCTTTAAACAAGTTTTATACTCAACACACAACGGTTTAAGTTTGTGTATAATACACAAACTTTTTCGTTGTCGCAGGCACAATTTTAAATAGTTTACACAAAACTTACCAATTGTTTGACGAAGGTTGACAAATGTTTTGACAATAAACTGGGTAAATATTTCTGTTTTTAATCTTCTACGTAATGAAATAAAGTTTTTACTCTTATTAGAAAATAATTCTGCATTTACCTATATAGCAATGAAATTAAAATGATCTATAACTAGTTTGTTAATTTGACGTGTTATTTATTTTTTACTTATCATTCAGTTAAATTCACAGTTGGCTGAACACTAATTATAGGGAACAACTCTCATTTATTTGATTAATAGTTTTAGATTATATGATACTAAAGTAAATACATCGATGAGATGGAATAAGTGCGTTTTACATCAAGTTAACTTGTAATCATCCTCGATAATTATAACGATGTGCGATCACGCGATGTCTACACATCTCTGTTAACACTAAGCTGGCAGGATAGCCGTTTAATTTAAATTTGACTCACACCTAAGCTGACAGCTAAATATCAAACCTGTCAAAAGATTAATGCTATGTCTTGAATAATGTTTAATTTAGTGTATTTAATATTTGTTTTAGTCAATTTATTTGTCTGTATGTATTAGATTTAAAACCTCTGTCTCAATTGCTACTCTAAATAGAAATATAGAAACACATCTTTCCTCTAAAATTAACTTTATTGCACAAAGCCGGCTTCAACTTCTAGTATAGTAGTAATAAGAACCATCAGGCTTACTGTCATGTGAAATTGGAACTGAAGAGAGTGTAATAGTGATAGCTCGCTCTTATCTTATCATATTTAATTAATTAAATTAATTAATAAGATAAGATTAATATAAATTAATTTAATTGTATGCGCCTGAAAATGTTTATGTTCTCTCTCTATTGTTGGTTCTAGTTAAATCTGTTAGTGAGGAATTATATTACAGATCTTACAGGAATAACATTGGAGATTTTAATGCGTAAATAATACTAGCCCATAAAAACAATTCTTTTTATTATAAATCATTTATATACATAAATGCATTTTGGTTTTTTCATTCATCGGCAAGTTGTTTATTTATTATAAGATTGTTCCAAAGTTCCAACAAAACAGTGTACCGTCCGCTGGATCGTCACTTTCATGCGCAATGGATAAAAGCCGTTCCAACCTGACTTGTAACAGTGTTTCTTACCGTCCTCATAAAATTGTTCCAACCAGTGGCGTAACTAGGGCATAGGGGGCACCCCGCAAGAACTTTTTGCCAAAGAAAATTGATGAAAAAAAAAACAACAAAAACCCATTTGCGTTCAGGGTTGAATGGGGCCCCTGACAATGGTGTAGAAGTATGATAAAGAGTAGTTAGATTTTATTATGCTCTAATAGGGCCCCCATCGATATTGGTACATTGGACATTGGATTTGGGGGCCCTATGGAACCGGGGCCTGCCCGCAATGCGGGCCCGTTTGGGCCTATAGTTACGCCACTGGTTCCAATCCACGGTACAAACGATCCTCTGCAGGGCCGTTTCTAGGTATTTTGCCGCCCTAGGCGAGATTTTAAAAAATGCCCCCCCCCCCCCCCCCCCCCTCAATATTTTTACTCTATCGCCTTCTCCCTCTATCATCTAGGCTAGAAGAAATTAATCTATTAGATATAAACGCACTTATATTTAACATAAAACACATCAAATATTGAATAAAGAAATAAGGACTGTTATATATATTATTTCATTTTAAATATCTTATAGTAAACATTTCTTTGTCACCTATAAAGTTTAGTAAATATATCACAATTACATTTTATTTTATAATCCAAAAACTAAAGCTACAATAAAATTGGGGTAAATGTGTGATGAAATAAAATAGGCGTCAAAAATTGTACGACGATTCCAACGATAAAAAGAACTACAAAATTGTTTCACTTGCTCTCTCAGTAAAAATATCTAAGGAGGAAAATTATTAAAAGTAATCCAGAAAATCGAACTTTTGGAGGTGTACTGACAGATACCCACCCATCTTCTGCAGCCTGATTGTCGCGTTGTTATTCTCTTAATCATTATTATTAGTATTAGTTCATATTCCTATAGCCGCTCCAGCGCCTCACAGATGCAGTAGGAGTGGTAGACTATTACAGCATAAATATGCTTGTTACTTTTTATCTTTATAACACTCTAGTGCTATCTGAAACGTCGTTTACATTTTTTAAGATATGAAATTGTGCTACTGTAATAGTGGTGCCGCACTGATTTGTTCGATTTGTCGGACCAATTATTCTTTTTTATAATCGGCTTGAGAGGCGCTTCGGGAAATTTTCCCGCCTTCCCGGTGCCCCAGTCCGTCCCTGTACCTTCCTTACCTTTATTTTAGGAAAGTCTTCAATATGATCTCTAATGTCCAGCTGGTAAGTAATGCGTTGTCTAGTAAAATTGTGGCTAGTCTCTCGTCTCTCGGCTCTACATTGGCTCATAGAATTGCACTGATAGGTTTCTATTAATTTAAGTTTCATATCAAAAAAAAAAATTTTTTCTCATTTGGTTGTTGGAAATTTTTTGTTCTCATTTGTTTGCTATATTCAACCAAAAGAGTTCTTAATTTGTCTCCACTTGAGTTATACATATTAAGTAATTGTTCCGTATGCTTGTAAAAACAATTCGATATTTTAATTTTTCCTCTATTTATTTTTATTTTTTGTTCGATTAAACATTAATTTTTTCCCCTTCGTTTTGCCGCCCCTAAAATTTTGCCGCCCTAGGCGGCCGCCTAGTCTTGCCTATTAGTAGAAACGGCCCTGATCCTCTGACAATACCAGGTACTGGTTTGACATGCGCAGTTATGTCAATCGTCACACATGTCAACAGGAAGGTTCCCTAACTGTTAGGTTTCCATGAATGTTTTTAACACGGTGCGAATTACAGTCCTAAATCCGATTCAACCAAACAAATGATTTTATTTTACTACTGTACAATGTTAGCGTATAAAACCTGTCCTAAACGATTCCCGAACGATGCAAATAGGGTGGGTTGGAACAAACCTTATATATATAAACACTCTTTGGAAAGTTTCAAACACTGTGTGTGTTAGGGTGGGGACCCTAAAATTTGATAAACATTTTTGTATTAGTGCAGCGTTTATGTGCCAAAATTAAGCTCGATTGGATGACTGAGAGAAGGTTAATTAGCCTTCTAAAGATTTGGACGAATGACGACAGTCACGGACAATCAAACAAAATCGAAACTTATAAGAAGAATTTAAAAAACTTACTGTGTCTTCCCCGGCAACTTTCCTTGGTTAGCCATTTGTTGTTCAAAAAAATAATACAAATATATACAGCATGAGGAGATTTTATGATAAGATATTAAATATTAAAACATTATTTCCATTGCAATTTGTTTCCAAGTTTACCCAAGGTAACGGCATTGCGATCATTGTGAAGTGCGATATATTTTTTTTATTATATATATATATATATATATATATATATATATATATATATATATATATATATATATATTATATTATATATATATATATATATATATATATATATATATATATATATATATATATATATATATATAATATATATATATATATATATATATATATTTGTAAGAATGACTTATACTTGGATTAGTTATTTCAGGAAGGTAAAATGAATCCTGCTATACATACATGTATTTATACTAAGAGATAAAAATAAGGAAATTTCACATTTTTTTCTTCCTGTTACATCAAGGAAAACTTATTACTCGTTTCATATTAATCCATTCAGAGAGATTATAAATATTTTGTAACTTGCTACGCATGTTGTATCAAAGTTGTTTGCGATGTGGAAATATCCGAAGTGAGGAAGGTCACTATAAGAGACATGATGTTATAAAATTAAAGTGACCCCGCTGTCGAAGGGCAATCACACCACTCAACCTAACCAGTCATCCTTGCATTATCTTAAACAATGATCTATATACTTAATTCGATACTTATACCCGGATAAGTGGTAACAGCAGTCGCTCTCTAAATTTCTTCTTGTGACAAATGCCAATCAACTCAATCATTTTGAGTTCCTTTTATAATGAGTTCAAATTAAAAATATTAATGTAGTAAAGTTTATGTTAAGATTTTTAATATTATGTTTGGATAAAATTTGTTGTTTGGTGATGCAATATATTGAAATGTCAACTTATATGCCTATTTTATGAAAGACAAAGTCACGTCATTTCGGCGAACGGGTCATTAAGATGACAGAGTTATTTAACCTGTTTACCCCGAACAATTTTGTACATTGAAGTATTGAGTGAAGAGTATTTTTTTCAAACTTAACTGGGACGAAAATCTTTGAAATTTTGCTAAAATATGATTTTTTTGCTGAGGGGATTTGTCTCATTCGACAAACTACAAGTTTTTTTTAAAAAGCGTTGTTTTCGAGAATTTCAATTATGTATGCTAAAAATTACGATTTAAAATTTTTTGGGTGAATATATACCATTTTTATAAATAATATTAAAATACTACTGACTGAGTGTTTGACAAACATTACGATTTCACTGAAATCATTGAACCTATAAAGATTATAAAATTGGCAAGATAGTCTTTTCTTAGCTTCTGTGGTGCTATTTTTATAATTCGAGATCTTGAGTCAAGATGTCGGTTTTTTGTTCGCTTGTTTTCTACTAGTTATATATTGTTTACTTGTTTCTTGGTTTTTATTGTTATCTTGTTGGTTTGTTCGATACATTAGTTTACTTGTTGGCTTGTTTACTTGTTACCTTGTTTACGTGTTACTTTGTTTTATTGTTAACGTGTTTATTATTTTACTTGTTACTTTCTTGAATTGTTAGCTTGTTAACTTGTTTATTAGTTTACTTGTTACTTTCTTGAATTGTTAGCTTGTTATTAGTTTATTAGTTTACTTGCAGCATTGGTTTTTTATATATCTTTGTTAACCTGGTTAATTGGTAATTGTTAACTTGTTTACTGGATTCTTTGTTTTATTGATATCTTGTTGTCTTAGTTAGCTTGTTTACTTGTTACTTTAGGTTATTTACATCTTGTTGATTTGTTTAGCTTGATTATTTGTGAATTTCTTGTTTTTTTCGAATCGCCTCGATATGATTGTCAATGAGATTCATAGCAGGTGAAAGTTAGCAGACGTTGACCGTCGAAGGTAAAGCGATGGAGGGACCAGTTTGTGTCTATATTTAAAAAGTGTACAAAAGAACTCTTTGTTCAGTTATTACCGGTTTTCCTGTTTTTTAACATCATTACCTATCTCAATTAAAAAGTTATTAAACGCTGAGGTAAAAATAAGAAAAAAGTTATTAAGTAGTGAAATAAAAATTTACATAATCCAACTCAACATATAAACGTTTCAAGCTCAATTAAGTTATTAAATAAGGATTAAGTTTGTAAATAAGGTGTTTTGTCAGATTATTTTAATAACTATTTGACGTGCATTCTTTAATTTTTTATTGAGTTTTTTTATACAGCCAAGAGTTTAACTTGAAGGTTTCATTTTTATATTGAAGTAAAAAACCAATAAAAAAGCATATTTTAATGTCAATAAATTCATAAGAATAAAGGAATGTTATTAGGAAAATATAAAAACGAATCCTTGAAAGGTTGATTAAAATGAAGCGACAACATAAGAGGCTTGCAACGAGGAGTAATAAATTTCCTTGAAGCTTTAGATTATTGTCACACAGAACAGTTTTGACCGAAGGGCTTATCGCGTCGGCTTTTTCTCGCAGTTGATACACACAAAGTTTTCAGAAACGTTAATCAAAAAGGTGTCACAATTTCCCTTTTGCAATGGGTCTACTATACAGTGCAAACTGCTTCAAAAACAGCAACGTGTGGCAGGGCTTATGCTCTTCTGATGTGCTGACGAGACAAGTGCACTCACGTTTTTTGAAATCAACTCGGTGGCTCGTCTCATCCAACTGCCGAGTCGGTTCCATAACAAAATAGGTTGTTCAAAGCTGGTGAGGAGGATATGCAAAATGATTTTGAGAATGTCCTGCGTCTTGCCTCTATAGTCTTGGCAGGAGCGAGGGACCATGATATGCTTCTATCTTCAATCGGAGTTTTATCTCTTCGTCTATTTTACCCTAGTTTTACCTCTTGGACGTTTACTCTGACATCTGGTCTCATAAATATGTGGGTAGTGGGTCTTCTTTCCTAACATGCATCCAAGCCAGAGGAGCTAGGTTCTCTATGTAATTTCTAACAGATTCAGAGCCCATAATAGTTTTATGGTACTCTTTTTAACACTGTATCTTCTTAATTTCTTGCTACACTTCTTAAATCTTATCTCTGCCGTCTGGACTTAATTTTTCTTGTTTCATTGTGAAGGCCCATAATTAAAATTTACATTCGTAAGTTAGTATCTGCATAAAAGTTTATATATAAACAGACAATTTTGTATCCTTGGTGATTAAAGTCTTTCTCAGCCTTAACTCGAACATAAAATGTGTGTATATATTCTTTGTATATACATAAATTGGATATATATATATATATATATATATATATATATATATATATATATATATATATATATATATATATATACAATATATATATATATGTATATATATATATACAATATATATATATATATATATGTATATATATATATATATATATATATATATATATATATATATATATATATATATATATATATATATATATCCAATATATATATATATAATATATACTGCATTCCGAATTTAAATATTTTGTATGTCTTTTTTCTTACAGACAGATGACTAAGACAGAAATCCGTTTTAGTCATCAGGGAACATTTAGAAATTTGGATGATTTGTCAAATGTAGCCCATAGATGGGTCTATATTTATTAGAACTGTCGGCGCTAATTAAATTTTGCTCACTTGATACTTTTATTCATGTAAAAAAGGGAAACAATAAAAGGTTGTAAGAGCATAACATCATTAAAGTACGAGATAGGACGCAAGGAAGCTATGTGCCACTGGAATTGGCACAATATTTATTTTTATTTGTTTGTTTAGGGATTCGCAAGACGAAGAGAAAGATAGCTTCTATGTGGATGGAGAAGATGACATCAAATTCTGGGTTCCTATTGGCTAATTCTTGGTTGCTTTGGAAAGTGCCTCTATCTTGTTACTTATTGACACTGCTGATACACTCATATTAAGATCCGTTTTCCTTATAGAGACAATCTCTAGAAGAAGTATGGACAGAGGGCAGGTAATTTTTTTTTTTTTAATTATTATTTTAATACATAAAGATATCACTTCATCGCGGGTGGGACATTCCCTTTTAGCGTTAGTGACTAGAGATCAAAAGGTGTCGTGTTCGATTCCAGCTAAAATAATTAAATTCATAAAATAATTAATTAAGCATTCATAGATAATAGATATCGATTGTGTTAAATCGCTGCCTATAATTGGCAATTCTGATTGAAGACTGAGGTCAATCTTCAATTCGAAGAATTGAAATTATTTAGAATGCTATAAACAGTAAATCTTAAGAATAATTACATGAAATTGTAAAAACGAATTTTTTAATTGGTACTAAGAAAACCATAAACAATATATTTTTACAATATTAACTTTGCAGTCTCTTGGGAGCACATAATCGTAGATTAACAAGAACTTCAAAACTACAGACAGTAAAGCAGCAACGACAGATGGTTTAGCAAACCTGCAATTATATTAGGCTGCTGAAGGAAATCAATAAGATTCCTCCGAATCCGGCGGAGCGTAGGAATATAAAATTGCAATAAATTACAATTTTTGTCCTTTGATATGATAGCTTTAGAATTAGCTTGAGATAAATTTAAACGAATAATAAATGGTAAAACGTAATAGAATAAACTGTTAATAAATTAAGAAAAATAAACATCAAACAATTGTAAACTTACTAGAGGTAAGAAAATAAAATAAAAATGATGCCTTGTATAAGAATATGTAAATTTGTTTGTTGTATAGTGTTCAAGAAATTAGTTTTACTTGGTTTAGTTTGGAGGCTAGCTCCTAGAAAGTAGCACTGCCTTTATTTTGATTTACCCTTTATAAAATACAACATACTAAGTACTACTGATTTACAGAATTATGACAATATCTCTAAAACCACTGTACCACGTGAATTTTCGTAGGTAGCTCTTACTTTCTCTCTGACTCTCTTACTTTGATGCTCGCAAAGAAATATGTTTACAATTAGTCATCTTGATTCAAGATGGCGGGCGCATTTATATGCGAAATTTTTGTCATGTCGATATATCTTCGGTACCCAATTGCACTAGATCTCTGAAAGTAGAAGGTTAGGTTCTTTTTATGACAAAAAGTTTTAGTGAAATTAATTTATAATAACATAATTATAACCACTTCTATAAAGCGGTTGGTATAAAATATGAAGAGTACAGGGGAACTTAATTAACTAGTCATAATGTTTCTTAACGGTTGTTTATAAACTTATTAAATTAAAAATAATACTCCCTAGTGACGCTTGGGAATCAAGCTAGCAATTAGGTTGAAGGTTATATTTAATAAATAAGAGAAGTAAAGAACAACTTGCCGAAATTAAGGAAAAAACTAATTTATTAGGATCCAATATTATCACCAAGTAATTTAGCTACAGATCCATTGATTACAAATACAAATTACTGAAAATGACATGTTTATATTCAAAGATTAGTTTATAATAATAGCTAGATCCTTAAGTTTCTGTTTCTGTTGTTTCTTGTGAGTGAAGATCTCTACTATGAAGGCTATTGAGGCTAATAACAAGCCCACTATTAGTATGAAAAGAGTTCCTTGTATGTGTTTTACTTTCAGAGATTCTACAATCTCAGAATCATGTTGCAGCGTCCTGCCTCTTTTTAATCCTGACTGAATCCTAAACAGAAATATTAAACAACATTATATGCCATATGCATTTGTAAAAAGGAAATCAATCTAGCTCTCCATATGACCATAAAGGAACCAAGAGCAGGAGATAAAAGTATTTTTATGGCCAGAGTGCACGCTGAATCCGATTCAGACTCCGAAAACATAGACGCGAGCATTGAATATTGACTGTCCTTTTGGCCGTGTTCCTGACTTTACCTGGAACAATGTCGAACTCGTACAAACACTTATCATTCGTCGTGGTTACCAGTGATCGCGAACATTATGTGCGCTTTGTATCTATTCGTTTTAAACTGGGTGCATATCTTGTGGTTTGCTGCGCGCTACGGGCTAACAATAGGTTAGTTCCAACCTCCATATTTGTTCCAAAAGCGCGTTTAGAAGGTTCAATTTAATTGTTAAATACGATTGAACACACTTTTAATATAATTGTATGCCTCTATACTGTTCAGAAACAAAATTGAATCTGTCTGTGTTAATCTTTGCAAACCCATAAAAGCTAAGTAAACACTTATGCAGCTGAAACCTTCCATTCCATCAAAGGAAAACGAGCTATATACACAGTTAAATTTTCTGTTTCAATGGGGCCTTGAGCATTACTGCATATGTCGTACAAACCTGTACTTGGGTTTGAAAGTTTGAATGAGGATCTTTTGTAGGATAAATGGTTCGTAAATGTTCCTTGCGTGAGTTGGAATAGTTTGGAGAATAGTTCGAAACACTGGCACAAATCGGTCAAAGGCTACCTATAACCATGACGATGCCGCGGACGGTTCTCTTCTTGACTGCAGCTTGCAACAAACTTAATTTATACATGGAAGCCGTAGAGGAGTCCCCACATGTTTTCCCCACTATTCCTTCCTTGTGCGCTTGCGCTGCGTTCCGTTCAGGTTATAAA
The DNA here is from genome assembly GCA_951217055.1 of Gerris lacustris. Lineage (NCBI taxonomy): Eukaryota > Metazoa > Arthropoda > Insecta > Hemiptera > Gerridae > Gerris > Gerris lacustris. The sequence continues at coordinate 38,775,024 of OX578284.1, forward strand.
CAAAGCCGAATATACTTATTAAAATCCAATACTTATTTTTTAAAAGAATGGTTTGAAAATGAAAAACAAGTATTTAATACATATATTTAATATGTAAATGGATGACTATCGATAAATGAAAAACAAGAGGGACAAGGACTGGAAGGTTTCATTCAGGTTTGAAGCGGAAAAGTTAGTAATAAACTTTTCGTATGGAGCCATAGATCAATCCTCCGCTTGCTATGAAACTACCTAGTTGTACGACTCTAAAGGATACAGCTAGAGTACACGGTGATTTCTTTTAAGAGATGCTTTTAAGTGTTGGCTTAGATTTGATTAAACAATAAGTTTTCAAAGAAGTTTATGCAGGAAACGTACAACTACATACATATTACTCTTAAAAATTAGCAGTTAGGATTAAAGTAATGTTTACAATTCGAAAACACTGATTCAGATTCTTATTATAAGATAAAGCGGGCAGATGTAATAAAAAAGGAAGATAGTCAACTTTCCTCTTGTTAGAGCGTTGCTTAGGTTAGAGTATAGTGCAGAACCTCTCTGTATAGTTTAAAATAGATAGTAGCGACCTTGAGCTAGTCAAGGAAAAGAAAGAAGAAGTTAATATTACGGCATTTTCCGCCGACTTAACTTATAATAATTTCCTCTCCTCAGGTAAGACTCGAACCTGCTCCCTCTGAATTTTCCATGAAGCACCTTACACCTTTCGGCCATAAGACTTCATATGTTAGTTTAGGTAGAATCAAATTGGTTTTGATCTAACTTACTTTGAGTTTAGGAAATGTCTAGCTATATCTCCCTCCCAGTATTCCATGATTCCAGCATCAAGAATCCTGTAGATAAGCATGTTTAACTCATTAATGTATGGGCTGCCTAAAAAAAAAAAAAAAAATAAAAATGATAATAATAAATTTACAAAATTGAATAGAGTTGATGTATTATTAATGGAAATAGTTTTTAAAAAGATGATAATTAAAATTATCATATTAATTAAGAATATCTGACGGATTGTTCTCTTTCAAAACCTAACTTTCCATACAAAGCAAAACGTTTAAGGCTGCGTATACCCTAAAGCTTGTTGCATACTTTTGCCGCTAGATGTCTCTGACAATCACATTCCACGGAAGGTTAGATTACCATGTAGGTCTGAGTATTTTTTTTTTAAATTTATGTCTGTTTTCTAAAACGTCACAATATTTACCTTTTTTAACTGACATAATTATATGGATTTTATTTGCGTTATTAATGTCGTACTTTTATTTGTTTTTTGTAAGAAAAATAATATTGATTTTTTTTTTTTTTTTTTTTTTTTTTTTTTTTTTTTTTTAAAAATTATAATATTACTATGATTATTTGAACTTTTGAAGATTGAAAATGTTAGAAATAATTTAATTTGTCTAGTCTGGAATATTATAATATCATGTCTATGTTGTTGCAAAATCATGGTCGATACTAAAATCTTTATAATAATCTTCAAATATTATGGTTCTTAGCTAGTTCTTAGTTATTTAGTTAGCCCTCGAATATGAAAAATTGGTCCGACACAACTCCTCATATACATAAATTGGTCCGACAAACTTTCTCATATACGATCCATTTATTAGTTTTCATAGCTACATTTAATTATTATTGAATATTTCATCAAAATGTATCATAAAAATAACTTCTCCTCGGCGGAATTGAACCAGGGCTCTCTCCGTCCGCGTTTTAAGCTATTTTCTCAGAAACTAGATTTTTCCCAGAAAAACTACTTATATCGTTAGATTCATATTTAAATGGACTATATACATTTTAATTTTTTTTGCCCCCAAATTTGAAGCTAAAATTCATTTTTCGATTTTGCCTCGGGGTATGATTTTTCTGAACATGTATGCCAAATTTCGTCTAAATCGGTCCTGTAGTTTAGGCGTCTGCACAGTCAGACGGACATTTTTTAAAAACCACTTTTTTGGACACAGGGGACCTCAAAACGTGTAAATCCGTTTAAATCTCAAAATTGAATTTTCGCGCCATTACAATACTTTCTCTTTATATGAGTAAGTAAAAACGGTTAAATTTGCCTCAAACGCAAACGCCTCGAAATTATGCTTTACTGTGCTATGCCAATCTTTGTATAAACAGCTTACTCGTTTTAGACCATTCTCGGTACTAGCGGTCATCACACCACAACTCCTTCAAAATAAATATATATAATTTTACTAATATATATATACATCATATATGTACTATGTACTACTATGTAATGCTACAATAGTATCGTATGCTGAGAAATATGTAATGAGTCTGAGCTTGATATACAAGGATTCGCACTTTTCTCGAGAACGGATGGAGATAAAAAGACGGGCGTAAACTGTTGGCTGAGGACTTTTAAATTTTTTAATAAAATGTTGATGAGCACTTCTAGTGAAAAGAAACTACAAATAAAAATAAAACAAATTGAAAGCCATATTTTTAAGAGTGGATATATATTCTATGGCTTGAAATATGAATTTTTAGGTTCCTGTACGAAGTACAAAAAGAAACCTTATATAACAGCTCTGTCTGTCCGTTGCTAGTTTCAATTCATAAACTACTATAGCTAGGAACATGAAATTCAGCACACAGGTGCATCTCGGCATTTATGACAACTGGACACATTTTTGATTTTTTAGACTTAATATTTTCAAGATGGCGTCAAATATGGCGGATGATTAAAAAAAATGTTTTTAGTAATCATGACATTTTATACATCAAATTAAAGTTCTTGAAATGTAGGAAAAGAATATGCAACTATTAAAATTTCACACTTAATATTTTCAAGATGGCGGCCAATATGGCGGGAGACAAAAATATGTTTTTAGTCACCAAGACATGTTATACATCAATTTAAAGGTCTTGAAGTGTAGAAAAAGAATATGCAACTATTAAAATTTCACACTTAATATTTTCAAGATGGCGGCCAATATGGCGGGAGACAAAAATATGTTTTTAGTCACCAAGACATGTTATACATCAATTTAAAGGTCTTGAAGTGTAGAAAAAGAATATGCAACTATTAAAATTTCACACTTAATATTTTCAAGATGGCGGCCAATATGGCGGGAGACAAAAATATGTTTTTAGTCACCAAGACATGTTATACATCAATTTAAAGGTCTTGAAGTGTAGAAAAAGAATATGCAACTATTAAAATTTCACACTTAATATTTTCAAGATGGCGACCAATATGGCTGGCTACTAAACCAAAGTAATTTTTTTTTTTTTAAGTACAGAAACCTGCGATTATCGCTTCACGTACTTACGTGAAGCGCGCCTTTGTTTATTCTTAGAACTTTTTATTCTAAGCATTATTTCTACCGCTAGAGACAGAAAAGTTGCTATAATGTTGCCAACGCGCTTTTGCCTCTGCCGAATAAAATGCCTAGAGCAAAAAAAATTCTTATTTTGAGCCATAGGCAGAAGTCCGACTGACACGCCATTATAGTTTCTATAACTCCACATAATAAACATTGGTAATAACAATAATGTCCGAAATTAACAACGCTGTATTGCAAATATAACAGGTATTACGACTCTAGCGTGTTACCTACTCATATTTTGACATCTTTATGAACATATATACTAGCTGGATATCCGTGCTTCGCTACTGAGTATTATTTTAATTTGACAAATTTATAAACTATCATCAAGAAACATTTAAATTATTCTACTATGTCAGAATATCTAGATTCTATCCCTCCCACTTATACCCCCTCCTCTTTGATAAAATATTTTGCAAATATCCATAATTACCCTAATTATACCCCCCCCCTCCTAAATTTAAATTTGAATAAACTGTACATAACAATAATTACTGTGCTCGTAGAGCTTTTCAACGATATGCATCATGAAGGATATTCATTACTTTGACCCCGTATTCATTACTTGTACCCCGTACCCCTTTGTACCAAAATTTAAATTTCTAAAATTCATGTAGACAGTGGCTTCCCCCTTGCTTTTAAGGAAAAGTGTGTAAATATTCATCAAATTGGGATAAAACTGTAAATTTGTATAAAGGACATACCCACATAGATACATACCCACCCACAGACTTTCTTCTTTATTTATATAGATAGATTTCTTTGTCCGTGTATATGCGTCTCTGAACTCCTCTCTTACGGCTAGACTGGTTTTTTTTGAAATTTTCTGTGTACGAAGTTTATTCAAGAATGGTTTAGATTCACAAATTGATCCGATAGAAAATGTGTATTTATTCTTTTTTATGCGATTTATTTTGATAAAAACGAGAAAAATATTCAGTCTTACAGATAAGTTATTTACGGTACTAAGATTTGATTAGGTAAATTATAATCTATAAACCATTCAGCTCGTAGAAATATAATTTTCAAGTTTACACAAACATTTGTTGAGAAAAATGGACACACGAGGATAAAAAAATGTTGACTTGTTTCTCTCCAGAAACTTCTGAATTCACCTTTTAGTTTTCATGGGCTTTTATCCCTATTCCTCGGCATTCAGTTTTTCACATGACTACGTATTACGTATTGAGATGCCAGACGTAGTTATACTAAATCTTTATTGATCGAAATATGACTTGTTGTTTCTCCCATGTACCCTTAGATGAGTAATGGATGGGAATAAAATGTATATTAATTTAATTTTTTGGTCAGTTTTAGGCGGTTTGTCCAATAGAGTTTCCGTATTGGCTCCCATATATATATATTGGCTAACACAATTTTCAGATACCTAGTAGGATTAGCTCCTATCTTTTTTTTAAACATTATTGGTTTTTCATCTTCAGCTAGATTAAAATACTATTGATATCAATATTGGTTGATAAAATTATATTGTTATAATAAATATATAATAACAATAATTATTATTATTAGAAATATTACTACTATAGAATGATTATTATATGATGTTTATTATTTGAAGACGATATGAAAGAATACAAAGAAAGGTGTTTTTCCTATACATACTAAATTTCATAGAACGATTTTTGATCGGAATTAAATAATCGGATTATTGGACTCGAGTGCCACAATCTTTTTTTTATATTTTTAAGAGTAGTGAATTGTTTTGAATTCGCTAAAATGGTAAATGTTTTAGATAAAATATATGAAAGTTAAAAAGGTAATAACTTAGCAAACCGTTTAAATTATAGGTTTCATTTTTAATTATGATGGCATTTTTACTTATTCTTGAGCTCTGAAACTGATTCCAAGTATACAACAAAATATTTAATTTTTGTTATTTGGCCATGGGACAAAGTAACTGTAAACTATTCACAACTTATAAAAACAACGCAACGCCTCAAATACTTGTAGCTTTAGTTTCTTCTGATTGTTTCACTAAAAAGATACCTAACATTTTGATATTAGGTAAATGAGGTCTTTAAAACTTTTTAGTATATTTCTAACAGATAAATCAGTCAATCAATTCAGGTCCCTGCAAAGCACAAGGGTGAGTTCCTTAATTGCAAACATTTTATCCGGTACCTTTTGACAAATTTTGTCTATAAATACAAAATATTGATTTCGGAAGGTTTGTAATTTAGATACTCACCCGATATTTAAAATTCAATTTGAAAAGACGGGGGGGGGGGGGGGGGGGCATATCAATTCATTAATCAAAAACACTACATTTTGTATGTTTATTTTGGGTCTCTTCAGGTTTTTTTTTAAATTAGGTAATAATAACACCATAATTTCTTCTTTTCACCTTGCTATATTTCAAGAGGCATATCAAGATTTGATGGTAGGAATTTTTTATTTACATTTATTTATTTTATTACTTTACTTTTTCTACCCCCAAAAAACAAAAAACTTTTCATTAAATTTTTTGCTGACTCAACAAATCAATTTAGTCCTCTTTCACACGAGGCAGCTTAGGTGATTCAACTTTTCTTGCCAATGGGAGGTCAGTACGATGTTAGAACCCGAGGAAGCAGGAGTACTTCTTGAGCTTGCTCTTCTGAAAAGCAATAAAGGAGGAAATTTATCTAGTCGAAGATTGTGTGTTCCTCCCTTGTTAGAGAATAGGGGAAATAGGCGCTTTCTTACAATTATATCTGAAACTTCTAAGCCACGAGGATAAACTCTTCAATTATTTCCGCATGTAAAGACCATCCTTCTAAGAGATTCAAGCCCTGATCCAGCACAGGATTTACTGTATTCACTGCACCTCATGTCCCATATCATGGGACGAATACGAACATATTCAATCAATAAGTCTACATTGGAATTAAAAGAGAAAATAAAATAACTTTGCCATTGCATAGTGAAAAAATGTCCCAGCTGACTGAATTAAGTTGACTGGTGTGAAGGGCCTGAATGCCTTGCAGTCTTTTTAGTTGAATTAACTAGTGGGGATAAGAACGCGAGTGCCACATGTGTCTGGCCTCCTAGTTGCTTGGGCGGACGAGTTGCCTTGTGTGAAAAAGGCCTAAAAAACTGATTTTTCTCTCAAGTTTTGACACTCTAGCTTAAAAGTAAGCTTTAGTTTTTGAGTCAGCAAAAAATGGAATCAAATGTTTTTTGCTTTTTTAGGTAGGAAAAGTAAAGAAAACCCTGGCATCCCTAGCACCAAATCTTGATATTCATCCCCTCTCTTTACAAATTAAATTTTAAATATCGGGTGAGTTCCTAAATTACAAACCTTTCAACCGAAATTAACATTTTGAAAGTATTTATAAACCAAATTTGTCAATGTGGGTTATACAATGATCGAACCTCATGGCAAAAACCTCTCAGTAAGTTTAGCTAAAACGGACAATTCAGTTGAAATCTCAAAAAACATCATTTTAAAATAGTAAAAAAAATATTTTTAAAATGTAAAAAAAAAAATCAATGTTTTTTATACTTCTTTTTTTTTAATTACGAATTTCAAATTATATAAAGTCAAAATACTGTTGTAAACAAAGAAAAATTATCAGAAAAAAAAAATAGAATGAAACTATGGAATAATAAATATTTATAATTTTGGCCGAATCTTAGTGTGTGTAAACATAGCGTGTTTATGCTTGAATGTTTCCCTTAGCGACTGACCATCTCTAACCATCTCTTAGTTACCTCCGATAGGAAGGTAATGAGGGGGTTAGTAAAGCCTAGTTCACTAAAAATCCGACTGACTGCACTAGCTCTCGATCCCACTTTTTCCCGTTTACCAAATTACTCCTCCTGGCTCCAAAAATTAATATTTTTGCACGAAATTTGGGATTTAGAGTATTTAGATAATTGCCTTTTGCAGCCGCGAGCTACTTTTTTAAAAAAATAAATAGAATCGGATTTAAGAATCACTTAAGTGGGAAAAAAGGGGAAAATCAAAAATCGGGCTCGCGGCTGCATTGAAGAATATATTGATGAACCCAGATACGAAATATTGTATTTTAATCTCTAATATTACGGACAAAAACAGAAATTTTGTAAAATCAAACACGTCCGCGCACCCTTAATCATAAAATTTTTTGAAAAATCCAATCATTGATAGAGCAATATGATACTTTTGGTTATAAAATAACTTACTAGGTCGATCTTTGTTGTGTTTAGTGTCATGGTCTTTAATTGCACTTGTTTCTCAACGGGTTGAAGGAAGCGGTCAACCGGAAAGGTTATAAACATAGACTGGTTTTGTTATTGGTGTGAGCGTGAAGCGTGTGCGAGTTCCCATAATTTCAAAATTGATTATTTTTACGCTTTCAAGTATCTAAGTCATAGCAAATATATAATTAAATTAAAAAATCACAAAAGTAGGGATCCGGGATCAGGAAGATATTAATGGTGAAAATTTAAGAAGCTCGATAAAGTAAACAATGTTTTCAATTTTTAAATTATTACAAACAGTGCCAAGAAGGTAATATTATGGTTACTAATCGAAAAAACAGTGATTTTGGATTGATCGAAGCGGTCGCAACCACCATGGAAAGAACGCTAAAACACTAATTTTTTTTTTTTTTTTTTTTTTTTTTTTACGTCCCGGTTATTTCTCGACTGACCTAGTGTTGAGGAAGCGCACTGTCCGCGCGGACTCTGTATTTTTCACAAAGCTGCTGTATTTTCCACAAATTTTGCTGACGGCAGATGAGCTGTTTTGTTTGCCTCAAAGTTCATGGCATACTGGGGGCAGAAAAATGACTGACGATACGATAAATTGTGTGAGGGAATTGCATTTTCTTTCACAGCATATACGATGTTGATGCGGTACTCATGTATTTCATGCATCCATTTTCTATTTTGTGTTGCTTGCCTTTAAAGCAAACAAGCCTTTAAGGACAATTTTGATTAAAATTAAAAAGAAGACATGAGTTTACGCTGTAAATATAGGAAAATTCACTCCACAATATTGCACTTGGTTGTGACTGTTTTCACACTGGTTCATCCTGATGACTTAATCGCAATCTATTTGACCACCGAAGTCCGGTACGCATTGCATTCGTTCCGTCTACGTGGATAGAAATGGAAGCGGACTATTCACGCTTCCTGTTTGATCGATCATTTAGAATATATTGCGTAAAATACCTTTTTGTATGACGATACCTAATGGAGCACCGTACAGATGCTGCCTCATTATGTGAGATCTGTCAACCAATTCCTCAGTAATGTATGGTTGCTCGGGAGCATAACCTGTCAACATAATAACAAATTATATTATTGAAAGAGCAGAAGCGAGTTCATTTTCAGATTCTTTGAATTGTAAAAGTTTGTTATTTGTTTGTCTAAGGATAACTGGCATACATTTACCGACTTGAACAAAATTCAGCACGCAGGTGTATCGCAGCATTTGTGACAACTGTACGGGTTTTGGAAATTTCACTCTTAATATTTTTAAGATGGTGGCCAATGTTATAACACTTGTTATACATAGTTTTAAAGGTCTTAAAGAATAGAAAAAGAACATGTAACAACTATGACAAAATTTTCATTTTTTTAGTCAGTATTTTGAAAACAAATATGGTCTAAATACGTGCATGGACAAATGTGATGCTTAACATGTTTCAAACCTCTTCTGAGATATTAAATAAGTTTTTCGCCGAAAAATGTTTCCTGTTTTTAGTTTAGCATTTTGCTGACGAAATGAAAAATTAAGCAAAATTGTTTAAAGTAAAAAACACATTTAACACTTTTGCATCTGAATGTGAGTCATAATGTTTTTATTTAACCATATTGATTTTTCGACTAAAACCGGCTTTTTTTTAGGATGGATGATAAAACCGATGTGCCACAAATGGTAGGTAAACTAAAAATGTTAAATGTTTATGCTCCCGAAACATCGTTAGTAAGTTTTCATATTCATATTCATATATCAGAATAAGGCGCCTGCTAATTAGTGTGGCACATTCCTTGCGTACTATCATTATAGTCAACACTATAACAATATAGTCACTAGTCACACAAGTATAGAATTAAGTATAAAGAGATAGATTTCAATATATGAGTCTGACTTATTACAATGTCCTTCTATATAGCTTCTTCTAGGCAATTTTATCATAATAATACGCTTGCTAATTTGTGTGGCACATTCCTTGCGTACTATATTATTAGACGAATGAGACAGCTTTCAATATATGAGTAATACTTACCACAATTAAGGTTAATCAAAGCGAATCAAGTTCTTTTCTTAAAGTTTTATTGGGTTTTTTATAATCCAGAAAATAATTAAATCTACTACATAAATCATTAAGACTTGTTCAGTTGTTAATTAAAACAACTCTACCTACATAGTAGTTATGCTGTCCTAACTCTGATTTACGTCCATCAATCATTATAATTTATTCATTCCATTCTATATCAAATTTATTTTTTTTAATTTAATTTCTTAATTTTGTATAATTTCTCATCATAGTATACGTAATATGTATAAAAAGAAATAAATATAGGTGGAATAAGTTGATTTTGAACACTTGTTAAGGTAATTTAAGTCCTGATTTTTAAACTATATACTTGTAAAACATTATATACGTCATATATTGTATTGTGTAACATTCTATATAACTTGTATAACATTCTATACGTCATACAATATTCTATACGATATACGTTAAATATATATATATATATATGTGTGTGTGTGTTATTTATGAACACAAGAACTAAAACATATTAAATCAAGTTTTCAAAAGTTTATTATTCACACCATCTTGTTTACAAAGTAATATATATATTATTTACAATATGAACAACAATCATGTGGTTGTAGCTTGTACTCGAAAATGAATAAAGAATGGGCCATCGAAACTTCTAGCAGGTTGAAAGGGTACCCAACTATCTATATTACAGACTTAGATACTACAATATATTCTATATATTTACAAAAAGTAAAAGTAAAAATAACACGTAAAGTGAAGACAGTGCTCCTATACCAAGGTACAGGCATCACAACTGAACTAACAAACCTAATTTAACTTTACCATTACAGCCAACACTTATATACATTTATACCCTCAGAGCAAGGAAGGGGTAGAGGGAGCATTGTGATTTGAAAAGTGGTTCATTATTCTACACCCCTATACTAAACCACCCAAGCGAGCTCAATCCAAACAAAAGTGATCACGTGGGCACTGGTCCTTGTCTTATTGGTCTATTCCTTGTCCTTCCGCCCCCACAGACGCTTGTCAACCAATCCTTATCAGTAGCATTTATTTGATACCCCACTCAAAGAAGATTGCTATTGGTTATCTAGGAACTGTTACAGGTTTATTAACGACGTTACTGCCTTTAGATAATTAATAAGTTTAACACCAAACATTAAAGCACATATTTATAAAGAAAACTGTATTAAAAATAAAAGCATTAAATGTCGTAAGAAAATATCACCTATTCTTATCAGCTGATAGCAGAGAAATTTCGAGTTTTTATCGAGATATCGATACTGTTTCACTAAACTGCCGCTTGAAAGTGTTAGTAAAGGGTGTAGCATAATGAACCACTTTTTGAGACCCAGATTCTATAGTATTGTTCCCTCTACCAGGGCCGATTTAACTATAGGGGCACGATGGGCACGTGCCCAGGGGCGCAAGAGGTTTGGGGCGCAACTCAAATGGTAAGAGGGGGGGGGGGGGGCATGGCTAAACTTTTGCAAGGGACAAAATATAAATGGGAATATGTTTAAAGTAAACTAAATATTCCTTATCCTAGAAAAGTCCAATGTTAATTATTATTTCTAGCTTTGTCTGAATTAATCTACACCAAAAATATAATTTTTACTAGGCTTATACTTTATAAATTGATTTATGTATTAAAAATATTACTTATTTATAATATACTTATACATATAATATAAGCTGGAAATAGCTTTAATCCACTTAGGATCCACTGACCAAACCGCTGTACTAAATGTAATATTTTTATCGCTGTACTAATTTAATATTTTTATCGCTGTACTAAATGACATTTTTCATTTGGAATAACTGAATAACAGTTTTTGTGTTCCAGGTGTATGAAACTGAGCATATCACACTTTTCAGACAAAATCGTAAAATGTGCCTATTTTCGACTGCTGATTCTGACCAAACTGCTGTACCAAATTCAATGTTTTAGGGGATCATTCAACGCAGAATTTAATGTTCTTTAATTTTTGTAAGGGGACAATTTTCTTTTCGATGCATCCTTAAGATGTTATTAGTGAAAAACTGAAAAAAGTGCCAAAAGTATGTCGTTTTTGGCTCCCAAAAGTTTAACTCACCTCAGAAACCGTCCCAAACTTATATTACTCTTATTTGGGATGCCCTAAGTGGATTAAAACTATTTACAGCTTTGTCCGAATTAATCGGAGGCACAGCTTTGTTTTGGTCTAATTTTACTGGGCTATATTTATTCAAAAATAAAATTATATTTTATATAAAATATGCCAAACATATTAGGTGTTTTCATAGAGGAAGCATGATTTTGATTTTAACATAAATGTAGCTCATAAATCGTATGTGCGGATTTTCCTTAAGACAAGGCAAGATGATCAGAGGGGGGGGGGGGGGGGGGGGGGGGGGGGGCGCATCGTGACGGGGTGCCCAGGGCGCAGTGAACGTCTAAAACGGGCCTGCCCTCTACCCCTTCCTTGGTCTGAGTTATAACATAATTCTAATCTATGTCTTTCAATAAAGGATCATAGCGAAATGTTGGCTCAAACTTTTTTTTTTTTTAATCTTTTTATTGTTTTCAAACAGCTCAATCACACGTCACGTCACACTAAATAGACAAAAAAATACAACTAAAACATACATAATTTTATAGAATATTTTCTTATCTTTCCAACGATTGGTTTCATTGTTCCAAAATTAATATTTTTTAGTTATTAAAAATGATTAAGGTAAAGGTCGATTAATTTTAAAACACCCTATTTTTTTCTTAAAGCTCCTACATCTTTGATAATTGGAATATAGCTTATATGAACTTTTTGCTCCAATTGACCTGTAGAAATACCCCTTTTAATATTGTGATCTACAATTGATGTTCGCTGCATATCATTCATTACATTATTAAGAATAAAATACTCTATATGAATCACAGTCAAAGTTTATTTGATACATGTAAACACGCCTCTATTTTATTGTTAGGTACGATATATTAACAATTTTTAATTAAGTATAAATTAAATCCCATTAAGATTATAATTGTAGGTTTAAAAATTATTATAAACTATTCATTAATCTGGGTTTTAAAAGCTTTCTTAAAAAAAGTAAAGAAAAAAATTAGTGTGGCACATAGCTTCCTAGCGTCCTAAAATTGAAAATTTTGTTTGAATCGGTTTCGATTCCCAGTGAGGTCATATTTACTTTTTATTCAATATAAATTGAGGCATACAAGCTTAATATGAAACCACCTTTGAGCTACGTTTGACAAACTGTCCAAATGTCATGTAAATCGGTCGTTTAGTTTACAGATATGATGGTTCGACCAATAGAAAAACACAAGACAAAATGGGCCCTTGATGACTAAAAAGGTATTCTATTATTTACTATTTAATTTTTAATTTTGAATTTGGAGACATAAAATTCATTCTTCAGAATGATCACAATGATACTTCCGTTATTTTTGGTTAGCTCGAAGCAATACATTATTAATAACACACTTCGTAGCGAAGCATTCCAGGTACTAAATATATTATATAGCATACCTGATGCAAGAACCTCTAGTCCAACTGCATATTTTCCTGATAAACCTAACTGAATTAGTTCTTCTGGTTGGCGCACCTGCATAAAAACAGATTGATTAATTAATAATATTTATTAATAATTACATTTAAAACGATATAGAGATTATTAGTGATAGTGATAGACTTAATTACATCGATTTTAGTAATTTTCAAATGCAATTAATTTGGTTTACAGTAGTTTTTCTTGTGACATGACTCGCTTTGGGACTTGGGAACCTCTGGTCTAAAGTTACATTTTTTTCTCGCATTTGGTCAAATAAAGTAACTTGTTCTTAATCAATAATCCATACCAGTGCTCTGGATGAAAGAGTAACAATATCTTGATCATGAACGTCTTTGAATGAATAGAGAAACGCCTCGTGTTCAACTAGCCAGTTCATACCGCTAGCCAGTAAATCCGCCAGAGAGTCTACTGGTGTTGAGTACCTGCAAAATATTATTTACATTTCTATTTATTATACATATATAATAATAATGAGTGACGCAACATTAACCTTAAGGCCCCCATACACGGTAAAAATGTTTGCGCAAACATTTTGACCGTGTATGGGGCTGTTTGATATTTGACATGTATGGCCTATAAATTTGCTAGACGTCAGGTTTGCGCAAATTGTTTGATCGTGTATGGGGGCCATTAGAGGACATTATGTTATGAAATTATACAGAATCACACCACTTCAAATTTGGAAAATTACTTCAATATATAACAGGCCTAAAGATGTCCCTTATAAGATAAAATATAGTCATTCTCATGAATTAGTCTTCTACACCCCTTATTGACTCAACCTCAATACATATCAGCATTTACACTAAAAGAGGACCACAACCTAATAAGAATTTGTTTATTACTATTTCATTTAAATTAAATATTGAAGGATTTAAATAAAATATTTCTATGTATATGAAAAAATTTATTGGAGTTCGTCGAATCGATATTCACTTTGTTTCAGTGTACTTCATCTGTGACCTCAATTGGGGAAAACTACTTTAAAACAGCAACACATGCTTGCATTGCGGTGCTAGTATTTAGCCGACTATTAGGTGGTAAAACTTATTACAGCTTTGGTATTATGTATTTAGAGCTAGATGGAAAGTTATACCCTAGTGGTGATTTTATTGAAGTAGGGTATGAAAGTAAATTTCCAGATTTTTTAATATGTCAAGTGTGATATGTTTAAGATAGATTGGGTGTTGATTGTAGTATATGAATCTAGGTAGGTAGCGTGCGTTTATTTCTTATAGTTGTATTGTAGTATGGAATTAGAGCTGTACTTAACATTTTTGGACCTGGTAGAATATTTTTTCTTTCTTTCCTGTTTAAAATATTTTATTTTAATAATATTTATCTACGATTGTTACGAAATATAAACATTGTATCTCTGTTTAGATGCGTAGAAAGTGATTCTTTACGTACTTGTATTCATCGCGCATGCGTGTCTTATAATTCTGAAGAATTCCTCTTTTTTCCGCCCTAGGGGGGTAAAAGAGAAGAATTCTTCACCTTAACGCATGATTAGCGAGTTTGTTAACATTTAACAAAACTAATTTGCTGTTTGTTTAAAAAAAGTAACTGTTAATATCGAGTTTTTTTTTGTGAAAATCAATGTGTGATTTAAGTGATTATGACGAACATGAGGAGAATAATACGCCTCCCGAAATAATTAATACGGCTCAAAATACAACTAATGAATTAATGTCATATTTTTTTATCAAAAGAGAAATACGAACTTACATACAGGAAGTTTATTTTGCTTCCGAGCTTACCGAAGGTAACGGAAGCTATGTGATCGTTTCGAAGAACGAAAATATTTTAGGTCTCCTATTTCAAAAATTCCTAGACAGAAATCCGTTTCAGACATCAGGGAACATTTTTGGTTCCGTGTCTGTCTGTCGGTCTGTCGGTCTGTCGTTCGATTTTTGCGAACCAACATATCTTAAAAACTACACGTCCAATTTTAATGAAATTTAGATGGTAGGTCATAATTTGCCCATTGTTGGTCCCATATAAGTTTCAACCTTCTGCGCTTATTTGTTTCTCTTCCACATGCGCACAAACATACATCTATATACACCAATAGCTTCAAAAGTACTTATCTGATTTGTATGAAACTTTTACAGTTTATCAAAAGTAACCCGCAGAGATCCCAAGATTAATTTTAACCGACTGCGCTCTTTAACTTTTGCTAAATAGATACTTTAATTCATGTAATAAATTAAAACAATTTTGACAGATTAAAAAACGGGGAAACAATTAAACAAATTAGACAATAATGACTTGTAAAAAAAGCATAAAACCAATACAGTACGTGGATAAGATGCGAGGAAGCTATGTGCCACACCAATTGGCAGTCTATTTTTCTGTATTTATTATCTATTAAAATCTAATCGTAGATAGTGTACGGTACGCAACTCGTGCGAAAACGGCATTTTGCATTGCTCGTGTGGTTTTACTACCCTCGCTGTCGCTCGGGTGCAAACTCCACACTCGCATGCAAAATGCTACTTTCCGCACTAGACGCGTAATGTACTATTAAAAACATATTTACATAGGTACGGTGAGATTTGAAGCTAGGCCGGCTCCATAGCATGATGTAATGAAGAGAAACAGAATTTCAAACGATGTAAACAGATATCTGTTTGGTGAGTCACCAATCATACGAATTGACGGTGCCTAAAAATTGAAAACAATGTTAATAGTTAACATAGATTGATAACGGAGGGTTACAGATAGATAACTAGGGGGTTCAAAAGTGTCGGGGCCGTAATGGCATTGGACTCTTCTGCTCGGCAATCTATGAATCAAGGTAGAGGTCATGGGTTCGATCCCGTGCAAAAGCACTTTGATTTACATGGCTTATTATTGATTACACTGGCCAAAATTAGTGCCCTAATCTCTAAGTTCGAAGAAAAGTGGTTCATCCTTCTAGTTCTACTACTAGCTAGCTATTGAAAAGTTAAATGAAGACATAAGGAGAATAGGGCATAAGAAAATAAGCATTTACTCACAGCGATATGTTAACTAATATTTATTTGGAATCATCATGCTCACGATCATTCTGATGAACGTATTTTTTCGGCCTTCAAATTCAAAATTTTGTGACACATATTTGAGAACGCACATAATTTTGAAAACTACTCGTCCAATTTTGACAATAATTTAGATCGTATGTCAAAGTTGGGCAACAGATGCTGCCTTAATATCGTACGCATGCGTAAAAACATATTTTTAGTATCTCTCAAGTTTGATACCATAGTCCACAGTACATTGTATATATTGAGAATATCGAGGATCTTCCATTTTGATTTAATTTTACATTCTATAATCTACGTCTAGTCTATTATTATACTCAATTTTATACTCATGTGATCATTCATCCAGTTATGGGACTTTGAGGAAGCTATGTGCCACACAATTAACAGACGTTTCGAAGTTTATATATTATGTACTTTAGTTTAAGTTATATTATGATTGATTTTTCAAAAGTATACATTTATTTTTGTTATATATTAGACTTACCTGAAGGACAACCAGACCTAATGCTCTTATCAGACTGTCACCAACACTAAAAAATTGATTCTTTTCTTTCAGTTGAGCTCCAAATCCTGCCAAAGTAAGTCAAGTTAGTAAATAAAATGTATTAAGAGCAAAATGTATCAGTTACTTGAAAAGAGAGCAAATGTTTTTATTACTACCGTCCACTTTATTAATTACAAGTGAGTTGATGAACAGAACATCAGATTAAGTAGTTCTTGATGTAGAAAACAGTGGTTTTCATACTAGTATGACCTTTCGCCTTTATAAAAGCCGAAAGCTGCTTTGCTTTTTGATAAATAAACAAGTATTATCTTCCGTGGAGAGACTGTTTCTTTGTATTTTTTAAGAAGACCTCCATCAACACTCTTATTTCTTAAGCATACTAGTGATACTAGTATGAGTTCATTCATACTAGTACGTATAAGGTCTTCGTTTTGCCTAGGGACCCTAAAATGCTTGAAAAGAAACAGAACAACTTTATTTTCGGACCCCAGTAGGCAGTAGGTGTCAGCAAACAAACTGACGATTCAAATCTATGATCAATTTACATACAATCTTTGTATTTCCTACTTGCAAGTGAGGCTTAATCTATATGCACCCAAGTGCTTATTGGTGATCCGAAATATTGGACATACTTACTTGTGTATTTAAAAGCAATTTGAGTTACGATTCTGAGTGATGCAGCAGCCGCTAAAAGAGAGCCGAAGACAACTGCCCACATCTTCCAGTCGAATGGTAGAAAAGGAACCATCCATCCTGATAAGAGATGAGGCTTGGGTACTAGACAGGTCATCACTGATGTGGTGTAAGCTGTGCTCCAATCAACAAACCACAGTTCTCTGGGCCAAAGATAAACTCCACAACCTCCCATATCTGCTTCTTCGGTAAACACCTGACCGATAACACCTGGTTCGAAACAATATTCATCAGCTGGTTTTAACTTTTTTTATTTATTTATTTTTATCAGTACCTGAGTCCATCATCATAGGTGCACAACAACACAGCATTACATTCTCAGTAAACACCATAAATACATATGCAAACAAATATAATATGCAACCTCTGTCCATAAATCAGATTCCAACCTCTGTACATGAATCAGTTTCCAACCTCTGTCCATGAATCAGTTTCCAACCTCTGTCCATGAGTCAGATTCCAATCTTTGACTTAACACGCACGCTAATTCTCAATCTTACGCACTTCGAATCGTTTCACCGACCCTGAAGATGACTACCAGTAGTTGAAAACCAGCTTTGTGAAGTAATGTTACTCTAAGTTTAAGAGCAGTCTTGCTTTATTCCTACAATCAACAGACTGACTAATCAATGAACTGACTCCACTGCTCATCTAGAGGAATTATGTTGTAATTGTTAATATTTATAACTAAGTATCTATCAATTATTATATATTTTTACATTTTCTCTTCAAAGCTACAACAAATAAGTTGAAATCACATTCTTACCATTTCCCGTCATGTTTTCATTGACTGTACCCCACATGTATTCATCGGTGATTCTTTTCAATGTGCAATTGTGAAGTTTACAAAAGAGTCTGGCAAATTTCCCTTCGATTCCGTCAATTATGCCGTTTGATTCTGCCACGCTAAACGGCGGATATGACCAGGATGTCCAACGAATAACTGTTAAATGACATACAAAGTTAACTAATTAGTCTCTCAACATCAGAGGAAAAATATTAAGTCCAAGTTTGTTAAAATTACTTTTTTGGTTATGTGCTGCATTACGCTGAAAAATAATTCTAGTTAAGTGTTTACCACAATTATTAACAAATTTTAGTAAATAGAATAGAATAGAATAGAATAGAAAAGATGTTTATTTTTTTTAAAAATACAATGAATTAATTACACAACAACATCTTAATCCCCATTGGCAGCAGCCGTGAGGGGGAGAGCTGATTACACACTAAATTAAATCAATAATATTTGAATAGATAACAACATAAATACATTTAGAGAAAACTTTTAAACTATCATGCTCATTATTTTAACAACAACCTTTTAAATACAAATATTAGAAAATACAGAAACAAACTACATAATAAGTTACTTTAAAAATAAATAAATAGATAATTTTACCACCTAATAGTTTTTAATTTAATTTTATTTTGTTACAAACACACACACATACATACACATATATACATACATACACACATACATACATACATACATATACATTTAATTTTTATTTTTTATTTATTTTATTTATTTTTTTTTTTTTACATAGTCCATTTACATTCGTGCAGTAAGTATAATCTTTAACATTAATATTATTAAATTATTTCCAAAATTGATTTAATGAATATAGAAAGAAGTACAAGTTAGGATAGTATATTTTAGGATTTTTATTAGATTTAATAATCTCGTTTTCATTAACTATTGAGTATTTACAACTTTTATTCTTTTATTTATTTATATATATTTAGATTATATTTTGTTTATTTTTTATCATCAGTAGTTAAACTGTTTAATAAGATAATTCCTATATCGACTTGCCTCTTTTATATAGTTATATAACTTCATATAGTGTTTCCCGTTTAATAGGGCATGCGTTTCCTGTGTTTCTAGCAGGTCATATCCAAAGAACTTAATCCTGTACGGACGTAATATCGGGCAAACAGTAGTAAATAAAGAGATAATAATCAAGGTAAAATGTTTAATTTAAAAAGGATGTTCAATTTTAGCGAGTAAAAATTAGCTCTTCTGTAAATACTAAATTTTATGATTTAATAAAATTTATTTATTGAGGAACAGCATTCAGAATACTTCTTAAAAAAAAATACAAACTAGAAATAAAATAAAATAATGAATGCTTCTATAAAGTAAAGTGACAAAAAAACAACAACAACTTAATGTTACAACACTAAAAATTTTAAATCGTTATAATATGTAGTTAATTTAACTTTTTACTGGTTTGATTTAACTTTAACTGTAATAAAATTAGTAATAGTATTTGTTGTGTAAATGTTTAGTTATCGTAATTGATTATTTTTAATTTGATATTAACTATACATACTTCAATAAAAAAATTGAAATCTCGATAATAAAATATTTCATAATAATTAAACTTAAATTTATTTGATACGTGTGAATTAATTAAATTTAAAGTTTTTGGAGGGTAAGTCTATGATATGTTTAGTATAATAGTCTTCCATAACCCATAATTATAAATGTATATTCAAACTTATTATGGACAGGAACTATTATTTTTGGTTTTAATATTTATCTATCATTGTATTTTTTTTATATAATAGATCTCCTATAATAACTGATATTATGTGAATTACAATCATTTTCCTCGTAGGTACAGATTTGTGAATGTACGCAAATATAATAGTCCGTGTACACATGTATTTGTGTACGCAAGTACACCAGTGTATTTTTGGAAATGAATATGTTATTACTTTTTAATATGATAAAGATTTTATACCTATTATTAATTAATAAAAACCTCTATCTACCTGGTCTGTTTTTTTTTTTTTTTTTTTTTTTTTTTTTTTTTTTTTTTTTTTTTTTTTTTTTTTTTTTGCAGACCATTTTCAAATTAACATTTGTAAAATTAATGAATTTAATGAGTTTTTGTGGGGTGGTGAAATGATGGATATCTTAATTAACGTATCCTAAACTCACCTTTTCCTTGAAGATCACTTAATTTTTTATAAAATAAATTAGTTCCAATATAAAATCCTCTTTCGTTATCCCATTCGTCTAACAGTATAGAGGGTTCACGACTATCAGAATCTTTCGTATGAACGTAAAAATTATTCGTGTAAATCGACAATTTCATCTTAAATTCACCATCTGAAAGAAATACAAAAATAGGTATGCAGTTTTTTCCTGGTGGTGCATCGTCTATCTTCGATGTTGCGTCCTGGTGGTTTATACCGTGCATCGTCTATCTTCGATGTTGCGTCCTGGTGGTTTATACCGTGCATCGTCTATCTTCGATGTTGCGTCCTGGTGGTTTATACCGTGCATCGTCTATCTTTATTTTGCGTCCTGGTAGCGTAACACTCTGCATCTCGTCTATCTCCGATTTTAAATCCGCCGAACAGCGAACACAATTTGTGAAAATGTTACTATCAAAACCAATTATCAACAATTTTAACTCATCGATTTTATCGTATTTTTGTTTTGAAACCCAATTTTTTTGTTGCCTCCGATTTTAAATATTCCTAGACAGCAATCCGTTTCAGACATCAGGCAAAATTTTTGGTTTTGTTTCCATCTGTCGTTTAACATTTTTCTCATTACAGAACGTGGCAGGCAGCAAGGACATGGCAGGCGACAAGGAAGCTATGCATCTATGAGTCTATTTTTAAAGCGATAAATGTTTGCAACCCTTCATGTTATTTGGTCCATTTATTATTTGTTACTGTACTATTTGCAGTGTTACATACTATTAGGACCTTATTACATAAATGTATGTAAAAACCAAGGGAAATTTTCATACTTAGATGCTGTGCAACATTTAAAATTTCCAAGACCTGCAGAATATCTAAAATTGCAATTAAGTTAATAATAATTTTAATTAATAAGTATCATTACCCTGGTAAGTAGTGTTATCAATATATACAGCGACAATATCAGGTGATATCTCCGTCTGATTTATTTTAAAAAGATCATCATAACCTGGTGATATATCATTATCTATTGATAATGTCCTTATCATATCAGCTGATGATATATCATGTGGTAATGACAATTCTCGGCTGTTATTAGAAGATATGTCTAAGGGTGGTAGAAAGAGGAATCTAGGATATTGTCTGACCAAAGAGTTATTCCTAGCCCAGAAATATCCTTTCCAGAAGCATAATGGCGCGGATGTCATCACCACATAACTATAAACAAACATTATAAAGATTTTACACCTATTATTAATTAATAAAACCCTCTTTTGTATCCTATATCTTTATCCAGGTTTCTGAATTGTTAATTTTTTTTGTTAATCCAATATATACCTACAGGAGTATCAATTTCATACCATAATATTGAATGGCTTATGTTTGTACAAGCCATTTGGAGCAAAAAAAGTATATATATATATATATATATATATATATATATATATATATATATATATATATATATATATATATATATATATAAGCTATAGTCCATTTCCCAACGGTGTAGGACCTATTGTAGTCCAGGAGATAGCGTGCAAAAAAGTGTTTAACATCAAGCTAGAATTTTGTGTATAAGTAAATGTTTTGTTGCCTTTTAAGAATATGTGGTCTGCTAAGTTCGTCTGCGGGATATAGCTTGGCAGTAGGCATTTAAAATAAACAAACCGGTGGAGAGAGGCCATGTCCCGCCCTTTTGGTATAGACAATGTGATTTTCATGATTCTGACTACGAACTTAGTTAGAAGACCAATCATCTAGTTGATAATAGTTTGTCACTTAATGGGTTAGTTGTTAGTTAGTCAAATTTTACTCCAAATCAAAGAGGTTACCTATAAAATATTCCATATATATGCATGAATATGGCAGTAGAGACTGTACAGTTAAGTGTGGGGAGGCTAAAGCATGTTATTTAACCGGTGTTAAACAGCAGCTGATGGCCAAACGGCCGCGCGGTCGAAAAACCGCAGAAAAAATTAAGTTTATGTATTTCCGATGGCAATACAAGTTATTCAAAATTATTTCGATAAACATAGTAAACATAAACATAGATTAATTATCACCTTGAACAATTATTTTTGAAACCTGGAAGTAATAACGATCCAATATTTTGCCAACATTCTTCCAAACTTAAATCATCATGAATTTCAAAGAACTCAACACTTGTATCGATCTTTATCGATAAAGGTAGGTTTGACACAATGACGATACATTGATCTGTATAAAAATATTGATCTAATATTGTTTTTGTGAAATTCATTAAATTATCTGATAGTTTTGAATTAAATCCATACTCAAATTTGATTATTTGTTGATAAGAAATTGAACATAGTAAACAGAAAGTAATAAATTGAACCAGAAGCATTACCGTTATCTGGAAAGAAAAAAATATAAATTTATTAATAATTCTTAACTAATACTTAAAATATTAATTAAATTTGCAATTATTTTGAAATTAGAAAATGATAAAAATATGAAATTACGTTTTATATTTTGTTAATGATCAAATACTAAATGAATGCTTTTAGAAAACAACAATTAGCAATATTTATTTTTTTAAACCAAAAATTTAAAATAAGTTAGCAACCAGAGTCAGAAGAAAAATGAACTGTAAAAATAATTTTATCTATCGAATAATTCATAATTCAATAATGTTACAAAATTAGCAACTGTTGACATTATTCTATTAATTTTCAAAGGGTTTCTTTTATCAGGTTATTTTTCCGTATTTAAAGACTCCAGTAGGAATAGAAAACACTAACAACTAATAAATAATGTACTTGAATAAACAAAAAACAAGTTATAAAACAGTGTTTTGACAAAAATGTTAACAAGAAGTCTGTTTACTTAGGTATTACAATCATTGATTCCGCTATTTATTCTGTTTTATTATAAGTTATTTTCTATAGAATGTTCTACTTAAAATTGAGAATAAAATGTTTGATTTAATATATATATATCATAAAATCAAATACTTAACAAATCTTATTACAATTGGTGAACAAATAAACAAACGATCCATTATATGAATAAATAATTTTTTGTTGACTTAAAAAATCAACACTGAATAAAAATAAAAAACTTCTAAACGTAGCTCTAAAAATCATCAAAAGACAAATTCTCCTTCTCTAGCATTCTTTTTATTTAATAATTTGAATATTATTATACATTTTGTAGAGGAAATATTGATTAATTCACTTAGTCCCATAATTGAAACAAAACGCCAAAAGGTCAAGAAATAGACAAACAAACAGTTCAACGAAACAATAAAATAATATGTTGATATAAAACATCAACCCTGAATAAAAAATAAACAAACTAAATATAGCTCTAAAAATCATCAATAGACGAATTACACTTTATTTATTTGAATATTAATATAGATTTTGGAAACAAATAATTGAGATCAAAGTTAAAATTAATTTCAAAGTAGAATTATAATTATCTACAAAGAAAAGTACTTAAATTGTTGTCTACATTATGGAAACAAAATTGTATATTGTATTTTATTGTTTTGCGCTTTGATATTCACTTTGTCCAACATTTGTTTAGTTTCTTCGTGAATCATGATATTGATAACATAAATTACTTCGATGAAAACAATATAATAATAGGTATATATATATATATATATATATATATATATATATATATATATATATATATATATATATATATATATATATATATATTTAAATACATTGTGTTGCTCTAATGTACGGTTAAGTAAAGAATTGTGTAGGTTTGTTTGATTCTAACTGACTTAGGAAATGAAGTAGGATTGTTACTTTGACGAAGTATTGTCTGAATACAAAGTAGAAAGTTGTTTTGTTTAGTTGTGTCAACAGAACCTATTGCTTTCTGTTGGAACAATTAGATTAATATATTTTATAGATTTTTCTTTACCTATTGTTTAAAAATATGTTTTTACCTGACTTTGATGTTTTTATTTAAGATTATAATTGACTTTTTTACTTTCTTAGATGTATATACACTTTCTAATATAACTAAGGTACTAGATTCACCCCACGCTCCGTGTGGGGCCCATGCTGATTTAGTGGCTTGTTTCCTGAGTATAAAATAAACTATAATGAGATAAATTACAAAAGAAAATACACTGCCAATTAGAGTGGCACATAGCTTCCTCGCGTATACTTTTTATGATTTTAGGCTTTTAAAATCCATTATTGTCTAATTTATATAATTTCCCCTCAAATATAGCCTGGTCGCCTGGTCTTGAGGTCCATAGGCTCGCTGTCCTATTGAAGAGGTAGGTCAAACAGAGAGGTGGGTGAACCAAGCTACCTCCTATTCCCCTCGTCTATCTCCCTCCCAGCTTTCTCTCCATATTTAAAACTATTAATAGTTTTAGCGATCTTTAACTCTTCATAGCGGTGCCGCTGTTGGTTTTATTAAAAAAATTGTATTTGGAAAAAAAGTTTATTTGAAACTATATGTTGAAGTTAGATGTATATGTTGAAGTTAGATTTTTTTCCCGATCTAAAATTTCAATTTTAAATTTGAAGTTTACCTTTACGCGTGCATTGCGCGCGAACGCTTTGGTGGATAAAGTTGTCCAATGAACTCGTCCTGAGCATTGGTAAAATTAACATGTCTACCAAATTTCATCAAAATTGGTCTACTTTTACTCATGTTATCGTCACACGTTTCAGGGGACGCGGACACACACACAGACAGACAGACACGAGACCAAAAATGTTCCCTGATGTCTGAAACGGATTTCAGTCTTGGAATTTTTAAAATCGGAGATATCAAATTTTTTCGTATTAAAAAAAAATTGAAAATTTGATTGAAAAATTTGAATGCTTCCGTTACCTTCGGCAAACTTGGAAGCAAAAATTTTTACTAAAAACTTGGAGGACAAATTTTAAAAATAATTATTTGACGCCACTGGGAATTGAAAGATGTTTGTATAATTGTCTAAGAGATAGCGTGCAAAAAAGCTAGAAGAATTTTGTGTATAACTAAATCTTTTGGTGCCTTTTAAGAATATGTGGTCAGTTAAGTTCGTCAGCGGGACACAGCCTGGCAATAGGCATTTGAAGAAAACATAGTGACGGAGAGCGACCATGTCCCTTTTTGGTAGACAATGTCATCAAATGCCTATGCCAAGCTATGTCCCGCAGGCGAACTTTGCCAACCACAAGAAGGCACCAAAAGATTTACTTGTACACAAAATTCTAGCTTGATGTTAGTCAGCCCCTTTTTTAGCAAAGAAAAAAGCAATCTCCTGGACTAAAACTGTTTTAATTTTAAGCGGGGCCACATTTATTATTTTCTTGTAAATGTACGCAGAAGGTCGAAAATAATATGGGATTTAATGTTGGCTACTTTTAACAATCTTCAAAATTTGTTGAGTACTATTAAAGATACAGGTGTTAATGTAAAAAAAAAAAAAACAAGAGAGTAATTTTGTAAATTACTTCTTGTAAATCCAGATCTTCTCTGGAAACCTCCTACTTCTTGTTAATCTAGATCTTCTCTGGAAACCTTCCACTTCTTGTAAATCCAGATCTTCTCTGGAAACCTACTTCTTGTTAATCTAGATCTTCTCTGGAAACCTTCCACTTCTTGTTAATCTAGATCTTCTCTGGAAACCTCCTACTTCTTGTTAATCTAGATCTTCTCTGGAAACCTTCCACTTCTTGTAAATCCAGATCTTCTCTGGAAACCTCCCACTTCTTGTAAATCCAGATCTTCTCTGGAAACCTCCCACTTCTTGTAAATCCAGATCTTCTCTGGAAACCTCCCACTTCTTGTAAATAAAGATCTTCTCTGGATACCTCCCACTTTTTATAAATATAGATCTCCTTTGGAAGATCTATAGATTTAGCAGACTCTGGCCAAAACCTACCGTATACAGAACTACAACCTCTTATATTATCTACATTTTAGTTGCTACCTGTTGTCAATTCATATGCGTGAGAACGTTTGAGATGAACTGTTACTAGTTCTAGAAGAACGTTCCGACCTAGCTCTCATAGTTCTGGGTTGTTCTTATTTCCAGGTCAATTATTATATTACGAGTTATTTCTATTTTTCCAGGTCGCCGATTTTTGAACCTGACCGAAATGACTAAGACCTCCAGTTCTCGCCCCTCCCATCTTCAGTTCGTAAACAGTAATAAAACTAAGAATGACAATCGTGGGCGCCTTTATAAACTGGAAGAAGACGATCCCTATTATAGTTCTTGTGCGGTTGGAAGGTGGAGGTACGATCCGTTACAAGTTTATACCACCACCAGGTGTGCACTCCCCGCTCCGTCACTAATGTCATTTTCACTTGAAGACTCCGTCGTGACAGGTTGGTGTAGAATCCAACGGAAGACAATCCCTGTTGACACCTGACGGAAGACGCTCCTTATGAGGCCATTGTCTTGTCCAGACTCGAACACGTCCTTCACATTGATACCCAGAGCCTAGGTCACTGTCACAGCTAGTGGAACCAAGTTTCTTTTCTTTTTGGCGGTCACCAGGTCATTTGACATAAAGAACTACAATTCTTTACACCAAGCATCGGAATACAACTAACCAAGTAACAATTATATTTTATTAATTAACATTATAATTAGTCGTGTTGGAGGAAAAAATTCACTTTTAATGAAATGTCACTTAATTAGTTAGTTATCGTTTCCTTATTTAACAATTTTGAGCTCTATTAAAAAAAAAAAAAAAAAAAAAAAAATCAATTAAAATAAATATGAAGGTAGAGATATATGAAATGCCATTATCTGCTTACAATAAATGAATTAAAAAAAATGATTTCTCAACTCAAGTTGACAAACGTGCATAAAATTAATTTTCCTCCAACAGGCAATAACTTTACTAAATGGTTATTTCTTTCTATAATTTAATTTGAATCTTTCATAAATTGGTTTATTTCACCGTTTTAAATGATCATATTAATAATATCCCATCTCTTTATTGCTTAGTGCGAATGGCATTACATCTATAATTATTATGAGCTAATTATTACAAGCTAAGAAAGCTAAATATCGTAAGGTAAGAAGCTAAACATTATAAGTTAAGAAGCTAAATATTATAAGTTAATAAGCTATTTATTATAAATTAAGAAGCTAAGCGTAATATGCTAAGAAGCTAAGTACTATAAGCTAAGATACCTCAGCTAAAATAGCTGATTTGAAACAGATATATTTATATTTTTATAATGTATTTAAATTTCAGTATTTTTTCTGGGACCCATCTAGTATCCAAGACACTCATACAAATAATGTTCCCACACCGAAATCTAAACCGAAATGTAATCAATCACATGTTAAACACATTATAAATATGATTAAATAGTAAATGAGTGAAATTAGGTATTCAATAATTTAAATTCTGTAAGAACTTTCGTTCAAGTTTAATTGATTTTTCAATGAAGTAAATGATAACAGTAAGGTAAGTAGTATAAGAGTAACTAACATTATAAATATCATACAGTTGTCATCTCTTATATTTTTTTTTTAGTTTACAGGGTTATTGCAGGTTTGTTTTTTTGTTTATTAAGGGGTTAGCTTCTAAGTTTATTTATTTAGTTTATTAAGGGGTTAGCTTCTAAGTTTATTTATTTAGTTTATTAAGGGGTTAGCTTCTAAGTTTATTTATTTAGTTTATTAAGGGGTTAGCTTCTAAGTTTATTTATTTAGTTTATTAAGGGGTTAGCTTCTAAGTTTATTTATTTAGTTTATTAAGGGGTTAGCTTCTAAGTTTATTTATTTAGTTTATTAAGGGGTTAGCTTCTAAGTTTATTTATTTAGTTTATTAAGGGGATAACTTCTAAGTTTATTTATTTAGTTTATTAAGGGGTTAGCTTCTAAGTTTATTTATTTAGTTTATTAAGGGGTTAGCTTCTAAGTTTATTTATTTAGTTTATTAAGGGGTTAGCTTCTAAGTTTATTTATTTAGTTTATTAAGGGGATGGCTTCTAAGTTTATTTATTTAGTTTATTAAGGGGTTAGCTTCTAAGTTTATTTATTTAGTTTATTAAGGGGTTAGCTTCTAAGTTTATTTATTTAGTTTATTAAGGGGTTAGCTTCTAAGTTTATTTATTTAGTTTATTAAGGGGTTAGCTTCTAAGTTTATTTATTTAGTTTATGAAGAGTTTTCGTGTTAAATTAAATTATAATTGAACATTTTACAGTAAAATATAATACCATTCAGTGTCGAACCCCGATCTTCAGCTTTTAATGATTTTTTTCTCGAAAATCATTCCCAATAATACTAATTATGTGCGGTTATATAGGTGTATAAATACAATTGTTCAATTTTTTAAATTAAACACAATGTAGCACATAGCATCCTCGCATCCTATCACAAAATTAATGTGTATAGTTAAAATTAGAGAGATTGATTTTTTTAAATATATATAATACTCTCTGTTTTTCTCTCTTTTAGACTCAAGTAAAATGAATTGTCACATTTACTAAATAGTCTCATTGTCTAAATCGTCACATTCTATAAATTGTCACAATTATCTCAAAATGACACGAATAGGTTATACATTTTAACAGTTACCTTTTTAACTATAGTTTTTGTATGAATACATGCGGAAAAATCACTGAAATAGTCATAAAATTAGCTACATTACTCATTGTTATATTTATTAAAGAATAGACTGTAATAATTCCATTGCTAATTGATTTTATTTTTATGACTGTTTTAAAAATACCACAGGACTTAAATCACTTTGTCGTGGGTTTTTTTTTCTTTTTTGTTGCTATGTGTCACACGTTCAAGTTTTAATTGTTATTATTCATTTGCATTATTTACTTTATAATTACGTTAAGGTCAACTATTTATAAATAAACTTATTTTGTAAAAAGAAATTAACGTTGCATACATACTGCTGAAGAAATATGCGTCATTTTTACATTTCATGTAAATCAAGGCAAAGGATATCGTTAGTACAAATAAATTTTCCCCCAATTTTGTAAAAAATATTCCAATTCTGCTTAAAAGTGCTTCTAAAATTCCTTCTTTAAATGGACACTAGGGTGGGCCTTAATAATAAACATTTTTTAATTTTAGCAATGCAAAATGCCCTTTTCGCACGAGTTGCGTACCGTACTTTATCTACGATTGTTAGATTTAAATAATAAATACAGAAAAAAATAAACTTGCTATATGTAAGTTCGTATCTCTCTCTTGATAAAGATGGCATTAATTCTTTAGTTGTATTTTTTGCCGAATTAATTATTTCTGGAGGAGTATTATTCTCCACATTTTCGTCAGTCACTTGATTCACTCATTGTTTTTCACTAAAAACTCTATATCAACAGTTAGGTACTTTAATAAAGTAACAGCAAATTAGTTTTGTTAAATGTAAACAAACTCGCTAATCGTGCGTAAAGCTGAAGAATTCCTCTTCTTTACCGCGCTATCGTGGTAAAAAAGAGGAATTATTTAGAAATATGAGACGCGCATGCGCAATGAATACAAGTACGTAAATAATCACTTTCTACGCATCTAAACAAAGATATAATGTTTATATTTCGTATCAATCGTAGATAAAATAATTATTTTTCCCAATTTTCACTATTTTGCTATGTATGTATATCTCTAAATATTTTATCGCTTTACTTATTGACTTACTTTTGAGTTATATTAGTTAGCAAAAGTATATCATTTATGTAAATCATAAAAAACACGGATAATATTGCATTATAAACGTGATATTTTGAAATTTTCTAGAAAAAATCGTTATTTTATTTAATTTTTTATATACCAATTTTCAAATAAAAAGCGGTACCATTTAAAATTTTCCGATTGACCTCAAACTTTTCAAAAATCATTTTTTTATGTATTCGCACAAAGTTAGGGGTTGGGAGCACAAAATTTCAATTCTTTTTTTCACCCCTATGATGAAGGCCCACCCTAATGGACACAGTTACCCTTAGTAGATTAAGATTCTAGTTTTAATCAGACATCATTCTTATTTTAATTTTTATCAAATCGAAAATAATTTGATTAAAAATTTACCATAAAAATTATTCGAAGTTCGAACCTTCGATATACTAATTAATTTCCTCTACAGTCTATGATACTGACTTTACTGTGCAAAGCAAGCCAGAGATTTAAATCTGACTTAATTTCATGTTCTTTGGGCAATAATGTTATTTTCAAAAGATAATAATGTCAAGGTTCGATTCCTCGCCGAGTAAGATTATTTTTATGCTTCTCTCTATATTTTTATGACTCCTTCATTCTTTCATATTTCTTTTATTCTTATACCGGCACTGAAGATGACCACAAGTGGCTGAACACCGTGTCTGTTTAAAAAAATTGCTATTCGTAGAGAAACGTTATTCTTTATTCCTCATATTCATAGGAAAAAAATTTTTACCTTTGTACTTATCTATTTTAAAAAAAAAAAAAAAAAAAAAAATACATAAAATTACTTCCGAACTTACTAAAGGTAACAGAAGCTATGTGATATGTCTCCGATTTCAAAATTTCCGATTATTTTTGGCCCCGTGTCTGTCGGTCTGTCTATACGTCCGACTACTAATGAAATTTGAACTAACTACTCGTCCGATTTTAATGAAATTTGGATAGTATGTCATAATTAACTCACTGCTTCCAAAAGTACCACATAAGTTTCAACCATCTACGCCCATTTGTTTCTCTTCCACATGCGCATTAATTGGTTAAAAACCTATCAATTTTGATAGATTTAAAGAAAAAGGGGAAATCAATTCAATAAATTAGACAATAATGATTTGTAAATGCATAATAACAATAAAGTACGAGATAAGATGCGAGGAAGACATGTGTCACACTAATTGACACTATTATTTTTACTATTTATATATTTACTAATTGTATACATTTATACAATATATATATATATATATATATATATATATATATATATATATATATATATATATATATATATATATATATATATATATTTATATATATATATATATATTTATATATATATATATATATATATATATATATATATATATATATATATATATATATTTATATATATATATATATATATATATATATATATATATATATATATATATATATATATATATATATATATATATATTGTATAAATGGTGTATCAATTTCAGAAGACCATATTGAATGGAGTGTTTCTACAGGTCATTTGAAGTAAAAATGTTTTTAAGCTATACATAGTTCAATTCTCAACGGTGTAGAAGCAATAAGCTAAAAGCTACCTCGAAGTGAGACCGAGGAATTAATTTCACACTAACAGAAACTCACTATTTTGTTCAAAATTATTTTTCAAAACGGTTCCGATGATTTTAAGAAAACATTTTATTTTGCAGTCTTGTGGTGGTCAGAGATATCATACAACAAAATAATAAGGAAAAGGTCAAATAAGATTAATAAGGAATTTGCAATAATTGTAAATGGTCAGAGGTTGGGTTCGATTCCTCGCTGGGTAGGAATTTTTATTGTAAAACTTGATATAATGTTCAATAATAATTAAATGTAACTAAGAAAACCCAAAACAATTTACAAGTAGAAAACTAATTATATGTACTAGCGTATGAAAACGTTTAGAACAAGTTGTACCAGACAGAATGTTTTTTACTGACAGAAAAATATTGAAAACTACTGACCTAGGACATTACTAAAGGATTGATGTTTGAACAACTGGTATCCACTTCTCACTTAACCGTTGCAAGTCGTGAAATGAACAGTGAATCGAAGTGTAATTTTCAAGGGTCAAACACATTAGGTACGTCGGTCAATAGAGCCAGTGCGCTTTTAAAAGCAATAAGAGCTCTAGAAGAACGACATCACGAACTTTGTAATAGATCATAACGGAACTCTGCTTCAAGATGAGCACGAAACCACCGTTAAACTTGAGAAATGAGTCTGCCATTGACAATAATCAAGAAAAGAAAAATATAACTATACTCTTTTTTTTTATTCTGGGTGGGGCGACAACCTCAAACCTATTCAGTGCCAGATAATGATAGAATATGGGACCTAGATAGCGATATATCGTTCACATGACTTCGATTCGAATAAGAAGACACAAACAATGATGAAAGATGAAATTATATAGCCTTTAGACAAGAATACACGTGTATATTATCTACATCAGCGGTCACACACCGTTACTCTTAAGGAAAATTATAGTTTGCCAAGATAAAAAAATAAATATAATTTTTTAATAAAAGTATAAAGTTGTTTACATTTACATTTTGTATATTTGTCTAATTTATAATAACTATCATTTATAATCTAAAAGACATATCTGTCTTAAATATTATTATGTTTACACCATTTTTAGTTTCAGAGAAAATATCGAAAGTAGGTTGTTAAGACGAAAGGTTCGAGGTTTGAATCTCCAGCAGGTAGGATTAATTTTGATAAAAATATTTATTTATAATCAAGCGAGCCCTTAAGCTCGTGGCAACGGGCTTAATTTTATATTTAAAAAAAAGTAAAACTAAATTAATTTCAATTATCTATATAAAGACCAACAGATCAAAACAAATATTTATTTTTATTGGAATAAATGTGGTTTTCTTTGCTTGGCAATAACAAATCATTTCAGGGTGAGTCGTCGGGACACTACTCGATTATATAAAGGATTAAATCATGACACGATGCAACATTTTATTTAAAACTAGGAAACATCATTCCTGTACAGAAAATTGTTAAATATCTGTTAAATTGTTAAGAACTTGGTTCGCTTTACAATCGGGTAAGATTATTTTTACGGTAATTTTTGATTAATTGTTTAGTAATTAAATATCACTTTATTAACGGAGAGTTCGAAGAGCAAATTAGTTTTGACTCTCTCGAAAACAAGAAAATGCGAAAAATTACTAAAGCGATTTTACATTCATCTGTTCCTACATAACTAAAATATCGCGTATATATTTTAATGATGTTTTGCTTTCACAACCCATATTATTGTCTAATTTAAAAAATCAAAATTGTTTTAACTTTTTACATGGATAAAAGTATCAGTTTAGCAAAACTTAATAAGCGGAGACACTCGAAATTAATATGGTACAATTTTTTTTTTTTTTTTTTTTTTAATTTCTTTTTTTATTTGCAACTACAAGTATAATATATTACACATTAATATATATATACAATAACAAGCAAATGGTTTAAAAGTATTTAAAACAGGAAAACAATGAGGGGAGATATTACCCAATGGTAAATCCTGCAAAATGGAATACAGAATGTAAATTAAATTAAATTGATTACATCATTAAATTAACATCCTTATTATTTATTTCAATATTATTATATACAAATATGCTCAAGCACGCACATATACACACGAAAAAATATATATACATTCTTAGATATGGTACAATCTGTGAGCAATATTAGACAAACTATCCGAATTTCTTAAACAAGAGATGAGTACTTTTAAAAATACAGGTGTTTTTTAAAAAGAACTTTGTATATGCGTATGTGGAAGAAAAACCAATTGCCGGAGATGGTTGAAACTTATATGGGACCAACAATGGGCGAATTATGACCTATCATCCAAATTTAATTAAATCGGACGAGTAGTTTTTAAGATAATTTGGTTCGCAAAAATGTTTGACTAACCAACAGACCGATAGACAGTCATGGAACTAAATATGTTCCTTGATGTCTGAAAAGGATTTCTATCTTAGAATTTTTAAATTCGGAAAACTCACAAAGTTTGTTCTTCAAAACAATCACAATGCTTTTTGTACTTTCGGTAAGCTCGGAAGGAATAATAAAAGCATTGTGTGCCCATGTGGAAGAGAAACCATGGGATCAGATAAGAGACAAGTTTACAACTTATATGGGACGGACCAAATATGGACTATATACTACCTACCAACAAAATTTCATTAAAATCGGACGAATACTATTTGAGATATATTGGATCGCAAAAATTGTGGATATAGACAGCTTCCCTTACCTTCCGTTACCTCGGGCTAACGATAAATGTTATTGATCCCGATGCCTGACTCATTGCTTAATATTCCTAACGACAAGTAAACTGAAGAAAACGACCGCTAAATACCTTCTGTAACAGAGCCAACTGTAAAATAAATTCATCTACTCACTAGGCATAGACAAACAGTCCAACGTGCACCCAGAATATCTAAAGCAAACATAACTCGTATAACGGTGTAAACTGCTCACTTATTCTTATTTGAAACATCAAATAAATGTTAAACAAACTCTTAAAATGTAATTTACATTAAACAAACATATACAGTGGAAATAACAGAATTTTTAGTACATATCCATTAGATATTTGTTTAATCTCTAACATCTATCTTTGGCTAATTTAAAAGAAGTTCTGTCTTGAATATTATTGTTGGTTTTTAGTTTTTATGGAAGTGTAAATAATAAATACATTTTTATAATTGGAACTATTAGAAATAATGGCTAACTCATACATCTATATATGTATAAAATTAAAGTTTTGTCTGTACATTGGTCGGAATTTAAATTTTTTTTGGATACTTTTTCATTTCATACATTTCGAAAACCGAATCCGGCCTTAACTTTTTTCGTTTATGTGTGTCTCGCCACTAGTCAGACTTTATAGGCGTAAAACTGGATAAACTAAATCGATTAATTATTTTCAGAGGTAACATGTTGCTCAATTTGTAGGCTTGGTTTCATCTAAAAATATTGAGAAGAACCAAAGTTATTAATAATTTTATTTTAAAAAATGTATAAAATACAACCTGAAAAAATTAGATTGACCATTCCAAACCCCACAGACTCGCTAATCAAAATGTTTAGGTACTACTACACCACCTAGTGACTCGCGGTGTTTTGAGTTTGGACGGAAATTGACACAAACCGACTGGAAAAATCCGAAAAGTTAAAAAAACAATGTTAACCCCCTCTTAAAAATTTAAAGATGGTGGACCCACTTTAAAGTTTTTTTGGAGGCTTATTGTAGCCAAACGGTAAGTCGTATTGACAAGCTGATTGCGCTGGCGGTAACTAATTTTAAAAGATCTACAACTGTCCTATGACTTTTTTTTGTCGTACCTTCATCGGTTCTACCTTAAATAGAGCTACATTTATTTTATTTTTTTTAAATTTTACTTTGAGCTCTCTAGCGTCCGCAATTGTTGACCGATTTAATTCTCATTGGGGTGCTTAAACCTCACACTAATACTATTTAAATGTAGTTTATTATTTTATCAGTTTGACCTAGAACTAGATTGATTAAATATTTACTGGTGCAACTGCCGTATTGAGAGAAGAGACTGGGAGTTAAATTAATTCACCAATGGTTGATGATTGTTAGATGACTTACCCAGTCTTATTGATTTTGACTACGTTTATTTTCTCATTTTTAGCATTTACTATACTTCTTAGTTTCGATTGGCTATTTTTTATATACATATAATATAAATAGACTTCAAACTACGATTTGGAGAGTATTATATTCTTAGTAATGGAATGAATGATGTATAATATAGTCTTTATTCTATTCCTAGAAGGCTTTGGAGACAAAACTCTTTAGGCGTTTCATTTAATTGCTAGGCCTACATGATAATAGGAAACATAGCCACTGATACCTAGCATGAGCCCCGCGCGGAGCGAGGGGTGAAAGCTAGTTATTAATAAATAAAAAGGTATAGAGAAAGGCTGTATAAGGAGGAATCACCAGTGTTGCCATCAGCCACATTATTTTTAAATTTTTTAGTTTCAGAGAAAATATCTCCACATCGCTTCCTAGCTGGTCTGGATAGTCAGATATACGCATAATTGTAGATTTATGTATTCTATATATACCATATATATGTGTAACCGTATAAGTTAAATACCCTAACATTCATTTGTTTAACAACGGTTACGAATGTTGATCAATAAATAAGTCATTTATTTTAAACTAGCTGGAGTACCTGGAGTGCGCGGTGGATGGGGGTGATGAGCTCGAATTAAAGCTGTAGATTTGTACAAAAGACAAATCCACATTCTTCTTCATATAACAGGCTTGTCGAAGTTGAAAAGATCTACAGTTTAATTTCTATGACTTTCAGCCATATCTTAATAGGTTTTACATTAAATAGAGCTCTAAACTTATATTTAGTGTAATTTTTTTAAATCTATTGTGTAGAGTTTTCCTTTTGCTTTGAAGATCAAGTCGTCCCCCTTATGCCAGAACCATGAATGTTCAAATTTTCATATTCTGGGTTTATTAGCTATTTGGACTTGTTGTTTTATAACCTATGTTGTGCCAGAACCCCAAATTCGTGCCTGGCACGATATGTTATTGGTTCAGCTGTTATTGGCTATGGCAGTTTGATGAATGTGAAATACTGAAACAATAAATGTGCATTTTCAGGAAGAGGGGGAGGGGGGGGGGGGATGCTAGGGCCAAAAAAATTGTCTGACTAATAAGTCCAATACCATGTTGCTGTACATAAAAAAAAAAAAATTATGAAATAAAATGCTGAATATGGATCATAAACTTTAAAACGCCATTTCCCAACAATGTGGAATCTGCACATTCATGATTCTGGCATAAAGGGGACGAAGTATTATGGGCAAACAAACAAGCAGGCACTCTACTTAATAAATATAGATACCAATGTAGCCATAAAAGTGGGTTTTAGGGGAAATATCTAGTTTCCTATATAATGGCGTACTAAGATGTAGAGGAGTGGGGACTATCACAAGAAAAATACGTGGAGAAAATTTGTCTCTGTTGTCTCGAATAAATTTTTAAAACTGGTTTTGATACATTGGATGTGGTGTTATAATAATACAAACCGTTATGGCCGTGGCAACGTGCGCTTAATTTTAGATTTAAAAAAAAGTAAAATTAAGTAAATTAATTTAGATATATAAATTAATTATATTATATCTATTTAAAGACCAACAAATCAAAACAAACATTTATTATTATTTAAATAAATGGGGTTGCCTTAGCTAAGCAATAACAAATCATTTCGAGGTGCGTCGCCGTCGGGACACTACTCGATTATATAAATCGTGATACTCTGGATTTGTTAATATTTTATACAAAATCTGGCAATACACTGTTACCGAGCTGGTTTAGTATCGATTACTGTCGAAGTCAATATAAATAATATTACACAGAATAGAATAGAATTTTTATTAGTTAGCACATATCAAGCTTTGAACAAATTGATTTTTTTTTAACTTAATTTAATACATGTTCGGCAACATCTTCAAACATTATAGATACTTGTTCATAAAAAATGTTTAAGTAATACAATAATTCCTTCTTAAAAATACTCAGACAAAACTTTCCCATATACGAATTAATAATGAAGCCCAGAGTTTTCCATTTATTAGTTGTCGAGTTTTCGTAGTTACATTTAACTATTATTGAAATTTTATTAAAATTTATCATAAAAATAACTTCTCCTCGTTGGGGAATCGAACCCGGCCTCTCTCCGTCTGCGTTAAAAGCTATTTTCTCAGGAACTAGATTTTTTCCCGGGAAAGCTTCTTATTATATCGTTAGATTCGTATTTAAATGGACTACATTTTACATTTCTTTAATAAAAATCGTCGGAACCGTTTTTTCAGAGTTTGTGGGGGGGGGGGGGGGGGGGTAGCGCACCCCAATTTGGAACTAAAATACATTTCTTGATTATTACAAAAAATACATCTATGATTTTTTGACCATGAATGTCAAATTTCGTCAAAATCGGCCCAGTAGTTTAGGCTCCCCGCGTCTGCACAAACGACAGACGACATTTTTTAAAAACCACTTTTATGGACTCAGAGGACCTTAAGACGTGTAAATCCATCAGAATCTCAAAATCGAATTTTCGCGCCATCACAATACTTTCTCTTTATATGAGAAAGTAAAAATGAAAATAATAAAAGATAAAATAAAATAAAAGTCTGTGTCTATTACATTGGTGTAATAACATGATGGTAATTATGATCGAGTGTACTTATTTCAAACAATAATAGAAATAAAAGGACATTGCAGGCAGTCGAAGTAATAAATAATTTTTGAGCAAGAATTTTTATAAGGGCTGATAATGGAAGCTATATTTAATAAATGATTGAATGCTGGGTCAGTGGTGTGGAGGGGGAAGGAAATATCTCTTAGGCTTGAGTACATGGGACTTCTGATTAAAAGGTGAGCTAGAGCTTCTACTTCTTTTAGGTTGCATCGAGTGCACATTTCGTTTGTTTTGATGCTATACATTGAACCTTTGTGAGTATGAGCTCGAGGGTTATTTTAATTTTGTTGAAACCTGAGGTACGAATTTGTGCAAGGACTTTTTGCATGTTAAAAGGGAGGTTATGATGATGGTAGTTACGGTGGTTTTGTGAACATTGAAGAATGTTATATAAACTACTAAAAGACAACTATTGGATTCTATTTAAGTTCTCGGATTGTTTAATTTTGTTTGATACTTCCTTTACAGTACTCTTACGCATTTCGCACTAGAGTATGCTATTGACATCCGAATCTAAGAATTTCTGTAGATCTCTGACCTGTGAGAACCAATTTAAATTATGCTTATTCGAAGGGACGGAATCTAGGAATTTTAATCTCAAGAAGCAAGTTTTGAAGATGGAGCAGCTCTCAAAAGCCTATGTAAACGCTTAAAAAATGTAATGGGTGTTTCAAAACTTTAACAGGTATATGACCAAGATTAAATTCGGAGCGGACGATATAGTGAGCCACATTTTTTAGGAGGGAGAATAGTACTTTTTAAAGATGTAGCTCTAAACAGATACCAGCTCCACTACCAATAGGACAATGCAATAACCAAACAGGTGCGCCATAGGCGAGTGTAGAGAGAACGCACATGGTGTAAATGTTTTATAGCAGCATCGAAAGATGTATTTTTGCTACGAGCTAAGATTTCATATAGGGCCCCCGCAGCGGCACGGCAACGGCCAACTGCTTGCTTTGCAGCTATTCCGAGCACTCCTGTCTTTGATAAGTAAACCTCTAAATAACTAAACTTATTCAAAACTTCTATTTTAAGCCCATCGTAGTAGATTATCTGTTTCCTTAAGTCTACCTTTGCTGACTTTAAGAGCCTTTGTTATCTCGATATTGACTTCCAAACAAACTTCGGAGTATTCGGATAGAATTTTTAGTGCTTTACTAGTTTCGATCTCGGAGTCTGTTAATAAAGTGAGATCATCGGCAAACAAAAGTGCCAAACATAACGTATAAAAGTAACGTTCTTGGACCCGTCGATAATAACTCCTTTAGCTCCTCAACTAATGAAATAGGTTTGGATGTCTGCTAGAAACAAGTTAAAGAGCAATGGTGCCAGGGTTTCATCCTGCAATAGGCCTCTTGAAATTTGAATAGAACCAGAAATTTCACTATTATATTTAATATTAGTGTGAGCACATTTAGGTGATCTATTGCCTAAGTTTTTTAAATGAAGTTACATGGACAATTCTGTCAAAAGCCTTACGAAGGTCTATAAAAGTAGATATAATTTTCCTTTTGGGTAATCAGAGATGGTTTTGAACTGCAAAGTTCAGGAAAAAGATGTTGCCATACAACCTTTGCTCTCCGTAAATCCTGACTGTATTTCAGGAATGAGTTTATGATTATCTGACCATTTAATTAATCGTTGGTTATTGATAGAAAAAAACAATTTAGCAAGGCAATTGACCAACGAGATACCTCTATAATTATTAGGGTCCTCTTTGTCACCTTTTCTGTAAAGAAGCGTTGTTTTACTTTTGTCCATTCAGAGGGTATTTCCTCGGACTCCATGATTTTATTAAATAAGGAGGTACTTCTTTAGATTGTTACTCCCCTATGTTTTTTTAAGGATATAAATGACTTTGAATAAAAAACTATTACGAAAAACGGATGTTTGATCCAATGTACTTTGGGACAAAGTAATATCACACTTCCGTTTTTATAAGGGGAGTAACAGTCTAAA
The DNA here is from genome assembly GCA_951217055.1 of Gerris lacustris. NCBI lineage: Eukaryota > Metazoa > Arthropoda > Insecta > Hemiptera > Gerridae > Gerris > Gerris lacustris. Next base: position 38,815,232 of record OX578284.1, read on the forward strand.
GAAGAACATTCCGTACACCTTCTTTAGATTTTTACTCCCCTCTGCTTTTTTTATAAGGGGAGTAACAATCTAAAGAAGTGCCAATAAGGATGTCACTTATAAGATCCAATTATTTGGTAAATATTTTTAAAAAATTGTAACTAATACCATCTGAACCGGGCGATGAATTTAATTTTGAATTATTTATGGCTTTGATTACTCCCTCTTTCGATATTGAGTCATTTAATGTAGGGTCTCTATTTAACATAATTTATCGAGTAACGAAGGGTAACCTCTATTCGTGGGTCTAAAAGCAGATTTTCATAGAATTTTTGCCACTTTTCAATATCTATACTTAAAGATCCTACAAAGGATTTTTTTTTTTTTCGAAATTGACGTATTGTATTCCAAAATGTGGAAGCCCTCCTTACGTTACGTAGTGACTCAATTATGGGAATATTATAGTTTTTCTTTTTGGTTCTTATAAGCTTTCTATAAAGAGCTGCATTAGAGTGTCATTCCGCTATATAGCTGGTTTTGCAAATTTATCTTTTTATATTATCTTAAACACCTACAAAGATTTCTTTTTGCATTTGAACACTCTTGATCAAACCACGGTGGTTTTGGCAACATAGGGAAGAAAAAAATATGGTTTTCAGAAGTGATCTTTTGCATGCCTAATTGGTTAGAAGTAGTGTAAATTGCATTAATAATATTTGTATAAAGTTGATTTGTCGGTAACGCAGAGTTAAATGCTACTAAGGGAGATAATTGCATTAGCCTGATGTAACTATCTCTGTTACCATCACAGCAGGTTATTTGTTAAAATGTTATTTACTATTTGTTCGCGGCATATAGGTGGATTAGGTTCTGATACAATATTTAACGATAGATTTACTGGTAAGGGATTAATATGCGTAGCATTAGTGGTGATTTTAAGGTATTTTACTTTAGATATACTATTAATTTTGAACCAAACAAGATCTATCAAGCTTCCGTGATGTATATGTTAAATTTCCAGCCTATCCCGTCGGATAGGATTGATGTCAATGGAATAATGAAAAACCGAAAGCCTCTCCACAAAATGAATGCTTATTCCTCAAATGTAGCTTTTAATATAACCATAAATTATTAACATTCATTTTGTGGAGAGGCTTTCATTTTTCTAAACATTCTTATTTATTAAAAATGTTATAAACATGGGGTTCCTTCGTCGGGCCGCGCGCAGATATTGCACTCCTCCTCTATTCAAGGGAAACTAATAATACTAATAATAATACTAATCACTATTTTACTGACTTGTAATTTTTAACCAAATTTACCTCTGCATTGTATAGATTTCTGATGATGGCCGTGTGGTCTAAGGAGCTTGTTTTAGGCGGCTTTCACACCGAAGTAGCAAGTCGCAGGATGCGTGCGTCCTGGTAACACCAAATTATCTAAGGAGTCGAGGTAATTTAACGAGCCTACACACCCAAGATGCATATGCGACGTGTATCTTCGGTGTGTAGGCTCTCGTTCAATTACCTCGACTCCTTAGATAATCTAGTGTTACCAGGACGCATAAAACTTGCTACTCCGGTGTGAAAGCCGCCTTAAGCTCTAGAGAGATCCGTCTATATCGGAATATTTTTTATCTACGATTGATACGAAATATAAACATTGTATCTCTGTTTAGTTGCGTAGAAAGTGATTGAATATGTACATGTATTCATTGCGCAGGAGCGTTTCATAATTCCTATTTTATCCGCCCTAGTGCGGTAAAAAAGAAGAATTCTTCTCTTTAACGCACGATTAGCGAGTTTGTTTACTTTTAACAAAACTAATTTTCTGTTTATTTAATTAAAATAACTGTTTATATCGAGTTTTTAGTGAAAAACAATGATTGATTTATGTCATTATAATGAAAATGAGGAGAATAATACGCCTCTCGAAATAATTAATTCGGCACACAATACTAATGAATTAAAGGCATCTCATGTCATCTTTATCAAAAGAGAAATACGAACTTACATACAGGAAGTTTATTAAATATTTTTTTCTATATTTATTATTAAAATTCAACAATCGTAGATAAAGTACGGTACGCAACTGCATTTTGCTGTGTGGTTTTACTACCCTCGCTGTCGCTCGGGTGCAAACTCCGCACTCGCATGCAAAATGCTACTTTCTGCACTAGACGCGTAATGTACTATTACAGGTATACCCACGGGAATTGAAATCTCTCTTTTCCCTGACCCTCTAGGGCGCCACTATCTATGTAAACTGAAAGAAGAAGGTTCGCCCCCACTCTAACGTTAGTTAAGGAGGAAATTTACCATCTTCCTACTAAATTAACTCTATTCTAAACAGTGCGTGAAACAAGGTTAGAAGAAAAATAAGACTAAATAAATTGTGTGCTAAGATAGGATAAAGGACAAATGGGTATAAAGAGGGTTTACTATTGGTGTTTATTCTTTTAAAAAAAGTCCTCTCTTCCTGACATTGTGCTGCAAATGTACAATTTAAGGGAACATTTCCTACTGAAAACAAATCAAATGATAATATTATTTTGATATTCTTTGTTTTTGATTTCAGAGATATGAAATTTGTTATCATCCTACCGTTATTTGCTACTCAAGTTATTGGTTGGTTCACTTTCGGTGTTCCAAAATACGGCGGTATGAATCGTTGGGATGCTGCGTCTGATAATTGGTCTTATCATCCTATGAAGGCAATGAAACCATATCCACCTCTCTTCCCTCTTGCCCTAGAGTTCCTCAACGAAGCCAATATGTTCACCAAGGAAGAACTGGACGACAGAAAGGAAGTGCTTCCTATGTATGACTTTGTTATAGTCGGAGCAGGTACTGCAGGATGCATTTTAGCCAATAGATTAACTGAGGTGAGTCAAATTTTATGATTATAAAACTGTTTCAGAATGAAGTTTTAGGTGTAATATGAAGTGAATGAAGTTTTAGGCGATCAAAGAAGTTCCGGTGTAGACTGCGTCTAGATAGTTGTACTTCCAAAGTTTTGTACCCATTGTTGGAAGCATCTTAAGGACAAAATGTTAAAATTTTCTTTTTTCTTTCATTTATAATTTTGATCTATATCCTATGAACATCACTATCATTACTGTATAAAAGGGTAAAAAATCAGTCTATAAAAAAAAACCATACAAATAATTTCTTAATTCAGTGTTGACTATTTCGGGGTTTAACGGTTACATTTATTTATTATTTAACATTTTTGTTAAAATTTGCTATAAACGTAATTCCTTCCTGAGGGAAATTCTGAAATCGACCTCTCAGGGCATGCCCTTATAGTTCAGAAGATAGCGTGCATAAAAGTGACTAACTAATATCAAGCTAGAACTTTGTGTATGAGTTACTTTTTAAAACGTCGGTTTTTTGGAGTCCTCAAAGAATATGTTGTCGCAAAGTTCGTCTGCGGGAGATAGCTTGCTTATAAGCTGTTAAAAAGAAACAGTCCGGTGAAGGGTGACCATGTCCCACCCATTTTGGCGGGCAGTGTGAATTTTAAGATGCTTAAGATCCTGAGTTGTTTAAAGTATTCTCTTCAAGGTTGTTCCATTTTGACTTCGCTTTTTTCTTATGAGCTCGCTCATTAAAAAAAAAAAGAAGAACAAAAAAACTCAGAAATTTAGGGATAAACTTCCTGTACCAAAAACAAGTTTGAAGGAGAATGATTCCTTCTCCGACTTGCTGATACTTTGCTAGATAGGCTCTTATACCCTCTGGAGTTGTTAAATGACCAATTATTGTTTCACTCAAAAACACATTTTTTCCTATATTTGCCTAAAGTCCGAATTTATTTTGTTTGACGAAGGCGGCTACCTTTCTTTCTGGAGAATCATAAAAATAATATACTTTGTTGCAGATGTCCACTATTAGCTTCGACTCATAGTGACAAGGATCAGAGATATTATATTATAATATATTTTTTATCACGATTATAATTACATTTTGTGTAAAATAATATAATTAACCATTAATAAATAAAGATACATAAATATTATAACAACAAATAATTATTTTCCTAGTAGAATCGAACAAGTTGAAAATTATATTATAATGAAAAGTGGTGGTAGTGTTTGAATAAGATGTTAGCTTTGACAGTTTGGTTGGGACGCCCGCTCCTAGGTAGCACCACTGTCTCTATTTTTGCTTTATACTTCGAAAATCAACGGTAGGGCTCGAGTTAATGTCAAGACCTTTCTTTTCCTAATAAAGGACTAGATAAATGAATATTTAATATTTTTATTAAAGAGAGAAAGGATAAATACGTATAGAATTCATCTTACCGCCAGGTATTGATTCTCTTAACCCTGTACTTACTGCAGGGAATCTCTAGGTGTGTATTACGATTTTTATTCGTGGTCCGCGTGTCTATATCACCTGTTTCGTCTGATTTGTCTTTTACTATGTAATCTAATATTTATATTTACATAATATTAAAAATCAGTTAATTTCTATGTATTTTTTAATTTTTTTTAATTTGAACAAACTAAATACTAGTACAAGACCTTATATTTATTGTCTCTATGCAAATCTGTTTCAGAATGCTACGTGGAAAGTGCTGCTGATTGAAGCTGGTGACAGTGAGAACTACATAATGGATATACCATTGACAACACAATTCTTACAACTATCTCATGTTAACTGGAAGTACAAAAGCTTGCCATCTCACTATGCTTTTAAAGGTACCATAATCATATTATGCAGGCAGTAAATATGAAGAGTGAATAAACTTAAAATACGGCAGAATCTCACTATTATGGTTAAGGGTTGCCGTATATAATGAAAGTCCGGTACAGTGCCACGGAATTAATAAAAAAATAATTTAAATTCATTTTACAATTTTAGAAGTAGTTATAATGTTTCAGTATGATGGTTGGAATTGTTTCGTGCTCAAAATGTGTTCACACTGGGGTTTAAACTAAGTGGTACTAATTATGAGAAAAGATTTTAAGTACTCAATAGTCAAAGAAGCTCGAAATTTCGTCTTTACATAGTTCAGACTCAATTCTTCTTTTGAATTATTTTACAAGCGAAGCTGGGGAGACTAACTGGTTCTTTTAAAAATTAGTGGTCATTTAATTCTTTATGTTATAGATATGTACAATGGCCAGACTCCGATAGCCCAAGGGAAAGTAATGGGCGGGTCGAGTACTTTGAGTTATGGAGTGTATGCAAGAGGACATCCTTCGGATTATGATGCATGGCAGTCTATGGGCAACCCAGGTTGGAATTGGGATCAACTAATGCCTTACTTTAAGAAAAGTGAAGATTTCCTTGTACCTTGGGCCAGGAACGATGTAATAACCGATTTATTAACATGTTTATAAGTATGCATTGATTTCAAAGGTGTTATTCACCCAAGTCGATTCCGACCACGTATTATTCATCATAATGTTTTGGCCCAAAACATCCATTGGTTGTTATACCACGGATATTATTGTGGGGGCATTCTAAATGAAGTAACTATGGTAGATATAAAATAATATTAAAATGGTCATATTATGATCATTTTTGTTAGTTAATTCATCTTTTCTTCTTCAAAAGATTCTATTTTGTTATGTATGTTTTCTCTTTTTTTTTATGATATTAGTAAAATTACTGTGATATTCGTTAAATTAAATTTTGAATTATGTTCTGTTAATTTTTTTTATTAATTCTCTTAGACGCCCTCTTTATGGAGACCAGTAATTTATACACTAACTTCATTATGACCAAAAATAATAGACTGAAGATGACTTACTCTCATATGAGTCGCAACGTCTTATGATGAAATAGTTGTTTTGCTTTAAGATAAAACATATTTTACACCTCAACATCAAATTAATAAGTCGTAAGTTTGAAATCCTTGTTCCTTTATTTAGGCACCCTTTGAAGAGGAGTACCATTCTCTTGAAGGTTACCAAGGTGTAAGCGGAGTAGAAGCAAGAACACCTCTAGGTGAAGCTTATCTTCAGGCTGGTGAGGAAATGGGACTATCTCAACGTGATTACAATGGGCGTTCAATGATTGGCATTTCACCACCACAGGTAAAAATATTAATTTTAATCTCTGTAGGTTATAAGTTTATATGGCATTTAGAAATTGAATTGTTTTATTTTTATGAGAAAACGAGGTATTGGCCAATTACTGATGTGATCAGTAAAGACATATAATCATCACCAGTTGTGTCGTTGTTTACTGGAAGTTTGTAATTGTGAAGCATTTGTGCAATTTATAATTGATCAAAAATGTTTGCTTAACTTAGTACGTCTAAAGCATGACGTAACTAAAAAAACCATAATTCTTAAATATAATAATTTGTTATAAACTACTAATTTAATTGTATCTATGTTTACAGACAACGTTAAAAGGTGGCATGAAAATGAGCGCGAATCTTGCTTTTCTTCATCCAGTAAAGAGACGTCAAAACCTGCATGTCATTAAGAAAAGTCACGTTACAAAACTAATCATTGATGAAAATTCGATGACAGTGACCGGTGTGGAATACATCAGGAATAAGGTGAAATGTCGTGTAAGCGCTTCAAAGGAAGTCATTTTGAGTGCCGGTGCGATAGGAACTCCTCATATCCTTATGTTATCCGGTATCGGGCCGAAGAACAATTTAAAAAGTGTCGGGATTAAATTGTTAAAGAAACTTCCGGTCGGTTTTAACTTGATGGATCATCCATCGGTAGCAGCTGTTACAATATCCATCAATAAATCGATCGATTTAAACGAGAAAACAGTTACAGGTGATCCCTATGTAACGGAATCATTTTTAAGAAGTAGAGACGGTCTTTACTCGATACCAAGTGGCATCGAAGCGGTCGGATTCATCAACACTAATACAATTCTAAACAAAGATTCAAACGAAAAACCGAATGTAGAGGTTAAATTTATGTCGGCAACAATAAGCGCTCATAAAGCTCTTTACGTTACTCGAGGAATTAAAAGGAATATTTTTGATAGAATACATAAGAAAATTTCTCGTAAGAATGGCTTTACAGCTTTCGTTTCAGCGTTAAACGGCAACAACAAAGGTCGTGTGTTCTTAAATTCTTCGGATCCATTTGTCAAACCTTACGTTTACACTGATTATTTCGAGGATCGAAGTGACGTTGATAAGTTGCTCAAAGGAATCGAATTCATTAAAATGATGCTGGAGACCGAATCGATGAAAGGATTAGATGCTAAGCTACTTGAAAACATCGCTCCTGATTGCGAATGCTTTGCAAACAATTCAACTGAATATTGGCAATGTCATATAAAACATTTGTCAGTTAGCAGTTACAATTTATGCGGTACCTGTAAAATGGGGCCGAAAGGAGATACGTCATCAGTAGTCGATTCAAATTTAAAAGTTCATGGTTTGTCGAAACTAAGAGTGGTCGATTCGTCGGTAATTCCTAAAATCCCATCGTCGGATATCATCGCCGCTGTTATGGTAGTTGCTGAAAAAGCAGCTGATATTATCAAAGACGAATATATGGATATGCCTTTTTATCCTGCTAAAAGATAGCACTTTAGAACCCCTTCACTTTTTCCAATAACTTTATAGTTTTCAAATTTTTATTGGAAAGTAATGTACCTGGTCATGAATATATTAAGCATTATTTAACTATATACGAGTATTTTCATGAAAATTGAATGTTTACATGTCAGTGATGGTTATGTTACGAATACTAAAGCAATCTACAAGCGCAATCCATTACATTTCTCTAAGCAAGCGGCGGCAGATCGGTAAAGTAACTTTACCACATCGCTCTAGTTTAGATAGTCTTGCTTGAAGGTTATTTCTTATTTGTTTTTTTTTTAGCGAATTTACAATGTTATTATTTTAAATCTTGCGGAATTTACAAATGAGTGTTTTTACTTAAACCAAGGTACCTTAGTTAATGGTGCGTAACTCTCCATAAACAACAATTTACAGATTCGTGCGAAGTTCACCCCTTGAATACGCCTCGGGTTGCTACAGATCGAACTCGTCTCGACCTGATACAGATCGAAGTCTTCTCGACCTGCAATAAATCGCGATTGCCTTGGGCTGCAACTGATCGAACTCTCCTCGAGCTGCAGCAGATCGCGGTCGCCTTGGGCTGCAACAGATCGAACTCACCTATAAAATGCTATTTTACAAACTTGTTACGTTATGTAGGTTCTATTACTCTTAAATGCTTTCATTTGTCTAGTATCAATATTGCTTGTGATGCGAAATAATCATCTTTTTTTTTAATCAGAAAATATGAAAATTTACTTTTTATTTGACACTATGCAGCTCATTTAATTTACACAGAGAGCAGCAGCAGATTTTAAATTTTCCACTGAATTCATACCGATTCCAAATTTCTGAAGTTAAAAGATCATGCTTAAAAATATTTTTAACATAAATTATTTATTTGTTAGACTGTGATATCTTTATAACATTATTCTTATTAATAAATTAATATTCTAAATTATAATTATGCAGCAACAATTTATCAAAACTCATGTTCTTCCAATTTATTATTTATTTAATATAATTTATAATAAATATATTAGTTCATAATTTATTTTTGTTGAATTATTGATAAAATGTATATTTTATGTTAGCTAACACGTGGTGTATAATAGTAGGTATGCCATTAAACATAAAAAAAATATATTACATTGATTTAAATTTTGTATGAAATAAATACTTATTTATTTTTAATTATAAAAAATAACGAGTTTAAAATGATCTAACTTTTTATAAAACGAATGCTCTTTTTATCATATACACTCTTTATAAGTTAATAAAGTCTCTACAATTTAAAACATTTGATAATGAAGGCAATTTTTAAAGAATTTTCAGTTGATATCGAAGTTTTAAAGTTTAAACAACAAATTGCTCTGAAATTAACACATTGAATTTGCGTATTTCAGTATACGCAATATAATTTTCACATATTAACTGTCTTTTTATTTTCCTTTGTAATCAATTTTTAAATTGTAAAGAGACTGTATGGACACACTGAATTATCATTATTTTATTTTTTTACAGTTTCTATTAAGCCCTAATCAATAAAAAAATAAGTTTTATAGAGGGTGGACAATCAAGCACTTTAATCATCTTCTCGATGTGATGATTGATGATGATGTGATCTATTAGATATTTTAATGTTTTGAATTGCGAAAACTCAATTACTCCAGTCCTCAATCAGTACTCTATTCTATTTAGTTAATTATTCAAATGATGATTTGATCATTAATTATTTAGTCTAATTAATCGGATGCTCGTAGCCAAATACACTCCCATCTCCTATAAGCTCGGGCCAGGGCTGGATTCTGGATTTATATAGGTATATTAGGGTGTTTCATTTTGTAAGACAAAAAATAAAATTTAAAAAAAACTGCAGACTTTGCTTTCGCCCCGAGTCTAAGTGGTGTAAAAGATATATATGAAAAATTTCATGAAGATTGGATAATATTTAGAGGTTGCACACTTTGATCAGTTTTGTAAAAGTAGGAAAAAAATAAGGTTTTTCAATATTCAATTTTTTTATTGGGAAAACTAGAAATCAAATACTTAAAAAAATATTAAAACTAGACGCTAAGATTAGTAGGTAATAATATTATTGGTAAATATTGTATTATATTAATTAACTTTGAACGATGCAATATTTTCTTTTGTTCGCTTGGTGACGACTTTTCTGTGATGCTCGGCTACCTCAACAAGAATTGTTTTTGATTTTCGTCCATGTGTGATTCGTTGAACTTTTTCATCAGATCAATTCCCCTTTCTGCAGTATCATTGACCACCTTAAGAGCATGTACCAAGGAGCATGCTCCTTAGAGAATTGTAGTGGATCCCAAACAAGTCAACGAAAATTCTTGTTTTAGAAGTAACGAAATGGCTTAGGTTTTTTTTCTTCAAAAACTAGGTTTTGAACGATCTTCTAATCGTTTCATTTCCTTTTTATTTGCAGGTTTGGTTTCTAAATTTTTATTAATATTTTCTTTATCTGCCTGTGTAATACGTTCGTCCAAAAATGCAATCCTGCATTTGTTTCTGATGGATACCAAATAGTTTCTTAGCAGCTGTGAGAGCACTTTATTTAAAGTCTGCATCTGGGTAAGAGCTCAAAAGCTCCAGCATATCCAAATCATTATTTGAAGCCCATCGACTTACAACTGACTCGTGCCAAAAGCGAACATATATGAGGCTTACAAAATGGTCAACCCATTTCATTCCTTTAAATTATTGTTGAGGAATATTCAATTGTTTTAGGACATTTTGCATGTAGTTATCATTCTCACTCGTTATTCTTCTAGAAAGCGTTGAATGGGAATTTCTTCATCCAGCATTGTCTTATATGGCTTCTTATCCAGTGAAGTCCACAGACTTTGTAAGTTACGACAAATTTGGATATCAGGACCAGTAAATGGTATGCTACAACACTCCTTTAGATGTTAGTTCATGGGAGTGTGACGGAAAGCCTACCACAACAATATTCGTCCAAATTCCCTATTAATTCTGGTACATGCTCCTTGAATTAGTTCTGAAATAGAAGCTGTAGTATCAAAATATATACCAAAGATATTTTCAAGTAGCATCAACATGGTTCACTTCCCGAATAACTATTTACTTTCAGGGTAACAGGTAAGCCAAGCGAATGCTCACAATCATTGCCAGTCACTAGAACTGAAACTCTATCTTCCAATGTTTTGACACTCCCACAGGCGAGTCATATATAACTATAGGAAAGAGTTTACTATCCCAATGTAAGACCAAATGAGTAGGATTTTCGAAGTGTCTCTTCAATTTTGTTTGCCATTTACTTTTATTTGTAAACGGTAGCTGGAGATACGGAAAACCTCTTTACAGAATTTTAAGAAATGAAACGGGTTGACTATTTTTTGTCAGCCTCATATATTTTAGCTTTTGGCACGAGTCAGTTGTAAGTCGATGGGCTTCAAATAATGATTTGGATATGCTGGAGCTTTTGAGCTCTTTCCCAGATGCAGGCTTTAAATAAAGTGCTCTCACAGCTGCTAAGAAACTGTTTGGTATCCATCAGAAACAAATGCAGGATTGCATTTTTGGACGAACGTATTACTCAGGCAGATAAAGAAAATATTAATAAAAATTTAGAAACCAAACCTGCAAATAAAAAGGAAATGAAACGATTAGAAGATCGTTTAAACCTAGTTTTTGAAGGAAAAAAAACCTAAGCCATTTCGTTACTTCTAAAACAAGAATTTTCGTTGACTTGTTTGGGATCCAATACAATTCTCTAAGGAGCATGCTCCTTGGTACATGCTCTTAGGTGGTCAATGATACTGCAGAAAGGGGAATTGATCTGATAAAAAAGTTCAACGAATCACATATGGACGAAAATCAAAAACAATTCTTGTTGAGGTAGCCGAGCATCACAGAAACGTCGTCACCAAGCGAACAAAAGAAAATATTGCATCGTTCAAAGTTAATTAATATAATACAATATTTACCTATAATATTATTACCTACTAATCTTAGCGTCTAGTTTTAATATTTTTTTAAGTATTTGATTTCTAGTTTTCCCAATAAAAAAATTGAATATTGAAAAACCTTTTTTTTTCCTACTTTTACAAAACTGGTCAAAGTGTGCAACCTCTAAATATTATCCAATCTTCATGAAATTTTTCATATATATCTTTTACACCACTTAGACTCGGGGCGTAAGCAAAGTCATATGAAAATTCTACCTTTGGAAAAATGAAACACCCTAAGGTATATGTAGGATTTATTTAAATGTAGGCCCCCTAGGCGGATAATGTGTACCCCTTCCCCCTGCTTTTAGCTATAACTATATATTAAGGAGGGGTGAGGGGGGGGGGGTTGAATATTTGGGATAGTTGTTTATTGATGTTTGAATTTCATTGGTTGTTAAAGTCCTGAAAGTTGTAAGGGGAGTTCTACGATCACCATCTTAGAAAAATTTATTATTTTTCTGTTTATCACAAATATTAAGAAAACCATTAGACTTGGCAAAAAGAATCATACAATGGAGACAATAGAGATCACATTATTGTTTAACAACAAAGGTGCTTATGATTGTCTTATAACTCTTATGGTAATCGAGATAAGAGCGGTTATAACCCTATAGGTTTTACTTGGCCTAGGTACCCACATCGGTGGCTTAATTTTGTTTTTAGCTTTTGCTAATAAAAGTAATAACTGTAAAATTTAGGTAAAAATGTTCCAGGCCACTCATTAAAGCTAAGAAAATTTTCAATCACACATGCATCAAATATGCACGTCTGCATATTTTACAATCGGAATATAATTATACTTTCCGATGTTCCGATATTATTTAGGTTTTCGAATTTTACTATTTGCTTGAAAGAAAAAAAATCAGACAATGAAATAATACAATTTTTTTTTGTTAATAAAAGATAGTGTAAAGCAGCCCCTACACGGTCAAGCCGCTTGATCAACACATCGCGTCAAGCTGATTGACACGACCTTTAAGCCACCTTGGGGCGCATCAAGCATCCCATCAATCTTTTCATCAACACTCATTTGTAGCGGAGTTTTCGACTAGTGAACTGCTCCTCCTGGACTGTAGTGAATCAGTATTGTGTAGATACCATGGTTTCGAATCAGGATTTGGGATGTCCAGCAGGTGATTGACGGAATCCTTGATCATAATTGTTCTAGGCTATCAAGCATTCTATCCAGCCGCTTGACTCATTCAAACTTTCCGTCAATCTCCGTCAGACTTGACTCAAGCATCAAACGGGTTCCTAGACGGTCAATCATGCTTGACACCATTGCTTGACGCGCTGTTTTGATCAAGCGGCTTGACCGTGTAGGGGCTGCTTAAATCTGCTTGATGAAAAATCCATCCTTTCTTCTCTCAAATCTCCCCATACAGCTTCTGACCATATACAACAACATCTTACACTTGAAAGTTGGCTGAAGAAATGGAAAATAAACATAAACGAAAATAAAAGTAACCACGTGACCTTTGCTCTGGGACAGGGTATCTGCGAACCTGCTACCCTTAACCAAATCCTTATTCCTCATTCCAGTACAGTCCACTACCTTGCGTTACACCTTGTCCGTCGTTTAACCTGGGCTCACCTCACAAATATCAAAAGACAAAAATCTTACCGTCGTTATAAAGTTTTGCACAGGCTCTCACTTTAAAAATCACAACTCAGCACTTATAGCAATAATTTCATATATAAAACCTTAATAAAATTTATAAGGACATAATAATATGGCATCGAATTATGGGGTTGTACCAAGCGCTCTAGCTCTAACAGTACCCAATCCCTTCAGTTTAAAATTTACAGAAAAATAACTAATGCACCCTTCTTCATTTCTTACTTCATCCTTTATAACGGTCTAAAAGTACCCTTTGCTTTTGACCATATCCAGATATCAACCCTTTCATGATTCCGTATCCCATCATCCAAAACCAGTCAAATTTAGCCCAAAACCTATCTTCAAATTACATTCCTGGAAATCCTATATTTGTGAAAAACGTTAAATTGGTCCTGATTTCCGAGATGATTTCTCAGAACTTTCTAAACAATTGATATGTTTATTTTTAAACATGAATGAACAACTAAGCTAAGTATCAAAACTTTCCGATTTAGTTCCTAAACTTTTCCTTCGTTAAATGTACTATTATTGAATATTTGCACTTTAAAACAATATTTTAAACAAAAACACAAAAGGCGGTTAGTGATTGTTTCGTCAAATCGCATAGGGTTATTAGATGTGGTAAGTGGTTATTTTGTCGAATCGTACGAGGTGGATAGTGGTGATTATGTCGAATCGCACGTATCCCGTAACTATAAGTTTGATCAGGTGGCAAGTTGCCCCTGAACAGTATCCCTACTACCAGAACGGCACACAAACTAACCCAGACCTGCAGTCTCTCGTCTAACGTGTTCTCTAACACATCGACCATACCTGTAATTCCCACTTTGTCAGCTTATTTAAGTTGTAAGTTCATCTTAAAACTTGTTGCTCCAACTTTAACCTGCATGCTATCTGCATCTTATCATCATCTACCTGTAACCTGTTAATTATAATTTTTGTTATCTTTATATATTTCTTTATTATACGTCTACTTCTATTACAAAAAGATAAATAATTATTAACTATAAAAAATAGTCTGCCAATCAGTGTGGCTCATAGCTTCCTCACGTCCTATCACTTATGCTTAAATGATTTAATGTTTTACAATTAATTATTTATTTAATATTTTCCCCTTTTTATAAATCAATCGAATTTTAGCACCAAATTTTATCGGTCAATTTGGCACAATATATTAAGCGGAGGTGGTTGAAATAAATCTGGGGCTATATGCGGGGGCTAATGTTAACAAACCATCCAAATTTCTTAATAATCAGATAGTAGTAGTAGTAGTAATCAGATAAGTATTTTTAAATATATGAGTAAATAAATGGATATTTTTGCGCATCTGGAAGAGAAAAGAATGGGCGCAGAACGTTTAAACTTATATTGGACCAACAATGGGCTAATTATGGCAATGAGCTAATTTATCAGTAGTTTTGAAGTTATATGTTGGTTCGCAAAAAATTAACGAAATACAGACAGGTAAACACGGGACCATCAATGCTCCCTAATGTCTAAAACGGATTTCTGTCATGGAAATTGGAGAAACGGTCACATAGCTTCTGTTACCTTCGGTAAGCTCGGAAGCATTAAATAATAATAATTGTATATAATAGTTAAATAAATAATCATAGTTATAGAGTGTCCCGCAAACACACGAACATAGAGCAAGTACGTGATTCTAACATTGATTTTCTGACAAATATGTTTATAAAACTATGGTTCCCGGATTCATTACTGTTATAGAGTTGTATCGATTAAATTTTTTTGACTATTACCTGATGTTTTTTTTTTTTTTTATGTTTCATAAAATGTTAAATAAGTTATGAACTAAGCAAGACAGAGAGATGCGGTTTGTAGCATTTAAAATTATATCAAATTCACTTAATAAATACTCTGTTTGCTAGTTTAAACAAATTGAACGACACCTATTTAAAGTTGAAATATTGTCGGATAAAAAATTCAATTTAAAAAAAAGTCAATTTTTGAACCGCCTTAAATAACTAATTTTTTATAGTCAATGTATAAATTTCGATATACAGAAAAATGCTCCATTTAATAGGCAACCAGTAGTGTATTTTAATCAAATCCAAAAAAGTTATATTCTTTTGATTGATAAACATATTGTCTTTTTTGAGATCTTGTTTTTAAATCTATCTCACCCAGATCTTGAGTTGTTTAGAATTCATGAAAAATAATAACTATCCCCATAAAAACAATTTATTTATTATAAATCCTTTATATTCATGCATTTTGGTTGTGTGAGTCATCGGTCAGTTAGTTTTATAAAACCTTTATTAAGTATAATTAATAAATTAATTATATAATTCGTAGTAATAATAATTAAACAGAAAAAGATGTTAATGTTCATTTGAGAACATTAGTCCTGAGCTGTGAAAAAATGGTTCTCACACCATTAACTTATATTTATACATTATTTTATTGAAATAATTATTTTTAATAAACTTAATTATTCATTCATTTTATTCATTTATTATATTTTTTTACTATTATTACTATTATTTGGCATTCTATTAATAATTATTATAATTGTTATTTATTCATAATATAATTAATTAGTTGTTTATTTTATATTAGTTTTATTCATTTATTCATTTTTAGTAATAATAACTAGGCATCGCGTGGCTCTATCATTGAAGCGAGCGTATAGTAATAAATGTATCGAATATTGAAAAAAAAATAGATAATCATGAATCGTGATGAGTTGATAGATAATGGGTATATAGTAGTACAGCGGCGTAAGATATCAGTAAAAACGTTGTTTTTTCTCCATTAAACGTTTAGGTCCGCTATAATTACGATCTTCATTAAATTATAGCTGTGTCGCAGTTTGTTTTACTACAACATTTTATTTAAAAAAATGTTCGTCTCATCAAATAGATAAAGTTAGAATTTTTTCCCGTCCTAGAATTCCAATTTTGGTTTCGAAGCGCACGTTTACGCGAGTGTTGCGCGCGAAAACGTGCTTAGGCAGACAACGTTGTCCCACGAACTCGTCCTGAGTATTGGTGAAATGAACATGTGTACCAAATTTCATCAAAATCGGTCAACTTTTACTCAATTTATATCGTCGTACGTTTAAGACACACAGACAGACACGGAGCATATTTCGTTGAATGTAGGAAGCTCGCTACGCTCGCTTCAATAAAATGTATTTATTGTAGTATTTAAATATTATTATAATTATAATTTTTATTTTATAGAATTAATTTAAAGCCGTATGTTTTCTTCATATTTTAGTTTTAAACAGTTCTAAATGTTTTAATATTCTTAAGTTCGTTTGGTAATTGCTAAAATTACTCGTATAATACCGCACAATAATGCCAGTGTCTATGTGCTTTGGGGGTTCTAAAAGCTGATACTATACGTAGTGACCTCTTAATTAAACCTCTAGTTATTATGGCACGGTCATTTTTTTCTAATTTATGTTTTCCTTCCCGAAGGCACTAAAAATTTATTTTGATATAATTGTTTAGAGTTAGTATTGAGAGCTGCTTAAATGGTTCTAAATGTTTCATACGTATTTAATTTGTTATTGTTTAAAAAATCGGACTCGGGGCGTCTAGAATCTATTCCTTACCAAATAATTCTAAAATGGCGGCAAATATTAAGTTGAAATAAGGAGGAATTATTTACCTTATAGAAAGGTATTAATTGATGCGATTTTCTCATTCGTAAATAAGTATCGAAATTATTTAGTGTTAGAGTTTCAAGGTTCAATAGTCGATATTTTCAAAATGGCAGCAGATATCAAAACGAAATTCGGTGGAAATTTGTATCTTATAAACAGGTATAATTCGTGCAAGTATCAGCGTAATCGGAAAATATTCTGATTTTTTACAAATTTATAATTTTCCGGGCGGCGCAACTACTTGTACTACATGCTTTTTCTAATGAAATTTCGGGCAGGAGGGAACTAGACAAAAGGGGGTTGGTCATCGCAACATGTTCTATGGTAAAAATGAAAATTTCTCAGAAAAATAACAAAAATAAATAACTAGGTCTATAGTTTCTTTGCTAATTTGTTCATTATATTTGGAATGAAAACTTATTTTTTTAGGTTAATACGCCATTATGATAACAAAGAAATCGGTCCTACATATAAAACCTATGAACACTTTTGTCGGAGCAATTAGCTTAATTTATTTATTAATGTCTTTATCTTTTGTTAATTTTATTTTTACCCTGACGGAGTGAAGGCTATAGAAATTAAAAATAACAATTAAACTAAAAAACTAATAATTGGCAACAATTTAAGTTTTAATAAAACAAAATAAAAGAAACATTTGGTCCGATAAACTCGTACCATACTCTCGTATATCAGGGTGAGTATATTGATTTTTTTAGGTTTTTGACATTTTCATGTATAGGCTATGGAACATAAGTCAAAAACGTTACGTTAATTTTAGCTTAAAAACTCAGAAAAGTAAAACAGGGAGTTAGAAATGTATAGGAGGTCTGTAATCCAGTCTCCAGCTGTAGTGCCCTTCCCCTACCGCGCTTCGTATTAAAGGGGCAGTGCCCTAAATTTAGTGCTAAAATTAATTTCTCGATTTAAGGTATAATTTTTCTCTTAACCTTTACATCGACTTGTCATAACAACAATTACATTGATTAGACATATTAATTAAATTGAGTTAAGGTTTATTGTTAGTCTATTAAGTAATTTTAATAAGATCTTAAATCATTTGAACAAATAAACTTATGTGGATAAGTGGTAACTGCGATATTTTACAACTAAATACGTTGAAATGCAAATTGTTTGTTTACATTTTTGCTTTCTCCTCTTCTACTGCTAGGTGTAGAGAAAACTTCTCTCTCAAGTAGGTAGAAATATAAAGAGATAGCATTGTGCATATATTATGTTAGTAGATTTTGATGGATTTACACGCTTTGGATGATAAGATTACACGCCCCCTCATGATAAAAGTCTGACATAAGTTACATCAAGTTTAAAACTTTATATTATTATTTATAGTAAGGGTCTATAGAAAAAAAAATTAAAAGCCACATTTGCAATATTTCGACCCCTCTTTGGGTCATCTTCAAGCTGACTGAAGGTATGTATATTTTATTTGGTTTAAATTGTGAAGTTTCAGAAACGAATAGTGACAGTAATAGAATAACTATGGATTTAAAAAAATAAAAAATAAATAAATAACCCTCTTTTTAACTATTGACACTAACCACCCTGGGTAGAATAAAAAAAAAATAAAAAATAAAAAAATTAGCAAAAATATGATGAAACAGTAATCTTCTAACGATTTCATCCTGTTTTTCCTAAAAAAAAAAAACATTTTATTCTAAATTCTAACCAAGGTGATTGTCAATTGTTAAAAAGGGTTAATTTTTTTTAAAAAATCCATAGTTTATGACTGTCACTATTCGTTATTAAAGCTTCACAATTTAAAAACAAATAAAATATATATAAATTTGTGTGGCATCTTCGGGTCGAACATTTTTGTGCGAACGCAGAAGAAAGCAATGGGCGAAGAGGTATTAAATGTGAGACCAAAACAGGAATATTACTGATCTACAATCAAAATTTACCATAAAAATTAAATTTGAAACTTCTCTTGGAGCGCAAGGCACCTGACTGCTTAATAAGCCAGTCAGTTGATCGGATGTCTCTTACATTTAATTAGTTCTTCTATATTTTAACCCAATTTTAAAACGAACTAGACAATAATTATAGACTAAACAAAATATAAACTTTACGATAACAAATCTATAAGGTAAATAATATATCAGTTTTTTTTAAAAAAATTGAAATTAATAAACAATTTGAATGTCATTAAAAATTAAAAGGACGATTGATTGCACTAGAAATAATAATTATAATCATATCTCTCGTAAAGGAAAGTCTCTACATCACACTTTTATTATAATTACCCGAAATAAAATTATCAGATAATTTATTATCACCTTTTTCTTCACTAAGAAATATATAATCAAAAAAATTGTATTGTTTAAAATATAATGAGTCCTCTTATCTAATTATTCTACCAACACTTTTTTAAAGAGACAATTAAAATAGAAGTATTAATTGTAAGCAATTATTTATCGGCAGATGGCTTAATTATTCATGGAATGTAGTTGACATTAATAGTAATAATAATAATATTTATGATATATATATATATATATATATATATATATATATATATATATATATATATATATATATATATATATATATATATGTAAATATATATATATATATATGTATATATATATATATATATATATATATATATATATATATATATATATATATATGTAAATATATATATATATATATATGCTTAAATGAATATATATATATTCATATATGAACATATATATATATATATATATATATATATATATATATATATATATATGTGCTTAAATGAAGATTTATAGTATTACTTTTTGTTCAAAATGTACCCTGTACCCAGAAAGTACAATTTCCTAAAATCGTACACTAGTAAACCGGTCCAAATTTCAACTAAACAAGAAAAAAGTATTCCTTATATTTTCTTTAAGATACTATTCCAAATTTATTTTTCGCATAAAAAAGTTCGATAATCAAATGTCATAATCCCCCCCCCCCCTGCCATTTATAAAAAGTAAAATGTGTCTGAATCTTATTTATGCGGGATCGATTTAAAGGTCTCATTGAGTGCATTAAAAGTTGTATTATTGCCTTTTTAGATAAAAGCAACATAAAAGCATTTATTGAGAAAATCGAATTTTATTATTTAAATATTATTTATTTCTTTGATAATAATAAAAATCATTTTCAAACATGAATTTATTTTCCTCTTTAATAGCTTTCATGCTGTTTTTTATCAAAAAAAGCAATACCCCAACTTTTAATGCACTCAATGAGACCTTTAAAGCGACCCCGCATAAATTAGAATCAGACACATTTTTTTTTATATATATGGCAGGGGAGGGGGAATTTTTGAAATTTGATTATCAAACTTTTTTATGTGAAAAATAAATTTGGAATAGTATCTAAAAGAAATTATAAAGAATACTTTTTATTGTATAGTCGAAATTTGGACCGGTTTACTCTAGTACGGTTTTAGGAAATTGTACTTTCTGGGAACAGGGTACATTTTGAACAAAAAGTAATACCATAAATCTTCATTTAAGAACAAGCAGAAGATTTTATGAGGAGTGACTTTTCTTCGAAAATTGAAATTTTTTTGAATTTACACGTATAGGCAACTCAATCCGTGGACATACTGTATATTATTTTATTGCTAAAAAAAAATTAACTAGTATACATTGACATCAATATACTAGCCTACCCTGACACAAACAGAACGTCTCACTGCTTGCGCGTATGTCAATTATAAGATTTATATTGCTGATGGAAGAATGCACAAACCCCGTGGCATCCATTACATATATAGCTGTATAAACCCTTTGACTGGCTTATAAGGCGGAAACACACTACCATCACGTGACGTGATGGTAGTGTGTTTCCGCCTTTAAGCTCTTCACAGGCTATTGAACTTTGGATTATTATATTAATATTACACATTTTACACAACTGACATTTTACAGATATGCAAAAAGCTTGTAATCAATTATTACCTATTATATAATAAATATATATGAAAAGTCATAAAGTAATAAAATTTAAAAATTCCTTTAAAATATTATTTATAATCATTTTTTTTGCAAGGAATTTGTATTATTATTTTTATATTTATAATTATTTTAAATATGAAAATGACATTGGACATCTAGATAAAAATAATATTAATATAATAATCCAAAGTTCAATAGCCTGTGAAGAGCTTAAAGGCGGAAACACACTACCATCACGTCACGTGACGTGATGGTAGTGTGTTTCCGCCTTATAAGCCAGTCAAAGGGTTGATACAGCTATATATGTAATGGATACCACGGGGTTTGTGCATTCTTCCATCAGCAATATAAATCTTATAATTGACATACGCGCAAGCAGTGAGACGTCACTTTAGAAAAGAAGTTACCGTACAGGTAAATTCTAATCGTGCCGGAGTCGGGAATCCTACCCCTGAGGATCCTACCGTGGGATCCTACCGTTCTGCGTGAGTAATAATCTATATTATTATATAGATTGATATAGATTATATCTTTATAAATAAATTGGCCAACTATGAGGTTACATCCACAAAGGGTCCGTAGTTTTACAAATTAGACGAGCTACCACTACTCCGAAATTTCTAGCACAATCCTTGCACAAGTAAATAAATTATTAAGAATTTGTATGAGGGGGGGGGGGATTATTTATCACAAAATATGTGACGCATGAAAATTCCTTAAACACTGTTACTTATTGCTCTTATTTTCTTTTTTTGACAAAGAATATAACAACTCACTTTTTCTACGGGGGCACGAAAAAATAATTTTAAGGGCACACGGCGTAAAGATAAATTGGTGCAAAAAGAATAGTATATTACGCGTCTAGTGCGGAACGTAGCATTTTGCATGCGAGTGTGGAGTTTGAACCTGAGCGACAACGAGGGTAGTAAAACCACACGAGCATAGCAAAATGCAGTTTTCGCACGAGTTGCGTATCGTACTTTATCTACGATTGTTGGATTTTAATAATATTAATAAATACAGAAAATCATTAAATATACATAGTTTATCACTAAAAACTTGATAAAAACAGTTACTTTAATTAAACAAACAGCAAATTAGTTTTGTTAAATGTAATCAAACACGCAAATCGTGCGATAAGGTGAAGAATTCTTCACCTTATCGCACGATTATGAAACAACAAAGGAAGCATGTTCTGAAGTACCGAAGATTTTTTATACCTCCAAACTGAAAAATTCCATGGCAGTGGGAGTGATCAACTTCTATAGCTTCAAACTTCAGTCAACCCCCTCCCCAATTGTAACAAACTAATGCAGAATTATGATGTATACATTTTTTCACAGCTACCTTTTCAGCAATAATTCTACTTATGTTTATTGATGTAGTAAACGCATTTACCGATAACATTGTTGATCATATATTGCATTATATCATTGTAGATAATCTATAACACTGTATAATATCTTATAAAACTTAAAAACAGAAGTGGATTATATATTTTACTGCGTTTATAGAATAACAGCTGAGAAACAGTGTAAAGGATTTGGCATTAAAACAAAAAAATTACAGTTTGCATTTAAAAGGAAACAAGATGGTATTATTAGGATTGCGTGCTATGGTCGCCAGAATGCAATATATATATATATATATATATATATATATATATATATATATATATATATATATATAAATAAATCGTGTGAGCAGACGTTAGGAATTTTAATTATTATACTCTGTGGAAGTCAATCCTAGGTATCAAAAGCAACATTGAGTCAGGTTATAAACAAAGCCAACTATAACATCGTGTTTTTATCTTGACTTCAGCTCTCTTGCTCAAAAAAACGTTTACTATATTAAGATTATATAATATAAAGATTTATATATAAATAAGAAATAGGTATATAATAAAAATAATGTAGGAACAGATACAAATATATTACAATAAAACAATTTAACTATTATACATACACAGAAGCAGAGGGCGAGCATGTGAAAATTTTGTTTGAGTTAGTCGGGCCTATCTTATAAGTATGAATTAAGGATTGTGTATTTTTAAATAAATTGTAACTATAAATAATTTATTTAAAAATACTGATAGCTATGCAAGAGAAATAATAGAACAAAGGAATCATATTACGATATCTATAATATATTATTTCCAAATATTATCACAAATTTGTTTATCAGTGGAACTACCTACGTTTAATTTAAACAAGTATAAATAAAAATTTTAGTTTAAATTAAAGCCATATTAATTATTATATATTTAAAATTTAAACAACATTACCACATCTTGGTGAACATAGAATATTAACTATTTTATAAAATGTTTAATTTGAATAATTATTTTATCATTTTTTTAACTTAATTTAATTTTCATTACTAATATTATTAATTATTTAATAATTAATAATTTCTTTTAATGATTTGTTAGTTTTTTCCAATTTATTTTAATTACCATGTTTACTCTCAAATTTTTAAATATATTTATCTATAAATATAATTTAGAAGAAAAATATAAAAGAAATTAATTGAATATATAAATAATTAAATAATACAAATTCAATATTGATTCTTAAAATTTGTGTTTATTCAATTGTAATTTTGTTCATAATATGATAATTCATATGTTCATATTGTTTATAATAAAATAATATTATTATTTTATTCATTTGTTAGAAATGAATCAATGATAAATTTAATATGGCGCAATACGATAAAGAAACAATTGCTTTTCAAGGACAATTTTATAATTAAAATAAAAATGGGAATAAATGGGTAATTTACAGAAGAAGAATAAAAGAATAATAACAAAGAAATCAAATGTGACAATTTTTTTAAAATAAGCAACCAATAAGTGCTGCCAAAATGTTACTCCTAAATTTTGGGGTTCCAAGCTTTTATCGAAGTACTAACTCCAGTTTATTATTTATTTATGCGCTTACATTTACAAGGTACTTTTGTATCCACAAGAGCATAGATTAAATTCGGCCTTCAGGGATCTTAGTAAACAATTATTTAAATTACTTCATCTTCATGATATGTGTAATATTTACATAATATAATTAACACAATATCAAAGTATATTTATACTATATAATATTATAAATAATTATAAAAGTATAAAAATACAATAAAAACTAAATAAATAAAGGTGAAAGAGTTTGCCAATTAGTGTAGCACATAGCTTCCTTGTCTCCTGTCGCGTGTACTCTTCTAATTTTATGCTTTTACAACCAATTATTTTCTAATTTATTTAATTTATTTCCTTATTTTATTACAAATTTAATGAGCACTGATGGTTATAATTATTATGGGACAAAAAGTGGGCTACATTCGAGAAACCATCCAAATTCTTTAAAAATTATTTGAGTACTTGAAAGATATGGTTTATAAAAATAACTTTTCATCCAGAAGGAAGAAAACATTAACTTTCCACCCTACTTTATAAGGAGTAAAGGATCCCATTACAGCCTAGTTGTAAAAATCGTGGCGGAAAGTAGAAATCGTGGCGGAAAGTAAAAATCGTGGTGGAAAGTAATACAGTAGAGCCAACTTATTATTGTTTAAAAATCAGTGTTGCCTGTTTTGTAACTAGTAGCAGTTTCTTTTTAACTGAATGACTAGACTGCTTAACAGTTGTTTTAAAAATATTAGAGAGTTTAAATAACACGTACTTTTGATTGCCGTGATGCTTTAATTTTTTCGTCATTTTAAAATGTCTTATGACTTCATAATTGAGTTTAAGCAAGACTTATACAAAAGAGGTAGGTTGCGTCTAATCAGGTTATATTTATGTTTATGATTTCTCGTATTTTAGGGTCAAACACAAATAAATTAAATATTATTCAGCTAGTCATTTTGTAGTATGTATTATTAAACATTTGAATTATTATTATAGTTACATAGTTATAGAAAGTCATTATAGAAATCAAATAAAACATAGTTGGAATTGAGGAATTGCACATTTAATTCATATTATTTTTTTTACTACAAGATGTTATAAAACTTTTTCTTTTGCTTTTAAAAGTCATTTTTAAAATTAAAGGAACAAAAATTTGTAAATTTAGTTATTAATACCTAAATAAATAGATAAATCGAAATCATAGGTTTTATTTGTGTTGATTTTCTCCCTTCTAGAGGAAAAATCTGTACCACGTACCACGGGAGGAAAAAGTCATACTACCCTCGCTATAATTAACTCCCTCGGCTACGCCTCGGGATTAAACATCATGGTTCCCTCGGCTGCGCCTCAGGAACCAACTAAATAACTCCCTCGGCTACGCCTCGGGATTTAGACAGTAACCAAAACGCTCAGGGTGTAATGACTTTGTTTCCTTCCTTGGTGCGTAAATAACTATTGCATATGGGTATGTGGAAGAAACCCCAATAGGCTTATTATTTCTTGTGGCTCGATATTTTCTTATTAGGTGTAAATTGTAATTATTCATTACATGTTGTTGTAATGCTTTACAAAATAGTCTGCCCGTGAGTGTGGCACATAGCTTCTTCGCGTCCTTTTAGTAAGTCTTAAGATTTTATGATTTACAATCTATTTTTGTTAAATTAATTTAGTTTTCTCCCGTTTTTTAAATCTTACAAAATTGTTTTGATTTTTTACATGAATTAAAGTATCAATTTAGCAAAATTTAAAAATCGCAGACGGTTGAAATTAACCTGGGGCCATCTGTCGGCAACTTTGGACAAACCATCCAAATTTAATAAATTTCAGATGAGTAATTTTGAAGATGTAGGTGTAAATAAATGAATTTTAGTGCTCAAGAAAAAAGAAACAAATGGGCGCATAAGGTTGAAACTTATGTGGGACCAACAATGGGCGAATTATGACCTACTTTCCAAATTTTATTAAATCTGATGAGTAATTTTCAAGAAATTTTGATTCACAAAAATGTTTGACAAACCGGCAGACAGGCATGGAACTAAAAATGTTCCTTGTTGTCTGAAAAGGATTTCTGTCTTAGAATTTGAATTCTAAGACAGAAATCCTTTTCAAAAAATGTTTGTTCTTCAAAACGATCACTATGCTTTTGTAACCTTTGGTATTATAATCTCGTAAGCAATAAAAAAATCAAAACAACAATTTAAAACTAAGTGTAACAGATAACAATTATTGTGGAACTATTTTATTTATTTATGTAGGTGAGGTTTTTAAAGAGTTTGGGGGATGAGAGAGTTATCCTTTGAGGCAGTGAATTTAAATGTAATGAAGTTGCACATAAAAGCGCATTTCAAGAAGATAACGAAAATATCACAATTTTTAATTGTTTTTATAAAACAATAAAATAGTAAAACTAAATATAAAAAATGCCAACAATGTGGCTTATCTTTATATAAGAATGGAAATGTTTAAATGAAATAATATATTGATACTTGAAAGCACTGTTGTTATAAATAGTAAGTAGTTAAAAATAGTTGGAAACAATTGATATAATGTTAGGAAGTTGATAAGTAATTATTGTATAAATGGAGTTTGAAATACTTAAAATATAGTTTAAATGTTCATGTAAAGCTCTCATAAGAATTGAGGATTGTGAGGATCGGTAAAAAGTAAAGAAGTTGTGGATTTTCCGATTTTGGAAAATGTAATTTCTTCTTCAATGTATCAACAAGAATGGTTGCACCTCTGGGGATCTAAAAATACACCACTGCTCGCTTAGAAATCTTTTCACGATTCACTCGCTTCTTCTTGTTTCCATCTTGAATCATGATGGTGCCCAAAAAATGCGAAATTTGTCGATATCTCCGGAACTAATTGTACTTTTGACTAGAACCTTGAAATTTTGACGTTAGGATCCCTTTTACGATGTATGGAACTTTTGTAGAAGACTATTTTTAGTCAAGATGGCGGCAATTTATACGGAAAAATTGGAAATTAATTGATGGTCCAAAAACATTATTGGTTAATAACAATTTGGATAACTGGTCCTAAAACATTGTTAGTTAATAATTGCTACATAGATTTTGACTGTTGAAAAAATATAATTTTAAGTTAATAATAATATCCATGGGTAATTTCCAAATGCAAGTATTTACTATCAACCTTTGCTATGGAAAGTGTGTGTAAAGTTACTTTAAACTTACTATATGTGAAAGAGCTGCAGTAGCATTTTTCCTATCACGTTCCAACTGCTTTCAAAATATCAAACTTCATCCAAAAGTCCATTTTATCAAGTTTGCCTCTCTGTGAATTTACTATATAGCATTGTGACCGGGGCTGGTCCCATGATTGTCTGCAATCATTCCTTTTTCTAGCTACGTATCTCCAATCTCCATCTTTTAACCTGGAGCATATTTAAGTCTCCTAAGTCTCCTTCCATGTCGTCACTCCAACTCAGCAGAAATTGATATCCATGCTCTATGTACAAGAGCATGAGCATTTAGATTTGTGTCTGGCATCCTGCCATCCTCCATACATTATAGATATTTAGTGAATCACAATATTGTCAATCTCCATCCTTCAAAATTCTATCGATATCAGATACAATTTTTTAGTAAAACCAACAGTGACACCGCTATGAAGTGTTAAAGATCGCTAAAACTATTAATAGTTTTTACAAAATAAACAATATAACAATAAAGTAATTTAACAATAATGTTAATGTTAATATCTCAATAAAGTAAATGATAGGATGCGAGGAAGCTATGTGCCACACTAATTGGCAGTCTATTTTATTTTTTATAATTATAATTATAATTTTTTTTTTGCAGGAGATTTGGTTTTGATCGATGCTGCGCTGCGTGCTAAGTTTAACAGCAAACTGTCTTATTTATTTATTCGATTGGTTAGCTGTTTTTCTACCTGTTGCTATGGTGAAAAGTATAACAGATTACTGTCATATAATCAACAGAGATGTCAGGTATACTTATTTCTTTGGGTTATTATTATCATAATAGACATCTATTCAGCAATATATACTTGGATAAATTTCTCCTGTAAATAAATAATCCTGTAAATTGATGCTTAACAAAGTTCTGAGGAAAGCAGAGGACACCATCTTTGAAAATAGTTCCCATGTTTTGATTTTTCGCAAGAGTGAAGAAAAAGATTAGGTTCACCAAACAAGCCATTCTACAAACAATTTTAAATATCATAAAAGATGTGTCTACAATAAAGGATCTTATTCTTTTCTTGATAACTCTAATGGATTTCGAGATGTTCGCAGTTAAAGTTAATTGAACTTATAATGGTAGGTGTTATCAAGGAAATCATAAGGATCTTAAGGGTATACAATACATACTTTAACTTTTTGTCCACTTTTATTATGTTGTACTGCGCATGGGTGGGTTGAGAGTCCGAATCTCAAGTTGAACAATCATTTTGAACACATCAAACCCCTTTTGATATTTGTGGAAGGGGTATAATTTTGTGTCAACATTGTTTTGAGTTGTACGTTTTTAGAGAAATGTTTCAGAGTAGTACGTTTTTAGAGAAATGCTTCAGAGTAGCACGTTTTTAGAGAAATGTTTCACAGTAGTACGTTTTAAGAACGAGTTTGTATGAGCAAGTTGTTCAACTTGTTTTTGTTTAGATTATCCAAGGTGAGAGACACGGTTGGACTACAAGTTCAAGAGTGTATACAGGCCTACTAAACTGTTGGGGATAATTGTATGTTCTGCCCAAATTCTAAAATGTTGCATAGAATGGTGATTTGAATTTAATCTTTTTCTAGATTCTTGCGAAAAACCGTAAAATTAAACTCTGAAGAATTTTGGTGCAAGCATTTTCAATGACAATATCTCCGAAACGAATTTCACTATAACATTGAAATTTGGAAATCCGTTTTCTTTAATGATATAATCAACTTAAGTGGAAATATTTTCCAATTGGACATGTTGATTTTAGATGGTGGCCAGAATAATTTATTATGGGCACATCCTGTGCTTCTTGCCATGACAAAATCTCTGGAAAAAATTGGTCAGTCATCTTGAAATTGAAGTTATTTTTACTGTTTAAAATATAAGGCGAAAGGGTTTTCCAATCGGTCATTTTAATTCAAGATGTGGCCATTTCTAAATTTCCCACTAAAAAACACATTCAACCCTGAGATGTAGATCGTTAAGTACATGATTATAGCTAGTAGAATATATGTTATAACATCAAATTGATATAACTATTTCAGGTTTATGTTAAAAGCTACCAAGGGTATAAGGAGATCTAGAAATTACATCAAAAATGATATAACTATTATCGATGAATTTGAAAAAAATGTTAAGGAGCATCCTGACAAAATATGTTTTTATCATGAAGACGTAAAATGGACCTTGAAAGATGTAAGTAAAATGACTATGAACTTTCTTTTTTTTATGTATAAATTTGTATAATTAATTAAAACTGTTACAAGTGTAGGAAGGATTTATGTTACGGATGGAAAAGAACCTAGAATCAAGGTTTTAGTTATGGAGATTTCGAAAAAAGTTCCAATGCAAGCATGTATACAGGATTTAAGGGCATTAGGAAATTTAATTTATTGACTACAGAACCGATGTTCAGACTTTTACTGTTATTGTCTGAGGGCTAACATTGGATAATGTCTAACATTGATATAATATTTTTAATTTAAATAACACCAAAACCTTCCTACCAAAAATCACTGATTTAATTGAAAATCAATTCAAAAGTTTGAAAAATTCTTGTATCCATCCTATTGAGCTGTTTATTTCTCTCGTTTGATACAAATATTTCTGGTCTAACGCATTAATTTCAATCAGTAAGCTGGATTAAATCATTTCATTAAAACATTTAACAAGTAGTTAACATGTTTCAGGTTGAGGTATACAGTAATCGAGTATGTAATGCCATTGGCTCATCATTTAATAAAGGCGACGTGATTGCACTCATGTTGCCCAACTGTCCTGAATACGCCAGCATATGGCTAGGGATATGTAAGTCTGGCGTTATCTCTGCTCTTATCAATACTAATGTCAGGAAGAAGCCACTACTTCACTGTATCAACATTGCAAAGGCAAAAGCTATCATTTACTCCAATCAATATGACTCCGGTAAGTAATTTCCATTAATAACTGCTTAGTGAGAAGTGCTCAGTACTTATTATTAGTGATATATTTTGAGAAGATGGCGATAATTGCAAAAGTCTAATTTATGTCTATTATATTTCAGAAATTCCAAGACATAAATCCATTTGAGACATCAGGGAACATATTAGGTTCCGTGTCTGTCCCTCGGTCTGTCTGTCGCTTAATTTTTGAGAATCAACATATCTTAAAAAATGGCTCCCCCGATTTTAATGAAATTTGGATGGTAGGTCATAGTTAGCCCATTGTTGGTCCCATATAATTTTAAACCTTCTGCGCATGTTTATTTCTCTTCCACATGCGCACAAACATACATTTATGTACACCTATAGCTTCAAAAATACTCATCTATTTTTTATGAAACTTTTATATTTATTGAAAGTAGCCCGTGGATAGCTCCAGATTAATTTTAGCAGTCTGCGCTCTTTAAATTTTGTTAAATTGGCACTTTGATTCATGTAAGAAATCAGAACAATTTTGACATATTTAATAAACGGGGGAAAATTAAATAAATTCGACAATAATAGGTTTTAAAAGCATAATATTTTTAAGTATAGGAAATAGGATGCGAGGAAGATATGTACCACACTAATTGGCAAACTATTTATGAAATATTCAATAAAAATAATTTAATATAAAATTGTCTAAAATATGAAACACTGGACAAAGTACATACTATGTATACATAAAATCCAAGTACTATTAGATATAAGAGAGCTTATGTATGATTTTAAACCCATCAAATTAAAAAAAAATATATTGCCAATTATAGTTTAACTCTCTCGCTTAATATTTAACTCTCTGCGCATGCTCTTTTGCTCCCATTTGCGTTTGCGCATGAACTTTCGCATGTTTTCTATTATACTATTAACCCCTATACGCATCCTTTTACGAGTCCCACTCCTTGCAACCAAACATTTTGTCCTGAACCTGTTTTCCCGAATTATCTTTTATAATCCTCCCAGCAGATAGAAGCTGCAATGACCTCACGATTTACTCTGAATTTCGTGGTAGTTGCTAACTTTTGATTATTCGATGAGTAATTATCCAGATTTAATATACTATCATTCTTATTTATCCATTGAACCCTTATCATTAATAATAAAAACTAAAAGAAGGTTAAGTTACATTTATTCTATCTCAAATACGAGTAGTTATGTTTAAAGTACATTTATTTTTATTTTCAGCTTTATCAGACATTTTGGATGACATAGAAGGCACACCTCTGCTGTACTGTTTAGAAGGGGAATCCAAGCTTACCAACTCTTTCAATTTACCTCAATTATTAAAAACAGTTGATATTAGTTCAGTATCCAAAAGACCTTCAAAATTTAACGATGTTGTCATTTATATATATACATCCGGTACAACAGGTCTTCCGAAACCTGCAAAAGTAACACATTCCAAGTAAGTAAAACAATTTTATATTTAATAATTAAATAATCTTTCTCTAATTGTTTTAATAATACTTTACCAGCTCAAAGAATGTTGACTCCAGATAGTGCTTGTCTAAGATTGGTGATAGCGATAGCAGGAAGTGCTTGTGTAAGATTGGTGACAGCAGGAAGTGCTTGTATACGATTGGTGACAGCAGGTTTTGCTTGTCTGAAATTGGTAACAGCAGGTGTTCCTTGCCAAAGATTGTTCGCACTACTGTGTTGTTATCAATATAACTTCTATTTTTTTCCCCGATAGATTAAAGTTCACAACAAACGCCAGAACTTTGTTGCCCAGGGTTAGTTATGAGTACTTTTTATAAGAAGAATTTATAAAAGCGAAGTTTTGCATTTTAGCGCAGCCTACTTTACCAATACCAAAAACAAAATAACCTGAATTGTTTGAAGGACACTAAAGCTAGTTCCGTCGCGTGAGTGGCACAGAACACGCACTACATTTATTTTTATTATAATGTAGGTAAAATTTCTGAGAGGGAAGCAATAATTATAAAACTCTACACAATGTGGAGACTATATTTATAAAAAAAAAAAAAAACTGGAATTAAAGTGAATACGACGAACAAATTATGAGTAATCGAAGCAGTCTGTTAGCGAATTTTCGAAGAAAATTAAGCTATTGCAATGGCTTCAAAAATTTTTTAACAACGTTTTTTTAATATGCTTGCCGATAGTTTCAAAACAAAACTAATATAAGTTAAAATAACACATTCCGTAGTGAAGCATGAATATCTTATGGCTTGTACGATATTGCAATACCGTACAAACCTTTTCTTTAACAAACTGATATTTTATTGTTTTAATAACATTTTTTTAAAAGGTTGATAGGTTTGGCAATGACAGCTGAACTAGCGATGGGATTGAAATCAGATGACATAATGTACAGCCCAATGCCAATGTACCATACTGCAGGTACCACAGTAGTAGTCTGCGGTTATGTCATCGGACCTACCATTGCAATAAAGACAAAATTCTCCGCATCAACATTCATAAGTGACTGCCGGAAATATAACGCTACTGTAAGTGCAATCAATAGTCTAAGTTATGATATTGTAAATACTCAGTTGCTCGACGGATAAACAACAGGCTAGGACCTACCTACCGTATCTTTAGTGGAATTGTATTGGCAGGTGATACGGTCACTGCGTCGTCTTCAATAATCATCCTGATGCATCGATGCTGTACTGAAATAACAGAATTTAGTGACGATGTTTACCTAGTTAGATCCGTTTTTCCTTCTCATATGTAAAGCCGGATTCCTACTAAAGATAAAAGTTTAATAATAATTAATATAAAAATACCATTTTAAAAAAACTGGTCTTATTTTCAACAATATACTTTTTTCTGTATTCTTCACCTAAATTGTTTCCATGTGCAAATATGGGGAAGATTGAAAGACGGGAAGTGATTCAAAATTGGGGTAACGGAGACGTGCGATGAAATTTACAAAGCAAAGTAATAAAATAAGACCAGTAAAAAACAGTTTGGTTTGTCAAACAGAACAAACGTGTTTTACTTTTTGCCAAACTGCCAAAATATACTGGCAATTAGTGTGACACATTGCTTCCTCACATCCTATCACACACTTAATTTATTTTATGCTTCCACAAGCCATTATTTATTTTTCTTTTTCCCCCGTCTTCTTATAAGTCAAAATTGATTCGACTTGTTACATGTACTAAAGTATCAATTTAGCAAATGTTAAAGAATGCTCTGGTGGTATCTGCGGTCTAATTTCGACAAACCATCTAAATTCCATAAAAATCAAATGAGTACTTTGGAAGAAATAGGTGTAAATAAATGTATATGTGTGCGCATGTGGAAGAGAAAGAAACGAGCGCAGAAGGTTGAAATTTTTTATGGGACCATTAATGGGCTAACTATGTTATATATTATATAACATAGTTATATATTATATTTGTTAGGTTATATATTATAACCTAACATCCAAATTTTAGTCAAATCGGACGTGTAGTTTTTGAGATATGTTACTGATTTCTGAAACGGATTACATTATTGGAACTTTTGAAACCGGAGACTTCAAAAATGAAAACTTTTTTTAGGTTGCTGTTTATATTGGAGAGATGATTAGATACGTTGTGAACACTGAAGAGAAATCGACAGACAAAGATCACAAGCTTCGTATCGTTGCTGGGAATGGACTGAGAGCAGAGGTCTGGAGAAAATTCGTCAAAAGATTTCACATTCCCAATTTAACTGAATACTATGGATCAACTGAAGGAAACTTCTTACTTGGTATGACAATTACTTATCAATGGTATTATCTGCAGTTTCTAGTGTAGTATTTATTGTCTAGAAGGAGTGTTTGAGCAAGTTACAAGAATATATAAGTATTATTTTTTTTTTCTTGATTCCGTGAGGTTAAATACACTGACACTGAGACATGGACCACTTAAGTGGGTCCATTGAGCAATCCCGGTTTAGATTAAGAAATCTCTCCCTGATCCAACTATACTCTGAGTAGACCGGCAGACTCTCAAAAAGTCAGCAGTTTATTCACAGCCAGTCCCTTAAAATTATCTAAGAGAACTATTGGCATTCTAAAGGGCCGCAGCTTAGTAGGTGAGATGGAATTTCATCTTTCTCACACCGACAGGTAGGAACTGCAAGTGCCTGTTTATACCAAACAAAAACCTATGCCCATTTCCCAGGGTTTTTTTAAAAGTCCCTTAACAAAGACTGCTTTAAAGGTGTCTCCAGCTCCAGCAGCAAGATATACCTACTACCTACCACTGGTTCAGAAAGAGTTACACAGGAATTCAGGCTGGTCAGTCGATCTGCCAATCCATTCCATTCTATCTCACTATGTCCTGGAACCCATTCTAGGTGAACAGCATTCTGTCTTGTCAGATCTAAGAAATCTTTTACAATCCAACCTGTCTCTTGTTCAAAAGTGCATCTCAGAGAACCCAAAGATTTTATAGCCACCTCTAACTGTACAAGATTTCAATCTGTTTCCTGACTCATTCTTACTCAGAATCACTTACATAGATCTCAGCTTGGGAGACTTTCCCAAGCTTATGCTAATCTCTTGTAGCGAGTCAAAGTATTATCAATGTTGGCAGACTGTATTTAAAATAGCTTTAAGGGGCCAATTGCTATGAAGGGGTAGAGGGAGAACAGTCCAAAACCTTCGCTTCAGAAAGTTGTTTAATGATTGGATAGCAGGTGATGCTAGAAGTGGATAGTGAGAGATGGTTCTGAGGTACTACTTGTCAGACTAGAGCCTGAAAACACTATTGTAGCACCTTTCCGCCTTCATCAGCTATCATATCAGCGATAGTTGATTTTTGCTAAGTGTAAAGAGCTTCCTCTAATATTTAACATATAATTTCTTAATAGCTAATGCTCTTAATTCCAGTAAACGCAAACAAAACCGTAGGAAGTTGCGGTTTTCTACCAATTGGTATACCTTACTACTATCTTACTGGACCAAGCCTGATTAAAATGGATGAAGAAACAGGAGAACCAATCAGAGGAAAGGATGGTCTTTGTATTCGGGCTGAACCAGGTAACCCAATATTACTTATATATATTTTGATAGAGACAATTGAAATTGATAGCAAACCATGCTTAGAGATTCCATCCTTTTATTTTATAAAAGGATGATTTGAATGGATTTGATTCCTGAATTATTTTTTAAATTAAAACTAATCTTTCCAAGAAATATCACATCTTTGAAGAACTGTGTGATTCAGGTTCTGTTGTAAGGGTCTTCTTCATCGAAGCACGGTTAAATTTTGTATGGGACCATCAGCGGGCTAGTTTTGAAAACCATTCAAATTTCTCCAAAATTGGATGAGCACTTATAAAGTTATTGGTGCTAATAAAAAATAATTAGTTTGCGCGCATGCAAAAGAGAAAGTAATTTGCATAGAAAGTTGATATTTATATTGGACCAGTAATGGACTAATTTTGACATGTTATGTTATTTAAATTTAATCAAAATCGAAGTGGGAGTGGTGATGGTTCACATAAATCATAAATGTCGAACGACAGATCAAGAGTCAGAAACGGGACCTAAAATGTTCCCTGATACCTCAAATTGATTCTGCCTATGGCTTTTAGAATTCAGGTACAAAAAAAATATCCTTCAATATGATCAAAATGAGCTCAAAGTAAGCTCGAAAGCAATATCTTAAACTGTATAATTCTCGGCCAATCTTAGTTAATATATGTATTGTTTGCAGGAGAACCAGGCTTGTGCATCGGATACTGTCCATCAGGCAATGAGATGAGAAAGTTCCACGGATATTTAAATGAAAAAGACACTGATTCAAAAAGAATTAGAAACGTCTACAAGCAAGGAGATATGGCATTCAATACTGGTATTTGCTTTAACCTTTTATAAAAACTATCTTAAAATGTTATTTATTGAACAAATACTTAGTTAGCTCTACAGATTTTCTTAGTTTTTTCTATTCTCAAATCTTATCAAGTACCTTATTATATCACAGCGGTTGTTGTTTGTGTGCATCATGATTTGAGGATAGTAAAACTAAGTGTGACCTCATAGGATCTTGCAGCATTAATTTATTTTCTGATTATATAAAAAACTTAATTCTTTGGTTATTTTTAGGTGATCTTCTAATGATGGATGATCGAGGATGGTTAACGTTTATTGATCGACTAGGTGATACTTTCAGGTAAAATCAGAAGTTTAAATAGGGTTGATAATGTACATAAAAAATATTAACAGTCCACAGTCCAGTCAACTTATAAAAAATTACGCAGCTAAATCGGAAAGTTTGGATGTTTGGCATAGTTGGTTATGGGTGCTTAAAAATAAACATATCAAACTCCTAAAGTTCTGAGAAGGAGCTATGGCCACCATCTTGGAAAATTGGTCCAATTTTTTTCAAATATCTAGAAGTAGATTAGGTTAACCAAAAAGTATATAATGCACATACATTTTTTTTCATAAAAGGTCCTAATGATTTTCTTGATAACTTGGTTTTCCCATATCGTATACCAGTACTTATCTCAGTGGTTAAAGAGCATTTCTTTATTTTTTAATTTTTGCTATAATACTTAATTTAACTACATTAAACAGAATTTAACTGTTTTTAACTGCAGATATCTGAAAAAAACCATTAGAGTTATCAAGAAAATCATAAAAACTTTTCTTTGTAGAATTCTGTGTGCTTTATTTTGTATTAAATTAATTTTTTGTTAAACCTAATCATTTGCTTTATTAGATATTGGCGGAAAATTGGACCTATTTCCCAAGATAACATTCATATCTCCTCTCAGATCATTAAGGGCATTTAATAAGTTCATTTTTAAGCATATAAAAAACAAAACGAGCAAATATCAAAACGTTCTCATTTGGTTCTGCAATATTCCCAAATCATAGCTTTATTGTCAGTATTAATAAGAATGATGATGATTCCTTCAAGAAAACGAGCGTAGTAAATTCGTGAATGTTATTTCTCCAATGTGAATGCTTCTGTATAACTTATTATATTTCCTACATTACATTCTGTATATGTTTTTAAAGGTGGAAAGGTGAAAATGTATCAACTGCAGAGGTAGAGGCCATATTAAATAGCTCCCCTGATGTGGAGGAATCAGCTGTTTATGGTGTTCAGGTATGATAATTAAATTAACAGTTCCATTCTAATTAGCCAATTCATAATGTATAAAAGATCTGCATACCCAATAAGTTCTATACCCAAGTAGCACGATTTCGTCCATGGGATGTTTAAAGGACCAGTCACTTGCTCTTTTGGCACACCTCCAGCTCACCTTATGGCTGTCCCTACGTCTGTCACTTGGTCTTTTTGCACATCCACACCCTGTGGATGGTAATACGTTTGCTTATGGACACCTTATGGCTCACGCAATGTCCGCCCTTCTAATATCCAGAGGAACCTATGGATCAACGATTATGGAGAGGAAAAATTGGGACAAAAGGGTATCCCAGGGATGTCTTCTGGATCATCTGTGCTACTAGGGTAGCGTAGGTTATTCCGCGGTCAGAATCTGATATATCTAGATCTACCCAAGAAGACTTGCGTCAGATTTTGTGAATCCAGACGTTTCAAACATATTACAGGGATCATGATCAAGAAAGTTTCTTATGATGGGAGTAATTTGCAACTGATCCCACAATTGCAACTCAGTTGAAAGAGCAAATCAATAGAGAATGATCATTAGAATGGGTCTAAAACGTCGGGATTCACGAGTCTCCTCCGGAAGATCTAGATGTTTTGTGCCACCTTCACCTTTAATTTTACTTTTCACTAAGCTTGATTACTTCATTCTAACTCCAATTACTGTAATGTTACTTTTTTAAACTAATATAATATTTTTAACAGATTGGTTCTTTGGAAGGAAAAGCCGGAATGGCTGCTGTTATAATGAAATCATCGGATCTGGACAATCTAAGTAAATTTCTAGACTTCAGTTTACCAACATATGCTCGACCACTCTTCATAAGATTAGTTGAATCTCTTCAGCACACTGGAACATATAAAGTCATCAAAGTTCAACTCAAAAAAGAAGGATTTGACATCAACATCGTGAAAGATCCACTTTTTGTAAGAATCAATGGAAAATTCACACCAATAACACAAGAGATATACGACAAAATACAAGAAGGATCTGTTAAAATGTGATATGTATCATGTGCAATGGACATAATTTGTTAATAATTATAGTGATGCGGTGCATGAAGAACTCGTGTAGATCAGAAACATATTTCGAGGAACAACTTAAACATTTTTATCCTACCTGAAAATACCTTTAAACGGCAAAAATAGTTACAAATTGCTCCTACTCATCAAGGCCTTTAAAACAATGTATAACCTGTTATGCTAACAAAAAACTTTTTTTTTTATTCGTCCACCATATTAAACAGTTGTCACAAATTCTGAGATGCACCTGAGTGCCGAATTTCATTCAAATCGGTCACTTTAACGAAAGTTGTCGCAAAAATAAATTGGTTCAATAATATATTATTGGATTAAAATTCAGTATTATTATATCTAATATGAAAAAAATGTTGTACCTCATTTGTATCGGACTGACTTTTTAAAAATCAAAATCGTCTGTTTTTTGAGAAAGAAAATGCAAACTGCAAACTTTTTTTTTGGTTTTGTGGCATGTAGCCACTTAAATTCAGATTTATGATTTTTCTGAACCTTTAATAAATTTATCTCTACAACAAATTTAATTGTGATCAGTACAATAGTTTAAACTCCTCGTATCTGAACAGAACACAGGCACGTATTTTTTTAAAATTAACTTTGTTGTACTCGGGGTTAAAAATGTGTAAATCCAGATAAATCTCGATATCGACTTTTCGTATCGTAATCGTAACAATAAATATGATACGTACTTTGTTTTCTTTATATGTATAGGTTTATGTATGTATATAGTACTATATGATATGTGTATATTTTTTTTATATATATATATGCAAGAATAAGAAAATAAAATAATACTAACAGTTTTTATTATGTCCTTTATATTTATGCGCTTTGGTTGTGCGAGTCATTAGCAAGTTATTTGTTAAAACAACTCTCTTGTTTGTTGTTTGTGTAAACAACTTACTTGTTTGTTGTTTGTGTAAACAACTTAATTGTTTGTTGTTTGTGTAAACAACTTACTTGTTTGTTGTTTGTGTAAACAACTTACTTGTTTGTTGTTTGTGTAAACAACTTACTTGTTTGTTGTTTGTGTAAACAACTTACTTGTTTGTTGTTTGTGTAAACAACTTACTTGTTTGTTGTTTATGTAAACAACTTACTTGTTTGTTTATAACACGTTTTGAAAATTATCATAACATAACGGCTATTGAGTTCTTATAGACAACGTCGTTAATCAGTGTGTGTGGGTGGGCAAACCCTAAAATTTGATAGAATGTTTTTGCATTGGTACAGAGTCTATGTTTTCCAAGTTTCAGCTCAATTGGATGACTGGAAGAGGGTTAATTAGCTCTTCAAATATTTTGGAGGTTAAACAACTACTAAGTTATAATTAAGCATAGCGCAACAGCCTAGCTAGACCAGCCAAACTGGTTTTGGACTCTGGTACATATGAGAAAAAGATTGACCTTTAAATTCGGAACAACTGAATGTAATCAACTAATACCTTTTATAACTTCCAACTGGGTCACATAAGTTTTATATTAAATGTTAAATAATTAATTAAATCAACAAGATATTTTGGTATTCTAATTCAGTATGTATTCACTATGTATATGAGCAGTAGCGTACCCCGGGGGGGAGAGCAAGAGGAAACTCAAAAGCAGTTCACAAAACATTTGAATTCAAATTTTCCATTTAATTACTTAACTTGAAATAGGTATTTAGTTTCTTAGATGAGAGAATTAATAGTGAGATAATCTCTTTTTGATAGAAATTTGATTCTCATAAGTTTCCCTAATCCACGTGTTTTACTTAAGTGACATTATTTGATATTAATCACAAGTAATTTAAAACCTAATGCATGAGGGTCTGATAGCTAAGTTTTTATACAATTTTACAGTCTCAAATTTTTCGGGTGTTATTTGATATAGGAAATTTAATTTAATTTCTGAATATGAGGTTAAAAATTGAAATTTGAGTGTTGCAAGGAGGGGAAAATTACAATTATTCGCCATCAGATCAGCGTTTTGTTTATTAAAAGATGATAAGGATACCATATTTTGCGGCGCTTTGTTCAGTTTAAGATGGAGTATCTTCCAAATAGCGTAACACCCTGTTAAATTATTTAATTATACAAATAAAATGGTATATATATGCTTATAAGCAGTAGTCAGCCCGCAGACCCCGCGACGTGGGGGAGCCCCGGGAATCTGGGGGCCCCTGGAAGGGAAATAAAGGGGCCCCCACTAAAAGTTTGCACGGGGGACCCCAAAACCTTACCGCCGCTACTGAGTATAAGGTATAGTATATAGTTGTAATAGGGTACGTATAGAAAATCCAGCTTAGCATAAGAATTTTAATGGTTGTTTCTAAACCAATTCCCATTTATAAAAACATACACAGCATATTCTATAGAATAGAATAGAATAGAATATCGTTTATTGTTTTAAACCTACGTTTGTACAATTGAGTTCAGTCTAACAATTTATGTGTATTTCTTTACATTAAGTAATTATTGATATGCGCAACCATTAAACATTTAACTATAAATAGATGTAATATAAAATCAACAATAACTACATAATAAATAAATAAATAAATAGAGTAAATAATTTAACAACAATTTTAAATATCAATTAAAAACAACAAAAATGTAATTTAAACAATTAAAAAACAATTAAAACCTAGATTTTTAGACAAACAAATATTTAACAGAAATATTTCAGTACCAGCAGTTAATAAAGTTCTATATGAATAATAATAATTGTAATAAATAAGTTGCGAGTTGCTACATATATAATAAAAAGGCTCTTAATCTCAATGCCTGAATGGTGAAACTATATACATTATTTATTGATTCAATATTTATAGAGGAAAAGATTTCCTCTATTGAGCTGTAGTTGTGAAGCCAGTATTCCCTTAAATGCTTATAGTGGGGGCATCGAAAAAGAAAATGGTTAA
Source organism: Gerris lacustris (assembly GCA_951217055.1). NCBI lineage: Eukaryota > Metazoa > Arthropoda > Insecta > Hemiptera > Gerridae > Gerris > Gerris lacustris. The sequence goes on from OX578284.1 coordinate 38,855,997, forward strand.
TTGTCTCATCTTCATATAGGTTGCAAAGCAGACATTTTATGGTCCCGTCTAAAATATAAACTATACTGTTGTATGTCAGCCTACAATAATCTTTCTTACATAGCCTTAGTTGGCTGACAATCCTCAGTTTTTTCATTGGTATTCTCTTGCTGAGATACTCTTCCCCTAATCCTAACGAACTTATCAACCTATAGCTGGGGTTATACTGAGAACCCAGTGCCGCTTCCACATCTTCACATAAGGATTGGTTCTCCATTTTCTTTAATAGGTTGCTTAATTCCTCCTTTATTCGTCTGCTATGTTTTATATTTATGATCTCTCCCCCGTGCACTGAATTAAGGTTTTCTTTCAGTTGCGAGAACCAGTTAAATTTAGTTTTATTGCTTGCTCTCTTCTCCAGCTCCATGTATCTATTTAAACAAGCTTTAGGGAGCCTTTCATCTGGCATGTCTGATATTTTGATCCACCAGTTAAGCATTTTTTTAATTATTTCACCTCTAACTTTCTTACGGCCTGTCTCCAGTCTTACAAAATGGTTTGGGGTGCACCTCGGCCAGTGAAATACTTTCTTAATGAAGTTAAGCTGTACGCTTTCTAGGTTGTTTATATACCTGGGCGCCCAGATTTCCGAACAATAATTTAAGGTAGAGTTGACAATGGAGTCGTACAGAGCTAATATGGTCTCTAGGCATATTCTATAGTAAAGCACGGAAATCGAGCTGATGGATTAATAAATCATGTGGTATGCTAAACCCGCATTTGAGTCGGACTCCCGAAAATATTTTCTGGGTACGCTACTGCATTTGAGATATGAAAAAATGTTGTTTAACTATGTGAGGTTGATTTATTTTTTCTAATCACTAACAATGTGAAAAGACAAGTGGCGAAAGAACCTCGTCCATGTTGGCGAACCGAACCGAGTAACGAGCAAAGCAGTGCTTAGCTTGGCGTTCGGCGTTCTTGTTGTCAATAAACACCAAGAATGCCAGCACTACCCGAGCCAAGCTCTACATGATCCACAAAAAACGACGAAACATTTCTGTATTAGCAAGTTTTAGTTTGGTAAATTTTTAAACTGTCAAAAACTTAGTTGTTTGATTTACTATATACCTACAATGAATTATAAACAAGCAACAAGCAGTAGCGGCGTCGTAGGCTTATATTTATATCATGGCAAATAATAAAAAGGGGAGGTTTAAGCATGCTCGGCTTTTTGTGCGTCTAGACTCCTCGCTGACCGGACCGAACATCCCTTTAGTCTCGTCCATTTGATGCTTCGACAAAATCGACAACTACCGGATGTGCCGAACAAAACTGCTCGTTTGGCGCATGCGCAAGGAACAAAGACCAATACTCTGCTCTTTCTCGTTGCTCGGTTTGGTTCGCCTATCTGAACAAAGCTTAAAACTTAATTCTAAATCTGATAAAATAAATATTTTATCTCTTACAAGCTTGGTCTTAACTGTGGAATTTACTAATAAACTAACCTTAAATTTGCTTAAACTTAAACATGTAAAAGTGTATCATTACATAAGGTTATCATTGATAAGATAATTTAAAAATTATTATTGTTGGTAAATCTTATCAGATTTGATCTTCTGTGTGATTGAATATAATATTATGTTTTGGTGCTTTTGTAGATTCCATAATTTTCAATTTGTGGTGGAAGTAGCTAAATCTGTCGGTCAGTCTGTGGTCTGTGGCCTATTTCCTATGTATTAAACACATATGCGGTGTAGCCAACTGATGTTATTGTTATTTTATTTTTATGATTTGTAATTCATTTAAATTTGTACCAATGAAATTGACAATTGGTAAATATTTGTAATTATACCTGGTATTTGAAATATGTGATAATAAATTATTATTCAGTATTATTTATTCTTTGAATTCATATTTATTTAGGGCCTCCCCAGCCTCCCCTCTCAGTCCCTTCGTCAGTCACATAATATACATTATGCACAACGTACATCTTTAAAGCTAAGTTTAAATTAACCTGGGTTTTATGTATCAAATGAATGCGGGAATTTTAAACATTACATTTGAAAACATTGATCTAACGTCAAAACGCGAAAACGATTTTGTATCGTATTTTTAACATTTTAATTTTATTTTATTTTGCATTTATGATTGAAGATTGTGATTAATTTATTTTAAAAAAAGGCTCCGTTATTTATTTATTTTAAAATTAATCAATTATGAGCTTTAACTAATAAAGTCAATTAATAATATTAAATTAACGTTGTTTTAATGAAGTGAAGTGGTGTTGTGGTAATTTTACAATATAAATATTAAATAAAATAACTTCGTCCAGGCAAGATTACCATCAATTGTTAAAGACAAAACTTTTAACATTCTGTTTAAAATCAACCTGGGAATTTTACTGCTTAAGATCATTATTGTTAAAACTTAAACAAATATTATGAAACTATTATATGGAACAGAAATTGAGTTTATCAATTAAATAAGTATAGAGTTTTGTTTGATAACTGTATCTATAAAAAAAATAGTGCCAAAGATAGAATTATTTTGCCAAAGATGAAAATTAAAATACTGTGAAGTGAAACGAATACATACTTTTGAGGCGAACATTAGTTTTATCAAACAAACTATTTATCTTATCATCTATTATCTTAGTTGTTTACAATGGTTGTTAAGCCAAACGTTGTTTACATTTTGGTTTGTACAAATGTGAAGTATAAAGGACGTGTTTACGTTGGTTACACTGTGGATCCTGTTAGAAGATTGAAACAACATAATAAAGGTAAAGAGTTCGGTGGTGCTTATAGGACGAACAATAAAGGACCATGGGAAATGGTGTTGTTTGTGTCGGGATTCCCTAATGAAATATCGGCTTTACGATTTGAATGGACCTTACAACATCCCGGCCGATCTCGTAGAATTAATGACTTACGAAAGAAGAAACGGAACGAGAACTTACTCCAATATCATTTGTATTTATTAGAAAACATGTTGAATATAGGTCCTTGGAACCGTTTACCTTTAGTATTACATTGGCTTAGTGATGAATATTATGGCAGTAAGTTAATATCTGTTCCTGAACATGTACAGATAAGATTTGGAGCTGAAATCCCTGAAGTTGATACACTTCAGCTACTCTACGATGACGAATGTTTATTCTGTATTACACCCGTTAACGAAACAGATCGTACTCTTTGTTTAAACAGAGAATGCTCTATGACAAGTCACTTCGTTTGTTTAGCCAAGTATATAATTGGTGATTCCTTTCATGTAGTTCCAACAGAGAAACATTGTCCGCTCTGCGATGAAAATATAGTCTGGGGCGATATTGTTAAAGTCAAGACTAATTCATTTAAAGATAATGAATGATTATATGATTAGCATCATTGGTGATATTAAATCATCTTCTACTTGGAAATATCAAAGGTATTAAGGTTTTATTTCTTTATATACATAGTAGGGATGGGCGGAACGGAACGTAACTATAAAAATAACTAGTTCCAGTGTTGGAACGGTTCCAATCGTTCCAAGATTTCATGGAACTACGTTATTTTTGGAACGACTTTTATTTTACTGTCGAGTTTCATTTAGTTAATCAATTTTTATTGTTTGAATTCGATACAAATTTGTTATCACCATTTTACAAAAAAATAATATCTTTTAAGAATTATCGAGCAAAATAATACGAAACGTAACTGATTAAAGAGGAAACGGAAACGAGAAAACAGTAACGAAACTAATCAACTAACTTAAAGGGAACGTTAAAAACTCGTTTCTCTTGGAACGAAACTAATGATCTTCGTTCCAAGCGCCAATACGTAACGTGTAACGTAACTGAAAAGACGAAACGGGAACGAGATAACGTAACGAAACTGTAACTCGGAGGGAACGTAAAAGATTCGTTTCGCAAGGAACGAAAACTATAGTTTCGTTCCAAGTTCCAGTTCCAGCCAAGCTGGAACGTAACGTGTGTGTCTTATGTCTTGTATAGTAGAGTAGAGTAATGGAGTGGGGATGAGAGCTCGAGTCTCCACATCACTCCAGTTATAGTGAAGCGTTATCTTTTTCTCTTTCTGAGACATAGATGCCTCTTTGCCGCTTTTTTTCTTTTAGGTCCATAGTCAACTTCCTCTTGTCACTTTCGCCCTTCGCCACTCGTTTCGTTGTTTTAGTTTTGTATAGTTAGTAAAAATACGAAATAAACAGGTGAAATTTAATTTGTTTTTTGTTTAGTTTTAGGATCTCGTTATGTAAAGAACATATTCTAGTATTTAAAAATATTATTTATACTGGTATAAAATATACTTTTAAGTAGTTACCATAATGTTGTATCATAAACATTTTTATTATACTGTTTACTTGGTTGCAATTAAAATATCACTATAAAAAAATATAAGATAAAAAGATAAATAAAGATATCTTAATAATATTATTATAAAGTTTGTATTTAATTTCAACTTTTCATCGTCAGCGTCAGTGAAGAGTGGAACTATTTAATAAAGAAACGAAACTTATTGTAGAACGAACATGGACTAGACTCAGGAACACGTGAAGTATAAGAGAAACTGTTTCTTTGGAACATAAACTGATACGTTTTAAAAATAACTAGTTCCTGGAACTAGTTATTGGTTTGGAACGAAACGTTGTAACTCGTTCCACTCGTGGAACCGTTCCTCCCATCCCTAATACATAGTACTTTTTTTTTTTTTTTTTTTTTTTTTTTTCTTTTCTTTTTTTTTATTAATATTTTCATTTTTTACGATTTTGGTAGTATTCATACTACGGAAAGATTAAATTATAATTTGATTTAGATTAATATTTTTTAATAACAATAATTTTATGGAATAGTCCCCAGGCCACCATAAGAAGTGAGTCGCTGATTGATCAAGTTTTCTTACCTTATGGAATCGCTTATTTATGCCTTGTCCACCGATGAATTGGGTATATGGCAACTGGGCGCTGGGCCATTTCTTTTTTATTGACATGCCAAACATGCCCCTCTGCGGGAACATTGAAAAGAGATAGATAAAGTTTTGATTTTCACAGGATCATTTAATTAAATTATTTAAAAAACAGTGGTACACGTGGCCACCGATAAGAGTGGGCCGTTTGGGGTAAAACTAGTATTGGCAATACTTTATTTAGTATTAGTTTACCATACTGATAAACAAGAATGGACACTATTCTTTATTAGTCCAATGCGAGCTTGAGATTGTGACGTTTTGAAGTTAGAACCAACTAAGCAAAGAAAACCTTCAACCTCGATTCATTAATGGCCGAGTAAAAGTGACCAATGTGTTTGGGCACTTCTTTGGAAAACTGAGGGGAGTAATAATCTAAAGAAGGTGTACAGAATGTTCTTCTTTAGACTGTTACTCCCCTTATAAAAACAGAAGTGTGATATTCCTTAGTCCCAAAGTACATTTGACTAAACATTTTTTTGTCTTAATGGTTATTTAGTCAATTACTTATATTCTAAAAAAAACGTAGGGGAGTAACAATCTAAAGAATTACCTGTGTTTGTTAGTACTATTGCTACTCTGAACTCCAAAAGCTGTAATATTTAATATATTTATTCTAAATAAACGGTAATTTTTAAATAGTTCTTTAAATGTCTATTATTAATTAGTATTATTTGTATTTTGTTTGATAGATTGATTCTTCAAAAGGATAAACCTGAAAGGATGTCTTCAAAAAAGTGAAAAAGTTGAGCTGATATCTATATATAGACATGAGTCGGACTGGATATACTCCGCTGTCAATTCTCTTAAAATCCAGCTAACAAAATAAAAATACTGAATGGAGGAAGTAACAATTGCAATTATACATTCTTCATGACATGGTTTTCATTAAGATTGACACTGTGACTAAAATTGGAAGCCTTCATTCAAGTCTAACAGTTGTATTGATAAATAATAAACATGTTAGTTTTTGTCAAAGATAATCTGACAGTGATTAAAAGACAAAAAGGTTTAAAGATTAGTAAAATGTTTGGATAATAAAAAAAACGACAAAGAAACTTCTCTTTATATTTCTTTAATTTCTCTTGAAATGTAACGTTAAAAACATATTCTAAATAGGATAAGCTCTCTCCATAACTGATGTGAGCACCTTAACTTATATAACTCCCTATAGCAGGCAACAAACCCTGGTTGTATCCAATTCTAAGAGAAATATTTCTTGTACATCTGTCTCCCCCACGACATTATTTTTTTGATGCTCTAAAATTCACTATCCTTAAAAGCTATGAGTTTGTTGTCACTAAGGTGTTCTTCTTTCTATGTTTTCTAAAATCACTTCAGTATAATGTCTAAAAAAAACTCCTCTTTATGTAAGTGCAGTGGAACTTCAATAATTCGAAAATCAAGGGAATATATTTTTACTTTGACGTATGTACCTTTCGAGTTGTCAATATTGAATTATTTGCGATCTAGAATTAATAAACAAAATATAGTCAGACCTCCTTATAACGAACTTGTATACAACCAAAATCTCTATGTAATATTTTTTTTGTTATATCCCATGAATTCTCTCTATATAACAGTGTTTCTGTAGAACTAAAATAATTTCTCTACAACGAAAAAAAAAAAAAGAAATAGAAATATGGATGAAGACAAACTTTCTGTGAATTATATTAGTGGTGTTTTTGCATTCCTTTATTATCTTAGATCCATTTTTTAGGAGTTTTTTGCACCAGCACTCTAATAATTTGGCGTATTCTCCCACCATTAGTTTAAGAGGAATTGGAAACATCTGTGATCAGTATAGAGAAATTCTTACTCTCAGTTTAGAATTCATTTCGGACATTTATAAAGCTCTTGACTTTTTTCAGTGTAATTTACTTACTGAATAAATGTCTAAAAGAAAATTACTTTCAGAAAAAAATCATTTATTCAAAGGCGTAGGGCATAGATAATGGAATGAATTACAAAGAAGTATCCCATAAATATGAAATCGCTCCAAGTTCAGTGTCTACAATTTTGGAAAACCAGGATTCAATATTTAGACTATTTAAAAAAGATCTAGAGATTCTAAGTATGTAGACATAACTACTATATATGTAACATTTCTGTTATGGGTGAAAATGTTACGGGATAAAAATCTTACTCTTTTAGGACCACTAATTTTCTATGTAACACAATTTTTATATAGCAAATTTTTTTTCTGAAACCATCAATTTTGTTATATGGAGACCCGACTTTTAATTACTTGGTTGTATAAATTGATATGAAATGAATAATAATTACAAAGTTTTAGCAATTTAAATTAATTAAATAATTGTAATTAACATCATTAATTATAATATCGTAGACATTAAATAAAATTAATAATTATAAAATTGAAGATATTTAAATGGAATGTAATTATTGAATAATTAAATGACCGACAGTGCTCCACTCCTGTCCAAAAGTAAATTAACATAATTGAGCATGATGCGGAGTGGACAAAGAATGCCACATTAATTATTTTTAGTGCATAATTGTGATAATTTATTGTTGATATGTAAATATTTTGACTTGGATCTGTAATTGTACTGTTATTATTTATGTAAAATCAATTTTTAGCAGACTGAATGTAATTTTTAAATCTTATATTGTTGATGTATGAATTGTAATTTTAATAAAACATTATGTGAGTGTGCATTTTTTAAAAATATATTTTTTTAATTGTTATCAATTAGCCTATACCAGGGGTGGGCAAATGGGGTTCTTCAGTTGAATTAAGTGTAGCCCCTATTCAAATTAGGTTTGAAGATGTGAATAGTTCGAAATCTATATTTCCCTTTTTTTGTGGAGTTGTCCCCTTAAATAGACTCATGAATCAAAGAGAACAGTATTAAATTATGGGAAAAAAAATATTTTTGACAGTGTGTAAGGTGCAGGTGTAAGCGGCATTTAGACAATCAACTTGGTTGTCAATATGCCATGTTGAAGTCTATGTTTATCGTCTGTGGATAGGTTGGTGGTTGAAATTTGATGTTGGTCCACAGGTTGGAGTTAAATAAAAACAAAAATGCATTGGGACGAGCCTCTTCTTAACATAATTCATACTAATAACGAGGTATAACAATTCTTCTCTCATTTTAAACCCAAAAAACTGTAGATTGTTTAGATAACTTTGTAAAAAGTTATGTCTGTGTTAAATGTCAACCAAGTTGATCATCTAAATTCCACTTCATTGTATAGTCATTTATTTAATTACTTGTTTTGCAAAATTTTGAAGCAAACAAAACCAAATACACAAATATTCAGGTTTGAAAATGTCTCATGGTCATGATATGTCTATGGTTGAAAATTTTTGGTACAATATATTGCTATGCATTTTTGTACTCCTCAATAAAGGTCATGTTTTAGGTTTCATTCATCTAACACAATTGCTGCAGACGTATTTTACACAAGATTTTACCAAAGTTCTTTGCTCAACGTTTTTATATTAATTTTTTTAAATAATTATTTGCATCCTATCTCTCTTAATTATATTTTCTTTTATGCGTACTTTACATAGCACTTAAGACGTGTGTGGAATATCCAAGTATATTAATTAAATTAAATTTTTTGTATTTAATATTATGTGATTATGGTGTGGCTCTTTATAATACATAATAAAACGGAATGCAGCTCTCATTGACCTCATGTGTGCCCACCCTTGGCTTATACATTCACAACTTACAGGTTTGTTATAAAAAAAATCAATCCAGGCAGGAGTTAAGGCGCAGAGAAAGACAGGGCAGTACTCCGCCACATGTTGCCTGTCCAACACTTGTTGATCTGGCATCTTAATTTGTATGGTTAAAAAAAAACTGTCCTGCATCTCAATGTGCACCCAGCCTAAATTTTGAAAAAAAAAAAAAAAAAAAAATGCCTACTTTAATTTTAAAAGAGGTTTGTGAAGTAAATTCTTCCTCAAGAACTAAAGCTGACATCCAACAGAGTAAAGTGATTCCACTGCTCCTGGAGATCACTCCTGTATGGATCAAATTGCTAGACGATTCCACTATGCTTTCAAATTGAATGGTTTACAAAATAAATAGAAACAAATGTTCTGTTTATTATACAATTTATTTTTGTTTAATTACAAAATGTTTACATTAAATTATCAATATGACTTAAGATAAGAATAAAATAAATCTTAAAACATAAGAAAAATTAAATAAAATATAAAGACAAATTGAATTTGTATTATTACAAAAAGTAGGTGGATTCTAGTAAACAGGTTTGCGTTCTCGGTCTCTTTCCCTGCGCCTGTCCTGTTCATGCTTCTCTCGGTCGTTGTCTCTCCTATCGTAATCCCGTCGATCATAGTCTCTCCGATCATCGTTCCTGTGATCGTAATCTCTTCTGTCATCATTCCTATGATCATAATCTCTTCTATCATCGTTTTTATGATCGTATTCTCTTCTATCGTCATTCTTATGATCGTAATCTCTCCTATCATCGTTTTTTCGATCGTACTCTCTCCTGTCGTCATTCTTATGATCATATTCTCTTCTATCGTCGTTCCTGCGATCGTAGTCTCTTCTGTCATCATCTCTACGTTCATGGTCTCGTCTGTCGTCGTAATCTTTACGGGGTTTCCTATCTCGTTCTCTTTCCCGATCCTTATCTCTGTCTTGATCTTTATCACGGTGGGATCTGATGGGAGATCGTGATCTGTGTCTACGTTCATGAGATACAGATCTATCCCTGTGCACTTTCTCCCGAGGTTTTTCACGCTCTCTTTCTCTTTCGGAACGTCTAGTTCTGTCGTAATCCCGTTCCCTTGGTTTCTCTTTCTCGGGCCTTGTAGGTTTCGTTCTGTGAGGCGATCTCCTCCTCTCCTCTCTTCTCGGACGGTGTTCTTCAGTAAATTCCTCGCTGTCGGACGAAGAATCCATAGCGTCGTCTATATCGTCATCTAAAGCAGCCGAGATCCTCTGCTCCAATTCATTAGATTCTTCTAGGACCATCCTCTTCTGCAGCCTCGGCAGTATGACGTCGCAGCTTCTTTCTTCTCTCAACAATTCGTCTATGAACTCGTCCATATGTATCAGCTCGTATTCGCCGGATCGGTTTTGACGTCTTAATTTCCTGCCGTCGTTGAAAAGCGGTTCCAAGTATTTGTAGCATTCCACGCCGGTACCCACTAGCCTCATATAGAGAGCGCCCAAAGCTCGGACGTACTTAAACTCTTCGTTCTTAATAAACTCGACAACGATGTCTTTTTCAGGTTGTATCTGCAACATTTTTAGAGTAAGACAAAGGAAAGGAGTAGGCTTGATGTTACCGCCGAAGACTCCACCGATGAATCTCAGCTCCATGGCTTTGTCTACGATTAATTCGGCCGAAAGAGCGAAGCATTCTTCTTTCCAATATTTACTCTCGTAAATTCGAGATCTGATAATCTTTTCGATTAAAAACTGAGGATTTGTACCGCGCACTGATTTCGCGTCTTTAACAGTTCTATTCGCCATCCTAACTTAATTATTAATTAAATTCTGTAACAGATAAAAAGTTAAAATGAATGGTTAAAGAAACTTAAACGGCATCGATTCAAACATCACTCTGAATATATTTGATATGCAAGCAAACTCGCCATTAAGACGAAACATAAATAAACCAAATTATGTAGGACTCAAAAGCATACCAAGTTCACTATTTTTGATGATACCGTTCGAACTAAAACTAAAACAGATACAAAATTATTTGTAAGACTAAATTTTTGTTTACAGCTTTTTGATTATAAAAGAAGGTTAAGTAAGGTTAGAAGTTTTTTGTTGTCATTCAACAAAATAAGCGGCTCCAGTACACATTATTATTTATATAATGGTTAAGTTGAAACAATAATGTATAATTTCTTTAAAAAACTATAATATTTGAATCAAGCAATTAAATATATTTTTAAAATTATAATAAAATACACAGATAGATTCATTTTTAAGAATTCAACAATTGTTGATAGCATTAGATGTTTTCTTTGATGTAAGTAGTGGATTCACCTAGATTCACCATAGTAATTTAAGAACATAATAATTTTTAGAGAGGGCGAGGTTCTTTTAAGCAGGTTACGGTTGAAGTTTCACGTGCTTCTTGGTTGTTTCTGTGTAATTAAGTTTATTTTCTAGTAAAAAAAATGGCAAAACTATGTTTAAGTAAGTATAAATGTTAAGATAAATATTCTTCATTTTGAAATATCAGGTTATTTAATTATATTACCTGTATATAATATAATACGATGTGTTTAATTGTTTACAGAGAAGAAAAGTAAACGGGTGACATGTCGTCAACGCTACAAGATCGAGAAGAAAGTCAGAGATCACAACAAAAAACAGCGTAAAGAGCTCAAGAAAAACCCTAAAGGTAATGTAATTTCCCATTTTATTATTTATTAATCGATGTCATTCTTAAAGTTGTTTATAGTACACGAAGGGCTTTTTGTTTTCACATATTATTGAGTCCTGTCTCAGTTGAACAACAAATTATTTGTTTCAGTTCAATTCAATTTACTTCTTTTTTTTTTTTTTTACCAAACCTGCTTTAACATATGCTTAAAATTAAGTTATTTGCTACTTATCAATTTACTATAAAGTGCTTCTACACGTTATTTGCCTTAACTTTTATTCTCAAGATGTTGTTTATTTGTATAAAAAGGTTCTATATTGGGCTATATATAATTTAATTACTAATACTAGTACTAGAACTAACTAACGTTCCTTCTACTACTAACTACGTTAAGTAGTGCCTCAGCTGTCTACCTCTACAGTCTGTCCCAAACGAGAGTTAGTGCCTTGACAGCGCAGGAAATCAAGTGACACACAAATTGGCCAACCTATGTGAGGGAATAATAAAACTACCAGGTGGTTACTTTAGGGTTATTCATTCATATTTTTGTTATTTATGTTCTGTAAAAGGCCCGACCTTTTGTCCGGGAAAATCTTGACCTCTTATTTGCTCCCCACCCCATTTGCTTGTTTTTCCCGTGCTGTTAACGCACTAACTCTCGTTTGGGACAGACTGTAATCTTCTATCTTCGTTTCTCAATAAATAATATAACTATCAACAGTTAATTAATAAATATTTATATTTATTAAATGAGGTATCTGTCACAGAATAGCTGATTTACAAAAGTTTAATGTACAAAGAAATATTTTTGTTGAATATAACTAAAACTAAAATATTATACATTGTAATAATTAAACTTCTACTAAAATTTGTAACAAGTAATCTTATTTTTTCCTATAAAATGATAAATCATTTGTAGTATAGTATAATATCATACATTTATTTATTTTTTCACAGGTAAAAAGAAGAAGATAATCCACGTTCCTAATGACTGTCCTTTCAAAGAGGATATATTGAAAGAAGTAGCCGATTACAAAGCTAAGAAAGAGGAAGAGAAGAAACAGAGGCGTGAAGTGTGGCTCAAGGAACAACAGACAAAGAAACAGTCTCCAAAAGACCTTCAAACCCTTGTTACGGAAGTAGAGAACAAACAGTCTGCCGCTGAACAAGCAAATTCATTGGAAGCTGCGGTGGAAGAGGATAAGTCAGCTTATTCTAAGCAAGAAGGCTCCCTCAAGGCTTACTATAAGGAATTTAAGAAGGTGAACAATTCTTAACAAGTTTACAATTTTCTTAGATAAATACCATTTTATTTTTATATTAATTATAATGGCTAATAACCAGGACTTCCACAATTGCATTTATAACAAAGAATATTTCTATAGCCTAGTTTTCCACCTTTTGTTAAAAATTTATGTTTGCCTATGTGAATCTTTCGCACAATTGGTGGTACTTAAAATTTGATCTGGGTAAAATAAAATACCCATATGCAGTGTTTTGTGTGCTATATTGCAGGTAATATAATGCTATGTTTGTAAGGTAAGTTGGGGCATATTATAATTCAGGCGGGGACTCTATTACGGTAAAAAAGTGGGTTAATACTATATTAACTATAACCTTACCCCTGAAAGGAGACACCAAAAACACTTATTCCTCTCTATCACTTTCCACGTTAAGCTAATTTTACAATGTAATCTAAGCACGCTGTTTGAGGAAATATTTGTTTCTAATAACTAAATTTGTTATTTATTTGTAGGTAGTGGATGCAGCTGATGTGATTTTGGAGGTGGTAGATGCCAGGGATCCCCTGGGTACGAGATGTAAACAAGTTGAGCAAGCTGTACTTGATGCTGGAACTGCCAAGAGACTTGTTATTGTCGTCAACAAAGCAGGTGTGTTGACTCATTTCATTTTGATTATTATATCATAGATTATATTAGGAAGGTGTTAACCCTTTTGTTACTATGAATGAGTTTACTCAAAATGTGGTGATCTACATAGCGGTATTCTGAACAAGATATTTTCTTCAGGTTGTCAGTGCCAGAGAGATAAACAAATATATTTGAAAGCCTGCACCTATATTTGATATATTTCATGTTTTCAGTGTAAATGTAAGTGTTATAAGCTGATAATAATATTTATTCTATATCTAGGTATTGTTTGAGTTATTTATATTGTAATTAATCTATTTTGATTGGGTGCCATTGTTGAAATTTTTTGATAATTTATTTATATTTGTTTTACTGTCTACAGATTTGGTTCCCCGGACTGTACTGGACAGCTGGTTGAAATACTTACGAGGCAGTTTCCCCACAGTTCCATTTAAGGCTTCAACTCAGAGACAGACTCACAACTTAGCAACTAGGAAGTTTAAGAAAGGCAAGAGGAAAGCAGCTTTGACTCTGAATGGAAAGACTGTTGAGACTTCTGCCTGCCTCGGAGCTGATCTACTCCTCTCTCTACTGGGTAACTACTGTCGAAACAAGGGTATCAAAACAGCCATCAGGGTTGGAGTTGTAGGTCAGTATTCATCGTTACTTTTTTTATATTCTACAATTAAATTTAATTATATGAGTTTATTTATTTATTTTTTGTATAATACAATAAATAAGTAAACTGGCTGTCAATAGATGATACATAACAAAGATATATATCTATTATCTCATTCTTTATATTATGGTTGGTTCAATGTAAGAGCCACATGATGCCTAATATTTAGAGTGGAATGCTTTAAATGTTATAATGCTTTGTTAGTGCATGTTAAACAAGTACTAATGTTTTGTATGTTTCCTGTTTTATCAAACTATTAATATATTTTTATTTCAGGTTTACCAAATGTTGGAAAGAGTAGTATAATTAACAGTTTGAAGAGAAGTCGAGCCTGTAATGTTGGCGGCACTCCCGGAGTTACCAGGTAACATCTTAATCTAATCTGAATAAAGTACGTGATAGGATGCGAGGAAGCTATGTGCCTCAGCAATTGGCAGTCTGTTTCTATTAGTTTACCTACATATGGCAATACTCTTCTTTTTTTTTTTTTTTGTTTAAATTTGTACAAAGTTTTCCCAACTGTACTGTTGTTTCCGTATTCTAAACTTACGTTTTTCAATAATTTTGTTTTGTTACAAATATAAATTACATCCTTTTTAATTATATGATTTTGTCTCTGATGATAAATCAGATTGATAAATTGGAATGCAAATATAATCAACTAATCCCTCTACAAAGGTAATTGGCGGAGCAAAATGTTTATTAAGTACTCGGCCTGTTTGATTTCGTTGGTTGTTTGTTTTGTTGCTAGATCTATGCAGGAGGTAGCACTAGACTCGAAAGTGCTGTTGCTAGACAGCCCAGGTTTAGTATTTGCTGCTCCTAGTAAAGAGAATGATGCTAGTACAGCATTGAAGAACGCTCTCAAAGTGGAATCTCTTGCAGATCCTTTCTTCCCTGCCAAGGCTATTCTTCAGAGAGCTACTAAAAGCCAGGTATGCCAATTTAGAAACAATTATTTAACTAGACAACCTCATTGATTCCTCAAATAAACTTTTACAGATAAATTTATTTTTATTAAAACTTCAAAACAAAAGTGGCAATTGAACCCTTGCCCCCTTAACCCTTAAATATGGTGGTTAAAAAAAGATGATAATTTATATTTGTGTGTTGTTTGCAGATGATGGAGCTGTATGATATTTGTGATTACAACAGTCCCGAGGAGTTCTTTGCTCATAAGGCGAGAAGACAGGGAAAAATGAAGAGAGGTGGATTGCTTGACTTGGAAGCTGCTGCTAGGGGACTCATAGACGACTGGAATAAGTAATTAATTTGCTGCATTTAAAAAAAAAGAAAAAGAAAAAAATAATGTTAAAGTGGCCTAATTGATTGGTTTGAACAAGTGATGGTCACCGTTCTACTAGCTACTAAACAGCCGCTAGGAGAAATACAGATTAAAGTGATGCCACTCTTTATTTTAACTTCTTTAATTCGGTCCAATTTTAAGGCCTGAAACAATTAAAGGGAAAATGACTGTTGGGGCTAATGAACGTCTGTTTTATAACAAATAATTATTTCAAATAATAATGCATAAAAGTGTAAATCAATGAAAGTGAAGTAATTAGCTATAAGTAGTGATTTATTATACATTAAACAAATAGCAACATAGGTTTAATAAGCGATAGGTGGCAAATACTGAACAAAAAAGAACCGAATGCAGGGTCTTGGCTAGGGCGGCAATTTTTATGTGTTTTTGAGGTTTTGCTGTACTTTGTAATGGAGAAATAAAGTACAGTGTAACCTCATAATAACAGATGTTGCTTATGGGGGACCAAAAGAATAAAAAACAGTCCGAGACAACTCAGACAAACATTCAAATAATTACTTGAGTTCATAATTACTTAGCCCAGTGTTTTCCATTTAATAGTTTCCGAGTTTTCGTAGACACATTTCAGTATTATTGAACATTTCATCAAAATTTATCTTTAAAATAACTTCTCATCAGCGGGGAATGGAACCCGGCCTCTCTCTGTCCGCGTTTAAAGCTATTTTCTCAGGAACTAGTTTTTTTTTTTCGGGAAAACGGCTTATATTGTTAGATTCATATTTAAATGGACTACATTTTAGAATTTTTTTAATCATAATCGTCAGAACCATTTTTGAGATTTTTTTTTTTTCTGACTGTTTAGGGGATAGTGCCTCCAAGTTTGAAGCTAAAATTAATTTCTCGATTTCACCTAGGGGTGTGATTTTTCTGAACATGCATTCTAAGTTTCGTCAAAATCGGCCCAGTAGTTTAGGCTCCATGCTTCTGGACTGACGATAGACAGACATTTTTTAAAATCCACTTTTTTGGACTCAAGGGGCCTCAAAATGTGTAAATCTCTCAAATTCAATTTTTCACACCATCACAATACTTTCTCTTAATATGAGAAAGTAAAGTAATAATAATAATATGTACTTATAATAAATAAAGGGTAATTTTGATCTGTATTTCCAAGCAAGACGAGAGTCACTATCCGAATTCAACAAATTACCATTCGACACCATCACCTGACTAGATTTTTCATGAAATTTCACAATAATTGCCACCCGACTCAAAGCCCTTCACCCTATTCTGTTTTGTTAGTATTCGCCCAACATCGCTTATTAAACCTACGTTTAAGGCTAACTTTTATTGGTGTATAATAAAACTTAGTTGCTAACTTACTGTACTTTCATAATAGCGTACAACCCTTAGCCCCTATTGTCCGTTGCTGACCTCCCACCCTTGCCAAAACCAGCAATAAAAGGGTTCACTCCACACAAAACATAATTTTTAATCTCATACTTTAAATAATGAATTCTATTTATGTATTATCTGTTTAGAGGCAAAATAAGGTATTACACTGTGCCTCCTGAAACTGCTGAGAGTCAAGTGAGTTCAAAAATTGTTGAAGAAATGGCTAAGGAGTTTAACTTGGACACATATGCTACCATGGAGACAGACACACTGGCTAACTTGCAGGAAGCCAACGGACCCATCTCCTTGATGGATGGTGCTTCCACTATGGTCTCTGCTATGGACACCGACTCCAATGGAATTGTGAGTTTTAACATTTTAGATTTATTTAGTCTTTGTTAAATAGAATTCAGGGAGAATAATTAATGAGCTAGTCATCAAAAACCTTTCTTGAATTGTTACAGTCATCCGTCTCATAAAACCATTGCCATAAATAGATGTTAAGTACAGATCTGTTTCAACCTCAGGAATTTTTCGTTAAAATCAATTTGTTTAAAGGTTTAGCTATTTTTAGTTTTTTGACATAAACTGATCAATTTAGCTGTAGTTCTAGTTTGAAAAGTAAGTTTCACTAAATGTTGGTAGAAAGAACTTTTTTGTAATTAAAGGAACAAAACAAACCATGTAAATTGAAAAAAAAAAAAAAATTGCCAAAGCAGCTTTCAGCCTTCAAAAGGCCTACATCAGTGCCTATTGCAGAATATCAAAAAAAGTTTCATTAATAAAAAGATTTAGTGAGTGGCGAGTCTACTTCATGTCGGAGATCAACATGAGACTCACGTCGATTTTGTAATTAGTTCTTGCTCAGTATGAATTTCTTTTACTCTTATACTCCAGGAGATAGTGTGCATGTAAGCAACTGACTAACGTCAAACTAGAATTTTGTGTATAAGTTAACCTTTTGGTGTCCTTCAAGAATTATAAGTGGTCAGTAAAGTTTGTCTGCGGGACATAACTTGGCCACTTGGCTATAAGCTGTTTAATAAAAGACTGGGGGAGAGCTGCCACGTCCTGCCCAATGTGCCCCATGTTGGTGGACAATGGGATTTTCATGATCCCAAAAATCAAGTTGATTTTAGTTTGTCACTTGACAGGTTAGTTGTTCAAATATTTTTCCAAATTAAAGTGGTGGATTTAGTGACTTGATCAACTTGAAAGTTTCTCTGCTTTAAAAAAAGCAGTGCATATTTCCTTTTTCAGAGGTAAATAAAAAAAATAGGACTTTTGTTTACAAAGTTGACAATTGTTGTTTACATCTCACAATCCTGGATGTCTTGAAGAGTAATATTCTTGACGAGATAGCCTGCATACCTGTTGAAGTGTTAAAAAGTGTTGACAGAAACTTAAGAAATCGGTTAAATCACTGTATCGACATCCATTGTTGACACTTGCAAAATATTATTTTTAAAACAATGTAATTTCAAACTTCCTATGTTATATTACTATTAGCAAAAAATACAAACATTTTACCTTTAATTGTTTTGTTATATTACCTTATAAAATTTTATAGTTTGTATCCTATAGTCAAAGACAGTTTATTATTTTTTCTTATAAAATATTCTCTATTGCGTGTTACAGCTGGCAGAGAATATCGCTATCTCAACCAAGGATGAGGTAAAGAGGAAACTCAAGAGAAAAGCAGAAGAAGAAAAAGTGGCTAAGACATCAGACTTTGTACCTATTAGCGATAAGAAAAATATGAGCAAAATAGCAAAGAAGAAACGCAAGGAGAAGGGACGAAGAGGTATGTTGTGATTTGTATTATTATTTCACTACAATTTCCATTCCTTTATTTTTTACTTTTTGATCAACAACTATGTAGTAGTCCAGGATATAGCGTGCAAAAAAGTGTCTGACTAACATTTTGTGTATAAGTAAATCTTTTGGTACTCTAAAGAATAAGTGGTCGCGGCTAAGTGCGCAATAAGTGGTCGCGGAGGTGGTGGCTAAGTTCGTCTGCGAGACATAGCTTGGCAATAGGAATTTGAAAAAAATAAACTGGTGGAGAGCGGCCATGTCCCACCCTTTTTGGTGGACAATGTGATTTTTATAATCCTGAGTACCAACTTAGTTAGTAGACCAATAATCAAGTTGATGGTAGTTTGTCACTTAATAGGTTAGTTAGTAAAATATTACTCCAAATCAAAGAGGTCACCTATTAAGTTACTAACTGAATTTACAAAGTATAATGACATGAGTATATGCCTTCTACTTATATGTAGAATCTATACTATGAAAGTGCATGATTAATTATTTTCATTATCAAAGTGTTGTTTAAACAATATAATATTTGTTTTGTTGTAGAACGTGAAACGAATGACCTCGCTGATGTATTGGATTCCTTTAACCTGTCAAATAAAACTACAACTGATGAATATAACTTTGAAACTGATTTTAACATTACTTAGACTCCAAACTAAACTGTGTTTTAATCTTTTTATTGTTAATTTATTTCTAAGTATATTTTAATTTTTATGAATCAAAATGAGTTTTTTTTTTTAAAGAAATTTAATTTATTGGTGTTTCCTCTTTTCTTCAGTTACAGCTATAATTGTAAGAAATAATAAAATTGACCCAACTCACATTAAATAAAACGTTCTCTTATACATCATACACATAGTGATTCTAAATTTGAATTTTTTTGAACATTTTTAAAAAGTGTTCTAAAGGTTATGGTTGTTGTTATTATGTATGGTGCATGTATAAAACTTAAGTAAAAATAGAGCTTTTTAGATTTATAATGATCGTTTATTTTCCAAACGCATTTATCTTTTTCAAATAACAATTGAGTAGAAGTTGATCCAGAAATATAAGTTCTCAACTACACAAAAACGCAGGTATTTATAATGGAAATTTTATAACATTATTAATGCCTAAAACACCCTTCATTATCACCAAATATAGAACAACTAACCAATCTTAATGTACCATCAAGGAGAAGTTATTTTTATGATACATTTTGGTATAATGTTCAATAATAATGAAATTTACCTACAAAAACTAATAAATGGAAAACACTGAGCTAAGTAATTATGAACTCATATGTGAAAGTTTGTCTGAGTTGTCATGGGCCAATTTTTACTTTCTCATATAAAGAGAAAGTATTGTGATGACGCGAAAATTCGATTTTGATGGATTTACACGTTTTAAGATCCCCTGAGTCCAAAAAAGTGGTTTTTAAAAAATGTCTGTCTGTCGTCTGTGCAGAGGCCTGGAGCCGACGTCGGTGTGGACTACTGGGTCGATTTTGACGAAATTTGGCATAGATGTTTAGAAAAATCATACCCCGAGGAGAAATCGATAAATTAATTTTAGCTCCATATTTGGGGCACTATCCCCCAAAAACTCTGAAAAAAATTATTTCTTGAAATCGGTTCGACGGTGTTGATTAAAAATTCTAAAATATAGTCCATTTAAATACAAATGTAACGATATAATCCGTTTTCCCTGGAAAAATCTAGTTCCTGAGAAAATAGCTTAAAACGCAGACATGGGGAGCCTAGGTTCATTCCCCGCCAAGGAGAAGTTATTTTTATGGTAAATTTTGATGAAATGTTCAGTAATAATTAAATTTACATACAAAAACTAATTAATGGAAAACAGTTGGCTAAGTAATTATGAACTCGTATATGAAAAAGTTTGTCTGAGTTGTCTCGGACCAATTTTTTTTAAACGTTTTGTATAGGACTAGAGGATTTCTACTGTACTATTGAGGAATTTTTAAAGAAGAAACAAAATTAATATAACATAATTTAATATATTATTTACATATTCATCTACATACTTAAATGTTATATACATCAATAACTTTTATACATGTACATGTTAGAAGTGTAAAACATTATTTTGGGTTAGGAAGTAATTGGGAAAATAAAGTTTGGATAGAATGGTCAACCCTTGAAGCATTTAAAATTGTGTGACATTTATTGTTGAACAGAAATCAGAAGTGTAAAATTGATCAGTTAGCTTTTTTGGCATACAATGCTTAATACACAGTTGTTTCAACAACTTTGAAGCTCTTAAGGTAAGGCTGCACTGTAGGAGGTGTGTAAGAAGTGGAGTAGGTAACCACAGAGGGAATTTGTTTCACATATGTTAAGACAGAACCAGCCACATTGACCCCTACCGTACCTCCATTTAAAGGTAGGGGGAGGTATGATAGGTGACCACACTAAAACCTCTCTAGTCACTATCATCAACCCACTACCCTCCATCTCTTGCCTCTTGCAGTGCAGCCTTAGCTATAAATTTATTAACTACTAGAAGCATTAGCCTGTTTTTTTTTTTTTAAACCAAATAAAAAGAATTAGTGAAGCACCACCAGCAGTAATGCCTGTAGTTTACATTTTGTCTAGAATAATACCAACATTCATAACATTATTACATAGTCCACTTTACAACTCTTTGAGATAATTCATATGAGCAGTGGAGTCAGTTTGATTAAGAAAGACGTTTCTCCACTAAAGCGAGTTAATCGTAAAAAGACGCTTTTTAACCACTATCAGTCACCTTCAGTGCTGGTGAGCTGAATTCATATAGAATTTATAAAGAGATAGAATGAGTGTATGAGTTGGGATAGAGGTTCCAATTCCAACATCTGACTCAACTCCTACACTCATTCCTTTTCTTATTCATTTCAATTGAAGGTAACACCTATTAGTGGTTAGAAGGAAAGAACAATAAAGTTACTCTTGTTAAAAGATTTCTTTCTTTATTCCTTTATTACAGTACCTTTATTTTCTTTCAGAAGAAATGCTCTAATTTTTCACTTTATTTTCTAAACTTAGATTGTATTGCAAAGCTGCGTTTAGTCTAAGCAAAGTTGTCTCTTTACCCAGCAATTCCATCATTTGACCGACACTCGGTCCTTCCTTAATCCCACATAGAACTGATCTTAATAAAAGCATTAACTCCTTAAATGTAATATTATTACGACTAGAAAATTCCTTTAAAATCGGAGCTAAAGATGCCTTTGTGAATTCGACATTTGCCAATATATCGACTAAATTTACCAATAAATTCAAAGAATTTTCATTCAATCGATTTAAAGTAGGCTTAATCCATAAAAATGAGAGATTTTTATCAGTCAAATCGTCTAAATAATTAATCCTGTAAGCAAAATATTTTAAAACATTTTCAATATAACTGTTATCGAGTTCTAAATTAGAATTGTCTTTACTGAATTTATCGATAAGTGATTTTTTAAGTTTTTCTATTAATATGTTTACTTGAAAAGGATCGTTGACTAAACGTACAATTTCATTTCTATTGTATTCATTTAACTTTTCAAGAGGAAGTTTACAAGAATTTGAATTAATTAAGTTAATGTCAAAATAATTTGATAATTCTTCAACAGGTATGTTATTGTTTGGTTTATCTTTGACGAAACCTCCCCCTACAGAAGATAGAAAGTTGATTAGAGCTCTTGGCTCGACACCTTTAGACCTTAAAGTGTTTATGGTAATATCACCTTGTCTTTTTGATAGTTTACTACCATCCGAATTCAAAAGTAAAGGTAAATGAGCGAAAATGGGAGGTTTGTAACCTAACGCTCGATAAATCATGAGATGTTTATCGGTACTCTGTAACCATTCGACGCCTCTGATAACGTGAGATATCCTCATATGATAATCGTCTACAACACTGGCTAAATGGTACGTCGGCAAACCATCCTGTTTTAATATCACCGGATCTCCTTCTACATTTTCAACTGAGTAATGAAGTCTACCGTAGACCAAGTCTTCAAAACCGTCTCCTTGAGACAACATAAATCTGATACATTTGTCTTTGTTAGATAGTAATTTGTTCTGAATCTCTTCTTGAGTGAGATTCCTACAATGATTGTCGTATTTAGGTACTTCACGATTTTTAATAGCGTTTTTCCTCAGCATTTCCAATCTCCTTTCCGAACAGAAGCAGTAATAAGCAGAACCGTTTTCGACAAGACGCCGAGCTTCATTTTGATAAAGTGGTGTCCTTTCAGATTGTACATAAGGCCCGAATTCACCACCTTGTAGTGGACTTTCGTCAAGTTTAAGTCCGGCCCAATTTAAATCGTTTTCTAAAGCCTCGGCGGCACCAGGAACTAACCTTTTCCTATCGGTATCTTCGATCCTCAATATGAATTTCCCTTTTTGCGATCTTGCGAGAAGAAAATTGTAAAGAGCCGTTCTCAATCCTCCCAAATGAAGGTAGCCGGTAGGACTCGGAGCGAAACGTACACGGATTTCAGACGAACAGTAACGCATAGATACGTGACATCCTACCTTTAAACATCTAGACAATATTAACTTCATAATTTCTACATAAAATATCAATAACAGCACTTGATTGTTAAAATAATAAACAAAGTCTATCCATATCCATAACCATGGAAAACCTATTTGTGGAAGGTAGCACTATGGTTACAAGTTACAATGTTAACAAATGCACATTAAACAATCTAAAGCTCTTTCTTAAATATTCCACAATTGCTACAGACTATTTTAGTTTAGTGCAGGGGTTCCCAAACTTTTTTTGTGGCGTACCACTTAATATGGCTTGACTTTTTTATATACCACTGATTCAAGGACCACTGATGATTTTACAGGAACAACCAGGGTGTTTTTACAGAAGAAAGGGGTTTGGGGGGCCTTCCCCGGACAAATTTTGAGTTTTAAAGGTTAAAACGTAGTGATATTCATTAATACAAAAAGGGTGGGCATATCACATTTTTTTTAATGCAATAACTTTTATAAATTTAAGTTGTACCAGACCAGAGAACTGTATCATTATTTTTTGTTTACCATCAATCCCCTAGATAGAGAGTAGGTTTTTGAGGATGAATGTTAAATTAAAAAGGACTAAATAAAAAGTGAATTTAAAAAAAAAAAAAAAAAAAAAAAAAACCATGAAGGAACATTAAATTAGAACATAGAATATTAATAAAAATTGTATTAAAAAAAAAATCATAAAGATCATAATGAATGAATACGTCCGAATAAACAATGTGGTTATGTGATGTGCTTGTGCAATATTTGGCTCAAACTAACAATGTCTGGCTTGATAGGGCTGAGTTTTCAACGCAAATCATCCTCAACGCAGGACAGTCTGTTTCTATACTTGGTTTTGAGGTACCTATACTCTTATAAGGGATGAATACACTCCTAACTCCTAACAACCGCAAATATTTATGCGGATCATACCACTGGACACGATCCCGCGTACCACAGTTTGGGAACCGCTGAATTTAGTGGACTTGTGGTATCTAATATCCTGAAATTTCATTTTGGAAATAAAAGTCTCAGTTTATGAATAAAGGTTTATTCCTAGCTTTGACTCCCTGGGAAACTGATCATATAATCAATGTTCATTAAGAAAATTAACGTTGAAATCAGTGGTGGCGATAAGGCTCCCTTGATGAAGAGGAGATGAGACACTGTAAATTAATATACTTCGGGAGGACCTCTAAGTTGTTAGTGTTAGTGCCGACAGTGGTTGAAGTCATACAAATACATTCGGCTTATAGGTATTTGCTTAAACACAGGGTTCTGTAATCGATTCCCGATGGTAGAAAAGAAAGTGTTGTGATGGCGCAAACATGCGATTTTGCTGGATCTACATGTTTTGAGGTCACCTGGATAAAAAAAAAAAAAATACAAATTTTTATAACTTGATTATAAGAAGCTGCCTTACGCGATCTACAAGATATAAATGTAAAACTGCGAGAATAAGAGAAGCTATAACTTTACACGATCTAGTAAACAAGATTATACATTTTCAACTGCGAAGACAAGAAGCTCTTTAATGATCTTTAATCTAGAAAACAGATTACATATATGAATTCTTAACTGCGGATAAGAGAAGCTGTTTTATGCAATCTAAGGAGTAGATTACACATTTTCAACCGCAATATGTAAAGTCTTGTGTTACGAGTATATATACATATATACGAGTATATATGTAAAGAAAAAATTATCTTGATAATAATTTAATTTTAAAACAATTTGACTAGTGCAGATAAATGTTATTTAACATGTAAGTAGTTGAAAAAACAAGTGTTTGGACGGATTATATGTTATTGAGTTGTTATATGAGTTAAGCGTGGTGTGTAAATTCTTTGTCTAGTGTAACAGCTAACCTAAAGGTTATCAGAAACCTGTCATTCTATCCTATAAGTTAAAGAAGCAGGACTTAGTCGGACTTTATTACTTAAAGAGTTTTAAGTTTCAATCGAAACCACACTGTCTTAAGACTTACTCACACAAACACTCTCAGCTTTCAAATATCCAATTACTACTTTATAAATATTTTCTCTAAGACTTAAAAAAAACATGCAAAATACTTCATGACTGTGAGAAAATTTAATAAATTTTCTTTTTAACTTATTAAAATGCGTAAAAGTTAATTAGAGTGGAGATTACAAACCGCAGCTTTTTATAGGAACCCACAAAAGTTTTAATCAGTTTAAATCAGATTCAAGAATTAAAGGCATTTGACGGTTCAAATTCCCACCGCAGCACTGCCATGATTGCCTCTCATAGCTAACGAAGGTTACGGAATTGAATACAATAGTGTAAAACGGATTTGTATACAATAGTGTAAAACGGAATTGTATACAATAGTATAACATGCAATTGTTTTGTTGTCTGTGAAGGGCTCGCCTACAAATAGCCTCTTTTAAATTTTAACTTTTTGAACACATCGCTTATTATCGTGAATCAACCTAATTTTTTATTCAAAACTTACTGAAAGTAACGTCATTCCAACCAAAAATATTCTAGAACCTATATGTGACTAGGCATTTTGTGGCTCTATCATTGTAGAGAGCGTATTGCAATAAAATACTGAATATTAAGGAATTAATTAATCATGATAAATGCCATAGTTGAAGATAAGTGGATGAGGGTAATGTGGGGGCTACATAGTTCAAAACTCACCTTCCTAGATAAACCTATATAAATACACGCCTAAAAGAATCTTAAACACCCGCAGTAGCTTTTAAACAGTTATTATAAATGTATCACTTCGCTACACAAAAACTTCTGCATGTATTAAATTGAAAGGTCACATACCTGTTTCGATTGTGCTTTAGACGATGTATATAAAGTAATTTCTTCGTATTGTGTCAATAGGGGTTTTTCTTTATAAAAAAATAAAAAATGAACTAATTCATTTTTGTTTTTTAAAAAATATGGTTATATTTCGTCCCTTTTTAGGACATTTTCAAACCTTTTTGGGTAAAAATTCTTTAAAAAATAAATAAAATTGCAGGAGTACTGCAATAAGTCAAGAAGGATTTTCAAAGGGATCTGATCCAATGGATCAGATCCCTTTGTGAAGTGACTCACCCTTTTCCTTTAATTTAATTTATTTTAATTGGTTAAGACTCCTTATTGACGAGTTACTTCATAAGTGATAATTAGTTTTTATATAAAAAATCCTTCTTGACTTATTGCAGTACTCCTGCAATTTTATTTATTTTTTAAAGAATTTTTACCCAAAAAGGTTTGAAAATGTCCTAAAAAGGGACGAAATATAACCATATTTTTTAAAAAACAAAAATGAATTAGTTCATTTTTTATTTTTTTATAAAGAAAAACCCCTATTGACACAATACGAAGAAATTACTTATTAAAATTAAAGGGGACAACCAAAATTGAAATGGATGTATATAAAGTTTTATTAAAATCGTTACGTTAGAACGAAAGATATCGGTAAAAACGTTGTTTCCTCTATTTTAAACGTTTATTTAGGTTCACTTTAATAGTTTTAATGATCTCTATTAATTCATTGTGGTGTCACTGTTGGTTTTACTAAAAAACGTTATTTGAAAAAAAAATGTTCGTCTCATCGAATTGAGTTGATTGAATCATTTCTCGTCTTGAAATTCCAATTTTACATTAGAACCTCTTGTTTACGCGAGCGTTGCGCGCGAACTCTTGTTATCGTCGGACACGTAAACGTTACTCACAGACAGAGAGGCAGACAAGATGCATATTTCATTGAATGTAAGAAGCTAGCTTCGATTATTTTATGCCTTTAAATTCAAAAATGCATAGAGAGAAATGCGTTTCAGACACCAAGGAACATTTTTGGCCTCGTTTCAATCTGTCGGTCTGTCCTTGTCATTTATAATGACTGTGTAGTTCAACATTTTTAATTTATAATTTTAATTCAACATTCATAATTAACCCACGGTTGGTCTCATATTATTTTCAACCGTCTGCACACATTTAATATTGAATCAAAATTAATTTGACCCGACTGAGAAACGAAACAGGTCTTCTTTTTATTAACTCCTATATTTTTAAAATTACTCATTTGATTTTTAAGAAATTATTACAGTATACTCATGTGTTTTAGCCAGTGATTGTATGCGCGGAAGTCAAATGTCCATCACAAATTGGCAAAAAAAAACAGTCGAACTTTTTTTTTTTAACTTTTTGATGTACCTTTGTAGTATGCAATCTATAAAGAAATGATTTTAATATCACAAACACGTAATGCGATTTTAATGGATTTATACATTTTAACCCCGGACTTGAGTTGAGACGCAGGCGACGCATGGCAGGGCAGCACACTTTTTTTCAACACAGAAATATACGAAACCGCATGCATTGAGACGTAGAGCAAGAGCAGAGCAGGACAGTTCTACGCCGCATTTGGCCCATAGACGCCAGTGGATCTCGGGTTTTAATTCGCGTGATCTAGTCTAATTAAGCGGTTAAAATAAAACTGTGCAGCCCTGCCCTGGGTCACCTGAGACTCATTGTGTACCGGTCTAAAGGTTAGCTTATTTCAAATATGTGGTTTTTAAGTAAAGCTATCTGTCGTTTATACAGTCCCGTATGGGCATCATAAACTATTTGGCTGATATCGATAAAAATTATATTACTAGTTCAGAAAAATCATACCCTGAAGTGAAATCGAGAGAAAATTAATTAACTTCATCTCAGATAACCCTCATCGTGGCTTAATGTGGCAGTGGCTCAGAGATTGGCTTTATTTTAATTGTATATAATTACCTCATTAAATTATCTATAGTTACTTATAAATTATTCTATATTAATTAATTTTATTATTACTATTTATTTTAATATTTTCTCATACCCTATTATTATGATAATTTTTCTTTTTAGTGCCTATTAAGAAAAAGTGTGGTTGGCTAAGTTCATATGCGGGAATTAGCTACTGCCATATTTATACACACACACACACATATATATATATATATATATATATATATATATATATATATATATATATATATATATATATATATATATATATATATATATATACCCTTTGATTTGGAGTAATATTTGAATGACTATAGCCTATCAAGGGACAAACTAACATCAACTTAATTTTCGGTCTACTAACTTATATAGCACTCAGGATCATGAAAATCACATTGTCCACCATAATTGGCGGGACATGGCCGCTCTCCACCCGTTTTTTTTTTTAAATCCCTATTGTCAAGCTGTGTTCCACAAGCAAACTTAGCCGACCATATATATTCTTAAAAGGCACCAAAAGATTTACTTCAACACAAAAAGTCTAGCTAGATGTTAGTCAGACACTTTTTTGCCTGCTTTCCCCTGGACTATTATAATTTGTCTTAATATATCCAATGTCTATAGTCTATATAGGGATGAATATTAATTTATTTATTTTGTACTTCATTTTATCTTTGCAATATTTCTCTCATTCCTGGGCATCTTCAGGCCTTTTATCTCATTATACTTTGTAGTGAGTCATTGCTTATTTAATTTTGTATCCTATTAAAATAATTTTATAAAATTGATACTGAACTTAACTATCATTTACTAGTAGGTATACTCTATTATTATTACAATTTATTATTTTTATAAAATCTTTAATTATATATTGCTGCTCAATGGAGTTGTCCCTAGACTATTATTCTCCTCACGTAATACACTGCCAATATAACACGCAATATCTGTGGATGAAACACATTTTTATAATATATAAAAAGTATGTAGTTGTGTTAGTCAATAACTAACAAAAATAAATTAATTCTAGATTCATTTAAAAGCATAATATTGTAAGTCTCCAGCATCATTCCGGAATAGTGAGTCTGTTTTAGAGAAGGGTTTGTTGCAAGAAATGTTCCTTGCACATCTTCTTTTCATTATGTTCGTTATTCATCATAAAACCCGAAAAAAGAAACAACGATAATTGGGACAGACACAGAACTCTTTTCCTGATTTTAAGCAAATTATAGGCAATTCTAGGTCTGACTGATTTTAAAGTAGGAATTTTAATAGCCCATAAAAATAAAGATTTTATTATAAATCCATTATCCACTAATGCATTTTTGGTTGTGTGAATCATCTGCAAGTTAATATGATAATTAATAAATTAATTAATCAAATAATTAACAGAATGTTATTTATATCGGTACAAATGAGTCTGTGTGCCAATTTTCAGCTCGTGTGGATAAATTGTAAAGGGTTATTTAGCCAGCCGAAGATTTTGACGACAGACGATAGTCGGCAACCAGCCAAAAAATCGGAGTTAACATAAAGGATTTGAAAAAACTGGTTTCCTTAAAGAAATATCGGCAATTCAAGTTCCGACATGTAAATATAGCTTTTGACAAAATATTGTTTTAGCTTTGTTAAAACTAATGCTCACTAGAAAATTCTAGTTTTAACTGAAAATAGGTTTGGTGTAACCTATTTTATATATATTTTTATAATAATAATAAACTTTGATATATTTAGAAAAAGAGCCTGATGTTTAGATCTTTGTTGTAACTCAAATGGTACTTTTTTACGTTTTTCATTAAAAGTAAACAAAAAACAGGTATAGATAGAGTTTACTAGATAGGTTCTATTAGAAGACGAACACGTAACTATGTGTTATATAACCCTTGTCTGGGAGTCCACTACCCTACAAACACTAACTCACATCTATACAACTACACTTAACCGACCAATAGTATTGATCTTCACATCTTAACAACCAATCAGATGACTTTACTTCGACCTTGAAGTTCATTCTTAGGTTGAACAGTCTATTGAAGTATACGTTTGGACTCCTTGGTCAGTTTGAATTAGTCAGTATGTCTTGTGACGCCTAACTAAGCGCGTTCAAGATTTAATTCGATTTATTGCCGCTTTAATAACTTTGACATTTAACTTAAACTGTAATTTTGTTTTTTGATTTTATTATTATTTTGTTGATGTTCAGCCAAATATTTAAATCTTCGTATATTTTTATATCTCCAAGAATTGTTTCTAAAAATAAATGGAATAAGTTCTTCGATAGAATCAACAAATAAGGTAAACATACTTAATTATTTTTCTACTGATTAGCAATTGTTACGAAAATATATTATTTCGGAAACTCATTTACGCAGTAAATATAATTTAAAAGAGTAAAATGGTCAATACTAATTGTGTCATCATTACACAAATAATTTTATATTTTATTTAAATATATTACCTACTTATAAAGATTTTGAAATTTTCTTTTTGTTAAAATAAACAAATACAAAATAGTCAGCCAATAAGTGTGGCACATAGCTCCCTCACGTCCTATTATTGGACGCATGGACACATGAGTTTAAAACTATGTGATTATACTGTGTGTAATGTGATTGAACTGTGTGCAATGTGATTGCACTGGGTGCAATGTGATTAAAATTTTTTTAAATTTTAATCGTTTAGATCTGTTTCGATTCCCTGTAAGGTCTTGTTAATTTTAATCAATATTAAATGAGTGTACACAGTTAAACTTAATATGGAAATTTCATTAAATTTTGATGAGTACTTTTAAACATATAGATGGTAATAGAAAAAGACCATTTTCGATTCCCAGATGGGTCAAATATATTTTTTTATTCTATATTAAATGCTTACAGACGGTATTAATACGGGGACAACAATAAGTTAGAAACGATCTACCCTCCAAATTTCATTAAAATCAGATGATTGGTTTCTGTGATATGGTGGTTTACAAGAATATTGATCAATAGATAGCTAGTCACGGGACCAAAAATGTTGCCTAATGTCTAAAACGGATATCTGGATACATAAAAGATAAATACGTTCTTCAGAATGATCACTTTACTACCGTTACCTACAGTAAGCTCGGAATTTAAATGATCCATATTTAATTTGATCTATTTATTAGTAAATGTTACGAAGTTGTATTCTTTCAGTACTTATTTTGAGTATGTACTTAATGCTGATTTCGAGTAAATTTATTCAATTGATTATATCAATAGATAATATACGAGTAATTATCTTGAAATATAAATTCAAACCCTTTATAATTGGGATTTTTGATACAATAGATAAAAACAATAGGAAAGAAAGTGTTTTTTAATATAATGTGGGACATCTTTATAGTTAAGTAAACTGTGGGCGTAAAGTCATTTAATTGATTGTTAATAGCAAATGTTTTAGAAATTAACAGGATTTTACTTCCCTTTAGTTATTGTAAATGGTTAATCAAGGTGGTAGGTGTAGTTACTTATGGTTTAAAAGTTGTTAGAGATGACCAGAGATGGTTAGTGATAGTCTATCGAGCGGTAAATAGGCTCGGTAAAAAAGATTTCAGATGTGGTCCTATTGCATCATTTAGCTCCACTTAACGAAGATGGTCTTCGTATAGTATACCCCGTTAAAGGAATGCGAGAGGGATGTTAATTATAGGCCTCTTAACATAACTAACTTACTAGACCCTCAAGCCGTAGAGCCACTAATACCTAACCATGCAACACTGATATACCCAGCCCACTACTTCCTCTACCAGGTAACATTGATTCAGGCACCATTCATGTCAGGAAACGATGGTGGCGATAGCAACATCAAACGAGTTTTGGTCACGATAGGAAAAAGAATATCTGTCAATGTTAAATCTCAAGTGGAAATTGAAGACGCCAGAACAAAATCTGAGAGTAGAAAATGTCATTTGCAAAAACGGAAAACCTTTGTAGAGGAATGCGGATATTGGCTAGAAGGCAGGAAGTGAACAATAGTCAAGATGGGTTGGTGCGAAAGGTCTAACTTCGGTTTGCCAATGGATCCAGGCTAGAAGGACAGATCCACAAACTAATGGTGCTAGTTCGATTCCCCGAAGAAGAGCAAGGAGAGTAGGAAATGTAGCACATTTCGAGGAGCCCTGTACGGGCTGTTATTTTCTGTTTTTGTTGTGAAAATGTTGTAGTTGAATTGTTATTTATTTTACCAGAATAAAACTAATGTTATCTGCGTAAAACAAATTGTCTTCAATAAGTATATTCCAAGATGAATAATAAGTATTGCGCTAGCCTAGTTACTGCAGTGACAGACATACTCATGCGGTAATATTTAAAAATATATATGTCAGCAATGTAATACCGTGTTTGCATACACTGCAATAAGCTACACAATTTGTGTGAGTAAGACACCAAGGGATGTGCCTCGCAAGAGTGGCACATAGGAACTGTTCCAACATCAGACATTACGTCGATAAGATGTAAGCTCGGCATTACGCCATGCCCTGCATCGTTTCGTCGCGTCCGACTCCTCAGGGGCCCGAAAATGCCCACCCAACTCCTGGACCTATACCAGATCAAGAAGATCAGATATAGGGCTTATCAGAGACGAGCGTGCTCTCATACCGCCATATTTGCATGGCTGGCAAAACACATTAGCAATGTAATACCGTGTTTGCACGCTGCAATAAGCTACACAATTTGTGTGAGTGAGACACACCTCCCTTGGTATCTATCACTCACACAAATTATATAAAAATATATATATCTTTTTAAGTTCAATTAATTTTGCACAACTACAACTGATAATGCAAGACAATGATAATCTTTTTTGTAAGTTCCGTAGAGATGCAGTCAATCACACAACACTCACGATAGTGCTGTCCCTAATGAACATAAATAATGTTATACTCGTGAATGTTATAGGTCACTTAATGTATGTATTAAGTGTAGAAATAGGGGGGTTACTATAACTGCATACAATAACACCATTTGTTTCAAACAAAAATGTAATATTTCGAGCAAAAAATACTAAAACAAACAAAAGTTTAAATCAAGTATTTCCTCGCCACTGATATAACTGATTAAATATGTTAAACCGGGTTAAAATATGTAATTTTAGTGTTTTTGGAATCATATAGGTACATTTACAACTAAGATTTTTTTTTTTTGTTGCTTTTTTCCTTGAATCTTAAGTTGTGACAATATCTGTAAATTCCCTGCCGGGATTCTTCCCACATTATTAATTACTTAGATACTGCAGTATATACTTAATTTCTATTGTAATTAATTTTATCTCCCAATTCAAAATTCCTAGATAGAAATCTGTTTCAGATATCAGGGAACATTTTGTCTGTCCATCGTTCAACAGTTTTGCGAACCACCTTAACCTTAAAAAACGATTTATCTAACTAGCCCAATAATGGTCCCATATTTATTTCAACCGTCTGAGCAAATTTAATATTGCTTCAATATAAGTTTAACCCTACTAGGAATAGAAACACATCCTAATATTATTTGACCAGAGGATGTTTTATGCCACAATAAATGGCAGACAATTTTAATTCATGTTGGGAAGTATACCCTAAATATGTTCATCCCCACTCAACTTTGATTAGAATACCTAGTTAGTTTCATTATTGAAGGTACATTCAGTACACTGGGATTACCGGGTTCCGGATGTGAGACACAATAACGCCTATTTACATCCGGTCGTGAGCCGGAATTCGTCTGCTTCTCTTGAGGACATCCTCCTCAGGGCTGGATTTACCAGTAGGACCTACTGGTAAATCCAGTTATTTATAGTGTTTTAACACTAGTGTTACTAGTTATTCTTTGTGGGCCATTAGGCCCAGGCCTAGGGGCGCACAATGCTAGGGGGCGCACGCTATTAAAAAAAATTGTTCAAATAAAGATAATGTTTATAACGAGTTAAGAAATGTCTTACTTTAATCCAGTTTATTAGTGTGCGTAATTATTGTTGATTGCTGCAGGAACTTTTCAATTTATTGAGAGCCTCAACACACAGTTGTGTTATCCTAAAGAAAAAGTGTCCTTTACAACTAAAAAATCTATATCCAAGCCAAGACGTGATGGTCTTTTCGTCACGACGCCTGCCGAGTTGTAATTGAAAACAGAGAAGACATTTTGAAAAGTTTGTATGAAATTGCTAATGACAGTGATGAAACCACCTCAACAATAATTGAAGCCAATGCTTTAGTTGAGATCCCTTGGGACTACATTCA
The DNA here is from genome assembly GCA_951217055.1 of Gerris lacustris. NCBI lineage: Eukaryota > Metazoa > Arthropoda > Insecta > Hemiptera > Gerridae > Gerris > Gerris lacustris. Next base: position 38,889,807 of record OX578284.1, read on the forward strand.
TGGAGACTTTATGGGGTACTACTTAAAAGATTTAATGAGATAAACATAAAACTGCAGTATGAAACCAAAGAGCAAGGGAAGATTATAACTTACAAATAAGTCTCTTTGTGGTTTTCTTTATGAAGTGAGAAAAAAATGTCGATGGCTTAGAAAGTGCAGCGAGAGGAAAATGTTAGAAATATTGCGTAGCAGACTCCTGTCAAAAAGGAAGATATCTACATACTTTGGTGAATATGGTGGGTATAGCAGCGATGTTACATTTACAGGAGCTGAAAACTTTCTTGTGAGATCACTTGCAAATTTATGCTAGAATACTTTATGTTCCGAAGTCATGAGATGTAAAAATAAATATATGCTCAGCTCCATAACACGTTTGGATTATTTGAGGTTATTAATGGACTGGAAGCCTCAGATATCACCAACCATGCAGGCGATATTGAGTTTGTATCCCGAGGATCTTTAGCCTGTTGTTGTAGATGAGTGTTTACATTAAAAACCCTTATTGGAGTAAAATACTGACAAAGAAAAACCCGCATGACCTTTTTGAGCTATGAGCTATTTAATTTACTTAAACACCCAAAATACATCTTTAATGGTATGAAGAGGCGGCAAAACTCTTGGGCCTACGAGCGTCCAAACTTTGAATCCGGCTTATGATCCTCCTATAGGATCCGAGGATTGAATTTTCTTTTTATATTGGCATTGGCCTTATGGCCATATAGCCAAAGGACAGAATGGATTTGAGACTTGATACCAGAATATTTGGTAAGCCACCTCAAATTTAAGGGTACCACACACACCAGAGTTTTCCATTAGTTAGTTGTCACGGTATTTTGTGGGTAAATTGATTTATTATTCAATATTGTATCAAAATGTACTATTAAATAAATTAATAGTAAAAAACATTTTTATAAACAAGCTTTTATTCGTATTCTTCTCAGCAAACATATTTGATACCCGCAGCATGGGCGTGCTTAAAAAATAACTAGTCCATCGTCTTGGGCTGTCCGCCATATTGGAATTAGAATTGCTTCACTTAGCTTACCATGTATTGTCATCCAAACTAAAAGTGTATGCAAAATTTCAATCCAATCGGTTGAAGGTAACTGCTTTAAAATTCAGTTGCAAGACTTAAACCGAACATACATACAAACATTGCAGGTAAATAAAAGCTTGCAAAATAACTTCCCTCAGCAGCGAATCAAACAAATTTCAAGAAAAATATCTGCAGGTCGAATACAGCATATAAATGACCGCCATCTTAAATTAATTATAAATATAATTCCTAGCGAGCACCTAAGGGCTAAGAGGAACCAATACATTCCTACAAAATTTCATGTTCTTATGTCAGTGGTTTCAGAGATATATGGTGATGAGTTTTGATTGTGAATCTGTGAAAAAAAATTTGATTCTTGAGTTTTCAAAAAAGTGATTAATTTTAAATATTTTAATAAGGATTAATACTTTTTTTTTGTTTTGTTGCAGGATACAATTTTGGATTGAAGCGCGTTTTTGTGTTTGATTTTGGTTCTTAAAAACTTAGTTAATGAGGACGAACAATTTCTTTTTTCTAATAATAACTTTAATAATGTCGAGTAATGAGACAAAATCCGTCGACCTTAACCAAAGAAAATATGCTAAAAGAGTTATGTGGTGAAGTCTTATCGCGTATACCGTTTGTAAGGTATCGTGTTTCTTATATTTTTACGAGTAGTGTTTCAAAGTCCAGTTCGACGTGGATCGGATTTCCATATAGAAGACTTATGTAACTCGGCGAATTTGTTTTTTCTCAAGGAAATCCATCGCATCGTCGGATTCCGGAGTATTGTCAAACCAAACTTCAACTATATTTCACAAGAGAACAATCACAACTTCAAAAAAAAAAAAAAAAAAAAAAAAAAAAATTAAAAACAGAAGAGAAAAAAAGTTTATGAAACATAACTTCTTCTTAAAAAAGCATATTTTTAAGTTAAATATAACTTCTTAAAAAAAAAATTATTTGTTAAAAGAACTTTTGTGAATCATTCATTTTAAGCCAAATAATTTTGTATGTAAAATATCTTCTCTAAAAATATCTACTGTGTAACATAAATTTAAAGAAAAAACATTTTTTTTTCAAACATAATTTTACAGTAGAACATAGTTTTGTGAATATTAAATTTATATAAAACATAATTTTTTATTTAACTAGGAATAAACAGATTTATTTTTATACTATTTTGTAATAATTTATATTGAAGCAATTCTATTGTGAAATAAGCTTTAAGAGTAACTTAAGAAAATATTTTATGACATATTTACTCTAGTAATTTAAAATATTACTCTAGTCCTTTTAAATTAATTCACGATGGCGGTCGTACCTGCAGGAGAAAATAGAAACAGTCCTACTTCTAAAGGATACATTAATGAGGTAAAATGAATTATTTATTAATTAATAATAGACACAAATAGTTTAGAAAGGTAGATGAAGCATAGTCAAAAACCGTCGCATCAAAAAAGTTGGTTGAAAATTGATGCAGCAGATGGTGGTTTCTAGCGACAAACATACTAAACTATTGTGTCAGCAGTTATCACTTACATATTTCTGTTTTTCCACCTTATATATTATCACTGTTATCACCATTATCAATTGTTTTTTGTTTACAATTGCATCTCTTTTTATTATCATTATTTTTTTAACACAGTAAACGTATTATGATCAATTGTATGTTTAATATTTTTTTCTTATATAAATGATTAAAAAGTCGAATTAGGTTAACCTTGATCGTAATTTTTATCTATTGCTTTTATGGAAAGTAATGTTGTTTCTTTTAAATGTTTTTACTTACTTTGCGTTTGAAATAACCTGTTTAACGTCGAGATTATGTGTAGGCTTCACCTATTAAGTCGTATCCAGATTGGTCTAGATTGGTCAAGTCTGAGGTGCGCAGGTGCACCTCAAACCAGGCATGCGCAGAGACTAACGAGGCTTTATAATAATAATGTTTGAGCATGTTGTTAATGATGTTATTGATAAATGATCAAAATTAGTTCATTTTTCTTTAATCATCCGCTTCTAGCAACACCAATGTTTGTGTCAACATTTTCATTCACTACGCTCCCTCTATTTCTTCTTTGTTCTTAGAAATGGTGTTCATATGAATTGACAAGTAGTAACTGGCCCTTAGGTTTTAAAACATACTCAATATTCTCGAATGATTTTTTAAATGAAGAGGAAGACAATTTGCCGTTCAAAAACCCCTTTACAATGAAGACGATTCAAATTATTCAATGCTTTAGAAGTCTGTGAAATTTATAAATTGGTTTCGGTGAGTAAACCTGTGAACTATTATATTGCTTCAAAATCATTACCAGTCATTTACTTTATTGAACTCCAAATAATCGTAATTTATTGGTTAAATGATCTTGGTAGGAAAGGAATAGCATTTTCAAATTGGAGGATATGTTGTTCTAAATCGTTCCTTCTAAATTTTATTTTAATTATCCTCGTTATTCATAATAAAACACAAAACAATGAACAAATAACGCTAGTTTTGGACATGCGCAAACATTTTTAACTGCTCCATTTAACATAAAACTAATTTTGACTAAATATTACCAGAAAATTCTTGTTCTGACTAGTTAATATCGGTTGGGACTAAATCGCTTATTCAAAACCAGTTTTGTCTAGGATATAATTATAGTTTAAAATGATTTTGGGTTTTGTGTATGTGTACATAAATAATGTAATATTTCCGAGATTTTTCAGAGCCATCGATTTTTAAATAAAGAACTATAGATCCTTTTAATAGCGGGAAGGTGCTGTTAGAAATATTTCTAATTTAAATGTCAGTTACGTAATTTATTATTTTTTTCTCTATGTTGTTCGCTTCCAACACTATCAAATCATCGTTAGTAAAGAAGGCTGAATTAAGGTTTTTTTTATTTATGGCCCATTCTATAATATATTTAAAAGGTATTTTAAACGAATTTACCTACAACTTTCAAATAATAATTTATTTTGATATTTCTCTAATTATAGATCTAAATGCGTGATAATACTTTTTCAGGATCTTGTAGAAGAAATTTTTAGAAGATCATTAATTATTTTTTGGTTGACTGTTTGACAAACCTGGTCATTTTATATCCTTTTTCATTCTGTTTATATGCTGAGCTTGTTTTAATTTGCTGTTTATAATGTCATCTATATCAATAATAGATTTATTTAATTTAAAATAATATAATTTATGAGGAATTTCTTTTTGCTTTAATTGATTTTGTTGTGGTTAAATAGACTTGTTTGTTTTATGTTAATTTTTGTGTGTGACATTTCTGGCGACATGGGAAAACCGGTTTACTTCTGTAGACTAGATTTAAATTATTTATTTTTACTTTCTTATTTACATAGTAGGTATATACCGCATAAACCCAAGGAAAGTATTAAGTTTGATATTTTGACAGATCAACACATATTAATCCTTTTCCCGACAATCTCGAAAACATAAACAAATTAACTAAATTTAAATCCCATTGTATCTAAGTTAATGAAATACCTAGAGTGTTAAATAAATTTGAAAGATTTATTACGACTAGTTTTTCAATTTTTAGTAAAATCAGATTTATACCTTCCCGAAAACGTTTAATTTGGATATATATTTATTTTTAAATGGAAAATTAAATAAATAATCAAAATATGCAGAACGATTTTCATGATTATTAAGCTTTAAGTGGGGTCCTCACCCAAATTTAGAACTAAAATTATTTTCTGGATTTCACCTCGGGGTATTTTAAGGGGCATTCACCCCCGACATAAGTAGTTTATCTGGAAAAAAATCTAGTTTTTGAGACATTAATAAAAATAAATTTGTCCCCGCTAAAATCAAAATCGGAATTGAAACAACTACCTATTGAACATTTTATAATTATTATGTTTAACAATAAATTACGTTAGATATTATGGAATTTAAATTCAGTTTCAATATGCTGTAGCCAGCTGCTCAATGAATGGACTTCACAATTACAACTTTTTAGAAAATGAATTTTTAGTGAGTATGGGCCGTTTATTATTGGCGTCAATAACCTTAAAAACTACTGGAATCTCCATTTAATACAAACTTTTCACGGCCATATTTTGAGAGCGACTGTGAACAGCACATTTATAAAACCTCAAATATGGACGTGCACGCGCTACCAATTGTATTATGTGTTAATCCATCTTAAGTTGTGAGACTGCCGGGATGAATTCAAAATTTTACAAATAGATCTTTATTTAGATTTTCAAAAATATGTTAATTCGATTGATTTGCTTCACAGGATATTTGGGAGCAGAAAGAGGATTCGACTACACTTACATGGACTGATCTCTCCGTCTACGTAAGATGTAAAAAGTCCAGAATACTTAGATCAGCCAAGATTACATATAAACGAATTGTAAACAATAGTAAGACATCTTTAAATATTTCATAAATTAATATTATAATTAGTCAAGTATGGGGAGCCAGGGTGGCCGAGGTGGTAATAACACCGGGCAGAGGTCGTGGGTTCGATCCCGGGCCATGATACACTGAATGCATCTATGAATCGCGGACGGAGCAGGGCGAGGGACACCCCCTGAGGGGTTCTCTTCCCCCACGCTGTCTTGTGGGTTCGATCCGTGTCATGAAATGTGATCTGTATCTATGGTTCGAGGTCGGAGTAGGGCGAGGGGACCCCCTGAGGGGTCCTCTTCCCCCACACTTTGAAGCACGCTCATATAGCTTACTAATGACCACATCATACTCGCTTCGGCGGTACAATGTACAAATGTATGATGTGTGAAGTAGCTGGAACTCTCCACCACGGGGAAGTAAAATGGGGCCACTGTAGGCCTGATTGCGAGGTTCGAACAAGTGGTTTGTCCTACCCGTCCTAGTAGGAAGTACTAGGTAACTACTACTACTACTACTAGTCAAGTATAATGATATTAAGTAGGGGAGATTCTCATAACTTGGACATTTAGCAAAAAATTCAACTATCGCTGATAACACTAATATGATGCTGGTGAAGGTGGAGAGTCTGCTAAAACCAGTGTTGCCAGGATCCACTTTGACAAGAATTATTGCAGAAAGAATTGTGCAGAGGCCAAATATCGATGGTGATACGGCGCAAAAGTGGGTCGCGATGTATCTGCGGCGAAACAAACTTGCGGTGGTCCTGAAAAGGACCGTTTAGGGATTCTTCGGGATGCAGGGGGAGTTCCCTGTGACTTACCTCGCTAATGCCGCTAGGCCAGCGCAGTAAGCCGCCAGACAAACTCTCCTTCCACTGCCAACAGATCCCAAGCGCTAAATTCTCTAAGGACAGCGCAAGGTCGGTTTCCCTTCCAAGCGCTAGAAATTCCTTAGAGACAGCGCGAGGGAGCTATTCACAGCGGAAAGGACTGCACCCGAAGAGTAGAAAGATGGGAAAGGTGATGACAACAAACAAGCAGAGTTGAGAGTGAAGATTCTCGAGAGGCCGAGGTCCCAGGATGGAGTGGGAGCCTGATGAGAGAGATGGAGAAGGGTAAATGACTGTGGCTGATTGGCTTCACTGTTGTTTGACTGTTTGCCAGAGGGGCCGGAGCCGCTCTCTGGCTCTCGGGGCTTCTTGCTTGGTGGAGCTGTGTAGCTTTCGGAGCATGCATTAGCTTCGATTTTGCGCTTATATAGGAGCGTGGGAAATAGCTTGAACCTGATTGGTTCGGATCTCTCTCTTTGGACAACCAATCACATACCTGGGATTTGAATAACCTGGTTGACTTTGCGCCATTTGAGAGAGCAGGGCGAACTCACGGTATTAATGGCAAATTACTATCTAAGATAACCTACGCTACAGAGATATCAATGTATTAAAAGGATAAACTAACAACCAATCATCATTATACTGTCATTACAATGACTAAATCAAAGTGCGTCAAATGATAGAAAATCGATTTGTAAGTCACAATGCAGTCTCACAATAGTCTAAAAAGAAAAAGAAAATATTTTTCGGTCTTTCATGCCTGTCAAAGAACCAGTTTTTACCACTTAAGCTATAGAAAAGTTTTATGGGACCATGAAATATGTCAAACAATTCCGTAAATTACCAAAAAACTAGAGTGGTTAAACATGGCTCTTTTTGGTGAATAAAGAGGTGATGTCAAATCAAGCTTATCTTATTTGGTTCTCGGCCTTACAATGCTTATAATAATACAAAATAGCAAGACAATTCATTTTTTTAATATCCCTACAAATAGTGTTTCGGGGACGAGAATAATGAAGGAAAAGGTGCTTCAAAATCGGCTTTTCAAGCCCGACAAAATGAGCCATGTACCAAGTAAGCATGAGTAACTATAAGTAGCCAGATTTTAGTTTTTAACAAATTTTGTTTTAATTACAGTATCTGGAGCAGTCCAAGCGGGTCAAATGGTGGCATTAATGGGTCCGAGGTAATAAAATACAATTTTTTTTTATTTCACTTGTTTTTTTAACCAACAATAGGTGGGCATCGTAGTAAAAGGAGTGCATATGGCTAAAATTTACTTGTTACCCTCCCTATATTTGCATACTGAACCACTTATAAGGTATCCCTTTGTCTAAATAACTGTTAATAAGAAGGGATATTTAGTCCAAAAAACTTTGGGTCAAAGGAACATTACTCTTCTTTTTATCTAAAGGTGATAACGTCTTAAGACCTAATTAACTATTAAGACAAGGGAATATTTACACAATAAAATAATTTGGTGTGGGTAACCAAGTAAACGAGTACCAATAAGATTTTATAATTTATTCATCTAACTCATTCACTTGTATTATAATTATTTTTTAAATATTTAATTTTAATAATGTTATTATTCTGTGGAATTTAGCGGAGCTGGTAAAAGTACAATGTTATGCGCATTGGGGCGTCGACATCACGGTAATTATTATTATTTACAATAAAAAATTAAATTGAAATTAATATGATATGTGTTTAAAAAGATAATAAATTTGTTTTGTTTATTGCCAGGTGGATTATTGGTAACTGGAGATATAAGAGTGAACGGACGGATATCTAATTCAATGCACCTTAGATCTGGTTATATGCACCAAGAGGATCTGTTTATTGGTGCACTCACAGTACAGGAACACCTTTACTACATGGTAAACAAGTTAATCTTTTAAATATTGTCAGTTTTGGTTTAGCTACGTCAAATGGAGGGTTAGAGATGGTTAGGTTACCATATACGAGGTGTTAGAGAAGCCTGGTAACGGTCAAATATCTTGAAAACTAAACGTTTCTGAGAAAAATGTTTCGAACCAAAGTTCTACAGTTTTAAAATGTCTATTCAATGAACATATCCGTTTAAAATTGAGTGGAGGGGTCAAGACCAAGATGATTTTTTAAATGGAACACCTATTTATATTATACAGTGTTTAAAGTAGAATTTTTGCGTCATGTTTCTGAAACGCGCTGAAAACGATGAAATCTGAAAATCCAAAGTTTGATGGTCTATTTTTGTTGAGAATCGTCTGACTTTTGAGCTTTGATATTTATGGTACAACCAGAATTATCCAAGATGTTACGCACTGAGGTTGCATAGTTGGACTTGAGTGTCTGAGGGAGTTGTACAACTTAGGTTTGGAATATTTTTTGTCGGCTTTGGTTTAAAAAAGTTTCGTTGTCGTGATATTTGTCCGTTTCAGACTTTTCTACAACTCATCACGTTATAAGTAATTTTATTATAAGCTTACTTTTAACCTTATTTATAATGTTGTTTTGTTTGTTATTTATCATAAGGAAGGTTAAATTTGGTTGCATTAGCACTTACTTTATGTACAATAGATTATTTAGGTTAGTTAACCTTATATAAAATAGTTTCATTACGTTGCATCATAGGGAGGTTTGAAGATGACTAGGTTAGGTTTTTAATCTATTACAAGATGATTTCCTTTCACTGCATAATAAGGTTGGAAGGGAAGGTTAAAATGGCTGGAAGGTGGTTCCGTTTTTCTACATGAAGACCTAAAAGAACTCCGGAAGGGACGGGTCTACAAGCTTCCGGTGTGTTATCCTTGGTCCCGACTAGCATTGCTTGTTCCTTTCATGTAATAAGAACTTCATGGTATATATTTCTCCTAAAATTGACTGCTTCTTAATGAGTTGGTAGAATTAACGTTTTAGGATGCATAAGGTTTTTATTTTCAATGCAAAGGGCCGGTCTCGTCTATCGTCTATCCCAGGGGTATCTTGTCTAACCTTTTTGACTTAAGCGCTGGATCTGGAAAAGGATAAGATGGATTGAAGCGGGCCAAATCAAGTAAGCAACATTCAGTAAACGGACTTCACAATGGCAGGGGATATCAGAAGAAGTTCTACCCATTTTGGCCATAACAAAACCTCATTAAGAATCGTGCTGATCTTTTTTGATGGTTTAAATGGCATTTGATCATGGAGAAGTTATAATTTTTGTATGGTTTAATATAATTTGTTAACTGCTTTTGCGACGTGGCTTGTAGCAGCATACAACCAAAAGTAGTAGGCATGCTGTTATGCTTCATAGTCCAATCCAGGCTCAATTATATGAAAAGGTAGCCCAGGAATTATTCTAGTGTAAGTAATCATAAGATGCACTGAGTTTAATTATACCCTAATTCCTTTTATAAAATATATTTTTTCACCCGATTCCTAATAACCCTTTTCACTGTAATCTGACTATGACCTAGGTAATCATTTCAATTTTTATTTATGTAGCATATTATTATAATAATAATTATTATTTGTTATGACCAGGCAAATTTAAGGATGGATCGTCGAATAAGCAAGAGAGCAAAAAAAGCTCGTCTTAACGAACTGGTGAACGTGTTGGGACTCACTGACTGTATGAACAGCAGAATTGGTGGAATTGGGATCGACTCTGAACACGTAAGTAGACATTTTTTACACACTAATATTTTTTAACGTTATCTATTTCCCTGGTAGTTCATTGCTACCATTTATTCACTTCGAACACATGCGGTCCGAGATCGAATCCCAACCACGGCAATGGGCTCCCCACTCGGTGTTCATATATAGCATCGTGATACAAGTGGGTAGCAAACCACCCAATCAAGCCATTGTCTTCCAATTTAGAAGCCCTTTGTCATGCTAAGCCTTCAACGGGCTTTTGTGTCTCCTATTATTCCATTTTTTTTTTTAATAAATTTTTCAGTTGCGTCTAGACGCTTTTACATATTTTCGAATATTTGTATCTACTTAAAACTTTTGAATGAAATTTGAGCGCCAATCTCACGTCTTGAAAATGTGTTCTTAGTTGAAGTTATCAAATTTCTTAACGTAAGTGTTTTTGCTTCCGAGCTAATCAAAGGTAACGGATGCTTTGAGATATATATAACAGATGGTCCCATATTAATTTCAACCTTCACATTAAGTATTGTATCAGAAATCGATGTGACCCCGACGGAAATAGAAACAGGTTCAAATTAACACATTTCAATTCTCAGTGGAGTCAAATTATTTTATGGATTTTTTTAAGCTCAATTCCTTTTAAGCACTGAAGAACCTATAGGAAACGTCTTCTTCGAGTATATGAAACAACCACGATTGCCATTCTTCGTTTTATCAATTTCCGAAGTGAACAATAATAGTGTGAATAGTCCTGGAGGAGAATTTGTTGTTTTAAAGGGTTCATGTTGTTATCTTGTACAGCTTCATCTGATAAACACAACGTTACTTCTCTGAACCTCCCGTTACTCCCAATATTGGATGCAAAACATCATAAACTAAACTAATCGAGACACAAAACCATCTTGATATTCATTATCTATATTTGACCATATTTGATTCCATATTAGTTTCAAACTTTGCATAAATTTAATATTAAATAAAAATAGATATGACCTTTCTGGAAATCAAAAAAGGTAATTTCAACGTTTTTTCCTGCGGGATCACATAATTTTTAATGCTAAAGTTTCTTTTGTAACACTTGTATTTCGAAATCTATTTCTACTTTATTTTATAACCTACTCACGAGACCAGTAGATCAAATATAGGATACAAGGAAGCTAAGTGCCACATTAATTGGAATTCCTTTTTATTTATTTCCAATTTGAGGCTTTTCAGCGTAGTTTTAAATCCGTTCAAAAAGGGTAACAACAACTTTCACCACAGCATAATTATTTACTGACTTCTACTCGTAATCAGCTGTAAGATGGAAAAGAATCATGGACTCAAGCTAAATTTAGTTTTACTCCTAATTAATTCTTACAGACTTCCTAATTGCATATTCTATTTAAGGAATTTTATTCTAAATTTAAGTAAATGCATTTAATTAATTTGCAGGTAGTTTTATCCGGAGGCGAAAGAAAAAGGTTATCATTCGCCACTGAATGCCTAACAGATCCGGCTTTGCTGTTTTGTGACGAACCAACAACTGGTAATTTATTTTTTTTTAATACTTACAAAACGTAAAACTATATTTATACCTGATTATAATAAGTGAAGTAGCTTCATTCTGTATTACATCGAAGCACGAGAAAAGAAAAAGAAGATTATTCGTTATTTCGAAAATTACATACTGTCCATTCTCAGACATAATTGTTATTGAATGCTAACATATATTATATTAGCTTAGTTATATAAATTCCAACCTTTGTCTCAACTCTACAAATAATTTTTTTCTTATATTTTTACCAATATAGATAATAATTTTTGATTCACACTTCAATTCGTCTCAACATCACTCAGAATTTCCATTAGTGCCTCAAACCGGCTTTGTATAGGTATCTACTTTTAGTGGTGATACGTCTCTCTATATATCTACTGGAAAAAATGAATTATAGTTCGATCCTTAGGAATTAAAAATAAAATAAAATCGATCCGGGATAACCTAGACATACTTTCTTATATAACAGTTCATAATTATTTATCCCAGTGTTTTCCATTTATTATTAGTTTTCGAGTTTTTGAAGGTGCATTTATTTATTATTTAACATTATATCAAAAATGTGTCATAAACATAACAATTTATGATAAAAATAACCTCCTCGGCGGGGAATCGAACCCGGCCTCTCTGCGTCCGCGTTGAAAGCTATTTTCTCAGGAACTAGTTTTTACCCGGGAAAATAGCATATATCGTAAGGATCGTATTTAAATGGACTACATTTTTTTTTTTTTTTTTTTTTTTTTTATCGAAAATCGTCGGGATAATTTTGGAGAAATAATTTTTTTTTTTTAACGTTTTTTCTGTTTTTGGGGGTAGCACCCCAAATTTGGAGCGAAAATTCGTTTCTAGAATTCAACTTGGGGTAAGATTTTTATGAACATGTATGACATATTTCGTCAAAATCGGCCCAGAAGTTTAGACTTCAGGCGTCTGCACAGACAGACTACAGACAAACATTTTTTAAAAACCACTTTATTGGACTCAGGGGACCTCAAAACGTGAAAATTCATCAAAATCGAATTTTCGCGCTATCACAATAATTTCTCTTTTTATGACATAGCAAATAAAGACAATACAAAGTAAAACTTGAATTTTCGAAAGTGTTTCTGCCACGTGTGTATTATCCTGTCATTCAATATAAATGCTATTATTATCTAATTCTTTACCTAATTTTATTTCTCTTAATTTATTTTTAAGGTTTGGATTCATTTAATGCCATTGCTCTAGCTACTGTAATGAGACATATGGCAGATAGTCGGAATAAAACCATTTTAGCAACTGTACATCAGCCAAGTCCAGATGTTTTAGCTGCTTTCCATTCAATCATTCTTTTGGCTGAAGGAAGCATTGTCTTTTGTGGTACACCTCAAGATGCGTTGGACTTCTTTCAAGAGTATGTATTAAAGTGGGCCTTATTCTAAAAGTAGCTAATGCATAATGGGGAATTTTGGAATTGCTTATTCTCTCACTACTTAATTAGTATATGGCAGTCTGTCATGTCCATCAATGAATAAAAGGCGCCATACAAGGTCGTGGGTCCGATTCCGTAATATGATGCTTCGTTTACATTTTTATGAATCGATCGAAGGCGGAACAAGACGAGGGAAACATCTAAGGGGTTCTATGCCATGGTGCTCATATTTGTGGCCGGGAGTCAAGAGCGATACATAGCCCACACTCTGTTGCTTTGATTATATGGCTCACTAATGACCACACAATGCTCGCTTCGGTGGTACATTTACATTGGCTGGTTCATTTTACAGTGGAGGAGCAAAGTAGTTCGAACGAGTGGTTCGTCCTACCCGCCTAATACTAGTACTAGGTCCTACTACCACTAATAAATAGTTTACGGCTTCAATACAGCCAACAATCATTATCACTCTCGTAAAATCAACCAAGACCAAAATCAATAATTTGTTTTGTATTTTTAGGCAAGGATACAAGATGTCTCGTCAATGCAGCGTTGCTGAATTTCTTGTGAGTACAGTAGCGCCTACTCCTGGTGCTGAGAGAGAAACAGAGAGAGCTGTCAGGGATCTATCTCACCATTTCGCTCTTTCAGAACACAACAAGGAAATAGACATGGTCCTTAACTACCAGCATCAAATGGCCAAAGTAAGTAGTGTAATCATAAAAAGTAAGGTAAAGTGAATACTGGATAGAAAAGTGCTCCATACATGTCGTCTACATCTAACGTTTGTCTCTTTTGTTTTAGGAAATTTTGGAAGCTGAACAAATTAATTAGTAAGTAAAGTTTTACTTCTTCTTTATTAAAATTATTTTTCCCTACTTAAAAATTTGATCTGGAGAATATTCGTCGGAATACTAAAATAAGTTGAAATTGCAACGTATCGCAACGTTATATAGTTTTATGACGTAATATAGTAGCGCAATAAACCGTGGAAGGCTAAGGTCTGCCTAAGGTCTTATACAAGTATAAAATAAATAGATGACACAAACTTGGTGGTGCCCCGGCAATGTTGCCGGGGTTTATTTCAAACAATGTGTGTCTTGAGTCAGATGTATATTCATATAATGACGATTCATGATAATATAATTGATTTAATCAATATAGAAATAAATGACAAAATGAAACCAACAGGAACCTAGATCCAAAGAACGGAGAATCATGCATGTGGGCAGGGATTTTTTAGCATTTGGTCCGGCCTAAGAAAGCACAATAATGTTTCTCAATTTATATACTACTTACTATTAAAAAATAAAAAAAGATAAGTGCATTTAATAGGTCGAGAAATCAAGTATATCAAAATAATGAATGATTTTTTTTTAATTAATGGCAAACCATGCCTAGAGAATTATTTTAATAAATTTAGATCAGTCAAAGAGAGAATATCAGTAACAACGGTACCCCACCTCTGATAATAGAATTGCAGAACCTCTAAATCCGATAGACAACGCTCTAACGACGGAGAATCACGGGGGGCAGGCATGAGACCGATACCTTGGATTTTAACATTTTCCCGACTTTACTTTTCATTTATGGTCACATCAAAGTTTTTTTTTATATGAAAATTGATCATGTAGTCTATAACCATCCTGGAGAACCAAGGAATACATTGGTGAAAATTTAATTTAATTCGGTTGTGTTGTTTTGTAGATTAAAGTTAATATACAAACGAATAAACAAATTTACCTCTTTAATTAATACTTAAGATTTGCAAAAAGTTCAAAAGCATCAAGAAACGGTGCAGTTGATGCTTATAGGTTGGTCATACATATGTATAGTATTACAAGGTTTACTAAACAATATCTAACAATAATTGTTTATTTAATGTTTCACTTTTTTTGTTTTGTAGTAAAGCACCGTTCTGGATAGTGAAACTATATTGGATGTGTTGCCGTGCTTCGCTCGAAGTTCTTCGTAATCCAAATGTTCAGTGGATCAGAATATTTCAAAAAGTGGTAAGATCTTTATTTTACTGAAAATAATACAATTCCGTTTCAATTCTTATTATATCTATATAATTATTAGTATTAATTGAATAAATAAGTTAGGATAGTGAAAAACTATGGCTTAGAAGTAACATTTTTGTTGAATAGAGAGAAGTGCAGGAATGGATTTTTGGCTTATGAAATGTTGGTGGCAAGAGGGGTACAAGTGAATGTTTTGTTGAAATGAAGTTAATTGTAGGAATGCATAGTATCTGGAGTTGCTCTTCCTCAACAACTACTTTAATCTCTTCCTCACCTTGGCTAGGGATCGGATCTCGGCTAAAGACGTACCCTTTCCCCAACAACAACAAAACCTTTTTCCAAGACAACTTCTACTGTGGAATCATCAAAAGTTTTTCGGGGGTTTCCTCTCAGCCTTTTCTCTTCGAGACGAGTTTTTAAAAACTACTTTACTTTAAAGGCTTTTGTCTTTTCATGAAAAAGTACAAACGATCCTCATCCTAAACCAAGTAGCAGTTGGTAAGATGTGCGCAGTTATTTTACAATTGCCTTATAATTGTCACACATGCCAACAGGAAAGTTCCCTACCTGTTGAGTGTTCTTGAATGTTTTTAATACAGTACATTTTAATAGTCACAATCCCGTTTCAAACCTGATAAAGATTTGATAACAGTACAATTTAAGTGCGTGCGCGCAACAGCCTGTCTCATGCGTTTACTGAACGATCCATAAGATATGTAAAAGAACAGTACAAATAGAGAGGTTGGAACAAAACTTTTACTGCACTGTCGCGATCCACGATCTTTTTGTGGTGCGGTAAGGGACTACAATTCACGTTGCTTTACAATTCGTAACAACCTTCATTGACAACAGGTAAAGGAAAATTCACTAAGAAAAGACCATACAGCCGCAACTCAAGGTTATCTGAACTGATGCTATACGATACAGTAACATACTTCACCGCGGTAAAGACAACACTACCGTGGTCTGTTTGCAGAGAGGTAATGGATTGGACTACTTTTGATATGAAGTATATTTTTCAATCAACTAAGCATCAATACCGTTTCATCGATTTTATTAAACATGTAGCCCTCTTCCTACGTTTGGTATTAGAAGATGTGTTTTGTGTTTTGCTCTGCTCAGACAGTGAGAAAGGGGAAAGATGGATTTAAATTTGGGTCTTCGAACCAAATCTAAAAACACAATGGAGCGCCATCTCATTCAATTGACGAGCGTAGGGTAGGGAAAGGAAAGAGTGCTGTGAGGATGAATTTTCGAAAAGAAGGAATAGGGAAAACAGGTAAAGAAAGGGAGAACTGGTAAATGAGGAATCCAGTGAAGGGGAGGAGAGGTGCATAAGGATTATACAAATTTAGGAACGACTTAGTTTGGTAAAGTAAAATAATTTATTGAAAAAAATGTAAAAACACTACGAGCTGTAACTGATGCTACATCCAAAGAATGCGTTGAATACATACAAATTATATAAAAAGAAAATAAACCCTGCAAAAGAAAATTATTACTGTAGTGTTAATTATACCTTGGACCCCAACCATAGACAACTCCCTACAAATGGTCTTCCGCACGATATCTAATTAAACAATAGAATCACACATAACTTGGTGTTACCTGGGCCTCTAAAGTTAAAGCAATTTATATATTCCGAAGTCGCCGCAAACTGCGGACTTAATCCGAGCCCATCCGTAGCCCGCCAAAGCCCCCCTTTGAATTCAGACTTGCCTAATCTTTTTACACTAAATTTTACTGCTTGTAAAATACCAATAAATTAATTCTATTGTTACAAACATCATGGGTTTTTTGTTGCAGTTGATCGCGGTGATGGCAGGGATGTGTTACACGGGTGCCATGGAACTTACTCAAGCAGGAGTCCAAGCTGTACAGGGTGCTCTCTTCATCTTGGTTACTGAGAACACGTTCGCACCTATGTACGCATTCCTTGCACTATTCCCTTTACAGTTTCCTCTGTTTATAAGAGAATATAACAATGGAACGTATTCAGCACTTCAATTCTACTTATCGAAGATACTAACTATGGTAAAACTCCACAAAGTATACTTTCCAAAAATTCCCAATCTTAATACTACACTTTACTAAAGGTCCCTGAATACAATAGTAGTTATTCTTTAATCTTCAAATTTAAGCTGGATCGAGTTTGGTCACCACTTGACCTAGGCTCAATTCCCAGATTGAGCCACCCGCTAAATATCAACCATTGCTTAAAAAAAAAAATGCCTAGCTATTAAAAGAGATGACACTGGCAGGTTTTGTCCTGTTAAACCATGGTTGAGACTCTCATGGTGCTCGATGAAAAATGGATGAGACCACAGTTGTGAAAGCATGGTTTACTGACTTAAACTTCACTCATGTGTGAAGGGTAGAATTATTGTAAAATGTATATAAAATATTTACCAACATGAAAATAATTAATGAAACGTATAATACCATGACATGTCTTGCCGATCCTCTTTCAATTATATTATGAATATATTAGAAAATGTATCATGCTTATAGATAATGGAAAGAATTGTGATAATTTTAAAGAACGAAATTATTTTATTTTAAATGCGTTCAAGATATCAAGTATCATTTTTGGTTCGTGAGGACGCTATGTGGCGGCCCACTAAATGACAGACTATTTTATATTTGTTCAATGCTAGCCAAATTATTCATGCCAGATTATATTTTGAACGAGCGCAAGTGAGTTCTTCATTTCAGAGACTTAAGATTCGAAAAGTTTGTAGGTTTACTGTCTAACCATAACTGGAGTAAATATTGACCGATTTAAACGAAATTCGGGCCACAGGCACATTTCATATATGTAAAAACTGTATAGTTATTTGAAATTTCACATTTAATATTTTTAAGATGGCAGCCACCATGTCGAACAACTAAAGAAAAGTTTTAGTCAGCATTACCTGTTATTCATCGTTTTAAAGGTTAAAAAGAGTAGGATAATAATATGTAACTAATAATACAAAATTTAAAATATTTGCCGGCATTTTGAAAAACAAATTTTTCATCTATATGGCATGTTACATATAATTTTAAAGTTCTTTTGAAGTAGATTAAGAATATTTTAATTTTTTCTCCGAAAAACGTTTCTATGTATGAGCAAAGAGCAATTCTTTCTGTTCTGCTGTATTTAGATATTATTTTAGATCAAACAAATCACGAAATGCACGATCAATTATTTTATTTATTATACTTTAATAACTTATTATAAGAAAATTTACCTTGTTGGATTGTTTGTCAGTCACCAGGTTTGGTACTTGAGGCGGCTGTGTTTACCACGATATTTTACTATTTGGCTGGTTTACGAGAAACATTCTACGCTTTTGCAATGGTTATAGTTGTTACCATATTGTGTATTAACGTCTCTTCAGCATGTGGTAAGTAACATAAACTTAAGCAGCAGTTGGTAACAGCATGCAGAAGGTCTAGGTATTCGGTATAAATGTAATTCAGTTTTAGGAGTAGTAGTGACAGCTCCTAAGTGCAAGTAGGTTCAAATTTAAAACCGTCCATGCTGGCATCTTCAGTGGAGTACATGTGACTCTAATGTAATAATGACAAATACCAATACGGACTAAAAGTATTGGCTGAGTGACCTAAGTTAATTTTTTTTTGTCTGAAGTCAATACTCATATCTCTTCTGCATGTTACCATCTATTTATATGTTATTTTACCAGTTATATTTTTATGTTGTTTCTTACACAATTCATGATTGTGGTATTATTTCAGGGGCAATGTTCTCAACAGCATTTGACAGTCCTTCATTTGCCATGGCTTATCTAGTTCCATTTGATTATGCTGTAATGATCACATCTGGATTATTTATCAAACTCAGGTGACCTTTTTTTTTGCTTAATTTATACTTTTTATTTGATTTAATTCTATTCTCGCATGGTCACGGAGGTGTAGCTCCGAATAATTTGTGTGATCAGTTCACTGAAATAAGCGACTTTGCTTATCCCTTAGGAATCGCGGTAGCGTTGACAACTTGATTCGAGTTCGTATCACGGTGGGAAGACATATTTTACCCTCGTGATCATATCAGTAGTTGTGTGTAAGTGAAAAGTGCTTACAAATATTATGTTGTCAAAAAAATAAAAAATGAAATAAGTAATAATTATTATATAAATAATTTTGTATATTGTTATATGATTTTTTTAGTACACTGCCTTCATATGCCTACTGGATACAATATTTATCTTGGCTTATGTATTCATATGAATCTATGACTATACTTCAATGGGACGACGTAGAAAACATAAGTACGTATATAATGTATTAATACTTTCTCACATGCGTAGTATATTACATAATTTGTATAGTGTATAGAGAAAAAGTACTGTAATAGCGCAATTTATTAAATTTTAATGGATTTACCGGTTTTAGGGTTCACTATGCCATATTGTAGTATGTCTGTCGCCTGCGAAAACGCTTAGAGCCTAAACTATTGGGCAAATTTCTATGACATTTTTTGGCATAGATCTTCAGAAAAATAACTATGTATACGGGACTTTTTTTTGTGCGAGTTTGTCGGGCGGATTTTTATTACATGTAACACTAATGCATGTTCAACATGTCAATTATTAACTTGTTAAAATAACACTTGTCAATTTTATAATCACTTGTTATAAACCAATTGTCAATTTTAAAATCACTTGTTTTAAACCAATTGTCAATTTTAAAATCACTTGTTATAAACCAATTGTCAATTTTAAAATCACTTGTTATAAACCAATTGTCAATTTTGAAATCACTTGTTATAAACCAATTGTCAATTTTAAAATCAATTGTTATAAACCAATTGTCAATTTTAAAATCACTTGTTATAAACCAATTGTCAATTTTAAAAACACTTGTGTATTGTTAAAGTTCGTCGTTGTTCTTAGTTCATTGATGATAACTGACTAAACTGGTGAAAACTGGTCTGTATAAAATAATAGCTATTATGGATAGTAATAATAATAATAATAGTACATGTTACATTAGCATGTTGAACAATTTTGCTCTTTTGCGTCAACTTTCTTTTTTTGACCTTGAGTTTTAGTAGAGGTAGTTTTCGAAGGTGTTAAAAATTGAGAGGTGGTTGGGTTCATCCAATTCACTGTGTAGATATTTTTCTTTTCCTCCCTTTTTCTCTTTAGAATTTCCACACTAAACTTCCCTTTTTCCTCTCTATTCTTTTATATTTAATTTGTTTATGTAATATATATATACACACACACACACACACACATATATATATATATATATATATATATATATATATATATATATATATATATATATATATATAAATGTGTGTGTTTTACTCTCTTCTTAACTCAAGTTAAAACATTTAACTATGTTGGCTTTTATTTACTTTTTTTTTTGCATTTTTCTCTGTGTAAATTCACTTTGTTTTGACCTTTGTGTAAGGAATTTTTATGGAATTACATTAAAAGAATTGTATGACATTTTTATTTTTGATAACTTGCTGGAGCAATAAAACTAGCTTGATTCTTATAAGAAACGGAATTGAAATTGTAAGTTTTTTTGGACCTGTTTCAATTTTTCAGAGGGGTAAAATTATTTTCTATACAATATATAATATGTGCAGAAAAAATTAATATAACGATCATCTTGCGATATTATTAAAAAAAGGTCTTCAAAACTTATAAGTAAGTTAGAAATAGAAGGGTAGACTAAACTATATCAGTAGAATGAGGTAGATATATCCCAAGGCGGGTAGAATATTCTATAGATATTAGATATTACTATTCTAGAATATTTATATGTACTACTAATATATAATACTACTAATCTAGAATATATATATGTACTACTAATATATAATACTACTATTCTAGAATATATATATGTACTACTAATATATAATACTACTATTCTAGAATATATATATGTACTACTAATATATAATACTACTATTCTAGAATATATATATGTACTACTAATATATAATACTACTATTCTAGAATATATATATGTACTACTAATATATAATACTATTCTAGAATATATATATATATGTACTACTAATATATAATACTACTATTCTAGAATATATATATGTACTACTAATATATAATACTATTCTAGAATATATATATATATGTACTACTAATATATAATACTACTATTCTAGAATATATATATGTACTACTAATATATAATACTACTATTCTAGAATATATATATGTACTACTAATATATAATACTATTCTAGAATATATATATATATGTACTACTAATATATAA
Organism: Gerris lacustris; assembly: GCA_951217055.1. Lineage (NCBI taxonomy): Eukaryota > Metazoa > Arthropoda > Insecta > Hemiptera > Gerridae > Gerris > Gerris lacustris. Next base: position 38,910,910 of record OX578284.1, read on the forward strand.
TACTACTATTCTAGAATATTTATATGTACTACTAATATATAATACTACTAATCTAGAATATATATATGTACTACTAATATATAATACTACTATTCTAGAATATATATATGTACTACTAATATATAATACTACTATTCTAGAATATATATATGTACTACTAATATATAATACTACTATTCTAGAATATATATATGTACTACTAATATATAATACTACTATTCTAGAATATATATATGTACTACTAATATATAATACTATTCTAGAATATATATATATATGTACTACTAATATATAATACTACTATTCTAGAATATATATATGTACTACTAATATATAATACTACTATTCTAGAATATATATATGTACTACTAATATATAATACTACTATTCTAGAATATATATATGTACTACTAATATACAATACTACTATTCTAGAATATTCTCCTCTCTATTCTACACGCCTTGGATATATCCTCCTAACACCCTGTTAAAGAAAAGAACGGAATTGCGAGAGCTCATTTGAAAAAGAAGGAGATTATAATTATCTTCTGCTACTCCCATATTTGTTTTTTTAAACATTCCACAAAGTTGATATTTTTATAATTACACTATGGCTTTTATTTTTGTTAATAATAAATAAACAAGTTTATAGTTTATCGGTTTAATTTTATGTATATTTAAATGGTTTTATCTACGATTGATACGAAATATAAACATTATATCTCTGTTTAGATGCGTAGAAAGTGATTCTTTACGTACTTGTATTCATTGCGCATGCGCGTCTCATAGTTCTGAAGAATTCCTCTTCTTTACCACACTAGTGCGGTAAAGAAGAGGAATTCTTCAGCTTTACGCACGATTAGAGAGTTTGTTTACATTTAACAAGACTAATTTGCTGTTTGTTTAATAAAAGTAACTTTTATATCGAGTTTTTTGTGAAAATCAATGAGTGATTTAAATGATTATGACGAATATGAGGAGAATAATACGCCTCCCGAAATAAGCACAAAATACAACTAATGAATTAATGTTATCTTTATCAAAAAAGAAATACGAACTTGTATACTGGAAGTTTATTTCTTTCTGTATTTATTATTTAAATCTAACAATCGTAGATAAAGTACGGAACGCAACTCGTGCGAAAACGACATTTTGCATTGCTCGTGTGGTTTTACCACACTCGCATGCAAAATGCTACTTTCCGCACTCGACGCGTAATGTACTATTATATAATATTTAGAGAATAAAAATTCACTATATAATAAAACTGTTAGTGAGCAATAAACATAGAGGGCAAAGTTAAATTTGCCAAGTTTTGAAATTATCTCTGTTTTTAAACTTTTAGGAAAATTTTCGTAATTGCCTGATTATAATACTATTAGGAAGTTATACAAATTCAAATCTGAGGTCATTATATGAATGCAACTTTAGTTGAATATAAAATGTATCCAACTTATAAAATTTACCTGAAAACTTTGGTATCAAAATATGGGAGTGAGAAAAGCGTTTTTGGGAAGTAGATAACTAAAAAACGACCCGTCATAGTGTTGGGAATATTATAATTTCTAATGATAATGTTTAATTAATTATGACAACGCTATGCAGCAATACATTATGACAATAATATTAAGGAATACAAGTGACAATGCTTTGAAGCAATGAATTATGACAACACTACCTAGCAATAAATAGTGTTATAGCTATGTAGAATTGGATTCGGACAACACAACTAGCAATAAATAGTAAAAAAGCTATCAAGTAATAGATATAAACAACTATTGCACCAGCAATCCAGTAATAGATAATGACACTTTCCAGCAATCAGCACTGCATATCGACAATTTTACTAAGGAATACATAGTGACAACATTTTTTAGTAATGCATGCTCGTATATACTTAACATGATATATAGTAATAGATTGTGACAATGCTACCAAGATAGATATAATTATTACCAACTATTCAGCTGTGACAACTCAATCTAACTAGAGATGTGATGTATTTCAAACTCTTATATTTAGGATGTATACGGGATAATAATAACAATTTCCTACTTAAAAAGACAATGAGATACAACTTAAATACTTTTAATTTTTGTGTTCACCGTGAGTATTGGCGGCCATTTTGAAAATAATGTCATAAAATACTCATTTTATTTCTCTACGCAGCAAGAGCTTTACAATCTTATATAATATAACTTGATAGGTATGTTCAAAACTTTTGTTTACTCGTTTACCATATTGACTATTAAGTGTGAAATTTCGTACGCATATTTATGCCAAATTTCGGCGCACGAAATTTCGTTCAAATCGATAAATGTTTACGCCAGTTTTCGTGAAACAAACACATACAAACATTTAAAATGTGAATATAGGACCCACGCTATCAAGTTGTAGATATTGACAACTATTACTACTAATTATTATTAGCTATCTAGGTAGATGTAGTGACAAGCCAATTCAGTAATAGACAATGACAACAGTATCAAGCAATTTAAATAGTGACAATGTAGTTGTATGTTGTCAATTATGATAAGATAAATTGTTGTTTACGTTATGTTTCAGCCTGTACAGTGGAGCAGCCCTACCTGCCGTGTTCAGCCTCAGGTGTTCAGGTACTAGAAAACTACAGTTTCTCTACAGATCACCTGTTCTTCGACATGTACGCCATGGTTGGACTCTACTTTGGTTTCCATCTCATAGCATTCCTTTTCTTTATCAGAAAAATAAGAACTTATTGATTTTTGTACAATTATATTTTTTATTTATTTATATATAATATAGATATATTTTTTTGTACATTTTCTTATTCATCCTTTGTTCATTTTTTTTTTAAGTTAGTTAAAGAGGCCAATAGTTGATCAATATTATACCACAATAATATTGGCCCTTTAATACTTCATATTTTTTCTTCCAAATGGTAATATAATTTTAAAACTATTTTAAATCTTAAATAAGTAATTTCTATAAAGATTTTGAGGATCTTTCTCATAGTGAATAATACATTATTTTAAAAATTATGATTATTATGTATCTCATATTCGTAGTATAGGTATATAAAGAGAAAGTAGTGTGATGGTGCGAAAATTCGATTTTGAGATTCCAAAGAAGTAGATTTTTGAAAATGTCTGCAGTAGAAGGTATATGGTCGTCTGTAGTCGGTGCAGACACAGTGAACCTAAACTATTGGACCGGTTTTGATGTAATTTTTCATATATCTTAAAAAAAAATATCATACCCCAAGGCGAAATCGCTCCAAATTTGGGGGGAGCGATCCCCCAAAAACTCACCAAATATTATATCTCGTATATGGTTTCGACAATTTTGACAGAAAATATGTCTAAGGTATATACATACATTCCTTGTAAATACTTCAAACCATACAAGTCTTTTTCCTGGGAATAATAATATAGTTTCCGAGATATTGATAAAAATTAATTATGCTTTTGTTGGAAATCAAAAACAAAAAGTAAACAACCACCTGTTGAACACTTTCAATATCTTGAAAATCCAAAATATATCGCATATTATAGTTGTAAAAACGTTGTAGGCGTATGTTGACACAACATTTTTAACAAAAAATATTAGTAATTTCAGAGAGGTTTCCAGCCTTGATAATCTTCGAATAATAAATCGCATCGCATTTAAACCATTATTCTTAAGAACCAGATAATTTAAATATAAAAATAAATAAATACTAAAATCGATATATTGGGTTATATATTTAAACCATTACTACATTGTGATAATATTTTCCACACACAATTTATTTCTTTTTTTCTCTTTTTTTATTAAAGAATAAAATTTATTTTATACATTATATAATTTATATTTTAAAACATTCAATATTAATAATTATATTTATATATATTTTTAACATCAGTCAAATAACATAATCAAATAAATTTAAATTATTTAAAATAATTTTTAATAAATTTAAAATTTTTCATTAATATAAAAAATATATAATACGAGTGTTTATAGGGTGTCCCCGGATAGGTTTGCCAAGACGTGTAGGTACTATAAAAAAAAAAAAAAAAAAAAAAAAAAAAAAAAAAAAAAAAAAAAAAAAAAAAAAAAATTATCGAAGATAAGTCACACTTTATAAAATCTGCTTGTTCTTATTTGAAAATTTTTGTGTATTACTTTTTTTCAAAATGTACCCTGTTCCTAAAAAGTATGAATTTAGAAAATTGTACTTTTTAGAAGGTACATTTTGAAGAAAAATTAATAAAATATAAATATAGAATAATGAAAAACGGAAAGCCTCTCCAAAAAATGAATGTTTATTTTATGCGAAATGTACCTGTCAAAAAAATAAATTGTATGTACATACGTTAGTGTATAAGTGAGAAATAAAGATATTGTAATTCACATAACTTGTTTTCAACAAAAAACAGACTGTGGGTCCGTTATGTTGTCACTCATGTGACTCAACGTCAGATTTTTTTTTTTTTTCCTTTACCTTTTACCAGAACTGACGATGGCAGAGAGGCTGAAAACTAGTTACGTGAAGTAAAAGATTCATTTTGTGGAGATATTTCCCGTTTTTCATTATTCTATTGACATCAACTCCACTTGCGCTCTTAATTTTTAGTACAATCAATCTTTATTTAAGAACAAGCAGGAGATTTTATAAAGAGTTTCTTATCTTCGAAATATAATTTTTTCGTCATTACACTTATATTGGCAAAACAATCTAGGGACACACTGTATAATAGATACATGTAAGTTTGATTTAAGATAATAATAAGGAAAAATAATATAACCATACATAAATAACCTATAATAGTACATAAATAATCTATAATAATACATTTTAATTTTTAATTGTTATATATCGTATAAGGTCTAATAATGAATTTAATTTATTTCAATCAAATCTCTAGACAGTAACTGAAACTAAATTACATAATATAGAATATTATTAAAGTTCCATTTTGAGTATCTTATCATTAACTTTTAAGTGTTGCTAACGTTAGAGAATTTCCTTTCTCAGAGATTTTAAAAGATAAAAATTATCTATTTTCTAAGGTCTTTTAAAGTTAATTTTGTATTTCGAATGAATCATCATAACAATTTTGTTATTTAGTAGTTATTACAAGTGAATTAGTAATTTACTAGCTGGTCCCGTGGCCGCCGCGAGCGGCAGCTCAGCTAGGCTTGGCAGGTGCTTTTGTAGGCCTGGTACTTACATAGGCCTGGCACTTGTATAGGTCTGTTACTTTTGTAATCCAGGTACTCGTATAATCCGGGTACTCGTTATTACAAGTGAATTTGAAAATTTAAATGTATTACTATAAATACCTGTACTATACTTATTAAAACAGTATAAGTATTGTAATAAATAAATACTCGAACATAAGTATATATAGTTAGTAAAAGTACTGAAGTGTAATTATAACAGTATAAGTATTGTAATACAAGTATGTACATTACCACAAGTATTGTAGTGTACTTTAAGCGGTACATGCATTGTAATACAAGTATATAGTTAGTACCAGTAAAGTAGTCCAACTGTAGCATTATTAAAACAGTACAAGAATTGTTATAAAGTACAAGTAAAATTATAAAATTACTGTAGTGTAATTAAAATAGTATAGGTATTGTTATACGAGTATAGTTAGTGAAAATGATGTAGTACAATCATTTTTTTTACAATTAGTACACTACAGGTATTCTGTTGTACAAATAATACTTTGTATGATTACAATAGTAGTACACTACGAAATATACAGATAGGTAAGGTTAAGGTACTGTTCTCAGTATAAATATACAGGCATTAGTGCCTTCATTTAGAATTTAAGTTTTCAAAAAATAAATTAAAATAAAGAAAAACTAAGTAAAAATAATTATCATTCCCTTAAATTATGTAATCTATCTTTATATAATGGGGGAAAAACAATAAATTAATAAAATGAACAACAACTAATTTAGTTAAAATGTCTAACGAATTAAACTAATTTTATCTTCTATTTTTTAAAAATAAGGTTTTTCAAGTCGAATAATTGTAATATATTAAATCATCTTAATAGTTTAAATATATATAAATATATATATATATATATATATATATATATATATATATATATATATATATATATATATATATATATATATATATATATATATATATATATATATATATATATAAATAAATAAAGGCAATGTCAATTTTAATTTATTTTTCTGTATTATTAGAAATGGTTATGAAGATATTCTTTTATTTTTTTTCTTTCAGGATGATAAATAATTGGAACAGAAGTTTTTCGAGGTGAATATAATTAAAGAATAAGACATTAATTATTTTAGTTAATTACATCTCATTTGTTTCAAAAAAAGAGATTATATTTGAAAATAAAATATTAGGGATAATTTAACAAAAAGAAAATGTTTAATCATTTTATCTCTTATAATCTGGAATAAAACAATAAAATTCGTTAATTAATCAAATTATTTTTTAAGTAAAATTAATCAAATTGGTTTTTATATTATATGCAGAGTGCCCTTCAAAATGAAAACACACTGTTTCAGGACCTTATAGGAAATTGGTCACTAAACGAAATAGTTTCTATTAATATAGATCCGGGACAGCTTGAATTTCTAGATATTCACAAAATTCTAATAATGAATGGTGTTTTTGTTCAATGGTTTCATCCTTAGTTCTCAAAAACTACGCTTCTTACCAAAAATTACTAGAAACAAACCTTATTGAGTATTGAATTCTGCGTCTAAATGAAACCAATCCTATAGCCCTGTACAATAAAACCATGTATATTAATTACAAGCTGAATATAGAATATCTTCAGGAAATAGAGTTGATGGAGGTACTCCTGATGGATTTACAGAACTTTTTACGAGGAGTGACAGTATGAAAATTTATGTGGAGTGACAGTATGCATTTTTACCTGGTGTGACAGTATGCATTTTTACGTGGATTGACAATACGCATTTTTACGTGGTGTGAGAGTATTTATTTTTTACGAGGAGTGACAGAATGAATTTTACGAGGAGTGACAGTATGCATTTTTACGTGGTGTGACAGTATGCATTTTTACGAGGAGTGACAGAATGCATTTTACGTGGAGTGACAATATGAATTTGTACCTGGTGTGACAGTATGCATTTTTACGGGGAGTGACAGTATGAAGTTTTACATGATTAGAATTCATGGTAAGCACCCTTCCTCTTTTATAAAAAAGGAAAATAACTTGCCATTTTTCTAAAAATCAAGAGTTGGTCTCATTCGATCCAGAATTTAATGCTCTACAAGATATGTTTTGAAAGTAATTTTTGAATCAAAGCATATTTGTTGAGAATTTGATATTGAGATGTTGGTCATCAAAAAGGGATGTTTTTTTTTTTTTTTTTTTTTTCAAATATCTCAAAAACGATGCTTTTGTTCAACGTCAAATTTTCTTTAAAGGTACGGTTTCCTAGACGCGACTCCAGTGATAGACGCTGTGTGATAGTCGCCTAACGATTATCGCGGAGGACACCTCTTCAGAGTTTACATGTTAAGAGTCGCTCAGCTAGGAAAACTATAACATGCAAACTCAGAAGAGGAGTCCTCAGCGATAATCACTGGGTGACTATCGCTGGGTAATCACTGGGTGACTATCGCTGGGTAATCACTGGGTGAATATCACTGGAGCGTCTATCGCTGATTCGCGTCTAGGTTAATGAAGCTTAAGATCTCGATGTAGTGTAGTTTATTTTTGGGAGTACCCTGTATATAATATAATTTATTTTCATTTCTTATATCAGCATAATATAAAATTGGTGGCTACAATAATAGATATACATGTTATTTTTTTAAAAAAAACTCTTTTGCCTGTATTTAATGACCAATGCCGAAATTAATTTAAAAAACGCTAAAATAGAAAAAAAGAAGAAGAAGAAGAAAAGGAAATAAGAAGAAAAAATAAATAGAAAATAGAGTCGAAAAAAAGAAAAGGAAAAAGAAAAAGAGACAAAGAATAAGGAAGGAAATAAAAAGAAAATAAATTAAAATATTACAAATAATAGCATTCTTTAATAACTTAGGTTAAATAAGTTAAAGGAAAAAAGGAGCAAAATGCAACATACCAAATTGTTTCAGATTTTGTTTTAGAAAAATTATAATTTTACAAAATCATTTATGAATTTGTATAACAGTTTATATTATGTATTCATGATACATAAATTATAATTTACCGTAATTATGTGTGTTGCATCTGATGATCCAGCAAGTATAATTACGGTAATTCTTTATATCATAACTTAATAAAATATGATAATAAATCAATTTAACTTTAATATGTATTTATTATTAAATAGAAGTAAAAAAAAAAAAATAATAATAGAAAATCCGTTTAAAAACATATATTATAAAGGAAAAAAATCTATAAATGAACATTATACATATTTCGAACTTAAAATTAAAATTGGAATGAAATGAAATTTGTTTTAAAGTTGAATTAAAATGAAATATAAAATAAGGTAAAGAGATGATTAGTGGTGATTCTTGTTGATGCGGTTTCTCCAAGAGCTCCTCTTTCCCATGTTGCACAGTTTGAAGTGGCACAGCGACATGTCTGCAAATAATCAAGAAATTTTTATTATAATGAGTTAGAAAAGTAAGAGTAAGTCATAGAATTGAGTAAAAAATGTAGATTTAATACAAGCATGTTCGTTGAGGCTTTGCAAGTGGCTGAATAAAAATATATTTTCTTTTTTTTTAGTGTATTCTTTATAAAAGTGTGTTTTAATAAAATAAATTCTATATTTTTAGTCTTCGTCACATTAAATCATGTAATAAATTCTAACCTCACATAGCTGGAATTAATAAAACAAAATTTAAACTCCTGATATACTTCGTGAAATGTATTGATTTTTGATTGAAATTTATTGATGTTTGATTGAAATTTATTGATTTTTGATAGATATTTATTGATTTTTTTTTTTTTAGAAATTTATTGATTTTTGATAGAAATTTATTGATGTTTGATTGAAATTTATTGATGTTTGATTGAAATTTATTGATGTTTGATTAAAATTTATAGATGTTTTATTGAAATTTATTGATTTGTGATTGAAATTAATTGATTTTTGAGAAAAATAAAACAAAAACAAATGACTGATACTGTCATCCGGAATATATTTCTCTGCTTATTGCTGATCTCGAAGGGGCCAAATATAGTTTACAAGATTTTTCATTTTTCCCAACAGACAAGTGAAAATAATCTAATTCTGCGCAAATTTTAGCATCCAAAAACATTTTTGAACAATATGAATTTAAAAATTATGCCATTTAAATGATTACCGCAAGATGTTTTTTAGAAGTCAATTCTGGAACACAAAGTTTCAGCAGCTTTTTGCCAAAAATCAACGCTAATTTTACCATTGACACAAACAATATTAGTATTCAGGTAACACCTTTCAATTATGCCTTTATTAGGTCCTATTTTACTATCTCCTTGGTAGAGAGTTCCAGCCTCTTCACACTTCACGCTACTATACAATGTACCACAGAAGGGAGTGTGATTCGATCATCAGTAAACCATGAAAATCAGACCCCCACGATGCGACATGAGATCGAACCCATGACTTTGTTCCATTCTCAATTCATGGCCTAGCACACAAGACAAGTGACTTCAGCACCACATGTACACTGGCTTATATTATAATGATTTTAATATAACTTATGCACAACATTTGTTCTTAAAATAATGTTAACCACTCAATTTCTAATTAAATGTATTAATTACTATTACTAAATACGTTATATAAAAGATTGATCACTTACAGTTTGCCTTTTTAATAAGCATGATATCCTTATCAATAGGAGCCGAGTCAGATTCCCTCTCCTTATCATCTTGTCTGTCTGCATCAGTGTCTTCGTCTTCATATCCAGCCAGATTATTCCGTACTTCTTCTTCCAGTTCCTTCTCCCTCTGGAAAGTTAGTAATCATTTGATAACTATGGAATTAGCAAATTACGATAAAATCGTCATAACAAGAATTTGTGATATATTTTCAATTACACTTGTGACATAATATGGTTTATATACATATCAACTCAATTATTTTTAGTGCCAAATAAAAGTTTTATGAATTTCAGATAGATTAAACAGATATGCAACACTAATGGCAAAAAAATATCCATTATTTTGTTTTGTATTTAATAAATAACAATTTACTTCAATTAAATGCTGTTTTATTAGCTACAAAACAAGAATATATGTTATTATAAGTGGACAATTTATAGCCTAAAAGTTATAAGAATTAAGCATGTATTTGTACAAGGGTGTATGGATAACTCTTTTATGACAGTAGATCCAATTTAAAATGTTAAGCTGTACCGGGTGTGTTCACTATTTGGATAGTGACCAATCTGGTTTCATGTCAAGAATATGTGTGGAGGGTGACCCATGTAATTCTTTCTTTTAGCTTATTCTCACTAATAGCCAGGCCTTTTGACATAGACGTAAACTTTTATTGTGTGTGTATAAATGGTGGAGTGACCTGGCAGAGAGTAGCCATGGATAGAGTATAATGGAGGCGAATGTCTCAAGTTTACTCTGAAGTATGGTTCTAACTTATAGGTAAATATGATGGGGAAAGTAAATGAATAGTGAAATAGTACATTACGCGCCTAGTGCGTAAAGCAAAATGCAGTTTTCGCACGAGTTGCAGTTACCGTACTTTATCTACGATTGTGGATTTTAATAATAATTACAGAAACATATTTTAATTAACTTCCTTTATGTAAGTACCTACGTATTTCTCTTTTGATTATGATAACATTAATTCATTAGTTGTATTTTGTGCCGAATCAATTACTTCGGAAGGCGTATAATTCTCCTCATTTTCTTCATAATTAAATCACTCATTGTTCTAAAAACTCGATATAAATAGTTACTTTAATTAAAAAAAACAGCAAATTAGAATGTAAATAAACTCGCTAATCGTGCGTTAAGGTGGAGATACACATACCTGTAACTTGAACATAAACATGCCAGCTACTTACACGTGGTTATGTTAAATGGCATGCCTGTAGCTGGCAAGCAAGCAGATAAAAACTTAATAAAAATCCTTGGTATGCCAGTAACTGGAAAATACCCTCTTTTGGCATGCAAGCTACTACCCCAATTTGACGGCATATGTATCTTCACCTCATTATGAACGCGCATGCGCAATGAATACAGCTACGAGTTTTATCAATCGTAGATAAAAATACATTTTTATAAACAAGATTTTATCTTGGGCCATCCACCACATTGGATTTAGAATGAAGGCATTTTATTTTTCGTATGCTTCTCAGCAAACCCTTTCATTTGATACCCATATCATGAGAGTTTATAAAAAATAATATAACTAGTCCACCATCTTGGGCTGTCCGTCATATTGGATTTAAGATGACGTCACTTAGCTAACCATGCATTGTCATCCAAATTAAACGTGTATGCAAAATTTCAATTCAATCAGTTGAGGATAACTGCTTTAAAATTCGCAAGATTTGACTTGAACACATACAACATTGCAAGTTAAATAAAAGCTTGAAAAAACATATAATTTTCATGTTATAGTTTATTGATTGTTAGTTATTAAATTTTTAAGTTTTTTAGTTTCATAAAATCAAGAAAATATCATTTTTAGATGTTAAAGAAAGAGGAGGAGCTATTATAAAAAATACTTTTTTCGAGAAAAAGTAAAAAAAATATACAATTAAATTTAATGCTGTTATGTAACAAATATTTAGTATAATTCTAAAGTTTAATAGTCTGAGCTTCTGAAAAGAACCTAGTATTATTGATTCTAAGCTACAGCTTACACAGTATTTACGAAAAGGATTGTTAGGGAATATTGTCACACATGGTAATAATACACATACGTACATAATCATAATATACATATATCACAGACACTGGATATAATACACGTTTTAAATGTTGTATTTGTTATTTACTCTCTCTAGAATCCTGTTTCACTAAAATAATGAATACACAGTGTCGAATAACTTAAAAGAGATAATACAAAGCCAATAGGAGTTTTGGAAATATGAGCCAGCCTAACATTTGGTAAAACCAGTGGATTGTTTCAGAATCACACCCTTACTAGGGGAAGTAGTTATACCACTATATATCACATCTCTTACACTTGAACTATATCGTACAACACTCAATAGCAGGCGAGAAAACTTCCTGAATAGAGCAACCTATAGGAAATACACCTAATAGAATATCTAGATACGTCGTGGAAATCGTGAAATAATATCCTGAAAGTTGTTACTTTAAAACATTGAAATCATTTTCTTTCACGGAAAAATATACTTTTACGTTTTCTTTTTTTAACAAAAAGGCTTCTTTTATTAGTAGTTTCTTCCAAGATTACTTGAAACTTAATTGAAAAAATTAATATAATAAATAATCAGTCATTCCTCGTTTCTCCTAAATATTTTTAAATCCTTTATATTAGTTTAGCTTTTGTGTGTTAGCGGCTATTATACATGGTAAATCTGACAGCTCAGATTAACCATTCTATTTAAGGGAAAACATAAAACCACTATGTGGTTATCTTTAGGTTATCCAGTGATATTTTTATTTGCCTAGTTGGCCCGACCTATTACCCGCCAAAATCTCGAGCTCTCATTGGCTCCCCTCCCTTTTTTCGAATTTCCCGCGCTGTCAGATTTACAAACTATAATGGCATGAGTATATAATTAATCCTCTTCCAGTCATTCAATGTAGCTGAAACTTCGTACATAGACTCTGTACTATTACAAAAACATTAAAATATAGGAACACCGACCCTAACACAGACACTGATTAGCTGTTGGATGTAAAAACTTAATAACTATGATAATTTTCAAAGAGTGTTTTTTTAAATTACAACTTCCCAATGGATACACACAACCAAAATGGATAGGCATATATAAAGAATTTATTATAGAAACTTTGTACAGTTGGTATTCGACCTATACTTGGTTGGTATTCGAGAATATAAACCAAGTATATAGGTAGAGAAAAAGTACTGTGATGGTTCAGTAACTAGATCATGAGATTTCCGGGCGATTTAATCAAAGATCTTAGCAGGTACTGGAAGCATAGAGCACAACCCTCGCTTCAAAAAGTTTCTTAAAGATTGCTAGTGAGAGAAATGTGATTTCTCCTCATTTTATCAGTTATCAATGACCTCAAGTTATTAATAAGATGATTATAAAACAAACTAAGATGATAATGAAGTAAATGTCATGCACATCATTTATAGGTTTAACGGTTTTAAGAAAAGCCATTTGCTTTTCATATTTGCTTAAAAATTGTAAAAGATTTTAGAGAAGAAATGTCCGTCACGAAAAAAACGACACGAGAAGTACAAGCGACAATACAAGCGAAATATAGAACTAGGAAGTAAGAATATAACAGGACGCTGTTCGGTTTTCACTTTTTAGTACTATATTTGGCCAATAGAAGCGCTGAAGTATTAAAGTATAGAACCAGGAAGTTAGAAGGTAACTTGTGCAAATACGCCATAAACATATATGCATGATCCAATTTTTCTCCTTGAAGTGGAAAAGATCTTAACTGTGTCTTACCTCTGATTTTAACTCTATAGCCGGCCACTCACTTTGCTGTATACTTGACAGGTAAACCGGAGCGTGTGTACTATCATAATCATAACCGTGCAATTATGTCTGAACTTAGTCATCTAGTTTTGCGAATAAGGCTTCAAATGTGTTCGTTATAGAAAAAAGGCGTTGTGAAATGTTCTATCATGGTAAGATGCTACTCATCTACGTGAATTTATGTCATAACCTAATAGCTAACGCACGCGTAGGTTTACCTGTCAGGTAAATTGTAACGTCCATGACCGGCATAAGAAATTTCCTTCAAATTATAGCCATCAAGAGGAAAATACATTTGTGTCGTACCTGGATATTATCCAAAAGTTGCAATGTTTCCCTGAGACTGAGCTGAGTTGTGGGTGCAGCCAGGTAAGTAGCCAGGCAACTAATGATTAGCACCAGGCCCAAGCATAGAGGCCTCGTCAGCACCATACCTAAAACAAACAAAACTCTTATCAAACTACTGATAATAATAATATATTCATTTTACATAATATAGTGTATTCATTTGAGTGTTAAAATATGTCTGTGTGCATTGGGTTTTCGATTTTTGGAGATGTCGAATGATTGAATAAACTCTCAATCATACTTTATTACACCGACAAACATTATCCGTATCGAATCCCAGAGGGAGGATGAGTAATGTTCACTGATGATCACATCGATTAGAAGAGTAAAGTAGCCAAGTGTTTAGGCTAGTCTAGTTCCCAATTCTGCGATTGCTATCAAAGTGCTTATGGACTGTATAGTTTTTTATAATCTAAATTTCTTATTGATACCATGTTTAGAAACTTATCATTAGCACCATAAACTAACTAATTTTTGTTTTCGAATTTTTCACCAGAGTATACAATGTAGCTTTTGGTGGCGCATCTTGTAGTAAACTTTAAATCTGCAGATATTTCTGAAAGGCTACAATAAACTCGTTTACCTTACCGAATGTGAAGAATTTTTCAAATTTCTCTTGTTGAAGTAGCGAACATTCGATGATTTGAAGTTTTATAAACTCGGTAAATGGCCAACCCCACCTAACTATCAGCATGAGGCGATGGCAATTGATGGTTGACCATCACAAGGAAAGGTCACCTTTCATGAGAGGCCTTTCTTTTTTTATTAAAATTTGATGTTAATAAATATGACATAATTTCAGTTTACCACTGTGTACGTATTGAAAATTTAAACTGAGTAATTATAATAATTAAACTTTTGTAAAATTGACAATTGTGACTTTAGATAAGTTAAAATAAATTTATCATCACCGATCCTCCAGATGCCGATTCAAACGAAAGATTTAAAACTGTTTTTTCGTTCTCCTGAAAAGTAGGGATTTCTACATTCATGACTTGCATGGTGCTGACGTTGTGGTTATATCAACTTATAGACATCCATTTTCGTTTTAATTTAAAATTAATATACTTTCTGAGGCAAAAATAAACACTTTAATACCATTAAATACAAATCTAAGAAAAATTATCGCAACCTATTTATTTTCCCCCACCCCAGCCATCAGCTGCTTTCATCAAACAGACAAAAGAAGTGCCTTTTTGGAGTCATTCGTTATTGTCGAAACCAGAAGTCAACAATCTGATAGGAGACCAGTTTGATGGAGCTACCTGTGTTCTTGTCTATCGGACCATAGTTTGGAGTGACTACGGTTTTACGTAGTCTTTACGCGGGTAATACTTAATGAAAGAAGCCAAGAAAATTTGGATAGAGTCATGGCTGATAGTCAATTACAAATTTAAAAGGAGACTATATTAAATATTTACTATCGTGATTTCATTCTGACAATTTACTGATCAATACAGAACACAGAGTTGCTTTTAAGGTTTGCTTTCACATCAATACTCTAGTTTGAAAATTGCATCTTAAATAAATAAATTATACATCAAGAACAAATTAGAAACCGAATGGTTAGTCTACACCAACTCCACCTGAAACCAAGGTCAAAACACCGACATATCTAGTGAGTTCGAATCCCATGATGATGATGAAGATGAAGATGGTGATGATGATGATGATAATGATCGAGTAGATGAGTTAAGTGGCCGCATCCCCCGTTCTTTAATCACCTAATGATGTGTTAAATGGGATGTAAAAGAAACAGCATAACAATAACAATAAGAGAAAATTTACATCAACAAATAGTATTTTTATCTTACTTTTTATTGTGAAAATTTAATCAAGATATATATTAGAATGAATTAAGATTTTAGAATGAATAAATCAAGATTAAATTGATAACATAATAAAAAAGTTATTTATGTGAAGAGCTGAGGAAAACTTCGGTTCTTGACTAATTTTCCTCAAGAAAAATTTAATTGAAAACAATTTATTTTATCCACTGATTGCCCTCTTTATCAAACAGTCTTATTTCTTCTCCTAATTTTGTTTGGGATAATTTGAAAATATTTTTATCAATTTGGAACATTTAAATGTATGGGTTTTGGACTTTTGTTTAAAATACAAATCTTCTAAAATGTTTAACACCATCTTGGTTTTTTTTTGTGGATAAAAATTATTTGACTTTTTCACGACCCAACACAAAAAAGCGTTAAGTGTAGCTTGTGGTATGGTTAAAACCCATTTTATTCTTAGTGGTCTCACTCTATAGTTTTTAAGAGATGGCTTGTTTTTGCCGGACCTAGCTATATCAGGTTCTTTTGACAGCCTTGAATTTTGGGTTCAATCTCCTAATGTTTGTTTGAAGATGTTTTATCTGAAGTTAGGAACACTGCTTGCTATAGGAAGCATTGAATTCTGCTTTGATCTTGTGCCGAAGAATATATCTCTGGAGGTTATTATAGTATCTGTTTGTTCTCCTAAAATCGCCGGTTAAGTATTTACTGTATGGCTTTATTTCAACCACAGATCTTTTTCTAGTTCAATGCACTACCAATATAGCTAAGCAAAAAAATGTTCGCTTCGGACAGAGAAACCTTTCTCCAGTGAAGCTAATTCACCAAATTCAACCCCCCAAAAGTGGCTGCTACCTATAGCGAATTTACTTCTAAGGGTGCTATGAGCCCCTATCCGCCACAAGACAGCCTTATGTGGAGACTTAGGTCATTACAGTGCTTATTGCTTATATGAATTAAAAGGCAATTTTTAGCATTTATATAATCGAGTAGTGTCCCAACGATGCACCTCGAAATGATTTGTTATTACTAAGCCAAGGCAACCAAATTTATTCCAATAATTAAATAGATATAATAACTAATCTAAATTAATTAACTTAGTGTTCACTTTTTTTTTCTAGATATAAAATTAAGCCCCATGCCACAGGCTTAAGAGCTCGTTTATTAATAAATGAACACATTTCCCTTTAAATTAATAAATAAAAAAGTATGGAAACCCTAAAAAACTCTTAAAAACAATATTTGGTATTACGAAGTCACGTGATGTAACATAAACTTTATAAGTATTATAAATTCTTAACGAAGAGTTAAAAGTAGTTTAGCTCTGTTATCATTATCATTAACAGCTAAATGGCAACATCGGCTTCCTCGGCGTAGTTTGGTGTTCGGCCACAAACAGCGCTGGCATACAGCTTCGCTATGACATATACCAACAATTTGATAAATACTCCTGTTTGATAAACGTCAAAGTTTGGCTTGAATACATAATGCATACAGAAATCTCTTAACCTATAAAACTTGAGTCATGGAAAATTTGTTTTAGAGCGAAATTTCTGTTTAATAAATGTTCATTTTCTTAAATTCAGACTTGAAATATACAACTTTACTTTAGGGTTTTACAAATAACTTCAAACAGAAGTTTAAAGTAGATTAACGCCACGTCTAGCCATAATATAGTTAATATTTGAAAACCTTTTAAATAACTTAACAATACCTTGAATAAATTTACAATTTGTAATTAAGTTGTAGCAGCAATAATAAAACCAGTGTTCATTTAATGTTTTTTTAACTTATATTTCTTAATTGAATTTTTGTTTCCATTGCAAGTCATAACGTATCAATAAAATTGATATTATGATATTAAAACAATTTCAAACCAGTACTATTATTGTTATCGGTTTTCTCTTATTACCAATATCCATGATATGAATGTAAATGCCCGGATAAGAAAAAATACAACAACATAACGATAGCGTTTGGAATAAAGAGAACAATTGTTAAGACTATAACCTAACTAATATAAAAATATAAATAAGTTAAAAAGAAAATAATTTTTTGCTTCTACGAGTTTTCTTCTCACTATTTATAAAGCAATTTAATATTCACCTTCATCATTATCATTTCTTTCCAGTTGTGTTATCACTAATTAAAAACTCATTTTGATTTATGATTATTATATTTGTTTTGTTTTTTTTTACTTTCTCATAATATGTGTAGTAGAAATAAAGACAATGCATTGTGATAGTATACAAAAATTCGATTTTAAGAGTCCAAAAAAGTGTTGCTTTCTTAAATAAAATTTAGTCTTTCATCTGCTATCAGGGCAGGCGCTTGGAGCCTAAGCTACTGAGCCGATATCGATTAAATTTAAAATATATGCTTATGGTTCGGAGATTGTGGGTCTTAAGGGATGTATTAATAAAGAAAAATCTCTATTTCATGTTGTCCATAGAGATTTTTCTTATATTTTTTCTCTATTTATCTAAATAGAGATTTTTCTTTATTAATACATCCCTTAAGACCCACAATCTCCGAACCATAGAATTTATATGGATCACATTCATTAACAATATATGTTTAGAAAAACCATACCCCGAGGAAAAATCGACTTGGGCGATGTGATAAAAAGTGGAAAAAAAAAAATTCTCGAAAACAGTTCCGACGATTTTTATTAAAAAAATGTAGACTATTTAAATACAAATCTATTGGTTAAGAATGAAAATAAATCTGATTTTGTTGAAAATAGAAAACATAAAGCTAAACATCCGCACCTGTCACCTGTGGTGTGTGTGTACCTGTAACACTTCTTAACTCTGTTTAAAAATAAATCAATAATCAATTAAATAAAATTTAATTTGATTTAAATACAGTATTAATATCTATAATCTTAGAAAGTTGTGTTCGTTTCAAGTTGTTTTTCGGACCGATTTTTGTATATTGTATAGATTAAAGTGCACTGAACACACAAAATTTAACCAAATACAAGCATTTATTTCTATGATAGAGAGAATATTATAAAGAGGTGTGAATATTATATTATCCTAAATAAATATAAATACCTTATAATTTCTTTGAACCAACTGAATATTAAATTTATAATTCTGTACCTCTGAAGTAAAATCGTCAAGGTCCAAATTTTGGGATTTGATATGTCCACCATTGATCGTAATCCCTATCAGTTCTATTTGTACGATAAAGGCCCACTTCACCCTCTGACATAGATTTAATTGAAAGGGGACAATGTAGTATATTGCTTAGAAGTAAAGGATAATGTGGACAATTATCAAATCTTCCTTACCACCAAGGTACAGAATTAAAAAAGGAAGACAGAACAGAGAAAAAATACGTGTGGTGTCGCGGGACACCCGGTAGGAACGAATTTCCTTACGCTTTTCATTAAATATAAATTATAAAGTACGATACTAAAGTACGATACTGAGTAGTATACGATACTATCTATATGGTGGAATTAGAAAAGAGACAAAATTAAACGTAACTAACTATTTGTACAAGCGTAGTTAAGGCAAAATTAAAAGAAATTTTTCTTGTTATCTTTGAGCGAACGTGTTAAAATAAATAATGTATTGTATATTGAGAAAAAAGTTAATTATGATGAGTTTATAGAAAGCAGATGGTTGTAGAGACGAAACCGGATTGTCCCCTCAGACTCCGCCGGCCTATTTCTCCAATTTAAATATTAAAATATAAATCACCAACACACAAAAACTTCTGCTTGTATCAGGTTGACACTTTACATGCCAGTTTCAATTGTACTTTAGACAATGTGTAAAAAGTTTATTAAAATCGTTACGTTAGAACGTAAGATATCGGTAAAAACGTTTAGGTCCGCTTCAATAAATTTAGCGATCTTTAATACTTCATAGCAGTGTCGGTGTTCGTTTTACTAAAAAAAATGTATTAAAAAAAGTTGTTTGTCTCATTATAGATGAAGTTAAAATTTTTTCCCGTCCTAAAATTCCAATTTTAAATTTGAAGCTTACGTTTACGCGAGTGTTGCGCGTGAACGCTTGGGCGGATAACGTTATCCAACGAACTCATCCTGGATATTGGTAAAATGAACATGTGTACCAAATTTAAACTAACTCGGTCATCTTTTACTCAAGTTATCGTCATAGGTAGATTTCGTGACGCTAGGTTTTGTGACTGTCGTTTTTTCCGGATTCACTTCCGGGCTCTAGAACGTGCCATAAGGAACTTCGTTCCAAGAACAAAAGTTCAGCCGCTAGCATTTGAAACACGAACTTTTGAATTACATATTCAATGCTCTGTTTCATATCTCTCCTTTCTCCTTTCTTAATTTTAATTTAATTAAAATTTATTTTCCAAAGGATACTAAGTTCTCTGGCTTTAACTCTACTATTTGTATTTCTATAGAGATCAACATCAAATCCAGATGCTTTGATACAATTGTTAATATTTTCCCTGAGAATATCTGTTTTATATAAAGGTATTTTGAAATTTATTTTATTTTGTTTGTAACTTTTGACATTTGTTGTAAAATACAAATCGTAGTTGGTTAGCTTTGATTTTTCATATTCAGCTAATGCTCCAGTTATAGTTGTAATAAATACTCCTCTTTATGTTTATTTTAAAATTATATAATCTAAATTAATCAAATTATATTGTGTAAAATCATTTGTTTGACCGATATTTTTTAGAACTTATACTCATAGTGAAATAACATACTGATATTGAATAAAATTACTCATATTGAATAAACTCACTCTCAGTAGATAAACTTATATGCACAGTGAATAAACATACTCATATCGAATAAACCTACTCATAAAGAATAAACTTAATCATAGTGAACATACTCATATTGAATAAACTCACTCGTAGTAGATAATAAACTTATATGCATAGTGAATAAACATACTCATATTGATTAAACTTACTCATAATAAATAAACTTACTCATAATGAATAAATCACTCGTAGTAGATAAACTTGAGTGCCTAGTGAATAAACATACTTATAGCGAATAAAAATCGGATTAATATTGATAGAAAATGTTTAACATAAACAAGATTTGACCACTTGACATGGTAATTATCTGTAAACCGATCATGTAATTTCACGAAGTAAAAAAATATATCCGATAGGACATATTAAATGGACTAAGGACGAAAATAATAATGAATGATGAGTAATGATAAAATGGTACCCTACACGGCTAAGTAAAGACAAATAAGACCAGGACAAAGATGGGACACATTGCGAAGGTTAAGGACGGAAGTAATGATAGAATGATATCCTAGAAGGCAAACGAAAGACAAAATAGACTAGGACAGAGATGGGACATATTACAAGGGCTAAGGACGGAAATAATTGAGCTGAACGAATCGAAGCTCTTATACTACACTTTGCATTTGGTTGGACACATACTCCTCCTGAACGGCTAAACTGATCCGCACAAAATTCGGCACGGTCATAGTAACCAACCACAGGAAGGTATAAATCTGAAATGGTCCGAATTGGTACACAGGGGTACGGGGTACAAAATAGTATATGCCCTTCATGATGCATGTATGTTGGAAAGCTCTTTAAGAGTACAGTTATTGTTGTTATGTTCACTTTTGTCATATTTTCATTTAAGAGGGGGGAAAAATAGAAAAACAGGAAAAAATGCTTTTTAATTAAAAATTATAAATATTACTATTTTTGATCCGAATTCAGCTGCTTATAAATAAAAATGTTTATTGTTTAAGATTAAATTCCAGCTCAGCTCAATATTGCAAGCAGACAACTGAATTGCACACCTAGTGATAGTCTGATACCCTAGAAGGCTAAGGAGAGATAAAGAAGACCAGGACAAAGATGGGACACGGGAAACATTGCAAGGGTTAAGGACGGAAGTAATGATAGACTAGTACCCTAGAGCTAAAGAAAGACAAAGGATTAACAGGACAAAGAGAGACGAGGAAATAAGTAAAAGCTGTGAAGGATTGACATGGCACAGAGTTTTGCAGGACAGAAACGAGTGAAACAGAAGACGAAGCGTGTACGGTAATTATGGCTTTACAGAAATTAAAAATGAATAAATATATTAATGAATGGTTGGTTCTATAGTAAGTATATACGTGTGTCTTTATATATCAAATATATTAGTATGTATTGTATGTATAGTAACTAACTTACACGTGCTATTCAAACCTAGAAATAAGGACCAATCCTTATAGCCAATTTATGACAAATTGAGATAAAAATAATTTAAAAAAATAAAACTATAATTTTTATAAACATTAAAATGAAACAAAAAGTAGTATATTATGTCATAAAAATTGGTTTATTATAATTATTATTATTATTTTAAAACTTCGATGCTTTTACCTAAGAATTAAGAACTTCGGTTTTTCTGGACAAACCGTTTTAGAATGGTCATAATATGTGCCTGTTGCATTAGGCTGCACGGAGAAAACCACATCCCTGAAATATACTGACATATTATATCATGGAACCATTCAGATGAGTAGGAAGTAACCGCGCGTTCTCTCTGCTATTGACGCTCGATCGAGGTAAAACTGTTATTGTTTTCTATGATAAAATATAATAATTATAAAGGTAACAAATATAATTTTGAAGTCATTAAAATATCATTGCAACTACTGAGTCTGTTGTGGGTGATGATGTTGATGCAACAGTAAATTTTGTACTAACGTTGCGCCGATGGTGATGCTTCATTTATTACACGTTAAAAAGTGGAACTAATAGGACAGAACTGTCCATGTCTATTCTAGACTCTACACTATAAGGAGAGGTTCTACCCCACTCTAACCTTAGCTCGCAGAAGAGTAAAATTGACTATCTTCTGTAATTTATTATCTATCTCTGCATAGAACTTTTAAAAATACATTTTCTTCCAGAGATTTACGATGTTTCATGACATACTTAAAAGATAGCTATAAAATTGTAATAACTAATAAAATGTCTTTTGCAATTTATTATGAGATGCAACTGAGTCTTTTAAACGCTGGTGTCGATGCAACAGTATATTGCGATATATAGACTAAAGAAACATTTGATAAATAAAGAACATCTCGTTTTGTGATTTGTAATGTTTCATAAGATATTTTTGAAGACAATAAAAAAGGAAGAGACTAGAATAATACAAGCCCATATAATATTATTTTTTAAAGAATAATAAATCCTTTACATTTATGCTTTTTTGTTATGTAAGTAATCGGAAAGTGGTTTATTTATAAAAACACACTTTAAAATTTTTTCATAAGAATCACAGTTGTTAAGTTTTTACAATGAACCTCTTTAATCAGTGTGTGACCCTATAGGGTAGAATGGGTGACCCAAAATTTTGATAGAATGTTATTGTATTGATACAGATCTATGTGCCAAGTTTCTGCTCGATTGGATGACTGGAAGGGGGTTAATTAGCCCTCCAAAGATTTTGACGACAGACGATGAGCACAAACAAAAGTGAAGTTAATATAATGGATTTAAAAAGAAAGAATGCCAAGAAGTTTGGGACAAGAAATTGAATGGAGCATATGAGAATAATATTAAGAAAAACAAGACGATGTTCTTCCTTTGTTGCTCTATGAAAAATATCAAAATAATACAAAAAGACAAAACCAAGAGATTAAGTCACCAGACCTGAGAAGACCCATGTGAAAAGCTTAAGTAACGTCGATAGTTTTATGAATTAAAGATTTCCTCTATGCAGTATTTCCCACTCATGTGAAAGAACAACGCCCAAAAGTATTTTTCCACACACAGGAAAAAAAAAAACCGAAAAAAAAGAATACCATTCGACAAAATTTGCACAAAAAGAGTGCAAAGTTCCTTATGCAGGAAAAAGAGAATAACACATTTTTCAGCTGCTGTAATTACACTGTTCAAAAACATTTTATATTAAAGAAAATGTAGTACCTCAAATCGTCCTATATCCTCAATTTATATTTAATCCACATAGTTATTACTAATTTATTACTTTTATACTTAATTTTAAAGTTTTTGGTAGTTTTCATACTACGGAAAGTTTAAATAATTTAAATCAAATTATAATTATTATTTACTATGGGAAACAGACAGTGAAAAATACATTCCCGCGCCGGGATTTGAACCACGGGTCTCCTGTATACAGGAGACCCGTGGTTTAAATAATTATAATTTGAATTAAAATACTTTTATACTTTTATATTTTACTACGTTTTTATTAGCTTGCTTTTGTTGTTTGTTTGTTTGTTTGTTTGTTTGTCCGGTACAAATCTGGCAATCGATTTCTAACTGACTTCCCGAATAGCTAGACATTTGAAACTTTTAGCATAGCTCAGAACACGATGACAATGCATTATTTTAATACTTTTAGCCATCTTTCAGCAGAATTTAATTGGATTTCAGCAAATTTGGCTGTATGGAAAGTTAGTTCAGAAAAAATCCGCAAGTTATTTAATTTGTTTTGCCATATCCCATATTTACAATTTTCATTGTGACGGGTTTCAAATTTGTGATTTTTTTATTAAACGGTAAACATTGAATGACAGCAAAACAGGTAATATATCGATTATATTATTTATCGATTATATTATTTCAAATATATCGATGGCACAGTTTAGATTTGGTGTTGGCGAGATCCGTTGTACAAAGATTTGTCCTTATATAGGTTTAAGATCAGCTCTCTAGATGGTTGTCATTTATGTGAAGTAAATAAATTCGGAACTATTTTTTTTCTCACTAATATTATATATTAAATAACAATAACAATTATATTATCAACATTACATGCGATTCATCGGAAAATTTAAAAACGTGGTATATAAAAAGTTCTTTTTATCTTGAAATTATTTAAATTTATATAACTATGTATTGTTGAAAACTAACATTATCAAGATGTGACAAAATTACGTAAGATGAGCAACGATCGCAGTCAGATAATGTAATATATCCTTCTAGGGTTAAGTATAGAAAAGCAGTTCTTGATAAATGTATCTCCACCCAGTTATATATCTTATTAGTTACATATGTTATAAAACCTTTTATACTGATAACATCGCTAATGCCTTATATCTAGTAAAAATTAGTTCAGATAAACTTTCTATTTGTATCTACCTACATGCCTGGGAGACTATTTTACTTTGGTTCCCCCTATTTCATTTCAAATTTTACATGAATGGCAGTGTATGTAGAGGAATTTCACAAATTTATCCATTTACTTCTGTCCTGAGCTATAGCCGCAGCTTGAGTCCTGGTGATTCCTTTTCTCCTGACAATGTTAGAAAGGTTATCCTTTCAAATAACTCTTGTCAGGTACTTCTTTAGTTTGGTACCCTAGTACCCTCTATTTCATTACAAATTTGACAAAACCTGGGTGGGTATGAAAATTAGACAAAGGAATATAAACTCTCATGTATATAGAAATAATAATATCCGTTAGTCTAATATATATCAAGACAAAAGGATATTTAGTTCAAAATACTATAAGACAGAGGAACATAAAAATGTTCTGTTCATAAATATGATAATATCCCTTTGTCTTAATAGTTAATAATTATACTAAGAGATTTTATCAATATTATATACAAAAGTGGCGATACTTCTTCGTACCAAAGTTCTTTGGACTAAATATCCCTTTGTCTTAATACTTACGGGGGTAGGCACAGGCACTCAACTCGTTGGTTTAAACTTACTTCGAATAATAAACTTATGTATTTTTAATGTATTCTTAAAATTAGCTTGGATCTAGGGGCCAGGAAGTTTGGAGTTGCACCAAGCCTGAAAAACTACCGTCGCGTCGGCTAAAATAAATTCTCGATGTATGATTTTGCTGAACATGTACACCATTTTATTGCAATCAGTCCAAAGTTTAGGCTCCACGTGACAGCTCATAAGACAGAAATTGTTTTTTCAAAACTACTTATTTGGATTTGAGGACCTTAAAAAATTGTAAATTTATCAAACTCTCAAAATATTATTTTTGTGGCATCACAATAAATAAATTTGTATCCATTTATTTTTAATATAACCTGAATAGAATTTGAATAATAAACTACAATCATATTATAGACTTTCATAAGCTGTTGTTTCTAACTCAATACTTTCTCTATTTACGTATTTAAAGAAGTAAAGAGAAAATAAATAAAGGGAGACCTTATACGTATAAATTCCCAGATACATCAATCAAATTCACAATACTTTCTTGTATATATATATTACTTATACATGAGAAAGTAAAAATTAAAACGAAAGAATTCTAAATTTGTCTCTTTTGTAGGTTATTTTAAGTTGTTAGACCTTTAGCCTCTTAACCCTGAGTAGTTACTGCTAAGTTTTACCTTCTTGAAAATTCTTAACAGGCCCTGCTGAGGTTTTAGTACCCATTCCAACCCCCGCCATCCAGGACCCTTCTAACGCTCTAAGAAAGGAACAGACATTTCCAGAAATAGCCTAAAGGACGAGTAAACAGGTTAAACTAAGGATTCTTCAACACAAACTGTGAAAGGACGAACGCCTTTCTCCGAAGGAAATGAAACTAGACGTGAGTAGAATTGTGAAACATCAATTTTAAAATGAAAATTTCGTGAAAATCATCTCATTTCCTATTCCCCCCCCCCCCCCCTTTTTGTATCTTTAACGCCTTGATATACATGCATACTGCATATATATATGTTTATGAAAATCTTTTATTTTGTAAATCAGACGAATACTGAAGTAAAAGTCTTTATGACAAAGCTAACGTTTCAAAAAAGTAATTAAAATTTGCTTTGTCAGAAGGAAAAATCCTTCTGAACAACTTTTTCTCCTAGAGAAAAAGCACTTTTCTAGTAAGAAAAATAACCATTTTTTTAAATTTCCAAGACATAATTGATTTTTCAAAACTATAATTCTTATAAATTAGTTTCTATCCAAGCAGTGCCTAACCCCAGAAGATGAAATTTCAATTAACAAATTTTAGTCTTTTTCACCTATTCATGCGTCAATCCGGGGATACACAGTATACAGGTGTGAACAAGAGTGTGTTCAATTCCCAGCGTTGAGGAGGCAAATTTGTATATTTTTATTTCTTTAAAACTAAATTCTGATAAACAGGCACTAGCCTATAGTTATTCAAATTCTATTTGTGAATAGAATTTGAATTACTGTTATTAATTCAAAATTTATTCCAGAATATCAAGAAAGGTCATATTTTACGACAAATATTATCAAATGTGGAATGTGGATATTAATGATAACTAATATGAAGATGTGAAAAGACTTTGTAATGTTTTTTTTTTTTCTTACGAGATAATTCAAAATATTTTTTAATAGCAAAGGACTAGTTAAAGATAAAGCTAGATTTGCAAGCTGCATTTATATTATATCTAACAATATAAGTAAGATGCAATGGTAGATAAGTTTGTAGTAAATATATACCATTGCCAATAAAATCAGTCATAACAATGAAATGTAGGGGGAGGAAATAGAAGTATTGTCATTTTTAGTATCAACATTAAACCGGTGATAATAAACAACATGGCTAGATAATATAATCTAAAGCAAGATCTTCCTAATATTACATCTGAATCGTCTATCGATTTCATTCTACAGCTAAATTCACTTTTAAAAATGTTCTGACCGAATAATTTTACTAACCTTATTAATATTTGAAACCTTATTCTAACCTTATTAATAATTAATTGAAGCGAGCTTCTAACGTTCAACAAAAAATGCATCCTGTCTGAGTGTGTGTCAAAACTGTGTAATGATAACTTGAGTAAAAGTTGATCGATTTTAGTGAAATTTGGTACACATGTTCATTTTACCAATCCAGAACGAGTTCGTTGGACAACGTTATCCGCCCAAGCGTCGCACTCAAGGCTCGCGCGAACATTGTGAATTGAAATTTTAGGACGGGAAAAAATTCTAACATTATCAATTTCATGAGACAAATGTATTTTTTTTTCTAAATACAATTTTTTAGTAAAACTAACAGCAAGATCCCTATGAAGTGTTAAAAACGAACTCACGGATGAACAAAAGGTTTAAATTTGAGAAAACAACGGTTTCACCAATATCTTACGTTCTAACACATCGATTTTAATAAAACTTCACTTGAAGCATGTAAAATTTCAACTTGATTCAAGCATGTAAAATTTCAACTTGATTCAAGCATGTATTTTTATATTTCTCTACGTGGGTTGCCTTACCTTGGGCACTTAGCAAAAATCAATTATCGCTGGTATCATTGATATGTTAGGTGATGAAGGCTAGATGGATGCTTAAATTGTGTTTCCATTTTTTATAATGTAGGTAGATATTTAAAGATCTTTTTTACACAGTTTTGAAAATGAAATTAGGTAGATGACACCCCCCATTGTCTATACACTATGAGTAAGCCGATTTATGGCATTTGGGAAGACCCTTACCAGCGTAGCAGCGGGTGTGTTGGCAATGGGTCCTTGGACGATTGACATAAACTCAGGATATCAAGAAACCCCGCACAAGAAAAAAATTAAAAGGCACCAAATCGGGGGAGCGGGCTGGTCACTCTCCAAATCGCCCCGCGTTTCTCTGAGAATCTAACTCACGTTTGGAGAGTTCCGGCTCAATCACCATCTTGTAATGAAGGTCATCGTGACGAATTCGCCTCACTGAATGATCGGAAAGTCCAAGGGCAGATTTAGAACCATGCCTCACGAATGAGATCACTCCCGCTTCGCAGCGACATCTACAGTTTGAATGGCGCTCATTTTACAAAATGAAGTTATGTTGCCACATCCTGTAGTATCAGAGAAATAATTTTCTCTCTTCCTGGAATTGTGCTAGGGGCAATTTTCCAAGGAACGTAACTGTCTAAAGCATTGGTTTATTTTTTTTTTTTTTCACTACCACATAAATTTTTGTAAGGGGGGGGGGGGAGGCGTGGGAAGTTTAATTCTTAACTGTAGGGGGCGTGGTAAAAAATACTTTAAGAAAGTAGCTGTTTAAAGAGATACCTCAACATGACATGAGTATTATAAATATTATAATGGATTTACAGCTGCTTGAGATTTAAGATGAGTAGAATTATCTAAGTGGGTTATTCCGGTGACCCTAGTAATGTAAAATAAATACAAAAACCTTTCTCTGGAATAATGATCTTCCATTTTTATATAACAAAACATACTTTACTTTAAAAGTACAAAATAACCAAGGAATAACGAAATCATTTTACATTGTTTCATCTGATTTATTGACCGAAATGATATCTAAAAAAACCAAAAAACAATGAGAACCCCTTTTATTTTATTATTATGGTAAGAAAAGACCCAAAATGTTATAAAATTGTACTTTTACTAAAGAAAGAAGAATTTTTTAAGAAATTCATTCTTTTAAAAGTTAAATTATCTAATTATTGTTAAAAAAGGAAAAAACTAATCATATTTTACTCATAGTTTTATACATAGTGAGTTTAATTTGGATTTTTTTTTTTTTTTTTTTTTTTTTTTTTTTTTTTTTTAATACATTTTTGGTACGTGAAACTAAGCAGGACTACTTTTAATCAATTGCTTATTTATACGATTAATTTGAATTGACCATTACTACGTTTCCATGAGTTATGAAAACCGTTTTGAAAACTGTTTTGGTTTAAAACCAAAAGTGTTTTTAATGAGGAGTTTCCGAAACAGTTTTAACAACCATTTTGAAAACTCATCATAACTGCTGCGCATGTCTCAATTCTGGTTTCAAAACAATACCCGTTTTCATGCTATTTTTTCATAGCAGTTTTGAAAAATAGCACAGGTTCAATGCAATACCAAAAATTTGCTGTTGTGTCCATGACCTCAAAACGATTTGAAATCATCGTTTCCATGAGGATTTTGAATACCAAAACCGTTTTCAAAACAGCTTTGCAAACTCGAGGAAACGTAGTGCATATAAACATTTAAAGATTACTCATTTTCATTTATAAAAACGTATTTAGTAACTTTTACCTTTAATCGGTCGAAATATTGAAATATCAAACTTGATTTATACAATACATACATCCCTGGTACTACAGCTCTCGAAGAGCCTGGACCTGCAATACAGTTTGCTTCCAGAGGTCTCTATTGATACATTACATACATTCCTACATCTCTGGTGCTACAGCTCTCGAAGAGCCTGGACCTGCAATACAGTTTGCTCCCAGAGGTCTCTATTCATACATTACATACATACATTCCTGGTGCTACAGCTCTTGAAGAGCCTGAATCTCCAACACAGTTTGCTTCCAGAGGTCGCTATTCATACATTACAATACATCCCTGGTGCTACAGCTTTTGAAGAGCCTGAACCTGCAATACAGTTTGCTTCCAGAGGTCTCTATTCATACATTACATACATACATACATCCCTAGTGCTATAGCTCTCGAAGAGCCTTAACCTGCAATACAGTTTTCTTCCAGAAGTCTCTATTCATACATTACATACATACATACATCTCTGGTGCTACAGCTCTCGAAGAGCCTGGACCTGCAACACAGTTTGCTTTCAGAGGTCTCTTATTCATGCATTGCTTTGAAGAAATAATGTTACTAATTTTTGAAAAATGATTTTAAATGCAGAACTCAATAAATCCTCTGAATAATATTTTTAACAAATTCAACAAACATTTTTGACTTAATCGTGTCAGTTGTTTACGCTACATGCGTTAGCATAGACAACATACCACAAACAACCACTTTTTTTGGGAAACAAATGTTAATTTATCAGACTCAAAATCAAATGATATTTTTTCTTAACATATATACTAAATAAATATATAGGGACGCACCTTTTTACTTTAGCACCCCCCTTGGTTCTAAACAATAGTCTGCCCTACAAAAGTAATAAAGGTTTGTGTGTTTGTCTCCCCAAGACATTGAAACTCCTGGGGAAGTTTTATATTTAATATTCCTTTATCCTAATAGTTGATTAGACTAAGGGATATGATCACTATTATATACATAAGTGTAATATTCCTTTGTCCCATGGTACATTTGAATAAATATTCCTTCGTCTTAATAGTAATTTGGACTAAGGAATATACGCTACTCGGTATAATGTTCTTTTGTCTAAACAACTATTAACATTAAGGGATATAGGGGGGTGCTAAAGTAAAAAAGTACCTATATGGGAATGTAAAAACAAATATGTAGTGCATCTTAAACATACAAATACTTTCTCTTTAAATAATATAGTAAGTACACTATTTCTAATTTGACGCTAGTTTCAAGAAAGAAAATAAAATGATATAAGATTAATTGAAAGCCCACTATTGTCACAATTTCTATGTTTCTAATATGTTTAAATACGGATTGAATCCTGATTTGGAATTTGACGTTAAGTGTCCCATGAGTAGTATTGATTCCGTATTCAATACACCATTAATAATAATAACAAAATGTTGTAACCTTTACCTTTTATAACCTGGTTTGTTATGTTTGTTTTTATAAACAAAACTATAAACATGACAAATAATGGTTATGTTTTTAACCAAAAACATAAGTCTAATCTGTCAAAACATCACACTCCACTCAACCGAGTGCTGAGTGGTGTTTTGACAGATTTGACTATAGAAAAATCGGTAGGGGTGCTCACACTCACACTTTGCGTATGTCAGGATCGAAGTCAGGTGTTTCCATGAAACTCGATCCAGATACGATCCCAGAATTTAGTGTATCGTATCTGGATCTAAATCATATTCAGTCCGTATTGAATCTACGTTTCCATGGATAATTTGGATCCAAAAACTGTATTCAACCCATATTGAAACATCATGGAAACGTAATAAATGTTAAGTTGCAAGAAGATAGTTAAGTTTTAAGATGAAGTAGAAGAAGGAAGTGGAAGTTAGGCCATGAAGGTAAAGTTAAATGGTGGAAACTTCGTCAGGATCCCACTTAATCCTGAGCTTGAGTTAACAAGAGAGAGTCCTTGAGTTAGTGGAACAACCTCAGACCACTAAAACTCACTTTAACTACCTTCACCTTAATAAATAATACTATTACTAAACAAAGTCACTTGTTTCTAAACATTTTTCATTTTTCTTTTTGATGTTTTGACATCAAGTTTTCCATATGACAAGAGTCCGTCGTAAAGAAAACTCCACGCCTTCTTTCTACTTCTTGCTACAACTTTCTACTTCGCAAGGTAGAACACAATACAATGAAACATTTCTGATTCAACTCGTAATAAACTTTCTATTTGAGTAAAAAATTACTTGGTATTTCTGAGTATACTACAGACCTCAAGAGACCTTAATACCTTTAAATCCATTAACATCCCTAAATCATAGTAATATATATGTATATATATATATATATATATATATATATATATATATATATATATATATATATATATATATATATATATATATATATATATGTGTGTGTGTGTGTGTGTAAAATATATATGTTTAAATATATAATGATTATAAAAAAACGAGACAATACGTATATGTATTTTTTTTTACTACGTTTTTATTAGCTTGCTTCCTTGTTTGTTTGTTTGTTTGTAACTAACTTTAACTATTTTTAACTTACTTCCCGAGTAGCTAGACATTTGAAACTTTGAGAATAGCTCAGAACACGATGACAATACAATATTTTAATACTTTTAGCTATCTTTCAGCAGAATTTAATTCGTTTTCAGTAAATTTTGCTGTATGGAAAGTTAGTTCGGAAAAAATTCACAAGTTATTTTATTTGTTTTGACATGTCCCATATTTACAATCTTCATTTTGACGGGTTTCAAAATTGTGGCTTTTTATTACAGAGATAAAACCTTAGAATAATACAATATATAGAAGGAGGATCACTGATAACATTGAAGCCAACTTTGGTCGTGTCCCTTTCCGCGTTCTAAAAATTCATTTTTGAAATTTGTGACATCATAACTCTAAAATTATTTTCCTTCGGCTTTTAAATTTAATTTTTAGTAAATTTTAATTATTGATAGTTAGTTTCGTTTATTGTAATATTTTTATTGTGTTTTATCTCATTTTTAGCTTGAAATATGCTGAAAATAATGTTGATTATATCATGCCGTGCGAGGTGAAAAAAATGACGTCAGAGTGAAACGTAAACAATAACCAATGGCAGGGTTTGTCTTCTTGATTGTTTGTGAGCGGGCTTTGAATAGTTACAAAAGTATGTCCAACCTTCTCCAGTATAATGAAAAAAATGAGTGTTGTTATGTTGGTAGCCTGGTCTTAAGGACACAACCAATCGGCAAAAGTTGGCTTCAGTCTCTTATCAGTAATTGCTTAGGATTCCGATTCTATGCTCCTTCTATATATAGTATTATTCTAAGGATAAAACATTGAATTATAGCGAAAAAGGAAAAGTAAACAAAGAAATAAATTAATTGACGTGTGACAACCAGGTTTGCTTACACTTGTGTCCTAGGAATCGCTTTAATTTTTATGCATCTGTACTTCTTTACTTGTACACATTTTTTTTTCTTCTCTTACTGTCCCTACATGGGGGCATATCAATGGCACGGTTTAGATTCGGTGTTGGCGAGATCCTTTGTACAAAGATTTGTCCTTTTATAGGTTTAATTAAGATCAGCTCTCTAGATGGTTGTCATTTATGTGAAGTAAATAAATTTGGAACTATTTTTTTTCACTAACATTATAATATAACAATGACAATTATATTATCAACATTACATATGATTCAACAGAAAATTTAAAAACATAGTATATAAAAAGTTTTTTTTATCTTGTTTTTTTTTTTTTTTTTTATGCAGTTGTTATTTTTGTTAATTTGATTATTTAATTGAAATAAGAGTATTATGTTTCATCAATTACTCTAGTAACACAATATTTTGAAAATAATTAAGAATAAGAAAAAATTACTATATAATATTATATATATGTACATCATTATTATAAAAATGTAAATTTAAATCTTCAACTTACTTAATGAGTTTAACAAAAATAAATACAATAAGATATAAACAAATAAAAATATACAGAGAGATAGAGGAATTAAAATAATTAAGAAATAAAAGGTAGGAGGAACGAAATTCGAGAGAAAAAAAAAATCAATCTGTTACCTTCACTCCCACTACTACAGATTTTTTTTCGAAAAGAGAAAAAACAAAAACATTAATAGATATAAAATGAGAAAGTTGAAGGTAAAAGCACCTGGACTCGCTTCAACGTTGATTAGAGTCCTCTTTCCTCACTAATCAACTCTAAATTAAAATCTCAACAGAATGATAAGATAAAACAAAAGAAATATATAAAGAAATGAAACAAACAAAAAAAAAAAAAAAAAAAAAAAAAAAAAACCGCTGTAAACTCTAACCAATAATAGAAATGTGTATTCTAACATTTCTATACAAAGAAAAAAATCTACAAAAGTATTAAAATAACAAAAGAAAAAGAAACATAATCAAATTAATAGACAAACGTATAATTTTAATTAATTATAATAATAGTTTTAAATTATACATTAATTTAATAAATGATAGATTAAGATAAGTAACAAGAAGAAATAAAATAAACAGGTCAAGTGTGTGCTGGTCAGCACACAGCGAGGGTCCGTAGGCCACACTATATAGTGTTAAACTGTAAAGTGTATAAACAGTGGTTTTTAAAATGCTAAAAAGCTTACTTTTAACAATTCTAAGGGTCTGATATTCTCAAAACACACTCTGATAAAGTATTTTTTTGCCACTGAACCGGACTACAATCATATAAATACACCGAAAAGACCATAATTATAAAAAAAAACTTATTTTGTCAATAAAAAATAAATAATATTTCTTTCGAAATTTCCAAAAAGTGGTATCTTTACTTTTGGTCGAAGAATGTTCAGGAATTTTTTCAGATTTTTGCACTTCACATAAGCGAGATAGAGGGGGGGGGGGGACACGTTTCACACCCAGTTTAAACTTGCCTACGCTCGCCCTATCAAAGTTATATCCAAAGAATTATATATTTTTGTAATCAGCTCGAGGTACCCTTTCATATGATACCCCTCACGGTGACGAAAAAAAATAAAAAAATTTTAATCCTTAAGTTTTTTTACCCTAATTTTTTTGAAAAATATGTTTTTTAAGTCGCTATATTTTTAAAATATGTGGGTAGGTACAAGACACATACATGCCAAATTTCAAAGTGATCGTGAGAGCACGCGAGAGGACAAACGACACACGCAGGAAAATATAAGGGTCCTTGGTTTTGCCTACGGACCCTAATAAAATAATAAGTATCTGAATAGGATAAACAAAACAGCCAAAGAAATAATGTGAAAACCGGTGGAGGGTGGCCGTGTCCCCACCAATTATGGTGGACAATGTGATTTTCATGATCCTGAGTACAAAATGAGTTAGTAGACCGAAAATCAAGTTGATGTTAGTTTGTCCGTTAATGGTGACCACTTTTATTTGGAGTAATATTTGAATAACTAACCTATCAAGGGACAAACTAATATAAACTTGATTTTCGATCTACTAACTAATTTTGTACTCAGGATCATGAAATTCATATTGTCCACCATGGCCGCTCTCCACCGATGTGCTTTTTTCAAATGCCTACTGCCAAGCTATGTCCAGCAGACGAACTTAGCCTATCACATATTCTTGAAAGGTACTAAAAGATTAACTTGTACACAAATTTACTGCTTGGTGTTAGGCAGACACTTTTTTGGAGTATTATGGGTAGAACATTCAAATATTTGTAAGGTTGATAAAAAAATAATTTACAATAAAAACATTGGTAAGTGTAATATAAAATATAACTGATCAATAAAGATAGGTTATTAATGTTGACTCTGTTTTTCTTCGAAAAAAGCTTAGCGAGTTCTTAATACATTGAACAGTAAAAATCAAGTAGAAAAGGAGCTGTGGGATGGGTGATGAAGTTATAGAATGTAGGAAGGTTAGCTAAGCACCTTCACTTCACTACATTACAAACCCTCCTCTATTATACATGTATGACACACTTATCATCCTCAACTGTGAACCTTCACTATAAACTATCGTCTAAATATTCAATTTTTATTTTAAAAGGCTTGCTTAATTGTTAAAGTCACGTGATACCTAGTCTTTGTTTATGTTAAAACAAACTAAAGTGATAATATATAGAACGCTTAGCACTTTGTTCATCCCATATAATCCATAGATTAAGCAGTAACGGAATCATCAACAGCTTAATCTATGGATGACGTGACCCAGCAAAGAGCTGGATGCAGCTAGCATGATGGGAAAGAGATGGGCAAAGAGGACTACGATCTGGCACCCAAGAGGAGCCAACAGAAAGACTCCTAACTATGACTCAAGTGATGATCTAACCAAGTCCTGAGGAACCATATCCTCGATCAGCATTCAATAGTAAATCCTGAAATATCTTGGGGAGAAGCTTATGGTCAATAGTTGGCTGAAAAATCTATGAATCTGAGCTGAATATTTTCTTTTAGCATATGTTTACTTATTATTAATGTTTTGCTATTCATACAATGAATAAAAACTACAAATTTGAAAAGGTACAAATGTACTGTATACAAATGTGTATATATATGGACCAATAAAAGCCTTATTTACTTATTATATAATTTCAACTTGTATTATAAATATTATT
The DNA here is from genome assembly GCA_951217055.1 of Gerris lacustris. Classification (NCBI taxonomy): domain Eukaryota; kingdom Metazoa; phylum Arthropoda; class Insecta; order Hemiptera; family Gerridae; genus Gerris; species Gerris lacustris. The sequence goes on from OX578284.1 coordinate 38,947,205, forward strand.
CAAATCCATTGAATATTATTTTTGAATTGGTAAATTTGACTATAAAATATAAATATAATAAACTTGATTCATATATTTACACAAAATAGACGAAAACGTATGATGCTTAAAAATAAAAATTTAAAACGAAAATAAAAAAATAAGAAAAATGTTATACAAATATTTTCCCCGATTTTATAAAACCACATTGGGCTTAGTTGAAATGACAGGTATATGAATGGAATTCTATACAAAAAAAATCTATCTTCAACTTTACTAGAAGTTCAATGAAGCATCATTTATAAAAAAAATGTTATTTCTTTCCGGCTGGGGTAACATTGAATTCATATAGTCCGAGAATAGGAATTTTATGACAATATTCTTAAAGTAAATATATAGATATTTCGTGTTATATTCCAAAACAAATCAGGGAAAACAAATGTTTAAACAGATATTCTTTTATACCAAATTTCTTAATAATTGGATGAGTTCAATTGAGATAAAATGTTTATGCTTATGTGGACGAGAAATCAATGGAAGCAGATAATAACAAATTTAATGGGCTAATTTAAGACATCATCCAAATTTGATCAAAATCGGACAAATATTTTTTGAAATATGGTGTTTGGTAAAAAATGTTGACTAATCATCTAAAAACAGACAGACACAAGACCAAAAATGTTTCCTGATGCTTGAAACGGATTTTTGTTGATATTTTTGAAATCGGAGACATATAAAAAATTCTTTCATCAGAACGATCACACAGTCGCCTTTGGTACACTTCGTTACCAGCGAAACATTATTTATAGTTCCTTTTAGCTTGGAAGCTTAAAAAAAATGTAATTCATTTAACACGTTGATATTATAAGCAATGATATATTACATACTATTATAGCCTCATTTACTTAATGTAATTCGATTAAGACTAAATGTAATATGATTAAGGCTATGTATTTTAACCGAGTTAACTTTTAAAACATACAATTTTCTCTTATCTGAGTTGTCTCAGTATATATTTTTTTAATTTTCCAAATGACGAAAACTTTTCTATAACCACATAGAGAGAAAATATGGAAAAGTATTTAAGTAATTGACTTTTTAAAGTAATTGTAAAGTTGTTCATTGAAATTTTTTTAAATATATTCAAAAACAATATTATATTGTATTATTTTCTATTTATCTTTAAATTTCCTTTTATTAAAATAGTTTTAAATTAATCATGGTAAACTTATATAGATAAAGTACGAATATAAAAGATAAAATAGTTATAAAGTGAAAACACGAGTTAGTTAGATATTTAACATCGCATGATAGAAAGATATAAATTATCAAAATGTTTTAGTATTTGATCAAATTAAAAACCGCTTTCATTAACAATGCACTAGAAAAGTTCCCAGTTATAAAGTATAGGTCCATTAAAATTAACGCTGGGACGCAGTCAACATTTTAGGCGCTACAGTCATTTGTTAGAATTCTGTATTCCGAGAATTTCCAAAATTAATGATTTAGTGTAGCAAGTCGTAGGATTGAGTAAATGAGGTAGATTTAATGCAAGAGTTCGTTAGGGTTTTGTAATGATGAATCCCCCCCCCCCTCCCCCCTCCGGATTATATTTTTAGTGACACACATATACTCTGATCAACCGAAGTACTGTGGCCGTATTTAAAACAAAGTATTTTGTCCTTTTTAGTACATTATTTATTGTAGCATGTTTTTTAAAAATATTTTCCCACTTTTTAATCTTTTTCCTATAAGACCAATAGTTGCTTATATTTTGAATTGTTTATCTTATTATTATTATTATTATTTTTTTTTTTTTTTTTATAGTATATTGATAATCTGTAACGGTACCAAAAGGCAAATGTGAAGGCCCTAGTCCTAGACAGTGTCATACGCCGATTACTGCCCATATCCCATCCGGCGTCTATCCCATCCATATCTATGGCGGAGGCAAGGGCTGACGTATCTACTGACTCGTCAACCAAGAAAAAGGGAATTATAATATTACCACTACACTTCCTGAGGTACGATAGTAAAAGCTACATTGGATAGAAAAGATGTTTTCCGAAGAGTATTGAAGGGCATTATTTATAATTTATTTTAATTTTAATTTGATACAGATGTTTTATTTTAATTAATTTAATGTTCGTTGAGTTATCATTTATTCAAGAAGGCAAATTCAACAACAAGATCAATAGCCAGAATCTTTCTCTCCAGCTGCTTCGCAGCAGGAGAGGCCACTGAAGTGGCCTCTGAAGTGAGGAAAAGTTCCGAGGTACCCCGTACCCGATTTTTTTAGTGTACAATGTTAGCGTTCGCGTATAACACTGTCCTAAACGATTCCCGAACGATACGAGGGACGATACAAAGGTCGGTACAAGTAGGGGGGTTGGAACAAATTTAAAGGCATCACTGACCTTAGAACTAAAGCAAGATATCCTCCTTTTTTTGTTGGAAAGGGAGGGAAATCATTCACTTTCCCTACGGCTTCCCTTTTGTTCTTCTTTTAATATTTAACGTTTACTTCTTCCTGCTTCTTTAGGGTATATGCATCCAATCATCCTGAAATATTATATGTTTGTGAAAGCATGAATATTTTACTTAAAAGATGATAGTCCAGGAGATAGCGTGCAAAAAAATGTCTGACTAACATCAAGCTAGAATTTTGTATACAAGTCAATCTTTTAGCGCCTTTTAAGAATATGTGGTCGGCTAATATCGTCTGCGGGACATAGCTTGGCAATAGGCGTTTGAAAAAAACAAACCGGTGGAGAGCGGCCATGTCTCACCAATTATGGTGGACAATGTGATTTTCATGATCCTGAGTACAGAATTAGTTAGTAGACCGAAAATCAAGTTGATGTTATTTTCACACTTGATAGGTTAATTATTCAAATATTACTAAAAATCAACGTGGTCACATGTCAAGGGACAAACTAACATCAACTTGATTTTCGGTCTACTAACTAATTCTGTACTCAGGATCATAAAAATCACATTGTCCACCATAATTGGTGAGATATGGCCGCTCTCCACCGGTTTGTTTTTTTCAAACGCCTATTGCCAAGCTATGTCCCGCAGATGAATTTAGCCGACCTCATATTCTTAAAAGGCGCTAAAAGGTTGACTTATATACAAAATTCTAGCTTGATGTTAGTCAGACACTTTTTTGCACGCTATCTCCTGGACTATGAGAAAGACTGCATTTTTCTAAAGAATGAACAATTTTTGCATTTTTTCTAAAGAATGTCTTTGTGCCTGCATTCAAATGTAATTTGACTATACACGTTTCAGATTTTTATTTTTCTTTAATTGTAAAAACCTTTCACTGGGGACAGTTATTATTTTTTTATTTGTTTAAACAAATATCAAAGGTGAGTCGATGGAAAAAAAATCATGTAAATCGAATAAAAGAATCACAAAGTTACAATAGCTTCATTAATTAAGCTAAGTTAATTACGTACATTCATAAAAATGGATTTATTTAAAACAGAAATTGTATAATGTATTATATATTATCTAATTGTGGCTCGAAATGTCAACTGCATTACTACCTCCGTGAATCCTAGCTTTCAACTTCGGGTCGAAATTTAGATCGAATATTAATTATTCGATTTCGCCTTCTGGATGTTTTTTTCTTTTTGGAGATGTATGAATAATTTAATCAAAATCGATTAGGCAGTTTAGGCTTCACGTGTCTGCACAGCCGATAGACAGACATTAAAAAATTCATTTTAGACTCAGGGCTTAAAACGTGTAAAATCTTGAAAATGTTTAAAATTGAAGGTCGAGTTTAATTATTGATTGTTGGAGGATAAGTTTTTTTTTTGTAAATGTTTGGTATTATATGTATAATAATAATTACATCTATCATGAAAGAGGTTTAGTTCAATAACCAAACAACGTCTTAACACAAAATAATTATAATGAACAATTGACCGGTTTCGGCTTAGGTTACTGAATTGACTCTGAAAGTAAAATGAGATGTACTCACTAGTAGATTATCTTAAGAAGGCTGATTTAGAATAGCCGAAACCAGTCAATTGTTTAATACATTTTTTTTGTTTGTGGGTGTGAAGACGTTGTTTGGTTATTGAACTACACCTCTTTCATGATGAGTCACTGTCACACATTAGAGAAAAACACAGTCGAGGAAATTATATGTAACTACGAAACCAACTACCTCATAGAAGACCCTATGAAGTTACACACTCATACTGAGATAGTTTAGTATGAATACTGTCAGATTTTTTTCATGTTGGATTGTATCTTCTAAAATTTGTCATCTTGAATTGAGTATTATCAAAAAACTGTTTTTGTTTAAATTGTAGTAATCTAATGCCTTGTTGTTATTAACTTTCCCTTTCCCTTGATTTTTAGCCCTCCAAAGCAGAGATAATTTAAATACTTAAGTCTCTCAGAGTCAAAACAAAGTTGTGTTTTGTTTTACTGACTTTCTTTAGTTAGTTTAACAAAACATAATGTTAAAACATTTTAGTTTAAACTAATTTCTTTTCCCCTGATCTTATCGAAGGTAACGGAAGCTATGTGATGATTCTCAAGAACTAAATTTTTTAATGTCTCCGAATTCAAAAACTCCAAGACAGAAATCTGTTTGAGACATCAGGGAAAAATTTGGGTCTCCTGTCTGTCTGAATTTGAATGGATTGTCAAAAGTAGCTTGCTGATAGCCCCAAATTAATTTCAATTGCCTGCACAAATTTAATATTTCTAAATTGTTACGTTTATTTCTGTAAATAAAACCACAAAATTTTGACAGATTTAAAATAGTCTGAGCCGATTTAAGTTGCACACGGCTTCCTCGCGTCCTATGGGGAATACTGATTTGATGATTTAATGCGTTTACAATCCTTCGTTAAGTTTAGAAGTATTATACAGGCAACCCATGAAGCGAATTGTATGTATGTCAAATGTCAAATTCCATGATAACCAGTGTAGTGCAGTAGTTTAGGCTACATGATTTTGTATAGACGATAGTCAGTAGACAGATCAAATATTACTTAATAAATTAATTTTTTGGGCTCAAGGGACCTAAATGTGTTATAGTCCATTAAAAACTCAAAATCCACTGGTACCGGTTTTAACTACTTTAAATTAATATGTCAATTCCTCTGATCCCTCTATTCACTAAAACTAATATTTTTGTATAAACATTTTTTTATAAGTTATAAATATATTTTTATTCTTTTAGTTAAATCATGAATATTACTATTCGTTGACGAACACAATTTTATTTAAAAAGTATTCCTAGATCAGTATTTTAGGTCTAAAAATATAGTTAAGAAACTTATATATGCCATAGGGAGAATTTGTTAATTTTATTTCATTTTAAAATGCTATGACGTATATTTGTTATTATATAATATATACGTATATAGTTTTGAGATATATATAAATTTATTTGACCTTTTTCATCTAGTGATAGCAAGTTTACTAACTAAGTGAGGTTTGTTAAACAATATCAGGGTTTTCCCTTGACCTGAAAGGTCGAGATTTAGTTGAATGATTTTATCGAGTAGAAGGCTATAATTGTATTAAAACTGTGAAGAGAAGTGGACCGCGTTTTCACCGAGAGTCCCTTGAGTAACACCCACAGGACTGTACAACTGACTCTCGTCTTCAGTGATCTAATCATATTGTAAGTTGTACTCAATCAATTTGCAATTTAACTACTCAATTGTTTCGTAAAGACAATTTAAATTGAAAATCTTTGTAAAGTAACCATAATATACCACAGGGCAGTATCCTAGGATCTCTTATTGTATATGATATTTCACGTTATTAGAACCCCTTCCACAATCATTGCCACTTATCTTTTCCAAATGACCTTTTCCAATTATCTTTATCGCCTACGCAAATGGTCTATCCATAACCCATTGATATGCCAGAGAAAAGCTCTTTAAGATGTCTCCCACTCCTTGAAACTTGATTGAGAACATGGAGGATACAAATAAATGTTCGTGGTCTAAAAGTCACGCACATCAAATTTAGCATTTTATAGTTAAAGTTTAATACATGAAAAACAAGACATATACTTTACTTATAAATGTGAATGTTTGATGTTTAACCTTTTTATCGTGTTTACAACATATGCTCAAAGCAGTTGCCCTGTTCAGTAATGCATGCACTAGTTCTTTTTACCAAGTTTGCGGCCACTTTGTGAAGCACCTGTATAACACTGACGTGGTTGTGAATTATTTATTTTGATGTGCGTGACTTTTGGAGCTCCCTGTGTTTCTTCTTTGAAACGAAAGTTGTCCTCTACTCTTCCCACATGGTCATAGTGCTACAAAAATAATTTTATTTTTATTTTTTTTCAAAAGTAGATGATTGCAGTAGCATAAACACTTTTATTCTACTTATACTTAATGTCTGTTAAACCTTTAAGGTCCAGTCCAGCAGAATTATTATAATTATCTGCTTTTGCTGACGATACTGTTGAATATTAAAGACTCCCGGAATCTTTTTTAAACTTATCGGAAATTTAATCTATACCAATAATGATAACATTATTGTCATCGTTAAATCACCGTTTCTCAATTGAACCCCATATCCCTTCATCTTAATAACCCTTGAAAATTATTAAGTATTCATCTTGTTCCTTTTTATCTTTAAATTATTAGAAAATCACCGTCTAATGCTTTTCTTTCAAATATATGAGAATCATATTTTGAATTTTTTCCAACATTGTCTCAAGATAAGTATTAAATCATTGATAGGAAAACAATAATCGAACGCTTAGATCTATAAATTGTCTGTCAATTAGTATGGTGAATACCTTCCTCGCCACTTATAATTGCACGCATGGTCTCATGAGTATAAAATTAAATGACGCCACTGGAAATTTCTGTTTACACCTGTTCCCTATGGGGTCAGATTTTTTTTTTTTTTTTCAAAATTATATGTGTGTAGATGGTTTAAATTATTATATATATACTTCAAAATCGGATGAGTACTATTAAAGATACATCAAAAAGCAGCTTGAAAGCAATCTAAGACGATCTTTGAGATAAAGCTCATTAAATTTCATTGAAATCGGATAAGTAGTTTAAATTATATCATTTATAATTAAGCTTTTGCGCAGAAGGTTAAAATTAAAATTATTAAATTTTCCCCCCTTTTTTAAAATCTGTTAAAACTTAAATAGGATTTTTTTCAAGATTAGCTTAATTTTATGAGTACAGTAGGTTGAAATTATTATAGGATCATCTGTAGGCAACATTCGACAAACCATCCGAATTTCTTTTAAAAAAAACTTTGTGGGAATCATGGGTTAAAACTTGTAATATGGAGCCAACAAATGGGATATATGATCTACTTTCCAAATTTTATTAAAATCGGACGAGTAGTTTTTAAGATATGTTGGTTTGCAAAAATTATGGACAAACAGACAGACAACTGACAGATACTGGTCAAAAAATGTTTTCTGATATCTGAAACGGATTTCTGTTTTAGAATTTGGAAATTTGAAAACATGAAAAATGTTCATTCTTCAGAACAATCTCATAGCTTCCGTTATTTGTTCGGGAAGCACGGAACCCCTTTCCTCCTTAGATAAAATATAATTAGTAACTGGTTATAACTAATTGGAGAAGTATTTTTAAATATCAACTCTTAAATTTTTACAAAAAATATTGGCTCTTCTATCTAATATTTTTTTATAGCTTCAGAAGATCAGTTAACTTTCGACAACTGTCTCAATTCCTCCTCTTTTTTTGCCCAAATCCCATCTTCTTCCCCGTCTTGGCAGATATCATTAAAATATAATGATATAAATTATATTGATAACCAATGATTTGACATCAGCTTTTCCAACGAGTACGTGATAATTATTATTTTTGTGATAGGACTTGGCTTTGAAGTACATATATGTCAGCCATCTTAAAGCAAAATGGTCGATGGAAAATACATTTTACATTAAATTGATTTTATCTTAAAAAGGAAACTAATTTCTAAATTTCAAGGTTCTATTGTTATTAGTTCAGGAGATATCGTAATTTTTTTAAAAAAAGGTCGCTATCTTAAATCAAAATGGTGGATCGTAAAAAGATTCCTCACTAGGTACTAAGAAAAACCTACCTATAATATGTCATAGTCATAGATCAAGTAGCCCTTCTCCCTCAAGAATAATTATTATTTGCAATTGTCCCTCTTTACTCATGGATTTCAATAACTTTCATTTTTAAATGTTAACCTTCTGGGAAAAGCAGAGGTTTTTTCTTTGTATTGTAAAACACCTAGATAAACCTACCTACAAAATTGCAATGCCATGGGCTATGTGGTTTCTGAGGTAGCGTAATTAGTCAATGAGTGAGTGGTATTTGGATTTTATATACATATATAGATATAGATTAATGGACAAAATGAATAAGCTAATTGGTCATACGGAAGCTTTACCTATCAATTGTTGAAGTAGATTTGACATTTTATTTCCATTCGATTTTGACTACTTAGTAATTTTCCATTGGGAACGTTTTGTTCCGGAAAAATGATTCTCCACTATCAAAGTTTTTTCTGTTTCCTTTCATCTTGGGGAACAATTTACCCTAGGGTTTCCATTTTAAAGGAAAAAGGAGAAAGGAGAGCCATACCTTATCAGTTGAAATTTGCAAATCAAATTCTATAAGTGAGCGTAATTTCTGTTCAAATATTCAAAAGCATCCGTTATCAAAGGCTGATAAATAGATGGTCAAGACCTTGAAAATCAAGAACCATGACCTTGAAGCCAACCCCTTTTTTGTTATAAAAAATAACACGACAAATATAACAGAATATAAAACTTTAATAATGCATATACGAACTCAAATTGAGGAGACAATTTATTCGTAAGAGTTGAAGTACTCAAACCCTAAAAATAATTATATACTTTGTCAGATTTCCAGAAAGAAGTGATAAGTTTAACACCAATGATCGATCTCTATTTTATCGACTAATATTTTGTCCTTTCATAATCGATCATTTATTCTATCTCGATCATTTTTATCGATTAGTTTAACCTTTTATGATCGATCTATGTATTAATCACAATTATTATACCGATCTTGTCCATTTACTGATACTTATTTTGTCCAATTATTCTATCCATCTCGATTTTTGCCTTTGTCATAAAACAGTTTTGATATTTTTTCATGGATAAAAGTATAAATTTAGCAAAATTGAATAAGCAGAGGACCTGTTGACCACATTAGACAAACAATCCAAATTTCTTAAAAGTCAGATGAATACTTTTAAAGATGTAGGTGTTAATAATAAAAATGTTCTACACATGTAGAATAGAAATTATTGGATGCAGAAAGTGATTATGACTTACAACCTAAGTTTAAAAATTGGAAGAGCGATTTTGGTATGTTAGTTCGCAAAAATTGAACGACACACTGATATGGGACCCTGATATCTGAAATGGATGTCTGTCTTCCAATTTTTAAAAATCGGCGACATAAAAATAATTTTGTCCTTCAGAACGATCACATAGCTTCCGTTACCTTGGATAAGCTTGGAAGAAAATTAGTTGTTTTCATATTTCAGCTTATTATTTTATTTGTAACTATTATGAAACGTACTAAAATTCAAATTCAAGTTTCTAATTTAAATTCAAATTTTAAGCGTTTTTGTCTACTAATTTGTCACTTCGGAGACTAACAAATATAACTAAGAAGTTATGAAAACTGTTAGCCCTAAGGCATTAGGTGTCCGCTAAGATATCTTTTAAGGCCGGATAAACGGTCAAAATCATGTTTGCGCAATCATTTTGACCGTTAATGGGGCTGTTTGATGATTGCGCAAACATGATGTTTGACGTGTATGGCCTAAATTTGCCTGACATCAGGTTTGCGCAAACATTTTGCGCAAAATGTTTGATCGTGTATGGGGGCCTTTAAGGTCTATCATTTTGAATAAAAGAATACGGCCTTTCTTATGTGAAATTTGACATGAAATATCTCTGGAACCAATTGCACTCGACCCTTGAAAATTAAAAATTAGCTTTTCTTCATGACGAGAAAATATAAAAAATTTATTATCAGCCATTTTGATCCAAGATGAACCATATACACATTTTAACTATGTCCCCTCACAATAATTATTACCACTTATTTAATACGTTAAAATAAAAGTTCTTTGTTTTGTATTTAAAGGCTGTCTTTACGATGTAAGCATATATTAAAAAAAAGATAATTTCATACCCAAGGGTGCGTGAAACGTAAAATATAGAGGGTACAAAAGGAAAATTTGTCTGCTTTTTCCCGGAAGATTTACTTTTAAAACTGTTTCCAAGTAGTCGAAGTTAATTAAAAACATTTTTGTAATTATTTCGTTCATGACAAGGGAGGATAGAAATAACGGGTGTGGAATTTAAGAAAGTTTGTGGCATTTATATATTCTCGCCTAGTAACACAACTTTACTATTTCTTGACTGTAGTTTTTAAACCCATCAAATTAAAAATAAGATATTCCGTAGCAAAGCACATGAATTTAGCTATAGTATAATATAAAATAGAAAATAGAAAAAAGGGACCTATACGACTTGTTTAATTTCATCAATTTTTTATTTCTAATTAAAATGATGTGTGAATTCATTGAATTGAAATGGTCGAAAGTATAAGTGTCACAGAGTATAACTAAAAATTCTACAGTGTCTCCAATCAACAGAACATTTGAAGATATATCCTGAAAGTTTAATAAAATGGAAGGGAAGGTAACAAAACCACTAGAAACGTCATAAAAAGTGAGAAAAGCCAAAGAGAAAAAACCGCTCATTCATTATATAGTGATTGGAGACAGAACAAGAAAAATTTAATCCTCAAATCCGATCAAGGAAATAAATTTTCTTCATTTTCAATGTGAATCACCGGGGATGATTGGGTTTTGTTTTTCAAAAAATTAAATACGATTCTATTCTTATTTCGGCGGGAGTTTCGAATTAACGTATATTGTGTTTTACAGAGTAACTTCGTATAGGCGGGAAAATTCAATTTAAATTAAAGGGATAAAAAAAAGGGAGAAAAACCCCGTGTAAGTTCAATTAGACTTAGTAATGTAATCTTAATGAAATTTGAGGAAGTTGAAAAAGGTTTTAGTTTTGTTCTAACTGGTAGCTTTATAGGCCGATTTACGTTACCAACGCTTCATATATTGATTTACAAAAATGGCAAAATAGTTTTAATTAAAAATAAAGTCTATTTAAATTAAAATGTTGCCACTACAATCATTTATACTATAAATGAGAAGTGTACCGATGACGCACCTCGAAATGATTTGTTAAAGCTAAGGCAACCACAAATATTCCAATGAAAATTAACGTTTGTTTTGATTTGTTGGTCTTTAAATAGATATAATTAAAAAAAAGATATAATTACTTATCTAATTTTTGTTCTAAGTATAAAATTAAGACCGTTTCCACGGGCATATGGGCTTGTAGTATAAGTGTCTAACGACAGAGAATTGATTCGCTTGTAGCGATACATTTAAATAATCTTTTCTCTCATTTTATATTGTTAAGACTGTTGAGGTTTTTGTGATAGTTATTTTCTTATTAGGTTTAAATTGTAATTATTCATTACATGTTGTTCAAGTACTATCCAAAATAGTCTACCAATGAGTGTGGCACATAGCTTCCTCGTGTCCTATGTCGTGTACTTTAATGATTTTGTGCTTTTACAATCAATTTTTCGTCAAATTCACTTAATTTTCCGCCGTTTTATTAATCTGTCAAAATTGTTTTTATTTTTTACATGGATAAATGTTTCAAATTAGCAATTTTGACATAGTGCACAGTTATTATGATGGCACACAAGCTCCGGTTTGCCTGTACAGGTTTACCTGTTAAGTATACCTAAACATGAATGGCTGGCTTTAGACCAAAGTGGATCCTTTAAAAGTTTTGTCTATTCCATGTTATTAGGTACTCTCCAGGCATCTCAATTATTATCTTCTATACAACCAGGATCGATCGGATTCATCCACAATCAATATTTTTATTTACTGGTTCCATAATTGTTTTAGCTGGGACAAGAAAACCTGCTTATACGTTTACGTTGCAAACATTTGTTGCTATTCGAGTTCTGAAAATCCAAGAAGTTACACATATATCTTGTGGTACTTTAGTTGGTGGTAGCATATGTAGTGCAGATTACAATATTGCGGATGTTGGTTCCCTTGGACTTGGTCCAAAAGAGTTGTACGATTATACGCCAGACTGGATCACCAGTCCATCCTGATGTTGCATTAACATAATATTATAATCTTTATACATTCATAAAAGTTAATTAAAATATGTTTGTTAAATGCGCAGGTTGAATTCATCGGTGAATATGTATTTACATATGAATTACATACAAAAGGAAATATGTAATAATCATTTGTATTGTTAACTGTAGCAGGTCTCTGTTTGCCTCTGTCGAGTTTATTTTAAATGCATTCGATTTTCTACAATAGAAACAGGAAACATTTTGTTAAATATACATTGTACGATTTTCTAGATGAGTTGTTGATTTGACTGGCTAATCTTGTTGTGTGATATCATTATCCAACCTCGTTCCAATCATACAAGATGAGAAATCTAAATTAGCAAATCTTAATCACTTAAAATAATAATTAATACTTAATCCACTTTAATGACAAAGATATACTGAAAATAGTTACGAATTTAAGAAAATCTATGTTATAGCAATCTATATCTAGACATTTAATAACTATAATTTGATCAACTTATAAAATTGTGATCATTCTGAAGTAATCATTGAAGTGATTGACTGAAGTGATCATTCAAGAACAACAGTTCACATTAGAAATTTCCTTAACATAAATCCGTTTAAGACCTCACGGAACATATATGATCTCGAGTCGGACTGTTGGCCAAGCTTTTTTAGTGAACCACCATAAAAATGCTTTTCCAAGTTAATAAAATTTCATCAAAATTAGTTCACAGATGAGGACCGATTCTCGATCTATTTTTATATATCGAATATCCAAACTCTGATGTATGCCAAGCTAAGGATTTTTATCAAATATATGATATATAAATCATAGTGAGTCATTAAAGTGATGTCAGCACTGTTTGTGGCCATATACTGAACTACGAACGTCCTTTCACAGTTGCCATATTGTTCTTAGTGGTAGTGATAACAGTACTAAACTCCTTTCCACTCATCATAGGTTGTTTTTTCTTTAACTTCAATTCTTCTTAATTTTGAATACTTATACCATGTATGTTATATAACTTGATTAGCATATATTTTATTGCTGTACAAAATATTAATAAAGCCGTTGGTATTTGAATGTGTATCTATCATAAAATCAAGTTTTCAAGTAGGAATTTGCTTTTAGGACAAAGTGTTCTCAGGCAATTTAACAAATCGGACGAGTTCGTTAATCAAAACAATCGTCCCAGCCATTTCAATATGGGGCTTAAAAGCTTGTTTTTAGCTATAATTTTTGAACCGTTCATTGTAATGAATTAAAACTAATGGAGGAAATTAAAAAGGGCCTTCGGTTTTTCCAACGGACCCTAAAAAATACTCATTACTGTTGAAATTGAAATATTATTAAATATAAGTGATAAAAAATTCTACATAAACGATAAAACCAAGGTACAAATAAGGACACTTTCAATTTCCAGTAGGGTCAAATTATTTTTACAAAGGTTTTTAAAAAGCTCACATCTTATTAATGATAGGACGTGAGGACCATTAATTAGGAAACTTATTTTATTTTTCTAATTTCCTGAAAAATAGTTATTATCTTATTTATTTTAACAATTTAGCGAGACAATGTCATGTACTAGGTTTCTTTGAATGTATTTGTCAGCTGGTTAAAATCAAAGCTAAGTAAATTGAGTTAGTAAGGTTTTTAGAGGGAAGTTTTGTGTGGTTAGTTGGCTTGGTTTTACCTTGTGCAAAGTTAAACAGAGTTAACTCAGCGTGTACTTCACAGAGGAGTGTTAGGCCTTATTGTCCTACAAAGAGGGGTTGAAACGAGTGGATACCTCCTGTGAATTTCTCCTACCCTAATATCCAAGTTACCCCCTCTATTCTAAAACTCGACTCAAGGGGGAGTTACATCCCCACTACACTGTGGTCTAAAGAGGGGTTTTACAGGAGTAGGGGTTCAATGCCTCCCTAAGTCCCGCCCCTAAATAACTTAACATTATATTATCATTAACAGAATTGGCAAGATTCGCTGCTCTTAAATTTAGAAATTGGCAAATTCGATATTGTGTGTAAGCGACTCACCGAATGTGTTCTATACACACATTCAATTTGATGAATATGACTTGCCAAGAAGTTGTATTCGGGGGGGGGGGGGGGGGGAGATAGTGAGAGACATAAGAAATAAGGGTGTTAAAATGATAATGATGGGCCATAGTCTATGACTATGAGCGTGTTTGCTTTTTTATATTTTTCGCGTTTTGCGTTTTTACGTTTTGCTGATTTTATACTCGTAGTTTTGGTTTGTAACTGTTTGAACCTTTCTTTTAAGATTTTTTTATTTGTGTGCATTTGTTTTTGTCTAGTGTTTTGTCAGTGTTTAATTTTAACTTTAACTTAGACTGTGTAAATGTTAAATATCATAATCGTATTTTGTTTTTGGTAATGAGTACTTCCGATTAGGACTCATATTTATTATTTATATTGCTTATTGAGCTGTTATTTCATCTATAACAGAACCTAGGTGAATGTGACTCAGAAAAATTATTTTTACAGAAAACCTAAAGTTTTACTAAACCCACAAAACATACTTGGGTAGACATTGGGCCGCGGAATGATTTCAAACCAATTTGTTGGGTCGCGGGTCAAAAAGAGTGAGAAACGCTGCACTTGTGCATTCGCTCCGAATGAGTATATAATTCGCCCCAAATGAGCGTGCGTAAATAATGAGCTGAATTGTTCAATTAATTTAATCAGTATGCGTATAAAAATAAAATATTATGTTGCTTCCAAGCTTACCGAAGGTAATGAAAGCATTAATCCTGGATAGAAATCCGTTTCAAGCCGACATCAAGGAGCATTTTGGGCCTCACGTTTGTCGGTCTGCCAGCACAACATTTGTGATTTCATGTTTGTCAGTCTGTCACAACATATTTTGTCTTGAGTTTGTCAGTCTGTCACAACATATTTTGTCTTGGGTTTGTCAGCCTGTCACAACATATTTTGTCTTGGGTTTGTCAGTCTGTCACAACTATTTTGTCTTGGGTTTGTCATCAGTCTGTCACCACATATTTTGTCTTGGGTTTGTAAGTCTGTCACAACTTTTTTTTGTTTCATCATAATTAAAACTTCTTGTCAAATTTTAATTAAATTCAGGTAATACGCCAAAATTAGCCCAATGACAGTCATGTCCATTAATGTAACTGTCTACGTTCATTGCTTCTCTCGCATGCTCAAAATAACAAGGGAAAATAATTATCTTTCTAAAAATATCTTCCGATTTTGATGAAATTTGGATGTTTTATTGATAGTAACCCATAAATTGCTCCATATTAATTTAAACTTATTTAATTAGTTAAACTTATTTTATTAATTAGTGCTTATTTAATATTGAATAAAATAAATGTGGCCCAACTGGAAATCGAAACTTGTACCCAAACTATTAAACTTTTAAATTCTCTGTGGGGTTATATTATTTTCTGCTCATGTGACCATTCGTTCAATGATAAGACTCGAGGAAGCTATTTATGTGTTTATTTATGGGCTATATTTGATATTCATCTTTTTGATTTGCGATTGTTTAGGATATTCATGGGGGTCACAGTTATACTTGTGGCGTATCTTAGGTGATATACAATATACATTCTATATTTTTTCTTAAGCTGATAAAATTTGGTTTATTCTTGGTCAAGGAACTTACCTGGGATTGCCAAGACCTAGCTGGGATGAAATCTCATCTCCATTGTACTTATTTTACCTTATACGCACCAGATAAATAATGTCGGTTGTAACATTTTCTTATCATTATTATTATATATTTTTGACAGAATTTAAAAAATCCATTATGAAAATACAGTACGAAACTTTTGTTTATTTTCCTTCTTAAAATTATTAAAAATATGACAATTTGTCTTATGTATTCTCATTACGTTGAAATGGTTGAGGATAATGTGTTTCACATTGTATCCTCGTAACCATAAGATTTTCATTTGTTAACTTTCTTTCAGCTGTATTAAAGTTAAAGTATATGGATACTTTAATACAATCTTTTAGCTTAATATTTTTAATTCATTGGGGGTACAAGTAAATACATTATATTATGGCTGGGAGCCAGCGGGCTCGTGTGGCTAAAGTCACTTGCCCCGTGTGCTCAGGCAATCAATGTGTCGAGGGCAGATAGGGTCATGTGTTCAATCCCACGATAAGACACTTTGATTTACATGGCTCAATAATAATGTGTAAAGTGGCTGAAACTCTCTACCACGGGGATAGTTAAAATAGGACCAATAAAGGTCTAATTGCAATAATTACAATGACCTAATGCAATGGCCTAATTGCAATGGCGTAATAAAGGGCCTATTTGCTTGGTTTAAACAAGTAATTCATCCTCGCCATCAAAATACTATCACTAAATATTGTTGACCAAAACCAAGGTCCAAAACTAATAGACATTTTGAAAAAAATATATATTTTATCTAAGGTCGCTATGGAATATAATCATTGTTTCACTATTTATTTTCTTGCAAAGTGATTCTTTACAAGTCAATGAAGGATGTTAAAAATTTTAATGTAATGTCCATGCGTAGGCCATTGCCTGCCGTTTTACAAACAGACCGCGGTAATTTAAGTCACTCCACTTCGATAAAGTTAAAAAATTACCGCATTGCTCCAGTTCAGATGACCTTATGTGGAGGTTATGCTTTTTAACGAATATTATCGAAATCCCTATAATATAAAGCAAAAATAACGATTTTTATGTGGATCCGATATGTATTTTATATGACTGGATAATACGAATGTCTTATAGATTACTGATAACATTTTTATAATCTCAGAACGATAAAATAAAAATATCACTAAAACTTATTTTTCCAAAATAAAAAAAATCCATTCAGTTTTCTATTTTAGTTCATAAACATTTCGTTCTCCATTCAGAAATCAAGATTATGAATGGAAAAACGAATTGTTTATGAAACTTTATAGTGAAAATATTTAAAAAAAAAAAATCCTTATTGACTGGTTAAAACAGTATTATAAAGGTCTATAAATAGGAAAAAATAAACTTTATCTTTAAGAAAAATAGTCTAACATTTAACTGAAGAGAGATTCAAACAATAAAAATAGATTGAGACAAAAAAGAAAATCAAATACAATCGACAAGTTAACAAAACTTTGGAGCTTGATAAAATACTGATATAAGCCCGGCTATATATAGTATTTATCTATGGACAGAAAACACTTTGCTTATTACATACACCGGAGAGATATATTGAGAAAAGTTTTCCCTCAAGATGTATCATTAGATCGAAACATCAATGATAAAAACTGATACCATGAAAACAAAACATCTATTTTTAAATTATATATATACTAGCTTTCACCCCACCCTCCACGCGGGGCTCATGCTTTGTATTAGTGGCTATGTTTTCTATAATCATGTAGGCCTAGCAATTAAATGTTTCCAAAGCCTTCTAGGAATAAAATCAGGACTATATTATACACAATTCATTCCATTACCAAGAATATAATACTCTCCAAACCGTAGTTTGGACTCTGATTATATAATATATATAAAAAAATAGCAAATCGAAACTAAGTAATATAGTAATGAAAAATAACAATGCTAAAAAAAAGATATAGTTAATTAGAAAAATAACAGTCAAAACCAATTAGACTGAGAACTCATTGAATAAGCATCAACTATTGGTGCCTTAATTTAATTACCAGTCTCTTCTGTCAATACAGCAGTTGCACCAGTAAATAATTAATAACTCTAGTGCAATTCAATCAGAAATTAAATCAGTCAACAATTGCGGACGTGAGAAGAACTCCAGGTAAAAAATAAAAAAATAATTAGCTCTATTTAAGGAAGAAACGATGAAGGTACGACAAAAAGTCAAAGGACCAAAGTTGTAGATCTTATAAAATCATTTACAGAGGCCGCTATCAGCTTGTCGATATGACTTACCGTTTAGCCGCATTAAGCCTCCAAAAAAACTATAAAGTGCGTCCGCCATCTTCAATTTTTTAGGGGGGTAATAATATATTTTTTTAACTTTTCGGATTTTTCCAGTCGGTTTAGGCCAATTTCCGATCAAAACCGCGAGTCTCTAGGTGGTCTAGAGTCTAGAAGAACCTAAACATTTTGATTTGCGAGTCTGTGGGGTTTGGTTACGATGGGTAAACCTAATTTTTTTATACATTTTTTAAATTAAAATTGTAAATAACTTAGGTTACTAAAAAATTTTAGATGAAACCAAGCCTACAAATTGCGCAAAATGTTTGCGCTCAACTCTAACAAAAAATTAATCGATTTCCTTAGGCCAGTATTGCTCCTATTAAGTCGGACTGGGGCGACAGGCACACATACCCACTGTCGCTACAAGGACTTGACTTTTTAGAGAATATATTTATTTAATTTACAGAGTTGTTTTGGTCAAAATGAAATGGTACTTTTAGTATGACAAATTATATTTACAAAAATATAAATATGTAATTACAAAAGAAGATGTTTATTAATTAATTTAACCCATTTATGAATTGGGGTCTCACTGACTGTGTGGAGTTTACGAAAAAAAAAAAAAAAAAAAAAAAAAAAAAAAAAAAAAAAAAAAAAAAAAATATATATATATATATGTATATATATATATATATATATATATATATATATATATATATATATATATATATATATACATATATATATATATATATATATATATATATATATATATATATATATATATATATATATATATATGTCGTTCTAGGGTTAAATATAATAAAATTCTCTTATCACGACAATTTTCACAAACATGTTAACATTAACGAACAATCATATTTATTTCAGTTTATTGAAGCGAATATATTAAAATGATTTCTGTTGATGCATTTGAGGTGTAAAGGCGAGATTATAAAATACGCCAATATCCCTATAACGTTTCAATATTTAACGAGTTAGACCTAAGTTATGTTGAAAGTCGTTTAAGCATGTGTTTATTTGCTTTAGAAACGTCCAATCGTTTTAAAAGCATCCAATACTTAACTCACACGTTCAAAGAAGAGCTTCAAAGAACTCGTAAATATCAATACATAAAGTATAGGACCAAGCGCGCCAAAAAAACTTAAAATACTAAAGACACCTGCACCTCAATACTGTAAGAGAAAACTTACAGGATATGAATTTTTATGGTCTTATATTATACCTTCTGTTACAGTTTTATGACATAATTTGCTGTTATATTATAATAAAATATGTATTTTCTGCAATAGCTAAGTGGATAGTTATGTGATAGACATGTGGATTGTGGATAGATACCTATATATAGACAGATATGTAAATTGATATGTGGATTGATAGAATATTATAAAAAAATTTGGAATAGCAAAGAGTCAGTAAAAAGTATAAAAATCAAAATTATGGATTTACTGAAGTTTTGGGAAAATAATTTTTATTTTTCGTACTTTGATAAATAAATTGCTTTATTCAAGGTATAAACAATAATGGTGAATACCATTCACAGATCTACAATCTGTACTATCCTCAATATTTAAATATATGTACATTGACATAAATAATTTATATTATATAAATCAGTGGCGCACCCAGGATTTATTTTTGGGAGGGGCACAGATTAAAAAAAATAAGGGGGGGGGGGGATGTAATGAGGGCTTAGCATAATCACAGACAATTAACCAGTCTCGTTTTCTCTGATCTTAAATTACTTCATATCAAGGGCGGATCCAACTAATTTTGAAGGGGGCTGGGTTCTCTTCTAGGGGGGTCTGGGGGCCCTCCACCCGGGAAAATTGTTATAGTGTACGTTACTTAAAAACGTCTTTTTAGCCTATTCTAAGAGCATCTAAAATGTTTTTATATAGAAATAAATTTAAGTTTTTTATGAACCGATGTTTTGAGTATAACAGAAATTAGCTGATAGTATTAGGTTAAAAATAAACATAGTAGGGTATATAATAGTCCAGTCAATAAGTACAAAAAATAGTCTTCCTTGCGAAAGGTCGGGATCTGCAATTTTTAAAATCTTATTCTACAATTGAACCCGTTTTCAAATTCATTAATATTAATTATTCCATAATTAAAAACTACTCTAATGACTGCTACTAACTACTTTAATTCAATTTAATTAATATATTAAAGTAAAACTTTAGATTAAAAAAAATTGAAATACAAAGAGAAAAAAGTAAACTACTACCGTTATTTTTTATCAGTATCGAAAAATATTATGTAGATATATGTGGTTCGGAATTGCAAAAAAAAAAAAACGCGTAGTAAAAATATTTTATAATAGAAAATACTATTTTTCCTCTTTTTTTTTTTTTTTTTTTTTTTTTTTTCAAAATTTTTGAATTATTTAAAAATAATTCAAAGAGTTCCCTTTGAAACCTTTATGAGAGGCAAGTACATCGGACTAATATATATATATATTGGGAGACCATAAAATTAGATTAAAAGAAAATAAGGGACCACCTGTTAAATAATACTTATAAACATGATAAATTATATTAAAATTGGACAGTAGTTTAAATATTTGCGTTAAAAGAAGAAAATATGTTTTACGACAAAGGATAAACTTAATATGAGACCATCTGTGAGCTAACACAGATATATCATTGAATTATCATCTGCATTATTAATCATTATCATCTGAATTATCACAGATTATCATCTATGAGCTAATATATATATATATATATATATATATATATATATATATATATATATATATATATATATATATATATATATATATATATATATATATATATATATATATACACAAACACAGATATATCTCATTCATCGAAGTTGGAAAGATAGTTATAAAAAATTACTTTTTCCCACAAATATTGACGGGCAGAATGTTGGGTTCGAGACTAAACATGTCTTCTGATGGTATAAATCACAGAAATGTTCTTTGAAGATTTGTACAATTTGGAGACAAAAAAAAAATCTCTCTATGGAAATTCAAATGGAAATTACAACTCAGAGGTAAATTATTGTCTCCAATTTCCCATTATTATTTTTTTTTTTAAATTAATTTTTGTTGTATTCACACTGACTGATAATTTTGGTAAAGTATTGTAACTCCTTTGTTAGTAAGTTAAGAGGTAATCAATGTAAAAGTATTTTGAATATTTTGACAGAACGTCTACTAAAATATCTGTTTAAAATAGCTCTCCTGTAATTTGGAAAAATGTAACAAACCTACTTCTAAGGTATCAAATTCGACTTTAACTAGAGGGTTTGAATTTACAAAAAAAAAAAAAAAAAAAAAAATTATTCAAATAAAAAGAATTACTTTGACCATATTATTTTACATCGAACTTGAAGTAAAAAGTAAAAAGAAATAAATGAATGAACAGAACAATTCACAGAAAATAAGCCACGAACAACTTTTATATTACTGTTTTGTCACAAACTCATTTAAAAAAAAAAATAAGAAACAACTTCAAACTCCCATTTTCTTGCTGCAAACTTTATACTTAGGTTTTTAGTGCAATAAAAAATAAATTATATACTACTAGCAACGTTAAAGTAAGAGCCAATTTAATAACTTTAAAGAATAATACTGTGCAATTTTTGTTTCCTAGATTTATTACGATTTATTATAATATTCCAACGCAACCTTAACTCCTTTTCTGAGATTAAGATAAAAATGCATTTTAGTCATTCTTATACGAATTCAAAAAGGGATATATGCTTTTCGGGTTTATCTTTTTTTAATTTAACTTTTGTTTTTCAAGAAATGTTTTATGATTTTCGGGCTTTTATTTATTCAATTTAACTTGCTTTTCTTCAAAACGTGAGCAACAAGATAAGTACCAAATTCTTGAGCTACCTCCAATGAGTGTCTTTAACTTAATTATGAAGTGGTCCGCTATTTTGTTTCAAAATTATAACATTTTAAACATATAAGGTACTTCTTTAGATTAATACTCTCCTGTTCTTTTTTAGAATATAAATATAGTCTACAGGCCACCATAAGAAGTGAGTCGCTGATTGATAAAGTTTTCTTACCTTATGGAATCGCTTATTTATGCCTTGTCCACCGATGAATTGGGTATATGGCAACTGGGCGCTGGGCCATTTCTTTTTTGTTGACATGCCAAACCCCCCTGTGCCCTGCTGCGGGAACATTGAAAAGAGATAGATAAAGTTTTGATTTTCACAGGATCGTTTAATTAAATAATTTCAAAAACAGTGGTAAAGGTGGCCACCGATACGAGTGGGCCGTTTTCTTTTCAACGTCCCCGCAGAGCGATATGTTTGGGGCGGTGGCCACCCCAAACGGCCCACTCTTATCGGTGGCCACCTTTACCACTGTTTTTGAAATAATTTAATTAAACGATCCTGTGAAAATCAAAACTTTATCTATCTCTTTTCAATGTTCCCGCAGAAGGGCAAGTTTGGCATGTCAACAAAAAAGAAATGGCCCAGCGCCCAGTTGCCATATACCCAATTCATCGGTGGACAAGGCATAAATAAGCGATTCCATAAGGTAAGAAAACTTTATCAATCAGCGACTCACTTCTTATGGTGGCTTGTGGACTAATAACTTTGACTAAACAACTATTAAGACAAAGGGATGTTTAAGTCCAATGTACTTTGGGACAAAGGAGTATCACACTTCTGTTTTAATAAGGAGAATAACAGTCTAAAGAAAAACATTCCGTACACCTTCTTTAGATCGTTACTCCCGTCTTATATTGTATAAGGGGAGTATCAATCTAAAGAAGTGCGACATATATATATATATATATATATATATCATATATGGCATCGGATATGCTTAAATATTTAAGCTATATTTGCTGACAGTAAAGGAGACTTTCTAACAGTACAGTATACATATATGTACAATGTACATGCTACCAATACAGTAGACTTACTAACAGCGAAGTAGACTTGTAATAGTACAGTACAGGAACTTCCTGTACTGTACTATTACAAGTCTACACAGGAACAATGTGGGTCTCACGTCTATCGATGATTTTTTTCTAATGCCCATATTTTGAAACACAAATATCAAAGTAGCCTAAAATTGATTTTAGACGTTTTAGGCATCACAGAAACTTTTTGGTTTCACCCATCAACATTTTGCCATAGTCCATGTCTGAAAAACTAATTGTCCGATATTGATGATATTTTGATGGTATAATAAAGACAATCAAATGATGATCCCTTATTAATTTGAGATTTTACGCAATCTTCTACTTACTAATCATTCATAATAATTTGAAATCATATTATGACATTTTATGTTATTCTTGCACATGTGACCATCGGTCCAGTGATAGAGCGTGAAGAAGCTATGTGATACTCCAATGGCACACGTTTCTTAGTAATATAATAAATATTATTGTAATTATTCACTATACAATAATCATAAAGTATATTTGTATTCTTTTGAATCTAAATGATATTTTTTGATTAAATGAATGACTAATTTGAACTCAGAGAACATTTAATTTTTAAAAAATTATCTTAATATTGATTAACTTGTAGTTAATGTAATATCAACATATATGTACTTGTAAAATGAATATCAATTTGTAACTTTCTGTATTTAAAATAGTCTACATATTAATAAAGTTCCTAGGCTTAGTTATCTATACCATGAACACTCCTGAAGATGCTTCTAGTATTAGGAGCGAAACGTTGGGAAGTACAGACTTCAAGAAGAGGTCACTACAGAAATACCTAGAACTTCATTACTATTAATCGAATTAATCAATAATTAATAGTAAAATAAACCAAAAAACGTTTAGTAATTTAAAGTAAAAGGTTCATTTGAGCTGTATACATGTTTATTTTCTTTGAGTGATTAGACTGGAGAATGATAAGTAAGGTCTAGACGTAGGCGCCTACCATTGATTAAAAACAATCTTGAAAGAAAAGGAAGAAAAGGAGAACAATAAAACAATAAATAAATAGCCAAACATCTTTCAAGCGCATTACTGTTATTACTTTTCTAAATAGATTTCTCCTTTTTTTTGGCTTGATAGATGTAAACAAGAAATGAACATGTAGGTTTTGAGGTTTATTGCTTCGATACAGAATATAACCCAAAAATCAAAGATTATTGATAAAGAGAAATAAAGATAGAACATAGATCATAAATTGGTCTAAAAGAAAAGAAAGATTTTTGACGTGAATCCAATCTTTAATGAAACACTGTTTCCTTATGTTGTTTCTGAAATTGACTTAATCCATTATGTCAATCTCAGCATTGATCTATGTTAAAAATTATTTCGAATCTATCTTAAGATTTTAGGATATTTGAAAGAAACTAAGTATATACTGAGTTTTGATTCCAAGTTTACCGAAGATAATGAAAACATTGAGTTAATTCTAAATATAAATTCTATGTCTCAAATTTAAAAAAAATTGTTGAAATGAAATGCGTTCGGGGAACATTTTTGGTCTATCTATATTTGTCAGTCTATTCCATTTGCCATTTGTCAACATTTATGATAACGCTCATGTCTTAAACTAAGTTTCACTCTGTTAAGTCGTTGTTTAATTATTAATTATAAACCAAACTTGTAAATAGATCAACTGTTTGCCACTAGGAGCGCCATGTTCGCAACAGTGGTTTCCCCCCACTCAACCAGTTGGAACCGACGCTTCCCTTGTGGTAACAGTCAGTCTTCAGTCAGACAAGCTTGAGCATTCATGTATGATGTATGTATTTCAAATCTAACTCAAACCTTTAGTTAAGCGAGGTGCATTCAAAAAATATTTGTATTATGTACAGTTTAGAAAACGTGTAATTATAAAATGTAAAACAAAGAAACTATAGTGCTTTATTTATACAACCAAATCAAACGCTAAGTAATCACAAACACTCTCGTTCAATTGTAATTTTTGAAAAACGTAAAATGTATATACTTCTTAAGTAAATATTAAATTTATATAATTAGTTTATAACGATTTCATGCATACATAATTTTTTAATGGAAAGAATGCAATTATATAATTCTTAATGTAAATATTTCAAATTCCCAATGTAATTATTAAAAGCATATAATTCTTAATGTACAGATTACTCATAAGTAATTTCTCATGTAATGATTACATGTATATAATTCTTAATGTAAATATTTCAAATTCCCAATGTAATTATTAAAAGCATATAATTCTTAATGTACAGATTACTCATAAGTAATTTCTCATGTAATGATTACATGTATATAATTCTTAATGTAAATATTTCACATTCCCAATGTAATTATTAAAAGCATATAATTCTTAATGTACAGATTACTCATAAGTAATTTCTCATGTAATGATTACATGTATATAATTCTTAATGTAAAGATTACACTTATGTAATTCCTAATACAATAAGTAACTAACTCAGTGGCTCACATTGCGTACAAACAGTTATGTTTGTTATGTAATGTTTTAGTTCAATTTTAAGCAATATTTATTTTATATATATATTTTAAAATACACTAAAACATTACATAACGTAATAGTCCAGGAGATAGCGTGCAAAAAAGTGTCTGACTACCATCAAGCTAGAACTTTGTATACAAGTTAATCATTTAGCGACTTTTAAGAATATGTGGTCAGCTAGATTCGTCTGCGGGACATAACAACAAAATGGTGGAGAGCGGCCATGTCCCCCCAATTATGGTGGACAGTATGATTTTCATGATCCTGAGTACAGATTAGTTAGTAGACCAATAATCAAGTCGATTTTATTTTCACACTTGATAGGTTAGTTGTTCAAATATTACTAAAATTCAACGTGGTTCACCTGTCAAGGGACAAACTAACATCAACTTGATTTTTGGTCTACTAACTAATTCTGTACTCAGGATCATGAAAATCACATTGTCCTCCATAATTGGTGAGACATGACCGCTCTCCACCGGTTTGTTTTTTTCAAACGCCTATTGCCAAGCTATGTCGCGTAGACGAACTTAGCCGACCACATATTCTTAAAAGGCGCAAAATGATTGACTTGTATACAAAATTCTAGCTTGATGTTAGTCAGACACTTTTTTGCACGCTATCTCCTGGAATATAAATTATTTTCGTGAATCAGTGTAAAAAGAAATAACTCTACTTCGAATACAAGCAGGTGTGAATATCGTTTTCATATTACAAGTATTTTAAATTAATAAATTACAAGTTTTGTCATATTTTATATATATATATATATATATATATATATATATATATATATATATATATATAAATATATTAACCCAATGATTACATAACTAAAATTATTGTCAGAGGTACAAGAATTTCAATCAAATATTGAGAATAAATAAGAAATCTATTGATTTCCCGATTTTTTTTTCACTTCCGTTGTCTCAATTTTGAAAAGAGAAAATCTTAGCTTTTGGTTTTTATTTCTTGGGAAATAATACAAATAATCTTGTTGACTCAGAAATCTTGTCGAGCAAATATTTATAGATATTTTATTGTATAAACGTTGCCCTCCTGGCTTTTTTTTCCATTCACAGGAGAATGCAATCATTCCCCCCCCCCCCCCCCATTCTCAGAATAAAAAAAAAAACAAATGAAACTCGAATATAAGTCAAAATCAAATAATGAAGAAGACAAAACGTAATATTAGATAAAACACAAGTAATATAATGTATGTGTAAATAAATAAAAGTAATGTAAACTTAAGTAAATTATATGTATATTTATTGAATTAAGTCAATAGAGCTTATTCGTAATTTTAACGAAAAAAAACCCGGATGTGCTAGATCAGATAAAATTATAAAATTTAAAATATTATTGGACATATTTATTTAGAATTCAGTACACTTTAATTTTTTATTGCGTACCATGAATATTTCTTGTTGAATTACAAAACACTATCTTAAATTTAGATGCAATTACGGAAGAAATGTCTTAGATTTCAGAGAATGATTTAACAATGGAAAATGTTGATTTTAGATTATTTTTAGGCACTTCTTTAGATTGTTACTCCTCTTATAAATAAAACAGAGGGTAGTAACAATCTAAAGAAGGAGTATGGAATGTTCTTCTTTAGACTGTTACTCCCCTTTATAAAAACAGAAGTGTGATATTCCTTTGTCCCAAAGTACATTAGACTAAACATCCCTTTTTCTTAATAGATATTTTTAGTCAAAGTCATTTAAATCCTAAAACAACATAGGGGAGTAACAATCTAAGTAAGTACGTATTTTTATATACTTCGTATCTATTTAGTATATTAAAGTTTTCTCTGTCGATTCATCATAATTGCATATAACTGGATTAGTTCTCATTTCATACGTTACAAAATCCAAAGTGAACTTTCTTTCTATCAAATTTGAACAATTTATCATTTTGCACGCGTTAATGACTAATTTATTATGTAGTGGCCTCATTTAAACGCGTTATTGTCTAATTCAATTCAATTTCAAATAAATTTATTTCTTTTAAATAATACAAATAAACAAAAATTACCTCTCCACAAAGGGGAAACCAGAGGGTGGAGAGGGAGCTCTATTATAAATTAATTTGATAATAATTTAAAAAATAAAAAAATTAAATGTCTTTATAACTGTTAAACTAAAATAATTTAGATCTTGGATTTGAACTTTGGATTTTTTAAATTAAAAATAACTGAACTGATTTTATACATAAAATAAAACTTAACTGATACATATTACCAATAACGAGTGAAAAATTAAGATCTGACTGTAATAACCATAATTTTGTTTTGTTAGCTTTTGGACTATACGCTTCAGTCTTCTATGTCACTATTGAGTGGATGTTTTAGGATGTGCTGTTTTATTTTAATATTAAATTCGTGGTTGCTTGCATCTGACCGTAGAGGAGGGGGTAACTGGTTAAACCATGCGGGCCGGAGTAAGACCAGTGTCTCATTCCGCAGGTCGTATTTTTTCTAGGGACCACAAGTAGACCCTGTGTCTCACTTCTGGTACCTAACCCGTGGGCCACTACACTGAATAGCCCAATATTTTTATGTACAGTTTTGTATACAAATAGTTTACACAATTGGTCCAGAGTAAGTACAGAGAGTTTCTGCATACATGGCCGTGGCCGAGTCGGCTCTTCGTCTCCTTAAAATTGACCTTAAAATATTATTTTGCGCTACTACAATAGGACGCAGTACTGAGGAGTACGCACCTCCCCAGGACAACTGCCCATACGAAAGAACCGACTGGGCTAAGGCGAATTACACCATTTTTAAAGTTTTTACAGGCATAATACTTCTTAGCCTCGCAAATATGTAGGTTAATTTATGAAGCCTTTTTATTAGACTTAATACGTGGATTCTCCAGCTCAAATGTTGATCCAAATGAATTCCTAGGTACTTAATACTTTTGACTTTATCTATCTTTTGATTGCCTAACAAGATTTGCAAAGATTCATCGGGCTGACTATTCGAGTATATTGAGTGGGAGATGTACTTTGTTTTAGCGATGTTAAGTGAGAGTTTGTTTTGGTCGAGCCATTCTTTTATTACTTTTAATCCTTGAGCTGCTAAAGCGAAAGAACTTGACCATGTAAGGGAGGAAAACAATACCGAGTCATCTGCAAATATATATATATTTCCGTTTATTGAATTTAGAACGTTGTGGTATAATTTTGCACTCACTGTTATTATTTTTAGAACGTTGTGGCCTAATTTTGCACCTGTTTTTGTCTAATTTATATCGGTATGTGATATAATTTTGCACGCGTTGTCTAAAATTCATTCAATTATACAAACAACGTTTTTGGACATAGTCCAATAAAAGTCCGTGAAAATATCGGAATGTATTTATTTTACCATTAAAGTATTTTTTATATACATTTAGTATAATACAGGATAAAGAAAGAGAGAGAAATTAATAATTCAATTATTATAATTTAAAAATATTGGTATAATTGAAATGGAAATTGAATTAGAAATGAAAGTTGAGATTCTTGGTATCTGACCCGCTTTTCTTTAAGTAAGTTAGATTTCCCTTCTAGAGAAATTATCTTGGGAAACTTGAAACTTAACTTATGAGAAATAGATACAGGACTTTAACCCTTCTGTTTGTTGTAGGCTTTATAAGATTAAGCATAAAGTTCAAAGCAAGGCTGTTTAAATAACAAAACTATATTAGTAATTTAGAAAAGCCATTATCTATTGGTCATAATTAATATTATAATATTACTAAGTTTATATCTGTAATACAAAAAGGGAAATTTTCAATGTCAAGTGGTTTATCTGGCTTCTGGTAACTTTATTAATTTTTCAAAAGTAAAAGTTTTATCAAACACTAATTGTAACAGTATAGAGTCTGGATGTATATATATGTATATATGTGTATGTGTGTGTATATGTATATATATATATATGTATAACAAAAAACAAAGAGGCAACTCATACCTTTAAAAAAAGGTAATACCACGGTTGTAAAACCGATTTGTGGCTTTACGAATGTATACTATTTTATATTGTAATTTATGTGTTTAAATTGTATTAGCTACAATAAATGGTTTATTATTATTATTATTATTATAGAGTCTGGGTTATAATGACTACGTTTCCATGAGATTTCACGACAATTTTGAAAACTATTAACTCCCAGACTGACCTTGAACGCAAAAGTTTTGATATTGCCATTTCCACGGGGTTTTGAATATCAAAACGGTTATGAAAATTCATGGAACCTGAGTAAATTATGTATTAGGCATCTTTGAAGTCAAACTGCTTGGCTGGTATACATCATCCCGCAATGTTTCGTGTAGCGGGTCGTTTGTACTAACTAAATCGGTTGAACTAACTAAAATAAACCATATTGGACGTACAATACAAGGTTACGATACAGTCACGTTGCTTTTTTCACATTAACAAAATTTGAAATTAAAAATTTCGTCCACATCACAGCTAACTATTTACTCCTTAGTGACCATATTATGATCTGCGCAGGGGATTTTAGATGATAATAAAAGTATCAATTTACCAATATTTAATACTACGTGTTTGAAATTAATCTGGGGATATCTAGGAGCTAATATCGACTAACAATCCAAATTTCTTACAAATCAGATGGGTAGTTATGAAGTTATAGATGTATAAATAAATGCAAGTGTGCAGTGTGAAGGTGGAAGATAAATTAATAGCCGCAGAGGGTTGAAACTTATATGGAACCAACCATGGGCTAATTATGACCAACCAGCTAAATTTCATTACCAGCGGACAACTAGTTTTTAAACATACTATGTTGGTTTGAAAATATTGAGTGACAGACAGACATAAAACCAAAAATGTTCCCTGATATCTAAAGCTAATTTTTGTCTTATGAATGTTTTATATCCGTTACCCCCAATAAGCTCGAGAGCAAAATAAAAGAAATAAAAGAATAACTCAGCTCGAAATGTTGTCTAAAGTGTTATCAATATATTGCTGATAAAATGTGTAATGAAGATAAGTGAGATCAAATCAAATGATACTATTCTGCATACTCAATTTTTAATTGATTTCATGTTCTGAGATCCTTTAAATATTAAATCTACTATTTCTATGATAATAAACACCACCAAACGCTAAAAATAAACAGTAAAACAGTTCAATAAATTTCCAATTAAGGTTATTTCCAATAAATTAAAATACATATTAAAGATGGAAACTTTATTTATTTATTTTTTTTTTTTTTAAAAAAAGGTACATTTATCTAATACACATAAATAAGTGAGTCCAAAAAATTAGAATTAAAAAAAGTCAAGGGGCATTTATTTATATATATATATTTTTTAAGTTATTGATCAATCTACCAATAAAGACATCATCAATTTATCAAGTTCGGACATGAAAAAAAATCAAGTCCTTATTGAAAGAAAATGAAGTGAATGGATCAAGTGTTTGAAACATGTCGTTAGAAACTACTTGGCAAGACTTTGAAATTTGCTGAAAATCTTGTATCGTTGTAAGTAGGACTTATAAAGCATAGGGGGCTAGATGCTTAACAATGAACTCTTTCAGTCTCTATACTAAGGTCCAACAACATTAATCTTCAACCCCAGTCCATCTTAAGTACGAAAACAACATCTCTCTTCCAAGAATTTCCTTTAAGGATTATTTAAAACAAATTTTTTGTGTAGCTATGTAAAAACTTTATTTTTTGGAATTTAAAATAAACTGGTAAGAAAAGCAAAGGACAGCTGAATAAGTTAAATATTGCTTGTATGTAAAATAATATTTAAAAAAAAAGAATAATAATCAATCTATATATTATATAAGGAAGAGTGCCTGTATATATGTAAGTATGCCCTTAATACAAATCCACAGTGGTATTGCGATCTCGATGAAAATTTGCACACTTGACCTTCGAAGCAAGGGAAGGTCACTGTCTACATGAGATTTCAAAATTTAAATGTTGGTACACAGGGGTACGGGGTACAAATGTCATAGTAATGAAAACCATTCATGATGCATATTGTTGAAAAGCTCTTTAAGAGTAAAGTGATTTAAGATTAAGATTAAGATTTGTATAAAAGATATATCCACATACAGACACTTTTCTTTATGTATATTATATTAGATTATAGAAATATTTTTCTTTTTATTGCTGTTATGTACATTTTTGTCATATTTTCATTTCGGAGAGGATTAAAATGGAAAATACAAGAAAAATATTTCTATAATCTTATATAATATACATAAATAAGAGTGTCTGTATGTGGGTATATCTTTTATACAAATTTTAATGTTAATCTTAAATCACTGTACTCTTATAGAGCATTTCAACGATATGCATCATGAAGTGTATTCGTTATTTTAAAATTTGTACACCCCTGTGCTCCTGTATACCAATATATATTTAGAAATCTCATGCAGACAGTTGCTTTGAAGGTCCCTTTGCTAGTACACTGAAAATACATGATTTCAAAATTTAAATTTTGGCACACAGGGGTACAGGGTACAAAAGTCTAAGTTAGATATATCCTTCATGATGCATGTCATTGGAAAGCTCTTAAAAAATGTAGCAATTGTTGTTATGTACACTTTTGCCATATTTTGATTTAGGATGGAGGGAATTGACCTTTGTCCAGTTTTCAACTAAAAAGTGGTATGACATGGTACCATCAAGAATATTAAGGTTTATAAGGATTTGTAACATAATTTCCTCACAACATAACAATTTTTATACATATTTATTTTACAATGTTCTGATACTTTTATAATATACATTTAGGTATCTACTTCTTTATTGTTATTTTAGTCACTTAGGTCATGATTTTTAGTTTACAAGCCGAGCTGCGCCGGGTACTTCAGCTAGGTGGATGTAATAACAAAATTTAGCTTTAAAATTGTGAAAGAATAATTTACGAACTAGAGTGCTAGTAAGACTTCAATCGATACTAAGAAATATTTCTGAAATTTTATCGCCAATAATACTTTACATATATACATTTCGGCTCTGTATCAGACTTAACCCTTCATTTCAGCCTGCAATACATGAGTGTGTTGTGGTTTAGCCAGAGTCTTAGTCGCTTAATATGAGCCCCAACTGCTTTAATTCGACACTCATTGTTGCAGTGCACATACTGGCACTCTAGGATATTAAAACTTAATAAAAATATGTCACTAAAATATTTGTTTAATTTTTTTCACACAATCAAAAGTATTGTGATAGGAAAACATTTGTTTATTCTTGTAAAGGAAATCTCTGTTAGGAAAAGTGTATTGAGATTTTTCTTTCACAAAATTTAGAAAGAGATTGTCACCAACAAAAGAAATGCCTTTGGTAAACATTATAAAGGCTTGCAAGAGATACGCTGTCAATATCTCGGATAAACTTGAATGGAGTAACTGTATCCTTTTAACTTTCACGGTGGCCTAAACTATTTTTACTTTAACTGCTTCTGCGCAGACGAAAAAAAGTCACAGATTTAAGAATAAAAATAGCATGTAAGGATATCTCTATTAATTATTCAAACAATCGTCCATCACAATATGTGGATTTTAAATGTGGATTAATATTTTCTTAAAAGAAATTAGTTTTCTAATTGTATCCCAAAGGAAGAACTTTACTCTCATTTAAAACTTTTATAATAATTTTCTTAAGTAAACTGCAATACTCAAGTGGAATTGTCTAGCAGGTTAAATTTATTGAACTTTAAAAAGGTACTCATGAATATAAGTTCTGCAAGTAAGGCCGTAATACAAGAGAATGCTCTTTAGACGAACCATCATAGAGTAATTATAATTTTCAAGCTTTATATTTTAAATACGAATAATGAAAATAAACGTTAATGTTTATGTTTATATCTTAAGTTAAGTAGAAGGTTCAAATTGCGTATTAAAATAAATTGTTTACTATAAACAATATTTATATATACATATTATCATATAGTTATAAGAATCTTTTTAGGTTTTCGAGGTCATCCTAGAAACCCTTATGCTTTTGGTAGTTCGTCCGTCCGTTTCATCTTGGAGTATATCTCCCGACCTACTGAAGCTATAGACTCGAAATTTGGTATAAAAGTTAAACTGTTTTGCCCAAAAACAGAAAAAATATTGCGGACATAAACACAACATTTCTGCGATCTACGATACATTGCGAATAGATCGCAATATTTTATATTTTTTGTAATTCTCAAGTTGGGTATCATTTCAAAGGAATTTCAATACCAAATTTGAAAAAAATTGTAGTTCAAATGTTGTGACGTTTATTAAACTTCTTTTTAATTACTACGATTATGTTTAACTAAGCAATATTCTAAAAGCCTAATCTAACTAAATTTTTTTTAAGTTATCTTAACTAAAAATATCACACACAATGGTAGTATTTATGAAGGAAGTTTATACTGCACAACATTGATCTACAAATTTCCAATGGAAATTCGCTCGGCTTGCGGAACCCCACGGTAGGATTATTTTAATTGTTTTCCCTGTTTTTTTAATATATAAAAATGGTTTTGATTTTTTACTTGAATTAAAGTATCAATTAAGTTAAAGAGCGCAAACGGTTCAAAGTAATCTGGGGCTATCTGCGGGCTACTTTCGATAAACTATAAAAGTTTCATACAAATCAGATAAGTACTTTTGAAGCTATAGGTGTAAATTAATGTATGTTTGTGCACATGTGGAAGAGAAACAAATGAGCGTAGAAAGTTGGAACTTATATGGGACCAACAATGGGCTACTCATGACCTACCATCCAAATTTCATTAAAATCAAATTTAAAACGTGTGGTTTTTAAGATACGTTGGTTCGCAAAAATTGAACGACAGACAGACCGACCGATAGACCACAAAAGACACGGAACCAAAAATGATTCCTGATGTCTGAAACGGATTTCTGCCCGAAATCAGTTGAATAATGTCTTGTTTTTCTTACTACATTTATCCGGTATTTCTCCCCGGGGTATGATTTTTCTAAACATTCATGCCAAATTTCATTGAAATCGGCAGAATGCTGACTTCAAACGTACAGATATTTAAAAAAAAAAAAAAAAAAAAAAAACATTTTGACTTAAGGAACCTCAAAACGCATAAATCTGTCAACATAAATATCGAATTTTCGCGCAATCATAATTGTTTCTCTCGATATTTTTTACATTATAATGAGAAAGTAAAAAAGTTGCATAATGTAAAGTCTCAAATTCAACAAGAGAAAAAGTGAGACATAAAATATAATATAACTAAAAGCAAAAAAAAAAATTAGTATAAGTTTATTGAATAAATCTACTATTGAGGGGGACAACAATGAATTCGCGGCTAAATGAACAGAGCGGGGTATTGGTCAGAATATTCTGTTATATAACAAAATAAAAACTTTTAAATC
The DNA here is from genome assembly GCA_951217055.1 of Gerris lacustris. Classification (NCBI taxonomy): domain Eukaryota; kingdom Metazoa; phylum Arthropoda; class Insecta; order Hemiptera; family Gerridae; genus Gerris; species Gerris lacustris. Next base: position 38,982,135 of record OX578284.1, read on the forward strand.
ATTTCTCTCTTACAATCAACTCTGGTCGACCTTATACCTTCAAATCTATTCATAGTTATAAATGAATTAATATAAAAATACTTTTCAAAAGAATAAAATTTAAAAAAAAAAAAACCTTTTTTGAACTCAAAGATCTTTAAATTGGTAATAATAAAACGAGATTTGTTGGATGTGTAACTCAAAACCGAAATTAAAAATTAAAATTTAAGGGTATTTAAAGTATTCTGTCAATTAATATGGCACAATGCTACCTCGCATCCTATTATTGGACGAATAGTCATATGAAAATTGTAAGTGTGGTTATTTGGACCTGTTTCGATTCCCAGAAGGTTCACACCATTTTTCCTTATAATTAATAAGGGATCATCAATATCTTTTCCTCATATACAATATTATTATGGGATCATCTATATATTTTCTTCATATACAAAATTAATATGAAATCATCTATATCTTTCCCTGATTTTTGTAATATGTTTCAACACTCTAGTTGGAGTTAATATGATTCTGTCTCCAACAAAAAACTATTGAAATGTTTCAATCTCTAGTATAAAACTATGGGAGTTAATATGTTTCTGTCTCCAACAAAAGAAAACTCACATTTTCAACACACTAGTTTAAAACTATGGGAGTTAATATGTTTCTGTCTCCAACAAAAGAAAACTCACATTTTCAACACACTAGTTTAAAACTATGGGAGTTAATATGTTTCTGTCTCTAACAACAAAAAAAAACAAAAAAAAACACTTAAATGATTCAATACACTAGTTTAAAACTATGGGACCACTAATATTTCGAAAACAATACTTTCCCTTCAAAGGGTAGGGTAAAGTAAAAAATCATTTATTCAGAATGATCACAATGTTTCTATTATCATTGGTAAAGCTCGGAAGCAAAATACAAACAGCTTTGAATGGGAAATAAAAGCCATTCCAGAAAAATACAGGTCACCAGATGTTTCAAAATATACTTTCATTTTCTAAATAAAGTGAACAACAAAGACCCAAAAAAGTCAAATTTTGAATTGGAAAACTTTTGCAATCATCTGGATAGCAAAAATATTTATATGTGTGTGCATTTTATGTATTTCTTAAACTTCACCCGTTAAAATATCCAAATTTTACTTTTCACATATGTTTGAAGAACTTTAGATTTTGTCTTATGATTCTAAACTTCAATGTAAAAAGAAGTTTTGAATCATCAAGTCTGACTTTGTGCTTTCATTTGCATCTTATACTAAACAGAAGTAAATTAACTTTTAGTTTTATTGATATATTTTTAAATAAAATAATTATTATAGGTGAAGGAACCTTTGTAATTAGTATAACAATCTCTGCACATAAACATTAATATACAAACATGCTTTCAAAATATTAATAACTTGTATCTTATCGGAAGTACATAAACAGTGAACATTTCAGCTTTCTAGGTAGTCGGAATGTAATCCACTTCCGACAATTGATTACAAAATTTGTAAACTCATAAACAAATGAAGTTGAATATTAGCGCGAGAAAACTCAATTCATCTCTTTTCTTTATAAAATTATTATTTTTATTTATTAAATCAAAAAAGGGTTTTTAAGGAATTTTTCATGTCACATATTTTTTAAGGAAAAAAAAATTGTGTGACTCCCACGCATTACAAGTGAAACTTAAGTTATAGAAACAGTTGATTTTATGCATTGTTCTCTTTGTATTTGTTGACGATTTTATTATATCAGTATAAAGAAATTGGAATTTAATTAAAAAATAAAATATTTTCATAACATTTTAGTGATTAATAAAGAAAAAAAACATGAAAACAACATTTATATATAATATATTATATTGTTATAATCATAATGTATATAATATTACATTTATATATATTAATTATATGTGAATTACAAATCATCTACTTCCGTGGTGCAATGGTTAGCAATCATGCCAGCAGAATCAGAGGTCGGTGGATCGAGACTCATCTAAGAGAAAGTTTTGGAATGAAGTTCCTTATGGCACGTTCTGGAGCCCGGGAGTGAATCCGAAAAAAACTACTAAAATCACCGTCACAAAATAACCGTCCCAAATCACCGTCACGCAAAATCCGTCACGAAATCTACAGATGACGATAACTTGAGTAAAAGCTTACCGAGTTAGATGAAATTTGAGAGCCAACGTGGCCGTGTGGGTTAAACCACGTCTGCTCGGCCATCACTGAATCTTGAGTGGAACGAGATGGGGTTCGATTCCTCGCCGTGACACTCTGATTTATATGGCTCACTATTGATCACATCATACTCGCTTCGGCGGTATAATGTACATAATATGTATGATGTGTGAAGTGGCTGGAACTCTCTACCGCGGGGCGTAAAAAGGGCCTAAGTGATGGAACAAGTGGATTCGAACAAGTGGTTCGTCCTACCTGTTCTAATGGGAAGTACTAGACTAGATGAAATTGGGTACACATGTTCATTTTACCAATGCCCAGGCTGAGTTCGTTCGCGTAAACGTATGCTTTAAAAGGCGGGAAGAAGTGTTATTAAGGCTGTTACTTGACTTGTTTTGATTATTTTTGTTCTATATGTCAAAAATGCCACTTTGTTTTGTAAATAAATAAAATATAATCATGTAAAATTTCACTGATACAAGCAGAAGCTGTAGAGTAGGAAAGATATATATTTTATAATATTTTAAATTAATTGGCCGGGTAGGTAGAAAACAGTCCTATTTCAATCCAAACTCCTTTAACAAACATACTCTTTCACTATAAACTCATCATGATCAACTTTTTTCTTATATTTAATATATATTATAGTAAGACGCTTGCCTTAATTATACAAATAATGATTTTCTTTTAATTTTGCCTTAACTCAGCCAGGTACAAACAGTTCGTTACTTTTAATTTTGTCTCTTTTCTAACTCCGCCATGTATAAGTAGTTAGCAATGTATACGTACTTAGCAGTGTGATTTAATCATTTATATTTAATGAAAAATGTAAGGAACTTCGTTCCTACCGGGTGTCCCGCGACACCACACGTATTTTTTTTACAGGTAAATCTTTCTCTTAGACGATTCTCGAATCACAAACTTCGATACATGCAATTTCCTTTCATCCAAGCCAATTTACTACGGTAGTTTTATTTCAAAAATGTTCCCTTCTCTCACCAAAATCTTAAAACAATATCTTGGAAATGCTTTAAGCTTTCGGCTAAGTCTTCGGAGTATATTCATTGCGTTTAGATGACAAAAAGGCATTAAAATCCGTATTTTTACGTGAATATAATACAAGGTTGAATAGTTAAAGCTAAAAAGAAAACGAAGCCTTGGGAAAAAAGTGGAATATCATATTCTTACAAAAAAAGACATAAACATATCAAACTGTTCAGTGGTCTAAATATAATGAAACTTTGTACAGAAATGGTGTAACTAAAATAATATTCTAATTTTAGGATTAAATAATTTCTATTGGTACTCGAAACTTTATCTTAAATGTGTCATTTCCACTTTATTTCTTGTGTAGCGTTCAAATTTTTAAATGGCCGCCATTTAAAAATGGCTGGGCCGATTATGCTTATTAACGAACTCGTCCAATTTATTAAATTGCCTACGGACCCTTTGTGTGTACTGAAAGCACATACTAAGTAACATTATTTTAATTTTTTTTTTTAATATTATGTTTTTTATCATAAAAAGGCGTTAAGCGAAAACAACTAAGAGAGAGAGAAAATTGTCAATGAAAAGCCTATTTGTTTTAAATGTTTCAGTTATTTGAAATGAAAGCACAAAGGGTAAGATACGCAATTGCATCAGAATGGCAATGTTTTCTGTACAAAACAGGAAATTTGAACTGAAAATATAAAACTGACAGAGAATGTATATTTCTTATTCCTGTCCGTCATTATTTTAGCTTACGCCAATATAAATAGATCAAATAAAACATTTATTTTCCACTCAAAAAAATCTCGTGAACATCATTATATCGTTATGTGTAACAGTTTTAAATATAAATTTCTGATGAAAAACAGAAAAGAAATAATATCTATCCGAGTCGAGAAGGGCTGAGTTCCGCTGAGAATGAGAACGGGAAATGAAAGCTCGTTTCTTTTATACTCCATTTCTCAACAATGAGAACTTGATTCAAACCGAAAAACGTTTCAATATTCACCAAAAGCTTATTCCCTGGAAACTTTTAAATTTAAGAAATAAAGAATAATAATAGTTCTAGAATGAAATTTCTTTTACATACAATAAAACTTAACTTGAGAATGAAAATTGATATTTTATTTAAATTTTTGTATCGTTATTAAAAGGTTTTATTTTTGATTATATTGAGACTTAAGACTATGAATTAATAAATTGGTAGTAAAGTATTATTTAACAATATTATAATCACACACTACAATAATTGACTGCCAATTGGTGTGGCACATAGCTTCATCGCATCCTATCACGTACTTTATAGATTTGATGCTTTTACAAGCCATTATTGCCTGATTTTGTTTAATTGTTTCCACCGTTTTTTTAATCTGTCAAAATTGTTTTGATTTTTTATATGAATTAAAGTATCAATTTAGCAAAAGTTAAAGAGAACATACGGTTCAAATTAGTCTGGTGCTATCTGCGGGTTATTTTCGATAAACTACAAAAGTTTCATATACAAATCAGATAGGTACATTTGAAGCTATAGGTGTAAATAACTCCATATGTGTGCGCATTTGGAAGAGAAACAAATGAAGGCAGAAGGTTGAAACTTATATGAGACTAACAATGAGTTATTTATAGTCTACCATACGAATTTCATTAAAATCGGACGTGTAGTTTTTAAGAATATATTGGTTCGCAAAAATTGAGTGATAGACCGACAGATTTCTGTCTTGGAATAATTAAAATCGGATACCTAAAAATTATCTATTCTTCAGAACGATCACATAGCTTCCGTTACCTTTGGTAAGTTAGGAAGCAACAATTAGACAATAATGGCTTGTAAAGCATAATAATGTACGTGATAGAATGCGAGGAAGCTGGAAGTTATATGCCACATCAATTGGCCGTCAATTTTTTTTAATTATCTTGTAGGAATCGTGCGTTGTTGATAAGTAATAATCTTCAACTTTGTCTTCTTCTACGATATGTTAACGCTTCAATAATCATAATTTATTAAATGCAAACTAAACTAGTGAAATATATAAAGAAGTCAAAAACCACAATGTCAGTCACATCATCGCTTCCTTCTGAAACTTCCTGCATTACTTTCATCTTCATCTTCCCACTCTTCCACTTTCTTTCTCCATTATGTCCTAGCCAGTATTCTCTGTTTCTTTCCTTCTCATTCTAAACACAACTTCTATCTTTGTTCTTACCTCTCTACTCTCTACCAAACATTAGATTGTACACGGCGTTGGGAATCTGCAGGAGAAAAAAAAAAAAAATTCAATTATATATTTTTTTGTTAACTAAAACTAATCCTTCATTGAGCTGAACGAAGCGAAGCTCTTATACCACACTTTGCATTTGTTTGGACGCTTACTCCTCCTAAACGGCTGAACCGATCCTTACTTAATTCGGCACGGTCATAATGACCAACCGCAGGAAGGAAAAAATCTGAAATGGTCCAAATTGGTACACCGGGGTACGGGGTACTGGGTACAAAAGTTTCCTCTAGGACGGTTGAACCGATCCGCACAAAATTCGGCACGGTCATTGTGACCAACCACAGGAAGGAAGAAATCTGAAATGGTCCAAATTGGTATACAGAGGTACGGGGTACTGGGTACAAAAGTTTCCTCCTGAACGGCTAAACAGATCCGCACAAAATTCGGCACGGCCATAATGACCAAACACAGGAAGGTATAAATCTCTGAAGGAAGAAATCTGAAATGGTCCAAAGTGGTATACAGGGGTACGGGGTACTGGGTACAAAAGTTTCCTCCTGAACGGGTGAACCAACCCGCACAAAATTCGGCACGGCCATAATGACCAAACACAGGAAGGTATAAATCTCTGAAGGAAGAAATCTGAAATGGTCCAAAGTGGTATACAGGGGTACGGGGTACTGGGTTCCAAAGTTTCCTCCTGAACGGGTGAACCAACCCGCACAAAATTCGGCACGGCCATAATGACCAAACACAGGAAGGTATAAATCTGAAATGGTCCAAATTGGTACACAATGTGGTACCACTTGGATACGGGGTACAAAACTTTCCTCCTTAACGGGTGAACCAACCTGTACAAAATTCGGCACGGCCATAATGACCAAACACAGGAAGGTATAAATCTGAAGTGGTTTAAATTGGTACACTAAAGAATAGTACATGCCCTTCATGATGCATGTCGTTGGAAAGCTCTTTAAGAGCACAGTTATTGTTGTTATGTTCACTTTTTTCATATTTTCATTTAAGAAGGGGGTATAATGGAAAAACAGGAAAAAAATGAAAATATTACTATTTTTGATCCGATTTCAACGGTTTATAAATAAAAATGTTTATTATTTAAGATTAAAATGCACGCTCAGCTCAATATTGCAAGCAGACAACTGCATTGCACACCTAGTTTGATAGGCTTAAACATTTTATTATGCTTTAAAGGAAACATGGGTTTTATTTTATATGACTGATCATCTGAATGTGGTATTAGCTTATGAATTATTTCTTTTTAAATAATATGTGATAATGTTGACGCTTATATAGGAAAGTATCATTGAAGTATCATCAGCTATTATGCAAAGTTTCACGTTTTTACGTTTTTCATTTAAAAGTTATGAAAGGTGAATCAGAAAATGAAATCGGACGGAATAAAGGAATCACAACAATGATCCTTGTTGGATATATCCAATATTAATATAACAAAATGCAATATTGATATTATGCTTTTGTTTCAAAGCTAAGTGCGAAGTAAGTTTGATATCTATTTATAATACAAGAGCTTAAGAAGGTTTGAATTCTAAACTCACAGACTTTTGGTATTCTTGTATTCATCTGATGCTTGTTTTGATGGGATTTGTGAAGGAGGCAGTAATGAGGCCCAGACTACACTCAACAATTAGACACTTAGTGTTTACAAATTAACTAGTAGTATAATTGTCTCTTATATTTTTCCCTTATGTCCTTAACTATATGTTTTTTAACTCAGGTGAAGGAAAAACTCAGTTCCTAAACATGAATAAATTCTAGAGTTTAAACTCAATATTTTTTAAAATTAAACACAGCAAGCGCAACTGCCAAACATAGGCTGTTTTGAGGTTCCCTGAGTTCAAAAAAGTGATTTTTAAAAAAATCTTAGAAATTAATTTAAAAATTAAAAATTACTGTCGGTTTTCTAAAATCGCATCACATGCTAAGGAGAAGTCAAATAAACAGGTCAAAAGGGTCCGTAGGCCACACCATATAGTGTTTAACTGTAAAGTGTATAAAAAGTGTTTTTTTAATATGCTAAAAAGCTTACTTTGAACCATTCTAAGGGTCTGATATTCTCAAAACACACTCTGATAAAGTATTTTTTTGCCACTGAACCGGGCTACAACCATATAAATACATCGAAAAGACCATAATAATAAAAAAAACGTATTTTCCTCCAGAAGGGAGAAAACATTAACTTTCCACCCTAGTTTATAGGGAGGAAATGATCCCATTACAGCCTAGTTGTGAAAATCGTGGCGGAAAGTAGAAATCGTGGCGGAAAGTAAAAATCGTGGTGGAAAGTAACAGTAGAGCCAACTTATTATTCTTTGAAAATCAGTGTCGCCTGTTATGTAACTATGTAGTAGCAGTTTTTTTAACTGAATGACTCGACTGGTTATAACAGCTTTTTTTAAAAATATTAGAGAGTTTAAATAACATATACTTTTGATTGCCGTGATACTATAATTTTTATCGACATTTTAAAATGTCGTATGACTTCATAACTGAGTTTAAACAAGACTTTTAGAAAAGAGGTAGGTTACGTCTAATCAGGTTATATTAATGTTTTTGATTTCTCGTATTTTAGAGATAAACACAAATAAATTAAATATTATTCAGTTAGTCTTTTTGTAGTATTCTATTAAGTATTAATAAACATTTTAATTATTATTATAGTTACATAGTTATAGAAAGTTATTATAGAAATCAAAGAAAACATAGTTGTAATTGATGAATTGCACATTTAATTTACATTATTTTTTTTATTATAAGATGTTATACAACTTTTTTATTGTTTTTAAAAGTCATTGTTAAAATTAAAGGGATAAACATTTGTAAATTTTGTTATTAATACCTAAATAAATAGATAAATCAAAATCTTAGGTTTTATTTGTAATGATTTTCTCCCTTCTTGAGGAAAAATCTTGTACGTACCACGGGAGCAAAAAGTCATAGTAGCCTCGCTAAAATTAACTCCCTCGGCTGTGCCTCGGGATTAAACTTCATGGTTCCCTCCACTAAAATTAACTCCCTCGGCTACGCCTCGGGATTTAGACAGTATGGTTCCCTCGGCTACGCCTCAGGAACCAACCAAAACGCTCAGGGTGTAATGACTTTGTTTCCTCCCTTGGTGCGTAAATAACTATTTGTCAATAAAAAATAAAATAATATTTTTTTCGAAATTTCCAAAAAGTGGTAGGTATCTTTACTTTTGGTCGAAGAATGTTCAGGAATTTTTTCAGATTTTTTGCACTTCACATAAGCGAGATAGAGCCCCCCCCCCCCCCCCCCCCCCTAATAAGTGAAACGTGAAACGTGTCCCCACCCGTTTCACACCCACTTCAAACTTGCCTACGCTCACCCTATCAAAGTTATATCCAAAGAATTATATATTTTTGTAATCAGCTCGACGTACCCATTCATACGATACCCCTCACGGTGTCGAAAAAAAAAAAAATATATTTAACCCTTAAGTTTTTTTACCCTAACCCCTAATTTTTTTTGAAAAATATTTTTTTTAAGTCGCTATATTTTTAAAATATGTGGGTCCAAATTTCAAAGTGATCGGACGAAAGGTGTAGCCATGAGAGCACGCGAGAGGACGGACGGACAGACACACGCAGGAAAATATATGGGTCCTTGGTTTTGCCTACGGACCCTAAATATTAATTCAAAATTTAGCTGATATGCTTTAAATTTGGGGGAGCCACCCTCCAAAACTCCGAAAACACGTAAAAAAGTATTTAGTCCATTCAAATGGGAATCTAACATTACAAGTTTGTTTTCCCGGAAACAAATATAGTTTCTAAGAAAACAGCTGTAATTTCTAAGGGAGATGATTCAAGTTCGATTCCCCGAAGGAAAATAATTATTATTATGGTTAATTTTCATAAATTGTTCAATAATAAATTAATGTAACCCAGTAACAACTAACAAATGGCAAACACGAGACCAAGTATAGTTATGTACTCATAGATGGTTTTTAGGGTTTCGAGGTAATCCTAGAAACTCATATGTATTTGGTAGTTCGTCGCATCTTGGAGTATATCTCCCGACCTATTGTAGCTAGAGATCTGAAATTAAGTAGCTATACAAGTTAAAATTGTTTGCCCAAAAACAGGAAAAATATTTCGCACTTAACAACTCAAAATTTCTTCGATCAGCAATTGCGAATTGATCGCAACATTTTTTGTTTACATTTTATATTTTTGAATAAATATATACTTATTAAAAATGAGGCCTTAAAGTAAATAAGTCCCGTTGGAAAATGCAATTTTATCTCTCTTTTTTCTTTTTGTTTTTGTTTCTATAAAAAAAAAATCGGTCCGAGACAAATCAAACTGTGTCATATACGAGTTCATAATTACTTAGCCCAGTGTTTTCCATTTATTAGCTTTCGCAGATAAATTTAATTATCATTGAACATTTTACCAAAATGTATTATAAAAGAAAAATTTCCTCGGCGGGGAATGGAACCCGGCCTTTCTCCGTCCGCGTTTAAAGCCACTTTTGTTTGTCGTTCAACATTTTTACGAACCGCCGCGGCCGTGTCTTAAAAAACATTCGTCGGATTTTGATGAAATTGGAAGGTATATCATGATTAGTCAACTATTAGTCCCATGTTACATTTCAACCTTCTGCACACATTTAATATTGATAAAAATAAGATATATTGATATAAAAAAGAAGTTTGACCCTACTAGAAATACCAAATTTAATATTGAATAAATCTAAATGTGACTCCACTAGCAATAAAAACAGATTGTAATCGTATATGACCATTTGTCCACACAAATTGGCTTGGCAGACTTTTTCATTTATTTGTTTTTTGAAGGGTATTGGACTGCTTGGTCATATACACCCAGTTTTGTTTTAATTAAAAATATATATAAATATATTTTTTATATTTTATATTTATATTTATATTAGTTCAGATAACCTTTTTTTATATTAAACCAATCGAATGTCGAATGTGGAGTTTGTCAATTTAATTTAAATAAATGCTAATTAGTGAGGCACATAGCTATATTTGCTAATTAGTGAGGCACATAGCTTCCTAGCATCCTATGAAGTATTTCATTAATGTGTATTCTTCAATTGATCCCGTTTATTGTTTAGGGTCTATAGGGATTATAATAATTTAAAAAAAACTATTATTTATTATAATATTTTTTATAAATTTAGCTATATTTCGCCCAAACCTGGGCATCTTCAGGCCTAAAAATAATAATAACATACTTTATACTTTTTTATAATTTGTACTTATTGCTATTTTCTAATTAGTTAAAAATAATAGTTTTTTTTTTTTAATTATTATAATCCCTATAGACCCTAAACAAGTAATATTTCATTGATGTTATGCTTTTACAATCCAATATAGTCTTATTTATTTAATTGTTCCCTTCTTTTTTAAACAAATCTGTCAAAATTGTTTTGTTTTATAACTCGAATATACAGGTATCAAATCAATTTAGCAATATTTAATGCGTGCAGGTGGTTTAAATAATCCTAGGGCTATCAGCGGGCTACTTTCGACAAACCATAAAAATTTCATAAAACTCGAATAAGTACTTTTAAAGATATAGATGTAAATAAATGTATGTTTGTGCGGATATGGAAAGAGAAACAAATAGCCCAGAAGGTTGAAAGTTATATGGCATTAAAATGGGCTAATTATGACCTACCATCTAAAAGTCATTAAACTCGGACGAGCAGTTTTTAAGATATTATGTTGGTTCGTAAATATTGAGTGACAGACAGACAGACAAGGAATAAAAAATAGATTTCTGTCTTGGAAATTCTGAAATAGTAGGCATAAAAAAATGCATTCTTCAGAGAAATCACATAGCTTCTGTTACTCTCTGTAACCTTGAAAACAAAAATAAAATAATACCATTCAACGAAATATGGTTAAAAAACTTGACATTTTATGTTATAAAGCAAAGGTAGCAATCAAAAGGTAGATGAAAGACAGAATTACACTCTTTTGTATCTTCTAAAAGAACAACCAACAAAGAGGCTTTATTGTCTCAAAAAATTAATAAGAGAGCTCGGTCCTACCTGCAGGTAAAACCTTGCAAATTACGATCTTAACGCACCATAAAAATATCACACAAATTTCATCTCGTTTCAACGGGGAACAAAATGGTCAAATGAATATTGCAAGGGTAGAGCAACAAAAGACTAGCTGCATAGAAGGAAAATTTGAGGTAACCATCAAAACTGGAATATGGTGGTCTACATTCATACACAGAGACACACACACACATAATATATAATATATAATATATATTTAATATATATATATATATAACCTTTTTTTTATTAAACCAATCGAATGTGGAGTTTGTCAATTTAATTTAAATGTTGCTAATTAGTGTGGCAGATAGCTTCCTGGCATCCTCTAGAGTATTTTATTGATGTTATGCTTCTATAATTCAATATAGTCTTATTTATTTAATTTTTCCCTTCTTTTTTACACAAATCTGTCAAAATTGTTTTGATTTATAACTCGAATAAAGGTATCAATTTTGCAATATTTAATGTGTGCGCAGGTGGTATAAATTACTGTAGGGATATCAGCGGGCTACTTTCGACAAACCACCCTAATTCTTAAAAATCGGTCAGATGTAAGAAAAAAATTGACAATTGCATAAAGCCGACGTTTCGACAACTATTTCGAGTTTCGACGTTTCGAAGTATATTCTTTATATCATTATATTTATTGTCACGTGTTTTTTTATTTTCCACTTTTGTTTATGTTTCAATTTTCCTTGCTCTATGGCCATTGACGGTGCACCTTGCATTGATGCTCATATTTAATGTGTGTTATAGTTACCCTGATTATTACAACATTAAATAGTTGTCGAAACGTCGGCTTTATACAATTGTGAAGTTTTTTTCTTATATTTGACGTCTCCCTGAGTTGAGTTTGTAAAAGGAGTCTTTAATATACAGGGTGTCCCAGCTAATATGGATCAACGAAATATCCCCCGAACCATGGTAGATAGAAAGATGCTGTTTCAGGGTTCGATAATGGCTATAAATGCGCTTCCAGAACAAATGCTGAACATTTTATGTGTTCAGCAAAAGTGTGTGCAGTTTACATAATATAAAAAAAGAATAGGAAGCTATATTATTTGGATTCTACTACTACTTTTAAAAATAAGAATATTTTTATTCTTGGAAATTTTTAGCACCAAGCATTAGTTTGCCGTCTGGAGAGCACTGAACCTGCTAAAATTGAAATGTTATGTCCATTTTACAGCTAAACTAATGAATTGAGGAAAAAAATTTAAATACAAAAAGTTCTTAATTTTTGCCGTAAAGTCCAAATCCAATTTTAAAAATATGCATTATTGGTTGGAATTTTTTCCACGTTTTGAGCCCTTGACTTCTACTCCTATAATACTGTTTATTAAATTTAAATTATGACTAATATGGTGGGCCTATAATATCCCGTCGTCTTTAAGTTAATTTGACAAGAGAATTCCTATTAGTGTTTAACAAGTATAGAGTGGGTAACCAATTAAATTTTTGCAATGTCGTATATCATTTATGTTTTTTTTTCTTCCCCACTGAAGATAGCGTGGGAGAATAATAAGTTGTTTTGGGCAATTTGTCGAAATATAATAGTACTATTAGGGAATATTAACCGAAGGGAAATAATTTCCCTAAAATTAGGCTGATGTTGGCAGCCGTGACATGAAGCTAACTAATCGGCTTAGCCTGACTACTGCCAGCAGAGTTCAAGTAATTGACATCTAAACTTAGCAACTGACAGCAGCATTTCAACAATGTCTTACCCACAATGTTACTGACATTTCACTTCAATAAACAACACAATTAATTAGTTCAAACTATATCTTTCTGTATTTAACAGATTTGTCATTTTTTATTTATAAACTTATTTACCAATTAGTTTTATTTTATTATTTATTTATTTTTTTTTTCATATTTATACTTTCTACTTTTTATATAAAGAGAAAGTAATAACACGCAAAAAATCTACTTTGAGATATTGATGATTATAATGTTCCCTATTAAAATATATTCGTCTGTAGTCCAGAGCAGATGCGTGAAGCATAATCTTTTGGATCAGTTTTGATAAAATTTTACTTACGGTGTACAAAATCGAGAATTGAATCTCTGCAACTCAATGAAAGAAATTTTTGGTGACGAGTTTGTTGTATTTTAACTTTTAGTTTACCCTCTATTATAATATATTAGTTTTGTTATTTCTTGTCAACCAAACGGACGGGTAGAGATTTATTAAATGGGCAATTTTCCCATCTGATTTGATTTATAAATTCCACTTAATTTCAAGGGTCTTATTTTATTCATAATATTAATGGCGCAAGTCCAAAAGAGGTTTTTCTAAAATCTTAGCATTAAATAATCAATTTCATATAGAGAATATTAAACGTAGATTGTTGGTTTTGTCCCTTTTAGTATCTAGATCGTTGAAGTGTGGGTCGGTAAGGGTTAAAAAATTTGTTAATAAAGACGAACTTTCATCTTAATCGGCTATATTTCGCCTCCACCGAGGCATATTCGTGCAACTATCAACCTCAGGTTGATAGTTGATCTCGTCCGTAGTTTTATTGTTAACATTAAATTAGTACGTTATATGTTTTTGTTATATTGTTATTTGTTAAAATTTATTAATTCAGATGTTCGAGGAAGTGTAGAGATACTGATAGATGTATGACAACTCCAATTTGATTGGAAGATTATTGATTTTATATCTCACCTACCTATAGTTCAGTTTGCCGGCACGAATATGCCTCGGTGGAGGCGAAATATATCCGATTAAGATGAAAGTTCGTCTTTATTAACAAATTTTTTAACCCTTACCGACCCACACTTCAACGAGAATATTAAACCTCTGTATCTTTAAAACAAATAATTTTACCATTAGCCTTAATTTGTGTTTAATGTTTTTATTTTGTGTTTTAATAAACGTATACTAATAAAAAATAAAAACAAATTTTAATTTAAATCAAATTATAATTATTATTAACTACGGGATTTGAACCACGGGCCTCTATATATAGAGGCCCGTGGTTCAAATCCCGGCGGCTGGAGTGAATTTTTCTCTGTCTGTTTCCCGTAGTTAATAATAATTATAATTTGATTTAAATTAAAATTTAATCTTTCCGTAGTATGAATACTACCAAAATAGTAAAATATGAATTTAAAAACAAATTGTGTTTGTGTATGCAATAAAAATGTACCTTTTTTTCCCCCAAATATTTTATGATGGCATAGTAGCATTTGTTATCTCTTGTACTTTTAACACAGGAGGTATGGGCCCCACGCTCAGTATTGAGACATAAATTGGTAGCTATAAACTAAGTGAAGTGGCATTTACCTAGTTGTGAATGCCTATTATAGGGTTTATACAGCTGATTGAGCGACACACTAACCCGGTGTAATCTATTATATTATATAGTTCTATAAGCCCTTTAGCAGGCCTAAACCCAAGGGCTATTGCACCAAGGAATATACATCGCACACTTGGAGTGCGATGTATTATAAGTGTATTGTAAGTGACACAAACAAATTCGATTTCACAAAACAATTTGATTTCTTTGAAAATGGGTGTAAAAAAGCGACCTCTTTTTGGTAGAATAACGTCCTAAGCCGTTATTTTAATAGTTTTCCACTAGATAGCAGTAGTGTCATTATGGTTATCATAGATATCAAGATTAAGTTGGCGGAACAGACATAACTTAGTTGTCGTCAAGTTGTCAATAAGAACGGTAGGGCGATGATAGTGAAAGAGTGGCACTTTTGCTGTTTTAAACAATATTTCCTTTAAGGTAAGTTAACTTTTTTATAACAATAGTGACATATTTATAAAAGTGTCAGTCTATCTTCAAAATTAGTGATAAAAATAATAGTATTATTTTGTACTATTAGGTAATGTGTCGTTCTTAGTCTAAAATATTTTTATTTTTAAAAGAGTAACGACACTTTTGGGTATTTTTTAAATTAATAATTAAAAATTAATAGAGGTAATTAAAAATTTTATGAAATCTTAATATGTAATAAAAGTTAAAACTATAATTATTAAAATAAAATAAAAAAGTATAAGATTATTTAAATAAATAATACAGTTTGTCACGTGTAAACTTTTTAAAAACTTTAAAATGCTCTCCTGAAAAGTTATGTTTTTTGAGTTGTGACACTCTTCTTCCAAGTGTGCGCCATCTATTTATTAGTTTTATTATGCTCCACCTCTACTTAGCCACACACGAGGGATGATAATTTTTCTCTGTCCAGAGATCTGAGGTTCAAATCCTGGCGTCAGAGGTATTTATCTTCTACTGCTTCTCTTTTTATGGTCCGTAGGCAAAATCAAGGATTTTTATAATTTCCTGCATTTATCTATGTGTCTGTCTGAAACGCACATGATCTTCGAAAGTACCCAAAACCAAAATTTTCAACTTTGCTGATATATTATGTGCAATAACCCAAAAACATTAAAAATATCGGGAAACCCTAAAAAGCCGACCCTCAAAACATAAAGTTGACATTTTTTAACAGAAATGTGTCATATAAGGCGTTAAATGGAAGATGTGGACGCCCTGAGTATAAATAGAAATACAAATTTAGTTGAGTCTTGCGACATGTATCCTTAGAAATAGCTTTTTCCGTTTTCCAACCACCTCTCAAAATTTATCGAGCCAGAACAAACATATAAATGTCTGCCATCTTTAAACAGCATGGCTGATTATTTTTTCTAGTTAACGAACTCTTCCTATTTGTTAAATTGCCTCCATGGCCCTTTGTGTGTACTAATAGCACATTCTTTCCAACTTCATTTAAGTCTATTATAATTACATTAAGTTTGTTCATTTTGCTTCCGAGCTTACTGAAGATAACGGAAGCTATGTGATCGTTCCGATTAACAAAATGTTTTAGGTCTCCGATTTAAAAAAATTCCAAGACAGAAATCCGTTTCAGACATCAGGGAACATGTTTGGTTCCGTGTCTGTCTGTTGGTCTGTCGGTCTGTCACTCAATTTTTGCGAGCCATAACATATTATCTTAAAAACTATTCCTCTGATTTTATTGAAATTTGGATGGTAAGTTATAATTAGCCCATTGTTTGTCCCACATAAGTTTTAACCTTCTGCGCTCATTTGTTTCTCTTCCACGTGCTCACAAACATACATACATTTACACCTATACCATCAAGAGCACTTATTTGCCTGCAAATGGCCCCAAATTAATTTCAACCGTCTGCTGTAATTAATGTGAAAAATCGAAGCAATTTTTATAGTTTAAAAAAAGGGGAAAATTAGATAAATTTGACAATAATCGGTTTTAATAGTATAAAATCATTAAAGTTAACAAAATAGAACCCGAGGAAGCTATGTGCCACACTAATTGATAGATTATTTTTTAATCTTCTTCTCTTTCTTCTAATTCAAAATTAGTACAAAGCAAATTTAAAGTAAACAATGATTTACTCTATTTTATAATTATTTATATAAAAAAAAAAAAAAAAAAGTAAAGTAATTTTATCACTGCTATTTCACTAGATAGAAAATAACAATTCTTACTTTGTTACCTAGAAATTAGTTGTTAACATGTTATTTCTGGCTTGCTTAAGTCTATTGTTTGTTTTAGGAGTTCATTAAGAGCGTTAAGTTAAGTTTGATGGTAAAGCTCTTAGCACTTTGGGGTTGCTAATGCTTCAACTTGCTTGACCAAACATCTTAGACTTGCTTGACCAAACACCCTACAAGTTCGAACAAGTAGCTAAGAAACAGGAATAAAAACATTACAAGAACTTGAGGTTGTCGAATCTCAACAATCTCCACTTTCTCTATTATTGCTTTTTTCTATTGTTTCCTTTATCCCCCTTTTTCGTTCTCAATTTTCTTTTATTTCTTAAATAAAAAAAGAAAGTTAGATTGAGATTTTTTAATAACATTCTATAAGAAATTAGTTCCGTAATGGTCCCTTAATAATTAAATTGATTGCTTTACACAATTTATATATAGGTATATATTATTATATCGATTATTAGTAGTAGTGTAGTAGTGGTTTGACGGGAAGGACGAATCACTTGTTCGAACCTAGCAATCAGGCCACACTGGGCCCATTTTACTAACCCCGTGCTGGAGAGTTCAGCCACTTCTCACATCATACCTGTACATTGTACCACCGAAGCGGGTATGGTGTGGTCAGTAGTGAGCTATATAAGCGTGAGGGAAGAGAACCCCGCAGGGGGTGGGTGTCCCTCGCCCTGCTCCATCCGCGATTCTTAGATGTAATTCGGAGTATTAGTATTATGGCACGGGATTGAACCCTCGACCTTGAGTCGCCTCGGCTCATTGATAGCTGGGTGAGCGTCTAGAGCACCTTGGCGCCTTGGTCACGCTAGTTCCCATATCGATTATTAAAGAGGAAATTAGAAAAACTGATAAAAATTCTTTTCCAGGCCTTGAATCGAACAACGAAATCCTTCCTTCTTACCGCAATTCTTTGAACCACTGCGCTACGAAAAAAGATCTTGGCTTGTCTGAATATGATATACAAGTCATACTTACGGTAGGGTTGGATTTTGACCAGTCGTCCCATTGATTTTAATCTCTAGCATAGTCAGGAATTAATTCAAACTTTCTTCTAGATAAAGATCTAAAAATCTCTATACATGGATAATATGTACTTATTTTAACTTTTTTCTAAATAGAGATTTAGAAATCTCTGGTATTAAGGTACGGCCAGAATGCTCGCTGTTTCCACATCTGGTTCAAACTCCTAAATAAGCACGAGTATAGTTAAAACGGGGTGACCGCATAGTGGCAGTAAGCAAATGTTTACAATTGCAGCGTTCGGAGTCAGATATTTAACCGACATGCTTAGGCCATTCTTGTTTTGATTTTCAGTTCTATATAGTTCCGAGATTATACTAGGCATCGCGAGGCTCTATCATTGAAGCGAGCGTATTGCAATAAAATACTGAATATTAAAATTTGTTAATCATAATGAATGTCATAGTTGAAGATAAGTGGAAGAGGGCAGTATGGAGTAGAGTGGGGGTACTCGGTACAAAGCTTTACTTCCTAAACAAACCTAAAGAATCTTAACCACCCTCAGTAGCTTTTAAACAATTATTAAAAATGTATCACTTCATTACTCAAATACTACTGCTTGTATCAAGTTGAAATTTTACATACTTGTTTCAGTTGTACTTTAGACGATGTACAGGAAGTTTTATTAAAATCGTTACGTTAGAACGTAAGATATCGGTAAAAACGTTGTTTTCTCTATTTTAAACGTTTAGGTCCGCTTTAATAGTTTTAGCGATCTTTATTAATTCATAGCGGTGTCGCTGTTGGTTTTAGTAAAAAATGTTATTTGAAAAAAATGTTCGTCTCATCGAATAGGTGATGATAGAATTTTTTCCCGTCCTGAAATTCCAATTTTAAATTTGAAGCTCACGTTTACGCGAGCATTGCGCGCGAACTCTTAGACGGATCACGCTGTCCAACGAACTTAGCCTGAGTATTAGTAAAAGGAAGATGTATACCAAATTTCAACCAAATCGGTCAACTTTTACTCAAGTTATCGTCGGACACGTAAACGTTACACACAGACAGAAGACAGACAGACAGACAGACAGACAGACAAGATGCATATTTCGTTGAATGTAAGAAGCTCGCTTACGCTCGCTTCAATTATATAATTTATATTCGCAGTCATATAATAGTTAGTCCGATCATATACAGTTGTTAATAACTATTAATTCTCCGTTCATATTTTCTATTTATTTTTTTATTATAACATGGATGCAAAAACGCTGAATTCCATTGCTTTAAAGTGGACGAAAAATACATATGAGCGCACGGCAGTGCGCTAGGCCAAGTTCCAGTAAGCATGCAGTGTGTATCATTACTTCAACCTATTTCCCCGGTTTTTCTCACCCTTATTTCTCTGCTGCCGCTTACAACAGGCTTTTGAAATTTGAAACATAGATTAAGTTCTGTAACTTAGGAATCTATTAAAAATTGAGCCCTTAACACCTAGCCTCTTCAACAGAGGAGATTTTCAAAGTTGTATTTTAGTTACTCACTCACTTACTCATCATCACAATTATAAGTGACTTCCAGAATAGATAGAAACTTGAAATTTAGCACACTTTAGCTGTGTAAATCACAGAAAAAATCCAAAAAGTGAATTTTTTAATTTTTCATTCAGAAGCTGGCTAAGTGTTAAGCAATAAAAATAAAAGACTAGTCTTTCTTCTGAAAGTAAAAGCGGAATGAAGTTACGGTCTAAAGAAGATGCAGACTTGGATACAATGTAGGACATCAATCACTATGTACTTTGATAGGCTGACTTTTTTGGGTGGGGGACTGGAACTTGGCACTTTTTTCACGGTTAGGATTTTGCTGAGGATAAATTACTCTGATTAATTTAAGATAAGTGAAGTCAATATTTATTATATCAGAATAAATTTATTAAGATAAAAGAGTTCATAACAGGTTCTGTTCAAGAACAGAAATCCTTTTATTAGGGTTTGTAGATACTTTTCGTCTGTCCGTCGCTCATTGGTTCATAGGGCCCGAACCGCTAAAGCGAAAGTGCTGAAACTTGAAACACCGGTGCAACTTTTTGACCCAACCACAGGCAAAATATACAGAAGTTTAAAATTAAATATGCGCATGCACGATTCACAAAAATGTGGTAAACTCAAAAATTTATATGTTTTTTTTTAATTTTCGAGTGGGGTATCAAATGAAAGCTGCTGAAGGGTAAGGCACAAATATAAATATATAAAAATAAAAAGACTAGTAGTATATATATATATATATATACTTTTTTAAATATTGCATTCCTTATTGGGTAAATAAATCAAAATATACCCCAAAAAAATGCCCCCCCCCCCCAACCACTATATAACGGCTGGTACTAAAATTTCCAAATAATCTATGCTACTACCTTACTGTGGGGCGACTATATTTCCGGGAGGTCATTCCCAATTTTGTATGAGAAAATTTGAAGTGTGCCCGAAATTTTATCTTTTTAACATTTTGGTTGGGGTATTAAATGAAAGCTCCTGAAGATTTGGATACAAATAAATATTTTCTTTTTTATTAATTTTTCATTCTTTATTGGTTTTATAAGTCAAAATATACCCAAAAAAATCCCCCCCTAAACACTGTATAACGGCTGGTCCTAAAATTTCGAAATAATTCATGGTTATACCTTATGGTGGAGTGATGAAAACTTTCTGAAAAAAATGTAATTTATTTAGTCATTATAACCTATAGAATCATCGTCACCCCCGGGGGATCGAACAAGGGACCCTTGAAGTTAATGAAAAAAATCATAATTACATAACAGATATGCTTAATCATCTACGAAACCCTAAAAAGTACTTGGACGCCAGTATTTCCCTCTGATTATTTTTTTAATTGAACAATTTCTATGACAAAATAAGAAACTACTGTACTTTTTCTCTATAGATACAAATTATACATTCACGAAAAAATAACCTACATGTTTTCTCATCTCACCTCTAACTACCACTTACCACCTATAACCTCCTCTAAGCACTTCTAACCACAACTAACCACCTCTAACAACCTCTAACTAGCAGTAACCACCTCTGACAACCTCTAACCAGCAGCAACCGCCTCTAACAACCTCTCACCAACAGTAACCACCTCCAACCTTTTTTAACTACCTCTAAGCACCTTTTACCACCACTAACCATGTCTAATCACTTCTGACTCCTCCTCGGCCATCGTATAACACGTTTCTTTTTTTTTTCAGAATACAGTCAGTCGTTCTTATAAATACGAATTAATTTAAACTTTCATTTAAATAAAGATTTAGTAATCTCTAAAGGCCAGCAGTTCTAACACAATCAGCTGGTTTGAGGTGAGAGAGCTCCAGATAGTAAATTTTTTAATTAAGCAACTCAATTTTTCCTTGTTACCGAAAGCAGCTTAAGAAATAAAAACATGATATTTATAGAAACGAAACCTTTAAAAATCTCTAACTAATTAAAAACACTAATTTCTTACATTGGGTTCTTACTTATAATCTTCGTCTAGACATGGAGGTAACGCAACTCAATGGGACAATCCCTGCTTTTATTTTTAATAAACATTCTCGCAGAAGAAAATGGACGAATTTTTTATTTCAAATGTTTAAAAGGTCTAAACTAGAAGGTACTGGTGGTGTTGAATTCCTTGGTGGTTTGAATTCGTGTTCTACTTCTCCATTCGGTCTTTAGGGATATTTTTTAAAAAATGTAATTAATTAATATACAGCTATATTACATCCACACCTTGGCATCTTCAGTTCTTTATCCGCTAAAATTGCTCTTAAATGACAATTCTTATATACAAAGTATTTCAATCAAAAAGTTTTTATATATTTAAATATGAATATATAATGGAGTAACTCTAAAAACAACTATCACAGTCTATTTTTCAACCAGAACTCTGATGAACATCGAATGGAGAAGGAAAGAAAATTATAAAAATAATTAATAAAAGTAAAAATTTAGCAAAAATTAAAGAGCGCAGACGGTTGATATTAATATAGGACCATCAATGGGGCTAAGTTTGACATTATCATGCAAATTACATAATAGCCTATTCTGAATAGATTTTCGAATATTTAATCGATTACACTTGTATATATTATGATGCGTTATACATTTTATTGTACTACACATATTGTTATATAATACATACATTTCATTTACTTTGGGTACACATAACATTGCTTTTGAAAAAATAATATTTTATTTATTCTCAAAATTTGAGTTTGTTTTATGTTTTTCTTTTTTTAGTTAATAACCAGAATAAGAAGAGGAAAACCTTTGAATAAAAACAACAACTACTGGAAGCATAACCAAGACAGATCAAACGTACCTTGGTAAAGTCGCACTTTATCATTCAGAAAGACATTCAAGTACGTTCAAGTGCTTCACTTAAATTAAAGTTTTATTATTTGTATATCTCTAGTCCAAAATTCTGTACAAAGAGAAATCTTGTAAAAACATATTTAAATGTGTTTTTTTTTTTTTTTTTTTCTTTTATACAAACATAATATTTAAATAAATTAATAGTAAGAAAACATTTTTAAAAACAAGCTATTATCTTGGGCCATGAGCCATATTGGATTTAGAAAGAAGGCATTTTATTTTTTGTATTCTTCTCAGCAAACCCCTTCATTTGATACCCATATCCTGGCCGCGCTTAAAAAATTACCTACTATTCCGCCATGTTGGATTTAGAATGACGTCACATAGCTAACCATGCATTGTCATCCAAACTAAACGTATATGCAAAATTTAAATTCAATCGGTTGAGGATAACTACTTTAAAATTCAGTTGCAAGATTTGACCCGAACATAAATACATACTTGCATACATACATACAAACATTGCAAGTTAAATAAAAGCTTGTAATAAAATATCTATAATATACTGTGTCTATTAAATATTTTAATTTGAAAATGAAATGTTCCTGGACAATTATAATCAAAGAAGACATAGATAATTATTTTTAATACTGGATATTATTTATTGTATTGTAGAATATAATATAGAATTAAAGATGTAATAGTAGTCCGTCAAATGGATCTTATTTATTATACTTTATGCATTGCAGATTTTTATTTCCTTTTCTAATAATTGTCTAGAGCATATTGTCAAATTTGGGAAAGAATAAACTAGAATGAGGACTGATCAAACAAAACTATCTCTTGGCCCCCATACACGATTAAACATTTTGCGCAAAATGTTTGCGCAAACCTGATATTGGGCAAATTTAGACCATACACGTCAAACATCATGTTTGCGCAAACATCAAACAGCCCCATGCATGGTCAAAATGTTTGTGCAAACATTTTGACCGTGTATGGGGGCCTTTAGAAATATTAATATTGCTTGATTGATTTATTTTTAAAAATATGTAATAAGTTTTCAGCATGTGGTTGTTTACTTTTTTTTTTAATTTTCAATGAAATCAGTAATATTTTCATGAATGTCTCGGGTACTAGCTTTTTTCATTGCAAACGATTTATATGGTTAGATTCGCATTGATATTAAATGTATATATTATATATTTTTTTTAAAAAAATGAATGAAAGTTGTCGGAGTTAATCGGCTCCTACAACTTTTCGAGATTATTTTTTCTAATTCTCTTTTCGGAGTTTTTTTAAGGGATAGCACCTCAATATTTAGAGCTAAAATACATTACTTGATTTTGCCCCGCAGGGTGTGATTTTTCTGAATCTGTAGGCCAAATTTCATCAAAATCGGCCCAATAGTTTAGGCTCCTCGCGTCTGCATAGACGACTGACCGAAATATTTTAAAAGCCACTTTTTTGGATATCCATCTAAATATTTTCATCGAACACTATCACAATATAAATAATGATGTGAGAAAGTTAGTCACAATTATCTCAGACATTTTAATTCATTCCTATGTTGATTAGTCACATTTACTTTTGAAAGGAAAATAATAATGAAAAAAAACTGAATAGGTGAATTGTGAGGTAAGAATAAAACTGAGTTTTTAATTAAAATATTGTAATCCAACGCTATTTGCTTTTAGAAAAGTTTTACCAGGGCTTTTAGGTGTTCACTCGAGTTCGTTTTTAATTTGTCCGGTCCAGTATGCTAAAAATTTAAACAAATGATAAACTTATGCGACAAAGAAAGGTAAGAAGTAATTTTATTATTTATTAATTAATTAATCAGTTAGTTATAAGTTTAATTAATTCACTGAAGATACACAAATACACTGAAGAATATATATGTGTAAAAGTATAAAATATAATATTGTGTTGTAATATTATTTATATTTAGACTAAATTTCGGACTGACAAAAGAAGAAGATTAGTTTCATTTCAACTAAGAGAGGGGAAAAAATTCATAAAAACAGTGTCGAGATCAAATGTCAATGTTTGATTGGCACACAGGATAAGAAATGTGGATCACTTTTCTGCGTTTGATTGACACGCAATATAAGAATCAA
The DNA here is from genome assembly GCA_951217055.1 of Gerris lacustris. Classification (NCBI taxonomy): domain Eukaryota; kingdom Metazoa; phylum Arthropoda; class Insecta; order Hemiptera; family Gerridae; genus Gerris; species Gerris lacustris. Next base: position 39,006,534 of record OX578284.1, read on the forward strand.
AGATCTGCTTGATTGACAGGAAAACTAGATACATGGATCTGACTATGTTTGATTGACGTGCAAAACAAGAAACAGAGATCCATGTTTGATTGACAGGAAAACTAGATACATGGATCTGACTATGTTTGATTGATGTGCAAAACAAGAAACAGAGATCCATGTTTGATTGACAGGAAAACTAGATACATGGATCTGACTATGTTTGATTGACGTGCAAAACAAGAAACAGAGATCCATGTTTGATTGACAGGAAAACTAGATACATGGATCAGACTATGTTTGATTGACGTGCAAAACAAGAAACATGGATCAGACTATGATTGATCGATATGCAAAACAAGAAAAATGGAACACTTTTTAATGTTTTATTGACAGGAAAAACAGGAAATATGGATCACTTTTCTATGTTTATACGACATTCAAAACAAGAAACATGAGTTCCTCGTCTATGTTTGATTGACACGCAAAACATGAAGAAACAAACTATATAATGTAATAATCAAATAAATATAGGCTGTATAGGAACATAAGAACAACATAGAGCCATAAGTAGTAGAAGGACATAAGAACATAAGAGCCGGTTCGGCCCGGAATTTTGAAGTTATTGTTATTATTTCTATTTTATTTATGTCCCATCTCAATTTGTTTATTCTATTGTTCACTTTGGTTAGTGTTAGTTATGTATATGTATAATTTTTACACTGATAATTATATTAGCAGTAATACAATGGCATTTATATACTTTTGTCATTAACTCAATATTTGTAAAATTTAAACATTTCCTTTTAAAATGTTATGCGTTAACAAAAAGAGCTACATCAACTTATACTAAATTACATGGCACAATCAAAATGTAATCGGGTTTATAGATTTTCATTTGTAAATATTTATCCTGGTTTCCTATTGTTTGCAATAAAACAAAAGGCATTTGAGTCGAGTGACTCAAGTTTAAATGGTTGCATTCAGCTCTTACACTAAATGTTTTCGGTAAGGCATTTTTGGTGAAGGGAGAAATCACAAATTAGCTTAAAGGTCTGGACTATTTTATGACTTAATGTGAAGCACATTAACATAATGTATTTATATTAGTATAAATAAATATCAAATTATCATTATAATATATTTTTTGTGTATTACATACCTTAATATTATAATTATTACATTAGAGTAACTAGATCCACGTAGTCAATAGAGAGTGTGAAATTATAATGCATTTGGTTTTAAGAAACATTTTTGGTCATGTTAAAATTTTGTCTGTTCAAATTGCTATGAATACTCATATTTTACATACTAAAAGTCTGATTTTGATGAAATTTGGATGATATGTCAAAGTTAGGCCCAAAAGGGTTCAATATTAGTTTATAATACCTTCTGCTAACATTGCTTCTTTTCGCTAATGATCGGGATATAATTTGTAGTAAAAACTTTTGGAATACACACACACACTAATTACACATCTATACACATTACATTAATTTGTAGTATAACCTTTTAAATATAATTTGTAATAAATATTTTGAAATCTATCTCATTCTAATATGTATTTATCTAATACACATTATATGATTATACGCCCAGTGATAGGGCTCGAGAAATAAATGTATCAGACATTAGTGTGGTTCATAGATATAACATCTGCCTATTATGGGAGACTTTATTTACGCGTTTTTTTTTTAACTTAGCTTGTTTTGTTAAGTTCGTATTTTTTAATCCAAAATTTGATTACCTTAGAAAGATGAAATTTTCATAGATTATAAATTTCTCATGAAAATGCAAGGAATTATTAATTAATATTTTCAAAGGGTGACATTTAAAATAAATATATTCATATTTTCTTAAACCATTTTAAAAATTTTATTTTTCGTAATTTTATTAGGGTAGCTATAAAAAGTATGGACAATGCCAGCAAATGCAAAGCTAAATTTCATTCCTCGATTTAGCTTTTCTCTAATGATAAAAAACTAGCCTTTTTTTTGGGGGGGGGGGGGGGGTTCTTTTTGGATTTTCTAATTGTCTGATCAAATTATGCTTTTAATTGGTGCTAATTAGCCCACCTGATAAAATCAATGAACCACGTCCACTACCAAACAAGATTTACATTTATAAATGAGGGTCCACTCGATAAAGGCATTTATTCGGGAGGAAATACAAGCCTATTATATTTTTCCTAAAGTAGAAGAAGAGGATAGATATATTTGAATATTTTATTCATGTATCACACTAAAGTTTTAGTTTTAGATGTAGAAATAACTTGTTGCATGTACTGTATGCAACTTTGGTTATCCACAAAAATAACTGGAGCTGACACGTCTGCACCCATGTCTTTGAATAGCCTTCGCAACCAAATACTTTCCTTAGCTGCTTCGGATGTTGCCATGAACTCAGCTTTTGTTGTGGACAAAGCTACGGAATTCTGTTTCTTATTAAACCAAGAAATCGGCCCACCGTTATAATAAGATACGACTCCAGACCTTGAGCGCCGTGTCTCCTTACAGCCAGCATAATCCGCATCAGAGTAAACGTTAAGTCCATCAACCTTCCTGTTAGAATTGATAATTCCTAAATCAGATGTGCTGTTCAAATACTTGAGTATATGCTTCACCCGAGTCCAATCCAACTGCTTTGGCTTTTCAAGACTTTGAGAAACAATACTCAGCAACGATATACGATATATCGCACATCAGCATACGATATATCGGGTCGCGTACTCACTGCCAGATAAAGCAAGCTCCCTACTGCTGCTCTATATTGTGTTCGACCACTCGCATCCAAAAAATATTCCTCTTTACTAGTTGCATTTACTTCTCCCTTGGTAATGGGCACAGTTGCTGACCGACCGTTTTTTTGACGAAACTTTTTCACAATTCTTTGAGCTCTTCTGATTTATAAATATAAAACCATCCTGGTAATGCTCGATTTCAATGCCAAGATAATGTTCCAGTGGCCCAGATCTCATTTTAAACTCATTAGACAGTTCCTTCAAGAAATTGTCAAGATCACTCTTGTCTTCTGCAGCAACAATCCTATCATCAATGAGCCACGTCCACTCTACCAAACAAGATTTACATTTATAAATGAGGTTCCACTCTATAAAGGCATTTATTCGGGAGGAAATACAACCCTATTATATTTGTGCATATTAACATCTTGCTTCATGATTAGTGCAATCACCTTTCTTATTTGTGCAATAATTAACTTAAGATTGAACAAACAATATTGTACGTTACAACATATTGTTATATTTAGATCTGTGATATATTTGTTTTGGCATTAATTACCCAAATTAATAATAAACAAATGTAGTGCCCATTCGATGTATTCTTACCCCATGGACACATAGATGTAGGTTTTTCTTATATTTGATTTTTCCTACTTTTAATAGTATTCTCACATTCATTTTGTAAATAAGTAAAACTGCAAAGGAACACTTTCACCTTTATACCATATTTTACAACTAACAAATGTATATTATTATTATTAGGAATAACTTTTTGAATTGAACTTCATGACACATATTTATATTGTCACAGTACCTATTCTACATATTATGTTTACCTATGACATTTATTTATTATGACAGTATTACCCATTCAACCTGATGTTACCCCATGCCACATTTTTATTATGATAGTACCCATTCTAAATATGCTTATTTCTTGATAAATTTTTATTATTAGTCTATAACAGATTTTTTGACATTTCATTTCAGAATTCAATTGCAGTATTTGAAGAAGATAGTTTTGTCTAAGTGTGTTAAACTGATTTTTATAATTTTTTTCCTAAAGTAGAAGAAGGGGATAGATATATTTGAAATTTTTTTTATTCATGTATCACATTAAGGTTTTAGTTTTAGATGTAGAAATAACTTCTAAATTTATGTGAAACATAACTATGTATATTGTTCTCTTGTCAACTAATAGTGAAAAATCAACAAACCTGAAGACAAAAGTTCCAAAAAAGAAAAAAAATGTTTACTTTACCTATTGTAAAAATAAAAATAGAATTAAACTTCTTTTTTTAAAAAAAATAACTTAAATATATAGAACATTTTACACAATATATTTATATATTGTTATGTTATTTTAGACGTAAAACGTAATACATGCTATACCTCTTACACATGACTAAAAAGCCATGTGGGCTTACAAAGAAAAATCAACAAAATATGCATCTCACGTATAAAACAATGATCAAGGTTAAATCATTTACGTACTTTATTTTTCATTCATTTTTTTAAAATATTTGTTAGACTAAAAAAAACACTCTTTCATTCTTCATTGTATTTTCTTTTTTTGGGGTCTTGTCTAAATTTATTTAGGACCCAAAAAACTTTTCTTTTCCCGGGGAAAAAGCAAAATAAAACAAAACAAACATTATGTTGGCAGTTTTTATTTCTCACTTTTTTGGGGTTTACTTTATGGAATAAAATGACAATGAATTCCTACTTAACTATTTATAAAAACTTTGTTTATACATATATATATATATATATATATATATATATATATATATATATATATATATATATATATATATATATATCGTATATTTATTCAGGCACCAAAAGACCTCAAGTTACCAATATGTTATCATGGTACGCTAAAATATTACCCGTTAAGAATCCACCTATACATCCTTTATATCTTGAGGTCTAATGGTATATATTAGTAAATCAGTCATTATATCCTGGTTTCTTATGGTATCCAAGATAAATAAAAGTGAGACATCAATTTCATAACTTAAATTTATGTTTTAGATATTAGGGTGTACATATTTGTAAGAGGAATCAATGGCTATTTTAGCTGTATGAGGGGTAACATTGACGTAACATCAAAATATGTATTTATAAATAAAATCAGATTCGTAGAGCCATTATAATATGGGCGAACTAAAAACACTTTGAAAGACACAGAATTACGACATTGCTTAACGTTAACATCGATTAAGTTACAAGGCAATTATTAAGGGAATTCAAATCTTCAAAAATAAAATTAATAGAATTAAAATTAAAATAGAATGCAATTTAAATAAGTTGATTATAAAAAAAATATTTTTAAAAAGACATTTTTTTATTTGTATTCTTCTCAGCAAACCCTTTCATTTGATACCCATATCATGGGCGTGCTTAAAAAATAACTAGTCCGCCATCTTGGGGTGCTCGCCATATTGGATTTAGAATGACGTCACTTAGCTAACCATCCATTCTCATCCAAACTAAAGGTGCATGCAAAATTTCAATTCAATCGGTTGAAAATAACTACTTTAAAATTCAGTTGCAAGATTTTACCCGAATAGACATACATACTTACATACACACTTACAATCATACATACATACAAACAAACATTGCAAGTTAAATAAAGGCTTTTAAAAAAGGGATTTTAAATGTAATGTTTGATCATTGTGGTGGAAGTTTAATTTTAGTGGAAGCACTCCTTTGTTATGCCTACTTGAGTAATTTTAGAAAATACCGGAAATTTAACTGATGCAATCAAGTCTGGAAGAGTTAACAATTTTTTTCAGCAGGACATTTAAATAATATAATACATATGGGAGAATCCATCGTTACATAGCAACTTTGATGAAGGAGTTCACCACTTTGATTTATATTTATATATTTCAACAACGAGAGTTTACAATGTTCGTCACCATTTCCAATAGTACTTAAGTGTTGCCACTGCACAAAATAAAATGCTATCATTTTTTAGAGAACTTATTTAGATTGTAGAGGACTCATAGAGACATTTATGATATTTTAAATGTAAATGTTTACTGTGAATATGTATTTAATTTTTATTTAATATTACCATGTATTTACATGTTTTATGTCATATACATGTTATGTTATGAAATTACAAATCATCTGCCATGTAAATATTGGTTTTTAAAGAATTTATTCTATATCGCCTTCACAGATGCACGGATTAATGTATGCTAATTGAAGAAATCGGGAAATGAATTTTAGCTTTAACTCTAAATTTGAGGTTGTTTTTTTCTTTCTTTTATCTAAAAACGCTCTTTGTGTTTCTAAAAAAAATATTATCATTTATATAATTGAGTAGTGTCCCGGCGACGGACCTCAAAATTATTTATCATTGCTGAGCTAGGGCAACCACATTTATTCCAATAAAAATATATGTTTATTTTGATATGTTTGTCTTCAAATATAATAACTAATATAATAAAATAACGATCTATAATAACTCATCTGAATTCTGAATTAGTTAATTTAATTTTACTTTCTTTCTAAATATAAAATTATAAGGGCCTAATGCAGTATGTTTAAATACTAATGTATCTTTTTAAGTACATATTAAATATTTATTTTGAAATGGAAATTAAATTTCAATATCTACAAGTATAAATTATATTTTTTTTTTGCTTCCAAGCTAAACGAAGGTACCTAAAGAATTGTGATTATTCAGAAGAAAAAAAATCCGTGTGGTGTCGCGAGACACCCGTTAAGAACGAAGTCCCTTACGCTTTTTATTAAATGTAAATTATGAAATCACAATTCTAAGTATACGATGCTAACAACTAATACATGGAGGAGTTATAAAAGATATAAAAACTACTATTGTACTAAACTATAACTAACTATTTGTACTTAGGAGGAGTTGTTAAGGCAAAATTAAAAAAAAAAACAGAAAAATTATCATTGAAGCACACGTCTTGCAATGAATATGTATTGAATATTGAGAAAAAAGTTTATTATGATGAGTAGATAGTTAAAGAGGATGCTTGTAGTAGGTAAGGGAACAGGACTATTCCCACCTACCCGGTCTACTCAATTTAAATATTATAAAACTTATCACTTCACTACACAAAAACTTCTGCTTGTATCAGGTTGAAATTTTACATGCCTGTTTTAATTGTACTTTAGACGATGTGTATGAAGTTTTATTAAAATCCTTACGTTAGAACGTAAGATATCGGTAAAAACATTGTTTTCTCTATTTTAAACGTTTAGTCCACTAATAAAATTAGTGATCTTTAACACTTCATAGCGGTGTTGGTGTTGGTTTTTATAAAAAAATTGTGTCATTGAATAGATGAAGTTAGAATTTTTTCCTGTCCTAAAATTCCAATTTGACATTTGAAGCTTACGTTTACACGAGCGTTGCGCGTGAACGCTTCGCCGGATAACGTTGACCAACGAACTCGTTATGGGCTTTGGTAAAATGAACATGTGCACCAAATTTCAACGAAATCGGTAAACCTTTACTTAAGTTATCGTCATCGGTCGATTTCCTGTCGGTTTTTTCGAATTCACTCCCGGGCTCCAGACGCAGTAAGTAACGTGTGCCATAAGGAACGTCGTTCCAAAAAATGTATTTAGATATCAGGGATTATGTTTGGTCTCGCATCTGTCCGTCCGTCATCAACATCTTTGCAAACCACTATATAATAATAACAACTCGTACGATTATGGAATTGTTATGGTAGGTCATAATTTCCCCAATGTCATGTTTTATATTTCAACTATGTATGCAAATTTAATATTTCTTAAAAATAAGTGAGACCCCTATTTGGGAACTTTGAACTTCTGAGGTATTATCACATATATCTTTAAAAGTATTCATCTGCTTAGAATTAATTTGGATATTTTTCCGAAAGTAGCCCACAGATGATCCTATTTTAATTTCAACCATCTCCCCAAACATATAATATTGTTTAGCATTGACACAGATCAAAATTTTGATGTAACCATTCATCCAGTAGGAAGTGAGGAAGCTTTATGTCACACAAATTGGCGTACTTTATTTTACAATTATAATAATTAATTAAATTATATTTTGAGCATTAGAATGACCAAATGATGATTCGAATTTGAAATAAGGCAATTTTGAGTCTTAATAGATCCAACTGCTCTTGAACAGAAGGAAATAAGTCATTTTCACAGGAAAATTCTAAATTCCAAGATATTCTTACACATATATAAGAATTGAAGAAAGAGGGTTCACAATAATAACAATTCCATATTAATGTAAGCAGTCGATAATCAAAATGAAAATAAGTGAGTGAAAAAGTTGTTCAATGTTTTCTCCGTAAAATTTAGAGGTTCAGTATACATTTCAAATGTTAATGTTATTTAATAATGCTGTTATGTGTTGGAATGTGTATTTATAAAATCTATCTATTTTCAGATTGGAAATATTTTCCTTTCTGTTTTCTTCTTATTACTATTTATTTTTAAATGAACAAAGCAGATTCATTTTTCCTCACATATAGTTTTTAATTTTTTCCTTCATATTCTTAGTAATCCTAGACGACATCTTAAAAATTGTTGGTACAGAGACTTCCTTGCAGGATATTAATTTTCTCTTTTCATATTTATTTATATTTTTATTATACATACAAATACATTTCCAAAAGAGTGAATAAAATGTATAATAGTTAAAAAACAAAGCTTTAAATTTGTTTAGTTACATGTGACTGAAGATTTTGTAAGAAGACAAAATTATTTCGAAGTGTTTTTTTATTTCACTATTGTTCTTTTATAGCTTTGCATAAATAAAGAAACTAGCTGTTCATCCTTGGCACTATTTCTTTAAAAAAAGAGATTTTTTTCAAAAGGAAAATTTTAACTAGGAGGAAAAATCGAATCGATTTGACGCCGATGAGAAGAAATAAAGAGAAACACAAAACCTGTAAAACTACGTCGCCAATCTGACGCCTCCCAATCACTTTTATTATGCCACTTCACACAAAAAAACCTGATACAACTCTTAAAGCAACTCTGAAATCTTTACTGTAAACTTTTAATATTTAACTTGTTACAAATTTATGAATGACAAAAAAGAAATACATGTTAAAACGAAGCCAAGGTATTTTATTTCTTATATCCACATTAACTTACATCTTTATATAACATGTTGACTTATAACTTTTAAACAAAACATAACTTTAATTAATAAATATGATTACTAGGAAAATAAATAAAATTTAAAGTTATGTTTTAGGAGGAATTGTTAATGGTTAGTGTACTGTTTTGTGTTATTTTTTCATATTTATTAATTAATGTTATGTTTTGTTTAAATGAACAAATAACAGTACACTAACTTTTAACAATTTCTCCTAAAACATAATTTTAAACTTTTATTTATTTTCCTAGTTATTTTTCTTCCTGGAAATTCACACGTCTATCTATAATTATATCTCATTTGTCTATTAAAGTTTTTATTTTTTATAATAATTAAAGTTTGATTATTATTACCTTATTCTATAAAAGATATAAGTCAACATGTTATATAAAGATGTAAATTTATTTAGATATAAGAAATACAATTTAAAAATCTTCTTTTAGGCCTGAAGTTGCCTCAAAGGAGGAGAAATATAGCCAAAAACGTATTGAATTGAAGTTATTAATACCCTAAAGACCTAAATAAGAACAAGCATTAATATTTTATTAAATTTATAAAATTTCTGATCAACATACCTTAGACGCATATTTCAGAATTTGAAATTAAATTCCATATTTAAAGTCAGCACTCACCTGAAACATGTTAAAAAAATTATTATTTATTGGTGAAACAATATAATTATTATTATAATAATTCCTTGTGTGCTTCTTTAGATTGTTACTCCCCTTATAAAAATACAAAGAAGAGTAACAATCTAAAGAAGGTGTACAGAATACGCTTCTCTGTTACTCCCCTTATAAAAACAGTAGATGATACTCCTTTGCCCTAAAGTACATTTGACATCCCTTTGTCTTAATAGTTATTTAGTCAGTCATTTATAATCTAAAAAAAAAGGGAGAGTAACAATCTAAAGAAGTACCCACATTAGGACATCACAGTAAGGTAGGAACATCCACTTTATATCTTCGTATATTCGTTTTGCTTCCGAGTTTACCGAAGGTAACGGAAGCATTGTGTTCACTTTTGAGAATGAAAAACTTTTATGTCTCCGATTTTAAAAATTCCAAGACAGAAGTCCGTTTCAGACATCAGGAAACATTTTCGGTCTCGTGTCTGTCTGTCGGTCTATGTGTCCACGAATTATTGAACGTGTGAAAATAACTTGAGTAAATATCGACCAATTTTGATGAAATTTGGTAGACATGTTCATTTTACCAATGCTCAGGACGAGTTCGTTAGACAACGGTATCAGTTCAAGCGTTCATGCGCAACTCTCGCGTTAACGTGAACTTCAAATTTAAAATTGAAATTTTAGGTCGGGAAAAAAAATCTAACTTCATCTATTCAATGAGACAAACATTTTTTTCAAATACAATTTTTTAGTAAAACCAACAGCGACACCGCTATGAAGTGTTAAAACTATTAATAGTTTTTACACAATAAACAATATAACAATAAAGTAATATAAGAATAAAGCACATGATAGGATGCGAGGAAGCTATGTGCCACACTAATTGGCAGTATTTTTATGTTTTTTTTATTTTTTTATAAAAATAAATTAATATAAAAACCAAGGAGCACTTAATTCACTAAGTCTGGTTTTTATTTCTTCGACGATTGCCATAGAGCAGTGATAGCATATGAAGATTTATATATTTTGAAAACCTTACTTTCCTCTTCGAAGTAAGTTAACACTTTTAAATGCACCGCCATTAAGACATTCCTTATCAAATTATTGAAGCGAGCGTACGCGAGCTTCTCACATTCAACTAAATATGCATCCTTTCTGTCTGTATGTGTGTAGCATTTATGTATCCGACCGACAAGAGATATCTTAAGTAAAAGTTTGAACGATTTGGTTCAACTGAAAAAATATATCATGCAGATTTATACATATTTAGAGCGAGAGAGAGAGACACACGCACACACAAACCAAATTTAGAGCGAAATTAATTAATCCTTCAATTAATTATAATTAATTAAAAGAAGTAATAAGTTTTGAATACTTTTCCATGTGACTTTTCTTCCTTTATTTACGTGTACGTATTATTATTAAACTAAATGAGGTCTTTTATGTGCCTGAAATTCTAAGTGGCTTTTAAATCTAATTACAGCAAATTCAATAATACATTAAGGCATAAGTACAAGATGAAAGAAATCATTGCCTAAAAATTTTAATATATCTCGGATTGGATTTTTGTATTTCTATTTTCCCGTTTCAGGACTTTTATGACGATTAAACAAAAACAGAAACCAGTAGTTCAGGTTTCACGCATCTGGACAGATTACAGGCGACAAACTACAAACGGACGGCAAAAACATTTCAACAAAAATAGTTCGGTGACATAAAAACGAGTGTAAATCAATCCAAATTTTTAAAATCAACAATACTTTCTCTGCATACATAGTAAGTATATGAAAAATAGTAAGTTGAATTTACTACGTACACCATAAGTATGTTCCCCAAAATCTCAGCAGAAACAAAACAACGAATACCTACCTCTCGTTTGTAGAAGGCTTTAGAGATGAAACATGTTCAAATGTATCGATATATGTGTAAAATTACTGATCCCTTCCTCATCTAATGCCCTAAATACTAGTCTGCTTTTGACTGGGGCGAACTTTTCAAAAAGGAAAAAGATCTAAACACAAACTTAAATCAGAATAAAACAATGTGACAGAATTATAAATAAGTTTTCTATTTCAAGAGAATACGAGTAAAATAAGATATTTCTTTTGAAAAGGAATTTTTTATATTTTCTTTCGCCTTGTATTTATTTAATGATTCGTATTTAACTTATTGAGCTGCGAATTTTTATATACATTTCAACTAGATTAAAGAATATAATTTTTTTACAACTCTCTTTCCTTACAGTCCTTAAAACAAAATAAAATAAAAATGAAGAATTATAGAGACTAGCTATATATTCATCTTGAATTCACGTACACCAGAATTACGAAAATTCTAATAAAAAATTCACTGCAGTGTTGTCAATGTACTCGCGGGACTGTGGCGTTATTTTTTTTTTTGGTTTAATTTCATGCGGACCCAACAAACCTAATTATGACCCAAACTTTATAACTTAAAGTGATAAATATTCTATGCTTTATTACTATTCCTGCTCTATTACCTCTCTATTCCGAACATTTATTACATTTCATTTGTAATAATAAACATTTCTTAGTTATATAATCATTTTTTTTATTATTAAAATTTTGCATCCGAGCTTACCGAATAAAACGGGAATATTGTGATAGTTCAAATTAAAGATTTTTTTGCCGCCAAATTCCGAGCTTTCACGACAAAAAACTAGTTCAGACATAAAGATCAACTTTTTGTCTCGCATCTGTCTGTCGGACTCTCCGTCAACATTATTACATATATTAATATTTATAAAAGTAGAAGTCCAATTTTGATGACATATAGATGTTATATTGAAGTAAGCCCACGCATGGTCCTATATCAATTCTTTCAACCTTCTGCGCACATTGCTTCCAATGACGCCTGTGCAAAACCTAATTTCTTAGTAACACTCATGTGGTATGTGTCTTATAATACACTAGCTGAAGTACCCGGCGCAGCCCGGGTTGTATACAAAAATCAAGACCTAAGTGACTAGAATTACAATAAAGAAGCAGATACCTAAATGTATATTATAAATCAGAACACGGTGTTGCCCCAAACTTCCAGACTTTAAGTCCAAGCTGGTTTTAGAACTACATTATAAATACGAAGCTTGTTATTAAGAGAAATCTTAGACCTACAAACAAGAAGACCGAGCAGTATCTTGTATCGTCGTGTGATGTCTGTACGTTTTGTTTTTGTTTGTTTAGTTGCCACGTTAATCTCGGTCAAGGAAATGGCCAAGGTATATCGAACGGAGTCAGACTGCCGAATGGGAACTTGATTAAGGATGACTGGGGGACACGTGTTTCGCATAGAGAATGACAATAAAAGTTGGTTTTTAAAATTATTATTATTATTTATTTGTGGTTACCAAAACGCAATGTAAATATAAATTTTGTACATCTAACTACTAAAAAACAAATTTAAAAAATCTAATTATATATATAATTAAAAGTTTATCTCGAGGAAATAACTAAATAAACTAATTATTAGTCGTTGATATGATTAAAAATTCAAATTAAAAAATAAAATTTATTGTTATCTGTTCTAAAAAAGCTCTAAATTTGTAAATGAAAATTGAAGTTTAATTAGCTTATCATTAAAAATTAATTTGGACAGATGTTGAATATTTATTATGCAAGGTAAAATTAGCTTTTCCATATAATTCAAAACCGGATGTATAATTATATTATTTATTATAACTGAATTTCTTTCATTATTATTGTTAAAACATTTGGATAATAATATAATCACCTGTGAATAAGTCAACAGGTGGTTTGGGTAGGGTCATAGGGTCTGTGTGACGACTCCAATCAGTCAGATCCTATAAGGTTATATACAATCAGCAAGATCCAGTTATTTATACAATCAGCAAGATCCAGTCATTTTATACAATCAGCCAGATCCCATCAGTTTATACACTCAGTCAGATCCCATCTGCATATACAATCAGCCAGATCCCATCTGTTTATACACTCAGTCAGATCCCATCTGCATAATATACAATCAGCAAGATCCAGTCATTTTATGCAATCAGCCAGATCCCATCTGTTTATACACTCAGTCAGATTCAATCTGCATATACAATCAGAAAGATCCAGCCATTTTATATACAATCAGCCAGATCCCATTAGTTATATCTAATAAGCCAGTTTATTTAGGAACAATCATCTGACTGTGTAAATCTGACATCACTTATCAATAGTTGATCCATAATTATTATAATAATAAAATATCTCTCTGCACAGTAAATTTTCTTCCGCTGCGGTTTACTTGCGTAAAATGCTGCTACTATGAGAATCTTGAGAAAAATTACCAATTACAACCTTATTTTAATTAGGGCCCATTGTGTGTACTCAATCTACCCATAGTGGGCCATATTATGTACTCAATTACGAATGAATTGATCTTCATCTCAAGCTGTTCATTGCAGAAGTTTTCAATAACGGTAACACAGTCAGTTTTATTTTAGGATCGATGACTCCAAAAATTTAGATTATTTCTCTTGCCTTATATTTTATGACAAAAATTCAACACACCTCAGATTACGATGGAACTAATAAAACAATCATTTAACTTATTTAATAAAAAATTGCTGGACGGTAAAATCATACTAAGAAAGTGTTTGCGACGTCCTCTAACACTAGACTCTTTACCGAGAAATACAATACAATATATCTGAATGTCTTAAGTAAACCACGTTTTAGCCATAATTAATATTCAATTTGAAGCACTACTCCTACCAATTAACAAAGTTTTTATAATAAATCCTTTTTATTCATGTATTTATAGTAAATATTTGTGATATTGGTATATAAAATTATTTTAATTTAAAAAAAAAATTAATTAATTAAAAATAGTGCTTGCTGTGTGAACACTATATATCTTTCATGGAATTTTTGAATTCGGAGTCATGAAAATTACGTAGCTTCTGTAACCTTCGGCAATCTCGGAAGCTAAAGCATATCACCTTGAATCCACTGCCAAACATGTTAATATTTGGTGGCGAGTTGTGATCCCTATTTACTTTTATACTATATTTATATAAATATATTACGAAGAGTAGTGTTGTAGTAAGGTCATGTGGAGTCTGTCATTACATCTAGAGTGACTGCTATGGGTATCATTACACATAATCAAGTTATGAATGGATACATTTTCTCTATGTATAGTGTATGAATGTATCCAACCATGTTTAGGCCTATAGTTGTATCTCCTAAAATAAAGATATTTCATTGAAGATGATTGCATATATAATACAATAATTTTGTATTATATTAACATATAGAAATTTTATTTTTGAAAGTCCAATATAAATAGTGCTAAATCAATAAAATAGACTGCCAATTGGTGTGGCACATAGCTTCCCCGCATCCTATCATGTACTTTATTGATTTTTTGTCTTTACAAGCCATTATTGTCTAATTTGTTTGTTCCCCCGTTATTTAAATCTGTCAAATTTGTTTTGATTTTTTACATGAATTTAAGTAGGTATCAATTTCGCAAAAGTTAATGACTGCAGACGATTCAAATTAATCTGGGGCTATCTGCGAGTCACTTTCGATCAACTATAAAAGTTTCATAGAACTCGGATAAGTACTTATTAAGCTATAGGTGTATATAAATGTATGTTTGTGTGCATGTGGGAAGAGAAACAAAAATCGGGTACGGGGTACCTCGGAACTTTTCCTCACTTCAGAGGCCACTAAAGTGGCCTCTCCTGCTGCGTCGCAGCAGGAGGAAGCAGCATTGGACGTGGTCAGTACTTGGATGGGTGACCGTTCTGAACAAACTGATTTATTATCATTCTTCAAGAAACCTTATTTTTAATACCTATATTTTATTTAATTATTTGAAGTTTGGCGGTATTTTGACAGATGTAAACAAACTTTGACGTCATCAAAATTATCGCACTAATAAATAATTATATTCGCTTAGAACTTTTAAACTAATTAATGGAATTTCATCGGGGTTTTTTATATTTGTTCCTTAATTTTTTCCGGTTCCAACGATATGCTATATGTCAAAACCCTATTTATACTTTCAGTATTATTAACCGTCAAAGTTTAAAAATTCAAAAATTTATAACTTCAAAATGGCGGCCAAAATCAAAATTAAATTTAGTGGGCTTGTTTGTCATACAGAGAGGTACATTCGAGCCAAATTTCAACTCAATCAGGACCATTTTAAATTTTTGCTGACTCAGCAAAGTGGGTTCAAGATGGCGGAAAAAGTTAATTTTCCCGGGTGGCACTACTACAGGTAAGGACTGATTTTTCTGCCAAGTTTCAACTCTCTAGGTTAAATACCTTGGGCGCTACGATGATATCACACATACACACACACATACATACGTCATGCTGAAAACCACTCAGGAGGTCTTAAAAACACCTAAAACGGATAATTCCGTTGAAATCTCGAAAAAAAACAACAAATTTGGTGAAAACAATACTTTTCCTACTATTAGGAGTGAGGAAAAGTAAAAAGTGCAGAAGGTTAAAACTTATATGGGACCAACAATGAGCAAATTATGACCTACCAACTAAATTTCATTAAAATAGGACGTGTTGTTTTTAAAATACGTTAGTTCGCAAAAATTGAACTACAGACCGACAGACCGACACGGAACGAAAAATGTTCTCTGATGTCTGAAACAGATTTCTGTCTTGGAATTTTTGAAATCGGAGACCTAAAAATTTTTCGTTCTTCAGAACGATCACGTAGCTTCCGTTACCTTCGGTAAGCTCGGAAGCAAAATCATTTTTATCATTATATATGAAACTAGATTTTTCCCGGATAAACGGCTTATATCTTTTGATTGTAATTTAAATAAATCACATTTTAAAATTTTATAATTTTTTAATAAAAATAAGTCGGAACCGTTTTTCGAAGAATGAAATATTGGCCATATTTGTTTTAAATATGGCTACCAGGACTTTTTTGAGGGAAAAATGACAAATTCTTAATCAAACTGAAAAGAGCTTTAAATTGTTACATATAATGTAACAATGTAACATTACGCATACGTAACAATCTAACATTACGTATAAGCAAATATTATTTTTAACACCCTCATTTCAGCATTTATTTGTATTACAGTTTTTGTAATAATAATAGCATACACTTTTTTACATTCTCATATAAAGAGAAAGTATTGTGATGGCACAAAAATTCGATTTTGAAATTTTGATGGATTTTTTTTGGATGCCTAAACTACTGGGGATTTTGACGAAATTAGGCATACATGTTCAGAAAAAAATCATACCCCGAGGCGAAATCAAGAAACGAATTTTAGCTCCAAATTTGGGGGCGCTACCCACCAAAAACTCTGAAAAAACGTGAAAAAAATGATTTCTCGAAAACGGTTCCGACGATTTGGATTAAAAAATTCTATAATGTAACCCATTTAAATACGAATCTAACGATATAAGCTTTTTTCCCGGGAAAAATCTAGTTCCTGAGAAATAAGCTTGAAACGTGGACGGAGAAGCCCGGGTTCGATTCCCCGCCCAGGAGATGTTATTTTTATGATACATTTTGATGAAATGTTCAATAATAATTAAATGTACATACGAAAACTAATAAATGGAAAACACTGGGCCAAATAATTATGTCCTCGTATATGAGAAAGTTTGTCTGAGTTGTCTCGGACCGATTTTTACTATTAAAGACCATTAAAATTATGTACAGCGATTAATACTGACAAAAAACCTATATTTTAGTCGTCCGACATAATATCATGTCCATGTTGTCACAAATTCTGAGATGCACTTGCGAGAGGAATTTCGTTTATTCCGAAAGCCATCACCACCGTCCATCAAAGATTTTCAGCAACCACCTGACACTTAAGTTTTAGGCGGCTTTCACACCGAAGTAGCAAGTCGCAGGATGCATGCGTCCTGGTGGCAAGATGCATGCCACTTACACCGGACTGTATAACTGAACGAGAGCTTACACACCGAGGATCCAAATGCGACGAACTTGCATCCTCGGTGTGTAAGCTCTCGTTCAGTTATACAGACCGGTGTTTAAGTGGCATGCATCTTGCCACCAGGACGCATGCATTCTGCGACTTGATGCTTCGGTGTGAAATCCGCCTTAATTTACTTTATATTATTTTTAGAGTAACTTTTTTAAATCATTTGTTAAAAGCTGCTGTCAGAATACATTTAAAAACTGACCGATTAGAAGGAAATTTGGCACATTGATTTAGTTCAGCATTTGTATTTTTTGAAACCACTGTATAGTTTTTGGAAATTTCACACTTAATATTTTCAGATTGCAGACAATATGGTCGACGACTAATTTTTAGTCAATATGACATGTAGGTATATTTTAAAGCTCTTAACAGGTAGATTAAGAATATGTAAGTGTTTTCCTGGTAGCCATATTGAAACAAATATGGCAGATATAAGGGCAAAAACGCAAATTTCCCTACGCAAGTTCTTTATTCAACGCATCGATAGTTAGTTCGAAATGCACATAGTGTGTTTGTTAGCCCGAAGCACAAGCCCCAACCTGGATAGCCAGGGGTTTTCTGTTAAGGTCTCCTTCCCTTATAATATGGTAGCTTTGGTCCACCTTAACATATCTGGTGAACTTTGCCCAATCCGTCGCCTTATGGGGGACTGCCAACTCCACACAACACAAGATATAGTGAGATTTGCAAAGGCAGGAAGGATAAGATTTGATGGACATATCGAAAGGACGGATGACGGAAGAATAGTGAAATGGATATGGAAGAAAATCGTAGTCAGAAAAAGATGAATTAATGGAGTAGATGGAAAGGTGATGAGGAAAAGGAGCTTAAGGTTGTAGATAGATGTTATACCACAAGAGAGAAAAAGATGAAAGGAATTACCTCGGCGAGAGGCCAAGGGCTACCTCTTTCTGTAACGCCATGGAGTAAATAAGTAATTACGAGTACCTATTTACTTAATTACAACAACTTGGTGATTTTATAATTTATGTTCATTATATTATATATACATCATCATAATTTTGTTAAAAAAGTTATCAATTTGTGTGGGCTTCCCCGCGACTTATTACTGTTTTCTTTATCATTCAACCAAATATTTATCAATTCTCTAATCTCTTCTATGTTCTCTATTTTTTCTCATCACTATTGTAATTATTTTCTTAAAATGAGATCAAGAGAAGTTCTGTTTAATTTTCAATATTCCTTGAACTAAAATTGCACCTGATACTTTTTTCTAGTAGAACCACGAATTCGCAAATCTGCAGATAATTCCACTAATAACGAGGGATAACTGTAAAAGGGATTACTGATTTAATAAAGCTAACATAAAACAAATCTATTAAATGATTATGTTTTCAATTCTCTTTCACCTTAAAACTTAAATTTAAACTCTTATAATCATCCTTTACACATTATTTTTTTAATATCTTATCATTATACATGCAAAACATAAAAAAAATGTAAACCAAAAAAAAAAAATATAACTTTGTCTTAAAAATCTGATAATGCTTTGTAAAAAAAAAATGAGTTTATATGCAAATATTTTATTTCATGTTTTTATGAAACTACGTGAGAACAAAAGAAAAATAATAAGAATTTTATCATATTGTTTTTTAGTTATGTTTTTCTAATAGATAAAATTTTTCTTAAATTATGATAAAGAGAAGATAGTATATAATATTATGTGTATGTACCTTCAATTTTCCCTAAATACATTCGTTTTCATACTTTATTTCTTTTCCTTATTCATTTGATGCTTACGTAGTTTCTTTATCGACTTAATACGTATATTTTCTCTTACAGAGTATATTTTCTATTTTAAAAAAATGTTAACATAATTATTTAATGCGGTATTATAGATCTAATGGAAACGTATATACTGTAAATAGAAGTTAACAAAAATATCCATTTTATATATTACATTTGGGTAGTTGCATTTGGGTGGCAGCATGGGGGATGGGAGATGATGTTTAGAAAAAATATTTTATTTTTATATAAACAAGATACCTTAATTTTTCATATACAAAGAAGTATTACCCAAATTCAATACAAAGTTGGCTTTTTGATTATAAAATTACATTTCACAAAAGCACGTCGAGTATATGCCCATGTACATGTTGTGTAAGCCAAATGGGTTCTAAAACATTAAATGTAATGGATAACATGAGATTAGCTTGTCACTCAATCAGCTGTTTTAACCGTATTATTGACATAACAAATTTACATAAATGTCCAGAACAAACATACACCTCAAAATTCAAAATCAATAATAAACTTTTAGCTCTAGCAGTTTAACGGGGAGGAAGAACCACTTAGTGGAAGCTAGTAATTAAGCTACTTACGTTAGGGCCTTGTTTATTAACCCAATAAATGGAGTACAGCAACTTCAAACACTAATTTATAGTCGAACCATGAAAATCAAAGTGCTGAGCTGGATTGAACCTATGACCTTGTTACATCGATGGCCGAGCAGAAATTACCATATACCTTCACGATCACGGTTACTCAGAACACCATAGTAAGAACTAACTGAGCTTGATTTAAAAAATTGTAGGGAATTGATTTTATATTTTAGTTTAATTTAAATTTAATAAGTTGACACTGTAAATATTTCCTTTATAAAAATGTTATCAAATAAACTTCAGTCGAGTTTTAGACAACAACCAAAAAAATATCTTTGTGTTCCTTCTTTTTATAGTTTTAATTCTGTGTTTGGACACCCCATTCAGCCCACATAATTTTTAAAAAATCTTCTCATTAAGTTATATATAAATACTCAGTTTACTTTATCTGCTTTGGTTCACTTGAATAAATTAACAGCTGGGGGAAATTCAGTGAAGTTTTCTTCAAGGTAGGATTAAAGTTATCCGGCCGACTTAATCGCATTATTAATTAAGGTTAAATATATGAATTAAAAGTCAAAAAGAATTACAATATAAACGTTTTTTACTTAAAAATATTTCCTTCGAGATAATAATAACCATTCGGACAATTGCTCAATGTTTAACCAACTTGAAAAGATTCACAGCTTTTTCCTATTATATAAATATATATTATCATTATTCCATTTTAATTTAATCATTTTTTTGCGTTATTAAACATTCTTTAACAAATTATTAAAATTATCTAATTTATTGTTAATTATTATTAGGATTAATTGATCAATTATATTAAATTTATTTTTAACTTGCTGGGTTCCCGTATTTCACAGCGGAGTGGATTATTTGGAATTTAATTTTTTACCTTGATGGGTTTATATACTAATGTCAAGAAACATCACAATTCTTTTGCTACGAAAGATTAATTAATCATTTATTTCGACAAATGGATTTTTCTGGAAATGCATAGGAATCTACGTAAACGTTCATATTTGTTTATTTGTTTTTTAGCACGAAGAGAGCTTTTACGCACGAAGACTTAAATTAAGTAAGTTGGTGCTTTGATCAAATCCGGGTTAAACTTGAATTCATCCAATTCTGGATTGATATAAGACAACTAAACCCTTTATACATTAGTGACGAGTTGGTCGGTAATCACGTTTTCACAACTCTGGTATAATCGATTTTTTATGTCGAACTATAATGAGAGAATTGAACATGGTTTTACTGGCCAAAAACTGCCGGCCCTAACACATTTGAGAAGCTAACCATTTGTTTAGGCAAATAGACTGGGTAAACAATGACTAAACGTTCATATAGTCATAAGGCTGGTTCAAGGGATATCGGGATAATTAAATCAGCCAAATATTGGTATATGGATTTTATACGCAGAGATAGATAATTAAAATTTTTAAAATTATAATTATATTTTGTTATTACCAATTGGAATCAATTCTTGGAGTTTTAAATCAATTCTCGAAATTTGAAATCAATTGACAAAAATTTGAATTAATTCTTTGAGTTTTATTTACAGAACAATATATCCAAAAATATCTTTTCACGTGTCCGCATTTGATTACATTTTATTATTTATATCACGACGTTGATAGATGTCAGATATTAGGTAGGCGAGGAAATGGTTGGGAATGAAATAGGGGGGGGGGGATTTCTCTATGGATCGTGTCAAAAACCAAAATTGGTGTCCAAACCAATACAAGAATACAAGCTTAATTGCTTCAATACAGTACGAACGAGAATCTATGGAGATTTGTTAGACCCCAAATCGGACAATATCCAGTCTAATTCATATCACGGGAATGCCCATTCAAAAGACCACCTCAAAAGCATTTAGACCAATTTTCACTTCGATTCTCGTGACGTCATATTTATATATTTATTATATTTCAATTTATTATTTATTTTTTCTAAAACTTTCAGCATAGCTACACTCTTCTAAAAAATATGTTTTATATATATATATATATATATAAATTGAGGAATTTATATATATATATTTAAATTGAGGTAACTTATATCCTTCCGTATAGAATTTTTATTTAATTGCTCTATTTTTTTAATGAATTAATCAAGGAAGCAAGAAAAAGTATATATATATTCATATGTATATAATATATAAGTAAACATATATTTTTGAGATATGCCATATTGCTCAAATTTATTTTTTTGAATGTAGAAATAATTGTTATTGTAAGATAATAAAGGCAGAAGTTTAGACCTGAGTTTTTTTAAAAAATAAAATATAAAAATAATAGAAATAAGGGTGGGTTTAGTTACGTATATATGGAGGGACATGTTAAAAAAAGGATTTTAAGGATATTTTCATTCAAAATCCTTTATTCCCTTCATTGAGGTTTACTAAGAAGTATTTTTAGTTCTATATTATATTCTAATAACACAGCTTCCTGATTACTAATCTGATCAAGTGCTATTAAGGGTGGGTTTAATTACTTATTTGTATGGAGGTGCATGTTAATAACAAAGTATTACATTATTTTAAGGATATACTCATTGAAAATCCTTTCTTTCCTTCATTGAAGTTTACAAAGAAGTATTTTTAGTCCTATATTATATTCTAATAGCACAGGCTCCTGATTACTAATTTTATCAAGTGCTATTAAGGTGCGGTTACTGTAAATTTAACCAAAAAAAGACCATAAAAGACGCGATCTTGGAGAAATCTGGTTTTTGAAAAAATGTGAGATTAGAAATCTAAGCAGCTATCTTCCCGGGGGTGTTACATTATTTTTACTATGTAGCATTAATTGAAGCGAGCGCAGCGAGCTTCCTACATTCAACGAAATATGCTCCTTGTCTGTGTGTCTGAAACGTACGACGATATAATTTCAACTTGATACAAGCAGAAATGTTTCCGTAGTGAAGTCATACATTTTATGATAATTGAAAAGGAAATTGTGTGGTTAAAGGAATAGTAAGAATGCAGGGTGGTTCCCTTACTACTAGCCGCTGTACTACTATCATACCCTTTATCTATCAACTCATCATGATTTGTGATTATTTAGTTTTTCAATATTCAATAAAAATGTATCACTATACGCTCGCTTCAATAATAGAGCCACACGATGTTTAGTATATAAACATTTTATTTAATGAATTAATTGAATACAATATATATATATATATATATATATATATATATATATATATATATATATATATATATATATAAAATATATATACTGAAGATGGCCACGATATAATGTCATAAAGTAACGTGGATTCTGAGGAAAATGCAACAAAACAGGTCAAGTAAAGCAAATTCTTTAGCAATAGTTCTATATCACATAGCCAATAGTTCTTCGAGATATCGCTTATTTTTGGGTTTTAGAGTCAATAAATATTTTTTTAAAAAAAATCGTAATATCTCATAAACTGAACGAGATAGCAAAATTGTGTTCGGGACAATTTCAAAAAGCATAATGAAACCTTTTAGGAACACCCATTGATTTTCAAATTAACATCAGCTTCCAAATTTTTTTCTTTTTTCAATTTTACCCTCTTAAAAACAATTACAAAATTTTACATAAAAACAATTACTATACTCTTGAGAGCAATCCAACGACATGCATCAATCATAAAAAACAGCCAACTTTCCTCTTGTTTTTTAAGGCCAAGTTTGCAAATTTGTATCAATATCGAAAGTAAACTGTAGGTTTGTTTAAAAGACAAACATACATACGAGCAGACACATGTCTTACAAGTATATTATAACGGATCAAATCAATGCTGGTCTCTTTGGTCTCAATTCGTCATTAATTCATAGAGGTCTCCATAATATGCTAAATATAAATATACTTCATGTTCTAGCATATCATTAACATTGCATATTATTGTGGCAATTATAGTTCAGAGTTAGACAATCTAATGTACAATAAAATATCAAAGTAATTTTAATAAAAAAAAGAAAAAAAAACCAAAAAAAAACAAACAGTTTTAACAGATTAGCTATTATGGCTTAATATAAACTGTCTCTCCGTGTTAATTCAATTTTTTTATAACTCAAAGCAGCTTTCAGCCTTTATCATCAGTATCGAAATGTGGAAGAAATATAGTTACCTACATTCAAAAGTTTGAATATACGAGGAGAGACTGATTATATTATTCCTTTGATGATCTCCATAGTCGCTCCCATATCTATCAGATTATTTATAGTTACCAAATTTGGGTTACACACAATCCCGCAGGTCTAGCCTGACAGTTTAGACTGAACAGTCCATCTGAATGCCTGTAACCTGTGCATGCGTGATGGTCTGGCTCCCTAAACAAAACAGTCGTTACTGTATGATGATGTGGTATAATCCGGCTTCCTATGATCATACATGAACTCATCAGGTGGCAGATCTTCAAGCAGATTGTTCAGTCTAAACTATGAGGCCTGTCGAATAGTGTGTAACAGGCTTAATATTACATGAAACTTGGTTATTAAAATTGAAAGAGCAAAATTAAATTTTATTATGAGGTAACCCCCTTCCCCCCCCCCCCCCCCTTCCCACACTCTTGGGCGAATGTTTCTTTTAGTAGAAGAAAACTGAAAGTATTGAAACATAAAGGAAACAAGTTAAATATTATGCTGTATTGAATAGCTTTTAAAAGATAACAAAAACATTCCCAAAAAGCTTTTGATGCAAAAAAACAAGAATATTTCAAAGAGCTTTTAAAAGATAAAAGAATGTCAGATCAACTTAAACTATGTTCATAACATACGCAACAGGTAAAGCATATTTCTAATTCTAGTTTCACCGAAGAAACATTTAAACGTAAAAAGGATCTGAAATCTAAAAATATAAAATATTACATAAAAATCATTTTTTACTACGTGTATTACAGTTGCATCCTTACGTTTTGTTTTATATTTTTATGCAACCACCACCAGTGGCAAAGGAAGGTGTGATCTAACTTGGCTATAAGCGAATAACCAATACCTTTTAGATTATTATTTTTATTATTTATTGCTACAAAAAAAAGACAATAAAGTTGAATAACGCTAAATGTTGAATCATTTGAAGAACTAATGTTGAAATCGTTATTGGACTATGACAATAAACTTGAAAACGTTATTGTAAAAGTTAAAATAAAAGTTCACGACCTAAGAAGTTAAGCGTTAACTAAGAAAAACGTTACGCGTGACTAATATACTAAATAAGTTTTAAGGACATTATGTGACTTATACAGTAGAAAAAATAATAGTTAAAAAAATAAAATGTGACTATATCTGAATATAAAAACTGAATATAAAACGATACAAAAATAGTCTGCCAATTAGTTTGGCTCGTGCCTTCCTCGTATCCTATTTCGCGTACTTTTATGATTTTATGCTTTAAATTCCCCCTCCCCCCCCCCGTTTTTAAATCTTTCAAAATTGTTTTATTTTTTACATAATTTAAAGTAGCAATTTAGCAAAATATAAAGAGCGCGGACGGTTGAAATTAATCTGGGGCTATCTGTGGGTTAGTTTCGATAAACCATCCAAATTTCATAAAAATCAGATGTGTACTTTTGAAGATTTGTTTATACGCATGTGGAACAGAAACAAATGGAAGCAGAAGGTTGAAACTTATATGGAAACAAAAATGGGCTAATTTGGAACTATCATCGAAATTTAATTATAATGACGAGTAGTTTTTAAGACATGTTGGTTCGCTAAAATTGAGTGACAGACAGACAGAGACGGAACCATAAATGTCCCCTTATGGCTGAAACTGTCTTGGAATTTTTGAAATCGGACGAGACATAAATATTTTTAGTTCTTCTGAACGATCACATAGTTTCCGTTACCTTCGGTAAGCTAAGAAGCAATAATAGAATTTGTAAACATAAGTAGATCCACTAGCAATCCATAAATCAGTTAATAACGTTTTTATCTCGGCAGTAGATTTTAAATTAAAATAGGCACTTTCGATCTTGATTAGCTACAACTGTAGATAGAATCTGATTATTATATTTTTAATAGACAATATTGTGGTATACACAATTTCAGCATCTAAACTGACCATAAAAATAGCCCAAGTAAAAGCAACAACATAATAGACAATATTACGTAATTTTTAAAATGCAAGACCAAAATGAATTTACTACTCATTGGTATAAAATTATTAAAAATTAAAACTGTACAATTTATAATTAGTGCTCTAACATTATCCAATGTTTGTGTTTTTGGCATTTGAAATAAAAATGCATTTAACGCTATATGCAAATTTTTTTAATGAGACTTTCAAGCCAAATTACAGGGGGAAAAGCTTTCCAATTTTCATGCTAATTATCTTTAAAGCGTTTCAAGTTAATAGAAATTAAAATTATAATTCGGGAATTTATTCTAAAACGTTTTTCATTTATTTTTATATGTACATTTTAATATGTATATGTTTTATATACCACGTTATATGTACTATACAACTTATTAAATGTATGTATGTAATAAAATGTTACTTTTTGAAATTTACTGACCATGCGCAAAGAGAACTTAAAAGGGGTAGAGGTAGCATAGAACAAAATCATCTTTTCAAAAAGTTACTCACATTGGAGACAGCTTGTGGCGCTTCCAAGTGGTAAACATACTAAACTGCAGTATTTTTATCAATCATTAGTTATGTCACCTGATTTCTTCTCACTGTATTCACCATTATCGAATGAGTTTGATTGGTACTTTTAATTTGAAAAGTTGTAATTAGTGCTTTTGATGATATAGGTGAGATGTGAATAAATGTATGATTGTGCCTATGTGGGAGAGAAACAAATAGGCGCAGAAGGTTGAAACTTATATGGGACCAACAATAGGCTAATTATGACCCACCACACAAATTCCAATAAAGTCAGATGAGTAGTTTTTAAGACAGTAGTAGTAGTGGTTAGACAGGATGGATGAGCTATGAGCTGTATACTTGTTCGAACCTAGCAATCAGGCCACATTGGGCCCATTTTACTGGTGGATAGTTCCAGCCACTTCCTACATCATACCTGTGCATTGCACCGCCGAAGCGTGTATGGTGTGGTCACTAGTGAGCTATATAAATCAGAGCATCACGGCTAGGGATCGAACCCACGATCGCCTCGTTTCATTGATAGCTGGGCGAGTGCCTAGAGCACCTCGGCCACGCTGTCTCCTTAGTTTTTAAGATATGTTGGTTCCCAAAAATTGAGTGACAGACCGACAGACAGACCAACAGAAAGATATAGAACCAAAAATGTTCTCTGATGTCTGAAACTGAGCCTTGGAAATTTTGAAATCGGAGACCTAACAAATTTTCATTATTCGGAACGATCACATAGCTTCCGTTACTTGGTAAGCTCGGAAACAAAATTATTAACATCTTATATAAAAAGAATACCCCGCAAATTATAACAGGTATTCTAAATACAGCATCCAATTTATAAAAAGAAAGTTTATCATAATTTAATTATTAATCATTAATCATTATTAATTTTTAATGCCAATGATAAGAACATATTTATTTGTTTTCCTTGTCTTTAGTTAATCACCTTTAGTAAAAAAAAAACACCTTTAAATTGAAAAAAAAAACTGATTTTGATTAAAGGAAAAGTAAAGTAAAGAAAAAAATTGCTAATTTGTCAAAGGAGACAGAATTAATATTGACTTAATTCAAACAGAAATGCTACTTTTTTAAGAAAAAAAAAATGTAAAATTAGTAAATTAAGCGTGTTAGATAAAGAAAAATCTTTACAATTAGGCATGCTTAATTTGACCAGACCTTATCCAAAAAGTATTAATCAATACGTTTTAGTGATGGGATTTTATTTAATTTTTCTTTTACATAAAATTATATTAATTACATTTTTAGAAGGTAATTTAAAATGAATAATTTACACCCCCCATTAAGCTGCACAAGTGCATTCGATATATTAATTACAGTTTTAACTTATTATGTAAACATTTATTCCTCCCGGGAATGGTATAATCAATGTGTGTTTATTTTATATTCTACTAGTATTCCCCGTCGGTACTTCGCCCACACATTATAGGTATAAGAAGAGGTTCTTGCATTTAGGGATCCAATTTCAGAAAATCCTTTCTTGGCAGACATAAATATTATTTTAGAAATTATCATACCAAATTCGTTGATTTTATTTTAGCGTTTAAAAGAAGAGCTGATAATTATAAAGACTTGGTTTCAAAAACGAATATGGTCGCCATTTTGAATCAAAATGGTGAATTTGGAAACCCTTTCGCTACAAGTTGTTTATATCATTTAAGAAATTATAGTTCCGTAGGTATCGTTATTAAGTATTTTGCTTAATAATTAGCTACAATTTTGATTCATGGTAATTTAAAAAAAAAATTAAACCAGAGATATCGTCATGTCGAATTCTGCGTATAAATAGCCGCCATCTTGAATTAAGATGGACGATCTTTAAAAGATATAGTCTATGACACTTGAGATTACATAATAAAACTATAGAAAAAAATGTAAAAGGATAAGTGATTCTTGAGATTTTTGCAAGACTCTATAACTTAGTAGGTCTTGTTAAAGTTTAATTTAATGATAGTACGATAAATTGAAATTAACCAGGGCCCTTAATATATTAACCCTTAAATATTAAATTTTAGTTTTCTAACAAACAATAAACTGAACTTAAGTTTATTACAATTTCTGAGAGTAACTGAACTTTTCCCAAAATTGTTTAGGGGGAAGTGCTTTTTTTAAACTGAGTTTCCGTAAATTTTCATGAGGTTATATTTAACTTGCATTGTCATCGGAAATCTAATATAATTTGTGAAAATTTAAGCTTCTAGAAAGACGGATAATAGGTAAAAAATTAATTTCGAAATTCGTATCTCAATTGAAGCGTGGACACCGCTAAACAGATAACATTTTCTTCAATTTTGTTCAGTGGATCTACACGCTTCAGGCATACCTTACCTAAAAAAGTTTTTATAGTTTTTCTAGTCTGGTGGGATTCTATCTTGTTGCTAAAGTGTTAGTACTTCCTGAGAGCACGATAAATTTACCTAGAAACCACAAGGTGGATTTGTAGGCCATCACAGAAGGGATATTCAAGTAGTTATGGTTGGTAAGCATGATCATTACAGTCTAGTTGTTTAAGTACCTTCGCTGTTTTGTTGTTTAATGAAAACCAACAGTTTAATGATTGCAGCTACTTTGTCCCCTTACAGACAGAGATTTATACAGTTATTTCTAAAATAAAAAAGCTATAAACTTTTAGCTATTCCTACTTTAAATTTTCCCCCAAGAAATGACAGACAAATATATATCCTTTGTATCCTATGAAAGCTGAATAATATGTAAACGTGAAAAAGAAAAACATACCGTAATATGGTAACCTTTATTTCCTGCTAACACCCAAAAAAAAGCTCTTTTTATTAGAAATAAAAACTGTTTTGAAGCCAATAACAACTAGAGATAGTACCCATGATAAATTGTTTCCGTGTAAACATTTTTAAACTAAAAACTAAAATTCTTTGGAAGTTTTGACATTGTTAAAATCATTAAGTATGGATCGGTTAAACTTAATTTGTTTTTTCTTCGAGATCTACGCAACGGGCTTTCACCTCTTCTAATTATTTTTTAAAATGACCCATGTCCTCTTCTGTGGCTAAATAATAACTAGCCTGCATTCTAATTTGTCATCCAAATCTCCCTATATTTCATCTAATTTTGCTTTAATAATCTCTGGAAATGTCTTAAGCAAGCTGTCCATGTTAAAGGAAGATAATTGAATTGACTCGGATAAACTCTGCGCATTTTTGTTATTAAGAATAACAGACATTTCTGGCGACCTAAGGTATCGCTTTTTAGTAGCAGGCACTCTAGAGGTTTTAGAGTTTACAAATGTATCAAGTGAGCGCAGCATAAAATACGGAAGAAAAATCAGCTGACAAATTAAACAGCTGATAAGCAAAAAACAAAGTAGTCGGTTCAGTGTCAGAGACTACGGTTTCTTAGAAATTATAATACTCCTGTTGACAGCGGAGAGTTGATTTTGTCAAACTAGGTGTGAAGAATCCCTTCTACCTGCTTTTACCTTATCTCCTTGACCTGCACAATCTATCCCAATTGACGATATCCGATCGTCGACTTATTCCTTAACTACAGCATATTCATTAAAAATTATCATAAAATAAAATAAAATAACTAAGCAATCCTTTAATTAAATAATTAAATTATTGTTTTACAGAATTTTCACAATAGCGATATTTAGGCGAATTATTTATACTCTTAGACAATTTATTACAACGTAAATCAAGTTCGAACGTGGAGCCGATCAAGGCTACTACAGGCACACTCATTTAGTGATTTATTATATAATATAATATAAATATTTTTTTCTGACACAATAAAACAATAAATTTCAGCCTCAAAAAATAGTAAGATCTGGAAACATATTTCGGGTTGTTGGTTCCCCGTCCAACCATTCACTTTTATGCGAACCCCCATATCTTAAAATCTACTTGTTTGATTTACTTTGAATTTTGATAGTGCATCAATATTAGCTCACATATTATGCTTCCATATCGGGAGTCAGCGTGGCCCAGCGTCCCTAATCCCTAAGTCGAGGCGACTCGAGGTCATGGGTTCGATTCCGTGCCATGGTACTCTGAATTGCATCGAGGATGGAGCAGAGCGAGGGACATCCCCTGAAGGATTCTCTTCCACCACGCTTTGATGTACTCTTACATAGCTTACTAATAACCACACCATACCCGCTTCAGCGGTACAATGTACAGGTATGATGTGGGAAGTGGCTGAACTCTCCACCACGGGGTTAGTAAAATGGGCCCAAAGTGGCCTGATTGCTAGGATCGAACAAGTGGTTCGTCCTTCCCGTCTAACCACTAACTAACTAACTATGCTTCCTTATTAATGTTTACCTTCTATACGTTCAATCGTGCATTAGCACAACCTAACCGCATGCATACAAATTTTGTTTCCGAGCTTACCCAAGGTAACGGAAACTGTGTGATCGTTCTGAAAAACAAAAAATGTTTTATGTCTCCGATTTCAAAAATTCTAAGACAGAAATCCGTTTCTGACAACAGGGGATATTCTTGGATTCATGTCTGTCAGTTGCTCAAGTTTCTAGCTGTCTGTCTGTGTCACGCATAACTCCCACAGTTTATAACCTAGAGAGTTGAAACAATAAGTATGTAAATTAGTCCTACATGTAATTGTGCCACCGGGAAAATCATAAATATGTGACGCCATATTGTTGTCAGCAAAAATTGGTAAAAAATCTAAAATTTTCTAATTTCCGCTGAAATTTGCAGCAATCTTTCTTTACATATAGATGCATATAGACATTTGAAACTTAAAAGCAAGTGGCGTAACTATGGGCCCGCACGGGCCCCCGGTGCCAGGGGGCGCCCAATGTACCAATGGCGATGGGTCCCCTATAAAGCAGACTATACCTGGGATTCATACTTCTATACCATTGGCAGGGGGCCCCATTCAGATCTGAACGCCGCGAGCTTATTCTTTTTGCTCATCAATTTTCTTTTGGCGAGGGACCCCCAAAAAGTTCTTCTGGGTGGCCTCCACTACCCTAGCTACACCACTGTTTAACGCTATATAATTTCGGAACTATTTCCGATCAACTCAAACATAATAATTGAGCTGACATTCGAACCATTTATACCAATATATTAGATAAATAATTCCTCCATATATCAACAATATCTGCAACTATTTTGAAATTATTCGTTGATGAAAAGTTCAGTGACACCCCGCGTCCGATTTTGTTTATTAACACCAATAATATTAAATATTACAGTAATAAATTTACTCATCTAATTTTTATCAAATTTGTTTGATTTGTCCCATGTAGCTCACAGATCCAAATTGATCAACGTTCTGTGCAAATTATTTTTTAATGTAATTAAATGTGCCCCGCTCAAAATTGAATCTGGTCCAAATAACCGCACATTTTTTATGCCACGTCATATGTCCAAGGATATAAGATGCGTCCAATAATTTTAACAGAGTTTACTTAATGTAAGGTTATGTTTGTGTCAAGTGTTTTAAGGCCCGAACAATCACACTTCCAATTCCCAGCGAAAGCCATATTATTTTTGAAAATCATAATTAATTCTCTCATCCTAAATTTCTGTTACAGTTTATATCTATATGTTTATATCTATTAAATTATTGTTTATTTTATGCCCATGTGAGTATTCTTCCAATGATAGTACGTGAGGAACCTAATTGAAGGAACTATTTGGCAAACGTTTTAGCAAATGAAATTTGTAAATCCATTGAGTTATTTAGTATCCAATTTTTTCTCCTTTTTGCTTCCATGAAATTGAAAATGGAAGTATGGCGGTACTCTCCAAAACGTGATTCCGAGATCTCTGTGAAGAAGGGGTTTTACGAACCCGGGGATATCATTAAAATCCGCTTCATATACATATATGTGTATGCGTACGTATGTATGTACGTACGTTCGTACGTTCGTTTGGAACTTTAAACATTTATAACATCGCTTCAAGATATCGTATTGAGATGCGGTTTGCAGCATTGTTTAAAACAATTGTCGGAAAAACTGATGGTGCAAACCCGAACATCGTAGCTCACGACTTTTCGGAGCTACAGTCACTTACGCACGAAATCGGACTGTCGACGATAAGTTCAGTAGGCTTTATTTGATTTCAATTTCCTTTGGGGTATATATGTGTCCTATATGGTAGATTGTACCTATTCCTTTTGAGCACAATCGGTTTGGGAGATATTGGCATTTTAGTGTTTTTTATAAAAAAAAATTCTGTGGGCAATTGTGTCCGTCCAGTTGATCGTATCCAAACAATTCTTGCGTTAAAATACGCAGCTTGTAGACTACTTTTGAATGAATATTAGCATGATTACCAAATATCGAGTATAAGAACCAAAAAATGAAAGATAATTTTTTTTGTGAAATCCCGGATTTTTTTGCAAACCAATAATCAATATTAGCTGTTTGTACAATGAAGATTATAGTGTGTTCTCTCTTGCTCACGTATTGACACCATAACATTTTATGGAAGTCATGTGTGAGATTCCACACCGGTACTATTTGACATAAGAAGTAAAAACATTTAGCAAACTAATCTTATAATTATATTGATTTTTAAAGATTTTTTTTATTGGACAGGTTGTTTGTATAATTTATTGAAATAATGAAATGAGCAGATACGTCAATTCACCCACTTCGAAAAGTTTTATAACAAGTGAAGCAGATAATAAAATACTCGTGCTATATTAACTGTGGCAAGTTATCATTTAAATGTTTAATTACTTAATAAAAGAAAGTCCAAAGTGTAAATGACTGCGGTATTTCTATTTGCGGCTCTGTTTTTTAGAGTTTTTATTAAAACATGGGATAATTTAATTGAGAAAACAGCCATAAAAATTCCTCAGAACATCTCTAAACTCTCTAGATGGTCCTTCAAGTCTCTCAACCCACGAGCTTTCGTTTTATTTCTTTAATCACTAAAATTGTTATTTTATGACAATTAAAAGCAATTAATTAAGCAAATGCTATTAATTATCGTGTTTTAATTCAGTTTTTATTTTGTTATCGAGAAGAAACCTATGAATAAAAAGCCAATTAGGAAAAATCTTAAATAAGGACTTATATAATAAAGTCTACACTCAACACTTCGCGCGGGGCTCATTTGAAACTTGCTAAAGTCAAAGTTTATTTTATATTATATGTATTTTGAATTTATTTTTATTATGTATGTTAAGGCCGAAGTATACATTTTTTGTTTTGTTTCGGGGCACAGCTGAGTGTGCCCGTCTATTTTATATTCACAGGTGAGTGTGTCCGTATTTTTTTTTTTAGGTTTTTGTATAGGAAGTGCGAAAAGAAACCTTATATTATATAACGGCTCTGTCTGAACATGAAATCCGGCAAACAGGTGCATCTCGGCATTTTTGACAACTGTACACTTTTTGGAATTTTCATACTTTATATTTCCAAGATGGTTGCCAATATAATAAACACGTTTTTAGTCACCATGACATGTTATACATCAATTAAAAGGTCTTGAAGTGTAGAAAAAGAATTTGCAACTATTAAAATTTTACACTTAATTTCGATAAGGCGGGCGACTACATTGAACTCTCCTATGCTGCCAACAATACGA
Organism: Gerris lacustris; assembly: GCA_951217055.1. Taxonomy (NCBI): domain Eukaryota; kingdom Metazoa; phylum Arthropoda; class Insecta; order Hemiptera; family Gerridae; genus Gerris; species Gerris lacustris. The sequence continues at coordinate 39,040,516 of OX578284.1, forward strand.
CATGGCTCAAAACTAGATACTATTTTTTCCAACTTGGACCTACGTCAAAATGGTATTTACACTTCCATGACAAGTGTTCACGAACCATTGTGGGCTCACATTTAAGTCTGGGCAGAGGGACTTAACTCCTCACCCTGGTCTACGGACTGAAAGGAGAGCATAGGCAGGGCCATTGGTGGCAGTTCCCGATGTCCGCTCAACTAAGACCATTTGATATTTTTTACAGTACCTATACTATAATATATTTCGTAAAGCACGCAAAATTGCAACTCAAATGGATGAAAACAACGGTAATAGATGTTCATAGGTACAGCATAATGTCGGCTTTCATTCGATGTTTATCTTACTTAACGACACGGAAATAGTATTTAATCAAGTTTCATGAAATTACGACAACGACAAGTAATACCCAAGATACGAGGCTTATGTGCACCGATAAGTAACATTAATACGATAAAGTTTATAGAACATTTTTTGTATAAAATGTAGCAATTTTACAAAAAGAAAACGATCGTATATAGAAACCGGCGATTATCACCTTACGTACTTATGTGAAGCGTGCCTTACTTGTTTTGTTTTGTTTCGGGGCACAGCTGAGTATTATAGATGTAATTATGTGCAGTAAATTACATTAATATAAGAAAGGCGTAAGTGCGCTGTAACTTTAAGAACGCAAGTAACTTTAACGCATCGCTTCAGTTTTCCTCTAAGGACCTTTGAGCCAATGAGAGTAGTTTAAAAAAAGAAATGAGACGCGAGAAGCCAAAATTAATGGGCAAATTTTTCAAATTTAATGCTAAATCCTAAAATAAATCAAGTCTAAATCAAGAAATTAATTTTAGTTCTAAATATTCTATTTTCCACAATCTCTGTGAATCTATCGTCTCATAATATTAACATACAGTTTGTATACTGCTACTGAAATGAGCCTTCTAATTCATTATCTGGACTTCTATACTGAGCTATCTATTAATACTTAATTTTATCCATTTGGTTATAATTCATATTTCTCTTTATATATTTCCATATGCCTTTTAGTCTTTATTTGTTTTGTTTTTTCATCTTTCTATTTTATTTTTATCTATTTATAAATAAAAAGATCCTATATTGATTCATATTTTAATTTATTTAGTTATTTTTTATTGTTTTCTGCTATTGTTAAACTTTTAGTTTGGATACAGGAACCGGTTTGGGAAATCAAAAAAATCAATTAGAACAACTCTATGGTGACTTTTTTTTGACAGACTTTCACTCACAGGATAAATAAATATATGAGGTTCACTGTGGGAGTCAGAGTTTAAATAAGCAACAGGAAAGTTTTCCGATCTGTTATTAACCTGTGAATATTTTTGAATATTTGTAATCGAAAATAAAAAACTTCTTTTTTTCGGTTTTAGTGTTGTATTTATTAACACTTGAATATTCTTGTCACAATATTAATATTCCACATTTATTGACGTTCCATGTATAAATTACATATTATTTATTATTTCATTTTAAAAAAATATACAAATTAAGGGTGATAGAAGTCCTCCTCTTTCTCTAAAGCAGTGCACCATTAGTGTGGCACATAGCTTTCTCACGTTTTATTGTGTACTTCAATGATATTTAGTAATGTGGAAGAGAACTCATGGGGTGTAAAACGTTAAATTGTATGTGATACCAACAATGGGCAAATTATGATCTAATATTCAAATTTCATTAAAAGTATATGTTAAGATGTGTTAGTTTGCAAAAATGTTAAAAGATAGGCAGACCGATAGACAGACGACTGACAGACAAACACAAGAACAAAAGTGCTCCCTAATGTCTGAAATTGATTTCTATCTTAATTTTTTTGTATTTGAAATCAAAAAATGTTCGTTCTTTGTGACGATCACAACTCTTCCGTTACCTTTGATTATCTCAATGGCAAAATTTGGTACTCCCCTTTGTGTTTTTATTACTACGTTTTTATTAGCTTGCTTTCTTGTTTGTTTGTTTGTTTGTTTGTCCGGTACAAATCTTGTAAACGATTTTTGACTAACTTCCCGAATAGCTTAGGCACTTGAAACTTTTAGAATAGCTCAGAACACGATGACAATGCATTATTTTAATACTTATACCCATCTTTCAGCTGAATTTAATTAGTTTTCAGCAAATTTTGCTTAATGGAAAGTTAGTTCGGAAAAAATCCGCAAGTTATTTTATTTGTTTTGACGTATCCCATATTTTTACGATCTTCATTAAGACGGGTTTCAAATTTGTGATTTTTTTATTAAGAGGTAAACATTGAATGACAGCTAAAAAGAATAAGTAAACAAAGAAATAAATTAATTGACATATGACAACCAGGTTTGTCAACACTTGTGTACTAGATATTGGTTTATATTTTCTACATCTGTACTTCTTTACTTGTACTTATTTTTCTTCTCTTACCCTCCCCTACACGGGGCCATATCGATGGCCGCGGTTTAGATTCGGTGTTGGTGAGATCCGTTGTTCAAAGATTTGTCCTTTTATAGGTTTAAGATCAGCTCTAGATGGTTGTCATTTGTGTGAAGTAAATAAATTCGGAACTATTTTTTTTTTTTCACTAACATTTTATATACCAATAAAAAATATATTATCAACATAACATATTATGATTCAAAATAAAATTAAAAAACGTATTATATAAAAAGTTCTTTTTATCTTGTAATTATAATATAAATGACTTTAACAAAATAACTATTAACACAAAGTGATGTTTAGTCCAATGTACTTTGAGACAAAGGGATATCACTTTTCTGTTTTTATAGAGGGAGTAGCAGACCAATGAAGAAAATTCCGTACACCTTCTTTAGATTGTTACTCCCCTCTGTTTTCTTTATAAGGGGAGTAACAATATAGAGAACTGCCCAAAACGTATTGTAATAATAATATCTATTCAGTTATTAATTTTAAAATTTCCTAATATTTACGAGATTTTACCTAATTATTTTAAAAAATAATTAATAGAGAAATATTATCTAATAGTTCATAGATATACCTAGTATTTAAATAAATTTCCTAGGAGGAGATCTAAGTAATAGAAATATTAAGAAATACATAAAATTGAAGAAATATCACTTAATTATTTTTAAGAAATTCCTAATTAAGATTTGAGAAAGGCGTTGCAATAAAGTCAGTTCATTGTACAAAGCTGACTTTCAACCATTTATGGTAATCTTCAGTGCCGGTTAGATGAGTCAAAATGCGTAAGAGATAAAAAATCAGTGTTAGATCTGAGATCAGGTTGGAATTTAACAGTCAGTTTACCTCTGTCATAACTCCTACTCTAGTTTATTTTCTTACGCATTTTCGACTCATCTCACTTGCACTGAAGATGGTCCACTAGTGGTTAAATGCTGGCTTTGTTCCATAAATTTACTTTAGTGGAAAGACGTATTTCTGTATTTTTAATCTAAGTGACTCCACTGTTCATCTTAAAATAATTATTAATTAGAACTCGGTACCTACAGTTGAATAAATCACGAATAGCGTGACCCCAAATGGAACTCCAGATGTCCCTAATTTTAGAAAGACAACAAGAAACCACACACTTGTATGGTATATATGTGACGAGTATGTGAACTCAATAAAACAGAGTATTGTCTATTATCTATAAACATGAATCATAAAAACCTTTTGAAATAAATCACCTTCAACGGACAATTTTTAAGTATAATAATCTATCGGTTAAAAATCTTCCGAGCTTACCGAAGGTGCTTTGTGCTCGATCTGAAGAACAAAAATGTTTTATGTGTCCGATTTCAAAAATTCCAAGACAGAAATCCGTTTCAGACATCAGGGAATATTTTTGGTTCAATGACTGTCTGTCTGTCGCTCAATTTTGGCGAACCAACATAACTTAAAACCTATACTTTCGATTTTAATGAAACTTTTATTCAATCTTTAAGTTTTTGGTAGTTTTCATACTAAGGAAAGTTTAAATTTTAATTTAAATCAAATTATAATTATTATTAACTACGGGAAACAGACAGTGAAAAATACACTCCAGCGCCTGGAGTGAATTGTTGGTTCAATATAAGTATATAAGTTTCAACCTTCTGCGCCTATTTGTTTATCTTTAACATGTGCACAAACATACATTTATTTACACCTATATCATCCAAAGTATACATCTGATTTTTATGAAATTCGGATGGTTTGTCAAAAGTAGCCCGCGAATAGCCCCAGATTAATTTCAACCGTCTGCGCTCTTTAACTTCTCATTAATTGATACTTCAATTCATGTAAAAAAAAATCAAATCAATTTTGACAAATTAAAAAAAAAGGGGGAAACAAATAAATTAGATAATAATGGCTTGTAAAAGCATAATATTAATCAAATAAAAGACGATATGTAAAAAATATAAGATAAAGTAAAAGACGAGGCAACAGTTGTAATACTTTTTTCAAATTTGATTACATTACAGTAATTTTTACTTTGTTGATTATTATTTTTATTTATTATTTTTCTTTTTATTTCTTTTATACCAAGTTAGTTTGTAATTAAACCATTTGATTTTTGTGGTACATAGTACAATATAAAAAAACTAAATATAAATTATAAAATTCATATTAGAGGAAAGAAATCAAAATACACTTAGGTGTAATTTTTATTTCAAGGTAGACTTGAGTTAATCGCTTTATAAATTTGAATTTAAATATAGCTTTAATTTTCACGGAGTGCATTTAACCGAATTCATCCAGGGCTAATATATTTCTTAGTCCTTAACTTTGTTTCCGTCGAGGTGCACTTCTTATTTAATTTAAACCTTAAGTTAATCTACATTTTAATAAAAATAATTTAATTGAATGCTTTTAAATTTAAACTAAACAGACACCTCTATCATATAGCTTTAATTTAAACTGGTGTATAATAAATATTTAAAATTTATTGCTCATATAAATAAATATATAATTATAAACTACACACTTACGTATTATTTAGTTTTGTCTAAGTAAATGGAAATTATATTTTTTTGGCAATAACAACCCGTCGTTGAAATAAAATAAATAATAAAATAAAATATTCAGCCCTCACGTCCTATCACGTACTTTACTTATGCTTTGCTTCCATTATTATCGTCTAATTTATATTTCCCCCTCAATTTATTATTAAATCTATCTTTTTTTTTTTTTAGATTCCGTAGGCAAAACCAAGGACCCTTTTATTTCCCTGCGCGTGTCTGTCTTTCTGTCCGTCTGTTTGTTGCCTGCTCTCACGGCTACACCTTTTATCCGATCTTGCACTTTGAAATTTGGCATTTATGTGTATAGTTTCTAGCCACACATTTTAAAAATGTACCCACTAAAAAAAATATATTTTTAAAAAAACTGATGGATTAATTTATTTTTGGAGGGCGTGTGGGTATCATAAATGGTACCTCTATCTTGCTTATGTAAAGTGCAAAAAATCCCTGAACATTCTTTGACTAAAAGTAAAGACACCACTTTTTGGAAATTTCGATTTTCTTTTTACAAAATACGGTTTTTTTATAATTGCTCTTGTCGATGTATTTATATATGATTAGAATCCGGTTCACTGATAAAATATACTTTATCAGAAGTTTGTTAGTGTGTTTTGAGAATATCAGACCCAGAAGAATATAAGTTCAAAGTAGGCTTTTTAGCATTTTTAAAAAGCACCATCAATGTGTGCCCCTCGCTGTGTGCTGACTATAGCACACACTTGACCTGTTCATGAATAAAAGCATTAATTTAGAAACATAGATTTTACTATTATAATTAACATACTGCCAATTGGTGTTACTTATGGTTTCCTCGTATCCTATTGGACGAATAGAACATGAGATTTGGATCTGTTTCTACTCCCAGTAGGGTTACAATTTTTTAAATTTTTTTTTTACGCAATATGAAATTTAATTCAATTAACAGTTGAAATTAATGTGGGATAATCTGTGGCTTCTTTTGAAAAACCATCCAAATTTATTAAAATTTTATAAGTGCTTATTAAGATTTAGGTGCTTAAAAAAAAAAGTGCATGAGGAAAAGAAACCAATTGGCATATAATTTTTAAAATCCTGGATAAGTTGAATCTTATATACAAAGGGCCAACAATGCCCTAATTGCCTACCGATCTCAAGACCTACCAGTTATTAAGACATGTTGGTTCTCAAAAACATTGAAGGACAGACCGAAAGATCGGCCGATTAATCGACAGACCGACAGCCAGACTCGAGGCAAATGTTCCCTGATGTCTGAAACGGATTTCTGTAATTTTTTTGAAATTAGAGTCAAAAAATCGTTTTTGAGCTGGAAAACAAAAACTGTAAATATGTTTGGAATTTTGTTTTTATTGCTTTATGTTGGTTTCTAAATTGTTAAGTTGCTAACTTTAAACTAGTTGAATTCCCATGAAGACTTCATTACAATTTATTGCCATAAGTTTACATAAAGCAATTTACACCATCAAAAATCTATTATCTCTTTAACCAACAAAGTAGAATTTGATTTGACTATTGAATTAGATATTATTTTCTTTCAAAGTTCCCATTCATATTATAATATTCTCCCCATGGTCTAAAACGCCAAAGGCCTCGCGATTTCCTCGCAGAATAAGTGAACTATGTAACTAATAACATTGTAATAAATCTATCAGTTGTACCTCTATTACTTCAAACTTTTTATCTGTCATTAAGTTCTGACAATGGTCAGTTTCTTAAATTATATCATTCAAGACACAACTTATCAAATTATCGGACTTTTGCATTTTTAAAATATATTTTTCGTTTTAATAAACAAATAAACTAATTATATTATTTCTTCATAATTATTTTTATCAGTAATATCGTTATTTGTATTATTCAATTATTTATATTTTAAAACCAGTAATGACCTTTGTTCTGTCATAGTGGTATAATTAAAATAAATATCGTTATTTGTATTATATAATTATTTATTTTATAAGAGAATGTTAAAAATAAACAATTTATTATTTGAATACACAAAGTATTATGATTATTATATAATTACAATTACCTGTTTTTGATAGTGTGTTGATAAGAAGATTAAGGTAGTTGATAAGAAGGGTTTTCAAACGGTGTAGGTTTTTTATTTTATTGATTCAAGTTTCGTAATTAGAAAATCGCGGTTATCTTTTAAAAAATTTAAATTTTTGATTGATTTTAAATTTTGTTGACGTATTATAGCTCGTAAGAACTTGTTGAAATGGAGAATTTGGAGTACTGTTAGACAGTATAGAGTTGTTATGAGACCGCCTCGGCCCGCAATGACTGCTTATATACCCTACCCCCTCCTCTAACATTTCCACCCCCCTTATCCACCCTTACCACCCCTAAAGAGGGGTAGGATGTCAACGTTTCGAATACGCCTACACACTCTTCTTCAAGCGTATGAAGGAAAAACTTGTTTCACTATGACGTAACTGGGATTTTGGGCGTTTTGCCAGTAAGTAATTGCACCCTCTCCAAAGAAAATTTTTATTCTGGGATAACTTTAATGGATTACTCTTTTGTTTCTTTTAAGACAAGGAATTAATTCTAAGAATATATTAGCTATCGATGGGTTTCCTAAACAATTCGATCGAATGTATTTTTAAACAAATTTGATGATAGCAAAACAATTGTGATGGATGGGGAAAGTTTTTTTTTGTATTTAAGTCACGTTTTTTATCAAACATATTAATATTAACAATAAACGTATATACCTACTGTTATATTAAATATGTTTTTAGATTAATTATGTAATACATTTTTAGATATTATGTAATATCCCTTGTTACATTAAATATAAATAACCTATATTAAATGTAGTGAACTAAAAAAAAAGAGGGTTTAAAATAAGTGTGGGAAATTTGTAAACCAATTTCGCAGGAAGAAAGAGCTCAGCAGAAAGGCTAAAGTGAAACCTTGGACGTGTAGGCAACGAAGCTAATGGTTTACGGATCACCACAGCCAAAACAGAGACCATGATTATCAGCCGGGTTCAGTCCGAACACTCAATTAATGTAGGACCCTGCTAAAGCAAGGGGAATAATTCAAGTTCCTCGTAGTAGTCTTATGCGCCGATTGCAACCCAGATAAGGTCAGAATTCGAGCTAGAATCGCGACCACAGAGAGGTTGTACAATGAGCTCAGAAGAGTCTCCCTAGGTAACAAAGAAATCTCTACAAGAACAAAAATGGCGGTGTATAACTCCACTTACTTACCTATCCTAATATCTTAGGCTCACACCTCAAGTAGAAGTAAACTAGTAGAGACAACGGAACGAACAAGAACAAGACCAGAAACATAACCATTAGGTGGAGCGGATCCTAAATTGGATAGGATAGATGGATAGATAGACGCACAAGCTACGCTGTGACCAGGATGGAGGACCACAAGTAGCGGATACATTGCCCTAAACAAGTAATGAAGCCGAGGAGCGAGGGTAGGCGAACTCCAGACTCCAAACCGCCCGAGAAGACTTTTGGCTAGACACCTTGGAACCGGCTTTACGCAAACGGAGCGTTAACCCGAGAAATGCCAGGACAATGGCATCTGACAAGAAGAGCTTGTGACATCTTTTTAAACCCTCTACATCGAGAGGTAAAAGAGGATTGGAATTAGTAAGGAAATAAATCAATTTTTTTCCGTGGTAGGCTGTGAAATAGTAACTTTAGAGCCTAAAAAACATAGCTAAAATCCATTTTTTCATTACGTGGACTTAAAAAATCTTTTCATTACTCCTAGCTGTAAAGAAAAAATCTTTTACGTCCTAGGCACTAAAAGATTTTTTCTTTACGGCGGGTAGTTGTCAAAACTTCCGTTAGTAGTGCTGCAGTCTTTGTAGAAATGCTTCTAGTACGATAAAAATCCGCTAGATGTCAATGCGTTTTGTTTATCTTTTCTTATAGTGTAACCTCATTTTAAGGTTTCTTTTTTTAAGTCTTAAGTATGTACTAATATTTGTTATTATTATATATTGATTAGTGATTAATATTTAATGTTTTTTCATTGTCTGCTACCTCGGAAAAAATAGCATATGCTACGCGACTGTGAAGTGTTTTTTCTTTACCTTGGCAATATTTACTGTCGAGCGAAGCGAGACAGTAAATGTAATTGCCGCGGTAAAGAAAAAACTCACTTCACAGCCTAGTAACATAATATACTATTAGTTCTACTTCGGAGTACATCCAAGTCATTACAAGGATATTGATTAAATCTAATATGATTTTAAGGTATTCCAATATACTATTGCTGGAAAAATAGTATACCAATTTTTCCGGCAATAGTTCATTTGTATTTATATACATAATGTTGGACAGATCTATAGATCAGCTGAAGATAGCAAAGCTGAGCCAATCATCTTCTTTTAACTTTATTAATATTTTTATGGTAATGGTATTCCATTAATATATACAAATTAAATAATACAACTAGCTTTTCCAGGATAAACATAGTTTCCGAGATTTTAACGTAGAGAAAACAAAAGGAAATTGTCACATATAAAATTAACGTCTCATCTAAAACCAATTTGTTCTTTTTCGTTGTCTTCAGTATTTGGTTCTTATTAGGAAAGGATAGGCATTGGGAAATTTAGACATATTTAAAAGATTTCCTCGATTCAAAAATTTCTGAAAAAAAAAAAAATGTATTGAGTATAATATCGTTCCTGCTATGAATCGACCATATAAGAGCTTTGTGTCCTTTGAAAAAAAGGACCACTAATTCGATCAAATACAAAAGAAAGGGCCCTCGAGAGAAAATTCGTTTATTTTTGAAGACATTGACCTTAAAATTACGTTATTTTAAAAATCTTCTTATTAATCAAGCTTTTTTTAATTATTGCGAAGCGGATGGAATTATTAAGGACCATTATGGTTATGATTACCATTAGATTAAATCGTCAATATTTATGGTGATGCAAAAGTTCGGCAACGGCTTAATATTTTCGGTTATAATTGAGATATAAAGTTCCCGTTTGCGGGTATCTTAATCATTTGTAAAAAACTACTTTTTTGGTGGGTAATAATTTTTTTCCGCCATATTGGATTCAACTTTGAAATTTTAAATTGGAACACCCATAAAGTGATACATTTTTGGAAAGGTCTTGATAAAAGAAAACATTAACGCAAACCCGAGCTTTCTATGTACTTCCGTTTCAAAATGGCGGACACCCAAAGTTATAAAAAATTCACTCTTTTTTTCTTATTCTCAATAGTTGAAGCGAGCGTAGCGAGCTTCCTACATTCAACGAAATATGCTCCGTGTCTGTCTGTCTGTCTGTCTGTCTGTCTGTCTGTCTGTCAGTAACGTTCACGCGAGTGACGATAACTTGAGTAAAAGTTGACCAATTTAGTTGAAATTTGGTATACATGATCCTCTTACTAATACTCAGGCTAAGTTCGTTGGACAGCGTGATCCGTCCAAGAGTTCGCGCGCAACGCTCGCGTAAACGAGAGGTTCAAAAATTAAATTGGAATTTCAGGACGGGAAAAGATTCTATCATCATCTGTTCGATGAGACGAACATTTTTTTCAAATAAAATTTTTTAGTAAAACCCACAGCGACACCGCTATGAATTAATAAAGATCGCTAAAACTATTAAAGCGGGCCTAAACGTTTAAAATAGAGAAAACAACCTTTTTACCGATATCTTACGTTCTAACGTAACGATTTTAATAAAACTTCATAGACACCATCTGATGCACAATTGAAACAGGCATGCAAAATTTCAATTTGATACATGCAGTAGTTTGTTTGTAGCAAAGAGATACAAATTATAAATATTGAAAGAGAGATGTGTGGTTAGTGGAATAGTAAGAATGCGGGGTGGTTCCCTTACTACTAGCCGCTGCACTACTACCATACCCATTATCTATCAACTCATCATGATTCATGATTATCTATTTTTTCAATAATCGCAATACATATTTATTACTATACGCTCGCTTCAATGATAGAGCCACGCGATGCCTAGTTTAGTTAGCAATAAAAAATCGGTCCGAGACAAATCGGTCTAACATTCTAATATAATCTCTGTCCCAGATCCCAGAAAACCTAGTTCGTTATCAAGTCATAGTTTCCGAGATATTGATGAAAATAAATCTCATTTGGTTGAAAATCGAAAACAAAAAGTAAACAACCACCTGTTGAACACATTTTAAATAATTGAAGCGAGCGTAAGCGAGCTTCTTACATTCAACGAAATATGCATCTTGTCTGTCTGTCTGTCTGTCTGTCTGTCTGTCTGTCAGTAACGTTTCCGCGTGTGACGATAACTTGAGTAAAAGTTGACCGATTTAGTTGAAATTTGGTATGCATGTTCCTCTTACTAATACTCAGGCTAAGTTCGTTGGACAGCGTGATCCGTCCAAGAGTTCGCGCGCAATGCTCGCGTAAACGTGAGCTTCAAATTTAACATTGGAATTTCAGGACGGGAAAAAATTCTATCATCACCTACTCGATGAGACGAACATTTTTTTCAAATAACATTTTTCAGTAAAACCAACAACGACACTGCTATGATTTAATAAAGATCGCTAAAACTATTAAAGCGGACCTAAACGTTTAAAATAGAGAAAACAACCTTTTTACCGATATCTTACGTTCTAACGTAACGATCTTAATAAAACTTCATGTACAACGTCTAAAGTACAATTGAAACAAGTATGTAAAAGTCCAACTTGATACATGCAGTAGTATTTGAGAAATGAAGTGATACATTTATAATATTAGTTTAAAAGCTATTCCGGGTGGTTAAGATTCTTATAGTCGTTTTGACTGTAGGTTTGTTAGGAAGTAAAGCTTTGTACCGAGTACCCCCCACTCTACTCCACACTACCCTCTTCCACTTATCTTCAACTATGACATTCATCAAGATTAACAAATTTCAATATTCAGTATTTTATTGCAATACGCTCGCTTCAATGATAGAGCCACGCGATGCCTAGTATAAATTAACTAAGCATCACGTAGGTTTATCATTGAAGCGAACTTAATGCAATAAATATTTAATTTTATATTCATGTTTCCTGGGATCTGGGGCCGAGATTATATGAGAAAGTTTGTCTGATTTGTCTCGGACCGATTTTTTTATATCTAACTAAACTATTGAAAATAAAAATAATCATTTTTTAAACTTTGAGTGTCCGCCATTTTGGAACGGGAGTAGATAGAAAGCGGCAAATGTTTTCTTTTTTTAAGGGCTTTCCAAAAATGTATCACTTTATGGGTGTTCCAATTTAAAATTTCAATGTTGAATCCAATATGGTGGAAAAAATGATAACCCACCAAAAAAGTAGTTTTTTTTCAAATGATTAAGATACCCGCAAACGGGAACTTAATATCTCAATTATAACCGAAGATATTAAGCCGTTGCCGAACTTTTGCATCACCCTGTACATATATTGTTAAATATTAGACTTTATAGTATAATCAAGTAGTGTCCCGACGACTCACCTTGAAAAGATTTGTAAAAATAAACGTTTGTTTTGATTTGTTGGTCTTTAAATAGAAATAATAACTTATCTATAAATCCTAATAAATAATTATTTTGATTTCTTGGTTTTTAAATAGATATAGTGACCATTTATAACAACTTATTTAAATTAATTTGCTTAGTTTTACTTCTTTTTCCATAAAATATATCAAATTAAGCCCGTTACCACGGGCCTAAGGGCTCAAATTGATATATTTTCGATTACTTGCTTATCTTTCAATATGACCTTTCAATTCAAATGAATTTTAATTAACAGCTGATTGTAATGTATTCTATGCTGACGAGTATTTCTAGATATTATGATTTTGAAGACATCTTGATCAATGCTATTCTCCTGACTCTAGCAAACGAACCTAGTATTTTCTTGAGATATTTGCAAGAGAACTGTTAACTCTGCGTTATGTCTTTAAAGGTTGCACGTAATTGAAAAAGCATTTTAGTAATTGCTTAAATATTCATTCTAAGGAGTTAGGTTATATATATATATATATATATATATATATATATATATATATATATATATATATATATATATATATATATATATATATATATAAATTATGGCTTTTAAAAAATAAATGCTATTGTCCTCATGAAAACTCACCATTATTAAAATTTTTATGTACAAATTATAAAATACTTCCTGCAGTTCTATGTTATTCCCCACTGAGTTTTATTTTAGTTTGCGGAAGGTAACTAAACCACTATGATCATCCCGACGATCAACATTTTTTGTCTCCAAATTCATAAATTTCTTGACAGAAATCCGTTTCAGACATCAGGGAAGATATTTGGTCCAGTGTCTAACTCTCGGTCTGTCAATTCACATTTTTACAAACCATCATATCTTATATCTTTAAAATAATATATCTTATTTTGATGAAAATTCGGATGGAAGGTCACAACTAACCCATTTTTGGTTCCATAATAATTTCAATTTTTTACGATGATTACAAACGAGAATGGAATTTCTCACCTTCGAGACCCCTAACTACTGTAATTTTAAATTTGATATCTTCGACCGTTTTAAATTATTGTAATTTTACGAAATAAAGTTCATCGCGTTCTTTTCTCTATTATTATATTATTGCTTTGTATATTATTTAACCTTAAAAATTGATCACTTTTTTTTTATACCTTGAAGAAAGATTTTTCTTGTTTCTCGAAAAGTCGTTAAATCCACAACATTGAATTTGCTTCCGATTCTAAAGCAAGAAACGTTTCATTAACTTAAATATAATACAAGTATATACCTTGGTATATATATTTTTAAAAGTAGGAACTCATCAGAGTTTAAAGAAATGTCGCACAGATGGTCCTATGTTAATTGTAACCATCTGAGCCCATTTTATATGGAATAAAAATAAGTGTGTCCCCACTGGGAATAGAATCAAAAGTTTGTTTTATTAACACCTATATCTTCTTTAAAAGTACTGATCGGATTTTTAAGAAATTTGGATGGTTTGTCGAAAGAAGCCCCCTGATAAGGAATCGAAAACGATTCGTACAACTGATTGAACATCAGTTTACCATTTGTTCTTTACTAGAGGACACTAGTAGTTTTATGCCACATTAATTGTTAGTATACTATTTTACCTCTTGGCTGGTTCTTCACAATCCACCGATTCAACTTGTTCAGCAACTTTACTCATCTACTCGATGAGATCATCAGTTTGAAGCTTGTCTCGCCTCTTTGGGATTCGAACTCACCACCGAAGTTTAGAAATAGGTTTCAGAGTCGAATGCGCTAAACACTCGGCTACATCGACCCCAATTGTATATTTTCAACATCTTTGAGCTTAAAAACAGAATCTTCATTAATTAGAAATTATTGTCTTTATAGTCTAAAATTTATATAACTTGTCTTTTCATCAATCCTTACTTCATTCATTTCATTAGTTGGGAATCAAGATTTATCTTTCTTCAAGAATATTTACAATTGTTTCTATTTTACTCTTAAAATGCTCCTGTATCAGTGAATTCAAGAGTGACGCTAAATTGTTTCTTTTTTAATTTAAAATAATGAAAGACATGTTTTTAAGTTGGTAGACAACGGTATAGGAAGATTTCACGGAATGAAATGCTTGTGTTCTTTTTATCAAGATAGCAAATATTAGATCCATGATGCCTTTCAATGAAAGGTAAAATTTCAATTAAGTTTGTCTCCATTTAATTCCTTGTTATACTTCTTTTCTTCTCCTACTTCAGGTCCAGTAGGTAATTTCACTTTCCTTTTTCTTCCATGGCATTAGTTCTAGGTCCGGAATTAGATTCTGTTTCCGTAGCTTTTTATTATCTAGAGGACAAGGAACCAACAACGAAATTGTCGAAGACCCTAAGTTCTAGGAAATATCCTAAATTCTATTTTATATATAATATATAATGTTTGTAGTCCCTTTATTATGTATAATATTATAAATATTTAGGTCCTCAGGGGTATTAAAATAGTGAAAACTACTTCATTAAGTTTTTTAAGGTGATATTTCGTCCCTAACTTGGGACATCTTCCAACCTGTAATGTATTTAACCATTAATAACAATAATCTTTACAATATAGCTTTCAATTATACAATCATATATATTCCTTTTATTAGTGTGGAAATTATAACTACTAGTTAAAATTAATAATGATAATTAAAAATAATAATAATATACTAACTGAAAAAAATTTTAAATTATAAAAAAAAGAACAATATTATTAAATAAGGAGAAAAATAATAAGCAATTAATAAAAAAAAAATTAAAAAATTTTAGAAAAATAAGGAATAATATTAATAATAAATATATAAAACTAATAATAAGAATAAAAATGTAAGTGTTTACCTACCTAAATTGTTTTAGTGATTCAACAATAAATAACGTAAAAGCCGAAGTATATTTTTTTAAAATGAATTTCCTCTTCTACTTTTACTAGAATTTCTACTTTGACCAGCACTTAACTCTAAAAGCTGATCGTCTATTCCTTTGCAATTCTTAAGTTAATATCAATCTACTCCTGAGTTCTCCATTACCATACAGAAAATTCTAAAGCTTCTTATTGAACCCATCTGAATGAATGAAAATGTCGAAGAATCTCCATGAAACAGGCCTAAAATCCCTCCACAGAATACGTAGTCTTATATAAGCTTAACATTACTAGATACATTGCTTCCAATTTCCAATCTTACCGAGGGTAACGGAAGAATTCTGAAGAAGGACATTCTTTTAACTCTGAGTTAGACATCAGGCAACATTTCTGAGTTAGACATCAGGCAACATTTCTGAGTTAGACATCAGGCAACATTTCTGAGTTAGACATCGGGCAACATTTCTGAGTCAGACATCAGGCAACATTTTTGGTCTCGATCTTTCGTTAAACATTATTGCGATCCACCATATTCTTAAATACTGCTCATTCGATTTTAATAAAATGTATATGGCATCTCATAATTAGCCCACTATTAGTCACGTATTAATTTTAATCTTCTATAAAATTGATTTCTATTTCGAATGCGCACCAACTTTTTAGTGTTTCGAGGTCCTCCTAGAAACCCTTATGCTTTTGGTACTTCGTCTGTCGCATCTTGGATCATATCCCCCCGACCTATTGTAGCTAGAGATTTGAAATTTAGTATAGACAACTTACACTTTTTTTGCTTCAAAGCAAGAAAAATGTGAACTTCACAACTTGGCATTTTTTCGATCAGCGGTAATTGCGAACTAATCGCAAAATTTTTTCTTCAGAAAGATCACAAATATATATCGCGTTTCCAAAATAGAGGCCATTTTACCCCCAATAGAACCAAATAAGTGCATATAATATGGGTTATTACTTATTACAAATGATGTTCATGATTTCAAGCGTACATAAATGTAGTTTTGTTTATCATACAAAGAAATAATAGTCTGCCAATTAGTGTGGCACATAGCTTCCTCGCATCCTATCATGTACTTTTTTGTTATATTAACATTCAAATTATTGTTATATTACTTTATTGCTATATTGTTTATTGTGTAAAAACTATTAAATATTATAGTTTTAGCGATCTTTAACACTTCATACAGGTGTCACTGTTGGTTTTACTAAAAATTGTATTTGAAAAAAATGTTTGTCTCATTGAATAGATTAAGTTAGATTTTTTTCCCGACCTAAAATTTTAATTTTAAATTTGAAGTTCACGTTTACGCGAGCGGTGCTCGTGAACGCTTGGACGGATAACGTTGTCCAACGAACTCGTCCTGGGCATTAGTAAAATGAACATGTCTACCAAATTGCATTAATATCGGTCGACATTTATTCAAGTTATCGTCGCACGTTTCATAATTCACGGACACACAGACCGACAGACACGAAACCAAAAATGTTCCCTGATGTCTGAAACGGATTTCTGTCTTGGAATTTTTAAAATCGGAGACATAAAAGTTTTTCGTTCTCAAAAGTGAACACAATGCTTCCGTTACCTTCGGTAAGCTCGGAAGCAAAATGGTTACATTTTAAGGAAGACTCAAAAAGTTTCATCCCAGGTACTCAGAATTATAAATCTTCGATATGGGGACCCCCCTCCTCCCTGCTCCCAAACAGTTTTGCAAATTCTTTGCTAACTGATGGCCTTCCAGTTGATAACTTTTAACAAATGCAGCCATTTCTGCTAAAATTCAAGTAACACTTGCGAATAAAGTGATTGCTAGGAGGATCTTCATTAAATCTGGTTCTAAAGTGACGTTGCACACTAATAACGGATTGGTTAATATGATAATCTAACACACAAAATGCTTCCCTGCCTCCAAATTCAGCCATTACTCATCACTGACAACAATTGACTTAACAAACAGCTAGTACGAACCCAAATCAATGTAAACAAAACTTGATGAGTTTTTCCTTCCTGTGGTAGGAACTGATGGTGGTGGTAACTGATGTGGTCTTAAAACATATTAATCCAATAATGTTTTCAATCGATATCAGGAATATTATTTGTAATAACCCTGTATTATAAGACGCTAAAAGATAATATGCACACCTTTTTATACATATATTAGTAAAAAAAATATATATATATATATATAATAAATAATAATAATGTAGGAAGTATGAATTTTTATGACCGACGAAACCCTTTTAGTAGCTTGCTGGCAATTACTTGACGGTTTTTTTTTTATTTAACACAATATCTTTAATAGTACTCATCTAAATTGAAGAAATTTGGAGGGTTAATCATAAATAGTCCACTGTTAGTCCTATTATTATTTCAACCGTCTGCACTAATTTGATACTGCATACAATTAAATGTTGCCCTACTGGGACTCGAAACAGATTCAAATCACTTATGGCCTTATACGTCCAATAATAAGACGTGAAGAAGCCATGTGCCACATAAATTGGCAGACTATTTTCCCCTTTTTCCATCTTAAAGCTAATGATCATGAGGGTAATTACGATTCACATCGTGAAAATTCTACGCTTTAGGGAAATGTTTAGACATGTTACTAAGTTACTAGACCTACAAATTATAAAAATTATTTTGTATATTATGGTGTTTTTCACGACTCTACCTACATATTCCTACATTCCTCCTACGTCAATACGTTCATTTTCTAATCAAGGTAATTGAGTTTTGCTCCCTCTTTAATATTCATTAATTAATGTGATTTATACAATGTTCATAAGTAAACGTTACACAAATTAATATTAACTTCTTTCACACTTTATCTAATTACTTCTACTGCATTTATTTTTTCACAGCCTTTTTAAATGGTTGATTTATTTCTCCTACTATGTATCGACTGTACCAGCCGTTCTAAATGGTTGATTTATTTCTGCTTATCGATAGTACTAAGCGATACATCGATACGCAAGCTAAGAGAGGTAAATCAAAATTCCTAACTCTAACCCTCTAGCGATTTTTCACCGGAGTTTCATTTTATTTATTCATAATGATTTGTCATTCTCGATCTAGTCTTGTTGAACCATTTGTCCGGAGATATATAAGAAACATGTAATCAAAATTAGTTCAATATTTTAGGCTCCTCGCTTTTGGAGTGACGATATGCGACCCTCTACACCTTTTACGTCTTTGGTGATCCTTAAGTGTGTAAATCCATCGAAGATTAAAAATCTTCGATTCACGCAAAAGCAATTGTTTTTACACCATTACTAATTTTTTTATTTTCTTATTTACTTAGTATATAATATATCCCCCCCCCCAAAAAAAAAAAATTAAATACTTATGTATAAAATTTCCCCAACCTCCCCCTGTAAGTTCCCCTATGTCTAATCTATTCAGTAAAAGTATAAATAATGTTATAAACAACTTGGTTTTCCGGTGAAATCCGCGTCACGAAGGGGTTGAAGTCCGACGTTTCGCTTCCACTACTGGAACTGGAAGCATCTTCAGGGGTGTGGTGCATCGTGATGTTGACTCGAAGCAAACACAGGATATATACAGGATGCTTCGAGTCAACATCACGATGCATCACACCTCTGAAGATGCTTCCAGTAGTGGAAGTGAAACGTTGGACTTTAACCCCTTCGTGACGCGGATTTCAATGGAAAATCAAGCTTTTTATGACGAATCTACCCGCGGAAGCCTAAGTAACCAAGTTATAAATAATGGAGGTTACATAGTTTTCGTGCAGTAAGGTTCTGGTCCGTAGTTTTTTAATTATTTTTCACAGTTAATGAACTTTTTATTATGAAAATTTATTACTGTCTTGTAATTTAGCTCTGACTTTATCAGTGTGAGTGTTTTCACAGCGGAATAATACGGGAATCATGGTAAAAATACATAATTAGTGAATCACATGTGGACAAATTATTTTTTTCTCTATTTCATTCCCAAGTTTTGATTTTGTACAACCGACTGTGACAAGCATTGAAGCGAACGAGTCTGGGGAAGGGTAAGTACACCATTTATTAACGAGTGACTTATTAATTTAAATTTTATATTCAGAGCTGTCAGGTTATTCTAACCGCAATGAATTTTGTTCATTACATCTAAAAACTGAGAAAGAAGATAGGCTAAGCTGATGATTGACCTCTCTTATCACTAACCATAAGGATGGCTAAATGAGATCTGCACGAAGCTGACGACTAGAATCTAATTATCGGCACTGTTTCGATTCCCAGTTAGAGAACTTTGTTTATTTTAACATTTTCTATCTATTTCATTGAATTTTTCTTATGCATGATTTATGCCTGCTTTAAATTAAATATATAAGTAATAAATATTAACAAGATTTTTTTTTTTTTTTTTAATTATAAAATTTAAATTAAAAAAAATAAAACGACCTCGTTCAGAAGACTTACGACTGTTTTTAATATATACAACAAAATATTTGGATGGACTAAAGTGTTTGTTGTTTTTGAATGATAAAAATACCCATAGTTTAAATAAGAACATTTTAGTAAATTTGCTATTTGCCATTTTATGTAATAATATCCAGCGTAAGAAAAAATTGTCTATTAAAATAGTAAAATACGGAAGAAGTTCCCTGAGATCAACTATAGAGGAATGGCACGTTCGGTTAAAGCGGCGTCCCATATGCTTGCTGCATGATTATCACGCACCTTGAGAGGTCAGTGGTTCGAGTCATCGAGACGGCACATTGAGTTTTTTATCACTTAGCAGCATTTTCCCGTAGTTTTCATTGCTAAATATACTATCATCTTTTATTATTTTAATCACATGTAGTTGTTTACCTTTGCATAGTCAAAGATCTACTGAGCACATAACTTATTTTTATATTTATATCGATCTTTTTTTACTTATTTTAAATTTGTTAGCGTTGTTATTGTTATTTATTTTCTTAAACTTTGTTTAATATTGATTAGTTTATCTGTTTTATGTTATTTATTTTTTACATAGAAAAATAAATTGCGTGTTGTTTAAATGAGTCAGGATAAGATAATTAAATATTTTAGTCGATCTCAAACATTCTTTTTCACTCGCTCTTTCTCGCTTCTCAATCATTTAGCGTAAAAACTATTTAATACAAATTTTTTTAATGAATAAGAGTCAAAATACATTAAAAAAATATTATTCTACAAAAAGACGTCGAAACTCTAACTCGCCGGAAGAAGTTCCCAAAAGTTTCAAGACTCCTTGTGTAGAAAGCACGTCAAGCTCAGCCTTCGAGGAAAAAATGGCTCAATCCAACATACCTGAATGGGCGTGCGAGCTTATGGCTGTAGTTAAATCTATTAACAATAATATGGCCACAAAGGAAGATCTCAACGCTCTTAATTCGAAGATTGATCTTGCCTTGGCTACTACGTCTAGGTTGGATGAAGAGATAACGTCGCTCAAGCAAGAAAATAAAGATTTGAAAGAGAAACTAATTAAACTGGAAAACAATGCAAACAAAACAAATTTAATTTTTAGAGGGTTACCAAAAAGTAATAATTATGTAAGTGATATTAAAGACATTTGTTCCGCGGTTCTGGGATTAAACGATGTCCTTGTTGTTCAGGCTTACCCAATAGGACCAGTGAATGAGAATCAACTTGTAAAGGCTGAATTTGGGAGCTATGCCGAGGTACTAGCGATATTTTCTAAGTTAAGTAAACTCAAGGGAACCGGTATTGTAGTGCATCCTGACTACGTTTTTCAAACAAGAGCCAAGAGGGCCAAACTTCTGGCCATAAGAAAAGAAATTAAAAATAAAGTTCCGGATATAAAAATAAATCTCAACGCTGATATTCTTGTAGTTACTGGACAGGACGGGAAAAAAGTTAAATTTTCCTGGTCGGCGGAAAAAAATAGTCTAGAATCTGAGGGAAAAGATGGGCTGCCCCTATTAAAAACAATTACCGGATGTGACTTGCTGACTCCAATATCGGAAGACTCGGATACTAAGAGCAACGAAGAACATAAAAAGAAAGCCTTTAAAGAAGTAGATGACTCTTTAGCTGCGAAGAGAGGAGCTGCTAAAGCTTTAAAGTTCTCGAAACCATCAGCCTCGCAGCCTTCCTGATACAGACAATCTGGCCAGTCCTGGTGTCAGCTTACTGGCCAGTTATCCTCGTCGTCTCCATCGCAAAGCAACGGTAAAAATGTTCATTCAGGTACTTATGAAACGGTTAAAATAATATCCTATAACGTGCAGGGATTAAAAAGCAAGATTCAAGACAACAAATTTTTCAAGTTTAATCAAAGGTTATGATGTTTTTTGCTTGATTGAGACATTTTTTACGGAGCTTGATACCAAATCATACAATTTTACATTTAACGATTACGCACTTCATTGGTTGCCAGCAACGAAAGAAGCAAATAAGCCAGGGAGAGCTAAGGGTGGCTGTCTTATAGGATGTAGTAAGGTGCTATCTAATGTTATTGATATAGTTGAATACGAGGATTACATGTTTATTGAACTCTGTTTGGAAAATAATTGAAATATTTCTCTCTTCACTCAAGGAAAATTCATATTGCTAGTACAGTCATACTGTATTATTACAGCACATAATATTGTACTGTTACATTATTTTATTAGTTTTTTTTTCATTATTTTATAAGTATTTTATTAGTTATAATTATTGTACTGTTACATTATTTTATTAGCTATTAACCTGTTATTTAAAATCTTTATCAAAAATAATATTAATACTAACAGATAAATTAATAATAGTAAACCATTTATGTATATGTATATATTTATTTATTTATATAGGTATGTGTCATAACAATATTATAAAAATTGTATGTTTATAAATCCTGACGGCTGAATTGCCATGGATTAATGGTGTTGGTTATAAAAAAATCTGTTAATTGTACCCTTTGTATTAATAAAGCACTCTTATTATTATTATTAAATAATGTTTTTTGCCTGTCTCCCCTCTCAATTCTCTGCGCCTCACAAACCCAAAACTTTTCTTTCCCAAATCACTCTACACGTCTAAATTTGAAACCATTTTCTGACTTGACAAATAAGAAGCACAAACAGTTTACTGTTATTTAATTTATATGTTCCTTATGGTTAAAATGTTATGAAGTGCAGAAGTGCACCCACAAATTTTCCAGTAACAGAGCACCGGAACTGGAAAATTTGTTTTAGTCTTGCTGCCAAAATAGATATTTTTACGAGGAGTCCGGAAAATGTTGGAAACGCGCATTTTTAGGTATTCTGGAGATAAAATTGATTAGTGATGAGGTACCAAAACTAAATTTACCATAGAGGAAAAAACCCTAACTCCATACTTTACTAGAACTTTTTGATATTTGAATTTTGCAAAACTGCTGACTGCTAAAAAGATGTTTCACGAAAAAATTTAAATTATTTTTTTTACACTCTAATTAGCTATTAATTTTCAGAATTCATAAACTTTTTAGGAGTTTTTTTATGTAATTAGTTGCCGCACCAATTATTTTATTATCTCTTTTCTGTAAAATTTAGATCAGTTCACAACATTGATAATGGTAATAATGCCATTAGCAAAGTTACATTTTTATGATTTTTTTTTTAAATATTTATCAGAAGATAAGATTTATGTTCTGTAAAGGACACTAAAATCGTAACTATTTAACTAATATGCGTCATTATGTGCCTTTTACTGTATAATATATTCTGTAACTCTTTGTAAAAAGCTGTAAACCTATATACAAATATATCATTCAAATTCTACAAAGTTATTTGAGTTATTATGAATGATGTCAACGAAATATACTAATAAGACTTGGTTTCAATAGTTTTTATAATAGGTACAGTTCATGAATGAAGAAAAAGTTAAACCCTTTACAATTTCACCAGTATGACGCAATAGCTTAAGTATTGGAGTAGCAATACAAATCCCAAAACGAGGAATTGATAAATGTATATTTTAATTTATTTTGTATACTACTGCAATACGTATTCAAACGACGAAATTGCATTGAATTATCAAGTAAAATGTAAATAATTAATATAAAAATGTCATTTTTAAAAACTGGTATTATTTTCAACTTTTTTTTTTTGGTTTCTGTATTCCTTACCTAAATTGTTCCCATGTGAAAAATTTGGGGAAGATTGAAGGACAAGAAGGGGTTCAAAATTAAGTTGAAAATATGACCAGTTTTTAAAAATGGTATTTTTATCTTAATTATTATCCTGGTTTTTTCTATGTACATATAATTATTATATAATATTTTATATAATTAATATCTAATAATATTATTATAGTGTGTATACAAATTTCATTCAAATTGACTGTTGTTCAGGCGATTGGTACTATCTTATCTAATTTGATGTATCCAAATGGCCACTCCGATCCCGTTTACTTTATTTGCATAGAAACATATTTGGAAGAACAATAATAATTATATTCTAGAATTTTACAACTTTTCCCCATTTTCTACCTCTGTGTTTTGACCTTTTATGAACATACATGGCACTGATAAGGTTTTATAATTGTAATTAGGTTTATAGTACTATAAACTTTTTACCATAAGAATACACAATACATATTCTGTGCATTGTGTTATTATTCCGAGTGTTCCATTAATTTCAATACGGCTATTGAAGATTAAAGATTACACGACTTATGTATTATCTCTAATTTGTGGAACTTTCATTTAGATATAAGGATTAAATAACCTTTGCTGATAAGATGATTACTAGGTTAAAGGGTGATAGCTCTTATCTTAATCTGATAATAATAAACAGAGGTGAGGGAAGGTTTTGAGAGAATAAAGAAAGGTACGGGGACAATTTAGAGATATGAACAATTAATTTTAAGTTAATAAATAACATCATTAATTTATTTACCGTATTTAATTTAAAAAAAAATATTGTAGACGATGTCTACGCTTAATGAATTAAACATGATGACTGTACACTCTCTTTTTAGTTCTTATCCATCTTTATTAGATGTTATAGTTGTAAAATGAATAACACAACTGAATGGGTCAAGCAAAGTTTTTTAAATATTTAGATATTTGAAAAAAAAAAAAAAAAAAAAAAAAAAAAAAAAAAAATCAATCAAATGAATATTTTTTTCCTATATTCATTTTGAAAAGACAAAAAAAAATATAAGTGTTCGTTTATCACCACAGCGAATTCCAATTATTTCGTTGTATTTTTTTTTTTTTTTTTAAATTTAATTATAAAAACTTAGCTAGTTATTGCTTCAGCTTTCTTTCACCATGCTTTCACCATTCTTGGATTGTATCTTCAAGAAGGGAATGATTTTTTATTCTTAAATATTAGTAAATCAAAAATAATAATAAATTAATTAAAATTAATTTTTAATTTTTAAATGCTCCTCGCAATTTTCAATTTCTTGTTAAGAAATATGTTCTTCAGAAATTTTACTTTCATTATTATATTGTTTTTATAATAGACATACCTAAGTAAAAGATGGTTGCAATAAATAACTCCCTTTTATTTATTTCTGATTATTTCTACAACAAAATATATTTAAGAAACAATTATATCATCATTACAATTATAGCATCAAATTGGTGCATGCTCGTTTAAGTGGGCGTATTTTTATAAGTGGGACTAAAAGGCAAAAATACATTCATGATTGAAGCAATAGCAATATAAATGGAAAAACCAAAACAAGTTAATCAAAAAAATATCCAGCATTGAACTAAGGGAAAATAACTTTGATAAATGATGTTTGTGTATCTACTCCTTCTGTTTCTCTAACTCTAGCATATATCATATATATGATAGCACATATCACTGAATTTACTTCTAACTTCATAATGTTTTTGTATAATTCAATTGTAATTTTTTATACTGACAGTTAGACGTCTGTTATAAATTTAATAATCTTAATTCTACGTGTTTGTTACACGCTTTTAAACCTACATGACTGTCCGGGACAAAATCTTTTAACCTAAATTTGACCCACTTCCCGTCTACATAAAAAGCTGCACAGATGATGTATTTCCAATGACAATACAAAAATGAGTCATTAGTTGAACCAAATTATTAATATTAGTCGATAAATCGCGGTAAAATTCAAAATCAATTTTTGTCACACACGAACAGAACAGAGGTTACAGAGGTTATTTTCGTTCAAATTATTTATTGTGAATGGCAAAGATTTCGCTGTAGAGCAAGCTCAATTGGAACCCTGTTATACTTTGCATCCTTGACATTCACACTTTGCATCATTGACATTAAAACTTTGCATCCTTGACATTACCACGTTGCATCATTGGCATTAAATCTTTGCATCATGGAAATTAACACTTTGCATCATTGACCTCGAAATTAACACTTTGCATCATTGACATTAAAACAATTGCATGCTTGACATTAACACTTTGGCATCCTTGACATTCACACTTTGCATCCTATATTCTACGAAAATGTTCCTTTGAAAATTGCCAATACACAATTATGCTATAGAGAAAATAGAAAATATAACATTATGTAAGTGCTTCAGAAAGAAAATTGTGCAAAGAAATGTTCTAGATTGTATTCCATATTTAAGAAAGTATTAAAACAAATAAAAAATTATAACTAATTTAAAAAATAAAAATCTATTTAAAGATTTTGATTAAGAAAATATAAATTAAAAAAGTAAAAAATGGAAAGAGTCAAAAATCAAGGTTTCCAAAATCTATTGGAATCTTTAATTAAGAAAGACTTGCTATTTGTTCTAGGCCAAAATCAATGGATTATTTATAAACTTCTTTTTTATGTTCATTTACTTCTTTTCTAGATATTTCCTTAGTATATTCTTTTATATACTCTCTCAGTAACTAATTTTCAAAGAATGTGCTATTCCCTTTCCATTCTCCTCCCTCTTGGATCGAAAAAAAAAAAAAAATACCCTTAGGGTTGTTAAAAAAAACGTCTAGATAATTAATCAAAAAAAGGTTTTGTTGAAAAATTAGAATCAAGGAATTTTCAGACGTAGGAAGAGAAAATGCAAAAAAAACAAAAAAAAAAACAACAACCAATTGTTCGAATTAAAGGAAAGA
This sequence comes from Gerris lacustris, assembly GCA_951217055.1. NCBI lineage: Eukaryota > Metazoa > Arthropoda > Insecta > Hemiptera > Gerridae > Gerris > Gerris lacustris. The sequence goes on from OX578284.1 coordinate 39,066,873, forward strand.
AAAAATAAATGAAAAATATAAAATAGAATATCTAAATTCTATCCAAAATAATTAAGGTTTTGGAAATCTAACATTTGCAAGTGATACTAAATAAATGAATTTGGATTGGATCCTTTTTTTAATTAGTCGAAGATCTGGGTTTCAATTCCTGGACAAATAAAATGATATAAAAAGAAAATTGAAACATATTCCTAATTAAAGTGCTGATATTAGTATTGAATTTCGGTTATTTAGGTAGGAGTACGAGTTATTTTTTAAATAAATATATATGGCTTAGTTCTTCAAAATAAAGTTGAAGAAATATTCATTTTTATTAAAATAATTGCGGATTTTTTTTTAAATGAAGAAAAAAAAAATTCTGCCAATTATTATGCTACATAGCTTTCTAGCGTCCTAGTGGACCTTTTTAGATTCATACTTATAGATATTCAATATTTAATGTGTGCATACGAATAAAATTAATTTGGGACCATCTTTTAGTTATTTTTAACAAACAATCAAATTTCTTCAAAATCGAATGATGAAGGTGATAATAAAATAAACAGGTCAAGTGTGTGCTAGTCAGTACACAGCGAGGGTCCGTAGACCTCCATGCTGTATAGTTAAAGTAGTACCCTATTGATGATGTTTTTTAAAATGCTAAAAAGCTTATTTTGAACTATCCTATGGGTCTGATATTCTCAAAACACATAAAAAAACTTCCGATAAAGTATTTTTTGCCACTGAACCGGACTACAACCATATAAATACATCGAAAGGACCATAATTATAAAAATAACGTATTTTGTCAATAAAAAATAAAATAATATATTTTTCGAAATTTCCAAAAAGAGGTATCTTTACTTTTGGTTGAAGAATGTTGAGGAATTTTTTCAGATTTTTCGCACTTCACATAAGCGAGATAGAAGGGGGGGGGGGGGGGACACGTTTCAAACCCACTTCAAACTCGCCTACGCTCGCCCTATCAAAGTTATAACCAAATAATTATATATTTTTGTAATCAGCTCGACGTACCCTTTCATATGATATCCATCACAGTGTCGAAAAAAAATAAAAAAAATTAAACCCTTAAGTTATTTTACCCTAATTTTTTTGAAAAATGTTTTTTTTAAGTCGCTATATTTTTAAAATATGATTTCACCTGCAATAGCTTTAATATTGTATTTATAAAAAAAACCAATACTAAAAATTTGACATTAAAATCGACCCACATTTATTAGAATCAGATAATTTTTTTTATTAAATTATACGAGGGGGGATTGATAAGTATGGTCTCCCAATTGAAATCCATTTTTTCAATCTGTTGACGAAAAATTCTACGATTTGTTTTTTTAATCCATAACCGCACTTCATCATCTGTCAAAAAGTTTTGACCTTTAAGGTGTTCTTTCAACTTAGAAAAAGCCAAAAGACGTTTGGCTTTGGTCTTTTGAACTATCGTCAAAATCGTCTTTTGGCTTTCTCCCAAGTTGAAAGAACACCTTTAAGGTCAATTCTTTTCGACAGATGATGTAGTGCGGTCATGGATTAAAAAACAAAACGTAAAATTTTTCGTCAACAGATTGAAAAAATGGATTTCACATTGGGAGGAGTTTGTTACATTAAACGGTGATTATGTTGAAAAATGACAATTTTCCTTGAAACGTAAATAAATTTACTTCACTTTTATGCCAATTATTAATTTTTTATTCCTTTCTTAATTACAAATAAAAATGAGGAGACCTTAATTATCAATCGCCCCTCGTATATATTCGACATTTATATGCAGAATGAAATTTATAATAGTATCTAAAACAATAAATAAAGAATACTCTTTTCTCAAAGAGTCGAAATTTGGTCCAGTTTTATTCATGTATGATTCTAGAAATATGAACTTTCTCGGTGAAGGGTTATTTGTCTAAGCAAATATAACAAATATATTTGTCTAGCAACTCAAACTGTCTTATATAGTTCATAATTTCTTAGCCCAGTGTTTAGTTTTCATAGGTACATTTAATTATTATTTAACATTTTATCAAAATTTATCAAAAAAAAAAAAATTATCATAAAAATAACTTCTCCTCGGCGGGGAGTTAAACCTGGCCTCGCAATAAACTAAGTATGCAAATTATATTTGGTCCATGACAAACAATTTACATTTAAGAGGCAAATGATTATTAATACTTATTGATGTCTGTTTTTTTTTTTTAAATTAACCGAAATATATATATATATATATATATATATATATATATATATATATATATATATATATATATATATATATTAGAAGTAACATACACTGTAGTGAAGCACGAGAATTCACCTAGTATACTCATATATAATATCTTACAATAAATATATTTATTTAAGGATATTACACATGCTCCAGAGAAAAAATGAACTCAAAATATCTGAGAAAAAATTATATCAAAATATCTATTCAAACTTTAGAATTTACAAGGTTGAAATTGCGATATAAAACAAAGGAATAAGAAGAATGGAGGCTTCCCGATTTTTGGCAATGTTCAAAAAATTGTATTTTATTACTACGCAGAGAAAGAAATGAAAGATAAATATACCGCAATGTAAACAGGTTAATATTTTATAAACCTGAATTCCTTTTGCATACATAAAAAAATTATAACATCGTAAAACTTATATTTAGTTTGTGAAACGTATTTTAAGGTGCATATATGTAACCATCGTATATAATATCTATATCTATACGATTCGCTACCATGTCTCCTGGTATGCTTGAAAATCCTCTTTCAATTATAGGAAAATATTAATTGGAAAAAATGAAAGTGAACAAGATCACTTAGTCAATTTATTTTTTATTGTTTATTGCAATTCCAACAAGGGAAGTTTAAGGCAATAATGATTAAATATTAAGTTGATTTAAAGACATTTACATACACAAAGATCAAAATCATTCCCGGATGTCTGAAACAAATATCTGCTAAAGAAAATTTTGAATTTGAAAAGAAAAATCGTCCTTCAAAATGAATTTCAAATGATGATGTCGGTCTGTCGTTCAATTTTTGCGAACCAACGTATCTTAAAAACTACAAGTCCAATTTTAATGAAATTTGGGTGGTAGGTCATGAGTAGCCCATTGTTGGTCCCATATAAGTTTCAACTTTCTACGTTCATTTGTTTCTCTTCCAAATGCGCACAAACATACATTAATTTACACCTATACGTTCAATAGTACTTATCTGATTTGTATGAAACTTATATAGTTTATCGAAAGTAGCCCGTAGATAGCACCAGATTACTTTGAACCGTCTGCGCTCTTTAACTTTTGCTTAATTGATACTTTAATTCAAGTAAAAAATCAAAACAATTTTTGACAGATTAAAAAAAATACTCTGCCAATTAATGTGGCACATAGCTTCCTCGCAAAGAAAAGACCGAATTAAGAAAAATACCTCGATAAAAATTATCAAAAAGTTGAAGAAATTTAAACATTTGTTGGAGAAACAAAGCCTCCAACATGCACCAAAAGTTAGCGCACATATAATTAATTTAATAAATAAATATAAAACTGCAACCAAATCGTTGAAACCGCTGTATAAAAAGTTATTTTTTATTTTACCCCCCTCAAAACTAAAAATAACGCAAAAATAGAATATAACAAAAATTAATCTACTATGCAAGAGCTTTTCAACGATATACATCATATTATAAAAGATTAACTTTAACATTTGTACCCCTGTACTCTGAGGTACCAAAATTATATTTTTAAAAAACAAACAAAACAAAAGGGCATTCATTTAATTAATAAATACATATAAATAAAAAACCTAATATCAAAAAAGTATTAAACCCTTTAACCTTCAACAATATTATAAATCGGTACTAAAGTACATGTACAACATTTTTAAAAAATCAACAAATAAAAAAGCTTTAATGTACATATCAAGGCCTTTAAAGTGATATACGACACAATATTAAAAACCAAAAAAAGTGGTCACGTGACACGGCACATGGGAAATAGTTTACTCTCATGATCTCACCAAGTAGGATGAACTAATGAAATAAAATATACTCAATTTAAAGAGCATTAGTGTGAGATTCAATCACCACAATCAGAAATAAAATCGGCCAACTATTATAGAAACTATGGCTATTCCAAAAAATGGAAAAAAATAAAACCAAAAAATAACAAAATTATCACCATCTAAGGTACAACCGATGATGATACGACAAAAACTCATAGGACTAAAGTTCTAGATCTTTTAAAATCAGTTACCACTTTTGCTATCCATTTTCTAATACGACTTACCGTTTAGCCGCAATATGCCCCCAAACCAGCTTAAAAATCAAGTCACCCATTATTATTTTTTTAAGGGGGGAAGAAGGGGGAAAAGTGAACTTTTTAAAGTTATTTTTGTTCACAATATGGACGTTGCGCGTCGAATGGCGCAAACCGCAAGTCTCTAGCTCTTCTGGAAGTGGGTAAACATTAATGTCAGTCAGTGAGTCAGTTAGCCATGTGGCTTTATAGTATAAGACATATTAATTTACCACGATTTAAAGTGCGCAGAAAGTTGAAGTTAGGCAGGTGTTATCTGCAGGCTACTTTCGACAAACTATAAAAATTTCATAAAAATCAGATGATTACTTTTAAAGGTATGACAGTAAATAAATGTATGTTTGTGAGCATGTGGAAGATAAAAAAATAGGAGCAGAAGGTTGAAACTTATATGGGACCAACAATGGGCTAATTATGACCTACCACCTAAATTTCATTAAAATTGGACGTGTAGTTTTTAGGATATGGTGGTTCGCAAAAATTGAACGACAGACCGACAGACCGACAGACCGACAGACAGACCGACAGACAGACACAGGACCAAAAATGTTCCCTGATGTCTGAAACGGATTTCTGTCTTGGAATTTTTGAAATCGGAGATATAAAATAGTTTCGTTCTTCAGAACGATCACATAGCTTCCGTTACCTTCGGTAAGCTCGGAAGCAAAACAGGGGAAACATTTAAACAAATCAGACAATAATGGCTTGTAAAAGCATAAAATCAAAAAGTACGTGATAGCATGCGAGGAAGCTATGAGCCACACCAATTGGTAGTCTATTTTAATTTCGAGACAAAATAATGGCCTTCTCCAGAACGATCACATTGCTTCCGTTACCTTCCGAACCAAAATTAATATTTTCAGAATGATCAAAATCCTAACTTTTACAATATTACTTTCCGTGGGCTTGGAAAAAATAATAGTACATGTAACTTAAATTAATGAAGATACAAACATATAAAAGACAAAGAAAAAAACATAGCAACATCATATATGCATATATATATATATAAAATCAAATATCTATATTTATATCCATTTAGAATATATATTATATATTAAGATAAAATTGTGGGTTTAAACAACGAGAAAAAAATGATAAAATATCGGCTATTATTAGTAGAGGTATGTGAATTTATTATTTTTCTCTCCGAAAAATTTCCATTTCGAATTGGATGTGACGGGGAAAATACAAAACTCTCCCTCTCTCTAGTTTTAACCATATAGGAATAAAAGAAAATTTAACAGAAAATGTGTTGTTTTATTTAAAAAAAAAAAAAAATTGTGCTCCCCTTTCCACTTAAGTCTAGAAATAAATTTTAATATTTTGGCCCTGCTTTAAATCATATGTGTGAGGCCTTTTCTACTTTGCCTCCCATGCTCAATATACGTCTAATAAAAGATTAATCACACTACAGACGTTGAATATGCGCGCTTTTAAAGGTAGGTGAAGCGAAAATGTTGAAGGGTGGGGGGCATCTGAACGGAGGGTCAAAAACCAGAAGATAACAGTGTTGTTCAAATTAAAGCCGTGATAAAACGATTAATATCCCGGTTTTATTTATCTCCATTTTTTGCCGGATTTGCAGACGAATAAATATTCCTTCTTGAAATGTTTGAAACTTCGATTAAAAGAAATATAATTTAAATTAAACTAACTTTAAAATCGGATATTATTTACTATTAAAAAATAAAATTAATTTAAATCAAATTATAATTATTATTAACACTGGGAGACAACAAAAGACTCCAGCGCCGGGACTGGAGTTTATTTTTCTCTGTCTGTCTCCCAGTGTTAATAATAATTATAATTTGATTTAAATTGAAATTTAAACTTTCCACATAGTATGAATACTACCAAAAACTTAAAAACTGAATATTATAAAACGACAATATATAATATATTTTGATATATGAAAAAGTAAATAAGCAATCTATATGGCATCAATTTAGAGATTTGAAAAAGTAATCTATATGCGGCATCAATTTTGATAGTTGAAAATGTAAATAAGTAATCTATATAGCATCAATTTTATATTTGAAAATGTAAATAAGTAATCTATGTAGCATCAATTTTTATATTTGAAAAATTAAATAAGTAATCTATGTATAGGATCAATTTTTATATTTGAAAAAGTAAATACGTAATCTATACAGCATCAATTATTGTTCTAAATCTGGCCAATACAACTCATACTAACTCATGCCTCGAACTAAACTTTTTCTTATCCATAATTTCTTAGTCCAGTGCTTTCCATTTGTTAGTTGTTTCCCGATTTTCACGGTTACATTTATTTATTTGTTATTATTTTACAAGAAAAAAAAAATACAAAAATAAATAAAAATACAAAATAAATGAATACAATAAAAATTATTCCTCCCTGGCGGGGAATTGAACTTGAGATCTCTTTCCCTATGCAATTCAAGTTATTATTAATATTATGAAAACTGTATTTATTCCGTGCAAACGACTTATAACCCGGGCGCACATTGAGATGCAGGTGACGCAGCGCAGGGCAGCACAGTTGTTATTAACCGCAGAATACACGAATCCCCAAGAATTGAGGCGCAAAGCAGAGCAGGACAGTTTTGTACCACACGTGGCCTACCTTTAAGCTCGGGCGCACATTGAGAAGCAGGCGTCGCAAGGCTGGGCAGTGCAGATTTCCTGAACCCCAGATATATACCAAACTGCATGAATTGAGTCGAAGATCAATGCAGGGCAGTATTAAACCACGCGTGGCCTACACGACGCTAGTGGTTCTGGCGTCTCAGATCGCGGGGTGTCGTATATTTTAGCAGTTTAAAAAACTGTGCTGCCCTGCCGTGCGTCTCAATGTGCGTCCGGGCTAAGTATTGGATCCGGCGCCTCAATCCCCTCAGTATAGTATATTAATTCGGTTGCAAAACATCTGTGTTGCTCTGCCCTGAGTCACCTGCGTCTCCGGTCATATGGTTGTATTCATATTTGAATAATACTAAATTTTAGACATAGTTAATCAAAATATATAATATTTTTTAATTTTGAATGAAAATCGTCATAATAATTCTCGAGAAATAATTTTGTTTATCGCCCGGGAGTGAATCCGAAAAAAACGACCAAAATCACCGTCACAAAATAACCGTCACAAAATCACCGTCACAAAATCACCGTCACGAAATCTACAGATGACGATAACTTGAGTAAAAGCTCACCGAGTTAGATGAAATTTGGTACACATGTTCATTTTACCAATGCCCAGGCTGAGTTTGACGGAAAACGTTATCCGCCCAAGCGTTCACACGCAACGCTCGCGTAAACGTAAGCTTTAAAAGACGGGAAAAAGTGTTATTAAGGAAGCCTGTTACTTGACTTGTTTTGATTATTTTTGTTATATATGTCAAAAATGTCACTTTGTTTTGTAAATAAATAAAATATAATCATGTAAAATTTCACCCTGATACAAGCAGCAGCTGTAGAGTAGGGAAAAGATATATTTTATAATATTTTAAATTAATTGGCCGGGTAGGTAGAAAACAGTCCTATTTCAATCCAAACTCCTTTAACGAACATACTCTTTCACTATAAACTTATCATGATCAACTTTTTTCTTATATTTAATATATATTTATAGTAAGACGCTTGCTTTAATTACACAAATAATGATTTTCTTTTAATTTTGCCTTAACACTGCTAGGTACAAACAGTTCGTTGCTTTTAATTTTGTTTCTTTTCTAACTGCGCCATGTATAAGTAGTTAGCAATGTATACGTACTTAGCAGTTTGATTTTATAATTTATATTTAATGAAAAATGTAAGGAACTTCGTTCCTACCGGGTGTCCCGCGACACCACACGTATTTTTTTTTTATCAGAGATTTAAAGAACACAAATTCGATCAATTTTCTGTGGTCTGTCTGAGAAAGGGAAACAAATAAGTAAGAAGTCCTTGAATTTGACTATAATGTTGTATTAATAAAGGTATTAAAAAAAAACAAGCAAATTTAATGCTTTAATTGCCCAAAAATCCACAAAGCTAAGACTAACATCGGTAAACTGACAATATTCGATAAATTTGTGAGAATTTCACGCTTTAATTCTCCTGAACTCACTGATTCTTCCTAGTTTATTAATGATATTAAAGTTAATATTTTAACAGGATCGAGTTAGTTTACTGACCTTTATTCTTTCACTTCTAGAAGAGAGAAAGGGAAGGGGGAGTAGGGCTACTTAAAACACAACGTCAACCTTTTGTGACGGAAATATTTTTGATAACCAATAATTTTGAGCTTCTTTCATTCCTTGTTATTATATAATGTATTGTTTACTTCTCATTAACAACATTTATGTTTATATTATTTCAAAAAACAAACCGCGTAAACAACGAACCTATACTACATTATAGGAAGAGGGTCAGAAAAAGTTGCCATTTTGTTTAAAAATATAAACAAGTTTTTTTATTTTCCGGTGTTTAATAAGATCTTAATAGCTTTTAGGGTTATTCGGTGAATATTAAAATTTATTGTGTGAAAAAGTGTTAAACGTATGTTTTTTCGGGTTTTAGTAGGATCTTATCCCTTTCGCACCCGATTTTTTTCTGTTCATTGTAATTTTTTTTCTTTTAGAGGGTCAATTCCAATTGACCCCTATATAGATATACTAGATATATACTAGATATACCTATATATATATACCCTATATATACTAGATGAGTCAGTAATTTTTTCAAATTTTTTGGACCACCCGTTTTTTATATATAAAATTTCCATTATAGTGGAAATTTAGACTGAACTAAAGATCCCAGATGTACATGTAAAATATGTAAGTCCACTGCAGTGGACAGTTCAATCACTGTGATCACTTTGATCAGTTATATTTCGCATTAGCTTCAATGGCCGATTTAACAAATTTCAGTGATTATGATCAGTAAAATCACGGTATTTGAACTCACCCTAAGGTTTAAAATTTCAATAAATAAAAATAAATAAAGCATTTATAAAAATCAAATCTTTAAAGATCATAATATAAGACAAATTTGGAATAAAACAAGTAAAATGAGAAATAATAAACATTTGAATATTAGAAATTGTGAAGAGAATTTCTACCTTTCAAAAGAATAATAATATGTAGATAAATATAAAGCATTTTTTAAAAATAAAATTTTTAATAATAATAATGAAAAAAATATTTGCAAAAAAAAACAAAAAAACAATCTAATTCATCAAACTCATTTTCAACTTCCAAATCATTACCTCCTTCCTCCTTCTAAAATCGCACTGCCTGATCTTGAACATATTACAAAACCAAATGTTATCATAAATGTCCATTATACTGAACATCAAATTTAGACTATAAATTATGTCCTAAATTTTAACATTTCTTGCGATTGAAAATCATTATTTAACAAGCTCTAACTTTTATCTTTACAAAACAATTACTGCCTAAAAGAAATATTAAAAATGTAAAACAAAAAAGTTAAACATATTACATATATATACATACCTTTGGACGCCGCGCCATGTTGTTGGGATGAAAAACACCTGTCGAAATGGAAATGATGTTTATCTAATCGTTACAATTATTTTTGTTAACACTAATGACTAATGAGTTAAAATCACTAAAGAAGGTATCAGGTTGGCCAAAAAACAAAAAAATCAAGACAAATGACTAAATGTAGATTAAAACTGCTCTAAAAATGAAGTCCAGTAAACTGGACGCCTGGAACGAAAGATATTTATCGTGCAGTGTACAGATCCACAGATCCTGACGTTTTACTATCATCTCAAAAATATTTAGTAAAGATAGTCTAGTTACGCTCCTTCATAGTTTGATTTCAAAGTCGTTTTTTTTTACAAAATTAATTTATTATTTAGTTTAAAAAGTAGGTAAATCAAAATACTAAACATTTTTACAATATTACACAAACTGTCGAAGTAAACCAGACAGACAACAAAAGATTACCAAAGTAGTTTAAAGGAAGGAGTGGGGAAACAGAATTCACGTCGAGAGGACACGTGACATCATATACAGGCTGTAAGTGTTTTTGTTAAGCGCTTTGCTTGAAAAGTTTGTTGTTGTTGCTCTTTACTTTACTTACTTCGACTAATTTTGAACTTTACTTCAAAATAGAGTCGTTCAGTTTTCAATGACTTAACAATGAGAAAACTATGTAACTTAAAATTGATTAGGAAATCCATTTTAGCTGGGGAATTTCTTTTGTATAATGTTAGGGAAAACCAATAGAGAAACTTGTGGCACACGAATAATGGGAACAATAAATTATACATAATTTTTTTTTCTATTTTAACTCTCTCAGGAAAAAAACTGACCGAGAAAATGTATTTGATCGCGGAAAGATCCGATTTCTCCATTATAAGGTTCATACATGTCTTATGTCCTATGTGTAGTGTACTACAGATCTGCTAGGATGAAATTCGGTACGCATAATCAGAAAATGTTTACACGGTGGTGAATGCGACAAATAATCCACCAAATGTTTTGCTGCCTAAAATGTTAAGAAAAAAAAAAAAAATCTTAATCACATTACTCTAATTGTACCATGTACTCTCATGGAAATTCTGAGCTTTGTTTAATCCACTTTCTACACTTTCCCCAACATGGTACAAAGAAAACCAATTAATAGGTAGGTAAGGTGTGTGAAACCGTTTTTGCTTAAAACATATGTTTGCGATGTGATAGTTTTATATTTGGATTCCTATAACAACTGATCATTGATAAAGAATATAAATGTTTCCCAAACGTGCTTGATTTAATAGCTTTATTTTTAATACGCACAATCCACAATTTCATATTCCAGGAGACGGTGCTGAGCGGAATATCCAGGGGAACTGTGACGTCATTCCCGAAGCAAGAGGTGAGTGATCCTAGCGGACAAATGTGGTACTTAAATCTGTCATTTAACTCCTTAACTGCCACGGACCAACTAAATTTTTATAATACATAATTCTAATCATATGTAAATAGAACTTAAAAAATTCTAACACTCTATAAAAAGTAAATAAACATAAAGAATAAGGAAGATTCTAAACTCTAAAGTTACTTTGGTTAACGTAACGCTACTAGTTAAAATGCTAATTCTAATTTGGGGATGATACCCCCCAAAAACTCTGAAAATCGTGAAAAAATTATTTCTCGAAAACCGTTCCGACGATTTTGATAATTTTTTTTTTAAATATAGTCCAATTAAATACGAATCTATCGATATAAGGCGTTTTTTCGGGAAAATCTAGTTCCTGAGAAAATGGCTTAAAACGCGGACGGAGGGAGCCCGGGTTCGATTCCCCCCCCACCCGGGAGAAGTTATTTTTATGGTAAATTTTGATGAAATGTTCGGTAATAATTAAATTTACTTACGAAAACTAACAAATGGGAAACACTGAGCTTTTTAAATATGAACTCGTGTATGAGAAATTTTGTCTGAGTTGTCTCGGACCGATTTTTTTTTTTTTACTTCCTACCAGAGAAAGTTATGCAATAAAATATTAATTCATATTAAGAAGATAGTTTAATTTATAGTTTATAATTAAATCACATAGGAAGGCAAGGCAGTTAACATTTTTAAATTAAACGAAAATGGAAGTATCAGTCTAAAATAAGAAGATTGAAATAGAGATTAAGAATATTTTTCCACCGGAGTCGCTTAAAAATCGGCGAATCACCATGATGAACTCACCTTGTGGCAGTTTAAGGAACTAAATGACAGATGTCAAATGTAAGTACCACATTTGTCCGCTAGGATCGCTCACCTCTTGCCTCGGGAATGACGTCACAGTTCCCTTGGATATTCCGCTCAGCACCGTCTCCTCATATTCCACCGAAGGAGTTTTGGTAACACTGTCAGATCGGCCGACAACAGTAACTGTAACCTGCCACCAACTATTTATTTTTTTAGTATGTATTATCAAATGTTTTTGTTTATGTCTTTTATTGTAAATAATTTTGTATTTATTGATTATAATCATCTTTATAATGGTTATAATTCTAGATCTTAAATCTGAATCTGTATTACGTACGAACAAAGACTAATTCGTGTTTTTTTGTGTTGTTTATTTTATTGTTTTTCATATTTAATTGATCACGTCTTTTATTTTTAAGTTTAAATATTTTAATTGGTTATTGTTTAATAATATAAGTTTTTCTTTCTCGTCAAAGATAAACAACAGTTTCCTATTGACACATTGGTATGGCTGTAACATTCTAAACAATATTTATTATTACACATGATAAGCTTACATGTTGAGAGTATCTATTTCCAAATTGTGTTATTTTTAAAAGGAAACTGGTGGATGAAGGTTGAACGGGGCTGGATCAATGTACTTTAAAATGTATTTCAATGTTTCTGTTGGCAATATCTGTGATCAAATCCTTTCAATAAGAGATAAGACAAACCTTATGCATTAAGTATTTATAAATATTACATTTAAGGGTTGAATTATAGAATATGGAGTGTCATGAGTGTTATAGAATATGGGCTCTTCTGATGAGCGTAACCTCACTAGAAATTTTCATTCGTCCAAAAGTCATTTAGACAAAGGAATATTATCTCTCTAGAGTATTGAAGTGATATGTTGTCTTAGTCTAATAGTAGATATTGGGCATGGGCCCCATGTTCTATAGTTTTACCCATTTAAGTACTTTTGGTTTATACCTTACTTCGAGCAATTATTCATCTAGTAAGGTACAGATCTGACCATTGTTATTTATTCGAATCAAATGTTGTTCAATGTGGTAAATATTTTGATAATTTTGCAGGTCATGTGTCACATAATCTTGTTACCTGTTCTTTCTTATTCCGCCACTGAATAATTTTAGTATGTTCGACAAGGGCACAACATGCCCCATGAACATTTATTCCAATTCCCAAAACAATATGTTTTTTGTTTTTATTTACCCGTTGTGGGCCTTCATTGCTTAGACAACTGAGGCAGTGGGAAACAAGGAAACATTCTGAGTGCATTACTTTTTTTCACTCATGAAATACTTAAACTGAGTAACTAGAAACTAATAGATTATAGATTCTACTAATAGATCCCATGCCCGTTCATGGCCTCTTTAGCTTTTGCACCCCACCACAGTCCAATGTAGTGAAGTGGATATTTGGATAGTATTGCCTCACATTAGATTTAAAGGTTTAGTGGGAGAAGTCCCGCCAGTACCTCATGCTAGTAACCCTAGCATTGAAACGGCACCAACCGTGCTGTTCTCATAACTTCTAGAAATGCCAGGCATGCTGTCCTTTGAAGATGGTCTAATTGCTTCTTTGCAGAGGGCAGTAGTTCAACAAAAGCATGTTATAGAATTGGTCTAACCATGGCTGTTTATATCCAGTATATGACTTTTGGCTTGAGACACATGAGGGGCCTAGATAGTGTTATTAATTAAAATAATGAATTGTTTCAGTGATGGCGGAAGGAGAAGAATTAACTCATAGATTCTTTGCCGAAAGAGCTAAGACAGGTAGAGCCAGCTGTAAGAAATGTAAACAACCTATAGAAGCTAAAACTATCCGTCTTGCTAAGGTTGTACCAAATCACTTCGGATCTGGTTTTATGAAGCAATGGCATCACATCCCTTGTCTATTTGAGGTAATATTCTTATACTTAATTATTAACAATATATGTATTTGGATCAATCGAGACACACTCAAGCATATATTTTTATAGTTTCTAATTTTTAGATAATGTAAATGTTATGTAGCTACAAGGGTTGATTAAATATAAACAGGCCTTTTTTCAATAATTTATTTTTAAAAAATACAAGAATAATAACATTTTTCTAGATGATTAGACACTCCCTTTCAGAATGAATTTCTCCCAATGTTTAGTTAATTATCCTGCTACCCTTATACTTGATTGTCTGAGAAAGGCCCGTTTTATTTGATATTTGAACCCATATGTTTCATCATTTAAAAAACTTAAATCAATTAATTGTTAAAAGTTATATACATTCGATTAAACTAAATGACTGTGTGTGTACTGTTAGTTGGCTGTGTATGAACCAACCTTGAAAATTCAAAACTATCTAACCCCAAACATGTTTGTATGACCCAGATGACTACTGTAACCTCATAATAATCTAGAGGAATCTTACTACAGAGGCAATAATATTTTTAATTTTAATAATCCATGTGTATGATATAATAATAATTGTTTTATATCCCCAAAATATCTTAAATCAAATTATAATTATTATTAACAACGGGAGATAGACAGAGAAAAATAGACTTCAGTGCCGGGACTCGAACCACGGCCTATGGGGGTAAGAGCGCTATACTGGAATTATAGAGGCCCGTGGTTTGAGTCCCGGTGCTGGAGTCTATTTTTCTCTGTCTATCTCCCGTTGTTAATAATTGTTAATAATAATTATAGTTTGATTTAAACTAAAATTTAAACTTTCCGTAGTATGTATTCATACTACGGAAATTTTTGGTTATTAAAAGTTTTTGGTAGTATTCTACCAAAAACTTAAAAAAAAAAAATATCTTATTTAATGAATTTATTAATAAGCACATTTGAATGGGGATTCTTTACATTTTATTTTCCATTTTCAGCTAAATCAGATTAATTTTGATGTTTTTTTTAGAAGGTGACAGACGACGACTGACAAATAAAAAAAAAAAATAAATAAAATAAAAAAATGCACTCATGTAAATCTAGTAAAATCAAATATTTGGTCTCTCACAATTCTTTATCTCTCTAATACTTGCAGAGAAGATTAAAAAAATAAATATATATATTGAAATTTGTCTCAATTTTGTGCAGGTTTTTAGCAAGCAGAGAGCAACTACAGCTAAGATAGATACACTGGATGATATTGGAGGCTGGGATCAACTGGATTCTGAAGGACAAAATGAAGTACTTGACTTTTTACCTGACAGTAAGCTTTATTTATTTTTCATTATATATTATTAATTAGAAAGGATTACAGATTGATGAAAATGCTCTTCGCTGTCAAGAAAATTCTTTTAAAGAAATGTTTCCCTTCCTTATCAACTCTTTCAGGGTTGTAAGGATCTTACAATGTGTGCTGTGGGGACTCTACACATCCTAGGATGTGTGGAATGTTTGGTATGCAAATAGCCATGGGCATGGATATATTAGGTTTGTTCCAACCACTCTTCAAACTGGTTTGGAACTGTCCGACGCATGCGCATTTGGAAAAAAGCGTTCCAACGAGCCCAAACTCTAACTCTGACTGACTCCGACTGTTAATCGGCTGTTCCAACCACGCTCTGACTAAATGACGGATTAGTTTGGAACCAGCAGTCAGCGATCAGCGGCAGGGACTAGTAGTTTGGGACTGAGTTTGGGTGAACAGAAACGTAACCTTCCGCTCCGCTTCATTGTTTTTGTTTTGATTTCGCTCGCCTATTATTCTGCTTTCTTGCGAATCAACTATTTTTTTAAAAATGTTTTTGTACAAATGCGACGATGAATTTTTGTGCATATAATGGCATTTTCTAAATATTTCTGAAAAAAAAAAAAAAATATAAAAAATTGGACCTATTTTCCAAGATGGACTTTTGATACTTATTCCATTTTCAAACAAATATCGAAAGAATCCGATTTATTTCCGCAATATTTCTTTCGTTAACTGGACTAAGATTAATATTTGTTTTTTAAAACAAAAGAGCATTAAGGATTATATCAATAAAAATACGAGTGTGCCGTGAGTCTACTAAAACTGGCTCACCTCAGTAAGCCCGAAAATTGTGAATTGCGTAAATCGACATGAAATCGTGAATTCATGTATTAAATAAACATTTCTAAAATGTGTGCATGTATTTTCGTCATATCCTCTATGAGTATGTAGGTATTACTACCAACTTTCGAGCTTAATTAGCATTAGATTAAAAAATGTAACTTTTGTGGTGCCCCCCCCCCCCCTTGTTGTGCGAGCCCCTAGGCGGCCTAAATCAGGCCCTGATTTAAGCGACTGGCACTTATCTTCATCAACTATTGACTCATCCATCATCCATATCTTTAATATTAATAAGTTCAGGTATTTTTGATAGCTCAGGAACGCAAAATCACATAAACGATCAACTCAAAAAGTTGTTCTGATAACAGTGCTAAAACCTACCACAGCAAACAGTTTGGTTCGAGAAAGAAGCGTTCCAACAAAAACGAAATCACAAATCAATTCCCAACGGTCAATGATCGCGCTTGCGCATTACGTCAATCACGGACTAATCCGAAACTGATTCGGAACTGGTGGTTGGAACAAACCTAATATGTCATATTGCCCTCCAGTTTTTATAACCGAAAGTTTTATTTGACGTTATCTAGTGATTAAGTATTTATAGAAAAGGATATAGTTGACTGTAAGTTTGAAATATCTGCTGCCATGGTAACCAATATCACAACCCAGGGAAATGTCTCGTGCCAGGGTGACAAAGATCGCAACCTATAGAAATGTAACTCCTCATAGTGAAAATAATTATTTGTTGAATTTTATAAAAATTATCTTTGATTGCAGGTGCTAAAGTGCGTAAGCCTCCTGAAGTGAAGGTTGAAGATAAGGTGATGATAGACCCTAATCACAAGGACTGCTCATTAAGGGAGTTTAGGAAACTCTGCTCTATGCTGGCTGATCACCCTTCATACCTGGACAAGACTAACATAGTCCGAAAGTTCATTTCAGAGGGTACTTCTGGGGGTGAGTTATCTGCTCTTAGCTAATAAATAACTTAGTTTTCTGGTTAAATCCACACCACAAAGGGTTTGAAGTGCTATCGCTTCCACTACTGGTAGTCTCTTCAGGGATATGTTTTAATTTGAAGCAACAACAAGACATACAAGAAAGAATAGTGTATCATTCCTGGTTTTCTAGACCGTAGTTTCCCAGGGGTTCCTTCAATCTCTTTTCACGAATCATCTGTGATATCTTCGTGATGGGAAACCATCCGTCGCAAAGAAATCACCCACCCAAGGAGAAAGGAGGAAAGACCAACTGAAGGCTTCCAGGTACAAGCTGCGTTTCAGAAAACCAGTATAAATATTCCTGTCTTCTCTCCAGTCATGAGTTTATCTTGTTGTTGCTTCGAGTTAACATCACGATGTACCTCACTCCCAGATCTGTGGTCATCCATCCAAGATGTGATCGCCCCTGATGCTGCTTAACTTTATTGATAGAAGAGCCAACTGTTCTGCTGTTCTTCTATACAGGCTACCAAGGCCCCCTTATCATCTCTTACTCAAGTATTTCATTTCATGGCTTCAAGTTTTGTGAAATGTGGGGAAAGAAATTACTATCATGTTAAAACAATTTTATTATTATTATTATTTAATAATAAATTTTATTCCTTTCATAGCAGGTTAGTTCGATGAAGGTGATGCTCCCAGTGTTTGTAGAAGTGCCGGAAATTGATTGGTACAATTGCTTGATGTTTGTCCTAAAGTCCAGTGTGCATCACAACTTGCTGACCAAATAAATGAAACTAATAAAGGAAACATTTTTATAGCCTCCAAGATAATGTAATAGTACCCATGAAATTGTCATCAAACAATCCCCACATCACATCAACAAAAATGTTTGTGAAATGTTTTGATAGAAATTGATTGATAAAATAAATTCAGCTTTTAATTTATTTGACTAAATACTTCCTTTTTTTCGTTTCATTTTTGCCGCGATCAACACTAAATTAGGTTAATTTAAGTTAGGAGGGGGGATCGGCCACTTTACTCATCTACTGGATGTGATCATCAGTATGAAATATGAGATATATTGTTATTTTACGTTTAGTTTTTTTTTTTTTTTAATTGTGTTATAGATGGATTTAAGGGAGATTTACTATTGACTGTAAGACTTCTTCTGCCTGGAGTTATCAAACGGATCTACAATCTGCAGTCAAAACAGATTGTTAAACTTTTCTCTCGGGTAAATACTCGTATTGCCTACTTTATTTGATACAGAGTAGATGTGGTCAATTAAGTCAATAGTGACATCTGAATCATATACTTATGAACCTTGATTCATCACTTACATATGACCTTGATTCATATACATATGAATCAAGCTTGAAGTCACGGGTTCAATCTGATGGCACTATGATTTACATGGCTCACTATTGCTCACACTATATTCTCTTTTGCTGCACATTGAGTGGCTAAACTCCAAACAGTAATTTTGTTTTTGTTTTCAGCTGTTTAATGCCAAGTTAAATGAAATGCTTACAAGCTTGGAGGAAGGAGACGTTGCTGAGACTGTCAGGATATTCTTTGAAAGCAGTCGGAGCATGAAGCCAGCCAATAAGAGCCAACTTAGTCTTCAAGATGTCGATCAGTTCTTAGAACAGCTGTCACAGCTTACCAAGGAGGAGGATCAGATAAATCACTTCAGCACCATAGTACCCAAGTAGTCAATTCAATTAGTATCTTTGTTTAATATGAAGTGCTTAGCACCCCTGAGGATAAGATACCACAAGATCTGCCCAGGAGAGAATATGTGGCTGCTTTTAAGATCATGACTGGCCACGACTAACTACAAAACCATCTTCCCCACATTGGAGTTGTGGACATCCCAGTCTACCCTCTTTGTAACGGTGATGATATGGCAAGTGAGCATTGCTTACAATGTGCTACTCTTGCAGATGTTCATAATGATTTATATTTAAGAAGTGAAAATCAGGTGAGGCATTAATCTGGATTATTAGTTGCCCTCTGCCCTCTTTGTCATTTCTTGGACTGTATGCCAAGAAATGACAAAATGGTAAAAAATAATTACTATATGTGGATTATTGACTGTGAACTACGTACACAAAATTGAAAACCGTGGGGATCTGTTAAAGGTAAAAATTTCAATTTTTTTTCTCCTTTTTCAAGGTGTTGTTCGCAAATATGGTAACAGTAAAATAAATCAATTGGTGTACTTGGTATATCAAGTGTTATATAATTTTAAGGGTTTTCCACCTTTGTCAAGGGTTAACAATAACATCAACTTTAAAAAGACAAACAAATAGAATTGACATGAGAATGTGTACTAAAGGAATAAAGGTACTACAATTACATTGTTATTGGTAAATAAGATTTACTTGTGAGATGCTTTTTACTAAAAACTACTTATGTTTAATAACTATGTTTTATACTTTCTTGCAACCTTTCAATAGTTTATTTTTACTTTCTCATATAATATGTCGTAGGATATGTTGAGAAAAAGTATTGTGATAGCGAAATAATTTACCTCCCCCCCAAAGATACCATTAAATTTGGACAATAAATCCTACCTCCAAGGCAATATTGATTCCTTAATTTTAGCTCTGAATTTTCCCAAATTGCTGCAACTCAAATCTCTGAAAAATCGTTAAAAAATACTTTAAAAGGAAGATGATTTATAATTTTTTTTGTAGTCTATTTAAATACAAATTATGGATTTTTATTCTTTCATTTATATTTATTTTTTGATTGGCAGGTGTACTAGTAATGATTTAAAACTCATCATAAGGCTGATAAAACATGATCTGAGAATTAATGCTGGTGCAAAGCATATGTAAGTATGTAATAATATTATGTTACACTCACACTCCCTCTCCTCTCTCTTTCTTGTGATTGTAAAACATAACAACTAGTCCTGTCAAATTTAAAAGAACAGGTTTATTTTATTTGTACCACTACAGTTTGAGGGGCATTCTGAGTTGCTGTGATTGTTTAAGCATTGGTAACTTTTGCTCAGCCATCTATGAATCAAGGTTGAGGTCATGGGTTCTATACCCCACTTAAGCACTTTGATTTACTAGATTCACTATTGATCAATGGTACGTATGTGTGTGAAGTGGCTGATCTCCATTAAGGTTTAGTCAGCAGTACCCAAATGAGCAGCATAATTGCTAGGTTCCACCAAGTGGTATGTTCTCATTCTGCTACACATAGATGTGCCGACAAATCTCGGATCAGGCTGAGGCATGGGGATCCATTTGGCTCTCCCTGTACAAGCAAAACGGGGCCATCACATGCTCATTCAGGGAGAATGTTTAAATGAATACATCGTATAAGATGACCTCTATAAAGGCTCCCATATAAAATAAAGTGAGGATTTGTTATGATGGCTAGAGCCCTTTACAAGCTAGTAAGTAACAGTGCATTCACAGATCCCCATTTCTTTTGTTCAATTATGAACTGAAAAGTTGGTATGATATTTACTCTAATTACGTTTTCAGACTGGAAGCCGTTCATCCAGATGCATATCAAGCATTTCAATCTAGCAGAGATATCAATTCTATTATCTCTAACTTTAAAGGAAATAACGATGCCTCATCCTCCTCTAAACAAGCCCCTAAAATTGGAATTTCAGTGCTTACACCTGTACTTCCTATGCTGGTAACTTGATATTCCTTATTTATGCATGAGCACACATGGGCTGATTTTTCAGCCTCTTAGCGCAGCAGGAATTTGATTGCTTTTAATACTATGCTCTGGTTTCTGCAAAGGTAGTAGATTTTTATACTTTTTTAAACGTAGTGTGGTCTTTTTTGAATGTGGCATGGTTCAGCAGGTCCATCCTAACTCTTGTCTAAATGTTCATGTTAGTGACATAACTATCTCTTTCGTTGTCCACTCTTTTCAGCCACTTGTTGATGAAGTCTTGGGAATAAAACTGGGAATCCATGCTTCTTTGACATTCTAAAATTCCCTAAAAATTTGTAATCAACGGAGTCCATTTCATGCAGTGCAAGACTGTGTAATCTTTTTTAACTACCCATGCCAGAATATAAGTGTTCTATCAGCAGTGGTCAAAAAATAAATAACCACACTTTTATAAAAAGTCCATTATGTGCAATTTTTTAGACAAATTAAATCTTTGTATTGCTTATTTTTAATTACTTTAAATGAAATTCACCCATTTACTGATACATTTTGTGTTAATTTTTTAGGCGCAGGCTTGTAAATCATCCGATGAAGCGATGAAGAAATGTCCTAACGGTATGTTTGCAGATATTAAGTATGACGGCGAAAGAGTCCAAGTACACAAGAATGGAAATGAGTTCAAATACTTTTCCAGGAGTCTTAAACCTGTTTTACCTCATAAGGTTTGTATCGTTAACTTACAATAATACGAGCCTTTAGGGTAGTAACACACTTCGCCACCCGGGTAGCGCCACCTGGTCAGCAATGAGAATAGAATGCAACCTGTCACTCGAGGTGGCGCCACCTGCCGGGTGGCACTACCCGGTCGACCGTCCCAGGGTCTACAAAAATAATGATAAGCAAGCACAGCTATCTCCTCTGGGTCTATTTCTCGAATGGTCGAAAAAAGTAAGAACTCGGGTGGCGCAAGTCAGGTGGCGGGAGCAAGTGGCAACAACTAGGTGGGCGCCACCCAGGAGGCGCTACCCGGGTGGCGAAGTGTGTAATTAGCCTTAGGCATGTGGCAAAGGCCTTAATTTTATATTCAGGAAAAAAGTAAATTAATTTAGATAAGTTATTATATCTATTTACCTAGAAAGCTAAAAAAAAATCTTCAAAGATTATGCATTTCCAATCACAATGCAAGTTAACAAAAAAAAAAATAAATAAATAAATACATAAAAAAGTTTTTATCTACAAAACCAACAACCGTAATTTATATGGAAATTTGCAATACGTATTTTTTTTTAAATATATCTGCATTGATTATTTTGTTTCAGGTCCAAACTCTAACAGAATATATTCCGAAAGCATTTCCACATGGAAAAGACTTAGTATTAGATTGTGAGGTTCTCCTTATGGACACTTTATCTGTGAAACCTCTTCCATTTGGAACTTTAGGGGTCCACAAGGTACCTAGTTTACTCTACATCTATCTGATACCTTTATTTATGTACATATTTATAATTGTATCTCAAGGTTGGAAAATCTTCCTTAGTGGGACTAATAATAATATAGCCAAATTATGATTTAAATATCTTAATTCTTCTAAAACCACTTCAAGAGCCAAATATAATGAGCATTATCAGTTTTACTTTTCTTAATATAATAAAATGTTTACTTCTCCTTATGAACTTATAAATTCACTGAATTCTCCAACATACCACTTTTCTATTAGTTTTTCTTTAATTGTCTTAAGTTTATCTAACTCTTAAATTAATTTTTTAATTAATTTATATATCTAAATTTATTATTGTCTTATTTTTTTTAATATATTATTATAGTTTGATATAGTTATTTATTACCGTCTTAATTTTTTATTTTTCTTTTTAGAAAAGTGAGTTTAAAAATGCTACGGTTTGCCTGTTTGTCTTCGATTGCATTTTCTACAACGGGGAATCTCTAGTTAACAAGTAAGTTTATTTAAAATTTTATTTTTATTTATTTATTCATACTTTTAGTTAATAGAAGCAAATGCAGAGGATAAACGCACTTTAAACCAAAATAGCTGTAAAATGTGTCAAAATATTTTACAGTAAAACCATGGGCATTGTCGCCTGGGGACACACGTCCTCTCTAATGTTTGAGGTGTAATAAAAAATGTAACTTAAACAAACGTATAAAATATTCCACCCCTTTTTACTTTTCTACATATATTTTATCATTAATAATTGATTCTCCATTGTCTGCCACTTTGAAACCATGTAACAGCGAACAGTGAACAACAAATTTAGAGTCTGCAGGTGGCTATTAAGTAGCCAAAACCTGTTATTAGTTATTACTAATAACATACTACTTTGTGTGTAGACTTAGTGTTTCCTCCTCCCCCCCCCCCCCCCTTTTTCAAAATGACAATGAATATGTTATTTATTGTGTGGGGTAAATCTGCATTATGTGCTCCATCTATTTCTAAACGTCCAATTTAATTCATTTTTTTTTTCATAACTATCAATTAAATTACATTGTTTATTATAGATTTTGTGTAATACTGCATAATGGCTATTGACTAATCTAGTTAATCTACAATGATTAGGTGCACAACTTTTATTAGTATTTTTTAAGTTTGTATTAAAATTATTTTAAAAGTACTTGTGTTCATACTTTTGTGTCAACAAACTACACCATAAGTTTACTTTATTTTATAAAAAAAGTATTAAAATCAAATTTCACATCATAAATGCATAAAAAAAAAAACGCTCTTTTGGGAAGAGGTCATATTTCAAAATTGTTCGGAGGGTGGGAAGGAATGTGTTTGACCCCTAGGAATGTGTTTCTCCCAATAATAACCTGATGACGATGCCCATGAGTAAAACCTCACTATAGGTTGTCTGTTTTAATGAAAGTTAGGTTTAACAATAATTCTTTCAAATAATAATGCAAATGTGTGTACATCATTGTACAGTTAGCTATTAAAGTGTTTATTGTATCTTAAATAAAAAATACGTGTGGTGTCATGGGACACCCGGTAGGAACGAAGTTCCTTACGCTTTATATTAAATATAAATTATATAATTACAATGCTAAGTATATGATACTAACTACTTATACATGGCGGAGTTAGAATAAGAGACAAAATTAAAAGTAACTATTTGTACTAGCAGAGTTAAGGCAAAATTAAAAGAAAAACTTTTTATTATCTTTGAAAAGAGCGTCTTTCAATAAATGATGTATTGTAAATTGAGAAAAAAGTTAATTTTGATTAGTTTATAGTTAAAGCAGATGGTTGTAGAGAAGAAAAGAACTGTCCTATCAGACCTCCGTCGGCGAATCTCCAATTAAAATATTATAATATAAAATATAAATCACAAACACTAAACAACTTCTGCTTGTATCAGGTTGAAATTTTACATGCCTGTTTCAATTGTACTTTAGACGATGTGTATGAAGTTTTATTGAAATCGTTACGTTAGAACGTAAGATATCGGTAAAAACGTTGTTTTCTTTATTTAAAACGTTTAGGTCCGCTTTAATAAATTTAGCGATCTTTCTCACTTCATAGCAGTGTCGGTGTTCGTTTTACTAAAAAAAAATATTTAAAAAAGTTGTTTGTCTCATTAAATAGATGAAGTTAGAATTTTTTCCCGTCCAAAAAATCCAGTTTTTAATTTGAAGCTTACGTTTACGCGAGCGTTGCGCGTGAACGCTTGGACGGATAACGTTGTCCAACGAACTTAGCCTGGGCATTGGTAAAATGAACATGTGTACCAAATTTCAACTAACTCGGTGATCTTTTACTCAAGTTATTGTCATCGGTACATTTCGTGACGGATTTTGCGTGACGGTGATTTTGTGATGGTGATTTTGTGACGGTGATTTTGGTCGTTTTTCGGATTCACTCCCGGGCTCCAGAACGTGCCATAAGGAACTTCGTTCCAAAAAAACCTTAAAAATTAGTTTATAAAGGCCTTTACTTAAGGTGTACACTGCATTTTTAGAACAAGCAGAATCCTTACATTTTTATTGGTTTGAAGAATTAATTTAATTTCTGCGGGGTTAGTTTGGTTCTTATTTCTTTTGTTAATATATGATGGAGGTGCTGAGTAAGTGTTTATAATAAAAATAAGCAACCTATATTATCGTGTGTATCATAATTTTTGTATCTGTCTATTATAAGACAGATAGATTGTACTAACAAATTTGTCTAACAAAATTGAGACTTCCGCCATAATAGGGTCCTACTGTACATTTAATTATGGGTATTATGGGTTCTTCTGTACATTTAAATTTGTTTTGTAGACCAATAAAGGAAAGAAGAGAGATTCTTCTGAAGAACATGAATGAGATTCCTCATCGGGTCGTCTTCTCGGAGATGCAGGAAATCAATGTAAATTTATTTCTTTATTGTATTTTATTTTTGACACATTACTCAAAATTAAGAATTTATTATATTTTAATTATTTATAATTTTATTTTATTTATTTATTTATTTTTTTTACTTTGTTTAGAATAAAAAGGTTTTGGAGACCCTGATGATTAAAGTTTTCAAGGAAGGACTAGAGGGTCTTGTCCTCAAAGATCAAATGGTAATTGTTTTCTATTGTTTATGAAATTAAATTATTTTTACAGTTTCGACTGGCAAAGGTATCACCAAGCCATCTATTCAATAGTGAATCTAATTTAAGGAAATCAAAAAATTAGTAGAAACGCTAATATTTTCCACAAAAGAACCCTGTACAACTATAAATGTAGTGGATGACACATAATTGGCCTGTCGATCCATCAGCTGAGTCGCGGAGTGAGCACAGGGAATATTGTATTATTTATTTATTTTATTATTATTTTTTGTTATATTGCGTTAATTGTGAAAAAGCAAGCATATTTGCTACAAAGTAAAAAATTTAGAGAAAATAAAGTCAGTCTTGTGAGAAAACTCAGAGATTCCGGCCTTTTTCCTTTTATATAACGTTAAGTTAAAATAAAATAAATTCAAATCAAGAAGCTGAAGACCGGCACAAGCTGCATAAACACCCTTTCCAAGCACCCTTTCGTGGTGGAGTGATAACTTTATAGGTGCTACAAGAGGAGTAATTTTAGCATAGTGTTTCACCGCTGGAGTCATTTATACTTAAACACAAATTTGTTAGTACAATCAAATTTTTTTGTGTTAATTATGTTGTTGTTTCTTTAATGTTGTAGAGTTTGTATGAACCAGGTAAACGACATTGGCTGAAGATCAAGAAGGACTATCTGTTTGGAGGAGCCATGGCTGATACAGCTGATCTTGTGGTTTTAGGAGCGTGGTACGGAACTGGACAGAAAGGTAATATTTCATCATTTACTTGTTTACTTGTGTTTAATTAATACAATGGTATCTCTTAAGCACTACCAGAGCTACCCTCTCTAACTTGCTTTTTACCTGAATAACCCTTACCTTTCTTAAATCTAAAATAATTTAATTTCTCCTGTTGCAAAGCATGGTTGTTTAATGTACCTTCTTCCATAGGCTTTCCTTTTTTCCTCTTCCCTTGTTAAACTGGACGGATGGCCAGAGGTTCAGCACCTCATATTCCATTCTTATGGTTAGGTGCAACACCAGAGGACCCCCTCCTTCAGGGAGGGAAAATAAATAAAAACTCCCGTAAATATACTAAAACACCCGTAAATAAAGAAAGAATAGAAAACTGTTTCTGTATATTGAAAAAAATCTTTTGCAATATAAAGCAAAATTGGGATAAAATAAAGGGAATCTGTTAAGAGTTAAGATGTTATAGAAACCAGTGTTAAATGAGTAACTCCTCGATAAGGCTGCAATCCTTTTCTGAGCTCATGGAACTTCCCATAGAGGGGTAGAGATTAAAAGATTTGAGTTGTACCCGAGGTTAGTACGCCTTCTATCTCTACAAACCATTGAACATAGATAAAAAAAAAGCATATTCTATGTGTCTGAAGAAAGCTTGATGGAAACTTCCTGCTAAACTCTTATGCAGTGAGGAAATTTAGATAGGGATTTTCTCGATACCGGCCCTATCCCAGCTGTGGTTTAGGGTTTTTTTTTTTTACTTTTTCATTTCACCTACTTAAAATAGGAATATTTTATATTACAAAACATAATTTTAAATCTTATTAAATGCAATAACTTTTTAAGTAATAATAGCTCAATATTTTTCCAATTTTATTGTAAAAATATGATCACTTTTCATTTTCGAAGACCGAAAATAGCTTCACTGAGGGCTGAGTCTGAGGAATCTGTGAAATGTGAACTTCATTTTTCTTATGGAGAAAAGCTGATCTTTAAAATGGTGCATACCACAATGCTCCAGCTATAATAGTTTTTTAACAATAAAATGTTTATGAAGATAAAGGTGACAATTTTTTGAAAGCACAATTTAAGGCTATAACTTCAAAAACGCTCGGAAAAAATACACAATCTGTACCAACTTTTGGCAGCCTTTTAGGTGTAGTATCACCTCCTAAAGTATTTAAATCTGGGTGCAGAACACCCTGTATAAGTTGGTTATATAAGTTAGCTTTTAAGTTACTTCTTTATACTTTCATGTGTGGTTTTTATTTTTCTCTAACTTAGTATTTTTAATGCCGCAGGTGGTATGATGTCAGTTTTCCTGATGGGCTGCTATGATGAGGCAAAGGATGTCTGGTGTACTGTAACCAAGGTCCACACAGGCCATGATGATGCTACTCTCGCAGCACTTCAGGTAAAAAAAATAGTATTATTATTATTAATACAAAAACAGAAACCTCTCCTTAAATTTAATGTATAGTTTTATAATTATTACTACTTTATCCAGGATTCAGGTTTAAATTTCAATAAAGGATTATATTAAGTGAAGTCTGAGAAGGAGTGAATGAACAATTCATGTATACTTAAGCATTACTTACTTGGGTCGTTTAGCTACAGGTTTTCGAGATGCTCGTGCAATGCAGCTTCTGAAGTGTAATTCCTGGCAACTTGTCTTGTCAGGGTCACCAGTTTTGTCAAGAAAGGAGGACAAGTTGAAGTTAAAGTTGTTTGTTTTTATTGAATTTACCTTATTGTCATTTTATTGAAATATGTACAGTTGTCTTTAAATCATTAAAAGGATTTGACATTGTGGCGACCGTGACATTTTCGTAAAGAAAAATTTTGAAGAAATTTTTCAAGAATTAATTCGTGTCAATATTGGACGGCGAATATTAAGAAGTTAAAGATGGAACTTCAGAAGAAATCAAGAAAGGCAAATCGGGCCATTCTAACGAGAACAATGACGAAGATGGAGCAAGTAGCGGCCATCGTTCCTCCAGACGTCACAGCAATAAGGTGCTTGTCAACTGCATTGAATGAAAGGTACTTAGTGATTAAGGCGTTAGATTTAGCGATATTTGAGGGAATGTTGACTCAGGATGCTTCCGAAAATGATTTGGAAACAGAATTAAGTTCTGCGGAGGAGTACCTACTCAAGTATCTAAAGGTTAAAAGCTATTTAGAAAACATCATTCCACCAGCTCAAAATCCACAGTCAGAGGGACCGTCGGGATTAGAAACTGCTCGTTCGGGGGTATTTCCTGGGGGGCAAAGTAAGAGGTTGAAACTACCCAAAATTGAATTCATCCGATTTAATGGGGATGTTAAGGAATGGCTAATATTTTGGGGTCAATTTAAAAAAATTGATGACGACCATGATATGAGTGATGATGATAAGTTTCAGTATTTATTGTTAGCTACTGTCCCCAACTCTAGAGCTAGGGAGGTAGTTGAAAGTTTCCCACCTGGGGGAGGACATTATAAAAGCGCCATTTCGAGTCTGAAGGATATATTTGGGGGAGAGGATTTATTGAAATCCTCAAAAGATTATAGTAAAACGGAGGAAAAATATGAAAGTAAGTCAATCGAATTGTATGTAAAAAAGTATCTGGGAGAGCAAAGCGCAGAATATCCAGATAGGGTTGTAAATAAACATTTAAATTGGTTAGGAATTAAGGATCCATGGGAACAGAAGTCTAAAAAGGAAGTGGAAATTGCCACTAAAGAAGAATTTTTGAGGACAATCGTGCGAAAAGAGGATGGTAGTTTTGAAATTAGTTTTCCTTTGAGCCTTGATAGTCCAGCATTACCATCTAATAGGTTGTTAGCTGGAAGACGGCTAAGAGGGGCTACAGCTAAGTTGTTAAAGGAAAATACAGACAAAACATCGGTCTTAAGAGTTGGATGGCACAAAGAATTAGATAAATTAAGTGTTAATTTAGATTGGGTTAAGAAAACAAGTTTAAATTTAGTCGTTATTACAAAAAAGGTTATTTTGTCTTTTGGATGTACATTTTTTGACCCAATATGTGTACTGTCTCCGTTTGTTATAAAAGCAAAAGGATTAAAGGGTGTACCAGCTGCACTGCCACTAGATAGGGTACAAGGGATCCTTGTGTTTGAGGTAGCGTGGCTAGCGTTATTCAGATGTGCTAAGTTTGGGGCAGTTCATTTAGAACTAGTACCATTAGGACTTTTAACTAAAGTATTTTTATTAGCGTTACAATGGTTTATCGCAAGGCGAGGGAGACCTAGAACTATGTATGGCCATGTATATAATGGGACAAATTCTATCGGGGCTAACAATACCTTTAAAGCGATAGAGTGGGGGACAGTAGCTAATGAAAGTAATGATAGGAGGATTCAGTGGGTTTTCAATCCTCCCACCGATTCGTGGTGGGGAGGTTGGTTGGAAAGTTTGGTTGGGTTAGTAAAAAATCTCTTGCGGCGCTCACCAGGAAAAGCGTCCACAACAGCAGGGGAAATGTTGACGGTCCTCTGTGAATGCGAAGCAGTATTTAACAACCAACCACTTACATATATACCATCTAATCTTAATGATGAAGAGCCTATTCCACCTCGAAGAGCCTATCATCAAATTCAATTCGAAATATTCGGGGTAGTGAAGTTGAAGACTAAAAATGGGGAATACCTGCGCACCATACAACGTCTTTACCCGCTTGAGATTCCTGAACAGGAAGAGGACGTCGCAAGTGGTGCTCCTACTTTTCTGGGCCGGGAGTGTCAAGAAAGGAGGACAAGTTGAAGTAAAGTTGTTTGTTTTTATTGAATTTACCTTATTGTCATTTTATTGAAATATGTTCAGTTGTCTTTAAATCATTAAAAAGGATTTGACAAGTTTAGCTACACACTTGCTACTACTATAAGAAATAAGAAAGTTATCAAAAAATAAATGCTCTTCTCAAATAAACAAACTAGACTGAATTAACTTGGTATGTCTTGTTGTTGCTTCAAGTAAACACCACTGTGCACCACATCCTTGAAGATGCTTCCAGTAGTGGAAGCGAAATGTCGGAGTTCAACCTCTTTGTGACACGGATTCACTGGAAAACCAAGCCGTTTATTACGTAGACTAAATTATGTTTATTTTACTTTGACATCTAAGGTAAACAATAATATTGACATAACAATAACATAAGGAAAATAAATCTGACTGGCTGTCCACCACTGGTCTTGTTCTACCTTCTAAAAAGGATTCCATCTTCCTCTGTCCTTTGACAAAGATCAAACTCATTGGAGCGACATTCCTCTCTGATCCAGAGTGGATGTGATATTATCCATCCAGGATAAATAAAAATTTTATAGAAAAACCTATTTTCCATTCTTAAAAGGCTACAGACAATTATAATAATAATGGTTTACTTGCATTTTTTAGTACCATGTGTAGTTCTAAGGAAGCATTTTATTTATTACACTCTTTATATTAGTTTTATTAGTTTATCTGGGATAATCTTGTAATCTGTATTTGATCCTCTTCAAAATTAGCAATCACTCTAAAATTTTGCAGAGAGACATGTTCCGGAATACTTTACAATTATCAGTCATTAGTTTAACAAGATTAGCTGATAAATCATTAATTTCTAGATTTAAAAGGAGAAATTTTGGCAGTAAAAATTAATTTCAGAAGATTAACAATGACGACTACTGACACACTATTCACACAGTTATTTATGATAGTCAAGTGTAGCACCTTAAGTCCTAAAGGAACAGAATTTTTAGGGACTCTTTAAGAAAATATCTCAATTACAACCATTTTAAGGTGAAATTTGCTTTTGAGGGTGCCAACTATTGGTTAGTTTAACTTATTTAATTTTAATTATTTTTATGGTATTTTATTTACAGAAGGAGTTGAAAATGGATAAGATCAGTAGGGACCAGAGCAGAGTGCCTGACTGGTTGAGATGCACTAAGACAATGGTTCCTGACTTTGTTGCCGCAGATCCAAAAGTAAGTTCATTTTTATCACAAATTGGTATTTATTTCTGCCCTGATGGACTAACATAATATACATCAATTATAGTAAATGTTTTTCATTGTTTGAGTTTTGTTTATAATAATTCATTACTTTGTTAAGTTACGTGTTATAAGGTAACTTACTTGAAAAAGGAAAATTTAAAAAGGTGGAAAACAGAAAAAAAAATTATATTGACTGTCAAAATAATTAAGAATTATTGGTGGTAAAATTTTGTTTCTTTCCTCCAGTGTGGCCTTTGATTTTGATTTAGAGTGATCTAGAGCTGAGGTTTCCAACCCTTTTTGGTTGAAGGGCTGGATCTGGACTGGGCGGTGTAAGTACAGGCCAGATGAAGTAAGCAACACAATAATGAAGAAATTTAATGTTTTTAACCACACCCTATAAGCCTAGTAATAAAATATTTCGATAATGACCACGACCCACCAAAAGTGGGTATTACATAATTCTAATTTAAAAAATTCTAGATGATTCAGTGTGATTTGATAATTCAATGATTTGAATTAATTTGTGCTCAAAATGGCTCCCCTCATAGGCTCAAACTTATGGTACCGATCACTAAGTAAGGATTCTAAGTGCTCATCAGTCAGAGAAGCTCAACATTTTGTTTTTATAGTGTTCATCTTGGAAAATGCCTGCTCACAAATTTAAGTGGAGCCAAAAATAAAAACATGGTATGATAAAAGCTTTTCAAGTTTTTGAAATCTTCATTTTGCAAGGAGCTATAAAATGGTAAAAGCGTTGTTGCCTGTAGTTTCATTGGTGGTGTGGTCAATCATTTCTAGTTGAACAGTTGACTCAATTGAATGACTTCCATACTACTATTAGTACTTTCCGTTGAATGAAGTCCAGCCAGTTTCTCGGTAATTTGAACTTCATTTTTAACTTCTCTAATAATCAATATTGCTTGAGCTGGATCAGAAGTGTCTATAGATTCATCTAAAACAATTGAAAAACACTCAGACTTTGCAATGTTTAAGTTTATTTGTTAACAGTCTTTTGTCGGGTGGTGGGTTGAATCTGTCTAAAAATGTTATTTGTTTTATGTTTGTACGTTTAGAATCAGCCTGTGTGGGAGATAACTGGAGCTGAGATGACCAAACATGTGGTCCACACTGCCGACGGTATTTCTGTAAGATTTCCCCGAGTTACAAGGATCAGAGATGATAAGAACTGGAACACGGCTACCACTCTTGCAGAACTTAGGGTAACTAATGTCTACTGACTTATATACTACATTGATACTTACTTATACACTTGATGTGCACTTACTAATATCTACATTGAAAAAATAAATTGTTGTGTCAAATTTTGGAAAGAAAAAAATGTACATATTGAATTGCTCTCCAACCTAATTTTGCACTTTCTCCATACATAGTATAAAATACTGAGAAAGCATTGTGATGGCACAAAAATTAAATTTTGATGAATTAAAACTTTTAAGGATCTTCTGAGTTCAAAAGTGTGAAATGTCTGTCTGTTGCCTGTGCAAACTTGTGGTCATGTTGGTTAAGAAGTTGGAGATTTTTGAGTATTACTATGCCCATGCCCATCCCATATAACTAAGTAACTCTGTAGGGCAAACGGCCACGGAGGGTCTAGGTTTACCAAAGGGCTATACAACTATTTATGTAATGGATAATTTGGGGTTAGAGTATTGCTCCATCAGCTGTATAAACCTTTCAGTTGACCTACGCAACCAGTTGTTACCACTTCTCATAAGCAGCTACCCATTTATATGGTGTTGCTTGATGTGCACCTAATAGGGGGCCTGGTCCGTGAATTTTTTTGTTACGCTCGATGCTGTTTAACTTCAGTGTTTGAAGAGCTATCTGCTCTGCTATACAAGCTAATGAGGTTTCTGCCTTCCCCATATATTACTGATAAATGCATTTTATTTTTCATACTATGTTATCCAATTATTAAATCATCATGTGTTAAATAATTTTTTTTTTTTTTTTTTTTAGGAGATTTATCGGAAATCAAAAGAGACATCAGATTTCAATTTACCCGGCCACTCTGACACCAATGATTTAGATAGTTCAGGAGAGAGCCCAAAGAAAAAAATGAAACTATCCAATCAAGATATTGCCAAATTCACTCAGGTAAGCAAACTACATTCAGTTTAAATTTCAAGAAGTAAGGGTTTTATTCAGGATCTCAAAAGGAGTTTTAGTTCAGCAGATAATGTGCATATAAGTGACTAACTAAAATCAATTTTGTGTATAAAGTTAATGATTTGGTGTCCTCCAAAAATATATGGTTGACCAAGTTCTTCTGCTGGACATAGCTTGGCCAGTAGCTGATAAAAAAAAACATACCGGTAGAGAGTGGCCTACTCCCGCCCATTTCGGCTGACAATGTGATCTTCATGATCCTGATTAAAAAATTAGTAGACCAAAAAAATCAAGTTGATCGAGAGAAATAAGAGGGCTTTCTTTAATATTTAAGTATTTCCATTTACTGTTTAGTTTAAAAATTAAAATATAATTTTAACACCTAATTTTTCCAACCTTGTTTTCTATCTCATAAATGCAGTCTACAGGGTGTTTTTGATTTTACACCTAAGGCCAGGCGCACACTGGCGACTTTTTGCCCGCACACAGTCTGCGGTCTGTCTGCGGAAGTCTGTCACCCGGTGCAAAAGACGACCAGAGGGCGACAGTTTTGTCGCTACACCCTCGCACACTAGAGACAAAACAGTCTGTGGACTGTCTGCGGACTGTCTGCCCCGGTGCAAAAGATTGTCGCTGGCGGCATTGTACCGGGGCAGACAGCCCGCAGACAGTCTGCAGACTGTTTTGCCCTCAGTGTGCGCACTTCCATGTTATTCAATTGCCTAGGTCGAGCGAAAGACAATCTGAGACCAAAAAAGTCGCCGTCTGTCTCCTAGGCTCGACGACACTTTTGTCTTTCATCTGTCTTTGTCTCCGGTGTGCGCACTCCCATATAGTTTATAAGGCCTTGAGGTAGCGACAAAACTGTCTGCAGGCAAAAGTCGCCAGTGTGTGCCTAGCCTAAAAAGTTATCAAGCAATTGGTTATAAAAAAAAAAAAAAAAGTCAAGGAAAATATTATTGATTTCAATCTTATGACCCCTCCTTTGGTCTGTCTCAAGCTAAAATCATAATATATTAAATTATGAATTATATTTAATTGTCTGACTATATTCAGCTTGTTTTATTTAAATTGTATTATTTCAATTAACTTAAATTTATAATAGTAAATTAAAACGAGGTTTAATTATTTTTTGTTTATCTAAGCTTACTGATGGTAACAGAAATATTGTGATTATTTTGAAGAACTTTTTTTGTCTCCAATTTTTTTAATTTTTTTTTTTACAGCCCTTAGCCAGCACTTCTTCAGAATCAAAAACCACTGAGAAGAAAAATAAAGAATACAAAATTAATTATGTATGTTACCTTGTTTACTATAATTTTTTTTTTCATAGAATTTTAAATAAATGTTTATTCTTAGACACTGAAAACTCCGAATTCTTGTTTGATTTTAGTATAAATTTTAGTATGTCAATTTGGTTGCATCAAGGTAAAGAAACAACAATTTAAATACTATTTCTTAAATTTTGTAATTAGGGTTTCAAAGCGCCCATAGCATCGGGAACTTCTGCTCGACAATCTATGAACCCCAAGGTTGAGGTCATGGGTTCAATCCCATACCCAGGCCCTTTGATTTACATGGCTCACTGTTGATCATAGTGCATTCACTTCAGTGGTGCATTGCTGAGTGAAGTGGCTGAACTACATTCAGCATTCAGAGTTAGTAAACAGTGCCCATATAAGTGGCCTAATTGCTAGATTCCAACAAGTGGTATGACCTCCCTGTTCTACTACTATCACTAAATCTTTAATTATATTATCATAAAGAATTATTAGGTATTAATTTATTATATAGTTTCTATATAATTTTAATATTTGTATTGTTTATTCTGTTGTTTAGCCGCTGCCGGATGTTTTTAATGGGATGAAATTAGCCTTGCCTAAGGACTTCCCTTCTACTAGTGTTAGAGAACTGTCAAGATTTTTTATTGCGTATCCTTTTCAATAGTTAAATTTTTTAAATTTTATTTTCAATTAGTTGAGGTGCTCAGACAACTTTATAATTGAGTTAAACTTTTTAAAAATAATATTGTAAATTTAAATTGAATAAGGTAATATTGGTTTTAGTTTTATGTTAAATACAGTATACCCTCATTTTAACTGACTATTGGGGGCTTGAAAATTGTCGGGTTTAATACAATTAGTTTTTTTAAATAATCATTCAAAACGATGTACATCAATGAAACTACAGTAGTTATCTATAAATAGTGCTTATTTTACATCAAATCAGCACAGCAAACAGCCTTAAACACAGGTTTAATTGAAAAAGATGTGTCCGTTTACACTGTACTAATCTTTAGATCAAGAAGATCCTGGTTCATATTAGGCACTTCTTTAGATTGTTACTCCCTTTATAACAAAAGTAAAGAAGAGTAACAATCTAAAGAAGATGTACAGAATGTTCTTCTTTAGACTGTTACTCCCCATACAAAAACAGAAGTGTGACATTCCTTTGTCTCAAAGTACATTAGACTAAATATCTCTTTGTCTTAATAGTTATTTAGTCTGTCATTTATATTCGAAAGAAACATAGGGAAGTAACAATCTAAAGAAGTACCTCATATTGCTTGCTTACATTCATTGGTTTAAAAAAATGATTTATTTTCTGCTTGGTTTGTTACCTTCTTTTTTCTTCAGTTGATAACTGACACATTAAACGTTTTTTATTTGTCTGTTATAATCAACCTGTTTGTTATATTAGGTTCAGATATAGAATATTTTAGATTTTTTGGGCCTTAACTGACTCTTTCTGGATATGAATCTTTATGGAGTAGTACATGGTTTCTTGTCCTAGATATTTTAGAACAGCCATTTAAGGATTTACTCATAGCTTTGTTTCTTCAACATCAGAAAGCCCAGCCCTCCTGGCTTTTTCTATTAAAGAGGTAAAGCTGCTCACTTTTGCAATATTTTAATCCCTCCTTGATTTATTCTCAAGATGACTGATTAGAAGAATAATTTTTGTTGGGTGATCTTAAGTGTTTGGTCGAGAGAGTGTAAATAGAGGTGCTAAAGCTTATTTATGTATTATTATTTTATTTTATTTTTTTTTTTGCCTATAATTTGTCCCTATAGTTGGATCAAGAAAGGAGTTAACTTTTGACTGTGAGGAAAAAATTAAAAAAACTGGGTGGGGAGTCAATGTGAGCTCAAGATTTTGTCATTTAGAAGGTTGGACCAACTTTGCAAACCAAAAAGTCACTGGCAGAGGAGCATGGTCCTCAGGATAAACGCCTAGTGGCTTTATTTGTTTCCTCACTTCAGTTGGTCTACCTCAGCAGTCAAAATTAACCCTCTTCTTGAGCCTACTGTTGAGGGACCCCATCAGGACTGTTATATGTTTATTTTTTGTTGTTTCCTGCTACAAATTTACTTGGTTACCCACCCTATCTCTATTTGTTTACAACTTATAAAGAATTTCTTTGCCTAAATAACTATTAAAACAAAGGTATAATCTAGTCCAAGGAACTTTGGGACAAAGGTACATCATTTTTCTTTTTAAGGTGATAATACCCTTTAGTCTAATGAACTATTAAAACAAGGGAATATTTACACATTAAAGTAATTTGGGGTGGTAACCAAGTAAACGAGTGCTAGTTTCACTAGGTTGCTAAAATATTAACACTTGCTTTTGTATAAATAGTCTGCCAATTTGTTTGGCACATAGCTTCCTCGCTCCTATTTCTTAAGCGGCATTTAGACGATCAACTTGGTTATCAACATAGTTGTCAACCAAGTTGACATTCAAGTTGACAACATTTAACACAGACATTACTTTTTACAGAGTTATCTACACAATCTACAGTTTCTTCAAGTTTTTTGAGTGATGTTTTTGGGTTTAAAATGAGTAAAGAATTGTTATACCTCGTAATTATCATGAATCATGTTAAGAAGAGTCTCTTCCCAATATTTTATTTTACTCCAACCTGTGGATCAAATTTCAACCACCAACCTATCCACAGACGATAAACATTGACCTCAACATGGCATATTGACAACAAGGTTGACAACCAAGTTGATCGTCTAAATGCCGCTTTATACTTTAATAATTTTAAAACCTATTATTGTCAAATTTATTTAATTTTCCTTTGTTTTTTAAATCTCTCAAAATTGATTTGATTTTTTTGGTTGAAATTAATTTGGGCTACGTTTGACAAACCATCTAAATTTCATTAACAACGTGTGAGTACTTTTGAAGATATAGGGCATATAAATGTATATTTTTGTGTATGTGGTAGAGAAAAAGATGGGTGCAGAAGGTTGAAACTTATACTGGACCAACAATGGGCTAATTATGACCTACCATCCTAATGTCATAAAAATCGTACGAGTAGTTTTTAAGATAAGTTGGTTCACAAAAATTGAACGACAGACAGACATGGAACCAAAAATGTTCCCTGATGTCCAAAACGAATTTTTGAAATCTGAGACATAAAATATTTTTGCTTTTTTTATGCAAAAAATTGTAAATTATTAAAGGTAATAATCCACTGAAGCATATAACTTATACAGTAGAGTCTCGCTAATCCGGGATTGACGGGACCGGATCCAGTCCGGATTAAACGGGATCAGTTTTAAAATGTCTGTAAAACAAGCTTTATTTGGGTAAAACTATTAAAATCGAGGTTTTTATCGTAAAAATTACTTCTATTAGTCTCCAAAGCATGCTTGTACAACGTATAGGTAAAACAATATTTAAGTTAAGGGCTGTTCTGTAACCTGTCCGAATATCAAATGAATTAAAATAAAATTACAATCTATTAAGCAGGTGCAGGTATAGATGGGACTTCCTGAGAAACAGGCTGTGTTCCGATATGAAATTGAGGAGCGATAATCATTTCACAAAAAGTTGAGACATTAGACATTGTCTGCTTGGCGAAATTTCATGGAACTGCGTTGAGCCGCCATGTTTCTTAAAACCCTCTCCACATCTTCAGTCACATATAATTGTATTTCCTGGAATACATTACCTTTATATCTTCCGCCCTACATTTCTATGGAACCGAAAGAGATTTATCAATGTTCTTTACTTATTCCTAATTCTTCTTAATCTGTTTATTTTTAACAAAAATACCGGGTATTCCTCCTGTTGGAATGTTGCAGTATACACCTGCAAGCTAACTAGGAACCATTTTTTAAAAAAAATAGTAGACAATAAAAGCAGAAACCCTGATAATCTTAACCATTCATAAATCAGAACAGGACCTGGTTCCAATTTGTACATAGTTTTTGGTCCGTCCGGATTATACGGATGTCCGGACTAGCTGGGTCCGGATAAGCGAGACTCTACTGTATAACTTAAATGCTCAGAGGTGATTAGAAATTAAAATAACACTAAATTATCATTTTAACAAAGTTCAATTTCAATGTTGTTATCAGGATATGGATAAGAAGGTCGGAGTATAGCAAAATTAAAACAAAATAAACCTTTTCTTTTTACTTCTTTATGGTCCAACTCTTAAGAACATCCATACTAATAGGGGTCTACTACTTATATGATTTTTTTGGTTTTAAATTTTTTTTTTTTTTTTTAACTAATAACTATAAAAAAAAAAATGGGAATAGCATTTGAATACAAACTATTTTATTCTTTTCGTATCATTATTGTGACAAAGGGACATAATCACTCTTGTTTATGTAAGATGAAATATTCTTTGTTAATAAATTTTATAGATGAAGGAGCATAATCTAATCAATATATCTAAGTTTTGGAAGTTTATTCTGGTTAAAACTGTAAGTTGCATTCTTGGTAACCTTATTAAAAAGCTTAGCAAGAAAATGTTTAGTTTGGACTGGTTTTGACCTCTTTTACATTTGTTATTATCAGTCAACTGTAAATTGAAAAACTTAAATACTATATTTGTAATTTCCTTGACTATTTCCTCTGCAAATTCAGTTATGGTGGTGAAATTCTGTACAACCAAAAAGAATGGGGAAAGGCAACACACTACTTTAAAAATAGCAATGTAAGTATTCATGTATTAATTATGAATTTATTTTGTATCAATGAAATCGGAAGAAGATCTAAACCATATAATTTTACATAAACAGCTTGGTTTTCCGGTGAAATCCGCATGCCACTATTGGAACTCCACACCCCTGAATATGCTTCTAATAGTGGAAGCGAAATGTCGGACTTCAACCCCTTCGTGACGCGGATTTCACCGGGAAACCAAGCTGTTTATGGCGAATCTACCCGTGGAAGCCTACGCACCAAGTTCATACAATATTATTCCACTGTACAGAAGTTTTAATGTATTTTTGTTTTAATGTACAGAAGTTTTAATGTATTTGTAGAAAAATCTTGTCTAAAATATAATAATGAATGAATTATTTAAATTCAATCTAATATGACGAAGGAATTAAATGTTAAACCTCTTTTTATGTAATTGCAGGTTCTTAGACCTCTATGATAGAATTTCTGAGCTTAATTTTAATTTTCTCACATTATCACCTTCATAAAACTTATAAAACCACAATAAGGTTAAAAATTATCAACTAATATAAAGTTAGGATATGGAGCATGAGTGGCATCAGTAAAAAATCATTAAAAGTAGAAGGAACAGTTTTTCCATGTAAAATATTTATTTAAAAATCAAAGCAGCTTTCTGCCTCTATAAGGCTATCTTCAGTGCGGAAAGAGGTGACGTAAATTGACTAAATAGCTCATAGGGCGGGGTGGGTCATGCAAAGCCAGACACTGGCACAAGACTCTTTTAGTTAAAGCTGCTTTGATTTTTAAATAAATATTTTACGTGGAAAGACTTATCCTTCTACTTTTTTATATATTAAAAGACAATAAACTAAATAAAGTTGTGCATCTGGTTCATTCATCATTCTGTCAGACTGACACTAGCATTGCAGACTATTAGGCAGACTGTCAATATTTTAGTAAAACCAAAATTACTGGGGAAAAGGCGTTGTGGAAGGGACTAAGAAGTAAGGGACACTGTGCAGGAGACATCAGAATAATTCATGGAGCCCCACAAGTTACCTTACTTTAGCGACCGTAGTAGTCAAAGTTGTTGCTACAGCAGTATCACAGACCGATGTGCCCACCAGAAGCTTAATGAAGCTTTGAAGGGCAAGAAGAAGTTAAGTGTAATATAGAAATAACTCCAGCCTGGGTTAAACATTTGATCAAAACCACTTTGGCCTCCATTATCACATTTCAAAATACAACTCTAACTTGAAATGGAAAAGGTGATCGTTTATACTGCTGATGAAGCGACACGCCAACCCTGTGACATCCTTTACATTAATAGTTGCATAAACCCTTTAGCAGGCCTAAGCCCTTCACAGGTCGTTGTTCCTCGGATTATTATTTACTCCAGAAGGGTTAATAATTGTATTCGCCTTTGGTGAAATTCATGTGACAAATAGATCCATCCATATAATAATAATTTTTATCTCCAGTAGGGAAAAAAGTTATGATTTTGAATTAGTTTAGAGGGACTAAAGTAAGTCTTTTCATCCCTGAGCTCAAAAAGAAGGGAGAAAAAGTAAAAGTAGGGTGAAAAAGTAAAGATTGCAACTTAATTATTTTATAAAATTAGTAGAAAATGTGTGGCTAATGTAATGTAAGTTGTTGAAATCAGGTTGGCGACACTTGCTTTTTCGAGATTGTTTATCTTTGTTTATAACCTGCATCTCTTTATTCCCCTTGCGATAATTATCTCCCTCGGCTGTGCCTCAGGAATTAAAGAGTCTAATTCCCTCGGCTTCGCCTCGGGATTTAGGGACCATGGTTCCTTCGGCTTCGCCTCAAGAACCAACTTTTTCGCTCAGGGAATAATGGCTGACTTTACTCCCTAAGTGCATAAATAACTATTACTCCTCAAAATAATAATTAATAAATTAAAACTTTACTATTATTAATATAAAGATGAATAACCTCTTCTCTGTTTAGGTAAATGGAAGTATAAATAGAAATGAATCTACAGCAATTACGGAATCTTGGCTTTTAAAATGTGTATGTTCTCAGTCACTGCAACCCTTAACAGACAGCTGATCGTTGTAATGATGCTAGCTCTCAGCATTATTGTTTTAATTATAATAAGAAAACCAAAGTTGAAATGGAATCATTGATGTATTATTGTTATTTTAATTATTGTTGTTTCATAGGAAAAAATTAATTAATTTAACTGTTTTAAAAAATGTGAATAAATGAGTAATATAACATAATTTTTAACCACTATATTTTATTTTTTAAATGATCCCCACTGCACTTAAGGTCATCAGCAGTGTTAACTTTTTATTGGTACTGCTTCAATGATAATTACAGTCCTTAATTATAATTTAATTTTTGTGTTATTACTTCTTTTATTTTGTATTTTTTTCTATTATTATATACATACATTAACATATAAATTTAAATTAAGAAATTTTTAGAGTTGACCTTAATCCTTCTGATGGTATAGTACTGATAGAGGCCTATTTATGTTGAATTTCTGTCTTGCCGGCTGGAGGCAGGGCATTCTGTTATTAGACGTTACATGGCAACATCAAAGAATGGAAATTTTGTAATAATTGATTTATTTTGTTTTCCTACTCTTCCAGACCTTTTAAAATGATGTATAACATGTAATTACTAAACATTTTTTGTTTAGTCGTCAACAGTGTACCGAATTTCGTTCATTTCAGTCAATTTGTATACCAGTTATCATGTGACAAACAAACTTTTAAAATTCCAAGTCTCTGAAATAATGAACTCACTATTCTCGATCATTAAAGTAATAAACAATTAATAAAAATTTTAAGATCTACAATATGTTAAATTTAATCATTATATTCGCTTTTACGAAAGTCCTCTTTTTTGTGCCTTTTAACTCTCCCGTATTTTCCTCAAACCCTTTGTTTTTCACAGACATCAAAATATTTCACTGTTACGTTTTTTGTTTCTATAATTGTTTATATTTATTAACAGAAATGATTGTACATACAAGAAATATTCAGATTTTATTGCTTAGAACTTGCAAAGAATTTAATGAAGAAACTACCTATAATATTCCAATGAATTTAATAATTTCTTTCCTGAACATTTTTTGAGGTTTTAGATGAATTCGTAGAAGATTTAGATACAAATGATACTGCAATCGGATAATTTCCTTGGATAAAATAAAAATCCAATGTTGTACAACTGATCCAAAATGGCTTTTGTTCCTAATTTTATCCTGTCTTCAATCGTTGGTCCATAGTTTCCATTATGGTCATCCCATATTGGGTCCATCCTAAGAATAGCCATTATTGGTCCATGTTACAAAAGTTGGCCCATTAAGGGTTTACTACGGACTTAGAGTTACGAATATCCAGTTGAAGTCACTCTTTGGTCTTTGGCTGGCTGAATGAAACTAAAATCTCCTTACCATATTGTAAAACATATCTATCTGGCTTTTGAAATGTTGCAGATAAGTAGATAGATTTGTTGGTAATCTTACTCGATGTACTTACTTGGTTGAAATAGATTCGGAGAGAATTTTACATTGAGTTAAATCAAGTTTTTTTAGAAAAAGCATTTGTGCTTGTATTCAAAAAGAAATAGCAAATTTTCCCGCGCTTTCAGAATAACAAAGTATATTGCCACAACTATAGTTGGAAGAGTAGTGTCAAAACTGTTCCTTAATTTACAATTTTACATTTTGAGCATCTATAAAATGTCCTAAAACTGTCCTTACTGATGTGCTACGGACATCCCCTGGATGTAAGAAGGGCAGACATCAGGTCAGCCATAAGAGCAAACTTTGCTCCATCCACAGAATGTGCCAAGTGACAAAGTCGTGCTACTTGGGTAACAACCTTTTTAAAACAAAATTGTTTATTAATAATATAAATGCTTAAAGCGAATCATTTCAATGGAAAAATCTTAGATGGTTAATGGTTACAGTTTAAATGGATAAGCCCAGCCCCAAGATGCATGTCGTTGGAAAGCTCTTTAAGAGTACAGTAATTGTTGTTATGTACACTTTTATCATATTTTCATATAAAAGAGGGAAGAAATGGAAAAAAACGTTATTATGCTATTATATTTTTGACCCTAAATTGTAAAAATTTGACCCCTAAATGAACTCCAAAAATTCTGGCCAACGATCTCATCGTTTCTTTTGATATTATTGACATTTAAAAATTTGATTGAAAATTTTAAGTGCATCCTAAGGGGAGAAATCATCTGGAGTGACACATATTTATACATATACATACATAAAAAATAGTGTTAAATTTTAGGAATCAATTCAGAATGGTCTAAAACGGATTTCCATGGAAAAAATTCGCAATCCAAAAATTTTGAAGCCATTGCAATAGCGTAATTTTCTTTGAAAATTCGCTAAAACAACATTAATTTAAACGTTTTTTACGTTTTCCCTTAATTTATTCTGAACATTTATACGAAATTATGAGAAATTAATAGATGTTTAATCCAACATTTCACAAGACAATAAAAAACAAAATTTAAGTAATTAATTGCATCGTCCTTTTATTCTATCTATTAAAAAAACACGTTAAATTAACTCAGTATTTATTATTTTAGTGAGAAAATAATTTTGTTGTAACCTTTCTGACAACAATGTATTGTTTTCGTTGATTTTTTTTTGTTGTAGGTGCAACACTGCCTAGCGGTCAGTTTCGGTTTGTCTCTTGTTTTTTTGTGATACATAATATTTTAATGTGCGAGTTGTTTTGTGTTAATTTAAATGTAAACTATTGTTCTTTATATTTTAAATTCTTGATTAAAACACATTTAACTATATGTTACATTTTAAATTAAGAATATAACAAAATATAGTTTATTCTACGGTATCTTCATTTGTGATTTATAAAACGAAATGTAATATTTAAAACTGTTAACTGCAGTTGCAGTGGACGAATTTACATCTTTCTATTGGAATGTTAATAATGTTTTAACTTATTTGGATCTGTCTATTGAAAGAGTAGTAATTTTTCAACCGATAATACAGATTTAGATATCTCTACTGAAACGACAGTCTAATACCTTTTTCAATATCTCTATTGAAATTTAAACGTTAGTCTAATGCTTATTTAGATTAATATCTCTATTGAACGATACTCTAATACTTATTTAGATATCCCCCAAAACACGGTAAAAAAAATATTTCTCTAAAACGGTTCCGACGATTTTGATAACAAATATTCTCCAATATACATAGTCCGTAAATACAAATCTAACCTATTAAATAATTTTCTCGGAAAAAGATTTGGCTATCACCCGTTGCAAAAAACATGAAGAAAACCGTGAGTTGGTAGAATTGTTTTTCACCGTTTAGAACATAGCGCAATATTATGATTGTTAATTTTTTTTCCGCCCTTTTTCCGTAGAGGGAGAAATATTCAAGCGGGAAGGACAACAACTCGCGCTAAAAATATCTAATTTTAATTGGTTCGCGCTCTTTATTTGCCGCCAGTTTCTTCAAATGGGAAGAAAGCTTTCCAGAAGTGGGGGAAGTATAGGTCTATAACTACTCGCGCTAGAAAATAAAAGTTTTCATTAGCTCCCGCTCTTCATTTCCCGCGGTTTCTTCAAATAGGAGAAATATCGTAAGCTTTTTAAATGTGTTGTGTCTTGTGCTTGGATACGCGTGTGTTGTGTCTTGTGGATGGTCGACGCGTTGACTGAGTCATCAGCTACATGCTACATTCATATGTGGTGAGTTACGACTTTTCTTTATCGTAATATTGTTGATGTCCTATCATTAATTAATAAGACAGCATCTTGCTGTCCTAGCAGCTACCATTTGCACTTAATTTATTTAATGTACAATGTCGTTTATTGAACAAATAAACATTTTATAGGTAACATAATAATATGTTGGTAAAATAAACTTTTCAAATCGGTCTTTGTCCCTGACACCCTTAATAACGGCTTTGCGCTTAATCTACATAATATTGAGTATTGGTTCTGGATTGGAAACCATAGGAAGTCGTGTAGGCACTGCTTTTCTTGCTCCTGAAAGTACTGTTTATGTCTGGTATTATGATTTTTATCTTTTTGTCTAT
Source organism: Gerris lacustris (assembly GCA_951217055.1). Lineage (NCBI taxonomy): Eukaryota > Metazoa > Arthropoda > Insecta > Hemiptera > Gerridae > Gerris > Gerris lacustris. The sequence continues at coordinate 39,111,869 of OX578284.1, forward strand.
CGAAAATGAAATGAGGTAAAAATGCAGTTATCCTGGCGTTTAGGAGAAAAGGTTAGATTAGTGGGTGGGACCTCACTCGAATGTTTTGTTTTGACAGTGATATAATCTCTCAAATAGATAAATCATACAAATGTACTGTTTTGACAAAGGGGTGATATCTATCAAATACTTCATACAAATGTGCATACAAAATCATACAAATGTGCTGTTTTGACAAAGGGATATATTCTCTCAAATACATAAATCATACAGATGTACTGTTTTGACGAACGGATATAATTTCTTAAGTGAGAGAAATGAATCACGTCAAACCATGCCAAGCGATTATCAATCGTACGATTAACCGTAGAATAGCCCGAAAGGCATTATGTCTATATAGGTAGGTACTTTTAGATAAGAATATCGAGTTAAGGTAAAACTATAGAATATGGTTCTCTTCCTGGTTATCTATTATTAGACTAAGGGATATTATCTCTTCTATTAGATTGGAGAGATAATATTCCTTTGTCTAAATAACTTTTGGAAAGCAAAAGATTATCACTTTAGGTGATGCGTTATCAGAAGAGGTACCGTATTCTATATAGCTTAGACCAAGTTTGTTTTGGGATTAGGAATAATAGAAATATAAAACTTTTTTTTTTTCAATGAAAACAAAGAATAAACTTCTTATTTATTTATTTTTTAAATTCTTTTAACAAATCAAAGTATATATTATATATTACATCTATTTTATGTAAATTCAGATCTGATAGAAACACGTACACGTTTTGATGGTACACATACTAAAATCGAACAAATGTATATTTATTAAGCAAACTACGAATAATATTTTAAATTAATGTTATTTCTTTTACGTATTATTTATTTTAACAATAAGAATACATTATAATAAACAAAATTTAAAAAAATAAATTTAATCTAAAGTTAAAAATTATATATTTAAGGGTTCGCGTGTATATTGGAGCATACATTGAGATTTCACCAAGTTCTTAATTTTTTTTTCATTAAAGCATTTCTTTATAAGTACATTGATTGCATAATGACCATATTAATTATTTTAGTGCCGTTTTATAATTTGTGTGGTTGATATTTCCTCCTATATATGGGTTTTTATTCAAACATTAATTTAAATCATATTTTTAGCATAATTATGATTTGATGTTTACTTAAAATTAATGGGCGTTTTCTCCTTCTCTGCATAATTGATGTTAATTTAGATTGTATAACTAATGTTATCTTGGATTGCATCATTACTTTCTTCTGTCTTTAATTCTTTCTTAATTTCGTTGCATAATTATTATTTTGTTGGTTTTGTTTTGATAAATAATTCGGAACTATAGAGTAATTAAAAAAATAGCATATTTGTTTTGGCTTGTATCGTATATTCCATGTAGATATAATGTATGGTCTTCAATTATTTCTGCCTTTATCATTGCACAATTGTTTTTTTTTTGTTTTTTTTTTTCATACTTATTTAATTTATAGTATGATACATATTTTAGTATACAATTCAATATTAATAATAAGATCGATATATTTCAGCTATGTATGTAAATTTTCCGCTTATAATTATTATTATTAATTTAAGCCGTTGATTTTGTATCTCCGCTTTTAAGACATTGTTTTTAACTTGGAGCCGCTAATATATGATTGCTTACATTTTTTTCATTCTAGATCGCTTAAAATTATTTTATTTTTCTTTAATTAGTCTTTCGTTCCGTAATTGTTTTGATTGTACTTATTTCAGTTGGAATGTATTATTGTTATTTTTTTAAAAAAGCGATCGATAATTTTTAACTGCAAATTTTTTCGTTTGCGATATGCTTAAAACTTAATTTTGAATTTTTATTACTTTTTATTATTATTTATTTAGAACATAAATTATCGTTGTTTTTTGTATCTCTGATTTGATTTTATATTTAATTTTTAACTTGAGAACCCGCGAATATATAATTGAATATATAAATTAAAAATTAAATTTAAAAACTAAACAAAAAAATTTACATAAAACAAAAATTATAATAATAAAAATGAATTAACAGTTATATACTTTGAATGATAAGGAAATGCAAAGAACACAAAAATGAACAGTAAACAAAATGAAAAAGAAGAATGAATAAACATGGAATTTTAAATTATCAATACTGCTTGCTCATTATAAAATCGAGTATATTATACTAAAACATTTATTATTAAAAAAAGAAGTAACATTATTTTATTTATACTTCTATTTTGTTTTATTGTTCCTTTATTAATAAAATAACAATATTAAATTATATACATTGAACAAAATTTAAATGTAAGTTTTAAAAATTAGAACATAAATGAAATTTAACATGAATTTTATTATTATAAGTTATATAAACGAGAAAGTGCAGTGTTTTTTACAGATAATTCAATGTTTAAAAATAAAAATATTTATTATGATAAAGCTAATAATACATGATACATACTAATAATAATTATTTTAATTTTTTAACTGAATGTTATCTGCAAATTAGAATTGATTATAATTTTTTGTTTGTAAAAATAGTTTGTTTTTTAAAGTGAATATTGTTGTTGTTGTTTTTTTCTAGAAGTTTTTATTAATTTCAAATTTAAATAGATGTTTCTTTTGGAAGATGTAATTTTGTAAAATTTTGTAAAAGGAAGGAAATAAATTTAATGAATTATGAGAGAGGGATGTATAGGGATTAAATTTTTAATGGGAATTTTTATGAGGTGTGTCTTTTCGGGGGAGTGGGAAATATTATGTTTGTTGTGTTGGTTAAGTTTACTTTCCAAAGCAAGAGACGGCGTTGAAAGCACATTGCTTCCAGTAAGAACGTTTCCTCTGCAGATCAGTCACATCCATCTGGGAACGAAGTCTGTTGACGAATTGTTTGGCGAAAAGATAGTTCATCAGGGCGGTTTCAATGCTGCCATCGTCGTCCATTAACTAAAAACAAAAATTAAAACAAGTTATAACTTATCCAAATCAAATTAAATTGTATGCAACACAAACAACAAAAAAAAAGGTGGACGGCACGTGACACGGCACTCGGGAAAAAGTTTACTCTCATGTTCTCAGCAATTAAGATGAATTTATAAAATAATAAATACTCGATTTAAAGAGCATTAGTGTGAAATTTGAGCCATCAAATCAGAAAAAAATTCGGATAATAATTGGGGTTGCTGTCAGACATCAAAGCCAATAATTACAAAAATATAAATCGAACCTGGTTCTAACTAAGGTAACCGACGGAGGTGCGAAAATAGTCATAGAACCTAATTTGTTGGCCTTTAAAAAGTAGTAGCTTTTTGTGCAATCAGTTTTTCGACACGACTTACTGTCAATTCATAATAACATCTTTAACTTTGAGTCCGCCATTTTTTTGGGGAGGGAGGAAAAATGTCAACTCTTTGGATTTTTTTTATCTGTTGTACGGCTATAGCTACAGGTGTACCAAATTTAAAATTTCTAGCTATTGAAAATTGAAAGTCACTTAGAATTTTGTTGATGAGTCAGTCAGTCAGTCAGTAAAATATAATGCAAACTTAGAAACTCTTCCCTGTTGTAAAGGGTGAATATCTAGGGCTTTTTTTTTTTTTTTTTTTTTTTTTTTTTTTTTTTTTTTTTTTACAGTGTCCTAAGCTACTTAGGCCTAATCTATGTTTCAATTTTCAAATGCACATTGAAATAGGGAGCAGAGATATGAGGGTAAGTAAAACCGGATGAATTGGATCAAATAAAGATACACACTGCAGGCTTACTGGAACTTGGCCTTGCGCACTGCCATGCGTTCAGATGAATTGTGAAAGTAATAAGGTCAAGGGAACCTACAAAGGGATCTCAAGGTACCTACAAAACACAGGATCCCAGGCTATGTTGCTCTGATTTGTATCAGCGAGTCGAGTGCGGTCAAGATCAAGGATATGACCCATTCCTTGATCCTTTGATTTACATGGCTCACTAAAAGTCAATATTCTCGCTTCGGTGGTTCATTGTACATAGGTGAATATGCCTGTCTGAAGTGGCAATAGCTCTACCTTGGGGCTAGTAAAAAGGCCATCAATAAAGCATTCGATCAAGTGGTTCGTCCTACCCTACTAGTTCTACTACTACTGCTTCATTCCTCACTGAAATAATTTTCCTTCTGAGGACTTCAAAAGTTCAAAGCAATAAGACCTCCCATGCAGTATCAAGTTTCAGATTTAGAAAATTTATCAAAACGTTTTATAGTACTCTATCTTCTAAGCAAGCACTATACACCCACAGGAAGTGGGTACTTGCTTAGACAATGCTAAAGCATTTACGAAAAATGTATTTTTTTACTTTCTCGTATATAATATAGTCTAAAGCAAGAGAATTTTAATGGAGTAAAAATAATATTTTGAGATTCTGATTGATGTACATATTTTATAATTCCTAGAGTTCAAATAAAGTGGTTTTTAAAATAAATATGCCTGCCAGTCTACTAATCGGGTGCAGATGCTAGGAGCCTTTTAAGTTCAAAGCTTTAAGTAAGCTCGAAACGTTTGTTTTGGATTATGGTGAAGTTCAATTTTATTATCAAATCCCTAGCATTTGTTTAATTTATAATTTATTAGTTTTTTGCACTGCGTAGTTTACTAACATAATATAGGTATAACCTACATAGTATAATATATAATAATCGGTTCGAGACAACTCAGACAAATTTTCTCATATATTCGAGATCATAATTACTTATTAGTTTTTTTGTGTTTCCTTAGGTAAATTTAATTATTATTGAACATGATATAAAATTTATCATAAAAATAACTTCTCCTCAGCGGGAAATCGAACACGGATTCGTCCGCGTTTAAAGCTATTTTTTTTTCATGAACTAGATTTTTCCCGGGTAAACGACTTATATCGTTGGATTCGTATTCAAATGGACTATATTTTAGATTTTTTTTGTCAAAACCGTCGGTGCAGTTTAATACAGATAATATTTTTCCCCGTATTTTAAAGTTATTAGGGGTTAGCGCCCCCAAATCCCCAAATTTAGAGCTAAAATTAATTTCTTAATTTCGCCTCAGGGTGATTTATCTGAACATGTCTGCCAAATGCCGTCAAAATAGGCCCTGTAGTTTAGGCTCCACGCGTCTGCACAGACTACAGACGACAAGCATTTGTTTGGACTCAAAACGTGTAAATCCATCAAAATCGAATTTTCGCACCATCAAAATCCTATTGTGTGGCCATCACAAGTATTTTAATAACGAAAAAAAGTTTTTTAATGGATTTACACGTTTTAAATCCCAAATTATGTTGTTTTTTTTTTAAATTCTATCGTCAGTACAGATCCGATTGCGATAAAATTTGTCAAACATGTTCAGCAAAATCCTAGTTCAGAGCAATATCGTTTTGCTCAAAATTTAAAGGTGCTGCCAAACTCTTAAACTCGAGGAAAAATTATTCTCAAATCGTTAATTGAGATTTTTCCTTATTTGGGATTTTCTCAAGTCTACCAATAATACACATAGCACATACACATAGCTTCCTCACATCCTATTATAAGATCAGTTTAAGATTGGATCAGTTTCGATTCTCAATGCGGCGTTACACTTATTTCTTATTTGTAAGCAATATTAATTAATTTGCCCAGATGGTTTAAATTAATATGGGACTTCTTCTAGTATATAGTCTATAGGGATTATAATAATTAAAAAAACAATTTTTTAATTATATTTTTTCATTTAAATTTCGCCCAAACCTGGGCATCTTCAGGCCTTAGCTGAATATTTCATTTGATGTGATAAATATATTACAATGAATGTGGTTTTTAAACAACTTTGAGTTACTATCTCACTCATTGTTCAATGGTTACTATAGTATGGACGATCTGTGGGCTACTTTCGACAAACCATCCAAATTTCCCGAGGAAAATCTAGATTCTGAGGAAATAGCGAGGGGTTATGGGATTCGATTTCACGCCGAGTATGACTATTTATATAGTAATGTGTAGTTAAAAGTGTTTGATAATTATTAAATATAACCATGAAACCCCAAAGTAATTAACAAATAGAAAACACTGGCCGAAGTATAGTGGTATAGAGTAAGTCATATTTAGTATGGGCATTATCAGCTAGTTTTTGTAACGAAGTTCCTTATGGCACGTTACAGCGTCTGGAGCTCGGGAGTGAATAAATACACCAACCGTCACAAAATCGACCGATCACGATAACTTGAGTAAATGTTGACCGATTTAGTTGAAATTTGGTACACATGTTCATTTTACCAGTGTCCAGGACGAGTTCGTTGGACAACATTATCCGCCCAAGCGATCACGCGTAACGCTCGCGTAAACTTCAAATGTAAAATTGGGATTTTAGGACGGAGAAAATTTCTAACTTTATTGGGACAAACAACTTTTATAAGTTTTTTTTTTTTTTTTAGTATAACCAACACTGACACCACTATGAAGTGTTAAAGATCGCAAACGTCTACAAACGGGCCTAAACGTTTAAGATAGAGAAAACAACGTTTTTGCCGATATCTTACGTTCTAACGTAACGATTAATAAAACTTCATTAACATCGTCTACAGTACATTTGAAACAGGAATGTAAAATTTCAACCTGATACAAGCAGAAGTTTTTGTGAAGTGAAATTATATATATTATAATATTTTAAATTTTGTAGGCTGGGTAGGTAGGAAGCAGAACTGTTCTCTACCTAACCTGATACAAGCAGAAGTTTTTGTGTTGTGAAGTTATATATTTTAAATTTTATAGACCAGGTAGGAAACAGGACTGTACCCTACCTATTTCAACCATCCTCTTTAACTATTAACTCATCATGATTAACTTGTTTCTCAATATTCAATACATATTTATTGCAAAACGCTCGCTTCAATGATAAAAAATAAATAACATGTTTTTCTTGAAACAATGCTAAGTACAAAAAAAATACAAATGATTGGTTACTTTCAATTCTGTCTCGTTTTTAACTCTGCCATGTATAAGTTGTTATAACATCGTAGGTATACTTAGCAGTGTGATTTTATCAGTTATATTTAATGAAAAGCGGTAGAACTTTGTTCCTAACGGGTGTCCCGCGACACCACACGTTTTTTTTTTTATTTCTGTACTCACTGGATGCTGGATTAGATATATTATAATTAACCGCTAGACTAAACTCTGCTGGATAAAATTAAAATTAAAAAAAAAGATAAAAGAAATTCTCTAATCACAAGGGTTCTTAATTAGCGATGAACATTTTAAAGCTTATACAGTAATGTAATTTGATTTCCACATGAGCTAATTTTTGTGTCTAAATCCCTCTCGTTCTGGATTTAGGTTTCAAATGTTGTCACCTCCCTCAGGAATATTTGAAGCATGAATAACATAGAGCCATTAGGTTCATTCTATTCCATTTATAAATAAGTCCAACATTTCCAACATATTAACACCACATAGGAGATATCACATCTCTATAAATATCTCATCTTATCTGTGTTTTCTACTATTTTATTTAAATTTACTTAAATATAAGTATATTTTCATATATATGTATATATATATATATATATATATATATATATATATATATATATATATATATATATATATATATATATATATATATATATATATATATATATATATATATATTATATATATGTGTGTGTGTGTTTTACATAAAAGATGAGACTAACCGGAGTTTTCTTTCATATCATATTATTCATTTTGAAAAATTGCAATATTATTGACGAAATAATTCATAAATAGGTCTTCTTTAAAATAAAATGCATGGTGTAATTTATTACAGAATATACCTTATTTTATTGTGGCTCAAACGGTTAACTTCATTCCTAGCACTGCGGTAGAGCGCTCGACGGGCAAGTGTCAAAACGTATTTTTTATCCAACATAAATCTAATAACTCTCTAAAAATTCTAACAAATTTTAAACTTAATCTTATGATTATTAATCAAATTTGTACACGGTAGACTGGACAAATTTTCATCTCTGTTATAAGTAAACTTTTCAAATAAACTCGGAATTGGGGGTTTTCAAGTCTTTGATGTTTTTCCTACCTCTAATTCACCTTGAATGCGGATATGTTTCTTATCCGAAATCTTCCGTCTAGACAAATGGGTTCCTTTTACACAATTTAGTGAAGATATTCCTCAATTTAGTAAAGATAAAAATAACAACCAACATTATGTTAAATTATAAAGATTTCCTTTCATTTTTTTTTTTTTTTTTTTTTTTTTTTTTTTTAGAAAAAAATGATTGCGGGAAATAAACCAGCTTATAAACACACAGATCTATTTTACTTTAGATATACCTACCTATAATATTTGTTTATGTATTAATGATGACTTACACTTTAACGAGTTGTTAATAAGTCGAGTTATTAATACAAAAGGTATTTAACAAGTTTATACAAGTTTTATTAATATAAAAGGTATATGTTCACAATATAAAACGAAACCCATTTTATAATTTTTTATTTATTTATATATTTTTCTTTATATATAGTGAAATGATCTAATTTACGTTTCTTATAACTCTATATATGATTTAGCTATTATTATAATTATAATTAAGATATAACTAATAAGAGATGTGTAGTTATATAATCCAGATGTGATTTAAATATTTAAAACATGATTGAACATTTTCTTTACTTTCTAAAATCAAGCTTATTATCATTTCTAGAGTTTGATAACAGTATGGATTCCGAAAACCGCATTCATTTCCCTCAAAAACATACTACCAATATTTGGTTATGTACCCTTAGCTATGGTGAGAGAGATTCTGACTCTTCGTCTAGGTAAATTTAGTTTACGACTGTTGCTGAAAACCCCGGGTTTACAACACTGTAATGAGACGAGACGGTTTCCACTAGTGGAGGGAGTTAGGAGAGAACAGATAACAGAGAGAATATCTGAATGCGAACAATATCCGGCAGTTGATTTTCCGTATTTCGGAAAATATCGGTGAGTTGAAAATCACGTAGCTTTTGAGTTTATAGACTGCGGAGTGAAAATCATTTCACAATATGCCAAAACTAATTTGATGGCGGAGTAAATCTAATTTTCGGTTGAGTAAAGTGTCAATCCAATATATATGTCTCTTTACTGAATTATTGAAATGTAGGGATTGCTGTTTGGTCGACTTAAATTAAAAAGGCATGCATATTTTTTCCCCCCACGTATCTGAGTTGACGACATTTTGATTTGATAATGTTCAAAATCGTGATTCGAAATTCTCTCTGAGGAAATGTATAAATTCTAATAAAATTGGAACTTTGATTTCATCCTTTTTTTTTCATGGTCAGTAATAAGAAAACAGAATACATTTTGGAAATCATCAGATAAATTTGCTTACTATTTAATAGAAAATAACCACACGTTTACCAAAAATAGTTAACGGATTTGTTCATGTGAGTAGAAAAGATAAAAAGCTGGAACTATTAAAGAATTTTAGAGATACATTGAGCCCTTAATAACCCTGATTTTGAATAAAGGAATAACACAAACTTTCTCTCCACGTAAATTAAAGAGACGTGAATCTCACGTCGATGAAGTTGACTCGCCTCTCACTAAATATTTTTATTACTGTAACTTTTTTCTTCCGCAATAGGCCCTGATGATGGCCTTTTGAAAGCTGAAAGCTGTTTTGGCTTTGAAGTTTTTTTTAATTTACGTAGAGAGACTTTACGCACACCTTGTCAATTCACTTTTATTCACTTTATAACCCTTAAACCTTGATCTTATTATGTGGCCTTTAAACTCGTGTAATCACATAGATTATAGATTTCTTTATCTTGCACATTATGTGCAATCCAAATATCAATTTATATTAACTTCCAAGTTGTTCCTAGCGTTTCTTCTATTATTAAATAATTTTAACTTCATAATGGTTATGAGGATACAAATTATTTACTAAGTTCCTGGTTTAAATTTTTAGCTTTAGCTAATTTCACTGTCGTTATCCTTAATGAACTATATATACACATGTCAGGTCTATATATACATGTCAGGTTCCAACTATATATATATATATATATATGTCAGGTTCCTCCTTGCAGAGGTTTTACATCGTTAAAAATTTACATCGTTCTACGGATTAGCCTTCCACTCACACTAAAATTTACATCGTTCTACGGATTAGCCTTCCACTCACACTAAAATTTACATCGTTCTACGGATTATCCTTCCACTCACACTAAAATTTACATCGTTCTACGGATTAGCCTTTCACTCACACTAAAATTTACATCCTTCTACGGATTAGCCTTTCTCTCACACTAAAATTTGCATCGTTCTACGGATTAGCCTTCCACTCACACTAAAATTTACATCGTTCTACGGATTATCCTTCCACTCACACTAAAATTTACATCGTTCTTCGGATTAGCCTTTCACTCACACTAAAATTTACATCCTTTTACGGATTAGCCTTTCTCTCACACTAAAATTTGCATCGTTCTACGGATTAGCATTTCACTCACACTAAAATTTACATCGTTTCATTGGATTAGCAGTTTTAAAAAATCCCTGTACCAGATTGGACAATTTGCTAGTCTGTTTTCAGTATGTTAGGTTCGCTCGCATTCCTTGTTAGAATATAAACAACAAAAATTAAATTTCTATGGATTTTTTTTAGTACTGTGAATAGAACTAAAACAATGAAGAAAATGTACGAGTATGAATTGATTTTCAAGGGGTTTTCATACAGTATAGAAATAAAATTCGCTAGCCTATAGATGTAAGAAGTTTGTAGACATTATGAGAACTTACCATTTGCGAAGGGTGTTTTATCGCTTAATATATTTTATAATATTTCTGTTTTGACAGTAATTGTGCTGTTTTATTTTTTTTATTATAAAATACACTTATTAAATTATTATATAAAATTAAATTAAATATATGTATTAAATTAAATTATATTAAATAATTAATAATAATTAATATTATATTAAATTAAATTAAATATTATATTATAAATTATTATCACTATCACAACCAACTATAAGGCAACTACAAATAGGCTTTGATGACGTAGTTTGGTATATTCGGCCGCATAAACAGCACTGGGATAAGTTTACAGACTGGCTATATGCTAACAATATGATAAATACTCCAAGCTTAATAAACGTCAAAGTTTGGGAAAATAGTCTGCTTATTAGTGGTGCTTATTAGTGGCATAGCTTTGGCATGACATACCACATGCTTTATTGATGTTATGATTTAACATCCTTTAATGGTCTAATTAATTCAATATTGTCCTTCCTTTTTTGAATCTCAAAATTTTGATTTTTTTTTACATGATATAAGTATCAATTTAACAATCTATATATATATATATATATATATATATATATATATATATATATATATATATATATATATATATATATATATATATATATATATATATATATATATATACATATATATATATTTAACGAGCAGAGACTGCTGAAATTATTATGGGACCATCTGTGGACTAAGTTCGACAAACCATACAAATATCTTAAAATTCAGGTGGAACACTTTTAAAGATTTTATGTGTTAACTTATGTGTTACTTAACTTATGTGTTAACTTACTCGTATGTATTAATAGAGGAGCTTAGTATCAAAGACGGACAAGAGCACATTTCAAAATTTTACAGGAGAGCCGAAAAACTGTAGCTCAAATTCTAAAGGTGGTAGAGCAATGATTTTTTTTCTGTAGATTCTTAATAGACTCAAAACTAGTTAGAAGTACATAAAACGTGAATTTCTTTGATATTTTAGCTGCTAAATGGATTTAAAAAGTGGAGTTGTCCGCTTTTGAAACAAAAACAATAGTCCACAGGCCACCATAAGAAGTGAGTCGCTGATTGATAAAGTTTTCTTACCTTATGGAATCGCTTATTTATGCCTTGTCCACCGATGAATTGGGTATATGGCAACTGGGCGCTGGGCCATTTCTTTTTTGTTGACATGCCAAACTTGCCCTTCTGCGGGAACATTGAAATGAGATAGATAAAGTTTTGATTTTCACAGGATCGTTTAATTAAATTATTTAAAAAACAGTGGTAAAGGTGGCCACCGATAAGAGTGGGCCGTTTGGGGTGTCCACCGCCCCAAACATGTCGCTTTGCGGGGACGTTAAAAAGAAAACGGCCCACTCATATCGGTGGCCACCTTTACCACTTTTGTTAAAATAATTTAATTAAACGATCCTGTGAAAATCAAAACTTTATCTATCTCTTTTCAATGTTCCCGCAGAAGGGCAAGTTTGGCATGTCAACAAAAAAGAAATGGCCCAGCGCCCAGTTGCCATATACCCAATTCATCGGTGGACAAGGCATAAATAAGCGATTCCATAAGGTAAGAAAACTTTATCAATCAGCGACTCACTTCTTATGGTGGCCTGTGGACTACAAGGTTTTGTCCGCTCTTGAAGCAAAATGACGTTGAAAATAATGGTTAGAATAATAATATTGGAGAAATAATTTTTTTTTTCAACGTTTTTCAGAGTTCTTAGGGGGTAGGTAGTGCCCCCAAATTTAGAGCTAAAATTGATTTTTCGATTTCCCCTCGGGGTATCATTTTTCTAAACATGTACGACAAAATGGTAGGAGTAGGTATTCAGATGCTAAAGCCCGCAGTGCATCATAGGAACGAGTTAGTAAAATGCAGCCTCCAGATTGGCTGATTCGGTTATGTCCACTTTTGAAGCAAAACGTGTGTTGACTTGTCCGTATTTGAAACAAAACTACAAATATTATTGCTTTTTTTACCCCTTTTCTGGTCGTTTTTTATGCAAAAGGATAGCAGAATCTTATGCAGCAGCCAAAAATCTATAAGAAACAATCGATAACAGAAATTCGGAAAAAATGTCGAATGTCCGTCTTTGATACTAGGCTCCTCAATTAACTTATGTGTTAACTTTGTGCACTTGAGGGACCGACAGACCGACTGACAGGCAGGATACCAACAATGTTCCCTGATGCATGAAACGGTTTTCTGTCCATGAATTTTAGATATCGAAGGCATAAAAAATGTTTGCTCTCACCACGATCACAATGCGTTCCTTCTCTTGCCTTTGGTAAGCTTGGAAGCAAAAGTTACAATATCTGGGTCTTCAGTTCAATAAGATATAAGATAAAAAACAATTACTAAGCTGTTATTTTAAGTTTAACAACAACTTATAATTTTAGAGATAAAACTAAGTCCACCTATCCATTCTATATTCATATAATAACTTTAGAAGGATTATATTCTTGCTCTGCATTGAAAACCAGAAGTAGATAGAGTTCATTAAATTTGAAATAATGTAATTACTTATATAAGTCCCAAGGCGAAGTACTAAGTTGGTTTTATTTTAAACTTTAAGTTTACTAAGCAGTTTTATTATTTCTCTTAAGCCTCGAGGCTCTCTTTGAAACTGCCATACATACAAACAACTTTAAAATTAAGTTCCCACATTAAAGTAGAAAATAACAATAAAAAAATGCATTTAGAAAATTACATTCTATCTAAAATAATTGTCATCTTTACACGTCTCGATGAGATCATCATTTGTTTAAAAAAAAAATGGCTCGCCTCTATGATATTTGAATAAAATAAATTGGTGGGTCTTTTCTTATGCTTAAAAACAGTAACTTAACTGCAAATTTACCCTGTTGATTCATTTCAATTAATTAGTGCAAGGAATTTCCTATTCTCTTACACCAATTTAGTGGGTATAATATTATCGTCTAGAAAATGCTTTTCGTTTCCAAAAGCTATCAAGTTTCATTCTTTTTTAAGAAAACTAATCTTGTTGAACTTAGAAAACTAAGGTGCTCTATAAAATATTTTCCGATTCTTCCGAAATGGTTAATATAAAGTGATAAATTATTAATCAAGTTTTTTATCCGTTTTTCTAACTTAACAGGTGATTCTGGTTTGATTTTAGGTTAAACCGGATATAATAATGGGTTGGTTTTAAATTTATTTCTCCAAATAATTAATTCATATTTCATGCTCTTTATTAGTTGCCATGTTGTACATCGTTTAAGAGCAGAAAAAGAATATTTAGTTATTAAAATTTCATACTTCATATTTTTAAGATGGCAGACGACTTTTAAAAACAAGTTTATAATGAGCATGAAATAATGTAAATAGTTTTAAAGATCTTAAAAAGTAGAAAAAAGATATGTAATTATTAAAATTTCCCCCTTAACATTTTTTTAAGATGGCGGTCAATATTCCGGTCGAGTAAAAACAAGTTTGTATTTAGTATGGCATGTTATAACTATAACATTGTTTTTAAGAACACGAAGAGAAGGGAAAGATCAAGAAATTATTATTACAAAATGTTAATTTTTGCCGCCTTTTTAAAATCAAATATAGCTGAAATGGAAGGTCTTTATGCTTATATAGCATACAATTTTAAAGCTCTTTCTGTAAGATTAGGAATGTGTAAGTTTCTTCTTGAAAAAGATTCTTAGTAGCCATATTGAAAATAAATATGGCCGATATAAGAGCCAAATTCTACGCGAGTTCTATTATGTGCCGCATCACTATAGTTTTTCAAATTATTAACTTATATTATAAAATAATAGTTCAGGAGATAGCGTGCAAAAAAATTTCTGACTAATTTAAGCAAGAATTTTGTTTACAAGCAATCTTTTGGTGCCTTTTAAGGATATGTGGTCGGCTAAGTTTATCCGCGGGACATAGCCTGGCAATAGGCATTTGAAGAAAACAAACCGGTTGAGAGCAGCCGCGTGTCCCGCCCTGAGTACAAAATTGGTTAGTAGACTGAAAATCAAGTTGATGTTAGTTTGTCGCTGTCATTTTTTCAAATATTACTCCAAATCAAAGAGGTCACCTATCGCAAGTGACTAACTAATATCAACTTGATTTTTGGTCAACTAACTAATTTTGTACTCAGGATCATGAAAATTACATTGTCCACCATAAACGACGGGACATGGCTCTCCACCGTTTTTTTTTTTTGTTTTTTTTAAATGCCTTTTGCCCATCTACGCGTATGTCCCGCGCGGAAAAACTTAATCATCCATACATACCCTTAAAAGGCATACCAAAAAATTAACTTGTACACAAAATTGTAGGTTGATGAAAATTGTAGGGCTATAAGTATTTGAATTTAAATAATAAGCGTCGAAATAATTATTTAATAGTATTAAGTCCTTCCCTCAATCATTATAGTAAATAATTTTTTTCTAGTATTTATTTTTTTTGTCTTTTTTTTCTTCAAACGATAATAGTAAGGATATAAAAATGTTAAAAGGTGATTCACTCAAAGTAAATATTATTATGCTAATATTGTTTACTTAAAGAAGGTTATAATGTTTTGTAAGTCTACTTAGGATGTGGCAGTATTATACCGCCCCCGTCCCGTCAAACTTAACCCTCTTCTATGTTATGACTATGACATACCTCCATAAATTTTGTGGCCCACACGCTTTTAGCAGGAGGAAAAAAATAAGAATATTGAAAAGTAAGGGGTTAAAAAACCGCTTCTTATCATATATTCTTATTTCGAAAGATCGCCTATAGTATAAATACATATATGTACTCGTATTAGAGTAGTCGTCACCCCACGATCATCACAAAAAGCTCATCACCATCACAATCAGTGGCTATGTTAACTATTATTATGCACGCCAAGTTTTTTTTTTTAAATTATAAGTGATTAAATAAAATGGCTATATATACGGAACTATATAGTTCCGTTTTCGAAGCCTTCGTAATAATGAATCAGGACTATATTACACATAATTTATTCCATTATCTATATACTATATTAAATTAAAATTTTGTCTGTACATAGATTAGAATTGAATATTTTTTTGGACACTTTTATTACTTCATATATTACGATAATCGTACCCGGCATTAACTTTTTTCCTTTATTTCTTAATATATCTATATATATAAAAGTCAACGTATGTGTGTGTGTTTGTTCTTTATACAAATCTACAGTTTTAGTCCGATCTCGATGAAAATTTGCACACTTGACCTTCAAAGCAAGGAAACAATCAAGGTCTACATGAATTTTCGAAATTTCAATTTTGGTACACAGGGGTACGGGGTACAAGTAATAAATACGTGGTCAAAGTAATGAATACCCTTCATGATGCATATCGTTGAAAAGCTCTTTAAGGGTACAGTAATTGTTTTATGTACACTTTTGTCATATTTTCATTTAGGAGGGGGGTAAAATAGAAAAATATAGCTATATCTTATTTGTTCTTTATACAAATCTACAGTTTTAGTCCGATCTCGATGAAAATTTGCACACTTGACCTTCAAAGCAAGGGTAAAATCAAGGTCTACATGAATTTTCGAAATTTCCATTTTGGTACACAGGGGTACGGGGTACAAGTAATGAATACGGGATCAAAATAATGAATACCCTTCGTGATGCATATCGTTGAAAAGCTCTTTAAGGGTACAGTAATTGTTGTTATGTATAGTTTTGTCATATTTTCATTTAGGAGGGGGGTAAAATGGAAAATATAACTATATCTATATATAGAAAGAAGAGTATCTATATAAGAGAATGTCTTTTATACAAATCTACAGTTTTATCCCAATTTGATGAAAATTTACACTCTTTTTCTTCCAAACAAGGTGAAGGTCACTGCCTACATCATTTTCCGAAATTAAAATTTTGGTACACAGAGGTACGGGGTACAAATGTCAAAGTAATTGATACCCTTCATGATGCATATCGTTGAAAAGCTTTTTAAGAGTACAGTAATTGTTGTTAAGTACGTTTTTGTCATATTTTGATTTAGGAGGGTGGTAAAATGGAAATGTATATCTATATCTATAAAAGTCAACGTTTGTGTGAGTGTGTTTATGTTCTTTATACAAATCAACAGTTTTAATTCGATCTCGATGAAAATTTGCTCACTTGACCTTCAAAGCAAGGGAAAGATCTCTGTCTACATAAATGTTCGAAATTTAAGTTTTGGTACACAGGGGTACGGGGTACAAATGTCAAAGTTGAAATCCCTTCATGATGCATAGTGTTGAAAAGCTCTTTAAGAGTACAATAATTGTTTTTACGTGCATTTAGGGGGTAAATGGAAAAATATATCTAAAAGTCAACGTATGTGTGTATGTTCTTTATACAAATCCATAGTTTTAGTCCGATCTCGATCAAAAAATGCACACTTGACCTTCAAAGGAAGAAAAAATCAGTGTGTACATGAATTTTCGAAATTTAAATTTTGGTACACAGGAAACAGGGTACAAAAAGGAATACGGGGTCAAAGGGCTGAATACCCTTTATGATGGATATCGTTGAAAAGCTCTTTAAGATTACATTAATTGTTGTTATGTACAGTTTTGTCATATGTGTTTTCATTTAGGAGGGGGTAAAATGAAAAAATATAGCTATATCTTATATAAAAAGAAGAGTGTCTGTATGAGGGTATGTCTTTTATACAAATCTACAGTTTTATCCCAATTTGATGAATATTTACTCACTTTCCCTTCAAAGCAAGGGGGAGGTCACTGTCTACATGAATTTTCGTAATTTAAATTTTGGTACAAAGGGGTACGGTGTAAAAGTGTCAAAGTAATGGATTCCCTTCATATGATGCATATCGTTGAAAAGCACTTTAAGAGAAAAGTAATTGTTGTTATGTACAATTTTATTTAGGAGGGGGAAAAATGGAAATTTATAGCTATATATATAAAAATCAACGTATTTGTGAGTATGTTCTTTATACAAATCTACAGTTTTAGTTCGATGTCAATAAAAATTTGCCCACTTGTCCTTCAAAGCAAGGGGAAAGTTGCAGCCTACATGTATTTTCGAAATTTAAGTTTGGTACACAGAGGTATGGTACAAGTAATGAATACGGGGTCAATGTAATGAATACCCTTCATGATGCAAAAGCTCTTTAAGAGTACAGTAATAGTTTTTATGTACAGTTTAGTCATATTTTAATTTAGGGGGGGGGGCGAATTTAGGATATTTGTAATTAGCTTATCAAAGAGGAGAGGAGGGGGTATAGAAATAGGTGGGAGAGATAGAATCTAGATATTCTTGCATAGTAAAATAATTTATATGTTTCATTATGGTTGTTTATAAACTTATCTAATTATAATAACACTCCGTAGCGAAGCACGGGTACCCAGCTAGTATCTATATATATGTATGTCTGATCACCGGTATTACTTATTAGGCGCAAAACTGGCGTAATGAAATGGATTTACTTTTACGCAGTGGTTGCACTTACATGTTGCAAAAATATTGAGTAGAATCAGAGTTATTTTCAGTTTTGATGAATTTTTTTTTTAATTAAGCCTCCAATATGCCTAATATGTTACTGCACACTACTGCATTAAAATTAATTGATTTTTGGTGAGCTACTTTTGCTCCTCTAAAGTCGTACCTATGGCGACAGAAATACATACAGGAAAAATGTACGGCCTAGTTTTAGTTTTCGTACTGTATGACATTAAAAAGTATCCAACATTTTTTCAATTCTGATAAATGTACAGAAAATAAAATTACACAAAATTATATATATAAAAGTAAACTAGAGTTCCCAACCACCTTTGTCTTTAATGATTAACCTTATGTCTTATCAATTATTAAAATACACTTTGACCAAAGACAATATACAAATTGTACACGAACACAATTGCAAATATTGTTTCGTTTCTTCTTGTTTTGAACAAGCAATTAGAACTTGTTAGTCAGTCCAATAAATTGCAAAATAATTTTATTTGTTACAAAAGAGCAAGCTGAAAATTGAGCTGCAAATAAGAATTCTTACTATAAATATTCTCAGAGCTCTTTTAAGTTGAAAATATTAAGGATTGAGAAAAATACAAAATTATATTTGTAGAGAGAAAAGTGAACAGAGCTTTAACTTAAATTATATTAAGATTTGTTCCAACACATTTCCAAGAGGCTGATTCTCAAAGCGGGTTTATTTTGAGAAAAAAAACTCGTTTTTTTATGAGGTTTTTATTTCAAAGACGTACTTAATGGAAGCGTAAATCACCTTCTTACTCATCTTTTCAGAAAAAATTGCGTAATAATGAACGAAAAAAGTCTTATTTAAATTTCATAAATTTAAGTGCCGTGATAACCGGGACATTTTATTCCTCGTTTGGAGCGTCAAATGATTGTGATCACTGCTCAATGAAATATGAAATAATTATTTTGCTTCCGAGCTTAGCGAAGGTATCGAAAGCTATGTGATCGTTGTGAAGAACGAAAATATTTTATGTCTCCATTGCAAAATTCCAAGGCAGTAATCCGTTTCAGACATCAGGGAACATTTTTGATTAGCTCATTGTTGTTTCCATGGCTGTACACCAAGTGCGCCGGGAAAGGTAGGGTCACGGGGGAAGTGCGCCAGCCCCTTTTTGAAGGGTACGGTCGAAGTGCGCCGGGTTAAGCCTACTCTCGACCCAGGTAGTCCACCCACCTCGGACACGGATCTAACTAATCGTTGTCAATATTCGCATATACTCAATATAAAGCGATTTCAAGTTACTTTGAACAAACTGTTCAGAGTGATATGGCGATCATAGCAAATCTCAGTGCACAGGAGAATCGGTAGAATGTTCTCGTAAGAACAAAATCCAAATTTAGTCAGAAGATACACTTTAATTTGTGAATATTCAAAATGAAAAAAAACAAAAAAAAACTAACTTACAAAATCAAAATTAATTATCATTAAACATAGGAAATTTAAGAAAATAATCAAAAATACGAGAGAAAAATCAATTTATTTTGTTAATAATAAAAATTAAAGAAATGTTTCTTATATAAATTACACTCACTTATAAGTAAGTGCTAATATTTATTAGAAGGGCTTAGATTAACTTAACTTTAAACGTACTCATGAAAACTAAAATCTTCTGCATATGTAATATACATTATAATACAATTGAGTCTATATTCAATAAATATAATACAAAGTACATATTGAAAGGTGTAATTTATTTATGTACTTACTCCAAAATAAATTAAAAATGACTTTCACATTTCAAATCTAGATACTTTATTATTATAAACAACCACCAACGCTAGGCGGCTTGAATCCCACATTGGTATTGGGAATTTAGCCGTGGACAGATCAATATAGTTCTCGGTGATATAGTCCCAAAATCGATCATTGCGATGGCTTATTTAATCTTCAATATCACATTCTTCAACTTCTTCAGGGTCTATATAGGGTAGTTCGAAGATAAACTTAATTAGTTGGCCATCGTTGGTAGAACATCGGTAGTCCTCAGTAAATCCTAAATCCTGAATTTTTCCAAAGTGCTAGGGAAGACATTTCAAACGGCTTGTTGGATTCCAATTTCGAAGTCCACTACAAAGTTCTTTGGGTTTAGACAGGGTGCAAGAGGTATAACCCGGGATTACCTGACCCTCACCCTTTAGACTAAGAGGCTGGCGCACTTCGACCGTAACCTTTTTCTAATCCGAAGGGGGGCTGGCGCACTTCGGTACCAGCCGTTTCCATATAAGTATCAACCTTCTGCGCTCATTTTTTTCTTTTCCACATGCGCGCAAACAGACATTTATTTACACCTATAGCTTTAAAAGTATACTTATCTGATATGTGAGGAACTTTTATAGTTTATCGAATGTAACCCGCAGATAGCCCCAGATTAATTTCAACCGTCTACGCTCTTTAACTTTTGCTAAAATGATACTTTAATTCATGTAAAAAAAAAAAAAAAAAAAATTGCCTGATTAAAAAAAGGGAGAAAATTAAAAGCATAAAATCAATTAACTACGAGATAGGATGTGAGGAAGCTATGTGCCACACCAATTGGCAGTATATTTTTATGATGAATTATCATATTATTGGTGATGCCCTGAATATCATCTTTATGGTTACTAACTCTTAACTATTTAAGACATATTTTACACTTATGTGGTCACTTCAAGTAAATCTTGTACAGTGGCTGATCCAACAATCAGGTGTTGATTTTGGAGTTAAAGAATCGCCTTAATATAAGGGTCTTCTTGCCAAGTGTTTCAAGACCAAGATTGATGAAGGATGATACATCCGTCAAGATGTACTCTCCATCGGAAAATCTAGGACTATTGGTCGAGCTATTTTAGACCGATCAATAGCGGTCATCTTGAAAATAAAGAGTTCTATTTCTTACCACTGCTTAGGCTTGAGTGCTAGAGACTTGACTTTAAGAGCTAAGCTTGTTAACCTCTTAAACTATCTCTTAAGTACTCTTGACTCTTGACAATACACTTAACAAATGTACACTATATAGAAAATTATGGTTATCTAGTTTCTCCTTAAAATTACTTTAAATTAAGAAATTAAAATTGAGATTCTGCTTTCAGTTCACTCAAGGTACCCAGTGGCGTAAAGGGTTCCCCCGCTACCCCTTCGTTGTGGGGGGGCTCCTGCTCCAGGGGTGCGCCAAAAAAGGAATCAATGATATAACAATCTTTCTTTGGTCGGAATTATTCTTAATACACATATTTTTGAGCGTAGCACAAATAAGTGTTAAAATAGGAATTAAGAATGTTATGATTTAAATTTCAGAACTCTGAGTGAAGAAAAGTTGGATCTACTAATAAGCTTTAAAACGATACCAAAAACCTAAAAATATGCTAACTCTAAGTGGGCGAACAATCTATTGTTGTAAAATAAAATTTGTCATGCATGCAACTGGTGTAGTGGGGCTTGTTAGTGTTGATTTAATGAGAAAAAATGTTGATCAAAATGATATTGAAAAATTATCTTAAATTTGATACACCCTGTATAAAGAGAATGCATTGTAATGACGCGAAAATTCGATTTTGATGAATTTACACGTTTTGAGGTCCCAGAAAAGTGGTCATAAGTTCCATATGACAAAATGGAGAAATTAATTTTAGCTCCACATTTATGGGCGCTTCTCCCCAAAATCTTTAAATATCATGAAACCATATTTAAAGCTGAACCAATTAAAGCTGAACCAATTATTGCTCAAAAAAGGTTCCAACGAATTTGATTAAAAAATCTAAAATGTATCCTATTTAAATACAAATCTTAAGATATAAGTCGTTTATCTGAAAAAAATTAGTTTCCGAGATACTGATATAAATTTAGCCGATTTTGTTGGAATCAAAAACAAAACAAAAGTAACCACCTGTTGTACCCTTTTAAATATAATTAAAAATAGACTGCCAATTTGTGTGGTTTTATTGTTTCCCCCGTTTTTTTTTAATCTGTCAAAATTGTTTTGAGTTTTACACGAATTAAAGTATCAATTTAGCAAAAGTTAAAGAGCGCAGATGGTTCATATTAATATGGGGCTATCTGCGGGTAACTTTCGATAAACTATAAAAGTTTCATTCAAATCGAATAAGTACAGGTGTAAATAAAGCTATAGGTGTAAATAAAAGTATGTTTGTGCGCATGTGGAAGAGCAACAAATAGGCGCAGAAGGTTGAAACTTATATGGGACCAACAATGGGCTAATTATGACCTACCACCTAAATTTCATTAAAATTGGACAAGTAGTTTTTAAGATTTGTTGGTTCGCAAAAATTGAACGACAGATTGACGGACCGACAGACAGACACGGAACCGAAAATGATCCCTGATGTCTGAAACGGATTTCTGTCTTTGAATTTTTGAAATCGGAGATCTAAAATATTTTCGTTCTTCAGAACGATCACATAGCTTCCGTTACCTTCGTTAAGCTCGGAAGCAAAAAATCAATTAAATGAGATTTAAATACAGAATCAATATTAATATATGAGACAGTTTTGTTAGATTTATTCGACTGATTTTTTACAATTGACTTCACAAAAAACCCTACCAAAGTGAGCATATCTGTGTCAGTAATCAAATATTTGATGTTTGTTTAGGAAAATTCTATTAGGCAGGCAGAGGATCTATAGAAAACAAAAATGCAAAAAAGGCAAGTGGTCAATTATGGGGCTAAAATGTTTAATGGTCTATTATATATTATGACTTCAATTAAACGTTTTAATAAACAAATTGCCCTATTGAGTTTATTGATCATATTCATATATTGATCATATTCATGTATTGATCATATTCATATATTGATCATATTCATGTATTGATCATATTCATATATATTTTATCGTCCCCACTCAGTCTCTTCCCAAATATCCCAAAAAGAAGGGAGAAAAAGAGAAAGGTGCAATTTCGATGTAAATTTCGTAATTTATAGGAGGCCCATTCTCCAAAGTTGCGGGGGAGCACAGGATTCCTTAACCTTTTACCTGCCATTGTTCCATTTTTGGAACACAACTTTAACATTTTTTTTGGACAACTTTTACTTCAGTTTTTGATGATTATAATTTTTTTTCTCTTTTTTAACATGTTTTTTGGTATTTTATATTTTTTTTGTTCACATAAAATTATTGGTACATACTTTTTTATTTTTATGAAAAGATGGAATTTCGGGTGTTATGAACTTTGGGCAGAAACTTACTTATATCTTCACTATATTTATTATTAGGCAGTCACCAATTTTTTTTTAGGTAAATGAATGTTAGTCAAACACAAAAATACCTCCTTCTTAAAAAAACAATGAACGGGCCGTTTTCTTGGTACAATGAAAGTTCGCTGTTCCAATATTGGAACATTGGCGGGTTCTGACTATACTTTCAATTACACCTTATATACTCAGGAAGGATGAAAATTCATGGGCAAGTTGACTGTCCTGAGTACTCTTATCGTTAGGAGGGGGATAAATAAGGGGGGGTATTTATAAGCCTTGTTTTTCGAATTGGGCATCCTTTGGGCGCCCTCTGGACTTTAATTTTCTTTTAAATTTTTTCATTTCGCGGGATTTTACCACCCCGATGAGAGGTACGTCCTATGTATATGCATATTTCAGCCGTCTACCTGCCTGGGGGGGGGGGGGGGGGGTAAAAATCGAATAATAATTTTTCAGATGTTTTTGTGACTCTTTACGTAAATTCTACAAAAGAGAGTATGACTTTGTCTTTTATTACCCACAGTTTTAGATGGAACGACAATTCCGTTGTAACCATGTTCTCAATCCACCTATCTCACGTACCTATAGGATATGCAAAAATATATTCACAAGAAAAATAAAAGAAAGTAGGCGTCCTTCTGCCCAAAGTCTTTGCACACTATAATAAAGGAAAGGGAGGAGTTGACGTTTTGGACAGAATGCTCGGTTGTTATCGGCTACAAGATACTTAGATCAAAACAATGGTGGTAGAATTTATTTTCTAATGGTCTAAATATGGCTGTAGTAGCAGCATGGCTTTTGCACAGAGAGCTGAATAGAGATATCAATTTGGACATGGATCATTTGATATTCAGACGTCAAGTAACCAGTCTCTTTTGAAAAATGCTCCACATAAACTAGGAGTGAAAACTGGACCGAAAAACTCCATACCTCTTTCTAGAAGGAAGAGCGATAACCATTACTTAGAGACACAGAACGCATCTTCCTTGCAACAACGCAAGGAAGATGCGTCCAATGCAGTAAAAATTCAACTTACCAGTGTAATGAATGCGAAAAGAGGTTGCATCTATTGTGTTTTCCAACTTATCATGGATTATAAATTTGTTTGAGCTAATTATTGTAAGTTAAACTATGTATAATATTTTCCAGTATTGATGTTTGAATAATTATGTTAGTCAGATTTTTTTTTTTTTTTTTTTTTTTTTTTTTTTTTTTTTTTACAAATAAACCAATAAACAAAACTGTCTTTCTCTACTATTCAGTTATTTGTTATTTACAGCTACCATAAATTAATTATAAATTATTACAACTAAGATAAACCATCAACGTTATAACACGTTTGAGAAGTTAAAAAAGTCAATTTACCAATTTTAAAGTCATTTATTTATCTATACCAAACTATTTAGTTATTGAATTATTAATTAATTAATTAATTAAATATATAATTAATTAATGTGCACCTTATAAGTTACTTAATTATTTGTCCTAACGAATTATTACTGTAGAAAACAATTACAGTATAATAATTATACATATCAAAGAATAAGAATAAGTATGTTATCCAAGTATAGTCAGAACCTGCCATTTTTCCAATTTTGGAACATGCTAAAAAATGGTGACCAAATTAAAAATTTCAATTTTTTTTTGTTTTTCCTTCTAAACTAAAAAATTAGGAAGAAGAAAACACAAAAAAATTATTTAAAAAATCGCTACTTCCGGTTGTGGCGGGTAAAAGGTTAATTACGTCACTGAAGGTATCTTAGGTAATTTAACAAATCTGATGAAATACTTCAGGTTGTTTACTTAATTTAGAATAATTCATGCTTAAGAATTTTCGGCTAACAAGGTTAATAAGAGCTCTTCCGAAAAATATGTCTAAAATGTTGCGGTAGTAGAATATTTCAGTTAAGGCTCTTACTCATTACTCATTGCACCATATAAAATTATTTAACTAAAGCAAGGTATAATCTCAAGCAGACTGTGAATTAAATAGATAGTGGGGATAGCGAGGATCAGTCATTGTCATGTTAATTGTCAAATGTAAAAAACGAAGTATTTTACATTTGACAACTTTTTACGACATGTATAAATGTAAATAATCAATTTATAAGTAGATTTATGTGAGTATTTTTTATTTTATAACTTTTTTGAAACCATGAAAATTGTTTGCTATCATTGTTACAACAATTGTTTCTTTATCTCTAGAAAAATAATTTTTTAAACTGTCAATTGTATAATATTCAACAAATTGCGTTAGTATTATTTAGAAAATAACTGTTGCACAATTTCTAATTAAAAATTAATTAATTCGAATTGATAGAGAAAATATAAAATATTGATATATATTTTTTTTTTTTAAGTAAACCTTTTTTGATATTAATTCCCTTCGGAATTTCCTTTTTTAATTATTATCAGTTAAAAAGTTTTTTTTTTTTCTGTTATCTTCTTATCTGTTATCTCAAATTTTTTTTATCGTTCATTTCCGGAATTAAAGGAGATAATGAGAGGCTGGGGGTAAAATTAATTAAAACGTCGTGGAACTGTCTCTTAAATCATTCTTTCTCTAACCATTTCTCTGTGGACACGAAAATGATAATTAGAGAGAAAAATAAAAAATAAGAAAGATAAGAAAATTTACTACCAGAAAATAATATAAGACATAAATTATGAGTCATTTAGAAAATTATATAAAAAAAACTTAAAATGAAAGTAAAATACTATTTTTTTGAAAAATTAATTTGTCTTAGATACTACTAAAGTTAAAATAATAAATGATATCGTTAATTTATTTTAAATGTGGTTTATTACGCAATTTTATTTTAGCTTTTAATTTTTAAATTCAACTTCGCTATTCTAAAAACAAATCTAGTTTGTAGAGATATTGAATAAAAAATTATTGTGACCTCGGTGGAATTTGAACCCGATTACAATTAATATTGTAATTAAACACTTTTACTTTTCCTCACTACCTATGGTAGGAAAAGTGTTGTTTTCACCCAACAAATTGTTTTCGAGATTTCAATGGAATTATCAGTTTTGGGTGTTTTTAAGACCTTCTGAGTGGTTTTCAGCATAACGTCTGTGTGGGTGTGTGTGTGTGTGTGTGTATGTATGTGTGTAAGTTATCATCGTAGTGCCGAAGGTATTTAACCTAGAGAGTTGAAACTTGGCAGAACAATTAGTCGTTACTTGCAGTTGTGCCGCCCGGAAAATCATTTTTTTCTTCCATCTTGAACCCAGTTTGCTGAGTCAGCAAAAATTAAAAAAAAAAAATCTAAAATGGTCCCCTGATCGAGTTGAAATTTGGCACGCAATGTATCTCTCTGCATGACAAACAAGCCCACCAGATTTCATTTTGATATTGGCCACCATTTTTAAGTTATCAATTTTTGAATTTTAAAACTTTGACGTTAATAATACCGAAAGTATAAATATGTTTTTGACGTATAGCATATCGTTGGAACCGGAAAAAATTAAGGAACAAATATAAAAAAAAAAAAACGATTAAATTCCATTAATTAGTTAAAAGTTATAAGCGAATATAATTATTTATTAGTGCGATAATTTTGATGACGTCAATGTTTGTTTACATACCTGTCAAAATACCACCAAAATTCAAATAATTGAATAAATGAAATAAAATAAATAAAAATAATGTTTTAACATTATTTAAAGAGGCCACTTTAGTGGCCTCCGAAGTGAGGAAAAGTTCCGAGGTACCCTGTACCCAATTTTTTATAATAAATTTTACAAATGTTTCCCGGAACAAATCTAATTTTTAAGATATTTAAAAAAAAAAAATTGGTTTTAAGAAAATAAATCTAATTTATGTGTAAATCGTAAACAATCACCTGTTGAATACTTTTTTAAATGTGTTTAATTTTTAATTAATTAAATTAGATGTTTTTGAATTTCAATTTCAGTAACACTATGTAAATATGAGAAAGTTATCACCTGAGTTGGTTGGAAATATTTTTTTACAAATATAGTAGTAAGACCTATCACGGTGTATATGAGAAAGTTTTATTAAAAAGAAAGTACGATACAAAATATATACAATATATGTATAAGTAAAACAAAATGTGTAAACCTCATTTAAAAAAATCTGTGATTTGAAAAAAAAAAAGTTAAAAACTAACAAGAAAAAAGGATGGAATAAAGTGATTTCTTTTTTTCTAAACGCAATCAGTGAGATTGTGATTGGAAGTAATCAAAGTACAAGCCTCCAGACTAACTCTCCAACTAGTGATAGCCTTCTCAAAGAGAACAAAATAAACCAACATACTAGACGGGTTTCCGCTAAGCAAACAAGAATATCCGGTTAGGAATAGATTGAATTTAGACAGTTCACGTGTTGAGGTTTGTATACAGTCCACTAACAACTATATTCCAAGAGTAATTAGGAAAACCTCCTCCAGTACAGTTTTGAAAAATTTCAAATCGAAATATTGATTTTCTAGGGTAAAAAAATGAACATTATCTTAAAAAATAATAAATAAATAAATACCTTCACTTATTAAAGGAAATTTTAGAATAAAACAATAAGTTTATTTATATATCGATAGATTCTTTTATCAAATCTCGTATTATATTTTCTAGACAACGGTTTTTACTGTAATTTTGTTTAGTTTAGTTCTGCGCATACCGCGGTAACACTGTTTGGATAATTATATTGAATATAATTCGTTTTGAACTGTAGTGGAAACCGAATATTTGGTTCATTTGTAAGTAAAAGGTTTATTACACTCTCCTGGAAAATTATTATAGACTTGTGGTACCATTAACAACTTTTAAATAATCAATTTGGAGAATAATAAATAAAAAATAGACTGCCAATTAGTGTGGCACATAGCTTCCTAGCATCCTATCATGAACTTTATGGTTATATTGTTTATTGTGTAAAAACTATTAATAGTTTTAGCGATCTTTAACACTTCATAGCGGTGTCGCTGTTGGTTTCACTAAAAAAATTTATTTGAAAAAAATGTTTGTCTCATCGAATAGATGAAGTTAGATTTTTTTCCCCGACCTAAAATTCCAATTTTAAATTTGAAGTTCACGTTTACGCGAGCGTTGCTCGTGAACGCTTGAACGGGTAACGTTGTCCTACGAACTCGTTCTGGGCATTGGTAAAATGAACATGCCTACCAAATTTCATCAAAATCGGTAGACATTTACTCAAGTTATCGTCACACGTTTCATAATTCGCGGACACACAGACCGACAGACAGACAGACACGAGACCAAAAATGTTCCCTGATGTCTGAAACCGATTTCTGCCTTGGAATTTTTAAAATTGGATACATAAAAGTTTTTCGTTCTCAAAAGTGAACAGAATGCTTCCGTTACCTTCGGTAAGCTCGGAAGCAAAATAGTAAGAACAATATAATTTATAAAATCAGATTTTTCAAAACGGAAATAAATAAATTATAAAATAATAGGTCATAAAAGAAACTCATCTAGAAGAAGCTATGTCTCACTAATTGATAGACTATTTTACTATCTGTCAAAATTGATTTATTTTTACATTAATAGAAGTATCAATTATTTAACAATATCTTATGTGCTCAGTCGTTTGAAATTAATGAGGCATCTGTGGGCTAAATTCGTCAAACCATCTGTATTTCTTAAAAATCAGATCAGAACTTTTAAAGATGTAGGAGTGAGGAGTGAATACAAGAAAGATCAATTCAAAGGTTTAGGACTAACAATAGACTAATTATGCATAATGGAGTTCATGAAGTCCATAAAATTAAATTGAAATCGTACGAGTAGTTTTTATGATATGTTCGTAAGCAACAATGTTGAACGACAGACAAGTGAGACACGGGACTAAAAATGTACCCGGGGCACGGGACTAAAAATGTACCCTGATGTCTGCAACGAATTTCGGTCTTGGAAATTTTGAATTCAGATATAAAAAACATTGCATTCATCACTAAAATCTCAATCTGTGAAGCAACATGTTAGGTACAACATGAAATCAACAATCTATTCGTGTAATTTGAAGTTCAGATTAAATTATTTCCTTACTGTTTTAAAGGAATTACACCTAATACTAGGCACCATTTCATTTATTATAGGTTAAAAGTTTTTCTTGTATTGGAAAGCCAATATGACTTTACTTTTAGGTTAGTTTTTTTTATGGAGGAGGGGGGAGGGAAATAGTCTTTAAGTGGATATTGGTGTTCGGTGAAAAAGGGTGTCGTACGGTAAAGGTCGTTAATACAAGCAGGTTAGAAAAGTAAAAAGGTTTTTTTCAGTTAAGCCTATGTTACTCCCTTGTTTCGGGTTATAAGTCCATTAAATATAGAAGCTATCAAGCAGTGGGGGTGGGGGACTTGATTCCTTTACTAAGTTTAGTTAAGCATCGCGTGCTTACATATAGCACAACAAAGAACCTAATTATACTGTCAAGGATTGTAAACTTGGGGGAACA
The DNA here is from genome assembly GCA_951217055.1 of Gerris lacustris. Lineage (NCBI taxonomy): Eukaryota > Metazoa > Arthropoda > Insecta > Hemiptera > Gerridae > Gerris > Gerris lacustris. Next base: position 39,141,748 of record OX578284.1, read on the forward strand.
GTGTCAGGGAATATCCTTAATTTTTAACTTTACTTTATTGTTTCCTGTTTTTCGTTTTTAGGTTATTTTAGAAGAAGTGTCCTTAATAATTATTAAATTACTTTTTCGTTTAGGATAATTATAAAGCGAAAGTGTTAAGCGCTTTAAATGTGTATATTTGTGCCATCATTAGCGTAGAATGGGTAACTGAGAATGGGCTGAATGCATAAAATATACCATAAGAAACTGCCAATTAGTATCTTACATAGTTCCCTCTTGTAATTTAATGATGTTATTAGATATATAGAAAAGTTCAACCAGAAATGCCGTTCAAGGTTTGGTAAAGCAAACACCAAGTAATTAGTAAGCATTATTAATAGGCTCAGATCTAACCATGGGATATGTCCTAAATATCTTAAAACCATAAATAATAATTTTTTGAACTTTTTATTAGCTTGCTTTCTTGTTTGTTTGTTTGTCCAGTACAAATCTTGCAATCGATTTTTAACTAACTTCCCGAGTAGCTAAACATTTGAAACTTTTAAAATAGATCAGAACACGATGCCAATGCATTATTTTAATACTTTTAGCCATGTATGGAAGTAACTGTATGGAAAGTTAGTTCGGAAAAAATCCCCCAAGTTATTTTATTTGTTTTGACATATCCCATAGTATTTACCAGCGATCATAGAATCCTTAAACGGAAAGATTTCCAACTCCCCCCTTTATCTACCTGTGTTAGACTACTAGCACTCCACGGGAATTGGCGGTTAATATTGTAACTAAATCTTTTACACCATTCAAAAGATATAGAGCTTCTTAATTCAAAGAAATAAATTAATAAATTAATTTGTCAATTTACTAGATTCGAACCCGGGAACTTTCTCATTCTGAGCTATCGCGCATCTCATTCGGCCACCGAGGCTGTTTATTTTTTTGTATTGTTTATTTACAAAATAGTACAAATGTCAAAAGATCATAAGTAGTTTACAATTTTAACCACCATATTCTCGTGGAGCGCTAGTGCTCTTACACCTCTAGAATACTGGAGTTGGATATCCCTGGTATTTACAATCTTCATTTTGACGGGTTTCAAATTTGTGATTTTTTATTAAGAGAAGTAAATAAATTGGGAACAATGTATTTTTTTTCACTAACATTATATTATATAGCAATGACAATTATATTATCAACATTACATATGATTCAACAGAAAATTTAAAAACGTTGTATATTAAAAGTTCTTTTATCTTGTAATTATTATATTCTACGTTTTTAAATTATTTGTCATAATTAATATAATTGAAACCCGTCAAAATGAAGATCGTGAATATGGGTCCATCAAATAAAAAACAAATAAAAAAACCTTGCGGATTTTTTCCGAACTAATTTACTGTGCAGCAAAATTTGCTGAAAACGAATTAAATTCTGCTGAAAGATAGCTAAAAGTATTAAAATAATGCATTGTCATCGTGTTCTGAGCAATTCTAAAAGTTTAAATTGTCTAGCTACTCGGGATGTTAGTTAAAAGTAGATTGCAAGATTTGTACTGGACAAACAAATAAACAAGAAAGCAAGCTAATAAAAACCTAATAATATAGAATCAAATCGGTGTGAAAACTGTCAAAAATAAGAGATTTAGAACATGTTCTCATATAATAAAAGTAGAAAATTTGACTATAGGAAACAATTTTTTTATGCAATAAAATTCCAAAAAGCAGTCCAACGACCTTATAATTACTTCACGTTGTTAGAGAGTGTTATACAAAGAAACAATATACAATTTCATCAAGAATTAAAATAGACTGCCAATTAGTGTGGTACATAGCTTCCCCGCATCCTATCACGTGCTTTATTAATTTTATTCTTTTACAAGCCATTATTGTCTTATTTATTTAATTTATTCCCCGTTTCTGAAATCTATCAAAATTATTTTGATTTTTTACTATAAATAAACTATCAAGTAAGCAAAAGTTGAAGAGCGCCGACGGTTGAAATTAATTCGGTGCTATCTGCGGACTACTTTCGACAAACTATCCAAATTTCATAAAAATCAGATTATGTTTAAAGTTATTATATTAGTTAATCATATTAGATATGAAGAGAAAGGGTCCTCTCCCTAGGTAAAAAAAACACCTACTGAGGGCCCTCACCATGTTTTTTTTTTTATTTATATATGTATTTTATGTCTTTTGGTGAAAATAAATATTATTATTCTCAATCGTTGAAAACAGAACGGTAGAAACACAGGACGAGGCGGGCTCAGATTGATTCTCGACCGACAAAAAGTCGGTGGAAAGTCGGTGGTGTGCGCCACCCCATAGTGTAGCATGTGTTCCATCCCCTCCACCGACAATCGGATCGGTCAAAAAATAGAACCTCACCGACTTTCGCTACCTACAAAAAGTCGGCCCGACTTTTTGTCGGCCGTGTGCGCGGTCCCACCTGTTTCTATTGTTTCCATTCGTACCGTCACCTACCGACTTTTTGTCGGCCGACAAAAAGTCGTTCGTCTGCGGGGGCCTTAGTTCTTTTGAAGATAAAGGTGTAAATAAAAAATAAAATACGTGTAGTGGCACGCTTTTCATTAAATATAAATTATAAAATCACACTGCTAAGTATACGATGGCTAACTATACTTATACATGGCGGAGTAAGAAAAGAGACAAAATTAAAAGTAACTAACTATTTGTACTTAGCGGAGTTAAGGCAAAATTAAAAGAAAATCTTTTTTTTATCATTGAAGAGAGGGTCTTTCAATAAATGTGTATTGAATATTGATAAAAAAAAAGTTAATCATGATGAGTTTATAGTTAAAGAGTGGGGTTGAAGTGTTTGTATCGGGAACAGTCCTGCTCCCGACCTACCTGGCCTCAATTTAAAATATTATAAAATATATCACTTCACTACACAAACACTTCTGCTTGTATCAGGTTGAAATTTTACATGCCTGTTTTAACTGTACTTTAGACGATGTGTATAAGGTTTTATTAAAATCGTTACATTCGAACGTAAGATATCGGTAAAAACGTTGTTTTCTCAATTTAAACGTTTAGTCCGCTTTAATAAATTTAGCGATATTTATCACTTTATAGCGGTGTCGATGTTGGATTTACTAAAGAGAAAAAATTTTTTAAAAAAATTTATTTGTCTCATTAAATAGATGAAATTAGAATTTTTTCCCGACCTAAAATTCCCATTTTACAATAATTGAAGTTTACGTTTACGCGAGAGTTAGGCGTGAACGCTTAGGCGGATAACGCTGTTCAACGAACTGAACCTGGGCAATGGTAAAATGAACATGTGTACCAAATTTCAACTAAATCGATCGACTTTTACTCAAGTTATCATTATCGGTTGATTTCGTGACAGTCGGTTTTGTGACGGACGATTTTTTAGGATTCACTCCTGGGCTCCAGACGCTATAAAGTACCATAAAGAACTTCTTTTCCAAAAATGGGCGCAAAAGGTTGAAACTTATATGGGACCAACAATGGGCTAATTATGAGCGACCATAAAAATTTCATTAAAATCGGACTTGTAGTTTTTAAGATATGTTGGTTCGCAACAATTGAGTGACATACAAACCGACATGAAACCAAAAATGTTCCCTGAAGTCTAAAATTGATTTCTATCTTGGAATTTTTGAAATCGGAGACATAAGATATTTTCGCTCTTCAGGACGATCACTCATTTCATGTGAGCTGCGTTCAACATACCATACAAATTTCTTAAAAAATCATAAAAAAACCTTTGTACTAATGTGGAAGAGGAACCGATATGGGACTAACAATGGACTAATTATGACCTATCACCAAATTTTTAATTTGGTTTGTTGAAGATATGTATAGTTTGAACAAATTGTGGACAAATAGAAATAGGACCAAAATGTTCTCTAATCTTTAAAACGGATTTCTGTCCAGGATTTTTTTAAACGGAGACATAAATATATTTCGTTCTTCAACACAATGACAGTGTTTCCGTCACCTTCGGTAAGCTGGAAGCAATAAATTGTAATATTTATAAAAATTCCAAGCATGTACTTACAGTATACATCAATCACACAATGCGGAAGAGTTCGTTAACCAGGTGGGCAAACGGTATCCATTTAAAAGTTTGTATTAACTTTTAAACCATTTATTAAAAATGACGTAAAACGTTTTTAAATAATTTTTTGACGTCTAAACGTAATGTAACAACCATTTAGCAGCTCAAACCATTTATGTTTTCCTAAATGGTCACATTTAATAATAAACATCATAGATAATTAGGTTTTTTTTTATTAAATAATGACGCCCTTACTAAAACGCTTGCTAACCGTACTTTTGGAAAAGAAATGATTCTTGATGTGTTGATGTCTCCTTCTGCGAATAAAATTCTGGAAAATTAATAATTAATTTTTTAAATTAAAAACGTCGACTTCAAAACTGCTCTGAAAAGTATAAAATAACAATGATCCAAAGTTTGACCGAAATAACGCATAAGGGAACCTTTGAATTTCCTTAATAGGCCCAACTGCGCTAGAAATAAATCATTGAGGTTTCCCTCTGTCAAAACACTTTTAGAAATCAGTGGTCAAAGGTAATGGCTGCCTAACTGCGCATACGAGTAATATAGCTATGGGATAATTACATTAAGTAAACCTATATACGAGGTGTGACAATTCAATAACGGAAATGGTCTGAATCTGCTTTATTGAAAACATATCACAAAAATGTGTTTATCCCTTCAACATAATCCCTTTTCCTACCTACACACTGCTGCACACATGTTTTCCAATGTCCAAATCAGTGCTGTAGGCGGTAGGTCATTAAGTATCAAGCTCCTCGGGAAGGTATTCACACCTGCGGTGAATACGAATATGAAGTCGTAATCTTCATTTAATTTTACTACGTTTTTATTAGCTTGCTTTCTTGTTTGTTTGTTTGTTTGTCCAGTACAAATCTTCCAATTGATTTTTAACTAATTTCCTGAGGAGCTAGACATTTGAAACTTTTATAATAGCTCAGAACACGATGACAATGCATTATTTTAATACATTTAGCCATCTTTCAGCAGAATTTAATTCGTTTTCAGCAAATTTTGCTGTATGGAAAGTTAGTTCGGAAAAAATCCGCAAGTTATTTTATTTGTTTTGACATATCCCATATTTGCAATCTTCATTTTGACGGGTTTCAAATTTATGATTTATGACAGAAAATATAAAAACGTAGTATATAAAAAGTTCTTTATATCTTGTAATTATTTTTCTTTATTAATGTTCTATTTCATTTAGTAGAAATAAAGAGAATTGGTTTATTTGATTTGTTTTAACTCTTAATTTTCACTATTGTTCGAAAATGTTCTTTTTGTATTAAAACTAATAGAATTTATAATTTCTTTACCAAAAAAGGGCTCATAAAATTGATTTTACGCTTATTTAAAATTGAATTCGATTGTTTCATCAACATTTTCCATTTTATGTATATACTTCTCTAAACTTTCACCATTGTACTGAATTTGAAAGTTATTCCTTTTGCTTTTAAACATGTGGAATATTTTAGTATCTACATCAAAAGCGGTATAGACCAATTAAATTTATTATACTCTTATATAAAATTGAAGCAGAACTTCGTATTGCATGTGTTTTATATTTTGCATATTAAACTTTTTTTTTGGCTGAGTTAGTATAAAACTAAAGATTTTATTATCCCAATTTTAACTTTAACGTTTCAAAAGGACAAAAGATGTAATCTATGTATAATTCAAGACATTTAAACCTTTTGTACATTTAAAATTTTATAGAGTGCCTTAAGACAAACCATTATTATAAATTGTCCGTTCGTTTATATTTTGTACATAAATTATGTATAATTACCAATAATTAATTACCATATCATTTTGTTCTCTTCATTGACCCAAATACAATGGTTCAATTGTCACATTTTGTTATTTAACTTTTGCATAGTCGATGAATTTGGAAATTTGAGGTAAAGATGATTAAATTTCAAACAATTTGTAAATTGTAAATGAACTGATGACGTATGTATGTTAAATGGGCTTTGAGACAACTTAAGTTTAAGTAAATGGTTTTATTGCTTTGCTTTCGATGGGAATGTGTATGGGAATATAGTGTGGGAAATTGGAGTTAGAATTTTCCTGTTATAATTTCTAGTGCTTAATCTCAAAAATTATAATCAGTCTCTTAAGTTGAAGTAACTTAACTTTAAATACTACTTACTCAAGTGCAGTGTACAACTCCCTCTATCGTGTATTCCCTATTTTCTAGAGAAGCGTTTATAAAGGGTGAACGTTACTACTTTGCTAATTGGCACTCCATTTTCGCGCTCGACTCTAAAGTGAAGCAATTAAATCAGTTATCTAGACGAAAAGGTGTTCTTAATTGAACATGTGAAAACTGTCAGAAAATAATTTAATGTATGACTGATATGAAAATAATGTAGAAACGTTGTTAAACTTTAAATTTTATAGTTACTAATAATGAAGGTCAATTATTTATTGTACTTTTTTATTTTGTTCGTGGTACTAAATGATCATAGATGAATAATTATGGTGATAAAGTACCTATACAGTCGTAATAAAGAACATTTAAAATGAATGGTAATCTATGCCTAAAAATATAAACCATTAAGATTATCTATGAGTTCAAGTATCAATTTTGCAATAAATACTTAAATAATGTTTAAGCGCTTATAAAGCTACCAAATGTCAATAACGATAAAAGATAGGTGCTTGAAAATGACTCGAGGTAGAATCAAAATGTAGGAAGAATTATATACAGGTCAGTTTGTTTATGCTGCATCCCAAATGACCCACAATCAACAACAATAATAATATTGTTTTATTAAAATAAAATAAATAAATAAAAATAATAATAATAATAATATTATTAAGGTCCAATGGATGTAAGATCGTACGATCTATAGCCAGCGAGTTTGTCAGGTGAGGTACCAGTCAATCTGTAGTGCCAACAAAAGAAGAAAGAAAAATAATATTGTCTTGGTACTAACTTGTCTTTTGTCTTTATAATCTATTAAAATCAATTTCTCTACAAAGAAATTCAGGATAAATGACTATACCATTATATAAAAACTCCACATAAAATACATTGCTTAATACCGCTAGCGTAAATATAAATTCTACCGAAAGGAAGGGTTTCAAATTTATATCGATACAAATTTGTACCAAAAAAGGACTTGCGAAATATACGATGTAAAAAAAAAACCCTTCATTCGACCGGAATATTTATACTAGCGATTCATTTTCCAAGTAATTTTAAACGCAGGAAAACAGGGTAGAGGAAAAGCCCATGGAGGACAGTAAATTAAACCGTGCTTTGCAACAGGATATGGGAAAAGTAGGGGGGAGGGGGTTGTAAATAAATTTATTTTAGAATCGAGAAGGAGTAGGAGGTTTCATTCTGCGGAGAAGGCGTTTTTTGAATTTTGGATTCCCCGAGGCATATGAGTAGGGTCATTAATCCTCGGACCCCCCCTCAGTCCTAAAATCTTTTATAACTTGTTGCGACGTATCTCTCTTGTCTTTTCAAATGTTTACACTGTTCTATATATATATATATATATATATATATATATATATATATATATATATATATATATATATATATATATATATATACAGAAAACAAACAAAACTATTATATATATTCATATATATATATATATATATATATATATATATATATATATATATATATATATATATATATATATATATATATATATATACATAATATATATATATCTATTACAACCATATATTTCTAAAAGCTACTGCAAAACAGTGTATAATTGTGCCCGTTGTAGTTTGATTTATAGAATATATTATATAAAGAATAGACCTTTGTTAAATTAATTCAGCTTAGAGAGGCTAACAGTTCAGAGTGGGGTCTATTTTTGGGTCGTTTGCATCAATTCATGCCAATACCAGGGTTCAACCTCGTTTGAATTTATTAGCAGCTGTAAATCTTTCAGATGGTTAGGGTAAATGGGCTTAAATTGTAATACCTCTCCTATAATTTCTAAGGATACCTTGAGGAAATTTCACAAAAGTTTCGACCCATTTCTATATCAAGTATTTATTTGTGGAGAAATTTCAACATGCGGTGATATAAAATGCATGCATTTTTTTCTGTATTTCAAAATATTTTAGGGAAGTAGTTGAAAACAGAAAATGTTACTAATTCTTCTTTTGATTTTTTTTTTTAAATAAAAGAGAGGTCATTATAAATACACAATTAATTAATATTTTTCGATATTAGTTGTTTCTTTTATACAAAGTATATAATAGTATGCTGTATATTTTCCCACTGAATATATTTAATATTTAATTGCTTAAAGATAATTAAAGAGTAATTTCAAGAGTAATAGAATGACATAAACTACGCAATTTTATATTGCATTAAATCTAATGGTAACTATTTCAAGCTCGAATTAATGCAGCTACGTTGGCAACGACATCTAAATTGTGCATTCAAAATTGATGCCAATTTAGAATGCACTTTGAACTCAAGGTAACATTGCAGGTCATGAATCTTAAACCGAGTATGGCATAACACTGAATTAGATTTGATCTACAAATCCCTCGTCTTCCCTATGAATATCTAGTTTCCTCTAACTAATACTGTATATATTGGGTTAATACTATTAGAAAACTAATTTCAAACTTTGATTGATGGAAAAGTCAAAGAGAAAGTAGGCTATGATCACTGGGGAAATTATGTTTACATAACAAGCAATGAAGAAAATATAATAGAATAATTAAATGTATGATCGCAGCTCTCTAGTATATTATCACATCACACATTAGCTAAGTTAAACAAAATTTTACCTTTATTATTTTAATTTAAATCAAATAATTTTTTTTTTTTTTTTTTTAAATAAACTTTACATTTGCGGTTGTTGAGTTTTTTCATCAAAAATAATAATTTTATTTACAACATACTATTTTCATGTGTTTGATTAACATGGTACTTAGTTTAAGCTCCTTGCGTCTATACAGACATGGATAGACATTTTTTAGCTTAGTATAATATGCTTTTGCGATGAACAACCCCATGAAATGAAAGCGAGAGAGACAGGTCCTGCCTTTGGGCCGGTGTCCTGGAACAGGGGTAGTTTTGGGCCCGGGGGATGAAGTATTGTCCTAGGCCTTGTGCCCTTGTGACCTAAACCTGGGGTCAGCAGACTAATGCGCAATTGACCTGGTGTAAGGGGCCTGGAGCCGAGATCCTGGAAAATTATGTACCTGTACACCGCGTATAGAAGTACTAAACCATAAATAGAATATTTTAATGACATTAAAACTGTATAACATTAAACCGTAACAAATAAGCTGCAGATGTTTATAAGTTACTGCTAAAAGAGAATTCTCGAGATATTTTGGCTTGGTAAAATTGCAAACATGGAGTTTCAGAAAAGATGTAGAGAAACCCTATTAATATAAATAATAAATAATACAAGATAAAAATAACTTTTTATATACTACGTTTTTAAATTTTCCTTAGCTATCACTGGTCGTGTTGGTTTGCGATTGATTTTGAATTTGACCGCCTAAATATTTTAAAAATTTAGTGATTTATCGACTAATAGTAATAATTTGGTAAAGCTAATTACTGATTATTGTATTGTCATCGGAAATATATAATCTGTGCAAGTTTCTACTTTCTACTTAATCAGGAAGTTAGTTAAAAATCTATTGAAAGTTTTGTATACCGGACACACAAACAAACAAGAAAGCAAGCTAATAAAAACGTAGTTATAAAAGATAGTATAAATGAATCGGACCTAAGATGGACTGCAGACAACATCAGCTGAAAGGCTCTAGAGAGGAACCCGCGCAAGTAAAAATAAAACCTGACAGACATAAATTCACCTGGGGAAGGACAATTAAAAAAGAAATGAAAGAAGATAGTAAAGCATGGTTAGAATTAGAGGCGATGGTCTAAACTCGAGTCAGATGAATATCCTTTGTTTCGCCCCTTCATACCTAGTAGTGGATTGAAGGAAATTTGCCATAAAAGTCATTTGAAAGAGAAAGTATTTATATTATGTATTATGCAAGCAAAAATATTTTAAGGGGTTGTTTTCGAAAAAAACAAAAAACAAACAGAGTGAAAGGTATCATTAAAAACAATCTTATTAACTAAATATTTAGATTTATTTATTTTCTTATAAATTTTAATAAAATTGTGTCAATATAAACCTTAAACAATCTAAAGTTTGAGGTTTGCACATAGGTTTGCATCTCATTTAGAATCATATTAATATTTGAGGAAGGATAATTCCTTTGGTAAGATTGCTAAACCCTCCCTGTTTATATCGGATTAAAATGTCTACTTTAGCCTGAATATCACGCCTATCTATTATCAACCTAACCTGCTGCTACAAATCCTTTTCTACTTATTCTTTTGAGGGTAATCCTTTTGTTCAATTGTTTGTATCATTAGACCTAATTCTATAACCTATAATAAGTTATAGTTATAACACCTATGATACGATCTTAGATTAGGTAAAAAAAGAGATAGAGAGATAGAGAGAGATGGAGGGAGATAGAGAGAGATAGAGATAGAGAGAGAGAGAGAGAGAGAGAGAGAGAGAGAGAGAGAGAGAGAGAGAGCAACTTGGAGCTAATGCTGAACCGATTTAGACCCAGACCAATTTTAATATCAACCGTTTGCGCACATTAAATATACTTTTATTGATTTTAAAAAAAAAAGTTCAAAACATTCAAATAAAATAACGGGGGGGGGGGATATTAAATAAATTAGTGAATTAATAAAAATTAGCAGACAATTTTCTAAAATGTTCCTATGTATACAAGTATATCCGATGTATACTCGTATAATATAATATATATGATTTTATGGTTAACCCTATTCTACAGAATATTTCACCAATATTTTTAATAAGTGGTTAAAGTGAAATAAATTAATTGTCATATTTAAGTATATCAAATTTGAACAATATGTTAAGTAATAAATTAATGAAATTAGCAAACATCAAATATATTAACCGGAAAATGCTTCTAACCGAGATCGGAATGTCAGATTCATTAAAGACTTACCGTAACATCAAAAACTTTTTTAAAACCACATTCTGAACATTATGAAAATTATTTATTAATTAATCTATATCTCGTCTATTTTTAATTAAAGTTACTGCTGCGTAATATATTAATCACAAATTTAATAGTTTTAACAATAGATAAGAATATTTGCTGCTTATGATGTAATATGAAGTTTCATATTATGTTATGTTTATATAATTGAACTCTACTAATCCTTTATCGTAATTACTTTTACGACTTATTTATAATAATTTTTAAATTAATTTAATTTTATTAAAGCTTAAAATATAAGTATATATTTTACAATGTATAAAGTTTAACTTTCACAATATTACAGTTGAACTAGATATAAAGTTTTCTCCTGAATTATAAGGATTTTAAAATAAACTTTTTCTTTATTTAAAGGAAATTGACTTATCTAAAGACAAGACACAGGAAAGTTTTTAATCTAACAGATGTGCTTCAATTACTTCTTATTCATTGTTAATAATCGGCAAAAACTCGTATATATTCGGGAAGAGTTTGTTCTTTTATAGATTATGTTTCCAAAAATAAACTTTTGGATTAGTTTTATTCTTGAAAGTTGTTTTATCAAAGCAAATCTGAAAAAATCCCTAAAAAGAAATAAATCTATAAAAGTTTAAAAAAAAAGTTGATTATATTTGTCACTTGAAAAAGTTGTTTTGTAGTTGTGACGTGGGTTTTAAAAATATATTTATGACTTTCCCAACATTGTTCGTAAATTAGATTCCAATACATGGATTTTAAACTTTTTCATATACAAGTTAAGAATACATAAGTTCCAATAGACCACAATCTAAAATAAATTATATTTATTGATTTAGTTTTAATTTAACACGATACATACGCAGTATTATGAATTGTACGGTTAGATATTTTAAATTACAGTAACCTAAACATTATTACATAATATCTTATACTAGAGGAATTTAGCGCTAATAGAATAATAAAAAACGAAAACGGTGCCTCTCTCCGCATAAAATGAATGTTTACTTATCCAAACTAGTATCTCGGTCATCATCAGTTCCGGTAAAAGGCAAAGGCAAAACCCGAAAGTGAGCCACATGAGAGACAAAAAAACGGACCTTTACCTTTTACCGGCACCGATAGTTTTGAGTAATACAAATTCGTTTTGTGGAGAGACTTTCCGTTTTCATTATTCTATTGACATCAACTTGCGCTCTTATTCATCTTCAACTTAAACGTCCTTTAGAAACCATTTTTAAATTTATTTAGGTATAGAAGGGAATCAGAACTGAGAAAAATTCATTATTATGATTTCGATGTTTGGGTAAACACCGAGTATGGGGCCTGGTCCGGAAAATGAACCTAAATCTGAGGTCACGGTCACCCAGGCATAGGCTTCATACAACCATATAATTGAAGCAAGCGCGGTGAGCTAAAATATGGACTTAGTCTGTTTGTCTTTCTGTACATCAGTAACTTATACGTTTTTGACGATATCAAGTAAAAATTGACCGATTTAGTTGAAATATATATATATATACATATATATATATCTTCATTTTACTAATGCTTAAGCTTAAGCTATTAAGTTATTTTCACAGCTTAGTTTGAAGCTCACGTTTACGCGAGCTTCAAATTAAAATTTTAGGATTGGAAAAAATTCTACTTTCATCTATTCGGTGAGATCAAAAATTCTTTGTAATATATAGTTCTTTGTATATTTTTAGTAAAATCACTGTTATAGCTATGAAGTGGTTGATCGTTAAAACTATAAAAGCACCAAACGTTTAAACAAGTGAAAGCTACGTTTTTAACAATATTTAACGTTCTAACACCCTTTAAAGTTTCACTGAAAAAAAAAAGTTAAAGTACTTTATCCACTATATTTGTTTTGCGTATTTAACGTTTTTATTCCGTACAATTATATAATTTATATGAGTATTCAATTTAAAAAATAATATTTTTAGTATACTTGATGTACATTGTTAGTGCTCACGTCTAATTCGTTGAGGAGACGTTCCTTATCAGCAGGCTGTGATAAGGCCTGAGAGATGATAAGAACCAGAGCCAGGCACACGACTTTCGGTCCCATCCAGCTGAATGACGGCATCTGAAACAAACGTCACAAATTATTGATATTTAAAAAGGGGTAGAGGGAGGGCAGTGAATATAAAAGGTACCTCAAACATTGCTGACAGGTAGAGATGCTAAATGCGTGTAATCAGAGAAAATTAGCTAATTTCATCAGTTATCAGTTATCAATAATACCAAATGACTAACAACTTGTATAAAAAATAATGCCATTGATATAGATAACTGCGATACACATAATTCCTACTTTTAGCACTTTTATATAATTCCTATCCAACTAGTAGAGGGGGGGGGGGGGGGCTGCTCCATTTCAGGCAATCAAAAAGTGGAAATAATAGGGTAGAATCCGGTATTCTACTGACTTGTCACCAAATCTTCCTTCCCGAACTACAGTAATGTAATAGCAGAGTTTAAACCGTTGATCTAAATCTGGGATGCACTGCACAACTTCGAGACTCATCTAGATCGGTGATTTTTTTAGAGTTACACTCTGGAATTAGGTCCTCTTGCACTACTGGTATCTCTGGCTATGTAAAACGCTAAAAAAGTAAGCTCACCTTCAAAGGTGCTGGCATCATGCATTGCAATAATAATAATGACATTCCACAAATAGCAATAAATAAATATTACGAGCAAGTTTAAGGTCCTAATTACCTATATATTAATAACAGAAGATAAATATAATAAAGAATAAAGAAGCAATTACTAAACGGAGCTAGAAGCGGGCACTGAAATATGATATTTTTCTGTTAATTTAATGAGGCACTAACATATTTAGCGTACGAGTATAATGGCGGGTTTATACCATACGATTTTTACGCGCGTTTGGGTTATATAGATAAAAATACATTTATGAAGCCCGGGAGACGTAACTAAGTGTTTTCCCCCACCCTTCCTTCTTTGTATACTTGCGCAGTGTTCAATTCTGGTTATAAATAAAACCGAATTTATTATTAAAATATAGTACTAACTATCAAAAAGGATGCATGTAAAATTAAGAACAAGTGTGTATTTAATATTTACTGTGCAAATGGATGACAGGGTAAAAAAACTTAAGGGTTAAAATTTTTATATTTTTTTTCGACACCGTGAGGGGCATATGAAAGGGTACGTCGAGCTGATTACAAAAATATATAATTCTTTGGTTTTAACTTTGATAGGGCGAGCGTAGGCGAGTTTGAAGCGGGTTTGAAACGTGTCCCCCCCCCCCCCCCCTATCTCGCTTATGTGAAGTGCGAAAAATCTGAAAAAATTCCTGAACATTCTTCGACCAAAAGTAAAGATACCACTTTTTGGAAATTTGGAATTTTTTTTTTTTTTTTTTTTATTGACAAAATACGTTTTTTTATAATTATGGTCTTTTCGATGTATTTATATGGTTGTAGTCCGGTTCAGTGGCAAAAAAATACTTTATCAGAGTGTGTTTTGAGAATATCAGACCCTTTGAATGGTTCAAAGTAAGCTTTTTAGCATTTTAAAAAAAACACTGTTTATACACGTTACAGTTAAACACTATATAGTGTGGCCTACGGACCCTCGCTGTGTGCTGACTAGCACACACTTGACCTGTTTATTTAAAATTCTTTTTAAACTCATGTGGCTATTATCCATTAAATTAATATTTACCATATTAGGGTTAAAAACTACGAGAAGCATTTAGATTCTGATGTTACTATATTAAAATATTTTACTTATTGAGATAACTTACTTATATGAAGGTATCAACAAAATTTAATAATTTTTATCGTTTTATAAATTACCCAATGAGAGATCGAAAAATGAGAAAAAAGTAAAATCCATCGATAAATGGAAAACTAATTAAAATTCTTATTAATTCCTTTTAGTTCTTATTATTCAAGAATTCAAAAATTTGTTTATTTTATTAATATAATTATATAATGTGTTACATTCTCTTAATTTCAATTTAACCTGAAGAAGTAACTAGCTAACACGAATCAGGTTTGTTTTCATCTTGAAATGAATCAAGTCAATTTAATTTTAAAATGCTTTTATCGATTTACCTAGATAAGTGAAACCTTAAGACAACAGGATGTTGAAGGGAATTTGATTTTAAGACTTAAGCGAAGCATCTGCGTGGTAAGTTTAACTCAGGACTTAGTTGGGAAGAAAGTAGGGGAAGGATAAGGACTTTGTGAATAATTGAAATGCTTGCGGCTTGCGGTATCCGGATCTCATCGTCTCCGAGGCGAACCAAGTGTTTACATTCAAACCCAGTCTTACCAAGTATGCTTTAGTGAATGAATTAAATCTTGATTTAAAACCGAGATAGAAAGTTTAAAAGCTCCTTTTCATTTCTCTTCTCTTTGTTTAGATGTTTTTCTTCTTTACGTTTAGAAGCAACACTGATTCTCATGAGGGAAATATTAAGAGGTTAGATGTTTGTGGTTTGTGTTAACAGTAGAAACTTTTGATTGTTTTACATCGTTTATAACTGATATGATATTAAATGATACCTCGTAATGAAAGATTAAAATCTTCTTAGGTTTACAGTATAATGCCTATCATACTAATATCTTAAAAAGAGAATAATATACGACATTATATTTTAAATTATAGATACAACTATTATTATTATTTTGTTGGTAATATCAACATCTACATTACTGATTTTAGGCAAATTGTTTTATTTATTTCTTTTTCACATACTTAGAATTTATAGTATTGTGATTATGGTACAGTACGGGTACAATGGGGGAGTGAAAATGTTTTAAAGTGAATGTTTTGCTCGATCATTTTTAACCCTTGACTGGTATCGTCATATTTACTTGCGTCACTGGCATTGTTGGGTTAAATCGGACCCAAGACTTTTTAAGAATGTTAAAGCAATTAAATGAATAATTACTTTTAAATGTTTTATTTTTGACATAATTTCAATATATTAAATATTAAAATAATAATGCAAATATTAAAATTTTTGAAAAATGAACTTTATTTTCAATTACATGCATAAACACACTTATTAAGAAATCATTTCATCGGTCAAAGTTGACCTGGACATCGCTAAACAGACACTTCTAATGCTCGAATTGAACTAACAATTGAGGTGTCGATTCAGGTGCTCATTGTGTGAGAAGTTACAGAGTCCCCACCAACTAAGTGCTGTAGCCACCAATTTGTGGTAAGATACGCTGGATCCATTTTGACCCGACGATACCAGTTAAGGGTTAAATTTCTTAATTCATTAACTTAAAAGGAAATAAGATAAAAATGTAGACCTGTATCCGGTGTCGAACATGGATCCCCTTTAAACACTATGTTCGAATAAGATTTGCTTGGTCTATTCATACTTCTTTCATTATTAATATTTGAATCATTAGCGGTAGTACGCTCAATAGAAGATAGAGACGCTCAAAATTCGTCCACTCATGAAACTTGGTTTATAGCTTCATTTTGATAGTATAGTGCACTTAAATATTTTAGTCCCCATTTAAGTCCCCAAAATTATGAATGAATGGGATGAAACAATATTTCTTTGGGACAGAGAAGGAGAAAATTAATATAATTATACGTAACATGAAATTAGTCAAGTGTCCTTTTATACGTTAAATCATTCTTTATCGAGATATGATGGAAACAAATCCTTGTTTATTGTTTGTTCCCCAATAAAACCTATCACGTCTCGATAAGGAACGATTCAATCGACTTCAAAGTTTTTTCATTCGACTCTGTTTGATAAAATACTATAAAAGGACATCTCACTTGAATAATTTCTTTTAATTTATAAATTACCCCAAAGCATAATCATTTTTAAAATTGTAGGAACTCTTTAGATATATAGGCAATACAACGATTTTTATGATTTCAAGGAACATCCATGTATGAACATCCATTATATGAAGAAAATCGAATCACTTTTGATCAATCCTTACTGCGTAACAAACTGACAGACAAAATGCTTAACGAATGAATCTGGAGTTGAAATGTGCTTTGCCCTGTAACGGAACCAAAAGGCAGAGATAATAGGCCCTAGAAAGTTGTGTACGCCAATTACTGCGCATATCCCATTCAGGTGATAAGAAGAATGTCGACTCTCACTTGAGTAGGGAAGGTCAGTAGTGATTAAATTATTGTGCCGATACCAAACATCTGAATGTGAAGTGATAACACCGTCGTATTTGACATGGGCTAACTCACCACAGATTAATTTATGGTATACCTTCATCTTCCTAAGCTAAAACAATCAGAGGTAACTAGGAAATAAAAAACGGTTTATACAGAAGAACTTTATGATTTGGGTATTACGATTACGTTTAATTAAATATAGATATTTTATTTTAATTATTATAATTTTAGTTGATTTTACTACGTTTTTATTAGCTTGCTTTCTTGTTTTGCTTGTTTGTTTGTTTGTTTGTTTGTTTGTTTGTTTGTTTGTTTGTTTGTTTGTTTGTCTGGTACAAATCTGGCAATCGATTTTAACTAACTTCCCCAATAGCTAGACATTTGAAACTTTTAGCATAGCTCAGAACACGATGACAATGCATTATTTTAATCCTTTTAGCCATCTTTCAGAAGAATTTAATTGGTTTTCAGCAAATTTTGCTGTACGGAAAGTTAGTTCGGAAAAAATCCGCAAGTTATTTTATTTGTTTTGCCATGTCCCATATTTACGCAATCTTCATTTTGACGGGTCTCAAATTTGTGATATATAAACATTGAATGACAGCAAATCAGGAAATATCAATTATATTATTTATCGATTATATTATTTTTATTATTTCAAATACATCGATGACACGCTTTAGATTTGGTGTTGGGGAGATCCGTTTTACAATGATTTGTCCTTTTATAGGTTTAAGATCAGCTCTCTAGATGGTTGTCATTTATGTGAAGTAAATGAATTCGGAACTTTTTTTTTTTTTCACTAACATTATATATTATATAACAATAAAATTATATTATCAACATTACATACGATTCAACAGAAAATTTAAAAACGTAGTATATAAAAAGGTATTTTTATCTTGAAATTTATTATAATTTAGTCAACAGTCTAGAACTTACATACGACTTGACATCATAATAATCTAACTCTGAAGCGTTTCAACCTCAACCGAATCACGAATGAAATAATAAGCTATTGTTGCATATAAACAATATTTAAACTATTTTAACTAATTTAAATAATAACAAACTTTTGTTGCCTTCTTTGTTAAAGAGCGTATATTGTTACATCATTCACAAGAGTGAACCCAATGTTAAGAAATATGTTTGTTAACACTTTTCTTTTTTTTGTGGTAACTTTTTCTTTTGTGGCTTTTTTTGTTCATTGTGTGCTTTCACGTGGAATACCTTCTCCCCCATTCTCACTGTTTTTCCAACCTTTTATGGTAATTATGCTGAAAGCTTTTTTGTTATCAAAATCTTTTTGTTTATTTCCTCCTTCCTCTGTTTTCTTATCATTTTCATTGTTTTGAAACTGAGTCCTAAATTTGTCCTAAATCAGGACGTAAAAGTCAATTTTTTTTATTTTCGTATAAGTAGGTGTAATTTTGTATATGTACGACCATCGAACATTGATAACAGCATAATAATATGTATAATTCGAAATTTGTCATAAGTTTGATCTCGGACACATTCTTACTATTTATATATCAATGTTTTCTGAAAATATTATATATGCTTGTACTAAATATCTAAAGACTTTGTCCAAAAAAATTAAAATTTTTATTTTTTTATTTTTTTTTTAATTTAAAGTAGTGGATCCATTTGGGTAGAAAGAAAAAGACCAAATCTTTACATTTGCGGCAACGTTTCGGCCTAGCCGGCCATTTTCAAGCCTAAAACAAAATATATTTGTTGATAACTACAATATTGAACACGAATAAACCATATAGTAAGGACTAGAATGAAAAATAAATACCTTCCAGTTTAACTGGAGTCAGTGAAGTCACAGGTACATAATGAGAGTAAAAATTTCTAAAAAATCAATGTAGGAACTATACAAGGCAGTTCCGCCGTCTAAACATCAATATTTTCACTGACTCGTCGCAAAACCGGCTAACAATAAAAAACAAAAACGATTGAGAACATGATAATAAATAAGGTAACAATAGGTAACAATTAAGGTAAAATGAAAAACGATATCACAGATTATGAATTAAAAATTAAAAACCAAAACCAAGCAGTGATAACATGCCTGTCTCTAATCATCCTGTTATCACCTGTTGTGTTAACGTTACTACAGTTAAGTTGTTATAAAAATTAAGAATAAAATAAAAATACATAATATATAAATAAGCGTTATTAAAGACTAGGATTTTAATCATAAATTTGAAAAGAGGTACGTTTATCTACGTGAAACAAATTTAAAGGTAACTGCAACCGGCCACGTAATCAAGAAGGCATAGCTGGTTGTCCACGGCGGGGATTTTGCTTCGAGTGATCGTAGTATATTCCACTGTAGAATTTGTTTAGAGACCGAGAATCTGTTTTGATATTGACAGTCTTATCAGATTTTATTGCGATGTTCAGAGCTTCCTTCATTTTTCTTCTGTTCGTTTTGGTCTCTCTCCCTATGATCTTCGTCTCTTCAAATACAAATTTATGATTGGTGACCAAACTGTGACTAGATAAAGCTGTGTTCGTATTAACCTTATTCTGGTCGTATTTGTATTGCTCAATCCTATTTATAATAAGTTGATTACTTTCCCCGATATATAACTTACTGCACTGTCCACACGGTATTTCATATATGGTGCCAATGGAGTGTTCAAAGGGTATTTTATTTTTCAGGTTGTGATACATTCTTCCCGTTTTATTAAGGGGTTTAAAACCGAATTTGATCTCGGGGCAATCAAATTTTTCCATTAAATTCTGAACCTTATCCGACAATCCCTTTATATAAGGCATGCTCACATGTTTGGATGGTCTCATTGCATGGATTTCTACCGCGGAATGATTGACATAGTTGGGATTTGTATGTTTATGCCAGAGCTTTTTAATGACATTTAAAGGGTAAAAGTTGTCTTTTAATTTACTAAAGATCTTATACTTAACTGTATTAAGGTGATCATGATCTGTAAGTGAAACGGCCTTCTTAATAAGATTGTTCGCTGAATTTGTTATCTGGTGTGTAGGATGAAAGGATCTAAAATTTAAAAATCTATTACTCTTAATGTTTTTCTCGTACCATTTGGTTGAAATTGAGCCATTTTTATTTCTAATAATCGTAATGTCCAGGAAATTAAGTGTGTTATTATTCTCTTCTTCAATGGTAAACATTAGTCTCGGATGAAAATGATTCAAATAGTTTAACAGGGGTTCTATTGCAGTCTTTTGGATAATAAGAAATAAATCATCAATATATTTTACTAAAAATTTATGTTTGAATTGATTGTTTAAAGTGTTAAAAATGTGATTTAAAACGATCCCGCTGACATTAACAGACATGCCCCCCCCCCATCGGTATTCCTTGTTTTATTATATATTAAATATAATAAAAATAAAAACTTCCACTCTTCTTTAAAAATTGCTATATTTCGCCATCACATTTTTTACAGAAATTTTTATCAATTTTATTAATTATATTATTACATATCTATATAAAGTAGATCTTTATAGCTTTCTTTTTCTTATAATGATCTAATACCGCTTGTTTACCGCGGCCCCAATCTCGAATAAAACTTTTTTTATACATACTAAACGCGTTATTGAATTTAAAATGCCATAGTACATAATTTAAATAATTTATAATTTAACATATTTATAAAGTGTTTAACAGAGTTCGATTCGTTTCGATTTCAGCAGGGAAAAATTTAATTTTTAGCAATATCTTGGAAGCTAGATTTTTCCCCGGAAAACGGCATATATTAATAAATGTTTATTTATATGGACTAAATTTTTAGAGAGAGAATTTTATTTAAATCAGTTATCCTTTTTCTAAACTTAAATATAAAATTTAATCGAAATTAGCCCAGTAGTTTGGGCTTAACGTGTCTGCTCAGACTACAGACAGACATTTTTTAAATACTACTTTGGCACTTCATTAGATTGTTACTCACCTTATAAAAATAACATAGGTGAGTAACAATCTAAAGAAGGTGTACACAATGTTCTTCTTTAGACTGTTGCTCCCCATATAAAAACAGAAGTGTGACATTCCTTTGTCCGAAAGTACATTGGACTAAATATCCCTTTGTCTTAATAGTTATTTAGTCAAAGTCATTTATATTATAAAGAACATAGGGGAGTAACAATCTAAAGAAGTACCACCAATTTCATGGTTTCAGGGGACCTTCAAACGGAATTTACCGCTATTTCATTACTTCCTCAATGTCTGTATTACGTATATGAGAAAGTATAAATTAATTCACAAAAATTATAAGTTAACTTAGAGTATAAATTAATGAAATGTTAATTTGTGAGTAAAAGTTGTTAAATGATAAATTTTAATCAACCTAATCGTGGTTTCCTTTAGTTCTCTTATTTTTTCCATTTCTAAACAGTGGTTACTAATTTATTTAAATCCTTTTGTTTGAGAGGAAAAGTAAAAAAAAAGAATTAACCCTAAAACTTTTTTTTTCATCCCTCCCTTTATTCTTTTTATTTTAAATAAATAAGCCAGTGTTTTTTTTTTTGTGGGGGGGGGGGGGATGCTTCCAATTGGAAGCAAGACTAGAGTAATTTTGGAGGGAAAATCAGCAAGGGACCCCGTAATTTAACCAAAAAGACCCCGTGGGGTTGAGTTAGAAAGGGCAAGTGAAATAACCCCAAGACCATTTGGAATTGAAAAGAATTGTTTCTGAAAATAAGGGGGCCCTTTTAAAACCGATCTATCTTGAGTTTTGGCTTTTTTGGGGGGGCCCTATTTTATTTATCCTTTTTTCAAAATAGCCACAAGATGAGCCACCACAATTTTAACTTTTCTGCTTCTTCTGAAGTTTTCCAAAAATTCAGACTTGTCAAATAAAAAAATAAATTTTGTTGTCAAAGAGACTTTTTTTTTTTTTTTTAATGATAGTGTATTTTGCTTTGTGACTTTGTTGTAACTAAAATGTAGCTATAATTAAATAAAAAAAAGTTTTTATTTTGACTAGCATTTGTTTAAACAAAGAAAGTATTAGAATTGCTAAATTGGAGGAATAATTTTCACAAGTCCAAATAGATATATCCCATCTTCAAGATGAATATGGGAACTTCTTGGAAATTCCCTGTAAGGAATTTATAGAGAGAATTCCACGTTTCAAAATGTAGTCAAAAGGCGAAGTTTCAAAGAGGTCCCCAATAAACCTCCATAGGGTAACAGAAAACAAGCAAAGTCAAATATCAGTAGAGTTTCTCTCTTAGCTGTAGTTAAGGAAGTAATATGGCACGCTTGAGGCGTCTAAGCAAGTAATGCTACTAAGTTTTGTCAAAGTTTAAGACTTGAAAAATAATTTAAAAAGTTAAAAGTACTCAGTAATCAGATACATCTCAAAGGGTTAAGGAACTCTCATTTAAACAAAAATCCATCAAAATCTTAAAATCGACATTTGGAGCTATCTTTATTATACAGTGTGTCCTAAATTAGAGTATCCAAGAGACTTCTAAATATGATTATATTTTTTTTAAATTTTTGTGTATCTATTTTTCTCCAGTTCCTTGACAACATAAAAAAAAAAAAAAATAAATAAAATAAAATAAAAAAAATACCAAGAGAACAACTACCCTTATTTTTAAATGGAATCAAAAACTTGTATTTAGTTAAAAATAATTGCAAAAGACTTGTAAATATTAAATATTATCTTATGAAAATAAACTAAATTAATTATTTGTTTAAGTCATGCAAAAGGCCCCCATACACGATTAAACATGATGTTTGCGCGCAAATCTGATGTCGGGCAAATTTAGACCATACACGTCAAACATCATGCGTTTGCGCAAACATAAAAAAGTCCCATATTTTGATCGTCTAGGGGTCCTTAAGAGTCAGATGCTAGAGCTCAAGGACTCAGTTTCCGTCTGTTTTTAGAAAAAAATACATTTTCTAAGATTATTAAATCGTGACTTATAAAATTTTAATAATGAAACAACATGATTTATCAATAAGGTTTGAAAATATCCCAAACAAGGGATGCAATATTACCTTTTTAAAGAAAAATAATTGAATAATTTATTACCCCCCCCCTTTATTTATTAAAAAAAAACCCCATTATATTTACATGTTTTTTGCCGTTATTATTGAATCGCATTTCTAAATACTCGTTATATTTTTTTAAGAAACTGAACTCCTCTTTCACTCAAAATCAAGGAAATATATTACCATTTTTAAATGTTTTATATCAGTTTTTCTTTTGTTTGCTTGTGGCTGGTTGTCGTCAAAATCTTTGGAAGGTTAATTAACCCTCTATTAGTCATCCAATCAAGGCACATAGACTCTGTACCAAAGCAAAAACACTATCTATATTTAGGACCATCCACCCTAACACACACTGATTAACTATGTTACTTGTAAAAAATCATTCAAAATTTTCAAAGTGGTTTTCATAAACAAAAAAATGCCGATAACTTACACAATCAAAATGTATTATTAAATAATTTGGAATAAAAAATGTATAGCATTTTTAGAGGGCTATAAACAAGCGGTCATTCATGTTCTCCTCACGTACCATACTTAACCTACTTTCACTCATGTTCTCCTCATGTACCATACTTTACCTACTTTTACTCATGTTCTCCTCACGTACCATACTTTTCCTACTTTTACTCATGTTCTCCTCACGTATACATTACTTTACCTACATTCACTCATGTTCTCCTCACGTACCGTACATTATCTTTGGTCACTCATGTTCTCCTCATGTACCATACTTTACCTACTTTTACTCATGTTCTCCTCACGTACCATACTTTTCCTACTTTTACTCATGTTCTCCTCACGTATACATTACTTTACCTACATTCACTCATGTTCTCCTCACGTACCGTACATTATCTTTGGTCACTCATGTTCTCCTTACGTACTATAATGTATCCATCATGCAAGGTTATCTTAACTAAGCGATGCGCAGTATCGAGGTCTGTTTGCAATGTGACATTGAGCTGCACGTGCGCATTAAGGCGGAGATACCACATGCCTGTAGCTTGAACAAAAACATGCCAGCTACTTGCACGTGGATGTGTTAAATGGCATGTCTGTAGCTGGCAAGCAAGCAGATAAAAACTTAATAAAAATCCTTGGTATGCCAGTAACTGGAAAATAGAAAATACCCTCTTGGCATGCAGCTTGGCATGCAAGCTACTTTCCCCGATTTGACGGCATGTGTATCTCCGCCTTTAATTTAAAATTCGTAACAAAACCTTCATTTCCGTGCAATCAACCACTTAACAAGCAATTATATCATAAAATAATGTTCATATTGAAACCCTAGATAAAATAAATTATTAATAATATTTCATCTCTTCTCATATCTTGATAAATATATTAATACTATTAAGAACTGATTACCCTCTAATAAGAAAATCCAGCTTAGTTTTCATGTATATAAGCATCACTATTTTTGCAAGTTCACTAATTGAAAACTTTCTTAAATAGGGCTTAATTTGAAGGATCGTTTTTCTCTTTTAAGTTGCTTTCAAGTTTTGGAAAACAACTGCTGCCTGCTGTAAGTTTTCCCGGGGTGCGTAGAGGATTGCAAAGGTTTTTCTATTTAGCTTAGATTGTTTAGAGACCGCAGATATGCCTGAAGCTCTTGGAAGAGTTTTAAAATTATTCCAACCATGTACCTACTAAATCTTGTTTTAATTAAATTTAATTTAAACGAATAAAAGACTAGGCAAGTAATTAAAAATTAAGTACAAGAGTGGTTTTAATTTCCTCAAGGAACACCTGTGCATTTGTCCTTTTTCCTTATCGCCTATTATGGGTATTAATACATTTTAAATGTACGTCTAAATTAATGTCTTTTGACGTGAGGGTCGACGTAGTGGTGTAGTTGTAGTTGCATTACACCTAAAACAAATTTCTTAATACCAAAGATAGTCGTAAGATCGAATCTCAGAGAGGTGAGACATTTTCACTGATGGTCACATTAAGTAGGTGGGTAAAGTGGCCGATTATATTTTAATAATTATTGTTTCTAATAGAGTGTTAATCAATGGGCCACACGTTTTTTACGTCTTCGACATTATTTAATCTCCTGATAGAAAAATATAAAAAATATATGTATAGGTACTTAATTTCACAATTATTTATATAGCTCTGCAACAAGTTTTGACAAATATAGTAGTTTTTCAACATAATTGTTGGCCCTATTTTGTACTGAACACTCAAAGAAAATTTAGAACCAAACAAATGAGGGCAATAAATAGTAAATTAGATATAGTTTGAATGCCTATTAAAAGTATATTGTTTTCTCTGTAAAGTTTTACCTAATAAATTATGGACAAAATAAATTTATACGTCAAATTTCAAATAAATTGTTTCCAGGTATTTTATTTATAGATTTTAAATAATAATAATAAAAAAAAATCTATTACACATAAACTGGCTAAAGTATAATTCGTATAGCTATAATCATATTTTTAAAAAATAATAGTAAATGGCTACGAGCCAAATTTAAAAACTACACATATAATTCTTCCGTTATAAAAATGAGCCAAAATAAAGAAATTAGTTTAGAAAAAAAAACTTTTGGGATAAACTTCTATTATTTGTTAAAAAGTTTTGTCTTACCTTTTTTTCCCCGGGAAGTGAAATAAAAAGTGTGATGTATTGTGTTTTGGGATTTTATGTCGTGAACAATATCATAGTCTAAAGGTGAAAAAGGATTGGTTATATCATGTGTTTGTCATGAACAGAGAGGAAGGGGGGGGGGGAGGGTTAAGACACCCTGCCAAAGTGTTAGATAAATCCTTTCTACATGCCAATATCAGATGCCAATATATCCTTACCCTGTATTGTATTTAAAGTTTGCGTGCTTGGCACGCAAGGGAGGAGGGGCTTGATTCTATTTCGTTAATACACCAGGTGACTCTCAAACCCTTCTCCTAAACTTAACTTTGCCAAAATAAACCAATTTTGTCAAGTTTAAGCTCTCGACGTCAGACTTCCCCCTCCCACCACCAACTTCCTGTTAAAGTGTTTGACGTCTTTTACAAGAATAACCTTTTAAATAGTTAGTTTTCTAATTAAAAAAAGTAACTTGATAAGTTGTCTTTAACACTCCCCTCTTAATATATATGTATAAACTTGGCCGAATCTGTGTATCTTAATATACATATATGTATATATACTTTGTGATCGTATATGTTTATATTAAATTGACTTCATTGTTTTGTTGGATACAAGGGATATATATTATATATATATATATATATATATATATATATATATATATATATATATATATATATATATATATATATATATATATATATATATATATATATATATATATATATATATATATATATACATATATATATAATATATAATTTTTTTTTTTTGTAAAAATAAAATTATTATTTAAAAAAATAAAACAATATGCAACGGAAATTTTAGAAAATACGCTCTTCATTATGTTTGATAACTTATAAAAAAACAGCTTGATTGCCTTTCAAATTATAAAGAAAATGATCATTGTAGAAGTTTCACTTCAATGAAATGTTTCTTTGACGCTAAGTGGAAATTAAATATAGAGTAGGTATCACTTTGAGAAAATGAAAATTGGGGTGTCATTCAAATTACAGCAGAAGGACCTAAGTTCAATCTTTTCTGACGTTATTGTCTAAAGTATTTATTTTATTCTTTATCTTCTATTTAACTTTTTTTTTATAACTTCTTTCATTTTTTAAACAAGATTAGAATGTTTAAATATCGATAGAGTGTAGAGTTAGGACTTTTTACCTCCTCAAATCATACGTTTTATTACATTTTAACATTTTAGCGTTAGTTTACATTGCATAATAGAACAGGAATGAATTGAGTGAAGGAGAAAACGAAATAACCCTGAAAGTATCATTTATTCAGTTCTTTTTATTGGTTTGTTGTACATTACTTTGAAAAAGGGCTATAAAATACACTATTTGTTTTCACACCTGTGAAGAGAAGTAAGGAAAGTAATTCCAGGTTTTTTGCTAGAATACGCGAGTATTCCCAAGTGAAAACTACATTCTAATACAGGGGGTATGGAGTAGTCGTGGTCCTAAATGTATTGTTCACTTTTTCCCCCTTGTTTCACCTTAGTTTGATGTTGCGGGTTTGCGTCTAGGCATTGCATCTAATTATATGGGTCACAGAGAGAAATTTCTCTAATCCCGTTTTTATATTTTTAATAAGTTTTATTGTTAAAATTGTTTATTGTTACGTGTAGTTGTTCAGTGTTTAAGTTATGAGATGATCTGGGAGTAATAATAAAAAAAAGTGAAGTAAATAACGACGATACCATAAAATGGTGGAAATAACTTTTTAAAATTTAACCGACTTATAAGGCATGAAGATGACCTGGTCATGGTCGAAATATAGCCAAGTTTTGAAAACAATGTAGTTGTTTTTATAAGAAAGTTAATTACCTTACATGACCCACACCAAAGAAGATATATACTAAGAAAAGTAGGGACACAGGAAACAAAAAAAAACTAGTATATGGGTCACTATTGATGGCATCGTATTTGCTTCGGCGGTACATTGGTGTGTAATGCGGCGGCACATTGTGTGTAAAGTGGCTAAACTCATAAGAGGTTTGTTAATAGGGCCTAAATATGTGGGCCTAAATGTGTGTGTGTGTGTATTGCTAGAAATTAAAAAGTGGTTCTTTCTCTATGTTATACCACTAGCACTTCATTCTACAGTCCAGTCTGTAAAGCCCAGAAAAGGAAGTTTACCCCGAAACTCGGTTGGTCAAGACCTATTTTCATGATTTTTATTTTATCTATATTTATGTTTTTGACTCCCAAATTAAGTTAAAAAGTTTGCTGATATATTTTTAATTGTTTAAATAAACAACAATATCAATTTATATGAAGACAACCAATTTTCGCCAACACGAGATTTTTACGAACAAATTATCACAATTTTTTTGTTTTCAAAGATATCGAATAGTGATTAGTTGAAACTGAAAGATAATTTAAACATTGTAATATTATTTTTTGACGTAGTTTTAGTTTATACGCAAGATATAAATGAATGTTGTGGCTCAAACATTAAAAGTTAACCGAAGGTAACAGAAACTTCTATGAAAAAACCGACGAAAAATCCGTTTCAGACTCAGAAATCCCGGAATATATTTGGTCTCATGTCGGTCTGTTTATCGTTCAATTTTTGCGAACTAACATATCTCTAAAACAATTCCTCTGATTTAAATAAAGTTTGGATGTTGATGTTCGGTCATAATTAACCAATTGTTGGTCTTATTAAAGTTTCGACCTTCTGCTCCCACATGTTTCTCTTCCACATGCGCACAAAACATACATTTATTTACATCTATAACTTCATAAAGTCTCATCTGATTTATAAAAAATTTGTATGCTTTGTCGAAAGTACTTCGCAGGTAGTTCCAAATTCATTTCAACTTTTTTACGCTGTTTAAAGGTTGCTAAATTGACAGATTTAAAATAAAAGGATTCATTAAATTAGACAATAATGGTATGTGCATATAGCAATATTTAAGTATGTTATAGAACGCGAGGATGCTATGTGCCTCACTGATTGACTATTTTTAATTCATTATTTTACACACATTTTATCTATAATCCATGAGTCAGAAGGAAAAGGATACTAAAAAATCATCAAAATTAGTAACCTTAATCAAAAAATAGTATTATTAACCGAGTTTGCAGAGGAAAAGTGCTTCCAGACTGCACATCTAATCATCTATGAATATTTTTGAAATTAAGTAACTGAAAATTGATCATAATCTATACCTTTGTTTACAAATATTGCCATGATTAGGATCCATTGTTATTTGGTCAAATAGTATTAAATTTTACCCTACTTGTTTACAAGATTTAATCTCGGTCGATTTTTCACATGGAATATAAGTTTACTGATTTTGCCACTTGAAGTGCTCTTCATTGTTTATTTTATGGTGTGTTGCTTTACTTTGTTCACTTTTGTTGCTCTACTCTATGAAGTATTGTAATCAGTGTCAATCATTGAGCAATCACGGTGTAATCATTGGTTGATATCCAGTATTATTAAGATGAGGGAAGAAAGGCAATTATTTATAAATTCAGCATGTTGCTTGGAATTGAAAACTAAGAGTACTAATTCAATTCCAAGCGACGTACTGAATTTATAATTGGCTTTTCCTCATCTTTAATAATAATACTGGATGTCAATCAATGATTACACCGTGATTGTTTGATGATTGACATTGATTACAATACTAAATATAGTAGAGCCACAAACTAATACTCAACAAGCAACTATACTCCTGGTTTAACAAAAAAAATCAAACTTAAATAAAATATTTTTAATCAATTGGTCTGACAATCTCAAACAAAACTTTTTCATATGCATACGTATACTAAATTTAATTATTTAAAATAAAAATGTGTGCTGATGTCTGAAACAGATTTCTGTCTTGAAATTTTTGAAATCGGAGACATTAAAAATATTCGTTCTTTAGAACGATCAGTTTGCAGTTACATACCTTCGCCGAGATCGGAAGCAAAATACTTTCTTAAGTACAGTAAATCTAACAAAATTTGAAGAATCAATTTTTGTGAATTCTCAATACTTTCTTTTTTTATATGTATATATAACTTACATGGAAATTAAAAAGTTAAAAGGAAATTAAAAAGTTAAATTAAATTTAAAAGATGGTTTTCTCGTGCACTAGAAACATTATGAAATAAATCGTTACAATTTTACAATCATTATAGGAAAATTGTAAAATAGGAAATTCACTTGAGACATTTCTACTAGAGTAAACATAGTGAATAAATAAGCATTTAACTTAGTCAATATTGGCATTGTATCCAGTCCACTACCGACTCCCCTCCCCTTCAGATGTGTTAGTCTAACTAGAATTTCATCTAAAATTAAAACCATTCAAATAGTTGTCTAGTTAAATCAAATAGTTGCCTAGTTACCGAAGTCATTCTATTTACCTTTATGTAATTAGAAATAATATATGAATTAAAATAGATAGATAGATAATATACAAGAAATAGATGTATAGATTGATAATGTACAATATTATAAACATTTTAAAAGTATAGGATCGCTCTCAGAGTAAGGAAGGGGTAGAGGGAGCAATGCGATTTGAAAAGCGGTTCATTATGCGACACCCATATACTAAACCTCTCAAGCAAGCTCAATCCTAACTAAAGTGACAACAGCACGATCACGTGGTCACTGGCCCTTGTCTTATTGGTCTCTATAGAGATGATTAGTGTGACGTCACAAAAGCTTTGGAAAATTTAACTCAGTTTGTTAGGTTCCTTCTTCTTATCACCTCTTATCAAACCCATGTAAAATGAATGGGAGAATTTTCTCAACTTTTTAAATAATTAATTATTAAATTATTATTGATTTATAAGAGTTTTCACCCTTTGAACATTGTTGTACCAAGTCTTTTTTAACGAGTGTAACAAAGAAAACATTAAAAACTTTCGTTTCAGTTATTTAAAATGAGTATTTGTGTGAAGGGTCATAACATCGAAAAAGCTATTTGAGTTAATAATCTTTATACTTGATTGTTTGTATTTCCTGTTGCCATATAAATTCACAGGGTGTGTTCGTGTTCATATTGTGTGTCCGAAAATAAATTTTTCTCAAGTTTTGAAACTCAATGAAGTATACTCAGGGTACAGGACTTGTAGAAAGATAGTGATACTTAATCTGCTAGGTAATAAAAGATTATTTGCTAATAATATTTTGTTCCTTGTTACTTACAATGTGAATTATATTTAACCGATGTTGGAACATAATTATATACTATACAATAGATTAATAGATCACTGACCATCATAGGAAAAATACGTTGATGACGAGACAAAGAGCAGACTGTTATTACTATTATTATTTGTGTATTTTTTGTTATCTATATTAACGAGTATAATAATATAAGATATGAGTGTCTCGCATGTATACTTGTTTAAAATGTTGATTAAAAAACTAATTTAATACATTAATTTAATATTACTTAAGTACTCTGACATACTTTTACGAAGAATAGCTTTGTCCTCCGAAAAAAATGAAGTATAGATGAAATTTTCATAACGCTCGAGAAGGTGGAAGACATAATATACAAACTAAAATAGAAAAACGATTTAAAAAATAAGCAATAAATAAGAACGGACCCGGACGGTATCACCACAATAAAACACACTCACAATAATACTTTTTTAAACCACTAGAACGGCAATTTTTAATGTTTTCTTATCTTATATTGTTAAAATAGACTTAGTATAATAACGTTCAAAGGTTGAAAAGTCTTATAAATTAATAATAATTTAATAATTAATTATTTAAAAAGTTGAGAAAATTCTCCCATTCATTTTACATGGGATTGATAACAGGTGATAAGGTAAAGGAACCTAAACAAACCGAATCGAATACATATCGAATGCTTACGCCATCTTGTGACGTCATTACTAATCATCTCTATACCTTGTCCTTCCGTGCCCACGGACGCTTGTCAACAAAACCTTTAACTTCATCTTGTGCTTTGTTTGATTGTTTTATTGTCGAAATGTCAAATTTGTCAAAATATCAAATATGTTAGAGAAAAATCTGATGTGATTGGTTTAGAAGATGATTTTGTTTTATAAAAGATTGCTTTTGGTTATCTATAGGAACTATTACATGTTATTAACTGCCTTTGGATAATTAATACGGTTAACAACAAACATTAAAGTACATATTTATTTATAAAGAAAACTGTATTAAAATATTAAATGTCGTAAGAAAATATCACATTATTCTTTTTATCCTTATCAGCTGACATCAGATAAATTTAGAGTTTTTATCGAGATATCGATACTGTTTCACCAAACTGCCGCTTGAGAGGTTTAGTATATGGGTGTCGCATAATGAACCACTTTTTGAGACCCCGATTCTATAGTATTGTTCCCTCTACCCCTTCCTTACTCTGAGGGATCGCTGAAAACGTTGGAGAAGGCGGGAAGGTTGAAAAAACAGTGTTACCAGGTTCCACTCTGACAAGTTATATCACTGAACAAATTTCCTCTCTCCCACGAATTGCATTTCTGGGAAAACATTCAATGTATATAACTGTTTGTGGTAAGAAAAGCTCACATATCATTTATAAAATCGAGTAGTGTCCCGACGACAGCGATGACTCACCTCGAAATGTTTTGTAATTGCTAAGCTAATGCAACCACATTTATTCAAATAAAAATAAATGTTTGATTGGATTTCTTGGTCTTCACATAGATATAATAACTTATCTAGATGGTACTAATTTTACTTTTTTTTCTAAATATAAAATTAAGGGGCATACAATTTTTACAACACTTACAATTTTTATTTTTAAAGAATAGATTGTGCATATCTCTGTAATAATATTCATCTATACAACTCAGTTGAAACAAAAATTACTCTTTATTTAATAAATGATACATAGTTTCCTTGCAAGCTATTATTGGAGGAATGGTCACATGAGAAATAAAATATTAAAATATATAAAATAAATTAAAATGAGATGAATTTCAAAATATTAGTTTTACTAAAATAATATAAGTATTACATGAGAGCAAGGTGGAGAAAAGGTTGAAAAGTAATTACGGGACTTCTGTGAGGAAACCTTTATAACTGAATATATTTTATTAAAATCGGATAAGTTATAAGTTTTAATGGAGTAAAAAATATGAGTCCACGTGTGCAAAAGGAATGAATGTATAAGGTTGAAATTAATATGGAACTATCCGTAGGCTATCATACATTTCAAAATTTGTATGAATTCCAATGAAAACAAATATATATATATTTTTTTTAAATATCTAAAAGTTTTAATTGAGAAAATTCTGTCCGAAGTAACTTATACCAAACTTTCTGATTTACGTGTACATAATTACATGGCCTAGTGTTTTCCAATCATGTTGTTTTGACTTTTCGCGGTTACATTTAATTATTATTAAACATTTTCTTATATATATATAAATTCAAATTTAATCTCAATTTTTATGATAAAAACTCTTAAATTTTCTATTTTCATTCCTACTTTACATTCCTTTTGCGATGATTTTCATCGCAGATAACTGAACAATAATATTCATGAGGTGCTGGCGTGACAGACTTGTTAGCACAATCACCTGAAACCTAGGTCTAAACACTGATGGTGAGTTCAAATCCCAGGTAGGTAAGATATGTTTTACAATGATGACCTCATTAAGTAGATCAGTGAAGTGGCCGGATTCCCCGTCCTGTACTATCCTAATGCTGATGTCGATCTATAAAAGATCGACTAACTAACTACTAGTAAACTTCTAGCAATTTAATTAGTGCATATGAGCAACTTCCAACATTATTTGGTTTGCTGATGGCACAATATAGTTAATGCACGCTTTAATTAACTTCAATTTGTTTATCAGGCACACATTTTGTGATCAATTCTTAACCCACTTTCTCACTCCCTATAAGTTTCAATTTTCTATAAAACCTGAATCTCTCACAGATTAATATATTGAACAAACAAAAAAACAAAAAATTAACATACTTTTTTACAGAAATCTCTTCCATCATCTTGAAGTTCGTGTATTCTCGTAAGTTAGACTTTAACTTCTTCGGCAATAGATTCTTCACTAAGATTTTGACTTCATTTTTGTCCACATTTACCAACAAATTAAGTAGGAATTCAGTCAGGTCTGGTTTGACCCTATGAATTTTCCAATAAGTGCTATTTCTGTTTTTGTTACATCCAACCAAAGGTGTTTCAATATAGTCATTGATAGCGTTGTTAAAGATATATAACCGTTATCATCTTTATGACCCTTGAAATGATTTCCCTAATGACATTTTCTATTTTCCACGTGCACAACGAATAAATCAGAATAAAAAGGAAGACCCCTTCTCAGATTGTTTTTCCGATATTGATACGAGATTTAGCCTTATTTTACTTTCAAAAGTCACGAAGAATTGAAGAATATATTACTACTAAGAAATCTTCATAGACAAGTCAAAATAAGACAACCAAACAAATTTTAACGGGGGAAGAAACTATTCAATAACATATAATATAATAATAATAAATAATAATAAAGTTTAGATAAATAACTAAGTTTTCAAACTGCTAATAACCCTCGAGCTCTTGAAACAGTATCACAAAAAATGTATAAATAGTTTCTTGGTTTTAGAAAAAACGGTTAGTCTTTTTTCTAGGAGAGCAATTTGATTTAGGAAATACGTTCTAAGTTACTATAAAGTATGTGAAATTTTCTTATGTGAATATATACCAAATAGCAAAAGAAATCTGCATTTATTTTTAATGTAGTATTAAGAACTAATACTAAATAATATAATTAATGTGCACTATTTTCATTAGTAATAAAAAGTAAAATGTATTAAATTATAGAAAAACAAATGTTATGAATAGAGAAAAACAAGTTACAAAAAAAGTTAATAAATTGCAACCGCTAATGACCAGTCGAAGTGGTGTAATAAAGACACAATTTGTTTCTTTAAAATTAAGTTATTACATTTAAATGTAAGTTATTCCTAGCGAGATTTTATAAAACTCACAATAAATACAACTCGAAAAAGACCTTGATCAGATTATTGTCAAAATGTAAAGATCAGGCAACCTGGTAATAATTCTAACAAAACAAATTTCATCAAAGATTAGCTAGAATGCCATCGAGCGGAAACTTATGAAGTTAAGTATTTCTTGAGATTTATCCTCAGCTATGAGAAACAAATGATTAAGTATTTATACGAATAAAAGTAAGAGTTAAGTGTACATCTTCGTTCGGAAACAGTTTTATTAATACAAAAAAGAAGGAAAAGGACGACATAGCAACTCATATATGCACAGGATTTGGCTGCCCCAAAATTAAAAATAGAAATATCTAGAGATGTCATGTT
The DNA here is from genome assembly GCA_951217055.1 of Gerris lacustris. Classification (NCBI taxonomy): domain Eukaryota; kingdom Metazoa; phylum Arthropoda; class Insecta; order Hemiptera; family Gerridae; genus Gerris; species Gerris lacustris. Next base: position 39,176,885 of record OX578284.1, read on the forward strand.
TCAAGACATGTTATGAAGAACAACATTTAAAAATAATGCTACAATATATGATTAAGGTGAAGCTAAAGAACAAGAGTTAGAGATGATTAAAAATAGTAATGGATTTTAAGAGAATTGGAAAAATTAAGAGGTTAGAGAAAATCAAAAGAATAGTGAATTCAAGAGAATAATGAAAATCAAAAAAATTGTGAAATCAAGATGATAATTAGAGCTTTCCTAGAATAATGAACAATAATCAATTAATACCACCAGATAGTTATGGTTATAATGTCATTGCAGCATTCGTGGCAGGTCTAGACGATGATGAACCACAATCATATGAAAGGAAGTAAAACGAGGTGGAAAAATGGAAAGTTGCTATGAAGGAAATAGATTCCTTATAGCAGCAAATAAGACATGGGACATGGGTTTTAACTGATTTACTTGATAGAAGGAAGGTGGTGGGGTGGATAATAGATGGAGTACGGTCCTCGTCTTCCTATTGAAACCTTTTTCTTGTTTAATCGTCTCGAGAGGCGCGATCTATGGAGAAAGGGCTTGAAACCTATTTACCTGCCCCGACCTGAAGGGAGCGTTATCTTCGGCCGCCTTCACCTTCGACGATTATCGTTCGAAGGAGTCACTCGGTGTTAACATCTACAGAAACTTACGTGCATGAACTGTGAGTGTGTCATTTGGCTTTATTGTCAACCTTTTCTTTCTTACCTTTTATTTGTATTTACCTTTTCCCTTACAGGAATATTCCACCTTAAATACAGTCCATTATATCCCAGAGGATTGGACAAATAGATTTTTTTAAATCAGTCGAAAATCGAGACGGTGAAATTAAAAGGTATAAAGCTCGAATTGTTGCTTGATGCTTTATACGATGATATAGAATAGACTAGGAGGAAATGTTGAGCCTGGTAGTAAGGTTTTTGTTCATTGAGAATACTGTTAGGTCTAGTGATGAATAAACACGTTAAGATGATAAAATTTAACGTAAAAACAGCATTCTAATGTAGAGATTTAAAAGAAGAAGTATGCGTAATGCAACCGCAAGGTTTTGGTTTTGAAGACGGCTCAGAGTTTATAAGTTGCAACGCAGTCTTTATTGGCTTTGAGTAGGCCATTGACTCATGTAGAACTTGGCGCTGATAACCTCCGTACATACCTATATGATTTTCAGGGTCTTTGTAGGGATGCCGTATTCTACTAGAGTGATAAGGACTCATATAGACTACACGAGGAAGCATTATCGCAAGCAATATGTGTGACCGCACCGGAGTACGACAGGGGTGCATTTTCATCACCAAATTCTGCTCGTCTTAGACAGAGAGATGAAACGAGTTGTGGAGAAAAGAATGAGAGGACTAACGTGGGGTTTCAATGAGAGACGTTATAAAGACCTCGATTTTAACTTTCGAGGTATGGAGGAGAAGATAAAAGAGTCTACAAAGAAAAGAGTAGACGCTTGGCCTCAAGATTCATGTCAGCAAAACTAAAGAAATGCGGGCAAATTCTACAGTGGAAACACCCCTAGCCCTTGAAGGAAAATACATTTTAAGGAAAAGCAGTTTAAAACTTCTTGTACTAAATAAGCATCATGGCAAAGAATAGAAGGGTGGATGATGATGTCAGAAGCCGAGTTAAAAATGGCCGATGGAGCGTTCGTCCATCTGTAGCTGGAAAAATAAAGCAACTTCATGCCGGACAAGAAACTCCTTAACTCAAATTTTAATGTTGTCCTTTCAAATTAAAAATTAAATTAATTCTAAAATAAACTTTGAAATTGACTTCAAATGTAATTCAGAACTAATAAATTAAATCGCATCAGGTGTAAAGATTCAAAGTAAATCTAAACTTTCAAAGTTTACCAACAAACTAAGTTAAAACTTTTAGTCCACGTTTAAGTTTAACTATAAAAACTATTTAACTCCTGATAAATTAAAAGTAACTAAGCTGCCAATTAATGCAGGAAACATAACTTTATTTAATGAACTTAAATTAATCCTTATGTTTTTATTTCTATTAAACCTTTAACGTTCTTAAGAAGCCAATTTTAATTAAATATTTTTTTATCAGGAATAATCATTAAAATGGCTTTAATTTGATCCATTACTTTTTCTTTCCCGATTTTAAGTGAATAAATTTCCAATATTTAATTTTATTAAATATTTTTTTAGTTTTTATCTCTCTATTATTTAAAGATACGAGTACATCTCAATTTTAATCATCATTAAAACTTATGCATAGCATAATTTTTATACATGAAAACACTTTTCTTTTTAGTTTATTAATTTTGTTCCAGGTTTACATTTTGTTGTCAACTTATTGAAATTATTTAGTGAATTTAATGTATTTAATAAGGAAGATTTTAATTTAGATTAATTTTTAGATTTATACTCACGAATAGTAGTTTAAATTAACCTGATAAAAGGTCTGTTCTTAAATTGTGTCAATTTAAAAATATTATTGAACTTAATTTTAGCCGGAAAAATATTTTATTTAATTTCAGTGGTATTTTCATTTATTTTCTTAAGAAATAAAAATTGTGAGTATATATATATTCTGGCGCTTAAGAAAATATTTAGAAGTAATGCCTCAGATAACATTTAAGTCAAAACAGTACATAGCTGCATATTCCCAGCAATCCTATATGGTAGTCAGTCAAACCTGGGGCCTAACACAAAAACTGAATAATAAACTAGTATCAGTACAGTCCAAATGACAAGAACCATGTTTAAGATCAGTAAGTTAGAAAGGCACAAGAATGAAAACTTAACCTTAATGAAAGAAGGACACAAGCTGAAATGGAACTGGGCTGGACATGTTTACAGGATAGATACTGCAAGATGGGCTCGTTTAGCTACAGAGGGAAGACCAGCACGGAGATGGGATGATGAGTTCTCAGAAAGATTAGGAAAGCTATGGCATAGGACAACTACTAATAGGCAAAGTTGGAAGAAGACTATAAAAATTCAATTTAAGTAAATTTCTAGCCATATAGTAAAAAAGGCAATCACATTTTATAAGGCACGGTTTGAGATTCTAAAATGCAGTTTTAATTAAGTACGTAAACAACTACAACCTCAAATAAATACCCCTAAACTGGGAGGCTTTTGCTTTTATAAAATAAAAGTGTCATATAAGCTTTATTATTATATATATATATATATATATATATATATATATATATATATATATATATATATATATATATATATATATATATATATATATATATATGATGTTTGAGAACAAATGATGGAAAAATGAAGTAAACTTTAATCTTTACCTAATTTAAAATTTGAATTTGGTTAAATTTTATTCTCTAAATGAAAGTTGAAGAATATTGTACGTATAATTATTAGTTGTTAAAAAGAAAATTCAAATTTCTCTTCCGTTTTTACTTTAAAAGTTCAAAATATTTGGGTTAAAACTTATTAATTAAATTAACTTTTGTTATATCGAAGTATAAAAACTGTTATAAGAAAAAAAGAAAGTGGATTTTCATATATTTAATTAAAAATGTTTTTTTTTTTTAATCTTAAACAATAATTTGTAACCACAACTGGCTATTATTAAAAAGTAATTTTTAATTTAATATAATATAAATAAATTTTAAAAGAAGTTATTTGAAGTATTATCTTTAATAATCTAATCATATGAGTGAGATAAATAATGATAAATGTGAAATAATGTAATAAATACTGCTTACTATTTTACCTTTTTTATTTACTTTTTATTTTTATTATATCTTTTTCCCTTTTTTACTTAATTTGTAGACCGCAAGTTACGAGTTACAACTCATCGTCCCCCACATTCATCTTCAAACTTTATCACCCTCTTATACTATCTTATCGGCCCCTAGAGGACGATTTCACCCACTTTGGCAAGCTATGGTTTAATCCAGCATTGTGAAATATATCTGTATCAGAATCAAAATAGAAATGAGATTCTAAACATTTTTAATTAATTCTATTTTTTTGCTAGCAGAAACAACGCAATATACAATTTTTAGCACTTCTTTACATTGTCACTCCCCTTTTAAAAAATTACAAACAAAGGGGAGTAACAATCTAAAGAAGAACTGTTATTCCCCTTATAAAAACAGAAGTGTGATATTCCTTTGTCCCAAAGCACATTGGAGTAAACATCCCTTTGTGTTAACAGTGAAAATTTGATTTTGAGATTTTGATGGATTTGCACGTTTTGAGGTACCCTGAGTCCAAAAAAGTGTATTTTTAAAAAAAGTATGTCTGTCCGTTGTCTGTGCTAGACATACCTTTGTCTTATCATATCAGTTATTCAGCCAAAGTCATTTATGTTATAAAAAATCTTAGGGGGAGTAACAATCTAAAGAAGTACCCAATTTTTAATAGATCCATAGATTTAACATTATTAATAATTAATTTTAACTTTATATCATTGTAGTCTATGTATACTATAATCACGAAGTAAAATAGTCTGCCAATGTGTCGGGCATAATGGTACCTCGTGTCCTATAATAATATGAAATTTCATAAAAATCGGATAAATACTTTTAAAGATATAGGTGTTATTATAAACAGGTCAAGTGTGTGCTGGTCAGCACACACTTGACCTGTTTATAATAACACCTATATCTTTAAAAGTATTTAAGTGCTGGTCAGCACACAGCGAGGGTCCGTAGGCAATACTGTACTCTTTAAGTAGTACCTTTGATGGGACTTTTTGAAATGCTAAAAAGCTTACTTTGAACTTTGAACTATCCTATGGGTCTGATATTCTCAAAACACATAAAAGAAACTTCTGATAAAGTATTTTTTTGCCACTGAACCGGAATACAAACATATTAATACACTGAAAAGACCATAATTATAAAAAAATGTATTTTGTCAATACTTTTTTTTTCTCGAAATTTCCCAAAATTATTATCTTTACTTTTGGTCGAAGATTGTTCAGGAAATTTTTATAAATGAGATAGAGGGGGGGGGGGGGGGCACTCTTCCCACCCACAACTCGCCTACGCTCGCCCTATCAAAGCTCATAAACTCATTACCAAACATTATATATTTTTGTAATCAGCTCGACGTACCCTTTCATATGATTCCCCACACGGAGTCCAAAAAAAAATAAAGTGTTTTATCCTATTTTTTTTTTTTTTTTTTAAGTCGCTATATTTTTAAAATGTTTGGGTAGGTACAAGACACATATATGCTAAATTTCAAAGGGATCGGACGAAAGGTGTAGCAGTGAGAGCAGGCGACATATGGACAGACAGACACACGCAGGAAAATATAAGGGTCCTTGGTTTGGCCTACGGACACTAAAAAATTGCACGGAAGAGATAGTAATGGGTGCAGATAGTTAAAATTACTATGGTATCAACAATAGACTGAATATTAGCTATCATCAAAATCGGATGAGCAGTTTTTAAGATACGTTTGTTCGCAAGGTTGAATGAATAGACAATTACGCGACCAAACATGTTTTCTTTTGTCCGTTTGTTGAAACGGATTTCTGTCTAGGAATTGTTTAATTCGGAAACATAATATGTATAAAAATTTCTTTTGAATTATCACAATGCTTTGGTAGTTACCTTTAGTAAAGTTGAAAGTAAAATCAAAACTTATAATTAGAACGGCAGTTACAAGGTCTGTAATTGTCCAAAGTTTAATATGAAAACCAAGAACAATGTCTCAATTGTCGGAAAATAATTTGAGGATAAGACTTGTATTGTAGAAACTTCAATATTTTCGTTTCAAATTGCTCAAGAAGGTATTTTGAGAAATACAAATAGTTTGTCGTTTGTTTCTTGTTCATTATTTGTTTCTTAACAATGAAAACGAACGGCAGCTTCTTGATTTTCTTGGATACCCCCTCCCCTACCCTTGAGATTCTGGGTTCTAGAAATAGAAATTATTTGGCAATTGAAGGGAAAGCAAGAGAAAAGGTTTACTGATTGTCTGACGATGAAGAGTTTGTGGGCATTGAAAAGGGGGAAGATTCTAGTTAGATTTGGTCAGAAGGTTCATGCTCAAGGTTGCTTTTCCTTTAAGCAAGGTCCCACGAGAAATTACAAAGGTGGAATCTTGTTTGTCCCTTATATAATAGTTTTGGGGGGTAGGACCCTCTAGAATTATCCTTGCTACCATCCTCGCTCTACGCTTCCAATAATTACGGTAGCGGTGGTTTTAGCGTAACAAGGGTTTCATAACTCTCTCTAAGGAATAATTCCTTTGTAATCCATACTTGCATTTTACTGAAATATGTACCTTTTACACGTCTCCCAAAATAATTAGGGCTAAAACTCTATTTGTGTCTCATAAACTTGGTAATTGACAATTTGTCAGCTTGCGAAGTAATTATTTACTGCAACATGAAACTTCAATTTTATTATTAAAAAAAAAATACCTTAAACATGCATTATGTTATAAAGTTATTAATAACCATACACCTTATTAATATCAATAACCTTATTAAAAACTTTCTTATATGTATAATTTCTTTATCCAAATTTTCAGTTTGTGTTCAGTACTCACTCATGCAGCTTTGAGACAACTTTTCAGTGTGTGGGTACACATAAAATAATTATTGTAATTTAGTAGTAGGAGTTTCATGGGGTTACATCTTTATTTATTACTACCCTTTAACCCGCGCTCCACGTGGATGAGCCCCACTAGGGATTAATGGCTATTTTTACCATTATCATGTAGGCCTAGCAATTAAATTAAAACTTTAATTTTATTTATATAGGTTCTCTCTGGCGGGAAATTGAACCCGACCGACCTCTAGACCTTTACAGTTATTTTTATTTATTCTTTACAATTATTTATATTATCAATATCTCTACTCAAAGACCAATATGTCATTTAGATTCGTATTTTAATAGACTTGACTTTGGTATTTTTTAAATAAATACAGTCAAAACTATTTTAAAATATTTTATTTCATATATTCCAGAGTTTGTAGACGGTGGCACCCTCAAATTTGGGTTATTTTATTGATTACTCCTCGGAGTATGATTTTTCTGAACGTATATCCCAAATCTCCAATAGTTTAGGCTCCACGCGTCTCGCACAGACGACTGACAAACATTTTTTAAACAATTTGTTTTTAACTCAGAGGATCTTAAAACGTGTTTATCAATCAATTTAGATTCACTAGTTTATAAATAGTAAAATCGTATTATATCGATATTTAATAATAAGAATGTTCGTAACATTAAAATCGTATTATATCGATATTTACTAATAAAAATGTTCGTTACACTTTCCTAGTATGTTCAGTCTATATATATCCTAAATGGTAATATTCTTTATTTTAAAATATTTAGTTTTATTAAAGACAATGGTAATAAGTATTTTACTTATAACCATTATATTCTTTTGCATCATTTTGATAAGAATAATACAAAATTAGGTTAATAATAAGATAATAACAATAATAATTGAACATTAACTTTGCTTTATAAAAAAAAAAAAAAAAAAATTACTAATAGTTACGATTATTTTTCCCCTACTAGTAATTTTTTGATTTGACAAAACAAAGAAAAAGAAGAAAAAAACAAAAACAAAGTTGCTGTAAATGTAATTGTCGATGAATGTTAAATTGGAGATAAAGGAAAAAAAAGAGGTGCAATTAACTTGATAACGTTAATCAAGAACAGACTGGTTGGAAATAATTCTCTGAATACGGCAATTCCAACCGACTAAATTGCCAACAATTCATATCTCTCTATCTCCTGTAGGAATTAATAGAGACTAGTAATAACGATATGTCATGAAAAATAAAAAAAGGAAAATTATTGTTTGAGAGAAGATTTCTAGTAATTTTTATATACTTTTTCTTTTACTCGTTGTTTTATTATTACTTGGTTATAATAAAAATAAATGTGGAGCAGTAATAGTACATTAGTAGTAAATACAGATTGAGATTCTAAAAGAAGGTACTGTAAAATATTTACTTTAATTATTTTATGCTTTTACAACCTACTATCGTCAAATTTATTTAATTTTTGCCCTATTTTATAAAAGTCTGAAAATTGTTTTGATTTTGCTAGCATTAAAAAAAATTAACGTAAAGGAAGAACAAACAAATAGTTAAAAAATACGTGTGGTGTCGCGGGACACCACACGTAAATACCGGGTGGTAGGAACGAAGTTCCTTACATTTTTCATTAAATATAAATTATAAAATCAACTGCTAAGTACGTATACATTGCTAACTACTTATACATGGCGGAGTTAGAAAAGAGACAAAATTAAAAGTAACGAACTGTTTGTACCTAGTAGAGTTAAGGAAAAATTAAAAGAAAAGCATTATTTGTATCATTAAAGCATGCGTCTTACAATAAATATATATTGAATATAAGAAAAAAGTTGATCACGATGAGTTTATTATAGTTGAAGAGTATGTTTGTTAAAGGATGTTGGATTGAAATAGTACTGTTTTCTATCTACCCGGCCTATTAATTTAAAATATTATAAAATATATCTCTTCCCTACTCTAAAGCTTCTACTTGAATCCGGTTGAAATTTTACATGCCTGTTTCAATTGTACTTTAGACAATGTGTAAGAAGTTTGATTAAAATCGTTATACGTTAGAACGGAAGATATCGGTAAAATCGTCGCTTTCTTTATTTTAAACGTTTGGGTCCACTTTAATAAATTTAGCGATCTTTATCACTTCATAACATTGTCGGTGTTCGTTTTATTAAAAGAAATATTTAAAAAAGTTGTTTGTCTCATTAAATAGATGAAGTTAGAATTTTTTCTTGGATAATAATATACCTTATTAATTTATTGAAATAAGCGTCAGCGCACAAATCAATTTTACTTTTAACAAGGCCGTGAGGTCGTAGGCCGTTTCTATATTTACAAAACCAAGTGATATTTTGACATATAACAAAAATAATCAAAATAAGTCAAGGAACAGGCTTCCTTAATAACATATTTTCCCGTCTTTTTGAAGCTTACGTTTACGCGAGCGTTGCACTTGAACGCTTGGGCGGATAACGTTTTCCAACGAACTCAGCCTGGGGATTGGTAAAATGAACATGTGTACCAAATTTCAACTAACTCGGTGTTCTTTTACTCAAGTTATCGTCATCGGTAGATTTCGTGACGGTGATTTTGGTCGTTTTTTTGGATTCACTCCCGGGCTCCATAAGGAACTTCGTTCCAATAATATAAATTGTCTCTTCACGTAAATTGTCTAATTGGTATATTATATTTTACAAAGCTGCTTTCATGATTAGGGCAGAAGCTTCAAATTCAGTCCGTATTAATCTACGACATGAAGACCAGACTCACTCATTACCTTCTCATTTATTTAATAAATAATTTTACTTCTTCCGCATTGCGGTAGACTATTTTATAAACTTGTTATTGCGTATTTATTTTTATATTTTCGCGTCTATTTTAATTTACTTGGTTCCATTATATTTCGTTCTAATAACTTTTTCTCGTTTCTCTTATTTTTTTTACTCACTTTATTCGTTTAATTAATTTTTTCTTACTCCTCATTTTTTAATTTCATCTTATTCATTTATATTGCCTCCGAGCTTACCAAAGGTAAAGGAAGCTATTTGATCGTTCTGAAGAACAACAATTTTTACTACGTTTTTATTAGCTTGCTTTCTTGTTTGTTTGTTTGTTTGTCCAGTACAAATCTTGCAATCGATTTTTATCTAACTTCCCGAGTAGCTAAACATTTTAAACTTTTAGAATAGCTCAGAACACGATGACAATGCATTATTTTAATTCTTGTAGCCATCTTTCAGCAGAATTTAATTAGTTTTCAGCAAATTTTGTTGTATTGAAAGTTATAGTTATAGAAAGTATAGCGGAAAAATTCCGCAAGTTATTTTATTTGTTTTGACATATCCCATAGTATTTACAATCTTTATTTTACGGGTTTCAAATTTGTGATTTTTTATTAAGAGGTAAACATTGAATGACAGCGAAAAGTAAACAAAGAAATAAATTAATTGACGTGTGATACCCATGTTTGTTTACACTTGAGTCCTAGGTATAGGTTTAATTTTTCTGCATCTGTACTTCTTTACTTGTACACATTTTTCTTCTCTTATTGTCCCTATATAGGGGCATATCAATGGCACGGTTTTTATTCGGTGTTGGTGAGATCCATTGTACAAAGATTTGTCCTTTTATAGGTTTAAGATCAGCTCTCAAGATGGTTGTCATTATTATGTGAAGTAAATAAATTCGGAATTATGTATTTTTTTTTTTCACTAACATTATATATATAACAATGAAAATTATATTATCAACATTATATATATGATTCAACAGAAATTGAAAAACGTAGTATATAAAAAGTTCTTTTTATCTTGTAATTATTTATGTTTTTGATTTCATAAATTCCAAGGCCATTATTATGTTTCAGACATTAGAGAACAAATTTGCCGCTCAAATGTTTGCGATCACCATATCTTAAAAACTACTTGTCAGATATTAATGAAATTAAGGTGGTAGGTGATAATTAGCCAATTGTTGGTCTCATAAGTTTTAACCTTCTGCGCTTATTTGATTCACTTCCAAATGCACACAAACATACTCGTACATTCATTTCCATCAATATCTTCAAAAGTTCTCATCTGATTTTTATGAAATTTGAATGGGTTTATCGTAAGTAGCCCTCAGGAACCATCTGCATACCTTTAAATTTTGCTTAAATGATACTTTAATTCATGAAAAAATCCATAAAGTATTGACAGATTTTAGAAATGGAAGAAATGCTACATTTTAATTCCATAATATCTATCTCAGTTACTTAATTATTGAACATATTTAATAAATTTTCAACAGGTGGTTTTATATTTCGTTTTCGACTATCAGCTGCTAAATCAGATTTCATGTTCATTAATATTTCGGAAACTAGATTTTTATCAGGGAAAAAGACGATATGATTGAATAACAATTTATATACGAATAGTCCAGTGCAATTAGACAAAAAAAGGCTCAACTTCGGAAAAATTAGGGGACTGCTGAATTTTGGCAAGAACCTTGATATTGCGGTTCTAAACAAAATATCAAAAGTCCCCATTGATCCGAGTGCCGCTAAAAGAACTACGCGGGGTCAAATGTCATCAACATCGGTTTTTTGTGAATATCTCATTAACGCTCACGTTTACTGAAAAAAATACAAGTAATTATATTTGTAGCTTAGAACATTTCCTACAAAAAAGATTTCATGACTTTTATTCGTAGGTGTAACGGTTTTGGAGATAACCTCAATTTACTTTCTTATTTATCATGAAACGTGCACTCCTTTCCACACCACCTTAGAGGTAAAGTGTAAGGTAAGAGGTAAGGTATGCCGAGGGTGATGTGAAATTTAAATCACTGGTGCAACTTTTTAAACCAAGCACAGAAATAAATATGCACAATTTAAAAATTGAATATGCGCATGCGCAATTCGCAAAAATGTGGTTAACTCAAAATTTTATATTTTTTAAAATTTTCGAGTGGGGTATCAAATGAAAGCTGCTGAAGAGTAGGATACAAATATATATATATATATATATGCTTTTTTGAATTTTGCCTTCTTTATTGGTTTAATAAGTTAAAATATACCAAAAAAATCCCCTCGCCTCCAACCACTTTATAACGGCTGGTCCTAACATTTTGAAATAATTCATAAAATCCATCAAGAACCAATTTGAACTCAAATCTGAAATTTGAAACATTTTTGAACAAATTTGAAACAACTCTGTAAATCGAATTATCTCCAAAACCGTTACACCTATGAATAAAAATCATAAGATCTTTTTTGTAGGAAATGTTCTAAGCTACAAATTTAATTACTTGTATTTTTCTGTAAACGTGAGCGTTAATGAGATATTTACAAAAAACCGTTTTTGATGACCTGTGACCCCGCGTAGTTCTTTTAGCGGCACTCGGATCAATGGGGACTTTTGACATTTTGTTTTATTACTAAATTTTAGATTTTTAATCAAACTCGTTTTAAAGAAATCATTTTGTTTCGTTCTTTTCCGAATTTTTAAGGGGGATACCGCTATCAAATTTGGAGCTAAAATTCATTTCCTGATTTCGTCTCGGAGTACATTTTTTTCTGAACATGAATGTCAAAGTTGGTCGAAATTACTCCTGTAGTTGGCTTCACGGTCTACTCACTATACAGACAGAAATTTCAGACTCATATATTTATGAAAATTCATTAAAATTGAATTTTCGCGTAATACTTTCTCTCTATATACCTGTGTTACGTTTATAAGAAAGTCAAACAATCCATGTTAAAATTTCCTCGACAGTAAAACGAGAATGGGTATGTGTAGTAGAAGATGTGCTAATTTTCCACTTCATTTAGTCCGAATAAAGTTTTACTCTTATTGTTGGAAAGTTTAGTGTTTTGTTTGTAGAAAAGTTTAACATTTTACGTTATTATGTAAGCGGTTTGAAGTCTCATTAATATAAAGTTGAGTTTTATAATTTCTCAACTAATGAATACTTTTATTTAAAAAAGTAAAATTTAACGTATTCCGTCTCATATTATTAAAAAAAATTATTATTAGAAAAATTAACATGTGATACATATTAAACTGTATCATAATGAATGAAGAAAAATGAATACGAATTTTGTTTTTTTATGTTATGATAGTGTTTTTCTTATTTTATTTCTATAAAATTATTAAAAACCAGAGTTATCGATAGTACCCACAAGTTTAAATTAAAAATCCTATAATATAATATGTATTATGCAATTTAATTCATTATTTTGGAAAAACAAAATGTCGACATCAAGCAATCATAAAAGCACAAATAAAAATATTTAATTTTAATTTTATTTCTAGTTTAGTTGACATTTATATTGACAAAATAATCATAAAATCAATTTTTATTTTTTAAAAATACTTCTTAAAAAGCTAAAATTTGAAGATAGCGAGTCTGCCAAAATTAAAAATACATATTTTCGATTTACCGACTGTTTTTCTTCTTCAAGATATAATATAAGAATTTTTCAGAGTTTAATTTTTAATTAGGAAATATAATTGCTTTTGATTGAACGCTAGATTTATCAATCAAATGAGTTTTTTTTTTGTTATTAATACCTTAATACCTACCATCAAATTCTGGGAAGAAGGTTAATTAAATCCAAAGTTATGGTTTCATTTAATTAAGTTTAATTATTACTACAAGATTTACTTGTGGTTGCCGAATTCCATGATTTATGAATAGCAGTTCAGTATTATCGCTCCGGAGGATCAAATTTGACTTTAAATTACTTAACACAAATTTAAACTTTAATTAATATTTCAGAAATCAAATTACACTATATGTTATTGCTTCCTATATTACCGAAGGTAACGGAAGGATTGTGATCATTATGAAAAACATTTGTTTGTCTTAGAATTCAATAAATTCTAAACAGAAATCTGTTTCAGATATCAGGGTCCGGTCTCATGTTTGCTCTAAGTCAACATATTTGTGAGCCAACATATTTTAAAAACTACCTTCTCTAATTTTAAGGAAAATTAAACGGTAGGACACAATTAGCCCATTGTTGGTCCCATAGTAATTTCACCTTTTGTGGGTAATTCATGTATGTTATGCATTTGCAAAAACCTTTTGCTTCCAAGCTTATCGAAGGTAAAATAATTTTTTAAGTCTCCGATTTCAAAAATGTCAAGACAGAAATCCGTTTTAGACATCAGAGAACATTTTTTTGTTTTGTGTCTGTCAGTCGCTCAATTTTTGCGAACAACACATCTTAAAAACGACTCGTCTGATTTTTATGAAATTTGGATGGTTTGTCGATAGTATAGTCCGCAGTTAGCCCAAGATTAATTTCAACCGTCGGAGTTCTTTAAATTTTGCTAAATTTATACTTTAATTTATGTAAAAAAAAAAATAGATTTAAAATTCGGGGGAGGGATAACTATAAATTAATTTGACGACAATAGGTTGTAAATGTATAAATTATTAAAGTATATGAAGCAAGACGCGAGCTTTGTGCCAAACTAATTTAAGTACTTATTCGATTTTGGGGAAATGTAGATGGTTTTCCAAAATATGTGAGGAAGCCACATTTGGCAGACAATTCAAATGGTAATAAAATCTATTTTAAATCTTCAATTTATATGTACATGTTTGTTAGAATTAAAAATAGTTAACACATAAGAAAATAAAAAGATCATACTAATACGATATATTTGAATTATATTCCGTCAAAAACATATGATAAGAAAGAAATATAAAATCAACTATAAAATGAACTGTGGAGAAACAATTTTATATATGTAAAGGAGACGGATATATATATATATATATATATATATATATATATATATATATATATATATATATATATATATATATATATATATATTGCATGTATGTGTTGTTTTTTTTTCATTTTTTATAACCGGATATTTGAAAATATGGGGGAAAAAATCTCTTAATAGGATATCCTCTAGAGCCGGTAAAAAATATGGAATAGACAGGAGGTAAATCGGATTCAGTAAGGACTGTATTGAAGCATCACATCCAATCCCATCGTAATATTCCACCATTTTCCTCCCACAGGTAAATCTGAAGGTTTTTTGTGGATAGGACATAATAGACGAACTATTTTCAAAACTAGAGGAAAAAATATTCACTGCTGACTTCAGAATTTTTTTTCCATTTTCAAAATGACATGGATCTGAGCCATTTTATTTTTATATTCTACATCATTTCCGAATAAATATTGAGAAAGTATTTTGGTTTTTTTATATACCGAAATAAATACGATTGTACTTTTCAATCGACAACACGTTTTAGATTCTCCATTCATAAAACCTACGTTTACATTGTATATTAAAAACGATCTAAATACGATATTTTTACATGTAAATGCACTGTATTTAAACTAGTTCATCTCAAGGTCGATACACCAAAAGTCTGGAACTGTATAATATTGAACACACCTTCAGTTACATATATAAACACCTGACTGTATTGAGATCTTATTAGGGCATGCGCAGTTTTATGTTTCTCCGTACAAACCTAACCTTACTCTGCCATCATAATTGTCATGAGTAAAAATCAGCTGTGTTTTCTAATGAAGTGAACTGTTTCCAAATATTCTCAAAAACCAACTCAAAACGGTCTTGTAAATAGACGTAATATATATATATATATATATATATATATATATATATATATATATATATATATATATATATATATATATATATATATATATATATATATATATATATATATATATATATATTGAACCTATACATTCTTTCCGTCTATATCACCATTATATTTTACTATATAATATTTATTAAAAATAGTACATACATATTTATCTATAATTATTATATATGTATATCAATTAATTTATAAAAATCCTCTCATTTTTCCTTGTAATTGCATCTTGATTGTTGAAAAGTTATTGGCTATTATCAATAGAATAGGAGTAAATGTTTGCAATACAATTTAAATAATAATTTTAAAAATTTAATTTATTAAATAAATTTTATTTTAATAATTTAAATAATAGCTATTTTTTCTTTAAAAAAAAGTTATAATTGATAAATATTTCATTTAAATGCCATGCTTAAACTAGTGGCCGCCCCCAAGTTCAAGCTTTCCGCTTTTTGAGGGCTCTCGCCACTCATTATAAATTAAGAAATATTGATTTACCTTTGTAACTATTATATTAATATTGTAATAATATAATTATTGTGAGGAATAAATTTATTATATCACTTGTATTGAGATCTTTTTCAATACACCATTTAAACATATTACTAATATTTAAATTTTACAAATTAATTTAATTTTGTGGAATAGTTATTTGATTATTTGATGATTAATATCTATTTAACCATTGTTTAATTAAAGTTCAATCAGAAAGTTCATTCATGTCTAATTTTCATGTCAATTAAATGCATTATTACCGAGATATAGTGAGATCGAATAATGAAATGTAAATATCATTTCAATCATAATGTTGTTGCTTTTTTTTAGAAAAATAAATATATTACAATAAATGACTTTATACCACCGTTATTACGTTATTTTTCATATTAAAATAATAAATGCAACTTGCGAAAAAAATTGTAATGAAAGAAAACTAGATAAGATAAACTAGATAATCCTAGCAATAATTTACTTATAAATTACATTTCAATATTGATTTATCTGCGTACTTGTTCCGACTTAGTTACATTATTGTACATTGACCTTAAATTTTAATTTTTTTTATATATGCTGGTCTTTAATTAATGCCTATTACATTATTACAGTTTTTTTTAAAAAAAAATTCCATTTAACAATGTAATAAATTGACCAAGTATATTCTGTCAGCACCCACAAAGGGTAATAAATGGACGAGTACGTTAACCAGCATAATCGGCCCAGCCGTATCAACATGACGCCATTAAATATTTTGTTTGAACTATACCTTGTTAACAAATGTATTATAATGTAGTGAAACAATCACCTATAAATGCATTTTTATAGACCAAACGCAATAACTCCGAAGTGGCTAGCCCAATCCTTTTTCAAGATAATCCTTATAAGGAGGGAAGATTTTTTCCTAAAAAAATATGGAACTTAAATGATTTAAAAGTAATTTGTACTCAGGGTGTTTTCCTCTTTCATTTAACATTGTTTTTAGGAGACAATTTTTGTGGTTTTCCTATATTTTCCTGTGTTAGGATTATTACACACAACAAAAGTGGTATCAAATTTGTAAGTTGGGTACTTTCAGAGATCAGGTGTGATACAGACAGACAAGCGCAGGAATGTATTGTGTTTGGATTATTAGTACAAAGTTTAAATTTTGTAAAGCAGCCCCTACACGATCAAGCAGCTTGATCAAAACATCGCGTCAAGCATGAATGATTGTCTAGAAACCCGTTTGATGCTTGAGTCAAGCCTTGACGGAGATTGATGGAAAGTTTGATTGAGTCAAGCGCCTTGACGGAGCGCTTGATAGTCTAGAGCAATTTTGATCAAGCATTCCGTCAATCACCTGCTCGTCATCCCAAATCCTGATTCGAAACCATGGTATCTACACAATACTGATTTATTACAGTCCAGGAGGAGCAGTTCACTAGACGAAAACTCCGCTACAAATGAGTGTTCATGAAAATATAGATGGTATGCTTGATGCGCCTCAAGGAGGCTTGAAGGTCGTGTCAATCAGCTTGACGCGATGTTTTGATCAAGAGGCTTGATCGTGTAGGGGCTGCTTAAGTTTGGTCATTTCGGAGATCATTTGGGATACAGACAGATAAGCGCTGGAATGTATATGGGTCCTGGTTTTTGCCGATGGACCTTAAAAACCAAATACACTTGTTATTTAACATAAATTTGTCAATTATAAACTAACTGACTCCGTGGCACAACAGCCCAAGGAGAGCCTGGGCCTGCCATAAGGCTCACACAACTATATAGTATGTAATGTATGACACGGGATTAGCGTTTCACTCCATCAGATGTATGAAATTTACAATTGACCTTGATAAACAGTTGGTCATCTCTTCACATAAGCAGCTACCCATTTATATGGCGATGCCTGGTGAACACAGAGCGAGGGGGCCCGATCCGGGAATTGAACCCAGAAATGTGGTCACCCATCCAAGTAGTGAACACGCACGACGCTGCTAACTTTATTAATAGCACACCCAACTGCTCTTTATACATGCTCCAATGTCTACTTATCGTTTATGATAAATCGAATATCTGTTTAAATCAATTATCTTAATTAATATCCTCACTTCTTAATTATTCTGTTATCTCTAAGTGTAATCTACGCTCGTTTGATTTGTTCAAAAGGTTAAAACACACGTGTTTAAAATTCGTTTGGTTATAGTTGAAACGTAGGTTCACCAGAATGACTTATTGAATCGGAAATGGGACTTAATTACAAAGGTTGGTCGCGTTGAGATAACAAGACCCAAAGTTGTAACTTGTAATCAGTTCGGTTTGTATTTGGTAGTGAATATTGGAACAGGTTTGGCTTTGTCTCAGGTGTCCGCTGTACGTTGTACTGTTGCTAAATTAACACGGTTTAAAGCCGCTATGTTAGATGATTTTACGTAATCCTTGTCTGATTAGTCTGTGGGTTCGAATTGGTGGAATCTGGTGTATTTATGTTGTTACATCTGATAAATGTTTCAAGTAAATTTAAAACCGTTTCTGATTTCAAAGAGATTTAGAATAAGGCATTGATAAATGATAGTTTATTGAAACAACAAACGACAGCGTTTGTGTAAAAGAGTGCAATTATTTAAATATAACAACAATTACAAGTAAATAAAATAAACAACAGCAAAACAAATGAATAAATAAATAAATACGTGTCGTATCGCGGGAAACCAGGTAAGAACGAAGTTCCTTGCGCTTTTCATTAAAAAATAAATGTTATTAAAAATGGGAAATAGACAGAGAAAATTAGACTCCAGCACCGGGACTCGAACCACGGGCCTCTATATTTCCGTTACAGTGCTCCGATCAACTTGGTGAGCACCAACTTGGTCAGAGCACTTTAACTTTCCGTAGTATGAATAATACCAAAAAAAAGAAATAATACAAATAAATGATAAAATCACACTGCTAAGTATACGATGCTAACAACTTATACATCACACAGAGTTAGAAAGGAGACAAAATTAGAAGAAATAAACGGAGTAAAGGCAAAATTGAAAGAAAAACATTTTTTTTAATCAATGAAGTGAGCGTCTTGCCAAAAATATGTATTGAATATTGAGAAAATAGTTAATCACGATGAGTTAATAGTAAAAGAGAATGATTATAGTAAAGAGCCGAGTAGTAAGGGAACAAGAATATTCCAAACCTCACGCCCCGGCCTACCCCATTTAAAATATTATAAAATATATCACTTCACTACACAAAACCTACTGCTTGTATCAGGTTGAAATTTTACATGCCTGTTTCAATTGTACTTTAGACGATGTGTATAAAGTTTTATTAAGATCGTTACGTTAGAACGTAAGATAATTTTAAACGTTTAGGTCCGCTTTAATAGTTTTAATAATCATTATTAATTCATAGCGGTGACGCTGTTGGTTTTACTAAAAACATTCATTTGAGCGGATAACGTTGTCCAACGAACTCGTCTTGGGCCTTGGTAAAATGAACATGTGTACTAAATTTCAACTAAATCAGCCAACTTTTACTCAAGTTGTCGTCATCGGTCGATTATGGGAATGTGGGTTTTATTACCTGTCGTTTTTTTTCGGATTCACTCCCGAGCTCCAGGCTCTGCATCATGCCATAAGGAACTTCGTTTCAAAAATAAAAATATAATAATATAAAAAAATAATAAATTACAAAAGTCCTTCAATGTGTGTAAAAGCTGTGTGGAATAGCTTCCACGCTTGCTATTATTAGGCGAATGATATCATGCGATTTGGACCAGTTTCGATTCCCAGTGGAGTCATGTTTACTTCTATTCAACATTAAATGTGTGCTGACGATAAAAATTACTATAGACCATCAAATGGGCTGATTTCAATTTTTCTTCAAAATTGGATGAGTACTTTTAGATGTGTGTTAATAAAACAAAGTTTGTGTGCTAGTGGATGAAATACCAATGAGCGCAGAAGGTTAATTTTAATTAGCCAAATGTTGGTCTAATATTAGTTTTAATATTAAATCAACAGTGGGCTAATTGTGACCTACTATCTATATTTAATCAAAATCAAACGAGCAGTTTTTAAGATATGGTGGTTCGCAAAAGTGCTATTATAAGAAACAGATGGACAAAAATAATTGTATTCTTAAAAAAAAATATTGTATTTCTATTAAGAATTTAATATTACCAGTAAAATTAATTTCCAGAGAATGTTCATATTACATTATATAATCTTAAGAAGTTATATAATTCTTGACTTTTTAAACTCAAAATGAGAAATAAGATAGAAATTTCCAAATCCCAATAAAGCTCTTTATGTAACAAATTTATTCTTGTAAAATTAATTTTATTTTAAATTAAATATTCTTAAAATAAATAAACTTTCTAAATTAAATTTAAAATTAATCTTTCAATTATATCCAGAACTATCTTTAATACTGCAAAGTTTCATGCTTTATCACTTTTGATTAAAAAGATATTGGAACCTTTCAGAGAGACAGACGGACACCCAAATGAAACTATAAGGGTTTCTTTATTTGGTTTTATCAACGTTAGCCTAAAACGCATGGAATATTTAGAAAGGAAATATAAAGTTTTTTTTAGAAGCGTATGCCATCTCACTGTTCACACTCGATGTTCCTGACTAGTTTATCTAACTATATGATACAAGAAATTGTTCTAATGAACAAAGAGACAATAGAATGAATTTAATAGCAATGTTACAGTTGAATGTATTTTCAACAATGTTATAAAAATTAAGATATAATTCTTCTCAAAAATAAAAGAACAAAGACAAACTCGAAATTAAAAAAAAATCCTGATGTTAAAAACGGATATCTGTTTAAATAATTGAATTGGGATACATTAAAAAATGTTCGTTCTACAAAACTATCACATAACTTCCGTTATCTTCGGTAAGCTCGTAAGCAGATATTGATAAAAATAAATTTGTTACCTCTAAAATTGAAACTGAAAATTAAACAACAATCTATTTTACATTTTATAATAGTTAATTAATTACATCAGATACCTTAGGATTTAAATTCAGTACCTCTTTGTACGTAAGAAAGTTCTGTTTATGCTTTTTGGACCGTTTTTTGAATATTAATACAAGTCTTAATCGATAGCTTTAGCATTTATACAACTAACTTCAAAATTGGTTGAACAAAAATCTTACAGTGAACTGCGTCCGAATACTGCGTTAAATGAGACCAATCCCAGCTTTGGTTTAACCCCCCTTGGTTTAAAACAATAGTCTGACCTAGACAAGTCTCAAAGCTTTTGTGTTTGTCTCCCCAAGACATATAGACTCCTCAGGCAGTTTTATTACGCAATTTTAAAATCAAGTCTTATCACGAAAAATAAAATGTTATACAGAAAAATTGTAGGACAATGAGTTTTACAGTTTTCTTAGCGTATATTTAATATTCGTTTGTCTTAATAGTTAATTAGACTAAGGGATATTATCACATTTATTTACATTAGTGTGATATTCACTTCGTCCCATGGAATATCACATTCGTACATTTGAATAAATTTCACTTTGTCTTAATAGTAATTTAGACTAAGGAATATAATATACTACTCTGTATGTTCCTTTGTCTCTATAACAACTATTAAGACAAAGGGATATAGGGGGAGCTTAGGTAAAAAAGTAACGAAATTTGGTTTCAGGAATTATAGAGCGTTGATAGAGGTAATCTTATATTAGTGGATTAAATAAATGAACAGAGAATTAGGCCTTTGAAATTTTGCTGAAAATTAGGAATTTCGTTGTACAAAGCAGGGATTGATTTCATTTGACGCAGAATTCAATGCTCTACAAGGTTTGCTTCAAAGGGTTATAAGTTAAGAAGCGTAAATGTTGAGAATTTTAAGGATGGACATCAAATAATAAAAGTATCATTTGTTTGACATTTTCATGTCTTGGCTATGGCACATAACCTCGAAAAGAGTTACCAAAAACTAGCGTTATACGAGTAGGGAAGATATAGGAACAGGGAGTTAGAAAGATGTAGGAGGTGTTCAATAGAGTCTGCTTGCTCTTGGTATAGATAGAGTCCTCCTCTACCGCGCTCGGTAGGACCTACCCACCCCTCCCCTCCCGATCGGCTACCAGCCCCACGTCTCACTCCCTTCGCTTCTCGCTACCTTTCCAGTAGTCGTTCGCTCGTCTCAGTGGCGCCCCCCCCCCCCAAAAAAAACTACAACTTCTGTTCACTTGCTCAAACGCCATAACGCTTAGAATGTTATTCCTAATAAACTTACATACATAAAATTTATTTTTTTACATTATTATTTTTTATTTTTGTTAAACTATAATTTTTTGCATTTATTATAAAAATATGAAGAAGCTAAAAAATTACTTCTTATTAAGAAGTAATCTAATTGGGAAAGAAGAAAAGTACTTTCTTTCTTCGTGCACTTCATATGTTCAATTTAATTCCTAAATTACAAACGCAAGAATCCGCACGCTTGAATTTTTTGACCTTTTCATGTCTTAACTTTGGCACATAAACTCGAAAAGCGTTACCAAAAAGCGTTACATTAAAATGTCTCACTGCATTGCAGACTCTTATGCAAGCAATTTTTTTTCAAATATCTCGAAAACGAAGCTGTTGGAAAAGTAGCTAAGTTTATACAAACTTTCTCGTTCAGCGTCTAATTTTCAGGGGTTGTGGTTTCGTTTAGGAAAACCCCCCATACAAATATTTCATATTTACAAAATTTATTGAGTAAAAGATAATGAATATTTATTATTATAATTTTGAATAAAGGAAAAATTATTTAGATAATACAAATTACAGCGTATGTAAAATCGAAAATTAATAAAATTTATTTCTATGTTTTTTTACTAAAATACAATATATAAAAATTAATAATTTCAAGATAACTAACTTTTAATAACTTTTTATATACTACGTTTTTAATTTTCAACTTAATAACTTTTTATATACCACGTTTTTAATTTTCTGTTGAATCGTATGTAATATTGATAATATAATTGTTATTGTTATATAATATATAATTTTAGTGAAAAAAAAAATAATAATAATTCCAAATTTATTTACTTCACATAAATGACAACCATCTAGAGAGCAGATCTTAAACCTATAAAAGGACAAATCTTTGTACAACGGATCTCCCCAACACCAAATTTAAACGTGCCATCGATAGATTTGAAATAATATAAATAATATAATCGATATATTTCCTGTTATGCTGTCATTCAATGTTAATCTCTTATAAAAATCACCAATTTGAAAACCGTCAAAATGAAGATTGCGTAAATATGGGACATGTCAAAACAAATAAAATAACGCGGATTTTTTCCGAACTAACTTTCCATACAGCAAAATTTGCTGAAAACCAATTACATTTTGCTGAAAGATAGCTAAAGTATTAAAATAATGCATTGTCATCGTGTTCTGAGCTATGCTGAAAGTTTCAAATGTCTAGCTATTCGGAAAGTTAGTTAGAAATCGATTGCCAGATTTGTACCGGACAAACAAACAAACAAACAAACATGAAAGCAAGCTAAGTAAGTTATCTAGTTTGCACTGATAATTGTAAATATTAATAATATTTGGCGCGACGGCCATTTTTTTTGGCACCAGGAAGGTGGAAGGCTCAGGTCTGTCAAAGGATTGACATATACATACTCAAGTTTTCTAGGATACATAATTTATTATTAGTATACGCGTTTAATGAAACACAGAATAAAACTTAAAACAAAATTATCCTTAAACAAAAATTAAAAAAAACAAAATAAATATGTGAATCCTATATATTAAATTCATACTTTATAATGTAATAATTAAAATAAATTTAAAAATTCAGTCAGTGACAACTCAGAGAAACTTTCTCATATACGAGTTTATAATTACTTAGTTATTTCTTAGTATAAATACTTATAAGTAGTATAGTAGTATACTTATAAGTATAAATACTTAGTTAATTACTTAGTGAGTTTATAATTATTAGTTATTTCCATTAATTATTTGTCGAATTTACGTATGTACTTTTAATTATTATTGAACATTTTATCGAAATATATCATAAAAATAACTTCTCCTCGTCCGTGTTTAAAGCTATTTTCTCGGGAACGAGATTTATCCCGGGGAAACGGCTTATATCGTTAAATTCGTATTTAAATGGACTACATTTTCGAATTTTTTTTAATCAAAATTGTCTAAATCATTTTTGAGAAATCATTTTTCAGGTTATTTCAGCGTTTTTTTGGGGGCCCCCGAAATTTAGAGCTAACATTAATTTCTCGATTTCATCTCGGGTTATGATTTGCCTGAACATGCATGCCAAATTTTGTCAAATTTGGCGCAGTAGATTAGGCTCCACGCGTCTGCACAGACGACCTCAGACTTAAAGGACCTCAAAACGTGTAAATCTATAAAAATCTTATTTTCTCGCTATCACAATACTTTCTCTGTTTGAGAAACTAAAAAGTAGTGGATAAAAAAAAAAAAAAAAAAAAAAAAAAAAAAAAAAAAAAAAAAAAAAAAAAAAATGTATATCATCTTAACTAATTGTTGTTTTTCATGAAATGTACCTAAATCAAAATCATACTTTAATTTACTTTGAAGAGGAAAATATTATTTTTAATAATGAAATGTAAATGTTATAAAATATCTCTACAGATAAATTAAAAGTTAATGATCAATAATACGAGTTTATATTAACAATTAAACATGCAGGTAAAAGACAAAAAATAAAAATGAAAAGAAGACAAGCTATAAATAATATAAAAAAAAATAACTTTTTTTTATAACTCTTAGAATTATGCGCAAGAGGAATAATATGTAATTAAAAATATAATGTGGGTAATTACAAATTATGCTGGCAAATTAAAGGTGATAGATAAAAGGTGATTTTGAGGCTCTTGTAATTCAAGTCGACATTCTTGTAACTTACAGGAACTCTTTTGTCAGATCCATTTATATAATTTATAGTTTCCTCCAAGTTTAATTTAACTGGCTAAAGCTGCATTTGGCTAGAAAATTATCAAAAAAATTATCTCTCCCTGGCAGGGAATTGAACCCCAACTCTCTCCCTTTGCAATTTGTAGAACATTAGGGAAAGTATTTCATTTTAAATTCCAATTGATTGCTTTAAGGAAAACATGAAAATAAATTGATTCGGATCTATAACAGTTTTAATACTTAACTACCATGTGGATCACTTCCTTCCTGACAGTTAACCTTGCTTTAACTGAAGAGGAGAGAAATATTTGATAACAGATATCACACTAGATAAGGAATATCGATCTTTTTTAAAAAAAACTTTTATGAATGTTTTACGCACATTATTGTCAAGTATGTCTCTTAAAATATCAAACAACTTTATATAGGTTGATAAGAAGAAATCAAAAGGAATTACTATGTAATATAATATATTGTGTTGTTTTATAACACTAATGAATGAATTCTACTCACTATTCATATATAATTAGTGAAAACCAATATAAATAATTGTAACAAAAATCCGTCCGGTCCAATTTGAACTTAATATTCTCATTCAATATAAGTACTAATTACTTCCTTCAGTGTTTTCCAACTGTATGTTTTTCCGGGTTTTCGTTGTGAAATTTGATTGGTTGTTTTAGTCTTTCACTCACTATGCTAACACTTACACTGAAGATGATATAAATGTCAAAACGCGTATTTTTATTAATATAAAATTATGGTGACAATAATTGGGTTATTATTTATTACCGACTTTAGTCATAATTATTATTACATTTCATCAAAATTTAAAATATAAATAATTTCTCCAGAGTATGATTTTTTTTAACTAGTATGTTAAATTTTATCCAAATCAGCTTTGCAGACGTCTCCTTCTGAGGAGACGTCTGCGTCAGACAGGCTTTTTTAAAAGACCATTTTTGGACTCATGGTACTGTAAAACGTAATCCCTTAAAAACTTAAAATCTTATTTCTGCTCCACACCCAATACTTTCTCTTTACATTAACTACGTATATGAGAAAGTGATAATAATAAAAAATACGTGTGGTGTCGCGGGACACTCGGTAGGAACGAAGTTCCTTACATTTTTCATTAAATATAAATTATAAAATCACACTGCTAAGTACGTATACATTGCTAACTACTTATACATGGTGAAACAAAATTAAAAGTAACGAACTGTTTGTACCTTAGCAGAGTTAAGGCAAAATTAAAAGAAAATCATTATTTGTATAATTAAAGCAAGCGTCTTACTATAAATATATATTGAATATAAGAAAAAAGTTGATCATGATGAGTTTATAGTGAAAGAGTATGCTTGTTAAAGGAGTTTGGATTGAAATAGGACTGTTTTCTACCTACCCGGCCAATTAATTTAAAATATTTTAAAATATATCTCTTCCCTACTCTACAGCTTCTGCTTGTATCAGGGTGAAATTTCACATGATTATATTTTATTTATTTACAAAACAAAGTGACATTTTTGACATATATAACAAAAATAATCAAAACAAGTCAATTAACAGGCTTCCTTAATAACACTTTTTCCCTTCTTTTGAAGCTTACATTTACGCGAGCGTTGCGCGTGAACGCTTGGGCAGATAACGTTTTCCGACGAACTCAGCCTGGGCATTGGTAAAATGAACATGTGTACCAAATTTCATCTAACTGGGTGATCTTTTACTCAAGTTATCGTCATCTGTAGATTTCGTGACGGTGATTTTGGTCGTTTTTTTTCGGATTCACTCCCGGGCTCCAGAACGTGCCATAAGGAACTTCGTTCCAAAAGCATTATATTGTGGTTGTTCCCGAGTAGTAGTCGGTCTTTCTCTAAATTCCTAATACTTGTAATAGGATATATCTGATATGATATATCTGATTTCATATATCCAATTCCAAGTTCCAATTACGAGGTTAATCCCTTAATGATGTCCTTCCTAATGATCTCATCAAGGATGTGTGTAAAGTAGCCGATCTTCTGACCATTAAAAACTAAATTGGTTTAGTTTAGCAATGATTCCAGCTAAAATGTCACTGTAAATTTAGTTTAGAGACTCAGAAATAAATTACAACTTTCTTTGAGATCGAATCGTATTTAATGTGCTCAAAATGTGATGAAAACATCGAAAATGTTCATGTAAAGTACCCAAATTTTAAAATATATAATGATAACTCATCCAATCTAAATCCAGATAGAGTTATCAAAATATATTATGATAACGCTTCCAATCTGAATCCAGATCGAGTTTTAAAAATATTTAATAATATCGCTTCAATTTTAATCCAGATCCAGATGCAGTTTTCAAATACATATGCAATGAAAACGCTTCCAAACTGAATTCGGATCGAGTTTTCAAATACATGACATGCAATAAAAACGCTTCCAATCTGAATTCGGATCGAGTTTTGAAATACATATTTTAATGAAAACGCTTCCAATCTGTATCCAGAGCGAGTTTTCAAATACATAATATGTAATGAAAACGCTTCCAATCTGAATCCAGAGCGAGTTTTAAAATACATATTATGCAATGAAAATTCTTCCAATCTGAATCCGGATTGAGTTTTCAAATACATAATATTATAATCGGGATTGAGTTTTCAAAATATTTAATGAGCGCTTAATCCGAATCCGGAATGAGTTTTCAAACCTATTTTTCAATTCTCCGTGAATAACATTGCTATTTTCAAGAAAACCAAAGTCATCCTTGTAAAAAGTAAACTAAAGTAAGTACAACTAGAAAATTGACCTTACCCAAATAACGTTTAAAGGATTTGAACCAATTTAAGTCTAGGAAAAGTTTCATTTCCCGAAATGTCATTTAGTTTTTCCTACAATATTTTCTTGTGGTTCTGAGTGAAGTCTTTGCCTTACTATAAGATTATAGCAAGAGGTCGAAGTTTTTATAGGTAGAGGGTAATATCATATACGGTCATATTATCGTAGGGCTTTTTTCAAATCCCACTTATTTCTCTATGTTTTAGTTCTAAAAAAAAAAAAAATATGTCTTTGATTTCAACAATTTCCAGACTGAAATCCGATTAAAAAAAAATTGCAAATTTAAAAATAAAGTAGGAAAGAAAAAAAATAGAAAAGTGTCGTAAAAGCTAAACGTAGTAAAGCATAAGTAAAGAAGCAAGTAAAGTAAGCGATAGGACTCAAGCAAGCAATAAGCCACACTAATTGGCA
The DNA here is from genome assembly GCA_951217055.1 of Gerris lacustris. Taxonomy (NCBI): domain Eukaryota; kingdom Metazoa; phylum Arthropoda; class Insecta; order Hemiptera; family Gerridae; genus Gerris; species Gerris lacustris. The sequence goes on from OX578284.1 coordinate 39,204,664, forward strand.
GGATATTCTTAAATCTATCAAATTCGTTAGCCAACAATAGGCTAATTTTGACCTACTCACTCTAAAGTTTATTAAAATCAGACGTGTAGTTTTTATGATGTGGTGTGCGTAAATTAAAATTAAATAAATTTGACAATAATAGGTTTTAAATGCTTAAAAATCATTAATGTATACGTAAGAGGATGCGAGGAACCTATGCGCCACACTTATTGGCCAATATTTTAAATATGCACTAGACATTTTTGTTGTTTCCTTTCTTTCTTTAAAGCGATTGTATTAAAGTTCAGAATATGCATGACTTTCATGAAAAAATAAAAAAAGAAGTAATATATACGTCCGTGTATATTTTACACCGAAAACCAATTTACCTATCTATTAATTTTTTTTAAAACTTTTTAAAAACAATACAAAAAAGTTGTTTCCATTTTTGCAACTATAGCATAGAATAACATCGATCGTTTAATATACACAGTATATATATATATATATATATATATATATATATATATATATATATATATATATATATATATATATATATATATATATATATATATATATATATATATATATATATATATATATATATATATTATATATATATATATATATTATATATATGCAGATGAATGAAATTAAATTTTAAGCATGAAATACTGTGCCTATTTCAAATTTAAATTCAGATTATAGTGTTGTTAGTAACAAATCAACCAACTTTATAGTAACAACTTGTTACTATAAAATTTGTTGATTTGGCTTATTTTTGTTTAATACATACACTATTCAATACATTCTTATTACTATACGCTCGCTTCAATGATAGAGCCACGCGATGCCAATGATATTTTAAGGTACACGCAGTATACTATATTTATTTATATTATTTAGTTGTAAACAATATATATGTGTGTGTGTTTGGTAAAATCCCACGTCTTGTTTTAAATTTTATTTCCATTTTTTTTATACAAGTCGAATACAAACAACAACTCAACAAAACCAATCAAGTTTTCATATTTTCATTTAAAAAAATGAAACCAATAGATGAGAATTTTTAATCGGTTTTCTTTAAACTTCTATGAATATTGAATTTTACAATACATTAAAAGGGGAATATTATAACATGATCTTTCAAATATTTATGTATGTAAATTAAAAATGTATTAAACGTAATGTGTGTGAAGTACTAATTAATACCAGGCGTCTAAATAAATACATTATCTTCATTGTTAACAATATATCTATAGCCCGATTTTAGATCAAAGTCCATTTTTATCAACGAATTTCAGAATTTTTTTAAGAGCATATAAATAATGTATTATTTTGACAAACTTCTCTAAATTGGTGTATTATTTTAACAATTAATATAGATATATATATACAGTGTGTCCCAAGATAGAGTATCCGAGAGGAAAAATTTTCTTATTTTTGGATTTCCGAAACAAAGTAATTCTTTATAAAAACTCCTGCTTGTTCTTAAACCTCTAAAATTGATAAACTTTTCTTGATTTTGTGTACAGGGTGTGTTTTTTGAAAACTTAAAAAAATATTACCAAGAGTAAACTACCCAAATTTTTAATGTTATCGAAAAATATTGTTTAGAAAAGTGGTCAAGAATTGAAACAAACGTATAAAAATTAATATTATTTTATTTGATAAATTATTAAATTTTAGTTAATTTTCTGAAATATTAAATTTTAGTTTGTTATCTTAATATTAGCAATAAGCTAACTACAACAAATTGTTTTCTTTGGATTTGTATAATAAACAAGAGTGATAAGAAACAAGTCAGTGGCGTATACAGGGAGGGGGGGGGGGGCAAGGGGCCCTCCCCCCCCCCCCCCCCCCCCCCGAAATGATTACATAACTTGGACCCGCCATACATTAAAAACAAAACAAACACAGTAATGACACATGCATTCAAATTGTCTGTCATATTTCCCAATAAAAGGAATTAATTAAGTATTATCTTATGGTGTGTATACACTTAATCTCCGAAAATGAGCTCGGCCCGGATTTGCCGATGGAATTTAATTCATAAAACACTATACCAGCCCGATTGTCGGCTGGGCCCAGATTTTGCCGATGGAATTTAATTCATAAAACACTATACCGGCCCGATTGTCAGCTGGGCCCAGATATTGCCAATGCGGAATCAAATTTATTAAACACTATACCGGCCCGACTGTCGGCTGGGCCCGGAGTTTGCCGATGGAATTAGATTCATAAATCACTATACCGCCCGATTGTCAGCTGGGCCCGGATATTGCCGATGCGGAATTAAATTTATTAAACACTATACCGGCCCGACTGTCGGCTGGGCCCGGAGTTTGCCGATGGAAATAAATTAGGTAGCATAAACTAAGTCGGCCCAATTGCCGACTTGGCCAGAATTGTTGTCGATGAAACTAAAACTATTAAACACGATTGTGGCTGGGCCAAGATTTTTGCAGATGGAATTAGATTCATTGAATTAAATTAGGATGTATGAAATAAATCGGCTCATTTGTCGGGTGGGCCCGGATTTATGCTAATGGAATTAAATTCATTGAATTAAATTAGGATGTATGAAATAAATCGGCTCATTTGTCGGGTGGGCCCGGATTTATGCTAATGGAATTAAATTCATTGAATTAAATTAGAATGCATAAACTAAATCGGCCCGATTTTTCGCCGATTAGGATTCGTAAAAATAGACTGCCCCGATTGACAGCTAGGCCCGGATATTTTGCTATAGAATTAAGTGCATTGAATTGATTAGGATGAGTACAATGAATCGGCCTGATTGCTAGTACCCAGATTTTGTCGATAATTACTGCATCAAAATTTCAAAAAAGTTCAATATTAGACTCGATTGCCGGTTCGGCCTAGTTGTTAAGCACATTGAATTAAATGAGGCCCGAGTCAACTCGGACTTTTGCCGATGGAATTAAATTTAATTTAATTAAAATATGCACACTAGACTGGCTTAAACGGGAAAAAGATAGCATAAGGGAGTTGTGGATTTCAGTAACAATTTTTTGTTTAGGACCAGGATTGTGTGTAGAACGCTTCGTGGGTACTCTGTACTCTTGTCTATGCGGCATTCACCAGGCTTGCTGACTCGGGTCGGACTAGTTAAGTGGGAAAACAGAGGGAATATAAATAAATCGGTTTACCATTTTGTGACAAAACTGTTTCTTATTTCATAGTAAAAGTAAATTTAAATCTAAAAACTCAAAAAGCGTTCAGAAAACATTTGACGTTAAATATCCCATGCAATTACCTAGCGAATGAGCAAATGATTCTTTTGTTTTGCAATAGGTATTTAATTTTCTTGAAGAAAAATTCTATTTTAGATACAAATTTGAAATTCGTATGTGCTCCAAATCCACGTTTGTTTTTGCAGTTTGGATCACGTTTTGCTTCCGAGCTTACCAAAGAAAACGGAAGATATGTGACAGTTCTGAAGGAAGGAATAATTTTTATGTCTCCGATTTCAAAAATTCCAAGACAGAAATCTGTTTAACATCAGGGTACATTTTGGGTCCATGTCTGCCTGTCTCTCAATTTTTGCAAACCAACATATCTTAAAAGCTATTCGTCCAATTTTAATTAAATTTTGATGGTAGGTCCCATATAAGTTTCAATCTTCTGCGTCTATGTGTTTCTCTTCCACATACGCACAGACATACATTTATTTACACCTATAGCTTCAAAAGCACTCAACTGATTTTTATTAAATTTAAATGATTTGTTGAACGCAGCCCGCAGATAACCCAAGATTAAGTTCAACCGCCTGGGCTCTTAAAATGTTGCTAAATTGATACTTTATTCATGTCAAATTTACTAAATTTTCCCTCCGTTTTTAAATTAGTCAAAATTTGTTTTGATTTTTACATGATTTAAAGTATCAATTTACCAATATTTAAACAGCGCAGACAGTTAAAATTAATCTGTGAGCTTCTATTAGATACATTTTATAAAAATCAGATGAGTATTTTTGAAGATAAGGTGTAAATAGATGTATGTGTGTGCACTTGTGGAAGAGAAACAAATGGGACCAGAAGATTGGAACTTATATAGGAAAATTAAAATCGAACGAGTAGTTTTTAAGAATTGTTCGCAATCATTGGGCGAGAGACAGACTGACAGCCAGAAACGGGATTAAAAGTGTTCTCTGATAACTGGAACAGATTTCTGTCTTGGAATTATTGAAATCGGAGACATAATATTCGTTCTTCAGAACGATCACATAGTGAGGTGTTACCTCATAGGATTTTAATTTAATTAAATATGACGTTAGAAATTGAAATTAGAGTGTTGAAAGGGGGAGAAATTACAATTATAATAAATTATGGGGTATGCTAAACCCGCATATAGGTTAAATTAGGTTGGGCCCCCCCCGAAAAATTTTTCTGTGTACGCTACTGAAACCAGTAGATAATAGCTTAGAAGTGTTAAAGGAAAGAATTAACCAGGTCCCTGCCAATACTCCCCTTGAGCAAGTACAAATGGCTTATTAAGAATTCATAAATAGAATCGAAATTTGCGTAGAAGTAGGTGGCAATATATTTGAATGATCATTTCTTTAATTTTATATTTCAACACAGTTGATTTTTTTTTAGAATTATTAATTACATGTTGTGATTTTTTTTTATTATTTTATTTGTAAGTAATTTATTTTGTTTTCATAAAATAAATTAATATTTATTATTTATAAGTTTTCAAAAAACAGAACACCCTGAACCCATAATCAAGAAAATTTTATCATTTTGAGAGGTTTAAGAACAAGCAGAAGTTTTTATAAAGAATGACTTTTTTTTATATATATATACTAGCTGAATACCCGTGCTTCGCTACGGGGTGTTTTATTTTCAATTTAATGGATTTATAAACTTCCATCAAGAAACATTTAAATTATTTTACAAAGCGAGAATATCTAGATTCTATCCCTCCCCCTTATTTCTATACCCCCTCCCCTTTGATAAGATAATTTGGTAATATCCCAAATTTGTAATTCATTCCGACTAAATTTTTAAAAAGAAAAAGCAGTGGTATTTTCCTTCTGTACCCCCCCCCCCCCTTCTTGTGTCATTTTACATCCCTTGGTTGAAATTGGAATTATCTTTTATTAATATACATGCTTACATCCAAAATAAGAGCTCTTTCTCAAATATTAACTTCCTAACTTTTGAAGATCGGTCTTACCTTCTTTTCTTACTCTGTCCTTATGTTCCTCTTAGGGATAAAATTTTAGAAAATCTCTATTGGCAGATATCAATATAATTTAGAAATTATTATACTACGTATACACTCGTAGATTTTATTTTAGAATTTTAAAGAAGTGGTCATGATTAAGTTAGTAAAGGTTTAGGCACGGTAAGGTGTGATTTATTAATTATTGCCTTAATATCTAAAAATAAATCTAAATATTTTTTGACAGTGATTGAAAAGTAATTTCTTTAACAGGTCTTCCTACAGAAATTTCCACAAAACATAAAAAGCAGTGACCTTCACCTTGTATAAGATAAAAGACACTCAGACACTCTTCATTTATATAAGATGTAGTTATACACATTTTTACATTTTACCCCCTTCTAAATGAAAATATGACAAAACTGTACATAACAACAATTACTGTACTTTTAAAGAGCTTTTCAACGATATGCATCATTAAAAGTATTCATTACTTTGACATTTGTACCCCGTACCCCTGGGTACAAAAATAAAAATTTCGCAAAATCCTTTCTTAGTGGATGCCTATGATATGAACCGAGTATAACCTCAAAATTTCAAGTCTCTCAGTTAAGCAGATTTTGCTGTGCGTTGATTCTATGTCAGTCAGTCAGTCAATCAGGACATTGCCACTTATATTATAGATATATATATATATATATATATATATATATATATATATATATATATATATATATATATATATATATATATATATAAATATATATATTAATATTGTTTTCATGATTTTCTTCAATATTCGTTAACATTTTATGAAAATATTTTATTAATTGAAATTATGTTTCTTTAAGAAGTTATCTGACTGTGGCGGCATTGTAAACTCTTGTTTATAAATATGTATGTTGCCAGAGACGGAACTAGACCTGCTGAGGCCCGTGTACAAGTTTTTTTTTAGGCCCCTCCCTCATTTTTCAGGATACACATAAGATTTGTAATAAATTGCAACAAAAAGCATTATTCTATGATACAAAACAAAATAAATTCGCATTTAAATGGACTACATTTTAGAATATTTTAATCAAAATCGTCGCAACCGTTTTCGAGAAATACTTTTTTAGTTTTTAAGGAGTAGCGCCCCCAAAGTTGAAGGTAAAATTAATTTCTCCTCGGGGTATGATTGTTCTGAACATGTATGCTGAATTTCGTGTGTGCGCGTCAAAACGATCTTTAATGTTGGAAAGTTTCATGTTTTTATCTCATTTTATTCAAAAGTTATTGGAACCGTACAGAGTGACAGACAGACACATTAACGAAAATATAAGGGTTTTTTTTGGTCTTACCAATGAAACCCTACAAAGAGCCCTTGTAATTAATACAAAAGAATGGAGTTTATGGCTCAAAATAAGAACTCTTTATTTTAATTTTTGTTATTAGATCCATTATTTTAGCTGTTAGAGTTGAATACTCATATTTTGAAACTTTAATTCTTGGAGAAAAAATGTCAAGAGTAAAAAGTTCTTATTTTAAGCCATAGAATCTAACTTTAGCCTTAAAAATATGTCTTCTATTAACTTTTTCATATTTAAAGTACTGCTGCAGAGCATTTTAGCGCTCAAAGTGCTTAGCATTTTTTCTGTAAGCGCATTTTAAGTTAACACAGAACCCAGCAAACCGCGTCTTTTTTTTGCAGTAGATTCCGGAGATGTGTTAGGTGGCCCCTTTGTAGGCATATTTTACAAGTTAAAAATGTATAATTAATTTAAAAACGTATTTACATTTTGATGAAACATATACAGGATAATACAAAACATTAACAGTCTAAAATACCCAAATGTATAAAAATCACGTCATGTTGTAAGTCAATTTTTTTATATTAATAATATTATCTTAATAAACATTAATTAATTGTCTCAAAAAATGATAATAATAATAATAATTATTATTATGTGGAAAATAATATAGATACCAACCACATAAAAATAATATTAATAATAACAATGGTAATAAATAAAATATAAACTAACTTCACCTTTTTAGTAAAATGATTCTTTATTTTTTATTTATTTATTTTTATTTTATTAATTTTTTTTTATAATTGGCCAAGTGGAAGTGAGGCCCCCTTACCCCGAGGCCCGTGTGCGGCTGTATGTTACGTATATAATAAATGATTTATATAATATGCATTACTTAAATAAGGGTTATTGTGCTATTTCATATGTTTATTCTGTTTCTAGAACTTAAGTTTCACTTCTAATACGTGAGAGTCTCACACATATTTTTTTTATTGCAGCATTTTGGTTTTTGCAGAGACCTCCTTCATAGAAATAGACTTTTTTTATGGCTTGAAATAGTTTATCAGTGGATGCTGCTCTTGCCTTTATTTCACCGATTGAGCTGAAAATCATACCAATTATACCTATAACATAAATAATGCTCCATATTTCAATTCCAAAATTCATTTCGCGAGGAAAAATTCCGAAATGACCGGCGTCCGACTTTTGCATTTATCACAACTATAAATGAAGTCACTCCCTTTCACGAGCTTTGTTGCTTTTGGGAAGTGCACCTTTTCCTTCCTTTTTTATTTGAATATTATTCAACAAACTTCTATTGATATAATTATAAAAATAATAATAATTATTACCTATATAATTTAAAACAAATATTTTGAATTTGAATTTATACTCGGACTCATAAAATATATACATAATAACTAAAAGCTAAATTGCAATTGAAAGTTGACTGATTACATGGTGAAAAATTACATAATACATACAATGTAATGTAATAATGTATTAATGAATACATTATCTAAGTAAATTGTTAATATCCCGGTGAGTGAAAAGGAACGGTTATGAAGTGCGGGAGAGGGTTATTAGGTGTCACATCAAATTGGATTTATTAGTCAAACTAGACTGGAATACTAAGTAACGTTATAACGCTATAAACTACGCGCTGTAACTTAACTCTGTTCTTTCGTCATATCAATAATTATGTATATATATTAACCTCTTTCTAATTAGTTTTGCCTCACTAGTATTGTAAATTTTGTCGTCCTTGTAATGAATAATAAACAAGTGATGATTACTTTGAATGCATAATACATTGGTTGTTACTATATTAAATAGTACATTACGCATCGAGTGCGGAAAGTATCATTTTGCATGCGAGTGTGGAGTTTGCACCTGAGCGACAGCGAGGGTAGTAAAACCACACGAGCAATGCAAAATGCCTTTTTCGCACGAGTTGCGTACCGTACTTTATCTAAGATTGTTAGATTTAAATAAAAAATACAGAAAAAAATAAACTTGCTGTATGTAAGTTCGTACCTCTCTCTAGGCATTAATTCTTGAGTATTTTTTGCCGAATTATTTATTTCTGGAGGAGTATTATTCTCCACATTTTCGTCAAAATCACTTGATTCACTCATTGTTTTCACTAAAAACTCGATATAAACAGTTAATTTAATAAAAGAACAGCAAATTAGTTTTGGTTAATGTAAACAAACTCGCTAATCGTGCCTAAAGCTGAAGAATTCCTCTTCTTTACCGCGCGAGGGTGGTAAAGAAGAGGAATTCTTCAAAACTATGAGACGCGCATGCGCAATGAATACAAGTACGTAAAGAATCACTTTCTACGCATCTAAACAGAGATACAATGTTTATATTTCGTATTAATCGTAGATAAAAATAATTAAATTATAGTTTTCTTAAGGTTCTAATGTCTTTAAACCTTATAATTAAATTATCTTTCTTATTAATTTGTCTCAATACTCTAGTTCGCCTCTGTGCTACTAGATGACAGCACTGTTGTCTTTAGATAATCAGTTCTATTACCTTCTGGTATTCTAATGTTTAATAACATGTTTACTTATACATAAAAAGCGGATCAAGGACACTCAATTTATTTTAATATTATACTATGCTCCATCTAAGTGTGTTGATTAATATCTAAATTGGTGATAGAAACTCAAAATAATCGCATGTGAGCAAAATAAGATTATTCATTTTACGAATATCAAAGTGGGATAGTTGTTACATTTGTTGTTACATGTAAAACCTTGTGAATCTGTAAGGTTATAGCATTTCTGTTTGTGGCCGCATAGCGAACTAAAGCCGAAATTTTGTTGTTAGTGCCAACGATAATAAAGCTAAACTCCTTTTAGCTATTCGTTGTTTAGTTATATTGTTTTCGAGCTTACCGAAGGTAAAAAAAGCTATGTGATCGTTCTGAGAAGGTCTCCGATTTCAAAAATTCCAAGACAAAAATCCGTTTCAGACATCAGGGAACATTTTTGTTCCGTGTCTGTCTGTCAGCCTGATGTCACTCAATTTTTGCAAGCCACCATATTATCTTAAAAACTACTCGTCCGATTTTAATGAAATTTGTATGGTAGGTCATAATTAGCTTATTGTTGGTCCCATATAAGTTTCAACATTCTGCGCACATTTGTTTCTTCCACATGCGCACAAATATAACATTTATTTTAACATATAGCTTTAAAAGTACTTTTCTGATTTGTATGAAACTTTTATAGTTCATCGAAAGTAACCCGCAGATAGCCCCAGATTAATTTGAACCGTCTGTGCTCTTTAACTTTTGCTTAATTGACATTTTGACATGTAAAAAAATCAAAATAATTTTGATGATTAAAAATACGCGGGGGAAACAATTAAATAAATAGACAATAATAGCTTGTGAAAGCATAAAATCTATAAAGTAAGCGATCGGATACGATGAAGCTATGTGCCAGACCATTTGACACTCTATTTTTTATTAATATTTGTACCTACGTGTGTAATTATATTAATGTAATTTTTATTTTCGTTTGTTTCAGGTAATGAATATTTAATTAATTAAATTACTGATTGGCTCTGCTTAAATTACTTTTTTATGATTCTTCATGTGGAACATTAATAGAGGTATATTCATTTATTATATTGCTTCCTAGCTTACCGAAGGTAACGGAAGCATTGTGTTCACTTTTGAGAACGAAAAACTTTTATGTCTCCGATTTTAAAAATTCCAAGACAGAAATCCGTTTCAGACATCAGGGAACATTTTTGGTCTCGTGTCTGTCTGTCTGTCTGTCTGTCTGTCTATCTGTCTGTCTGTCTGTCTGTCTGTATGTCGGTCTGTGTGACCGCGAATTATGAAACGTGCGACGATAACTTGTGTAAATGTCTACCGATTTTGATGAAATTTGGTAGACATGTTCATTTTATCAATGCCCAGGACGAGTTCGTTGGACAACGTTATCCGTCCAAGCGTTCACGAACAACGCTCGCGTAAACGTGAACTTCAAATTTAAAATTGGAATTTTAGGTCGGGGAAAAAATCTAACTTCATCTATTCAATGAGACATTTATTCAAATACAATTTTTTAGTAAAACCAACTGCGACACCGCTATGAAGTGTTAAAGATCGCTAAAACTATATTTAATAGTTTTTACAAAATAAACAATACATCAATAAAGTAATATAACAATGAAGTACATGATAGGATGCGAGGAAGCTATGTGCCACACTAATTGGCAGTCTATTTTTATTTTGTTTTTTCTTTTAAATTTCGCTAAAATTTATATACTTATAACGACAGTATTTAGACTTATATAACGTATTTGACTAGTATTAATAGAATAATAATTGAAGTAGTGTTTAAGGAATTTATAGAAACGTTTTTTTTAATTGTTGTATTTTATTAAAAAATTAAACAATACTACATTACAGACTATGATTCGCACCGTATTAAAAACATTCAAGGAAACCTAACAGTTAGGGAACCTTCCTGTCGACTAAACTGCGCATGTCATACAAACCAGTACTGTCAGAGTGTACTTGGTATTGTCAGAGGATCGTTTGGACCGTACAGTAAACGGTTCGCTAACGATCCCTGCCCGGGTTGAAACAGTTTGGAGGACAGGACGGTACGAAACACTGTCACAAGTCGGGTTGGGACGGCGTTTATCCATTGCGCATGCCCGTTACGATCCTGAGGATGGTACACTGCTTGGTTGGAACAATCCTATAAAAAGTGAAGTTGCGCGTTCCCCTCAATATGCAGTCCCGACATTGGCCAGTCTAAGCAGTCTTTCTTCCCTTATCTAAATGTTTATAACTATAGCACTCCCAAGTTCCCCCCTTTTCTTGTGGAGATTTCGAGATATTCCTAACCTTGTTTAACTTACTGTTTAGCATATAACTTTCTCACTGGACTTGTATTTTAACAAAACTTTTTTAATACATAATATAGAAAGATATCATATAAGTGTAACTACAATATTCCCTCTCCCACCTCCTAGAGAAGGCTTCTATTTATGATAACATCTCATGTTATCAATTGGTCAGGAGATGTGTGTAGTTGGTATATAGAATGGATCAATCACCAGATTGATCCATTCTTCAATTTTTTACTTTCTCATATACGTAGTATATATATGAAGAGAAAGTATTGTTTTGATGAGATATTTCGATTTTGAGATTTATATGGATTTACACGGGAGACGAGAAGTAGGAGTGTGTTTTAGTTTGACAATATACTGATAAATTTTACTCTCTAAATGATTTTAATGAAAATATATTTAAACGATTTGTTTATGTAATCATAAAACCAAAACCCCAAACAATCAACTAGCGTTTATACTGTATGAAAGTTAAATATAATACAAAAGTTTTAATGGAAAACAGAGATAAGTTAGTTCGTTGATAGCTTGAGGCTTTTACGCTCAATTATATCATACTAATTTTTCGATCAATCTTCGGACTAAATTAACTTTTGGAAAATTGTTCCCCCCCCCCCCCCCCCTCTTCTTTCAAAGCACCGCACACGCTTTTTCCCATTTTCAAATTGTAACTTTAATTTAAAGTCTGGTTTGGAAACTTATACCTCGACCTTACCTTCGACCTCTGAGTGTTAATTTTAACTCCCCTCAACCGACCGAAAACCGAAGTGTTACCAAAAATACCGAGTAAAAGCAAGATTAGAAAGGGAAAACTTTGAAGTAAATAATTATTTTCGGTCTTCTCAATAAATGAGGAAACTTATCATCAAGTTAACAAGTTTTTAAGATGTCAAGGATATATCTGTACGTGCAAATTTTGTAATTAACTTTTACTTGTATCTACTATCAAACTTAGGAGTCAACGAACATGGAACATAAAACTTACAGGACGAAATTGATCAGTAACATAATCAAAAACTACAGTGGCTCATATTGTGAAGGACGAAATTACTTTTAGACACCATATTATCATCTCCTAAAATTTTCTTAATCGAAAATGTCATTCGAATATCATATATCTTTCTGACGAAAGTGATTTCAGGAAAATATGGTTGGTCTCTTTTCTGTCGGTCTGTTTGTTCAATTTTGATGACATTTTGAATATTGTATGTAAATTAGCCCAAATATATAGTCCTTCATACACATTCATATATCTTTTCGCATTTCCTAGCTTTCAAATTTTTTATAACACTCTGGGTAACGGAAGCACAGCGATTTCTTCTATCGAGGTTAATTATTAGTTATTAATAATTAATATGGTACACCCTTGTATTCTATAAATAGAAAATTTGTTATTGATGACGGATGAGGAGCAGAAGTAAACACAGTAGGAAACTAATTCATATTTGATACGTTTCTGCTTTTTTTAAAACCATCTTCAGTCGAATATTAATTTATTTACCCTAATTGAAAATTCTCAATTAACACAAATCTTAATTAAGTTCCATATGTTTTTTTAAAATTTACTCCCTCTTGAATATAGAGGTTTTTTACTAACTGGACTATGTAAGTATTGTTACCTTTTTGTCATTTTGTATTTTACTTAATTTAACAATTAAATTCACATTTAATTACAATTTTAACAATATTTATTATTAAAAAAAATATAAGGAACTTAATTAAGATTAATATTATTGAGAATTTTCGCATTTTTAACAACAAATTTTTGTAAATTTTACTGTTTTTTGTTATGGAAAATAAATCAATATTCAACTGAGAATGGTTTTAGGAAAAGCCAAAACGTATCAAATATGAATTAGTGTCCGACTGTTTTTATTTCTACACCTCATCCGCCACCAAAAAAAAAAAAATCTATTAAAGTCTTCTTTCTCCAAATTCAAAATTTCTTTGACCAAAATACGTTTTTTATCAATAATAAAAATATAGATCCATGTTTCCATAACATTATCTTTTTATTATTGAGAAATATACTTATTTAAAAAAAGAACTTACTTGCCACCATTAGAATTGAACGATGTTGTGTTAAATTCTATATTGTATAAGATACTGAAACAACTATTATATAAATTAGACTAAATTTATTAAATAAATAATATATTTTACGGTATTACCAAGAAATATATAAATTTGTAAACAATGAAATCAATGGCAGCTTGCTCGATTTTTTTTTTTTTTTTTTTTTTTTTTTTGCAATTTGGACTAGTTTTCTAATAATATTTGGTTGATACCATCAATAATATGGGTAGTTTACTCTTGGTACTATTTAAAGCTTTTAAGAAACTGATCAGGTGATCAGTTTCTTGACTTTGTTAATTCCTTTACACAAAATCAAGAAAATATTACCATATTTAGAGGGTTATGAACAAGTAGGAGGTTTTTATAAAGAATTAATTTTCTTTGAAAACCCGAAAAATAAGAAAATGTGTTCTCTCTGCTACTCTAACTTTATACACACTGTATGTTGTGCATTATCTGGTTATTATTTGAAAATTAAGTAGATTAATTATTAATTACTTAGCATTGTGACAGCTAACCGAATTTTATAAAAATTTATAAGTCTTTTGACACGAAGTTCTTTCAAAACCAATTTAAATTTTCTCTCAGAAAAGGTCAAAGGTAAACTGTGAAAATACTTTGTAGAGCTAAGTCCCTTCTCTTTAGTCTTTAAAGTCCCTAAACCTCAGGTAAGTGCCCTAAAAGTAACTCTGTTAACGTGTAGAAGAGAATTTTAACTTATTGTGCTCTTGAAAACTCCTCCACGCGTTTGCTTAACAACTCAAGAGTGATGAATTAATTAGCAAAATAAGGACACTTTACGAACCTTAAGCAACTTCAAAGCGTTTTAATATTAATCTTTTACAAAATGGAAATGAATCAATATTTAGTTCAAGTTTATTGTTCTATTTAAAATAGTAAACTCTTTCACGAAATTAATAACGCTATTTGACTAAGCTATTACGAATGAAGTCTCTCCACCAAATGAACCCACTAAGTTATTGTACAAAGACGGCTTTCAACCCCTAGTGCAAATTTTAATTACCATGAAGTGAATCGAAATACTGAATTGGTAGAGCGCTATACTGGAAATATAGAGGCCCGTGGTTCAAGTCCCGGCGCTGGAGTCTATTTTCGCTGTCTGTCTACCTTTGTTAATAATAATTATAATTTTATTTAAAAGATAAAAATATGAATTAAACAGTCCAATGCCAAACTCTCAATTCCAAGTCATATGCTATTCAAGTAATATTCAAGTTATGTGCTAATAAAAGGCAATACATACAAACACATATAAACATACCTTATCAATTATTATATGTATAATAGCTGGATACATTCGGACCAAACGGTGCATTCACTTATTTTATTTCGAAATTAGTAATTTGTCTTTTACCTCACCTCTGAAAGTTTATTAGTGTTGTCTCCACTACCTTATAAATGTCAACTTCATTAGAAAATTTAAGTAACCATAACAATTTATATTTGTAAAGCTTATTAAAAAAACACCAGTCATACACCATGACTTAATGAGCGAATTTTCAAAGACATCTACGTATCATTGGCTTATGATAATATATTATCATATTAAATTTTCAAAAATTCGCATTACAAATATTTTGAAGCCATTGCAATCACTTAATTTTCTTCGAAAATTTGCTAAAAGTAGTCTTGGACGTCTTTCTTTGGACGTAAAAGCAAAATTAAAGTAAAGTACGTGATAGAACGCGAGGGAGCTATGTGCCACACTAATTGGCAGGCTATTATTTTGTGTCGAATGAAATTTCTAGCGTTAAAAAATAATTAGATCGTCACCTTTTAACATGACACCATTATCATTATTATTATGATGGATGTAAACCTCGACGGTAATTAAAACTTGGAATATGTGTCCAATAATAATCATTACTCTTATCAAATCAAGTTGTTGATAACGATCCATTATAATGGTTTGTTAAACTGGCTTCTATTATTAATAAATCAATAATTATTGCTTTCTCGATATCCTCCTAAACTATAATTTGCGTATATAAATACCTCATTAGTAATTGCAAGGAACTATATTGTAGCGGAATATAGGTAGAATCAGGTCATAGTACACAGACACTATTATAGTGTGATACACTTACATTGACTAGTTTGCTCTAGTATATACTAGACTAGTGCAAACAGATTTGAATATTTATAGGATAAATTATACTTACATAACAAGTAATAAGTGTAGTGGTGTTTATCAGGTTGTGAGAATACCAATTATTTGGTACACAGTTGACGCGGCAACACGCCAACTTTATAGGTAAACTAGCTTTCACCCCACGCTCCGCGCGGGGCTCATGCTAGGTATTAGTGGCTATGTTTCCTATAATCATGTAGGCCTACATGATTATAGATGGGAAAAGTATGTAATATATTTTATCTATCCCACCACTGCTATCTAGTAGAGAGAATTATAAACTAGTTTTCAAGCCCAGTAAAACCTCTCTATTCTACCATCTTGCTCGGCGCGAGGGTTCGGGCTTAGCCCGAGACCCCTTCATATTTCCGCGATTCTAGCCGCGCGTAGGGGATGTTCCGCGCTCAACATGCCCTACCGCTTGGCCACCGCTCGGGCATAACCTTAGGTATTAACGTTTGGCCCAGCTTGCCACGCTAATATCCTTGGCCTCCTACCTCCTACCCCCGCGAGATTTCTCGCTATATGCTAAGCTTTTCTACTGCTTATTTTAAACGATCTGGATCTACATATGTACTACATACGATTGTACTCTACGAACACTAAAACTATATATATATAATGTATGTATTTATTTGGGTTGACAACTAAATAGATTTTCTTTTCTAAATAAATAAAATAAATATATATTTTTTATTTTTTTCTCAATAAGTTGGTGGGGCTTAACCCCACCTGCCCTTAAGGACGCGCCGCCACTGTCGACGCATCTAAACAGAGGTATAATATTTATATTTCGTATCAATCGTAGATAAAAGAGTTTTCTTATGTTACACTAAGTATATGAGACAGCAAAAAAGAAGAATATTCTAAAGATTTTTCTTTTCAAAGAGCATCATGATTAAAACTTAAGTGGAAACTCAGTCTGTCTCTTAAAGAGTTAGAGAAACTGAGTTAAGTTACAAATGAAGATACTATACACTGTAGAAAGGCCTCTAAACATTGTTTTTCAACTTACAAAAGAACATTTTCAAGTATTTACTCGCTTTCAAGTAGAAAATAATTAAGGCCATTATCATTTTGGATTTACATCCCTTATCTTTGTACTGTCATCTTGTTCTACTTTTATGACAACCGTTTTTAAGCTCCAGATTTGAAATTAATTTATTTTATCTTTAGAATGTTTTTATTTACTTTTACAAAAATATTTTATTTAACGTACGATTAACCCGGGATGTACAATATTGTGTCGAATGTGAGACAAGAGGAGAATTTAAGTTGTACTGCTATTTGCTATTTTCACTTTAACAAAACCTAGCTCTCAGTACTTTGGTTTATCACCATATCCAGTAGTACTCTACCTTATCCCCCCGCTCTAGAATTTAAGTAGTACTGCTATTTGCTATTTACACTTTAATAAAACTTTGCTTTCAGTACCTTATCCAATAGTACGGGACCTTATCCTCTCGTAGAATTTATGTTGAGCTGCTACTTGCTATTTACCCTTCAGTAAAAATCCAGCTCTTGGTACCTTATTCTGAAGTTGATTAGTGAGCGTTTTAGAGGTTAAACTTACATCCCTTCTGTTTAAAAATCACTACAACGATTTAGCTGTCGAAAACTAAGTACCAGGGTTAAATACAACAATATGTTTGTATTTTTCTCATGTAAAACTAACTCTTTGGAGCAACAGCCAGTGAAAGGCATAGGCCTTTCAAAGGGCTTATGCAACAACCTTTGAAATGGAGGTCGCGGGGTTTGTGTGTCGCTTTATTTGCTGCATAAACCTTACTATTGGCATACGCAGCCAGTTAGTCACAACTTCACATAAGCATCTACCCATATATTACATGACAATGTTGAGTGAACACCGAGCGAGGGGGCGCAGTCCACGAATTGAATTATATATATATATACAATGTAAAAAAAATTCAAAAACTTTTGTAGGGGATAAATATGTAAGGGAGGTGAACAGTAGAAAGTGAATTACGATGAGAACATGTTTGAAATACATGTCACGTTTTTCTCTTGGCACCCCTAAACACGATAAAAGTACTAAACGCGATTTAGTCTGGATAAAAAAACGATAACATACTATGTCAGGAAAACGTGGCACCACCCAACCATGCTAATAAACTTTACTTGTTTCTCCTGGGATTTTTTTTATTTATTCTTTTATTGTTTTTTCAACGACAACAGAGGCAAAGTGTTAGCAGTAATAAAGTGTGACAGCAAATTTATTAAATTGTTGTTTTTTGTTTCCAAGGTTACTGAAGGTGATGAAAGGATTGTGATTGTTGCATTGTTATGAAGAATGGTATTTTTTTATAACTCCGAATTTATAAATTCCAAGACAAAAATCTGGTTTAAACATTGGGGAACATATTTGGTCTCGTTTCCGTTTGTTGGTCTTTCTTTTGCTTAACATTTTTCCGAACCTGCATATCTTAAGAACTCATCCAATTTTTTATGAAATTTTGATCATATTAATCTTGTTGTAGGTCCTATGGCTGGTGCGTTTAAAAGCAATAAAATCACTCTTACGTGTCTAGCCCAATCTATTGTTAAGATAATAATTGTTTAAGAATTTTGAGAGGGACATTCTTTTCTCACAAAATATGCGGCATATGAAAAAATTCCTTTAATACTGTTTTTTTTTTTTTTTTTTGACAAAAAAACTCTTTGATTTTTTAGATTTATTCGTTGATTTGTTAAAAAAATAAGAGGGGGGGGGGGATGACGAAATAAACTTAATTTTAAAGGACACGTAGCGCTAAGATAAATTTATACAAAACCCAAACCAAATACACATTCGTACTCAGTGTGCCCTCCATTTTTATTGAATACATAAGCATTTCCGTTTTATATATATAAAAAAAATGCAGTCCCTTAAACTGCAACCCCATATTTTAAGGGATGATTTTGTGGGGCTTCCCTATTTATTTTCTGTGTTTGGATTTGATAACCCAAATGGCTGGACACAATAAGAGTTGTTTTATTGCTTAAACGCTCCAGCCTAAGGACCTTCAACAAGATTAATATGATCCAAATTTCATTTATATACATCCATCTGTATATTATATAAAATTAAAGAGTAGAACCAAAGTTATTAACAATTTTATAAAAAATAATAACCTAAGAAACTTAGGTTGACATTGAAGGAGATAATGATTTACCGTTTCTTTCCGTTGACCACCATAACCAAACCCTACAGATTCGCTTATCAAAATGTTTGGGTACTTCTAGATCACCTAGAGACTCGCGGTTTTTTGCGTTTGGTCGGAAATTGGTCCAAACCGACTGGAAAAATCCTAAAAGTTAAAAAAAATTATTTTTACCCCCCTTAAAAAAATTTAAGATGGCGGACGCATTTTAAAGTTTATTTGGAGGCTTATTGTAGCTAAACGGTAAGTCGTATCGACAAGCTGATGTCGCCAGAAGTAACTGATTTTAAAAGATCTACATTTTTGGTCCTATGACTTTTTGTCGTACCTCCATCGGTTCTACCTTAAATAGAGCTAAATTTTATTTTTTTTAAAAAAGAAATTTGACTTTGAGCGCTTATGGCGTTCTTAATTGTTGACCGATTAAATTTCTGATTGGGGTGCTAAACCTCACACTAATGCTCTTTAAATCGAGTATTTATTATTTTATTAATTTTTCCTAGAACTAGAGTTATTAAATATTTTCTGGTGCAACTGCCGTAATGAGAGAAGAGGCTGGTAATTAATGAATGCACCATTATGGTTGATGATTGTTCAATGACTTTCCAGTCTAATTGGTTAAGTCTACGTTTATTTTCTTATTTATTAGTTCTTTTTAGCATTGTTATTTATTACTATATTACTTAGACTCTATTGACTATTTTTTAAATATATAGATAGACTCCAAACTAGAATTTGGAGATTATTATATTCTTAGTAATGGAATTAATGATGTGTAATATAGTCCTGATATTATTCCTATAGAAGGCTTTGGAAACAAAACTATTTAGGAATTTAATTTAATTGCTAGGCCTTCATGAATACAAGAAACATAGCCAATAACAACTAGCATGAGCCCCGCGGGGTGAAAGCTAGTATATACATAAACTAAGAACATAAAAGAAGAAAAGAGATTAGGTTCTTTACAGACAGACAGATAGGCACATGAATATATAAGGGTCCACGTTTATACCTAAAGATCCCGAAGGAAAAGATATAATATTATTTAATTATTACTAGTTTAATTTAGTTAATTAAAATTGACTTTTAATTTTACTAATATATCAAGTAGCAAGATTAAACAAACAATTATTCGCTCGGTTACAAGACTCGAGTAGTAAGCGACACTGTGACACATCATCAATCATGTTTCTAGTTGTTCATCCGGTAATCATTCATAAGGAGAAGAATGAATGAGCTTTCAATACTCTATCATTCATTACTGAACCTGTCAACTGTTAGAGATAACTATCAATCACTTATCTTGCTCATATCTTCATGTGTACATGTGTAACAGGATAGTAGCTTCTCTTCATCAATTTGTATTTCTCTTATTAATATTAAATTAATTTTTTTATTATTATTAATATTAAATTTCTCTTATTAAATACTTTTTTTATTATTTTTTAATCAGAAACAAAGAAGGATACATTTAAAAAGCATATGTATCTTCATTGTTTTTCATATACTAACTAATTGAGAGAATAATAATAAACATATACTAATAAACAGAGAGAAAGTATTGTTTATATTGCATTTTGATGGATTGTTTATATTGCATTTTGACGTTTTATGAAATGTTAACGGACTCCGTCAAGCGGAGCTCTCTCTCTAGCCAATTAGGATATTGAGAGGACTTTGACAAGACGCTGCCCTCGCTCTAGCCAATTAGGCTATTATGAGAGGACCTCATCAAGACGCTGCCCTCGCTCTAGCCAATTAGGCTATTATGAGAGGACCTCATCGACGGAGCCCTCGCTCTAGCCAATTAGGCTATTGAGAGGACTTTGTCAAGAAGAGCTCTCGCTCTAGTTAATTACGCTATTGAGGGCTATCACAAACACTGTGTTTCGTTTTTGTTTATTAAGATAATTCTATATTTTATTATTTTGTAATGAGTCACCATAACTACAATTGGTTCCTATTATTTTGCCGAAATAAAAACATTATTAAATTATCATTATCAATTTTAATGTCTTCAAAATGGGATTTCCTAAAATTTGATCCTTTGGGGGAAATAAGGGCAAAGGAATAAAAGGATGATTTTAGCCCAGATTGATTTTCTAAAGGCAGAAAGTATATTTTCTGACTGAGCTGAAAGAGCATTTCTTAAGGATGTTAGCATGTATATTAATAAATGATATGCGATAAGACACGGGGGGTGGGGGGGGGGATATATATAGAAAATCTCTGTTTGTCCGGAGGGGGGTTAACTAGTCGAATTCAATTACTAATAAGGGATTTTTTTTTGCAAATTATACTATCAAAATGGAGGGTTATAGACATAAGGGGGGGGGGGGGAACTGGGGCATAAAGAAATATATATATATATTGTTTTAAAGTTACGTTAGTTTTGTTCTCTTGAAACTAATAATTTCATAACGTTGCATTCAACTAAGTATTACTTAAATGATCTTACCAACTTATAATATTATAATGGACGGTTGAAACTTGAAAGGGACTAAGACTTAGTAAAATCGACTTAATGAAGGCAAGTTTGCCACTATTGGTCGCGTAGAGAGGTAATATCCACTTTGTTGGGCAAAGGGTAATTCAAACCACTATGTGGTTCAGCGAGTCCCCTGTATTTCACTGGCTTCGACAATATTGCTCGCTATATTGGACCTCCTAAACATCTTGTTCCAATTACCTTAGAGTCCAATCTCGCTTCACTTTTAGAGGACAAATTGAACCGGGGCTCGTTAATTTCACGCTCTGTTTGTCATATTTAATTTATTATTAATGTGATATCTAATATATATATATATATATATATATATTTCATATCATCCTTCAGAATATTCAAAGCGCTTCTGTTATATCTTCGTTAAGCTTGAAAGCAAAATATACATCGTTATTACATTTCTAATCTATCACTAAACTACCTTCTTACTGACCAAATTACTTTTATATTTTATTTTTTTCTTATGTTCTATAAAATGTAATTTTATCAACAAATTTCATTTTAAATGTTATTACATTTCAAAATCCTTACTAACTTATCCCATTTCTCTTAAAACCGTGCAATGGATAGATACGCAATGGCAACATTGTATATCACATTGATAAATATTTTGTATACATACACATATTCTCTCTTTATATTATATATACATATTTCATTTCCTTTTCTTAATTATGAGATATTTATTTTTAGTGAATTTTTCAAAGAAAATTACGCTAAATGGCTGCAAAATTTTTTCCATGGAAATCCGTTTTAGACCATTCTGAATCGATTCCTAAAATTTAACACTTATTTTTATGTATGTATGTATATATGTATGTATATATGTATATATGTATGTATACATGTATATATGTATGTATATATGTGTCACTCCAGACGATATCTCCCCTTAGGATGCACTTGAAAATTTCTAATATATTTTAAAATGTCAATAATATCAAAAGAAAGGATGAGTTCGTTGGCCAGAATTTTTGGAGTTCATTTAGGGGTCAAATGTTTACAATTTAGGGTCAGAAATAGCATAAAAACGTGTTTTATTCATTTTACCCCCCTTTTATATGAAATTATGATAAAAGTGTACATGACAACAATTACTGTACTCTTAAAGAGCTTTCCAACGACATGCATCGTGAAGGGTAAATACTATTTTGACTTTTGTACCTCGTACCCCTGTGTACCAAATTTTTTTTTCACCCATGCAAATTCTATTCCAAAATTTTCCTATATTATCATAAGCGAATAATACGCCGATTTCTTTGAAAATTCGCTCATTAAGTCATGGTGCATGACTGGACTTATTTTTTTATCAATTATAGTATTAAATATTATAATATCAGATGGACTGCCCGGCTTCGTTCATGCATAGAAACTGGAAATATAGGTTAGTGAATAATTAAACCTATAGTTATAGAAATTTACCACTATTTCTAGTACAGCCTCTATCTTAAATACTATTATAGTCACCCGAATAGGCTATATAGTAAAAATATATTTCTTACCTTCGTATTATTGCATTAGTAAAATATTATTATTCACCTAAAGCGTAGAGTAATGTTCATTACCTGCAACAGAAAAAAATACAATTTTTATTGATTTTAGCCAACAGTACTGAAGTAATAACCTATGATGTTGATCGGGACGGAAAAATAAATAAGAAATACGTGTAGTGTCGTGGACACCCGGTAGAAACAAAGTTCTTTACGCTTTTCATTAAATATAAATTATAAAATCACACTACTAAGTATATACGATGCTAACTACTTATACATGGCGGAGTTGGAAAAGAGACAAAATTAAAAGTAACTAACTATTTGTACTTAGTACAAAATTAAAAGGAAAAATATATTTTTTTTATCATATAAGTGAGCGTCTTGCAATAAATATGTATTGCATATTGAAAAAATTAGAAAATAGTTAATTATGATAAGTTGATAGTTAAAGAGGATGAATGTAGTAAAGAGTATTGAGGGAACAGAACTGTTCCTAGCCCTCTAGCCCCGGAATACTACGTTAAGAATATTATAAAATTTATCACTTCACTGCACAAAAACTTCTTTTTGTATAAGGTAGAAATGTTATATGCCTGTTTCAATTGTACTTTAGACGTTATGTATGAAGTTTTATTAAAATCGTTACGTTAGAACCTAAAATATCGGTAAAAAGTTGTTTTCTCAATTTTAAACGTTTAGATCCGCTTCAATGGTTTTGACGATCTTTAACACTTAAAATAGCGGTGTCGGTGTGGGTTTTTCCGGGGTAGGCTGTGAAATAGTAACTTTAGAGCCTAAAAAACATGGCTAAAATCCATTTTTTCATTAAGTGGACTTACAAAATCTTTTCATTACTCCTAGCTGTAAAGAAAGCATTTGTTACGTCCTAGGACGTAAACAATTTTTTCTTTCGTGCTGGTAGTTATCAAAACTTCTGATTTAGTGCTGCAATCTTTGTAGAAATGCTTCTTGTACGATTGAAATCCGCTAGATGTCAATGCGTTTTATTTATCTTTTCTTATAGTGTAACCTCTTTTTAAGGTTTCTTTTTTTAAGTCTTAAGTATGTATTAATATTTTTTATTATTATATAGGTATTGATAATTGATTAATATTTAATGTTTTTTCATTGTCTGCTACCACGGAAAAAATAGCATATGCTACACGACTGTGAAGTGTTTTTTCTTTACCGCGGCAATTACATTAACTGTAGAGCGAAGCGAGACAGTAAATATTGCCAAGTTAGAAGAACAATAAAAACTCAAGAAAAAAGTAAAAAAGAAAAAGAAAAAGAACAACAAGAAAAAACTCACTTCAAAGCCTAGTAACATAATCTACTATTTCTCATTGAATAGATGAAGTTAGAATTTTTTCCCATCCTAAAATTCCAATTTTACATTTGAAGCTTACGTTTATTCGAACGCTTGGGCGGATAACGTTGTCCAACGAACTCGTCCTGGGCATTGGTAAAATGAACATGTCTACCAAATTTCAACTAAATGAGTCATTTTTTACTCAAGTTATCGTCGTCGGTCGCTTTCGTGACGGTCGTTCTTTTTCGGGTTCTCACCCGGCCTGACGCCGTAACGTGCCATAAGGAACTTGGTTCCAAGAAATAATAATAAATCATTTTTAAAAAAGGGAAATATGTAATTTTATTTTTATATCTGCGTTTACTGTTAATATAATGTTTACTTATCATGCAAGGGGTTCAGATAAACATTCGTTAATTTCGTCAAATATATCAGAACCAAACTTAATACAATAAACAAACTTGGTATTTTGCATCCCCCCCCCCCCTTACTCTCTCAGTCTGTCAAATAACAAATGCAATGTAAATTAATCAACTAAATGATTATGACTTACTTAGTTATGACAAAAGTCGAACCATTATTACATTTTGTTTATATTCCTTAGGTCAGACAATCAGATTAATCCTTATATGAGTGTTATATTTTTATTACTTCAGTAAAAATACCATGAATGATTCAATCTTTTATTCAAGATATATCAACCGGTAGCTTTTTCCCGCCGAGAATTTCCTTGTTCCAAAATCAGTCGAAATGAACGTTCAATTAAGATTGATTAAGAAAAAACCAGTTGTTTTAGAATGAAACTGAATGAAGCCGCTATAAAATGGTTTGGTTTGACCTGCTTCATTAACAGTGCAAATCCACCAAACGCTATTTTCATTACATCTGCCTTTCATCACCCGACTTTATTTCAATTCAATTAAAACTAATTCTATTCTGCATTTAAACTGAGTTAAGTATGCAATTAAAATTCATCTGATTTTTGTCCCTTTTTTTCTTTTCATCTAAACATTTTTAGCTATTTTTAATTTTGAATTTATGTTGCAATGATTATGTATAAATTATGGTCACTAGTTTAACATAATTTATTATCAGCAAAATCACCGTCAACATATTGCCAACAATTTTGTAGTCTGGTATGTATGTACTGAGCTTAAACGTTAGTGACAGACAGACAGACAAGGTGCATCATATTTTGATGTTGATATCATCACATCACAGATCATGTTAAATATTACTGGGTCTATTGCCGATATTCTAAGAGCTTCCTTCAAGCTAGATTCATAGTACGCGTTTTCGAGGCACGATTAGACTATATAATTAAATTTATTCATGGAAGCCTTGGGGACTTCAATCCCCACGGAAAAAGAAATGCATGGAAATGCAGTGAACTGCATGATTTCTCCCTCCATTCATTTCTTTTGCACTAGCGACTATACACACTGCTTAAACACGTCCAGGTTATAAACAAAACCGAATATATTAGTTAATACAATACTAACTTTCTAAAAGAATGGTTAGAAAATGAAAAGTGTATATTATTTAAGAACGCAGCACTGTTCCGCCCCGCCAAGTCAAAAAGTCAAAATTTCACAATTGCTGCCAGTGTATATATACTGTAGGTGACAAACTAGGGGGTTTCAGAGTGTGCAGCGTAAAATGCGTACAAGCTACCTAAATAATTTTTTAATATCTTTGAAGGCCGTGTCCTGTAGAACTTTGAAGGCCGTGTCCTGTAGAACAAAAAAAGAAGAAGGTCAAAATCGGTCAAGTAGAAGTAGAGAAAAATAGGTTTGAAAATGGTAGTTTTGATAATTCTTCTTCTTATTCTTTCTCTTATTCTTCCTTCATTTTACGTTGACGCACCTACAGCCTAAACTACTGAACCCATTTTAATGAATGGGCTTTTTGGATTCGTCTAGGGCTCTAGTAATTATACGGGGGTACACCAGTGTGTTATGTAGTAGTTTCGTGCTTGTCACATGACGTTTGAATTACTTCTATTTACGAGTTCATCTTTTGAACTTAGTATTATAGGTTTAGTTCAACCTTACTCTCTTGAGTTCAAGTGGGAGTAATTTGTTTATTAATACATATTTGGGTTTCCATGATTTTATTTTATTATTATTATTTTATTTCATTTTTTTATGTTTTCTGCGCTCCTACTATCAGAATGTTAAGTTCTTTCATTGTCATAGGTCTCGTAGTTCTTTAATCTCCATAGACCTTTTCAAGCTCTTAACTTCACTTTTATTTGACTTAAATGTGTGGGAATAAACAGTTTAGAGAATCCTTCCTTAGGAACCGTACAAAAAGTCATGAAATCTGACCAAAAACCACTTGTGTGGTAAAAAAAAAAAAAAAAAAAAAACACCCCGCCAAATGATGTTGGCACTTTCTCCTGACCCAACACTATCAACTTAGATACTTATCTGCTTCTTCTCCTTGGCGGTGTGCCTGCAGTACTACCCAAAGTTAACTGGTTGTATTCTACGCATCCTCTGCAAAGAAAGTAGTAGTTGCATGGGGTCATTCCTTGAAAGCTTAATTTGTATATTACTTATTTCTATTTTATTTGCTTTATGATAGTGGGAAAGATTTTCAGCAATGATCATTGTGGCATCGAGAAGAGCCTTCAACAACACTGTTAAAAGGCTTTCCTCTCCAATATGCGCCTGCATATATTAGAACTAGTTGCTTAGAACTAAGACTATGATGTGAACAACTATCTTTCCATACAAACCTCATGTGGCAAACGTGAAGGTGATACAAGAAATTGTATTGGTGTTTGAATAATATTAAAATTCCAATTTCAGGAAATGGCAAGGCACACCGCCAAGGAGAAGAAGCGATAAGAATCTAAAACAGTGTTTTGTCAGGAGAAAGAGCCAACATCACTTGGCGGGAAAGAGAGTTGATTTCACAACTTTTTTGGACCACAGACT
This sequence comes from Gerris lacustris, assembly GCA_951217055.1. Lineage (NCBI taxonomy): Eukaryota > Metazoa > Arthropoda > Insecta > Hemiptera > Gerridae > Gerris > Gerris lacustris. Next base: position 39,231,663 of record OX578284.1, read on the forward strand.
TGGCGGGGTGTTTTTTTTTTTTTTTACCACACAAGTGGTTTTTGGTCAGATACTATTTAAATGGGAACCAGACTGAAGAAGAAGAGGGCTGGAAGGTTTCATTTAGGTTAGCGTCAAAGTTAAGAAGGAACTAATTTTCTCGAAAAATGAAGAAAGAAAAAGTCACTCCACGTGAAATAAGTTTATTTTCAAAGCAGCTTTCAACCACTGGTACAAGACTGAGGTACAAGAGTCTTGTACCAGTCGCTGGTTTAACATGACTCACCTTTCTCCCATGTTTTATATGTATATGTAACGTTCTTCGCTTCTGCGGCACTGATGATGACCCTATAGTGGTTGAAAGCTGCTTTGAAAATAAACTTATTTCACGTGGAGTGACTTTTTCTTTCTTCATTTAATGATGACCTCCACTAACGCCTCATATCCTAATTAACTTTTCTCGCGTCATTTTACGACAGCCATAGATTAGATCTATCTATAAAGTCTGTCACAGACATTTAAGCTCTGGTTTCCTGGGAAAGTGGTGCCGTTTTATAATGGCCGTCATAAGGTGGGCGTAAAATGACAGCTGTCTTAACGGTGATCAGAGATGTCAACTTAAAACGACATTGAGAGCCTCTTGATTCATTAAAAAATTAATCAATATTTCGTCCTCATCACTGGTTTACATCGTTTGTACTCATTTTATTGCCTAAAATGTTCAACACTACAAAAACGCTGCAATAATATTTCACCGCTATGATGCTCATAAAAAAAAGCGTCACCGCTATTTGACGTGCTCGCTGTGAACGCTCCCTAGACAACCAACGTTATTTAGTTTATACTGATGTGAAATCACAACCGCTAGATTTCGGCCACTTTGAAAATAACTATACGAAGTATACATAACAAAATAACTATACGAGTATACATCGGATACAACGGATCTCCCAAAAAATCTAAGGTTTTTGTCTCACCTGTAAGTCTGTTACCTCTCAGCACTATCAGTGACGTTCTATCTCTATCGTTGTTATATTCCACGAACATTAAGCGAAATCACTAACAAACGGCGAGCTTATTGCTCATTGTATTTGAACTAATTTTATAATCTTTCTTAACTGCGTATAATTGAGTTAAGTAGTTATCAATATAGTTAAAGTAAGAAGGAGATTTAGTCCATGCTTTAAGTAATAGATATATTTAGGTATACTTTATTTTAGTTTTATAGATACAATCTCTTTCTTGCATTATCAAAAACTTATATACTCAATATTCTAAAAGGCAGTGTTGCCTAGTAAAAATATGTACATTTCTAAATATATAAATATAGATCTCCCAATCTATATAACAGATGATAACAAAAAAAGGGGTTCAGAGTAGCCATGATCGTTTAAGCAGTGATCACTTTAGCTCGGCTATCTATGAATCAAAGTCAAGATTATGGGTTGGATCCCACGCCTAGGCACATTGATATTCATTGGCTCTATTGATCACACCGTATTCGCTTTAATGGTACATTGTTGTGTGAAATGGCAAAATTCCATTTAAGGTTAGCAAAATGGGCCCAATAAGTTGCCTAATTACTAGTTTCCAACTAGTGGTTCTTCTTTCTCGTGCTAATACTAGAACTTTTTGGGGAGACAATGTACAAATATTTATTTAGAAAAGGTTTTTTGAACTAATGATTAACTAAGTTTCTGCGAAAAAGTGTTTCTGTGTTATTCCAACCCGAACTAGTAAGAATATCAAAGGATACAACGTCATAAATATTCGATTGATTCAGAAACACATCGACAATTTATACAGTAGCAACATCCCAGCACTCAAACTCTAAAAATATATTATAATACAATGTTATTACTGAATACAAAGCGATTGAAATTCAATCAATGGGATAACAATTAAAATTTACTTCTTTCTCATCTAAGCTTCTTTAGAATAATGAAGTTTTCTTGGAATGCTGAAAGATGTCTCTTCAACCAAAGTAATTTTATTGTATCAAGCCAGCTTTCAACAACTAGTGGCAATCATCATGCTGAATAGTAAAAGAAAAATGAGTCTGTGCAGAAGTTGAGTCAGCATATACCTGGAGTCGAGATTTTTCTGTTATCAATTACTACACTGAACCTTCATCATTTAAGTTCCTTACTAGTCTTACTACCAGTACTCATTAAAAATATGGAGTCAGATTTAAACCTGTACTTAACTCCTTCACTGACTCATTTCTCATTCATGTTTCACATGATAAACTAGGTATATGAGAAAGTAAAACTTTGCTGAAAAAAAAGAGACCATGCGGGGTCTTTTTAACATTGTTAACCCCTTGTTAAAGTAATTTTAATAAAAATAATCGTCCTTACAAATTTAACTGGTATTAAACAGAAAACCAGTGTTAAGTGATTCAATTGCATTATGCTAACATAACTCTCTCTAACTGACTAAATCTCTAATGAAATCTGCCCTTTTTTTTATATCAAGCTGTATTTTTAATTCTCTTTTCATACGTGTTAAAAAAAAAGGAGTTAAATTTGAAAGAGAAATAAAAGCAAAATAGGAAAATCGTTTTATAAAAAAGCCACAATAGGAAGAAAAAACTTTTTTATTTTGAGATAAACATGAATTGTTTAGCTCACGCATTCAAACAATTTTTACTTTTTGTATATTGCTTAAATTAATTATATATTTGCTTCTTATTTCGCTACTAATATTGATCATTTACTACTCATTTTTAGGGTCCGTCGGCAAAACCAAGGACCCTTATATATTCCTGTGTGTGCCTGACTGTCCGTCCATCTGTAGCCTGCTCTCGCGGCTACACCTTTCGTTCGATCATTTTGAAATTTGGCATATATGTGTATAGTACTTACCCAAACATTTTAAAAATATAGCGACTTAAAAAAATATTAGGGTAAAAAAATCTTAAGGGTTAAAAAATAATTGTTTTTGGAGACCGTGTATCATACAAAAGGGTACTTCAAGCTGATCACAAAAATACATGTATATAATTTTTACAAGTTAGTGTGAAAAGTGTCCCCCCCCCCCTTCTATCTCGCTTATGTAAAGTGCAAAAATTCTGAAAAAATTCCTGAACATTCATCGACCAGAAGTAAACATACCACTTTTTGGAAATATCGAGAAAAAGGAAATTATTATTTTAATTGTAATAATCATGCTGAATAGTAAAAGAAATGGCAAAAAATACTTTATCAGAAGTTTGTTTGTGTTTTGAGAAAATCAGAACCATAGGATAGTTCAAAGTAGGTTTTTTAGCATTTTAAAAATCATCATCAATAGGTACTACTTAAACAAGACTGTGTTGTTTACGGACCCTCGCTGTGTGCTGACTAGCGCACACTTGACCTGTTTATTATTATTTATAAATCGAGCTTACCAAAGGAACCGAAGAATTGTAATAATTCTGAAGAACAAAAGTTTTTTTTAAGACAAAAATCCGTTATAGATATCAGGGTACATTTTTAATCCATCTTTTAACATTTTTGTGAACTAACTACTCAATATAAAAACTACTCGCTCAACTTAATGAAGTTAATGGTAGGTATAATAATTAGCCCATTGTTGGTCCCATATGATGTTGACCAACAATCAGATTCGAGACCAAAAATCTTCCCTTGTATATCTAAAACGGATTTCTCTATAAGATTTATATGATTCAGAGACTTATTCGATTTCTAGAATTATCATGCTCCCGTCACCGTTAGTAGGCTCGGAAGCAAAACATTTCTTTTAACTCTTTAATTAATTTTGGTAATAATTTTATTTAATGATACAATAATTTTTAGTAAGTTGTTGCTTGTCATGTTAACCGAATGTTTTGAAAGCCTTTTTTTAGATTTCTTACAATAAGAATATTAGTATTCAGAATGAGTATCTCTGAACTATACCAAAGAATAAATTAATGCTTAATTTCTTCAAAAGCTTATAAAGATTCTTACCCCGAGACTCTTTATATATATTTCAATTTTATCCACTGTTGCCAGTTATGTTCATTGTTGCCAGTTATGTTCATTGTTGCCAGTTATGTTCATTGTTGCCAGTTATGTTCATTGTTGCCAGTTATATGAAAGTATGAAGTTATGGGATTTAAAAAGAAACTTATTACAATTCAAGTTGCGTCCTCGTTAAATTCTAACGCAAGTTTGACGGAATAAATTCCACAAATGTATTTTTATTTATTCTCTTCCAAATTTAATATTATACTTTTCTTGTGTACAACACTATAATATATTCTGCATGTATTGTCAGTCAATTTGATATTACAAAATTCCAATATTTATGCCATCGTCATATTAAACTTGTGCGAACATTCTAATACTTTCATCCTTATTCCATTTCTCAATTATTCAAAAGTAGTATGTATTTCGGGGTTCTGGACATGGTTATCGTGTTGCGTGATTAGTCTTACCACCTCCTATGTACTTGTACTCCTAACTACCTCCTACACCTCTTATTAGCTCAGACCAACTTTGACGCTCGTGCTTGGCATAGCCGGCTGTCCACATCTTCCATTGTACTAATGTAAACATAAACGTAAGCGGCACCGCTCTGCCACCCACCACTCACCGTTCACTGGACGTTATCGTACCTGACGCCTAAGGGGTCAAAAATTAGATTTGGGAATTTTGCTCGGTTTCTAATCATAAATACTCCGAATATCTGTTTATATAATCTAATGTAAAAAAAAAGTACTCCACATAAATACGAATTTAAGCATATTAGTAGTTTTTCCTAAAATGCTTTGTTCCAAAATTTGATAAAAATACAATTTTTCCTGCTCAATTTAAAATCAAATTTTTTTTTCAAATGACGTTATTAAACTTAACACCTTCTTTAATTATTATCATATGTTAATTCTGTTTGACGGATTCTTTTCCCAGGTGTTTAATAAAAAAGAAAATAGATCAAACCTAGTTTATAAAGTAGATTGTGAAAATTGTGAAAAGTCATACATAGGTGAAACATCACAAAAATTAAAAGGCCGCCTATATCAGCACAGTAATGATATTAAGAATAAGAGTCAAAAAACTGCTTTAAGTATACATTCAGTTAACACAGGACACAAATTTGCTTTTGAAAAAACTAAAATTATGGAATATGAAAAAAACACTAGTAAAAGACGTATTCTAGAATCTTTTAACATTTTTAAAACAATCGATAAAAATTTAAACCATAAAACAGACTCAGGCCATTTAAACAAAAACTACAATAATATATTCAAAAAATTTAAAGATTAGATTATATAATAAAATTAATAATGAACAATCAAATTAAAAATAAACGTTTATAAGTAAAACAAAAATAATACCATTGAATATTATTAGTTCACGTAAGTCTCTCCCAGTCAGCGCCACTGAGCACATAGTATATAAAGTTCACGTTGTCTCTCCCAGGCAGCGCCACTTATCTCATACCCAAATTTTTAATTTTTGCATAATAAAAAATGATCAATTAATTATAATTTCTACTTCGTAAAAATAAATAATAAAATACAGAACACACACAATTGTAATACACACAGGTTTTTAGAATAATATAAAGAAAATTGTAATATATTAATAATAATTAAGCCACTAAATGGACTCAAACGTTCTCGATGAAAAATCTGTAATATTTTTAATAAGAACCCGAAGTAAATTTTATTTAATTGTACCCTCTATAAAACTTCCTATAAGGTAAGATGTATTGTTGAAGTTGTCTATATTTATTTTAATGTATTTAAATAATATTTGTGACTGAGTACTAAGTGGGTGTTATGTAAATTATTATTAGAATTGTATTTAATTTAGACAAACTCTCTCTTTGAGGAATAACTTATACATCATCCAAATGTTTTTGAATCGTACGTATAAAATTTATATTAATTAATTGTATTACTAATAATGTTTCATGAAAGTTAGGAATTTAAAAGAAATATTCAAAGTCTTGTTATTGTGTATAAAATTTATGAAAAGATAAAGGAGTTTAACTAATTATTGTTAATGTTTTTCATTTTTAGAAAATTATAAAGATTGAAAATGACCTTAGAGAAGGGTCGAAACGACTCTAAATAAAAAAATATATGAAAACTATAAGTTTTGGATTTTTATTAAACACCTGGGAAAAGAATCCGTCAAACAGAATTAACATATGATCAAAATTTTTGCAAAAACAAAATAGCCTGCAAATTAGTGTGGCAATAGCTCACTCGCGTCCTATTTCGTATATTTCAGTTATTCTATGCTTTTACAAACTATTATTGTCAAATTTAATACTCCCGTAATTCGTTAATTATTATTTATATCGTTTTAGCGAATTTCCATTGGAAAAAATTCGCTAAAGGAGCCACTGGCATGTTTATCATTCAAATGGGACTAATCATTTTAAAGATATGTTGGTTCAGAAATAATTGAGGGGCAGGCGACAGAAAGACACGGGTCCAAATATTTTCCCTTATGTCTCAAACGGATTTCTGTCTTGGAATTTTTGAAATTGGACACATCAAAAATTTTCGTTCTTCAGAACGATCATAAAGGTTCCGTTACCTTAGTAGTTATAATTGGGGTGTTCTGGATATAGGATATCGATTCGATAATATATTGATTTTGTATTGCATGTTTAGTCTAACCACCTGTCGTCTACTTGTACGACCATGTGGAACCACCACCCCCCACCCTTCCGATATGTTTTCGATACCCTCACCTGTACACCTGTACACGTCTATGTTGAAGAAGTCGATCTCGTTCTTGTGAAACGTCGACATGTGTAAGAAGCCGATAGCATGCTGCGAAACGTCGATGTCTGGGAGAGGAACCTATAAAAAATCTCGTGTTCCGACTGGTATTCGAACCCCCAATGTCTCGAGCGTGAATACTTTGACTAAACGATCTCGGACACAGAGCCAATATGGTGGGGGAGGTCGAGAGTCGGTACATAAGCCTCGGTCATGTATAATAATTTTTAAACTATTCTAAAAAATTGTTTCGGTCCCCCCTTTGTCGAATCGGGGCTCTGTTTGTTGTAAAAAAAAAAAAAACCTCCTCACTCCCCACTTGAATCCGGCCCCCGCCACCCCTCGTTAGACGCTGGGCGAGTGACGCGGATCGCATGGTCATGAATAATATTTTTTTAAATAATTCTAAAAAATTGTTTCGGCCCCCTTTCTCGAATCGGGGCTCTGTTTGTTTAGCCGGACGTGGGGCGTCACCTATAGCGGTGGAGGGGGTATGTCCGATACCGCCGGACGCGGGGCGTCACCTGTAGCGGTGGACGAGGTATCTCGAAGAAGCCGACGGCTGTCTGCGAAACGTCGACATGTTTGCAAAACGCCCCTTGTTAAGAGACTGTAATTATAAATAGAAAAATGAATAAGGTTCCTCTCGTATTCGAACTTACTATCTCCTCGTAGTCCGGCCACACAATCATACCAATGATGTGTAAAAGCCCACGCAAGAAATTCTTTTCGTTTGTACAGCATATTTTAGCTGATAACAGTAATAGTATTTTTTATAGTAAAAGATAACTCACTTAGTTTTTTAAATTCCTTCTTGTATAGACTATGTTGTTGTTATCTAATTTTAGAATAAAGGAAATAGATAAGCCATAAAAAAGAGAACAAAATATAAAACATTATATTTATTTTCATTAATAATTACATACATTTTTACAATAAACTATAATAAGTATGTTAAAAAATTACATTGAATAAACACTTGACATAAGCTTATTGCCTAGCTCTACGTCTCTGATTATTTTATACCAATCGATGGATCATTCCGTCGGAGGGCGTGTACTGTATGAGTCGGTCGTGTAGAATTAAACAGTAGGCGCTTGTGTTTGCGGGAAAATTCTCTCTCGCCGAAAACTCTAAGCGTACGTCGACCCCAGACGATTTTATCGCATCTCTCTGCTTACTGCAGTCGATCACTACTATCGGTGCCAATTTCTTAAACTCTTCCAAGTTTAACAGTGGTTCTGCATTATCCTTGTGATAATATGAAACTTGAAATTGAGTATACATTTCGTACAGAAGAGCGTATCTGTTGTTGTCGAAATCGAGGTTCAAATCTTCGTAAGGAAAGCTATCTCCGTTTAAATACAATTTGATGTTACGGAGTTTGCAATGGTCGAAAAGACTCGAAGACTTGTGCATTTTATCTCTTCTGTCGGTTTGAAAGGCCAGAATTATGAATCGGGGTTTTTCCAAATTACTCGAAAGTTTTACCGACCAAGATTGTCGGTCGCTCACAGGAAGTTGAGGATAGTGTAGACATTCCCAGCTTCGAAAAGCCAATGTAATCGGGCGGTCCCTTTCGAGTATTTTCAAAATGTCTAATCGAGCGCGATCGTTCAGCTCGACGACAGGCATCATCCAGCTAACGTCAATTAACTTCATGGAAAACGTAGCGTCGGTTTCCTCTTCCTTTCGGAAAAACGCGTCATTATCGCTCTGGGCCCTGGCTAAAATCAACTCCTGTTTCATGTTTATAATGAGTCGTTTATAATCATCGGCGAATCCGAGTAAATGTTTGAGAGGTACCATAAAGGTAAATTTCCCGTTCACCGGAAAAGTCAAGTCGGGTTTTGACAGCCAGCAAGCGTTTCCCAACGCTTTTGCGTGTACAGGATCGAGCGATACGAGAGCTTTTAGAGTAGTAGCAATACCTAAATGACGCACAGAATCTACTTCGATCCCGTTCAATTCATAACGGATTTCACTGAACAAGTGGGCAACCGCATTGTTGACTAGTTGCGTTGTTACTTGCGCCGGTTGTCCTTTTAAAGTCGAGGTAATGGATACTTCTGCGACGATATAACTTTTTTCGGGGTGACTCTGCATATCCTGTGAATTGGCGGCGATTCGTATAACATCATTGTTTCCATACTCGCCTGTCGTGATAAAAGGCTTGAATGTGTGCCACTGGTACCGGGTCACTTCCTCTTGAAAAGAAGGAGGTTGAGCAATATCCAATCATTCACCCATCATCGATCGAGTGTCTAGAGAGACTGAAGCCTAGTAGTAGCTGTCCTCGTCATTTATAATTATTTTTCGGTCCATTTTCAACTGCTGTAGTTTTTCCTTGAATTCGTATTGAGCCATACCGATGTGACAACACATGCACGTATCGGGACCGTCACTGAACTCATCTCGCGACCTTGAACAAGTCTCGTAATGACATCCATTTTTATTATACACCGGCTTTCCGACATTTTCGCATTTGTATATGAGTTTGTTTAACGCTCTGTTGGCCTCTAAAAACAACAAAGCACGCGGATCACTCAACAGTATACTGTCGTAAATTTCACGAAATTGTCTTATATCGATTTTATTTAGAACATCCATAGCGATCGCACCTCGTATCCTTTCCGCCTTAACAAGTCCACGTACCTGTTGGGTATGTATTGAACGATACCGCTACCGCGAATGGTGTGACGAACTCCTCTGCGTCGCTTATATGCGCTAAAATCCAGTCCCATTTTTCTCGGTCAAGTGTAATACTACTGTAACCGTTTCTCCTCTAAAGTCCAATAATTTGTTTTTCTGATCCAGCAAGCGCAGCCTGATGTTGTCAATCCTTCGAGTGTTGACGGGGTAATAAATCGGTTTAGGGGGTACCTCAATCAATTTATACCCCGGTGGTACTCGGGGAACAAAAGAATAAATAATATGTGTTCTGACGCTCGAATGGTCCTCTCGCAATAGGTTACTATAACCTCCCTCGGCTATGTTACATTCGACTTGTACGTTCATAACGGGTGATATATCCACGATACGGTCCGATTCTATCCGCCATTTTCCGGCCTCTGGTCTTGGATCATAATCGAATCCGAGCAAAGGACCGATCGAATTCGGTAGAGAAAACGTAATTCTTACATTAGTTTTTATCTCGGTCTTTAGAGTGTTGAGATTACCGATAAGAGTTATAGAATACTGTTTGTCTAGCTTCCGATTTAAATACTTATTTAGGCCGTCCAGTTCGTAGGCTCCGGTGGGGAAAGATATAACTTTCAACGTATTATCAAAGTCATAAAAATGTAGCAAGTTGTTTACATTTTCGACAACATTTGGAAAGGAATTGAATCCTACAAAACTGACGAGAGCTATTGAATACTCATCGTTCTCCAACGCGATCGGAGGAAAGACGTCAGACGAGAGTTCCGGCGAGGAGCCTGTCAGGGTGAAGGTGTGGTTCATGTCTGATGCTCGTCGATATGAGGCATCATAATATATAGAAAAATCAGACAGAGCTGTCCACAAAGCTCGCCGTCAAACTGAATCTGTTCCGAATTGAAAAATACGTAACAGTCAGTAAGATAAGACATTACACTCGGAGGTGGGGGTAAACCATAGCTGTCAAATACCAGGGCAACATGATTATTTACGATGATGCAACACCAATGAGTCCCCGGGTTAGACGATGAATCCAAGTTGTAAATAAAACATTCGATCTTCTTTCTTTTCACCGGTAATGCGTCCCTCATGTACACACCTCGAAAGTGTGGGATTTTTAAAATGCCCGCGTAGTTGTCGATGTCGTAATTACTCATGGCTCCCGCGGGCAGGAGCGATATCAGTTTTTTTGAGACTTGCGATGTTTAGCCTTGTGCACTGACGATCCCACTCTATAGGGAGCGAGAAACAATCCTCTGCCATGTTGATACGGGTCATAAGGTGCCAAGAACATCCCCTTACCCTGTTTACTACTCTCCATCGCTCGGTTATGTCTCTGTAACTCTTCCAAAGTCTTTTGTGATATTTTCGAATCCTTGTATGCTTTGACAGCAGTCGAGGAGCTCGCGATCACGCTTCCCAATGCACCCAAACCTGCCAAAAGAAGTGGTAAAAACCCACCTGTCTTTGGTGACTTTAACCGTCGAAATGATCCCTTTTTCGATTTAGGTTTACTTCGTTTGGAGACTCCGATGATTCGACCACCGCGTTGCTTCCTGGTTTGCCGTTGCCGCTTTCTTACCGGCTTGTTCTGCTTTGTTTTCAACTGACCCGCACCTTTCTTCATTTCACCTCCGAGTTTCACTTTTCCCTTCATTATGTTAGTCACCAGATATGCCGACACTTTTTCGCCCAGCGAGGAGTTGGGAGCTTTGACTCGTCTCCAAGCTTTTTCAATGAGATCTTTATCAGCCTGTCTTCTGTAATTGGGCTCTTTGCTTTTAGAATAGGCAATATCGTGCTCGAGGCAAGCCCTGTCTAATTCGTTGACGGGTTTATCGCCCCGTTTCAATCGTTCTTCTAGTTTAGTACCGGGTCCACAGTAATTGTAGGTGGGTAAATGAACTTCAAATGGTAATTTATCGATAACGCTGTTTATCAGTCCTGCTCCTTTGACTGTCCGCTTCATAATGATCCCATAATAATTATGTAAACAGTATTTATATGATTTACTCTCGAGTATAAATACAGATGATATGCTCAATTATTTTACAGTCCAAAATGGAGATTGTGCAGCCCAACATGTCTTTGGACATTGACGATATTATGCCAGAGGAGGACGACCGGAGTAAAACATTCGTTAAACATTCACCAATGTTACCGAACAGCATTCGATGTCTTGTAGTCGGCTCTTCGGGTTTTGGCAAAACTCACCTTACTTTGGGACTATTGTATCATCCGGCAGGATTGCGATTTGAAAACGTATACGTGTTTTCAAAGTCTTTGTTTCAACCGAAGTATAAAATGTTACAACAAGTGATGGATTCGGTCCCCGAATGTGGATACTATACCTTTTCCGACAGCAGTGAACTTATTTCACCTCAGGACGTTAAGGAACATTCTGTGATGATTTTTGACGACATAGCTTGTGAAAAACAAGATAAAATATTGGAATTTTTTGCCATGGGTCGCCACAGAAATGTCGACTGTTTTTACCTGTGTCAAACATACTCTAAAATACCGAAACAATTGTTGAGGGACAATGCTAACATGTGTGTAATATTTCCTCAGGACAAGTTGAATTTAAAACATATTTATGACGATCATATTTACGACTTGGACTTTAATGAATTTACTAACATGTGTAAATACGCGTGGGGTGGGCACAAGCGCCATTCGTTTCTCACTTTATGTAAAGATTTGGAAACGGATAAGGGAAGATTCAGGCGAAATTTAGATCAATATATAATACCCGGCGGTAGTGGGGAATCATCTTAGTGCGTCATGGATTCTGACAGCGTCACAATCAAAAGAAAGGTGGCCGAACTAGCCGAAATTGTGCGGCAAAAATTTAAAACATTGAAAAAAGACTTGGCGGAACAGCAGGAGGCTACGGAACGACAAGTGGCTCCGCTTAAAAAACCCTTGCAATCTATCGCCGATACACTGGCTGATACAGTTGCACAGAAAAACATTAATTTAATTCCATCCGAAGAACCGTCGGTAATTAAACCAAAGGAGGAGGAGTTAACTGAAACTAAGATGGAGGATGATTCTACTGAGGAAACCAGCGGAAATGAAGTTGAAGAAATGATTGAAGAATATGACAAGTCGCCGACTGAGGTTGATGAAACGATTGAAGAATGCGACGAGTCGCAAGCTGATTGTCATGAGGAAAAAATTAAAAAGGATACTATAACCTCGCTTGATTTCCAAGAATCGGTTCAAGATAAAGAGAAGTCTGATCATATTTATGGTATTCGTTTCGACGGAAGTAAATATTGGATTGGCGACTCTCAAGCGCACATCGGTAGAAAATATCTTAAAATAGGTGACTCAAAATACCGCTATACCACAGGACTCTTACAACTGCTTACGCGACAAAAACCCAAAAATTACAATGAAAATGATTTGGATGTGTACAAAGAAATTTTACTGCAGACAAACGCGCACAAAAAAACATTTAGCCGCGAGAAATCAATCAATGCAAACAAAGGTTATAAATACACTAAAATTGTGAGACCGCTGTTTAAGAAGGGGAAAGGTCTCGCTTTTTATAAATGTGATAATAATAACAATGCTATTCTCGATATGTTGTCTCGCTTGGAATTACTTTGGAGTTCTGAACAGGCGGGTAACACTCATAGCGACGAAATAAACACCATTATAAACAGTCTCAGATATTTTGGCGTGATTTATTAAAAAGAACCAGTCGAAGCCGTATTGTAATCAGTCTCATAATGCCTATCGACAAGTTCGGTCATCACCACCTTGAAAGGTTCTTGACAGGAGAAACAGTGAATGTTAACGGTCGCAGAATAGTCAATACATCCCCACCGGAGGAGGACGATGATGTTGTTACGCTAAAGTATTTCCGCGACTATATTAACGAACAGTCTTTTGACTCCAAGTATGTAAAGGAGAAATCTGTGGATCTGAAGAGTAAACGAATAGTTAACTTGGATGAACCGATAGAACGCAACGATGCAGTAACAAAAGAATATGTAGACAGGTATTTTGTGAAACTAAAATTGCCCTCTTCCAAAGGTGAACTTGTAAAATCATTTCATCATAATTTTGAAGAAACTAATACACTGACATATGCCGATGTTTTCGCTCTTATGTCTGCGATATTTCACGTCAAGTTTGTAAAGAGAGTACCGGACAACCAGTGATCAGTTCATCACTAGACATGGATGCTGTCAAAGCTCAGATTGTGAATGAAATCTACCGTCCCGCCAGGAGGAATTTTCCCCGGCGTAGAGTTACAATAAAGGGTTATGACGATCTATTTGAAGCAGATTTAGTCCAAATGAACACCCACGCCCGTGTAAATAAACAATATAATTACATTTTGACTGTAATAAACGCGTACAGCAGGTACGCTTGGGCTGTACCTTTGAAAAATAAAACTGGTGTCCTAGTCGCCTCGGCCTTGAAGAAAATATTTAAAGAGTTGACGCCACACTACCTGCATACTGATCTGGGCAAAGAGTTTTATAATTCAAGTGTGAAAAAACTTTTAAAAGATCTGGGAATCATCCATTATTCTACGCATTCGGGTCTCAAGGCGACGATGGTTGAAAGATTTAACAGGACTCTCAAAGCGAAGATGTACAAACAATTTGCTCTGAACGGGACGTACAAATGGGTGGATATGCTGCCTGCTTTGGTCAGACAGTATAACGATACCGTCCACTCGAGCATAAACATGAAACCTCGTGACGTAACTCCTTCGACGGTAATAGATCCTCGCAGTAAAAGGAAAATTAAGTCAAAACCTCCTAGATTCTCAGTCGGCGACAACGTTAGAATTTCAAAGCATAAAAATGTTTTTGCCAAAGGATATGAAGGTAATTTCAGTACCGAGATATTTCGAATCGCCGAGGTCAGACCGACTTTGCCCCCTACTTATACACTTCGAGATGCAGCCAACCAGCACATCATCGGTTCGTTCTACGAACAAGAACTCACTCCAGTAAAGTATCCAGACTCCTACCTGGTTGAAAAAATTTTGCGCAAGAATAAGAACAAGGCCCTTGTTCAGTGGCTTGGTCTGAAGGAAAGAACGTGGGAAGATTTGAAGAAAATGACAAACTTTTAGTACGTTGGGCGTTTTAACCTCAGGACGTTAAGGAACATTCTGTCATGGCTTGTGAAAAACAAGATATTAAACTGGACATAGAAGGAAAGGACGAGGGAAGAAATGAAAAAAAAAAATTACAAACTTGTATTGTATATGTTTATTTAAAAAAAAAAATGTACATTTTTAAAAAAAATAAAATTAAATTAAAAATTACATTATTGTTGTTTTGTTTTATTTATTTAACATACCTTTTTAAGCCTTTAGATTGATACGAAAGGTAACAAATGATAATTCTTAATCGAATTTTGTAACATCAAAATCAAAAATTCCGTCGAGATTAATATCATTAACTAAATCGTTGTTAATATTTAACAGCCAAATATCGAGTATATTTTGATGGTTCTCCTGCGTAGACTTTAGCTCTTGGATCTCCTCTTCCGCAGTAGTAGTAGTTTCCTTGTCAATGGTTGTGGGATCATTGTTGTTAATTGAAACATCAAAATCAAAAATTCCGTCGAGGTTAGTATCATTAACTAAATCGCTGTTAATATTTGATAGCCAATTATCAAGTGACTGTTGATGATTTTCCTGCGTAGACTCTCGGTTCCCCTCTTCCGTCGTAGTTCTCTGGCCGATGAAGCCAATGGCTGTGGGGTTGTTGACTAACCAAGTGACAAGATCCTTCGAAACTGCTCGAGTACATGAGATATCAGAATTGTATTTGGTGTGGAACTTACATTTGTCTACATCCTTCTCGAAGATGTCTTGAAAATTATCAAGATCGAACATATTTATGACAGGTCTTTGTACTATTCTTTCGATTAATTCGACGTTACCATATGCAAATACAAAGCGGGCTCTGTCCAAGTGAAAGGGTTTAGTTTTGTTGAACTTAGTTAGACTTGTGGTAAAGTATGGTCTTACTTTTCCATATCTTGTTTTATACATGTAACTGTTGTCGTATTGAGTCAGCTTTCTCGGTATGTGTAGAACGTAGTGATACATCATGTCCGGTGTGGAGACGGTCAACTCTTTAGGAAGTCTCAAATCGTCCGGTCCACTCACAGTTTCGAGGCATACAATCGCCCACCGATAATCATACTCTATATTTTCTTTCATTCCGGGGAAACTGAAAGACTTCTTCACTGGAGGCATAGTGTCTGTTGCGGAAGGCAGATGAAGACTGAACAAAAACGTTGATTTTGTCCACTCTTATAAAACTCTTATCAAGAGTAATATGAAACTTAAAGCGAACAATAACAAAAAAGGACCGTTTCTTGTCTCCTCTCGAGCGGAAGTAACGTCTAGAATCAGTAGACTTGATCTCTGTCGGCTGCAATCGATGTCAATAGACTGTGTACTCAGCCGGGTCCTCAACAAATTTACCGATTACAGTTTTGAATTTATGAGACAACCTATCTGTCCCAAGATGTGCCTTAGTTATCGCGTCGGAAAGCGTTAGTATTTTTCTGTAATTTTCCTCGTCTCTTTCGGTATAGTAACCCGGGTTTCTGGTGAATAAAAGTGAATAGAGACCGGGTGTTCCTTCAAACTCCCCGACAAATCGGCGTGTAACATTTCCGACGCTATCCTCGATATCCTTAGACAAAAGTATATCCGCTCCGATGGGATCGATATCTACCGCAGCGTCGCCTATTTGCAATTCATTATTCTCGTTTAATCGGACACCGTAGACTGGGTCCAAGTTGACATGGTCCGAGAGAACCATTTCGATAAATGGACGAGCCAGAATGGGTAATTTTTCCATTATTTCAGACTTTTCCTGCATCGACTGTTCGGCATACGAATCGCGGACCGATTTTTCCGGGCTGTACTCGAAAGATTCTTCTTCGCGAATAAATTCGGTTTCGGGTGGAGGAGCTGTTTGAATGCCGATAGACGTCTGAGGGTAATCTGTACTAGTAAAAGCGTCATTAACATTGGTACGCGGTCCTGATATCTTTTTGTTAAGGCTGTTGCTTTGAATTAACTGTATTATTGGCGAATACGCCTCGACTAACTTCCTTGACCATACATCTTTCGCCATTCGATTCTTAATGAACTTTGATTTCAAATGGTACCTAGTTTTAATCAGATCCGAAAGTAATCCTTTGCGTTCCATTGAGACTGCTTATGTTAAACTAATGAAAATATAATCATATTTATCTTTATATAGTCTAAACAGAAGAATTAAGAAGACATATATTTTTATTTAAATATTAATATTGGTATAAATTAATAATGTTTTTATTAAAGATAATTATATACTGACTGCGGAGAGATAAAAACCTATCACCTGATATCCAACTTAAAAAATGAGTTAATCATATATGTAATATTTATTTTGTTTATTATAATAAAATATGTCTAATATTTTTTCTTTTTAATATAGCAGTCTACAATAGATTACATTTATTCGAGTAGGAAGTCTGCGACCGCAGATAACGTCCTGTTGTTGATATCAAAATTATCATTAAGCTAAAAGAAAAATATTACTATAAAATAATATAATATTAACGTGACACTCGAAAACATGTCGACGTTTCGCAGACAGCCGTCGGCTTCTTCGAGATACCTCGTCCACCGCTACAGGTGACGCCCCGCGTCCGGCGGTATCGGACATACCCCCTCCACCGCTATAGGTGACGCCCCACGTCCGGCTAAACAAACAGAGCCCCGATTCGACAAAGGGGGGACCGAAAGAATTTTTTAGAATAGTTTAAAAATTATTATACATGACGTAGCCGAGGCTTATGTACCGACTCTCGACCTCCCCCTCCATATAGGCTCTGTGTCCGAGATCGTTTAGTCAAAGTATTCACGCTCGAGACATTGGGGGTTCGAATACCAGTCGGAACACGAGATTTTTTATAGGTTCCTCTCCCAGACATCGACGTTTCGCAGCATGCTATCGGCTTCTTCCACATGTCGACGTTTCACAAGAACGAGCTTCGACTTCTTCAACATACATCGTTACACGTGTACAGGTGACCGGACAGGTGAGGCTATCGAAAACATATCGGAAGGGTGGGGGTGATCGGAGGTGGTTCCACACGGTCGTACAAGTAGACGACAGGTGGTTAGACTAAACATGCAATACAAAATCAATATATTATCGAATCGATATCCTATGTCCAGAACTCTCCAATTATAACTACTTACCTTCGTTAAGCTCGGAAGCAAAAACGTATTTTGTAAGATTTTTAAAACCTTGTAGTATATATAATTTATTGAAATACCTATTTTTAGGGTTTTTCTTTCTATTTAGTTGTGTTTAAGTAATCATATGAATAAATATAACAACATTTATTTAGGAGTAAACTGTAGTAACTGATCCCCTGCTGTGAGTTATGGGTAAAAATAAAACTTAATATGGCTTCAACTAACCCTTTACATGTAAAGGGAAATGCCACAAGATAAAAAAAAACTCTTTATAGTAGTAGTAATAGTTATAAGGTCCAACTTCTAGTACTAGACGGGTAGGACGATACACTACTTGTCCGAACCTAGCAATTAGACTATCTTTTAGGGCCAAGTTACTAGCCCCATGGTAGAGTTGCAGCCACTTCACACATCATACATCTGTACATTTTACCGCAGAAGAGTATGGTGTGACCATTAGTGGAGTTCATTGATGGCCGAGCACATGGGGTTAGTAATTTAATCCACACGCCCCCCCCCCCCCCCCGGCTTTCTACTGTTACATATATATATATATATATATATATATATATATATATATATATATATATATATATATATATAGTATATATAATATTATTAACCACCTCTAACTACTAACAATGTGATAATATTATCTTGTATTGCGTGAAGAAAATCTACACTTTTCGGGAAACATAATAAAACCTAAATATAACTCTTGTTTGAAGCTTTAAGAGATATATTTTTAGCTAAAACTTACTGTCAGGATGAAGGATTTACTTAACAGTAAGCAGTGGAACGAGTAAGAAAAAAGAATCTCTAGTGGGAAGAATTTTTCCTTAGTAAAGAGATTTTCTCAGAGGGATTTAAACGGATTTAGTTGAAGCCAGAAGTAAAATAAATCCGTCTCTGTTTTCGTTTTTGTTATTTTTATTTTATATATATTGCTCATTTCTCGTATAAACAGAAGCGATTTTATCGGTTATAAACAAACATTTCTAGGTACTACATTTATTTGATTAGCACTTTATAAATATAATTTATTCACGTATTATTTTATGATAATATCTAAGACGAAACAGAACTAAATCGGTACGTTAAATCGAACAAAACTTTATCGTGTACAGTGGTGCTCCCACGTGGGAGGGGACTGAAGGAGCTGAATCCGTCCCCCCCCCCCCCCCCCCCGAGCCTTCAAGAATATATTATAAAGACTTATGAAAATATTATTTACATATAGGAAATACTCGTGGGGAAAATTATGACAGTGCATTTTTTAATATTTTATGCTTATAAAACACATAAGTTACCTTCTTCTTATATGAACTATCATCCCCCCTCCCACCCACGATCGCGAACTTATGACGTTTTGGGTTCCAGCCCCTCCTAGAAAATTATCCTGGGTGTGCCACTGATCATGTGGATATTAATACTGTATTTAAATCTCATAATTATTAATTTAATATATTTATTTTCAAATATATTTAAAAATTGTTCAACAGGTGGTTGTTTAGTATTTATTATTAATTTTCTTAGAATAATACTATATATAGAAGGAGGATCACTGATAATATTGAAGCCAACTTTGGTTGTGTCCCAATCCGCGTTCTAAAAATTCATTTTTGTAATTTGTGACGTCATAACTCTAAAATTATTGGGCTTCGGTTTTTTAATTTAATTTTTTATTAAATTATAATTATTGATAGTCAGTTTAGTTTATTGTAATATTTTGTTGTGTTTTATCTTATTTTAGCTTGAAATATGCTAAAAATAATGTTTATTATATCATGCTGGGCGAGTTGTAAAAAATGACGTCAGAGTGAAACGTAAACAATAACCAATGGCAGGGTTTTTCTTCTTGATGTTTGTGAGCGAGCTTTGAATAGTTACTAAAGCATGGCCAACCTTCTCCTGTTTAAATGAAAAAAATGAGTGTTGGTATGTTGGCAGCCTGGTCTTAAGGACACAACCTCTCGGCAAAAGTTGGCTTCAGCCTCTTATCAGTAATTGCTTAGGATTCCGATTCTATGCTCCTTCTATATATAGTATTATTCTAAGTTAATTTTCAACAAAAATAGATTCAATATCTCGTGAAATAGACTTTTCCCGAGAAAACAACGTAAATGCCTTAAATTTTAGAATTTTTTAAATTAAATTCCCGGAATCGTTTTTGATATATTTATTTTTTTATTTCAGAAATATTGGTATTGTAAGTCCCCCCCCCCCCCCCCCAAATTCGGAACTTAAACTTCATTTCTTTATTGCGCCCGGGGGTATGATTATTCTGTACCTGTAAGTTAAATTTCATCAAAATCGGCCTAGTAATTTAGTCTTCCCACCTCTGCACTGACTACTCACAACAGACCGAAATTTTTAGAAACCATTTTTTTGGATTCAGGGGATCTCAAAACATGTATATTCATTAAATTCTCTAAATAATTATCTTATTTTTACTTGTGTGAGAGGTAAAAATTTGGCTATCAAGTTTTAATCGTACTATTATCGACTACCTAGAAATCTAAAATTTTCACCGGTCTTTGTATATAAGTTATTACTATTTTCATTATCAAAGTGTGGGTTTTAAAAATAAATAAATATCCATTTTGATAACCTATTTCAAAAATGGGTTTTTATTTAAAAAAAAAAATCTATTAATTTCTTGTCCCATAATATTACACCTAATCATTGAGTTAAAAAAATTAAGTTTTATTTTACATTATCAAAATATTTTCTAATATCATAGAAAAACAAGCTACCAAAAGAGATTTAAATCGGTTTGAAGGTGTAGTGTGGAAAGTTAACTATGTGGAAAACTTATCTTCACTTTAAATAAAGAACTAGTTATTTTTTCATGAAAAGTTTCAAAGTAAACTTGAGTAGTTTTTAAAGTTAAAAACTAAGTTCTTTTTAACATGAGGGAATACATAGAAACTTTTTCCTCCCTTTGTCACACTTAAAATTGAATTTTCTTTTTTATCAAAACAAGTAACTATTTTACTTTAATTTTTTACTTAAAAGTATAAATTTATGTTATAGTTAGTGAACTTTCCTTAAATGTTTAAACTTGTTTTGTACTTAATAAATTTCGTTTGTAATTTAATAAACTTTGTATAGACAAATTTAATTTCATAATTAAATATAAGTTTGAAATTATTTAACTTGATAATATATGCTAGTAATTATTAAAACATGTCATTTAAACAGAAACAAATAAACAATTGTAAAATCAAATCAAGAAGATCAGATATAGGGCTTTATCAGAGAGTCGGACGCGACGAAACGATGCAGGACATGGCGTAATGCCGAGCCAACATCTTTGTGACGTAATGTCTGATGTTGGAACAGTTCCTATGTGTCACGCTTGCGTGGCACATCCCTTGGTGTCTCTCACTAACACAAATTGTGTACCTTATTGCAGTGTGCATAAACACGGTATTATGCATTGCTGATACATATTTTTATCCCTTATTACGTTCTACGGCTATTCCTCTCTCTTCCGCATGAGCACAAATTATTTTTTTACTAACATCTATTTCTTTTACATGGTTTGTCGAAAGTACCATACTAAGGGTTCTACATTAATTTCAACCGTCTGCGCAATTTAAATATATAATTGATACTTTAATTCTGGTAAAAAATAAATTGTGACGTATAAGAATAGAGAGGGAATTAAATAAATAAGGCAATAATAGGTAGTAAAAGCAAAACATCATTAAATTAAGCAATAGGACCCGAGGAAGCTATGTGCCACCCTAATTAACAGCCTATTGTTGTGTTTTTATAAAAGAAATATTCAAAATAATTAGATGAACAATAAAAATTTAACACCGCTAATGGCCCAAGTGCAGTTAAAGCGGTTCAAACAATAAATTAATAATCATATAAGCAGTAAGGTAAGGACTATATAATAATATTTAATAGGTCTAAAATATTCAAATATGATGAATCATTGTTCCTGTAGCGTCTAGTTTGATTCCACATGTATAGGATGAGATTAGTTTACCGTACAGAACCAACAGATGCGTGAATTTATCTAATAATATAATACAATCATGATGCTGTCTTAACATCAACAGAACAGTTTCATGATCAGGCATAATACTGTATTAATCTCTCTTGAAACACAATGTATTGTAGCAGTTTATCCACGGATCAGTTTGTAGAGGGATGAGATTGTATTACATACTAGTAATAATTATCAAAAGATAACGAATTGAACAATTTGGGTCTATTCTTGGGGAAAATTTGGTTTTTTGGGTAGGGTTTGATTCCCCGCTGGGGTGAAATTGTTCTAAATAACCAGTAAACAATTTCTCATTAACGGCAGCGGGTTTAGTTAGCGGCCGTTGCTCTAAGCCTTCTTTATAGAAAAAAAAGTAAAATTAAGCAAATTAATTTACATGAGTTATTATGTTCATTTGAAGACCAACAAATCAAATCAAGTAATTTTTTTATTAGGGTCCGTAGGCAATACCAAGGACCCTTATATTTTCCTGTGTGTGTCTGTCCGTCCGTCCTGTCGCGTGCTCTCACGGCTACACCTTTCGTCCGATCACTTTGAAATTTGGCATGTATGTGTCTTGTATCTATTCACCCACATATTCTAAAAATATAGCGACTTAAAAAAAACAGCTTTACAGTTAAACACTATATAGTGTGGCCTACGGACCCTCGCTGTGTGCTGACTAGCACACACTTGACCTGTTTATTGGAATAAATGTGGTTGCCTTAGCATAGCAATATCAGATCATGTCAGGGTGCGTCGTCGTCATCGGTACACTAATCGATTAAATAACTTATATGTACACTTTAGTAGTCCCCAATCTGCAGTTTACATTCTATTCACATTTTTATTATGATTGTCACCATTATCCATTTAATCAAATTTATTTGTTTTTCCTTAGACCGGGTAAAGCATGACAATTCGTGTTATGTTAAGCGTTAATCGGATTACCAATGGTTTATATAAGTTTAATGTTGGATCTAATTAGGATTTGTAATTACTTTTGGTTTTTTGTTGTTTTATTAAATTAAGTGTTCAAGTGTGAAATACATTACTTAATGGAATTAAATACTTACTGTCTGATTACTTTCAAATTGAGTTTTTACTTTTATCCAACTATTAAGTTGTTGGGTTTAATGCTTTGTTTTCCATTCAGCTGGATTTAATTAAGTTCATATGTGTTAACAAAAAATATTCACAATATCACATCACATTTAATTTGATATCAGAATTGTTTTTTAATTTACAAAAAAATCCCGTTAAGTACTTGCCAGCAAGCTACTGAAAGGGGTTCTACGGTCATAAAATTTCCTACTTTTCTTACGTAAATATGTTTAAAAATTGCGCTTTGGAGGAACAAGGTGGTGCATATTATCCTTTAGCAGCATAGGTATTTATTTGGTACTTTTGGGGGTAAAATAGCCGCCAGTGTGGAAACGCGATGTATATTTGTGATCTGATTTAAATACCTTTAAAATAATACCCCCACTCAAAAATTTCAAAAAATAAAAATTTTGGTTCACCATAGTTACGGTCACCTAAAATCTCAAAAATTTGACTTTTTTATACGAACTCCAGGAAATACCTTTGGCCCATTGAGAAATATATTTATGTATTTTTTTTTCTCATTTTTAGGGCCTTTCTTTTTGGGGTAACGGGAAGGACATTTTTTTGCGTTTTGTTTTAATTATTTTGGGAGTGAAATAACCGCCATTTGTAAAATGTGATGTACATTTGTAATCTACGTTTCAATACCTTTACTATGATACCCCATTTAAAAATTACCAAAAATTAAAAATTAAAGACTGCTTGAGTTGTTACGTTCGCAACATGTTTCCTTTTTTTGAGCAAAAAAAGTTCAACTCGTATACCAAATTTCAAATCTTTAGCTAAAATAGGTTGGGTGGTGTGTTTTTTATGCGACGGACGAACTACCAAATGCATAAGGGTTTCTCGGACAACCTCGAAACCCTAAAAATCATAAATCGAAACTGGTCCCTGTGACAATTCAATTTCCTGGGAGGTCACTTTATTTTTATTGAATAGTTTTATCAAATGTTAAATAATAAATTATATATCGAATAGGGGAATTTGACACTCGGGTAATTCCCCAGTCTTATAATCCAACTACCCATAATTAATTCAATTGATATTTTTTTAGGGATAAAATCTAAAAACTTTTCCTTTTCAATTTTATTATTTTCTTGTTTCTTATCAATTAATTGCTCCATTGTTCTTTTTGTAGTTTCGAACTTTTTCAGCGATTTAAGGAAAATTCGAAACCCTCTGACAATTTCTCATTTTCTGACTCCTCAGTATTTTCACCCTCGTCTCAATTTCCTTTCATTTCAAATAATTTTAAAGTTAAAAATACAAAAAAAAAACTCTAAAAGCTTTCCTGAAACAATGATAAGGTAAAGAGACAAAGAAATGGAAAGTCTAAAAAGAAAATCCCTCACCGAGATTATCATCTCTCAAAGATATTTCCCGGATGAAAATCAGAATATCTCAAAACACAAAAGGCTCTTTTCTTTTCTTCTCGTTCACTATTTGTTTTTCCACAATGAACCATACTTTAAATTTCTAGTTTTTGTTGTTGTTTTAAGTCAAGAGAAAAGAAGAAAAGTCAAAAGAAAAGTAAGAAAAGAGAAAAGTCAAGAAAATATTTGATCTTTGTATATCTGATATAGTAAAATTCTCCTAATTTCCTAACAAGATTTCTTGTATTTGATTTAAATTGTTTTCAAACAGGAGTATTCTGAATTTTAAAGGTTCTTTCATTGCAAAAATCTCTTTTCTTAATAAAGTCAAGATAATATATTATGGTCAGTGCAAATACAATGTAATCAAATTCGTTTTTTTTTCTAATTTCCCAACAAGATTACTTATATTTAATTTACATTGTTTTTTTCAAAATGAACCAGAGTATTCTTAAAAGGTTCTTGGGAGCCAGCGTGACCGAGGACTCTCCCAGCTATCAATAAGTCGAGGCGACTCGAGGTTCGTGGGTTCGATCCCGTGCCATGATACACCTAATTGCATCTATGAATCGCGGACGGAGCAGGGTAAGGGGCACCCCCTATGGGGCACTCTTCCCCCACTCTTTGATGTAGTCCGAGTGATGTGGGTCCGACCCGTGTCATGATGATGTGATTTGTATCTATGGATCCGAGGACGGAGCAGGGTAAGGGGCACCCCCTATGGGGCACTCTTCCCCCACTCTTTAATGTAGTCCGATTGATGTGGTCCGATCCGTGTCGCGTTTTTATACACGCTTAAATAGCTTAATAATGACCGCACCATACTTGCTTCGGCGGTACAATGTACAAATGTATGATGTGTGAAGTAGCTGGAACTCTCCACATGGGGTTAGTAAAAATGGCATTAAAGATGGCCTAATTGCTAATTGCTAGGTTCGAACAAGTGGTTCGTCCTACCCGTTCTAGTATGAAGTACTAGATTACTACTACTACTACTTAAAGGTTCTTTCATTGCGAAAATCTCTTCTCTTAATAAAGTCAAGATAATATTGGTCAGTCCATATCAGATGTAGTAAAAAAAAACGGGTTTTTTCCATGTTCCCAACAAGATTTCTTATATTTAATTTACATTGTTTTTTTAAAACGAACCAGAGTATTCTTACTTTTAAGGGTTCTTTCTTTGCGAAAATCTTTTCTTTTGATGAAGTTATTATAATATTTTGATCAGTGTTTATCAGATGCAGAAAAATCAGGGTTGTCTCCTAATTTCCCAACAAGATTTCTTATATTTAATTAACATTGTTTTTCCAAAACGAACACGAGTATTCTGAATTTTAAAGGTTCTTTCTTTGCGAAAATCTCTTCGCTTAGTGAATGAATGGAAATTTATTTATTTTAAATTATAAATACATATCTTCTTTGTATAACAAATCATAATACTCCCTAGCATTCGCAATCGGGAGAGAGTCTATCTCTTGAATCTTACTTCTTATAAGTGTAATTCTAAGAATAAACTTTACTATAAGTTGAAGTTTGATTAATACTTTAATTATTGGAAAATCAAAAAATTAAAAAAATTGTAATAAATAAAATAACAACACATAAATAATAATTCATTTCTAATTTTGAGTGTTGCTTTTAAATAATGCTGAATTGCTTGTATTCTACCAGTATTAGCCACAAGCGCATGGAATTCGGATAAAGACAAAAATTGTTTTCTCAAATATGTATTTAGATCTAATTTATTTTAAATTAGGACAAAGGGATATGTAGTAGTAAGTGGTCTCATCCTCAACATGACATAACTCACATTTTGCACATTAGTGATGGACGTGTGTGGTGACATGTACCATTCCACTCGTATTGGAGGTAAATCATGTTAAAGTGGATAGAATGAAGATAATAAATTAAAGTGATAGTCTTCTCTTAGTAAAGTCAAAATAATATTTGGTCAGTGCATATACCATGTAGTACAAATAAGGGTTTTTTTCCAATTTCTCAACAAGTTTTTTTGCTATTTAATTTATATTATTTTTCCAAAACGAACAGGAGTATTCTTAATTTTAAAGGTTCTTTCTTTGTGAAAATCTCTTCTCTTAATTAAGTCAATTTAATACTTTGGTCAGTGTGTATCAAATGTAGTGAAAAATAAGGGTTTTTACCAATTTCCCAAAGAGCTTTCTAAAATTAATTAATTTACATTAAATTCTTTGAGTTATACAAACTCATTTTTGTATTTACCACATAATACATAATTTGTATTTACCTATAAAGCATAATATATGTAAAATATATTAAGATAAAGATCCCATTTCTCCTTAATATTTAATTAGACTTTTAATATTTTCCTCTAAATCAAAACATATATAATCAAAGCCCTTATTTAATTATACACCTCATATTATCATAAATTAAATTAAACCTTAATAGAAAATTTTCTAATTAATCATCTACGTGTTGTATGTGTAATCAAATTATGACGGAAATAGAATTAAAGGAAATACACCACAAAAAATTAAATTCTTTATAATATTTCCGCTTTATTTAAAAATAAATAAAAGAAAACCTATGAAGAGAAAATTAAATGGGAAAATTATATTTTATATTTGTTACTTTACCAACTTGTATGAAATGATTTTCCTGTCTGCGTTAATTAAAATATAAAGCGCATATATATACAATGTATATAGTTTTTAATTTCACAAAGAGAAAAATAATATACTTTGTTAATTTCGGAACATGTTGAGGAAGGAAGCTTGGTTAATTTCATTATGAAAAAAAATTATGTTGGCGTTGCAGAGAGCTTGAAATTAGGTAATTCTTTTTGTATTATATTTATTAAATTTTGGTACAAACTAAGCAAGTTAACTAAAAAGACTATATAATATTTAATCGTTATTATTAGTTTATTAAATTACTATAATTATTACTTAATAACCTTTTTATTCATAATATTATTAATTAAACTCAAAATTAAAGGATTGCCAAAAAAAATAATCTCTCTACGTCATTTTTTTATTACAATTTTTAAAGCAGCTTTCGCTGAGTAGATATTCCACTGACTTTCCTAATTCTGGCATTAGTAGGAAATAGTTAATGCTTTATATTTCAATTTATTTAATTTTCAGAAATTGTCACTTTTTTTAAGACAATATTTAAATAGCACTTTGACTTATAAAAGATTAAAAAGGAAAAATAATTTAATTTGATATTTTAGTTTAGTAAGATGGAGGAAATTATATTGAGCCATTTATTTCTATTCAAAATGAGTTTCTTAGCTGAATTATTTGATTTCTCACAGCGTTTTAAAGTTGAATCAATGGGAATTTGGAATATTGCAAATAAATCTCGTTGAATAAAGCAAATATTAAATATTTTTCCCCATTAAATATTCGTTGAATAGCAAATTTAAAGCTATTAAATATCGTGCCAGGAAGTTAGAATATGACAGGAGGTAGATTGTTTTTCAGTTTTATTCATTGCAGTAGCAAATTTCACCGATATAAGTTTAAATTTTATTTAAAATGATATCAGAGCTCCTAGCGGACCAAATGATAATCAAAATGGATTAATGTTTCATAATTTCACATCTTAAGATCCATCTACTCGTACTATATCGATAAGACAAATGTATACAGGTTTTCTCCACTTCACGGGAAAGCAATGAAATGAAGATATGTGGATTTAATTCCCAAAAACGTATCCATGATACAATATTTTTCCGTGGAAAAAATGAGTATATTTTCAAACCGAAATCTTCCATGGTCTATGAGACAACACGTATGGTGTTGTGTCATAGACCCAGTATTTTTTCATAGTCAGTATTTTTTTTTCATAGTCATTTCTTGTCAGTATTTTTTCATAACATTATAATAATATTTTATTATATTTTGAGGCGCTTTGTTTGGACGACTTATCCAACGATAATGATGTACAATTGTTTTTTAAACTAAAAGTAACTAGTTTTTAATTTACCTATATAAGTAATTTTCTAAAAAATAATATAGTTTCCGAGATATTAATCAAAATATATTTGTCCCATGAAACCAAAATGTGATCAATCACCTGTTAAACACTTTATAAATGAATTATTTTGGGCTTTAAATTATTTTTTTTTATAAAGCATTTAATAATATGTAAATATAATATGCAAAGGTTTGTTCAAGGTTCTTGGACCAATTTTTGTTTACATTTATTTATTTGAAAAATAACAAATGTATATTTATTTATTGAGAATTTATCTATGTGTATATATGTATTGAGAGTAATATAGAAAGAACTAGCACTAAGCAAAACGCAATAAAGAAAAGCAAGAGCTAAATAAAAAAAATCTTTTATAATGGAGCAAGCCCGCATTGTACTAGAAGGCAACAGCATGAACAAATTAGTTTGCTTGTAGCCACCATTATAAATATTCCTCGTACTCAAGACAACATGGTATAACGTGTATCGTATGTTTTAAGCCACAATAACAATAGCGTATATAGTAAACTAAAAATAGATACACCAGTAGACTTTATATTATAACATCAATGTACAGAATAAACATGTAAGTATTTTAACAACCAACAAAGTACAAATTTCCTACTATATAATCTATGTCTCTCATTCGTAATTATTATTTGATGTGACCATGTATATATTTATATATATATAAACCTAAGTATAGAATTGCATGATAAACATTTTTTAGGAAGTAAACGAATGAGAAAATAAGAGATACGAAGGAAAACATTTTCTTTATTGTTGAAGTAGCAAAAGCGAGAGATAATAATAATAATGATAATATGATAAAGAAATAAAAAGGAAAAAAAATGAAGGGTAGAAGGTAGATTTAAATTAACTCTAGATATTGCAATGAACGCTACCTAATCTCTTTATATTTTTTTTTTATATTTCCATTTATTATATTTAATTTGCTGACCGTAATGCACTTTATTGCCTAGATTGAATAAAGGAAATTAAACTTATCTTCATTTCCCAACTCCGTTCATTTATACAATATCCTTTTAAAAATTCATAATTGAAATCAGGAGTAACGTTAATGTTAAAAGAAAAATATGAAAGAGAATTGTCAATAGCTTTTAACTTCAAAAAAGAAAAAATTATCAGTCCGATATACAAAGAAGTAAAGTTAATTTTTTTCCATTTATTAATTATTATTTCGATTTTTCCTTACATTTAATTATTTTTTGAACATTTTTTTTATCAAAAATACCTCCTCATCGAGTCCGGCATTTTAATGATCACGTTTGCAGCAATTTTCTCAGGAATTATAGTTTTTTCCAGGAAACAATTTACATGGTAAGATTCAAAATCAACGGAACAATTTTTTGAGAAACAATGTTTTTTTAGTTAAAGTTTTGGAGTAAAAATTTAATTTTTATTTGGCTTCGGAGTATTATTTTTCTGAACATTTATGCAAAATCTTTATTTTAGCGAATTTTCGAAGAAAATTAGGCTATTTCCAATGGCTTCAAAATTTTTGTAATACGAATTTTTGAAAATGTTTTCCGTGGAAATCCGTTTTAGACCATTCTGAATCGATTCCTAAAATTTAACACTTTTTTATGCATAGATGTATGTATGTATTTATTATGTGTCACTCCAGACGATATTATCTCTCCTTAGGATGCACTTAAAAATTTCAAACAAATTTTAAAATGTCAATAATATCAAATGAAATAAGGATGAGTCCAAGGAGAGTTGGCCAGAATTTTTGGACTCTATTTAGAGGTCAACTTTTGACCATGTGGGGTCAAAAATAGTATACAAAATGTTTTTTCCCTTTTACCCCCCCCCCCCCCCCCCCTCTTATATGAACATATGACAAAAGTGAACATAACAACAATTACTGTACTCAAAGAGCTCTCCAACGACATGCATCTTGAAGGGTTTATACTATTTTGACTTTTGTACCCCGTATCCCTGTGTACCATTTTTTTTTTTTTTTTTTTCACCCATCCAATTTCTAAACAATTTTCCTAAATTATCATAAACCAATAATACGCAGATTTCTTTAAAAATTCGCTTATTAAGTCATGGTGCATGACTGGACTTTTTTTCTATTTCTTCTCTGTGTTCTTATCAATTTTTTTTTTTTCTGAAGTTTTACCTACATCGGCCCAATAATTAAGACTCTACGGGTCTGCAGAGACTATAGACTATTGGCGACAACTCTACAAACAATCAGTTAAAAAAAAGAAGCTTCTTTGGACTTTAGGCAATTCAAATTGTCTAAATCCATAAAAATCTTTAACACAATTTGGGACTGATTTATGAATCAGAGAGCAGAGTATGATCATGATTCATAGTTTAATTTTGAAAAATATGTTGACGAATTTTTGTTTAATGTTGAATGAATTTTTGAAGTCGGAAACATAAAAAATGCCGTTCTTTAGAACGCCCACAATGCTTCCGTTGCCTTGTGTAAGCAAGGAAGCTAAAAGGTTAAAATTTGAATTGTTTATTTTGTTTTTAATTTGTAAAGTTATGAATAAAGTTATTGTTTATTTTTCCACGTCCTTATTATAATAGGTCTAAACTTATATAAGGTTTGATGAGTAAAGTTATTTATCAAACATGCCAACCCTATTTTCTGTTGAAAAGTTTATCTTGAAGAGGGCCTCTTGCTATGAAATGTCCAGGAAAGTGAGAGAGACAAAATTTAGACTAAATATAAACCCGTACCGAGTTGGAGATGACCTACTCTGCCTTTAGAACGAACATTTCTGTTCTGAAGCGAAGTTTCAACACAAACATCCATCTCCAATATTCAGTTAGGAATACAATGAATTGGTAACATGGCTAGGAGGAATCAGAAAGCACATGGTCACACGTCATTCTGTATTCACATCTAAGTATCGCTTCCCCCTCCGCCATCCATTACAATGTTGTTCAAAATGACAAACAATTGATTAGACAGGTTTGAGACCGTCTGATGCAACATTATGCAATATGCAACTTAACCTTCTACATGAATTTCTCATCTTCATTTAGTATTCAACTGCCGCTTACTGACATTTATTAAATATAATCAATATTCAAACTGATAGGAATATGTAAATTTTTAAGACCTACATTGTATTTTATGCAATTTTAAACATAATGCTAAGAGCGTTAAAATGTTATAAATATAAACGTAGACCTTTAATTTAAACACATTGATTTTGAGATAAAGCTCCAAAAATTGTGGGATTCTGACAACGGGACTGGGACGGTTCTGACGATTTCGAAGGATTTTGTGCACAGTGAACATGATGAAAAAACACAATG
Organism: Gerris lacustris; assembly: GCA_951217055.1. Classification (NCBI taxonomy): domain Eukaryota; kingdom Metazoa; phylum Arthropoda; class Insecta; order Hemiptera; family Gerridae; genus Gerris; species Gerris lacustris. The sequence continues at coordinate 39,263,033 of OX578284.1, forward strand.
GAAAATGTAAATTTAAAAGATATGTTCAGTCGTGCTACTTGTTGGAAACTATTAGGAACTTACATTTGTATGTTCATTTACATACAATTTGTAATTACATATTATTACGTTCATTTAATACGTGCTGTATATATTTAATTTGTCCATACTTATGTTAATATAAATGCAGTACCTATACATACAATATTTTAAAAAGTGTTATATTATATATATATTAGTTCATTAAAAACCTTGCTAATCCAGAAATCCCACTAATCCAGACGACCCTGTTTGCCTGAATTCGTCCGGGTTAAAGGGGTCCTGCTGTATGTATTATAATCTGTCTGTCTGTGCAGACGCGTGTAGCCTAAACTAATAAGCCGAATTGAATTCATTCAATTTTCAGTGTAGTATATGTTTGAGAAATAATAATTTAGATTAAAATAATGTAAATTTAGATTCAAAATATCGAATATATTCCACTCAAATACTATTTCGATACTAATCATATCGGACATTTTTCTGGGAAACCTATATTTTTTGAGATATTTTTATAAACATATCTTACCAATATGAAGTGACTTAAAATTTAAAAGTGTAAATTTTTTTCTTTACATTATGATACGTGACGTATTTGATTTTATATATATATATATATAAAGGACGAATCTATTCTCAGTTCAAAAGATTCTTAAGATAAAAATGAGATAAGAAATAAAGTATATATATATATATTTATATATATATATATATATATATATATATATATATATATATATATATATATATATATATATATATATATATATATATATATATATATATATATATATATATATATATATATATAGAACTAAAGTATAGAGGGTAGAATTTCATTGAAAATTTTCTCCTATAGTATGCTGGAGGATAAAATAAGCTACATTCATACTTAATTTGGAATTTATTTCTTTGAGTAAGTTCATGAATAGATACCCTATTTCTTTCATTTGTTGCAGCGATGTATGTGTGTATGGGTAACAGAGTTTTATATATACATATATACTAACACAGAAGTAAACTATTTTGGTGGAGCAAAATTGTAATTTGATTTATAAATTGTTACGTATGGCTGAGAAATATTTGCTATTTACTGTCTGTCATTTATACAGAGTCAAGAAGCTTCCGCTCAAAAAGAGTTGCTTTTTAGAAATTTGACACTAATATATTTTATGTTTTTAATTCACTACATTGCATTATATCAAATTATAATTATTATTAACTACGGGAAACAGACAGAGAAAAATAGACTCCAGCGCGGGGATTTGAACCACCGGCCTTAATAATAATTTCCTGTAGTTAATAATAATTATAATTTGATTTAAATTAAAATTTAATCGTTCCGTAGTATGAATACTACCAAAATCGTAAAATATTAATTTCTACATTGCATTACTGAATGGAGTATTAAATAATTTATAAATTGTTTGTTTATATCATGGTTTCGTTGAACTTAAATAAATAAGGGTATTATTTAAAAATAAATATACATATAAACAAATTGATCAGTTTATTGAATTTAAACTGACTACGTTGGTTTTTTACAATTTTTATTTATCATTCTGAAAATCAAACTCTACTAGTCATATCATTTGTAATGTTAATAAATGAAATAAAAGTAAAAAACGAAAATAAACTGACTGAAATGTTTATAATTTATATTAATATTGTTTATAATATAAGGATTTCCGCTTTAACTAACACTATAATTTCACCTAACTGTTATACACAAATACCTCTGTACTATACAAAATTAAAAAAATTAATTGTAATATACAAATTACAAATATTACTGTACATTAAATTTTATTATTTTTATTATTATTATTATTATTAGATACCAATTCCAGGCCCCATTTCAATCTCAGTATAATGTAGCGGGCTTTTTTATTTCAGGTTTCAATTTTATATTTATTTTTAGTAGGTAGTACTTCTAACTTCTATTTATCTACTTTTATTTTCAGAAATTTTATCAAATAAAATTCCCTGGTTTCTTTCCCCTATAACTTTTTAGCATTTTGACTAAAAAAGAAAACCTATTTTTTATATTTTTTACATTGTAATACATCACGATCATATTAAGATATGCTTTTTTAATCAATTTCTTTCGTACATGAAAAAATAATAATGCAAATTTTACTTGATTTTATTTATTGTCATTATTATTATCCCCCCCCCTAAAATCGTGAATATCAATTATTACTCAGGTTCTGATGATTAACATTTTTCAATAAGGTATTTTTTTGTAGTGCATTTAAAAGCGAATCTAACCTTATAAATTGTTTTCCTGGGAAAAAATAAAAGTTTGTTAAAATAAATGATAATTATTAAAGTCGAGAGATCAGGTTCGATTTCTCGATAATAACACAGAAAAAAAATTTAATTTAACTAGTAAGAATAACACAAATTAATACAATCATGAATTTTCTCAAAATCCTACATCTGTGTGACCAAATTATATTTTAAGTGAAAGAAAAGATTTGGAAAAGGATTGAAAAAAAAAAAAAAAAAAAAAAAAAAAAAATAGACGTGGAAGGATTAGTTCACCCTGATGGAATCCCTTTTGAAAATTTCTTATCACTTCCCTCTTTGAACTTGACTTACCTCCACACAAAGTTGACTTCTTTCATAATTTCTTATACACTTATACAGAAGTCATCTCACCAAATATATCCTTTTATAGCAGATCAAGACTTTTTAAGCTTCAAACGTAGAGGAACAGAGTTTTCTTTAAGATCTATTATAAATATATATACAAAGAATATATATATATATATATATATATATATATATATATATATATATATATATATATATATATATATATATATATATATATATATATATATATATATATATATATATATATATATATATATATATTTCTGTATATGTCTGTGTGGAATAGGTGAGAGCTTTTCAAAGCTTTATTTTAGTTTAGCGAAATGGAACTTTCCTCCAATATAAGTGAATGAGGTAAAATAAGGAAAAATCTTTTAACCATCCTTCTACGTATCGGATGCTTAAAAGAAAAAGAATTTCCTTTTATTGAAACACAACTCAAATAAAACCTTTTTTATTCCAAGAGATAAAAAGTTACGGAAGTATAGTTAGGTTTGTCTTTTGTAAAATAATATCGTCTTCTTTTTTTTTTGCTTAATCCAAAAAAACAAATGAACGAAAATTGCTTTTGTTTTCACTTTTACTGCTTTAGTACTTTTCCGAAAAAAATTGAAATGATTATATGGTTTTTTATGAAAATGATAGAAAAGAAATCATCGATTTTTCTTTTCTTAATATTATATGAAATTTATTTACCAAGGGATGAAATTGATACTTTTTCTTTATTTTCTTCTGCTATTACTTTAATTTTTTTTTAAGCGAAGGTAAATTTTCCTTTTTCTGTTGAAATACGTAATAAAAATTGTTTAAGTTTTTCAGTATGTAAATATTTCGAGAGAAAATCGTTTCAGACTTATTTTTGTTTATTTATTTTACTTTTCTTTTTTAGGGTCCGTAGGCAAAACCAAGGACCCTTATATTTTCCTGCGTGTGTCTGTCGCCTGCTCTCACGGCTAAACCTTCTATCCGATCACTTTGAAATTTGGCATATATGTATGTATATTGTACCTATCTAGACATTTTAAAAATAAGGGTAAACAAATTTAAGGCTTTGATTTTTTTTTGAGGCCATGTGGGGTATCAGAAACGTCGAGCTGATTACAAAAATACATACATATGATTTTTTTTTAAAAGCTTTGATAGGGCGAGCGTATGAGCTCCTTCCTCCCTCTATCTCGCTTATGTAAAGTGCAATAAATCTGAAAAAACTCCAGAGCATTCTTCGACCAAAAGTAAAAATTGGAAATTTCGAAAAAAAATATATATATTGCTTCCGAGCTTACCGAAGGTAACGGAAGCTACGTGATCGTTCCGATGCACGAAAAAATTTTATGTCTCCGATTTCATAAATTCCAAGACAAAAATCCGTTTCAGACGTCAAGGATCGTTTTTGATTCCGTGTCTGTCTGTCGGTCTGTTTTTTGCGAACCAACATATCTTAAAAACTACACGTCCGGTTTTATGAAATTTCGATGGTAGGGATTAGCCCATTGTTGGTCCCATATAAGTTTCAACCTTCTGCGATCATTTGTTTCTCTTCCACATGCGTACAAACATACATTTATTTACACCCATAGCTTCAAAAGTATTCATCTGATTTGTATGAAACTTTAGATTATTGAAAGTAACCTGCAGATTGCTCCAGATTTATTTGAACCGTCTGCGATCTCAAATTTTTGCTAAATTTATACTTTATTTCATGTAAAAAAATAAAACAATTTTGACAGATTAAAAAAAGGGGAAACAATTAAACAAAATAGACAATAATGGCTTGTAGAAGCATAATATGAATAAAGGACGTAATAGGATGCGAGAAAGCTATGTGCCACTCAAATTGGCAGTCGATTTTTTATTGACAAAATACTTTTTTGTTCCAATATTAAGCATTGTGAACGCCCTAAAGAACAATATTTTTTATGTTCTGACTTCGAAAATTCCAAGATGAAATCTTTTTCAGACTTCAGGGAACATTTTTGATTCCGAGTCTGTCTGTCGGCATTTTTGCGAAGCACAATATCTTGAAAACTACTCGCTTAATTTTGAATAAATTTAGTTAACAGGTATTAAATAATCTACTGTTGGTAATTATAATTACATATTAATTTCAACCTTCTGCGCATATTGGTTTCTCTGCCTCATGTGCTCAAACTTTTTATCGACACCGACTTTTTATTAAGTATGGATTTCGTTATCCGCCTTGGAGGAGCTATTTTTTTAGTATAAATATTGATAAAAAAATCAACACTAATAATTATATGTATCCAATGAAATTCTAAACAAACTTCGAACAAACAAATGAAAATCAGAGAACATATTAATTATGTACTCGTCTATGAGCAAGTCGTATGGAAAATATATATAGATATATTTTTTTTTTTTTTTTTTTTTTTTTTTTTTTTTTTTTTTTTTTTTTTTATGGAAGATCAGTATATTCGAGTCATAAGGCATTTTATAGCAATCGAACATCAGTCATACTTTAAAGTTTAAGAAATTTTTTTACACTACTTAATAGTATCTGATTAATACTTTGGAGTGCGTTAGGAGAAAGGTTTAACCGAACTAAATTTATTTGATCTCTACATCTCACAGTTTACTACAAAATATTTCTCTCGACAAATATTTTTCTCTCCGGTAAAAATAAAATGTAGTTAATGAAATATTGAATAAAAATTATGAAATATCAGCTAGTAATCGAAACAGGTTCATATGAACATCAACAACAGCTTTCAACCTTCTAGCTGGGTATTTCATATTATTTTTTATAAACATTTTTTCTCTGACCTTAATAAATTATTTAATTTTTATATTTTTTTAATTTACGAAAGTGTAATTTAAGTATATGAGAAAATTTCCGAGTTTATCGTAGATATCTATTCATATTTTTAGTTATTATTTTGTTAACGCATATTTAATAATTTGTGAATCCTGATTGAGTAAATCATTAGTAAATAAATCATAGCTTGGGTTGTTCATTTATCCCTCAATTTTTTTTCTGATAAGGACCCTTTCCCCCACCCTCCCTCTCGTCCTTCTTGTTCCCTTGATTTTCAATACCCATTCCCATCTCATTAAGGCTTTATTTTGATAAATTCCTAGGATTTTCCTCTAATCAAATCAATATTTTACAAAAAAAAAATTGGGAGAAATAGATGACGTACACTTTTGATTTTATAGTTGATTGAACCGTAAACAAAAATATTTGAGTGAATTTTCTTTTAGAAAATGTTCAATTGGAAAATTTGCTATATTGAAAAGTTTCGTGTATAAAACTATTTTAAGAACTGTGCTAATAACGTGTTTTATGAGATCACACAGGAATTTCCTTACCTAAAGTTAAGTTTTCTAAATTCCTGAGATATGATAAGGTCGTAAGGATCGCAATCTTTAATTAAAATTGACAGTTTTATTAACTTATAGTATTAAGTAATTTTGAAGTTGGTATCTAAATTTGGCAGGAATTTAAGCAGTTAATCAAATGAGGTATCGAAGACGATACTCAAATATAAACCAGATAAAATCAAATTTAAGGATACTATGAGGATCAGATGAAAAATCAAATTGAAGACATACTCTAGAAAATATATTTAAAATAAATTATTTAAAAATATGAAAATGGAAAATGTTTATAAATATGAATGGTGTATACCTTGTTAGAGGTAGACCACCATTCATGTTTATACCTTGAATAAGTTAATCAATTTTACTTTTTAATTCACAGTTTATTTCCATATAATTATAATATTTCCTTCATCAAGGTACAAAAAATATTCATTCTTGTTTATTTCTTTAAGAATGAAATATATTATTTTTAAAAGTTGTTAAATTTAACATTTTTTTGACTGATCTTTGCTATTCTTGATTTTCTTTAAATTAACAGTCCATATTTTGCACATTTAGTAAACTAAATTACCCAAAAATTAAGAATAGAGAAGATTGTCAACTTCCTACTTGTATGAGTATTGCTATGGTTAAAGTGGGGAAGAACCTTCTCCTTATATTTAGAATAGACAGTAGCGACCCCCGTTGTGCCAGGTAAAAGGGAAACAAATATGCCTTGTGTTCCTATAACAAATTCACCGATGTAGATAGGTCTCGAACCTGTTACCTCCTGTATCAGAGATCATAGCCTTACCACACGGTCATCAGTCTACTGCAGATCGGGAAGGTAGATTTTGTAACAAGTCAGTAAAATAACGGTTGTGTTTCTACCCTATTAGTCCCACTTTTTGACGTGCATGAAATGGAGCAATGGCAGTACCATCGGCGATACGATGGTACACTCCACCTTTACTAGTTCAATAGGACTGAGATTAATTATGTAGAGATTAAGTAAGGGCTAATCTAGTCCCTGGAAGCCCATTACTAGCGTTTGCGCTTGTCTCGCAGAAGTTCCGGGTTCAATTCCTGACTCCTGAAAGGGCCCCACGCTCAGTTCATTCATCAACGTGCTTATGTGATGTGGCGTCTATTCGGTTTAGAATGCCAATTATAAATTTTATGCAGCTGATAAAGCGTGTACACTGTACACAGCATTCCATTTCATTTATTACATATAGTGCAAGGGGTGTTGTATAAACCTTTTGGTTTGCCAAGGCCCTCCACGGGCTGTTACGCCTCGAATTAATTAATTAATTACTAAACTACGAGTTTGTTTTCCTTGTACGAGGAGTTGAGTCAATTGATAAATAAATAATTATTTACCCCAATACAATGGTTACATAAATAATATTAACATAGTATAAATAAATACACATAACAAGGACAAGTTGTATATATTTATAACTCAAGGGGAGACAAATTAACACAAGATGTTTTTGTTCATAAATCTCTTCCGGTATAAATATCTGCCATGTGTAAAAATATATTATTCTCCAACTTAAAAAATATCACAAGGACTTTATGAAATGTTATTGCACAATGTATTATTATATACTTTATACCAGTTCCTATAGACGGGGGGGGGGGGGGGGGGGGCGAGAGAGAGAAAATAAAGGCATGAATTTTGTCAAGGAAAAGACTAATAAAGTAGACGTGGAGAGTATAGCGCCTCCTGGTGCAAACCCTCGCAACAAATTGAATCTATCCAACAAATTATCCTGACAGTGTCAAGTAGGGGAGCTTCTAGCTACCCTCCTAGCTACCCAGTCACTAAATTGAGTTATATTAAAGCAAGGCTACAAGGAGAAACACTCTGTGTTATCAGGGCCTGTTGATAACAAGCCTTCTTGATAGCCAGTAATCACAGTACTCCCCCTTTTCAATTCTTGTACAATATTTTCCTTCCTCTTCCTCCACCTCTTTTTTTTGTTGCCTTTAATTTATTTTTCCCACTCTTATCAGAATTTATACGTTAATTTTATTTTTTTAAAGGCGAAAAACCATAATATTTTTATGGTTTATTTCGTTAGTATTGTTACCTTTTTTCACTTTTCTGCATATAAAATATATCGTGTATATAAAAAGAATGTATCGAGATGTTGATTGAAGTAATAAATTCGATTTTGTGATTTTGATAGATTTTCACTTACTGAGATTTTTTTTTAAAAAAAAGTGTTTATGCTGTTTTATGTTTTCTCAGTTGTCTGTCGTCTATAAAGACTTGTAGAGCTTAATCTACTGGACCGATTTCAATGGAATTTGTTCAGAAATATCATACATGATAAGGTAAAATTAAGAAATAATTTTTTCCTACATATTTGGGGAAGATATTCCCTAAAAAACTTCTCCCAAAAAATTATATTTCGAAAATTGTTCCGATGATTCCGATTTTTTTTTTTTTTTTTAAATACGCTGCCACACGTATTTATGTAATTGTACATGAGTAAGTAAGGTTTAAGTTGTATTGGCAAGATTTTGTTTTCTCAATTACTCGTGCGAAGGTAATTGATTTCTCTTACTCTCCCACTGAATTGAATATAACCAAATAATCTCATGTAATTTTTAAAAAGTGAAAATCAATTTTACGTAATTATAGAATCAATAAAAATGATAATAATATATCATAATTTATTTTGAATTCTAAGTAATTATTTAATAAGAAATCTTATTAAGAACCTTCAAATCCCAATATAACTTAAATGACGTATTATATTTCACTGATTTCAGAATTAATTTCGAAATATTAAAGCCTGTTAAAATCTTTTGAGTTAGTTAAAAGCGAAGGAAGTCTTTCCAACCTCATCCAAATAAATTAAAGATATTTCCCAAAGATATCAGTTTTCTAAGATTCCTTAACTTAAGTTATAATCAAACTAAAATTTGAAACTAAGCCTCCGGATAATTAATTTAGGGAAACAGGAAGAAACAGTGATTTGTAACCTTCTACGGTTTAATTATTGCTATAATTTTAAGTGTATATAATTTATCAACAATTGAATATTAATCGTGATAAATTTAGTATGTATATGTATATGTATGTGTGTATATATATATATATATATATATATATATATATATATATATATATATATATATATATATATATATATATATATATATATATATATGTATATATATATATATAATTTAGTAATAAAGTTATATTATAAAAGATCTGTCAAAAATATTTAAATCAAATGCTGGAGAAAATAAGACTTACTTTTTAATATGTACATTAAAGATTAATATATATCAAAATTATATATATATAATGTTTTCCTTTGGGCTTAAAAAAGTTTTCCTATTACATCTTTGTATTATGTATTATTTATTTGCTCAGAGTATATTTTATTTAACCGTTGAAAAGTTTATTTATTTTGTTTCTTTTTTCTCTCTTCTCGATTTGTATTATTTAAAATACAGTCAAGGTACGGAAATAATGTCTTTATTATAACTTTTGTATTTAAATTTATTCGAATTTATAAAATAATTGAGAGGAAATGAAAGTAGACATCTGTTTTTTAAATAAACCTTATGTATTTTGAAGAAAAATAGGGTTAATCCTACTTTAGTATTTATTTTAATTATTTAAAAATTACATAGTTAACCAATGTTGGATTCTGGATTAGAACCGACTTATTTTTGTTTATATACCTATACGATGGTACTCATTTAGCTGCAAATTTGCTATGACTTGGGTGGGGTGAATGAAAATTAAACATAGGAATAAAAAAGCCTGTTATAATATATTCCTTATTATAATTATCTATTAAGACAAAGGGATATTTATTCCAAAGTCCTTTAGAACATTATACTTCTATATATATTGTGTTAATTTGCCTTAGTCTTAATAGTGAATTATAATCACTTTTATATAATATATGTGTGATATTCCTTTGTCCCAAAGTACATAAGACTAAATATCACTTTCTCTTAAAACTTACTCAACTAAAGTTGTGGCTGAATTTGAGTTGATTTCGCGGATTAACGTCGAGGTCACGGGTCAGTTAAGTTGATTCCTGACCACAAGTTTTAGGTATAAGTTAATTCATGTGTTTACCTGATAAGTTTATCCTGTAAAAAAATGCTTTTTATTATAGATAACAAACAAAATCATACGTAGTTACAATAAAAGCATGTGATAACGTTGTTTATTAAAGGTAAATTTTAGTTAGTCTGCAACTAGGAGTCGACTTGTCTAGGAGTGAAATAATTCTTTTAAGACATATTTAATTTTTCAAAGAAATGTATTGTTTTTACTATTAAAAAATTTCAAGATAAAAAGAACTTTTTATATACTATGTTTTTAAATTTTCTGTTGAATCATATGTAATGTTGATAATATAATTATTGTTATTGTTATATAATATAATGTTAGTGAAAAAAAATAATAGTTCCGAATTAATTTACTTCACATAAATGACAACCATCTAGAGAGCTGATCTTAAACCTATAAAAGGACAAATCTTTGTACAACGGATCTCTCCAACACCAAATCTAAACCGTTCCATCGATATATTTGAAATAATATAATTCATATAATCGATAAATAATATAATCGATATATTTCCTGTTCTGCTGTCATTCAATGTTTATCTCTTATTTTATAAAAATCAAAAATTTGAAACCCATCAAAATGAAGATTGCGTAAATATGGGACATGGCAAAACAAATAAAATTACTTGCGGATTTTTTTCCATACAGCAAAATTTGTTGAAATCCAATTAAATTCTGCTGAAAGATGGCTAAAAGTATTAAAATAATGCATTGTCATCGTCTTCTGAGCTATGCTAAAATTTTCAAATGTCTAGCTATTCGGGAAGTTAGTTAGAAATCGATTGCCAGATTGTTACTGGACAAACAAACAAACAAGAAAGCAAGCTAATAAAAACGTAGTAATTTGATTTAAAAAAAAAAAAAAAAAAAAAAAAAGAGCAATATTTACAAAAAATATAAATTATGTATAAAAAATTTTGAGAAGCAAGATGTACATATATTATCCTTTAGTATCTTAGGTATGCACTTATTTGGTTCGTTTAAAAGTAAAATGGCCGCCATTTTGGAAACTCAAATTAATCCGGGAATCAAGCAATACCTGACCTTTTTTTGTTCTTGAATCAATTTATCCAATAAGTAAGGATTAGGAATCAATTCCACATCTCCTATTTTTATTTAGTATTCCCTTTTTGGGGGTTGTACTAAACTAAAAGAGTACCTATATTAGAAAAGGTTCAGTTGTAAAACTTGTATTATATTTGTCAAGTCAATGTCTCTAACAATTCAACAGTTATCTTGGATGGGCACAATGCCCATATCGACTCAAATAAGAGCTGATCTATTGAAGTACTATTTCTTATGTTACCATTTATACTTAATATTTCTTGATTATTTTTAATCACAAATAGAGTGCTTAATATTTTATAAATAACAATATAAAATATACACACACATATATATATATATATATTGTTGTTGCCTAAATCATTTTTAACGCTCCAATTTTTTTTTAATGGATTTTTTGATTGAAAAATAAAACCAAACATTTTCGTCTGTCATTTGACTTTAAATATATTATATGAATGTTTCAATTTAAATACAAATAAATTCATGAATACATAAATGAATGTAATGTAACAAATGTTTTCCTTTTAATCTTTCACAACATTTAAACATGGATTAGTTTTTTGATGGATCAGTTGATTGATTCTTTCTATGCAATATGAATAGATGGATTATTTTTGGAATTAATCGGGGGATTTTAAAAACTGTTGGAATATTTTTACTCGCTTTTAACCTCAGTTGTTGAGATATTTCCGTCGATAAAGCGAGTAATTAATATTTTCAAAGAATTTTTTTAGAGATTATATTTATATATATTTATACTGTTATCGTTTTATTATTTTCACATAAAAAATACGTTGGCACAAGTATAAGAGCAATTTATATTTCACTATTAAATATTAATATTTAAATATTCAAAGAAATAATAACTGAATCTAAATTTACTAAACATAAATAAAATAGACTGCCAATTGGTGTGGCACATAGCTTCCTAGCATCCTATCCACGAACTTTATTGGTTTTATGCTTTTACAAAACCATTATTGTCTAATTGGTTTAATTGTTTCCTCCGTTTTTTTTAATCTGTCAAAATTGTTTTAATTTTTTTTTTTTCACGAATTATAGTATTAATTTAGCAAAAGTTAAAGAGCGCAGACGGTTCAAATTAATCTGGGGCTATCTGCGGCTTACTTTCGATAAACAATGCAAGTTTCATTCAAATCAGATCAGTACTTTTGAAGCTATAGGTGTAAATAAATGTATGTTTGTGTACAAGTGGAAGAGAAACAAATAACCGCAGGAGTTTGAAACTCATATGGAAATAATGAGCTAAGTATGACCTACCTAAATTTCATACAAATCGGATGAGTAGTTTTTAAGATATATTGGTTCGCAAAAATTGAGTGACAGACACGGAACCAAAAATGTTCCCTGATGTCTAAAACGGAGTTCTGTCTTGGAATTTTGAAATCGGAGACATAAAATATTTCCGTTCTTCAGAACGATCACATAGCTTCCGTTACCTTCGGTAAACTCGCAAAATATATATGAAACAAACCACATTTTATATAACCGAAGCTTTTAATTAAAAATTCTGAAATGTAGCCCATTTAAATTCCGAGGAAAATCTAGTTTTTGAGATATTGATGATAATGAGCCATATACTGTGTCGAAAATTGAAAGTTAAATGTAAGAAATTACCTTTTGAACACTTTTTTAATATGTTTGATACTAATTTAAATTCGGTAACACTACTCGTAAGTATATTAAGAATGAGTTATTCGAATACGAAGGACCTATAATGTTTATCCTCTAGGTGTTTTTCGTTATGTATTGCTTATCAATATAATTATTTTTGTGTACAATCTATTTATATTTGTAATTTCTTGCTTATATTAATCTCTTTTGTCGTCTAGTATTATTTTTATTCTTAAATATTTTGCTGTTTTACCTTATTTTTAAAATACTATAAAATTATATAACCGGACCGATTTTTAATTAGAAGTGTGATTATTAATTACGAATATATATAAAATTTATTATATGGACAATAAAATTTAATTGTACTATTGTATTTAATTATGCAAATTGAATTTTAATTTGTTCAATTTTCATTTTTTTTCTCTCTCTTTTTTGTTACAGGTTAGTGGCTCTATTTACATTTCGCTTCAATGATTAACAGGTGATATTTTTTAATTTAGAAAAATACTGACTTAAAATGTAATATAATTAAAACATACGATTAATTTATTTCTGAATGTTAATGCTTTGGTAAAGCGTAACGGTATAAGGAAGTATATAGTTTAATTTAGTTGGTTGTTTTATAATCCTTGTTATTGTATTCTATAGTCTTGCTTATATTGATCACTTAACAATTTCATTGTTAAAGTGAGGAAAATCTATTGAATGTATTATTTAGAAATCAGTAGTGCATTGTGGATAATTCTAAAGGGATTTACTGTTGCATTATATCCTAGCTGTTTATACATCAAGCAAAGTAAATGGAGCAGCATTCAGCAACCGTGAACCTGTCCATACTCGGAATTTCGTGAACAAAACAAACCTTTAACTCTTTACTTTATATATATATATATATATATATATATATATATATATATATATATATATATATATATATATATATATATATATATTGATTTAAGCCGAAACGTCGGGTATATTGAGAATGTTGTGAGGTGTTGTTTTGTTTTGTGACCGATCCCTGGGTTTTCATATATTTTTGTTATATATATATATATATATATATATATATATATATATATATATATATATATATATATATATATATATATACATATATATACATATAAATCTATGATGTACACCAGGCAACTCAACTCGGGGGAACGGTCAGGGTAAGGTGTTAAGAAAACTTCACAATTTTATAAGCCAACGTTTCGGCAACTTTATGATGTTGCCATCATCAGGGCAAACTGAAACATACATAAATTATAATAAAGAGCTTAATACAAGAAGAAAAGCAGAGAACGTAAAAAGTAAACCGACAGTGAGAACGTGATCACCCGTGACAGAAAAGAATAAGGAAGAGATTGAAATACAGGCAACTTACATGAGTATAGGGAAGAATAACACCGGAAAATTTAAGTAAAAGAGAGCATAAATGTGTTGAAACTTTATAAATAAAGTTTATCTATTAAGAAATAGATGATTAGACTAAGGGATGTGATCACAATTATATACACAAGTGTGAAATTCCTTGGTCGCAAGGTACATTGGAATAAATATCCCTTCGTCTTAATAGTAATTTAGACTAAGGAATATATGCTACTCTGTATATGCACCTTTGTCTAAATAACTATTAGCAAAATGGGATATAGGGGGGTGATAAAGTAAAAAAGTACCGTAATTTAGGTAGCATGCTCATTATATTAACCATCATACATTAATTATATCAAACTGACTTTAAACTAATTAAAATATGCAAATATTGTGTCAATGTTTGACTGAGGCAAGGCTAAATGCAATTATTTTAGAGTTATATCTTCCCCGTGTTTGCACAAACATAATTTATATTTTTTAAATTTATACTTTGTTGGTACCCTACAAATGTATTACAATTTTAAAATTCGAAGATTTTTAGTATTTTAGTATTGGATAAATGGTCTCGTGAGATTTAGATCAGTAGGGGGTAACATTTATTTTTTAACCATCATTGCCAAAAATGTTTAATGATGGTTGAAATTAATATTGGACCATCTATGGGGTACTTTCGATAAACCATCCAAATTTCTTTAAAATCAGATGAGTATACTTTTAAAAATATGTATAGAAAATAGTTTGTGTGCATATGAAAAAAAGCAATGTGCACAGAATTTTTATAGATGTGTTTTTGCAATAATTTAAAAGGCAGGTAGAGACGAGACCAGAAATATTCTCTGCTTTCGGATTTCTATATTGGAATCCATTACCTTCTGAATGTTTGAAAGTAAAACAAAATAAATTAGCCAATTACAAATGCTTTCAGTGCACACAAAGGTTCAGTAGACAATTTAGTATATAGGACTAGTTCGTTAACCAGCGTAATCGACCATACCGAATTAATACGGAGGCTGTTTAAAAGTTTGTTGTAGCTAATAGCTATCATTTTTGAACCAATCATTATAATGACGTGAAAAAACCGCATTTTTACTGCCCAGACTTAATGAAACTACTTGAGTGTCTGGTACAATCCATTCCTTAGATGTTTTTCTAAGATATTAGAGGGAAACATCTTATCACACGAAATATGCGAGGGATGAAAAAATCCTTCAAAACTGTTCTTAGTTTTTTTTGTTTTTTTTTAGTATTTTTCGTTGATTGTTAAACAAATAAAGGATTAAAAAATTTAGGGAGCAATATAGGGGACACGGGTCATTTCCCTCTCGAAAATATTTGCAATCCCTTAAAGTACCCTTAAAACCCTTGCAACCCCTTACATTTTTTGGGTTATCCCTAAAATTTTCTTGTTTAGGTTATAACAGAAAGCATAACTGCAATGTTTCAAATTTTTGTGTTGGGTATTTACGGAGATCAGTTAGATTACAGACAGACAAATAGACAAACACAGAAATGAATAAAATCCTCGGTTAACCTTCGGACCCTAAAAAGCCAAATAAATTCTTCTTTTTCATTCTTCCTTCGAAAAAAACTGTTTGACTACATGAGAGGGTTTATGGTAAATATAAAAAAAATATTTATATAGATACATCAAATATTGAGTGACATTCCAATATTACAAAAGTTCTATCTTCTTATTTTACAAATCGAAATTGTTTTCAAACAAGAAAAAGTCCTGATTTTCATAGAAATACATTATAATTTTAGTATATCAACTTCGAAGATGAAACTGACAGTTCTTGCTATTTATTTTTAAATATACAAATATAAGAACGATACAAACTTAGGTCGTTGTTTATCTCTTACATATATAATAAAATATTTAGGAAATATAATATTGAAGAATTTCTCTAAAATATATTTCATACATTTTTAAGTGAGTAACAACGATATAAGTGATAAGAAAATGACAGAAAGGTTAATGTCATGTTTTTACTATTCACTTATCAAACTATATATATATATATATGTATATATATATATATATATATATATATATATATATATATATATATATATATATGTGTGTGTGTGTGTGTGTGTGTGTGTGTGTGTTACTGTCTACCTACCTCTCTAGTCATAATGATAAGAGCATAGTAAAAATATAACATTAAACTTTCTCTGTCAATTTTCAGTGTGTTATTTGTAATATATCTATACAATTTTCCGTTGTGTTTTCAGGGGTATTATCATAATAAAAAAAAAGAATTGATTTGCTTTGCTTTTTATATTTATATATTTATTAGGTAATGTTACATCACTCACTTTGAGACATTTTCAAAACTGCGTATCTGTGAATTTGTTTATCATAATTTTAAAAGTCATGATCATATTCATTTTCCATGACTTCTTTTCTCTGTCAAGTATCCTTATATCTTATATCGTTGATACTCACTTAAAAATACATATATATATACTTACAGAAGAACCTCGATAAGAAGTGTCTCAAGGGGATTCGGGTCAAGGGATAACAGTCTTGTTATCGAGGTGCTCTTTTGTTGAGGGTCGTATTATCAAGGTTAATGGGCGGGGTTTTCTCAAAACGACTTGTTATAGAGGTTCTGAGTTACGTTGAGAATTGGAAAAAAAATCAGTGTTTTAGAGGTTGTTTGGATAATAATAGCCGCGTTTTAGAGGTTAATTTAACATTATGTGTTATGGCAATCTCAAGAGGATTTGAAAATTGCACTTGTAACTGAGGTTGTCGTGTTATTGAGGGTCGTGTAAGCGAGGTTCTACTGTGTGTGTGTATATATATATATATATATATATATATATATATATATATATATATATATATATATATATATATATATAAATATATATATATATATATATATATATATATATATATATATATATATATATATATATATATATATATAGTATATATTTGTGTATGTGTGTGTAAGAAAAGTGTTTGAAAGATAAAGATTTGAACATTTTCTGTTTACTTTGTTTTGTTGATGTTATTTTTTTTTTTATTTTTTTTATTTATGGCTTAAGTTTGAACAACCTAACATTTTAAAACAAAGTTTAAAACACCAAGAAGAAAAACTTTGTAAGAATTTTTTCTTGTTTATATAGTAAACTAGTTTTTGTTTTTATACTTCTGAGTTGATGGTGAAAA
This sequence comes from Gerris lacustris, assembly GCA_951217055.1. Classification (NCBI taxonomy): domain Eukaryota; kingdom Metazoa; phylum Arthropoda; class Insecta; order Hemiptera; family Gerridae; genus Gerris; species Gerris lacustris. Next base: position 39,280,380 of record OX578284.1, read on the forward strand.
ATAAATAATTATCTTTGAAAGAGTTTTACTCTCATCAAGGTTATGTTTAATTGTTAAGTAAAATTAATTAAATTAAAAATAATTAAGAATTGCAAATCATTTGTTAAATAAAGATTACAAAATTATAATGCCTTTTTACAATAATTAAATTCAAAATGAAAAACAGATAGTAATAAATTAAGACCCAAATAATTAATTATACTGTGCACTGTTACAGAAAAATGTCTATTCCTTGTCTACATTTGAGTAATTAAATACTTGTTACATTTAATAAAATTAAATTCATTTTATACCAATACTATTATAACCCCCCGTATTAAATATTTTACTTGAATTATCTTACTCAATTAATTTTATAAATGAGATACTTTTCTTTTCAATTTACTCATTTCTTGATTTAAATTAAAAACAAATGAAGGTAACTACAAATTATTTTAATTTGGCTTTAACTTAAAGCTATAGTTTTGTAAAATAAACACTATTCTGTGGACAGGCTTTCCGGTCTTTTATTATAGTATTAATATCTACTCCACTTGCGCTCTCAATCGTTAGATAATGTAGTGTCAATTTAATTTAAATATGGTCACCTAGTAAGTTATCTGTTCAAATATTCTGTACAATTTTCAATCAGGTACATTTTATATTGTAAAAAAAACAACAAAAAAAAAACAGAATTAGTTTTTAATTATTATTTATTTAAACGAGAATTTTGAATTTAATTACTGTTGCTGCCTTAATTTCATCTGTGCAAATGTCCTTACGTTGGGCGCCATTGTTACATTAATCAGTCTCTCTCTGTCTATATATATATATATATATATATATATATATATATATATATATATATATATATATATATATATATATTTATATATATATATTTAAATAAATATATAATTAAAGAAGGTTTTTTTTGGTGTTTGACCTACACACATTAGACTATCTGAACTCATTAACGTGCCATTAGGAGTTGCCAGTTTAGGTTATTTCATTAGAATGACTTCTGAAATGCTTTGGAGGATAATTAAAAACATTATACAGAGCTAAGAGAACTACAACTTTCAAGGTAGTCAGTTGTTAGCCAACTTTTTTACCAAGATAAATTGCTTGACAAGAACTGTGTACACACACACACACACAAATATATATATACACAATTTATGTTAGTGAGACAATTTGTGTTATTGCAGTGTGCAAAAACACGGTATTACGTTGCTGAAGTGAAATATATATATATATATATATATATATATATATATATATATATATATATATATATATATATATATATATATATATATATAATATTCCAATATACTTATTAAGTTCATAATCATATTTCTCTAAATATCCGATGGATTTTTGAATAATTTAATTTCGAAGTTATATTATTAGGGATAAAATTAAATTTATTTTTGCTTTTTCTTATTCTTCTTCCAATCCTTTTAATTTTATCGGCTTCATTTATTCTTCTTTGTTAATTAGGTAAGGCTCAATAATTATTTCATTACCGTGATCACGGAAGTCTAAAATAATTAAACTTTTTCTTTCTTTAAAAGGCTCAAGATTATTAATTAAATCTTGATGCATAATTAAGAATTGTAAGTCACTTGTTAAATAAAGAATACAAAATTTTAATGCCTTTTTACAATTATTAAATTTACAATTATTAAATAAATTAAGACCCAAATTAATAAATTATACTCTGCGCTGTTACAGGAAAATGTCTAGAGAGAATTATTCAATTAATCAATCAGTTAAAGTTTTAATGTTTAAATAATCTGTCCGATATGTCTTACAAACTAAGGAGCACAACGAGAGAACGTAAACCATGGAACCCATGTTCGAATCCTGACCACATAAATCATTTTTAATTGTCTTTTGTCCTTCATTAATAATATTTATTATTAAAATTGACAATACTGGTAGGCTGTGAATTTTGGTGCCTTGTCTCTCTGTTGGTCTGTCGCTCAATGTTTGCGATCCAACATATCTTAAAAACTACTGATTTGATTTTAATAAAATTTGGTTAGTATGTAGGTTATAACTAGCCAATTGTTGGTCCCATATAAGTTTCAACCTTCAGCCCCCATTTGTTTCTCTTCCACTTGTGTACAAACATACATTTATTTACACCAATATCTTCATTTTTATAAAATTTAAATGGTTTGTTTAAAGTAGCCCAAAGTTAGCCCCTGATTAATTTCAACTGAATGCGCTCTTTAAATTCGGTAGATATATTCAAATCGGGCAAATAGTTTTTAGGATATTATATGTTAGTTCGTAAAATTGTTAAATAATGGAGAGACAAGAGACCGAAAATGTCCTGATGTCTGAAACGGATTTCTACCTTGACATTTTTAAATTAGGAGACATAAAAAAAAATCGGTCTTTAAAATGACCACAATACTTCCATTACTTTTGGCAAGCTCGAAAGCAATGTATGGAACTTTTTCTATTGTAAAATCTTAAAATAATCCATATATTTTTATATATAGATTTTTAATAAAAATAACTATTGTTTAATTTTTATAACAAAAAATTGTTTTTAAACCTTTCAGAAAAATCTTCTTTTTTATAAAACATTTTATTTTTTGTTTAGAGTCTTTTTGAAGATGATTTCTAGCCATGTCTTTCTCAGCTATGCTTGTATTTACGTAGAAGTCAAACCCTAATCATGTGTCAAGTGAAAATAACTAAAGAATTGTTTTGAAAACCCTTTTAACAAGAGAAAAACCTATAATTCTCTTCACTTGTAATAATTCAAGAATACAGTATAAAATTGTCCAACAAAATAGTGTGGTCTTCCTCGCTTCTTATCACGAACTTTAAAAAAGAAAATAAAGTTAAAATTAATACGGGATCATTTGTAGGCTACGTTTAACCCATTATTGGATGAATATTATCATGAAATTTGGACCTTTTTCTATTACTAATGGGGTCACACTTATATTTTTAACAATTAATAAATATAAACTAAAGGGTAATATTAATATGGGCCCAATAAAGGTCTAATTATGACATAACATCCAAATTCCATTAATATCAGACTAGTAGTTTTTTAGACATTGTGGTTCGCAAAAATATCGAACGAATTGTTTCTTGATGTCTGAAACGGATTTCTGTTGTGAATTTCGAGACATAAAAAAAAAAAAAAAAAAAAAAAAAAATTCACTATGATGACAATTCAGAATGATCAAAAATAAAAATATATTCAATTTCCTTTGGACAGTTGAAATAGGGAAACATGCAGTATCTGATTTATTTTATTTTAAATTTCTTATTTAAACTTCAGGAGTAGATTCAAATTAGAACATACATACCTAATCCAGGAGTAGGCATGTAATTCTGTTTTATCTTGCACATCTTACGTTATAAAGACATCACATGTATTTTCTGTGTTTCTACTTTAGGATAAAATACATGTAAGATTACGAAGCAAGATAAATAATACAACAAAAAATAATAACATAATAAATAAAAGAGAAAGAAAGAAAACACTATGTTATTTTATAGTAGGTATATTTTATCTTACTGCTCCTATTAATTCCTAAGGAATAATAAAATTTAAAAAAAGTTGTTTTAAATGGTGTTGGGAAATTTATAATATAAAATGCGATATTTATCACGTAATAGTAAAACTTGTTTTTATAAATACACCTGTTTATCGAGGGAATTACTTTTATACCTTGATGACCAAAAAGCGACTCCCATAAAATGCAGCAAATCTCGACTTAAAAATTGTGGATGTGTATGAATGAAGGAGGGCACCATTTTGAACATTTATTATAGTAATTACAGAAGTGTTAATTATAAACTAAAAAGGTCGGTTTATTTTATTATTACACTTTTCTATTTTATTCTTTAATGATTTTTTTTTTAACAAAGTAATAAGATAATTCAATTAATACAGTACAATTTTAGTTATGTTACAAAGAATATTATTATAAAAATAATTAATTATCGTAATAAAAATAAATTATTACACCCTTAATAATTATAAGATTCATCAGGTCCTATGACTTCACAATGACTGTAGTATCATTGGTACCATGATTGGTACCACACGGGTACTATGACTAAACTCTGACTTTAACGTTTTACTATACTAGAGCACCTTAAAAGAAAAAGAAAAAAAATCACCCGACGTTTGCATTTTCAGGGCACTTCCCATTCCCCCAACCCTATCTCAGCTTACAGTAGGACATGTTTTTTTGGAATTTCATCACTATTTCGGATACTTCACGTTGCAATATTTTAAATTTAATAGTATCGTTTTGAAGCTTAGTAAATGCGCCAACTTTAAGGAGTTTTGCACCTATAGTTATCTAATACAATACAGTAGTTATACAAGCTCTAACATTTTCTTTTTTTAATTAAATTTTATTATTTTCAAGTTCTAACGAATTAACGTGTGACTAAAAATGAAATTTAATAGCTGAAATGATATTTGTCTTTAAGAGTTTTTCATGCTCTTTCAGGTGGTATATCATTTATCATTCTAGCTTAATTACTTCCAATGATATTGCCAATTTATTAAGTCTAAGTCACGTTTTACAAAAAAAAGTTAAAAATAAGATAGCTAGAAAACAAATGAGAATAGGACCATGGTTTATAGAACTTTTTTTACTCCAAATTAACTGTACTATCACATCCCAAAGTTTGTCGGTCCTGACCCGGGACACCCTGTATATATATATATATTTATATATATATATATATATATATATATATATATATATATATATATATATATATATATATATATATATATATATATATATATATATAATTCAAACAATTTAAACTACGGGAGACAGAAACAGAGAAAAATTTGCACTGGCTCCGGGATTTGAACCACGGACCTTCATATTTCCAGTATGATGCTCTACCAATTAACCCAGATAAGACTGATTTATTTATTTTATATTTTTTTGGTTTTTGTAGTATTTATCAACAGTTTAGAGTGCTTTTAGAACATTTTGGCCCAAATTTTAAATTGGTCATTATCAGTGACGTCATAATTGACCGTCCTCCTGGAAGGACGTCAGTCTTGACCAAATGGCCTTCCAGAAGGACGTCAGTTCTACAAACCTTTCATAATTTATTTTTTAGGTTTAATAAATGGAGACAACATAAACCAAGTTATACATAATTATACCTAATTATTTAAAAAATATATATTTATGAAAAAAAAAAAATAATAAAATAAAAAAATCATTATTGTTCATATTTTGTATTTATTTATTTATTTTTTCATTCAATTTTTTTTTTTTATATATTATATATTTTGAAAAATAATCATTTTTTGAGTAAAACAGGAATTCTTATAATGAAATTGAAAATAGACTATTTATAAAATTTAAAAAATATATACTTCTGTTTTTTTCTTTTAAAAAATTATTTAACTTTTCTATTTCTTTCCTTCTTTTTTTATTATTCTTATTTTGTACGAAAATCTAGAAACAAGTAACATGGAGACAAAGATCACATTTTATACATCTAGTTGCTGTTTTTTTACCACAATGACGACAGCGAAATTGGTTTTTTTTTCCTGTGTTAGACTCACCAACAGACCATTACTGGACCATTATTGCATGTAGTATATACCTGCTATCAATTTTGGCAATTTTGGAATGACAGCCCTTGATCTCAAAAATTCTTCTGTTAGATTCTAACAGAGAATTAACTGTTCGGTCGCTGAATCCTAAATGATCTAATTTTCCAAGATCTTAATTGAACAGTTGCCAAGCGTTGTGTTCGGCCACATCTATCCAATGAGCAAGTGGAAAATAAGTGGTGAGTAAGTGGAAAATACCACTTTTTCCTCTTATTGAAACTGTACAGAGAAATATTTTGATCTGCTCGATCTATGCCCCCCATATATTTATTATAATTTTTAATGAGATGAGGTTGTCCAACAGATATTATTTTCTGTTTCTGTTGAGAGTAACGAGAAACTTGAAGTGCAATTATCCAAGTGACTACAATAATTTTATTTTATTATCACTGCAGTACTCAAAGTTTTCTCTTGAAGTACATTTAAGTCCAATAAAGTTCAGTGGGAACTCCTTACCAAGTCTATTTGATGTAATTGTCCCAGTAACACCTAAATTCCTGGTTCCTAAGTCACATAACAGCTCTAAAGATGTAAAAAGTTATCTATGAAAATTCTATAAAGGCAATTCAACTAACTGATCTGCATAAGTGACCAGTAGCGTAGCTAGGGCATTGGGGCCCCCCGCAAGAATTTTTTGGGGGGCCCTCGCCAAACAAAATTGATGAGCAAGAGAAAAAAAAAACCTCTTGCGTTTAGAACTGGGGGCCCCCTCGTCGTTGATTTGGGGGCCCCCTCAATGCGGGCCCTTGTGGGCCCATAGTTACGCCACTGGTCATGACAACTCCATAAAACAATAAAAGTAGTTCATAATTACTCCTATCGTATAAAAATATGTAAAACTGCCAAATAAGTGAATCAATGGCATAGAATAAAAAGATATGAACAAAATTAGGTATAGTCTTGGTCAGGACTGACGTCCTTCCAGGAGGATTCTAGGTAATTACTGCTACTAAAAGTACACAATATTATCATAATTACAAATATGGACTAAAATACTTTCTAAAGACTCAAATCAATAAAATACATTCAATATTAGTAAAAAAAAAAAAATATTTACCTACCCATCATCACGGTAAAAATCACCATCACTCATTTTTAAAATAGGTTTTTCAAAAAAATTATATAAAATACATCCTTAGTAGCTAAATCGAAACTAACCATGTATTCTAATAGAATAATACCTAAATAATAATTTAATAATAAAAAATAATAAATAAACAATGGTTTAGAGGTCAAAAAGGGTCAAAGTACAGAAAAAAACACTTGTCCTTCTGGAAGTACATCAGTCTTATCTGGGTTAAGCTAAGCCAGATATAAACTTTCCTCTGCGCGAAACGTTAGATAATCCCAGTATTTAGCGTGAAATGTATTCTCAAACCTAGGAACCGAAATTTTTACGGCAGACGAACTAGACAAGAGAAAGTTACGCTAGAAACTCGCCATTTGGCAACATCCACTCTTACTAGAGAAATATGAAATCTCAACCTTCGGGCAGCGACATATAATTCAAACAATTTAAACTACGGGAGACAGAAACAGAGAAAAATTTGCACTGGCTCCGGGATTTGAACCACGGACCTTCATATTTCCAGTATGATGCTCTACCAATTAAGCTAAGCCAGATATAAACTTTCCTCTGCGCGAAACGTTAGATAATCCCAGTATTTAGCGTGAAATGTATTCTCAAACCTAGGAACCGAAATTTTTACGGCAGACGAACTAGACAAGAGAAAGTTACGCTAGAAACTCGCCATTTGGCAACATCCACTCTTACTAGAGAAATATGAAATCTCAACCTTCGGGCAGCGACATATAATTCAAACAATTTAAACTACGGGAGACAGAAACAGAGAAAAATTTGCACTGGCTCCGGGATTTGAACCACGGACCTTCATATTTCCAGTATGATGCTCTACCAATTAAGCTAAGCCAGATATAAACTTTCCTCTGCGCGAAACGTTAGATAATCCCAGTATTTAGCGTGAAATGTATTCTCAAACCTAGGAACCGAAATTTTTACGGCAGACGAACTAGACAAGAGAAAGTTACGCTAGAAACTCGCCATTTGGCAACATCCACTCTTACTAGAGAAATATGAAATCTCAACCTTCGGGCAGCGACATATAATTCAAACAATTTAAACTACGGGAGACAGAAACAGAGAAAAATTTGCACTGGCTCCGGGATTTGAACCACGGACCTTCATATTTCCAGTATGATGCTCTACCAATTAAGCTAAGCCAGATATAAACTTTCCTCTGCGCGAAACGTTAGATAATCCCAGTATTTAGCGTGAAATGTATTCTCAAACCTAGGAACCGAAATTTTTACGGCAGACGAACTAGACAAGAGAAAGTTACGCTAGAAACTCGCCATTTGGCAACATCCACTCTTACTAGAGAAATATGAAATCTCAACCTTCGGGCAGCGACATATAATTCAAACAATTTAAACTACGGGAGACAGAAACAGAGAAAAATTTGCACTGGCTCCGGGATTTGAACCACGGACCTTCATATTTCCAGTATGATGCTCTACCAATTAAGCTAAGCCAGATATAAACTTTCCTCTGCGCGAAACGTTAGATAATCCCAGTATTTAGCGTGAAATGTATTCTCAAACCTAGGAACCGAAATTTTTACGGCAGACGAACTAGACAAGAGAAAGTTACGCTAGAAACTCGCCATTTGGCAACATCCACTCTTACTAGAGAAATATGAAATCTCAACCTTCGGGCAGCGACATATAATTCAAACAATTTAAACTACGGGAGACAGAAACAGAGAAAAATTTGCACTGGCTCCGGGATTTGAACCAAGGACCTTCGTATTTCCAGTATGATGCTCTACCAATATATATATATATATATATATATATATATATATATATATATATATATATATATATATTGATATTTATATATATTTTCTTTAATAAATTATATAGACAAGCATAAACATTTTTTTTAAAGCATTTTCAGTTGATAAGGGTTTTCATTGAGAAAATATCCTCTTTAAAATATAAAAATATTGTAGGAAAAACTCTGGAATGAATTATATATAAAAAAAAGTTGATGATTCTTGTTTGAATATATGTCCGTGAGGTTTTCATACTAGATGGCGAGGGGTATCCTGCTATTCTGTGCAAAGGATTCTAAAGTTAATATATTCCAGGCTGCCCTCAGGAGCCCTTAATGGGCTCAACTTAAGGATAATTTATGCACACCCTTCAGAATATATTAGCTTAAAAGTGTTAAAATTTCAACTAAACCTCTCAAGTTGAAATCCTTATCAATTTAATGCCCTAAATAATACTATAAAAGTCATTATTTATCTTAACACGGAAAATAAAATTATTTTAAAATTTTTTATTTAAATAAAATGTGTTCTAGTTTATGTTCAAAAATACAATTTATTTGAGAAAACTATAGCCAACAGGTAGCAAATGCCAAAGAAAGTGTAAAACTACTTTTCCTTTTTTCTAAATGTTGCCATTTAATGATGAATACATAATCAATTGAATTTATCTAAATTCATTAGGAGAGCTTATTATCCCAAATTACTAAGAAAAACTCTAATACTCATAATTTTATTTGGTCCTTTGGGCTGGATTTGAAAAAGAAAGTTAACTTTTTTCAAGGTCATTTCTGTTTAAGAAGTGAAAATTCGAAAAAAATTCTAAAATTTTTTTCTGATTCCAGAATGATTTTCAAGTAGGTTAAATTATCTTATTGTAATATTAAACCTCTTTGCATAATCGATAAAAAAAAAAAATCATCAAACAACTAATGAAACAAGTCCAATCAACGATACTTTCAATTCGCAGAGGGAGTACATTATTTTATACTGATATGACTATTCTTCCAATATTACGACACAAGGAAGCTATGAACCAGACTAATTGACAGATTATTTTTGTATTGGAGACAAGTGAGATATTAACTGAAATAAACTTTTAGTGATACAGTTTTTTGTTGGAATAAGGGAAAATTTTAAAAACTGATTTCGTAAAGAAATTAACATAAATATCTTAAATCACGTTACTCCTAAATAGAAAAATTAAAGACACAATTGTGTTCATTGATGAGTTTATTGTTAATGAATTCTTCTATCAAAGCAACTTTCGGTCTTTATAAGGCCATTTATCTGAATGGCCTATTATGAAATAAATAGTTCTTCAGTCTTACTCAGGTCTATAGGGTATTAATAAATTTTATTGCTACTCCATGTTTGGCTATATTTCACCTCCTTTGAGGCATCTTCAGTCCTTTATCTAATCCTTCTATTATATTATAATACAAATTTTTCTTGAATATCTTACTACCAGTTATTCAAACTGTGCGTCTACACATTTCCTCTTTTCATGATCCACTGTTCTCTATTTAATGTTATTTTCAATTAAAAAATTAATTTTCTCATAGAGAAAATACGTCTTGAGTGTATTGAGTGTATGAAAAGAGGAAATGTGTAGACGCACGACGCACAGTTTGAATAACTAGAAGTAAGATATTCAAGAAAAATGTGTATTATAATATAATAGAAGGATTAAATTAAAGGCCTGAAGATGCCTCGAAAGAGGTGAAATATAGCCAAACATGGAGTAGCAATAAAATTTATTAATACCCTATAGACCTGAGTAAGACTGAAGAATAAATTAGATTAAAGGGTAATACACTACGAATATGAAATAGAGTTACATTAATGAAATAATAAGAAGGGGGAAATCTATATAATTAAGGAGACTAACCAAACTCCTCTCATAGCAAGTAGAATCGCCTGAAAATCTTCTACTGCCCATGTGTTTATGTTTTGTTTTGATTTAAGTCAGCATATCTTAAGTCTGAACGATTTAATGAAGCTTTACGTAATCTCCTCTTCATTCATCTAAAGATCTAACCAAGCCCATTCATTATTAATCCATGAATGAATGTCCGCAATCTAATAAAAGGCTAATCTCTGGAGCTATTACTATAATTTAAGGGCTTGGCCTCCCTATTACTGTGGCCCATTATCTTTAATGGAATACTTAAAGCTTGTGATATTGAGTTGATGAATATAAACGGTAAAGTTATTAGAATTTAAAATTTCATACCTTCTTATTAATTTTCATGCTAATTAATCTCTTAAATTAGTGGTATTATCACAATGTAACTATAATACATCGATAAAGAATATTAGGCTCTAGGCCGCTTGCTGCAATTGTATGTTTATTAGATAATGGGTAAATAATTATGTTATATTACAGGCGGCCTGATATAAATCCCTTATATTATAAGTTATAAACTGTTATAAATAACAGAATGCAACTGTTACAATTTCCTATACAAATTATAAGAAAGAACAGAACAAACATATCCAGAATAAAAAAAAAAAAAAAAACTTACATAACTTTCTTCTTTTTTTTTAAATTGTACTTTATTACAGATTTTTACTTCTTTATAAATTGAAGTATACAACTCAGCTTAATAACTATTCTCTGTTATTTTATGATAAGATTTTATTTACACTCCTTTTTTTCACACGTACATTCTGTTAGATATAAAAATGTAAATTTATGATTGTTCTTGCTTGCTTTTTTATAAAATGGTATTCTACACGTAGAATTATGCAAATATACTATTAATGTAGTGCAAAGTATGCATATAAATTATGTAGTTTTATTATAAAATTTGTCATAAAAAATATAGTAATTTATTTGCTTTCCGAGCTTGCCTTAGGTAACGGATGCAGTGTGAAAAAATTTTTTATTTTTTATTATAATTATTAACCGGAATTCAAATTAACATAGATAGAAATCAGTTTCAGACATCAGAGAACGTTTTTGGTCTTGTTTCTATGGTTTAAAATGTTTGCAAACCATCATAACTTAATGATTTTTTAATCCTTAGGTTTTGATGAAATTTAGATAGTAGGTCATAATTATTATAGGTAATCTATAGTCCTATATTATTTTTAATCTTCTGTGTCCATTGGTTAACTTTTTATTATTTTTTTTTGGTTGTAGTTTTAGTCCCGTTCAACAGCTCATTAGGTCATTACAGGACGGGGCCCTGTAACGCCAAAGTTCCGGCCACTTTACTCATCTAATCGATGAGATAATCAGTGTGAAACATGTCTCACCCCGCTGGGATTCGAACTCACCGCCGGGGTTTAGACCTTGGTTTCAGAGTCGAGTGGGCCCCCAGAGAGAGAGAGACCCTCGGCTACACCGGCCCCCAAACAAACTTTTTATTATTAACACTTATATCATTAAAGGTACTCATCCGATTTTAAATAAATTTAAATGGTTCATTCGAATGAAAACAGTTTTGACAGATTGTATAAAAGCAAATGATCAATAAAGTACGTGGTAAGAGCGGTAGGATGTGAGTAAGCTATGTGCAACACTAATTGGTGAACTTTTTTTACATTTTCTATTTTTACTTTCTCATATAATGAGAACGTATTGTGATAGTGCGAAAATTCCATTTTGAGATGTTGATGGATATACACGTTTTGGAAAAAAGAGGTTATTAAAGTAAAGATGTGTGGAGTAAACTACTGGGCCGATTTTGACGAAATTTGGCACTCATATTTAGAAAAATCATACCCCGAGGCGACGAAATCGGGAAATGAACTTTAGCTCCAAATTTGGAGGCGTTCCCCCTAAAATCTATGAGAAAGTTATTGATTTTTATGATTAAAAAAAAAAATTAAAAAGTAATTTATTTAAATTATAAATCAAACGAAATAAACCGTTTTCCCGAGAAATGGATGAAAATCTCCTTTTGTTTAAAATCAAAGAAATCTGTGATCTGGGACCGAGATTATATGAGAATAATTTCAAGATAAAAAGAACTTTTTATATACTACGTTTTTAAATTTTCTGTTGAATCGTATGTAATGTTGATAATATAATTGTTATTGTTATATAATATATAATGTTAGTGAAAAAAGAAATAGTTCCGAATTTATTTACTTCACATAAATGACAACCATCTAGAGAGCTGATCTTAAACCTATAAATGGACAAATCTTTGTACAACGGATCTCCCCAACACCAAATCTAAAGCGAGCCATCTATATATTTGAAATAGTATAAATAATAATATAATCGATAAATATTATAATCGATATTTCCCGTTTTGCTGTCATTCAATGTTTATCTATCACAAATTTGAGACCCGTCAAAATGAAGATTGCCTAAATATGGGATATGGCAAAACAAATAAAATAACTTGCGGATTTTTTACGAACTAACTTTCCGTACAGCAAAATTTGCTGAAAACCAATTAAATTCTGCTGAAAGATGGCTAAAAGTATTAAAATAATGCATTGTCATCGTGTTCTGAGCTATGCTAAAAGTTTTAAATGTCTAGCTATTCGGGAAGTTAGTTAGAAATCGATTGCCAGATTTGTACCGGTCAAACAAACAAACAAACAAGAAAGCAAGTTAATAAAAACGTATATTCATTATAATAATATATGTAAATTATTTGAATAACTATCTGTGGTCAGTGAAAGATTAAGATCAATGACACATTTAAATTATCTAAATTATTAACAAAACAAATATTTATCGGAGTACATATTTAATCAATCAATCTATTTATATAAATATTATTTGTATTGAGCTATTTGTATTGAAATTTTATTAATGGAAAACAAAAAATATTAATACAAATTATAAAAGATAATTTTCTCTCTTTTAACAATTTTAGCGTGTCCGAATACAATTATCGTGAATAAATTATCAGGTTAATAAGCGTAATAATTTATTATAGGACAAACCTTTTAACATTAAAATAAAACGATTTATCCTGTTTTTAACTTTTATATATAATTTTACCGTTTTTCTATAATAAATTAAGCATGGTTCAATAATGTATTTAATATGTATGTTTATATATATATATATATATATATATATATATATATATATATATATATATATATATATATATATATATATATATATATATATATATATATATATATATAAAAGAGGAAGGTAGATTTATATTAGGTTTTTTCTCGTTTAAAGCGAAAAACAAAATTTATTACTGAAGCACTAATTTAAAAGGATTATAAAATGTAATTTGGAGGTGTTGAATTTATTTATCATTACTCCTTCTTTTTTTTAAAAAAAAAAATAATATTATTAATGTTTATCTCTTTGATAATTAAAAATAGAGCAATTGTAATATTATAGCTTGTAATTGAACCGAAAAATCTGTTTGTATCATTTAGAAATACTGAGAATAATTTATTTATATTATTTTTTCTTTCTTATTTTATTTTTAAATATTTTTAGTTATATAATTTATATGTTGTCTCAACCCCCATTTATATGTTGTCTCCTCCCTGTAACAGAGTGTTCGTTTAGGCTAGCTACATAGTTATTTGTTATTATTTTAAGTTCATTCTACCAATTTGGTTGGTTATTGTTATTTCTACGTTAATTACATATTCATAAGTTAAATTATTATTGGGTAGATATTAATGATTTAATAGCAGCTTTATTGCTTAGTTATTACAAAGTTGATTTCTTATTTCTTCGCTTAGTTTTATTTTATTATTAATTTATTTTATTTTATTATTAATAACGGTTATCAGGTACTTTTTTTCGCTTAGGTTTTCTGTTATTAGTGACTTGTTTATAATTTGTTTGTGACTTATTTCTGTTCTTAATTGCTTCGTTATTAGCAGTGAGGTACTCAGTCTTATTTAGTAAAAGTTATTGTTCACAACGATTAGTAAATCGTTATTAGCGAATTTCCGAAGAAAATTAAGCTACAGTAGAGTCTCGCTAATCCGGACCCCGCTAGTCCGGACGGACCAAAAACTATGTACAATTTGGAACCAGAGCCTGTTCAGATTTATGTTTTGTTAAGATTATCGGGGTTTCTGCTTTTATTATCTATTAACATTTATAAAATTGTTTCTAGTATAGTTTACAGGTGTACATTGTACATTCCAACGTTCCGACATAAGGAATACCCGGTATTTCTGTTAAAAATAAACAGATTTAGAATAATTATCAATAAGTAAGAACATCGATAAATTTATTTCGGTTCCATAGAAATATAGGGCGGAAGATATAAAGGTAGTGTCCAGGAAATACAATTATACATGACTGAGATGGGGAGAGGATTTTAAGAAACACGTAGCGGCGCGGCGGTTCAACGGAGTTCCGTGAAATTTTGCCAAGACGCCAGTGTACAATGTCTTATAACTTTTTGTGAAATAATTTGTCTTTGCTCGAATTTCATTTCGAAACACAGCTTGTTTCCATGGAAGTCCCTTCTATACCTGCACCTGCGTAATAGATTGCCATTTTAATTTAATTTATTTGATATTCAGACTGGTGACAGAACTTACCTAAATAGTGGTTTTTTGAGACTAATAGAAGTAATTTTTACGATAAAAACATCGATTTTTATAGTTTTACCCAACTAAAACTTGTTTTACAGACATTTTTAAACTTATTCCGTTTAATCCGGACTTTCGGTAATCCGGAATAGGTCCGGTCCCGTCAAACCCGGATTAGCGAGACTCTACTGTATTGCTATGGCTTCAAAATTCTTGTAATGCGAATTTTTGATGTACATGTAGGTATGTGAGTATGCATGTATGTATGTATGTATGTATATATACTATATATGTGTCACTCCAGACGATATCTCCCCTTAGGATGCACTTAAAAATTTCAAACCAATTTTAAAATGCCAATAATATCAAAAGAAAGGATGTGTTCGTAGACCAGAATTTTTGGTGTTCATTTAGGGGTCAAATTTTGACAATTTAGGGTCAAAATCGTGTTTTTTCCATTTTACCCCCTCTTATATGAATATATGACAAAAGTGCACATAACAACAATTACTGTACTCTTAAAGAGCTTTCCAACGACATGTATCTTGAAGGGTAAATAGTATTTTGACTTTTGAACCCCGTACCCGTGTGTACCAATTTTTTTTTTTCACCTATCCAAATTCTAAACCATAATTTTCCTATATTATAATAAGCCAATAATACGCCGATTTCTTTGAAAATTCGCTCATTAGGTCATGGTGCATGACTGGACTTTTTTTATGTAAGTAATTTTAATTAACGTGGAGAGACAGTTTGTGTTATTACTCTTGGTTAGTTATTGCTACGCTTAGTTAATCGTTATTATTAATTAGTTATTACTACTTTTTGTTAGTTATTTCTATTTTTAGTTAATTACTACAAAGCTTAGTCAGTCGTTACTACGCTTAGTTAATCTCGGTTTCTACTACCTTCCTCATCCACTTTTTTGGAGCCCCTTCTGGAACCGGCGCCTTGGGCAATTCCCAGTTCTGCCTATTGATCATCTTCTCTGCCCGTGGGACGAGTCGAAATGGCAAAAAAAGAAATAGTCAGTGGAGTTGATGCCGATGTTTTAATCAAACTCATTTGAGGCTATATCTCACTTTGTAAAATATAAGTACTTTTTGTTAGGGAGAACCGTTTTTTATTTTTTTATTTTTACGTCTTACTTTTTTTTTTAAATAATTTGAAGATAAGGTTTAAATTGTAAGGAGATATATACGATGTATAAAATTAAGTACTTATCAAAAGCTTATTGCAGCGATTATTCTGGATTAAAACAATTGCTTTGAATATAAAATAAAATATCTTTTAATAATAAAGAAAAATAACTTTATCGTAAATCCTTGTGATAAAAACAAAACAAAAAAAAAACAACTGAATGGAAAAATATAGCTCCGAAAGAAATAGCATCATCAGAAAAACGGCTATAATTTTCGAACCCTAGGAAAATGGCTGTGAAATTATTTTATCTAAATTATTTTCCAATATTAACGAGAAGGGTCCGAGACGAGAAACGGTTAAGCAAGGAGAAAGGAATTATTTCAGATTTTGAATCTAAGGGCTGTAGAAGCTTTACGAGAATTCCATTGGACCCATAATAAGTTAAAATTCTAACCCCCCCCCCCCCCCACTCTCCAATAACAACCTAACCCTAATGTAAATCTCAAAAATGTAGATTGCTATTGTTACCCTTAGATGCATTATCTTATAAAACCTTAAATGTGTGTAAGTAGTAGAATTCTCTAAAAAATATTATTAACAGTTAAAGTTATAAAATATATATATATATATATATATATATATATATATATATATATATACATATATATATATATATATATATATATATATATATATATATATATATATATATATATATATATATATATATATATATATATATATATATATATATATATATGTATATGTATACATATAAAAGATATAAATATTGATAACATTCAATAACAATTATTTTAACTACGAAATGTAATTTTTTTCTCGAAATGTGTTTTTGAAGATTTTATGTTAAAGTTTAGTCCATTTAATTGAGAAGTTAACCTTATAAGTAGATTTCTGGGAAAAAATTCTAGTTTTTTCTAAAAAAAAAAACTTTTTCTTACCAAAATGGCTACAGACATTGAGTTGAAATATGGAGGACTTATTTATCTTATAGAAAGGTATAATTGATGTGAATTTCAGCTCAATCGGCGAAAAAGTTTCTAAGTTCTAAAGTCGATATTCTCAAAATAGTGGCTTATATCAAAACAATATTTTGTGGAAAGTTTTGTCTTATAAAGAGGTATAATTTATGCTAATTTCAGCGCGGTCGGAAGTTTTGTACCAAGTTTTAACTTAAGCTTAAAAACTGTGGGAGATATACGTGACAAACAGACACCCATCCCGCTAAAAACAACTTAAACCGTCTTAAACAATACGCCCATAACGGATACTTCCGCTAAATTCTCAGTTTTGAATATTTGGGTGAAAACAATACTTTTCCTTTAAGGTATATCCATGAATTTTACAAAAAAGGGGGGGATATTTAACAATTTCTTTGATGTATAGTCAATAAATTTTAAATGGATATTCCTTATGTCAATATTTCCTACCTTTACGAATTCATCTCTTAAATCATATTGTGTTGCGTCCATCAGAAATATTTATTGAATCCTGCGTATTAGAGAATGTAATAAATCTTATACTACGAAAAGATCTTATTACATTGTTCAATTCAATTGTAAATATCTGAAACATTTTACATCAAATGGTAAGGAAAATGTCTAATATCGTTTGTGTCAAAATGTGTATTATTTATGCTAGATTTCCGGTAATTGTTTTTTAAGTGTCAAACATATTTCAAGAGAGAACAAATTTAATATATTTTGATTTGACATATTTTATTTAGTGTCAAAACTTAAGAATGCTCTACTTGCAGATTTATAAATATTTGGTTCAATATTACATTATTTAACTAAATATGTTAGTAATAAGGAAAATTGCTTTATCTTTAATCAAACAGCCATTTAAAACAAAATCACAATTTTTTTAAATTAAATTTACAATAAGATTCGTTACCTAATAACAAATTTATAAATAATGCTTTCCTTATAAATTCCTTCCTTATAAATGTTTCCAAAGATTTAATAAATTTTCAAAGATAAAAGAATCAAAATTCAATCAGTTAAAAAAGATTCAATCAAAAAACGTTTTATCATTTTAACTTGATTTCAAGCTTACTGAAGATGGCTTAGTACCTATTTATTCGGAAGAACAAATTATTTTCAGTATTTCCGAATTAAAAAATGTCTTGACAGAAAGCTATTTAAGACATCAGAGAACATTTTTGATCTAGTATCTGTTTGTGTCGCTAACATGTTTTTGAATCACCATACCTTGAAAACCTTGTTGTCGTATTTTCAGGAAATTCGGATGGTAGGTCATAATTGGTCCTCATTATTTTTAAACCTTTTCTTTCTCAACTGCATGATGATAATCTGTTTTTATTAACACCATTATCTTTAAATGTACTCATCCGATCTTGATTAAATTTGTATATTTTGTCGAAAGTAATCCAATTATTTTTACGCAGTAATTTCAGCTGTCTCCGCACTTTCTGTAAATAAATAATGTAAATGTAACCCCACTGAGAATTGAAACAGGTTAAAACAACCAAACTTTTAATTCTCTGTAGAATCACATTATTCTATACTCATGTGACCATTCATCCAATGAGAGCACGCGATAACGTAATGTGCCACAATAGTTAACAGACTATTTTTATATTGCTTGTTAATTAACTATCTTGATTTTTAGTTTTCTACACAATTTTAAATTGAAAAAATACTTTTCAAATTAATTTGTATAATTTTAAAACAAACTGACCAAAAATGTAATGAATAGTTTGTTGTTTTTTGTTTTATTTTTTATTATTTTACTGAAGTGATTCATTTTCTATTATTTCTAATTGTTGTTTCGTATATCCAACATTAAAATACAATTAAATGTTGAGTAGTTTTTTTATTATAAGAAAATATTTCTGTAAATTAAACTTCATTTTATTTATTATCAAAGAAAACACTGCATAAGCGAAGAAATATAAAAAAAATTAATAAAATATTTAGGGAGAGGTTTTTCTTTACAGCGGTATATTGTTTTTGTTTATTTAATTATTATAGTTTGAAATGGTCACCCTGAAAAATAACCAACTTCCTGAGTGAATGAATGAATAAATATTATTCCATCAATATAACGAATTTGTATCTTTCAATAAGTAAATGAAATATTTAAAGAACTAATGTATTTGTTGTTTTCTTTCAATTTGACACATGAATTATTATTTGATCATTTTAAATATTCTGTTGAACTCTTTTAATAAACTACATTGTTATATCTCTTTATATTTTATTGAATTCACGTGATTCTCTTTGCTAAGCATTGAATTTAGCCATTAGCCGGGATTGTAAAATAAACTAAGTTTTAATAGACTAGTCATTCGACTGATCCTCGCTATCCTCAATTTCTAAATAATTGACAGTCGATATCCACATAGTGATTCTCGCTACCCTCAATTTCTATATAATTGACAGTCGATATCCACATAGTGATCCTCACTATCCTCAATATCTATATAATTGACAGTCGATATCCACATAGTGATCCTCGCTATCCTCAATTTTTATATAATTGACAGTTGATATCCACATAGTGATCCTCGCTATCCTCCATTTATTTATTCCACTAGTAGTAGTAGTAGTCTAGTACTTCCTACTAGAACGGGTAGGACGAACCACTTGTTCGAACCTTGCAATTAGGCCATCACTTAGGCCCTTTTTACGCCCCGTGGTAGAGAGTTCCAGCCACTTCACACATCATACATAAGTATATTTGTACCGCCGAAGCGAGTATGATGTGATCAATAGTGAGCCATATAAATCAGAGTGTCACGGCGAGGAATCGAACCCCGTCTCGTTCCACTCAAGATTCAGTTATGGCCGAGCAGACGTGGTTTAACCCGCACGGTCACGCTGGCTCTCATTTATTCCACTAAGTTATTATTATTATTATTTATTTAATTTCACTGTTCTACAATAATATGAAAGACAAAATTAGTAAGATAATAAATCAGGAGTAATCTACAAAATAGATTACAATAATTGTGAATATTCTTATTTTGGTGATACCTCACAACAATTAAAAAGTAGAAAATTCCAACATACCAATGATATCAAAACTAAAAGTAAAAAAAACTGCTTTAGCCTTAAATTCTTTCAATATACGACACAATTTCGCTTTTGATAACAAAAATCATGGGTTATAAAAACTAAAAAAAAAAAAAAAAAAAAAAATCGTCGTATTATGGAAGCATTCCATATTATTTAGAGCACTAATAACTCTGTGAATCATAAAACTGACTCATGTTACATCAATAAAAATTATAACGCCATTTTTAAATGTTTTAAAGGTTATAAACGCTAAATAAAATAAAAATGAAAATACAATAAAATTACGTAATAATTAAATAAATATTAAACAATAAATCAAAAATAAATAATTAACAGATTATATAATAAATCAAATATAACGAAAATTATTATGAGATTGTGTAAGGTTGGGATGTTTGGATGTTTAATTAACTATTGGAATGTTAGCCTCTAATTTCTGATACCTAATTCAACGACTGCGCGCTGATGATCATCGTACTTTATAAATTAGTAATGAGTCTTTCAACATAAACCCGGAATCAAAATTAAATTACCCCCATGATTAATCATCATGGATATTAATTAAGTTAATAAGAAAATAGCTATTAGAAGTATGTTCCTTGTTAAATTATATATTAAATCTAAATTTAAATGAGTATAATTAAGGTGAGAATTTCTGTGATAGATCCTACAGTAATATTATAATATAGATTTAAAATTTATGATTTCATAAAAAAAGACTATGACAGAAAATGACGTACAACACGGTCAAAACGTCTCAAATGAAATATTTATAAAATTTTATTACACCTCTTCAGCCATCCATCATTTGTATTTATTTGTTGTAATAGAAGCATTTTAATAATTCCGAAAAACAAAATTTTTCTGTGAATTAAAAAATTCCTGGACAGAAATCCGTTTCGTCTTCATAACATATTTGGTCTCATATCTGTCTGTCCGTAAAAAGTTTGCGTTTCACCAATCAAAAACTACTCGTCGATTGAAATTGAACGAGATTCGGAATCAAAATTTATGAAAACTTCTGCACATATTACTTCTTGTTTGACATGCATTCAAATTATTAAAAAAAAAGGTTCTATTCTGTTTTTAGGGTCCGTAGGCAAAACCAAGGACCCTTACATTTTCCTCTGTGTCTGTCCGTCCGTCCTGTCGCCTGCTCTCACGGCTACACCTTTCGTCCGATCACTTTGAAATTTGGCATGTATGTGTCTTGTACCTACCCACATATTTTAAAAATATAGCGACTTAAAAAAAATATTTTTCAACAAAATTAGGGTAAAAAAACTTAAGGGTTAAAATTTTTTTATTTTTTTTCGACACCGTGAGGGGTATCATATGAAAGGGTACGTCGAGCTGATTACAAAAATATATAATTCTTTGGTTATAACTTTGATAGGGCGAGCGTAGGCGAGTTTGAAGCGGCTGGGAAACGTGTCCCCCCCCCCCCCCTTCCTCTATCTCGCTTATGTGAAGTGCAAAAAATCGGATATCATTCCTGAACATTCTTCGACCAAAAGTAAAGATACCACTTCTTCAAAATTTCGAAAAAAATATTATTTCATTTTTTATTGACAAAATACGTTTTGTTGTAATTATGGTCTTTTCGTTGTTAAATACATAGGGTAGAGCGGGGCTAGTTGAGCATAGGGGCAAGTTGGGCAATTTAAATATCTCTAAAACTATGCATGTCACAAAAATACTTCAATTAATGAAAAGATGGGGACGAGGAAGGAGAACGCATCGCGCGACCTTTAGTTGCCCTACGACAATCGAGAAAGATAACAGACACCTTTTTTAATTTTCTTAGTAAAAAGTAAAAAAACTGTTGATCGCCATTTTTCTCCTAGACTCGTACTAAAACAACCGTCTACAATCACGTAAGTGTTTATATTTTATGTATTTATTGTACTTTTGATAATAATTAGTTATTTAGTCCCAAGTCTACCCGTTTTTTCATAAATTAACTTTTTATCAAATAAGTCTAGTCGGGGCTAGTTGGGCAGGCATGCTCAACTTGCCCCACTCTTATACTATGAAAAGTTAAAGGTTAATTTTTTATTTTTAAAAATACTAAGCAGACTCTGGCAGACGGCTATAATAGGTATGCCTTTTTATACTTTGTAATAACAATTTGTATAATAATTGTATTTTTAATTTTGAAATTATTAATAAAAAAAATAAGAAAATGTTAAATGGCTTGCAATTCATTTTAGGATGCGGACATATAAAAGAAAAACGTCAAGGGGTTCTGCTGCGAGTCAACAGTCAAGTGAAGCTGCAAAATCTGTGATGGCCGGGTAAAAGAGCATGAACGCAGCTGCAAAAGAATTTAACGTAAAACAAATGACTCTCACAAGATGACTGATGATAAACCCTCCATTAATATTTTTACCTTACTAACCTCTAAATAACCTACTAACCTCGAATTTTTATATTGTTTTTATATTTACATTTTTTTTTATCCTTAAAAATGAATAATAAAACATAATTTTAATTACAAAGAGTGTAATAATATCCAAAGATAAATAATAAATTATGTCGTAAATGTGTGTTATATTTGGTTTAGATTTTTACTTTTCCTCACTACTAATTGTAGGAAAAGTATTGTTTGTTGTTGTTTCTGTACCTACATTAGAGATGGAACTTAAAAAATATATATTTAATTATCAACTGAGGTTTTACTGTAGTTTGAGCAATTTCCACATCACTATTAACCTATTCTTTCCATTGCCCAACTTGCCCCATGCCCTTGCTCAACTTACCCCTACTATGGGGCAGGTTGAGCAAGTAGGAGGTTTCTCGCATTAATGATAATATTTTCTAAACCAGATCTGAAATAGTTTTATTTTCTAAATACATTTAAAGAAGGATAAATTACTTATCTAACGTTGAAGGAATCAAGTAAATCGGATGAACCGTTTAGGAGTTATTATAGATTATATAAAAAATTGCTCAACTAGCCCCGCCCTACCCTACCATATAAATTATGGTTGTAGTCCGGTTCAGTGGCAAAAAATACTTTGTCGGAAGTTTGTTTATGTGTTTTGAGAATATCAAACCCATAGGATAGTTCAAAGTAAGCTTTTTAGCATTTTAAAAAACACCATCAATAGGGTACTACTTAAACTATACAGTGTGGCCTACGGACCCTCGCTGTGTGCTCACTAGCACACACTTGGCCTGTTTATTGCCTTTCCATTTGCTAAGCTCCTCCCTTCTTCGTGTAGTAGGACGCGCTTGAGCTGTGAGCCTCTCACTAATTGGCTGTCAATGTTTTATATCTGTATGTGAAAAGAATACCATATAATTTACAAGTGATGAATTCTTAATAACAAATTCAAAAGCTTGACCTTTGACCTTGAGGTGGAAAGTGTAAGTAACATTTTAATTGTTAATTAAAAAAAAAAAAAAAAAACCTGTAATAAAAAATGTAATATAAAATAACTTAATGTTACATTACTTTTTATGTAAAAAACACATACTTAAGTTGTTTATTTTAAAGACAATTTTTGCTTTAACTATAAAAGATAGACAAAAATGAACATTGTTTTCATGGTCTTTTTAGTAAACTTTTCAGGAAAAAAATATGAGGGTCAAGGGGAAACCATGTTGGATACATAATATGGAACATTTTGGATACGTATGGAGACGCGAGAAAGCTTTGTACTACCCTCATTGGCAGACTATTTTTATTTCTAGAAACTCAGAAACAAGTATAATCGGAAAAACCTTGAAAGTTTAATTTCATTCATACTTATAAGCAGAACATTTCTGGTAAACTCCAAAAGATTTTTTTATTCTATAACCAAAAGCGTGTTTGATTTAAAAAAATTGGTAAGGCGTGAAGTCTCACGTAAAAAGGGTTTCGTTGGTATTGTGAACACAAAATTAGAAGGGGGGGGGGGAGAGAAAAGTTTTTTTGACAAAATGGCGCCGAAAATTAAACACTATCCATAAGTGGTATATATATTTGTAATCTACTCTTGAATAACTTTCATTTGATACCCCACTCAAAATTATAAAAAAATATTTTTTTTCGAGTGACATGAATTATCCGCCATCTTGAATTTCCAGTAAATCAGATCAAACTGCTAATCTCATTTTTTCTATGGCCCAGCAGACCACACATTTTGCATATTTTTCTATATTTTTAGTAATAGCGGAAATACGATTTTAGGGGGGGGGGACACGCAAAATTTCGATGTTTTTTGACAAAATGGCGCTGAAAATTAACCACTATCCCTAAGTGGTATATATATTTCTATTCTACTCTTCAATACCTTTCATTTGATACCCCACTCAAAATTATAAAAAAATATTTTTTTTCGAGTGACATGAATTATCCGCCATCTTGAATTTCCAGTAAATCAGATCAGATTGCTAATCTTATTTTTTCTATGGCCCAGCAGACCACACATTTTGCATATTTTTCTATATTTTTAGTAATAGCGGAAATACGATTTTAGGGGGGGGACATGCAAAATTTCGATGTTTTTTGACAAAATGGCGCTGAAAATTAACCACTATCCCTAAGTGGTATATATATTTCTATTCTACTCTTCAGTACCTTTCATTTGATACCCCACTCAAAATTTTAAAAAAATATTTTTTTTTCGCGACGTGAATTATCCGCCATTTTGAATTTGAACAGCTGATAATATTGAGTTCGCTATATTTTTCCTGTGTGCGCGTCAAAACGATCTTTTATACTGGAAAGTTTCACGTTTTTATCTTTTTTGGTTCAAAAGTTATTGGAACCGTACAGTGACAGACGGACACAGGAACGAAACTATAAGGGTTTCTTTTTTTTGGTTTTACCAACGAAACCCTAAAAGAAAAAAAAAAAAAAAAAAAAAAAAAAAAAAAAAAAAAAAATTAATATAAATATTTGAGAAGCGTTTTCACCCTTAGTGTAACAACCTTTTATTTGCAGAATAATTTGTCTCGTAGTTATATGAAAAAATTCACTTGGACTCAATAGTTAAATTTAACACTAGAGCTAATCTATGCAAAGCATCTTTTAGTATTCATTTAAGTGAGTTATTTTTCTTCTTCATTTTTTTTTTTTTTCAATTCATATTTAAATAGAGCTTTATTTTTCATTATCCGTAAATTTCATCTTTTATATGATTATTTTTATAGTAAAAATATATTTTAAATTTATTTTAGAATAAATTAAATACATAAAAAGAAGGTAACTTAAAACTTTATTTTTTTAAGAATTTGAATAGTTAAAAGCGTTGTACATTTAATAAAATTTTATCTTAAAGTGTTTTCTTATATATATATATATATATATATATATATATATATATATATATATATATATATATATATATATATATATATATATATATATATATATATATATATATGTATATATATATATATATATATATATATATATATATATATATATATATATATATATATATATATATATATATATATATATATATATATATATATATATATATAATATATATATTTATAATTTGTTTTAAAAAAAGGTCAAATATCCTGAAGCAAAAAATTTAAAGAAAAAACCAAAATAGAGTTAAGTTAAGAAATTATGAATAATAAATTCTTCTTCTTGTTCTTTTTTCTTTAATTAAAGATTAATTTAAAAAAAAATATATATGTATATAAATTAAGTTTAATAAATATTAGGATGTAATTCATCAACTTTTCAACTGACATATATTATAAATTATTATTATTCAAGAAAAAAAAAATGTATTCTACTCGTATTTTATCATAAATTAGTCTAATTCACACCTACTGAAAAAAATTTAAATATTGTTTTTTTTTTCGAGAAGGTTTGCTAATTTATGCCACATTTAAAACCAAAAGTTTTGGACTCTCTTTTTTTACGGCTTCCCTTTTTGTCACAAGGTAGGTACGTTTCTTTATATTTTTCTTCCTATTACACTTTAAACGTGGAATAGCAACACAAGAGCTAGGATTTTTAGTATTGACTTTTGCTGAAGACATCTGCTCCTCTTTTGAAGAAAAACGATATTGAAGGCTGAGAAACATTACATCAGATAGAATATAGAGAGTGAAAGTAGCTTACTCTTGTAAGGTACTTATTCTTGTAATGTGCTTACATGTTTAAGGTAATTTTAAGCTTCTTTATTTTGTCAAAGAATTACGTACGCCAGAAGATTACAGCAATCGTATTCTTTCACCGCACTAACGAACAATAACCTACGAATCTAAGGATATAAGCTGTTTTCCCGGAATAAAATCTAGTTCCTGAGAAAACAGCTTTAAACGCGGACGGAGAGAGACCGAGTACTATTCTCCGCTGAGAATAAGTTATTTTTATAATAACTTTTGATGAAATCTTCAATAATAATTAAATGTACCTACTAAAACAAATAAAAATGAAAAAAAAAAAAAAAAAAAAAAAAAAATGGGAAACACCGGGCTTAGTAATTATAGACTCGTATATGAGAAAATTTGTCTGAGTTGTCTCAGACCGATTTTTTAACCTTGATTTTAGACAAATTTAGAGTACGATGGAAAACGATAGAGTACGATGTATTTTGCTATTTTATTCAATAAACATGCAACTTAAGAACATGAATAAGACATAAAATTAGCAGAGAAAATATTCTATTAGATTATAATATATACCTGATCATTTATAAATGCGAATTATAAAAAACTTTTTTTAATACACCGTTTATTGAATGTATAAATAAAGTTATTGTAAATTACTTTGAGAAACTTAAATTTTTCTTTTGAATGAAAAATTCATTTTTATTTAGTATACTGTCAAACCTTTCTATATGCTCAATTTTAATTTTATATATTACTTTATTTATTTTACAGAGACTTTTGTTAAGTTCACCATAACTAATTTAGTAAATTTTGATAAATATAAACGTAATTAGTTTATGCTCCAATTGAACATTTGTTTTCTCATTATCAAATTCTTTTATCACTATTACCTCAAGCAAAAAACTACAAATTTGTCAAAACAAAAAAAGAACTTCCTGGGTTTTTTCTAAAAGGATAATGTAGCATAAAATAGTGTTTTAAATAATAATGGAGTTATGGAGGCGTGAAAAACGTTTCGGAGTATAAAAATCCGTTCTTTTTATTTCACCGTGTTAATTATTTACTTTCTTGGCTTTTGTTCTTTAAATTTTTCACTTTTTTTAAAATTTGATGTCACTTATTTTTTTCTTTCTTTTATATTTTTTAACATTTTATTTATTTTTATTTTTTTAATGGATAAATTATTTTCTTTCTATTCTTTTGATTTAAAAAGAATTTTTCTGACAGTTAAATTCTGAGCTGAGACAAGTTGACAACCAATTTTTTATTCATAAAATCTTTTTAAATATATTCCTCACACGTTTTCTAAGTGTACACTACACAACTACTTATATACCAGTTATAGGTCGACACTTCATATAACCAGCTACCCATTTATATGGGGATGCTGAGTAAACACCGGGTGGGGGGGGGGGGGGGGGGGTCCGGGAATTAACCCAGACCTGTGGTCACCATTTTAAAAAGTAACAATGCCTGATGCTGTTAACTTCATTGATAGGAGAACCAACTGCTTTCCCATCTTAGCTGCCGAGGACCTCAAGAAACTTATTAAATATTGCATTGTAAACACTGGATGCTGAGTAAACACCGGGTGGGGGGGGGGGGGGGGGTCCGGGAATTAACCCAGACCTGTGGTCACCATTTTAAAAAGTAACAATGCCTGATGCTGTTAACTTCATTGATAGGAGAACCACCTGCTTTCCCATCTTAGCTGCCGAGGACCTCAAGAAACTTATTAAATATTGCATTGTAAACACTGGATGCTGAGTAAACACCGGGTGGGGGGGGGGGGGGGGGGGGTCCGGGAATTAACCCAGACCTGTGGTCACCATTTTAAAAAGTAACAATGCCTGATGCTGTTAACTTCATTGATAGGAGAACCAACTGCTTTCCCATCTTAGCTGCCGAGGACCTCAAGAAACTTATTAAATATTGCATTGTAAACACTGGATGCTGAGTAAACACCGGGTGGGGGGGGGGTCCGGGAATTAACCCAGACCTGTGGTCACCATTTTAAAAAGTAACAATGCCTGATGCTGTTAACTTCATTGATAGGAGAACCAGCTGCTTTCCCATCTTAGCTGCCGAGGACCTCAAGAAACTTATTAAATATTGCATTGTAAACACTGGATGCTGAGTAAACACCGGGTGGGGGGGGGGGGGGGTCCGGGAATTAACCCAGACCTGTGGTCACCATTTTAAAAAGTAACAATGCCTGATGCTGTTAACTTCATTGATAGGAGAGCCAACTGCTTTCCCATCTTAGCTGCCGAGGACCCCAAGAAACTTATTAAATATTGCATTATTGTATGCTTTATACCGTCCGTATAAAAGAATTTAATAAGGGGAGAATTAAATAAATTTTCTCAAGAAAAAAAAAAAACTAATAAAGAAAAAGAGATTTTGTGGTAAATAGAAAGAATACGGTATTTTCCTGCGATGTCCTTAAAAATTGTTTGCATGTTTCTTGGGGCCATCGGTACCTCAAATAGGACTTCAGTTAGCCTGCCTATGATGATGATGTGTGACTTCAGATCTGGGTTCTATTCCCGGTCCGGGTTCCCCACTCGGTGTTAAATAAATATGGATTTACTGATGTCTCAAAATAATACATTTTTCGCTCCTTTATGGTATAGACATGAATGATAAATAGTGCCCTTTTCTTGTCTGTACCATAATGAAGGAAATAAATTATTCCGATATGTGGATGAATCCACACATCCGATATTTGAATGGATTTTGATTTTTGACTGTCTCTTTCTTCACCTATAGAAAAATGTAAGGAATACTTAGAAAGCGTCTTTGCACATCTCGGCCCAATATGGCGCTCCAATTAACTTAAGATAAGATCAAAATTTAGGATTTTCAAGTCAAATGTTAAGTCGGTTCTCCTATATGGATGTTAAACGTGGAATGTCACAACAACCGTCTCAAATAAGCTCTAAATATTTGCTTAAGGAGTGTATGTAATTAAAAAAAAAAAAAATACATAATACTATTATGATGAATATATTCGTATTTGACTTATTTCCTTCAATCCCTTATTCGGGACGAAGGGGTCTTTATTGAAACAAAGGTTCTTTACAAGTTTATCCCCTCGTCTTTTGTTTTTTTTTCATTTGTCATTTTCCAGGTGATTCTAGGTCTTCCAGGTTATATTTTCCTTGCGGATTCCTCTCTAAAGACTGTAGACTGATGTTGTCTTCTGTCCTTTTTAGAGTGTGTCCTATGAATTCATAAATTATTTTATTTATTATTATTTCTGCTATAGAGGTTTTTCCGCATCTCTTCCACAGCTTCTGTTTTACAATTTTTTTTTCAGGCCAAAATATCTTGAGCATTCTCCTTAAGCCAATATTTAGAGCATATTTGAGATGGCCGTTGTGACATTCCACGTTTAACATCCATATAGGAGAACCGACTTAACATTTGACTTGAAAATCCTTAATTTTGATCTTATCTTGAGTTAATTGGAGCGCCATATTGGGCGGAATAAAAAAAAAAGGAGAAAATCTCAAACCTATAAATCGTAAGGTCGAAAATCTAAAAGGGGGGAGGGGTAAAAATGTGTTTGTGGAGGTTTTGGCATATAACTCCTAACCTAAAAGAAATTAAAAAGATCTTTAAATAGAAGTTGTAGACCATTAAATTCTGCGTCGAATGAGACCAAAAGCGTATTATTTGTACCACCCGCTATTGAAATAATGTTGGTCAAAGTTGAACCAATTTTCAGCATCAGCGGAAACAGTTGGTTTCAACTTCAGATACAAGATATTTTTTCTGAATTTACCTGTTTATCATAAAAGTATTCTATATATTAGTTGTAGAGCATTAAATTCTGCGTCGAATGAAATTGGACCAATTTTCAACATCAATGAAAAAAGTCTTCAACTTCAAGTTTTAGAAAATATCTTCAAAAATGATAAATGGACCGACCAATTGCTAACATCAATTAAACTGGATGATTCAACTTTAGATACATGTAGAAATGGGTTAGAAACAGGCTAACAATAATATGGTGCAATAATAGATGGTGTGGCTAGAGCAGTGAGGTTGACCAATAAATACCTATCGGACAGCAACCGTCTTATGACATTGGGCTTCAGTAGTTTTTCAGTAGCTGTAACGACGTTCATATGGTCAGCATTTTCGCGAGCTTGCTTGAGCGAAATGTCTTCACTTTCCAACCTCTAAGTAAGCAAGCTGATGAGTCACTCCTTGTTTCTGTCATTTGAAAGGAATTGCTCCTAAATCATCGAAACTGACGTTAGGAATTGGTCCAATTTTCATTTTTGTTGTTGAAACTCAACTTTTTTCCTTGATGATGAAAACTGGTCTAACTTTCTTCTTCTATCGTTTGGTAACGGGGGGACCATAAAATACGCTCTTGGTTTCATTTGTCGTAGAATTTAATGATCTAAAACTTACATATGAAATACTCTTATAATAAAAGGGTTATTTTCTGAGATATTTGAGAAAAACTGACGTTGAAGCGAACATTTTTCGGAAATGTGGAAAACTGGTCAAATTTCGACCTACTGCAGTTTGGTAGCGGGTAGTCTATGCAGTGGTTCTTAACCGGGGGGCCTCGAAAGGTATTTAGGTACTATATGTATTATATTTGGAGATTTTAAGGGGGCCGTGGTTACCAAAAGGTTAAGGACCACTGGTCTATAGAATACGTTTTTGGTCTCATTCGACGCAGAACACAATTCTCTACA
This sequence comes from Gerris lacustris, assembly GCA_951217055.1. Taxonomy (NCBI): domain Eukaryota; kingdom Metazoa; phylum Arthropoda; class Insecta; order Hemiptera; family Gerridae; genus Gerris; species Gerris lacustris. The sequence goes on from OX578284.1 coordinate 39,311,347, forward strand.
ACTTACATCTTAAGCACATTTTCAATGTTTTGATTATTTTAGAAGATATAAGTGAAAAACTGCATAAATGCCCCTTTTAGGGGTACATTTTTACCCCTTCCTCCTTTTCCAGAGGTCCACCAAGGTGAAAAATATAAGATGGTCATATTCGGACATAAATGAGGCCATTAAAACTAAAACCTCTTTTGTAGGATTATTTACGAATTAGGTGATTTTTGTGTCTAACGCTACTGGCCTATGTTTTTTCTCTTTTATTTTATTTTTATTTAATATTTGTATGGTTCTTCAAAAAACCAAGATGGTAAGTATAGAGTAGAACATCGTCAAAAGAGACTCTTAAGAACAACTTGTTGGGTTTTTTTTTATTTTAAAATGAGAGTAAATTCTTACTTTTAAAGAGTTCTAAACACTTCCAAAAGTTACTATGAAGTGTCTAAACTTGTTTTAGCTTATAATTTATGTTTTTTTTAAAAAAAAAAAAAGATGGTGAGAGCCATCGACTTCACCGTAGGACGCTTAAGAGTAACCTTCTTTACCATTTGTAAAAAAATTGAAGAGCAGGTTTTCTTTAAACTCTGTTTGTTTAAAAATAAATCTTTATGTATATTTTTAATTTTTTTCTGTTAGTTTATATAGTTATACAATAAAATACAATATATCTACATAAAAATTTATTATAAAATATATAATGGTCCGTATATATTTTTCTTTTAAAGGACGTATTTTCGCATTATCTAAATTTAGTAGCTCTTTAACGATTTTTTTAAAAATTAATACCTAAAATATGAAGACATTAAAAAAATTGTTGCGCTAATTTTAGTTCTCACAAAAAAATAAATAATAATAATGCAAATTCAATAAGTACAATAAAATTTAATAATTTAAAATATATAAAAGGTCATCAAGAGCTATTAATTTAGTTATAATTATGAAGTTGAAATTTTAGTTATGAATAAATAGTTTAAATTGAAGTTATAAATAAATATTTTATAAATAATAAATAAATTTTATTTTATAAATAAAAAAATATAATTACTGACCTTAATGATGTTTTGGTTTTTTGGGGGTGCTCTTGAAGAGATTCAAAGACTTCTAAAGAGGTCTAAGAGATTTGACAGAGTTAAGTCAGTAAGTTACTGTTAATTTACGTATTGTTAGTACGTAGAGTGGTTGACAAAGAGGTTCGGAGGTTGGGTGAGTTCGGAGGTTTGGAAGGTATGTGAGGTTGAAACCTCGCTCTCTCCATCTATATATAGATAGTAGCTCCGCCTCTACAGGGGGGCGGTCTGGGGAGAACTTGGCCCCCCTGAGTTACCCCCACGGTACGCCCCCTCACCTAGCAACACCCTTATCAACCTAGGAGGATAATCAACAGGGAGGAAATCACGTTAAAAATGATATCAGACAAGAATGAAACATGTCTCTAACATGAAGCATAGGAAAAGAAAAAGTATTACATAAAACTGATGTAAGAATAAAAAATTTGCTCTGTCATGATCGGAGATAACTAATCATTTTGATTTCTTTGCTATCGCAAGGATTATATATGGAAACAAATATACTGAATTGATAGTGTACTAATTAGTGTGGCACATAGTTTCCTCTTCTCCTATTACTATTGCAATTGAAAGTGCGATTGCTTGGACCTGTTTCGATTCCCAGGGAATAAAATTTATTTCTATTCAAATTAAATGTGTGCAGTCGTTGAAATAAAAATGGGCCTATCTGTGTGACACTTTCGACAAACCATCTAAATTTCTTAAAAAACGGATGAGCACTTATAAAGATATAGGTGTTATTAAGAAAACGTTAGTGGGCATGTGGAAGAGAAACCATTAGCGCAGAAGGTTGAACATTATATGAGACCAAATATAGGCTTATTATGACCTTTGTATTATAATAAGGAGCAAACCTTTTCCATTCCATCAATTTATTTTCTCCCTTTTTTGTTACCTATTTCACTTTAAGGAATGTCAATTATAAGGTTTATGCAGCTGATGGTGCGACACTCTAACCCCGTGTTATCCATTATATAAATAGTTTAAGCCAGCATAATATAAATAGTATAAGCCCTTTACCGGCTGTTGAGCCAGGGAGTTGGTTAGTTATTATTGTACTTTCTTCTATGCTTGACAATTTAAAACATGTATTCCTTAAATTTATTACATATCCTTCTTTATATTTTTTTATTATAATAATTATTATATTTATTTATTATTTTATTGCTTCCGAGCTTACCGAAGGTAACAGAAGCATTGTGTTCCAATTTTGAGAACGAAAACAAGTTTATGTCTCCGATTTTAAAAATTCCAAGACAGAAATCTGTTTCAGACATCAGGGAACATTTTTGGGCTCGTGTCTGTCTGTCTGTTTGTCCGCGAATCCTTGAGACGTATGACGATGTCTTGAGTAAATGTCGACCGATTTTGAATAAATTTGGTAGACATGTTCATTTTACCAATGCCCAGGACAAGTTTGTTGGACAACGTTATCCGTCTAAGTGTTCACGGGCAGCGCTCACGCAAACGTGAACTTTAAATTTAAAATAGGAATTTTTGGTCAGAAAAGAAATCTAACTTCCTCTATTAAATGAGACAATATTTTTTTTTCAAATACAATGTTTTAGTAAAACAAACAGCGACACCGCTATGAAGTGTGTTGAACTTTTAGACAATAAACAATATAACAATAAAGTAATATAACTAACGTTAATATAACAAAGAAAGTACATGACACGATGCGAGGAAGCTATGTGCCACATTAATTGGCAGTCTATTTTTATTCATTTTTTCGTTCACTTGTTTTTGTGAATTGTTAAAATTCAGTTAATTTTTGGGATTTGTAATGTAATTTTCATGGTTTAATTTATGTGGTTAAATTACCTTGTAAAAGATTACGTGTATTTGCTTTTTTAAAAAAAGTAGCATGATTTTTATATATAATTTAAATTCTCTGTTTCTGTAACAAGGGTCAATAGTCTACTATAATGAAGATAATGAAATTAGTATTTTTTCCAAACACGCCAAACCCGCAAAACAATGTCTTGCGGACTCCACTTGACTTTTAGATACAAATCTGTATCAATAAAAATCAAATACTACTGACCTATGAACCATCGTTGACATTGTAGGAACCATTGGAGCTATGACCATCAAATTTTGTGAATAACTTCCTCATAGCCTCTAAGTGTAAGCAAATTTTGATTCGAGATGTTGGCCATTTATATATGAAAATCATGACAGTATCTCCTGAACCAATTTCAATAGAACCATGAAATTTAGAATATAGCTTCCTTTCATGACATACTCAATTTTGGTAAAAATTAAAATTATTAAGCTCAAGTTAGTAGAATCTTAAAAATTGGAATATTTTTTAATGAAGTTATGTAATGTAATGAGAAGTTTAAAGCATTGTGTAATATTTAATATTATTTTACGATAGAATTGGAAATAACAGATTTTATTTTTAAAGTCTTATCACTTTAAGAAAGGGGCTCCTGCCTTGCTAATGGTGTAGTTATATATATATATATATATATATATATATATATATATATATATATATATATATATATATATATATATATATATATATATATATATTTGTCACATTACCTAATAGTCTAATTAGGGATATTAATGACTTTCCCATTAAATTACGTTATACTGAGAATTTTTACTTCAAATCATCTTCCTTACATTTTCTCAATTATATTTTTCTCAACTCCTCAATTAAAAATCATATTAGTTTTTAATATATATATATATCTTTACTTAAACTTTTAATGATTTCTAAAATAAAAAAGAGAAATACATTATTTTCTTCTTATTTTTGAAATGCAAGCGCCCGTGGAAGGATAATTTGTTTAAATCCCTTCCTTCTCTTGCACCTATATTTTTTATCGAGATATTTATCGTAACACATTCTTCATTTAGATCTTCATAAAAGAACTTTAAACTGAATTGTCTAGATATATTAATAAAGAGAAGTATTGCATTATATTCTTGATTTTGATATAATAAAATCAAAACTGGATAGTGTAGGTAATAGAATAGGTGATATGGCATAGATAGAATTGTTGGTATGGTGATAGAATAGTAGATATGTTTAAACATCATATTCTTTATCTAGATCAGGAGCCTCCAATCTACGGCCGGTAGGCCGTAGATTAGTGGCATTTTAACCCTTTAAGGATTGGGGGTTTGCCAGGCAAACCGCCCCCTTTTGCTCCGAATAACGCAGTACTGTTTTTTTCAAATTTCTAAAACAAGAGTTGCAAATCTTATCTGTGGGATCAAGAATGGCCCCAGAAAATTATTATTGAAACAATTCTAGCCCCCCTTCCATAAATAAAAAATCAATGTTTTTAGGTGGTTTCTATAGGAGATGCCACCAACCAATTAGGGATTTGTACTTCTGATGACCTTGACAAAAATTATATTGCCTTTAAGGTTTGGTGGTTTACATCCTTTACCACCTTAACGGAATGAACCACCAAACCTCTAAGACAACGTAATTTATTACATTTTCATAACTCAAGCTAAAAATCTCCAAATAACTCGAGCGCGCTAATAATTTATTATAAAAACTCAATATTACATCAAAACTGGTAGTATAATGAGTATTTTGACAAAAATCCGCTCTAAGAAATTGCTTCTTTGAGCCACAATAAAAAAAAACCTAGAGACATGTCATCCAAAACTCATGTGTAGAGATGGTCAGGTGGTAAACCGCGGAAACCACCAATCCACAGTAACATTTTTTTTTTTTTTTTTTTTTGCCTGATCCTTAAAGGGTTAAATCTAAAGTCCGACAAAATCCGACTTTTGGGGACTTTTATCTCAAACAAATATAATATATCTTTATTCAACACACATTTTAACTCCTATAGTCGCATCCACCCTCCTATATTGTAGTGACATCTGGGCACCAAGATACTATAGCGATCTAGAGACTATTCAGTCCAAATTTGTTAAGCAAATTCTTCACTTGTCCCGCTATATACCCCACTTCATGCTTAGACTAGAGACAGGGACAGGAGTACTGGCAATTCAAAGTAATATCTTTAAAGGCATGACTTACTGGTGGCAAAAGATGATTGCCATGCACCCAGATAGACTGCCCTTCCAAATATTAACCAAACTCTTAGAACTGGACTCAAGCACAAATAATATTCCACAGTTAAATTGGGCTTACTATAGGAGCAACAGATGCGTTGACCGTGAATACGAAAAAATTCAACCCTAATATATATAATATTATATTTGCGAAAAACAACCACCTCTTTAGCGTCGATGTTGAGCGTGCAACATCGAAAGTGTTCAGGGATATTTCTGAATACTCCTTACAGGAGAAATTTATCTTGCAGTAAAGACCAAAATTTGCAAGCATAGAGTGTTAAGTCAAATACGACTTGGTAATACAAGTGTAACAAGTTACATATATTTGAAAAAAGTTACATATTTGACACGAATTAGCACTGCCTGACTTGTAGGGATCACTTTTTATTCCAATGCCCCAAGTTTTCTCAACTAAGACGGAAATTCCATAAAAACTCATTTCACAACTTCTCTCTTCTCTTAACCAACCTAAACAGTGATAAAATTAATCAAATTTATTATCACACTACTCGGGCAATTGAAATAAAATCTAAGCTCTAAATTTCAGCATAAGAATTTATTTATTTATTTTTTTTTTTTATTTACAATTAGCTGTTGCACTATTTTCATTTCATGTTATCATTATATCTATAAGTAACTTTTAATTTCTCTCTCTCCACATTTGCTGCACATTGATGAAGAATGTTTATCATTTATTGTATTAAGTGAAAGAGGTCTGCGCACGCGCACCTCCCCCATTGTAAGAGAACTTTTATCTCAAACAAATATAATATATTATTATTCAATTAACAACGGCCCACGGGCCGGATCTGGCTCGTAAAACGTTTTCATTCGACCTGCAGTGCCACGAATAAACAAATTTTTGACAATGATTCTAAAACATTGCAAATTTAAAAAGTTCTCCATTGTGAAATGCCCTTTCAAACATAAATTAAGATCAGCTCGAGTCTTATATAATTTTTTTTGGACGGAATGGATATTGTTTAGGCTTGTGGCGTTTAGCATGTCACATGTCAAGTTTGACTTACAAAAAATAATAAAACAAAAAAATAATTCTTTAATTAATTGTATTGTGAATTTTCAAATTAATTGAAGAAGCTTTTGCAGGCGTGGAAAAGGGCATATTTTTCAGAATAGTTGAATTCTAACTAAATTAATTGTTTAATTAGGACAATTCCTATAATGGTGACCCCGACGTGATTAGGATTAGGCTTATTATCCATGTTCCCAACCATTGTGAAGTCCGATAGCTGAATGTTACTTACTTCATCCGAGCCGCTATGGACCACCTTATCACGATCAGGCCCTTTAACCTAACAGATTGGTGACCCTGATCTAGATAAAAAGAACTTAAGACTGAATAGTATAGTAGATCTATAGATAGAGTAGTAGATTAATGTATTCCATCTTATTCTTGATTTGGATAAAATAAAATCAAAATTGAATAGTTTAAAAACTTAAATTAAAAATCAACAATTCAACACACTAATTAAAAAATTACATTTTACTCTCAGTACGGTAAAAATCAATCTCAAAACTAAACAAAATAATTCAGGCATACAAAAGGAATATTACCGAATGTAACTTATGTATAAATCACTCACCTGTCCAATGCGGTATGATATTATAGAAGTGGGTCAATATGGAAATATTTTTAACCTTTCGTAGACATTTTCACCTTTGACCTCCGTATCTCATATAATAAATTCAATACTTCATGATTTTTTTTTTTGTTTACTTTTTAAGGGATGAAATATTTTATTGTTTTGGTTGCCTACATTTTATGTGTTTTCTTTTTTCTCACGTACATTCTATATACGCATAAAATATATATTTTTTTTTTTTATTCGATAATATATACCTATTGAGGATATGATCAGGAAACTTTGAGCAGAACAAAAGTAAACGTATTAGTACCTAGGTCATACCGCGTAGGTAACGGTTATATGATGAGAAAATTACAAAGGAATTTATCATACGTGATAAATTAAACTGCTAAAATTACATATGGACAGAATTACATTGAGTAAATTACACAAGGAAGAAATTTCACATGCGAAAATTGCAATAAGAAAAAAAAAATAATAAAATAAAATAAATATAATTTAATAATATTAATATACGGACGGGGTGGGGGAATAATAGTATAACGTCAAGCTTGGAACTTGACATATTCTTGCAAGTAGAAATTAGAAGGGTTCTTTTAAGGTCGTAAGCACCAACTAGGAAGATTTATTTTCAAAACTCTACCCCTAAGGCTACTCAGCCAAGAGGCAGGTGTGTATGATATGATAATAAGTAAATATAAATTAAATCTAATTAATTGTAACGAAAGTGAACTTGAAAAAACTCCAAAATAAAAAAATCTCAAGAGGAGTGAGATAAATATTCATATGCAATGCTCGTACGAATGTATTTCAGTGGCAATTTAATTAACATGTAAAATACTTTATGGAAAACTTGTTACAAAAAAATGTTTTCTTTATGTACACAAGTTGAATTCGTAAGGGCCAGAGTAATTATTCACATATTTGTGGGAAATCTACTCACGCGAATTTTTTTTTAAATTTGAATGCACTAAGTGTTTATACTTCTAACACACTCCACAAAATTCATTATTTAGTATTTTCATTTATTGAATCTCTCATTGTTTTGATTTTTTCCTTCCGAGCTTAACAAAGAAAACGGAAGCATTTGTAAATCGATCAGAAATATTTTACGTCTCTCATTCTAAAAGTTCCATGAAATCCGTCGGTCGGTCGGTCTATCTGTCCAACAGTTATGCGAAGTAACATAGCTTAACACTTACCCAAGGTAACTGATCTATCTTAAGAATAGCTATGTTGTCTTAGACTGAGCTATATTTTACAATATATAAATATAAATTATAACTGACAACTTGTCAGTTGACACAAGGTAGTATGTGTCGAAAAAAAGCTATTTGATCGTTCCGATTTTTTATTCGAATTCAAAAAGAGAAATCCGATTTAGAGTTTGTGTGACGCACATTCTACTCTATTCTATTTTATGAGCCCTTACGCCCGTGGCTACAGGTTTAATTTTATATTTAGAAAATATAGTAAAATAATATAGATAAGTTATTCTATCTATTAAAAGACCAACAAATCAAAACATACATTTATTTTTATTGGAATAAATGTGGTTGCCTAAGCTTAACAATAGCAAATCATTTCGAGGTGTGACGTCACGATTCAATTCAATTATATAAATGATTGATGTTATGTCTATACAATCCAATTTCTATTTTATAGATGAACCCTTTTTAAAAAAGTTAGGCATATACAATATATAAATATATATATCCTCGTATACTGTATAAAATTGTCAAATTTATTTAATTCTCCCCCCTCTTTTAAAATATCTGTATAATATTGTCTAATCAATTTAATTCTCACTCCTTTTTTAAAAAGTCAGTATAATATTGTCTAATTTATTTAATTCTCCCTCCTTTTTTAAAAAAATCTGTATAATATTGTCTAATTTATTTAATTCTCCCTCCTTTTTTAAAAATCTGTATAATATAGTCTAATTTATTTAATTCTTCCTCCTTTTTAAAAAAAAAACTGTATAATATTGTCTAATTTATTTAATTCTCACTCCTTTTTTAAAAAATCTGTATAATATTGTCTAATTTATTTAATTCTTCCTCCTTTTTAAAAAAAACTGTATAATATTGTCTAATTTATTTAATTCTCCCTCCTTTTTTAAAAATCTGTATAATATAGTCTAATTTATTTAATTCTTCCTCCTTTTTTAAAAATTCTGTATAATATTGTCAAATCAATTTAATTCTCTCTCCTTTTTTAAAAAGTCAGTATAATATTGTCTAATTTATTTAATTCTCTCTCCTTTTTTAAAAAATCTGTACAATATTGTCAAATTTATTTAATTCTCCCTCCTTTTTTAAAAAATCTGTACAATATTGTCTAATTTATTTAATTCCCCCTCCTTTTTTAAAAATCTGTATAATATTGTCTAATTTATTTAATTCTCCCTCCTTTTTTAAAATAATCTGTACAATATTGTCTAATTTATTTAATTATCCCTCCTTAAAAAAATCCTTATAAAATCTGTCACTTTTTTTTGTTTTATTACACTAATAAAAGTATGAATTTAGTAATATTTAATAAGACAAGCAGCAGGTGGGGCAAAATTAATCTGGGTCAATTAGTTAGCTACTTTCGACAAACCATCCACATTTCCTAAAAGTAGCTTAGTAGAAGCTTAAAAAGGGTAGTAGTTAAAAGGGACTTGTAGATTTTATGATATGCTAGTTTGCAAAAATTGAATGACTGAACGTCAGACCGACAGACAGACACGAGACCAGAAATGTTCCCTGATTTCTGAAACGGATTTCCGAATTAAGATTGTTGAAATCGGAGGCTTGAAAAAATGTTTGTTTTTCAGAACGATCTCATAGCTTTATCCTTCGAAGCTCGTAAGAAATTTGGGGAAAGAAATGTCTAAGAAAGTTAGACAATAATGGGTTTTAAAAGCATAAAATTACTAAAGCATTCGATGAAAGTATAAATCAGAAGTGTTAAGATTATAAGTTTATTACAATTAAAAAGGAGATTAAAATATATTGAGTTAAAAAATCAAAAATCCCAAATAAAGTTTTTTTTTAAAGACCATTAGCATATAAATAATATTTTGATGAGATTTATTTCAAGTTAGGACATCACCGACTATTATCTAGTCAAAGATCTATGTCTTTTGATGCTTGTTGAGTGAGTAGTTGTTCTTCAATAAAAAGTATAGACATTTTTTTATCTACTTGCGGCAGCAAAATGAGGCATTATTGAACTGATTTCGGGCAGAGAAATGTGATTTTACTGCGTAGGTGGTAAAATGAGGAAAAATTTTGATGCCTAGGCAGCAACATTTATATTGTTATAATGTTGGCAATAACAGTTTATACCATTATCTCTATCTTATATAACATTATATATTATAGTTTAATAAGTAAAATTTAATAAATAAACGTTTTAATATTTAAATAATTTGTTTATATTTGTTAATTCTGTTAAATAAGTTCAATGAATAGTAGATCTTTAATTTAAAAAATAGCGGAGTCACTGGCCACACTGCAGCTTCATGTAAACATCCAACATCCATATTATTATTATTATTATTGTAGAAGTCATTCTAGATTAGACTAGCTACTTTTCTTGATTTATCCTAGTTACTTCGTTTCTTTTAAGCAGTAGAAGATATCTTTAATACTTTTAGTAATTTTTTAGTAAAAATATAAATAAATATTTTATATTGCGTGTATTATTCATTCAGATGTTATGCATGTTATAAACGTGTGTTTTGTATTTTGTTGTTATAGCTTCCTTTTGCTATTCACACTTGTTATTATTCCCAAGCTTCATATTTGATTTCTTTATCAAAATTAATTTTAGTTAATACTTATGTTATTATCTTAACAATATGACACATAGTAATTAACTATGTTATATTAATAAAGCTAGTATATTAGCAGTTTCATTTTTCTGCCGGCCGTAGATAAAATATTGTATGCAACAAGGCAGCAAAGGAAACATTTCTGCCTCGTTTATTCACTGTCAAATTGGTAAATTACCTTAATTATCATAGCCTGTCCTCGCCTTCGTCTCGGAGGCTAATCTAATCACTCGTGTGTAAATTACGAGTTACATAAATAACTATAGTGCAATACTTAAAAAGGCAGCATTGTTCTTAGAGAGAAAAATTGAATTTTTGTAAAAAAAAATTCACAAATTCTTAAAACAAAAGTTCAATTTAATACATTAAGTTCAGTCATTGTTTTTTTTATAGTGGTTATAATAAAATGGCAAGATATAGAAGTTGATTATAAGTCCTTACCTACAGGACTTGACTAAGTTAATTAAATCAAAACCTCATCTGAGACAAGTTTGACTGTGAAGAAAACTAACAATGGTTCGTCCTAGAAAAATAATTTAAAAAAAATATATTTTCTAACTTAACAAAACTTAACTTCAAGGAAAATAAATTCGTTTTTCTTCCTCAAACGGCTTTACTGACTTTACCGAGGCAATACTTAGAAACAAGGCCTAGTAAAACATTTAATAACTAGTTTTCCCCTTTACCACGGAGCTAGGAAGTATAAGAAACCAGTAAAAACGAGATTGCAGTTTGGAGTCTAGAGCAAAAACCAAGAGAAACCCTATTTACTTTATAAGTATCTTAAGAAAAGCCAAATCATTTCATCATCATTTTCTTACTTCTAAGTAACCGCATAATAAGTCAATAGTTGAGTAAGAAGATTGAATTTATTCGGCTGTTAACATTTATTGAATGAATAGATCAATGTTGACTCTGGATTACATAAACAAACAAACATATGAGTCATTCTTTAATAGCGAAATTTGATTCTTTAAAGTAAGAAAAATTTGATTCTTTAATTATCTTTTTTTTAGGAATTGAAGTTGTTTAAAAGTGAATCTAAATTTAGCTTCTGAGCATAAGTATAGTGATCGCTCTGAAGAACAGACAATTTATTAATTAAATTTGTATGACAGGTTAAAATATCGAGTAAGAAATATAAAATGTGTGCTGACAGCTGACATTAATGTGAAAAACTCTGTAGTAGTCCAGTCAAATGGTGCATGAAAAGAGCTCAAAGTGGAAAGTTCTGGTGTAATTGTTGTTAGTGGCTTACTTTATGTTTTTTGGGGTGCTGAACACGAATCTGAAGTTGTCCAACAAAATTTCCCTCGGCAAATATGAGAAATCATCGAAAAACTACAAAAAAGTATGTTTTTTATTGGTTTTCAGCTTATAACTTGCAAAGCAATCTACTCACGCAAAAAGTGGTCTAGTAGTAAAATATAAAGGAGAAAATAATCTACAATTTATGTCTGTAACATTTATTTGTACGTCGTATGGTTTTCACGCAAATGGGAGTTGAAATATTGGGAAGAGGTGGCGGGTGGAGGGTACAGGCTGAAGGGTAAACGGTTGGTGGCCAGACTGCGCTGAGTTAATTTTATGTTTTTGGGTGTGCTGAACACGAATCTAAAGTTGTCCAACAAAAATTTTACACGCACATATGAGAAATCATCATAAAACCACTTATCACTTTTATTTGTTTAGTGGATTTCTCCTTATAACTTACAAAGCAAGCTATTAACGAAAAAAGTGGAAGAGTAGTAAAATAAAGAGGAGAAAATAACCTACAAATTATTTCTTTACCATTTTTTTGTAATTAGAATGGTTTCTATGCATATCCAATAACAATGTTTACCTACATGAAATAAAGAATAAATATTAATGGTGTTACTTGTTTTTTTTCAAAAATTACTGATTTCCCGGTTATTTCAACCCCTATTTTGCATAGAAACCATTCAATTTACAAAAACATGGTAAAGAAATAATTTGTAGGTTATTTCCTCCTCTTTATTTTACTACTCTTCCACTTTTTTCGTAAATAGCTTGCTTTGAAAGTTATAAGGCGAAATCCACTAAAAAAATAAAAGTGATAAGTGGTTTTATGATGATTTCTCATATGTGCGTGTAAAATTTTTGTTGGACAACTTTAGATTCGTGTTCAGCACACCCAAAAACATAAAATTAACTCAGCGCAGTCTGGCCACCAAGGTGGGAAAGTACAGGAGGTTGCCATCAACTCTCAGCCCTCTCGGCCTACCTAGTATGAAGGCAGGCCGGCGCCTTTGAATTCAGTCGTTTGTAATCAAGCCGCGGCAGTGCCGGTGTGAAGATAAGAATAAAAATGATCTTCCATCTACTTTTATCAATTACTTGAATAAATTACCGATTTTATTTAATTTTATGTCGGTAGTTTACGCAGAGCGAAAACATGAAAATGTCTCACTGTCTTGCGGACTCGTATGCAAGAAGTATTTTTTTAAGTTATGTTGGTCCACAAAAATGTAGAACGGCAGTCAGACATAGGACCAAAAATGTTCTTTGATGTCTTTCCAAAAAATGTTGAATTATAAAACCTCAAACATTTCGTTCTTTTGAATAATTACCTTAATTCCGTTATTTTTGGTAAGCTCGGAAGCAAAAAAAAAATTCATTATGAAATAATTAGTAACTGCAGTTGTCATGAAATTTTTCAAAGCTGGTTTTTAAAAAGCAAAACTTTTTTTAAAATGTTTTATATAATAGCTCAGATTCTACTGAATCATTTCCAAATAATAAAGATAAATAAGATAAATATTATAAATGAAGATTTATAATATTACTTTATATTCAGAATAATACCCTGTACCCAAAAAGTACAATTTTAAAATCGTACAAAAGTAAATCAGAAAAAAACGATAATTCAAGAAAAATAATTATTTATATTTCTTTTAGGTACCACTCTAAGTTTAGCGGTTATTTTCACGTAAAAATGTCGAAAATCAAATTACAAAAGAAATTTGGATAATACTTTAAAATATTTTAATTTTGGTCCGGTTTTTTCTTGCATGATTTTAGATAATTGTACTATTTGGGTACTGGGTACAATTTTAACGAAAATTCATAATATAAATCTTTATATATGAAAAAGCAGGAGATTTGATAAAGAGTGACTTCTAAAAGAAATTATATTTTTTTGTTATTACACATAATATTGGTAACCCAATCCGGGGACACACTCTTTCTTTCTCTATCCCTCTCTCTCTCTCTCTCTCTCTCAATATATATATATATATATATATCATATTAAAATAATTACAAATGGAGCTGAAAAAAAACAAGTGAGAGGAGGATAGAGGGAAAAAACTGAAGGTAATATTTCCTTGAATATATTGAATATATCTCAAAGTCAATAACAGACATTTGTTTGCTTTGGTCTTTTCTTTATCCAACATATTAAATTTGATATTAATATCATTCAGAAAATAGAGTGAAGAATATTAGACACGATATCAGAATAATACCTGCCAGTTATATCAAATCTATCTCAATATCACACATGTACAATGTATAGTCTTTATCTCGTTTCTCAGCTAGAATAAAAATAAAATTGAGACAAAATCTCAGTAAAAAAAACTTTTATTATCAAAATCTGACAATTAGTGAGTGGCATAAAATTTCCTCGCGTTCTATTAATATGACGAAAACTCCATGAAATAGTCCATACTCGTCCAATGATAGAGATTTTTTTTTTTTTTGGTTTTATTTGTAGAGAATACAATTTAAAAAACACAGAGCTTTCTCGAGTCCCATTGCTGGACAAATGGTTATTAGGCGCCTTAAAATAGTAAAAATAATGGCCAAACCTTGAAAAAATTAGAACAAAATGAAACCAACGGCATTCGTTTTAGAAAAGTATCCTAAACAACATATCAAAAGTCTGCTAAAATATGATTGGTAGAAATACGCCATTTTTTTCAAAATGGCGGACGAATATATCACTTTTCGGTTAATTAATTAAATTCTGACTTCCCTTTCACAGTTGGCGAAATTTTACCTAATATCATTATTGTTCCCCTTAAAATTACCTTTCCGATTATACTAAATGTGACCAGATGTGACTGATGGAAGGGGAACTAAGGAATCGTAAAGGGAATCTTAATACTGCGCGGGGACTGAGATTTCGACCCCCGCGTCACATATATATATATATATATATATATATATATATATATATATATATATATATATAATATTTCAGCAGAGTAATACCGTGTTTTTGCACACTTCACAATACTCTCAACATACAATACTCTCACTGCAACAAATATCTCGCAAATTGTGTATATATAATATTATAACTTTCTTAGCAGTTTTTCTTTTAATATTCACTAATTTTAACGAAAAATATTTTAATATCTAAGACTTAAATTATAACAAAAAATTGTGGGATGTTATTAAATATGAAAGCTAAGGGAAGAAACACCCACGTAGTTCCTCTCAAGAGAGTTAAGAGAAAATATTTGTACTGGGAAAACAAGCCCTTGCATTCAAATGAAAAACTGCCTGAAATTAAAAATAATAAAAAACTTCTTGGTTATAGACAGTACGTACAAATTAGAAAGCAAAGTCCTTATATTGAAAACTTTTTCATTACCCGACTGGTCTTTAATTAGGATTTTCTTTATACTTTACTTACAAATATATATATATATATATATATATATATATATATATATATATATATATATATATATATATATCCTTCAAACAATTTAAACTACGGGAGACAGACTATATATATATATATATATATATATATATATATATATATA
Source organism: Gerris lacustris (assembly GCA_951217055.1). Lineage (NCBI taxonomy): Eukaryota > Metazoa > Arthropoda > Insecta > Hemiptera > Gerridae > Gerris > Gerris lacustris. Next base: position 39,326,696 of record OX578284.1, read on the forward strand.
TATATATATATATATATATATATATATATATATATATATAAATATATATATATAATTTCTTTTAAAGTAATTAGATGCTAGGGTAAACACTAGACCTTTTCCTTTTCCAGTTTTATTTAAATTAAATTGAATAAAGAGAAAGTTATTTACCCTTGTAAATGTATAAAAGTTATATTTACCTTACTAGCAGAATATATAATATATATAGTTATACATATATATATGATACTATATTATAACACCTAATTCGTAACTTATAATATAGAAGTAGAACTGCATTGCCATAATTCGAGCAAGGAGTTTGACCTTACAATACTTTTTATATTTAACTTTTTTTACTTTTATATACATTCATTCATCCTTACATGCACATTTATAAATTAATATAATTATTATTTCTTAATAAAAAAAAGTATAACATTAGAACATAAAAATAATAAATATATAAAAAAAAATTAATTGATTTATTTTTTTTATCATTATTGGAACGAAGTTCCTTATTGGACGATCTGGAGCCCGGGAGGGAATCCGAAAAAAACGACCGTCACAAAATCACCGCCACAAAACCAAGCGTCACGAAATCTACCGATGACGATAACTTGAGTAAAAGATGACCGAGTCAGTTGAGATTTGGTACACTTGTTCATTTTACCAATTCCCAGGATTAGTTCGTTGGACAACGTTATCCGCCCAAGCGTTCACGCGCAACGCTCGTGTACATTCTTTTTAGTAAAACGAACACCGACACTGCTATGAAGTGATAAAGATCGCTAAATTTATTAAAGCGGACCTAAACACTTTAAATAATGAAAACAACGTTTTTACCGCTATCTTACGTTCTAACGTAACGCTTTTAAAAACTTCTTACACATCGTCTAAAGTACAATTGAAACACGCATGTAAAATTTCAACCTCATACAAGGAGACGTTTTTGAGTAGGGAAGAGATATATTTTTTTAATATTTTAATTTAGTAGGCCGGGTAGGTAGAAATCAGTCCTATTTCCACTAATATTACCAACTACAAACATACTATTTACCTATAAATAAATAAATCATCATGATTAACTTTTTCCTCAATATTCAATACATATTTATTGTAAGACGCTTGATTTAATGATACAAATGATGCTTTTCTTTTAATTTTACCTTAACTCCTCTAGGTACAAACAGTTAGTTACTTTTAATTGTATCTCTTTTCTAACTCCGCCATGTATAAGTAGTTAGCGATGTATACGTCTTTAGCAGTGTGATTTTATAATTTATATTTAATGAAAAATGTAAGGATGAACATCGTTCCTATCCCGTGTTCCACGACACCGCACATGTTTTTATTTTTACTTTCTCATATTCGCAGTACGTAGATTAAGAGAAAGTACAGTGATACTTGCGTGAAAAATTGATTTTGTAATTTTGATGGATTTACAGGTTTTGAGATCTCCCAAGTGTGTTATTTTTTAAACCCCTGTCTCGTCTGTACAGACGCGTGGAGATTAAACTACTGGGTCGATTTTGATGAAATTTGGCAAACAAGTGCAGAAAATTCATATCCGAAGCGAAATCGAAAAAAGAGAAATTAGATCTTGACAATGGCTCCGACGATTTTGATTTAAAATTCTAAAATGTAGAGTATTTAAATACGAATGTAACAATATAAATAGTTTACCCGGGAAAAATTCTAATATTGATTTTTGTTTTAAATTGAAAACAAATGCTTGAAAAAACAACCACCTTTTGAACGTTGTTTAAAAAAATAACTAATTAAATGTGATACTATGGAATTTAAATACACAATCATCATTTATTTGAGAAATTTTGTCTGAGATTTCTTTGACCGATTTGTTATTATTAATGTGTGTCCTTAAGTACATACTTAGTTTTAGACTAGAAATTCATTCATTCAACATTAATTTTTATTTCACATCGATAAAATAACTAGCATAGTAAAACAATAGTTCATTTTATAGAAAATTTACTCAGCTTTTGAATGGCCAAAACCACATCTTATTATCTTTTATACTGTCTGAGTAATGAAACGATGTTTTCAACACACTGTATATGACTGCCGCTATAACTCTTGGCAGTCAGATACTTTGTTGCCCTTTTTTACTGAGAAAATAACACTAAACACCATAATTTCTTAATAGTCTTTAATTCCCGTAAAAAAGCTATGCACAACTAAAAACTCAATAATACAATTTTTGACATCTAGAGTAAATAATCAAAGAAAGAAAATAATAAAGTAAACATTATACGTCATTCATCGAATGAATGCAGTCACATGGCTCCTCCATTGCTTGCAATGTCATCGCTAATAAGGCTTCTCGGTGGGGATGAACCAGTCCTTCTATGCTGCCACTTCTTGCTTTGCTGAGGCGATTGAAGAAATTTGTTCTTCCAGCAGCACCAAAATTCGTCAGTTAGGTGTTGCACATGACACCACCTTCTTTTTTGCCATTGCCATGATCTTGCTCGGCAAGCCACATCTTTTCTCACTTCTGGGTCTTCGCTTGGTATTTCGAAGCTTCCTTCAATATCGTTACCTATAAAGCCATCGAATTTCCACAAACATTCTGGACCTAGAATCCAGCGAGAGCTCTTTATCTGTTCGGCCGATCTAGAGGCTAAATTCACGACCTTCTCTTTAGTGTGATGCCATTCGTTTGGCGCTGAGCAATTTTTGATGGTCTGATCGCTGTTTGACTTTTTAGGTTGGTACTCCCCGTGGTAGGATAGAAATAGGATCCTTCCTGATTTAATATCCTGGTCAGTAGCCTTTTCCTCATGTCCTTTGGCCAACATATCTCCCACAAATGTATTATAGTCCTTTCTAAATTTCACGTTCTTAAATTTATTCTTTGACTGTCTCAATCTAGCCTCTGCTGTCCTATTATTATTTGGCACCTTCGAGTCTTTCGATTTGAAAGGGTCTGGCATTTCGTAATGGTTATCAGGTCTGTGTATTGGACCCGTCTCTACTTTACTAATGAACTTACAATAATTTACCGACCACCCTAGCCCATAATTGAGACTTTCTAGATTCTCCTTTTTTTCGAATAGGTTCAAAATTTCCTTTACTGATACTTGACCCGACGAAGCGGGCCGACCGATCTCTTTACTATTATATGTTCCTTTTGGTTCAATAACTCCACAACCCAGCCCGGTCCTTACACCGAATGGCTCGTGTCCGCACCCGCGTAATTCTTCCAGAGGGCACAGAGTTTGAGGACAGTTATTTCCAAATAAAACTTGCATCTTTGACATCAGAACATTAGGATCTGGGCTTACAGGTTGATTTATTTTCCGATTATGGTCGTCATGTGGGTTACTATCTAACTTAATTTGAGGATTACTTTCACAGGTCGACGCGACGGGCAGAAGTTCCTTGGTCGTTGGCTTAGGCTTAGGCTCTGATGGTAGTGTAGGTACTGAAGGAGAGACCTGTTCTTCTTGTAGGGAAGGTATCAACGCTTCACCCTTCCTAGCTGTTACCTGTGCTGAATTTTTTAAGGTAGATCCTAAAATTACCGCAAGGTCTCCCTCCGTCAGGGTTTTACTCTGTAAAACTGATCCTATAAATTGGTTTTCTTTAAGTTGCTCTTCGAGCTCGACTTGTTTTTTCCGTATTTCGCCATTACGACGCAATATCTCTAGTTGAGCCATAATATGTGTGCTCGATATCTTAGACATACATGAAATTTTGGGTTTCTGCGAACTAACTATAGAATTTACTGCACTGACTTTGGACTTTTCCGAACTAACTTTAGATCTATGGGAACTACTAGAAGTTCTCTTCGAAAGATAGCTACTAGGGAGAGTAATCGGTACTGTATATAACAATTTTACATGAGCATCCAGGAAACTATCTAATTTATCGAATAAGATTTGACTCTTAAGTACAGAAGCATTTTCCTTATCGGTAAGGGTGGTGAGGCGCTCTATGTTATCCCTTAACTCCATCTTTAAAATGGTCAACTCACTCAAAGATGAACTCGCTACAGCTCGGGTTGAGTCATCCTTAATTAATCCAAAGATATTTAAAACCTCCGCTTGCTTTCTATCTAACTTATTCTCTAGCGCACGGAGATTTTTCTCTAGTAAACTAATTTGATACATTTTACCCTTTTCTGTAGGAGTTCGTGACCTGGACTCTTTAGGGGCTTCTTCATCTCGTACCTCTGGTACCTCGCCGTCGCACCGTAAAGTCGTATTTTCTTTCAAGTCTTGATTACTCATGATTTCTTCAATCGATGTCTGTTTCTTCTGTTGAAAGCTCTTTTTACTATGATTCTTTCAACCGATGTCTTCTCTTCTGATTTAACTTTTTTACTATCCAACTGAAGTATTTTCTTCTGATACAGCTTTCTTACTGTTTCTTCAACTGAAGTCTGTTTCTTCAATTATAGCTTTTTTACTTTGACTGCCGCTATAACTCTTGGCAGTCAGATACTTTGTTGCCCTTTTTTACTGAGAAAATAACACTAAACACCATAATTTCTTAATAGTCTTTAATTCCCGTAAAAAAGCTATGCACAACTAAAAACTCAATAATACAATTTTTGACATCTAGAGTAAATAATCAAAGAAAGAAAATAATAAAGTAAACATTATACGTCATTCATCGAATGAATGCAGTCACACTGTAAATAAACTAAAAATTCTATATTTCGAAAACTAAGGTCGATAAACCATGGTTTATAGGACATTTATTGCTGGAAATTCGATGCAGAATCACTCTCATCTTCTGTATGTGCTGGGCTGAAACACTTTGTATATACATATATAGTTATGTGTGTGTGTGAGCAGTTGGGACCATATATGTGCTTCAATTGTTACAGAGCATGTAAGAGAGGCAAACAATAACAATACTATATAAAGCTTTTCTCTGGGAAACCACAGGCCAGTGTGAGTTACAACAAGTTTTGTCTTTTTCCCACCAGATAGTGTTGAAGGTGAAAACATTCCCCAAGTCAACTGGTTGGAAAAACCTAATAATAGCCGTTATCCTCACTGGGAAGGACGTTACATGAAATAGCCACAAGATAACGTTGAGATCGCCTCCTTCAAACATTCAACTTCCTTCTATAACCTTTCATTGATATAACAATAGAAAAACGGAGACAAACCAAAAATAAAAACAAGATAAAACAAGATTCACTAGAAATGCTACAAAAGATGCTTCTACAATACAAAAGGGAAACATCTAATAGAACATTTTAAAAACTTAAACCACACAATAGATGAAAAGAAACATGAACATATTATCTGTAGCCTTAGTTCGTCAACACCAATGTTTGTTGTTGTTTTGTAAAAACTTACATTTTTTTTTAAGAAACATTTATTGCATTCTCAATAAATTTGGCCATGCATTGGGAATTGCTGTCCATCTTTTGTAGTAAATACTATTTACTACAAAAGATGGAAAATGCATTTAATTTACAGCAAGAGCTAGATACACAACGCTGTCCAGCGAACTTAGCTTGTAGATTGTCAAAAGAAACATGCACAACAAATTTCAACTCAGGTTAGCGGGCAAGTTATTTGTGACTTGCAACTAAGGCATAAACATTGAGTTTCTTTATTCATTGTCCTATATTATTAAGGCTCTGAATATAAATTAGCAACCAGTTTCTTAATTAAGAAACTGGTTGCTAACTATACTAAATAATTATTAGTAGTACAATTTGATTGTTTGTAGCAAAAGGTCATTTGTTAAACAATAATAATTTATCAGTTAGCAAAGTTACTTTCAAAGTAAAAATTACTCGTACTTTCAAAATGGAGAGATGCGGGAGAGGGGGTAAATTCGGACATCCGTTTTTGACAAATAATAATGACAAATATTATTTTAGAAGGGCTAATAAAAAGAGCTTTCTATAAACAATGACTTTTTTCGAACAATTATATTCTTTTCCATTTACACCTATAGGGAACTCGATGAAGGGACACACAGTATAAAGAGGAATAAATTCAAATTTGTGGATCTGATGGATTTACACGTTTTAAGGTTCCCTGAGTCCAAATATGATGTTGGTTTGTAGAGTGTAGTCTTCCCAGACACATGGAGCTTAAACTGAAGAACCAATTTCGATTATTTTGAAATACATACGTGTTCTGAAATAAACAGAATAACAGGTAAAGAAGAAATATTATGCAGAACTTCTTAAATATATTTATGATGAAGCAAGGATAGAAATAAAGTTAGGATAGGAAAAAAGAAAGGTGAAAATAGATAGGGGCATAAGACGTAAGGAGATGTAACCTCGGGAAAAATGTTTATGAAAACATTGGAGCTAGCTTTGAGGAAGCTAAATTGGGATGGGTATTGATTAAAAGTGAATGGTAGATGGCTTAATAGATTGGAGTTCATGGACGACATTGTTTTAATTGCCAAAAGTAAAGAAGAAGCGGAAATAATGTTATATGAAATCGTCGAGAGGACAAGAGAAATAAGACTGGAACTGAACAAATCGAGTTCGTGGAAGAGTATTTGTTTATTTAGGGAGCTTAATAAGCAAGAAGAAAAAAGAACAAGAGAAAGAGGTCAGTAGGTGAATTACTAACACATGGAGAGTGTTCAATTAGTACAGGCATTTATTCAGATCGGATGTTATCGAGCTGAAGAAAAAAACTTTGGAATATGTCTGTAATGCCTGTAATGACATAAGGAGCGGAAACCTGGACAGTGAAAGAGGAAACAGTAAAAAGAATGAGAGTTCAACAGTGAAGGATGGACGGATCTATGCTCAAAGTTACATGGAAGGACAGGAGAAGAAATAGTTGGGCACGTCAGCAGACAGGATTTGAGGATATGGGCAAGACTATTTTTGAAAGAAAATGAAGATGGGCTGGCCATATATCTAGGAGGAAGGACGAGAGATGGACTAAAGCTCTAATAGAATGGTACCCGGTGGACCTGAAAAGATTTCGTGGTGGACCAAGGCAAAAATGGGATGAGGAGATGAAGAAGGTATGTGGAGGAGTGACTTGGCAAAGAGTAGCTATGGAAAAGAATGAAGCAAGTATATTCAGATGTCTTGCTCAACAAAAACTAAAAACAAAAGAAAAAATAAATAAATAAAATAATATATAAATAAGAATAAAAATTATTTGTAGGACCTATATTTAATTATTAAGTTGTAGAATATTTATGTTACAATAAGAAAAAGAAAAACTTATTTTATATTACATAGATTTTATTATTTATAAGCTGAACTTTTAAAATTATAAAAAGAAAATAAAAACTTTTTTATTTTAGATTTTATTATATAAATGTTACATTGTTATATTTTTATAAAAAGAAAAAGAAAAACGTATTTTATATTAGATTTAGATGTTGAAGTTTTATATATTTAAAAAAAAAAATGGAAATAGAATAAGTTATTTATGTAAAATTAAATTAAATTTTATATTCGCAGAACATTTATAATTGCACAGGGTGCGGCAACATAACTTGCTTTTCTAAATTGGGCGCCATTCAGGCTGTAGATATCGCAGCGAAGCGGAAGAGGATTCGAGAGGTGTGGATCTAAAATTTTATTCCCCACCCCGGTCGGTCGTCATTATACGTTAGAACAGTGTGGAGCAAGTGTTTGCCGTTGAGGCCTAATTTTCGAACGGATGTTCTGTGATCGCAACCCAGCGCGTCTTCCGAAATCGCTTCAATATAGCCCCGTTGGGCCCTGTTCCGGTCCAGACATCAATTGTTACATGGGTCACTATGTTCAGACGTGAGGTAGAGACATTGAGGTAGAGAGAGCTTCAATCTTGCAATCCCCACGGTGTTCAGCGCGCAAACATACGTCTTCCCTTGGACTTTCCGATCGTTCAGTGGGGCGAATTCTTCACGATGACCTTTATTACCATCCTGGCGATTATTAGATTGTGCAGGAACTCTCCGAACATGACTTCGATTCTTGGAGGGACGCGGGTGATTTGGAGTTGCCAGCCCACTCCCCCAATTTGGCCCTTTGTGATTATTTCTAGTGGGGTTTCTTATAATCCCGCATTTATGTCAACCGTCCCAGGACCCTAAAACACCTGAAGGCCAACATCTGGACACATACCCGCTGCTATGCTGGTATGGGTCATGACAAACGCTAGAAGTCGGCATACTCTGTGTATTATGGGGGGTGTCATCTACCACATTTGATTTTCAAAAAAGGAAGTCAGCATTAATTTATTGCAAATTATAAAATTTATTTTTTGAATTAATGTTATGTTAAGGGTGCAACTCAAACCCTCAAAGGTTCCACGGCCTCAGCCGATTTGTTTTTAGAACAATAAATGAATTATTATTATTAAAAAGTCATTCCTGATAAGAACTCACGATATAAATGAAATATAATATAAATATGAATAAATAAAGATATAATAATATATATATATATATATATATATATATATATATATATATATATATATATATATATATATATATATATATATATATATATATATATATATATAAATATGTGTGTGTGTGTATGTATATAAATATAATTTATAATATAAATATACATACACGGTAAAAATATAAACCGATAAAATCGAAATTGTAATGTAACTCTTTTTAAATATGTTTTATAGTATAAAAATTAAATTAGGTAATATTGGATTAAAAGCTTTGCTCGAGTTTATCAGACCAATATTTAGCAGTATGTCATTTTTAGAGAACATTGAATTGTATTAGCTTGCGAAAGCACCCTACTACTCTAGAGTAAAGAAGGAAAGTTATATTGTCAGCTGAGGTCAGAAGCAAAGTATCTGAGAGGTTGAAATATTTGTACCAAGAATTGCAAGGCCATGTCACAGTATAACAGAGTGTAGCCACAGCGGTTTTTTTTTTTATGTTCTTCATCCCTAACGAAAATTTTTACGACGATGTAAAGAAAACCTTCTTTCTTTTTTGTCACATTCTTTTCAAGTTTTATAGGATATTCCTTCAGATAGCTGTTAGAAGATCAAACAAAATTAAAATTGTGTTTGTTCTACAAAGGCTCCGCCAATTTTTTGAGTTATCAACCAAATTTGGAACACGTGAATGTCATTCCCCTGGTAAAAATACTGATATGGTTTCATCCCCCTTAATAGTCACTCACTTTAAATATGGCGACTATTTATGTTCTACTTTTAAGGTCAAAACCCTCAAATATTACTGCAGAGCTTGCTTTAATAATGTAGAGACATCCACTATGAAAGTATGTTTTGATTCGCCATACTGTTCAAGATGGTGGCCGTTATTTAAATTTTGCTATATCTCCTTTCCATAAAGTCCATAAGTCTAAAGCCTTGAGATTTGGAAATAAGTTACTTTTTACGGCTTATGGCATAAACATTTTCTATATGGAAAATTTAAGGGGGGAGCGGAGTAAGCCAGCGATAAAGCCAATCCTGAATCATTCTTTCTAAAAATTTTACATTTTAGAAAAGGTTACTATCAAAATACCCTAATACATATTCATTTTAAGTAAAATACTTTTGCTTCCGAGCTTACCGAAGGTAACGGTAACATGTGATCGTTCTGAAGAACGAAATTATTTTATGTCTCCGATTTCAAAAATCCGTTTCAGAAATTAAGGAAAAGTCTGTCCGTCTGTCGGTCAATTTTTGCGAAACAACATTTCTAAAAAACTTCTTATATGATTTTATTGAAATTTGGAAGGTAGGTCGGTCATAATGCCCATTGTTGGACCCATATAAGTTTCAACCTTCTGCGCCAATTAGTTTCTCTTTCACATGCGCACAAACACACATTTATTTACACCTATATCATCAAAAGCACTTATCTAATTTCTATAAAATTTAGATGGATTGTCAAAAGTAGGCTGCAGGTGGGACAAAATTAATTTCATCCGTCTGCACTCCTCAAATTTTGCTAAATTGATACTTTAATTAATGTAAAAAGAATCAAAACAATTTTGACAGTTTTAAAAAAGGGGGGAAATTAAATTTAAGTATAAAATCATTAAAGTATACACAATTGAATGCGAGGAAGCTATGTTCCACACCATTGGCAGAGTATTTTTCTAAGTAAAATTAATTGAAATTCGCCTTTTACAATTTTAAAATTTAGGAGGGGAGAAGAGGATTATTGCTTTAAACCCTCTTGAAACTTCTAGAAGATTATAGAAGTACGTTCCAAAAAGGTTAGAAATATGAAAATTTGAAAGAGGTTTTCAAGACACCTGAAACGAGATTTAATATGATATGATACAAGACTTACCATACCAAAGCATGGGGGTATACATCGAGTTAAAAATTAAATAATTACTAAATTTACATGTTAATTAATAATCGAATATTTTTTACTCCAAGTAACTTTATTAAAACATTACACGTAGTTAAAATTAAAATTCATTTGCTGCAGCATAAGTCAGCCCACACAAATAATATTTAATAAATTAACATAAAATTATAACTATTTTCTAAAAGCAAAAGGAAATATTGACAAAACGTGTCCGAATTTGAATATTTTTCTTTATGAGAGTAACAACCCGTGCATCTTTTTATAACATTAATTTGTTATTCGACTAAAAATAAAATATATAAATTATAACTAGTCTATATTTGTGTGGCACATAGCTTCCTCGTGTCTTCTTATTAGACGAAAGGTGACTTGGGAATTGAAAGTTTGGTTGTTTGAACCTGTTTCGATTCCTATTCCACTGAGTTAATTTTATTCAATATTAAATGAGCACAGATGGTTTCAATTAACATGGAACCATTTGTGGGCTACTTTCGAAAAAAAAATCTAAATTTCTTAAAAATGATCAAAATGATTTAATTAATTTAACGAATGATTTAAAAGATATGAGTCTTTATAATAAAGGAAAGTTTTGCGAATGCAGAAGTATAAAACCAACAGTGGGCTAGTTATAACCTACCATATAAATTTAATCAAAATCGTATGAGTGGTTTTTAAGTTATGGTGATTCATAAAAATTTCGAACGACACACAAGACCGAAAATGTTATCTGATGTCTATAACGGACTTCCGTCTACGATTTTCTTCAATTTGGAAACAAAAATATTTTGTTCATTGTAAAATAATAAAATAGGTAATTCTTTAAATTGTTACTCCCCTATATTTTTATAGAATATAAATGACTTTGACTAAATAGCTCTTAAGACAAAGGGATGTTTAGTGCAATGTACTTTGGGACAAAGGAATATCACACTTTTGTTTTCTAAGGAGTAACAGTCTAAAGAAGAACATTCCTTTTACCTTTTTTAGATTGTTAATTGTTAAATTATTAAGTTCATAACTCACATTCTATTTTTATTCAATAATAATATTCATACAAAAAATACTTTAAGTCAATGTCACTCAAATTAAATATACATCAGTTTTCCCCCCTAAATTTTCGTGCTACGTATTTGGTCGGTATGTCTTCTATGGGTGCGTCCAGTGCCATCTTCTTGGATGGTATAATGTAACTGGCCTTGCCTAGCTTGCACCGTGCCAAACATCCATTTAGTCCCAGGGGTGTAACACCGGAACTGTACTCTGTCCCCAGTGTTAAAACAGCGCCTTGGCCGTCTGGTCTGGATAGCCTTACCTTCATGGAAATGGTAATCTACCATAAGGTCAAGCTCAGTCCTCACATGTCTTCCAAACATACGGTAATAGGCTGATTCCCCTGTGGAGTTCGGTGTACTTCGGAGTTTTGTTAACAATACATTTAGATGAGCCATCTCATCCCCCGACTCCCCCTCCATAGCCTTCAGTCCTCTCTTCACTGTCTGGACGAATCGCTCAGCTTGTCTGTTCGTAGCGGGATGAAAAGGTGCTGTTCTCCTAGAGACTATCCCGTATGTTTGGAGAAAGGTAACAAATTCCCCTGACGTAAACTGGGTACCATTATCAGAGACCAGTACCCGTGGTAATCCAAATATTGAAAACAATCCTTGAAGTGCCTTGATGCACCATGTAGACGTCGTATTCTTAGTTGGTATGACCTCTACCCATTTAGTATAGGCATCCACTACTATAAAAAAATATTTGTTTTTAATTGGTCCTGCGAAGTCGATATGCACTCTGTGCCATGGTTCTGGTGGTAGTTCCCATGGGTGAACCTCTTCTTTCCGGGGAGCGTTTTGATTAAGGCAGCATCTTTTGCATTCTCTTACTATTTCTTCGATATCCTGGTCTATTTTCCCCCAATAGCAATAGCTTCTAGCTAACATCTTCATTTTTGTCATACCGATATGGCCCTTATGAAGTTCTTTAAGTACGTCCTTCTGTAAAGTTTGGGGAATTACAACCCTCATTCCTTTAAATATACAGCCAAACTGTAAAGAAAATTCATTATCTTGTAATCCTAAATTTTTTAAAGTCTGTCCCTTCAATAATTTTTCTAATACTAGTTTCAAGGATGGGTCTTGTGCCGTATGTTCTGCTATTTGTTTCTGATTCACCGGTAAGATTTCGATCTGTGCCATTTGAAATTTGGTGCATTTATCCATAAATTCTTTACTACTAATTTGAACTGGAAAACGGGAGAGGAAATCTGCGTTGGCGTGCTCAGTAGTTCTTCTAAATTGTATGTCGTAATCAAATCCGGAAAGAAAATGTGCGTAATTAAAAATTCTTGTAGCCGAAATTGTGGGTAATGTTCGGTGTGGATTGAAAATTGAAATGAGTGGTTTATGGTCAGTCTGTAAGATAAATTTTCGTCCATATAAATAGGGATAAAATTTCTTTAGGCCCCAGTATATCGCAGTTGCTTCCTTATCCAGCTGGCTGTAGTGTTTTTCACATTCTGTCAGTGTTCTGGAGGCAAAAGCTATGGGTCTCTCCGTCCCATCACTGAAGCGATGCGATATGACTGCACCTAGGCCGACTGGTGAAGCATCTGTCGCCAATACAATCGGCAAGTCCTTATTGAAATGTGTCAAGATTTTATCACTGATTATTTCTTCCTTTACTTTTTTAAAACTTTTCTCGCATTCATCGGTCCACTTGTAGGGTACATCTTTTCGTAAAAGCTTGTTTAGAGGGTGAAGTATTGTTGCCAAATTGGGGATGAATGTATTGTAGTAGTTTGCCATGCCGAGAAATGATCTTAATTTTGATGTGTTTTCCGGTCTTGCCGCCTTTGAGATGGCTTCCATTTTTTCTTTTGTTTTATGCAGCCCCTTATCGTCAATAATATGACCAAGGTACTTCACACTTCTCTGGAAAAATTTACACTTGTCCCTGTTGAGTCTTATGTTATGCTGTCTCATTCTTGTAAATACTTGTCTTAGTCTGTCTAATGTTTCATCGAAGGTAGCTCCTTGAATTAATATGTCGTCAAAAAAACTTAGAACGCCTTGTATGTCTGACAAGAGTCTACTTGTTGGGGAAATTTTATTTCGCCATCAATTGTTTATGACAGAATGTCAAACTCTTTCAGTTGACTTTTGTAAAATTGTGTTTCTTGCATGTTGCGTTATTCTGTTAATTAAAGTATCTTTAATACCACTTATAAACTCTGCTTAATATATTCCATTAGGTTATGGGCCCAGCACGCTTCCACTGCGCATGAACAGTGGAATGTACATAAAATGAACGACGATGACGACGTTCGTGATCATCTCAACAATTTCATTGAAACAGTCGACAAACTCAATGATATGGATGTTAAGATAGATAAAGATCTCCTTAGCATAATGATGTTATATTCTCTACCCGTGACGTATGAAAATTTCAGGATTGCAATAGAATCGCGAGACGAACTCCCTAATCCGGAAAACCTCAAAATCAAAATCATCGAAGAAAATGAAGCTCGAAATAAAAATAATCCGTCGACGTCAAGTCAAGAGGCGTTTATTGGAAAAAATAAATATTGGAAAAATAAATCGAGTAAATTTAATTCAAACAAAATTGACAATCAAAACAAAAACAAGTTTGACAATAATAATAAACAAAAATTCGGTAAACCAAAATTTAAAAATACTCAATGTCAATGCCAGAATAAAAACTGTAAACAAACGCTAAAAATCGAAGAAAGCTTTTCCAGCATTAAAAACACTAATAAAGAATCGTGGTGCCTGGATAGCGGCTGCACATCACATATGTGTGCAACCCAAGAAAAATTTGATAATTTTACAAAGAAAACTGGAAAATTAAAATTGGCATCTGAGGATAGTTCAGCAAAAATTGAAGGTTCTGGAAACGTAAAAATAAATGTCAAACTAAACAACCACAAGGGATGTAACTCAGAATCAACAATAAATTTGTCAGAAACACTTTTTGTTCCAAATCTCAGTACGAATTTAATATCAGTTAGCAAAGCCACAGACAAAGGATGTACCGTTCTATTTACTAAAAACAAAGCGACAATTAAAAATATACAAAAACAAACAGTACTTATAGCTTACAAATCTTCAAACGGACTTTATATGGTAGATCAAAATGAACAGCATTCGACTTACAAAGCAAAAGCATCAGATGATGAAATAATTGTATGGCATAAAAAGCTAGGACATCTGAATGAAGCCGATCTAAAGGAGGCACAAAAACATCAATTATTGAGGGGGCTCAATTTCAACCCCACATCGAAAGTAGGAGAATGTGAAACCTGTATAAAAGGAAAAATGTTCAGATTACCGTTTCCCAAAAACGAAAAACCCAAGTCAACAGAATTACTTGAAATAATTCATTCTGACGTTTGGGGTCCGTTCCGAACGCAGTCGCCCGGTGGTGCGCGGTATTTCGTAACCTTTATCGATGACGCGTCCCGATACTGTAAAATATATTTCTTAAATCATAAAAATCAAGTTCTGGAAAAATTTACAGAATATAAATCAGATGTAGAAAATACATTAAATAAGAAGATAAAATATATTCAAACAGATAATGGTACAGAATATTGCTCAAATGCATTTGATAAATTTCTAAAGACCTGTGGTATCAAAAGACGATTATCTGCACCATACACGCCGCAGCAAAACGGTCTCGCGGAACGTAAAAATCGAACATTACTCGAACGAGCTAGGTGTATGATACTTGAAGCAAAATTACCTGATATGTTCTGGGCGGAAGCTGTAAACACCGCCAACTACCTTCTTAATCGGTCACCGTGCAAACATCTCGGTGGAAAAATTCCGTATGAAAAATGGGCCGGATACAACCCATCAGTTCGACATCTCCATATATTTGGTAATAAAGCCTTTGTACTGAAGAAGGGTCCAAAGAAAAGTAAACTTGAGTCCAAAACAGAAACAGGAATTTTCATGGGATACTCTGATACATCGAAAGCTTTCAGAATATGGATTCCAAGACTCAGAAGAATTGTGATAAGCAGAGATGTAAAGATAATAAATAAATTAGATCACTGCTATCCAAAGAAAGAAAATAAAAATTGGTTACCAAATAAAAAGTTAACTAAAAATGCAAATCCAACAACTAAAGGAGATGAAAATGAAACAGATGATGATATGGTTCCAATTACGATCCGAAGATCAAACGATGAGTCATCAGAATCTGATAGTAATGAATCGGATGTAGATGAAGAAGGTGATGACGATGGAAACGATGATGATGATCAAAATGATGATAACAATCAAAGAGATCAAGGTCAGAATAAAGACCAAGATATTCCACACCTAGATGACAATGAAAGTGATCGTCCCAAAAGAGAAATTAAATCTCCAGTATGGACAAAAGATTACGACATGTCATATCTAGGAGATGAACATGATGAGTCAGATGTGGACCATAGTGATTGGAAAGACGCTATAAAAGACGAAATCAGATCCCATGTCAAAAATGGAACTTGGGAAATAATAAATAGAAAACCTGAAAAAAACGTCATTAGCTATCGCATGATCCTTAAAAACAAATATCACGCTGATGGAACCCTCGAAAGAAAAAAAGCTAGACTCGTCGCTCGAGGATTCGCGCAACAGCCTAATATTGATTACACTGAAACTTATGCTTTCAAACCATCAGAGGCAGACCCCTGTATGTACATAGGTATGATAGGGGGAGAGACAGTTATAATTTCCGTATACGTTGATGATTTGATCGTGGCGTCTAAAACTGAAAACGCGATCATGGAAACAAAACGTCAATTAATGGAAAAATTCGATATGCGTGATCTCGGAGAATTAAATTATTGCCTGGGTATAAAATTTTCGAAAGATAAAAAGAAAAATATTATTTCGGCTAACCAAAAGAAATACATTGATGAAATTCTGAAAAAATATAATATGGACAACTGTAAATCGGCCACAACACCAATGGAAATCGGACTGAAACTTGAAAAGGCTAAACCAGAAGATCAGAAGAGCGATTTTCCATACCAAAGCCTAATCGGATCTCTTATGTACTTGGCCGTCGCTACCCGACCTGACATAGCGTATGCTGTAAGCTATCTTAGTCAGTTTAACAACAGCTACAGTAACGTTCATGTTCAGGCGGCAAAAAGAGTTCTGAGGTACATCAAGGGTACCAAAAATTTAGCCCTGACCTACAAGAAATCAGGAAAGCAGGTTTATGGACTAGCTGATGCGGACTGGGGTGCTTGCTTGGTGGACCACAAATCCTACACAGGCTACATCTTTATGCTTGCCGGAGGACCTGTGAGTTGGGAGTCCAGGAAACAACGGACAGTGGCTCTATCTACCGCCGAAGCGGAATACATGTGTCTTACGGAAGCGGCAAAAGAAGCTATTCATATTAAACGGTTGGCGAATGATCTCAACCAGCCACATGATAAGATCATTATCTATAATGACAATCAAGCTGCACAGAAGCTGGCTGTTAATCCAATGGTTACCTCGAAGTCAAAGCACATCAGTATTAAAGAGCATTTCATTCGTGATACGGTGAAGAATGGTCTCATTGAAATTGCTTATCGACCAACTGATGAAATGGAAGCGGACATACTAACCAAGTCCATCGCAGGACCGAAGCTCTCTGAATTCAGGACCAGCCTTGGACTTACTGACATTACAAACCCCTGATGTCGAAAGGGGGAGTGTTGGGGAAATTTTATTTCGCCATCAATTGTTTATGACAGAATGTCAAACTCTTTCAGTTGACTTTTGTAAAATTGTGTTTCTTGCATGTTGCGTTATTCTGTTAATTAAAGTATCTTTAATACCACTTATAAACTCTGCTTAATATATTCCATTACTACTCATGAATTGGTTCCACTTTGATGGAGCAACTTTTACCCCAAACATCAACCTGTTTACCTTGAACTGCCCGAGATGCGTGCTGAGAGTCTGCATTTTTGCACTGTCTTCATTCATCTCCATATGAAGATACGCGTTGCTTATGTCCAGTGAACAAAAGAATTTTCCTCCGTTCATCTGTGAGAATATGTCCTCAATTACCGGGATTGGGAAATTTTCATTTTCGATTACCCTGTTGAGAGTCACTTTGTAGTCCGCACAAAGACGAACTGTACCATTCGGTTTCCTTACCGGTACGATTGGTGTTCCCCATTCACAGTTGTCAATTTTTGTGATGATGCCATTTTTTTCATGTCTTCCTAGTTCTTTACTGATTTCTTCTTTTAGAGCGTATGGTACCGGACGTGGTTTTACAAAAATTGGAGTTGTCCCGTCTTTTAATCGGAGTTTACACTTGAAATTTGGAATTTGTCCTATGTCTGTTTTAAAAATGTCGTCAAATTCATGAAGTAATTCGTCTAGTTTGTTTCTGGTTCCAACTGATTCTACTGATTTAATTTCGGACCAATCTAAATTGACATCTCTAATCCACTCACGTCCAAATATCGGGGTGACGTCTTTATCAATCACATAAAGTTTCCCATGGAATGTATTATTCAAATAAGTAATTTTTACAAACGTGACTCCTTTTGGTTTTATAAGTTCTCCCGTGTATGTCTTCATTTGAACGGGTGTTAAATGTAATTTATTAAGAATTTTTAATTTTTTAAAATCACTAAGAGATATACTACTTAAGGCTGCTCCCGTATCAACTTCCATGTTAATTGGATTGCCTTCTATCTTCAGGTTCACCATGAATTTCCCAGTCCTTTCACAAGATATTAAATTAATTTCCTCACATAAATCATCTTCTTCCGATAAACAATTTTCAAACTGGTTTGTATTCCGGTTTCTTGATTCTTTCTGATATAATGTTCTGTCCGTTGGGTCTAAATTTTGTGACTGACATACTCGTGCAATATGTCCCTTTTTCCCACATTTTCTGCAGTCAGCCGTTGCAAATTTACACTTGTTAGCCCTATGTTCACTAACCCCACATCGGTAACAACGACCACGTAAATTTTCAAAGTTAGTAGGTGGTCTTATTTTAATTTCATTAGCCCGTCTTTGAGAAGTCCTGTTTGTTTTCACCTGATGTATCCCTACATCACTTGTACTTGGAGTCATCAGAAGCGTCTCTTTCTTAGCTAGTTCTATACTGTTTGCAATTTGTACCATATCTGTGAATGACAAGTCTCTGTTCTCCTGAAGCAACTTAGTCCTTACTTCTGTGTCTTTAATTCCCCTTATAAACTGTACTTTTAAAAATGTTTCAGCCACAGACTTACCGCATTCACATTGGAACTTGCAGTTCACTGAAAGTTTTCTCAGCTGTGCTGAAAATTCTGACACGGATTCTTCTACTTGTTGTGTCCTCGAAATGAATTTATGGTGTAAGGCCCAAACACTAGGCTGCGGTTCTGTATATTTTTGTAAGGTCGTCACTAAACATTCGTACGTCTTTTGTCGAGGGTCCTCTGGGGCTATTAAGTCGTGTAATTTTTGATGTAACTGTGGTGTCAGTGCGTGGAGTAAAATGTAGGTCTTCATTGAAGGATCTTCAATTCCTTTTAGGTGCATAAAAACCTCTAACCGTTTAGTAAAATTTGAAAATCTCTCTTCTTCATTATACGGGACAAAGTTCAAGTTGGTCGCCAAAGGAAATTTAGTTTTCTCTGTTACTGTTGAATTGTTTAGTTTTTGCACTGTCTGGTGTTCAGTAGTCGTTGCTTGCAATTTAAATTTAAAAAGATTTTGTTTTATTCCTAAATAAATTTCTAACGTATCTGATCTGTAATTATATTCTTGTTCTATTTCCTCCGCCTCGGTCAAATCGTCTACCTTGTCCTGTGATTGTTCGTAATTGTTCCACAATTTTTCTAACACTTCTAAGCTTGCAGAGGCATTTGCAGCTGTTATCCCAGCAACTGCCAATTCACATTCGCGCAAGTTGCCAAATTTTGTAATTTGACCCTTAGCTGCACTCCTCTTCTTCTTTAGAAGTTCAATGTTTTGTGCCATTTTGTTTTCTTTTTCCTCGTCGCCAATGTTAAATTATTAAGTTCATAACTCACATTCTATTTTTATTCAATAATAATATTCATACAAAAAATACTTTAAGTCAATGTCACTCAAATTAAATATACATCATTAATCCTCTCAGTTTTTTTAATAAGAGGAGTAAAAATCTAAAGAATTGTCATAAAATAATATGAAACTAATCAATACAATATACCAGCATAATTAAATAGTTTGTTAAATATAAATATTAATCGACCACTTATTGTTGCTGTATAAAATTGAATTAATTGTGACAACCCTCTTCAAAGCTCAGAATTATATGTTCTGAAGAAGATAAAACCTTTGGTGATCTATAATTTTTTATTGTTACCACTGATAGAATTATGTAATTTCATGTGTTAATCGTACTTTCTCATATAAGAGAAAGCATTGTGATAACAAGGAAATTTGATTTTGAGATTTTGATGGATTTACACGTTTTGAGGTCCCCAGAGTCCAAAAAAAGGTTTTTAAAAATGTCTGTCTGTGCAGACGCTGGAGCCTAAACTACTGGCCGATTTTGACGAAAGCAATAGCATACATATTCAGAAAAATCGAGAAATGAATTTTAGCTCCAAATTTAAGGGCTCTACCCCCCAAAAACTCAACTCTGAAAAATCGTGAAAAAAATTATATCTCGAAACCGGTTCCCATACGATTTTGATTAACAAATTCTAAAATGTAGTCCATTTAAATACGAATCTAACGATATAAGCCGTTGTATTTGTTTTCCCGGAAAAATCTAGTCCCTCGGAAAATAGCTTTACTTGGACAGCAAGAGGCCAGGTTCAATTCCCCTCCAAGGATGTTATTTTTTATTATGATTAATTTCGATGAAATGTTTAAAATTAATTAAATGTACAACTAATAAATGGAAAAAATCGGGCTATAAGTAATTATAAACTTGTATATGAGAAAGTTTGTCTGAGTTGTCTCGGACCGATTTTCTATATTTCATAAAGGTATAAAATAAAATAAAAATTTAAATGAATGAATTTGTCTATAATTATTATTTCAGTTATCTATTTTCTTGTTCATTTTCAATTTATCTGTACGTATCTCTATTCTATTTAAAATGGACCCCGAAATCAAAAGTAATAAGAGAAATTTGCTTCTTTTATCCATTCCTTGAAAATTATTAAAGGATGAGAACATTTCACAAGAAAAAACTTGAGTCTCCGGCTACTTTTGTTTAATTGTCTTTCCCGTTTATTCTTCTACTTTTCTTCTTTTATTTTGGAGGTATCTTTTCTTCATTTTTTGAACAACCTTAACGCCAAGAAAAAGATAAAAATGAAACACTTAAACCTTTGTATTAATTTTCTGTTAAAAAGAAAACTGAAGAAAAAGGTTTATTGTTCTCTTCACTTACTCTCTCTCTATATATTCTGACTTTTCTTTTTGGAAAAAAAAGGTGCAACGAATTTACGAAGGAATATTTTATTTTTTAGAGTTAAAGAGGGAAAAGTAATTTCTTTTTTTTGTAATTTTTTTACGTTGCAGCTTTTTTTAAAATTACTTAGCTATTCTTTTTATAATCGGTATAAAGAAAAGTCAACATATTATGTTTCTGAATTGTCTTCTACACATTTTAAATCCACCTGTAGCTTTGTATTAAAGAGCTTCAAAAATAGCCTGCTAATTAGTGTGGCACATAGCTTGCTAACGTTCTTTCATGTATATTTTAATGATGTTTTGCTTTTACGACTCGTTATTTGTCTAAAATATTTAATTTTCACACTTTTTATTTAAACCTGGCATCATTATTTTGATTTTTCACAGTAATATAAGTATCAATTTAGCAGAATTAATGAGTGAAGACGGTTGAAATTTGTCTGGGGTTATCAGTGCAACATATACATATTAGTATCTGGGCCTACTTTCGACAAACCATCCTAATGTTTTATTTTTTTTTTAAATTTAAAATAAACCATCTTTAAAATCATATGAGAACTTTTTAAGATATATAGGTGTTAATAACAGCAAGTTAAGCGAGCATGTTGAAGATGAACAAATATGTGCCGAAGATATAAACAAATAGACGCAGAAGAGGGTTGGGTCATCAATGGACTAATTATGGCGTATCACCGAAATTAGAATAAAATAAGACCAGTAGTTTCAAAAATATGTTGGGCAAAACAATTTTAGACAGACAAAAAATGTTTTCTGAAGTCTAAAGCGAATTTCTGTCTTGCAATTTAGAACGGGAAAATATTAAAACTTCATCTATTCGATGAAACACACACTATTTCAGTTAAACCAATAGTGATGCCTTTATAAAGTAATAAATATCCTTTAAATTGCATATAAACGTCTAAAAAGAGAAAACAACGTTTCTATCAGTATGTTACTTGTGACACTTAGAATCTAATATAACTTCATAATATAATTAAAACAGGAATCTAAAATTTAAACTTGATGCAAGCAGAAGTTTTTGTGTAGTGAAGTGTTATATTTATAATAATAGGTAAAAAAGAATTGTGGGTGGTTAAGATTCTTATAGAGGTGTAGTTATAGGTTAATTTAGGAAGGTGAGCTTGGTACCAAGCCGTCCCTCTCCACTACTCTTTATTTCACTTATCTTCTAATTTATCATAATTAACTTTTGCAAAGTACTTGCTTCAATAATAGAGCCACACTATGCTTCATTAAAGTGTAGTTATGATATGTGTGCTAGTGTAGTTGTAATTCGGCTAAGCTTGTCTTCAATAAAGCACTATTTAGTTTAAGAACATAGTTTAGATTCTGAAAAATGTCCGTATTTTCAGTCTTTCTACGATCATCATTATTGGTTAAGTGCAGAAACACACTTTATGTTCACTATGTTCGGTTTCATTTATGTGCCTCTATAATCTAATGTCTTGGCCCCTATAATGTGCTCTTTCGAAAAACCCAACGTAAGTACAATTACATGTCCCACATTAAATACCATATACACTACCTTTCTCCCTAACAGGCAACCCTGACCGAATAATGACAAATGCGAACTATATAAGGAATTATTATTTAACGAACTAAACTTAATAGCATTTGAAAGGAACCCTAGCAGGGTTTTAAAATGGGAAAATAGCTTAGCTAATCTTTAGAGTACTGACTATAAAAACTATAACTATAACTCTAAGTTATAAACTATATTTCTACACAATCATTTTTAATATATGTATAATATACAATGTTTCCGAGCTAGTATGAACTTATCTTATTGTTTTTGAAATTGGAAAAAAATGATAAATTCATCACCTAATTTCCTCAGGCCAGATATAAAAGAGCCTGTTTTTAGGATCCGTAGGCAAAACCAAGGACCCTTATATTTTCTTGCGTGTGTCTGTTGGTCCGTCCGTCCGTCTGTCGCCTGCTCTCACATCTAGACCTTTTGTCCGTTCAATTTGAAGCGCTATGCATGATAGCCAGTTGTGAGTCACCATATTTATCTCGTCAAATACTCTACGTCGAGCTTCACTCAATTTACATTTGTAATTTTGTAACGGATATAATATATAAAAGTATATATTAGTAAATTTCTCCTACGGACCCTCGCTGTGCGCTGACTAGCACGCAGTTGACCTGTTTATTTGTTATTGCACGCTCGCATCCCTACATAATGTTTCTAGCTGTAGATTGTAATATTACTCAGTTGCTTAACCAATATATATCACAAAGATAGAATAGATTACATCAAGGTATGTTTTGGCAGGAAAAGTAATCCCTTTGCACCCCCAGATTATTATTATTATTGTTTTTGATGAAAATAAAGTAAAGATGTATTTTAGATCAAATCTTTCTCCATTTCTAACAGCGAAAAAACTTTCAATGGATAGATACTCTAGTTTCTTTTTAGAGTGCGGAAAAATGAAAAGAGAGGAATGAAATTTTCCCAACAAAAGCAAGTGAATGAGACTCTAAGAAAATGACAGAGAACCGATAAAGGAAAGCATCTGAGGATAGAGGTCGGAAAAGCCTATACAGGCGGGCCTCGTCAAAAGGAAATTGCAGCCGTCGTTGTTCTCTTTAGGAGAAACTAAGGGCTTTTCTTACAGCGTTTTACCAACAGATAGAGAAATGGTAGACAGATTTTCTTGGCTTTACTTTAGTTTGAGCTTGAAACGCTACAGGTGGCACTACTCAACACAACCATTCACAGTATTTTTCTTTACTCTTTTGAAGAAAATTCTCAAATAACTCATCCGGTCTCTATAAATAAAGAATACTGTCGTTGATTTATTTTGCTATCGAGTTTATCGATGGTAACGGAAGCTATGACATCGCTCTGAAGAACAAAAATTTATTTACGTTACAATTCAAAAATTCCAAGACAGAAATCCCTATGATTCCAAAAAACATCAGAAAGCATTTTTGGTCTCGTGTCTGTCGGTCTGTCCAACTACATCAATTAAATAGTTATTTATGCACCTAGGAAGAAAAGTAAGCCATTATTCTCTGAGCAAATAAGTTGGTTCTTGAGGCGAAGCCGAAGGAACCATGGTCCCTAAATCCCAATTATATAATTATCGCGAGGGGAAATATAGCACTTTATTCCCGAGGTACATACAATATTTTATCTCCAGTAGGGAGAAAATACATAATAAATAAATAAAATTTATTTAATTTTAATAAATAACAACAATTGTTTGCACTTTTAATAGCAGATATAAGAGATTCAATATTAAAAACAAATAAGAATTGCAATTAAACTCAAATAGAAGGTTATTTAGATGCAGATAAACAAACAATGATAAGAGCAAATTACAAATAAGGTCGAAAAAGCAGTGTCGCCAACCTAATTTCAACAACTTCACTACATCCATTCATTGTCTATTATTTGTAAAATAATTTAGTTGGCAATCCTTCTTTTTTTCCTGGTTTTACTTTTTCTCCCTACTTTTTGAGTTCAGGGAAGAAAATACTTACTTTAGACCCTCTAAACTTCTAAACTAATCCAAAATTGAATGCCATGAATTGTCTCTCCTCATATATATTTTTTGAACAAACAGTTAAGTGAAAACTTTTGCTCTTAGGCACTGATTATATAAAGGTACCTTGAAAGCTGCTATGTTAATTAAATAAATTTCAATTTAAGTGGAGAAACAATTTATTTTATTCCTTCTAGCTTAATTTGTTTTAAGAAAGCTGTTTTATCGAACAACATAACAAAGTGAATTTGACACTGATCGAAATCTACGTAAGTAAAAAAAAATATTGATTATTCTAACTCAAGGCACTTTAAACATCAATTTTTTTTATATGCCTTATAATAAGAAAAAACCTTCTCGATATACCAGTAAACAAAGTTAAAACTGGATAATACTTTGAAAGTTTAATTATAAGATAAAGTTTGATACCAAGAGGTTTTTTATCTTCTTCAGTGAAGAAAATTTGATTAAGTACCGTCTTAAAACTTACTTAGTAGTTTTTACTGCTATTTAGTTCTTATAGGGTTAATAAACATGTAACAATAGCTCAAGATTGTATTAACTTTAAACCGTTTCTTTATTATATTTTACTTTTACTATACGGAAATGTTTGAAAGAAAACGCCTTAAAACTTACAGTGTTATAATGGTTGTGAGATTTAATAAGAACTCTTAATTACAACCGATTTAAAAAACAAACTCAAAATACTGATATAATACGAGTATAATAATAAAAATAATTTTACCTGCAAAACATAATCAACAAAAATACCAAAATTACTATTTAGGGTACTTGATAAACTAATACTAGACATCATAATTCAATACTTAAAACATTTTTAAGAGAAGGGAAAACAGAATGATAACTGTTGAGGGATTTTAGGTTTGGAAGGTTGGAATTATTGGTAAAAGGGAACTAAAGGCCCACATACACGGTCAAAATGTTTGCGCAAACATGATGTTTGGCGTGTATGGCCTACATTTAACCGACATCAGGTTTGCGCAAACATTTTGCGCAAAATGTTTGATCGTGTATGGGGACCTTAATACACGCAACACGTCAATTTCTAAAATTGGACTTTTCTTATATTAACTCCCGGAACTATCATTGGCACACAAAGAAGTATAACTATGCATTTTTTCCTAATTTTTAGGACCTTTGCTTATGGCATAAAGGGGAGGGGACATTTTTTGTGGGTTTTTGTTTTAGTAATTTCGTGGGTGAAATGACCACCATTTTGAAAACGCAATATATATTTATTGTTTTTCATTTAAATTTAAATAACTTTAAAATGTCATCCTACTCACAAATTACAAAAAATAAAAAATGTTGCGATTAGTTCGCAATTGCTCCTGGTTGAATAAATGTTGAGTTGTGAAGTTCGCAAAATGTTTCCTGTTTTTGGGCAAAAAAGTTTAACTTATATACTAAATTTAAAATATCTAGCTACAGTACATCCAAGATGTGACAGACGGATGGACGAATTACCAAAAGCATGAGGGTTTCTAGGATGGCCTCGCGAAACCCTAACAACCGAGACCACACACATATATGGAAGATAGGGCAAAGGATTATAGCTCAAAGAGATACGAACTAGATTATTTTTCTTGGCCCCCGGCTGACAAATATTATTTTGGAGTTTGATACAAATTTAGGTCCAGTGATCGCAAGTAAGAACAGAACTAAAATACATCATCAATCTAGAAGTCAGAGAACTTATTCTTGAACCTTGATGTACACATGAAGGAGAGGAGAGAGTTTTGGAAATTTTTACACTGCATTCACACGACAAGAGAGATAACTAAAGAAGAACAAAATGAGATCAGGAAAACCATTAAAATAAAGTTTATTTAGTAGTGCAACGTGGTCTACTATATCAAAGTAAATGGCATTCTTCCCTATGAGAATCGAGTAGATCCAACTGGAAAGAGAAAGCTATATAGATTAGTTATAGTAGGTCTTTTAGCGGTGAAACCATGTTGACGAGAAGATGCATGGGGGTCGAGGAACCCATGTCTATTTGAGTAACGAGACTTTCAAACACTTCATTAGACACTATAGATATGGATCTGTAATTAAATTAGATACAAGAGTTCTATAACTATAACTAGAAAAGGAACAAGGAAAGCATGGTTCCATATGGAAGGGAAAACCCTTACAGGAAATACTAAAATTCATTTTGTCATCAACTAAAGGAGATAAAGTGTCAGCATTGTTTCTTACAATAAAACTAGGTTTCTATTATATATATTTTACAACATATTGGCACAATATTTCTTGTTACAATTATTAATGATGATAGGAGAATGACTAACTAACTCCATGGTGCTACATCCCAGGAGGGTCTAGGCCGGCCAAAGGTACAATATGCGTATGTAATAGATGGCAAGGGTAAATGGCTCCATCAGCTTTAAAAATCTTACAATTGATGCACTGCCTTCACGAAAAATTAGTTGCCACTTCACATAACCAGCTATCCATTTATATGGCGATGCTGGGTCAACACCGAGCAGGGGGGCCTGGTCCGAAAATCCGCTGGGCATCATCAGACCAGTATTCACAGCAGCCAAGATGCAAGATGCCTTTGCAACTTTAATGGGACGATGAGCTTCCTGCTGATGTAAAGAACCAATGGACTAAGTTTGACACATCATTACTGCAATTGGACAACCTCAAATTTCCCCGTTTAGTCTACCTGCTGATAGCACAATAGTTGAGATTCATGGTTTCTCAAATGCAGCAGAGTCCGCTTATGGATGTTGTATTTACATACGATCAGTCACCACAAATGGAACAATATCATCTAACTTAGTGTGACGTCAAATTCCAGAGTTGCTCCTCTTAAGTCAACGTCATTACCAAGGCTAGAGTTGTGTGCCGCACGCACTTCTCTTGAGCGAATTGCATTCAACCTAATATAAACCAAATTTATTTATACACTGATTCAACTAATGTTGTCCAATGGCTCAACATACCTTCTCCGCATTGGTCGAAATTCGTTGCCAATCGCGTCTCCAAAAAATATTGAATGGTGGAGACATGTTATCAGTGAAGAAAGTCCAGCAGATATTATCTTACGCAGGTGGTATTATCCAATGCAGTTTCATAACCTTATCGTCCATTTAAAGTAGGCTCTCCTCGTACAATTGAAACAATAAATTCGTTGATTCTTTGCCTCCTCCTTTCTCCATCTTCTTCATAAAATCCACATATCCTGCGTGATTCAAATAAAATATTCTAATATAAATAAAATAAATATTCGACTTAAAACAGCCATGCTCGTTCTATGTGTTCTGAGGGTTAATTCAAATTTATAGGTAATCACAGGCTGAGGAGTGTTCTGTAGATTCTTTGCTTTGCCGCCGACATGCTTGTGTCTCAGAAACTTTCTTACAGAACAATAATAGCCTCATTAAGCATTACGACCATAGCCTTATTATTATATTACATAGATAATTGAAACGAAAGAAATCGTAATGGTCAAAATTTCATTAATAAAATTATTACAAAGGAAAGATGGAGATCCCTTACAAATTACTTTTTGAAAAAGGAATCAATATTGACCTATTTACAAAGAGTAAAAAAGAAACAGTTTAAGAATTATTTATAAAGTAATTTCAGTAAATTGAAGGAAAACAAGTTTCTAGAGTACTTCCCACGTGACGGATTTCTAGAAATGATCACGTTTATTTATTTTCTTTTTCATTTTCTTCTTTGATGAGATCTCTTGTCTTTCCATTAATATTATTGCAAGGGGACAAATTTTGAAAACTACCTATAACATATGTAATAAATAAAAATTACAAGATAAAAAGAACTTTTTATATATTACGATTTTAAATTTTCTGTCATAAATCATAAATTTGAAACACGTCAACATGAAGATCGTAAATATGGGATATGTCAAAACAAATAAAAAAACTTGCTGAGTTTTTCCGAACTAACTTTCCATACAGCAAAATTTGCTGAAAACGAATTAAATTCTGCTGAAAGATGGCTAAAAGTATTATAGTATTGCATTGTCATCGTGTTCTGAGCTATTCTAAATGTTTCAAATGTCTAGCTACTCAGGAAGTTAGTTAAAAATCGATTGCAAGATTTGTACTGGACAAACAAACAAGAAAGCAAGCTAATAAAAACGTAGTAATAACATATAACTAATAAATATATCGATTATTTCAAGTCAATAAAAATATAGTAAATAGAATATTCGATAAACAACTGTCGGTAAAAGTAGTGGTAACAATATTAACATCGAGATTTTCTTCAAACAATCTTTATAAGACAAACTATTAGTAGGATCGACGTATTAGTTCACTAAGCTATCATTATTTACTCGAGAATATATTATATATCGAACATTTAAAGTCGATTTAAACATGAAAGAAAGTAGTTGTACTAAATTCCGTATTAAAGCGCCACTTGTTGGATAATGTTGAGTGCTGCATTCTAGTGGAATTTATCTTTAACTTCCACCATTTAGTAAAAGTGGATTTAAAGGCGAAATACAAGTTTAAATTGAATAAAATTAACAATTTTAAACCAGTTTAATTTTGTAAGAGGTATTTTAATGTATCAACAGAGATCTACACTCATACAATATAGTATGTGGTGCATTGGTAATGTTATAGTTCTCCTACTTGCCAATAGAATGCATGGGCTTTAAAATCCAGGATAACATCACAACTACCTACAGAGTAAAAGCATCTACAGTAAAATTTTGATTATCCGTACATCTGATAATACGGGTTTACATAAATTAGGGTTTAATAAAGAAATTAGGATAATAATTTAAGAGCAACATACATCCTTATTATTATTAATGTTAGTGTTATAAAATTACAAAGTTCATGGTCATACATCGAATGCTCTATACTATATTATGATAATGATCAAAAATAGGCAAAGCTGTTTCAAGGCAGTTGATAAAAATATCTATCACTTAGACGAACACAAACTTCGTGTCACGATTTCGTTTCTTCCAAGCTAATTTACTCTATACCGCGGCTAAAGAAGTTTCTCTTTAAAAATAATTCTATTCTCAGGAATTATTAAATTGCTTCTGACTAAGAACATGTTTTTCCGGTGTAGCTTAATTGGTAGAGCATTAATCATGTAATTCAAAGATACATGGTTCAAAGCCTAGTGGGATAGGATTTTTTTTATTATAAAATTATTGTTATTATTGTTATTATTAGGTAAAGAAATTTCATGTATAATTATTTGGTTTCATTGTACATTACAATTATTACAATAGCTTAAATATTAATTATTGATTTCTCGCCTCAAAAGCGAATATGAACTCATTTTATTGACAATGATTGTATGCAGTTTAGATTAATTTAGAGACTTGATTAATTTGCAAAATTAAGGTCAACATTAAATTAATTACTATAACTAATAACTAAGAATATCTAATAAATAATTTACATAGTAGTGTACTTTCATGATTTCTGTCTATAATTCTAACCAAATTTAACAACAAAACATTAAACACTAGACCGGCCCGATTGCCCGGATTTTTACCGTTGGAAATAGATTCATTGAATTGAGTTAGTATGTATAAACTAAATTTGCCAAACTGCTAGCTTGGCCCGGAGTTTTGCCGAAGGAATTAAAGACATTAAACACTAGACCGGCCCGATCGCCGGTTAAGGCCGAATTTTTGCCGATGCAATTAAATGCATTGAATTATTGCATCTGGGCAGGATTTTACCGATCAAATTAATGCGAAAACTGGACCTGCCCGATTGTCAGCTGGGATCGGATTTTTGCCGATGGGATTAAATTTACTGAATTTAATTAGTGTGGATAAACTATTAGGCCCGAATGCCAAAGGCTTCCGAATCCACGTTTTTTGCAGTTTAGACCACCTAATTTACTTAAGTGACATAGTTTTGTATTGATCACAATTATATTAAAAATCTAATACAGGGAGGTTTGAAGGGACTTTTTATAAAGTATTTTATATGTATGTAATTTTAATAAGTGTGGCAAGTGTTATCTCATAGAAGATGAGGTTAGAAATTGAAATTAGAGTGTTAAATGGGGAGAGGAATAACAATAATTCACCATAATATCTGCGTTTTGATTAATAACCCATGATGATTAGAATGCCATTTCTTGCGGCACTTTGTTCATCCAAAAATGTTTGTCAAATTATATATTATGTTACGCCCTATTTAATTATTAAACTATAAAAAATATGAAAATGTATAACGTCTATAATCCTGCTTAGCATAACAATTTTAATGGCAATTTATAAACCTAACCCATTTATAAAATGAAATACACAATACATTCTATAATAAAGCAATGGTATTCAGGTGGTGCAAATTATATGGGGTGCTAAACCCGAATATAGTTATTCAAGACCAAGTTCACCCCCCTCCCCCTTCCCTCCCCCCTCACCGAACATATTTTCTGTGTTCGCTCCTGAATCCTCGTGTTCAAAAAGATCCTAGACAGAAATCCGTTTAAGACCTTAGAAAACATTTTTTGTTTGTGTCTGTTGTTCAATTTTTACGAACCAACTTATAATCTAAGAATAATATTGTCTGGTTTTAATTAAATATATTTTTATCTGCTACTTCTTTAGATTGTTACTCCCCTATGTTGATTTAGAATATATAAATGACTATAAAGAAAAAGGTGTGTTTAGTCTAATGTACTTTTGGACAAAGGAATATCACACTTCTGTTTTTATAAGGGAAGTAACAGTCTAAAGAAGAACATTCCGTATACCTTCTTTAGATTGTTACTCCCCTCTGTTTTTTTGTAAGGGGAGTAGCAATCTAAAGAAGTACCTTTTATCAATTATTAATTTCAACCTTCTGCGGCCAGTAAATTTATTTTCCATATACGTATGGTCATACATTTATTTACACCTTATATCTTCATAAGCACTTCTTTGAGATTTAAGAAATTTAGCTGGTTTGTCGAAAGTAGCCCGAAGTTAGCCCCAGATTAATTTCAACTACCTACGCACATCAAGTATTGCTAAATTGGTACTTTTATGTGTGGAAAAAGTCCAAACAATTTTGACAGATTTACATAAAGGTGAACACTTTAATAAATTAGGCAATAATGGGCTGTGAAAGAGCATAGCATCAATCATCTGCGAGGAAGCTATGTGCCACACGAATTGTCAGATTATTATTTTATAGAAAGGGTCTTAGATTTATTAGCATTAAATATTTATTATTGAAAAAACTGCTTGTTACGCCTGAAAGAAAAACTCGTACACTTCAGAATTGTTAGAGATTTGAAAATGACAAGCTTAGTTTCAATTTTTCAACTTCCCTCTCTGTTATCGGAACTTCTTTCACAAAATTCTCAAGTCCTACTTCGTACTTTTTAATTAACCTAAGCAACAAACTAATTAAACAAAACAAAGAAGAAATTACATCATTAAAATTAACCCAATTCCTTGCAAAATATTATTTCCTCAAACTGAAAATGACCAGGATTTAATTAACCTAATTTTTGACAATCCAATATAAAACAATATTTCATTTATCGGACCTAAACTTCCGGTAAAGAAACTTAATTATTTAGGTAAAATATAAAATAACTAAAAACTTTAAAGTACCATGTTTAAAATAATATTCTTGGATATAAATATAATGTTTAATGCATATTATGACATTATATATAGGTATGACACATTATTTATAGGTACATATATGCCATAATATATATAGTATACTACATATTATAGCTCTGTTATTGTTATCCCTTAACAATAAAAGTTCGGAATTTGGCCGCAAACAGCGTTGGCATCACATTGTTAATTAACAATTTGATAATACCCTTGATGAAAAAAAAAAAGTTACAGGATTGGCCCACAGCAAACTAAGAAAAATGATCAAATTTGAATGTAGAATGTAGGTACCTACACATACTTATATATATAATCTAAAAAAAAAAAATTATTTAATTAAAATGATTTTATTAATTTATATAAGTTTTCAATGTAGTATAGTTTGTTTTTAGTTAGGTAATTGTTACTTTGGAAAAATAAATTAGCCACTTAACGGTAAATATTATACTGGTTTACAAAATATTCCCTGTTTTTTCTAAACACGACAATGGCAACTTAATGAAAAACTTTAGTGAAGTTAAGGAAGAATAATTATCTTTCTTGGAAGTCCAGGTGGAGGTGTAGAGGAGGAGGGGTGAACCGGGGGGGGGGGGGGGGCTATCTCGTTAAAAACTAAGTTTTTAAACTTTGAAATATTGGTGACAGGTGTCACAGGCCGGTGCAACTCACCTTGACATTTCTCCCGAGTCAACTTACGACAGGCTCGTGGCCGATTGGAAAAAAAATACGTCAAAACATCTGGCCACCATTAATTTTCAACTAATTTTATAAAATTCACCTTAATGGAAATCACAAAGCTAATATTATTTTTAATTAAAATTCATTTTTTGCTTCCGAGCTTACCGAAGGTACCTAACGGAAGCTATGAGATCGTTTTGAAGATCGAAAATATTTATATCTACGTTTGTTACGAAATATAAACATTGTATCTCTGTTTAGATGCATAGAAAATTATTCTTTTCGTAGCTGTATTCATTGCGCATGCGAATTCATAATGAAGTGAAGAATTCCTTTTTTTTTCCACCCTAGGTCGGAAAAAGAGAGGAATTCTGCATTTGAGTTTGTTTACATTCTAATTTGCTGTTTGTTTGATTGAAGTAACTGTTTATATAGAGTTTTTAGAAAAACATTAAGTGATTTAAGTGATTATGAAGAAAATGTGGAGAATTATACGCCTGCCGATATAATTAGTTTGGCATAAAATACAACAAATGAATTAATGTCATCTTTGTCAAAAACGAAATACGTACTTACATACAGGAAGTTTATTAATTTTTTTTCTGTATTATTATTAAAATCCACAATCGTAGATAAAGTACTGTACGCAACTCGTGGAAAAACTGTTTTATTACCCTCGCTGTCGCTCGGGTGCTAACTCCACACTCGCATGCAAAATACTACTTTCCGCACTAGACGCAGAATTTACTATTATCTACGATTGATACGAAATATAAACATTGTATCTCTGTTTAGATGCGTAGAAAGTGATTCTTTACGTAGTTGTATTCATATAGAGCATGCGCGTTTCATAATTCCTCTTTTTCCGCCCTAGTGAAGTAAAAATAAGAATTCTTCACCTTAACGCACGTTTAGCGAGTTTGTTTACAATTAGCAAAACAAATTTACTGTTTGTTTAATTAAAGTAACTGTTTATATCAAGTGAAAAAAATGATTCATTTATGTCATTATGACGAAAACCGTCTGCGCCCATTTGTTCTCTTCCACATGCGCACAAACATACATTTATTTACACCTATATCTTCAAAAGTACTCACCTGATTTTATTTTGTTGAGATACAGATAGCCTACATACAGATAGCCCCAGATTAATTTCAACCATCTGCTTTCTTTAAATTGTGCTAAATTTATACTTCAATTTATATAAAAAAAAATCATAGCAATTTTGGCAGCTTAAAAAAAATTGTATAAATGTAAATATGTCTCTAAGTCCTTTGCACTAAATATCCCTACATCTTAATAGTTATTTAGACAAGGAAATTCCTTATATAACTGTAAAGCAATTATTGTCAGGGAAATAAACCAATTATATTTTTGTCATATGACACTCGTTTAATTAGTTATGACTATGACCTATAGGTGTATGGGTAACCAAGATAATTAGTGTCGATAGTTACAGGATCTCTGATGAACAGTATTGTTACTTTAGCAACTACTACAAAAAAAAAATATAGACGAGGTCATAGGTTCGATCCCGTGCCGAGGTACTACGATTTAACACACAATTGATCACACTGTATTCACTTCGGTGGTGCATTGGTGTGCGAAGAGACTAAACTCCATAAAGGTTTAGTAAACAGGCCTAAATTAATGGCCTAATTGCTATGATCGAACAAATGGTTCATCTTACCCCTTCTTCTACTAGCAACTTATTCAGTTAATGTGGAGAGATAAGGAAAGTTTAAAAGTTACCGAGTCACCCTTCTGATTGATGGCAGTGTCTGCAATAAATTACTTTTTCAACACATCTGAATACGCTTCTAGCATTAGCAGCGAACGTCAGGACGTACAACCTTTGAGACCTAGAGCTCAATTTTAATTTCAATCAAGGAAGCTTACCTTAAGAACTTTGAAGAGGGTTACTAGGTTTTGCCCTGTTTATTTACTTAAGCAAGAAATCTGAGACAAAAAACTATAGAGGAAGTGTTGATTTTTCTTTTCTTTTAAAAAAGGGTTAGAGAGTATTTGCTATTAAGGCGTATAAGTGGCAGG
Organism: Gerris lacustris; assembly: GCA_951217055.1. Classification (NCBI taxonomy): domain Eukaryota; kingdom Metazoa; phylum Arthropoda; class Insecta; order Hemiptera; family Gerridae; genus Gerris; species Gerris lacustris. The sequence continues at coordinate 39,361,228 of OX578284.1, forward strand.
AGAAGGAAGGTTATTAGAAGACTTCTCAAGTGTAATTAAGTACATAAAACTCAAGTGATAGTGGGGAGACTTAGGCTTTAGTTGACCAGAGATCCTCAGCTGTAAAATCTAACCTCGTTAAGCTGGATAGAGTGAGGTTAGTTAACCTCGTGTAGCTTCCAACAATATAGAACCTATTAAATTTAATAACCTTCATCTTCTTTACACTTTACTGCTACAAAACCCTTTATTTATTCTTCCACAATTCTACCCTCTGTTTATTATCACTTCCTCAATTCTTATACTTTACATCTTATTCGTTCACTTCTTCATTTTACACCAAAACAATATTCGGTTCGACAAACTCGAACTGAAATTTATCTTTTTATTTTTACTTAGTGGGAGCATAATTTTAATTTTAAAGAAGTTAAGTAGGTACGTTCAATTTTTTTATAAATGTGTCATAAATATGTAACTGTTCATAATTAGGGTGGCACATAGTTTCTCGCATCCTACCGCTTATTTTAATTATGTGTTGTTTTAAGGACCCAATATAGTCTAATTTATTTATTGTCCCCGAATTTTATTTAAATCTGTTAATCTCTTTTTTTTACTTTCTCATAATCGCAGTAAGTATATATATATATATATATATATATATATATATATATATATATATATATATATATATATATATATATATATATATATATATATATATATATATATATATATATATATATATATATATATATATAAATTTGTATGTTTTTTGACAAAATGGCGCAGAAAATTAAACACTTTCCCTAAGTGATATATATATTTGTATTCTACTCTTCAATACCTTTCATTTGATACCCCTCAATAAATTTTAAAAAAATATTTGTTTTCGAGTGCCATGAATTATCACTCAATATTAATTATATTTTTTATTTTTATTTTTTTTTTTTTTTTAAGAACCATTTTATTTTAAGAATATAACATTATAAAAATAAATAAACAATACATTAAAACATTTGTAATATGTATAGCTTAAATTACATTTGTAACATGGTTACTTCTTACGGTAAGACAAAAGCCTGTGTTGTAAGAAGGAGTAGATAATTAATTCTCAATATGTTTAGTTTATAGAAAATCATATTGTTCTTTCATTTTTTTTTTTTTTTTTTTTTTTATACCGCTTCGACAGCACGAGGGTCATTAGCGGTTTTGAGAACTCAATTAAGTAATTGTCTACACTCGGATTAGTTATCGTCTAGTTGTTGGATCAGTTGTTTTTCTGTTTTCTCCTTTTCCCTCTATCCTCATTATGTTCTTTCATTATTAATTATTTTTATTTTTTATATTTAACTAACTAGTATGTTATTTGCAGTTGATATATTTATTGTATTATTTTTAATATATTATTAATTTATTTTTTATTTTTTATTTATTTTTTATTTTTATTCCAGATAATGGATTATATAATGTTTAATTTTATTTTTGAAGAGTTTGGCTGAGTTTGTGTAATTAGTGATATTTTCAGGTAGTTTGTTGTCCATGGAAACACTATTGGATATAGATTGGAAAAACATATTGGATTCCCAGTTAATCGGATCTAATTGCTAATCTTATTTTTTCTATGGCCCACTAGGCCACACATTTTGCATATTTTTCTATATTTTTAGTAAGAGCGGAAATACGATAATTTTGAGTTCTCTCTATTTTTCCTGCGTGCACGTCAAAACGATCTTTAATACTGGAATGTTTCATGTTTTTATCTCTTTTGATTCAAAAGTTATTGGAACCGTACAGAGTGACTGACACAGGAAGGAAACTATAAGGGTTTCTTTTTTTGGTTTTACCAACGAAAGCCTAAAAAAGGTTTTTAAAAAATGTCTGTCTGTGTGCAGACGCATAGAACCTAAACTACCCCTGGGCTAAATCGAAAAAAATAGATTTAAATTTGGGGCGCCAACCTCCAAAAACACTAAAAAAAATATTATTCGAAGAGAGTTCCGACAGTTAAAAAAAAAAAAAAAAATCTAAAATTTAGTCTATTTAAATAAGGATCTAACCTTATAAGTCGTTTTTTCTTAATAGTTTAGTTTTCTGATGTTTTTTTTTAAAATAAGTCTAAATAATGGCCGAGAAAAATTATACAGATGTTTCTAAATTGTCCAACGATTCAAACATTAATACCACCTTTGGGAGTTCTTCAATTAGTTCCAAATAAATATTTAAGTTTCTAAATATTTGACCATAAAATATTCAATTAACTCTGTCCATTTTCTTGATCAAATAACTTTGACAAAGCTAGTCCTACACAGAATGTCCATAAGAAGGGGGCTTTTAAGTCTCATCTCATTATGCTTTGGTTCAAAGTCCTGAAGGACTTAAGTAGGACCAGTTTAATTTATAATTTAAGCGAAAGAAAATTAGTAAGATAGGACCGTAGAAGTTTGTGTAAAGGTTACCTTATCAATTGTTCTTATCTAATGATAAGACGGAAATACTTTGATTAAAACATTAATCCTTCTTTTGGTCAGATTTAAGTTTTAATCCCGATATTCCATTATGATCTATTTTAACTTGGCAGTCCAAGTTAAAATAGAACGTTAATCAGTATTAACGTTTCTCAAGAAAACACTCTTAAAACAAAAGGTCGAGAAATATCAATATTTTTATACAGTGAGAATTTCGCCAGGCTATCTCTCGGTTTGTTTTATTATTATTATCTTTCAATGATGCTTCCAAGTTTACCGAAGATAACGGAAGCTATATAATCGTTCTGAAGAACATAAATATTTTATGTCTCCGATTTTAAAAATTTCAAGATAGAAATACGCATCAGACATCAGGGAACATTTTTGGTTCCTTGTCTGCCTGTCACTCAATTTTTGCGAACCAACATATCTAAATGAAATTTGGATAGTAGGTCATAACTAGCCTATTGTTGATCCTATATAAGTTTCAACCGTCTACGCTCATTTGTTTCTCTTCTACATGCCCACAAACATACATTGATTTACATCTATATCTTCAATAGTACTCCACTGATTTTTTTTGAAATTTGTAGATAGCCCTAGATTAATTACTACCAACTGCGCTCTTTTAATTTTGCTAAATTGATGCTTTAATTCATGTAAAAAAATAGTATACGAATTAGGACGCGAAGAAGCTATGTGCCACACTAATTGGCAGACTATTTTTGCAAACGCTCATATTTCCAAATAACGTGTCTAGATGGTTCGTCATACTTAGCCGACTGATGTTTCCATGTTATTTACAACCTTCATCCTACATTAACCCATTATAATGTTAAAATAACAATAACATTAAAGTTATATTAACTGTGAACGTCTAAATAATAATGTTAAAGAAATGGGTGTTAACTTTCCTTTCATCAATTTCCCTTATATTAGTTTTAAAATAAATATGTTAAATAAAAAAGAAAATATATAAAAATGATAGAGGAAATAAAAGTTTAAATAATTAATAATCTAAGGTTATTTATTCGTTTAACTTCCCTTTATCTAAATTGCTTTAATGAATAAATAAATGAAAAGAAAAAAGAAAACACAGAAAGTTGAAATAACTTTCCGAATAATTTGAGCTAAAATATTCATTCGAAAGATGTGGAACGATTTAACTATGGGAGAAAGTAGAACAGAACCTAAATGATTTTGTCCTTGACTTACTTTTAAACTTAAAAAAAAAACTTCGTCAAAAAAAAAATGTTTTAATTTCTTAACTTCAAAATTCCAATTTAAATATTTCTTCTCTTAAACACAAATTCTTTGAGGATTTATCGCCTAAGTTGTTAAATTTTGTTTTAACTTTAGATTTTTCTGAGAAACCGTCTAGCAGTATACATTTTTTAGAATTAATTTTCTCTGGTTATTTTATCTTTTCTTGTAAATGGTAGAATAAAAGTTTGTTCTTTTAGCGAATTTTCGAAGAAAATTAAGCTATTACAATGGCTGCAAAAATTTTTTAATGCGAATTTTTGAAAATTTTCTTCATGGAAATCCGTTTTAGACCATTCTTAATCGATCCCTGAAATTTAACACTTTTTTTATGTATGTATATATATGTATGTCACTCCAGACGATATCTCACGCTAGTATGCACTTAAAAATCCAAACAAATGTTAAAGTGTTAATAATATCAAAAGAAAGGATGAGTTCGTTGGCCACAATTTCATTTAGGGGTCAAATTTTGACAATTTAGGGTCAAAAATAGCATAAAAACGTGTTTTTCCATTTTACCCCCCCTCTTATGATAATATGACAAAAAATGTACACATTAACAATTACCGTACTCTTAAACAGCTTTCCAACGACATGCATCTTCAAGGTAAATACTATTTTGAATTTTGTACCCTATGCCCCCAAGTGTACCATTTTTTTTTTTTTTTCACCCATCCAAATTCTTAACCAACATTTTTTTATATTATCATATGCCAATAATACGCAGATTTCTTTGAAAATTCGCTCATTAAGTCATGGTGCATGACTGGACTTTTACTCTTTTTGCATAAATGTATTTAGGTATTTTTATATATTTGTAGTGAGTTTATAGAGGAAAGAATAAACAAAAACTGCCTACTAGAGCCAACTAGTGTGGCACATAGCTTCCTCTTCTAGTTTTCATTGAAGGAATAAAATGAGTAAAAATAAAGAAAATTAAATTATATCTCAAAATACGATATAAAGAAAAGTTAGGATATGACCACTAGCAAAATCTATAAAAATAATGTAATGGAATTCTATGAGCAACTTTCGACACACAAATTTCTTCAAAATTGGAAGAGTGCCTTTAAAAATATAGGTGTCTAATAAAATAAGTTTGTGAGTATGCAAAAAAGGCATTAACGTGGGTAGTAAAGCTAATATGAAGTTGATGTGAGACCGTTTTGGGATAATTATGACGAACCATTTAAATTTCAATAAAATCAGACGAATGTGCGCAGACAATTAAAATCAATATGGGACCATTTAAGGGGCTACTTTAGGTAAAAAATAAAAATTTTTAATTTTAAATATTAATACAGAATATTATAAATTTAATAAATTATAAAACCTAGACATAATGTGTTTCATAAATTTAATTTAATAGTTTAGGGATCATTCGTTTAATTCTCGGCGGTATAGTGGATTTTTAATTTTCCTCTTTTTCCTTACTTCTTTAATCAAATGATGATAACTTAATTCAATAATATGGGGAAATCAAAATCAGCATGGCCAGTAATAGCTATGATTAAAGCAATTAATTCATAACCGAGAAGCATAAAATTTATAATATGAATTTTAAAAATTGACTTTACTATTATTTTATAATAATTAGAAGTTAAAACGTAGGAGAGAAGATAAGTAAAGGGGTGATATTTCAGTATTAAGTGCTGTCTGGTCTCTGAAGCCATTCCTACCTTGACATAATTCTACCTTAATATCCTAATTAGACCAACCAAGAAATATATCTAGAGCTCTGACCTGAATAATATCATAGTTCCTAGTAACTAAACCTAATTACTATAAACTATGCTCAACGTACTCTATACCTATCAACGTGGAGGTGTAGCGTAGTACGAAATGTGCTAAATGTCCTTTTAATAATGACATTCTTCTACGTAAATAATTCTGTAATATTAACCAAACTAAACCGTTTTAAATAAATAAAATCTGCAATGATTATAGCATAGATAAAGATAATAAGGGACTCTTGATTATTATTTTTACGTCTGAGTTTCTCACAAAGGGTGTCCTGGTTCTATTCCTGATTCCGGCTCGGTGTTCACTCAACACGGCCATGTACATGAATAGCTGCTTATGTAAAGTGGCGTCTATACGGTTACGTATGTCAATTATGAGGTTAACTATATATCATTCATTACATAAGCCTTAAATAACAATAGTTCAGAGAATTTGGTTTATTATTAAAGTCATATATTGTATGTTGAAACCTAACGAGTAGTATTATTTTCCTGATGTATCAAACTACGTATATCTTTTTACCAACTTTATATATTTATTTTATATATTTTTTTTAACCAAATATATATATATATATATATATATATATATATATATATATATATATATATATATATATATATATATATATTGAATGAAAAAAGGAGGAATATTATCTTCAGCTTCTTTTTTCTTGGTTGTCAATCAAATTAGTTTTGTTTTCCAGTTACCAATTATTTGTTTCTCTCTCTCTATTAACTTATTTCTTTTATATTTTATGGAACAAAAATAGATGTATATTGACTCCCACCTTTTTTGTCCCTTGTCAATCAAACTATTTCATTAAAAAAAACTTTATTTTTAATAACAATTGGATCGACAATGTGAATCGAATACATATATATATGTATTATATAAAAATGATAGATATGGAACTGGATTTTGCACTTCCTGGGAGTAGAAGGAAAAGCTGTTGCTATTAAGACGCTATCTTAAGAGGGAATTTTTCCCCCTCTAAAGTGATAAGTTAAAGTGAGGTCAGTTCATAGTTGGACAAGGGTCAGAATCTAAGGGGCCGGTGTGGCTCAAGGGGGAGACGTAACTCCGCACTTGTTTCTCATATTGACCAGAGTGAAAAGTAGAGAACCGAGCTAGGCGCCTCGGGAAGCACTAAACATAGAAATCCATTTCCTCCTAATGCAACTTAACTTGTCCTAGGTCTTTTAATCTACACGAATAACAGCTCCACAACACACACCGACCGATAAACACGATAAAAACATGGAAAACAATAACACAGGCAACAGTCTTATATAATACAATAAATACAACGCAGTGCTTTGGAGAAACACTAACCAGACCTGATAACATACGACTATCGTGATAAAATCCCAAATTTCTTCTGTAATGATATTTTTACACGTTTTTCATTTCTTCATCTGTACTTCATACCGTGTTATTTTTTTCTAAATTATAGAGAGAAACACCTTATTTACATAAATAATAGTGATGATGGGTTGCTAAACACAGCATACTGGTGTATCGTGAGACATTACTTTGAATAATAATAATAATATTATATACAATTAATTAAATAATATGGTCCAAAATAATTTTAATAAATTAACAATTAAGTTACTATTAAACAAAGAAAGTGTTACACTGTCAAAACAAATTGATTTAAAATAAAATAGGATAAAATTAAAGTAAGTCATATTTTTAGTAAATATGATAGATAATAATTCCTAGGGCGTCTAAAATAGTCGACTCTGACAGGATTGTCAAATATTTTCTGTCAATACCGACCTCGTCTGTTAAATAAGGAATGGATCCTCTATAGCCAAACCATAACCATCCGACCTCATATATTCTGGCACCGTGGATCTCGTGATATTTTTCTTTGAGGAATGTGATGCACTTTTTATTTATGCAATCCTTCTCTTTATATACTTTCCCTCCATGAGTTGGGTCGTAGGTTTCGTACCTGACAGTAGGGTCTATTATTAAGTTTTCGGGAAGGCCACGTTATCACAGAATCTCGAAAAGCCGTCATCGTTTGGTAAAATATTTCTCAATGAGTAGTTCGATAAGTTTATGCTTTACACTGTGGTGTCGGCGCGTTACAAGGAGCATGTTGTTAGAGGACAGTGTCCGAGCATATGTGCTGGAGTTTCATGCTCTCTTCCGCATTTACGGCAGAGGTCCCAACATATCTTAAATTGGGACCTGGCACACCCCGCAAAGGAGCATGATTCGTATTCAGCTTAATTGAACTGGTCCACTTGTACAGGGTTTAATCCAAGTGTACAGGGTGTTTTAAAGTGACAATCTATTTGGTTAAGGCTGCACGGGAACGGGGGTCGGCACACGCGCCATAAAATCACGCCTCTAATATTGAACCTAGAGACTTGAAAATTTTTATACATATAGCTTAAGAAAAGCCAGAGGGTTGTTAGTTTTTGTTTTTTTCTTATCGCCTTTAGCTGTTTTGATAAAAAATAAAATGTGAGAGAAAAAAAAATTAAAATATAAATTTCAAAATTTTAAAAACAGGCGGAAATTTATATTTTTACAAAGAGAAATTGTGTGAATTTTGGTCAAAAAATATTAAGCTGGTGAGGCGTAATCTTATGGGAACTTTTTTTTTATTTATTAGCTGGAAAGTGCTGACCCTAGCGGATTTTTTAAAAAATACAATTTATTAAATTCTGATTTGTTGATTTTCCAATTTAAGCCACACCCACCGATGTTTTTCACCCTTCTTTTCTGACAAATGAAATAAAAACAATTTCAATTTTTTTTTTTTTTTTTTTTTTTTTAAATGAAAACAATTCATAATAAAAAGAATTGTTATTTAAATATACATACATTGAAAAAGATTAAATAATACAAAAAAAAAACAAGTTGAGAGGAAGGATTGAATGCTAGTTGATAAAAACAAGTTTGAGAAGAAAATGTTAAATTTTTTTGGGTTAATTTTTGGTCAGCGCACAGTCCCAAAAATTAAGCTACCTTTTTTTCTCTAACACAGCTTGAAAATGATCCAAGGAAAGGAATGTCGCAATAGTAAGGCGATTAATTCCTTTAAGACCCCACTACTCAAGGATTGAAAACTAAAACTTAAGAATTATTAATTTGATTTAAGTTATAGGTATTTATAATCACAGTATGTTTGCTTCCGAGTTTAACGAAGGTCACGAAACGAAAGCATTTTTATTATTTTGAAGAACGAATTTTTGTATGTCTCTGAATTAAAAAATTCCTGAACAGAAATCCGTTCCAGACAACACGGAACATTTTTTTTATATCGCAGTTTATCGTTAAACATTTTTTCGAACCATCATATCTTAAAAAACCAATGCAACCCACTGATGATTCCGTATTAAGTTAGCCATCTGCACTCATTTATGAGTGACATTTTAATATAAAAATGACAGGAACCTATTGGGAATTCATTATTTTATACTAGGTGACCATTCATACAATATAGGTCGTGAGTATTCTATGTGCCACACTAATTAGCAGACTGTTTTAACCTATTTGTGCTAAGAAAAATTTGGGGAACTAAATCGGGAAGAGTTTATTTTTGGCATAATTGTTTATTGATGCTTATAAATAAAAATTTCAACAGACCGGAAAGTTCTTGTTCATGGCAAATAGGTCCGATATATCGGTTTTAAAATAATTAAGTTTACCAAAGAAGTTATTTTATATCAAATTAAAGCACATACGAGTATAATAATTGTCTACTATAAAAGGTTCTAATAATTTTTATTGATAACTCTAAAGGTATTAAAGGTATTTGCAGGTAAAATCGTGGTTTTACCATGGCCAGGTAGAGATACACTTTCCATGTATCACCTTCCTTAGTGGTTTAAAAAAATTAGTTTATATTTAGTTTTTGCTATTTTAAAATGCAACTTATAAAAAAATGGTTTAAAATATAAATTAAAGCTGAGACAATATCCTATCAGATTGCAATGTCTGAACAAGTTTGTACAAATTGTAAAATTATTTATCAATACTAAGTTAATTGAACGTATTTTTATATGAATTACAGTTGTTTCATTTCAATAGAAACAGATAATGAGAAAATCGGTCCGAGACAACTCAGACAAACTTTCTCATATACGTGAGTTCGTAATTATTAAGCCCAGTGCTTTCCATTTATTAGTTTTCGTATGTACATTTAATTATTATTGAACATTTCATCAAACTTTATCATAAAAATAACACCTCCTGGGCGGGGAATCGAACCCGGGCTCTCTCTGTCCGCGTTTTAAGCTTTTTTCTCAGGAACTAGATTTTTCCCGGGAAAACGGCTTATATGGTTAGATTGGTATTAAATGGGCTACATTTTAGAATTTTTTAATCAAAATCGTCGGAACCGTTTTCGAGAAATATTTTTTTCACGTTTTTTCAGTTTTAGGGGGGTGGCGCCCCCAAATTTGGAGCTAAAATTCGTTTCGCCTCGGGAATGATTTTCTGAACATGTATGCCAAATTTCGTCAAAATCGGCCCAGTAGTTTAGGCTCCAGGCGTCTGCACAGACAGAGGACAGACAGACAGACGACAAACAGACATTTTTTAAAAACCACTTTTTTGGACTCAGGGGACCTCAAAACGTGTAAATCCATCAAAATCTCAAAATCGAATTTTCGCGCCATCACAATACTTTCTCTTTATATGAGAAAGTAAAAATTAAATAATATACCTAAATGGTTTTAGCTTTCCGATGATGTAGCATTTATTCATTTAAAATGATAAATTGTGGCATATTCTCGCTTAGTAAAACAATTTTAATGTTTCTTAACGGTAGTGTATACCCCCTTCAAATTAAATTAAATACATTAAAAATAACATACTCCGTTGTGAAGCTTGGGCTTTATATGAAGCTGAATTAATATGTATGTATCAAATCTAACTCACATTGTTATGTCTTGTAAGAAATTTGCTAAGCAGAGACATGTTTTATTTCAGCGCATGCAAAATCATAGCTTCACCTTTAGCTTCAAAACACTTTTGTCCAGTAGATCAATCAATATTTATAAATCCTTTTTTCCAGTTTTTTACAGAAATTAAAATTAAAATCCAATTGACTTTTAAAATATGAATTAGAATTAAAGGAATAAATAGCTTATTAAAAAAAAAATATATAAAAAAAAAAAAAAATAAATTACATATAATTAGACAACAAATATTCATGAAACGACAAGAAAATAAACTATCATATTATTTATAATCTTATGGCTGTATGGCTATCAAAGCCCATGCCAAAAAAAAACTCATTAGTATATTCAAGGGCTAGCTCCCCCCCCCCCCCCCGGGGTCGGCCCTGGAACTAGAATAATTTTAGAAAAATTCTCTTTTTGACGAAAGACCCTAAAATCCAAACTGATTTAGATAGAATTAACGCTCAACACAAATCCTTGGAAGTAGAAAGTTGATTTTATAGAGGGGGTTAATACGAATTGAATTTGACATTATCAAGCGAATTGAGGTAAAGCAAAATTCTAAGAGAGCTTCGTAAACCACCAAATCTTATCCTTCTGGTTGGACTCGACATAAGCGAGAAGCATGCTACACAGATGGTTTAAGGTGCAGCATGGACTAAATTTAGCATTTCGATTTAATATTCGAATAAAACAAAGCGAAAAATGTTCAGTTCAACCTAGCAACACATGATAATTAATATAAGTTAAGTTAAATTAATAAAAGTTAAGTCAAGCATACGGGGATGGTGTAGTTATCATGTGCAGGATTACTTGCCAGGTCTACTTAGTATGATACCAAAAACTAAATACATCGAATAAATAATAAAGGTAGACTGCCACGGCCATTGAACAAAGGAAATTATACATTCAAAGTATTAAAGAGCTTTTTCTATATCTCGGCACATTACTAACCGGCGACAATAGTTTGAGAAAATATTCACAAGGAATTAATGAAGGAATAATGGACGGAGCTTAGATCAATCAGTTGGTCATTAGAACTACTTGGTAAAACAACATCTAACTTAGTTTTCCAAAAAAACCTGAAATTAAAACAGGGTTTAATGACTCCATTTCATGCCTCTTATCAGAGTAAGTAGAAATCTCTAACGTTTACAATACGAGATATTAGAGTGAAAAAAAAAAAAAAAAAAAAAAATCGGTTGAATAAAAAGATATATTCGAAGGAAAATATTTTTTTATGCAATTTATATATTTTCTGCTATGAAATGTTGCTATAAACATCTTAGGAACAGGCTTGTAATTTTATTATATAGGAAAATCCACTTTGGTGTCTACTTTGTATATTACCTAGTAGATCTATATACGCTTATAGAGCTTTTGTCTAAAATTTGTTGAACAAATATTTAGCAGACGAGTAAAATATAAAATTTTTAGCTGGAAGGTTTTATTAAGAGTAGAATTACATTTTTGCTTTAATTATAAAAGCAGCGCAATTCCTTTGAAATCCATGCTATTTGCACATTTCAACTGAGATTTTTTTTTGTAACATTCAAGCTTTCTTTATTTACTACAAAAAATTAAATGTTATATGGGTTGATTCAGTTTAAAACCAAATTTATAAGGGGGTGCCATTGTCGTTTGAAAATAAATTCTCTACTTTTCTTAATAATCTAGTTATTGCAGCACAAATTACATATATTATTAAAATTCTTATTTATAAAAATAGTTTATCAATTAAAATCTCAATTTTCTAATATTTTCGTAAAGTGACATAAATTAAAGAAATTAATATTTATACATTTCTGTTTTTATTTATTTATCTTAAAAAATGCAATGGCCGACGTTATGTCATAATAATAAGAGGGGTAATGTGGGCGTTTCCTATTCCTCCCAAAATAAACAAGGGGTTGAAAAAAACTTGTGAAAAGCAGCGCTATCTCTGGAGAGAAGGTGACAACACAACTCACTCCCGCGGGCTCTTAAGATCAGAGATATTTCTAGAGTCCTCCACTGGACAATCGTTATATATAAAGAAAACCTAAATCATAGGCTGCACCACGTTCACCTAATTTAGCACCATTCGATTTTTTTACTGGGGATTCATTGAGTCTGAAGTGTACCGTAGAAGACTTAAAGATCTTAGCTGATCTTCAAAATCGTATAACTGAATCGATTCAAAAGATGGCACCTGAAATGCTCGAAGTGTATTTCGTGAAACAGGTGGTAGCTTTGAGCTCCGCAGAGACATCGATGGTTGCCACGTAGAAGCTAATAATTAAATACGCTCGTGTGATATAAATATTTAGTTTATGTGTGTATATATCTTCTCCCTTTAAGCCCTATAAGCGTAAATTTACGTTTTCTATTTTCTTTGCAAAAGGCCTATGGGCGTAAATTTACGTCTTTAAGTTTTTCTTGTTTGGTGGCATGGTACTGTCAGTGTAAATTTATCTAAGTATATCTTGCGCTATCTCTTGGCTGTTTGGGGTATTATGAATTATGAATGTTCACAGAAGGGCCTAGTAACTAGTAGGTAGAGTGAGGGTTGAAGATGGTAAAGAAATGATAGACGAGATTTCGTCATTAAGAGATTTCGTAACTTTATTATTATGATTATTATAACATAGTAACTTTAGAAACACTTAACTTACTTCGTTGTATGATAACTTTCGTTACGTTCAGTAACGAAAGCTATATATCTATGATTGATGGCAGGTTAAAAATGTTATCTATGATAGGATACTTTTTCCTGAACCCTGCTTGTTCCTATACCTTAGGCTTTACGTGTCGGATCCAATGAAAAACACATATGTGGTTTGTAAATCAATTTTTTTTAATTCAGGAGACTTAAAAACGTGATAAATTATCAATATCCAATTTTTTGTTTGCTCCATCTCAATCAATACTTTCTCTTTACTATATAATATTTATACGCTACATACATGATAAAAAGTAAAAGTTGTTTATAAACGTCATGTATTTTTCGAGTTGTTTTTATCCTATGGATTAACACTATATGTTGACACTAATCTTTATATAGTTGAGTGGTCTAGTTGTCCAAGCTTACGTTCTGTGAAAGCCTAACGTTCTAAAATCCCCTCAATCTAAATCCCATTGGTAGAGACTTCAACTCAACGTATTGATCTCTACAGTGAGAGATAAGAGTCACTAGAAGCCGTCGTCTAGTAGTTAATTGTATATTTTTAACCCTGGCAATATTGCATCAAACCCTGGCTCACTTTGAGACGCAGGCGACGAAGGTCAGGGCAGCACAGTTTAAGAAGAAGAGAAATACGATTCTGCGTGAATTGAGACTCATAGCAAGACAGGCCAGTACTACGCCACACGAGGCCTAACTGACACTGATGGATCTAGCCCTTAATTCGCACGTATACTATATACGATATAATATATGTATATATACAAATATACGCGGTATTTTTCAGCTGTTAAATTAAACTTGGCTGCTCTGTCCTGCATGGTCTGCCTCTCAATGTAAGCCCGGCCATAATTTGCGGAGATAGTTGAAATTCGTCAGGAGTCATCTGCGGGCTACTTTCGACAAACCATCAACATTTCTTAAAAATCAAGTTGAGTACTTGCAATGATAGAGGTTTAAATAAATGTATGTGTGTGGTAGAGAAACCAATGGGCGTAAGAGGTTGAAACTTGACCAATAATGAGCTAATTATGACCCATATTTCTTAAGGTATGTTAGTTCTCAAAAAATGACAGACTGACAGACACGAGACCAAAAATGTTCCTTGATGTCTAAAACAGATTTCTGTATTGGAATTTTTTAATATGATGTATAAAACATTTTTGTTCTTTACATGGCTTCCGTTACTTTATTCGGTAAGCTCGGAAGCATAAATTGTCTGCCAATTTGTGTTTTATACAGCTTTATTGCGATTAATCTATCGAACGATTTTTTTTAATACAATTTCTAAATATATCAGCAGATAGGTGTTTCAGGTATCAAAGAAAACTTTTAGTCTCGCCACTCTCTGTAAACTTCTTGGCGAATCGCCATATTTGTATTAAAAACTATAGATTACGTTACCCTCGATATATATATCGAGATTATCATATTTACTTTATAATATAAAAACAAACGTTGTCCTTACGTAAATTGTATAAACACAGATTTGTGTGTCCAAGAGGTAAAACTGGTTGCAGAAGATTGTGAAGGAATTATGTCTTACGTATTAATATATATATATATATATATATATATATATATATATATATATATATATATATATATTGATTATTTTTTAAGTACCTTCTCAATTTAAAAATGATTGCCACTCTATACCTTGGTAGAAACGGAAATTAAAATTTCATATCTTATCGTTGAATCATTCAGCAAACTCAGCGATAAAAATAGTCATAACAAAAAATTAGATTGATTTCAAAATATAATTTACTTTGAGGGATGGGGTTCTTTTAAGATGGCCTCCGCCCAACGCTCTAATTTTCTAACTTGAACCCTAGTGAACCCACAATTTGCAGTATCTTGCAGTGAAAATAACGTGTCAACAATTAAACAGAAACATGCCCGCATGTCTAAAACATGATCATGTTTTGCAACCGTGCTGAAAATTATCACATTGTACTACATAGCCTTTATGATAAACTTACAGTAATTAAACTTTTACTTTACATTTTAATCTATTAAACTATTTCTACTGTAGATTACAGTTTAGAAGTCAGAGTTATATTTTTGCTCCCTCATACTATAATTTCCTGCGTACTTTAAATATAGTTATATTGACACTTTTATTCCTGTAAAAAAAAAGAAAATGTTGACAAAAATTATTTACTGTTATTTTTTTATTAAGTATACATATTTAAACACTCTAATGAAGATTTAACCCAAATAGACAGGAGACAGACGATATAAATATATATATATATATATAAATATATATATATATATATATATATATATATATATATATATATATATATATATATATATATATATATATATGTATATATATATATAATATATATATATATATATATATATATATATATATATATATATATATATATATTGCCTACATATAAACATATAGGCAACAAGAGGCAAAAGACATGACTTGTCCCAATGGGGAGTCATGACTCCGTGTCTCTTATATTTGTAATATGTGTAAAAACAATATTATTTTTTAATGATATTTTTTTTAATATAATTTGAATTGATTGGATCAGTGAAGAGACATAATCCCTTTCTTTTGATGCCAGTCTTTTCTTCACTGTATTTCCAGTGTTAAAAAGCTGCTTTAATTTATAAAGTTATTTTATTATCACCTGTAGAGCATATATAATATTCAATCAATATAGATATTTGATCAATTTTTATTAATCTTAAAAATCGTTTTTTTTTTTTAAGCTCTTTTTTATATATTTATTATTGACTATTATTACGTCATATATCCATGGATACTTCTTGATATATATTATGAATGAATGAAGTGGGATGTTCACTTTTATTCTAGAAACTATATCAATTTTAATATTTCATACTTTTCAATAGCACGTGGCCAAACAATGCTTCTAGTTCTAGTTTAGGAAGCATTTAATATTTTATCAATTGTCTATAATAATTAATAAGATTAAAATGCTGTAACACTGCAAAATAAAAATAAATTATTTGTGATGTCTGGTATGAAATTTGTTTATTAAATTGTTATAGATGGTAAACATTAAAATAAAGAAGACATTATGTCTGTCATAACATGTTTAAGATCAAAGAAATTGTAATTTTTAAGTTACAGTAGATTCTCGCTAATCCAAAACCCGCTAGTCCGGATATCCGGTAATCCAGACGGATCTCAATAATTATCTAATAACTTACATTCAATAAACTTTGATTTTATATCAAGAAGATGGATAGTCTGTATCCTAAATCAATTTTTAGGTTTATAAAGTAGACCTACGTTAATACTAAACAGTAATTTTTATGATTAAATCTTCGAATTTATTAGTTTTACCCAGCTAAAACTAGTTTTACAGACACTTTAATAGTGATTCCGTTAAATCTGAACTTTTGGTGATCCGGAAAATGCCCGAACGCATCAAATCCGGATTAGCGGAATTCTACTGTATTCTTTTATAAATTGGATTTTTCTTAACTTCTGTCTGTTGTTTATACAGAGTATAAACTACTGTGCCAAATTTTAATTAAATTTGGCATACATGTTTAGATAAACCATACACAGAGGTTTCATCGATTAATAAATTTTAGCTCTAAAATTGAAAGCGCTACCCTACAAAAACTCTAAAAAACATAATCTCTCGAAGACAGCTCCAACCACTTTGATAACAAAATTCTCACATGTTGTCCATTTAAATATGAACCCATCTATAATTTAGAAACGTATAAATAATAGGTTTGTTCCAACCACACTTCAAACTAGTTTGAAACTGTCCGACGCAAGCGCATTAGCAACAGGCGTTCAATTTTGGTCCGATGCACAAGCGTCGGACAGTTTCAAACTAGTTTGAAGTGTGGTTGGAACGAGCCTAATATTTATTTTCATTATCAAAGTAACTTTCGGCCTTAATAAAACCACACTTAGATCTTGTTATGTCACTGTAGCCTTTATTAAGGTTAAAAGCTGCGTTGATAAATAAACAAATACTGTAAAACCTGCTAAAGTCACCACCCGTGTATATTGACCACCTGGTCAATATGACCACTTCTTCATGGTCCCTTCAGAAATGCAATACTTTCTGTACATTTTCTTCTGCTTATTGTGACCATCTGTCTATTTTGACCAGTGACCACTTTCTTTTGGTCCCTTGAAGGAAATTTAGAACTCATACACTAGTTGTTACAATATGAATAAAACCTACTTTAATTTGTTTCTGTTTTATAAGAATTATTAAGAAGGATTTTAATTCAAAGAAATTAGTAAAATGAAATAATTCTTGTTGGTTCAAAGAATTAATCATTAAGAGAACATAATTTCTCTGTATTTTTTCTTTTTCACTTCATCCTCATTTCTTTGGAAAATGTCCTTCATTTCTGTTAGCAAATTTTATTTCTTGCTCAGTTGTTAGTTTAATTTAAAGGGAAAGGTGTAATTTTTTTTAATATTCGTGTTTTTGCGTACATTGTGCTGAAATTACATACCTCTAAAAAAATTTAGATTTTACAATTAAACGTAAGTACAATACTTGTTATTATTTTTTTTTTTTTTCTTTCTTTTTTCAACTTTTTATAGAAAAATGTCTCACTTCGGTTTTTCCTAAATTGTAAAAAAAAAAAACCTAATCATATTTCAGAAAGGTTTTTTTTTACTCTATTTACAGATTGTGTGACTCTTTTCTATAGACGTTCCTTTTCACCCTTTATGTGTGTAACATTATAGAAAAACCAAGAATGTGCACATTTTTTTTAACT
The DNA here is from genome assembly GCA_951217055.1 of Gerris lacustris. Classification (NCBI taxonomy): domain Eukaryota; kingdom Metazoa; phylum Arthropoda; class Insecta; order Hemiptera; family Gerridae; genus Gerris; species Gerris lacustris. Next base: position 39,379,032 of record OX578284.1, read on the forward strand.
CATTTTGGGTATGTTGACCACCTGCCTAAGGTGACCACTTTTGGTCAGTCCCTATGGTGGTCACTTTACCCAGATTTTCCGGCATTATTTTACGTGGAGAAACTGTTAATTTAAATTCATAACCATATATAAGTTGTTTTCCCGGGAAAAATCTCATTTCTGCGAGATATCGATAAAATTATACATTTATATGCAAAGGGAGAGAGATCGGGTTTTATTCCCCCGGGAGGACAATTTTTATAGGAAATTTTGATAAAAATGTTTTAATAATAAATCAAATTAACCGTATTAGCTACACATTTGCTTCGTTTATCACTATCCTTAATTCTTAGGATAGAGATAATTAATAACTAGAGATTTTCATACTTAATCATATTTTATAATTAAAATTAAATACTTAATATATATTTTCAATATGAGAAACGAAAACTTTTTAACTAAAATAGAATTCGTCAAGACTTGCGTTACCTAATTTTTAAGTTAGTAGTATTGTCTATATTTGAGGTACGTGCCTCAGGGTACTATTATAGGGATTCCATTCATTCTTATCTCTTAGAAAAGATCCTTAGAGAGGATAGGATTTAAGGAAAGAAGAAGAAAGTTATCCTTGGACATTAAGGAAAGGAAAAAAAACAAAAAACAAAGGATAACAGAAGAAAGAAAATGAAAGAATGAGTAGAAACGAGGAAATATCAGGATCGAGGATCACATAATATATATCTAGACCAGGAAATTGTTTTGATTTTTTCCTTTTCTTGGTTGATATGTCAGTAGGTCTCTGTGACATTCTACTCTTGAGATTTTTCTTTTCTATTCTTAACCCCCCCCCCCCCCCCTACTCAAACATTCTTTCTCCAATACAATAGAAAATTCACAAACAAAAAATAATGCTGTCAAAGAAGTGTTTGTTTGTTTTTTTCTTTCTTTCTTTGATATAAAGAACGCTACATTGAAATCAAACTACTATCTATGTCCGAAGAATCTTCAATTTAAGTAAACAGTACATTTTTTAATCAATATAGTTGATTGTACATCTAGACAAAAAAAGTTCAAAGACTTGGCAATCATCAATAGAAAATTAATTAATTATCTGGCTAAAAATAACATTTTTCTTTTTTTAAAAAAAACTATTTCTCACACGTATTGTATTTTTATTATTGTTTCCTTTTACAAAGGAATAATTACAAGATAAAAATAACTTTTTATATACTACGTTTTTAAATGTTCTGTTGACTAAATAAAAAATCATAAATTCGAAACCCGTCAATATGAAAATCGTAAATATGGGTCATGTCAAAACAAATAAAAAAACTGTCGGATTTTCTCCGAACAAACTTTCCATACAGCAAAATTTGCTGAAAGCGAATTCAATTTTGCTGAAAGATGGCTAAAAGTATTAAAATAATGCATTGTCATCGTGTTCTGAGCTATTCTAAAAGTTTCAAATGTCTAGCTACTCGGGATGTTGGTTAAAAGTCGATTGCAAGATTTGTACCGGACAAACAAACAAACAAGAAAGCAAGCTAATAAAAACGCAGTAAAAATAATAGATAGACATTGAAACTTGATGATTGACATTGAAAAAAGTCTTAATAATTAATTTATATTTCACATATTCACAGTTTATATTGATAGAATGCATCGTGAAGGTGCAAATATTCGATTTTCTGATTTTGATGGTTTTTAGAGTCCAAAAATCTCAATAGTCTCTGTCGTTTCTGTGGGAAAAAACATCTAGTTAATGAAAAATAGTGATAATTTTGAAGGGCAACAATTCGGGTTCAATTCTTGTCCGAGAAGGATTTTTTTTTCTAAAACGTTGAGCATTAATTATAATATGTAATCATCAAATCCCGGAACAACTAAACAGAAAACACTTGACGAACTATCTATGTAGTTGGAGGTGGAGGTGGTCATTTATTTGTACTTAACTTCAGTAATATAAATAGATAAGTTTTATGATGAAGCAAAAAATCACGTTTTGAGGTCTCCTGAGTCCAAAAAAGTGTAAATCTGTGTAGACCCACATGGAGCCTAAACTACTAGGCCGATTGTGATTAAATTTGTCATACAGGTTCAGAGAAAAATCATACCGCGAGGTGAAATTGTGAATTGAATTTTAGCTTTAACTATGAGGGTGCTACGCACTAACAACTTGAATAGAAAACCTGTAAATATCAATCATATGTTATTAAAGTTTTCCGAATATAGTTCGCCTTACCTAGTCTGTGTAGGCATCTATGAGCTGTAGTCACGTGGTAATTACAGGGTAAAGGTTAGGTGATTGTTAGGCTTTATTATTATAATAGTGTGTGAAGGGATTTGAATAGCAAACTTGTGGCAAATTATTCCATTCCTAGATTAGGGGCTAAATTAGCTGTCCTATTTACCTACCTCAATCTAATAGAACACTGGTAGATTACCAGTAGTACAATATTAATATCAATATTTACTAACAATATCCAATCAAGATATGTAGAGAGAGAGAAAGAAAGGAGAGAGAGAGAAACCGAGGAGGGAAGTAGGAAGAGAGGTACCTCTCCTTTTTCTCTCTTTCCCACCTGCCTGTCTTCTCTCTCTCTCTCTCTCTCTCTCTCTCTCTCTCTCTCTCTTTCTCTCTCTCTCTCTCTCTCTCTCTCTCTCTCTCTCTCTCTCTCTCTCTCTCTTTATTGTAAGCTCTTCCATTCTTTTTGAAGTGTCTGAATCCATGTCTGCTTCTATATCTATCATTCCTTTATGAAAATAGTGGTATAGATTTCCTCGTCATCAAGGTGGTAGCCTTTTATCTGCTACTTTTAACGCAATTCCACCTTATTCATTATTAATTAATAAGGTAAACGGGAAGCACTTAACCTAAAATCACGAATCTCACCACAGACCTTGCATTATTTGAAAATTTAATTCTATAAAATCTAATTCAATCAATAAATAATTAAAAACATTTTGAATAGTGTTCAGCATGTGGTAGTATTATTTTCTGCAAAATAAAATTAGTTTTCATTGTACCTCGGAAAATAGAATTGCCTCTTAAAACACCTTTTAGAGTTAACAAATATTTCTTAATTTCGCCTTGGGATATGATCTCATTATCGTATATGATTTTTTTTTTTTTTTTTTTATGAACGTATAAAAAATGTTTGTTCTTCAGAACCATCACATAGCTTCTATGTGTACAATTATTGTGTATGCTCGGAAGCAAAATATTGTCAGTGCCATTTTTAAAGGCATTAAAAGATAACAGTCTCGCCACGTAAAATAATTCATTTCTTCGAAGAAAATTGCAAAAAAATACTAAAAATCGAAGTAGAAACATACTACGTATATGAGAAAATAAAGTCCCTACACTTTATTAAAAATAAAAGGCTAACTTCTTTTTTTAAAATTAAAAATAAAAATATATTTGGAGGGAGCACTTAAAGGGAATTCATGGGGGCTTTCGAACCACCTGTTGGGGGCGCAGAGACCCCCTCCATTTGCGCCCTTCCCCCCTAACCAAGCAACCCCTCCTACAAGATATACCCCGGTGCCTTGGGCCCTACTCCGTTCATTCTATAACCCGCACAGGATCACGACGCATGGCTTCATGCAGGAGTATCTACTTCTCCTATACGTATGTACCTAAACATATTATACTTCAAATGTATCTTATATATTATTTATAACGTATATATATAATTATTTGCAAGAATCCCCCTCCCTTTAATTTTTTTTAATATACCACAATATGAGAGCAACTAATATTATACACAATTAATGTATAATTATTTATAATATACATCATAATATACATACATCTATATATATATATATATATATATATATATATATATATATATATATATATATATATATATATATATATATATATATATATATATATATATATATATATATATATATATATATATAAGACTATACATATATATTAAAACTGATAATAGGAAAAAGTATACATTAAAATAATGTATTCAAATTTATTTTATTTTTCCTTTACATACTGGCCGTGTTAATATACATTAAAATATAGCTTAAAAATAACATCGAAAAAAAAAAAACTGTTTTTAAGATTTTGGTTTGATAAGAAATTTATTTATTAGTTATTAGAAAAAGATGTTTTATTATAACGTATTTATTTTATAATCTATTACAATATTGGTGTTTCTTTAGATTGTTACTCCCCTATGTTTTTTAGAATTTTTGACTAATAAGACAAAGGGATGTTTAGTCGAATGAACTTTGCGACAAAGGAACCTTCTAGAGAGTAACAATTTAAAGAAGAACAATCTGTACACCTTCTTTTGATTGTTACTCCCCTTCCTTTTTTTTAAGGGGAGTAACAATCTAAAGAAGTGTTATAGCATTTACATAAAATAATTATTTATTAAAGCTAAGTGATTAATTTCACAGATAAGATATGAACATATTTTAAAAAACATTTAAGAATATTTTAAATCTTTGAGTGTATATTTCTTCATAATCGTAACCTGTAAAAGAGGTGTAGTTAAATAACCAAGCAATAGTCCAGTAACTTTATTCATCACAGCATGCGTCAAATCCGGTAGTTCTGATTTTTTGCAGACTTGTTTATGATGTTGGCCTAATGAATAATCCAAGTTTGTGACCTCGAGCGCCCAACGCAACTTTGAAAAAATTTGAAATTTGAAATTGCCAAAATTTGAAAAAAATAGTTTTTTTCAAATTTTGGCTATTATAACCCTAAAGGACTAGTTTTTGAAAAAACTTTCTTGAGATGTTTTTAAAATAGACTAAATTAGCTACAATATGATACTAGAACTTTCTCTGTAGACCCAATAGTTTCCGAGATTAAGCCTTTCAAAGTTATCATTTTTTTCGAACTTCGCAATTTTTGAACTGCTCAGAGACTGATCTCGTGGCCCTTGATGGCGTAATATTTGATTTTCCACTGCTAACAGCTGCTTTGATCAGCTTTGGATTGTTGTATTTTATCTGACAAGCACTGTCCACATATATCTCATTTACACCCTTCAATAAACGCTGATTTTCTATGTTCTTAAGGGAAATACTCGTCGCAAGAAGGGTTTTTACTCATCTTTCCTTAACTAGGCGCACTTGACCTTCACTTAAAGTCTCCTTACATATAAAACACTAACCCACGCTGGGACTGGGATCAGACATTCTGTAGATTTTGAGTTCAAACGGCACTCACGTTATGGGCAGCAGGCCAGTCAACAACTGAAATTAAAAAAAAAAAAACTTTTTGTAAATTCTTTACACCGAGATGTTGAAGAGAAAGTGAATAAGTGTAAGTGTATCTATTAATTTAATTTGTTATCCATTAAAAATATATGGTTAATAGATAAAAGACTTCTTTTATAGATAAAAATGTATATTCCTGTCTGTCCATCGGTCTGTCGCTGAATTTTTTGCGAACCCACATATCTAAAAAACTTTTCGTTTGATTTGAATGAAATTGGGATGGTATGGGTCTTAATTATAGCCTTCGGCGCTCATTTGTTTTTCTTCCATATACGCATAAACATACATTGATTTACACCAATGTACACAAAAGTATGATCTGACTTTCAAGCGGCTTTAATAGTTTATTTAAAGTAGCCCGCAGATAGCCCCAGATTAACTTTACGAGTAGCAGCATGCACTGTGTAAATTTTGCTAACTTCATACTTTAATCCATGTTAAAAATCAAAACAATTTTGACAGATTTAAAAAACGGGGGAAAATTAAATAAATTTGACAAAAATAAGTTTTAAAATCATAAAATAATTAAAGTAAACGAAATAGGACGTGAAGAAGCTACGTGCCATACTAATTGGCACATAGCTATGTGCCATACTACTTGGCACATAGCTATGCCATACTACTTGGCTACTACTTTGGCAAAATCCTGTCAGACAAACTGGAACAAAACTGGCACATTTACATAATGATTAACAGGGAGCCAGCGTGACCGAGGAGCTTAAGTCGCTCGCTCAGCTATCAGTAACTCGAGGCGATACGAGGTCGTGGGTTCGTTTCTCTGAATTGCATCTATGAATCGCGGACGGAGCAGGGCAAGAGACACCCCCTATCCCACTCTTCCCCACGCTTTGACGCACGCTTATATACCTTACTAATGACCACACCATACTCGCTTCGGCGGTACAATGTACAAATAAATGTATGATATGTGAAGTAGATGGATCTCTCCACCACGGGGCGTAAAATGGGCCTAAAAGATGCCTAATTGCTAGGTGCGAACAAGTGGTTCTTCCTACCCGTTCTAGTAGGAAGTACTAGATAACTACGACTACTACATAATGATTATGAATCCAATTATATCTAATTTCGAAACCCGATATATCATCAGGGTATTATACTTCCTAATCTCATTTAGGCAAGTATTTTAGGCACCACTTATCACCAACCTACATTTTCTTAAAACCACTTTTTTAGACTCATGGGACTTGTCCATCAAAAATCTCAAATATTTTATTGTGCAATCACAAAAAAAAAGGAAGTAAAAATGTATGTTGGACAAATGAAAAATTGTGCCGTGCGAGAGAACCATCATATTTTTATGTTCATATCTTATATTTTTTTCACCCTCTAAGCTTTAAGATCTGATCACCTGGTGTTTCTTAGAGCAAGCTATTTTGACAGATGAAAAATGGTAAGAGGGAGAATCACAAAAAATCGTCTGCCTCCTCATACGTTCGAAAAAAACTGAGGTTGGCCAAAGCTGATCCTGTTACCCTGAAATGTTCTACCCTCTGCAAGATGGCTTTTCCGTTCAACAACGATTTTCATTACATATGTTTGAAAGGCTAATTCCTCAGTAAACAGGAGACGGTTGTTTGTAAAATACGCTTTCTCACCGAAAATTCGTCGTGCTCTTGACCATTTTTATTTAATAAAATAAAAAAAAAAAACAGTTTAAGGAGATATGACACAAAACACTGTTTAGCCAACAGACCAGCACCTATCTTCAGCCTGTCAAAATAGAATGTAGTATTTACGGTCAAAATTTGGATGATATCATGTTTAAAACATCACAAAATCAAACTTTATTGGATAAGATATCATTAGATTTTGTTATTGTATAATTATTATCATATTTTAATGAAATTATTAAACTTTTCCTTGTATATCTTTAATATTCTTGAGAATAGTTAAGGGTTTATAAGAAATTTAAAAAGGTTAATTTTAGCCAAATTTTAAAAAAATATCTAACAACGCGTTTAGTCATAATTGGTTCAATATGGCGTAATGCCGAGCCAACATCTTAATGACGTAATGTCTGATGTTGGAACAGTTCCTATGTGTCACACTTGCGTGGCACATCTCTTGGTGTCTCTCACAAATTGTGTAGCCTATTGCAGTGTGTAAACACGGTATTTCATTGCTGTTGATTCAATAGTTATTTATGTAACTAGGCAGCAAAATGGAATTTTACTGACGAGTGCTGAAGTTAGCCTCCGAGCCGGAGGCGAGAATGGACTATAAAAGGCAGAAATGTTTCCTCTGCAGCCTTGTTGCATACAATATGTTTATCTACTCACGCTATTTTAATAAAAAAAAGAAAGCTTAGGTAAAGATATTAATAATATAACACTGATTTGTAATATAGAAAAAGTATAAAACTAAATAAAAATAACACAAATTAAAATAAAACTAAACACAAACAAATACAGATGTTATCTCTATTTATTTCCCTTGCTGTTTCAATTACTTTTCTGCCTGTTTTTAACTTTTTAATGACAAATCAGCGAAAGAGTACTTTCCAGCCTAAAAAAAATTAAGAAATGTTTAATTTTGCTGCCGTGAGTAGATAAACAATTATTTTAAGGGTCTTGGATTGGAGAGTTTGGATTTCAACCTTAACAACTTACTATCATAATCAGCTTGGGTTTCCGGTGAAATACGCGTCACGAAGGGGTTGAAATCCGACGTTTCGCTTCCACTACTGGAAGCATCTTCAGGGGTGTGGTGCATCGTGGTGTTGACTCGAAGCAAACACAGATATACTCCTGTGTTGAGATGCTTCCAGTAGTGAAAGCGAAACGTCGGATTTCAACCCCTTCGTGACGCGGATTTCACCGGAAACCCAAGCTGTTTATGACGAATCTACCCGCGGAAGCCTACGGACCAAGTTAACTTACTATCAAGCAACTTTGACGGACTAAAATTAAATTTGGGTGATTTTAAAAATCCTTATATTAGAATCTTGGAGACTCTTAACATTTTCTTCTAAATTCAGTTAGTTTTGTTTTATAAATTCCATCCTATAAATTTTCTTAGTTTTTTTTATATCTCAAAATCCTTATGAAGTTATTGTCAATTTTTATGTGTCATAAACAATAAAATACAGAAATGTAGTCGAAACCGGACTGAATTTCGACTACACATTCAACCTCAGTGAACTAATAATGACTGTATAGTCAAAATCGACAAATTGATCAGTATTTTATTTATGATCTATGACAATATACTTATTAATTGAACTAGTAATAGTGTTTTAAAGGTATTTACTCCCTTTACTTATTTACCGTCATTATTAATAAATATCATAAAATCTCAATCATTACTATAATACTGATTAAATATTAATTTTTAATCTAAGATAGTTCTATGTTATTGATGTGGAAGTAATATATTCTTAGACTGTTATTGGTTTTTTGATATTACATATTACTCATAGTTAGTTCTATATTATCTAATATGAAATATTGCCGATCGATCTTATCATAATGTGTGTCAAGTTTACAGACACTTAGCTGTCAGGGTGTGGGTTTATAAAATTGATTTGACTCTCAAAATTGCATATTTTAGTTTCACCCACGGAAATCGTACCTCTTTTTTAACTCCTCGTTATCTTAATGTCACACAGAAAAGAAGAACTAGCTTAAATTTCGAATAAGATCGTTAATAATGAAAAATAATAGAGTATAAAAGCAGAGCGTAAAAAAAAATGATAAACTTCTGGTATTACAGTAGTTTTACATGTACGCACACCACTTTACCTGTGCTTCCCTTGCTGTTACTACATGGTTTTCCAATGGGTTTAGGAAAAAATATATCGATGATTTGTGTGTGTGTGTTTGAGATCATCGTGAGGTTAAGATTATCTGGAAAATCAAATGCTTTTATCTACGATTGATACGAAATATAAACATTATACCTCTTAAAATTTAGATGCTTAAAAAGTGATTATTTTTGTAGCTGTATTCATTGCGCATGCGCGTTCATAATTCTTCTTTTTATGAAAAAAGATTGATGAAAAATTAAACGCACGATTGGCGAGTTTGTTTAAATTTAATATAAACTAATTTGCTGTTTGTTTAATTAATGTAACTGTTTATATCGAGTTTTTAGTGAAAAAGATGATGGATTTAAGTAATTATGACGAAAATGAGGAGAATAAATACGCCTCCCGAAATAATTAATTCGGCACAAAATACAACTAATGAATTAATGCTATCATTACCAAAAGAGAAATAAGAACTTGCATACAGGAAGTTTATTATATTTTTTTTCTGTATTTATTATTAAAATCCACAATCGTAGATAAAGTACGGTATACGCAACTCGTGCGAAAACTGAATTTTGCTTTGCTCCTGTGGTTTTACTACCCTCGCTGTCGCTCGGGTGCAAACTCCACACTTGCATGCAAAATGCTACTTTCCTCACTAGACGCGTAATGAACTATTGTATGTCTGTTTAGTTTTGTTTTACAGGTGTCGTGATTGCAATAAGAAATATATTGATCAAATATATGCTTTCAGCATAAAACACGAGCAACACAGTTTTTAAGGTCACCTGGTACAAAGATAAATTGGTAGAAAATAGAAACCAAATATCCATTTGTACTCAATTCGTACTCCCCTTTTAACACCCCCACATTGACGCATGTCTGTTAAAAACATAATATTATGCTACCTCTTAAAATCTCAACTCCTTGTTTTTGAGTGATTATTTATTTTTCTTCATATTTTTTTCTGTATTTGAGTTGTTACACAAAATATAACTGCAAAGTTTTAAATTTCTGCAAACTTTCGGAGATAAGGAGCGTCAAAGACAGACAAACGTAGGAAATTATATATTATCTAAGAGTCCTTATTCTGCCTACAGATCCAAATAATAAATTTAACTATACTTAAGGCAAAAAAATAACAAAAAAATCGTATCCAAGTTAAAAGAAGGTAAATAATTTTATCGATATAATAAAATATATATATTTTTATGTTTTATTACATAAATGAGCTTTTTGACTTCCGAGGTTATAGAAATAAAACCATCGACGTATAATATCAGTAAAATATAATATATAACGCATTGTACATACCTAATTTTGTTTTTATTTTACATGAATTAATCTATTATAATTCAATGTTCATCGTGGCTTCGTTGATTTGAAAAATTTAATGCTTGAGTATTCCAATAAATGTATGATTTATTTGCGATACTTTCTTCTACAGAATTTCTAGTTTTTGATCTTCCAGCATAAGATCTATCTTAAACACATCCAATTTTAATTTCTTCCGAGATTCATTGTGATATTTCTGTAGAATGACTTTTTTGTCTTTAAATTTAAAAAAAAATCCAGAAAGCAGAGAACATTTTTGGTCTCATGTCATATTTTTCAAACATATTTGCGAATCACCATATCTTAAAAACTACTTGTCCGATCTTGATTGTATTGGTCATTATTAGCCAACTGTTGGTTCATTAATGCCAACATTCCCTGTTCATTGGTTTCTTTTCCATATGCACACAATAATTTATTTATTTGCACCTTTATCTGTAGAAGTTCTTATCCAATTTTAAATATAGTTGAATGGTTTGGCGAAAGTTGCCCACAGTTAGTCCAAAAATTAATTTCAACCATCTGCCCACATTATATTTTGAATAAATATAAATATTACTCTACTGGGAATGGAAACATGTCTAATCAACAACTCAATTTGCATCTGTGTGCCACACTAAATGGAAGACCATTTTATTTACAGTTTTTAATCTATTTTTAATACGGAACTTCACTTTTTTTTAATTTTAACCTATTTTCTAAAAAAAAGGTGAAATTTTGACTGATTATAAATTCCTGTTTACAGTGCTAGTAATCGATATTTTGAAAGCTTTTTTTAAATTTTATATATCGCATTATTTCGATTTGTTTGCAATAGGAAGATAATTTGCAGCAAAACTCATTTCGAAATTTTGCGATTGGATCCTTTTTATTGAACGTACATTTTCATAATAAATTTTATTAATTTCAATACTTTGTTCTTGTAAAAGCCCAAATATAGACTTGCATATTACCTAAATTACGGTGGAAATTTCGGTTGAGGTAAAGCAAACATGGGCTCAAGTATAGCTATGAGTAAAATGCCAAACTGCAAAACAATCATGCATTGTTAGCTAAACAAACATCACAAAATTAAGGCTTTCAAAAGCATGAAAATTTTAAAAACCTTTCATTTTGAGCTATTTGTTTCGCCAGCAATACATTGCTGTTTAGCTGGTTAGCATTTTACCAGTAGCTATACTTGTGGCCCCGTTTGTTTTACCTCAACCGATATTACGTTTGAAAGAAACCCTCTTTAGTTATTGTACATATTTGACTCCTCCTCTACGCTCGGTCGACCTAGTAGAGGAGTAAAAAACATCTAAATTAGAATTTCTTCCTATTTTATTATTGTATTTTTAAATGTTATTGTTCTGATTAAAATATATTATTTCGTAATAAAAAAGGGAAAAATACATTTAAATTCTTTAAACTCTAAAATGTTAGAAAGGAACGCATTATATAAAAATACTTAATGATATTTTTAAATGTAAGACTAAATTACGGCTTATACCGATTTACTAATGGTAAATGTAAATTAATGTATGTTGAAATTTTATTATTGTGTACTTTTATATTAGTAATAAATGAGTCTTTATTGATAAAAGTGTAAGGCAGTACATAAAACAGGTTAAATTTATAGCCATAATAATATTGCAAATAAATAACCTTGTAAAATAACACGTTTAAGGTTCCCGTAAATTACAGTAGTTACTCCTATGTATTATTAAATAAATATAAGATACTCTAAAAAAGAATTGGTTTATTTTCGTGGGACCATTGAAGAAAATTAAGAATGAAATAATATACCGAAAGGGTCATAAATTACTTCATTAAAAACATCATTAAATTATACTTATGTGTTTATTCACATTGCTTTTCTCTCGCAATTACATTTATAAATATATTATGTCTGTCAATAGGGAGTTGGTAATTTTGCGATGGATCATTGATCGAAGGGATTGTAGTTCGAAAGGCATTTGAGTGCTTGGTGCCATCCCACAGCTCAATTACATAGGTTCAATGGATTAAGTTATAGAAAAAATTATAAAATCACACGAAATAAATAAAGTATGAAAAAAAAGAACTGAAAAATAACTAAAGAAAAAAAAATTGAAAAGAAGAACTAACTGTATCGGATAGACTTTTATTGATAAAGGTTTCAGACTATTTATACATTTTGTATAGATAATCCCAATTTCAAGAGTCTGTAAATAAGAAAAGATATGACAATGTAGAGTCAATTGCTTTTAGGTCCATGAATAAGGTGAATTCATTCACCAGTCCTTTCTTACTTTCATCTCTACAATAGACGTATGCTTCTTAAAATTCACTTGTTACATTCCTTCGATCTAATTCAGTTAGTTTCTGGGAAATAGGGGTAAATTAAAATATGGGGAATATTAGCACAGGGTCCAGAGACTCGGGGGGGGGGGGGGGGGGGTACAGAAGGAAAATACCTTTGCTTTTCTCCGAAGGTTTATTTTTAGGTTTTTCCAGTAGTCGGAGTCAATTACTAATAAGGGATTTTTGCAAATTATATTATCCAAAAGGAGGAGATGTAGAAATAAGGGGGGAGGTATGCAGGAAATGGAGGCATCTAGATATTCTTGTTTAATAAAATAACTTTGACGATAGTTTATAAACCATTAAATTAAAAAAAATAATAGTCTGCCAATTCGTGTGGCACATAGCTTCAATTATTTTATACTTTTACAACCTAATGTTGTCGAATTTATTAAATTTTCCACCCGTTATTTAAACCTGTCAAAATTGTTTTTATAACCACATTAATTTAAGTATCAATCTAGCAAAATTTAAAGAGTGTATACGGTTAAAATTAATCTGGGGCCTATCTTCAGGCTACTTTCGGCAAACCATGCAAATTTCATAAAAATCAGTTGAGTACTTTTGAAGATATAGGTGTAAATAATCTATCTTTGTGCGCATGTAGAAGAGAAACAAATGGGCGCTGAAGGTTTAAACTATTATGGGACCAACAATGGGCTAATTATGACCTACCATCCAATTTTCAATAAAGTCGGACGAGCAGTTTTTAAGCCATCCACATATTCTTTTTTTTTAAATCTGTCTTCGTTTTTAAATCAGTCAAAATTGTTTCGTTTTATTACTTGAATAAAAGTATCAATTTAGTAATATTTCATGTGCCTAGATGGTTGAAATTAGTCTGGGACAATCTGGAGATCTGCGTTTGACATACTATCCAAATTCCTAAAAATCAGATTAGTACTTTTAAAGATATAGATGTAATAAATATGTGCATATGAAAGAGAAACCAATGGGCGCAGAGTGTTTGTTCTTAAATGTGACCAAAATCTAACTATCACCAATGGCCCATGTGACCAGTGGGCTAAAATTATGATCAACCATCCAAGTTTTATAAAAATCTAATGAGTAGTTTTTAGTTAGTTTGCAAAAATGTGAAATGATAGACTTACCAACAGACATGAAACAGAAAATGTTCTTTGATTTGTGAAAGAAAAGTCTTTGTTTAGATAGTTTTAATTCGGAGGCAACAAATTTTTGTTCTCCAGAACGACCACATAGCTTCTGTTACCTTCGTTAAGGCTCTACCGCCCTTTGAGGTTAGGAAAAACAGTAAAATTAAAATTATACTGGTTCTAAGCTAGATATCAAAAATCTAATCACAGGCTTCATTCCTAATTTTAATTCTGCACAATTTGAGCCCTATTTCAACTTCCTATGATAAATAGTACAGGCGCCATTTCAATACAACGATAAAACTCGTTTGATATCTTGCTTAGAACCAATACAATTTTCAATTTAATGATTTTTCTAACCTCAAAGAGCGGTAGAGCGTTAAGCTTTAAGCAAAGATACTTTTAATAAAATGTTTTTTTAAAACTGAAAACTTTCAATTTTTTTTTTTTAAATTAAGTTTTAAATGTTAATATTTATTATACTTGGATAATTAGTTTTGTGATTAAAACTTTAGATTGCATTGAATTCAAGTAACTCAAAACTAACATAAAATATTATTTCAAATTATTACATGTTGATAATTATAAGTTTATGACAATATAGAAATAAGTTATTATCCATATTCAATTAAAATAATAATGAAATTGAAACTTATCCACTTTACAAATGAAAATAACACTGAGAAAATTTTAACAAAATCTCAATTTGCCTTCCGCAATCAATTTTCAACGTGTGGATTTGAAAATGTATAAAACCACCTGTGAAAACGAAGCTATAACTAGAAAACGGTCGACGTTAAAGTTACGGTATGGAGAGTTTTGAGAGGGAAATTTCCTCTTCAGTTGTTTTAAGGGGGAAAGCGTACGCTATATTATCATCTCAGATATTAATACATCGCAGAGACGAGGTTTCCGGTAACCGCACTATTTCCATATATCCCAGTCTAAAGAGTAAACACGGTACATGCTTGATAAAAAGCCTCTTCCTTCTAACCTGGAGTTTTAACAGTAAATGAATTTAAATTTTATTCAAACGAGTTTCCAAAGGTTTAAAATACAATTTTTGGATATAACAATTAATTAGAGATTCGTCCTAAAATCAAAACTTTAAACTTGTCATGAATATATAATTTTTTCAGCTTGATATTTTAACTTTTTAAAAAAATTATCAAGCTAAAGAATATATACATAAATTTCGCATTTATTATGCATTAATAATATTGATCCTAATATCAGTTCAATAGTCACAGAGCATTTTTTTTATCATTTTTACTTTCGAGCTGACCCATACGAAAGAGTCGTGATCATTCTGAAGAACGGAAATTTTTGTCTCCAAATTTAAAAATTCTTAAACAGGAATTAGTTTCAGATATCAGAGAACGTTTTTAAGCTTGTTTCTGTCAGTCGGTCTGTCACGACATTTTTGCTAACTGCTAAAACCATATCATTTAAACTACTTGTCCGATTTAATCAAATTTCGATGGTACGTCCAAAATTAGCTGACTTTTGGATCTATATTGATATCAAACCTATGCGCCAATTTCTCCCTCGTTCTCTCATTTAAAAAAAAATATATATATATATATTTATATTTTCGCGAGCCAGCAATTTATAATTCTCTTATCCGATTTTGATGAAATTTAAATGATAGGTCGTAATCAACCCATAGTTTGTCTAATATTTATTCATACCTTCTATGCCCATTGTTTCCTTTTCTGCATTTAACACAATTTTTTTATTAACACCTAGATCTTATATCTGAAGTACGCTTCTAAATTTTAAAAATTTGGGCGGTTTGTCGAATTTAGCCCACAGATATTTATTATTGCAAAAAAATAAATGTGAAATACTGGAAATTAAAACAAAAATTACATTATTTTATACTCATGTGATCAAAGACTTGAGGAAGCTATGGGCCACACTAATTTTTAGACTATTTATTTTATTTTTATTTATATTAATTTTATCACAATATGTATTAGCAAAAATGTAATATTAGGTCAGATAAAAATCCAACATACCAACGTAACAAACCCCATAATCCTGATAAATAATAATACATTATTTAATCAATTTATATTAAATATGTTTTGTAATAACAATTCAGTTTTTAGGGCGGTAAAAACGAGTTCCTTTATATAAATGCCTGCGCTTGACTGTTAGTCTTTCTGTAACTCACCTGATCTACTATAGAACCCATCACAAAAATTTGAAGCTGTCTGCAACTCACCTGATCTACTATAGAACCCATCACAAAAATTTGAAGCTTTGTAGTTATGCTATTGACTGTTAGTCTGTCTGTAACTCACCTGCTCTACGATAGAACTCACACCTAAATTTGAAGCTTTGTAGTTATGTTATTGACTGTTAGTCTGTCTGTAACTCACCTGATCTATGATAGAACCCAACACAAAAATTTAAAGCTTTGTAGTTATGTTATGTGCAATAACACAGGAAAATTATAGGGAAACCCTTAAAAACTACGGTTTGAAGTTCAAAAATCTTATCTTATTGTCTTATTATTTTAGGAACAGATTGGGCTAGGCACTTCGGAGTAGTATCTTTGCGTTTGGACTATAAAGAAGCCTCAAATAGCGTTTATTTCATATCATTATATAAATGGTTCAACATTTATAGCTAAAACAAAACTTAAATTAACTATTATCAAAATGGCCACCATTTTGATATGGCTGGGTCAATTATGCTAGTTATCGACCTCGTCTTAATTGTTAAATTGCCTACGGACCCTTTTGTGTGCTCAAAGCACATACTTGGCCATATTAATACGAATCCAATTGGGTACTTCTTTAGATTGTTACTACCCTATGTTGTTTTAGAATGTAAATGACTTTGACTAAAAACTATAAAGAGAAAGGGATGTCTAGTCCAATGTACTTTGGGACAAAGGAATATCACACTTCTGTTTTTATAAGGGGAGTAACAGTCTAAAGAAGAACATCCCGTACACCCTCTTTAGATTGTTACTCAACTCTGTTTTTTTATAAGGGGAGTAACAATCTAAAGAAGTGCCTCCAATTGTTTATTACATTTAATTTGATTATATGAATTCTCTAAAGAAAACACTATAGAGATCCCGAACCACTCCGCGGATATCCCGTACTACTGTAGATTGTGACTGACAGACAGGCGGACTCACTGGCAGAAGATGACACACAGACAGAGAATAGAGAAATAGTATTAGTTCTTGTAAGATTACGGAACCCTTTAAGAAAAAACATATGATTCCTATCTCTCTTGGTATCTTGAAAACACAAGTTATATATAAACCCTTTCAACTTAATAATAAATCAAGCCCTTCATCATTCATCAGTAAATATTGATTGCACTCTTGGGAATACGCCCCACAGCTCAATCAATAATATATATATTGTAACTATTGGTAAAATCAATTAATCATACAAGACTTGTACTAGTATTAGTAAAGAGACTGATATATGACGCTCACACTAGCGTAGGTTTAACTTAGAGTTCAATTTACTTAGATAATATTGATATTGTTTCATTAGATGCGAGAGATACAGTAATAATTAAACGGTAATCAATATTTGCTGAAAGAAAATGGGAACAATCTCAACAAAATCATTGTCTTGAAAAAAAAAATAATATATATATATATATGTGTGAAAATGGTGACAATCGTAACAAAAATCCTTTTTTTGAGAAAGAATACCCGAGAATGTGGACAATTGTATAAAAAATGTAAAGTTATCTATCTGTAGATAGTAACTAGTGGTAGTGTTATGACTATAGATGTCTATATCTATATGTAGAGAACTGAATGTCAGGGACAAATCCTGTAATCTATATTTGACCCACTTCCCGACTACCTTAATAACAACAAGTTTATGTTAACATGTACCTTTTGAATTCCCCGTGAAGTTACAATATGCAGTTAAGTCACATTTAGTTTTATTCGTAATTTAATCTATGCAGAAGATTAAACTTAATATGGAAACATCTGATGGTTACTTTTTTAGGGTTTCGTTGGTAAAACCAAAAAAAAGAAACCCTTATAGTTTCGTTCCTGTGTCCGTCTGTCACTCTGTACGGTTCCAATAACTTTTGAACCAAAAAAGATAAAAACGTGAAACTTTCCAGTATAAAAGATCGTTTTGACGCGCACACAGGAAAAATATAGCGAACTCAATATTATCAGCTGTTCAAATTCAAAATGGCGGATAATTCACGTCATTTTTTTTCTTTTCTTTTGGGTTTTCTGATCAACTGCCAGGATTATTACAGGACGGGGGTTATCCGGCCACTTTACTTATCTAATCGATGAGATCATCAGTGTAAAACATGTCTTACCCCGCTGGGATTCGAACTCACAGCCGGGTTTTAGACCTTGGTTTCAGAGTCGAGTGCGCTACTGACGGTTACTTTTAACAAAACTAGCTAAATTATATCTGATTAGTACTTTTTAACATATACGTACAGATTAATTAAAAAAGTACCTATGTCGATTCCTAGTGGAGCCACAATTGTGCTGACAGTTAAAATTAAGATGGGGCCAACAGTGAGTTAATTGTGACCTACCATCCTCATTGAATTAAAATCGGACGATTAGATGTCAAGATATTACACACTTGACCAAAATGTTCCCTGATATCTAAAACACATTTCTGTCTTGGAATTTGGAATTCGGAGACATAAATAAATTAGATAATATTGGGTTCTTAAAGCATAACATCAATAAAGTATGTGATGCGATGCGAGGAAGCTATGTGCCACAATAATTGGTAGACAATTTAAGATATGTTTGTTTGCAAAATTGTGGACATACCAATAGACAGACCAAAAATGTTCCCTGATGTCTAAAACAGATTTTTCCAAAGATTTTAGCAAATTCTTGCTATATTTCAACCCCACCTAGGAACTCTATATTAAAATAAACTATTAGTTATCCTAAATTATCCTAGTTTAGTTGAAAATACTTGTTGAAATTGTGAATAGATTATAGAATTACTAGATATTGTCTAAAATTGTTATAAGTTTGCTTTTATAGGTAGGTTAAGTTGTTGTTCGACATATAAGTTTAACAAATATGTAATATTTTATGTTTGTAGCTTAATAATGACCCAAGGTGGGGTTGAAATATAGCAAGAATTGTTTTATAAAAATGAAGAATTTAAAATTTTTATAAACAACCTACCCATCAGACCATTGGAAATTAGTTTCTAAAATATATTATTAAGATATATAGTGGGTAATTAGAATTCAAATAAACTAGGCAATAATGGGTCATAAAAGCAATAAATATAAAAGTACGTGATAGGACGCGAGAAGGGTTTCTCGTATGGGTATGTGCCACACTATTTTTTAATCGTGTGCGTTTTCCATGTTTTTCTTTTATCTTAAATAACTTTAAGAATAAAGTTAGAATGTCCTTGATGCTTATTGTTAGAATTACTATTGATTGAATGGTAAGAAGAAATAAAATAGAATATATTATATGATTATTTTAAAATAATCAAGATTATATCGTGAGATAAAAAAAAAGGAAAATCTTGTAAAGTTTTTTTTAAGTTAGATTGGAAACTATAAATGTTTTTCTTTAAGCGGCCTCGGGATTTTCACATGACTAACTGGATAATGTTAATATATATTAAAAATATCCGTTTGTAATATAAAATTACACACTTTTAAATCCTAAGAACTGATTACGTGAACAAATCAATCGGTTATCGGTCTTAGCACACAACATACAGCAATATAAATTTATTTTATCCAATTCTTAAAGCGTAATTCCTAATAAATTAGACGATAAACACTTTTTAAGATAAAATAAATAAGCAAGTTCTAAATTATTAAAATAAATTAAGAATAAAAATAATTTGTATTAATAAAAAAAAAAGGAATAAATCTAATAATAAGTGTACATATAAAAGTAAAGTTTATATTTTTTATTTATTATCTAAAGACTTTTACAGTTTCACTGGTATTATTATGGACATCATTGACAATATTTTTTAAAAATAATAAAGGATTGTTTTTTTAGAAGTATATTTTATGGTTTTAGGGGGCATTTCCCCTAACTTTAGAGTTATATTAGCGATATACTAGCATACATTTTTCATATTCATCAACTTTCTCAACAAAAGTGTTCAACAGGTGTTATACTTCATTTTCAAATATCAGCAAATTTAGACTTATTTTTATAAATATATCTCTAAAACAAGATTTTTCCTGGAAAAAGACGACAGTGGTTAGATTCTATTTAATACGACCATGTTTTCAAATTATTTAATCAAAATCTTCAGAACCATTTTCGGAAAAATATTTATACATTTTTTTTTTTTTTTTTTTTTTTTTTTTGTTTTGAGTTTTTGAGAGTCGTGCCTCCCCTCCAATTTAAGAAATTTGTTTTTGGATTTCTCCTCAATTTTTCTGAACATTTTATCTAAATAATAGTCTAAAAAGATTACAGATAACAGATAGACATATTTTAAAAACCACTTTTTTGGATGCTAAAACTTGTAAATCCATCAATTGGCTAAAATAGATTTTATCGCGCCATCACATTACTTTCTCTTTATAAATAAAATGTACCGGAGAATTATTAAATTCCCGACTCCGGCAGGTAAGACTAAGCTTTCTTGGTGCTAACCTAGCATCTGTCCAAAAAATATATATTATTGAATGTTTTATCAAATTTACAATAAAAACCATTGCTCCCTGGCGGGGAATAGAACCTAAATCTTGACCGTGTGCAATTATTTTTCCTTCTGAGCTTACCGAAGGTAAAGGAAGCTATGAGATCGTTCTGAAGAACAACATTTTTTATATTTCCGATTTCAAACATTCCAAGACAGGAATCCATTTCAGACATCAGGGAATATTATGGGTTCCGTTTCTGTCGGTCTGTCGCTCAATTTTTGCGAACCACCATGTCTTAAAAATCACACGTCCGATATTAATGAAATTTTTATAGTAGGTCGTAATTAGCCCATTGTTGGTCCCTTATAAGTTTCAACCTACGGCCCTTTTTTGTTTTTCCTCCACATACGCACGAACATACAAATTTTTGCACCTGTATTCAAAAGTATTCATCTGATTTTATGAAATTTGGATGGTTTGCGAAAAGTACCCTGAAGATAGCCCTAGTTTAAGTAACTGTCTGCTCTCTTTAACTTTTGCAAAATTCATACTTTAATTTATGTAAAAAATCAAAACAATTTTGACAGATTTAGAAAACAGGGAAAAATTAAATAAATTTGACAAAAAATACTCTGTAAAAGCATAAAATCCTTAAAATATACTAAACAGGGCGCGAGAAAGCTATGTGCCACACTAATTGGCAGATTATTTTACGATGCACAAGTGGTAACCAACAGAAAGAGGTGTCATAAGGCAAAATTTTAATTGGTTAACCACCCAAAATATTATATGCTTCCTCAAATAGGAAATTCCTTTGTCTAAATAACAATTAAGACAAAGGGATATTTTGTGCAAAGAGCTTTATATTATAAGGCAAAGACGTAGAATGTTGTGTCCTTGGGTGTGTTGATAAGGGCGTAGTGTTGATTGAGGTGGGGGCGTTTAAAAGGAGGCAAAGGACAAACAGAACAAATTGCTCTAAATCATTGTCACAGTATAAATGCTTCTAACTCGTTTATGGAAACAAATCACGTACGTCTGCCCTTGTTTATTTGTTTTGTTCTTTTCTTTATTATTAACAACCAAAAGTTTCAAGTTTCTCCCTTACAAGCATATATATATATATATATATATATATATATATATATATATATATATATATATATATATATATATATATATATATATATATATATTTGAACCACTGACCTAGTGAAGGCAACATATTACTGATTAGTGACGACTTCACCCTTTTGACTCTGTTTTTATTGGAATATGTGTTAAAGGAACATTAATTAGATTGAAATTGAAAAGTGTTCTAAAAGAATAAATAGACTGCCAATTAGTGTGGCACATAGCTTCCTCGCATCCTATCATATACTATAACAATTATTGTTATATTACTTTATTGTAATATTGTTTATTTTGTAAAAACTATTAATAGTTTTAGCGATCTTTAACACTTCATAGCGGTGTCGCTGTTGGTTTTACTAAAAAATTGTATTTGAAAAAAATGTTTGTCTCATTGAATAGATGAAGTTAGATTTTTTTCCCGACCTAAAATTCCAACTTTAAATTTGAAGTTCACGTTTACACGAGCGTTACTCGTAAACGCTTGGACGGATAACGTTGTCCAACGAACACGTCCTGGGCATTCGTAAATTGAACATGTCTACCAAATTTCATCAAAATCGGTCGACATTTACCCAAGTTATCGTCGCACGTTAAATAATTCGCGGACACACAGACCGACAGACAGACAGACAGACATGAGACCATAAATGTTCCCTGATGTCTGAAACGGATTTCTGTCTTGGAATTTTTAAAATCGGAGGCATCAAAGTTTTTCGTTCTCAAAAGTGAACACAATGCTTCCGTTACCTTCGGTAAGCTCGGAAGCAATAAAAACACGCATTTATAAAACATATTATACTGGAAAAAAAAATATATTTTTGAAATAGCTACAGTACCATAGCTCAATTTTTACTTCATACAAAATGTGTAAGCGACGTTTCAGGGCATCAATTGATAGGTCATAAAGTCAAAAAGTACCCAGCGTCTTTATGCTGTAATTGGTGCTCCTTCTGCAGCTCCTACTGTATCAATGAGGCGCCGGAGCACCTGTAGGAATATGAAATAATAATATGGATTAAAATAATAACAATGCAACAATCAGGCGGCAGAAGGTGGGTATCTGTCAGCAGACCCTAAAAATACGATTTTCTGGATCACTTTTGATTATTTTCCTCCTTTGAATTTTTTCTCTGAAAATATAAGGGCAAGTATTCAAGCTTAGCAATTCCATAGTTTTTTATATCGTTAAGAGCCGACTGAAGAACAAAAATATTATCTCACAATCACGATCTCACCAGAAATAGTAAATAATTGTTTAATACCATTAGTTAATACCATTCCTCGGTAATTTGAAGGGTCGTTCTTGTGAATTAATTTCATTTGGCTTTTTCACCATGGACCATTTCTTGGATACCATGTCCTTTTCAAGTATTTAATTATATAAGTTATGAAGGTAGTGCTCCCACTCTTGGATGAGAATGGATTTTAACTCGTTCTAGATGTTTTCTTAGCATGTTCATTTGCCTCTTTTGAGCTTATTTTTTAACTAAGTGCATTTGTTCTAGGCTAAATTCTCTATCCATCAATCAATCATCGAGTACTAATTGATGACTAATTGTACTTATAGTTTGAGCTAGAGATTTTTGAGTGGTTTTATTATATCTGGATGATGCAAAAGCATATAAAGGCGTTTGTTTCATATAGTTATAATAAACGGTTCAAAAATTACAGCTAAAACAAACTTGTAAAATAATCGCCATCTTGAAATGACTGTGTCGAATATGCTGGTTAATCAACATCCGATTTGTTAAATTTCCTAAAGACCATTTGTTTGTACTGAAAAGAACACTTGGCAACTTTAATAGTATTCTGCCCTCGAATAATTGACCATTGACCTATACAATAGTCATTATTAACTTGGAAGTTTTAATGTTAATTAACCTTATCTATAACATTTCATGGTTATAGGTCCAGCGGTTAGCTACATAGTAGAATATGGTTTACTAAATGAGTTGATAGTATAGGAGAGAGTATTTATATTGAATGAGAGGGCAGAGGTAAGACTGTGACCCCGCTGAACATTAAGGGAAATGAAGTGGCACATCAAGTGCTTCTTTGTAGATCTAGGCTTTCTACTTAAATAAACCTTCCAAGCAGACTTCTGGACCTCGAGCTTACCTCGTGATATCTCACTGGCTCTCATTAGCTCTTTATTTCATCTAATACTAGCTGGATACCCGTGCTTCAAAAAAGTATGTTACAGATAAGAGCCATTTAATTTTATGTTCATGTACATAAAAAAATGTCAAAGATCTTGAGTAAAATAATAAGAATAAACAAACAAAAACATTTTGAATTTCTATTGACCCATATTACTAGATAAATTTTTTTATCTACTCGCGGTAGCAAAATTAAGCATTACTTAACTGTTTTTAGGCTGGAAAGTACTATTTCGTTGAATTGTCATTAAAATAATTAAAACAGGCAGGAAAATAATTGATACAGTGGGGGAAATATTTCCCTGCCTAAGCAGGAGAAGTACAGTGTTTACCAGTGCGTGGCATAATATCATTTTTTACTTTTCCTCACTACCTATAGTAGGAAAAGTACTGTTTTCACCAAAAAATTTTTTTTTTCGATATTTCAACGGAATTATCCGTTTTGGGTGTTTTTTAGACCTCCTGAGTGGTTTTCAGCATGACGTCTGTATTTATGTATGTATGTGTGTGTGTTATCATCGTAGCGCCCAAGGTATTTAACCTAGAAAGTTGAAACTTGGCAGAAAAATCAGTCCTTACCTGTTGTAGTGGTGCCGCCCGGAAAATCAAATTTTTCCGCCATCTTGAACCCAGTTTGTTGAGTCAGCAAAAATATTAAAAAAATCGTAATAAATCAACAATGGTCCTGATCGAGTTGAAATTTGGCACGAATACACCCTGTATGACAAACAAGCCCACTAAATTTCATTTTGATATTGGCCGCCATTTTGAAGTTATCAATTATTGATTTTTTAAACTTTGATGGTTAATAATACCGAAAGTATAAATAGGTTTTTGACGTATACCATATCGTTGGAACCGCAAAAAAAATAAGGAACAAATATAAAAAACCCCGATGAAATTCCATTAATTAGTTTAAAAGTTGTAAGCGAATATAATTATTTATTAGTGCGATAATTTTGTCAAAGTTTGTTTAAATCTGTCAAAATACCGCCAAACTTCAAATAATTAAATAAAATATAGGTATTAAAAACTTAGAATAATACTATATATAGAAGGAGCATAGAATCGGAATCCTAAGCAATTACTGATAAGAGACTGAAGCCAACTTTTGCCGAGAGGTTGTGGCCTTAAGACCAGGCTGCCAACGTAACAACACTCATTTTTTTCATTTAAACAGGAGAAGGTTGGCCATGCTTTAGTAACTATTCAAAGCCCGCACACAAACATCACAAGACAAAACCCTGCCATTGGCTATTGTTTACGTTTCACTCTGACGTCATTTTTTTCACCTCGCACGGCATGATATAATAAACATTATTTTTAGCATATTTCAAGCTAAAATAAGATAAAACACAAAAAAATATTACAATAAACTAAACTAACTATCAATAATTATAATTTAATAATAAATTAAATTAAAAAACCGAAGGCAAATAATTTTAGAGTTATGACGTCACAAACATGAATTTTTAGAACGCGGATTAAGGGACATAACCAAAGTTATCAGTGACCCTCCTTCTATATATATTGTATTATTCTAAGATTAAAAATAAGGTTTTTTTGAAGAATGATAATTAATCAGTTTGTTCAGAACGGTCACCCATCCAAGTACTGACCACGTCCAATGCTGCTTCCTCCTGCTGCGAAGCAGCAGGAGAGGCCACTTTAGTGGCCTCTGAAGTGAGGAAAAGTTCCGAGGTACCCTGTACCCGATTTTTTATGTTTAGTTTTATTTCAATTTAGTTTATCTCCAGTAGGGGCAACTTTTCATGGCTAGTTTATAGGTCTTTTCATGATTGTTTTTAAAAACGGGGAAATAATTAAATTAATCGGCATTAATTCTTCGGCTTCACATCGGGATTTAATTGCCTCGTTCCTGAGGCAAAGCCGAAGGCAAAGAACTCAGACATGCTAGAAATAATATCTTATTCATTAGGTGAATAAATAACTAAGCAAGGTTATATTATTAATCTATTAATATGTTTACCTAAGCTTCCATTTTTTATCTAAATAGCGTAGGTAGATAAAATATTGTATGCAATAAGGCAGCAAAGGAAACAGTTCTGCCTTGTACATTCATTTGCCTTTCCTATATAGAGGCCTGTGGTTCAAATCCCAGCGCTGGAGTGTATTTTTCTCTGCCTGTTTCCCGTAGTTAATAATAATTATAATTTGATTTAAATAAAAACTTAATCTTTCCGTAGTATGAATACTACCAAAATCGTAAAATATGAATTTCTAATTGATTGTACTAGGTACAGGTACTAATTGGGTACTTTATAATTATAAGCGTTATTTCTCGGTCTAGTTCTATGTCATTAATGTTGACTTCTCAGATTTGTGGAAAATTAAAAGCTTAAATTTGGGACAAGGTATCATTAACGTCAGAGGAAATCATTCTCCTGCGTAGCTTAGTTGGTAGAGCGCTATACCGGAAATATAGAGGTCTGTGGTTCAAATCCCAGCGCTGGAGTGTATTTTTCTCTGCCTGTTTCCCGTAGTTAATAATAATTATAATTTGATTTAAATTAAAACTTAATCTTTCCGTAGTATGAATACTACCAAAATCGTAAAATATGAATAAATAACTAAGCAAGGTTATATTATTAATCTATTAATATGTTTACCTAAGCTTCCATTTTTTATCTAAATAGCGTAGGTAGATAAAATATTGTATGCAATAAGGCAGCAAAGGAAACAGTTCTGCCTTGTACATTCATTTGCCTTTCCTCAATTATGTAAATTACCTGCCTTGATAATTTTCATAGCATTTCTCGCCTCCTGCTTGGAGGCTAACTTAATCACTCGGCAGTAAAATTCTATTTTGCTATCTAGTTACATAAATAACTATTTACAGCCTAGAAAAGCCGTAGGTGTAAATTTTAAGCATTTTTCCGTTCATCTTTTTTTCTCATTATTTTAGAGTATCAAATTTGGCACACTTATTTAATAATAAGTGGGACCCTACTACGAATCGAAAAAATTCTAACAATAACACTCTTAATTGCCCATGTAACCTCATACATCCAATAATAGGACTTGAGGTAGTTATTTGTCTAGGACTATATATATAAGGCAAACTATTTTTTCTTTCATTTCTCGGTAGTATATTAGTTACCAAACTAGTTTATTTTTAGACTTTTATTTTTATCATCAATTCTAGTTAATTTTACTTGATTCTGCGATGTCATCAACCCATTCCTACTCTAGATTCTGGAGACTTCCTTCAATTTTCTCCAGCCCTTGTTAAAACTTTCCATTTATAGTACTTCCTTCATTTACAAAGCATTTTATTATTAAGGCACATAGAATCGATGTAGCCGAGTGGCCGAGTGGTAAGCGTATATACTCAAAACTTTCTCCCGAATCAATTGTATGAAACTCATCTTCCAACTGAAATATTTTCCTTGTCTAATCGGCACTAAAGGCGTGATCTATTAGAAAGAGCATAAAACATCTTTACCTCCTCCACCCGAAGTATATTTAATATTTGGCTGTACCTCCGTCTTTGCGACGATGGTTCGGCAGGACACCTGTGCTAGGCTTAAAGGATAAAACTAAAGTTTTTTCATCTACCTCTCCTTTCATACCTTTCCCATGTTTCCCTTACAATATCGTCCACCATTTTATATACAGTCTATTATATCCTAGAGCAGTGGTCCTCAACCATTTTTGAACGCGGACCGGTGAAAAACTTAGATTAATTCTGCGGACCGGTTGACAAAAATCAGCGGGAATTACGGATATGACCTACCAATACTTCGTTTTATGACTGAAAATGGTAATTGAATTTCGATCATATATATTTTTATCTACGACTTTTTCAAGCTTACTTAAACAATCTATAAAAAAAATATAACTTTCGTCAGAGGATTGTTCTATTAAAGCTTCTTTTACATTAATCCTTAATTTTCATGCATTAACTTCATTGAAGGTTATTAAAGGGTGATTACCCATAGGTTTATATTTCTGGGGTCTTCATTCTCTGGATAGTAATAGTGAAAGCTGAAAGTGTATTTAAATGTGTCCTTACAAATTCTAAATTAATATTATTAATAAAATATTACCGGACCTAAACCGACACATTAAAATTCATACTTGATAGCACTTTGCTCCCATAGCATAACTTTTTTTTATAACGCATCCATTTTATTCCAGAGTGGATATATTTTTTAT
Source organism: Gerris lacustris (assembly GCA_951217055.1). Taxonomy (NCBI): domain Eukaryota; kingdom Metazoa; phylum Arthropoda; class Insecta; order Hemiptera; family Gerridae; genus Gerris; species Gerris lacustris. The sequence goes on from OX578284.1 coordinate 39,406,904, forward strand.
ATTCCCTTGAAGAGTTAAATTAAAATAATTTAAAATGATAAATATGTCCGCTAAATAAGCTAACTTAGCTATCCATTCTTCATCGGCCGACTTCTCTGCAAAGGATGATTTTGATCTCTGATAGGAACATATTTATTTCCTCTCTGAGTTAAAAAAAAAACTTTTTTTTTATTTTTAGAAATAAACTTAAAATAATTTTCCCAAATACTCAGTAAAAACGGATCAATCCAATGGTTTTTATTACAAAAACAATCAAATCACTTCGCGAGTCATACGAAATTGTCTTACTAAATTAATGAACACTGCATATACATAAAGAAATATTACTGTGCAATTACACTAGTGACGATATTAATACAGCAAATAATATCCGCACTAGATGAAATCAAATGGGATACTAACTCTTTTTGCGTAAACTTTTTTTTTTACTTTTTAATTTAAAATTCGTAATAATTTAGTAAAGATGGAATAAGAAGAAATTGTCGGTATTTCAACCATAAAAACATTCAGAGAACACCTATAGAAATAGATAAGAAATTCTAAGTAAATTTGTAGTTATATCCTTCTTCTTTAATTCCATTAATTCAATGTATAATAATTCCATTATTTGTAAAAAGAAAGATTATTGAACTCTAGTAAAATAAAGGTAGTTTTTCAGTTTAACAGTTTCATAATAATTCTATTCTATTTATTCATTTTTTCTTTTTATTTTTTTAAGTTTAATAATTTATTATTCTTTTCCCTAACAGCCCAAACTTTTCCGTGGACCGGTCAAAAATTCCCACGGACCGGTGGTTGAGAAACACTGTCCAAGAGGATCAAACACCAAATTCACTATCAATATACTTGGTGATGAATCATCTCCTAGGAAGTTAAGATATGTTTTATACTTGATGATCGTATCATAAATTGATGTGTCAAGTGGCCGATTCCCTCCCATTCTGTATTAAACAGCACGAAGCCAAGTTTACTCAAAAGGCATCGACGTGGTCTATGTCTATAGTCTACCTATAGTTGAGTCTATCTATAGTTCGAGGCCGAGGCTACGGACTATTTAGGTTTATACCTCTGGCTAAGAATAAAATAGTCTGCCAATTTGTGTACGTAGTCTCCTCACATCCTATCACTTACTTTATTGATGTTAGGTTTTTACATCGTATTATTGTGTAATTTATTTTATTGTTTCCCCCTTTTGCTTCCAAGCTTACTGAAGGTATCGGAAGCTGTGTGATCGTTCTGAAGAAAATAAAAGACAGAAACCCATTTTAGACTTCAGGGAACATTTTTGTCCCGTGTCTGTCGTTCAATTTGTGCGAACCAACATATCTTAAAAACTGCGTGTCTGCGTTTAATGAAATTTACATGATAGGTCATAATTAGCCCACTTTTGGTCCTATATAGGTTTTAACCTTATGCGCCCATTTGTTTCTCTAATATATATATATATATATATATATATATATATATATATATATATATATATATATATATATATATATATATATATATATATATATAACCAAATATGGTTTTTCTAGTTATAAATTATGTAGGATTGACATTAAGATTTTTTTATATTTATTTATATCAGATAGATTCTTATCAATTGTTACAAAGAAAAATGACACGTGTGACAAATCCAACAAAGAAATAATAACAGACATTACTCGGATTCAATACAAATTTTCTTTCTCTTTTATTGATTAAACAATAAAAGCACAAATATAAAAAATGAAAAAACACCGTGTTCAATCCTAGAAAAATTGTAGACAACAAAAATGTATGTTGCCGAAAACATGCATTTATTTTTCAAAGAAATGACTTATTGATTTAAGTGAAGCAACAAGAAAAAAAAAAAAAAATTATATAAATTAAAATATGAGAACTCGTCTTTATCCGAAAAGTATGTTGTAGAGTAAATATGTGTCAATGGTGGAGCTGTTACAACTTCTAGGAAAATTCTCTGTTTCTCTCATATCCCTAATTATTGCTTTCGAGCTTACTGATGATAGTGGAAGAATTGTGATCAATCTGAAGGACGAAATGTTTTTGTTTCCAAATTCACCCCTTTTACAACACACAACTGTTTAATTTTGTCTCTTAAAATCTTATCCGAACTTTATCAAGCATAAAATATAGATCCTACTTAAATAATTTATTCACTTTGAAGTTCTTCGAAAGCATATAGCATAACCAACTAATTTTACTAATAAAGTTTAAACAACGAATGTTTCTTTCTTCTTTGACATAATGTTGATTTACCCTATCTATAATTCGTTAATATTAAAAAAAAAAAAAAAAAAACACAAATCATTTTTTCACAAAAACCACAAATCATTTTTATTTCCTAATTTTTTCTGATTACATTTTTTTTTAAATTTTTATTTGAATACTGCAACTATACTCTACATATTGTAAACAATATGGGTAACATAAGTTTTACAATGGCTGGTTACACATGCTGTACATTGACAGTAGGCACAGCATTACATGCACGAACATTACATGTGAATGTGAATAATTAATGTTTAATGGTCGTAGGGCCACTGCCATTTTAGGTGCCGTTGAGGGTTTCCATGAATGAATGGTGATGTTATATTTGTGTCGGGAGGTGGCTAGGTCGCGATTATAGGGAATTTTGAGGTTATAAAGGGTAATTTTGGAGATAAAAAGGGACGTTGGTTGATTTCTAAGGATTTTTGATTGAGGGAATTGGATACGGTAGGATTTGGAACGCTAAAGCTTAATGCCTTAAGACCAAGTGGTCTTAATAGTGGTGTTAAAAATAGTTGTTTTTTATTTAATTTAGATCTATGGTGCCCTAGTTTTGTACTGTTTGCCTATTTTAATCACCGATCCAGGTGTAACCCAAGCATTCAGAGATACAGGTTCACATATTCTACGTCTTAGACTGAATATGACGTTAACGCTTTTCATTTAATTGATTTTTGCTCTCCATTTTCTTAACCCAGTTTCCAGGAGTAAGAGATGTTTCTATACTTTATCACATTCTGCTGAAGAATTGATGATATTATGGATTTATCGTCGGCGAAAGATAGAGGCAGGATGCTCATGGATGTTGGACGTGAAAATAGAAAATAGGATTGGAATCAGAATACTTCCTTGGGGCGCACCTGCTTTTCTAGGGGAAATAGAGGAATTAGAAAGGTTTTAGGATACATGGTAGTTACGATTTTCTATGAATCATTTTAGGATTAAGTAGCAGGTGAATGGAAAAATGCCCTTGAAATTCCAAAGTAGGCTGGCGTACCAAACCCTGTCAAAAGCTTGAACTTCATCGAGAAAGAACAAATTGCAATACTTTTTCTTTTACTTGTTAGGATATTGGGTTTCATAAGGGTGAAACAAAAGTTATAACATTTCCTGGAAATGTTATAACTTCTAATAAATTTGTTTCACCCCTTCGAGAACCAAATCAAGATGGCAATGGGCGTAGATGGTTATAATTGATGGGACTAACAATGGGCTCAATATAACCTACTATCTAAATTATACCAAAGATCAGAAAATTAGTTGTTAAGATTAACAAAATATTACAGTAAATTGAAATATTCTAAGCGACATATAATATAAACCTGACGATTACCAACGTCACTTTTGTGTTGTAGTGTACTGAGAGTAAAATCAAAAGCAAAATAGCAACTTTTTGTAGTTTAACAACTAAAGTTATAGATGAATGTTGAGCGGCTGCCCACGCATTTTCATAACAAACTTTTACAAACACTTGGAATGGGAGGTTTCCAAGTTAAAACAACTAAGGCGTGCTTAACGTATGTACGTGAGGCGATAACCACCGGTTTCTGTATGATTAAGTTAAAATTATTAAGTGTAATAGTTGCATATTCTTTTTCTACACTTCAATACCTTTAAACTGATGTATAACATGTCATGGTGACTAAAAACATTTTTTTAGTCACCCGCCATATTGGCCGCCATCTTGAAAATATTAAGTGTGAAAAATCGAAAAAGTGTCCAGTTGTCACAAATGCCGAGATGCACCTATGTGCCGAATTTCACGTTCCTAGCTATAGTAGTTTATGAATTGAACAAGCAACGGACAGACAGACAGACAGAGCCGTTATATAAGGTTTCTTTTTGTACTTTGTACAGAGACCTAAAATCGGCCCCTTGTTTTGATAAATAAACAAGAATTATTACACTTGAAGAAACAGTTTCTTTGAATCGTTACAATTAATGCATTTTTTTATTTATTTAAAAAAATTCCTAGTATTAAATGTTTACTAAAATAAATATAAGCAAGGAAAGTGGTAGATACTTCAAACTCTTTCTATATGTAAATATCTATATTTAAAAATATCCTTTGATCTCTCAAGAGGAACTGACATATTATATTGAAGCCATTGGAGATCCATTAGATCAAACCATTTCAAATTACTCTAGCTTTATCGAAGTGAATATAGAATAAGGATTTAAAAAGTTGTTCTTCGGCTGAAAGTCAAAAAAATAAAGCCCCCAATAATCTAATCTCAGGGATGGAAACATTCATTGAACTTCATGTAACGATATTAATTTGATCCATGTACCTTACTTTATTCAATCACTGTATTTTTTGTACAATATCTATCTCGGATTGTAGGCTTCAGTGATTTATCTCCTTTTATATCTCATTCGAGGACATTTCCGCTTCTCGAAGCATTTTAAATCCGTCTTTTCTTCGTTGAGTGGAAAAGCAAAAGAATTAATATCTTTATCTTTTGATAGTATAATAGGTAAATAAATACTTTAGATTTCCAATTAATAGATTTTAAATAAATAAATGCATATGGTTATTTGTAAAAATAAATACATTTATAGGTTTCGCAGCCTCCTACATGCACTATAATGAAAAAGAAGTTCATTTTAAAAAGAAAATCACTTTTGGTTCTAAATACTGACGCCAGTTTTTCTCAGAACGTTTTTCAAAATGTTCCTTGCAGAGGCAAAATCTACTAAATTATATATGAATGAATTTATTTTATTTTTAATCTTGTAAAATAAATCCTATCAAGGCCTAAAAACTATTAAAAGGATAAAATTTCTGAGTTTTGCTTTTTTAAAAACATCTAAATATAATCTATTTAAATACTAATAAATGCTTATAAGTCCTATTCCTAGGATAACTTTGTTTTCCGAGGCTATGGCACCCAATGATGCCCAATCATAGGAATTACATATTTATGGAATTACATTTAACACCCATGGGAATTATCATGGGAAATCAAATATATATATGACATTGATTTTTCAATCCATTTTTTAATTCGATACTTAAAGAGTCGTAGTAGGTATCAAGAATAATAATTTCAGGGACATAAGTTGGTATCAAGAAGGTTGTATCCAGGGGTATAAGTAGGTATCAAGAAGGTTGTATCCAGGGATAGGTCAATCACTTAAAAATATCCGGAATTTCGTACTGCCGACATTTGAATTACCAGAGTTGACTGCTTTTAAATTTTTTAAGCTCCATTTAAATCCAATGAACCGAACGTATAATTAATTCTCATGGGAAAAAAAATTGTTCTTTCAAATGATAGCTGGCAAACTTGCAGACAAGTAGTGATGATAACAACAAAAACATGCCCATCAAGAGTTTTCTAAGTTATATTTTACTAACCATTGCTCTGTTATATTGTGAATTATTATATTTTATAGACTTTTTTCATTTTGACAATTTTTCTCTAAATTTACAGTATTTTTAACATTCAAAAAAACTTCAATTATATTTGAAGATCAACTTTTTTTACAAGTCAACATTTTATTGTTCTAAATCTTAGGTCTCCTTTATATAGCCGTAATCTAGTGGTCGTGACGTCATAAACGCTGCTATTATAAACTAAAGGTACTTGTTAATTAGTAGCCCTCCCTAAAAATTAGAGGTGGTTAGAGATCACCTCTAGCTTTTAGGGAGGGCTACTAATTAACAAGAACCAAACTAAATAATTCTATTGGTCTAGAGTCTAGGGAGTGGTGACAGCGACAACGTCGCTCAAGAATACAAATAACCCGCAGCTCAAGAATACAAATAAATTAATTTGGATAAAATAATTTCTTGTGTCCGACTTAGTTAAGTTCGTTTATGGTCTAAATTAAGAAGAATGAAGCTGGAGAGATAAAAATGTAAAGAGTGATAAAAAAGACTGATCCATTACAATTGACATTCGAAGATTTGGGAGAAGGGGATTCCACTTAGTCTTACTCGAAAAAGAAAGGTTAAGTTTTGATCGGCCGTTTATGAATCAAGGTCGAGGTCACGGGTTCGATCCCGGCCCTAGAACTTTGATTTACATGCCCCACTATTGATCACACCGTAATCGCTTCAGTAATGCATTGGTGTGTGAAGTGATTGAAATCCGTACGGTGTTCGTAAACAGAGCCGAAATATGTGGCCTAATTTCTAGCTTCCAACAAGTAGTTCAACCCCCTACTAAATCTACTACTAACAATCCATATATTGGCATTAAACTTTGGCATTTCTGTCAAAATATGATGAGGGAAAAATCTGACCGATACATCTCTTATTAATCTTTTCATATGCGAGTAATTATTACTTAGTTCAGTATTTACAATCCTGGTAAAAACACTTATGTAAAAAAATAAGCCAAGTCTCGCGTAAAAAAATTATACGTATACCAATTGCCATGGAGAGTCAATTGGTTCTGACTCGGAGGCAGATTTAATCCAATTTCTCAAATTCTTCTCTGAATCTATTAAATTCTTATTACTAACTTGTTTCACCGGCACTGAAGATAGCTAGTAGTGGTTAAAAGCTAGCTCTAGTACAATAAACTTACGACTTTCTTTATAACTAAAGAAACTGACATTATTTATTTGTTTCGATCTTGATAAGTTGTGCTATAACTAAAATACTTTATCTTTTATTGAGAAAATAAAATAATAGAGAAAAATCGAACTGAATCAATACCAGAAGACTAGTTGAGCAGACGAGTCTATAATTCGTGTGTTTTCGTCCTTTAATTCGATGATTTACCGCTAATAGCATCATTGATTTGGTCGTACTTCTCTTCGTAGAAAAGCAATACGTCATAAATTTAACAGTATCATTTCGTCGACCAACAGCCTAATCTGCTATCATCTGTAAATCGATTCATGGCGTTCTATAGATTGCCTTTCATATAGTTCTTTGTAGATTCATAAAAATCAAACTGAAAAAAATGGAAAGGGATTTTCCATTTGACAATTTTTCACTAAACGCTTTATAAAATTAAATTAATCTGATATAACCAGAATGTAATTTGAAATGATTTTATTACTACCGAGCTTACCCCAGGTAACGAAAGGTATATGCGACCGTTCTGAAGGACATCATTTTTTTATGTCTCCGATTTCAAAAATACCTGGACAGATATTCATTTTTGACCCTCTATGTGTCTGCCTGACCAAGATTTTTTACGAATTAACATCTTAAAAATTCATTGTCCAATTTTAATGAAATTTGGGTGGTAGGTCATAATATCCTATGTTAACTCTATATAAGTTTAAATCTTCTGAGCTCATTAGCTTCTGTACAAATATTATTTATTAACACCTAAACCTTTATAATTACTCATCTAAACAATTTTCATAGATATAAAAAAAATCGGAGTTCATAATTACTTAGCCAAGTGTTTTCCATTTATTAGTTTTCGAGTTTTCGTAGGTACATTTAATTATTATTGAACAAAAAAATTATAACAACAAAATTTATTATAAAAATCTCCTTGGGGAATCGAACCGGCGTTTAAAGCTCTTTTCTCAAGAACTAGATTTTTCCCGGGAAAGCGGCTTATATCATTATATTCAAATTTAAATGGACTACATTTTAGAATTTTTTAATCAAAATCGTCGGAACCATTTTCGATACATATTTTTTTATTTTGAGTATTGGGGGATAGCGCCCCCAAATTTGAAGCTAAAATTAATTTCTCGATGTTTTTTAATATGTATGACATGTTTAATTAAAATTGGCCCAGTAGTTTAGGGCAAGGCGGGTAGTGTAGGGAATAGAATGCTCTCTATTTTACACGCCTTGAGTTTAGGGTCCACGCTAGGGGAGCCAGCGTGGTCGAGGGGCTATAGGCGCTCACCCAGCTATCAATATGAGGAGGCGTCTCAAGGTCGTGGGTTCGATCCCGGGCCATGATATTCTGAATTACACCTATGAATCGCGGACGGAGCAGGGCGAGGGACACCTCCTAGATGCACTCTTTCCCCACACTTTGACGCACGCTTATATAGCTTACTAATGACCACACCATACTCGCTTCGGCGGAACAATGTACAAATGTATGATGTGTGAAGTAGCTGGAACTCTCTCCCCCACGGGGCGTAAGATGGCCTAATTGCTAGGTTCGAACAAGTCGCTTGTCCTACCCGTTCTAGTAGGAAGTACTAGATTTAGGAACGCGGCAGCGTTCCGCCCCGCCAAGTCAAAAAGTCAAAATTTCACAAAAGCTGCCAGTGTATATATACTGTAGGTGACAAACTAGGGTTTTTGAGGGTCTGCAGCGTGGAATACATACAAGCTACCGAAATAATTTTTTAATATCTTTGAAGGCCGTGTCCTGTAGATCAAAATAAAAAAAAAGTCAAGTAGAAGTAGAGAAAAATAGGTTTGAAAATGGTAGTTTTGATGACTTCTTATTCTTATTCTTATTCTTATTCTTATTCTTCCTTCATTTTACGTTGACGCACCTACAGCCTAAACTACTAAACCGATTTTAATAAATGAGGGCTTTTTGGATTCATTTAGAGCCCTAGTGCATCCCCCCCCCCCTCCCTACAATCAATCAACTTATTCCTACGCTGAATGTGGAGCGAGAAACCAAGCTAGCATACAGTCTAAAATGGGAAGAAACCAAGTAAGCGTCATTCGAAGTAGTGAGCCTATATTATATTATTACATAGGTATATATATATATATATATATATATATATATATATATATATATATATATATATATATAATATTAATAATAATAATAATCATAAAAATAAATATAAAAATATATGTAATAATAATATATATTATTGTAATTATGCCATTAGTTACTTTCAACATATATACTTTATAATTAAGACAATATTAAGGGGTCACTTCGTTACTTATATAAGATCAGGATCCAGCTGGATATGCGCAATTGATAGCAACGTTAGTGTATCTAGGTGGCCAAATGCTGCTAAAAATCTTTATATGCTGCTACTATAAAAATGTTAATTTCTTTCAATGTCATAGGTCTCGTAGTTCTCCAATCTCCATAGACCTTGTCCCCAGCTCTTAACTTCACTTTCATTTGACTCTAATGTGTGGGAATAAACAGTTTAGAGAATCCTTCCTTAAAGACCGTAAAAAAAGTCATTAAATCTGACCAAAAACCACTTGTGTGGTAAAAAAAAACACCCCGCCAAGTCTGTGGTCCAAAAAAGTTGTGAAATCAACTTTCTGTCCCGCCAAGTGATGTTGGCACTTTCTCCTGGCCCAACACTGTCAACTTGATATTTATCAGCTTATTCTCCTTGGCGGTGTGATCCCTCGCAGCCTTTTAACAGTGTTGTTAAAGGCTCTTCTCGATGCCACAATGATCATCGCTGTAAATCTTTCCCATTATCAAAAAGCAAATAAAATAGAAATAAGTAATATACAAATTAAGCTTTCAAGGAATGACCCCATGCAACTACTACTTTCTTTGCAGAGGATGCCTGGAATACAACCAGTTAACTTTGAGTAGTACTGCAGGCACACCGCCAAGGAGAATAAGCTGATAAATATCTAAGTTGACAGTGTTGGGCCAGGAGAAAGTGCCAACATCACTTGGCGGGACAGAAAGTTGATTTCACAACTTTTTTGGACCACAGACTTGGCGGGGTGTTTTTTTTACCACACAAGTGGTTTTTGGTCAGATTACTACTACTACCTATGGTCCACGCTTCTGCACAGACGACAGACAGACATTTTCTAAAAAAAAACATCACTTTTTTGAACTCATAAAGTTAAATCCATGAAACTTTCAAAATCGAATTTTCACGCCATCGCAATACTCTCTCTTTATATGAGAAAGTAAAAAAGGGGGGTATTAAATAAATTAAACAATCATTGGCTGTAGAAGCATAACATCACTATGCTCGATACGACACAAGGAAGTTACGTGCTTGACTAATTGACATACTATATTTTTGTAATAAAATTAGGTCAAAGAAACAGTAATGGGGGAAAATGTGCTTTTTACAAAAGACACCCACAAATATAGTTATAAAATTAACATCAACGTGATCCCAAACCTTAATTCTTTTCATAAAAAGTAAATTTTCTCTTTTTTCTCCCCAATCCGAAGAAAAACAAAAGGCGACAGTTTTTTGTTTCCAAGTATTTTCTCTAAAGTTACATAACGATAAAGGTTTCACAAAAACCGTGCATGTAAAATTAATTAATTTTTATCAAACAACAGTTTTTGAAAGTTATGTAATCTGATAAAATAATTTTATTTATTCTTATATTGTTTGTCCTTTAACAAGTATTTTTACGGGTTTAATAAAACATTAATGTTTTCGAATAGGTAAACTATTGATAAAATGTATAACGTTTAAGGGGGGAAAATTATTATATTTTATAATAAGCAGCATATTTAAATTGTTGAAAAAGATAAATTTAACATTTTCACCTATTGTTTTAAGTAGTGTTTGAGGAATGGTTTCCGAGATATTGAATGTTAAGAAATTCGACCATGCTACAATGGTCGTTGTATCCACTCTTTATTTAAAGGAAATTGTAATTTTGCTTCCAAGCTTACCGAAGGAACGGAAGCTACGTGATCGTTCTGAAGAACGAAAAATTTTTAGGTCTCCGATTTCAAAAATTCCAAGACAGAAATCGGTTTCCTAGAAAATTATTGGTTCCGTGTCTGTCTGTCGCTCTATTTTTGCGAATCATCATTTCTTAAATACTACACGTCCGATTTTAATGACATTTTGATGGTAGATAGGGTATTGGTTTAGCATTGAGGCATTCTATTACGTACTGCTTGCTTCCACTTAATGACTATATATGTAATTTCATAAAAAATACTAATTTCACAATTTTAATTAAATTTTTTTTATAAGCTATACATATGAAGATTACGAAATATACTAAAAAATGAAGAAATCATTATGTTCCTTTTACCTAAAGTTGGCATAAAGCTTCGGCGGATGGTTTTTTTTGCTAAATGTTTGGAAAAAAGTATATATGTCATCACTTACTGGCTAAACTAAACACCTTAATTATTTAAACTATGTAGTTTTCACAAGCACTAAATGTCTATAATGTATATTTAACAGTTAAACTACACGGATAATATATTTTAACAACAAAAAATTATACGAAATGCCACAACATCGCTATTTTATAAGAATTTCGCATACATCAAATTTCAAAGCGAAGGGGCGCGACCTAGCAGTTGTTCAAATGAGCCCAACTCTTGGGATCTTTTGTTTCTAGCATAGTAACAAGTTTTTAGATTTCCTAAAAAAAAAGAAAGAAAAATCCGACTAACCCTAATGGTAGATGATGATCCCATATAAGTTACAACATTCTGCGCTCATTTGTTTCTCTTCTACTTGCGCACAATCATACATTTATTTACACCTACAGCTACCTAAGTAAGCTGATTTGTATGAAACTTTTATAGTTTATTAGGTTACGCAGATAACCCCAGATTAAATTGAACCGTCTGTCTGCGCTCTTTAACTTTTGCTAAATTGATACTTTAATTCATGTAAAAAATCAAAACCATTTTGACAGATTAAAAAAACGGGGGAATCAAACAAATTAGACAATAATGGCTTGTAAAAGCATAAAATCAATAAAGTACGTGATAGGATGCGAGGAAGCTATGTGCCACACCAATTGGCAGTCTATTTAATCATAAATTATTTAAACAATATGTTTCGGAATATAAATTCAGTTATCTTTGAATAAATGTGATTCAAAAAAGGTCATGAGGGATAATTGAACTATCTCCTTCAATACATCCTGGCTATATTTCGACCATCTCTTAGGTCACCATCAAGCTTATAATAATTGAAGACAAGCTTTTACTATTTAATACTATATTATTTAATACTATTTAACAATTTCAGTTATCATTATTGAATATGAGACAGTTTCGTCTGAGATTTATATAAACTTTTAATCATAAAATAATTAAGTAAGTATATATTGTAATTTAAAACCACTAAGCATAACATGTGAAATTTTTGTCCAAGTTTATCTGACCTTTATCAAGTATGTACTTTTCGTAAATTTGAATACATTATGTCTGTTAATGAAACAAATCTTAAATATACAAGACCCTTAATTGAATACTAAATTTGAATTCATCTTTGTTAATGTACAGAGGTAATTCAAAATAAAGGTGGGCAACTTCATTTGGGTTTTTCCTCGAAACACCCACGATACTTTTACAGAACACGAAATAAATAAATCTAGAGGAAATTGATGTTAAATTAAGTATTGTGTAGATATTTTAAAATGTTTTGATTAATTAGTTTCGTTACGTTTATTTTATCTTCAATACTTACTAGATCTTTACAATATAAAAATCATATATCGTGGGCTAGATTGGAGATATCTTCAAGTAAAAGAAAATACGCTGCTTTTCATTTGATGAAACATTTACAATAATATTTGTATTCATTCATAGACAAACATCCCTAAAATTAATTTCAAAGTTTGTGTGAAAAAGGTTGTTACAAAAAAACTCAATATTGTAAAATAATGAACCTTTGCACGCTTATAGAAGAGAAACCAATGAGCGCAGATGATTGGATCTTATATGGACCAATCGAAGGAGTGGTTTTTAAAATATTTTTAATTCACAAATTTTTAGTCACGGGACCGAATATGATCCCTGATGCTTGAAACGGATATATATTATGAATATTTTGGATTCAGCGACAAATCTTTTCGTTTTCCAGTAAGATCGAAATGCTTCCGCTATCTTCGGTAAGCTCGGAAGCAAAATAAGACTGGATGATGGTCTAAATGTCTTCTTTTTTTAATAAAACCCTTAATGACCCGTAGAATTGATTATAGAATAAAACATTTATAATTATAAACAACAACATATAATAAACAACTGACATTTCTAATTATGGTGGACAGTTAAAAATATTTGCAATTAGTAATTTCAATGTCACAAGTTTCTACTACTTACTTCCACAAACTTAAAACCTTTCTGGCTAAGTTTTTTTGAACTACTTCAGTTTTTAACAAAAGGTCGAGTTTAATTCCCAGCCAGAGAGGAATTATTTTAACTGTAAATTTGGACAAAATGTTAAATAATAAATAAATAGGACCGTGAGAACCTGAAATATCTAACAAATGGGAAACACTGGGCGACATAATACTCATACATACTTAAATAATTAAGCAGATGGGCTTGTTATGGATTTTTAAGTGAGTTAATTATTTAATGTAAGTAATATTTATAGCGTAGGAGTCTGGTAATCAAATGTTTGTGCCTTTACAATACTTTCCCCTCTATTTATATTACTTGAGTGAATTGATACAGTTCCGAGTCAATTATCTATATACTATATAAACGTCGTCAAGGTATGTGTGTGTGTGTATGTTCTTTATACAAATCTACAGTTTTTGTCCAATCTCGATGAAAATTTGCATACTTGACCTTTAAAGCAAGGGGATAATCAATATCTACATGGAATTTCGAAATTTAAATTTTGGTACTCAGGGGTACGGGGTACGAGTAATTAATACGGGGTCAAAGTAATGAATACCCTTCTTGTTGCAAATCCTTGAAAAGCTCTTTAAGAGTACATTAATTGTTGTTATGTACAGTTTTGTCATACTTTCATTTGGGGGGGGGGGGGGGGGGGATTTGGGATATTTGCAAATTATCATATTAAAGAGGAGGGGGTATAGAAATAAGCGGGAGGTATAGAATCTATATATTCTCGTATAGTAATATAATTGAAATGTTTCTTGATGGTAGTTTATAAACATATCAAATTAAAATAACACTCTGTAGCGAAGCACGGGTATCCAGCTAATATGGGTATAATTATTAAATGAAGATGCGTCTATCAATTATATGGCTTATACAGCTGATGGAGTGACGTCACGCTCCAACCCCATCTTATCCATTACATATATCGTTATATATGCGCCCTTTTGGCATGCCAAATGACACAGGCTTTTTTTTACATATATATATATGAGAAAATGCAAATACTAAATTTATATCTATAGAGAAATAGATAAAATTACTTAATTAAACTTATATTTCTGCCGTAAAGAATATATCTATATATATATATATGTATATATATATATATATATATATATATATATATATATATATATATATATATATATATATATATATATATATTATATCTTGAAAAATAATGGATTTAACTTAAAATCAATTTAATATAATTCCATGTGATCTCTATGTAGAATTTTTTTTCATAAAACTCTACTAGAGTTTGATCCTTTACTATTCGTGTTATAAAAAGGTTTGGACTTTTTCCCAATCAAAGTGAGCCAGAATTCCTCTGCCTGGATTTAGCTATAATTAAGTTTAGTTCCCAACTCTCTTTTTTTTCCAAAGAAAAATGCTTCAATCAAATTCCACTTAAAAAATAAAAAATAAATTAATTAAAAAATCGTCTACCGATTAATGTACTAATTAGTTTCCTCGCGTTCTATAATAAAACGAATGATCACATTAGTATCAAATAAAGTATTATGAGATACATTTTAAAATTCTCCTTCTTCCCATTCTCCAGTGACATAAAGATTTGAAATTTGGTGCATAGTAGTGCTGCAAATAAAAAAAGCTCGTCCATTTTGATTTCGAAATATAGCTGCCATATTGGATTTTACCACTCTCCACTCTATATTATCTCAGTTTCAAGTGGAACTAGAGATTTTAAATTTGGTACATCTGGAAAAATTGTGGTATAATATTATTATAATATTACTTGTATTGTCAATCTATAAAATATAATTCAGTTCTCTGTCAAGATATCAAAATGTAATGAGCATTTATACTAGTGGTGCAATACATTTAGCACATACTAGAGCATTTATATGCAGTGGTGTAATACACCACTGCAACAGAGTTAATATTAACTATCGTAACGGGGTTTGATTATTGTGAACATAAATAATAAATTGAAGTTTTTCTTTTGTGGACTTGAGGTTTTTTTATATAAGTAGTTGGTTGTTTTTTGGAATGAAAGTCCTTTATTATATTTTATTCAAACAAGCTTTCGTCCAGGGAACCTGGACTTCTTCAGGTTTTGGAAAAAAGAGAAAAGACTTTCATTTCCAAAATTCGTTTTCATTTTGACCATTTGTTTCTCTAAATTTACAGTATTTCCAAAACCTGAAGAAGTCCAGGTTCCCTAGAAGAAAGCTTGTTTGAATAAAATATAATAAAGGACTTTCATTCCAAAAAAACATCCAACTACTTATATAAATAATAAATTTCCATCGAATGAAAAGTTTAGTAGTTTAGACTTCAGGCACGATTACAAACAACAAATAGTATGTATACTTTAAATAATATTAAATGAAGACTTCCATCCACGTTCTGGTATACCTGACAGGTAAAACTGTACAGGTAAAGCGTGTGCTATTAAATTATTACATAACTGCACAGTAATAATAGGACACACAAAAGTTTAGCCGTACAGGTAAACCAGCACAAATATACGCGTGTGGCCGGCTTAATATTGGTTCAATTGTTTATTGATACAGTTATGATTATAATTGAGGTTATTCATCTCACAATAACCAATATGATCCATAGTATATTCAATAGGAAATTATTCATGTTTGGATAACCTTGGGGCCCATTTTCAATTGTTTTTTCCTTGATGGAAAATTGGGCACACGAGGCCAAATAGTAACCCCAATCTCTCAGATTATATTCGTTGGAAATATCAGTCGTTATAACGTATTCTTTTTTAAACAAACGAAATAACAAGCTCAGATATCAAATTTCTTTTTATTTTATTATCTTACAATTTAATACGGTTCCCTTCCTTTATACTTTCATATGAACGAAATATATATATATATATATATATATATATATATATATATATATATATATATATATATATATATATATATATATATATATATAAATATTAAGAGAGAGAGAGAGAGATTGTGACAAAAATTCGACCTGTAATTCTTGGTAGAATTACACGTTTTAAAATCCCCTGAAAAAAATATCAGATTTTTTAAAAGCAAAAATTTAAAAAGCACTGGTGATTATAATTAATGTGGAGCGTTCTGCGGGCTACTTTTGATAAACCATCCAAATTTAAGAAATATCAGATGAGTTATATTAAAGATTATTAGCTAGAGGTCCCCTGTAAGATCTTATGTTGAATTTGTTGTGTCTGTGAGGGGTGAAAAAATAATAAAAGTGAAGAACTACTTCATGAAAAAGTGGCTATATTTCGTTCCTTTAGGAACATCTTCAGGCCTGTGAACAAAGGTACTTTTGTTACCTTTGTTCACAGGCCTGAAGATGTTCCTAAAGGAACGAAATATAGCCACTTTTTCATGAAGTAGTTCTTCACTTTTATTATTTTTTCACCCCTCACAGACACAACAAATTCAACATCAGATGAGTACTTTTAGTGATGGAGGTGTAATAAATGTATGTTTTGGGAATGTGGAAGAGAAAGAAATGAGCTCAAAAGATTAAACATTTATAATGAGGCCAACAATGTGCTAATTAAAACCTTCGATTTAAATGTAATTATAATCGGGAGAGTAGTTTTTTAGATATGTTGGTTCGCAAAACCAATATAATCGAGATAGTATAATTGGAGATAGTAGGCTCTTGAGTAAAGTTATAAAGGCGAGACTGGAGAAAGTTATAGAGGGCTCCATGCTGGAGGATCAAGCTGGGTTTAATGCTGGGAGGTCATGCCTTGATCATATTTTTAGTGTCCGTCAGATTACAGAGAAGATGGTAGCCAAAGGGCGAGATGTCCACATGGCCTTTCTGGACCTGGAAAAGGCATATGATTCAGTGCCAATCAGGCTCTTGTGGAATGCATTGGGAAGAGTAGGAGTTCAGGACTCCATAGTTGCATTTCTTAAGAAATTGTATGGAGGTTGCAGGGCTGCAGTGAAAGTTAGAAGTAGGGTGTCTGAACAGTTTCAGACTACAAAAGGTTTGCGACAGGGATGTGGAATGTCGCCTGCACTATTTAAAATATATATGCAGGATGTGCTAGCTAGTTGGAACCGACATTGTGGTGGTATGGGTGTTCAGGTTGAGCAGAATGTTATCCATTCCCTTCTCTTTGCCGATGATCAGGTAGTTATTGCCTCGGATCGGCAGGATTTAAAATTCATGCATAGAAGACTGTTGGAAACTTTTGAGAGAGGTGGGTTAAAGGTTAACATGGAGAAGACTAAGTACCTGGTGGTTGGAGGGAAGGCCAAAGATATAGTCATTGCTCAAGATGTCATTAAGGCAGTAGACTCCTTCAAATACCTCGGGTTTATTATCCATGAGTCGGGTACGTGTCAGTTCGATGTAAGTACCCGAGTTGTTCAAGCTCGGAAGGCTATAGCTATGCTGAATGGAGTTCTGTGGAGTCGTTCGATGGGATAGAGCACAAAGAAGACTATTCTGAGCACCATTGTTGAAAGTATTTTAACCTACGGAGCAGAAGGGTGGACATTGACGGAACGACAGAAGGAACGAATTAATGCTGTGGAGATGGATGGGCTGAGAAGAGGTGCACGAATTTCTAGGTTGGAAAGAGTGAGGAATGAGGAGATTTGGTGGCGGATGGAGGTGGACGACACGGTGATAGGACGTACTGAGGAACGGGCACTTCGTTGGTACGGTAATGTGAGGAGGATGGGAGAGGAGCGGTGGCCGCGAAGAGTGCTGGAGTGGTCGCCGCCTGGCAGGAGAAAGAGAGGCCATCACAGAGCGATCTGGAAGGGGGCCTCGTAAGGTCAATGAGGGAAGGGAACCTGCAGGACGGAGACTGCGAGGACCTTCCGCGGGTGGAATTTAGGAATAACGGGCAACCGCTGACAAGTGGAGAAAGCCCTCTAATGTATGTAAATGTAATGGTTCGCAAAAATTGAGTGACAGACCGACAGAAAGACAAAGAACCAATAGTTTTACATGATGTCTGAAACGGATTTCTTTCTTGGATTTTTTGAAATCCATAAAACAGGCATAAAAAATGTTAGTTCTTCAAAACGATCATATAGCTTCCGTTACCTTCGGTAAGCTCGTAAGTAAAAATATTATTTGCAACGTAATGCCGTGTTTTTTGCACACTGCACTATTTGTATATTATTATAGAATCAATATTGAAAAATATTATTATAGAATTATAGAACCCTTTTTCTTTTTTTCCGTGCAAAAAGAAAAATTAATGTGCGTTACTTTTGAAGTGTAGATTGTGATTATAACGAAAGATCAATTAATAACGTCAAAGTTCTCCCTTATCACCATTAACGACTTCGTTATCAAAGAGTTAAGATTATCACTTAACATTTTCTTAAGCCCTTTCTTTTTGTGAACTTTGGCTGCTTAAAGTCAAATTTTAGTTGAAATAAAACATCTAGTAAATTATTTCAACCTTATAACCACTGATGTGACCAAATAACGTAAAAAGTTGTCAAGTTGAAGTTTTTTAACATTAAAATCGGTCGATAATACCGCTGGAGTGGAAAGCCTGAAGCAAAACTTCACTAACTATATCATCAACCTGATTTACCTTTCAGAAGATGAATTGACCTGTTTCTGTGAAAATAATCGGAAATTACTCTTTGAAAAACAAGTTATCTAAACATTATAATGAAGATATCAACGCTATCATTATCATTATATTAAAGCCGGAAAACTTGCATCTTAAAACAATATTGTACACAAAAGGATCAAAAGTAGCTTTTAAACTTTAGTAAATTAAGTTTTCAAAACTAGAGAAGATGTTCTTTTAAGGAAAATGTACAAAGTTGAATTAAGTTGTCTCTTTAATAAACTTATTTTAAGTAAGTAAGTTATATATAATACTTGTAAAGAAGCTATAAAGAAGAAAATTTCTCATATAATGCTTTATCACAGTAAAATAAATATATACTTATCTATTTGTTTTATCTTATAGTGATTTAAAATAAGTTATTAAGCGCAATATTCAATAATCTTACATAATTTTTTTTAATGTTCCAAAATTATAAAGGTTTTACAAAATTATAAAGGATCACTATTCATTTAATATGATTTTTTAATAATAGTTAAAAATCCTTGATCTTAATAAATACACAATTGGTTATGAACGAGACTCAGTGTTACTGATTACTCTACCCTACTAAATATAGGGATAGAAATGAAAATTTGAGTATTAATTTAGAACGCATTTTTTTACTATATTAAGTTTTGCGTGTTTTTGAAAATAACAGTAAACAATTTTTTTGTTGAACAGAATGTTTATACGTTCTGTATATACACTTTACTTTTTCTTTAACTTTAAAATGTATTATTAATTTTTTTTCATTCGAGCTTACCGAAGGTAACGGAAGTTATGTGAAAATATTTTATGTCTCCGATTTCCAAAATTCTAAGACAGAATCCGTTTCAGTCATCAGGGAACATTTTTGGTTCCGTGTCTGTCTGTCTGTCCCTTAATTTTAGTGAACCAACATATTTTAAAAACTACTCGTCCCTATTGTTAACCCCATATAAGATTTCAACCCTCTGCGCCCATTTATTTCTCTTCAAAATGCGCACAAACATACATTTATTTTCAATATCTTTAACAGTACTGATTTGATTTATATGAAATTTGGATTTGTCGATAGTTGTTCGCAGATAGCCCCAGAATATTTTTTTAACTCGCGCTCTTTAAGCCTCGTCAAACTGTCGAACCGAACAGAGGAAACATGCCCTTTAGACTGGGCATGCGCAGATACCAATGCTTGGCTCGTTTCCTCTGTTCGGTTCGACAGCCTGGACAAGGCTTTAACTTTTGCTTATTTGACACTTTAATTCATTTCAAAAATCAAAAAAAAAATTTGTTGACATATTAAAAAACGGGGAAAACAATAGAAATAAATAAACAATTCAAATATATTAGACACTAATGGCTTGTAAAAGCATAAAAACAATAAAGTACGTGATAGAATGCGAGGAAGCTATGTGCCACACTCATTGGCAGTCTATTTTCTACATGGATGTATAATTTATCAATAAAGCAGTTTTGTTTGAGTTTTATTTTTTTTAATAAGTGCTAAAGTAAACTGTTGAGAACACTATAGAACATGTAGGGAATCTTTAGGGTTTAGATTTTTTTCATAACGATAAATCAAATCCTAGTTGCTTTAGATAAAAATTCCAATGTTCGTTTACATCAAATTCTTCATTATTATCTTTTTTTCTCTAGATATTCAATTTTTTTAAAAAAGATTTTCATTTTCTTCTATCGAATAAATCTCTTTTTAGATTAACTTGTTTTGAAGTCACTGTCCAGAACTAGATAATAAGTAGTACAGATGATTTATTTTCTTATTATTATTAATTTGAATATTCTATGTTGAGGACTGGCGTAGCCGAGTTCCTCGCGCAATTGCCGTGTCCCAGAAATTTAAGACATGGTCAAATTGATGATCATATCTAATAGATGAGTCAAGTGGCTCCCCCCCCCCCCCCCCCCCCCCTCCCTCCTCCCAGTCCTGTAAAAACCTAATCATATGTTGGATCGGCACATAAAAGAAACCGTATATGATAAGAAAAATCTATGTTGTGACCGATCATAGTTGATCACCAAAAGTTGGATGAAAGCTACAGGAAGTACCTCAGTTTTGTAATAGAGTTGATCAACTTTAAACAAAAGTAGAATGAAAGCTTTAGTGAGAATCTTTGTTGCTTGGTTGTGGATCAATTTTTTTTTAGTGGATCAAGAAAATTTTATTAACTTTTTTGTACATCAAGAAAATGTGATCAACTTTTTAGTAGATCAAGAAAATGCGTGATTAGTGGAACAAGGACATTTTATCGACTTTTTAGTGAATCAAGAAAATTTTATCGACTTTTTAGTGGATCAACTTTTAAGTGGATCTAGAATATTTTATCGACCTTTTAGTGGATCAAAACAATTTTGACCGTCACAACAATAAGTCAAACTTTATTGTTTAAGTGATGAATCGTCCACCATTTGCTTTCAAGTTGAAACTTGTCTTTTTAATGTGTCAACTTCAGTTTACTATCTAGTTTGCAGCCACGGGTATGTGTTTTGTTTTTAGATGTAAAAATAGTTTAAAAAACTGATTAGTTTCTATTGAAATGTGTAGACCGAAAACTGTATAAAGCGCATGTTTTAAATAAGTGTGTTATTTAAATATATACCTAATATTATTATCCACTATGGTCCCTCTAGCCCAATTGTGTTTATAAGTAGGCTAATTAAGAAGCCCAAGCCATCTAGTAGAAGCTCATCGATAAGTAGAATACTTCAATCTTAAGCACATCGTAACTCCAAGAACCATTTCCAACAACTCTAGTCTAAAGTAATCATAGTTATTAACCCTTTAACTATATGACTAATTTAGACCGAGTTGTTGGAAATAGTTCTTGGTGTTACGATGTACTTAAGATTGAGGTATTCTACTTATCGATGAGGGCTTAGACTGTTAGACGCAGTCATTGAGAATTTCTTAATATGATTCTTTAAGGAGATTTCTACGTAATACATCAAATCGATACGATACCTTGAACTAAAAACTCACGGCAACCTTTCTTTTCATGCTTTCTTCAATGGAAATGACGTCATAGGTTATAAAGAAAACTTACTTAAATACCATCTATAAATAAAATCATACAAATCTACAACAGTCTTAAGTGTTCACCGTATCTGAAATTAATAACAAGTATTATTATCACAATTAATTAATAGTAAATGTTTAATCCATAATAGAAGTCTATTAATAATGCATTTAACCATATAAGTAGTTTTCCTTTAAAGTAAATAGTTCCTGAGAAAACAAGCGACGTTTATAAAATGACTAGATGTCGAGTTGAGTTCTCCGTCCGGGAAACATAATTTTTGATAAGTTTTGATAAAAATAAATACGTGTAGTGTCGCAGTACACCCGTTAGGAACGAAGTTCCTTACGCCTTTCAATAAAAATAATTAAAGCACTCTTCTAAGTATACGATGCTAACTACTTATACATGGTGGAGTTAGAAAAAGCGTAATTGATAAAAGAAAAAAAAAAAAATTAATTAATGATGATTTTATAGTTAAAGAATATGGTTGTAGTACAGTCCTGTTCCCTACCTACCAGCACTCAATTTAAAATATTATAAAATATATCTCTTCTCTACTCAAAAACTTCTCCTTGTATCAGGTTGAAATTTTACATCCCTGTTTCAATTATACTTTAGACGATGTTTATGAAGTTTCATAACGTAAGATGTCGGTAAAAACGTTGTTTTCTATATTCTTAAACGTTTAGGTCCTATAACACTTCATAATGGTGTCGGTGTTGATTTTATTGAAAAAAAAAGTTGTTTGCCTCATTGAATAGATAAAGTTAGAATTTTTTCCCGTCCCAAAATTCTAATTTTACATTTGAAGCTTACGTTTACGCTAGCTTTGCTCGCAAACGCTTGGGTGGATGACGTCGTCCAACGAACTCGTCCTGGGCATTGGTACAATGAACATGTATACCAAATTTTAATTAAATCGGTCAACTTTTACTCAAGTTATCGTCATTGGTGGATTTTGTGACGGTCAGTTTTGTGACAATCGTTTTTTTCGAATTCACTCCCGGTTCCAGACGCTGTAACGTGCCATAAGGAACTTCATTCCAATATTCAATTATAATTTAATGTAACAACAATTAAAACCCGACACAAACAACAAATGAAAAGCTCTAGACGAAGTAATTACTCAAATCATAAATAAATATATATTTTTAAATATCATCCTAATAATAAGGAACAGAAATGTTTATAGTTCTCTACATAAATAAGATAAAAAATAAAAAACTGGTAATAATTTTTTCTCAAGATAAATAAGTATATTTTAAACGAGAAATTGTCAAGAAAGAAATGAAAAAAGCATCTTAGATGCAACAAAATTATACGTTTTTTTTTTTCATTTTTTAATATTGACATTTATTTTTTTCCAATTAATCGGTTGATTGAGAATATTTCCAATCAATTTAATGGATCCACAATGACAGAGGAGGAAATTCCATTTAAATGCCTCGTGGAAATACAAGAATGGAGAACGAGCTGAATTGTTTACTTTTTATATAAAGACAAAAAAATTATAAGACAAGATAAATCTTTGACCAAAAAAAGTTCAATTTTAAGAATTAATTACTTAATTAATAAAAACAAAATGATTTACAAATAATGAAATAAAAATTAATTGTCTGAATTAAATTCTATAAAATATTTTTTTTATTTCCAACTTTAAGAGTAGACAACTATACAATAAAATTATATCAAAGGGTAGCAACAAAACATTATATATTAATTATTTAAACAAAAAAGTATTAAGATTAAGAGATTATAAACATTCATAAATTAATTTTCTTTAAATAAATAAATTCATAAATATTACTAAGTACAGTGATAAATACTAATTCTTATAATATCAAAATATTATATTAATATTGGGGGGCCCGGGGAGAAGGTTCTTCTTCTATCGGAGGGAGAGGGGCCGGAAGCTCTGGGCGGCTCGATGGGTCGGTGGGTCCGCTGTGGGGGCGGGTCCCCCTCGGGGTGTCTCTCTGGCTCGGGGTGCTGGTGGCCGCTGAGCGCTCGGGGGCGCTTTCTTCTTATCGTCATCGTCGTACAGAGAAGTAACTGACATCGATGAATCCTCAGCCTCTTCTTCCTGACTGGAGCAGGAAGCATAGAGGAAAGGTAAGTCTAGGAAACCAGGAGCACACGATCATCATATGAAACGATGATGACGTTGTAGCTCTTGGTAGTTGTAGTTATAATTATAATTATAGTCGCGTGAGGTACCATATGCTCCTTCAAGAGTATGGTACCCAAAATGGAGGGTTTTTCACCGGCAGGGATTTTAGTGGGGTAGGGGCTACCAGCGTCTGTCTCGGTGTCGGCTGAGCAATCGGGAAGTAGCTCAATCCCCACACTCAGGGATCCCGGGATCCTGCGATAGGTCTCGTTATCGAGAGTAGGATAGCGAGGCTCCAGGGTGGCTTAGCTTAGCTTCATACACCCTGGGGCATAAAACTTTTGCCCTGCAGGAGCCGTTGTCTTTTCCCGCCAGTCAAAAAAAAAAAAAAAAAAAAAAAAAAAAAATATCAAAATATATAACAAACATACAAAAATACTTCTATCTGACGTCTGTGTCTTATCATATACAAATATTGGAGAACCTACATGGACTTTATAGCTATTAAAAATGAAATAAAATATAATTCCAACTTTTCTAGCTCAGCAGTAATAATAATATCCACACTACTTCGGGGTGTTATAGGAAATTGGGCGCTGAACAAAAAATTTCTTTAAACGTTCTATGGGTCAGGAACAGTTTCATTTTGAGATATTCTCAATAAAACATTAAAAAAAGAACATTAAAACATTAAAAATCGTCGTTTTTTGACGTTCATCATTAAAATTCTTTAAAAAAAAAACGCTTCCTACCATATAATAATTAATATAAAAATACAATTTTTAAAAACTGGTCTTATTTTCAACATTATTATTTTTTTTTTTTGGTTTTTGTATTCTTTACCTAAATTGTTTCCATGTGCAAAATTTTTGCTGAACTCAAGACACTGCTTACTCTATGTAAGCAGTGCTTGATGAAGATTGCTCTACAAAGTTTGTCTTAAGTCGAATTTTGGTAAAAGGTGTAGTCTTTTAGAATTTTTTAAATTCGTCAAAGAATTAAGATTTTTAAAGTTTATAATTTTAAGTTTATTGCGAATATGTATCTCGAAAACGAAGCTGTTATATCTAGATATGGGCTACTATGACCACCCACGTTCAGATCCCGAAGTGGACCTGTTTCCTTTTGTATATATCTTCATATATATATATATATATATATATATATATATATATATATATATATATATATATATATATATATATATATATATATATATATATAACCTGTGGCAACAGATATATGTAGTGTACATACATACAGAAAGGTTATAGATCAGGCCGTGATTTTAAGTTAAACACAATAAAAACATTTCATAAATTTCCTAATTTTGATCAATGCGCTGACAAAACTTTAATTTATTTATAAATATAGATGAAAGATGACCAGTATATTGCTTAAACAGTCCGTATATTCATGTTTAGTTAGATTAAAAATGTATTCATAAAGAAATGGGATAAACTTCACCAATATCTCATTTCCATAGATATATAATAAATATATATTACATTATTACTTTTTTCTTTTTTATTCCTCCATTATGGCCATATCAAAAAAGAGGAAATCTTCCTTTCAAATAATGTCAAGTCGATAAGAAGAAAAAGGTTGAAGAAGGTTTTCAGAACTTTAAGAAGTCTATAGAAAAGGTTTACCAAAAAATGAAAAAAAAATATCAGTGTTATTATTTTTCTCTCATTTATTCCCACAGGATATTGATATCAATGTCAGTCACTTTTTTATCACAAAATTTTCCAGGAAAAGAGGGGAAAAAAAAGTTTTAAGTTTGTGTATCTTTTAGAAGAAGGACGCGATAAGAATCTGTGATAAGGGATCCCTATCTCAAGGAAATATTGCTTTAATAAGATCACGGATATTAGAAAATGATTTTTTTACTTATCTGTTTAAATATTTTATATTTAAAAAAAAAAAGAAAACCAAATAGATTTTGCTCCCGGGCTTAACAAAGGTTAAGTAAGCGTTGTAATCTTTGTGAAATGAGAAGTATTTATATGTCTCCGATTTCAAAAATTCCTAGACTGTAATCTGTTTCAGATATCAGAAATTATTTTTGGTATTGTCAGCCTGTTGGTTGGTTAGTAAGCATTCAATATTTTTGCGAATCCCCATAATCTGTTTGTCAGTGGAAGAGAATAAAATGGGCGCAGAATTTGAAACTCATATGAGACCAACAATGGGCTTAATTATAACATACCATCTAAATTTCATTGAAATTTGACGTTGTTTTTAAGATAGGTTGGTTCGCACAATTTTCGCGAACGAACCTATCCTAAATACTGCTTGTCCAATTTTAATGAAATTTAGATGGAAGGTCATAATTAGCCCATTGTTGGTCTCATATAAGTTTCAAATTCTGCGCCCATTTGTTTCTCTTCCATATGCGCACAAACATACATTTAGGTACACCTATATTTATATTAATATTAGCTACACCTATAAGTACGAGTATTTATCCTATTTTTAATACATTTTATAGTGGTTTAAAGCTGGCTTTTTACACTTAAATTTACACTTTAATTTTTTTAACGTCTTTCTTAATCAGCTAATTCCACTGCTCATCTAAAAACACTCAATTTAAATTCTTTATGAATAAGTTATTCAGTGTTATAATTTTTATTTTTTTAAATGTAATAACTTGTGGCTCATAAAAATATCCTCTACTGACAGGCTGTTATATTTACCGTGCGAGTCACTACTGGTTGTTTCTCTTATTAGACAGTAAAAGTCAATAACTGGGTAACATGTTCCCTTGCTAAGCTGTCTAAAGCCTGCTATTTACTTCTAAGTGAAATACCATGTTCTAATTTTATCTTCCTTTAAACTTAATTCACTTTGAAATAATTTACTGCTTCTATTAAAAATTAATAATCCCATTATAAATATTATTATAAAATAGTAATCCCTAAATTGATTTTATAAATTTATCGATAGGTTTTATTTATGTATTAAAATGGTTTTCATATTACGCCTTGGCAAAATCTTGATAAATTTATTATCATTCTTTAAACTATAACAAGTGGTTAGGACAAGTTTTTCTGCAGTGTACCAATGATTTGCAATATGTAACTAAGATTTTACAATATAACTAGCAGTAAGTACCCTTTCTATCATTTAAATGATCTATAGTAGTCTCGCGTTAACGACTCTCCTCGAAACGATTTGTTATTGCTTAGCTAAGGCTACCAAATTTATTCCAATAATAATTTCAAGATAAAAAGAACTTTTTATATACTACGTTTTTAAATTTTCCGTTGAATCGTATGTAATGTTTATAATATAATTGTTATTGTTATATAATATATAATGTTAGTGAAAAAAAAAAGTAGTTCCGAATTTATTTACTTCACATAAATGACAACCATCCAGGGAGCTGATCTTAAACCTAGAAAAGGATAAATCTTTGTACAACGGATCTCCCCAACAACAAATCTAAAGCATGCCATCGATATATTTGAAATAATATAAATAATATAATCGATAAATAATATAATCGATATTTCCTATTTTGCTGTCATTCAATGTTTATCTATCACAAATTTGAGACCCGTCAAAATGAAGATTGCGTAAATATTGGATATGGCAAAACAAATAAAATAACTTGCGGATTTTTTCCGAACTAACTTTCCGCACAGCAAAATTTGCTGAAAACTAATTAAATTCTGCTGAAAGATGGCTAAAAGTATTAAAATAATGCATTGTCATCGTGTTCTGAGCTATGCTAAAAGTTTCAAATGTCTAGCTATTCGGGAAGTTAGTTAGAACTCGATTGCCAGATTTGTACCGGACAAACAAACAAACAAACAAGAATGCAAGCTAATAAAAACGTAGTAAAAATATATGTTTGTTTTGATTTGTTGGTCTTCAAATAGATATAACAACTAATTTAAATAGACATCTAAATTAATTTACTTAATTTTACTTTTTTCTAAATATAAAATTAAGCCCGTTGACACGGGCTTAAGGACACTTACTTCTACAACATAACTAGCAGTAAGGACAGTTCCTTCTAAATATAACTAGCAGTAGGGACACTTCCTTCTGCAATATAACTAGCCGTGGGGACACTTCCTTCTACAATATAACTAGCAGTAAGGACAGTTCCTTCTAAACATAACTAGCAGTAGGGACACTTCCTTCTGCAATATAACTAGCAGTAGGGAAAGTTCCTTCTTCAACATTATTAGCAGTAGGAACACTTCCTTCTACAATATAACTAGCCGTGGGGACACTTCCTTCTACAATATAACTAGCAGTAGGGGTCACGTCCATCTACAATATAACTAGCAGTAGGGACAGTTCCTTCTTCAACATTATTAGCGGTAGGAACACTTCCTTCTACAATATAACTAGCAGTGGGGGTCACGTCCATCTACAATATAACTAGCAGTAGGGACTCTTCCTTCTCCAAGATAACTAACATGTTACAATATACTGATACCTTTGCAATCATTTATTGTATCTGCTTTGCTTATTCTTTTATACTTCTTTATATCGCTTTAAAAAAACGTATATGTCTTTTAGTGTGGCACATAGCTTCCTCGTGTTCAATCATTAGATGGATTATCACATGAGTATTAAATAAAGTAAAATGCGATTTCAAACTATAATTGTCAAAAATGAATTTTGAATGTGAGCATTTTTAAAAATCTCTAAAATTAATGTGACCTTAATATTACCTTAGTATTGGTAGAAAGGTTACTAATACTATAGTAATTTGATAATACGGTTAGTAATAATAACTAAAATTAATATGGGACTATCTTTAGTCTACTTTTTACAAACTATTAGACAATTCCTTTAAAATCGGATGACTACTTTTACAGTTATAGGTGTTCGTATAAAAAAGTTTTTTTGCACATAGAAGAGGAAGAAATGTCCGAATTTCTTTATAATTGGACAAGTCATTTTTGTTTTGTTTATTGTATCTTTCATTATAGATATGGTGGATCGTAAAAATATTGACGGATGAACTGACGCACAGACACGTGGCCAAAAATGTTCTCTGCTGCCTAGAACATATTATTTCTGTCTAGGATATTTTGAATTTGAAGATATGCATTAAACAAAATGGCTCCTCAAAGTGATCACATTGCCTACGTTACCTTCGGCAAGCTCGGAAACAAAGACAATTATACTGACAGGTTAAAAATAGTATTAAAAAATAAGAAAAAATGGATCGAATCAAATATATTCAGCTGTTAGAATTCGAAAACTCGATCTTCTATATTCCCTGAACTCCTTAAGTCAATAAAAATTTAAATTTCACTTAATATCTGCATTAGTATTGCGTTTCCAACACAAACCTATACTCACTCATAAATAAACACAATGAAGATGATCCATCTTGACTTAAATGTCGTGTCATTTCCCTGTGTCGTATAACATAGACGTTTGTCAAATTATATATTCGGCTGATGTATGATATACTCAAACGTAGACCATCCTCATGTATGAATGCCAATTTCAGGTACAAGTTTTAGTTGAATTTCCTTCCCAAGATTCATTTGAATTCAGATTACTTTTCCCGGGTTCAATTCTAATTTCCAAAACAAAGTTTATAATTAGAAAACCATTAATTTAAGTTATTTATATTAATATTTTAGTTAGTAATATACTTAACATGTGTTTTTAACTGTTATAATAACCAATATGTATAAGCCATTAAAATAAAACTAGAAAGTTTTGTACTCTAATTATTTTCAAATTATTGTAGAGACGTGATACGATAACCTATGTTTTTAATTAAATTTCTACTTGTGAAATTGTAGGATCATGAAAATCACATTTTCTGCCCAAATGAAATGGAACATGGCCACTCTACTCCGGTCTGTTTTAATAAATATAGTTAAAGATTTGTCTCCAGTAGCTGTTGCACCACGGATTATCATCATTAAAGTCTGTGCATGCGCTTTAATTTTAAAGTCCTTATATAACCTTCATAGTGAAGATTGTGCGCATGCGCTTTAATATAAAAATCCTAACATAACCTTCACTGACATGTAAACAATTACTTTACATCCAACTAAATAGTGAAATAATAGGTTTGTTCCAACCACTAGTTCCGAATCAGTTTCGGATTAGTCCGTGATTGACGTAATGCGCATGCGCGATCGTTGGGAATTGATTTGTGATTTCGTTTTTGTTGGAACGCTCCTTTCTCGAACCAAACTGTTTGCCGTGGTAGGTTTTAGCACTGTTATCAGAACAACTTTTTGAGTTGATCGGTTATGTGATTTTGCGTTCCTGTGCTATCGAAAATACCTGAACTTATTAATATTAAAGATATGGATGATGGATAATTGGATGAGTCAATAGTTGATGAAGATAAGTGCCAGTCGCTTAAATCAGGGCCTGATTTAGACCGCCTAGGGGCTCGCACACCACAAAAGTTTAATTTTCTAATGCTAATTAAGCTCGAAAGTTGGAAGTAAAACCTACATACTCATAGAGGATATGACGAAAATACATGCACACATTTTAGAAATGTTTATTTAATACATGAATTCACGATTTCATTTCGATTTACGCAATTCACAATTTTCGGGCTTACTGAGGTGAGCTAGTTTTAGTAGACTAACGGCACACTCGTATTCGTATTTTTATTGATATAATCCTAAATGCTCTTTTGTTTTAAAAAACAAATATTAATCTTTGTCCAGTTAACGAAAGAAATATTGCGGAAATAAATCGGATTCTTTCGATATTTGTTTGAAAATGGAATAAATATCAAAAGTCCATCTTGGAAAATAGGTCCAATTTTTATTTTTTTCAGAAATATCTAGAAAATGCCAATTATATGCACAAAAATTCATCGTCGCATTCGTACAAAAACATTTTAAAAAGAACAGTTGATTCGCAAGAAAGGAGAATAATTATAATAGGCGAGCGAAATCAAAACAAAAACAATGAAGCGGAGCGGAAGGTTACGTTTCTGTTCACCCAAACTCAATCCCAAACTACTAGTCCCTGCCGCCGATCGCTGACTGCTCTGACTGGTTCTAAACTAATCCGTGATTCAATCAGAGCGTGGTTGGAACAGCCGATTAACAGTCGGAGTCAGTCAGAGTTTGAGTTTGGCTCGTTGGAACTCTTTTTTCCAAATGCGCATGCGTCGTACAGTTCCAAACCAGTTTGAAGAGTGGTTGGAACAAACCTATTGTTATTACTGCATTGCTACCGCAAACAAAAGAAATTGTAATAAATAAATTTAAAAATAATCTAAATTGTTGTTGATTAACTGTAAAGTTAAAAGGTTGGCATAAATGTAATAAATATTTAGTTTTCACTGCCCATATTTCAGTAGCAAACCCACTCACGTTTATATCGTATAAAGTCATCCAAACCACAATTTGAATATACAGACAATGAATTGTTCGGCTCCAAACTTTATTATTTATTTATAAAACGCAAAAACCCGTTTGTTTTCATTCGATTAAACGACGAAAGTAAAATCAATGTATAAAAAAAATTCGGGGTTTATTTATTTTTCCCTGTGTTTTCGTTCTCTCTTGCTATCATTTTACCTGAGATAAGATAAAATGAAGCCAAACTGATAGCATGTGGGTTGTAACTAATAAATAGTTTAATCTACGTCTTTGAGTTGTTTGTTATGAATAATGGTTACTAAAAGGCTTCTATTTTATTTTATATTTACAGTAGAAGGTCTGCGGTGTTAGAACCAAGTTTCAAACACTGACATAACTTAGAGTGTTAATAGAAGTTGTCTATGTTCGAATCTCAAAGATGTGACACTTGTTTAGAGGTTGATCACAACTAATAACCTCTTGTGTTTATCAGGACATCAAGCTCCTAGATGCTCCAAACAAACTTAAGAACACAAATAACCTAGATTCAATGCCCAGAGAAGAAACACTTTTTTTACAATGATTGTTTAGAACTTGCTCATAATAAATAGAACAATCGGTGGAAAACACGAAAAAAAAAAACTTTCTAATAAATATATTTTTACTATGGTATTCTTTCCAATGAACACACTTTTATTTATTTATTTTTTTTTATTTTTTATTTTTTTTTGTGGGTTTTAGTCCCGTTGAAGTGCCTTGTTATTAAAATAATCTCTATTTCCCAGCTTTGTAAGCAAATGTCACTCGTAAAATTTATTTGGATTTTGGGAAAGTGACATAATATATAAGCAGGTCAAGTGTGTGTTATTCAGCACACTGCAAGGGTCCGTAGGCAACACTTTATTGTTTAAGTAGTACCTATTGCTTTTAAAATTATAAAAAAAACCTACTTTGAACTAACCTATGGGTCTGATATTCTTAAAAACATAAACAAACTTCTGATAAAGTATTGTTTGCCAGTAAACCGGACTATAATAGTTATTTATGCACCTAGGGAGTAAAGTAAGCCATTATTCCCTAAGCGAAAAAGTTGGTTCTTGAGGCGAAGCCGAAGGAACCATGGTCCCTAAATCCCGAGGCGAAGCCGAGGGAATTAGAATCTTTAATTCCCGAGGCGCAGCCGAGGGAATAAGTCTAATTTGCTCCCGAGGCGCTGCCGAGAGAGATAATTATCGCGAGGGGAATAATGGCACTTTACTCACGAGGTACATACAATATTTTATCTCCAGTAGAAAAAAGATGCACATTTCCGTCCATTGCACAGTTTTTATTTAATATTTTAATAAATAACAATAATTATTAGCACTTTTAATATAGCAGATATAAGAGATTCAATATTAAAAACAAATAAGAATTGGAATTAAACTCAAATAGAAGGTTATTTAGATGCAGGTTATAATGTTGTAAACAAAGATAAACATGGTCAAAAAAGGGCAGTGCCGCCAACCTGATTTCGACAACTTCATTACATTAGCCATACATTTTCTACTATTTATAAAATAATTAAGTTGCAATCTTTACTTTTTTGCCCTACTTTACTTTTTCACCCTACTTTTACTTTTTCTCCCCACTTTTTGAGTTCAGGGATGAAAAGACCTGTTTTAGTCCCTCTAAACTAATTCAAAATCATAACTTTTTTACCCTACTGGAGATAAACATATAAATACATCGAAAACAGTATAATTATAAAAAACAAAAGAAAGTATTTTATCTATAATAAAGTTTCATACTAATCTATAACAAAGTTGAAGAAGGGTCCTTGGTTTTGTCTGCGGACCCTAATATGACTTTTCTGAATATGTGCACCAAATTAAATTGAATCGTTTCAATAGTTTTGGCTTTAAGTGCAAGCACAGATGAAAAACAACAAAATTCAAAAAACAGAATTTTCACAATACTTTTTTCTTTATATAAACTGCGTTTAAGAGAAAGTAAAATGCCAATAAAAAATGTATCAAAAAATAATTACAATGTCACAAAAAAATTAAATGCGTCAGTTAGTTTGATCATAATTCCTTATCGGTTAAGAGGTATGTTAGAAAATTCTGAAATGGGAAGGGAGTTCCACAGGGCTGCTAACTATTTCCATGATTATCAATTCAAAAGTATTCTTCGGCCTTCTAAAAAAGGTTAAAGTATGACTTAATGATGAGTTTGACCTTTATCAATTTCTTCTGTAACAAAAATATTATAATAAACAAAAAAATATATTATAACATATCATAGGTTAAAAAAATACTTTTTTAATAATAAAAACCCTGAAGGTTATTTTTCGTGTTATGTTAAATTATGTTTTATTTTTCTTTATTTTAATATAAAAAAACAATTTTTTTGAACTTCCTAAGCCTCCAGACAGAAATTTTTAGTGCAGATAGATTTTTTTTTATTATTTGATTTTTGATTTCTGGATACAATATAGAAACAAGACAATCAGACTGGGACTACTAACAAATATATGTATACACATATAATACTAATAAATAAATAAAACTATAACTATTTTAAATTTATTTTAATTTTTTTTTCAAAAGTAAATGAAAATAATGGATATCTTTATAGTATTTTTAATGAAATTCCAAATTAAAGAGGTCGTATTAAAATTTTAAGGAGAAATATCGTTGATTTAAATAAATTCTTTGAAATGATTTTAAGAGAAGGTTGTCATAGATGCGTTTTTGTTTATTTACAAGGGAGTCTGGTGGGCTTTTCCTTCAATTTCCCGGGTGTTTGGAGAACAAGGTGGGTTTTCACTCTCTCAAATGAAAGTAATTTTCTATAGATTAACCATTGGTATTTTGATTTCTTCAACTCCCACAACTTTCACGTCGCTTTTCTCTGGAGTAATGAGATCTTATATAACTCGCATTGTTCTTTTGACTACTTGATAGGTTCTAGGAAAGAAAAAAGAACAGTTTTCATTTATCAAAGTTTTTTAAAATAATTCAGGAAAAATTAACTTTCTCTTTGATCCGGAGTTTTTGATCTAATAATTTCTAAAGTTTTCAATTCGATAAAAGGTAAACTTTTCTCGGTCTGTAAAAGAAAAAGGAATACAATAATGTCAGCTGTTATTTTTAGGACGTTTTCTTCCGGCCTACTCAGAAACTTTTGCTTTCGAGTTCACCACAGGTGACGTAAGCATTGTGATAATTCTGCAGAAAAACATTTCTTTTAAACAGAAATCTGTTTCAGACATTTGAAAACAATTTATCTTAATAACTAGTAAACCAATATTGATGAAACGTTCTTGTGGAATTTTTTATAAAAGTTGTTTGTCTGAGGCATTTTTATACTTAATAGTTTTGTTCAGTAAATTATATTTTTAATTACTATATTATGGTTCGTACATAGGTACTGGGACTAGAATTAGTTTAATTATGTATTTGATATATATTTGATATATATGTTTGTAAACATATATTTTTAGTGTGGAGGGTCTTCTTAAGGAGGGTGTTATTTCCCCTTGGGGAGTTGTTACATTCTAGGAAGGCAGTTATCTCCTCGGAGAGATAAGAATGAAGAGGTTGGAAGAGCAGTAAATAATGTTGTTTAGCCTCTTACATATTTCATTATTTAAACTCTATTAATTTGTGAATGATATTGATAGAATCTAATTACTGTATCTATTAATTAACTATTAATAGCTAAGAAAACAAATGTCATTAACTTGGTTGGAAAGTAGCATTT
This sequence comes from Gerris lacustris, assembly GCA_951217055.1. Lineage (NCBI taxonomy): Eukaryota > Metazoa > Arthropoda > Insecta > Hemiptera > Gerridae > Gerris > Gerris lacustris. The sequence goes on from OX578284.1 coordinate 39,441,922, forward strand.
TGCATGCGAGTGTGGAGTTTGCACCCTAGTGATAGCGAGGGTAGTAAAACAACACGGGCAAAGCAAACTGCAGTTTTCGCACGAGTTGCGTAGCGTACTTTATCTATGATTGTTGGATTTTAATAATAAATGCAGAAAAAACAGCTACTAAAAATTACAGCAAATTAAACAAACAGTAAATTAGTTTTGTTGAATGTTAACAAACACGCTAATCGTGTAATAAGGGGAAGAATTATGAAACGCGCATGCGCAATGAATACAACTACGAAAAAATAATCATCACAGGTTTAGATTCTACGCATCTAAACAGAGATCAAATGTTAATATTTCGTATTAATCGTATATAATAGTATATTATATTACTAGACTGTGAAGTGAGTTTTTCTTTACCGTTGCAATTATATTTACTTTCGAGCGACGCGAGTTAGTAAATACATATTGCCAAGGTAAAGAAAAAATACTTCACCGTCGTGTATTAACTGCTATTTTTTCCGAGGTAACAGAAAATGAAAAAAACATTAAATATTAATCAATATAATTATAACAAATGCAAGTTCATACTTAAGATTTTGAGAAAAATGAACCTAAAAGAGGTTGCACAATAAAACAAGATAAAACGCATTGATATCTAGTGGATTTTAATCGTACTAAGAAACATGTCTACTTGATTGCAGCGCTAAAAACGGCACTTTTGATAACTACCCAAGTTTTTACTTTTTCTCCCTAGGATGTAAACATTTTTTTCAATGCAGTTTAGGAGTCATTTAAAAAAAAATTTTAGTCCACTTAATGTTTTTTTTTGTCCGCGTAATGGAAAAAATATATTGTATACTCTTTCGTCTGTTTCCCATGCACTATATTTTTCGAGTAATAATATATTTTATATTTTGTTATGTTGTCAAACCTTTTGTACAAGTGAGTATTGTTATTTCTATATTAATTAAAGTGGTAACTAAATTAATTTAAGAAGTATAATAACTTATTGTGATTCTTTTTTAAAGGGGAATTTTTCCTTTTTGAAGAGGAAATTTCCTTTTTTCTTGATATCAAAGAGTACTTTGTGTTATCACATCAAAGAGGTTACCTTGTGTTATCACATCAAAGATAAGCGAGAGATCGATGCTATAAGATGTTTAAAGTGTTTTTTCAACTACAAGTATTTCTGTGGAAATCCGGTGAAGAATTTTCCTCTAAATACATTCCCAGGGACCTCTAGTAGTTTTCCTTATAAATTTCATTGAAAACAGGGTAAAGAGCTTAACAACTCTTTAAGAGCCGAGATAACATTTTCTGTTTTGATACAATAAAGCGTACTGTGACTGTGACAATAAAGTAAACATTTTTAGGGTTTCGTAGGTAAAACAAAAAACCCCTTATAGTTGTTTCCTGTGTGTCTGTCTGTCTGTTTGTTTGTCTGTCTGTTTGTTTGTCTGTCTGTCTATATTTATGTCAGTCTGTCTGTCGGTTGGTCTGTCTGACGAATTTGTTGACCTGCCCTTCTCCTGAGTATCTATTAACGCGAACATGATCTCGTTGCGGATTTTCAATGTTTTTAAGAACGTCAAAATTAAGCGATAAATAAAAAATTGAAGCTCCGAAATGTGTTTGTTCTTGTTTTAAATGTAATTCTGTTTGTTAAAATGAATATTGTTTTGAATTTTATTTGTAGGCAAATCTATATAAAATAGGAAAGTGTTATATGATCAAATAACATATTTTCATAATATTGTTTATGTTATTCTAGGCCTGGAGATGCCCAGGTATGGGTGAAATACAACTTAAAAATTTAAATATATATATATATTAGTTATTTTTAAACATTTTTATCCCTAAAGACTAATCCAATAAAAACTAATCCAACAAAGCCTGGAGATGCCCAGGTATGGTCGAAATACAACTTATAAATTTAAATATATATATATATTAGTTGTTTTTAAACATTTTTATCCCTAAAGACTAATCCAATAAAAATATAAGGGATCAGCGAATTTTTGCATTATTATAATACTTTCTCTTTATATATATATATATATATATATATATATATATATATATATATATATATATATATATATATATATATATATATATTATATATATATATATATATATATATATATATATATATATATATATATATATATATATATATATATATATATATATATATATATATATATACTACAAATAAAAGGAAGTCAAATTGCGGGGATACAAATTTGAATAAATTAGGCGTAACAGCAACATTATTAACGCACTTGATGTGCCACACCAAATGGCAAACTATTTTGGATTGTACTCTATTTAAATACTCATATTAACCATGTACATTACTATCCCCAGAAAAAACTAAAAATTAACATGACTTTTCTAAAAATCGAAACTGATTTAAACAGATACCTTTAAATTCCCAGTGGGGTCACATTATTTTTAATAGAAAATATTTTATAATAAATTAATTTAGTAGGTTATTTCGAAGTTTCAATTTTGTATTACCATGTATATGAGAAGATTTTGACAGAGTTCATTGGTCTTATTTTATATCATTTCTTTTTTTTATGTAGAGGTAGTTGAACATTATATACATTGTAGTTTTTACAAAAATTGCTAAAGCTGTATTGAGTTTCTCGTTGAGTCTATGTTATTGTATACTCTTTAGAGTAGTCTCTATAGAGTAGCGTTGAAGAGGTGTATTGTTCTCTCAGCATGTCTTGTCTATTCCTCATACCTGCTCAATCCTAGATGAGTTGGTTGAGGCAACCTATTAATTGCCCCACCCATTTTACAAGAGTGAGGGAACTTGACCCCACACTATTACCTTTCCTCACTCGAGCTATAGACATCCTCTATCCACCCTTCAGTTAACGTTATCTTGCCTCATCAGCAGGTGGGTGGTTAGCTTGGTAAGATAATTGGGTCAGCTTTAGTAAACCCAGCCTCTCTCGCATCACCTCACTCCCTTAGCTTTACTAAGGTGCTTCAAAAATAACTTCCTGGTACCAGATAATGACTACAGTAAAAATCTATTTATATATAAAGAAAGGAAGAGATCGTATTAGTCCTATTTTTTTTTACTTTCTCTTGAGAGTAGCGTATACAAAGAGAGAGCATTGGGATGGCACAAAAATTCTTTGATTAATTAACACGTTTTAGGGTCCCATGTTTACAAAAAGAAGTTTCTAAAAAATGTCTGTCTGTTATCTACCGTTGAGACAAAAATGGAAAAATTAACGTTGAAAAATGCTAATAAAATGAAAGTTTGGAATGCAGCCACCAAAGAGGCTTTTCAGCAATGCAAACAGGTTCTCTCTGATGTTACAGCTCTTGCATTTCCACGCCCAGACGGTCAGGTCCACCTGGTTACAGATGCATCAAATGTCGCCATCGGGGCAGCGCTCAACCAACTAGACCACGGCAGTGCAAAACCTCTAGGATTTTTCTCTACAAAGCTAACACCTGCTCAACAGCGGTACAGTGCGTACGATAGAGAACTCTTAGCAGTATACTCTGCTGTGCGATACTTCAAACACATGCTAGAAGGACGGGATTTTACGATCTATACCGATCACAAACCCCTATCTTTTGCTTTCTGACAAACAGCAGACTCCAAGGCAGTTACGGTATTTGGACTATATTGGGCAGTTTACAACAGACCTGAGATATATTAAGGGCAAGGACAACATCGTTGCAGACGCTTTTTCTACAATTCAAACTATTTCCACCCCTTCAACTATAGATTTCAACCAACTAGCCGAGGATCAAAACTACGAAGATCTTAAAAATATACTAGCCGGAAAAACTTCTCTCAAATTAGAGTTAAAAAAAATGCCAAACTGCAAGAAACCTCTATACTGTTCGGTCGAAAACGACTCCATCCGCCCTTACGTTCCACGGAAGTACAGACACGAGGTATTTAAAACAATACATAATCTTTCACATCCTGGACAACGAATGTCATCAAGGATGGTTCGACAGCGATTTGTCTGGCCCAGCATAAATAAAGATTGTGCATCGTGGCGATCCAAAGTCCATCGACATACTAGAACACCTATATCAAGTTTCCCACCGGATACCCAACGCTTCTCTACAGTCCATATTGACATCGTAGGACCTTTACCATCTTGTCAAGGATATCGCTACCTAGTAACTTGTATTGATCGTTTTACAAGATGGCCTGAAGCAATCCCTGTTTCCGACATAACATCCGAAACAGTGGGTTATGCATTTTACGCCAACTGGATAGCCCGCTTCGGCGTTCCTTGCACTATCATCAGCGATCAAGGTAAACAATTTGAATCAAGTCTATTCCAGCAGCTAACCAAAATACTCGGTGCGCGTAAAATAAGAACGACCGCCTATCATCCACAAGGTAATGGCATGGTTGAACGAGTACACCGTCAATTAAAAGCAGCCCTTAAGTGCCATGAATGAAAAAGTTGGCTTGACGCTCTACCAATGGTCTTACTCGGAATGAGAGCAGCAGTTAAAGAAGATATAGATGCCTGCCCTGCCGAACTAGTGTACGGTACCACCTTACGATTACCGGGAGAATTGCTGACGCCTCACAAATTTAGTCATACAGAATACGAGTTCGCGATACGACTAAAAACAGCAATGGAGAAACTCAGACCATGTCCAGCATCCCAGCACACAAGAGATAAACCATTTGTCCACAAGGATTTAAAGTCTTGTTCTCATGTTTTCCTACGTGATGATACAGTACGCGAGCCATTGCAACATCCATACATCGGTCCATATGCAGTAAAGCAGAGAAACAATAAAACGTTTACAATCATGATAGGCTCAAAAGAAAAGTCGTGTCTACAGACAGACTTAAACCTGCGTACACAGTCGCTGTCGCCGAAGATGTTAAAGAAACATTCGGAGATCTTGTAAAGAATAAGAATGTACGCTTTCAGCCAACTGAAGCTTTACTCAAGTAGGAAGGAGGAATCCCTGTGGGCTCGAACCCTCAAGTATTTATTTATATTAATATTTATTTATTTTTTGTATTTTATTATTTGACACAGATCAAACATTTAATGCCAAAAAGCAAAAAATTCTTTTTCCCTTATAAAGGCGAGTTATATCATATATTATATAGTGTACTACCTATAATCTGCTAATTAGTGTGACACATAGTTTCCTCGGGTCCTATTTTTGGACGATAGACGCAAGTAGAAAAAATGTGATCCAACAAGGAGTTAAAAGTTTGGTTGTTTGCATCTGTTTTGATTATTATTGGGGTTACATTTTGTTCAATATTAAAACGGTAGAAATTAATGTGGAACCATCTATGGGTAATAACATTCAACAAACCATCCCAAAGCAAATGAGTACTTTTAAAGATATATAGGCATAAATATAAGAAAAGAAAAAAAAAGTTTGTTCACTTCATTCATTCATAAAAAAGAAAGGAGTGTGCAAAAGTTATAGTTAATATAGAACCAAAAGTGGACTAATTATGACTTACCATCCAAATTTTATTAAAATCAGACGTGTATACAAAAAAGTTTACTCGATGAATACCCTGATTTCTGAAGTGGATTTCTGTTTAGGGTTTTACTAATTCGGTGGCATTAAAAAATAGTCTGCCAATTAGTGTGGCACATAACTTCTTTAACAACCTATTATAGTCAAATTTATTTAATTCCCCCCCCCCCTGGTTTTTATAAATCTGTTAAAATTGTTTAGATTTTAACATTAATTTAGCAAAAATATAATGAGCGCAGATGGTTGAAATTAGTCTGGGGTTTTCTGCGGGCTACATTCAACAATTTATCGAAATTTATTAAAAATCAGATGAATACTTTTGTAGATATAAGTCTAAATAAATAAATGTTTGTGCGCATGATGATGAGACGTAAATTGGTGCAGCGAAAATTAAAACTTATATGAAACCAACAATGGGCTAATTATTATGACCTACCATTCAAATTTTATTAAAATCGGACGAGTAATTTTTTAGGTAGGTTGATTTGCAAAAAATGAGTGAATGATAGACCAACAGACAGACACAGAACCAATAATGTTCCCTGATGTCTGAAACGGATTTCCGCCTTGAAAGTTTTTTAACCGGAACATAAAAAATTTTCGTTCTTCAGAACGATACATGGCTTCCATTACCTTCGGTAAGCTCGGAAGCAAAAAAATTACATTATACTAACACTTCAAACAGATTATCAAGAAAACTAAAGACTATACAAATAAATTAGACGAAAGATAAAGGGGATATAATGCAATTAGAAATTTGGGCAATAAAACTCGCACTAAACTTTCTCATGTACATAATTTCTTCAACCAGTGTTTTGCATTTGATAGTTTTACTCAGTTTCATTAATTTATTTATTATTCAACATTTTATCAAAATTTACTTCTTTAGAATGAACACTATGCTTTCCGATACATTTAGTAAGCTTGAAAACAATTTTGACTAAAACAAAATAAAACATTAAAGTACAATACATTTTAAAATTTAGTCTATCCAAATATGAATTTAATGACGTAGTTTTCTCAAGAAAACTACTCTTAATGTAAACAAACAATCCCCTGTTGAATATGTTTTAAATGTGTTCGATTCTCGACTCCGGCAAGATGCCCTGTGTTGAACATGCATCGCCATACAAATAGGTTATTAAAGAGAAGTACCATCTATCTGTTACGAATGCCAATTACATGGTTTATACCGCTAATGGACTGAAACACTAACCCCGTGACATCCATTACATATTATATAGTTGTGTAAGTACTTTGGCACGCTTAAGCCTTCCACGGGCTGTTGTAGCCCATATTATTATTAATAATAAAAAAAAATCGGTCCGAGACAACTCAGACAAACTTTCTCATATATGAGTTTATAATTACTTAGCCCAGTGTTTCCATTTATTAGTTTTCAAATGTACATTTAAATATTATTGAACATTTCATCAAAATTTATCATAAAAATAACTTCTCTTGGTCGGGGAATCGAACCCGGGCTCTCTCCGTCCGCGTTTTAAGCTAATATCTCAGGAACTAGATTTTTCCCGGGAAAACGGCTTATATCGTTGGATTCGTATTCAAATGGACTACATTTTAGAATTTTTTAATCAAAATCGTCGGAACCGTTTTCGAGAAATAATTTTTTTTCATGTTTTTTCAGAGTTTTTGGGGGGTAGCGCCCCCAAATTTAGAGCTAAAATTCATTTCTCGATTTCGCCTCGGGGTATGATTTTTCTGAACATGTATGCCAAATTTCGTCAAAATCGGCCCAGTAGTTTGGGCTCCAGGCGTCTGCACAGACGACAGACAGACGACAGACAGACGACAGACAGACGACAGACGACAGACGACAGACAGACATTTTTTAAAAACCACTTTTTTGGACTCAGGGGACCTCAAAACGTGTAAATCCATCAAAATCTCAAAATCGAATTTTCGCGCCATCACAATACTTTCTCTTTATATGAGAAAGTAAAAACATAGACGACATTATCTGCAAGACTGTGATTGCCGCTCCATAACTAAAGATTTTTTTTTATTCCTTCTTTTACTACACAGATTATCTTGTTCCATTGATAATAATCATAAAATATGACCGCCATTATCGTTAAGTACAATAATAATTATAAAAGAAAATGTTGTTTAGATCTGAGTGGGAACTTGTAAAAATGATTTATAATATGTTAGAGACTAGGTATGTAGCAATAAAGCGTGAAAATACCCTCAATTTGTCAGCATTATGTATTATATATAAGGATCTCAGCAAATCTTTAGTGTCTCAATAGTACTTCAATCCTCTACTAGAGTGAGGCCTATTAATTGTCTGGATGCCCTACTGTTTGGTTGGACATGCGTCAACGGTCCTCAACCCTATCCCATGTATGCTGTCAACCCTCTTCCATGTATGTTTAATATTAGTAGTTAGATTTGGGGGCTTCTGGATATTCGTATCGACTATTAGTAATATTGCCTTTGTATCGTATTTAGACGTAGGGCCTCCTCAGGGGCCTCTTAAAATATCACGACCGGGGGTCCGCCATCTCTAGAATTGAAAATAAAAATTAACTAGACTATTAATAGTGTATAAGTAATGATTCTTCACGGTCCTCTTTAACCAGACCTCCAACCCACATGGGGGGGGGGGGGATATGACGGGCACAGGTGATGGGCTCAGGTGAGGATATCGAAAATATATCGGAGGTGGTCAAAAGCAGTCAGAGGTGGTTAGGAAGGAGTACAAGTACATGTCAGGTAGTTAGACTAAACACGCAATACAAAATCAATATTATCAATAATCTATAGGAATATCCAGAAGCCTACTAAAATTCACTCGTACTTTCTTCAACCGTGAGGTCAAAAACGCTTGTTTGGCAATCTGGTGGTCGGAGATTCGAATCCCATCTAGGTCTAAAGAATATTTATATCCACTATCGTGTCGGAAAAGGTTGCCAATCTCAATCTCGCTGTCTTACATCTTATATAAGAAGCCTAAATTTAAAAAAGATCAAATTTAATATTTTAGAAATATTTCGCTACACTACAATTATGGTTTACATATCAATTCGAAGAATTGAAATTCATTTTTCCAATTTGCCTAATAGCAAGAATTTGTGGTTCGATGCCTTGAAGAACTAATAATTTTACTGTTTAATGTTGGACCGTTTTTGGTGTTGTAACATTGTTAAAAGAAATCTCTAGTAGTAGTAATAAAGTCTTAGTACAAGTACTAGAAGGGTAGGACGAGCCACTTGTTCAAACCTAGCAATTAGGCCTAATTTAGGGCCATTTTAGTAGCCCTGTGGCAGAGAGTTCCAGCCTCTTGACACATCATACCTCCGCACAATGTTTCGCCGAAGCGAATACCATGTGATCATTAGTGAGCCATAAAATTCAGAGTATCACGGCACGGGATCGAACCCACGACCTCGTGCTGCACATGATTTCATTGATGGCCGAGACATGGCAATTAATTTAATTCATACGGTAACACTGGCTTCCTAACCCTAAGAAATCTTTCTGTTGTATTTAAAAATTTAATTATTAATTTGGATTGTGTTTGTTTAATAGTAAGAAACGCGTTCACAAATAATCTCCCGAATATTTAAAAGAAAACCCCGGAAAAAAATCCTTCTAATTTTAGTCATCTGGAAAAGCAGTATTATACAACACGACAATGAGCAAAATAAACCTCAAAAGAAAAAAAACAAGAATTCTAAGGACTCTTTGTCTACTGAAACCAAAATAGCAAGTCCTACTTTGAGACGATGATCTGAGTTTTCCGCATAAAAATGTCTTATCATTAGGTTCATTTTCTCATTAAAAAAAAAAAAAAATGTATTTGGATCATTATAAAAACCAAATAAACCAATGATAATTTGATAAGAAATTATTGCAGGCTAAAACATTTTCAATATTAAAGACCAAATAATTATATTTATAAAATTCAGTTTTTGGAGATTTTGGAAAAGAATTCTTGTTTGTATAAAAATAAGAGTTACGAATTCAGAATAAGTCTTTTAATTAGAGGTTTAAGGTATTTTGAAAACGTCGACTTTGAAATTTCAAATTTTTCAAAAATTTATTTTTTAAAAAGTTCACTCTTATCTACTTCCCTCAGTAAAGCAGCTATTGTCTTCAAATCAAATTATTTTCTTTTTTGACATGTTTAGGAAAAATGTATTGGTTTTCTTTTTTGTCAATAGATGAATATTCGTAAAAAGTAATTCGGTGAGCATATTTTTTAGTAAACCTTTATGTCTTTCTAATTTTAAGATTCTCAGTCAAGATTTTGACCTTAAAGGGACATCTCTCCTGTGAATAGAAGAAATAATCTCCCTTAATCTAATCGACTATTAAAAAAATCGGTCCGAGACAACTCAGACAAACTTTCTCATATATGAGTTTATAATTACTTAGCCCAGTGTTTCCATTTATTAGTTTTCAAATGTACATTTAAATATTATTGAACATTTCATCAAAATTTATCATAAAAATAACTTCTCCTGGTCGGGGAATCGAACCCGGGCTCTCTCCGTCCGCGTTTTAAGCTAATATCTCAGGAACTAGATTTTTCCCGGGAAAACGGCTTATATCGTTGGATTCGTATTCAAATGGACTACATTTTAGATTTTTTTAATCAAAATCGTCGGAACCGTTTTCGAGTAATAATTTTTTTTCATGTTTTTTCAGAGTTTTTGGGGGGTAGCGCCCCCAAATTTAGAGCTAAAATTCATTTCTCGATTTCGCCTCGGGGTATGATTTTTCTGAACATGTATGCCAAATTTCGTCAAAATCGGCCCAGTAGTTTGGGCTCCAGGCGTCTGCACAGACGACAGACAGACGACAGACAGACGACAGACGACAGACGACAGACAGACATTTTTTAAAAACCACTTTTTTGGACTCAGGGGACCTCAAAACGTGTAAATCCATCAAAATCTCAAAATCGAATTTTCGCGCCATCACAATACTTTCTCTTTATATGAGAAAGTAAAAAAGGACAATGTCCCTTCTTTATGTAGAAGGGACAAAGTTTCTTTATCTTACAGTTCAATAAACGAAGGAATATCGTTCTCTTCGTGACTACTAATATTTTAATTGAAATTAATTTAGCATTAAATCACCACTGTTGATATTATGAAAACGATATTTCTGAATGACCGATATATTGAATGTGCGCAATTGTCTAGCTCTATTTTCTTAGCCTTCTTCGAAGCGTCAATGTTGAATTTATTTTACAAAAGTGGATATTAACAACCACTATTGTTATGATTTGTGTTGATTTAAACACTTTAATACTTAATAATCTATATGAATAAGAATGAATGTTTGTCTGTCTGTATGTCTCTTGTGCCATCATAAACTGTTCATACGATTGCGATGAAACTTTGGGGAATGGTTCGCCCGGGTAGGTTTCAGAGATAGTAAAACTATGTTCAGATAGATGGAGCGCGCGTCGTTTCACTGAATGTGGGAATTTCATATTGTTTAACTGCCTGTATAATTGGCTGTTAGGCGGTACGAAGTTCGCCGGGTCAGCTAGTAAAAATAAAAAAATTGGTGTAGATTACAGTTATGCGTTTATTTCACCCATTTCAGAGAGTTTTAGCTATGTATTCCTAATTACAAAAATATTTATATTTAATACGCTATTAATTTTATCGAAAAATAGCATGGTTAAAGTTATTAAAAAGTAAGAAGAAAACATTTTAAAACAAATCCTTAGAAAATCGGAATATTAGAAATAGGTAGCTATGATACTGAAAATTTACATTACAATTAAAGACGAGAAATAAGGGTTGAATATTCTACAATATTTATACATACAATTGAATCCAGGCATAATACTGATAATGACTACAACATTTTACCAATAATGGAACGAAGATGTTTTAAATGGAATTGATGGACAGGGAAATGTCCTTTAAAAGCTGCCTTTGACGAAAAGATACAAGTGGGAGGTGTTATTGTGCAGTTTGTATACAGTATACAGCGCTCCTAGATTTCTAACTCTCTCTTTAACCTTATTATCTTCTTTTCCTTCGTGTTTCTTCGGATGTATTCTGACAACTGGAAAACAGGACTGTGTGTAACCTTATTGACTTATTATTAGGGAAAAATATGTATGTTTAATAGAATATTATTTTAATATCATAAGGAGATTTGGTGTTACTTTATTTATTAATAAACACAACTGAAACCACTGGGTTCCGAACTATCCTAGTTCGAATCCTAAAGATTTAAGATATTTTTAACTCTAAATAATGATCTTATTAAGTGATCAATCCTTCCATCTGGTGATAATGGTTAACAGTTTCGGCCAATTGAGATAGTTTAACTAAGTACTACTTTAAGTAAATGTAAAGTACTCGTAAATAACTTAACTCAGTGGCGGCAATAGCCCTTGAAGGGCCTAGGACTGTCAAATTAACTTATATATTTATATATATACCTATATATATTATATCACATGTGTGTGTTATACGAGTAAATTACTTGGTCTGTTCCATGCATTTATTAGTTATTTGGAGTTTTGGTTGCTACATTTAATTATTATTAAATATTTTATCGAAATATACCAAAAGTAAATTTCTCCTCAGTGGAAAATTGAACCCAGCCACTCACCGTTCGCTTAAAAAGCTATTTCCTCAGAAACTAGATTTTTTCCCCCGGGAAAATTACGTTAAATTCATAATCGCATCAAAATAAACTACATTTTATTATTTTTTTAATCAAGATCCTAGGAACCATTTTCTAGAAATAATTTGTTTTAGAGTTTTTGGGGGTGACGCCCTCAAATTTAATTTCTTGTAAGGTAAAATTGATTTCTTGATTTATCCTCGGTGTATGATTTGTTTCTCTGTATGCAAAAATTTCATCATTATCGGCCCAGTATTCTAAGCTCCACTCATCTGCACAGAGACAGAAAGACATTTTTTAAAACTGTTTTGGACTCAGGAGAAAAAAAATCCTTGTAAATCCTTCAAAATCTCACTATCGAATATTCGTGCCATCACAATACTTTCTCTTTATATATGCTACGCACATTATTATTATATATATAAAGTGGCTAATCAGCTGATCGGGTTATCAAAATGTTTAGGCACTTCCAGACCACCTAGAGACTCGCGGTTTTTTGCGTTTGGTCTAGAATCGGCCCAAACCGACTAGAAAAATCTGAAAAGTCGAAAAAAATTATTTTTACCCCCTTAAAAAAATAAAAACGGGGGACGCAAATTGAAGGTTTTCTTCGAAGGGCTATAGCGGCTACACGGTAAGTCCTATCAAAAAGCGGATAGCACCAGCGGTAACTGATTTTAAAAGATCTACAACTTTGGTCTCTTGACTTTTTGTCGTACGACCAATGGTTCTACCTTAAATCGAGAAAAATTTTTAATTTTTAATAAATTTTTTGACTTTGAGCTCTTATGGGGTAAGTAATTAAGGGTCGATTTAATTTCAGATTGGGGGTTTTGAACCCCACATTAATGCTCTTTAAAATAAGTATTTATTTTTCAAATTGTCTGTCTTTATTGCCGAGAAAAATGAGTATTTATAAAGAAAAACTAATTTAAAATTCCGTAAATACCGTCATGTTTACGTTTTTAAGAAATAATCATGTTTTTATTATTATAGTTTATTTGTATAGTTAAACACAAGTATAAAGATAAAGAAAATATAAACAAACAATAAATAATTAAGTTTGTTGTTTGAAAGGTAAAAGATAATAAATACAATAGTGTAAATACACTTTGGATCCTAGACTAGATGTAAACAAAAATGTCCCCTCTCTTTCTTCACCCACTCTCCTTGACGTCAGTTACGTATACAGCCGTCGTGCACTACACACCTCCCGACATGTTTTCTTATACTACCGACATTTATTAAGGTATAATTTTATTCTTATGTTAACTATTTATTTATTTGTTTTTATTACCATATTATTGTTACTACAATTGTTTTTAACAGGTTGGTAAATTCTATATTAAGAAAATGTTTAGTTCATTAAAATGAATATTTTACTTTATTTAAATGAATGTTTTAGTTTATTTAAATGAATATTTTACTTTATTTAAATGAATATTTTAGTTTATTTAAATTAATTTTCACTTTATTTAAATGAATGTTTTAGTTTATTTAAATTAATTTTCACTTTATTTAAATGAATATTTTAGTTTATTTAAATTAATTTTCACTTTATTTAAATGAATATTTTAGTTTATTTAAATGATTTTTTTAGTAAATTAATTTTTTACTTTTTTTAAAATTGATTTTATTATCATATTATTATTACTAGAATGAACTGATTTATAGTTTGTTAAATTCTACATTAAGTTAATATTTCAGTTTATTTAAGTGAATGTTTTACTTTATTTAAATAAATGTTTCGGTATATTTAAATGAATGTTTTACTTTATTAAAATGTTGTTTTACTATATTTAAATGAATGTTTTAGTTTATTTAGGGTAATTTATAGTTATTTGTGTGTTCTAGATTATAATGAAGCCCCTTAATATGTCAAATTAATTCGACATTGTTTTCTTTTTACATGATGTAGCTTAATTATACATATATGTAATTATTATTTCACCTCGACCTTTTCTACTTATGTTTAATTAATTTAGAGTACTAATAAATAATAAAATAAATTAACTGAGGTTCCATTTTTATTATTGTTATTATTTTTATTCTGTAATAAAACTAATCAAATATAATGTAATTTATTTCATGAGAGGGGCAACAATTTACTCTAATATGTTAACACTGTGACATAGCCACCGATTCCTAGCATGAACCCTACGGTTACGACAATCGGTTCTACCTTAAGTAGAGTAAATTTGATCAATGTTTGTTAAATTTTTGACTTCGATTCGGGTGCTTAAACCACAAACTAATGCTATTAAATCGGGTATTTATTATTCTATTAATTTGTCGTTTTTTCTGAGAAAAATTAGTATTTATAAAGATCAAACAAATTTAAAATTTCATAAATAACTTCATTTTAACTTTTTAACAATTTTTTTTAAGCTTATATTCTATAGTTCAAAACAAGTACAAAGAAATATAAAAAAATATTGAATTATAAAATTCGTTCTAAAGGTATATAAATGAGAAATTTAAATTTCATTAATCAATTCATTATTAATGGAACTAAACTAATCACAGTTAAGATATCTAAATATTTTATTCAAGTAAGAAAACCATCTTCGGAGGAAGTAATATTAATTCCAAGAATAACTTTAAATTTGAAGTCGGAAGAAATAGAGGTGTGGAAATTATGATGCATTGAAAGTTCCCCTTGAAATTAGCTTATTCGATGGCAATAAATAAACCCCAGAGTCAAAAATATTTTTTTGTTGGTGTGAATCTCGGAGTACAAAGTATTATATTTGATGAAATGGCCTATTCAATTAACCAATATGATAGTAATAGGTATAAAATAGTAGTAATACAGCAGCTGATTGAAAATTTAAGATGGTTCCTCAATCTTAAGAAAGAGTAACAAATTATATCTGAAATATACGAAGTGACGTACGTAATAATATCTCTTAACGAGTTGCATATGTAATAGATTTAAATGACCTTAATGATTTCGTATATCCTCCTGAAGTACTTTTTAATAGCCAGCAATATCTCTAACATTTTAAGGCATATCTGAAATAAGTATCTAAATATTCTATTCACGATAGAAAACCATCTTGGTTATATATTTTAAATTTTCAGAGTTCATTAAAAATAAATCCCAGGGCCAAACATCTTTTGTTGGTGTGGATATCAGAAATATGCTTTAGCCCCGGCCAATGTACGTCGTAGTAAGCAGTAGCTCCTTCATACAAGTTTTGGTACCATCTGAGAGGGCTACAGATGGAATTGCTTATACACGGAATATTGTTTACGGTCCATTACTACATAGTTAATAGTATTTTGTGTAGCATAGTTTGTTTTTAGGATTACGCAGTTTTAGGTGTGGCCTAGCTATATATGTTTCCTCTGGATGGCGAGGAAATTCCTATTAAGGGAGGCGGAGTTAAATTTTATCCTCATTTTATAATCATTTTGGAAAAAGTCCTGCGATTTTTTGGGAGGACCCATTTTCAAGTAATTTATTTAAATTTAAGTTAAGCCATTTTCATTTTCTATATTAAGCTGAACAAATAATTAAGTATAAAGTATTATAATTAATGAATTGGCCTACCCAATTAACCAATATGATAGTAATAGATATAAAACAGTAATAATATACAGCCACTGATTGCAAGCATGAACCCCGCGCGAAGCGCGGGGCGAATGCTTGTGAGAAAATAAAACGTATCTTAAATCGTTTAATTTGCTAGATTGTCATTGCTAATTAGATTATATAATACATCCCTATATTGATTAGATTAATCATATATTGAATTTGGTCTTTATTATTATGCATTTTGTTTTTGATTCAATTTTTAAATGCGTAAGTCGAATTATGTTAGTAATTATAATCATTTTTACGACTTACTCTTTTTTATCTAGGTATTCATATAAGTTTTTTTTCTCATCTAATCTTAAAATTAATCTTCCAATTTTAAAAAATATTTTATAAAGAAGTATAATATGCAATACATGTATTATATAGTATACGTTAATAAATAAAACTTTAATTAACACTACAAATTATTTGAGCACTAGAAAACTTCTCTTAAAAACATTTTCAATTCATTCAGAATACAAAACATACAAAAATGTAATAATTGAATTAAATTATTTTTCCTAATTAAGGTTTTTAAAATTATTTTTTCCCTTTTATCTCTGACTCCACAAGCAGATATGCATGTTTCTTTTTTTGTTTTTATTGTAAAATATACATAACAGTTTTTATAAAACCCTTTTTCATTCACAATCAATAACATTTTTTATTTTATATATATATATTCATTGGCAACAAGTGTGTATTTGTATTAAAAATGATTTCATAGCAACACAAAAGTAAAGATAAAATTTTATACAAAACTTTGAAAATGTTTATATTTTATAATAGAAATGAAAGTTTATGATATGTCAGGTGTGTTTATAAGCGTTATCAAGTAGGTACCAACTTTTAGAATACGAGGGCGTCAAATAAGCTGCGCTTTTTAAATAATAAAAATATTTTTCGTTCAAGCATTAAAAATATATATATTGTCTAAAATTTGAAAGTATTATCTTAGTTTTAACTTTTTGTTTACTGTTCATTCTTTTGATTTAACTTTTTTTTATACTACTCTTTCTTTTATTTGTATAAGTTTTTGTGTAAAGGGTTGTTTTTTTTTATCATTCATAAAATGTATCAACATTACATTCAATAGTAAATTATACACACAATTAACTTTTATTAATAAAATTTAATTATCAGTTATATCATCATATTATATTTTTATGTTTAATTTTAGAATAGACAACAGCATAAACACTTTTAAGAGAGAAACATACTGTGGATAAAATATATATTTTAAATTGAACCACAATTTTAACAAAATTAACAATAATAATCATGCATCTTCGATGTGGAATCGAACCCAGAATTGAAGTTGAAGATATTAATCCTAATTATCGATTGGGATTGACAGAATGAATCGTCGCAACAAATCGTCGATTTAAATCGTCCGAAACAAACGTCGATTTGAAAAGAAGAAAATAATTGTCGATTAGACTCGTTGAAACAAATCGTCGATTGGGATCGTCGGAATGAATCGCCGATTACGGAATGAATCGTCGATTGGGATCGACGGAATGAATCGCCGATTTCGGAAATAATCGTCGATTACGGAATGAATCGTCGATTGGGATCGAAGGAATGAATCGCCGATTACGGAATGAATCGTCAATTGGGATCGACGGAATGAATCGCCGATTTCGAAAAGAATCGTCGATTACAGAATGAATCGACGAATACAGTTTAATAGAATAGATATACAGCTTTAGTTGATGTTTGAAGTAAGATTAAAAAAAAACACTGATGCCATCTAATTAATAATACCAATTAAAATATATAATATACAATAATCATTAGTTTACCGATTAAACATTATTAATAATAATTATACAAATTAACACCACATATATATTTTTGGAAATATATTCCATATTGTTTTTTGTCCACGAAGAGAAAAATGGAGAACAGTTGTCATTCTTTTACATAATTAGCTTTCAAATAACATTATTAATTTTACATCTGCGGTTGTTGTGGTTAAAGGTCTGTGGTCTTAAGTCAGGCTGACGCTTAGACCTAATATAGTAACTTATTACTAAACATATTTCGGATAAAAGTTATGAAAATATATCCATGGATGGAATAGAAAAACTAATTCTGGCTCACTTAATTTTAGCTTTGTCCCATAAAATATCGGGGGAAAATCGTTGCTCTAATATCTTTAATTTTTATGAATGCAGTCAATTTAACCATATGAGTAATTTCATCGAGATTAATCTAGTTTAAGAAAAAATAACACACAAAGATTCAATTAAAATAAATTAGAAATTTTTGTTACATCAAATTACTATCACTAACAACAAATTAAATTTCAAAAAGAAAGAAAGTTTGACAATGGAAATACGACAGTAATTAAACAACAATATATACATACATATATATATATATATATATATATATATATATATATATATATATATATATATATATATATATATATATATATATATATATATATAATTAATAATTTATATGTATTTATGATAAAGGTTTCCCAAGATGTCTCAAAGAGACCAATTTCTTTCCTTCTTTTTACATAAAAAAATGTATCTCTGAGAAAACCAATCTGTAATAATTTTCATTACGTCATCAAAGCAAAAAATATATGACGTCACCAATTCAATCAAATAATTGTTAATTAATAGTACGAACTATTTTAATTGAATGATATACCTTCTAGAAATATATTGGACAAATAAAATGTCTACATATCATATTATATTTAAACCAATTTTTTTATTTAAAAGTTGAGATATAGGTTTTTATTCTGATTTTTATTTATTTTTTAATATTTTTATATTTGTACGGTTGAATAAATCTTTTGTTGGTCTTTATCTAAAGAGAATATGGTCTACACTAGACCAGGTGGTAGAAGAATCGTTAAAGCTAAAGGTAATCTTGTCAGACAGACACTAACGAAAAATATAATATACCTTGATGTCTAAAACCCAATATGGTTGAGAGAATTTAAAAATTGAGGAACAAAAAAATGTTTATTTTTTCAGTAAGATCCAAATGCTCTACCTTTGTGCTCGAAAGCAAAAATAATGTTTTAAGTTTAGTTCAACTATCAAGGGTCAGATTCTAATCTAAATAGATAAGAAAATAATTCAGACGGACAAATTTTTATCAAAATACGAAATTTGTAAATTTCTACTTATTTTACCTATGTGAATATTTTACTTGAATACAAAGTTAGAAGTGGGTAGAATCCCTAAAAGATATTTATACAAATGTTAATCAAATTATATGAGGTCCTATGTAAAGTAGACCTCTTTCAGCTCGTAATATTCGGGAGGGCACTAAAAATATCTAAATTTGTTCTTTATTTTAAAACTTTTAAACCCCTTACAGAATTTAACAATGAGTAGTTTCATAACTAAATATTCTATTTAGTCACAAACTTGTTTTATTATTTATACTATATAAATAATAATTAAGAAAGTTTTGAAATTGCCGTAATAATTGGCTAGTTTTGATTGTCATACAATTCATTTTTAGTTAAAGTTGCTCAAGTAACGTAAATGTCAACCACATTTATTCCAATTAAAAAAAAGTTTGTTTTGATTTGTTGGTCTATAAATAGATATAATTACTTATTTATAATAAGTTAACTAAATTAATTTACTTAGTTTTACTTTCTTTCCTAAATATAAAATTCAGCCCTTAGCCACGGGCCTCCAATTGCTTAATAATTGGCTAGTTTTGATAGTTATTCAATTAAAATGTTAAGTTAAATTTGCACTATTGATGACTACATACACATTGATAAAAAACCAAGTTGCTAGTTGAATAAACAAAATAGTCTGCCAATTAGTGTGGCACATAGTTTCCTCGCTCTTATCCGGTATTCTTTACTTATTTTACTTTCTTTTTTAAATTTACCACCTTTTTAAATCTGTCAAAATAGTTTTGATTTTTTTTTACATGAATAAAAGAATAATTTTAGCAAAATTTAAAGAGAGCAGACGCTTAAAATTATCAAGGAGACTGTGGGATACATTCGACAAACTATCTAAATTCCATAAAAAAATATCTCTGATGAAAAAAAAAAAAAAAAAAAACACTTTTGCGGAAGAATAACTAATGAGCTCCAAAAACCAATGATTGAAACGGATTTCTATCTATAAGGTCTGTCTGTTCTTAAAAAATATGTGTGAGGCTCTCACGCATTAGAATGAAACTTAAGTTCTAGAAAGAGTCGCTTTTATGTTCCTATGTGTTCCGTCCTACATATTAATATAATATAATTATATAAATATGTCATATATTTAATTCAGAGTTTAAATCGTTCCTAGAAGGAGCACGTAACTCAATGTTACTCGAATATCAAATCAAATTGCTCCACTTATTATACTATGTTCATTGAAGTGAGAATTTGTAGGTTCCAACATAAAGAAAACAAAAATATTGTTATTACTTAGATTTATTTAATAATGAAATAGCACCATCAACCTTATTTAAGTAATGCACATTATATAAATCATTTATTAAATACGCAACTAACATTAATAAACAAAAGTTTGCATGCCGCCACAGTCAGATAACTTCTCAATGAAACGTAATTTCAATTAATAAAATATTTTCATAAAATGATAGCGACTAATGAAAAAAAAAAACATGAAAATACTATTTATATAATTATTAATTATCAAAATGTATATAATAATACGCTTATATACCTATTCTGTGAATTGATTAATTCATCTACTCCCGTGGTGGATTGGTTAGCGCGTCTGATATCTATATCAGAGGTCGATGGCTCGAAACTCGTCCAGGTGAAAGATTTTTTACAGGTAAATCAACTGCCAACTTAGACATAATAAATTATCTTTCACTTGGTGGAGCCTCAAAACAAAAACTTACAACTTCACATCAAAAATGTTTCACTTGGACGAGTCTCGAAACTCGAACTTCGTTTCACGATGTCGTTTCATCCAAGCCAATTTACTCTACCGCGGCTAAATAAGTTTAACTAAACTTAAAGAAGTCTACAGATGGTCCTGTATTAATTTAAATGGGAAGCTGCCTGGCGAATTCCCGTTTGAGTGGGCTCAAGTGACAGAAAGACAAAACACGCTGGTTGAATAATAATGAGAACAATATACTAATGATATTTAAAGCCGACGCATTTACCTTGGGAGAGGAGTAGAGATGAGATGTGGTAGTCTTCAAGCATCAGCTCAGGGCCCTGGAGCTTGGTTGGTCTCGGATGGTGGAGTCTTGAGATTCTTTTCTGTGAGGAACCGTTTGGATGTTAAAGCAAGGCAGAAACTAGTTACCGGCGCAAAACACAGTTTATACACACGGTTGCTATGGTCACGCACAGTAAAAAGTATAGTTACAAATATATGATTATACGGAACAATGTATACTATTGAACACATGATAAATATCTCAACACATATTATAAATTACTTAAAAATTCTCTACGGCGGGAAATGCGCGGAAATTCAAAATATCCTTAAATAATATACCATTCTCAGTATAAGGATTATCCACTGCCCATGTGAAGTGGAGACTAATTGGTCGTGAATGCCAATTGTATGCAGCTGATGAAGCGACAAATCAACCCCTTTATCATCCATTATAAACCCTTTAGACCTTTGGCAGATTGGCCTTTCACTGGCTGTTGTGCCACAGAGTAATTAATTATAGTTATCCAATATACATTCACCCTATTCACATTATATTTTAGGATACTTAGTTTAATTAAATAATTAAACACCCACACAAATATATAATTTATACAATAAATAAATAATTATATGATTGCAATAATTAAAACATAATACAAAAGAAACCCTTCATTTTATTACCAATAATTCTAAATTGATTCACATTTGATCTTTTATAAACCACGTGAATTCCTTTTTATAAACAGAATGTTCCCATTCGAAATTTCTGTGTCCAACAAGGGAGTGGAGGGAAAGTAATCCAGAGATTTTACTAAAAATATTTGTAGCAATCCTTTGTATAGAATTAATTTTAAATGGAGATTAAAGTTAAGTAAACAACACTGACAATCATAAACAATCATGAAAGGTTTATTATTTTAGGTTATTTCACGCATTTTGTCGAGAATACTATATATATGCTGATGAGGTAGAGGGAGAAGGAATTCAGAGAATTGTTTTGGAATTTCAGTAAGACTTAGAGAATTGTTAGATAATTGAATTCAGAAGTGATTTGTTTTGTTGTTTAAACCGTAGACATTTTCTTCCTGTTCCCTTGAGTATTAACTTGATTAAAATTGTAAATGCTCAAACCAGCAATACAATTATGTAAAGATGGTTTATATAATGAGATGAATGAAGGAAATAATGAATTTTCCATTTTACTACATACTCAAAGTAGAATCCGTTTCGCATTTTTAATAAGGATGAAATGTATTAACATTTGTTTTCTCCTAAACTTGTTGCATTTAAATCTAGAAAATAGACTTCGGCTGCAGCACAGCTCGCTGCAGTGATGAGGAAGGAAAGGGGCACAAATCCAGGGTTTAGTCTATCAATAAACAAATTTTATTGTTTAGGTGAACAGTGAGTCATCTGTTTAAAAAATAAAGAAACAGACAGACAGACACGGAACTAAAACTGTCCCCTGATGTCTGAAACAGATTTCTGACTATCGTTTCTCAAATTGGAGAAGAAAAAAAAACATTTTTGGTTCTACAGTACGAGCACAACATAGCCACATACATAACTCACATTGCTCAAACCTTCAGTAAGCTTGGAAGAAAAAGGGGGTAACAATTATATAAATTAGAAATGTGTGATAAGTGGAAGCGGCACTTCTTTAAACTGTTACTCCCCTTATATAAACAGAAGTGTGATATTCCTTTCTTTGTCTCAAAGTGCATTGGACTAAACATACCTTTGCCTTAATATTTATTTAGTTAGATTAATTTATATTCAAAAGAAACATAGGGGAGTAACAATCTAAAGTTGTACCGAGGAAGCTATGTGCCACACTATTTAATTATGTTCTACTTGTACAACTCTCTTTCAATGAGTTTAAACCACTTGAGAAATTATAGATAAAGAAAGTTCGTGTTTCGATAATATTTTTTATAATTTTATCATTTTTTATTGGTCTCATTTTCCGTAAAAAAAGTTGCTCTCAATATTAAATCTAATTATATTTTATTACCTCTGTGAAGATGACTACTGTCTGTTGCTTCACCACTAAACTAACCTCCAATCTTTCATTTCTCCTTTAGCTTTCATTATTTTTGAAATTTCTCTTTTCTTTTTTAATTTGGTTCTTCTTCTTTTTTGTCCTAGAAGTTCTGAAAATAAGAAAGGTAATAGTAATAAGAGTCTACAATATTATTGTGGAACCCAATTTAAAAATCATTGAGTTTCTAAACTAGTTTGTCCTTCTTTCTTTTCTCTACTCTTATTGGGGGAAAAATAATCTGCCAATGCACGTCCTATTATTTGACGAATGGTCAAATGAGATTTAGAAATGTATGTTTCGATTCCTAGTGGGGTCACACATATGTTTATGCAATATTAAACTTTCGCAAATGCTTGTAATTAACATGGGACCATCTGTTTGCTTCTTTCGACAAACTGTTCAAATTTCATCAAAATCAGAAAATCAGAAGTTATTGTAAAAATATAGGTGTTAATAAAACAAACTTTTAGTTTCGTTTTTCACTAGGGTTACATTTGTTTTTATGCAACATCAAATTTCACACTACTTTTATTTAACTTTCCCATATATTATAATCACTTCATTTATGTGTTTTACATTTGTTACAGTTTTCACGGGTTTCAGTGGGTAAATCATTTATATAATTGAGTTGTGTCCCGACGACTCACCCAGAAATGATTTGTTATTGCTAATCTAAGGCAACCACATTTATTCCAATGAAAATAAAAGTTTTTTTTATTTGTTGGTCTTCAAATAGATATAATAACTTAACTAAACAGATATCTAAATTAAGAATTTAAATTAAAAGTTTGTTTTGATTTGTTGGTCTTCAAATAGATATAATAACTTAACTAAACAGATATCTAAATTAATTTACTTTACTTTTTTTTCTAAAAATTATATTAAGCCTGTTACAGTGGGCTTAACGTCTCGTTTAATTATAATAGAACATTTAATCATAATTTACTGTAGAAATTACCCTAACCTGGGGGGAATCACACACCCCAATTTTTTCCCGTAAAATCAATTAATTTAATGGTTATATTTTTATTTAAATAGACAACAATTTTAAAATATTTAATCTAAATCACAACTGACAGACAATGACAATACAATACAATAAAACTCACCACAGAGAGACATTTTTTAAGAACTTCTTTTGGCCTGTAATGTAAAATCTGTGGACTTTAAAATGTGTGAATACATCAAAATCGAATTTATGTACCTTAACAATACTTTCTTTATATAGATATATATACCTACTACGTATATGAGAAATTA
Organism: Gerris lacustris; assembly: GCA_951217055.1. NCBI lineage: Eukaryota > Metazoa > Arthropoda > Insecta > Hemiptera > Gerridae > Gerris > Gerris lacustris. The sequence continues at coordinate 39,466,067 of OX578284.1, forward strand.
AAATAGTTAATGTTCGCTCTGTTGTTAAATTAACTATTCTTCTTTTAATTTAAGTTCGAATGATATGTAACATAGCTGAATTATGTAAAACTAATGTGGAGAAATTAGACTTCAAATGAATTAACACGCCATTTACTATTTTTGCCGACAGGAGAGCTAGTATGTGGATGGTGAGAGGATTAGTAGTGGGGATGGTGGTCACGTGGGTTGGAGCGGCACCTCATTCACCGGACTACACAGACTATAAACTCAGTCAGGTCACAGCCTATGATGAATACCCGGTAAGTAATCATTCTTTTACTATACAAATATTTTTAATTAATGAAATATGTTTTTATTATAGAACAAGGGTCACCAAACTACGGCCTGCGGGCCGGATCCGCTCCGTGTGACGTTATCATTTGGCCCGCCGAACCAAGAAGGAAGTTAACAAATGAACCTTAACAATGCAAAGTTTTAAGTTTCCCAAAATCAAATGCCATTTCAAACATTAAAAAAAATCAGCACGAGTCTTATATAAGTTTTTATAAGTGGTTTTTTATGGTGTTCCCAACCATTGTGAAGACCGATAGCTGAATGTTGCTTACTTCATCCGGCCCACTATGGACCATATTTTACAGATCCGGCCCTTCAACCAAAAATATTAGAAACCCCTTTTATAGATCAATAAAAATGGATAGCCAAAATACAAATATTAGTTCATTGCCTATTAAAATAATCGTTACTCTGATGTTTTCAATATTAGATAATGGTTGTATCAATCTCACTCCCTCTCCCCTCTTCTTCAAGACTAAGATTAAAATTCTTGCACAGCTATAGAAATGTGACAGTTTCTAAAACAGGCTTAAAACTTAACTTGTTAGCTCTTGGAGGTTGGGCATGCTTATACCTTATAAGTTTTCCCTCTCCTACTTAACTAAAGGGCTCAAAATTTGTAAAATACTTTTTAAGTGGGTTTTCGTCTTAAGAATGTTAGCCCAAAACTCCCTTTTCTCAAAACCCACTTTTTTTATTATTACTTTCTCATATAAAGAGAAAGTATAATGATAGCAAAATTTATTTTGTGATATTGATTGATTTACACGTTTTGAGGTCCCCCTGAGTACAAAAAAGTGGTTTTTAAAAAATGTCTGTTTGTCATCTGTGCACAAGCGTGGAGCCTAAACTAAAGGGTCGATTTTGGCGAAATTTAGCATCCATGTTCAGAAAAATCATATCCCGAGGCGAAATAGAGAAATAAATTTCAGCTCCTAATTTAGGGGTGCTTACCCTAAAAACTCTGAAGAAACAAGAAAATAAAATCGAAAACTATTCCGACGATTTTGATTAAAAATTCTCAAATGTTATATGTTTGAATACAAATCTAACGATATATGCCGTGTTTTCCCGGGAAAAATCGAAGTTCTGAGATATTGATGAAAATAAATCTGATTTTATTGAAAAATCAAAAAGTTTCTGGAAACGATATTAAATGAGGAAATTTCTAAAATAATTTAATATTCTTAAATTATAAAAACAGATGGCATAATCTAAAAAACGAAAAAAATAAAAACTACCCTTAGTAATTTACAATATATCCAAAATGTGGAAAAGCTGGTACCCTTCGCACATAGTCTTTCAAATTACATTTATATATCCAAATATATATACATATACATATATATTAGAGAATTTACTTTGAAATTTTCCTTAAAACGAGAAGAAAGATAAGTTGTGTAGCGGAGTTAAGATTATGAAAAAAATGAAAAGTATCAGATTTCCATAAGGTGTCACTTTTAATCTAATATTTTATTTCTCTCAGTTCAATAACTTTTTATCTTAAAGCGTGGGCTGAAAGAAATCTTATATTTGATAGTAATTTCCTTTCTATTTTGTCCGCCCCCTCTTATATTTTCTTCCCCATCTATGTCCTAAAAATTCAGCGGGAAAAAGAGCAAATCGAAGCAATTAAAATAAAGGGTCCTGTATTAAAAGAATGTAATAAAATTAATATTAAAGAGGAAGGTTTGTCGGTAAGCACTTAATTTAGACTTGACCTTAATCAAATTAAAGTCAAAATTACCATAATTTTCAGCAGAAAACTGTTTATCTTTATACCTTAAGTTAATAGCTTGTACTAACGCACAATTAACTAAACTATTAGCGAGAAAAAATACTGGAAAGAAATAAGTTAAGAAATAGTTACATTAATGTCTAGATCTTTAATTTATTGAAGCGAGCTTCCTTTATTTTACAAAATACACCGTGTCTTTTTGTCTTTCAGTGAACTTTACAGGTGTGACGATAACTTGAGTAAAAGTTAACCGATTTAGTTAAAATTTTGTATTCATATTATTGTTACCATATGGTCGTTTGACAGCGTTGTCCGTGAAATTTGAAGACGGGAACAATAAAATAAGCTTCATCTATATCGATGAAAAAATAAAGAAACAGCGACACCGTAATGAAGTGATAAATATCGTAAAATCCATTAAATCTGGTCTAAACCTAATAGTCCAGGAGATATCGTGCAAAAAAGTGAATAACATCAAGCAAAAATTATGCGTTCAAGTTAATCTTTTAGTGCCTTTTACGAATATGTGGACGGCTTAGTTCGTCTGCGGGACATAGCTTGGCAATATAGGCATTTTAAAAAACAAATCGGTGGAAAGCGGCCATGTCCCGCCAATTATGGCTAAGTATCTATAACTACGAAGCAGGAGAGGTAGACTTAAAATAATTCCTTAATACAGGAGATGCGAATAAAAGCCAATACGGCTAATACTGTTACTAGCCTGAACATCGACGATGAGGACATAGACATAGTTGAATCCTTTGGTACCTTGGAAGTGAACTAGAGTTTCAAGTGAACAAGCCTTGAATTGTAAATCAAGGTTTACATTGTTTTATGGATTAAGTTTTAAAACAATATTGGAGTAACTTTCACATTATTCATGTGTATGTAACATACAGTACTGCATCGCTTCATATGAGTTACTCAAAATTTCATTTAATAGTTACTAAATTAAAATGGAAAAATTATTCACAATATTATATAAAATGTGAAAAATTTTAATTGTTGTTTTTTCCATTTTTGTGAAGTAAATATTTAATTTCAGATGTCAACAGCCCTGATGATTAGAGAATGAATTGTGGTTTACATATAGGTAACATTTTATGTTTCTGCTGTGTCTAAAAGAAAAAAAAAGCTTACTTTTCACAGTAAAATACAATTTTCAAGGACATATCATAAAAATTTCTGAAAAGATTATAGCGATTAAATTATTTATTTTGTCATACCACTTACTATAATAAGATATAAACTTAACACCCGTCCAATTTATGTATGTTATTTTAAGGATACGGATCTATAAAGGAAGGTATTAACCTAGGGTAAAATGTCACGTCGAACTTGGCTAACCTGATTATATAGAGAAGTGGGACAGGGATGCCACTTTGATACTTTGGTCTAGATTTTTATATTTTTCCCCTAGAATCCGGTACCAAATTGTCCTATTCTACGAATATCATACCTTTTCCTTCAGTAAATATAAAATTTAAATACATACTTATAAGTTGGAGATATTTTGTATAAAAGTACATAATATAAGATGTCGTATCGTAGTACATGCAATTTTTTTTTTTTTACATAGATTTACATTTTTATTTTCTATATACCATAAATAATATGTACTTTTTACATAAATAATATGTAAAGTTCAATAAATAAATACTAATATGTACTTTTAACATAAATAATATGTAAAGTTCAATTCATAAATACTAATATGTACTTTTAACATAAATAATATGTAAAGTTCAATAAATAAATACAATATTTATAGATTGATAAATTTTAATTTATGTGTAAAAGAGCTAATACATCTGTAAGCTGCATAAAAAATTGGTTATTTTTACTAAAACAGTTTTATGATCAGTGTTTTTAATAAAATTAACTAATAAATTGTCTATATTTAATATACCAGGTGGTCATCAAATGTTTCGCCAAACTTTAAATTAACATTACACATACACCTAGATAAGTATAAAAGTCCATAAAATGAGTCCGAAAATAGCGCGTTTACGAGTTATGAACAATTGTGTTTTGGAAATCAAACCTTCTTAGTGTAAGTTGATAACAAATAGATTTTAATTAAATGATCTAAAATGCTTCAGAGTAAAATTTCCACCTCCCAATCTCTCCACAGATAATTGACGCCTCAATGGCTTTCTTACTATTTTAAATACGCCTGGTATTCCTCAAACAGTTTGACAGGCATCGCTAACATGCCACTTTAACTTCTCTAGTGCATTAATGGGGCTGTTGTACATGGGGCTTTTCAAATATCCTCAGCGGAACAAGTCTGACGGATTGAGGTGAGTGAAGCGGCCATACAATAAAGCCACCTCCATCTATCCATTTTTCTCCAAATACTTGAGAGGTGCTGCCTCACAAGTGAGGAAATGTAGTAGAGGCCTATCGTGCATAAATGCATGTCTGCTAATTCTGCATTTGTGCACATTTTGACACGACTACTAACTGTTTTTTTTATTTGGCAGAGCTACTAGTTATAAATAAGTTATAATAAACCATAACTATAATTATCTTTCCTATACTTCTTTGTTTCTTGGTGTCCAGTTTCATATTCGCTTGTGTTTTACACTTCTAAAGTATAGAAAAAGTGATATTCCTTTGTCTAAAACGAACTTTTATACAAAGGAATATAACGTATGCGAATATAAAACCCTTATGCTATGTATATAGGATATGACGAGAATAGAAATCTCGAAACCAAAAAGTTGCTTCCTTAATTTTTCTTAAAAAAAAGAAGTTATTTCCAAGAGTAATGACGGTATTTAAGTGTAAGAAGATCTAGAAATTTTCTATTGGAATCGACATCGGTCTTTCCTTTGCCACCATTTTCTTGTTCCTGGTTTACCTTACATTTATTTTTTCACTCTCCTTTCTTTTAAGATTCTTTTTATACATATTTAATTCATTCTTTACTTATCTGATGCATAATGGGGAGAGAGAAGAAAAAAGACAATGAAGAGGGAAATAATGATAGATTCAAAGTTATTTTTTTAAAAAAAAACGACATGCTGACTAGTCCAGGAGATGTCCCACCCATTTTGGTGGAAAATGTGATTTTCATGATCCTGTGTACAAAATTGTTTAGTACACCAGAAATCAAGTTGATGTTGATTTATCACTTGATAGTTTAAATATTCGAATATTAATCTAAATATAAGTGGTAATCTATCAAGTGACCAACTTTGAACTCAGGATTATGAAAGTCACATTGTCCACCAAAATGGGTGGGACATGGCCGCTCTTAACCGCTTTGTTTTCTTAAAATGCTTATTGCCAAGCTATATGCCCCGCAGACGAACTTAGCCCACCACATATTCTTAAAATTCATCAAAAATTTAACTTATATACAAAATGTAAGCTTGATGTTAGTCAGATATTTTATTGCACGCATTTAAAACGAATAATTCGAAGACAAATTGATCAGATTTCAGATTAATCGTCAAATAAGTCGCTTTTTTCGGAAAACAATCTAGGTTCCGATATAATAGCGTATATAGATTCATAAGAAACTCGTTGAAATGTCTATTATATTTTATAATATTATAATAATGTACATGGTTAAAAAAGTTTATCTGAATTTTCTTGGGTGCCTAATGTGGTTTTGTAATTAAATACTCTAGATTTACCGAATTTTTAAGTTATTAGCAGATGTTGAGAATTTGAGGGATTGCTGAGGTAAAAATTATGAAGGTAATCACCACATTTTGGATTATTTGGAGGTTTATAAGAGTTGTTCCAAGTAATTGTGACTACTAAAAGTCTGACAGTAAAAAAAAAGCATAAACTAATTCTCTACGAGCCCATACAAAATTTCATAATTTTACATTTAAACTTTAAAAGTAAAATTTCATAATTTTACATTTAAACGTTTAAAAGTTATGAAGGGTGATATGTATTTATTATAGATTGATCTTTTATAGAGTAGTTTTGTTTGTCCCTTCTATTAATCTTCATATATTTTTATTGTGGGTCGTTGAAGGGTAATGATTAATTCAGACGCAGAGCATCATGCTTCAGAAATATGGCTATATTTCGCCCCTCTCCGGGGCATATTCATGCCTATCATAAGGAACTGAAAAATTTTGTTTTTACCTTATTGTTATTTTTATGTTCATGTATTGCTACCTGTTTTATTGTCGTGGAAAAATTAATGTTAGTTAGTAAGTGTATATGCTTAATGAAAAACTGTTATGACGATGGGAGAAAAACCGACTAAACCACATACGTGGTCTATATATATTTTTATACAATTTACATTATATAACACATTTTAATTCCTTATGATAGGCATGAATATGCCCCGGAGAGGGGCGAAATATAGCCATATTTCTGAAGCATGATGCTCTGCGTCTGAATTAATCATTACCCTTCAACGATCCACAATAAAAATATATGAAGATTGATCTTTTGGTTGTTACGTTTTGTTTTATTGATTTATTGATCTTTATTTAGTATAATGTTTAGTTCTATTGTGACTTATTGCTCTTTATTTAGTAAAGATTTCTTTCATTTATAAATTATTAATTTTAGTAAATGGTTTCTTAAGTACTGACCTTTGATTTTTGCATTTCTCTACCATTATTCTATATCATCGACGCCATAATTACTATGTAAAACAATAAGATTAGTTCAATATAATAATTGACTATTTATTACACATCAAATATGTGTTTTGAAACAAATTAGGTACCATGATCAAAAACAGGTTAGCTAAAACACAATATTTAACAGAATAACCTTCATGAAAAATATAAGCATAGTAATTGAGGAAGGTTAAAATACAAGCCATATCTTTTGGAAACAGATTCTGTTACATTGATTTGTTTTTTGCTTTTAATTCTGGAAACACTACTGTTAGATAGAGATTGGATTGAGTGATTGAGAGAAACTAAGCCTCTTGAATGATGTTTTAAGAAGAATTCAATCAGGAAATCTCCGGTTGTAATTAAATCAGGTGATTGAGACTGCACAGGCTAACTCGGTATGTTTGTTTCTTCTTAACCCTGATTGAATCAGACTGATCGGCCCCAGACTTTTAAAATTAGTTTAAACCTTTATATAAAAAAGGAAATTCAATTTAAATTGTTTTCTTGTGGAATAAAAGTTGTTTTTTTTGTTCACTCACGTTAAAAGAAAATCCTTTTTGATGTGTTTAGAACTTAATTTTCTCACATTTATAAGAGTGTAAGAAAAAAGAGAAAAATAGAATCAATAACAATATATTACATTGACTTTCAAACCTAAATTTCTAATAACAAACTATATGTCTTCCTATGTGTCACAAGTTTCTTCTCCAGTATTAGAAGAGTCTTCAGGAGTTTTAATTATGATTAGGATTACCTATATCGATATTCGCTATAGCCTTTTATTAGGGTCCGTAGGCAAAACCAAGGACCGTTATATTTTCCTGTGTGTGTCTGTCCGTCCGTCCGGTCGCCTGATCTCACGGCTACACCTTTCGTCCGATCACTTTGAAATTTGGCATGTATGTGTCATGTACCTACCCACATATTTTAAAAATATAGCACTTAAAAAAAATATTTTTCAAAAAAAATAGGGTAAAAAAACTTAAGGGTTAAATTTGTTTTATTTTTTTCGACACCGTTAGGGGTATCATATGAAAGGGTACGTCGAGCTGATTACAAAAATATATAATTCTTTGGTTATAATTTTGATAGGGCGAGCGTAGGCAAGTTTGAAGTGGGTGTGGAACGTGTCCCCCCACTCTATCTCGCTTATGTGAAGTGCAAAAAATCTGAAAAAATCCCTGAACATACTTTTACTTTTACCATACCACTTTTTGGTAATTTCGAAAAAAATATTATTTTATTTTTTATTGACAAAATACTTTTTTTTATTATTATGGTCTTTTTGATGTATTTATATGGTTGTGGTCCGGTTCAGTGGCAAAACAATACTTTACCAGAGTGTGTTTTGAGAATATCAGACCCTTTCTAGTTCTAAGTAACCTTTTTAGCATTTTAAAAAAACACTGTTTATACACTTTACAGTTAAACACTATACAGTGTGGCCTACGGACCCTCGCTGTGTGCTGACTAGCACACACTTGACCTGTTTATTGAGTTATATTATTCCTGTAATATTGATACATTACAACGTTGAAAACGTCTCGAAGTGACATCAAAATCTCCTTCAAATGATCCTTCGAGATGAAACCTTCATCGTAAAATTTAAATTATTTATGAAATTCAGTGTTGCCTCTTTACTACGAACTTTTGTAATACGAAATTCTATTTAATCAATTTCTGAAGAAAAATTGTTTTATTTACAAAATAAAAAAGCCTGCTGATCACAGTAGTACATAACTTCCACTCGTCCTATTATTATTAGACCTATGGTTATACGAGTATAAACTAATAAGGTCTCATTGTTGGACCTGTTTCGATTCCCAGTGGGATCGCACTTATTTTTATTTAATATTAAATAAAATGTAATATATATTTTTTTTTATTTAAGTGCGTAGACGGATGCATTTTAATATGGGGCTATATGTTGGCTACTTTCAACAAACCATCCCAATTTCTTCGAAATCGGAATAAAATTCCTAATATTATATCGTTTATATTGGATAAAATATACTTTGTAGCCACTTGTATTTGAGCCAAAAATAACATTCGGGTCCGTCGTTCAATGTTCTACCACTGAACTAGGCATATAGTTGACAAAATAATTAGATAATTTGTTCTTATACTAGGTATCGCGTGGCTCTATCATTAACCCTAGAACAACCCACACAGTTTTTTTTACGTAAACTCCACACAGGGGTCAGTGAGACCCCAATTAATTAATGGGTTAAATTAATTAATTAAACATTTTCTTTTTCAATTATTTATATATTTTTGTAAATATAATTTGTCATACTAAAAATTCCATTTAATTTTGATCAAAACAAATAAGGATTTTAAAATTAAATTGTATACATATATATTTTCATCAAACGTTTTTTAGAAAAATTTGTACTTTAAAAAGAAATATATAAACCATTTTTTGTTCGTTAGATTGGGTTAATATTTTTCATTTATATATATTAAGAGTTGTTTTACAGAAAACAGGAACAAAAATTGTAATAAAAATTATAGATTTTCTTACATACTCTATCAAAGTTAAGCTTTTTTGGCCTTAAATCCTTACTATGATCAACTAAACCTTCAACTTAAATGAAGTTATATATGTCTACTAATAAACGTTTTATTTTAGAACTTTAGACAGTCTTAAACATTTTAGCAGCCAAAAAAAAATATAAAATAAGTCAGTTAACAGTGGTATATAAAACAATTACGTAATTGCCACACAGGGGTCTATAGGACCCTAACTCTTATTCTAATGAATACTGAAAGAAAACTGAAACTAATTAATATGTAAACTAAAAAACAGAGTACCCAACAGACCAGGAGAAATCCTCAGTTTACAAATATACATATTTATAGAGGGTAAAAATACCTATAAATAGATATTGTTATCAGTATAAACACAGAAAGGTTCAAAGGTATATTAGAAGGGAGTCTAGGATTAGAGAAATACAAATAAAACAAAAAAAACTTAATTTTAGTTTGTATGGGGTCTGTGGGACCCCAATAAGGCGTTCTAGGGTTAAAGCGAGCGTATAGTAATAAATATTAAATATGTCTTCAATATTGAAAAAATAGATCATCATGAATCATGATGAGTTGATAGATAAAGGGTATGATAGTAGTACAGCGGCTAGTAGTAAAGGAACCACCCTGCATTCTTACTATTCCTCTAACCACACATCTCCTTTTCAATTAATATAAAATGTATGACTTCACTACGAAACAACTTCTGCTTGTATCAAGTTGAAATTTTACTTGCCTGTTTCAATTGTACTTTTAGACGATGTATATGAAGTTTTATTAATATTGTTGCGTTAGAACGTAAGATATCGGTAAAAACGTTGTTTTCTCTACTTTAAACGTTTAGGTCCGCTTTAATAGTTTTAACGATCTTTATTAATTCATAGCGGTGTCGCTGTTGGTTTTACTGCAAAATGTTATTTGAAAAAATGTTTGTCTCATCGAATAGATAAAGTTAGATTTTGTTCCCGTCCTAAAATTCCAATTTTAATTTTGATGCGCACGTTTACGCGAGCGTTGCACGCGAACTCTTGGGCAGACAACGTTGCCCAAAGAACTTGTCCTGAGCATTGGTAAAATGAGCATGTGTACTATATTTCATTAAAATTAACTGTCCCCGCTGAAAATATTTTACTTTTAACATTGAAGTCAAAGTTTTTACATTGAAGTCAAATAACTTTTGAATGTGATTTGGAAGAAAATCACGGTTAGTTTTATCTTTTAGGTCAAATCTTCCACTTCATACCTAAAAAAAAAACAGTGAGAAGTAAAGTGAAATGTTAAAAAAGAAAAAGAAGTCTTGGAAAAGAGTAGAGGGAAAGAAATTCAATTGCAAGATATGTATATCCTTCCCTTTCCAACAAATAAAATGTGAACATCTCTAACTCAACTACTGTTACAGTTTAGTCTACCATTCTCTTTCTCACTCACTGGACTCACGTTTGTTTATAAAACTTTTTTAATAATATAAAAATCTATTATTTTCTCGTTTTAAGTCTTCGTCACATTAAATCATGAATTCTATTGTAACCTCACTTACCTGTCATTGGTCTTCGCTGTTAACAATTTTTTCGAATTTTACCACTAAAATTTTTTCGGCTAATACAAACGATTTTGTAAAACTAATGACTGATTATTGTATTGTCGTCAGAACTATATAATTTGTGCAAATTTTAGATTTTAAGAACTAGTTTAGATATGGATCATACAAGATTTGTCCCTGACAAACATTGTAAGCTAATAAAAAGCGTGTAAAAATGTAGACATTAAATTACCTAGGTTGACTGTCTGTTTTATATATCTTTTTATTGTTAATAAGTTTCCGCAACGCTATCAGGCTTTTGTAGGGAAATTTAGTTTATGTTGGGTGTCCGTTGGTAATAAAAATATCCATAACCTTTTTTTGTTAATAATCTTTTTTTGTTTATAACCTGATTTTGTTAATAACCTTTTCTAGTTTATAACCTTTTCTCATCAATCCTTTACTTTTATGAAAATCTATTATTATATTTTACTCGCTTTCATCCCACGCTCCGCACGGGATAAAATAGTAATCAGTGGCTATTTGGCTGTTTCCTAGATCATTAGATCTAGGAAAAATCTTCTTGGTCTAGAATATGTGTATATTAATACACATTTTAGACCAAGCCATACCAAATGAAATTCCTAAATAGTTTAGTTTCTAAAGCCTTCATAATAATCTGTCAATTAGTGTGGCACATAGCTTCCTCGCATTCTATTTCGTATACATTAATGATTTTATGCTTTTACAACCTATTATTGTCTAATTTATTCAATTTTCCACCTGTTATTTAAACCTGTCAAAATTGTTTTAATTTTTTACATGAATTAAACTAATTTAAGTATCAAAAATTTTTAGCAAAATTTAAAGAGCCTAGACTCTAGACGGTTGAAATTAATCTAGTAATCTAGTGCTATCTGCGGGCTACTTATATGAGATCATCCAAATTTCCATTCAAATGAGTACTTTTGAAGATATAGGAAGGGAAACTTATATTGGACCAACAATGGGCTAATTATGACCTACCACCAAAATTTCATTAAAATCGGACGAGTAGGTTTTAAGATATGTTGGTTCGCAAAAATTAAGCTATAGACAGACAGACCGACAAACAGACATGGAACCAAAAATGTTCCCTGATGTCTGAAACGGATTTCAGTCTTAGAAGTTTTGAAATCGGAGACATAAAAATGTTTCGTTCTTCAAAACGATCACGTTTCCTTCGGTAAGCTCAGAAGCAAAAATTAATCAGGAAACTATCAAATATCATTCAATGGCAATGCAAGTTAATTCAAAACACAAAATCTATATAAAAGTAGTAGTTCTTTAAAACAAGTAAGGCGCGCTTCATATAAGTACGTGAGGCGATAATCGCTGCTTCCTGTACGATTTAGTTAAAATTATTAAGTGTAATATTTTAATAGTTGCATATTCTTTTTCTACACTTCAAGACCTTTAAATTGATATGTAACATGTCATGGTGACTAAAAACTTTTTTTAGTCACCCGCCATCTTGGAAATATTAAGTGTGAAAATTCCACAATGTGTACAGTTGTCACAAATGCCGAGATGCACCTGTGTGCCGAATTTCATATTCCTAGCTATAGTATTTTATGAATTGAAACATGCCCACGGACAGACAGACAGAGCCGTTATAATATATGGTTTCTTTTCGTACTTCGTACAGAAACCTAAAATAACAACGTTTCTATAAAAAAAAAAAAAAAAAAAAAAAAAAAATCATCATAATCATCATAATAACTCAAGTTCTACTAACGTTTCGAGAAAAACATGCGCCACATGGTAGCACACTCTAGCACTACTGTATTAGAATTAATGGATTTCGTTTAACCAATTTTGCACCTTTAAAATCGGACATACGCCACGTCCCTACATACAGACAGACAGGAGATAAGTTATGAATGGTTTTTGGTAATAAAACGGCTTTAAGGGGGGGGGGGGGAGAGAGAGAGCTAGGATGGAGAGCTAGGAATATTAGTTAATGTATAAAATTAAAAAGTATACAAAAAAAATTGTAATTCTTATTATAGTACATCAAATTTTAATGTTATGTAAAAATAGGTAAGAATGTTGAATTTGTTCATATCAAAAAGTTGCTAACAATTTTTTTTGATACTACATCGTTCTAAGTAAAATCATAAAAAGTTTAACACTATTTACAATTTTCACTTGTACTAAAATATATCTCTATCGCCTATTTTCGGATCTAAAGATTTATCAACCTTACGAGTATATATTTTTACATTTTAAATTATGAATCCAAAAATATTGTATATCATAGTCTTGTTCGGCATTGTGAAGTTTATTTTTAGGTATTTTTTCTGTGGGGAAAGTGGTATTGATATGAATATTTCCCTGGAGAAATCTGCAACACTCTAGAATTTATTTGTATTCAGAAATAAAAATAGATGATCGATGTATTCAAGATAATACTTACGATATTTGTTGCCTTCTCTCGTACATAGGTAACGTTAGTTGAAAGAAAGTATTGCGCTTTTATATACGTCCACCACCTGCTAAATTACGGCCGCTAGAGTTAAGACGGCCGCCATTTTACGTCAACCGGAGTGACGGCACGACTGCTAGATTGCGTTATTTAATGACACCGCTTTCCTTGGAAACCAGAGCAGTAGGCAAAGTAAAAAAACCGGGAATTGAGCCCATACGATTCCTCTGAAGTTTGGAATTTAATACTTGGGAAAAGGCATCTCTTTAGTTTGTAAACATACTTTTACTTTAAACAAATCAAGTCTCAACCTGGGGGGAGGGTAGACAAGGAAAAAAACCTCTAATATTCCCAGAAAGTTATCACTGCCCCATAATTGTATGGAATCAAATAGTTATTAGGGATTTTTGCCAATTATAATTGATTTAAGGGAGGGGAGGGTGTATAAACAAGGGGAAGGGAGAACTCTCTGACATCGAGATAATCTTGCCTCTTGCTTAGTGAAATTATTTGAATGGTTTTTTTTTCGGTAGTTTACGAACACATCAAATTAAAAAATACATTAAAAATAACATACTCCATAGTGGAACACAGGAACTAGTGCCAACTTGTTTATTTATATATAGACAAATTGATAATGATGTTGTTCCATATATTTATTTTTCCCCCTTCATTGTTTCTCATCTAAATTGTTAATTATATTTACTCATGACAGCTCATTATAACATAAAAACCGAGCAAAAAGTGTCAAAATAATTATCATATACAATCTAAAAATATACTTATAAATATGAAATGTATGTATGAAAATTAAATATTACTAATCATGTTAATATGTTATTTAAATGAAAAAGGTTAAATATAAAACAAAAATATACCATATACATTTAAGACTATTAATATATTGATTTAATATCTTATTACATTTGCTCTTTGAATAATATGTAATGAACACATTAATAAACAATTACTTAACAGAAACATATCAATAATGTTAACAATAATTCAATATTAATTTAATATTTTTTTATTTCCACGTTACTTGACAAGTCTTTGGGAACCTCAACAAAGAGACTATTTCGTCTTTCCTGTTATAATCGGAATGACTTATGGTTTTATTAAGTTTAAAGCCTAGTCTATGATGTACAGAGTTGTTATGGGTAGACTATTAAGTCTTCTTTTATGTTTTTGCGGAATTAATTATGCTTTTATCAAGTTTAAAGCCTAGTCTATGATATACAGAGTTGTTATGGGTAGACTAGTACGTCTTCTTTTATGTTTTTGCGGAATTAATTATGCTTTTATCAAGTTTACAGCCTAGTCTATGATATACAGAGTTGTTATGGGTAGACTAGTACGTCTTCTTTTATGTTTTTGCGGAATTAATTATGGTTTTATTAATAAGTTTTCTATTTTAGGTCTTCAGGGGTAAAATAGAAAACTTAATTGAAAATTAATGGGGACTGCATCAAAAAATGGTTTTATTAATTTTAAAGCCTAGTCTATGAAGTATACAATTATTAGTGAAAACAATACGTGTGGTGTCGCGGGACACCCGGTAGGAACAAAGTTCCTTAAATTTTTCATTAAATATAAATTATAAAATCACACTGCTATGTACGTATACGTTGCTAACTACTTATACATTGCGCAGTTAGAAAAGAAACAAAATTAAAAGTAACTAACTGTTTGTACCTAGCGGAGTTAAGGCAGAATTAAAAGAAAAGCATTATTTGTATCATTAAAGCAAGCGCCTTACAATAAATATGTATTGAATATTAAGAAAAAAGTTAATCATGATGAGTTTATGGTTAAAGAGTATGTTGTAGGAAATAGGACTGTTTTCTACCTACCCGGCCTACTAATTTAAAATATTATAAAATATATCTCTTCCCTACTCAAAAATGTCTGCTTGTATCTGGTTGAAATTTTACATGCTTGTTTCAATTGTACTTTAGACGATGTGTAAGAAGTTATATTAAAATCTTTGTTAGAACGTAAGATATCGGTAAAATAGTATATTATGTTACTAGGCTGTGAAATGAGTTTTTCTTTATCGCGGCAATAACAATTACTGTCGAGCGAAGCGAGACAGTAAATATTGCCAAGGTAAAGAAAAAACACTTCACAGTGACGTAGCATATGCTATTTTTTCCGAGGTAGCAGACCATGAAAAAACATTAAATATTAATCACTAATCAATATATAATAATAAAAAATATTAGTACATACTTAAGACTTAAAAAAAGAAACCTTAAAAAGAGGTTACACTATAAGAAAAGATAAATAAAACGCATTGACATCTAGCGGATTTTAATCGTACTAGAAGCATTTCTACAAAGACTGTAGCGCTACTAACGGAAGTTTTGACAACTACCCGCCGGAAAATAAAAATCTTTTATCTCCAGTAGGGGAAAAAAGTTATGATTTTGAATTAGTTTAGAGGGACTAAAACAGGTCTTTTCATCCCTGAACTCAAAAAGTAGAGAGAAAAAGTAAAAGTAGGGCGAAAAAGTAAAGTAGGGCAAAAAAGTAAAGATTGCAACTTAATTATTTTATAAATAGTAGAAAATGTATGGCTAATGTAATGAAGTTGTTGAAATCAGGTTGGCGGCACTGCGCTTTTTTGACCATGTTTATCTTTGTTTACAACATTATAACCTGCATCTAAATAACCTTCTATTGGAGTTTAATTCCAATTCTTATTTGTTTTTAATATTGAATCTCTTCTCTTATATCTGCTATTAAAAGTTCTAATAATTATTGTTATTTATTAAAATAATAAATAAAAACTGTGCTATGGACGAAAATGTGTATTTTCTTTAATTATTTACTTAATTACTTTAATTATTATTTTAAAATTATTTATATTTTTCCTGTTTTCTCGTACATTTTTTAGTTTAAAGTTGTCTCAGTACTAAAATGATTTATTAATTTAAATGCGGTGTTTTTATTCCTCTTTAATTATAACAATACAATCACTTCATACTTGATAGAATTAGATTAAATGTGTTTTATTAAAAGTTATAAATCCTTCACGTCAGTGTACTGTAAGAAAGGTCAAAGTTTATTGAACTAATAAAAGTATAACAGCATTATTATATTATTATCCAGGCAGGTTACTAATTAATTCTAAAGTTTGTAACGCTTAAACTTAAAACTTTTATTGTTTTTACCTTATATATTATTAACTGTGTATTAAAAAAAAATCTAATAGAAGGATTTCAGAGTCAACAATCTGAGAGCAAAGTTGTTTAAATCCATAGTTCAATAACTTGGGTATAGTTAATTATTATTTACTTATTCTACTTCTAACTTGACAGTATCTAATATTTAGTATCTTTTTTGTTATAGTTAGTATATTTTTTCTTTCCGATTTTATCGATTGTAATATGTAGATCATAACATGATCTGCAAAATCAAATGAATTTTACATTTATCCTTACAAAACTGTCAAGTAGGAGGATAATGAAATCCATCCTTCCTTCTCCTCTTTTCACATCTTTCCAATATAATCATTAGAGAATGAAATGCATTCTCCGTATTAGGGAATCCGAATGAGTCCAGAGAAACCGTAATTGTTAAGGTAATGTTCTGCTCGGCCATCTATGAATTAAAGTTGAGGTTACGGGTTCGATTTTCCACCAAGACACTAATTTACTTAGTGTCTTGGCGGAATATCGAACCCGTAATCTCGACTTTGATTCATATATGGCCGAGCAGAACACAAGTGGGTTTCAAATAGTGGTTTCGCCTAAAACCTTTCCTCACAACAACTGGCATTAGGTAATTAGGGAAACGAAGCGGGCATAGTCATAGTATTTGTCGGACAGTGTTTTTAAGTCCTGTACCTTAATCCTTTCTGATTCACTGATGCCTTATACTGTTTTATTAACAATCGTATGCAACACTAAGGACCCTTAGCATTTGTCTGCTTGTCAGTCGTACTGTACACACACATGTATCTCCGAAAGTGCCCAACACAAAAATTCTAAACTTTGCAGTTGTGTGAATGGCCTAAACATTCCGGTAAAGTCTCCGAAAGCTTAGAGATGGTTTTGAGTCAATCATTGCGGCATATTTTCACCCTTTCATCCAACAAAAAACTAACTCCGTGGCTCAAGAACTCTTGTAGGGTGGAAGGGGTTACTCAACTATATACATAATATAATAGATGATACGGGATTAGTGTGTCCCATCATCAGTTGTTTAAACTGATGATTGACTCACAAACAGTTAGTCGCCACTTCTCATAAGCAGCTACCCATTTATATAGCGATACTGGATGAACACGCCGAGTGGAAGAACTGTACCCAGATCCCAGATCTGTGGTCACCATTTAAGTTGTGACTATGCTGCTTTAACTTAATTGATAGAAGGGCGAACTGCCCACCTACAAAAGCTTCTTAGACCCCAATATTTCATGATTTTACATTTAACCGTTCAAATGTGACAAACAGACCAACAGAATGACCTTTTCGGAGACTAGAGGTTAAAAATGACTTATGATTATGACTGTCATAACTCACGTGATTGAAATCTGAAAGACCTCTTGACATTTAAATTGACACAAGTCACTCAGATAGAATTGTGAGTGTTAGATAGTGAAATTTAGGATTCTAAGCTCCATCACCTGTTCTCCCCCCTCCACCTACCTTCCGACTCCCACCCCTGGTGTTTAATTATGCGATAGATTGTCTACACTTCCACCTGGAGGTAATTGATTCCTGTTGAAGCGGCTATGTGCCTGGCTTTCCATGGAATATCATTCAGAATTGCCTTGTCTCTAAGCCATGCTATAGCTTACAGGTTGCCTTGTTACTAAGCCATGCTGTAGCTTACTGATCACCTTGACATTTAACCTAGAATAATATATTTATGTTCTAATGTATATCTTGAATAGAATTTAACATGTTAAGTTAAATCTATGTAACATCAACATAATAGATAAGTGATATTAATGTTGGATAATAATTAGAATAAAATTCAAAATAGTGTTGGCTAGTAGTGTACTCTTAACAATGTCAATTATGTTTTATATTGTTTATTTAATTTATCTTAATGTCAATTAAACTACTATGGTCCGATAAATGGCATAAGGCTATACTATACAGTATAAGTATTAGAATTATCTAGCGAAGACTTAAGTGGTCAGATGAACAACACCATATTGTAATAAATCGTTGTAAAACTCAGAAAAATATCAGTTTAAACTAGTCCACCAACTAGTGTGGCACATAGCTTCACATGCGTATATATAAAATAAGTTGATCCAACTAGGAATTTGATCTAAAGAGTGGTTGTTTGAACCTGTTTCGATTTCCAGTAACCCTACTGGAAGGAATGAAATTAATATTTCACTGGTCACCTAGAAGGAATGAAATTAATATTTCACTGGTCACCTAGAAGGAATGAAATTAATATTTCACTGGTCACCTAGAAGGAATGAAATTAATATTTCACTGGTCACCTAGAAGGAATGAAATTAATATTTCACTGGTCACCTAGAAGGAATGAAATTAATATTTCACTGGTCACCTAGAAGGAATGAAATTAATATTTCACTGGTCACCTAGAAGGAATGAAATTAATATTTCACTGGTCACCTAGAAGGAATGAAATTAATATTTCACTGGTCACCTAGAAGGAATGAAATTAATATTTCACTGGTCACCTAGAAGGAATGAAATTAATATTTCACTGGTCACCTAGAAGGAATGAAATTAATATTTCAACAAACTATAACTAAATTCCTTTAAAATTGGATGAGTTCTTTTAATGGTGATAATAAAATAATAGTTTGTGCGCATGTGGAAGAGAAAGGAATAGACGCAGAAGGAATTAATTAATAAGGGACCCTAAAATTTAAGTTATGACTTACCATCTAAATTTCATTTAAATTAGATGAGGATTGTTAAAGATGTAGGTTTGTATTGTTGGTTAGCCATTTCAACCCTGGTCGGGGTCTTTGCAGCGACAACAGTAACGGTATGCTTCAATAAGCCTCGTAGCAATTTCTATAAATCTCTGCCATCAGAGCTGGTGTTAATAAAAAGATTAATTAGATATAGTAATGGGTGCAGAGGAGATATTAATATAGGACCAACAACAGGCAATAGGCTGAGCTGGTGATAAAAAGATTAATTAGATATAGCAATGGGTGCAGAGGAGATATTAATATAGGACCAACAACAGGCTATAGGCTAATTATAACCTACCATCAAAATTTCATTAAAATCGGAAAATAAAAATTGAGTTAAAATTAATAATATAAAATTATTAACCATGTTTATTGTGCAAGTCCCCATTCTAGTTTATTCTTACCTTATGTCATATTTTTCTTGTTAAAATCTCATTTTAGTGCATTTATACCCTATGTCATATTTTGATTGCTTTTATTTCCCATTCTCCTTTTTTGGTTACCATGGTTACCATTTGATCACCTTGAAAACGATTTTTCTGTCGTACTACTTGCGTTTTAATTATAAGCAACGTGTTTCCGTTTGTCTGCGCAGGTTGTGGTGCCAAAGCGAGCCGCTCTGCTATTAGACAAGATCATGGTGGCGTTACAGAAAGCAGTAGACGATGATAAATCGTCATCGAAAAACAGGCCTCATATACCAATGGAAGAAACGGTACGTTAAATCTATTATTTCTTAGACTAGACACTATTGTTGTTCTGGAAATGAGCAGGGGAGCCCCATTATTAAAATAAAGACAGATGTCTCTCCATCAAAATTAACCTTATTAAATTGTTTAGGTGAGCAGTTAGTTACCTGATTAAGAATAAAGAAAGATCTCTCCACTGAAGTAACTTTATTGTACAAAGCAAAGATGGCTTTGAACCTGTAGTTGTCATCTTCAGTGCCGGTGAGACCAGTTGAAAAGTAAAAGAGATAGAAATAATATAAGAACATATTTTTCCTTCCAAGCTTACCGAAGGAGTGTCAGTAAAGAAATTGAAACAGAGGTTTAAATCTGAGATTCCTCTTTGAATCTTCTCACCTACACGAAGAAAATTCAGTCTTATATATTTGTATATTGTGAAAATCCTTGGATAAAAAACAAAAAAACGTCATATTTTCAACAAAAACCTTTAACAAATCTTATATATATTCTATAAAAAAATATTATAATTTATAATAAATAAATGTATTTTTTTAACAAGGTATGTATCAATGACAACCCAATAAAACAACTGATGGTTAGTTTAAAGAATAATAAACAATACATTAATAAATACTAAATTGAGATCAATAAATCATAACAAACAAAATAATATTAGGAAAAGACAGGTTAGCTTAAATAATCATAAGCTAGATATTTCTAAATATAAATCAATAAATTATAACAAATAATATGAGAACTTAACAAAGATTAAAAAAATAATATGTACTATCACATACGATTACTTTTTACTTAAATTCGTTCTAAAATAAAGTAATCATAACTACGTTATTTCTTTTTACAGACTAGCTATAATGACAACTCAAAAAATACTAAATAAAGATCAATAAATCATAACAAACAAAACTATAAAAAAAAATATGTGTGAGGCTCTCACGCATTAGAAGTGAAACTTAAGTTCTAAAATGCATTGCTCTCTTTCATTTTTTGACGAATTTATTATTTCAGGATTAAGAAATGGTTATGCGAAATTTAATTGAAAACAAATATTGCTACGCTAAGGCAACCACATTTATTCCATTAAAAATAAAACTTCGTTACACGATGTCACTATATATATGAAAAAATAATTAAAGCAATGTTTATATCTGTGTATATATTGTCATTTGTTATTTATACTAGTGTTTCTTAACCTTTTGGTAACCGCGGACCCCTTAAAATCTCCAAATATAATATACAGATAGTACCCTAAATACCTTTCGAGGCCCCCTGGGGGGCCGCGGTCCCCCGGTTAAGAACTGACGCCGACGCACCTCGAAATGATTTGTTTATTGCTACGGTAAGGCAACCACATTTATTTCAAACAAAAACTACGATAAGGCAACCACATTTATTCCAATAAAAATAAATATTTGTTTTGATTTGCGGTCTTTAAATAGATATAACTTATTTAAATTAATTTAATTAGTTTTTACATTTTTCTTGTAAGTATACAATTAAGCCCGTTGCCATGAACCCAAAAAATAATCTAATTATAATAGTCTAATTACATATAATCCATCTAATATTAAATATTACGCTTATATACCAATTTTGTGTACTCTCTAATTGGCAATGTAATTGGGGTAATGGTTAGCACGTAGGCTTCATGATCCGGAAGTCAGTGGTTCGCATCTCGCCTGAATGAAAGATTTTTTACAGATTAATCTTTCACCAGGATTAGTCTCGAAACACAAATTCCGTGTCATTACTTCCGTCACACAAATTTCATTACAATTAATCTGTAAAAATGTTGGAATCTTGGACGAGACTCGAATCGCAAACTTCGTTACACGATGGTCCCTATTTGAAAAAATTCACTCTACCGCCGCCAAAGAAGTTTCACTTCAAAAAGAAAAGACAGAATACGTCGCGTCAGAGAGGTTACGTAAAAGTGACAAAGGTTGCTGTGACGTCATGCGCCCTCCACGATTTTTCGTCAGGTTATCTTTTCTGGCTCATAACAATACATTGTTTAGTAGAGTTCTGTAAGCATGTGATAGTTTTTTCCTCTTTTTATTCCCTTAAAAGCTTTTTTAACCGTTTTTAACCTTATCATATATTAGTAAAATCATTAATAAGCCAACAAATGTATACATTATAGGTGATAAAACAAATAATTCTCACAAATAACTCAAATAAGATGTAAAATAACTTACTTACAGATGTGCTCTTTTTACTCTATTAAAAGCTTTTTTAACTGTTTTTAACCTTATCATATATCAGTAACATCATTAATAAGCCAATAAATGTATACATTTTAGATGATAAAACAAATAATTCTCACAAATAACTCAAAGAAGATGTGAAATAACTTACTCACAGATGTGCTCTTTTTACTCTATTAAAAGCTTTTTTAACTGTTCTTAACCTTGTCATGTATCAGTAACATCATTAATAAGCCAATAAATGTATACATTATAGATGATAAAACAAATAATTGATTAAAAGATAATAATAAAATAAAATAGGACTGATAAACCCCACTTATATCCAATGTTATGAGCCAGATAACCTAACAACACACACTTTTTTACGTAAGTGACGTCACACTTCCCCGGCGTATAGGTAGCTTAAATAATCATAAGCAAAATATTACTAAATAAAGACCGATAAATCGGAACGAACATTAATATAACTAAACAAAGATTAATTATACGATTTTTTTATATTATTTTTCTCTTAAATTTTGCTTTTTTCTTTTCCAATTTTTTAAAAAAAATACTTGTTCCATTATGGTTTGATTTCATGAGGTCCAATTGATTTGCTTGCACGTTGTCCTTAGATGGATCTACAGAGACGAGGGAATCAGAAGAACGGCCGGATCTATTGGAGATGTTACTTCAACGCTGTCACTTGCTTCTAACCCAGCATCGCTCAGTAAAACATGACATTTTCTTGGCCCAACAACCATCTACTTCCAAATCATCTCAACACAAAAAAAAGAGGGGGAAAAAACAAAAAAAAAAGTGATTAGAGTTGAAATTGGAACACATACAAATGAATCAACGATTTACTATGCTGATTTTTAAAAAATGGTTTTATTATTTATTTTTTAACTTTTATTAATTATTGTCATTAATCAAATTGTATATCGAAATTATTTATATACAAAATATATATATATATATATATATATATATATATATATATATATATATATATATATATATATATATATATATATATATATATATATATATATATATATATATATATAGTAAATCAATCGAAAATATGTATCGTGATTTTTCATTTCTTTTTATATACACTTTTAATAATGCCTATTTGTATTTTTGGTTATTCGTTTTTGTTTATTTGTTGTTTTTTTTAAATTGTAATGTTGCCCTATATTATTATTGTACTATATTTTTCGTAATCCTAAATTATTAGAATTATAATTCATGAATCAGTTAACGTTAGTGAATTAATAATTTAACGTTATTGAATAAATTAGTTAATTTTAATAATTTTGTCAATTAATATTAATAAATCAATTCAGTTAACGTTTTAAATGATTTATTTCTTTGAAGAAACAACGTTATCAATTATTATCATTTAACGTTATTAAAAAATAAGTCAGTCAATCTTATTAAATGAGTAAGTCTAACCTGATTAAATGAGTCAGTAGTCAGTTAACGTTTTACTCCCTTTGAGACGATCTAGGACGAACTAGTACTTGATTACGATGCAAACTTTGGAACCTTACCTAATTTAACTTAAATATTAATATTGTTATTAATTACTTTTAATTAAAAATATATATATATATATATATATATATATATATATATATATATATATATATATATATATATTATTTATACATATTAGGCATTATTATTAGAATTATAAAAAAATCAAAAATTTATGAATTATTTCTAAGTATTATTCAAAATTTAATCTTTAAATTTAGAAAAAGAAATAATAATGAAACTAACTTATTGAAACAACATAATATTTAAAAAGACTTGAACGAATGACATAAATTGGAATATTATATTATTATTAGAAAAATTAGTTTATATTTTAATCGAAATAAAAGTCTTTGTTATTTAATATTTAATCATTAATTAAAAATAGTTTGAAACCATTTTTTTTTTTTTTAGAATTTTAATTTGGTTTTGAGATCTTCCTTTATTTAAATTACATACACAAATAATAATAAACATATAAAATCAAACTGCAAGTGTAGAAATAAATAAATAAAATAAGTGTTTTAGAATGAGGCTGGTAATTAATAGATTAGAAAAAATTACATTGTCTAAAATTCTGTATGTTATAGGTTAGAATTCAATTTTATTTAACTTACAGATTATCATATCTATACAAGTTCGCTAAGTAAAATTATAATTTTCATAACCATCATATTTAACAATATGATTACCTAAAAATTTTTTAAAATTTTAATTTAAATCAAATTATAATTATTATAATTTGTTCTTATTTAAAATTTTATTTGCCTTAAACTGAAAGCCACAATATATAATATTTCTTAAGTAAATACTTGTAAAATGTAAAATTGAATAATACATTAACTCTTATTTTTAACCACAGTAAAAACAATATTCGTCCTAAAGAAGCGTTTAAAGTAGATTGCGCCTGCGCTCTAGTCATCATTTTTGCGCATGTCTATTGAAGATTTGATTTCTACGCACGTGCTGTTTGTTTAGGTACTATCAAAATGACTTTGTTTCGAATATTTATTCCGAAATTAAAAGAAGAATACATACTGAACGCGTAATTTTCTCTACGATATGTTATATTCTTGACATCAGATCAATTTAATGATTATCATACTATATAGATTTTATTATAGTTTTTCAAAGAAGTGTAGATAATTATGTTCGCAAGGAGAAATGGTTTAAATAATTATGGGGCCGCCATGTTGAAACAAAATGGTGGATTGGAAAATCTTTTTACAAGTCTTTATGTCGTATAAGAAAGCAAACTTTAAATAGGAAGGTTCTAGTTGATTATATATATATATATATATATATATATATATATATATATATATATATATATATATATATATATATATATAATCAAAATTATTAAATGCATTTCCAGCCTCATTTTAACACACTAAAGACTAACTTTTAAAAACATGGTATTATCCTCAATATAATAGCAAAAAAATAAATAAAATAGTTAACAATTTGGTTCCTAATTTGATAATATATTATTAGTTGACATTTAAATAAATAAATCATATAAAACTTACGAGGAATATTTTTATATAATTTAATTTTTAGTTTACTTATTTACTTTACTTAATGATGTCCGTAGTTTATTAACTTGTTTTTTTCATTCATACTTAATTATTAAAATGTATCTTAATTCTGTTAATGTATTATATTACTAACTTTTTTCGCATATATAAAAAAAAGGTATTTATTATTCAAAAAAAAAAAAAAACTAGGCGGACAATTTTAGGATTTTAATGAATATATATATTTTTTTGAAATTTAAGTTTTTTCAAAAAAAAAATTGGGCATAAATTAATCAAATCTTTCATCTATACAGTATTACCAATGAACCTTAATGACAGGAAATAAGATATTCATTTTGGGAAAAAATTAATTTTTGTAAAAACATTAATTTTTGGAAAAAACATTAATTTTTAGGAAATGCATAAATTTTGTAAAATTACGTTAATTTTTGGAATTACGACATTCATTTTTGGTAATAAGACTTTCATTTTTTGGTAATACGTCATTAATTATTAGAAATCGTTTTGAATTTTTTATCTACATATCTAATTTTTCTGTCCTTACGACTTTAAAAATGTTAAAGATTTATATTAAAATGAAAAGAAGAAAACTATTTATACATTTTTAAAAATATAATTTAAACACGATTTTACAACAAAAAAATACAAAACTGTATTCACTCATAATATAAAGTAAATGATAAATTTCTAGATAATTATAAAACTTGAACTATATATTACATTATATATTATATTTAGATTGTTATAGAAAATTAATTTATAAATATATACGCATTATATTTTTCTCATTCAAAATAATTATATTTTTAAGCCTTTCAAAATAATTATATAAATAAACAAAAAAAACTCTTGTACATTTTGAACAAATAAATTTTCAACTATTTAGTTTCAAGTCTTTTATTTTCTTATTTTAACGCTTTGTTAAAAATGTAATTTCTATTTTTATCTTTTATGTTGTTTTATTTATACTCTTTTTGTATTTAATTTCAATCAGGATTTCATTAAACGAGAATTTTAACTTCCTTTAATGATCAGGTCATAATATAGCCGAAATTCTATTTTTCCAATGTTCTGTCCAATGTGTGTGTATTGAAGGTGTAGATTTAATCATTCTGAACCAACTCAACATTGATTGAGGTTGAGAATGCTACCTTACACATTAACTCGTTCACTCACTGAGAAATTATCCAGAGAAAAGCTTTACTGTAAATAACTAACACTGTGGCACAATTGTCAATGTAGGACCTAGGCCAGCCAATTGGCATATACAACTATTAATGTAAATGATGACACAAGTTTAGTTTGTCGCTCCATCAGCTCTATCTGTTGCTTGTAACTTTATTGGTAGAAGATCCAACCACTCTCCTTAAAAAACCTCGTCCAGACTGCCGAACCGAACAGAGGAAACGAGCCGAGCATTGTTCTCTGCGCATGCCCAGTCTGAGATGCGCAGGCGCACTTTAAGCTGGGCATGCGCAGAGAGCTACTAAACCACCGAGCAGCTTTACTGTATTCTCTAAGAAAGATTATCATATTCTGCGATGATTTTTTTTAATTCAGAAGCAAATATTAAAAATAAACATTAAAATAGTCTGCCAATAAGTGTGCCACATAGCTTCCTATTTGCTCAGATGAGTCTCTAATAATTTGATCCCTCTGAGTATTAAAATTGTGGTAGTCTGAACCTGTTTCGATTTCCTGCGGGGTCTCATTTAATTTATTCAACAATAAATGTGCGTATAGAAAGATGAAATTAAAATGAGCACAACTATTCTGCTTCTTTTGACCAAACATAAAAAATGTCTTTAAAATAAGATGAGAACTTTTAAAAAATATCGGTGTTAATTATAGGAAATTGTTTGTGCGCAGGTGGAAGAGAACGCAATAGGCGCATAGGCGCAGAAGGGTGAAAGGATTATATTTTATAGTTCATCAAAATAGGATGAGTTATTTGTAAGATATTATCTTGTTGGTTCTCAAAAATGTTGAACAACAAACTGATAGAAAGATAGGAGACCAATAATGTTTCCTGATGTCTGAAACGGATTTCTGTTTAGGAATTTTTGAATTCCGACACATAAAAGAATAATCCGCTCTTCACAATCCACAATGCTTTCGTTATCTTCGGGTTGCTCGAAAGCAAATTATAAAAAAAAATCATGTTTTTATAATATGTACTCAGTTTAGACCTTCGAAGGTAGACGAATAAAAGATTTTATCTATATTATTAAACATATTAGCGATAATTTGTTTTTTAGCGGAGGATATTCTTGAAAGAGCGATCTATTGACCTTAATTAATTATCTTAATCAGAACTCAAAGTAAAAATACTTTGAAAAGGTTGTTATCGGTTATTGAGTGACAATATAGGTGATAAGGGTAAAGTCATGTAAGGTTATCAGGGGATTTCCAGTCCGCTCGTCTTCATAACAAATTACTTTGAATCCTTTTAGACTCTTTTCAAATTTCTCAGCATCGAATTTCCTCTTCGTAAATCCACTTTATCATTGCAAATTATGTCATTAATATTTGAGATAAAAAAAAGTCTGAAGATTCTGACGAATATCTTTAAGGGATATGTTGAGCAATGTAGAGAAATCATTTTTATCTAGGTTGGTAACACTTTTTTTACTTTAAGTATCTATTAACAAATTTATCATTTCGGGAAATCGAATGTCATCTTACTGGATTACACATTTTTTTGTGTTTCGTACGATAGTGTCTTTGAATCTTCTATGTTTCAAGAAATTGACAATGCCAAATAAATGAATGGCATTTTTACAGAATTGGTTTTAACAGGAACACTTTCATGTGGCCAAATCAGTGGTCACACAATACCTCCTCGTGTCCCATCACTAGATTATAGATTGGTCACATGAGGATAAAATGTAATTTGATAAAAAGAATAAAATAATAAATAATAATAGAGATAGGCACAGGCAATGGTATTAAATATGAAGAAATAAGAAGGGCAAGTTGCCTTACCTTGGACACTAAGCAAAAACCAACTACAGCTGATATCACTGATATGATAACTGGTGAAGGAGGGAAGTTGCTAAAATAGTGTTTTCAGGCTCCTTTACTTAAGTTGCCTTACCTTGGGCACAGAAAAAATCAAGTACAGCTGATATCACTGATATGATAACTGGTGAAGGAGAAAAGTTGCTAAAATTGTGTTTTTAGTTTCCACTCTTACAAGTAGCATCCATAAAATACCTTTCCTTGGAATAGCTCTTGAATTGCTCTCTTGTTTATTGGGGGCAAGTGCCCAAGGAGCATAACTGTTTAGGTTCTGGGAACTTTCCCCTTTTTATATTATTTATTAATAATAAAATTTTAGAAATTTAAAGAAGTCAAAAGTTACTTGATGACAGAAAAAACACGTTTCCTGTTTACTCCTCTTGATATTAAACAAGAAGGAGAAGAAGTTGTGACTCATCTCACGATCTAAGAAGTTAATTGAATGATAAAATGACTAACTTTTATTATTAAAAGATTTAAAATGAGTTAATAGTTACAATTTTTTCCTTAATATTTAATTTTGACAATGATCTCATCCTTCGATGTACGAATTATACGAAAATAGAAGAAAAAAGTAAAAAAAATGTCCAAAGAAGTCGTGATGTTTTTTTGAGTGTAGGTTTTTTCCCTTCGAAAGATTAGAGTAGGAAACGTAATTAAATCTAAATCAAGAAATGCTCAAGGATTTGTATGTTACTTTAATTACTTCCTTGCTATGTGCTGTAATAATTAACATAACATGACTTGTTTTAACAATAGCCTTATATTACCTACGTAGTAATAAGTAGGGTACAAAAGAACAAATATTTTTTTATGTGAGGCGATTTTTAAAATTTGGATACAAGAAGGACTCCTAATGTAAACGTTGTGTGTTTAGTGTATTTTATTTAATTAGTAAGCAAGCTAACTAATATACAAATAAGCTAACAAGACAAGTAAACTAATAAACAAGTCAACAAGTAAACTAATGAATAAGTCTTCAAGTAAACTAATGGAAAAATAAACTAATAAAAAATAAGAGAACAAATTAACAAGTAAACTAACGAACAGGTTAACTAATGAACAAATAAACTAATGAACAATTCAACAAGCAAACTAATTAACAAGTCAACAAGCTAACGATAAAACAATGTAACAAATAGGTACTAGGAAGGGCCCTAGTTATAGCAGACACAATATTTAATGTTACATTTTTAAAAAAAAATTAAATTGATTTAAATTACTCCTTTTAATAAGCAGCTTGGTTTTCCCCCATCACGAAGGGGTTGAAGTCCGACGTTTCGCTTCCACTTCTGGAAGCATCTCCAGGTCTAAGGGGTGTGGTGTATCCCGTGATTTAATCCCTAAATTTAATAAAACTCCTTTTTAACACATAATATCAGAAATCATAACACAAATAAAATTAAAATTTGGTCTTCTCATTCAAATGTTATTAAATTCGATTAAAAAGAACATATATCGATACTTAATAAAACCTATCGATATGTAATGTTAAGAGAGTCCTTGATAAATCGATAGTAGGAGGAGTCGTTTTTCAGTTTCAGTGCAGGCGTATCCTTCCAACTGTTTATAACCTGGTCTCGTATATCTTATAACCTTCCTATACACCGAGGATCAGCTGTACAGATACAACCTGTTTTTGTTTATATTTTAAACATTAATTACAACATCTCGAGATAAAAAGGTAACAGAATGTTAATTATCTTTTCATTTTCTTTTAGTATGTTACCTAATTGTTTTAATAAATACTGATTATTTTTGTTATTTGAACAACAAAAGATATGTCTTTCGTCCTTCTCGAATTTGTTACACGTATCAAAATTTCCTTCATTTATATGTGCCTAGCATATTTTTAATGAACAACATATCGATTTTTATAAACAATGATAATTAAATAAGTGTTCGTTTTTGTTATAAAATGTGCATTATTTGTTGTTTTATTTTTATAAAATCATATGACGACAAAGGTTTTAATCAATAAATAATCATAAAAAATGTAATTTAGTTGATGGATTTCTAGATTTTAGAATCAAGAATCAAAATGCAATTGTTTTGTTGTTAAAACAATTGCTTTATTGTGAATGCAACCAATTGTTTAATTATCTTTACTATAATAGTGATAGTTCGTAACGTCTGTATTTTATACTATATAGTATGGATTCATATTACATCATTTGAATTAAATCCTTTGTAAAAAAGAAATGAGTGATGGATCACAGTCAAAGCAGAAAATTTATTTTTTTCTGTTATACGAAGTATCGATATATCGTATATATCGATATATCGTTAGAGAGAATAATCAAAAAATTATAAATTTGCAATGATCACTATGAAGCTAAGCTATACTAACAAATTAATTATTCATGATTAAAAAAAAACCTTGTTTTACTGTGAATGATTATGTTATAAATCCTAAAGGAATGGCAAAGGCGTGTGACCTCAAAGAAATAAGAAGTGTTTAGGAGCGAAATCGAATGGCAAAAAATAAAGAGAAAGAAACGCGATAGAATAGAACTATGATGTGGACAATGTCGCAGGATTCTACATTGGCTGAGAACGATGAAGATATATTACGTTGCAACAAAAACCACAAATGATTTATAACACAATAAATGGAACCATTATCTTAATTTAGTACTTCTATAAATAACACTTCGCAGGATCTAATAAATACCAACTCACTTCACAAAGCTATAAAACATCTGTCCGATACAATTCTTACTAAACTTTCCTAAATACGATAACATAATTACTACTATCTACAGTGTTTTATATTTGGTAATTGTTTTTCAAGTTTTTATTTAATAATGATTGATCATTTTACCAACTTTTGCCGTAAAAATAACTCCTACCCGGCGGTTAATAGAACTCGGCCTCTCACCGTTCGTGTTTATAGCTATTCTCTCAGGAATTAGATTTTTTCCAGAGAAAACTACTTATATAGTTAGATTTTTCTTTTAAATGGACTACATTATGAGTAGAATTTTTTTAATCAAGGTCGTCGAAACTGTTTTCGAAAAATAATATTTTTCACGTTTTTTAGGGTTTCGTAGATCATCCTCTTACTAGATGTGTCTGTCCGTCCGTCGTACTTCAGTTCATATCCCACGAACCGTTCACGCTTGAGAGTCGAACTACTGTGCTTATAACCGCCACTGTTGCATTTTTAATGCCAAAATTTCACACCAAAAAATCCCCCCCCCCCCAACCACCCTATAACGGCTATTTTTAAAATTTTGAAATAATTCATGCAAATACCTTATGAAGGGGCGATGAAAATCGGCAGAAAACAATTAATTTACCTTTTCGTTGTTACCGATGAAAAAACATTGTGACCTGCTGGAAATCTAACCAGGGCCTACTCTACTCTCCTAACTCTACACTGTTTTTTTTTGGAAAAAATTGAAATATTATTTAAATTTGTTTATATTTTTTTATAGGGTTGGATGGGGAAATAATGAAATGTTATTTCAACATATAATAACGTATATTATGCCTAATAACCTACAAAACCCTAAAAAGTACTTGGATGCGCAAGTACATACTTCCCTGTGATTTTTTAGAATTTTAGAGAGGGGTATGCCTCCCCTAATATAAAGCTAAAATCATTTCACGATTTCACCTAGGGGTATGACTTTATGAATATGTATGCCAAATTTCATCAGAATCGGTCCATTAGTTTATTCTTTGCGTTACTGCACTAACAACAGACTTCAGTCTATATAGGCTACATTTCTTTTATAGACGACAGATATTTCTTAAAAGTTGTAAAACACAAACGTGTAAATCGTCCAAAGATCTCAAAATCGAATTTTGCGCAATTACAATACTTTCTATGTGTAGAAAACAATATAAATTAAATATAGCCACGAAAACGCGGAACAACTATCAAATGGAATACACTGGACAAAGCAATTATGTTCTCTTACGTAGGAGTCTGTTAAAAGCTAATGCTCCAAATTTAGTTTCGTTTTAATGTTTGTCTTATAACTCGTTTAAATCTCCTTCAAATCACATTCTCCTGGTCATTTATAATTTAAGTTAATTTATAAGTTTAAATTAAACATCTTTTAGAGCAGAATGTATATTTCATTCCCCTTGGATTTGAACCTACGTTCATTGACTTTTAAACTGTCGTTAAACTTGTTATCTGACCACTCAAAACTTCTAGTCTATTGTCTAAACTTTTGGCTAAACTTTTTAACTAAAAGACACTTAAGAATCCTTAAGGATTTCTTGTTTTTTTCTGTGGTTTTTACTTTCTCATATACGTAGTATATAGAAAGAGGAAGTATTGTATTTGATGTGGATGTTTTGATGGATTTACACGTTTTGAGAGACCTACAGTCCTAAAAAGTGGTTTTTAAAAAATGTCTGTTTGTAATTTGTCATCTGTTTGTAACGTAAAAACAACCTTAACAACTTGGCCGTTTTCGATTTAATTTGGCATACATGTTCATCAAAATCATACTCAATAAATGAAAACGTTCCCTTCATTCGAGATCTATCAATATTCCGCGGTATCGCACATTACATGAATTGTTATTAGATCATCCTAATTCTCTAGTTCAACTCCTTTCTTCCTAATCTAAATCCTCGTCGACGCCTAAAGAGACAGTGTGCTAGGTACTTATTAAATATACACTTACAAAAATCGGTATTTCTTTAGATTGCTGCTCCCCTATGTGTTTTTAAAATATAAATGACTTTAACTAAATAACTATTAAGACAAAGTGATGTTTAGTCTAATGTACTTTAGGACAAAGGAATATCACACTTCTGTGTTTATAAGGGGAGTAACAGTCTAAAGAAGAACATTTTATACACCTTCTTTAGATTGTTACTCCCCTCTGTTTTCTTTATAAGGGGAGTAACAATCTAAAGAAGTGCCTAAAATTCTACTATATCTCATTTATAAAATGATTTAAGTATATTTAATTATTTTATTTATTTAATTAATTCGTATCTCATTTTCTATTTATTTCTATGTAATACTTACGCAAAAAGGGGATAATCACTAGACTACTTCCTTTTCCTATGTTATATAAGTCAAGTAAACAATATTAACTAACACTCAAGACATGAATATAATTACAGAAAGCATATAATTGCAATAAAGTGAAAAAAAGTTATTAATTTGGGACCCCTATTAACCTTGAAAAAAAAAAATAATTCCTCGAAAATTTTTCCAACTACATATTTGGTTTAAAAAAAATCTAAAATGTAGTCCATTTAAATACTATTTTAACTCGATAAGTCGTTTTCCCGGGAAAAATCTAATTCCGAGAAAATAGCTTTGAATGCAGACGGTGAGAGGCCGGGTTCGATTCCCCGTCGAGGAGGAGTTATTTTTATGTTAAATTTTGATAATATGTTCTATAATAATTAAATGTAACCACGAAAATTCGAAACAACTAATAAATGGAAAACACTGTACCAAGTAATTATTTACTCGTATATGAGAAAGTTAGTACGAGTTACAACTAATCTCGGTATATATGAGTATTTATTCAAAATAGCAGCGGTATTCATCGTATATTTTTCTCAAGTTATCGTCATACATATTAAAATAAAATATTTTTAAGATAATACAGACATTCTTTGTCAGTGTGACGTGTAAACGTTACTGACAGAATATTGTTGTTATTTATGGAATTAAAAAAAAAATACACATTTAACTCTAAAAATCATATCTAATTCTGTAATTCCATTCATGATTTACGACTTGATGCTTAATAGATAAAATAAAATATTATAAAATGACACAATCTTCAAAAAATAAAATACGTGACTTCAAAATACAAAATTTAAAATAAAATAAAAGAATTATAGATGATTGTATTCATTCTATTATTTATTGGGTGATGATTCATTTTACTTTTTCTTTGTATATATGTAAAAAAAATAACCCATTATCTTATTTTCCTTTTATTTTTAGCTATTTATAGTTACATGAAGTTATTCTTTACCTAAAGGATATGTTTCAAGATACGTGTTTATGGCTAAGGTCCGGCATTCCACGTTAGATTACGTAATATTACACATATCCCCCTCTCCAACTTCTAGATCTTTGTTTAGAATAAACTTCTTTAAAATCAAGCCCTAAAAAGAATAAAGGAACAATCCTTTTCTTCTTCAGATTCAGTCACGGTCAGTCTGGGGTTAAGAAGTGATCGTAGCGCTTGTAAAATCATCACGGTTAAACTACGTACTAAACTTACGTAATCGGTTTACCCCTGAAGTTGTAAATTGTTGTTGCGAGGTTGTTTATGTCTCAGTCATCAACTGACCTCTCTATTTAGAAGGTAAACTGTCTCTATTTCTATATCTCAATTCATTCATTGTTTGACATTTAATTCATCCGTATTTTTCATTGTAGTATTTTCAATTCTATTCTTTCTAGAGCATTATAAAAAAGTCGTGATTACCGAATAATAATTCCAATATTATTATTAGCTCAGATTTTAATCTTTATTACTATTTTATCTCAAATGTATTTGAAATTTAATTCATTATATCTGGGTTTCTTCAGTCTAGTATTTTTATGTACAATGCTATCTTAATAGACAGCCAATTAGTGTGGCACATAGTTTCCTCATGTCCTTATCGCATAGTTTAATGCTGTTGTGCTTTTACAAACCATTATTGTCTAATTTATTTATTAATTCCCTCCTTTTTGCTTCCGAGATTACCGAAGGTAACGGAAGTTGTGTGATCTTTCTGAAGAACAAAAATATTTGATAATATCTCCGAATTTTAAAATTCCAAGATAGAAATCCAGTTTTAGACACCAGGGGACATTTTTGTTCCCATGTCTGTCTATCGGTATGTCCACAATTTTTGCGAACCAACATATCTTAACTGGTCCACCAATTATTGTGGCACACAGCTTCCTCGCACCCTAACACGTACTTTATTAATGTCATGCTTTTAGACCCAAATATTATCTTATTTATTTCATTGTTTCCCCATTTTTTTACATCTATCAATTTTTTTTTAACAAAAGTATCATTTTAGCAATATTTAATGTTCGTATCAGGTCGCTGAAATTAATCTAGGGCTATCTGCGGCTTACTTTCGACAAAGCATTTAAACTTCTTCTCAGATGAGTACTTTTTAACCTATAGATGTAAATGTATTTATGTTTGTGTGCATGTGGAAGAGAAACAAATGGACGCAGATGGATGAAAATTTTACAGAACCAAAAATGAGCCAATTTTGACCCACAATTCAAATTTTATTAAAATTCGCTCGGAAACAATAATATTATTTAATTATTCAAAGCTTACCGAGAGTAACAATAGCAGTGTTATCGTTCTAAAGAACGAAATTTATTTTTGTCACAAAATTCAAAAATTCGTAGACAGAAATCGGTTTCAGACATCAGGAAACATTTCTTTTTTTTAATTTTTTTTTAATAAGTTTTGCGGTTGAGCTTACTAAATAGTGATCATCGTGATTTTTCTGAAGAACAGCATTATTATTTTTTTTTTCGTTAGTTACACAAAACTGTAGAAATAACTAATTTTATACTTATAGCAGTATTGTGACATTAATCACATTTTGTATAACACACACACATATATATATATATATATATATATATATATATATATTTTTTTTTTTTTTTTTTTTTTTTTTTTTTTCATTTTACATACAGTTTGTTATATTGATTTTTATTTTCATTTGATATAGAAATTAGTAATTTTACAATTATCTTTTTTAATTATAATTTCTTCGATTGATACAAAAATGTAATTATATTATTAGTCACTAGTATGTTACAAACAACAGATAGGAATATTTTTATGAATATGTAGATTCTTTCTTTTTTCGATTATATTTGTTAATCTGGGATTTCAGTGTGACCGTGGTCCTTAAAAAATTTGTCACTTCTTTTCGGTCCTTTATGAATCAAGGTCGAGGTCAGGGTTTCGATTCCGCATTTAGGCATTTTGATTTTACATGCTTTACTATTGATCACATCGTATTTGCTTGGCGGTATATTGATGTGGGAAGTGGCTGAACTCCCATATCCATACGCGGTTAGTAAACAGGGCCCAAATAATTAGTCTAATTGTTAGGTTCGAACTATTGGTTCATCAACCCCGCTCTACTACTACCATTAATGTAATTTAATTTATTCTATTTTAAATGGAAAATAATGTTATTTATTATTTTCTTCTACAATTAACATGTAATTTGTAAATGATTTTTAACTACACGTGTGTTATTTTTAAAAAACAATAAACATGTGTATTACATAATACCTATATCAAATAATTATGTAATAGATCAAATGTTAAACCCATTTTATTCCTTTCTTATAATAAATAAATTACAATTAGACATCGTGTGGCTCTTTTATAAAGTTATTGTTCAATATACTTGAGTAAAATGTAATTAAAAATAGTTTGAGAGATGTTAGCTGTTAGTTAAAATTGCTTTATTTTTAACTTTTCCTTATCTTTAAAGGAAAAGAATTGTTTCACCCAAAAAATTCCGAAACTGAGATTTCAACGGATTTTTGTTTTGGGTGTTTTTAAGACCTTTCGAGTGGCTTTTAGCTATAGATGTCGTCTCTGTCTATCTGTTTGTGTCACGCATAAATCTCACAGTGTTTAAGCTAGAGTTAAAACTTAGTACAAAAATCAGTCCTAATATTTAGTTTGCGCCCACCGGAAAATCATAAATTTGTCATCAAAAAATCGAATAATTTCCCGATTGCGCTAAAATTTGCACCAATTACTCCTCTTTATAAGACAACCATTTCCACTGAATTTCGTTTTGATATCTGTCAACATTTAAAATAGTCTGCCAATTTGTGTGGCTTGTAGCTTCCTGTTTCGTACACTGTAATGATTTTATGCTTTTACAACCTATATTTTTTTGTCAAATTTGTTTAATTTTTAATTTGTTACATATTGTTATTTAAAGAATCAATTTAAGAGCGCAGACGGTTTAAATTAATCTGGAGCTATCTTCAGGCTTCTTTCGATAAAACCATCAAAATTTCATAAAAACTTTTGAAAATAAGTTTTTTTAAAAACTTTTGAAGCTATAGGTGTAAATATATGTATGTTTGTGCGCATGTGGAAGAGAAACAAATGGACGCAGAAGGTTAAAACTTAAGATGGGCTAATTATTACCTACCATTTAAATTTCATTAGAATCGGGCGAGTAGTTTTTAAGATATGTTGGATCACAAAAATTGAGCAACAGACTGACAGTCTGACACTGAACCAAAAATGTTCTCCGATGTCTAAAACGGATTTCTGTCCTGGAATTATACAAAACCGGAGACATTAAATTTTCTTTCTTCGGAACGATCACACAGCACACAGCTTATTTTACTGACAGGATATAGATTGGTTGAATCACTTTAGGCTCGTTTCACGCGTGTTAATACGATTTGGTTCAGATTCAGGGTCTGTTCATTCGGTGCCATCGGGGAACCTATCAGGCTGGAATAGGTATTCTTTGAGTGTTCGGTCACTAACTCGACTTGTTCCTGATGACTGTTGACTCACATCACTTGTACACGACCCCCGAATATACACGGCACCTAACCTTAACCAGGACATGAATGAAACAGGACACGTGTGAAAAGCCTTACTCATCTATTCGATGTGATCATGTGTAAAAATATCTCTTCTTCCTGCTTCCACACCGGCTAGCACCTGCTTTCCTTAAGCCCATACAACACGTGCTTGTTTTCGGAATGTGTCTGAATCGGAATGAGCGTGTTCTGTGGCTCTCCCCATAAAGCCGGCTGTTGGACAATATAACGACGAAAAACGACAGCTGACCCTTGTTATCCAATATTTTATTTATTTTTTTAATATGATTTCAGATTTAAAAGCTATGGCCATCGCTTATCTAACCCGTGTGGAGAAATTCAGCGCATGTCATCGCCTTCACAGCCCTCTACTAAGCGACGAAGATAATCTCGCTACATACGGCAAATGTAACAACTTCCACGGACATGGTCACAACTACACACTCGAAGTGACTCTTCGTGGACCTGTATCTCCTGACACCGGCATGGTCATGAACATCACAGACCTCAAGAAGATCATACAAGAAGCCGTTATGGACACACTAGATCATAAGAACATCGATAAAGATGTCCCTTATTTCAAAGATGTCGTCAGTACGACAGAAAACGTCGCCATCTTTATCTGGAACAAGATGTCTACTCTCATGGAAAACCCCTCACTTTTATACGAAGTTAAAATACACGAAACCGATAAAAATATCATCCTTTATCGGGGAGAATAAAAACAAATTGTCATTTTATATTTATATCTGTAAAATATTAAATTTAAAAAATAAATAAAGACTGTAAAATTTAAACAATCATATTATATACTGAAGAAATTTTAAATTATTTATAACCCACGCCTAGAGAATTCATACATATTTAAATTATTAGTATTTAATTTAATTTAAGTCAGGCATAAAAATGTCACAGATAAAAATGCGTTACGCAGAGAGGATGAAACCGAAGAACTCTTGTGATTTTCTAAATCAGCTGCTGAATTGAGCTACGATTCCTAGTTAGTTAGTTTATGATAGTTTGAGCACTGCAATGTTCTAGAGCTAGAACATCGTGAGTTCGATTCAATTCGGTGGGGGCATTTTTAACAGTCTACCTTCCTTTTACTTAAAGACTAATCTTATGAAGTATACAACATATTATATCAGGGATCATCTCTTTATTAACTTAAAAATGATTTGCAATACTTCACCACAATTATATGCCAGCGCCAGCATAATGTAGTATATACCACAAAAATTCAATTTTTACAAAGAAAATTGGACTTAAGCTACGGTACAGTCATACATAAGCTATTAGAAGATGTCACAGTGACATCTTATCGAAACCTAGTACAAAGGTACTATCGATTTTGAACATAAAATTTGAGGATAGCGAAGTTATCCTTAAGAAATATTTATTTCTGTACCTTACAGGAGAAATATATTTTTCAAATAAAAGCATCGGTAAATCTAAAACTTTTTCTCTTTTCAACTTTTTACTGATCCTCGCAATCCTCAAATTTTAATTCATTCTCAGTCGATATCCACATAGTGATGCTCGCTATCCTCAAATTGTATTTAATTCTGTCGATACCCACCTAGTGATGCTCGCTATCCTCAAATTGTATTTCATTCTGTCGATATCCACCTAGTGATGCTCGCTATCCTCTAATTGTATTTCATACTCAGTCGATATCCATATAGTGATGCTCGCTATCCTAAAATATATTTCATTCTCAGTCCATATCCACATAGTGATGCTTGCTATCCTAAAATTTATTTCATTCATTCACATAGTTATCTCTTATGACGTCACCCCCAAAATAATACTACAAAGTTTAAAAATACTTATTAGTTATTTAATTCAAAGGATTAATTATTTTCAATGCAGATATTCTTCTCTCCTTAATCCTCTCCAAGCAATTAATCTACGAGTATAAAAACAGAAATATTTTAAAATTTGAAATTCAAATCTTTCTTTTTTTAAATTATGATAATATTTCGTATTAATGATAATACTGATTTGCATTTATAATTTCATTTTATATCTCTTTTACTTTTTAAAAATTTATTTGTGTTATTTTTACTGTTTATTTGTCTTCTGTTTCTTCATTAATCAAATATTTTAATGTATAAATATGATTAAAACAACCAATAAAAAAAATAAAATAAAAAGTTAAAACAATTTAT
Source organism: Gerris lacustris (assembly GCA_951217055.1). Classification (NCBI taxonomy): domain Eukaryota; kingdom Metazoa; phylum Arthropoda; class Insecta; order Hemiptera; family Gerridae; genus Gerris; species Gerris lacustris. The sequence continues at coordinate 39,505,895 of OX578284.1, forward strand.
TGTATAATTTTTAAATCAGAATATATTTACTTTGTTCTTTTCCCTTTAATCATTATTCTTTTACTGTGGCATACAATATATATGTTAAAGATACAAATTTCAATAAGTATCATTGTGGAATATGTTAAAAAACAATCTAACCTTTTTGGGAATCGAACTCAGATATTTAGGAGATTGAACTTCATTAGTAACGCTGTCATTACACAATATCAAAGTTGTCAAGACTAAGATCATAAAAGTATTTAAAAAAATGATTAAACTTAAAAGCAATGGAGGACTTCCTTCTTAGCCTGTGCTTCAGAAAATATAGAATATATTTTCACATTTTACGCGTATTCACATAATGAGTGTATTTAAACAATTGACTGATTTCGGCCGTTCAGTTCATGCAGCCTTTTACACATAATCTGCGGATCCGTCAATTTTTAATTAAACAAGCTTAAATTCTCGACTGTATTTTTCTCCAGTACTTCTTTAGATTGTTACTCCCCTTATAAAGAAAAAACAGAGGGGAGTAACAATCTAAAGAAGGTGTACGGAATATTCTTCTTTAGTATTCCCCTTATAAAAACAGAAGTGTGATATTTCTTTGTCCTAAAGTACATTGGACTAATCATCCCTTTGTCTTAATAGTTATTTAGTCAGTCTTTTTTATTCTAAAAAAAAACAGGGGAGTAACAATCTAAAGAAGTACCTTTTCTCCAATGTGTAATTTGCAACTCATCATAAAAGAGGTGTAGTCCAATAACCAAACAACAAACACCGTCTTCACCCAAAATTAATTGTATTTAAAATAATTTGACCGATTTTGGCTGTTCTATATCCACCCTTCTTCTTTGGTTATTTATATTTATAACTACAACTTATTTTATGATACTTAACTTAAATTGTAGCAGCACAGTTAAATACCAATATGAGTATCGTATATTTTTTATAAAAAATAAATGTTCTCCCGCTGGAAATACTAGCTAAGTCACGTGATTTTTTTTATGGAACATTTATTATTAAATAAATTGATAGGAGAAGTTGCTCTATGATTTAAATTCAGGATCATTAACATTGTTATACTTAAATAGAACGGTTTTGTCGGATCGATTTCTATTTTTTTCTTTTTACGTAACTTCAAATATCAACTCTATTATAAAAATAATCTAAAGAAAGAATTTGTCTTGGTCTAGAAATAGTTTATTTTTTACTCCCACAAATATTAATATAAAGAATTTATAAAAATCAAAATTCAAAAGAAATAATATAAAATCGTATTTATATTAAACTCTTAGGAATTTAAGGTCAGAAACTTGAAGTTAAAAATAAATATAGATCAAACTCATAAATTATTTTCCTTTTTGAGTTTTTAAATGGAGCTATATATTCCGGGATGGTTGAAAGACAATTAATTTATGGGTATTGTAAAAAATAGGGCATTAGTTCTATAAATTCACAACCTTTCCTTATTCGACCATTATTATGTGGGGAAATTAAAACCATAATTTACTTAACTATAGGATCTATATTTAAATTTAAACTATTAAATAAATTATTCAATTTATTTAATAGTTTATATTGCACACTCACATGCAATACCAAATCATGCGCAACAAAGCGGTGGGACAGACTCGGAGTAGTTGTAGAAAAAGGACCATATAGAAAATATATGATAAAACTTCCCAGTGGAAGAATTTTATTGAGAAACAGAAGATTTATCCGGGAAAGTTTCAACCCAAAGGGGGAAGTGAAGAGATGATGCGGCGCGGCGGGGGGAGATGTTGGGTGACATGAGTTGTCATTATTGTTTATGTATATACATATATATGTTTAAGGATACTTCAATTTAATAAAATATAGTTTAATAAAATGCTGGTCTGTGATATTATTCATTTTTTAGATTGTTAATAATTGTTACCATTTTTATTACGTTTATTTGTCAAATTTTAACTTTAAATGTTATTTCGATGTCAGTGTGCTAGAGCAAGGTGATATTTATGGTTTAACTTTTAAAATTTAAATTTTAACAAATTTCATTTTAGACCCTCTCTAATGGAGATAGTATTTTATTTTATACAATGACACATTAATTGAAACTTAATTAAACAAGACTGAAGATGACCTTATTGGTCGAAACGTTTCATAAATGAAATAACGATTTTATTTATTTTCTACACCTATGAGCCATCATACTTCTCTTCCATTAAAATATAGTTGATTATAACAGGCTGTTTGAAAGCACGATGTCTATGTAAAAAGTTCATGCCTGTATGACATGTTACATATCATTTTAAAGCTATTTTCAGGTAGATGTAGAATATTAAGTAATTTATCATTGTATTGGTTATAATTAAATAACAAGTAAGGCGCTCTTCACGTAAGTAAGTGGGGCGATAATAGCCTGTTTCTGTACATTAAAGTTAAAATTATTATTATAATATAATTACATTAATTTTAATAGTAATATTCTTTTTCTACTCTTCAAGACCTTTAAATTGATGTATAACATGTTATGGTAACTAAAACAATGTTTTGTCACCCGCCATATTGGCCGCCATCTTGAAAGTGAAATTTTAATAAATGCATATTCTTTTTCTTCATTTCAAGACCTTTAAATTGATATATAACATGTTATGGTGACTAAAAACTTATTTTAGTCGCCCGCCATATTGGCCGCCATCTTGAAAATATTAAGTGTGAAAAATCCAAAATGTGTCCAGTTGTCTCAAATACCGAGATGCACCTGTGTGCCGAATTTCATGTTTCTTGCTATAGTAGTTTATGAATTGAAACAAGCAACGGACAGACACCAACGGACAGACAGACAGACAGACAGAGCCGTTATATAAGGGTTTCTTTTTGTACTTTGTACAGAAACCTAAAAATGAAAGTACTTAACAGCACAGCAATCAAGCAAACATGGGATTGCTATGGCATAAGGCTTGTGACTTTTTGAACGTGCGTATAAATCATTCTGAAGCTCTTTTCAGGTAATTAAAAATAAGTAAGTTTTTCCCCCGAAAAAATGTTCCCTGGTAATCACATTGAGAAAGAAATATATATATGGCCGAAATAAGAGCAACATGCAGATTTTTCTTTACGAGTTCTTTATGCGCTGAAGCACAAGTCTTATACTAAATAAAAAAAATGTCATAAGTAAAGCATAATCAACTACTATTGCTTCAAAATATATTTGTTCGTTGCTTTCCTCCAGGTCCAAGCAATATAGATATATCGGGAAAGTAATATAAATAAGTAAATTTCTATATTAATCTAAAGGTCTTAGATTAAAACTTTTCTACAAGCAGTGTAACTGATGGTTGGTAACACTGGACAGTAACCTTTCTTAAGGTTATAAATATTGTCATTTCTCAATCTTTGTTATTTTATCGCAAATTGTAAAGGTTTTTATTAATTAAATGTGTGATTATTAGATTTGTTTTGTACTAGTTGTTTTGCAGTCATTGATTGTTTCATGCAGGTTAAGATGGCTGAGGCTCCTAAGGAAGAGAAGATGGAATTGGAGGAGCCAGTACGCAATGTAATGGCACCGCCGGGTACAGTGGGAAGTGTGTCTTTATCGCTTCACCCGCTTGTTATCATGAATATTTCTGAGCATTGGACTCGTATAAGAGCACAGGAAGGAGGTGCTCAGCAAGGTTTGTCAATAACTTTGTGTTCAAAAACAAAATGTAGTATTAGTACGTAGCTGTTTGGCTAATAGACTGTTCAAACCCAGTTCAGGGCATCTTTTGAGTAGGACATCGTGTTTCAAGAAAATAAAATCGTTAACAGGAAGGTCGGTTTAAGGTTTACTTCTCGTCTGGGGACTCAAGTTGTAAATGGAGTTATTTACGCCTAATAATGGAGTACTTGGATGTTACTAGCAGTCTTGTTGGTATAAGTAATCTGGAACAGCTTTAGAATACGGTTTTCATGCCCACAACTCATGTTATTATTCTATTAACAATGTTGTGACAAAGGAACATAATCACTCTTGTGTATTTAATAATCATTAATGAAGAATGGGCATAATATCTTCTAAATTTTATATAGTGTAATCTGGTCAAAACAGTGTGTTGCGGACTTGACAACCACATTCTAAAGCTTAATCCTTACAGGTAATCACCGCAGATATTTGCTGTCCACAGGACAGCTTCAACAGTTTCCCTGTCATAATTATTCTGGGTTATTTATAATCTCTACAGTTTCACTGAAGATCCTAATGTGATAGCTCACATTGTTTTTACAGATGTATCAATATTAATCTGAGCCATATAATTAACCACAAGTGATCTAATAAATTCTATCTTCAGGTGTTGATGTTCCTTCTGTGTCCAGGAGTTTTCGTTTGATTTCCACTATTGCATTATTGTTTGATAAGTCCTAAGAATAAATTATTATACCATTTTAGAGGATCTAGATTTAGTTTTAATGGAGTGTATATCTTAAGTCGAAATCACAGACATCTCTATTTCTGACATATATTATGTAGTATTCATTTCCAAATAGTACATTTACATGGGTTATTAAAAAAATACATCTGTGTGGAAAAACTAGCAACATGAAAAAGTAAGAAGTTTATTTTGAGAAGGAAATTTTAGTATCACTAAATTGGGAATGGCCTCGTTTAGGATAAGTCAGTAGATACAGCAAGTGGAAATGGAGTGTAATCCAAGCACTTTGAGACCAGACATATGCTAATAATATACTTTTTGTGGGGGGAGGTAAAATGCATTCACGCACTGAGTCCCAGGCTCCCAGTTATAAGGAGGACTATTAGCTTAAGAAAACATCCCCCACCCCCTTGAGCCAGAGCCCTAAATCTCTGGCCCGGAACTGTTCTACACATTTTTTAGGACAGACCCTATTTCCTTGTGCCTCCAAAGGTCCCCATATTTCAGCTATTGATGTGTTTATTGATGAATGTTTACAGTTATCGGTGCATTGATAGGAAAGCAGAAAGGTCGTAACATAGAACTAATGAACTCATTTGAACTTCTTTTCACCAAAATTGGAGATAATATCCTCATTGACAGAGACTACTACAACCAAAAGGAGGAACAGTGTAAGTATTATATTTTTTTCTTTTTATTCAAACACTTATGGTTAATTTAACTGAAAGATCTAAATTAATAGATTGCTTATTGAAAAAGTTAGTTATGTTTAATCAGTGGCACCAGATTTGAATTCTGGATTTGGGAGAAGGGCTGTAATTGCATTCATAATTGTCTAGATGTAGCAGTGGTTTCACTTGCTTAATATGTAATAAAGAAAAGTGTCTCTCCACAAAAAAATAAATTTATTGTTCAAAGCCCACTTTCAAAGACCTATTGGTTAGTAGTAGTAGTGGTTAGACGGGAAGGACGAACCACTTGTTTGAACCTAGCAATCAGGCCACATTGAGCCCATTTTACTAACCCCGTGGTGGAGAGTCCAGCCACTTCCCACATCATACCTGTACATTGTACCGCCGATGCAGATATGGTGTGGTCATCAGTGAGCTATTTAAATCAGAGCATCACGGCGAGGTATCTAACCCACGACCTTGATTCATTGATAGCTGGGCGAGTGCCTGGAGCACCTTGACCACGCTGGCTCCCAAACCTAGTGGTTAACTTCTTTAAGGTGGCTTTCACACTGCGGGCGAGGCCGAGCGTTTTTGTATTCACACTCCGGGTGAAACCGAGCGAGGCCGGGCCGAGAGTTTTTGTAGTTACATTGTGCACGAGATTGAAGCTGATCGGCTGATTATCTACCAGTTCGCATACAACTGTTTTCAATGCGTTTTCGGCGGCCGAAAATGCTTAGCTAACAAAAACGCTCGGCGTTTAATGTGAATAGCCCCATGCTAATACATGTGTTTGTCTCGCTCGCAGTGTGAAAGCCGCCTAACAGTGAAAATTTCAGAGAAAGAGTCAGTGCAGAAGTTGTTTGAGACTGAGGTCTAACTTTATTTGTTTCACTGGGACTGAGACTGAAGACTAACCATTAGTGGTTGAAAACCGGTTTTGTGCAAACCAATTATTTTTGGCAAAGTGTTGTCTTACATATTGGTATGTGTTCTCTGGGCATAACAATCATTGTGGTTATTCTCTACAAGGTATATATGCCTTTAAACTGCAAGATAAACTTATTCCTTCTTTTTTTTAATTTGATCTAAGCACACATCCTCTTTATTGTGTTACTTTACATCTACTCTTATCTCACACCCTGTTACATTTTAACATTAATAACGTTGTATTTTAACCATTGTTGATTATTGTGTTGATTTATGTTTTAGTCAAGCAGGTATTCAGCGATATGGATTTCCTCGGTTGGTACACTACGGGAGAAAACCCAGATGAAAATGATATTAAGGTTCATAAACAGATCTGTGAAATCAACGAAAGTCCAGTATTCCTTAAAGTCAACCCTCTAGCAAGGCATTCTGAGGTGAGTCCTTATACATTTTTGTTTTTTTATTTTTGTGATATTGGAATTATATAATATTTAAGACTCCACCATTTGCCTAGGGTTCGTTGAAAGCTCTCTATTAAACGGTAAAAACTGCAATCAATAAAAATAAACTGATTACGTTAGATAATTAAAAATATAAATGCAGAAAGATTATTTGGAATGCAACAATTACTCTGGCTGCTTGTTTACGTTCCATTTCTGGAATTGTGCCTCTGTCAAGCTCAACTTTTTCAATATACTTCTTTATCTAAATCACCAAGTTAACTTACCGAAAATAGACAATTTATTGCCATGATAATGGGTAGTATCATGATTGTCCATTAATGGGCATAATTAATTATTGTCCTTAGAATTCGTAATATGAAAAAAAAAAAATGGGAGACCATGGCCTGGGGTATTTATATAGAACTGTTAAATTAAAAAACGGAAATCATTCCACAAATAAATGATGCTGGGTTCCTCAATTTATGAAGCAGGTTAAAATTTTCTTCTCTAAGGAAAACTTAGATCTTTTAAGCCTATAATGGTGATCTCTCTTATTCAATGGTGCTAAAAGCCATGTCCTTCTGCTCCCCTCTGTGAAGCATCAACGGTGACCTCTCAATCTAAAAGTCTTACTGCATTTACCAAATTTAAATTAGTCTGTTTTATATTATTATAGTTTGACAATAAACTGGATATATTTGCTGCTTTAGATCCTTACTTAATTATTTTGTTTCGTTTCAGCTGCCTGTTAGCGTTTACGAGTCTGTCATAGATCTAGTAGGAGGTCAGGCTACTATGTTGTTTGTCGAGCTGCCTTACACACTGGCGACTGAGGAAGCAGAGAGGATAGGTGTCGACCATGTAGCTAGAGTGTCGACTAATAATCAAACGGACACCTCTCTGGGTAATTTGAAAATTTAAATATATTTTTAAAATAATTCTATTATTGTAAATTCTTTAATTTTCTTAAGTTGTAGTGACAACGTTTTGATTCATTTATCTAAATATTTAGTCCAAAAAACTTTAGGTCAAAGGTACATCACACTTCTGTATGTAAATCTGATAATACCCCTTAGTCTAATTAACTATTAAGACAAGGGAATATTTACTCATTAAATTAATTTGGTGTGGGTAACCCAGTAAATAAGTGCCTTATTTCCATTATTCCTTATGATTTTTTCTTAAATACAAATGTTTTAAAAGTATTGCTCTGTTTATGTCTTGTTTGTAACAAGACATAAGAAAAATTTTGGTTTAAACTGGCCATATTGTCTTTTGTTCTCATGGATTCAGTCCTAAGGTAACCAATTAAGATGGTATCCACTGTACTACATATTATACTATACTACTGGTAGTTGACTAACTTCTGGTTACGAGGTGAAGGGATATTTTAATGTCACAAACATTCTGCTGTTGTGTCAGTTATGTAAAGGCTGTCATGTTGATTATTGTGTGTTCTAGTTGGAGAGCACTTAAGTGCCCAGCATTCTGCAATCAAGATGCTTCACAGTAGAGTGAAGTTAGTACTTGAGTATGTTAAGGCAATACAGACGGGTAAGTTGCCCAGCAACCATGAGATAATGAGGGAGATCTACTCACTCAGTCACAGGCTTCCTGTTATACAGCACCCTAGATTCCACACCGACTTCTACAATGTATGTATACATATTATTTTTATTAACATATTATGATAAACTGATATTTATGAAGAGTACTGAGGAAAGTAAATTTCAGTGCCATCTGTTGTTCCTTTCAATAATTTTATTGAAGAGAACAAGGAACAACAGATGGATGAATAATTATATATTATTCTCGAAGGAATTTTTTTTAAGGGAAATAAAGTGATTGGAGTCACTTTATGATAATGTTTGTTTATCAGTGATATTAACATTAACTCTTTTGATTTAAAAGTTTAAATAGAAAGTAGAATAGCGAGACCAATAAATACATGGAATTTTAATTAAATTACACTAGAGTTATCAAAGTTAAAATATAATCAAACAATTTGGTCTTCATAATAACCAGAGACGTTTATGAGTTTTATTTTTCCATTTCATGACCTTTATTCTATGACTTTTATTCTCCCGTTTTATTTATGGCCTCTATTTTAGAAAATCGGTTGTTTTATGACATTTTAGCAAAAAGTATGACGTTTATTTCACTGTGAAAATTTAGTCTTTAAATGAAGCGTTTCGTTATTTTGGAGGGTAAACAGTTCAAAAGAAAGATTCCAATACTTTATATATACAGAATTATATTTACAATAAATAATAATAATTAGCAGAATGCTTCAAAATTGTAAATACACTGCCAATGAGAGTGGCACATAGCTTCCTCGCTTATACTTTAATGATTTTAGGCTTTTAAAATCCATTATTGTCTAATTTATTTAATTTCCCATCAATAAAGCCTGGTCTCGAGGTCCATAGGCTCGCTGTGCTATTGAAGAGGTAGGTCAAAGAGAGAGGTGGGGGAACCAAGCCACCCCCTATTCCTCTTGTTTATCTCCCTCCTCGTGTTCTCTCCATAATAAAAACTATTAATAGTTTTAGCAATCTTTAACTCTTCATAGCGGTGTCACTGTTGGTTTTATTAAGAAATTGTATTTTTTAAAAATGTTTGTTCATTGAATAGATGAAGTTAGATTTTTTTCCCGACCTAACATTCCAATTTTAAATTTGAAGTTCACGTATATGAATATGTGTACCAAATCTACTATTTACTACTTTTACTCAAGTTATCATCACGCTTCAGGGGACGCGGATACACAGACTGATAGACAGACAGACAGACACGAGACCAAAAATGTTCCCTGATGTCTGAAATGGATTTCTGACTTGGAATTTTTAAAATCGGAGACATAAAATGTTTTCGCCTTCAAAAGTGAACACAATGCTTCCGTTACCTTCGGTAAACTCGGAATCAAAAATAATCATGTGTTGTTCTATATGCTCCAAAGTTATATTGGAAACGAGCGGTTGGCAAAATGCTCCGAAACAAGTCTACTCTCTTTAGGGCTTTAAGAAAAACTTTCTTCACTGACGAAATCAGTTTGTTGACGGCTGGTATTCATCCCGCACAGTTTCCGCAGCCCGATGACGCCCGTGGCTGAAGCATGTTAAATGCACAACCATGGGGTAGAGAAATCAAGAAACTAGCGACACGAGTAAAATTAATCAATTAATCAAGTAACTCGAGTAAGAAATCAAATGAGCAATTAAACATTCTACTCCCTTACCATGGATATATAATACAAAGTCTTAAGTTCTGGAACAGCCTATCAGGAGAGTTCCCAACCCAAAGGGTTCACTATTGGCTGATTGGAAAATTTATCTTGAACTTCCTGGATTCTAATTGGAGGAGTTGTTGATAGTTGTTCAAAGAAGGAGCTGATTAGGAGCTCTAGATTGGAATTAGGGATGACCGTCGGTGCCTCTCTGGTTATAGGTATGCATAAGCGCATTAGTTAAGTCCGAAAGTGGTCATGGAATTAAGAGCCCAGGCCTTTCACTAAGCTGGTGTAAAGGTTTTTTGTTCGAACTGCACTTTTACCTGGAACCGGACCACGATTGTTCAATTTAAACAAAAAAAACCTTTTTTGCTAATTATTTGGCAAAAAAAAAGGCTATTCTATGACGTTTATTCCAAGAAACCTCATTTTTTGACGTTTATGTGTAAAAAGGCTATTTTATGACAAAATCATATGACTATGACGTTTATGACTTTTTCCCGTCTCTGATAATAACCATTGAATTTGCATCCCAAAGGATTTGAAGTCTACGATAAAAATTAACCCAATGACATTTTAGTTTTACTATTTCATTGTTGAATGAATTGTTAATTTTTATTTGTATCTTATTAATTTATACCTTTTTTTACTTGTTGGTTCTAGCAATGTAACGATGTAAGCTTGATGACATATCTCGGTACTATTACTAAAGGTTGCTACGATACAAATCAACTAGTGAATAAATTTAACTTACTTTACGACAGACAAGGCATGGGACGTAGGATGAGAGGAATCTTCTTCTAGATCATTTATTTAAATATTAACTTGTACTGTATAAACACTTCACATACTTTTAAATCTGTTCCTTTTTTTTTCAATTTTTTTTTTTTTTTTTTTTCTACAATATTCTCCAGCCTTTTAACACTTAAAGTTATAGATAGGGAATGCAAGTCAAAAGCTAAGGCTTTACTGGAGGAGGCAAAAGGTGGAAGGTAAAGGTTGTGGCATGCCCCTAGCGGCCAAAGAGGCAATTTGTAACACAAGTTTTTAGGCAGAACTAGCCTCACTGTACTTCCTCCCTCTGAGAGGGTGGAGACATTATCAGCTTGCCTCCTGTGAAACCTAAACTTTAGAGGTAAGTGGAGGGTGAAGGTTCAAATTTGGTGATAATTATCTCTACTATCTGCCCACCACTTGCCTCCTATGAAGTCTAAAATTTAGAGGTAAATGGAGGTTCCAATTTGGTGAACAACATCTCTACTATCTGCCCACCACTCCCACCACTTGTCTCTTGGGAAGTCTAAACTTTAGAGGTAAATGGGGGGTGGAGGTTCAAATTTAGAGACACCACTATCGCTATCAGACCTCCACCATCCACCTCTTTCCTTCTGCAGTGTAGCCTTAGCTGAAGAGTAAAAGCAATCAGTTTTATTGTAAAATAACCGCAGCAGTTAATATAAATTCAAACAGGGATCAGATTTAGGCACAGCTAAAACCACTATCCCTATGTATATTTTGTAAATCCCGGAGAGGTGAGACACATTTCACACTGATGGTCACATCAAGAAGATGTGTAAAGTATCTTATCCCTCCATCCTGCAAAATTCTTGTTGTGGTAATTGTGGAGATTTAAAAAAAAAAAATCTTCTGTTATTTAATAATGATTAATGAATTGAAAATGTTGTGGTTTCTTATCTATAAACTGATAAATGTTTGGGTTTTATTTCCTGTGATTTAATATTAATTGAACTAACTAATCTCAGTAAAATATCAGAAATAAAACTGTAAATTTCTGCTCAAATTAAATTCTGTTTTACCTGTTTAACGACTAATATAGTAATAAATAATAACAGGTAAAAGTAATTACATATTATAATATAATAGTAATTTTACATAATAATTATAAAATAATAATATAAAACACAAAAATGGTTTTATTCCAAACAAAATTTGATTATATTTTGTAGGCAACAAATTTTTCAATGAAATACTTTTAATTTATTGCTATAATTTTAAACTGTTAAATCTCTTAAGGGTTTTAACTTTCTTTTAATTGAAGCCTTAATTCATTAATTTATTTATTATATAATAAAGAAATAAATAAAAATATATTATATATTCAGAATGGTTATTTTGTTGGAAAATGTTTGAACTTGTATATTAATAAAAAAAATTGCAGAATATTGTCCATTTTCTTTTGATACATGTTATTTTTAATCTTGTAAAAAAACTGAAATGTTATGATTACTATAAAAAAAATTGTCAATAAATAATTATAATATAATTAGTTTGTAAACAATTTATATTGTTGTTTGTTTATTTATTTTTTTTTTTGTTCACCTTTTTATATACTCATCTACTAAGGTGACCATTCTCTTGGCATTCTCTCTATTCCTTCTATTAACCTGACTGAAAAAACATCAGTGCTCTTGCTCAGAATAACTTAAACTCTTCTAAGGGAACTATTTGGATTTTTAATGTTTGCCATCTAAGACTATAACAATGCTGAACAGCATTTCAAGCTTAGATAAGTTTAGTTTTGTTCTCCGCTCAGCCAACAGAACAGGTAATACAGTAGAGCGTCGATTATCCGGACTAATGTTTTTTGGGGTGGTTCGGATAATCGAAATTCACTAGAAATTTAAAAGGGAAGATGCAAAAATAATCAAACACGTTTATGCAAAAAGCATATTTGTTTTATTTATCTAGTACATAGTGAAAAAAAATATATAAGTTGTATCACCTAAGATTAATTTGGCATAAAGAAGGTTGTAATACTCGTCTGCTTATTTTTTTTACTTAATTTTTCACTATCAATCTCGATTAGTCGAATCCCATGTTGTAATTTGAAATTTTTCAGCCACTCAGAACTGAGGATGAATAAAGAGTCACCTCCAAGCTTCATGTTTAATTCCACTGCTTTTTCACACAATATGGATCCAGATATGGATATGGGCTATCCAGAGGCCCATTTTTGCAAAAATCAAGTGAATGCAGCATCTTCCAACAATTTGGGATCTCTTTTTTATAGTTTTACGATTTATATTGCCCTCCTCACTGTCAAGATTAAGTGCTCTTAATCTTGACCAAGGGATTGAATCAGAATTATTTTTTATTCCCGTAATCGTTGATTTACCAACACCGAACTTGATAGCCAATGCCTTGGCTTTCACCTTTCTTCAGCCGCTTAATAATTTCCATTTTATCTTTTAATGAAAGCACTACCCGTTTCCTTTTTGTCTACATGTTGTAAGTTTTACTTAAAATATCTAACCACTAACAAATTAAATGTACACCTCACAATGAATGATTTGAAACTGAGAGCATTAACATAATCGGCCAACAGAACAGAAAGGTATTAAATGGAAAAATGCTGCAAATAATTCCACAAATTACATAGACAAACAAAAGTTAGTTCTTAGTAAACAAATGTTAATGTCAAACTGAATTCATCGAAATCTGGTATCCCTTTATACAGCAAACACCGCTCTTTCTAGGAATTAATTTAGCGGTGGCTTTTTATTTTTTTCCATGGAGTTAGTTCGGATAATTGAACGTTCGGATAACTGACGTTCGGATAATCGACGCTCTACTGTACTTCCAACTAAGCCTATCAGCTGCTAGTGTCTTTTCAGACAACTGCCCCTGATTATGATAGAAGGTCCATTTAAGTCAATCTACACTTAAGCCTTGTTCGCACTTGGCAAGTAATTTAGTCGAGTGGCGAGTAATTTAGTAACCGAGCTAGTAGCAACTCACCAAAATCGTTTGCAGTTGGCGAGTAATTTAGTCGAGTGGCGAGTAGATTAGTAAATAAACATATCCGAACGGCAAGATTTTAGTAAAGTAATTTAGTCACTTACTAAACTACTTGACTAAATACCCAATTCATTTTACTCTATTTTTTCGGGCGAGTAGAGCCTCTACCCACCCCGAATACTATCCACTAAGGAAGTGCGAAGTTGTAAAATTTGTTTATTTCATAAGTTGATATCTGCAGTACAACAAATATGTCACGATGGAATGAAGAGACAACGTTGAAGATTGTTACGAACTACTTGCAACACGAGTGTGCCTGTGGGACTTTAAATCCCCACTTTATAAAAATAAACAAATCAAGCAATCTGCTTATGTTAATAATGAAGTACCTTCTTTTTTTTTAATTATTAAATAGATCTCATTCTTCTATAAAAAAAATTGTTATATTTCTTTTTATCTATAAAATTGTTTACTAATTGCAGTAATGAATAACGCTGATGTTTATAATGAATTACATTTTTTTATTTATTGCTAAATACATCTCATTTTACTATAAAAAAATTGTATCTTACCTTGATAAATTCCTTTAATGCTTCATAGATAGCTTCACAAACTTCTATAAGGAATTCTGAAATAGTGGATTTTCCAAGTTGAAATATATGTGTAAGCGTTCTTAAACTACATCCAGTTGCAAGAAAGTAGAGAACTGCCTGCAATTTTATTTTTGCAGGAATTGCACTTCTAAAATAGGTATCCTTACGTTGAATTTGTGACTGCACTTTCATTAACAGAAAATTAAAACAATTTTCAGTCATTCTCAAAGTTCTGAAGTATTCTTTAGGGTCTTCTAATGCCAATTCTTTGAGAAGAGAAGTAGTACCTCCTAATTCATTCCTTCTCTGAATCCATTTTCGTATCCATACTTTTTTTGCTTTTGACATATTAATTTCTTCTTCAACTTCTTCTAAAATAGACATTGCAATAAGCATTATTAGCTTATTTAATTTTTTGCGTTGCCTGTCCATGTTGCAAATACACAAGCTACTAATGTACTAGACAGCTTAGTAAAGTGCAAGAGCGAACGATTTTTGGCGTTACTACTAGCTCAGTTTCTAATCTACTCGCCACTCGACTAAATTACTCACCAACTGCAAACAAGGCTTTAGGGAACTATTATTGTAACCCCTTCAACTTTTTTTTTTAATAGCTGTTATCTCTTCTCTACCTTCCCGCCTTCGCTACATTGTGAGGACTGATGCTGTGTCCAGCCTTCACAAATCATATAAATTGGCTCAATAAGGAACAGAAAAAACTGGATTACTCGTCAACATAAATAAGACAAAGTACCTTTTAGTTACCAGATGAGCCCTCACACCTAAAAGAATGATTAAATTGAATAGTGACAACAATGAGCAATGTAAAGATTTAAGTAATTCGGGTCAACTATCATTGAGGATTGATATACTAAAGCACAACTTCTTGTAGGAAATAAATGGTATTACTCCCTTCACCCTACCTTCAAAAGCCAGAATAACAGTAGAAACACTCAATTTCTAATTTACTAAATGGTTATAGAACCAGTAGTGACATATGCCTCAGAAAGGTGGAGAAAACAGGTTTAAAAAGCACTTAGAGATGGCTCAATACAGTCTGGGAAATTTTGCCAAGCCATATAATGCATAATGTCTCAACTTATATTTTTGCCCCAATAAGTTGTTCGATATAAAAGCCTCTGGAAAGAGCAGTTGTGGGAGACCTAAGAAAACGTTAGGATGAAAATGTGGAGAAGGTTGAATTATATTAAAAACTGAAAATTGGGTTGTTATTTCTTACCCGTTTCTTTTACGTTCCAACCAACACATTATTGGAAAATTACAAGATAGGGATATCAACCACTTTACTCGTCTACTTAATGTGATCATGTGTAACTGTCCTTGTCTCTCTAGGAGAGTTACGGAAAAAATGCTCACGGAAGAAAAGTCCAAAATAATTAAACTTCAATCGTTAATGGTAGTTTTTAAATATAATTAGTTAATTTTTAACGCTAACAAATTTTAACCTTTTTTTTATATAGAATGGCCATTCTAGGGAGAACAGAGAGGAGTTCCTACGACGTATAGCAAGCAACTTGAGAAGGAGGATAATAATTATTTTTTGTACTTGTAATTTTATTATTGTAAATAATTCTTTAATTGTAAATTATAAATGTAAGGCGGACAAAAACTCTTTGTTAACAAGAAATAAATAAATAAAATAATTTTCGATCCTATTTTGAGTAGTTGATATAGATATTTATTCACAGTAAGAAAGTAAATGATATCTTAAATATCATCTTTCATCGCTATGGCCAGATTTTACTTCAGCTAGTTTCATTATCATTTAGTTATACCATATATTTTAGATAAAAACCAAGGCAAGTAAAATGTAAATATGTTCAAACAGTTAACACATAAAAAAAAACACATTAACACATGAACACTGCTGAAGTAGGAATCCTTTCCTGTAGAAATGACAATCGTCAGGATTATCTGACCTATTTATATGATGTAACAAGTGTTTATATTTGTACAATATTGTGTAGTGTATGAGGTAACATATTGCAGGGAATCATTCATGGTGATTAGTTGAACTTGGGAAAAGCTTTAAAAAAAAAAAACCCTACGATTCTAAAGAAGATGTATCATAAGTCCAGTATTCCCAGGTACCGTTACATTTACAGTTATATAACTGCAAAAGTACAATACCCCTAATGGCTATTCTATTTAAAAATAGGTTAAAATTTGATAGCGTTCAAAATTAATTAATTATATTTAAAAACTACCATTGACGATTAAAGTTTAATTATTTTGGACTTTTCTTCTGTGGACATTTTTTCCTGGGCATTTTTTCCGTGGGCATTTTTTCCATGCGCATTTTTTCCGTCTACCCTCTAGGATTGCAACCAGATATGTCTGTGCTTAGTTCTAGGTTTCAGGTATTTGGATTGTTATACGTCATTATATCTCCTTTACCTTTTTGTTGACAAGAAATAACACAATAAAACAAAATCTAATAATTTACACAATTAAAATAGAACAGAGATATTTTAAAAAATAAAACTTTATTATCTATTTATGTTAAATTTCTCTCTCAGTTTTAATCATTTTTTTTCTTTTCTCTTTACATACATTCATAAAATAAATTCATATATATATACACATAAATACATAACAAACTAACAAAAGGATTGTTTTATATATATAATTTGTTTTATACAATTTTACAAACCTTAGTTAGATTAAGGTATAAAGCTATGGATTTATTTTTTTTACAAACATTTACAAATTATATATAAATATATTATATAAAATATAATATATAAGTATATATATATTGACAAAAAAAAAGTAAATAGCAAAACTTAAACTTAAAAACAATCTATTATAATAATTTGATTATATTAACAATAATTAATTCATTCAAGGCATAATGTTAATTGCAAAATAAAATAATAATCTTTGGTTTAACAAAGATGCATAGAAGGAAAAACGGTAAATAATAATAATAAATGTACAGTGGACGCCACTTAAGGTAATCATGGTTAATGTTATCAACCTATTAGTATGATTAAAAAAATATCTTGGAACAGGCCCAGCCAATACCAATGCATTAAAAATTTGCCGTTTGTTATCAATATTTTGTTTTTTGTGATCCTTTTGCTTATTCTTATCAGTCGGTTAATCACTTGTCACAGTGGTCACACTTATCACTTTGTCTGGGTCCCAAAGTGGTCAAATTAAGCAGTGTCTACTGTAATAGTCAATACAAAACTAATTAATTAAATTGTAAAATCAAATAAAAAATAAATAAAAATAGTTATTTAATTATTAACAAAAACTTTTGAAAACTTATAAATTAATACAGTGTGTTGGTTTTTTAACATGTTTAGCTTATACTATTGCTATGTTAGGCAACTGTAGAATAGCCTATTTTGCAAAATGTTAAGACATTTTGGAACAATGAGGTTAAAATGTGGTTTTGCTTTTTTTCTATATTTCCGCTATGTCGCGTGTTATCAATTAGTAGATTTTTAAGAATTATAATTAAAAAAGAGCTTAGTTAAATTTAAGTAGCAAAATTTCAATACAGATTTAAACAACTAGACTTTTTGTTTTTGGGTGAATTAAACCTAAAAGTAAAATGGAGCGTAGCCAACTAAAGTGTTTTAAAATTGGACTTCATAGAATTTCTTTTTTATCATAGAAAAATTTTGGAAAAGTGGAGCATAGCTAAATAAACTCTGTCTGGCAAACTGAACCCATATTTAAATACAAGGGTGGCCCCTAGAAACAGGGTAGTGTAATCACACTCCATTAGAGTAATCTTTCTGAACAGCTGTGGTCCATTTTCAATGCAGAATACACTTCAGTCCAAAATTCAATGACTATACAGTAGAAAAAGGCACTTTCTTTGGGTATAAATGGATGGTAGTGTTAGCTGTTGAATTATACATCGACTAGTACCCCAAGAAAATGCCTTTAACTGTATAATATTTTTAAGATTCTGACTACAGATGACTGTATTCGCAGCACAATTTAGTCCAGCTACACTTTTGGCTACCTCTCTACCAAAACCTAGATACTGCACTCTAAAATGGAACCTTATCTTCGAGAACATAGTCCATATATTTCCTTCATGGCTACTTTTAATTACAGATAATACAATATTTGAAACACATTTTAACAGAATAAACAAAAATTACTGAAAATACATCCTTCGATTGCTATTTTATACACAAATAATAAATATTTGTAATACATTTTTTAACATCATAAAAATTTACCAAAAGAAAACATTTGAACACACTAAATAACCACAGATTGAAAAAAAACAAAAAAAAACAGAATAGTTCGGTTTACATTTTTGTTTTCAAGTCATAAAAAATAAATCTAAATTTTTAGCATGCATTTATCTTTTACCACCTTTGCCTTCGGTACATTAATAATAATTAGTATGCATTGAACTAGATTCAAATCTTAAGAATCCAAATATTAATGAAATTATTTAAGTTTTAAATTTATTAACTGTAATATACTTGTAATATAAACAATGTTCTTTTTCAACATGATACATCTAATTTTTTTTTAAATTACATTTCTTGATTATACAAGAACTTACTAAATTTATTATAATTAGTAATGATTATGACTAATTTTTACAAAATTTAGATATAGAAATATACACAGTAAAACTTATAGAAATTGCCCCATTTATATCAGGAAAGAGGAGAAAAAAATGTTATATTTTTTGGAAAGTTGAAGAGGGAAATATAAGGAATTGTTTTATTCAGGGGATTAAGCCATACAATTGAATTGTAAAGAGGGTTGTAGAAGGAAAAAGTAACACTTATTTTATTCAAGGAAATTAAACCATGAAAATAATGGATAACATTACATCTTATGGAGAGTTTAAGAGGAAAAAAGTAACACTTATTTTATTCAAGGAAATTAAACCATGAAAATAATGGATTATATATTAAAAAAATCTGTACCTTAGAAGCAAATTATTTTAAGTTTAATTTAAAAAAAAAAAAAATCCAATTTTTTAAGTTTTTGGTAGTTTTCATACTACGGATCCCGGCGCTGGAGTGTATTTTTCACTGTCTGTTTCCCGTAGTTAATAATAATTATAATTTGATTAAAATAAAAAAAATAATAATTCAATCCTTATTATCTCGATATGTGCTGAAGATAATTGTACTGGCAGAAAATTGTGGTAAAGTATTCCTACTCTATTGTTAGTAGATAAAAAGAATTCGTATAAAATGTATATTTTGAAGAAAGACTGCTGAATTTTTTTAGTTTTTTTATTGAGTAGACAAAAGCTTTCCTGTAATTACTACAGAACTGATCCTGTAATTACTACAGGACTGATTCTGTAATTACTAAAGGACTGATTCTGTAATGTGAAGCAATAATTTACCTTTAAGGTACGCAAATAAAGAGTTACAAACGAAGAGGATTGAGAAAAAAATAATAAAATTGAACAAAGAAAATAGCATTAAAATACATCAAAATGTTAACCGAAATTCAAAAGTATCGAAGAACTAAAAAAAATACAAATGCATAAATATTCAAATAAAGAAAACCTTAAAACATACAATGTTATTAAATAATAAACCAATCGAGCTTAAAAAATACAAATCAAGAACAAGGTGGAAAAAATTAGGATGGGGAATAGCAAATTTGATAATTTTTAATAATGATGGAAAATATTAATATAATGATTGATGTTAAAATTAATTTAATAATTAAAAAAAATTAAAACATTTTAACAATACAAAATAATAATAAAGGACTAGATTGAGGGTCAATTTGTGTTAAATTTGGAGAAAAAAAATATTATACAGAGAAGAATTTTAACGTATCGATTATATATTAATAGAGGTAAATATTTGAAAAATATTATATTATTATTTAGTCGAAAAATATTGATTAGAAAATGTACAAATATATTTTAAAATCAGGGTCACCCTCAGAAAGATAGAGTTTTAACTGTGAAAAATGCAATAAAATAATCGGTCATGGTCAGCTTGTTGGGGCCCGCTCTTAGACGTCCGTCTTAGGGGCTTTTTCGGGGGCGTGTATCTCTTTTCCTATTCAAAGAGATACACGCCCCCGAAAAAGCCCCTAAGACGGACGTCTAAGAGCGGGCCCCAACAAGCTGACCATAACCAAATAATCCCTTGATGGGAATTACGTTTTACAGAATTCCACAGAAATGGAAACTGCGGATAACTAATAGTAAAGTAATTTAATCTCTTCTTGGATGATTTGAGAGCTCAAAAGAGCCTTTTTCCTTGTCCGATCCTAGACTAACAAGATCAAGTTTTTTTTTCAATCTCTCCAATCTAATATCCCTGGTTATCAAACACATTTTAGCGACGATCGGCACTTTCCATAACACTTTTATTCAGGGTTTATTCTCAGTTTAGGGGGGTTTATTCTCAGGGTTTATTCTTTGGATATCCAGGGGATAATCAAAACTGAGGATAAAAATCCGCAGACATCAAGAGATTGCTGTATTTGGATTGTGACTGTTTTTTAGTAGATATTGATGAGCAAGTGGAAATAAAGCCAATAACTTCATAAGCTCAATAACTTTTTGCGAAAAAAAAAAAAATGGATTTTTTTTTTTTTTTTTTCGTACATTTATTTTTTGAAGTGTGACTAAATGTTAAAGTGTATTTTAGCTTTATCTTTAAAAAGTATTATCTCAAAACTATTAAAAACTAAACTTTCAACGAAATCCTTCTGAGGGTGTAAATACAAAACGTATAAGTAAACTGTAAAGCTATATTTCTGCTAAAGTAAAAGTTTTTCTACACCCTTCAACCTCCATGTAAAATTTAAAAAATAAAAATAATAAGGCAACAAATTTACAAATAAAGCAAAACATTCGATGTTCTGTTAAGTTATAAAAAGGTAGTAGAGAAAACTTTAAAGAAAATTTAAAATAAAAAGAACTTCAACCTTAATTTTTAACACTTGAGTCTGATTATTAATACAATTATATCCTACTTTCAAACTAAATACACGAGTAATAAGAAATTCTATCGTATACTTTTTTTAATATTATATTGTATTTCACAAAATAAATATGAACTTTAAATCTCTCAATTATAAACTGTAGGCTTTCGTTACAAGAATTTTATAAAGCTAGATCTTTGTGCGGAAGAGAATGCGTCTAAGATTGTGATAATCCTTACGTTTCAATCCTTCAGGGATCATACTGAAGGGATATTATCGTGATGGGAGACATATGCAACTCAAACTAATAAACCTCTGGACTATCTGAAGAAGAGCTCCTCATTGAGAAGTTGCTAAAGAATGGAAGTTATTGGCAACTTCTCAGTGAGGAGGTATTCTTTAAAAGTCAAGAGATTTTAACTCAAGCTAATAAACCTCTAGACTTTCTAAAGAATACCTCCTCAATGAGAAGTTGCCAATGACTCTCATCAATAGCTAATTCTCAGTAAGGAGCTCATCTTTAAAAAGACAAGAGGTTTTAACTCAAGCTAATAAACCTCTAAACTTTCTAAAGAATACCTCCTCAATGAAAAGTTGCCAATGACTCCCATCAATAGCAACTTCTCAGTGAGGAGCTCATCTTTAAAAAGTCAAGAGATTTTTACACAAGCTAATAAACCTCTAGACTTTCTAAAGAATACCTCCTCAATGAAAAGTTGCCAATGACTCCCATCAATAGCTAATTCTCAGTAAGGAGCTCATCTTTAAAAAGACAAGAGGTTTTAACTCAAGCTAATAAACCTCTAGACTTTCTAAAGAATACCTCCTCAATGAAAAGTTGCCAATGACTCCCATCAATAGCTAATTCTCAGTAAGGAGCTCATCTTTAAAAAGTCAAGAGATTTTTACACAAGCTAATAAACCTCTAGACTTTCTAAAGAATACCTCCTCAATGAAAAGTTGCCAATGACTCCCATCAATAGCAACTTCTAAGTGAGGAGCTCTTCTTTAGAAAAGAAAAAAAATTGCATGACTCCCATCAATACTAACTTAAGAATACATTTGGCAATACGTTTGAGCATTGGGTACCCGAAAAAAAGAGGAGGTCTTAGTGAGATGATCGTGTGGAAAAGCACATTGCAAGATATTAACTGAGTATAGGATGCTATGGAATAAGTAAAGAACTAAAAATTCCTATAAATTAAAGAAATAGGCAAATACAATCTTTATACTAACTTCACTAAGCAAGAGTGGCTCATACTAAACCAAGCCACTGTTGTGTTTTGCAGATGATTTGTTATAAATAAAACATTTAATTTTTTTTTAAAGAAATTGCCTTTGGCACAGGCAATGAATAAAATATAATAAATAGAATAAATAAAAAAAATAAAAACTTTTTAAAATATATTTTATCAATAACTTTGCGAATTTTAATCCAATTTAAACAATTTGTTTTTCCAGTTAACTCATCATTAAAAATTGCTCAGTAAATTTACAAAAAACTTAATTATCCTCATTATTTTTGCAATAAATGGCTTCTTATTTGATATCAAAACATAGTTATTAACACAATCTATAAAAGATTTCAGCAGAACTAGATTTTTGAAGTCGATCACATTTACAAAAATTAACTTTTACTATTTTAGGGTCATTTGAATCGGTATTTTATTCCCTTAATAGTAATAATTTGATTATTTATACATCAAGACATAAATTCCCATTAAATTTTATTAACTTTCTTAACTCTAAAAATGTTTTCTCCTTGAATCAAAACATCAAATCTAAACATATAATTTTAAAGTATAGATAGTTAATCTGTACATTTATAATAATTATTATTACTATTGTTAATTTTATTATAATATTAATCATTTTAAAATTTAATTTCTATGTAGTTGGTTGATTTTTTTTTTTTTTTTTTTTCACACGTCTTTCATTTAACTTAACTTATTTGAGAGGCATGAATTTTGTCACAATTTTTCGAGTACCTAGAAAGCTTTAACTCTCTTGGCAAAGATTATGTAATTATAGTGTGATCACACATAATTATGTTTAAAAGTGTGCTCATACATAGATTACTTACTAATCTAATCAACCAATAAATAGCTATTTATTAACAACCTTTATTATTATTATTATTATTATTATTGTTATTATTTAATCGATATATTATATAAATATGTATGTATACATGAGAATAACCTTTCTTTTTTTGTTTTTAAACTTTTTTATGTTGTTTGGGTTCAAAGAAAAACCAAAAAAAAATTAATACTTTAGCAAAGAAAAAAAATTTGTAATCAGTAATTTATATAAATTATAAATATTTTACAGATGTTATAAGGAAAAAAATAATAATAACTTTGGTTATTTTGTTAATAATTGACAAAAAAATAAAAATTCAAAACATAACTTTCAAAAAAGTTAATATACCTCCTAAGATGAAAAATGTATCAGTTAAATTCTATTTAAAAAACCAAAACAAAAAAAGGTAACATTTTAATACAAATTGATTAAAATATCAGTTATCACTAATAATGAACTGGTAAAGTGATCGAAACCGATCGGTATTGAACAATAGTAATTGTGTTGCTATTTTTTTTTTTTTTTTTTTTTTTTTTTTTTTTTTTTTTTTTTTTTTTTTTTTTTTACGATTAATTGATCAATTTTTTCCCTCTTTTCAGCGTTGATCAATATGAGCAGGATTCACAAAATAAGTAGTAACTAACTTCAATAATGCGACGGTGAGACAGTGAAAGCTCGTATCTTAAAAACTCAAGTTTATTTAAAGAAATATTTTTACGATCTGATCTGCCATCTTAAAAATGGTGGCCATTTATATACAATATTTGTAATTACTATACCTCCAATAAATAATTGCACTAGAACTATGAAATTTAGAAGATATCTTCCTTCTACGACACAAAGAATGTTTGTGAAAGGGTTTTCCAATCAACCATTTTCATTCAAGATGGCGGCCAAATACCATATTTTAAATCAAGACTACTTACTAACATAAATATTTACACTTCTTTGAAACACTAAAATAAAATATATTTGATGATTTATAAAATAATATTGAAGACTGACAAAAAGGGGTACCCTGAAATTTGTTCCCTTAGAGAGGAAATTGGGGCAATGAAAGAAAAGATAAAAAAAAGGAGGGAAATTGGCTCAATTTCCAAACTGATAATATGAAGTTAGGAAGTTCACACTTAGGAAAACGCTTATCATTAGAATATAAGCAGATATGTTCCAATTTCAACACAGAGATGTGATAAGATACCGGGGGCTTCACTCAGTAGCGAAGTATGGGAATCCAGTTAGTACTAAAACAACATTATTAATGGAGGACACGGAGTAAGTATGCCGTTCTATCAATCATGTTAATAACAGTAGGAATACTAAAATACTGATAGTACAAGCATTTATTACTCAAATCTACTGATAAGAATTTATGCAGTAAAGTTTAAGGTCAAACTTAAAGTACGAGAGTATATAGTAGGTTAATAGCGAATTTTATTTTCTGAAAATTTTGACTATAATATTTCAAACCCAAAAAATTTGAAGATACAAGATCTCACTGGGTCACGATCGATTTAATAGGCACATTAACACATTATTCAACTTTTTAATTTTCACATTAAAACATCATTTATTGTTAATATGCACATTAAAACATTATTTAAGTTTAAATTTTCACATTAAAACATTATTTAATGTATAATATGCCTTTATCATCACATTTTTTATCACAGTATCTGCCCCATATAAACAAAAAAATTAAAGAAAAAAAATGAACGAACTTAATTTTTGCATAATATGTATTTTAGACTATAATTTAAGAGAATTTTAATTTAACAGCCAAATAAGAGAAAGCGAGATAAAGGAAGAGCTACTGCAATAGCTATTAATAAAATTAAAAAATAATAAAATTAAAAAATAAGATAAATTTTGACAGAAAATGAATAAGAGCAAAATATGTAAAATGTGCATTAATATAACACATGAGAATCCAAGATTTATTTCAATATTGACTAATTTAATAAAACTTTTTTTTTTACAAATTTAAATAGATTTAACAATAGTAGTTTTTAGAAAAACTTGTTGAATTTATTAAAATATGTAAAAATTTAGATTAGTAAGTATATGTTTTGGACTCAAGTATTATAAAAATGATTTAAGTATTTATAAATAAAAATGGGATCTCAGATCTTAAAAAGAATCAACAATGTAGACCAATTTTAAAGTTGCCCTCTTTAATTCTTTAAACATTTGTAAAACATCTGCTATCCCCTAGTTCAATTTTAAGCCCTCCTTACACTACTTTATTGGTAACACCACTGATAAGGAGGTTAAATTAAAAAAAAAATTGCGAGTGTATTATATAAATTCTTCTAATTTAAAAAAAAAAAAAAAAAAAAAAAAAAAAACTTTGTCTCAATAACTAATAATTATTTTTTGTTAAAAAAATAAAGAGTCAAATGAAAGAATATATATTACTATTACGATTTTAAAGTTGAATGAAGTAAAGGTCGATAAAGTAGCTACTACATCATCTGAGATAAGATAAGTTTGTTGTTATTATTTTAAAAAAATCACTGGTGGTTTTTTTTTGTTTGTTAAAGTGACTAAATTTGGTCAGGTTCTTCTCAGTACCTTTAGGTCCAGTCTCATTCTTCCAATATCCCTGTTTCCTACAATCATGCGGGTATGTCAAGCACGTTGCTTAGTAGCAATCTGAAAAGTAAACAGTATCATTATTAGAATAGAGGAACATAAAGAGTGTTAGAGCATTACAACAAAGAAAAGTTGGGTTATTAAACGTAGGTAACCTTCTCTGCTTAAAAACTCTCTTTTTTTGCATCCAAGCTGTCTGAGGTAACGGAAGCAATGAAATACACCTTAAGAAAATCTTAATAACAGACACTAATATGATGATAATTAACTCTTGAATAAGTCACACGTTGTTCAAGTTAAAATATATATATTTTAGTCTAACCACAATTTACATAAATATAAAAATCAGACGATCGTTTCAGTCTTTCGACTATCTTCAGTGAATCGTATATATAGACTGGTATATATAGACTGGTATATATAGACTGCTACGATTCACTGAAGATAGTCGAAAGACTGAAACGATCGTCTGATTTTTATATTTATGTAAATTGTGGTTAGACTAAAATATATATATTTTAACTTGAACAACGTGTGACTTATTCAAGAGTTAATTATCATCATGTTCGATTACTACAAAATATCGGTCAACACAACCAATTTTTTAGACCCTAATATAACAGGCTTCGTAGTAAAATACAGTTAAGTCTCTGTAGCTACTCCGCCAGTCCGGCATGTCCAGTAATCCTTCACTGAGGCTGAGACCCCTCTCCCCTATTGCCACATGTAAGGTTACTAAAGAGGGGGAAACTGGGAAACACAGGGGCACTAGGGTAAACAAAAACAAACCATCAGTCGCTATTTGTTCATTGTGCATCTACACTCATATCTCGTATATTAAATGCTAGTTTTATTGAGCCCTGCTTCTATTTTAATAATTTAATAATTATTTATTATCAAACATCCAGTAATTCCACAATTCTCTATAATCTGACATGGCATGGCCCCATATGTGTTGGATTAGAGAGACAACTGTATTTTAATACACATAATAATGAAGGTTGCTTATTTATATCTGGCTATATTATGAACACTTACTACTTCAGTTATTAAGTGATAAAATATGAAATATGAAGAGATGAAGAATTCAACACTCAGCCATCGGATTTCACAATGAAATCCCCCATATCCGGAAAAGCACTATCCATCCATTTCGGCAAAAAAATCTCAATAAGAATTGTGCTGATCTCTTTTAATAGTTAAAATGGCATTTGATTACAGAGAACTTATAACTTTGCATTGTTTAAGTTCATTTGTTAACTTATTTTGAGGTGAGACAGGCCATGTAAAAATATCGTAAGTTGGAGACTTCTGATCTAGAAGGTTGGGCAATCTAGGCTAACAAATATGTCACTGGACACTCTCAGAATAACCACCTGGTGGCTTTATTTTTTCTCCTACCATAGGTTGGCCAAATTGAGTGCCAAAAATGAATTATCTTGTTTTAATAATTCATCAACCATATGATCAACTGAAAGCTCATACAATTGTGACATCAATATTTTTAAAATGGAAGTGTAAAAAATGCAATATACTGTGTCTAGCAATGAACTTCATTAAATATTAACTATCAAGATATCACCTGTGAATTTAATGGAAATTGAGGATAGCGGAAATCACTATGTAGATATTGTTAGTGAATTTAATGGAAATTAAGGATAGCGGAAATCACTATGTAGATATCGTTAGTGAATTTAATGGAAATTGAGGATAGCGGAAATCACTATGTAGATATCGTTAGTGAATTTAATGGAAATTGAGGATAGCGGAAATCACTATGTAGATATCGTTAGTGAATTTAATGGAAATTGAGGATAGCGGAAATCACTATGTAGATATCGTTAGTGAATTTAATGGAAATTGAGGATAGCGGAAATCACTATGTAGATATCGTTAGTGAATTTAATGGAAATTGAGGATAGCGGAAATCACTATGTAGATATCGTTAGTGAATTTAATGGAAATTGAGGATAGCGGAAATCACTATGTAGATATCCTTAGTGAATTTAATAGAAAGCGAGTCATAGTTTTGGATTTACATTACCATATTTATTTGTAAATCAAGTTTGATTTTTATTTTGAACTGATCCTTGTTATCCTCAATTTCTAACTATACCTAATATATTAAACATATGAACAATAAGAGCAACTTTCAAATAGAGAAAAATTATAATTAAAATAAAATTTGGCTGATTTAGAATGTAGTAGGTATGCACTCTTACAATGCAATGATATTTTGTTTTCTTAACTCAATAATTTCGGGGGTCGCACCCTAATTGAGCCCAAATTCTCATGTTCCAAACCTGAATCCCTTAAAGGCTGGGTCACACTAGGCTGGTTGCCAGCCGCTGCCAACCTGCGGCTGATAGTAGCACCAGCAAGTAGGGGCTGGCAAACCTGTCACATTATAGATTGTATTGTCTGCTACTCGCCAGCGTTTTCAATAAAAAAAATATAAAGGTCACGTGATTATACTCGTCGCTGATAGGCTACTAGAGTGGTCAGATTGCGCTGATCGCTGGTGGTAGAGAGTGTGAGTGAAGGGGGGGGGGGCTAGATTGAGTCACGTGACATGCAAGTCGCCGCTGCCTGGTTACCAAAAGTTGAACACGTCCAACTTCACCTGCCGCTTCCAATTACTCGCCGGCTGGCGGCACCAGCTGCGAATTTTGTTGTCACACCAAGCTGATAGCAGCGGCTTCCTCAATTCGCGGCTGGCAACCAGCCTAGTGTGACCCAGGCTTAAGTGATTAAGTTAAGGTTATGCGTGATAATAGAGTATCACAGAGAGTATTGAACTAGAAAACAGAGTTATACATTTGCTCCTAACTTTCTACTAACTAAAGTATAAATCAAAATAAAGAAGGATTAGGAAGAGAATATTTTAGATTAGTTAGATTTGAACCATAAAGTAAGTCAAAGCTCACCTAGTCAAAAAATCGATTGGAGGCTTAGGAGACACGATCCACAAATGATTTGACATAGGCTTCGTGAAGCTTATTGACAAAATCAGGGTCGTTCTTCAAAAGGTAAGAGACTGCTTGAAGTAGCTGAGCTTTGGTCAGGGGTTCTGGTCTGATTTCCAGGTCGATATCGTTGCAAGAAGTTGACGAGTCGATGGGTTCCGGTTCATTACGTGAAGTCATAAACATGTTGGGAGTGAAGAGAGGGAGTTTTCCCGGGGTTTCCACTCCTGAGGAGCCCGGTCTGTCTAATGGTTCCACTCCCGATGGAGATAGGGAATGAGGACTACGTGATTCTGGAATGCGCACAAATCCGAACCCATTCTCCAATTTCTTTTCGACCGAAGAGCTAGAATTAGACACAACGAGAGAACGTGGTCTTTGCTGGTTCCTTTCTCTAGGTGCAACCTTCACTATGTCTATAGGAGCCGATTCTTTTTTAGGAGTCGTGCTCATGTGTTGTTTCTCGATTTGCTCTACAGTTTTAACCGGTTGATTAGGATTGGATAACAATCGCTGCAGCAACGGTTTAACGTCGCTTTGAGGTTTGATAACCGGTTCGCTCCTCTGGGGACTGATGCCCGGAGGCCTTTGATTTGCTCCAGGTGGCTGACATGGAGTCGTGTTTTTAGCCATGGCGAAGAAATCTAGGACTCTCTTAGAAGTCCCGTCGGGTACTTTCATATCGTTGAGGGGTCTACTACCTTCCGAGACGGATAGCATAGACATCATATTGCCCACACCGTTCGATTTAGATTCGATTTCGGTCATTTCTTTTATGAGTCTTTCGAGCGTTTTAGCAATTTGACCGCATTCTTTATGATTATAAAACCAAATGCCGAAAATACGACCGACTCTATTTCTATAGAGTAAGAAGGGTTCTTGGACTTGTAGATTCATTTCGCCGTTTAACGCTTCGATCAAGTTATTGGTGTTTAAACGGTTTATCACCGTCATATTGAATATCGGCTCACCGTGCCTGCTGTAAATAAAAAGAGCACCTTCTATATTGACTTTTTCCCACTCGTTGGTATCGGGTTTGAAGGAATAGATGACTACGTGAGTGGCGTGATCGTGCAGATGGTTCAAACCGGGATCCACAAGACGCAAAGCGTTCAAGTTCAAAGAGACATCCACTCTTGTCGAAACAGTCGGTGCGTGGGCCATTTTTATAATTTCGCTTTTATAAAATATTACGGTTAAAAAACTAAAATTACACGAATAAAAATAGATGGCGGATTAATACTCACAAATCATAATAATTAAAAGATAGTTTTTAATTTTACGGATTCGTAATAAAAATAACAATTGAATTCTTCTTGTTTTTCAGCAGCTGTTACATCAGTATTGCACTATTAAATCACCGACAGTTTTCACTAAAATATCTAAAAGTAGATTCACTATACCACTATTCTACTTTATTTGTTTTATTTTAAAAATTTACTTTCGTTTGCCGGTTAACACCTTTTACATGTGTGCAATTATTTAAGAAAGTATAAATCCATATCTACTAATAACAATTTTAAGTAAATACATTTTTATGGAATAACTAAATTTTTATTAAGGTTTAAGTCAATGTTCCTAGCTTATCCCATGCTTATCCTTATCAAGGATCGAAACCCTGAGAATTTCCCAATTATTGTTGGTTTTTTACTTCTCAGAAAATTATACACCTATCATGCTAATGCTAGTTTAAATCGAATGGTGTGCAAAACAAATTTCTGAATGATTCTGTATTTCACCCTCTCCAAATGCAAGACCCCTATTTCCTATCTACCACCAAAATAAAGAAACTTTCTTTTTTTTGTTGCATCATAACATATATCACATGCTTCAGTGAAAAATAAAAAAGTACGGTAAATTCGGATTGTACGTGACCCACTTTGAGGTTAGGTGATAAAATCCAGCATATTAAATTAAAAACCTTATTATTAGCACATTAAATTTTGTATGCCCTTGAATTTTCAATAGCCTAGGAAAGTATTTTTAATACTTTCCCTATGCTCATCGTATTCCAAGAATCCTAGTGTGTCACAAATGGTATAACTAAATAAACGTTGACTAAATTAAAATTTGCCCCCCCAAATGACATTTTGAATTTTTAATCTTAATAAAATTATCCGTAAACTGGCTACACTGCTACATACGGCGGGAGTGGGGATAATAAATCATATGATATATTATTGAATGCTTGATAACAAAATAATAATTTTTGAAAAAAGAATAGAATTACTCGACTCACTTGTCGTATACCTACTCCAGTTTTATTTTTATATACTTCACTTTTTTCTCCCTATTTGCACTCTATCACTGATTTGGATGTATTCTACTAAACAAATTTAAGATAATTTCTGATTTACGGCTTTTTGAATTTTTATCTTTAAATGTCCAGTAATTATCATTGATAATACGTTATTTCTACATTATTACCTTATTAAATATATTAGATTTCAGTATTATCAATTTTTTACGATTCAATTTTTATAGTTTTAATATTAAATACAGTAAATAGTGTGTAATTTTTAATTAATGTTTTAAAATAGTTCGTTTTCCGGTACTTGTGATTTTTCCTTGCTTAGCGTTTTTTGTGATGATTAATTTCAATTTCTATCACTGTAGTTTTTTTAATATTTCAAACAATTTTAATTTGTTTAAATAGAGAACGATTTGATTCTTTTTCATTTTATTATTTTAATTTGTTTTTAAAAGTGTTTTTCTGAAAGTGAATTAGAAGTCTAAATGCTGCTGTTCTATTTTATCAATGAGGACGAAAAGTTTCTTGCTTGGCTTCATATTTATAGTTGCTTCGACAACTTTATTGTTGATCTTCGGTGATCACCGACAAAACATACAGAATCTTATGTCAGAGACTCACAGGCATCTCAAGAAGAATATTCAACATATAAAGGTGACCAAAATATATTACCTTTCTTATCACCTGATGATACTTTGTCGTTATCAGATAAAATTTTTAAATAAAAAGGATGACGTTATTTTGTTGATTAGATCTAATCCAGCACAATTGCTTCCAATTTACCCCGAGTTATGTTCTAATTAAAGTTTTTTTTTAAACAAAGTGATGATTCTATTTTCGTTTACAGGTCATTTCAATGTTCTTCTGAAATTGGAAGCATGCCATATAAAGCGTAAAACAAAGAAAAAATATCTTTACATGTGTTTTACACACTGTTGAATTAAGCCAGCTAAACTATAGAGATTTTTTAATTTGTCTCTTTTTTTACCTTTTCCAAAGTATATTTTTATAAAGACAACTGTTGATTCTTGTGTATATTATTCACTTTGTTGCTAGCTAATGTAAAATTGCTCTCAATCTAATTATCTCTCAAACTTTAAAGTAAAAGGCAGGTCAAGTATTGTTCAGGTAAGTAGTCAGTACCTACAGTCAGTTGATTTCGACTTGGCGATTACTGTCGACCATCACAAATGTATAACCCTCCCCCCTCATATGAGAAATATACTCTCCCATTAGTATATGGCATTGAAGGCACTCTTTTACTTGGTTACCCACTCGATTGTATTTATTTATTATTTTAATCCAAGTAAAATATTCGATTGTCCTAAAATACAATGAACTATAATGTCCCTTTGTCTTACTAGATAGTTAGACTCGGATATTGTCACTTTTAATTACAGAAATGTGATATTCCTTTGTCCCAAAGGAATTTTTGAACATTCCCCTGTTATGATTGCCAATTATTTTTTTTAAAAATGTCTAACACAATAATGTAAACAAACGGTGAGTAACCTAGTAAAATCTTGCCATATCCTACCTAATTTACTTTTTTACCTATACTAAGGTGGGTAACCAAGTAAAGAAGTACTGAACTGACTTGTACTCTAGGATCTAGTCAGCAGGGTAAGTTAGAAGTGGTTAATAATATCAGCACTGCATTCGAGTCAAGAAATGGGAACTCTGACAGCTTGGGAAAATTGAAAGCAATGGGGATGGTAGCTAATGTCAGATGTTAAGTCTCAGTGTTATCTGACAGTAGATGCAAGACTGTCATTCACTGATAAGGTTTTTTTTTATAGGAAACTGATCAAATTTTTTCTTTGAATCAGTTCCTCAAAATACACATCTTTAGTGAAACCAAAATTAAATCCAAAGTTTAATCTTAAAGGAACCTATCAGTGTTCGTTCTTAATACTGATTGTAGAAGATGCATACTATTCATATATGAGTAGATTGAATTGGCTAATCTGCTAATCTTTGATTTAGTAACTTACTGCTAAGCCTAAAGACCGTATCTAACATTTTTGCAGAAAATGAAGTTATATTACAGAGGAAACCCTCTTAACCGGCCACCTTGGTATCAAACCCATTGCTGGCTAAGCGGAATTTTTCTTGTGACAAGCGAATACTAATAAATTAAAGTACACTGCACAGCATGATGCCACCTGTTCAACCAACTACAATAGACAATTGTCTAAAGGTATCAATTGCAGTCAGTGGTAAAAAGAACTTTTACCTTGTATATACCAGGTCGGAAAGGTTGAGTACATGGGGATTATATGAAGTCAACCCCAGTGTAGTGGCTGGTTGAAACCGAAGAGGGCTTCTACTGTTTAGATTTTGGAGAGTCTTTTTTTTTCTACTTTTGATGGCTCCAAAACCTTATCTTCATGATAAATATGATTAAATTGATTTTTTTTTTCAGAATTTTATGGCTTTATTTAGCTTAAGTCCTGTTGATAAGGTTTTTATTGGCTTAAAATGACAATACTGTTGTCACTTAAACTTAAAAACCTTTTTCATCTGATTGATTCAAATCTGGAGCTGAGTATTTTTATTATACAAGTAAATTTTAAGAGTTTTTAGGGATGCATACTGCCCACAAAAGCTTTAGTTATCGGATTAACTTGAACTTATAATTAACATTTAAAATAATAAGGATTAGTGACTGTAAATTAAATAAAAAATGAGAGTGAGGATCCTATCCTCAATTACTTTTGACTGATCATCACTATCCTTAATTTTTATTTAAAGAAATGTTTCTTGATATTTTTTAGGATCATTTGGACGGGAAGGCTGTTCAACGGAAGTTGAAAGCAGATCAGAAATACTTATCACTGCTCGGCTTCAACGATGATGCTCAATTCTATCCCAACAATGTTTGGAAGAATTCATCGATGCCTGTCATCGTGTCATATGCCAAAGACGATAATATTGATCAGGCCGTTGGGCTTGCAAGGAATATCGCTCATACATTACCCAACCACACGTTTCTTATCTACAACTTGGGGCTTTCCAAGTATAACTTCAATATGGTAAGTTTGTATCTCAGTGTGTATATTTTCGGCATTATACCCGCACTTGTTATGATTTAGACAATACTGGTCTTAAAAGAACATTTTAAGAGGAAGCCAGAGAAGCTAAGATTATTTGGTGCCTGGTCAGTCGGTTAACTAAATTAATCCACACCTGTTACATAACTCAATCAATAGTTATTAAATCTTAATACCTAAATCTCTTTCATGAGGATAAATTTGGTTACATCATCAAAAGCCAGATTGCACAAAAACACTGACTAAAAAAACATTTATTATATTTTAGCTTAACAAATAGTACACTATATTAACACGAGTTGTTAAGCCCGTGGTAATAGGCTTAATTTTATGTTTGGAAAAAAAAAATTAAAATTAAATTAATTAATTTAGATAAGTTATTATCTATTTGAAGACCTACAAATGAACCAAACATATATTTTTATTGGAATAAATGTGGTTGCCTTAGCTTAGCAATAACAAATCATTTTGAGGTGAGTCGTCTCCATCATCAGGATACTACTCGATTATATAAATTATTTTATTATTATTTTGATTACATTATCTAGAAGTATTGTGTGAGAGCAGTTATAGGAGTGAGCTGTATATTAGTAAAAATAATTGGAATAAATACTTGAGTGAACAAAACTGAATTTTATTGAGAGGATAACAATAAACTGAAGGTTTCAGTTAATAGTATTATGACTAGAGAGGTTAATAAAAGTAACACTACAATATTGTCACCACAATTTTATATTTTATAATTATAAAATTTTATATTTATAAAATTGTGGTGACAATATTGTAGTGTTACTTTTATTAACCTCTCTAGTCATAATTATGAAGTGGTACCACAAAATCTCAGTCAAAACAACCAATTATTTGTTAATAGTATTGATTGAGATTTTATGTTATTTATTCGTAATAATGGTTTCTTGTTTAGTAGAGCTAATAAAATCACCCGCTACTGGATTAAATGACTGGCCTAGTGAAAACTAGTCTTTATTGAGGAGAAGCTATTCAGTGGTATTTAAATTATGAAAATTTGTCTTGAGATAAGGGCTTTATCATAGATTTTTGGGTGTTAGCAAAGTGCAGTGAAGCTGAACAGAGTGGAATCCTCTTGACTAATTATTGAACCCATAGTTAAATTTCAAAGGTGGCAACCAGATGTGGAGTGTACAGCTTTGCTGCACTCAGCTAGGATCATCTTCCAAACTACTTTATTCTGGTTTAGAAGTGGAGTCAACTCAGTCAATATCTTCCTCCGTTGTTATTTTACCACCACTTGTAACAAGAATATGCCCTTTTCTGTATTTGTTTAAGAGTACAGATGGTGTTTCAAAGCTGAGCTCAATCAGCTTTTGGCTGCCCTTGCAATTTAACTCTGCTCCTGCTTGCTTTTAGTGACTACCCTGCCAGTAGTCTCACATAAAGGGCTGTTTTTGTAGATTTGGAATAGAAGAAATTTGTATCTAAAAACTAAAATAATCTGTTTTCTTTTAAATTTATCTGTATAATACTAAAAATATTATTTTATGTTGCAGATCCAAGGTCAGTGTAACATGACCAGATGTGTTATCATAGATTTCAACTTGGATCAATTTCCTTCACATGTAACAGATAGTCGTACACATGCCTTTAGACCGCTTCTCATTCAGGTAAACTTATTTCACTTATAAATCTAGATCCACCTGAGGAGATCACATCAAACATTTTGAACCTAGTTGCAAATTACTCTCATCTTGAGCATCTCCATTGAGAATAATCCCTATAATTGGTTCAACAAAACTCGGGATTCACACAATCTTGTGGTCTCTTTCAGAAGATCTAGATTTATTAGACTCTTCGCCATATTATTTTGCTTAAATTTGTAATAAATTTGCAATTTAATTTGTTATAATTGGTTTTCTTTCAGTTGTTATCAGCATCGTTATACTTATTTCACTGCATTGTATTTCATTTTTATTATACCTGCTGATTAGTTATTTTGTTTGCAGGATGCGTTAAGACGTGCAGGTGGTGTTCTGTACTTGGATACTACATTCAGATTACGAGGTTCACCACCTCGTCTACTCTACCTCTTCTCTAAGACTTCAGGAAGTCGACATGTATTGGGTTGGCTTTCAGCTACAGGTATATTATAGCTATACTGAATTGTGTTTGTTCCTTGCTAAAAAAATAATAATAATATAAAAAAATATACGCATTTTTTATTCAGACCACAATTGTTTTTGGTCATTATTGAAAGGAGAGAAAAAAATTGCCTTTTGCCTTTTTTTTAATTTGCCTTTTTTTATTGAAAGGAGAGAAAAAAAAATGCCTTTTGCCTCTAGTACTCACTGCTACTCCCTTTAATCAATCAATAAAAAATATTGAAAGAGAACTTTCCTCTTTAGTTCATCTTCTATACATTATATCATATCATTAATAGACTCAGCATCTAAATTATTAAGAATATGTTAATGAATTATTTAATGTGTTTTCTAATCAAAGGCTTGTCAGGAATTCAATGTTTGCTCTTATCTCAAAAATATATTATTTTTGTCTACGACTCATTTTTTTAAGTGGACCATATGAACCAACTGATAAGTGATTGTATGAACACACCTTTATGATAAGAAATTTAAGGTTTCTAAAATATCGTTGAACCTATTTTGGTTTGTAAATATTTGGCAAGCAGTGGTTTCCTTTAATATACATTCTGTAGAGGAGTTTCCCTTGCCTTGGATACTTAGCAGAAATCTATTACTGATAACACTGAATCACATCAAACACTAAATAACATTCATTTTCAAATTAACTCATCAAATGTAATATTTTAAGTGATTTTTGTTGCAGGTCGACCAGTGACATCTCTTACACATCCGCACATGTTCAAATACTTCCAAGCTAACGTAGATCACTTCATATTCCTGCCTATGGTAGGGCCTAGTCCTCTGCTTGTGTTTAACACTAAGGGAGTTCATTCAGGTGTCATGCTTCCCTGGGTTCAATGCGCCCTTACACATGACTGCATCTTTCCAATTGGTAACTTATGTACTATTTTTTTTTATTCTATGCTACTTTAACTTACTTATCTGGCTCAGAAATCCCTCATTATATTGCTTCGAGTGAATTTTACTGATAAATCATCAAGGTGACATGATCTGTTGTCAAGTTTTTTTATAATATTTAATCGCATTACAAAGCTAGCGTTGAGGCAAATCCAATGAAAGTAAGATTCAAGCTTGTTGGGAAAATATATTGAACCTCAAGTTACCTGGATCATATCAGTGTGGCAAGGTGGCAACCATGATAGCCTATGAAATAGCTTAAACAATATATGGATGTATATTGAATCAACAGGTTTGTTCTAATCAAGCTAGAAACCGTCCATGGGATCATCACAGGCATCCACATTGGTTAAAAGCAACTACTATACTATCCTCAACATGATTGATTATGTCATGGTATTTGCAGGTGCTCAAAGTGGAGGTTGCAGATTTGACAAAAAGCCAGGATACAGGTACTCAGGTTGTCATGGCTACGATGTATCAGCCCTCAACATAGTTCTAGGACTACACTTCAGGTTCCAACCTGAGCTGTATTCGGCGTCGCAGGAGTTTCAACTGTTCACGGAAATAGGACAGGACGAGGCTGATCAGACTGATTCCCTTAACATCTCAGACTCCTCTACCCATCCTTCTTTCATCCCTTGAGACTCACATCTTATCGCAGGTGGCAACACTTCACGCACTTCACATTATTAATACATGGTAACATTCTATTCTTTATTTAATTTTAATTATTGATTGGTATTAATTAATTTCATTCAGCCTATTACCTTTAGTTCTTTCCTTTTCTTTCATTATCTTTCTCAATTGTCTTTTTCCAAATGATTTTTTGGTATTCAGGTTTTCCTTTTACTTTTAGGTTCCACTCTACAGTAGCGTTGGGAACCAATCGATTGAAAAAAGTCGACTAAACGGTTGTTTTAAAATATTCATTCATTCGGTTGTGGATATCTAGTTTTCATTCGAATGATATCAGTCTATAGTTTGAAGTTGTATTAGTTGTAATTCGGACGTGTATATGTGGACGTGTGTATAACGAGATAACGAGTGTCATGCGCCTTCTCACCGCTCCTCCGCTCTGAGCCCTTCACCGTCGTTCCTTTCCCCTACCCAAAACAAAAAAACATCCGAATGAAACATTCGAATGAAAAAGTCGACTGGATTCAGTCTCAGTCTATATTTTTTCATTCGAATGAAAACGATGTCGTAGCAGGCTGTAGTTTGGGAAGAGATAACGAGTTTCAAGCGCCTTCTCACTCTCACCCCCCCCCCCCCCCCCCCCTCAGCTCTGAGGCCTTTACTGCCTCCACCGTACTTCTCCTATATAAAAAAAACCATTCGATTGAAAAATTCGACTTGCGAGTTCAGTCTCGGTTTATATCTTTATTCATATATCCTATACCCGCTATGAGACTGTTTTCAGTCGATTGAATTCAATCGACTGTTTTTTCCCGAATCGATTTATTCATTCGGTTGTTTTTTCTAGTCGGTTGTCCCAACGCTACTCTACAGTCTGCCGACTGATCTTGACTCAGCCCAATCGATATTATAACATTTATATTTTATTTCCTTAATTGTCTCTGCTTGTATGGTTTCTTCACATCTCTTCCACTTGTCCTTTTATGCAATCCTTTTTGGCCAAAATATTCTAAGGATTCTTCTAAAACGGACATTTTTTATAAACATAGTCAAATCTTCTCTACTGTTTGGTGTAGAAGATGACCAAAAGGATTTCCATGTATCTCTATTGTTGGCACAAATTAGAGACATTCCTCTCTCGGTTAGGGTGGATGTTATGTTCTCTAATCGCATTGTCCTTCTTCCCCGCACGTGGTTCATGGACTTTTTTAGCCTTAGCCTATCCAGTCTTATACCTATCTTAACTCCTCTGAAATTCTGAAATAAAGCTTCCTGATCATAAATTTTATGCCTTTATACGTTAATTTTGACACTGAAACCTAATATCATGGAAGACTCAAGTTTTCATGAGACACATAAAACTGATTTTATGTGTTTATTGAGAGATTTTTTTTTCTGAACATTTTGATTATAATATAATTCAAAAACTCCAACATTTGAAGTTACAAGGTATTATTGTGTAAGCTATTATATTTTATTGTTTTATCTAATAATGGTATATTATTTATTTTTTCAGGTCCTGAAGATGGTCGATCAAAAATTATTTAATATGATGTATAACTCATTGATTGGTAAAAAAAAAACAACATATTTCTTACTTTTTAATGACATAATTTAAAAAAAAAATTATTTATAGTTATCAAACAAAAAGAGTTGTAATGTATGCATACATCAAATGTGTTGCTTACATTATTTAAAAAAAAAAGGAGTTTTTCATGTTATCTTATTATTTTACATAGGTTTATTATTACTACCTTATAAATGTATACGTATGAATGTATTACAAATCATCATTTGCTGATTTTATAATATGAAGTTAAAATATTGGTGTGTAAAGAGGATGTGGTAAGAAATCGGACCAGTTTTTAAGTTTGTTCAGGCTATATCTTAAGTTAAATTTTCTTTTTTTAA
Organism: Gerris lacustris; assembly: GCA_951217055.1. Taxonomy (NCBI): domain Eukaryota; kingdom Metazoa; phylum Arthropoda; class Insecta; order Hemiptera; family Gerridae; genus Gerris; species Gerris lacustris. The sequence goes on from OX578284.1 coordinate 39,545,352, forward strand.
AAAAATAATTTTTGGAGTGTTTTAATATGCTCAATTATTTTGTCCCATAATATTTATATTTTAATTTCTCCTTTGGATATCAGTTGGATTTCTTTTTAAGTTCCAACCCAGTTTCAGGTGTCCAAACACACCTGGTCTGTTGTTCAAATCCCCGACAACACAATGTATTTTTTATCTCATTAATTTTACTTTTAAATAAGATTGCGCTACTATTATTCTTAATTACCAATTCTAAATTTTTCAAAAAAAAAAATCAATGAATAAATGTTGGGTTCCTCGCAAAACAATCTAAGGTTGTTTAACAAATAATTTATTCTTGTTAATTATTATTGGTAATACTGATTCTTAAATTTATTTTAACTTAGCCTTCTAACATATTTCTTCATTGTAATATCTTTATTTAATTTTTTTAAATTATTAATCCCTTGATATCCATGTTCCAATGTGGTGCATGGATGACTGATGGTAAAGGTTTTTGCCTTCTCTTGAGAGCTCAAAGGAAACCTTTTCCTTGTCTGATCTTGACCCACAAGTTTAAGGCTTCTTCCATTCTCTCCAATCTAACATCCCTGGCTATGGAACACATTTTAGTGGCGATTGGGACACTTTTCCATGACACTTCGACTTATATTTTACAGTGGAAAATCAAAACCCATGTACATCAAGGGATTACTGTGTATACACAGAGATATACCCTTTGAGGCCTTTAAGTGGAGATCTCCGCAAAAAAAAAGGTAGTACCTGGGAGCTTGTAGCAGAGATCTCTGCGGAGGAAAAGAGGGCCTGGAGGCATTTAAGTAGAGATTTCCACGTTTTTTTTTTTTTTTTTTTTTTTTTTTTTTTTTTTTTTTTTTTTTTCTTTCTTTCTTTATTATTCCTTACTTGGAGACCCAGGACTGTATATTAAATAATATTTAGGCTTTCTTGTAGTTGTCCAAGATACTATGAACCTTCTAAAAGACTCTTATAGATAGAGCTATGGGTATCTAAAGGAAAAAAGAGGGATATAGTTACAGTCTAGCTCGCACCCACCATGTGAACTTTTAGGCCTCACTATTTACATTAAATCTTCTACATTTTTCATCTTAATAACAAAGTTATTTTTTTTATTTTTATGAGGAAAACTGTGGAAAATATAACGTAAATAGTGAGGTGTGCCAAAAGTGGGATAGTTTTGATCCATGGTAGAAAATAAGTCCGGCCCTGGGGTTCATCGCTGACAAATAGACTTTGGCCCCACGGCACTTATTCAAAAACAACAGTCAGTCCTTAAAGGGGAAAAAAGAAGAGAACAATATTAATTTAAGTTGTTTTTATCCAGGTGGTTAGTTAAAGAAGTTCAGTATTTTTCATTTATTTATTTACTTATAATTATATTTATTTGTTTTGTCTTTGGTTGACATTATTATTTTATTATTTGACTTATTTTGTTAAATCCCTCAAAGGGGCACAGGGCTGCAGTTTATTTGTTTGTTTTAGTTAATTACTGTTGAGTCTCTAATCGACACATAGGCCATGTCAGATTACTGGATGTTTGATGATAAATAATTATTATATTATTAAAACATTTACTGTACACAGTAAAACTGTAAATCTTATGCGAGATATGAGTTTAGACGAACTATGAACAAACAACGACTGATGGTTTGTTTTTGTCTACCCTAGTGTTCTGTGTTTACCAGTTTCCCCCTCTTTAAGATATCTTATTTTACACAAGGCAAGAGGAGAGGGGGGTCTCAGCCTCAGTGTTGGATTACTGGACGTTTCGGACTGGCGGAGTGTCGGACTACAGAGACTCAACTGTATTATTATTTGTTAATGATTATTTCTTTCATATTGTTATTATTACTATTATTATTATTAATTACTATTATTATTTTATTATTGGTATAATACAAAGAGCTTTGAAGAAATAGAGGATGCAAGGTGCTAAACTTTCGCTTCAAGAAGTTGCTCAAAGATTGGTGATAGCAGTTGCTTCTAAGCAGCAAAACACTGCACTATTGTGTATCAATAATTTATTTTTGTGTAACCTGGTAGCTTATCAATGTTGTCACCTGCTGCAATTACAAGACTGATGGAAATATTGGAGCAAGTCACTACAGTATCAGTCAGATTGACAGTATTACATTTACCACCAGGTGATTGAAGCTTCGATTTAAGAATATTTTGAAATTCATCAATCTCATTCTTCAATCATCACCCTACACACATTAAATTGTACTGACAGTCTTGTTAAAGATTAACGATTAATGTCTAGGGGTTCTCTTAAGAACCACCTACTTACTTTTTATGTGTTTTATTTTAATGTTTAACGTAGAAATGATACGTATCGAATTCACCTTTCTCATGTCACTAATAAAGTTTTTTTAATTTTTCCTCTCACTATTCGCTTCTAGCGCCACTATCTGTCACCAGTGTTTAAGCTACTTTTTTCTTCACTATGGTCCCTCAATCACTTCTAGCACCACTATCGACACAATTGTTTAAAAAACTTTTTTCTTCACGACGCTCCCTCTATCACGCTCTTCTAAGCTCTTTGGTTTATTACTATTCTTATTTGTAATGAGTTTGTTTCTATAATTATGTGGAATTTGATTGTTATTGCCATTATTTGCTGTACCGTCATTTTATTATACAATATATTTATTGCTGTATTATTTGATTATAAAAATTTAATATTGGATAAACAAAAAAAAAGGACCAATTCATGTTATGTGCTATAGGAATAACAACAGTGTGAACAAATTAAAATAATTAAAAATATTAAAATTAATTATGTTAAATTGAAAAAAAACAACTTATATTTTGGGAATTGAACAAGACTTTTTTTTGTTGGAAAATTCCTTTTGATAAAATTGATATAGGAATGTATTCTTTTTTTTGAAAATGGAGGGGTTAATATTTGTCAAAGGTCTATAATAGACATTAAAATTCCTGGTTCAGTTGTTATATGTCCATGTTTTTGGTTTTTATTTTGTCTTTTCAAGAAATACTCTTACTCTCACCTCAATAGCTAGATGTCACAGCCAAATCCTTAATGTCTATGTAAATCAAAATGTAAAAGAAACAGCAAAAAAATAAAATTAAATTAATAATAGACATGAAATAAACTTAAGTGAAAAAAACAAAACATAAAGATTATACTAATTTGATAACCCAGAGAAAGTTTGAAATGGTTAGAAAAGATTGAGGTTGTTCAATTCCCAGCCCCATCTTTAGTTTTTTATAAATATTTTCTTGTTTCTTTTTATATGACAGTAATTCCTTGATATGGGGGAATACGATCCACAACTCCGCAGATATGGAATCATGGATTAATGGTGAAGTTTTTTTCATCAGAACTATGCTTATTGAGGGATTACTGTATACACTTTTTCCCCTTTCTATAATTTTAATAAATGCATTTATCAAACCAACATTTAAATTAACATTCTTTTTTAAAAATTATACCACTTTAAGAGAAAAAACAGGTGTGCTCTAATTGTATTTTATAATTAGAGTAATAATAAAAAAAAAATTACTTCTGTCTTATCAGTATAATTTCATGTATTTAATGACAGAAACTTTTCTTTTAACTTTAATAGCTCTGTGCTAAATCCATTATTACATTTATTATCTGTAAATTTGTCGAACAATGATTATAAAATCTATAGTAATTTATTTGGTAATTATTCCTTTCAAACCAAATGGTTTTTTTTTTTTAGTTATTACCAAATGTAATTGTTTTTATTTATTCTTTTATCTTTAGTTTTCTTTATCGTTTATTTTTTAATGCGTATAAATGATTTTTTTGACGTTATTTTATTTATTAATTTCTTATTTTTTTATATACAATAGACGCTGCTTAATATGTTCACTTTGGGACCGATACAAAGTGATAACATTAACCAACTGATAATAAGCAAAATGTACCACAGGAGGAAGTAAAACTCAAAACAAAACAAAATTAACAAGACTGTGTTTATTTCATACACAGTGATGTGATGATGACATCTTAGAAAATAAAAATAGTAATTTGAATTCCAATGTACATAATTTTACATCTAATTTATTTAACTTTCTTTTTTTAGGATCAATACAAAAGAAATCTTTAGGGACAAAACTAATACAAACATACATGTATGTAATAACATACGTGAACGTTTAGTTTATTTACATTCATGTATTATTTGCATACATGTAAATAAACGTACATTGACATGACATTTCGAAGGGCTTATTTTTCGTTTAAAAATTAAACAAAACCAAAACAAATCATCTTCGAACTTATGTAAATTTGTTGATGAAAGAATACGAATCATTGAAAGGCTACAACTAAATCATTCGTGATTTCTGACTGTGATCCTTCATAGTATTGGGGGGAGGTGAGGTGAGGTTTACTTTCTGTCAAAAAAGGATGTTCATTAAAACACCAGTGCCTAAAGTCGTTTCCTTGAAACTGGTAAAATAAAATCCAACAATGTCGACTTTGGTCACAATAAATGAAATATTGATAACAATAAACAGAAAATTTTTAATGTATTGGTATTGGTTGGGCTCTTTCCAAGCTATTTTGATCACACTAAGGCTAGGCGCACACTGGGGGGCAAACAGTCTGCTGACTGTTTTGCCCCCCAGTGTGCGCCTAGCCTAAGTGGTTGATAACATTAACCATGATTACTTTAAGCAGCTTCCACTGTATACATTTTTTTTTTTTTTTTTATTTTTTTTATTCAATTTACTCTAAGAAGGACCCCATACACTATCAAGCAAGCTTATCAAGCCTTTGGACAAGTAAGTTTGATTGCGTATATGTGAAATTTGGAAATTGGATTTTTTGACGGTTTTTCTGATTTTGACAGACAATTAGTTTGGAGACTGTTATGAGGATAAATCAATTGGACCATGTAATTGAACTCGGCAAGCCATCAAAACGTCCATGGCGTAGATATGGCATATTCGTTGCACATGGAGATATGCGTTCATTTGGAGATATGACACTTCTCATGATATTGTCTAGATTTACTTTAAGTTTTAGGTAGTATTCATACTACGGAAAGTTTACATTTTAATTTAAATCAAATAGTTTCTAGTTTTATTAATTTTTGATGAGATGAATGAAAGGAGCAATAGATAACTATCTTTGTCCATCCTCCATGATTGACCCAATATTGAGGCTCACAGTTCAATTTGTTGAGAACACTCACAATAGGAATAAAAAAACACAACAGAATAATAATCGTCAGGAAAACTGAGTGGTTCATCAATTTTACTCTAACGTTAGTGATCAGCTTCTGTGTGAGTGATCAAACTTACTTGATAATCTAAGTCTAAACTAGTTCGTAAAACTTGCTTGATCGTTTAAAGGAAACAAACCCCTACATTTACCTTTATTATATTTATTTATTACTATTTTCATTTTTTTTTTTTTTTTTATTTCTTAGTATTTTTATTGTATTTATTTTCTCTATTTTTCCTAAAAAAAAATAAATAAATAAATAAACAAAAAAAAATTAATAATTTTATGAAATATAAACTATAATCATATATATATATTTTCTAAAAGAAAATTCTATTTTAAAACAATGATATAAAAAAAATAAAATGACTATCTTAATTTGATAACAATATTGATATAAATAAAATACTATGTATATATAAACCTATAAATATAATTTAATAACAATAAAGACTTAAATAAATTAAAAAATTATATTAAACCTAATTTAAAAATAAAATTTTTAAAATCATTAAGTTATCTTTTGTTTTCTCAGGATTGGACATTTGGAAGTATTTAGAATTGGATTTAATAGAATATTAATTATTTTAACACATTTAGCCCTTAAGGTTGAACTCTAAATTTGTTCCTTTGGCATGAATTAATAGATTATGGTAGTTTTATATAACTCTAGAATACTAATGTTTGTCAATTTGATGGATATGTTTTGCAGAAAGGTTTGTCTTTTAGGATAGTGTGTATATTTACAATTTGATGGATATGTTTTGCAGAAAGGTTTGTCTTTTAGGATAGTGTGTATTTTTACAATTTGATGGATATGTTTTGCAGAAAGGTTTGTCTTTTAGGATAGTGTGTATATTTAGTGTCCTAGGCTTGTCAGCTTATCAGACTCTCTCTTATTGTTATAGGAATAAGATTGATTCTGCATCCATATTTATTTCAATTTAGGGTTTACACACCAAAGCCAACCTCATTAAAGTTCAGGATGATAGGAAATATCAAGACAGTCTGCTCATTTGGCCCCAGTTGCCAATCCATCAATCTTGCCCAAAAACTAATAATAATTATTAAAAAAATATATATTTTATTATACATAATATATGCTTCCAGAAAATATTGATAAAAATAAATAAAAAAAAAATATTCTAAATAACTCCATTTTTTCCCCCCAAATTAGTCCTTTTAAAAATTTTATTACTCGAAACTGAGGTTTATGAATAGAAGATAAATGAGGACCATTAGTACTCTAGGGTTAATTATCATTATTTTTAAAAATTAAATTAAAAGGAGCCCTTAAAAGAAAGGAAATTTAACACTAGAATATTTGCAAAATTTCACAATGATAAAAAAGTATATATATTATATATGTTTAGATATCTTAGATATTTATTTAAAGCAATCTTATTGATAGATTATTATATATATATATATATATATATGTGTGTGTGTGTGGATTTGAAATTTGAGCTTCCTTTTTTTATTTGTTTTTGAATAATTAGTATTTATTTATAGAGTAATATGTTTATTAGTCATGGACTCGACATAATTTGGTGGAAGGAGTAGACATATCACAGACCTTTTTGGCCAGCCCCAAAGCCAGGGATTAGTGTAGTATTTTTCTTTTTAATTTTTTCTTTACATTGTCATTGATTTGTGTTAAGCCGGCTCCACACTCTCGGCTAAACTGCACAATGGTCGGCGAATACAAGAGTGTGGAGGATGAGCTCATTTGCCTCGGGTACTCTTGCCTTGCCTCGTCTTCCCTCGGAGTTGGTATTTCAGACCAGAGTCAAAAGGATCTTGGTGGGGGGTGTCACGTCTTCATTCAACCCCTCGGCGAAGAGGGTACCTCTTGTACTTGTATATACTCTGCGAGAGGTCTCTCCAAACGTGTGGAGCTGGCTTTAGTGCCATGATAAAAAAAGAAATTGAAATGAGTAAATTTATAGCTGTGTAAACATTAATGTGATCACTTTAGTGAATTTTTAGTTGTGTGAACAAGTTTAGTCACTTGTTCACACAAATCATTATTGCTAATTTGAGTCGCTTTTAAATTTGATTTCTTCATCCTAAAAAATAAACTTTTTTTTTTTTTAATTAAATCTTCTAATTATGATGTTAATTCAAAGCATGTATGCAGCATAATTAAGTACACTCCTTTTTTAAATTAATGAGGGTTCAATTCCTTTTTAAAATTTAATTGTATTTTACAGCATTTTGCATGCCCTTTCCTGTGATATACAACACACTGTAGGCCCAGAAAATTTTCTTTCAGCCAATAAATATAAAACAAAACTTATTTTTCATCCTAGTTGAATTCTAATTTAGTTTTATTGGTAAAAAATATAATTAGAAGTAGAAAATATAAATATATATATATATATATATATATATATATATATATATATATATATATATATATATATATTGTGGTAAATTTGATCCTGCAGTAAACAATGTATCATTTTAAAAACCACCTCTCCTTATTTAAATTTATTAAATTAAGGCTGTGCTTTTTGTATATTTAATTTGTATTTTTTTTTTTTTTTTTTTTTTTTCTTTTTCTTTTTCTTTCCTTTTTTTAAATAATAATTACAGCTTTTTTTAAAAAAAAATAAAAAATTTGAAATAAGTCATAATAATTAGTTGGTTCTGTTTTTTGTTAATAAGCTTCAATATTTAGAGTTGGTATTAACCTCCTATTTAAGTCTTATATTTCTTTTATTTTTAATTAATGACACTTTTCAATGTATTATTATTTTATTTTTTAAAATGTATATTTGTTATTTGTCTTTCAGTATTAATATTATATTTGATTTTTTTTTAATTTGTCCTTTAAAAAACAATAATGTTAATAAAATGGAACTTTTGATTTTTTTACTTTTTGATTAAATCATGAAGCTATATTATAATTTAAAATTATTTCTCTATTATAAAGTTAATTTGTTTAACTGAAATTTTGTAAAAACAAAGCCAATATGAATAGTAAATTTTCATAAGGGAATGGAAAACTTTTGTTAAAAAACCCAGCTTTAAAAAGTGGTTTTATGAAAAAAATAATTAAATAAAAATACGATTTGATCCATGAGAAAACCCATGTTGACTTAGGACTCAAAAGGATTGAAAATGGTGTTTTCGTGTTCTTTTCTAATCAGATTGAGTTTTCATTATGTTTTTAATCCTGAAAAATGAATAATAATATTAATAATAATGAATAGCGGTTGAAATCGGTAGTTCAGATAATGTCAGCTTGCATTGATAGGTTGAACTGAAACAACATAAAAATGCTAAGAGCAAAATGATTGGTTTGTTGGAAAAAAGTAATGATAAAATAAAAATGAACATTAGCTAATATTAAACTAAAATTGGATTACACATCCCAATTGTTATTTAAATATGTAATATAGAATCCAAGGCTAGAATATTCTAGGAAAGCAGTGTAGAACTTAGTCTAGGAAAGGCTGGAATTTTTGGAACTCTGGAGGTGTATACTTTATACAACAATAACACACACATATTATACAATAAAGCATCGGGCTTGGTCACATCTTGGATGGGTGGCCACAGATCTGGGTAAAATTCCCAGATCCAGGTCACCACTTGTCAAATATAAGGTTTTTATGGCTTGAAGAAGTCCTTTGGCCTTTTGCACCTCAGAGTTAGTAATCATATCCCATCTAACAAGTTAACTTTTATTATACACACCTAACCACTTGCTAAATAGTCACCTGTCTCTTTGGATGCATGGGTTCATATACCACTGCTACCAACAATAATAAAAGTGAACTAAGTTGTGGTATGCTATTCACTGGTTGAACCATATGTGAGGAAGGGTCTCTTGTAACAACTTGCTTTCATCTGTGCTTTATAAACTGCAGGTTTCGATTACCGACTCCTGCAAAGTGCCCCTTTTGTGGTGTTCTCTGAGTATCAAGATGTAAACAGGTAGGTATTTAAGTGAAGTGGCATTCATCCAGTTACAAATGCCAATAATACAGTTCACACAGAGCGATACCCCAACCCTGTGTCATCCACTACATATTTAGTTGTATAAATCCTCCACAAGCTGTTACGCCTGATTATTATTAATATATGTGAGTTAGGGTTGTATACACTTCCCGAGCTAAGATCAGACTCCTTGTGTGACTCTATTCTAGGGCTTAGTCTAGTGGAAGAGGAAAGCACCATTAGCATTGCTAGCTAGCCTGCTAGTTTGCACTGCTTCCTGAAAATATTCTAGCATTGGCTTTCTCGTTACAAAAACACGTTAATGCACATTGTGTTTCAACTCTAAATGAATTCTCTTCTTTGTGTATATGACCCTTTTATTCTATATTAATCTTATTAAGGTCTGTAGGGTATTATTAACAAATTCATTTCACTCCTTTTGCTATATTTCACCTCCTTTGATTTATATAAATTTTATTTTTCAAATCTAAATTACTTACATCTTTTTACAGTAGAGTCTCGCTAATCCGGGTTTGACGGGACCGGACCCAGTCCAGATTACCGAAAGTCCGGATTAAACGGAATCAGTTTTAAAATATAATATAAAACAAGTTTTAGTTGAGAAAAACTATTAAAATCGATGTTATTATCGTAAAAGTTACTTCTACTAGTCTCAAAAACATACTTATACAACGTATGTTCATATTTTAGGACTGTTCTGTCACCAGTCCAAATATCAAATTAATTAAAATAAAATTTTCAATCTACTAAACAGGTGCAGGTATAGAAGGGACTTCCAGGGAAACAAGCTGTGTTCCGATATGAAATTTCAGCAACGGCTAATCATTTCACAAAAAGTTGAGACATCATACACACGCGGCTTGGCGAAATTTCACGGAACTGCGTTGAGCCGCCGCTACGTGTTTCTTAAAACTCTCTCTCCATCTTACTCGTATTTTATTGTATTTCCTGGAATACACTACCTTTATATCTTCTGCCCTACATTTCTATGGAACCAAAAGAGATTTGTTGATGTTCTCACTTATTCTAAATCTGTTAATTTTTAACAGAAATACCGGGTATTCCTCGTGTCGGAACGTTGGAATGAACACTTGTAAACTATTCTAGGAACAATTTTATATAAATTTTAATAGACAATAAAAGCAGAAACTTAGATAATCTTAACAATTCATAAATCTGAATTAGCCCTGGTTCCAATTTGTACATAGTTTTTAGCCTGTCCGGATTATACGGATGTCCGGACTAGCGGGGTCCGGATAAGCGAGACTCTACTGTATAACATATTGACGTTTAACTTTTTAACAATACATACATTTAATTAATTAATACAAAAACACGTAAAAAGTACACTAACCTTTACAAAATTCCTTCTAAAACATAACTGTATTTATTTTCGTAGTTAATTTTCTCAAGGTATAATAATGTATGCATCTTCTTTTAGGGCTGAAGATGCCTCAAAAGAGGTGAAATATAGCAAAAGGAGTGGAATGAAGTTGTTCATAATACCCTACAAGCCTTAATAAGATTAATAATGAATTCTTTTATATACTTGCTTGTTCAGGAAATTTTTGGCACACAAGATATTGTGTGAATTTTTGCTAACAATTGGAATTTGAATGTCTGACAGAATAAAATCATTCCTCTGTCATAACTTAATTACTACAATTGCTCTAGAAAAAAAACATAAGTCCATGGTTCAAATCCCAGTGGTGTAGTGTATTTTTATCTGTTTTGTCTCTCTTCTTCTTTAATTATAATTTGATAATATCAATTCTCTAGGCATGGATTGCTATTCAATTTTCAAATTTCCTATTATAAAAATAAAAAGAAGTTTTCCAATTTAAACGATTAAAAAAAATTGATTTAAATTCTTTGTTCCCGGTAAAATATAATGCTGTGATATTTTCTTGTTCTAAAATAAATTAATAAAATAAAAAAAAAATAAATAAATAAAAGGTTTAAAACAAATAAAATAATTCATTTGTATTTTAGTTCTTACATAAGTTTTCAATTCTGAGGGGTTATTCCGCAGTACATAATGTAATTTTATTTTATTATTAAATTTTAAGATTTAACTATTTGAATATAGTTTTACTAAATAATATATAATGTGTGTGTATTTATGTATATTATTTTTTCTGTTTCTTATTTATTAATAGTATTCTGTTTTATTATTTATTTTTTAATCTATAAAATATTACAGGAATTTACGTATTTTATTGTTAATATTATTGAACAAGGCATTATTACATTGTATGTATTGGTTTAGTATTTATTTTATCCTCTATTTTGTTGTGTGCACTTTGTTCTGTGACAAGATGCAATTTTTTTTTAAGAATCTTGCTGAAATACTTCTTGTTATGTGGCTAGATGCAGATCTTGTTGCTATTAAAAATATGAACATTTTTGCATTGTGAAAGGAAGCATTTCTTGATATTTAACAAGAACTTCTTTTAATGTAGCTAGATGCACACCCTGTTCCTATGTTTTTTATTTTGCTATGTGAAAATTTGCACTTCTAGGTGTGTAACACATCTTGTGACAGTATGACACTAGACATTGTATCCCTCTAACACTAAAACGAGTGTTTCTTGGGTGTAAGCAATTACAAAAAAAATTTAAAATGATCACAAATAAAACAAGACTCAAGACTTAAAATAGCATACAAACAAGAGGTGTTTATTTTCAAAATAGCCTATCACTTTATTTATTTTTTTATTTTATTGAAATTGTATTATTTATTTTTTATTTTTTATTATTATTATTTTTTTTTTTTTTTTTTTTTGGTTCTGTCTAAAAACAAATCTTGCCGAATTGTGCATAATGTACTGTGGTTAGCCCCTTTAAAAAATATTATCTTGTATATTTAATCAATATATCTTTGTATATTCTATATAATATAATATAAATCATAATCAACCATGTTTTCTGTATATTGTAAATATCATGTACATTTTTCCTTTTTTTCTTTTATTTATTGTTTAAGCTTTTTTTTCCTTTTTAATAATAATTGTCTATTATTTATTTTATATATTTCTTGTTTGTTAGTGTTTACTTTTTTCTTTTATTCACTGCTTTGCAACTGTATATTTTTGTAATATTTAAAAAAAAAAATGAAAATGTAAAACAAACATTAAAAAAATTGTAGTTCTTAGAAAAAAAATGTTTTTTATTTTGTTCTATTTTTTTTTAAATTGGTTTTAATATTTGAATGTTGAAGTAGTAGTGGTAGTATTGAATCATAATAGTAAAAAAAAAAATCAATATGAGTTTTATTACTTGAGTCAAATAATTTATCGAGATTTACAATTTATAAATAATTGTATAATAAATTAAAATCTCTCCTTTTTACTTTTCCTCACTACTAATAGTAGGAAAAGTATTGTTTTTATTAAATTAAGTTTGCAACCTTTCTGAGGTAGATTATTATGTTTGGTTTTGAAGGTGGTGGAAAGTGTTTTTTGGATCCACTGGATCCATAGTTTTTTTTGTTTTTTACAAGCTTTTATTTAATTTGCAACAAAAAAACTTGAACTTGAACAAAAAAATAGATAATTGGATGGGTACAATTGTGGACCCAGCTTTAAAATAAAAGTTATCTATAAAAAAAAATTAAGTGTTTTTAAATATCTTTGTTTTTCTCTCTCTCTCTCTTTATAGCATTTGATAAGTTTTCTATTGTCTTGATTTAAAATATAAGTGTACTTTTGAACAAAGTTAGAAATTAAGTTTTATTGGTGATAAAGAGTAAAATAATTTATTAATTATGTTAAATAACATAAATATAAGTTTAAATTATTATTTGTGACACCTATCAAATAATTTTTAATATATTATGTATTTCATTTTTCTTAACTAAGATTAACTTCACTTGCTTCATGATAGAGCCACTTATTTGTTAATTTGAGTAATTATTTTTTGTTAATTACAATAAGAGTTAAAAATAGAATAAGGCTTTTTTTATATTTTTAGATTAAATAGCCTTTTTAGTTAGATATCATAATAGTATATTATGTTACAAGGCTGTGAAGTGAGTTTTTTCTTTACCGCGGCAATTACATTTACTGTCGAGCGAAGCGAGACAGTAAATATTGCCAAGGTAAAGAAAAAACACTTCAAAGTCGCGTAGCATATGCTATTTTTTCCGAGGTAGCAGACAATGAAAAAACATTAAATATTAATCACTAATCAATATATAATAATAACAAATATTAGTACATACTTAAGACTTAAAAAAAGAAACCTTAAAATGAGGTTACACTATAAGAAAAGATAAATAAAACGCATTGACATCTAGCAGATTTTTATCGTACTAGAAGCATTTCTACAAAGACTGCAGCACTACTAACGGAAGTTTTGACAACTACCCGCCGTAAAGAAAAAATCTTTTAGTGCCTAGGACGTAAAAGATTTTTTCTTTACAGCTAGGAGTAATGAAAAGATTTTTTAAGTCCACGTGATGAAAAAATGGATTTTAGCTATGTTTTTTAGGCTCTAAAGTTACTATTTCACAGCCTACCACGGAAAAAAATACTTTATTTTGACACTCAACAACCATTTTTAATATATTTATTTTTTGTTCTAAACAAAGAATAACCTCACTTGCTTCATAAACCACTTGATGCCTTTTATTATTAATAATTTAATGAGAAAAAATTTAATGAATAATTTTTGTAGTCTTTATAAAAAAATGTATATTTTGATATTAGATTAAATTTTACAAAAAAAAAAAATATATATATATTAAAGAAATATATTTTAAAGATCATGCATAATTTTTACCTCAGAAAGGATTTTTTTCTTTTATAAAAGAATAAATGTATAAGCAAATGATTTGAAATTGATCACTAGCAGCCAATTTATTTTCACCCTCTGCTAAACCTTTTGTACAGTATAAAAAATATATAAAAAATCTCATTTTTAAAAAATGTGTTTTGGTTATTTATTTTTACCTTTTTTCTTAATAAATTGTTTGATGCCAAAAGAGACTTTTTTTATCAAACGACATTAATTTAATACTAGAAGAGACCAATCTTGTCTCAAATTATTATGCTAGATGATTTGATTTCATTAAATCTATATTTTTTCCAAGTGAACATTCTATTGATTTCATAAGTATAGAAAATCAATGTTTGCTTAAATACTGCAATTTGAGCTTACTGAAGGTGAAGGAAGCTATGTGATTGTCCAGAGAGAAAAAAAAATTTATGTCTCCGATTTTAAAAATTCCAAGACAGAACTCCGTTTCAGACATCAATCTGTATGTCTGTCACTCAATTTTTGCGAACATATGTATCTTAAAAACTACTTGTCCGATTTTATAGAAATTTGGATGGAAAATTATAAGGAAAACAAGAAGGAATGGGAAGGATGTTTTTAATTTTTTTTAAAAAAATAGGGTTCAAAGCTACATATAAAAATACTAAATAATGTTTATTAGAGTTGGCATTGACAATTGATTTAGTTGTTAATGAATTTAATAAAGATGATATTAAAATCTTTATTATACCTTAGGTTTGCGTACTTGTGCAATTCCGCCGGAAACCAAGATCAAAAACCCTCATATCTAGAGAGTTCAAATCCAATTAATGAGTTTAAACAGCAAAAAAATGCTTAATTATATTATTAAGACAACTCTACAGGTGCAGGAGGGAAGAAGATGGTGGTTATTAAACTAACCTTAAACTTTTATCACCAGGTTAATCACAGAAAAAGCCTGCCTCTGAACCTGGAGAAAAGTGTATTAGATGTAGATACTACCATTTAGGAACTTTAAAAAAAAAAATTCAAATACAATTTTTTAGTTATTTGTATGGTTATATAACACCAGCTTTAAGCCCTTGGCAACGTGCTTAATTTCATATTTAGAAAAAAAAAGTAAAAATTAAGTAAGTTAATTAAGATATCTATATGCTCAATATTATTGGATACTATTTTTATTATTTTTACCTATCTTACCTGTAATGTATTTAAACAAATACTAGGTATTGAAAAAACTAGAAATCAAGTGCTGCCCTCTAGGAGAGAATCTGAGAAACAACCTATGTCCCACTTCCCTTCAGTGTTGAAGAAGATCTCACTATTACACACATGGACTTTTATTATTGTTTCCCTCTCTATTTTTACTATCTAAATTTTTAACTAAGTTTATATGTATGTGAATTTGGATGTTAGAAGTGTTCATTTACTTAAGAACACTATAATTTATTATATATCAACTATGGATACAACAGTGATCCAGCAAGATAAGCCTTTAAATCCAAGATGAGCCCGAATTTTTAATATATCATATTTTATATACAACATTTATATTTTATAATTACATTTTTTACGACCGTCCAAACTGGTGTTTTTTGTGATGAAAATTCTACCACTTTAATAATAAGAAAGAATCCATTAATTAATATAATACAATGTCAAATATTGAGCGAATATGAAACCCTAAAGAGTATTCCATTTTGACAATCTAACCACAAGGACAAGGGCACACATAACATTTGACAAAAGAACAGCACATAATATAGCCAACAATAAATATATATTTTCTTTAGTTTAAAACAGATTTTCATTTATTTTTTTCCTTTACAAAACATAAAAAAGGAAGATTTTTTTTTTAGTTTGGTGTGATACAACTTTTAAATTAAAAATAACACTTAACAATCTAATATTTAATAACTACAGTTATACCTTGATATAAAATTACTAGATACAGAATTTGTCTCGATCACATGAAATCTACAAGATGTCGAGAAAGACAAACCAGAGTTAAATAAAACGTATACTGTTAAATATCTAGTGAGGGAAATTATTATTCAGTATCACAAATGGAATTTTCATTCGGGGATTTTCTTAACAAAAATGTTTACAAAGATGCCGACTACATTTAGTAACGTTTTTAGTAGGTATTATTCGTTGTCTCATGCATTTTAGGTTAGATGGAGAATAAATTTAATTGGTACCTAAAAGAATAAAATACAATGGAGGAAAAAGAGATAAATAAAGCAATTTCAAAAGAAGTTTAAAGAAACTAAAATAAGAAATACGTTTTATAAATAATATGTAAGCTTCCCACAATGTTTAAATTTAAATACTTTAAAAGTGAGAATTTTATTAACTTTTAGACTCGAACGCTCTTAGAGCAGATAACACCACAATACTCTGAATTCAAGCCACCCACAAATTTAAGCTGAACATAGGTTTTAATACTTCAAAATTGGAGAAAAAATCATTTTAACTGCTTTGCACCCTAATTTTCATCATTAAAATTCTAAATAAACAGGATGGCTTAAATTCAAGCTATTTTTTTTCTTAAATCAGTTTCAAGTAATAATAGGAATATGGAATCAGTCATTCAAATCTATTAAAGTAGACGTACTAAGAGATCTCTAGGGCAAGCAGTGGTACTAAAATTCTTTCTAATGACGCATAGCAAATACTTTCATAACTAGTCAACTTATATAAATGCTACTTGGGTATAGAACTAATACATTTATTTTTGTCCGAGATTTTGTGTAACTAACTTATAGTGAGTATTTTTTTTTTATTTTTTTTTTTTTTTAAAAAAGAATCAAAATTGGTCAGTATATTGTCAGAAAACACAATAATAAATGTTAAATTTAATAACTTCATTAAGTTAACAGCTGCAAACATAATCATTTATTCTTTTAAATTTACTTACGATGAAAATGTAAAGAGCTAAATACTTTTACTGCTATAGTATTTAAAAAAGCGTCTCACCTCTGTAGGAATTGAACTTAGAAGTTAATGTTTTAACTCTACATTCAAAATAAGTTTATTAAACCTTTCAGACACACTTATAACATAGCATTTAGTTGGTTAATATACTTATTTTTTATCAATTGACAAAGTTTTATAAAATATAATGAGATGTGTTTCATTGTTTACAATCATAAGCAGTCATTTTATCGATTTTAATCTTTAGAATATTAATTTTTTGTAAAAAATGGCAGAAATTTAACAATTTTGTTCGACAACACAATAAAAATATTTAAATTTTCTAATTTTAACTTTTTCTTCAATTAAAAAAATTATCTATTAAAAAAAAGTTATATCAAGGTTGTACTGCAATTACATTTGATTATTACCTAAACATACCAAATATACTTTGATAATAAATTTGTTTTTATCATATAAAATTACAATTTAATTTTGTCTTCTATAAAAATTACATAAATGGAATGTGAACATATATTCTATCGTTTCTTTTGTCGTCTTTTTCTTTATTCAATTATTTCCTCAAAAATAATCAGTTTTTTCAACAAACCCAGACTATGGACTGTTTGATCAACAAATATTAGGTTAATGCAGGTTGGGAGGGGAACGGTCACTTTATACGTCAAATTAATATGGACAGTGTGAATCATGTTTTACCATCCCGATATATTATCTAGGTTCATGCAACAGTTATAAGTATGCTAACAATTCAATGACAAAAATACCAATTGAAGATTAAATTTCATTTATTAATTTTTTTTTTTAAATAAAAATATATATATATAATGCATGAATTATAATTTTATATTAAAGGAAGAACATTTTAATTTTATATATTTCATTTAAGGAAGAATTCATTAATTACTGCAGCGATTTTTCTCAAACTTTACAAAACGGAAGTATTTTACTTGTTAAACATTATTGCCAAAATTTAATTGTCTACATTGTCTATAAACCAGTTTTTAATTAAAAAAAAAAAAAAAGACGGAGCCGATGTGACTCGTGCGGCTTCAAGGCCGCAACTCATTTAACATTTAAGGAAGAACATCTCTCAGGAAATGTGCTAGAGGCAAGTGCCAAAGAAAAGGAAACTACCCCTAGATTACACTGGGATTATAATTTATGGCACTTCTTTAGATTGTTACTCCCCTTATAAAAAAAAACCAAGGGAGTAGCAATCCAAAGAAAGTGAACGGAATGTTCTTCTTTAGACTGTTACACCCCTTATAAAAACAGAAGTGTGATATTCCTTTGTCCTAAAGTATATTGGACTAAACTTTCCTTTGTCTTAAAAGTAATTTAGTCAGTTATTTATATTAAAAAAATATATATAGGGGAGTAACAATCTAAAGAAGTACCTAATTTATTTCATGTAAGAAAATAATTTATGGGCATCATTTCTTTTTTTGTCAGGGAAAAAATTGAAGATGATTTTTTTGTTAAAGGTATTATAAATTAAGGCTACAGTTAGACTTTCATAATTATGAGCGTCAACATTTGACAGAATGTGATGTCTGATGACACTTCTTTTATTAGAAGCACCATGAGAGTTATTAAACATAGAAATGTTACCTTAAATTTAAGTTTAAATAAAAAATGAATGAATAACAGAACTGAAAACCTTTTACACAATAAAATTTAAGTTCTTAATACCCTTATCAACTCAGTTCCAGCAACACCCGGATACAATAAAAATTGAGTCTGCAGTACATTTAAATGATAAAAAAGTATTATTTTCATAAATTTATTCCCTTCACCCAGAGTTTTATTTATAAAATGCCAATTTAACCGATACATTTTTTAAAAATTACCACATAAACATTCTTTATAAATCAAGCAACATTTCAAACTAACGTAAATTTATAATTAATTATGGACAAATGTATCACAACAATAAACTGGCCTTATTTATTATTAATTTCTAATTAGACAACTGAATTTTATATAATTTCATTAAATAATTTTGTTTATTTTATTATAAATTAATGTTTTATTGTTTATACAGAGTTCTAGGTGTGTAGTTTACAGTGTGAATTTACCACTTTTTTAATTGTTGCCAACCATAAAATCTAAATAATGTATTATTTCAAGTTATTAAAAGAGTAACTGAAAGTAGATCTACATTTACTTTAATTGATATCTAGTTATAGTTATATGAAAAAAAGGTTTAGTTTGTTACCCTGCATATAATTTTTTTAATTTATTTAGTTTCAACTAAACTACTCAACTTATGAAGTAGTGCAACTAAAAAATTTACAACATAATTTAAAGACTACCGTCAATCTTAGATAAGTGTGACAGAAGACCTTTGATAATTTCCAGTTGATTTGGAAGCTCTACATTTGTTACCTGTAGTAACGTGTTAGTGCCACTAAAACCAAGCTTATCACTTCAAAAGTCCAAAGTTGCATTTGGTTTTGGCTCTAATTGTCAATGGAGTAAATTGGACGTTATTTTGTTGATTTTCAATAAAAATAGCAGAAGTAGAGGAATTTGTTTATTCTTTTGTCATTTACGAAAACAATTTTAAAACTTACATTATGAATATTAATTTAAAACAGTACACCCTTGTAATTCTGAATATAGATGTAAAGAAAGTTGTAGATTAATAATTCATTCGTTTCGTCAAATGAATTATTAATCTTCAATTTTCTTTACACATCTTTATCCATCTAGCCACTTATATCCAGAAAAAAATTATTTTATTTCTTTTTTTGTCATTCTTAATCTCATTTATTGCTCACAATACGTAGATATATTGTGCATGAAGAAGATAGCTTTATGAGTAGATAATAAACGATAACCTAATGTTTTTTAGGTGTGCCACTTTGAAAGTTGAATAGTAACATATTAAATTGTAAAATCTACTCCTAACTCCTAATCGATAAAATGCAGAGTAATATTCCCTTTCTTAAATCCTGATTGTCAATAGTACAAGGTTCTTAAAAGGCAGAGGGATTAAATAATTTACAAATTTAAAGAGGAGTAGAAGTTATGAGACATTAGACTAAAAATTACCTAATTTCCTGCTATTCCATGGAAGAATATAGGGTCTCTTTAAAACTCCTGTCATTAGACTGTTTCTCTGACTTCCAAGGCCTTTACCTCTCACCTTCCCCTGAAAGCACTAAGGGGACAACAATGTCTACTCACACCTGGTTGGTTCCAATCTAAGAACTAACTAAGTCAGTGGTGAAATAGGGCCTAGGCCTCCCAAAGAGCTTACACTGCTATACATGCAATAGATGACAAGAGGTTAGTGTAAATAATAAACATTAGGTACTTATTTACTTGGGTACATACCAATAAGTATGTACCCAAGTAAATAAGGTGCCATAGGGAAAGAGTTTACTTGGGTACATACCATTTATTTATTGAATAATATGGGGAAATGAAATAAAATAAATTAATAGGCAAACTTAATGGGGCTGTTGAAAAGCACTGGGGCTTTTGTAAGGGGTTAAGAAGGGGGAACAAAAGAAAAGAAAAAAGGATGTACCCAAGTAAATAAGGCGTTATAGAGGTAGAAGTTTAGTTGGGTACATACCCAAGGTATGTACCCAAGTAAATAAGGTGCTATGTGGCAGGAGTATAGTTGGGTACATACCCATGACAAGTATTTTTATATTATTTTTTTTTAATATTAATTTAAAAAGTATTGACAGAAATGACAATGGCTTGTCAACGAAATAATTTTTATTACATATGTAATTCATTCTTGAATAAAATAAAAATCTGAAAAGTTGGAAAAAAGTACAATTGCAAAGAAAAAAGACGTGGATAACCTCAGAGGCATTAATATGAAACAAGCCATATTTCTGACTGAAAGGATGACGAAGTGGGAGATGTTTAAATGGGTTGAGCGTAAGTAAAATTATACGGTATCTTTTATATATTTATGTATATATATTTAAGAAATTGGAGCAATAAAGAAAGATTTAAAATTTAGAAATTTTGTACAATGTACATTAGGACAAAGGAGAATCTCACTTCTGTAATTTAAAGTGACAATATATTTTGGCCTAACAATCAAATAAGATAAAGGGACATTTAGTCCAATTAATTTTGGGACAAAGGAACATCACACTTATGTAACAAAAAGTGACATAATCCAGTAATCCAATCATTAAGTTAGTCAATGTATTTTGGGATCAGCTATTTTCTTTAGAGAAGAAAATTTAAAAAAGACACTTTTTTAATCTTCGGAAAGAAATATGTAGGTGAGAGGAAGATGAGGATTGACGTACGTTTTATAAATATATTTATTGAGTTGTTTTTTTAACATAATAACTTGGATTTTTTTTATATACAAATATAAAGAAAAATGTGTATTTTTTCATTAAAAATACAAGTTTTTTTATGACATAAACGCTTATTAATCCATCTGAGTTGACCAATGTAAGTCAACCCGGATGGATTAAATCCAATTCACCTCATTTTTGAGGTGAATTGGAGGTATGTACCCAAGTAAACAAGTGCCGAAGAGGGATCTCATAGGAAGCGACAATTATTCAAGATCACAAAAAAGGACACAACCCCTTCTTCCACTCATTCTTTCATTTAGAAACATGTTATTACTAGTGTATAACAAGCCTCATCTAATCTTTACAATAGATGTGGAAAATGTAAAAGATCAAGGACTTTGGTGCTTAGGAGAAAGCCTTAAGGCAGTTAGACACACAGATCCTCTGTCAAGTATCTAATGCACTCTACGTGCACTGGTGTACTTTTAATGCGCCTTCCGACCTAAACCATTTCTTATTTATTTTATGTTCTCTTTAACTCGTCGGCATCAAAAACTCCCCCCGACGAAAGGCTAAGGTAAACCTAAATAAGGTATTAGTTCTTCAAAAGTGTCAACCATCCTCCCTCCTCCAGTTAACCCAAACACATAACTTCATCCATAACAATAAAAAATTAACTATCTAAGTAAGTTTAATGAAAAATAAAAAATCAGAACATGATTATTTACACTAATATATTTCACTGGTCCATATTTTAGTATTTTGTTACTATAAATACATTTTTTACTATTTAGTATATTCTAAATACATTTATTGTTTTTAAAGGTATTCATTTTTTAGATTATTACATTGGTGTTATGACAACTTTAGAAAAAGGTGTTTATTACAATTTACTACGAAATAAAAAAATTGTAAAAAGATCTATTGATATGTGTCTACCAAAAAAATATTCAAGTTTTTTCGATGATTTAAAAATTAATAATTTTATCAAAAAGTGAAAATTTGTAGAAGATGAGTATAAATAAATTGTTCATTTCACATTGAATAAAAATGCTGTGCCTCTACCAATCAAATAAAAACTAAGTATATCCACTAATTAGCTGTTAGGATGCCAGGGCTATTGTATGACATACTAGGTTAGTTATTTTAAGGGGGGGGGGGATTTAAAGGAAGCACCATAAGGATTGGAGACAAAATCCACTCTAAGAGCGCGGTACAATTTATAATTTGTTATTTAAGGTTAAAAAAAACTATTAAATACAGCCTTCGATGAAATTGAATATTTCACCAATTGTTATAGGTGAAATGAAAAAAAATATTACAACACCTCTAATTAGGTGTAGACCTCTCAACTGCAACAAATCACTATCAGTGTTGGTGAGAAAGAAAACAGAAACAACTGAATGTAGATGGACTTAGTGCTCTTTAGCAACAGGTTTTAAGAGTAAGGTTACTGAATCCAAGTTCTGCTTCCCACCAAACACAGGCAACAAAAAATAAAAATCACCGAACTCAAAGGCTTTGGTGACTTCAATAAAACTGTTGCAGAAAATCAGTCCTTAATTTTTACCTCAGTTTTAGATATCTCAATTAAATAATATTATTTGTAGAAATTTTCAATTGTTTTATACTTAGTGAAATTTTATATCTTTGTATATTTTGAAATCTTTGTTAATACTGTAGTGCAGACTTCCATGATCAGAGTCTATTATCATTTAATTTTAAATTCTCTGAAAAAATATCCTTCAGAGATTTTGAATCAGATTACACACTGTACACAAATGGTTTATTGCAGAACTTAATTTTTCATTATTGTTCTTATTACTTATCTATCATTTTTAATTAATATATTAATATCCATCTTTTTCCACAAAGATAATATCAGAAGAAAAAAATTATATTAAAAATATTATATTTTTAATTCTACATTTATAACAGAACTAAATAAAATTCTTATAACAATTTTTTTATTTTTATAATTTATCCTTATAATAAAAATATATGTATGTATATACCTATAAGATTCCTGACAATAAATATATTTATATTATGTATAATTTATTTACTTTCCCTTTAATAAAAATGTCTTTAATATATTGTCTCAGATTGTTTAATATATTCTCTTGTTTTGTTTTGTTACAACCGAAACATTAAAAAGAAAAAAGTACGGATACATTTTACAGAGAATAAATTAAAAATGGTTTAATTTGACGAGTGAGTAACCACCGTATGTTCTTATGTCGGAACGGCTATAATGATTGTTTAACCATATTAGCTAAATGTGAGAAGTAGTTCCTTTTCGATAGTTGCCACGTTATTATAATGGCAGCTCCGATTAAGAAATTACGTTTCCAACGAATTCCTTCACTTTTAGGAACCCTGAAAAACAAAGAAAATCAATTAAATAAATCAGAAATAACCTGTCTCCAGAAGCAAAATTGATTAATACACATAAATAAGGACATACTTAGGGTACTGCAAGAGTGCACAGTGGTTTATATTCAGACTGAAAATCGGAAAAACAGGCTCGGCTTAAAGAAAGTAGATGATGGGACGGGTGGAGGTTGATAAAGCGCAGATAATTTTTCGTAAATATAAAATTTGACTTTGGGGAAGTAGAGTGTTTGTTTATTGCCACTAAAAGTGTTCATTTTAAGTTAAAATGAAAAAATATTTAGTTACATGAAATCAATAAGTTGAGAAATGAGTACGGAGCCACCTAATACATTACACCTACCTCCAAAATGCATTTCTTCTGCAATATATTGCCTACACTTATCTCAAATATTCCGATTAGAATTATTCTTAAATTTCCGTCCCACATTAAAAGAAGAAACCTTTTAGCGAAACCATTTCATTATATAAGAATAAAAAAGTAAACAGCAAGAAGGAGGAAAGAAGTAGTACTTTTTTATAACCCAGAAAAAGGTTATAAACAACTATAACAATAAACTGACTGTGCTCCAACCGCAATCAGAAACAAGAATGGCCTAAGCATCCCGGTAAACTGTCTGACACCAAAAACCTGTGTGTGCAACCAGTTAGTTGTCTGCTTCCACTAAGGTCACCCCCACTTTTAACTACAATTTTCATCAATTCTCTTGCCTGTTTTCAGAATCTGAATCTCAATCAGCATGCACTCTAGCCCTAACCACAATTTTAGGCAGCTAATACCAGTCAATGAAAGTGTGTTGTGTTTTTTAGTATTAGAAAACAAGTTGTTGACACTACTTATTAAAGACATAGCAAATGTAATTCTAGGTATTTGGTGAACAAGTATAAATGGTTATTGAAGATTTCCAGGTGTTTTTAATTGTAACACATAAAATGACAATAACATGTTAAATCATTTGTACTATGCAGCCTATGGAAGGCCTGCTCAACAACTCCTCTCCAATCATCTCTTTCCTGAGCCCAATGCCACCACCCACGGACTCCTAATGTTTTTAAATCTTCCTTCCTTGCCCAACTACAACTTCTTATGCCTCCTGGTTGTGCGTTGAATCCGGTCTAGATGTGCTCGTTATTTTAATTATCCTGCACCTCTAATTCCCAGTCTACTTCTTTTCTTCAAAATCTCGATATTAAACCTGGATAAGTTAATTATCAAAACCTGCCACGAAACATTTACATCTAGCTCAATTCAATCATCTAATTTCCCTCTGTGAGATTATTATTTACCTAACTTCATCTTTTATACTTGCTCAAGGCCTGGCCAGTTACAGATCTACTACAACTCTGAGATCCCATCTTTTTAATACATTTTATTTTTGAATGAATTATACAACATATGTATAAAACAATGTAATCAAAAGTTCTTTTTTTATAATTTCTCACTCAATTTTCACTTTTCTTTGTTTTACTGTCAGAAATAGAACAGGTCTTTTGGTTTATCAATCACTTCTACAGTGGAAAAACTGAGCAATATCACTAGGCTGATGTGGCCCAGCTATCTCAACCTTCCTGCTATTATCTCTGCTACAATATCAGACTTTCTATATTACTGAATAAGCTCTTAGTTTGTCCTCTATCTACAATAACCATCAGGATAAATAGATCCAAATATTGATCTGAGGACCTTTTTCTCCCACCATTTATTTTCTTCTTTATCAATAGTAACCAAGGTCTATGTCTCTGAGGCATATGTCACCACTGGCTGGACTACACTAAAGCTTTTGAATACCGGCTAATATTTGGACATAAAAATGTAGGAATGTAAAAGATTTGTAGAACCAGTATTGTCTTTATTTTTTCTTTTCTGCATCTATTATCATCTGTGATCATTGAGCCTAGATATTTTAACTTGAATTTTTCAAATCTTTTGTAATACAACCTTATTAAAGTGGATTTAAAATAAACTTAAGGTATTCTAGATTCTCAGGAGATCTACTAGAGCTTACTACCGTAAAAGATAGTACTTCTATCACTAGGAGTGCTTAGCTCATCAAGCAATGTTTGTTTATGTTTATGTAGTCAAAATAAAGGGGGTAGTCATCTGAAAACAGATATGGAAGCATGCAATAGAAATAATATCAAAATTCATTATTAATTGAGAATACTAAATAAGAATATAATAATAGTAATACCAAAGTATTAGAAGTCATAATTTATTTATTAATCAATTTAAATAGCGTATTTTTCACGCTTTTGTCATTTTTGGGTAACTCCACTCTGGTCCACCTTATTACTTTGACTCCTTTCTAAAATTCCCTTGTTCCAGAAGGGGCACAGAAGTCAAATACCGACTCCTACTTCAGCATTTCTTCTTTTCCTGACCTGTTTTCCAATACAGTTTGTTTCAAAACATTGGTTTAGTGGAAAAATTTGAAATATATAAAGGGAGAGAGTAGGGAAATATTTATAAAACAAAAAGGGAAATTTTGTTTTGGTCACTACATTGGGGTATTTTCTTTTCTTTTTTTTGGTAACATTTTATTAAAGGCAAACATAACACATCAGTAATTTTTTAAAAGGTTTGTTATTTCAAAATACGCTAACACTTTTTTTGTAGAAAATTTGTTGTTACAAAATAAGTTAATGCTTTTATGTGGTATTTGACGATAAAAAATTCAGGAAATAATAATAAATGTATTATTATACAATTGTCACCTCAACTGAGCACTTTTAAAATAACTATAATCTGTAAACTTTCACTGAATATTACACTCGATGAAAACCATGTAAGCAGATGGTACCCTTCTGATTTTGTTGGCTTTTAACATCTGAAACTAGTGACAAGTGGAGTTACCAAAACTTGTGAAGGGAGGATATGAAAAAATTTTCATCAACCAAATTTTATTCTTGAAAATTAACTGATCAATGATAAACCTTTATGTGGCCCAATTCTGTTTCAATTTCTGAGGGGGGGTTGGTTTGTACTGTGAACAAGGCTCAATGTGCCTTTGTATAGCACTGGGAATTGGAGAGCTATACCATGCAGTAAAGCCACCATGAAATTAAATATTCAATTAATCCCTTCCCCCCATGGGGCAACGAGGCGCAAAATCCAATAAATATTTGTATTTTATTATTTTACAAGATTGTCAAATGGAGAAATAGAAATAGAATTGCTAAGCTAAGCTCTAAAATATTAGATCTATGAATTCATTCTAATAATTTAATAATACATAAATGTTGTACTCACTCCATGATGGCTGGTAAATCTGCAGAGGTAACTTTGCCCCATCTTTCCTTAATACCTGGTGTATGGCCTATACCAACGATGCCAACAGCTACGGTAGGAACTCTTTCACCTAAACACCAACATCACATTTAAATAGAATAATATGGTAAACCCTGTTAAAACTGAAGTATTCATATCATCAAGTTAGCAATAAAGAGCAAGGTAAGATAGGCGGCAGATAAAAATCCATCACTCGGAATTAACCATGGACTTTTGGAGTTCCAGTTGGTGGCAGTACACGCTGTAGTATACCTAAAAGGTAAACCGGAGTGTGCTATCAAGTTCAGACACAACTGCCCAGTTATGTTAGCACACACGCTCCAGTTTACAGGTAAAATGTACAGGTTCACCTCTCAGGTATATCCCACAGGCATGGCTTCCTTTATTGAGCTTTGTTTTCATAGCACGATTAGCAATAGAGCTTTTTCTAAGATCAAATTCTACTTTTACACGATAGTATTTTCTTTAACACTTATCTTTTGAGATTTCAGTATTGAGTTTTTAATTCTCTATGACAATATAGCACTGATTTGAGAATGTAAATTCTTTAGCAACGATATCTTGTAATTAAAAAAAAAAAATCTTAATAGTTTTGTACATAGAAACAATATACGATGTACCTCTTGCATCAAAGAATGGATACTCGGCGGCTATTTGAAGACTGTAAGTAAGATAGATATCTCTCTCATGTACGAATACTTTGCCTACTTCAGGGTAAGACTTGATCAAGTCTTCTAAAAGACTTTCCAACAAGTCTGCTTCCTTGAACTTTTCCATCTCCTCTTTACTGAAACAAACATAATTTTTAAAACATAACCTAATACTCTCTTATCAGTTTGATATCAGTCATATACTGATAAGTAAATTGTATTATAAGCATATAAATTTACAACGTCCCTTTTTCTTCATAAAAAGGTCTTTCATTTGATATGTAAGCATTCATGAAAAGTTAATAGAAGAACAGGGGGAGGTTGAACTACTTGTTCAAACCTGAAAAACAAATTACCCCCATTAGGACCCTTTTAACTAACCCCCATATGGAATGTTCAGCCCCTTCATACACCAACATACTGCTGAAGCAAATAGGATGTGATCAATAGTGGGCCATATAAATCTAAGAGCATAGATGAGGGATTACATCCAGGACCTCAACTTGATTCATAGAGTACCGGGCATTAATGATTACAAATACTCAGAATATATAATATAATATTTAGCAATATTACCTAATTTTCTGGTGTCTGATAAGAGAGAAAGCTAGTTTAACTCTATCCCACCAGGAGAGCATCAGTAAAACTCTCTTGAGGGTGATCTGGATAGGACGATCTCCGAATGTTAGCAGACATCCTGGTAACTTCTTCACCTATTAAACACCGTAAAACATTAATCAAGCCTTTATTAGATGGTTTTAAATAGATCAATTTGCAAATATGTGTCTCAAAAGTCACCACAGGATCTGGAGGGCTTTTGCAATAATTTTATTGATTAATACCCTTTAATTCTATAAGATTAAACCACTTTTTTTTTGCAAAACTTCATTACTGATATAAGATTAAGAATGATCGCTTCAGTTCTAAAGCAGATGAATCTTCTGCAGAGTAGATTTCATTTTAAAATGTCAATGAATAGGAGAGGGTAAAAAATTCAATGACTAAAGAATTCAACATACATTTTCTCTGAATCACGAATAACCTGTAAAATTGACTGACATTGTAAAGCATTGAATAAATAAGTATTATTTATACAGCATACATAAGTATAAAATTACCTCTTGAAATGCTCGCCTGAATTCACCTCCAGGAGCCATTCCAAAGTCCTTGGTGAGTTGGGAAGACGTACTTAACAGAAGAATATACATGATACCTCGTAACAAGCCATGCTCCC
Organism: Gerris lacustris; assembly: GCA_951217055.1. Lineage (NCBI taxonomy): Eukaryota > Metazoa > Arthropoda > Insecta > Hemiptera > Gerridae > Gerris > Gerris lacustris. The sequence goes on from OX578284.1 coordinate 39,574,087, forward strand.
TAATAGCACTCACCATCTTATCTAGAAAATACCGTAGAGAAAATAACATTATAATGATAAAACTTCATGCCTCACACTGTAAAGTGATTGATTCCCAATTCTGCTTTAATAATAAGATCTGTGATTGATTTATGGCACTCACCTGTAGTTAAATTCTTGGCCTCTTCTAAGATAGCTTCTTCGTCCATATTGAGAATTAGAGCTCGGCTTTTGCATAATTCCACTATCACTATGTTGGGTCGAACTTGCTGGATAACCTACAATGAGAAAAGGAACAATTATTTTTTTATTTTATTTTTTGTTCTGTCATATATCTGCTTTCTCAGTGTAATATTATTTATCAACTTGCAGCAGCAAAATGAGTCATTATTGAACTGATTTCAGGGAGAGAAATGTGATTTTACTGTCTAGGCGGTAAAATGAGGAACATTTTTGCTGCCTAGGCAGCAACATTTTTATTGCTATAATGTTGGCAATAACAGTTTATATGATTATCTTTATCTTATAACATTATATATTATAGTTCAATAAGTAATATTTAATAAATAAACGTTTTAGTAATAAAACAATTGGTTTATATTTGTTAATTCTTTTAAATAAGTTCAATGAATAGTAGATCTTTAATTAAAAAAATAGCAGAGTCAGTAGGTTTGTTCCAACAGAGCCTCGGACGGTTCTAGAACTGCCGGGAGCATGCGCAGTATCGAAAGACCGTTCCTACACGCTTCTCGGACGGTTCTGGAACTTTTAGTCCCGTGTTCCAACAGAAAGTCGAACGGTTCTGGGACAGTCCTAGAACCGTGAAAACAGTCCCCGGACTGAAACAGGAACTCGACCAGAACTACTAATACTAATATACGGAGGCGTGTAGGTTACACTACTACTACTGTTCAACTATAACCTAACATTTGTTTTCGTTTCTTTTCATGATATCTTCTGGTTCCTAGCGTGTTTTGTTTCTCTCTCCTCAGTTAATATTTAGACTACTTCTTTCTTTCTTCTTTACGTATTATTTTTTATCATGATAGTATATTGGAATAATAAAATATAATTTATATTTTATTTATTCCTCATGATAATTAAAATTTCTCATAGCGACTTTGAGTCCTTTATAAGAATTACCAACGATCTTTTTGTCTGTACATCCGCCGATGATTTACAGACAAGAAAAAAAAAAAAAAAAACAGATAAATTGTTCTTATAATTTTCTTTTTTGTAGTTTTGAACCCTTTATTTGTAAATATTTCTTAATGTGTGGTTGACCTTTTCTTATATAAGGGTTTATTTTTAATAAGCCAAGATAAAATTCACATTTTATCATCCGAAACTTGATTCCGAGATCTCTGTGAAGGAGGGGTCTTACGAACCCGGGGATATCATTAAAATCTGTTTCATATACGTCTGTATGTTCGTATTCGTATGTAACTAAACCTTTAATAACATATCGCTTCAAGATATCGTATTGAGATGCGGTTTGCGACATTTTTTACAACTTTTGTCGGAAAAACTGATGGCGACAAACCCGAACATCGTAGCTCACGACGTTTCGGAGCTGAAGTCACTTAAGCACGAAATCGGTCTGTCGACGATAACTTCAGTAGACATTATTTGATTTCTATTTTATTTGGGGTATATATTATTATGTGTCCTATTTGGTAGATTGTACCTATACTTTTTGGGCACAAGTGGTTTTGGAGATATTGGCATTTTAATGTTTTTACTTCCATGAAAATGGGTGTAAATACTGAGCTCTCTCTTGATCGCGTATTGACTCCACAACATTTCATGGAAGTCATGTGTAGGATTTCCACACCGGTACTTTTATATGATTTAACAGTTAATGTTTAAAAAAATTACAGTTTATACAAACAAATTTTTAATAGGCAACTGAAACTAAAATACAGGATGTTACGAGCCTGACGAATCCCAAATGTGAGAGCGAAATATAAGCATTCAGAAATGACAGTGTGATAAATTTGTAATTTTAAAAACTATTTGCCCTAATGTGCATTCTTATAAACTTTGTTGAGTTTAACAATAGAATATGTTCACGTAAGTAATCCATTTCTGAGTGAACATAAACAAAACAAGTGGAGAGATACGAAGAGGAAAATAAAAACAAGATAACGAGAGGTAACATGAAGGTTGCAGTTCTGAAAGAGTTCTAAAATCGTTCCAACAGGCTCCTCTTTTTGAATCAGTTCTGAACCAGTCCTCATAGACGCATGCGCATTAAAAAATCCTGAACTGGTTCTAGAACCGTCCTCGAATTGGCTGTTGGAACAAACCTACTGACTACACTGCTGCTTCATGTAAACATCCAACATCCATATTATTATTATTATTGAAGTCATTCTAGATTAGACTAGCTATTTTTCTTGATTTATCCTATGTAGTTACTTCTTTTCTTCTAAACAATATAAGATATCTTTAATACTTTTAGTAATTTGTTAGTAAAAATATAAATAAATATTTTATATTGTGTGCATTATTCATTCAGAAGTTTGGTGTGTTATAAACGTGTGTTACTTATTGTTATTATTCCCAAGCTTCTTATTAGATTTGTTTATGAACATTAATTTCAGTTAATACTTATGTTATTATCTTATTAATATAACATAGTAATTTAACTATGTCTTATTAATAAAGATGGTATTTTAGAAGTTTCATGTTTCTGTCGCCCGTGGATAAAATATTGTATGCAACAAGACAGCAAAGGAAACATTTCTGCCTCGATTATTCATTGCCTTTTAGTTGAAGAATTGTATGAGATATTTACCTTGCTAACGTCGTCTTGGCTATCTGTACTAAAGTGAGCAGTTCCGATAAGGTATAGTTTGGAGCCATCTGGTCCTCTAAGCAGTGTTACAGTCTTAGGCAGATTCTTATCAAACTCTTCTACATCTTTGTCACCTAATCAAAAACAAAATATAAGTTCAGAATCAAACAATACGTAATGAAGCTAAAGATAAACATAAGAGTTTTTTTTAATACAACATTAATTTTAAAGACTTTTTTAAAAAGTTTTCAGGTTCGATTATTCATCGTCAGTTCTTCTGCCAATAAAGAACCCCCCGACAAAGGAATAGAAGTATAATTCCAAGGAAGTTAGATTTTATATATCCTAAAGGGAGCCCCCATCAACAGAAGTACATTGGGTTTGGGGGCCCCCATGGCACCGGGGGACCGTACACGGGCCCATAGTTATGCCACTGCATGGCCGCTCTCGACCGATTTGTTTTTTCAAATGCCTATTGCCAAGGAATGTCCCCCCGACGAACTTAGCCGACCACATATTCTTAAAATGCACCAAAACATTTACTTGTGCACAAAATTCTAGCTTAATCTTAGTCAGACACTTTTTTGCATGCTATCTCCTGGGCTATTATTCTTATCATCTTATTAATATTCATTCAATAATATTATTGAGACATAATATCACTTAATAACTACTTGAACTTTCATAAGATACATATTTTATTTACAAATAAATAAGTTTGAAATTATACTCGTAGCAGTCGTAACTTTAAAAATTATCATAAATACCCGGGTATTTACCCAAAATGGGTATTTACTCGGGTAAATACCCAGGGTATTTACCCCCTGTTTTAAATACCCGGGTATTTTACATCACTAACATCAATAAGAAATTATTACGGCATTTGCTTGATAAAATAGATAAATAGTTGAAAAGAAAGGAGTTCAGTATTAAAAAATAAATATTGTTAAACAATCTCCGACCTGAATATTTTACACATAATATTTTAAATAAATAATGTTACACATTAGTGTAACAATTACACAATTATGTGTTCTAGCATTGGCACTTCTTTAGATTGTTACACCCTTATACGAAAAACAGAGGGGAGTAACAATCAAAAGAAGATGTACAGAATGTTCTTTTTTAGACTGTTACTCCCCATATAAAAGCAGAAGTGTGATATTCCTTTGTCCCAAAGTATATTAGACTAAACATCCCTCTGTCTTAATATTTATTTAGTCAAAGTCTTTTGTATTCTAAAAAACATAAGGGAGTAACAATTTAAAGAAGTACCCTAGCATTCATAAAGGAAAACAATTTAAGTTTTCCATAGGGCCTACTTCTTTGAAATTTCATGTGTTTGATTCAGCATTGTTTTATATATTTTTAATGTAAATAGCTGATTATATATTGAACTATTTACCCAAACTACGGGCTGTCAGTTAATTTCTCCTTCAAACAAAGTCGTTTTTCAGTCCTATTTCTCGAACAAAGTGTGGAAATTATTCAATTTGAAGTCCAAAGAACAGTTGGCATGAATGGTAAAGATTACAGCTTGTTAAAAACAAAAGAATGTACTGGACAGATAACATGATCTAGAAAGATTGACCAATGGCATGATGCCAATTAGAGAATGGCCGACTGCCATCGCCTGACCTTTTCCTGTTCAACACTATCTAATTACTTCCTACTTTTCTTTACAAGATCACACCCTATACAAAAAAACTCCAGCTAACACTAATACAAAAATAAGAGCATAAGCTTTAAGGGTGCTTCTTTAGATTGTTACTCCCCTTTTTTTTTGTTTTTTTTTAGAATAAAAATGACTTTAACTAAATAACTATTAAGACAAAGGGATATTTAGTCCAATGTACTACTTGGACAAAGGAATATCATACTTCTGTTTTTATAAGGGGAGTAACAGTCTAAAGAAGAACATTCTGTTCACCTTCTTTAGATTGTTACTCCCCTCTGTCTTGTTTTATAAGGGGAGTAACAATCTAAAGAAGTGCCGCTTTAAGTTATTGAAACATTCACTGATAATCGCCTTTACAAGGTCTAGTTGTGGAAGAACTAGAGTTACATTAATAAATTAAAATGAGAAAGGTGAGTTTACATTATGTCAAAGACTATTGTAAGTTGTAAGGCATTAAAAAATACTTCTTTATAAATTAAACAAATATTGTTTTACGGGGGGAAACGGTTTATTTTTAATCCTTAAAGATGACTTCTACCAATGCTCTAATATATGAAATTGAAAAAATAAGTTTTCTGGCTAACAAGGATTGATTTGTAGAATGGATGCAACACAGAAGTGTAAACAAACCTGGGAGTCACATGCAAATTTTCTTTATTATTTCTTTACTTTTCCTATTAGAATGTCATTCTCTGTTTTTTTTGTTTAATGTTTTCTCTTAAAAAAATACAATTCGTTTTTTACTTAACAAAAAGCCCTGAGTTATTCCTTCTTGAACACAGCCAAAGTAGTATACTTCTTGTTCGTTATCTATTACTGTACAAGTAAGTTTTTTTTAATATCAACAAATATTTATATGACAAAGGCACATCATCTATCATTGACAAAAAGTGATTCCAAACTGTTTAGTTATTAATATTACAATATAGCATGATTATAGTAAGTAGAGTAGTTGGTTCATTGTATTGTTTAATTTAATTTTTGTTTGGTCTTAAGGAAAAATAAAACGCTACCTTTAACGATATTTTGACTAAAGGAATAGTTTAGTGGACAGTAAAAGAGCAAGTAAAAAGAAGGATGAAAAAAATGTATAGAAGTAAACAGGAAATAAATTGTATATACTACCATTAAGTGTAATAAACATGATCTAAATGCAGAGATTTTGACGAGAATCAGACGATTCATTAAGATCCAATTTTTTTCAATTAGAATTACAAAATTTTAATGTAGTGTAATCTTCTAGTCAGTCAGCAATCAAGGAGGGGTCGAAATATCGCTAAAGGGAGCGTTTTATTTTTCCATAAGACCAAACAAAAATTAAATATGCAATATTACTTTTAGATGCAAAAGGTGACCTGAATTTCAAAGGAATAAGAGATTTTTTCTACCTCGGCACAAATATCAACAATGCAAACCTAATCACAGAAGAATTCAGGCAGGCAATAGAGTGTTTTTCTCAACTATACATCTTCTCAAATCAAAACTATTCTCTATACAAAACACTAATCACACTGGTAGTTACCTACGGCTCTGAAGCTTGATATCTTCAGATGAATCTGAGTTGAGTTTTCAAACCGAAAGTAATAAGGAGAATCATGAGAGAACAAGATACATGGAGAATATACAGTAATAGGGAAATCGACGAGACACTCAAAGGGGAAGACATAGTCCGCTTCACAATATCATTAAAATTAGTATGGTTAGGACATGTCGAGAGAATTGGCTGACAACAGAATGCCAAAAATCTTTGAGGAAGGTTGAGAAAATGATGAATAGAAGACGTTGAAAGAGATCTAAAAAACTCTTGAGAGTCAGGAACTGGAAGGAAAAGAAGAATAGAGACTAGTGGCAAAGGAATTCAAAGCCCACCCCAAGCTGTAGCACTCTTGATGTAAGAAGTAATTACTTTTAGATAGCAGTGAGTAGTGATTATCTCTACTATTCAATGTTACCTGCATGGATAGCCACTTATGCTATCATGAAGGCCACACACAAGATTTTGAGCATTTTCATTACCTTATTTTCTTCCATGTTTGTTTCTTCCGTGGTTTGTAAAGTAAATTTACTTTTAAACTAATTTTATTTTTGTTTTGTTTAACTTAGTTTTAGCAACATAACAGGATCCTCACATTTAGGGAACATTTTCAAAGTTTTAAAGGTTTTATTATAGTAGAGGGTATAATGGCATACACTCGAGGCCCTTCTATCCCGCAGGCTTATTTCTTCAATTTCCGAGGCCTTCTATATAGAGTTATGTAACAACTCAAGTAACAATACTTTCCAGCTATGAAACTACCAAGTTTACAATTCCTGCACTCGCCTAGGAAAATTGATCAAGTATGTCGGTGTATACTACTAATATGTATTTGTACCCTCACACAATAATGTCAGTAAATGTCAAAACATTCACAAATTACTTTTTTAATTAATAGAGGTTCTAAATAGTGCTGGAATTTGTTCTCTCTCTTTCTCTAGCCTCCTACTTAACACATACTTAGGTTAGTATGGGCAGGGGATCCGAGCATTTCACTCATCAACTCTGTGACAGTTCTCTGGAATTACAACTCACTAGTATGTCAGTATTTTGATCTTGGTTTCAGAGAGAGTTGCACTAGTAAGCTGACCCCTCAGCTACCCTAGTCCCAATTGAGATGTTGACGCATCAATTGTAATGCAAAAATAAGAAAACGAAGGTAAATGTAGTGTAATGTTTATACATGTAAATATAATGTGTTTATACATGTAAAAATTATATATGTAAATATAATGTATTGTAAATCCTTAATTTTCGTAATAGTACAGTCCCAATGAAATGCCATGATTGCAGTCATCAAATGGGACAAAAGGTTTAGGTGTATGAGGTAAATTAAACTACATACAATAATACCGTTCTTTCAAAAAATATTTTAACATTTCAAGCAAATAATACTAAAACAAATAAAAAGTAAAATTATCAATTCCCATGCCACTGATATAACTCATAGACATGTTCTCAGTTCATCTATCATCTTTATTTTCTTGCTTAATTTAACCATCATTTTTTGAACCATTTAGACTTGGAGTCTAGTTCCTTTTTATTTTTACTATATTTAGGATTCATGGTTGATTTACCCAATGCAACTTGACTAGGCACTTAACAAAGATTAGTTACTAAACGGAGAATGAATTGATCAAAAGATTGCAAGGCAGAAAGAACAACACTAAAATATTTTATGAAGTGTTGTTTCCTTTCTTCCTATAAAATAAGTGTGAATGGTTGATTACTCACAGCACTTATGAAAATAAATCTTTGTTTTAATCATACATTCCCCGATTTCAAGTTTATTACCCCAATTCTATGAATTCGGGAATCTTTTAAGTAACCGTTTTATTTCAATATAGGGTAAAGCTACAGTTATCCAGCCAACTATGAGAGGAGATTAGAAAAGTGGGAAGAACTCACTTCAATGTATTGTTTTGACAAAGGGATATAATCTCTCAATGTATGAAAACCACATCGTACAGAAAACCTAATCAGATATAATCTCAAATGTACTGTTTCGACAAAGGGGTCCCAATATTGGATCATTATTAAGTGTATAAATCAAGCAAAATTACGCCACCAAACGATTCTCAACTATATGGATCACAGCAGAATATAAAGTAATTATCATGGAATATATTTGAGATAGCATGATTACAATCCAAGCTTATTAAACAGAGTAATTAAGCAACATAAAGAAAATTTTCCTGAAATCTCAGAGAAGAATTCCAACAGGAGGAAATTTATCATTAATGTCAAACTGAGCAATAGCTGAAGAATTTAAACACAAGTATGACTATTGGTTGGATGTAGGCTGTTATCTTGCTCCACAGAGATTATTCTTTTTAAGAGGATCCACCTGGCTTTCTGCGAGATCAATTTGACGTTTGTTTTAATTTGTTATTTGTTGTAGTTAGGAGTAAAGGCATTGATAAACTGCAAGGATCTCCACATATTAAAAATAGTAAGCAATAACTATATGAGACCGACTCAAGACTGCAGAATAGCCCAATATTGCTATATGCGAATAAGCAGGGTAGGTATGCAGATATTAAAAATAAGTCACGAATAGGCAAAGTCAAGGATTAGCTGTACCACATTTATTGGACATTTTGTATTTTGAGTGCTAAATAAAGTCATTTAAATATTTTCGTTAAAAAACTTGAAGTATAAGAGATATTTTAGAATATGGTATTGGTACTTTTTTTTGTTTATAGTTGGAATAAATTTATCAAGTTTTAAATAATACTTGTTCACCTACATCTTTCACTTACAATCAAAGAATTGCATCATGAGTATAATAGAATAAATTATAAACTACCTATTGTTAGATTATTATTTAACTGTAATCTAAGTATAATCTACTTAATAAGAATTAAACTGTTATCAAAGAAAGATATAAATTTTAATTTCTCTTTTAAAAATGTCATTAAATTGGGGCACTTTTGTGAGAAAACCATGCGCATTAGACCATATTGAACAATACCTACTTTAAAGAACGGGTACACGTAATATTCTTATCGACTCCGTAATATTAACACTGTAGATAATTAAGCTCACCTGTTTCCGCTAATACATTACTAGTTATAAATTCGGCATTAATATCACGAACTGCGGCGTTATCATCTGTTACAGGCAACGAACCAGGAGCTGTGTTCTCCATATCGCACGAAAAAAACCAAAATCACTTTAATTCGATGGCAGATTCATAAAAAAATGTATCAAATTCCTTTTTCTATTATTTGCCGATAAAGAAAATTGAAAATTAAGTCACTGTTAAATAGAACGGAGTATCATTCACGGGATTTTTTATCTCTACACAAAACAAATTAACTACGCGGAAAAGTAAAAAATATTGTACACGATGAATAAAGTAAATTTTAACACAAATTTAATCAACGTACAACGTCAACAGTGAAGTTTTTTTTGTTTTTAGAAAGTTTTTTGTTAAAGAAGAAATTAATACCCAGGTTTATTCATTTTTCTTTTATTGTAATGCGGAGTTCTATTATCATTTGCACTTTTATTAATTGTTTTTTATCGTTCTCTAAACTAACAGTTCTTTATCTCTATAATTTAATTATTTATCGTGGAAGAAAAATTATATAGAGAAATCTTAAAGATTAAAGAAAGGTCAAAATTTAAAACATACATTAGGCATTAGATAATTTTACGACTTTACTAGTAGTGCGCATGCGTCAAAATATTACGGAAAGGTTTTCCCTCTGGGTTTTCCCTCCTCTTTAATTTAATTTATGAATTAGAGATGTATTATTTATTTAAACAATTTTAAAATAAAATAAAATTTAACCGCACCTGTAATATAAATACAAAATTCTTGTGAGAAACAGTGAATTAAGATTGTAGAAAATTGTTTTCGGTTTCTAAACAAAGAAGTGTATATACTATTTTTAAGTAATAAGATAAGATGAAGTAGGATTAATTTAAAATGAAATGGCGCCAATAGGAATTGATTGGACTTAATAGTAGTTTAACAGCGTAAATAACAAAGCACATTTTAGGGAGTCTTATAATTAATTTTCCTAAAGGATAAAACAAAACTACGAAGATCTTTATAATTAGAGAATAAGTGTTGAATTAAACTCGTAAGATAATTTCACCACATCTTTAACATGTAACAGTTGGTTTTTGGTTGACTAGTAATAATTTGTAAGTGGTGAAAAGACAGTGTTGCCACCTGTTGGCTTTCCAGCATAAAGCTTTTTTTTCATCACTACCAAAGTTGTTAGTTTAATTAATCTGCTACTAGCAAATTTCAGACCAGTAGATTATAATTAGGTGCTGAATTATAAAAGCTACTGTCTAGTGATAGATAAATTAAAAATTTTAATAAGGATAAATAAGGAAATTTTAGGAGCAGCGAGAGACTTATGGATAAAAAATGTGTAATAATAGAGGAATTATTAATTCCAGGATTATGAAGATATAAATAATAGTAATCTGTGGCGCAACACCCAAGGCTTAAGCCAGCTAAAGGCCTTATACAATACAACTATAAATGTCATGGATGGCACAGGGTTAGCGAGTTACTCCATTCACTTAAGTAGCTACTCATTTATATCAGTTTACTGAGTGAAACCGAGTGTGGGGCTCGGTGAACCGAGGAGCAAGGGTATGCAATTCAAAATGTAGAAGATAGGCACACAATCACAAAATAAGTCTTTATGAATATTAGTGTTACATTAACAAGGTTTTACTTCATAAAAGTCAGAATAGAATGAAAGCACAATGCAGTATGGACTATTAAGGTAGGAGGGAGTGGTTCATACAAGGCAACAGCACTGTCTAGGAGTAGTATTAAAATCACCATTTACTCTTATCTCATCAGTTAGACCTGCAAGTAGGAGGTTGAACAAAACTGAGAATAATCTACAGACTCTTGAAGTGTAAGTAATTAGAGGACTGTAACACTAAATGCAAGGGGGGGGGGGGAGGTATTCAAAGATGTGAACCCTCTCCTGTAGCGCCCACAGTTAAAGTGGAATGCTCTTCTTTGTGTTTTCCCGGTCTGTGTGATTTACAGAATTCATGTATGACCTTGTGGTCTTGAGTTCCTCAAACAAACCTTTACCCAAGGACGGTGTGTAGAGGATACCTAGATTTGGTATGGTGGGGGTAGCGGTTGAATGGTGGGAGGTTGATCTGATGTAACGTAAGACCCCCAGCTCCTATAAATAGGTTGTACGAGTATAGGGTGTTGCTTAGAAGGGAGGTCTCCATAGACGTGACACATTAAAGGGGCGCATCCCGCTTCCCGAATCTAGACATCCTGTATACACCATCCTTGACCTTTACCCACAACACACTGTAGCCTCTACCCAAAATTGCTCTCTGAGTAATACAGTTTTCATATTTTTTACTAAACCTTATACATAATTTGGAGCCACTTTTGTTTTTTTACGATATTTCATTTCATTGAATGTGTTTAATTACTTTTTAAATTGAACAATAAGGAATCTTCAGATCCATAATAGTGGCTTAAGTGGTTTTTTAGAGGAGGAGGAACTAAATTCTTTACACATTTCAATTTGGATAGCCTCATCCTGGGTGACTCGTCTGTTTTCTGAAATTCTCTGAAGATTTGAGGATGGGGGGGGGGGGAATTTGGATTTCCGTGCTATCTTTATGATGAAACCTGAAATGCCCGCAATGGGTTCTCTTGTCAAGAGGGTTGAAGCTAGAACCTTCTCTTGCAAGACAATCCTTTAGGCTTCAGAACCCAAAGCAACAGTACCTCTTTTTTTGGATAACTTCTAGAGTTTGTTTACATTCTGAGTCTGCTTTAGATGAAGTCAGTGCATTAATTGTTTCCTGACTATCAAAACAAATATATGTATATCTGACTACTTAGGTTCTGCACCTTACTTATAATGTTCTGAGTACATGCGAGGATAGCACAGATTTCTGCCTGAAAAACTGTTACTTGTCTTTCAAGACATGTGCTTACCTCATACTTGGGATTTGCACAGCAGATCCCAGCTCCTGACAACTCCTCTATCCATGATCCTATTTTCCTACCATTCCTTTACTGTAAGGAAGAAAGAACTCCACAGATCTTGAATTGTCATTAAGCGGAGCTATCGGATGCATAAATCTAGTGGGGAAGTACCTCCAGTGCTAGGGTCGGTGCTGTTCTCATCTCTCCCAGGATTTGATTGACAAAATTTTCAAATAGGATCCTCATTCTATAAAGTTTCATTAGAGGACAAATATACAAACCATATTGAAAAATCATTTGATGCAATATATGTCTTTAATGTAAGCCATGCAATACAAAATTAATAGAAGACCATAAAAATAACTCATCACCAGCAGGGAATCGAACCCAGCCTCTCACCATCCGAGATTGGAGAACTTAAATGATTAGATACATAATATCTTAATGGGCTTCATTTTAGAATGTTATTATCAAAATCATCGGAACCGTTTTTGAGAGAAAATTTGTTTCAGGTTTTTACGAGTTCCCCCAAATCGAAAGCGACCCAGTAGTTTAGGCTCCACACGTCTGCCCATACTGTAGATAGATATTTTTATAAACCAGTTTTTTTGACTAAGGGGACCTTAAAATACGTAAATCCATAAAATTTTCGCAACATCACAATAATTTTTTCTTTATAAATACTGCATATATGAGAAAGTAAAAAATAAGAACAAAAAACTACCCTAAATTAAATTATAGATCTACATTTAAATAATAATTATTATTATTTTATTGCACCAGTGATATTACAGCTGATGGGAATCACTGTTTTGAACTGAAGTCACCCACTACAATATTAGTTAGTATTATTAAAGAGCCTTCTGGTAGGAGAGCTCCTAGTTTCTTTCTTATTTAAAAAAAAACTTAATAAAGGAAAAACAGGAGAAGGAAAATTTAAAAAAATAGATATATATATAATTAAAAAATCCAATCATATATGAAATAACAAATTTTAATTTTTTTGTGTGTTTTTGCTTTTTTAGATAATTAAAGAACAAATAATAATAATATAATCATTCAATAATTTACAATTTACACAAAACATAAATAAGAAAAAAAATCCAAATTTTGATTACAATTGTTCAAAAAGATGTAAATGATACACAAATAAAAATAATATATGTTAGACCATTCAGTCTTCTAAAAAATACAGTATATTTGAATATATAAATATATATATTTTTTAAACTATTTTTATATTTTATATGAAGATATACATTTTTTTATTGGTCAATATTGATTTTGTTTTTTTATTTATTTTGTTATTATTAATAAAAGTTGAGATATTGGAATTTAATAAAATGTACAACACTTTCTTTAACTAATTTTTATCTTAAGTTAGAAGGTAATTTAATATCTAGATAAAAAGCTGGTAAAAATATAGTAATAATAATGGTATACAGTATTAATAAATCATAATAATTATGAAATAAAGAACAAATCAAGACAAAATTGGTTATACTATTCAAATAATATTTTTTTATTTTGTAAAATATGTAACACATGAATATATTATATATTAATTTATATATGTACCTATGTAATTCATAAAATATATTTTAATAGGAACATGTTATACAGTATTTAATTTTTATTCCAAAAAAATAAGTTGATTTATGTAATATCTAAAATATCAGTTGTATTTAAAAGAAAAACAAATCATTAAATTTATTTTAATTATTTTAATAGCCACATCAATAATAGTTTCAATCATTTCAGAGTAATTTAAACTTCTTTTTTAAATACTTAAAAACAGCTGATTTATAAATAGTATCAGCTGTTTTCACCACATGCATTAGATAATCGGGGATTAACCCTGGGATCGGACAAAAAAATGTTTATCTCCTGTAGAAAGAAAAAGTTTTGATTTTGGATTAGCTTAGAGGGACTAAAGTAAGTCTTTTCTTCCTGAACTCAAAAAGTAGGGAGAAAAAGTAAAACCAGGGAGAAAAAGAAGGATTGCCAACTTAATAATTTTATAAATAGTAGAGAATGAATGGCTAATGTAGTAAAGTTGTTGAAATAAAGGTTGGCGACACTGCGCTTTTTTCACTGACCTTGTTTATCATTGTTTAACCTGCATCTAAATAATCTTCAATTTGAGCTTAATTGCAATTCTTATTTGTTTTTAATATTGAATCTCTTATACTTGCTATTAAAAGTGCTAACAATTATTGTTAATTATTAAAATAATAAATAAAAACTGTGCAATGGATGAAAATGTGTATTTTCTCCCTATTGGAGATAAAATATTGTATGTACCTCGTGAGTAAAGTGATATAATTCCCCTTGTGATAATACCGTTATTTCCTCGGCTACACCTTGGGAATTAAAAAATCTAATACAATTAATTTGGCTTCGTCTCAAGAAACTTATTCACTCAAGGAATAATGGCTTAATTTACTACCTAGGTGCATAAATAACTATTTTTATCATTTATTAAAACATCTGATTTATTGATTGAACAAAATGATTTATACAAAAAATTAATGAAAGCAGATTACATTCACTAATTGGAAAATAAATCAAAATTATTTAACTAATAACTCGAATCATCAAAGTTCAAAACTTTATGAAATGTTGAAACCACTATTTGTTTTTTTGAATATAAAATTAAATTTTAACAGTCCTGATTAGTATATCAAAATAATTAATGATTTGTTTTTCTTTTTTTTAAAAAATACAGGTTGACAATGATTAAATATTGTCAAACAAAAAACCAAAACTTAAAATGATTTTTTTTTTTTTTTTTAAAATTACATCTTAAATATTAAAAATTATTAATTTAAAATTAAAGTAGGTAATAATTACAAATGGAAGACAATTTTACAAGCCATGCTAAAATTAGTTAAGTTCTTTTTAAGCAGTGACTTCTTGCTAGTATTATTATCAAATTATTAATAAATATTTTTGAATAAAAGTACTAGAAAGTTGTTTCCATAATGTAATAATATTGATGAACCATATAGTGATTAAAATTATTAATCCTTCCCTAAATTAACTATCTATAATTAAGTGATAACCATAGATATAATCTATAGAAATTGTAAATCATAATAATCGGTAATACTAAAAAAATGAGTACAAAATACTGAAAAAAATTAATCCCTTCCTCAATTGGAATACATGAGAAAAGTTAAATAAGCAAATTAAATTGTTGGTTAATTAATTAAATAATTCAAAATATTACAAGAAATTAAATAATACAATGAAAATTTTCTAAAAAAAAAGACATAAAAAATAGTACAAAAATAATTATCTTTTGAATGATTTTTTTTTTTTTTTTTTTTAATTATTACCGTAAACATTCCGTTCTAAAGTTGATATTTCAACTTCTCGACTTCTTTAATTGAGAAACATGTTTGCATATATTTATTTTTCATTTCTACAAAAATTCATTTAATCGTCAAATGCAGTAAGGTAGATCATCCAATAAATCCATGGATGATCAACTATCAACCTGTTTTATTGCTTATAAATTAGCTAATATAATCCAAAATTTGGTTTTATTTGTATTTTAATGAGGTGCTGTAGTTAAAGATCAGCTGATTTCTATTTTAATCAGAAGATTTAGTCATAAATCAGCTGATTTCTATTTTAAACAGGAGATTAAGTCATAAATCAGCTGATTTATATTTTAATCAGGAGATTAAGTGATAGATGAACTGATTCCTATTTTATTCAGCTGATATACTTAAAGAATAACAAAACAAAAAAACACATTCCAAGTAAATGTCTCTGATTTAGAAAATGTTCGTTGTACTTTTTAAAAAAACATAAGAATACAAATATACATACTTTCAAAAGGTAATCTATTAGGTAATAATAAATAAGATAGTATTTACAATAATTGGTTATTTTTATTTATATTTAAATATTAAATTATTATTAATAAATTACATAAAATTTCTAATTATACACGATCATAGAACAAGATTTTTAATTAATAAGCTCTTATAATTAAAAACTTAATAAGTTGATTGTAATAGAGTAATCATTCTAATAAGCTCTGATTTCAAGGATTATTAGTCTTAAGGTGGGTTCATAGCATGCTATTTTTTAAGCATATTTTGGCTATATAGATAATATATATATATATATATATATATATATATATATATATATATATATATATATATATATATATATATATATATATATATATATATGTGTATATATATATATATATATATATATATATATATATATATATATATATATATATTCATGAAGACGAGGAGATATCACTGAATTTCCCCCTCGCCCTCTTTAATCAGCTCAATGATTTCAGCATAATCAATCTTAATCACCATTGTGTGTCGGTGACATCATCTTAATCAGATTTATTTAGTAATCAGCTCTACAACTATATTTTAAAAATCTTAAGTTCTATGATACTATTGTGATTATCAGGCTTAATTAGCATAATAATTTCAATATTATAATTAAATTAAGAAATATATATATATATTGTCAGGTACATCATTTTATATAAATAAAAAATAAAATATTATTTTAAAAAGATATTAAATTTCTTTTCTCAATTAAATTTAAAAACTAAGTGTTACAATATACATATTAAAATTTGGTATTAAATCTTAATTAATTAATTAATTAAGGTAAAAATGAATATAATAAAAATTATATTTATTGAGAATGAAAAAATAATTATAATAATAATATTAATATAATATAAATCTTACTTTAATTGAGAGGTTTATATCAGATGTTTAGATTTTTTTAAATTAATTATTATCTTTTTTTAATTAATTGATTGATTATGTTTAATTATATAGGGTTATCTTCGATTAAAAAAAAAAAATCTGTTATTTTTTTAAAGCATTTTTTATAAAATGGAATTATGCACTCTGAAAATAATAATAGTAAATTTAAAAAGTAGATATATTTGAGTTCGGCGAATTTATTATCCTTTGACTGCATCAGCTGATTTATTGATTGACACTCAAAAGGGTGAAGTAAATCTTTTTTGTTAAATCACAACAACAAAATGTCTCAAAACAGGTTTAGTATGTGGACAATTGACTGTAAATTACATCGAAATTAACGATAGTTGATTATCGCCATCCTTAATTTTTTCTTAATTGGAATAGTCAAAAAAAATGTTAACTATGATCTCAAATTTGTATAATAATGGCATACAAATTTTTAATTTTTTGCCATTATTTTGCAAAACATAATTTTAACTAAATGTGTATATTTTTTAAAATTATATAAATTGTATGATTTGTGTACATTTTACCTATATAGAGAGGGTAGTAGGTGTACCAAGATAATTAATTAATTATTTATATAAAAATAAATAATAATAAATAAATATGAAAAAATATATTTCAGTCCTAGTGCAGTCTCATGGTTGTAATATACGTTTGAAGAAAAATAAAATAAATACTTACTTTTAATTTAACATTCCCTGAAAATTAGGATATTTATCAATACTATAATTTTATAATAAAAAAAAACTACTTGGGAAGGGATGTCATATAAATATTTTTTACTGAGGAAAAAACCGAAAAACTGGGGGGTCATATTATAATTGACCAAGCTTTTAAATGTAATATTGAATTTTACAAAAATGAACCAATTAAATTTCTTCAAATTATTATATTTAAAAAAATTAACAATGAAATTGTTAATTTGTTGTTGTTGTTATTTAAAATAATGAAAATGATATCATCCTAATTAAAGACAAAAATAAACAGTGACAATTATTAGATTACCTTAAAAAATATATTAACAATGAAAATATTAATGTATTGTTTACCAGTATGTTTGAAAATGGCACCATTTTTATTTGTATTTAAAAATTGAACAATAAAAACTTTTTGGTTTGAAGAATATATCAATGATAATAATTCAATTGTCATTAAAATAGTACCATCTTTATTAGAGTAATAGAATCAATTTTATTGTCATGAAAAATTAAAATTGATAAATTTAATTATTATTGATCAGTCATTTTTATAATGGAATCTTCTAAATCCCTTGTCAAGTACATTAATTTAACAAAACTAAATTGATGTGAATTTATAATTAATTAATAATATTATTATTTCACCTAACTATCCCCTTCTTGCACTACGAATATAAATGGAAATAATAAATATTGATTCCATTTAAATAAAAAAAATTAAAGTAATATAAAGACACCACAACCTACAAATTTGGATATTTCCCTCAACCTACTCGTAAGTCCAATTTTTCGTAAGTCAGATTCACCAACTTTCAACATGGATTCATCAGCTTACACAAATTCATCGACTTACAAGGAGACACCTCTCTCATCCCATTTTCGTTTATTTTGCTAAAAATAAAAAAAATACTGATATTACTCTAGCTTTTAGCAATTAAAAATATATGACCACAAATGTAACTATATATTATCAATAAAAGGTAAATAAATCCATAATAACATTTTTTTAAATAAATAAATAGGAAAAATTATTTTGTAAGTCAAATATTCGTAAGTCCATATTTTAAAAACTATTTGTTTCTCCTTTCTATTGTAATTAAGATTATATATTATAATATATTATTATAATACATATAAAATAAATAGGGATCCTTTTAAAAATAAATGACAACTAAAACCATAACAGATTTTTTTTTTTTTTCAAAATTAAATTTATTTCAATTTTTTTTAGTAACGTAAAAAAGCATTGGGTTTTGAATTTTAACAACACTGTAATAAGCTGTAAGTACCAAATTTTTTTTATACATCTATAAAAATTATGTGACATTATGTACCTTTTTTTAAATTAACAAAAAAGATGAGGTTTTTTTAAAAAAAAATAATAATAATAATAATTTAAAGAAAAGTGTTTTTTAAAATAAATAAAAAAATCAAGTTATTGACTCAGTACAATTTAGATTTATATTTTTATCCTCTTAGTTCTTTCTTCTCTTATTTTTCAAAAATTTACACAATCCAATAAAAAAACCAAAATTGTTTACATTAAAAATGTTTGGTTATCATATTAAATTTTACTCATTTTTCTTTCTTTTACATTTTTATTTTCATTTTTTTATTTTTTTTTTATTTTTTTTTTTATTGATTTACAATTAAATCCAGTTTAAACAATATTAAATAATTTAATGGGCTCTTTGGTATATCTGTGAAATCGTTCAATAATAATAATAAATACTGATAACAAATAAAAATAATAATATACAATATACATATAACAATCAGTGTCTTAGTAATACACCCAACTTGCATTTTAAAGAACCAGCTGTTGCTGATAGTAAAAAATCCAAGCTATAAATTATAAGAATAATAATAATGATAATAAAACAAAACAAAAAATTGACCTTATGTTGTAAATTTCGGTCATATTATGATGCGCTAAAAATAATAATTTTTTGTTACAATATTAGAATTGTATTACGTTAATGTACATTGTATTACGTTTGTTTTCGTGAATGTATTACGTTAATATTTAGTACTTAATCCTTCTATAAATTTGATATCATTAGTAAATTTATTTTTATTTTAAATTTGATCCACTATGAATAAGTTTCAACAAAATTGTCAATAAAAAAATCAAACATAACTTAGTTGTGTTGTGATTTCATTAAAATTAAAATTTGTTAAACATTCGGAACATATTATTTATTATTATTAGCGCAACTATAAATAAAAAGAACAGATCTCAAACAAACAAAAAATTACAAATAATAAATTATTATTAATAATATTATAATACACGTTCTGTATACAACACTTAAAGCTTACAATTATGTACAGAATTCTTAAAAACTAAGTTTTATTTTCACCGATAAATTCCACCGACACGTTAAGTAGCACCTTTTTTTTCCTCCCAATCATAAACAATAAATGGATAAAAAAACAATACATGTTTTTTAAAAAAGGTAACAATATTTAACAATTGTTAAAAAATAGTTAACATCTTGGTTACAATTTTTTTAAAAAAATTAATAATATATAACCAAACTAAATGTGTTATATTAAGTTATGACCTAATATCTCAACAACATTTCTATATATATATATATTTCTTCTTCTTCTTTTTTTTAGCCACATTCTTAATTTTTTTTTTACACATTTTTTAAAAAAAAGAAATGCGCTAAACACAGTAATTAAAGAAAAAGGTAATTTTCAATTTGCAATTTAGTGTGCAAAAAGTAAGATTACTTTGGTTGGTTGGTTAAATTTTTTAAAAGAGAGAGGGATTTTCAATGACGTGATCTAGCATAAGCGTGTCGTCTACCCCTTGAACATTGTGTTGAACAGCATTCATCGTTGCAAGACCATTTTGTGCATTTTTTCCTTGCGCAGCTCACATTTCCATCCTAAAAACAAACAAAATTAAAAATCTTTATCATGTAATAACATTTATAATAATAAAGTTCAAAAGTTTAAAGTAAAGGAAGCCATATGGAGTTTGAGGAAGAAAGATATATTCTCAAAAATAAAAAACACAAACTTCAATATAGATTCAATTCCTGGAGAGATAAGATATATTTTGATAAACATTTCTGATAAATACACTTATCTATGTTACAGTCAACCCTTAACTTTCACTGTAGTACAGTCTCAAAAAATGTTCGCTAGAAATGTAACCATTAAATTTAAGGGAAAAAGGGAAGTTACTTGTGTGAGTTGAAGTTAAATACATACTATTACACCATTAGCTTCACAAAAATATTTTAATTTCATTTAAGGCATCTTTGTTTTTTATAAAATATTCCACGAATTCAAGTTAACCATCTCCAATTTTTTTTCAACAAGTGGCAATTTTATTTCAATATATCTATCAGCAAAAAAGCAGGGTAAGCAGGTATGCGAATGTTCATATTAAGTGACAAATATATTCTCGTGGATAGGCCATCGAGAATGTTAAGGGTCGACTGTATCAAAATCTAAATCAGATCCTCTGTCTTGTATACTACTTTAACTCTTTCTCTTTAAAATTTTACCCCTTTCTCCTTGTCACAAAAGAATGACCATTTGTGGTTGAAAGCCATCTCCAAGATTAAAGATGTGAATCTATGCCCCATTCCATACTTCTATTCTATCTATCTATTCTCATCTACGTCTCAATTCTACTCTGGCTTATTCTTTTTTTTTTTAAGTGTCAGAGTATCTGAAAATGTTATAAGATAAGACTCTTGCTGAAACCTAAGTTCCTTGGTTGGATTCTCATATGAGTGGGTCATAATACACACTAATGATTGATGGATGTGTACCTATTTATCTTAAAATAACTTAGCACTATTAATCAGTGTATAAAGAATTATAGTATGTTAAAATGTAGAAATACTGCATGTACTGCACTGCACAGTCTTGGTTTAATTTAACAATTCAATTATATGGTCTTACCTTGCATCTGCAAGTTATGCACTTAATCTCTCCGTGAGAGTATAATCTCGGATGCCATTCATGTCCATTTGGATAGGGTCCTCCGACAGGGTAACTGCAACCACCCTGAGCAAGGATTTCCGCTCCATTATCACTGTTCTCTTGATCTCCTTGAAGTCCATGTGGTACTTGATGAATAGCTGAATTCTGACCAACAGCAGGGCACACTTTACAGCAAGCTTTGCGAGTAGGTCTTATTGCAGTTCTTTCATCGCATTCAAGTTTCGGACATTCTTCCCTTCGACATGACACTTTGTGTGAACCCACCTAAAGATAGTAAAGACACTATGTTAGATATTTGGATTAACCATGAAAAAATTAAATAGAATTATAGAGATATTTTGTTTAAAATCAAACTTACAGAACAGGTGCAGTGGGTACAAGTGTCGAATCCGCTGGGAGGTAGGTAAGGATGCCATGTGCTTCCTGCTTTATGGAAGTGACCAGCCATCATGCAACCTCCAGGGTTGCCATTCTTATCAACTTCTTTACTGCCAAGTTCATTCATTGTCACATCTTAAAAAAATTAAGAATTTCAATCAAATTTAAATATTCTAACAACATTTTAAACATTAATTTTTTTTTTTTAAAAAATCAAATTTATTTGAGTATACATACTGGCACAAGACGGGCAACATTGATTTGGTGATAAAGGAGCTTCAATGCAGTCAGCTGGACGTGGTGGGCAGACTATCGGATCACACCTAGGTACACCTAAGCTGCAATGACATACCAAACAAGGATCGGATTCAGCGACCCATTGAGAACCATCAGGGTGAAACATGGATCCATGGTAACATGAAGGAGGTGTTCTTGTGTCTGCAGATGACTCTTCCATGGCTTGGACACCAACATCATTGTCAGAATAGTGAGGCATACATCCACTAGGTACACTCATCTGAAAAATTGACGAGGAAAACATTTTTAAAAGATGAAA
The DNA here is from genome assembly GCA_951217055.1 of Gerris lacustris. Classification (NCBI taxonomy): domain Eukaryota; kingdom Metazoa; phylum Arthropoda; class Insecta; order Hemiptera; family Gerridae; genus Gerris; species Gerris lacustris. The sequence continues at coordinate 39,596,404 of OX578284.1, forward strand.
TTCTTAATTACACAATTTTTTAAATAAAACTAACTTTCTAAATGATGACTTACTTTATGCCAACTAGCTCTTAGAGTTGTTATCCTTGATTTGGCATCTTGAATTTCCAAATGAACCATTCCGGCTTCAATTCGTGCAAGATCTCCGGGAAGTAAGGCTAAAGCTGATCCTTCAAGAACTGATCCAGAAAACTTCTCAAGCAATCTACGGGAAACTGGTGCACCGGGAGCAACAAGAGGTACCTCACTGATATAAAGCTCAAAATCTCCGTATTCAACTCCGGGGCCAGACATCCAAACCTAAAAGTAAGAAGATGCATTTGTTATTGTTAAGAAATTTGAACTACTGTATTAAATTTGATCTTGAATTTGAATTACAATCAGAAACACCATACTTACATCATAATGCAAGTTGCATTCATTATCAACAGCAGACCATGCCATTGCCACAAGAGATTTTGAAGGTGCTTCAACTGTTGGCAGCATAAGAGAAGGAGCAGGTGAATCCCTGGCATCAGCAACATGCCTCGACACCAATCTTCCTTTTGCTACAGATGGGCTATCGGCTGTGGCGATATTAATAGCGAGTTCACCAGAGTAGAGTTGTTCTAGGTGTCTAGGGCTAACACGTTCTAAAGTACCGTTTGACCAATGTCCAATAACAGTAGGTGTTAAATCTTCAAGCTCAAGTGTTCTGCGTTCAACCACTAGAAAATGAAGAAAAGTATAAGTATAAAACTGCCCTATAAAAAAAATTAATAGTACTTTATTTAAAAATTTTACTATTTACTTTTTAATTAACTTCACTTAATTTTACTTACCTAAAGCAATGACAGCTGGTTGAGGTAGAGAATTCAGTCGAGTGAAGTAACGGACATCTCCACGTTGATCAACAAAAGCCCAAGCAGCAGCTACAGCCGGATTGTTAGTTCCGCTTCCGAAATCAGAATCTTTATGAGGGGCAACAAGAGCCTCATGAAGTTCACAAGCGACTTTAGTAACTACTGGACCAGAAAGTTTAAGAGATGCTTCCGCCTTATTACTCAATGTGACAGTTAGTCGATGTCGGGATAACAATCGTAATTCACCAGCGGTTACAGCAGCCGAAACTTCAATCATGTTTAGTTCCGAAGATGGCTTCACAACTTTTACCACCTATAAACAAATATCATTCAGTTTATTAAATCAATTTTATCATATAATTACACAATTATACATTTTTTATAATCTGTTTACTTTTATTTACCTCATCTATAACTAAAGTCTGTTTATCATGGGTGTGAAGTTTGATGGAGATGGGAACTTCAGATGTTTCTGAAGGTAGAAAGACACCGTTGAAAAGAAGTGTCATGTGTATCGATGGTGCCTGAGTCGAAACTGAAACAATAGCTGTACCTCCAGATCCAGGTAATCCACCAGTAAGAATTGAACTGAACATCTCTGTACTCAATGTCCTATATCTGCAAAATTTAAAAATCACTTAGTATAATTCTTACAAATTTTAAGACCTTAAACTTCCGCTTAAGTTACTATAAAAATAATACATCATAAACAATAATATCATACTGCTATACCTATAAAGTTGTCCAGATACAGCAAGATCAGCACGTTCCCAAAGTAAAGAAACTACTAGTTTTTCCTCTCTGATAAGACGTCTATACTCTCGAGGGATTCTTCGCCACACTCCACAAACTTTACCAGTGGCATTTTGATAAACACTCCATTCAGACAAAACCTAAAACAAATTAAGATACTGATTAAGGATTCAGAGTGGTGTGATCCTCAAGGCATTGAGTTACAACAAAGGTACTATTTGTATCTGTATGTATGTGCGACATTTTTAGTTAGGTTGTGTTCCATATTTAGGAAGAATACCATATGGGCCACAACTGGGAGAATGCTGCTTGAGCTTTGCGGATCTTGGAGTTGATACCCTCCTCAGCACCGCCTCCTCTGAAAACCATAATCCCTAAGTAGCAGGAGTCAACCTCTTTTATCACCTGGCCAACAATAAGCAGGGACACTTCATTCTTATTGTTGACTCGCATCTCTTTGGTTTTTGGGCCATCAATTTTTTTACTAGGTTTTTTTACCCACCCCAAATTGTTTCAATGTATAAATATTCTCTTGTCTTAATAGTTAATCAGATTAAGTGATATTGTCACCTTTACATACAGAAGTATGATGTAAATTTGTCGCAAAGCTCTTTGGACTAAATACCTCTTTAATAGTTATGTAGACAAAGGAATTCCTTGCAAATAATTAAAAAAATATAGATGGGTAACCAAGTAAATTAATACCAATATTAACTACCTTTAGATTTAGGTTTGTTTAAAAACATCAATTAACATTTCTAAGTTACCTGTTCTTCCAGAATGTTTCCTTTCAGATCCAAGAACTGGATACCTCTAGGTCTTGATGAAGAGTAGAAGGAGAAGTAAAGGGATCTTCTGTGGAAAGCAAACCTTCCTGTAGCAACAAAATCAGGTCTTGGACCAGGAGGACCACCTTCCATTTCTTTTGTCGTTCTTCCCGTCAGTAAAGCAGCAAAATCTGATAACATGTAAATCCAAAGTTAAAACAAGCATGCTGAAAGCATATATTTCACATTATATTTCAGAAAAGTTATTCGATGCTATATGATTCCCTTAGTACGACTTTTCTGATGTGGGGCAGCACCATCGGTGCAACGATGGTGCTGCTGCGATGGTGCCCCTACTAGCACTAGTTGGTAAGATCCTCTTATCAACGTATTTCCACGATAGAAACTAATGTTTCCAAACCTATTTTTAATTGATGGTCAAATTAGTTGTATCAACTTAGTTGTACAACAAATCACAATGTTTAGTGTCTTAAGACTGAATTGAATAACAAATTATTTTATTAAATGTATTATTTATTTTTTCAGCTGGCATTGAAAATTAATAGAATAATAATTATTATAAATTCAACTTTTTAATAACTAAATAAAACCTTTATGTCTAACAAAAAAAAAAAAAAAAAATCATTTAAACAATAACTTACATTTTAAATTTTTCTCTTCTTCCTCAGGCGCTGGAGGTTGAGCAACGTCCTGTGCAAATTCTGGATCTGTAATAATTAATAAAATAAAAATGAATTAATAACATACTTCCTTAATTTATATATTTAAGAAAAGAGTAAACAAACAAAGACAGTAATAAATATTTCAAAACATTCCCAACAAAGTACAAATGATGGAGAGAAAAAAATGTCATGCTATTCTATGAAAAAAAGAAAAAAAAAAAAAATACAAAAACAATGATAAAATGCAAACTAATTTGTTTCAATGACCTACGTTTATTTTTTTTTTTAATAGTCCATTCTTTTTTAAATATATATTTAATCTTAGCTTTTGTACTATAATAATCTTATCTATTATATCTCGAGAATAAATGTTGTTTTTCATTTTCACACATGCATTTGGAAAATAAAAAAACAAAACAAAAAAAGTTATAAACAAAATAATAAAAAGACAACTTATAAAGAAAAAGATAACAAAATGAAGGAGAATACAGGAGGAAAAACCATGAGATGCAAGAAAAATCCAAAAAATGTTTTTTTATTTCTTTTGAGACCACAAACAAAAGAGGAGAGGGGGAGGTAACAAACCAGGTAAATTGTGTGTATACTTGCAAATGTGCTCATATATGTGAATAATGTTTAATGTACAAAATGTTTAAATTATTATTGGTGTAAATGATAATATAAATATGTTTAAGATATTTTATCTTTCTAGAAAACCCGAATTACTTAAATATATATTACATACTTATATAATTTCCAACTATTAATAATTAAAATAATAATAATAAATCCATTATTTTGCATGCATTTATACTTATGTAATAATAATGATGAAAATATATTTATAAATGAGTTGTAAAGATTTATGGCAAGAAAGAAATTAAGGAAAAAATCATTCTTTACAATAAAGAAAAATATAGAAGTATATATAGATTAAATAGTAAAAAGAATATGATAATAATTAAAAAATAAGTTTAAGAAGATATAATATGAATTATATATTAAGAAGTATATATATTATATATGTATATGTATTTTTTTTAACATAAATATAGAAATTTATAAAAGTATTTATACACTATATACAAATAAACCCATGTTTCCAAAAAAACTAATTCTACAGAAATTTTCTCATGCTTTGTGCACAAACCTTGTAGGGCAAGGGGTTTTTAAGAAAATAATGTTTAAAAAAATAAAATAAAAATACGATTTTTGTTTCAAAAATTAATATTTGTGTAATATTTTGGTTGTTTTTTTTGTGTTTTTTGTTTGTTTATTTGTTGTTACCTTCCGGATAACTGTAGTCGCTAGCAAAATCGGAACTTGGTTCTTCCGAGAGGGCAACTGATTTGGAGATGATAACTTCCGGGAAATCGTGGTCATCTAGACAGAACAAAATAAACAATAAAAATGGTCATATGTCTAAGTATTTTACAATAAAAAAAAGTTGTTTGTATTTTTATGATTATATTTGTTCAGGGATCAACTTTTCTTTAATGGATTATTTGTACATTCATGGTTTCTTTAAAAATGCATGGTTCCTTTGTAAATTGATGGTTCCTTTATTACTTAAAATATATATTTAATTAAGGGCAGTTTAATGGAATTGTTAATATTATGAAATATGATACTTTAAAAAGTCCTATTTAAAGCTACAAAGTTTTATTATCATTGAGAATAATTGTATTTTAAGAAGACATTTTGTTTTCTATTTCCAAATGCATGCTTAAACCAATAATATATTAGGTCTACAGAGTAGGTTTTCCGCAGCCAGATTCTAAATAAATGAATATCTTTCAGAGGAAACCATGTCAGAGATTTTGTAAATCCCAACATTTCAAACCAATTATAGGGATCGTTCTCAAGAGAGTTGCTCATGATGACAGTCAGTTGCAAATGACTCATCATGAGCAACCCCCTGATCCCTGTAATAGGTTTTTTTTTTTTTTGAGACGTTGAGATTTACAAAATCTCTTACAGGGTCCCCTTCCGAAGATTTAGATTTAATAACCACTATTTTGTATGTGTATATAAATGTGTACATACATATTTTAGTCATATATTAGCAATTACCCAATCTAAATTTTGATGAAAAATATAATAATAACATAACTGTATTGTATCCAGAATGTGTCCAATTTGTACTCTTAGGATGGCGGTATTTAGTATAGAAAGTTTGGTACCAAATTTCCTGAAAATATTTTTGTTTAGCCTAAAATGTCCTATAAGACCCCGAAGTACACGGTTTTGTACGTATTAAAAAAATGCGTGCGTGTATATGTATAAATAATGTACACAGACACTTAAAATATTCGTGATTGTACTATATAAGTGTGTATGCACAGGTCAAGCATATAAAAACGACAGGTGAAAATATGCTATAATAAATATAATATATCATATAATTATCACAATTTTTAATTTATATATATATTTTTTATAAACTATATAATGCAATCAGTGTTTTTATCACTTAGATTGATTCTTGACTGATTTATAATAAATATTCAACACTGATCTATTTCACATAAAAATTTAATACTGACAAATGGTAGTTAGTGGCGCCAGATTTAGTATTATAACCTATTTTATTATTATTATTTTTTCTTTTTGTAATGAAATTGTTATTCATTTATTTTTAAACAAAAGGTTCTTGATAAAATGAGAGAAATTGCATACGAAATTAAATAAGTGTTACATACATAAACAAATATAATTTTTAATATTAATTTTCAACGTGTATTCAAATCTCAAAGGGGTTTAACATTTAACATTATTTATTATCGTTATTGTACAATAAAAGTCTAAAATAAAAGTTATCAATTCTTGTCTACTTAAAAATACGTTTAATTTGTTTATTTATATTTTAAACTTTTAAACCTCCTGACTTCGATTCTCAGAGAAGTAAGATACATTGTTTTACTGTTATTTCAATAAAAGTTAAATTAAAATGTTAGTTATTAAAAAAAAAAAAATATGTGTGAGCCTCTCACGCATTGGAAGTGAAACTTAATTTCTAGAATGCATTGCTCTCTTTCATTTTTTTACGAATTTATTATTTCAGGTTTAAGAAATGGTTATGGGAAATCTAATTGAAAAAAAAAAAAATATATTGCTACGCAAAGGCAACCACATTTATTCCAATAAAAATAAATGTTTGTTTTGATTTGCTGGTCTTTAAATAGATATAATACAATTAATCTGTAAAAATGTTACACTTGGACGAGTCTCGAATCGCAAACTTCGTTACACGATTTTACTATATGAAAAAATTCACTCTACCGCCGCCAAAGAAGTTTCACTTCAAAAAATTGATGTTTATACTCCTAGTCTGAGATACTAGATCATAAATTCGAATTTAAGTGAAATACGATTATTTTCTACACAGTTAAACTAATAATAGACTCAACATAAATATAGATTAATTATATAGATTATGTAGAAAAAAAAAAATATAGATAATTTATTAAACATTATTAGTAAAGAGAAAGAAAATAGACTAACTTTGCACGACATACATGCATACCAGCTTAGCATATATAGTTTCGAAAAATCACATCCTTATACGTTTTACTGATTATTTTAAATATTTTTTAAATACATGATAAGCCGGAATCACCTTAACAAGGCCGCGACCCTGGTGGCTATTTGTTTAAGTTTTAACATTATTATGTTTTTTTGTATGACTAAAGTTTGAAACTTAATGACAAAGTCCGTCTTCATAAATATAAATAATCTTGTTACGAAACAAAGCACTCGAGAAACGTACATTACTGGTTTAACTTATTTCGACTTAAAAAAACTTAGTAGGGCTTCAAGTCATACTTTACTAACAAAAATAATACGAGACGGAATAGCAATATGTACTTTTACGTTCTCAGTTACGATCGATATATCTAAACTTATAAACTAAACTGAAAAAGTGCCTTCTGCCTATTTATTTTTGTATTTATAAAAATAAGATGAAGCTATATAGTCCTTTTATATTGGGATCTTAAAAAGATCCGTAAGTATTTTTCTAGTTTATTATAGAGGTCTTTGATATGGCTATAAATATGATTTGACATTGTTGCTGAATCTTGACTTAGATTATTATTTTTATTTTAATGCCTTTAGCTCTAGCATTATCACTACATATTTGGTTAGATTACAAATAATATTTGACAGTAGCGCTACTTCTTTACGTAGACAGATTATTAAATATATCTTAATAAAGATTGCGAGTGACAGTGAGGTGGCGCTGTCCCGAGAACAACATTAAAAAAAATCATACATTTAGCTATTTACGCCTTTGCTTGGATTATAATGTTAACATGACAATTTAGAGAATTGATTGTTTCACAGTGGCTTTACTGTTCTTCATAAATATTTATCATTCTGTACTTTATATGATATGTTTTTTTGCGATATTTGAGTTATTTTATTAAAACATAAGGAGAAGATCTGTAATAAGATTAGAATTTTAATTTGACAGTAGTGAAATCTCTTGGCATGAACCCTAACTATTTGGGTACTTAAACTCGCTCTATATATTATTTGCGTCTTTGTTTAGATTATTACATACGTCTTTGTTTAGATTCTTTGATATAAATCCCTAACTTTACATTACTTAATAGATAATATAGGTCTGTAATTAGATTATAATTTCTATCTCTTGACATTTATGTCTAGCTAGTTTTGATAGTGCAACTCGCTCTATTTGTAAGATGTATCATTGTTTATATTATAATTGTTATTTCTTTTCATAAGTACTTAACTTTAAATTGCTCTACCTCATTTACTTCATTTAATTAGTCTAGAATTAGTTTGACATGAAATAGTATATATATATAAACCCAAACAATTTTGATTACTTACCCTTGCTCTGAATTTTATTTTAGATCTTTGTTTAGATATTTTTTAAAAGTGGACAGTGATACTATTGTAGCAATGTTATCTTTGGATTTAAATAATAAATCATTCTTTTAGATAAACTAAGCTCAGGAATTCTAAACTTCATATAAATCTCTGTTTAGATCAGAATTTTTTAATTTAATAGTAGTGTTTTCTCTTGGCACGAATCTTTAAATACCTTGGATATCTTAATCTCATTTACCGTATAATTTATAAAGGCGTTTGATTGTGATTTTAAAATTCTTTTCATCTACACATTCTTGATTGTAGAGACTAAAACGACAACAAATGAATGAAAACGCAGAACAAATCAATTGCATTATTGTGTTGTCTGGTAGGATTAGCATGTATTAGAGACGTGAGTCTGGGTTATGAAAACGAAGAGGCCTGCTGGGAATCCGAGAGAGGGTGGTACCAGTAAGCCGCGCCACAGAGTCGCGCCCTGACGTCGCGACAATGCGCCCCTCATAAACCAACCAAGGTACGCTCTTTACCATGACCTCATGCTCGTACAAGACTTAAGCAATACAGACCTCTTTTAATCCACCATGCTCGTTAAATGGGACGGCTTTTCCATTCCGTAATCATCTTTTAAAAGAGAAAAAAATAAAAATAAATAGTAATAAGTAATGACATTATAGAGTAGATATAAAGATACATGTTTCTAGTTAGTACCTCTACAACGAACAATTAAACTAACTTTCTAACGGCATTCTAACAATAGAAACTTAGAACGACAAATTCAAAAGAGAAATAAAAAACAATAAATCCTAACCGTTCACAATTAACAGTAAAAAAAACAGACGTGTATGCGAACTTTAAAGCAAGGAGAAATATCTAATAAAATAACTTAAACAATAAATTATGTAAATTAACGACTGTGTAAGCGTGAGGAAGGCAGAGTTCAATATGTCACACTGCTTTTAGTTTTATAGTGAATAAAACTCAATGAACAAAAATCTTGATTTCTTTAAACAGAATTATAGATCTTTAATTAGATTAGATTATAATTTGACAGCAGTACTATCTCTTGGCATATATCCCTAACAAGTTTAGTTATTGTAGCTCACACAATTAATTATTTTTTGTTGTTAATTAAAGAAACTAAAAGAGCAAATCAATTACTATATATATAAAATAGGACTATAACAATTAGTTTATTAAAATTTTAAAGTAACGCTATCTTATGACATATTATATCCCAACTTGTTTGAATAATGTAACTCACTCAATTTTAAAATTGTGTTATTGATTATATTATAATTATAATTTTTTAACATACATAACACCTTTGGATTTCTCTACCTTACTGAATTTATAAATAATATAGCTCTATAATTAGATCAGATTATAATCTGACGGTAGCGCGATCTCTCCGAATTTATCCCTAACTAGTTAGATAATGTAATTCGCTCTATTGCTTCCGAGTTTACCGAAGGTAACAGAAGCATTGGGTACGTTCTAAAGAACGAATTGTTTTGTCTCCGATTAAAAAAATTTTAGGACATCAGGTTAGGGAACATTATTGGTTTCGTGTTTGCCTGTTATTAGATCGTTCAACACCTTTGCGAACCTTTTGTGAAATTTGGATGGTAGGACATAATTAGCCTATTGTTGGTCCCGCATAGTTTTAACCTTAAGGCTCTACCGCTCTTTGAGGTTAGAAAAATCATTAAATTAAAAATGTTATTGGTTCTAAGCAAGATATCAAAAATTTATAACAGGCTTCATTCCTAATTTTAATTCTGCACAATTTGAGCCCTATTTCAACTTCCTATGATAAAAAGTACAGGCGCCATTTCAATACAACGATAAAACTCGTTGTATTAAAATGGTGCCTGTACTATTTATCATAGGAAGTTGAAATAGGGCTCAAATTGTGCAGAATTAAAATTAGGAATGAAGCCTGTGATTAGATTTTTGATATCTTGCTTAGAACCAGTATAATTTTAATTTTACTGTTTTTCCTAACCTCAAAGGGCGGTAGAGCCTTAAGCATTTACTTATTGTGAATAAAAACTTAAATAGTCTGCCAATTAATGTAGCGATTCATAGCTTCCTCACATCCAAATATGTACTTATAAGATTTTTTGCTTTTACAACCCATTACTGCCTAATTTATTTAGTCTTCCTACCCACTTGTTTAAATCGGTCAAAATTGTTATAAAATAATCAATTCAGCAATATAAAATTTGTGCAGACGATTGAAAGTAATACGAGGCAATTAGCGAGCTATACTTTCGACAAAACATCCAAATTTCTTCAAAATCAGATCAGTACATTTAACAATATCGCTGTTAAAAAAAGTTTTCGCTCATGCGGAAGAGGAAGTACTGAAAGTAGAAGGTGGTTTTTTAATATGGGACAAATAATGGATTAATTGTGATCTACCATCCAAATTTCATCTAAATCAGACAAGTAGTTTTTAAAATATGGAGGTTGCTAAAATGTTGACGGAAATACCGATAGATAGACACAGCCAAACATGTTGCCTGATGTCTGAAACCGATTTTCGTCTTGAAGTTATTGAATTCGGAGAAACAAAAAAAACGTTTTTTCAGAATGATCACAATGGTGTCTTTACTTTCGCTCAAGTTCGGAAGCAGAAGAAAACTTGATTAATATATGTCATACATATAGGTCTATAATTAGATTAAATTATAATTTGACTGTAGTGCTATCTCATGACATATATCCCTACCTAGTTTGGAAATAATAATAGAACTATTGCCGCTTGGTTTTAACCATTTTTGTCTTAAATCAGAGATACTAACTGATGACCAATATTTTTCACTAATTTTAACCTTAGACTTTTAACTTGAGTAATACATATAGGTCTATAATTAGATTAATTTATAATTTGACTGTAGTGCTATCTTATGACATTATCCCTAACTAGTTTTGAAATCATAATAGAGCTATTGCAGACTGGTTTTAACCATTTTTTTGTCTTAAATCAGTAATAATAGCTGATGACCAATATTTTTCACTAATTTTAACCTTAGACTTTTAACTTGACCCTCATATTTAACACGTTTGAGTTTGTTTATTTTTCATATTAACCTTTTTTCTCAGTCAAATAGACCTTGAAAATAAGATAGAGAGAAGAGAGAAGGGTAAATAAGAATAAAAATGACAGTTAAAACTCTTACGACATTAGGATATTATAGAGCGTAACGTTTTTTAATTTTTTTAAGTTAAAAAAATACAATATAACTCTAAGTGTCAATTATTAAAGGTTTTCCTTAATTTAATAAAAATAAATTTATGACTATATACTTTCATATATCTTAATTTATCTCTCTTCTGCAGATAATTGCTTTATAGTACAGAGAAATAAAATACAGAAAATAAAATAAAATACAATAGAAGTCTCTCTGTAATTTCAGCTTGGATTAGTAAATATTTCCCTTACTTTTATATATTATATATTTAATTATACTACTATATATCTTAATTAATCTTACTTCTGAGAATAATTGCTATTATAGTACATAAATAAAATGAATGGGAAAATAATTATAAAGTAATCATATAAGAAATTAATGGTCGAAATAAATCATCGAAGAAATAACAAAGAATAAAATATATATCTAACTAAAACATTAAAAAAAAGATGTAAGATTGATAATGGCAAAAATTATATTTATAATTCTGAGCTCATAAGGAAAAGAAAAAAAAGGATTGGTGAGAAAAGAAGTTTAAAACAGATGTACGATACAGACAGACGTGACAAATTAAGAAACACAGACAGACACATACAAAAAAAAAAATACCTCAAAAGAGCTAGGGAAAAAAATGATTGGAGACAAATCGTGGGGCAAGCTAAAGCCCCACTAGCCTGTAGCACAATACTAAGTTAAAGAAAGTAATATTTTGGAAAAAGTACTTTTTTTAAAGGATAGTAACTTATAAAGTAAATGGATTTTTTATTTAAATATCAAAATTTGAGTTGATTATCAATTTTTTAAATTAATAAAAAAATATTTTTAAAGAAATTAATTTTTTTGTATACATTTTATGAGAAAGTTTTCTTAAAATTATAAAGATCAAGGTTTCAAATCCAACTGACAACCATAATATTTTTAAATCGTCTAATTTCTTTTCTTAAAAAAAAAAGAAAAAAAGAGAAATAGAGAAAGAAATAGTAAGAAAATAAGAAATATTAAAATAAAACTACCAGACGAAGATGCGGTGAAGAACAAAATGATTCTAGGGTCAAACCAAAGAGACTAATTAAATATTTTTATAACTAGACCTCACACATTCAACTAAATCTATATTCGAGTAAATGTGTACTATATATATATATATATATATATATATATATATATATATATATATATATATATATATATATATATATATATATATATATGTATAGTACACATTTACTCGAATATAGATTTAGTTGAATATATATATATATATATATATATATATATATATATATATATATATATATATATATATATATATATATATATATATATATATATATATATATATATATATATATATATACATGTATGTATGACTGTGTTGGGCATAGAGTTATACAATAATAGAGTTACGAGGTGTACATAGTTAGAGAATTAGTCACAGGTACTAATTTTATTAATCAGATGTGTACGTTTGTTTTATTAGTTTATATATAAACAGCGGGGTGTCTGTCTATCTGTGATGGTCTCTTTGTCTATATTAGTTGTTTGGACAGATAGATATATGGGGAGTGCCGTCTAGTTTTTCCTATCTTACCTTAAGGCCTTTTAACTAACTCTTATTAAAAATGTATATTTATTTTTGTTTATTTATTTTTAGTTTTTAGTTCCTTTCATCTTTTTCTTAAGGAGTTAAAGGTTATACAACGATTATTATATTTATTATTATTAAAATTTAAAATAATCTTTCAGAATCAACTACATTACAAGTACATAATTATTTGGTCCAGTATCTTTCATTTGTTAGTTGTTTCGGTTTTACGTGATTAGTTTTAATGATCATAGAACATTTGATCAAAATTTACCATAAAAATAATTCCTCTCCAGCGAGGAATCGAACTTTGAGTTTCATTCACTATAAATAAGTTCTGTTCATTATGAGTAAGTTCTATTTATTAAGAATACATTCTATAGACTATGAGTAAATTCTATACACTATGAGTAAATTGTATTCACTGTGCGTAAGTTATATTAACTATGAGTAAGTTTAAGAACAATTTAATTTTGTAAAAATATTTCTTCAAATAATTTCACCTTGAAATATATATATTTTTTTAATTTATTTATTCGACCTCTGTGTTATCATTAAGAGAAAGTAATGACACAATAGATAACAAGAAATGATTTAAACACCTAATGAGGTGAGGACGGAGAGTACGGACAGACAGACGCCGAATACAAATCTTAACCAGTAACAAGTTGGTTTTGTTATCTATCTGTGACAACCTTGTTATCTATCTGTAACAACCTTGTTATCAGAGAGGTTGCTTCATCTCTAACACTCAATGCAATATTTACTTTTAATAATATTAAATTTTTATTTTTAATAAATATAATTGAATTGTACTCATCTATGATGACTAAACTGATTTTTGAAATTTATAATAAATTATAACTTAAAATAAAACTCGCCACCAAAAAGAACCAACTCTGATCTATCTAATATTTAATATAATAAAAACTAGCAATTCTTTTAGTAAAAGACAATATATTTATATTTTTTTTAGTTTTTGTACTTCTTCTTGTGCGTGTTGTCCTATCGCCCTGTATAAGAAAAATCCTACCGCATCATTTGCCACATTTTTAAAAATTTTAAATGTGCTTTGTCCATCTGTTTTTATTTCTATTTCTGTAAAGAGTACTACAACACTGCATACTGAATAATGTTGGTGAAAAGATCTGTAGTGACTTTATTTTTATGACAAACACGTGTGCTAGTTACTTTTATTGCTTAGTTGTATGTCTGTATGACCTACGTCTGTAACCCTATGTCACATGTACAGTAGACTGGCGTCTACTGCTACACTTCTATAAATCAGTTAATAATAAAACCTTCTGGAATTCAATACCTCAAGACTATAGTGAGAGAGCAAGGAAAGACACAACGAAAAAAGCATTTTTCGTAAAGTATCAAAATGAACTATTCCATCCCAAAATACAAATCAAGATATTTACGGTATACGGTATATTAATACATACGTCAGATTAAAAAAATACCAATGAATAGGATCGATAGAAGCGAATTCAGTAAGATCAATAAGCGAGCCATGTAAATCAAAGTGCCAAGGCGTGGGATTGAACCTGTGATCTCAACCTCACAGAAGTGACACCTGCCTTTACGATCACGGTGACTCTGAACCTCAGCGCGATGTACATCCAACCGCATTAATAATTTTTTTAATATTTAAGATCACTTACTTGTTAAATCCTGTGGACAAATTTTGCAGCATCTTCCAGGATAGAGAACTGGCTCGTCGCAGCTTGGCTTTGGACACTCGTGCTTGATATTGCGACAATGGACTTTACCAACCACTCTTCGTTTCTTCTGAATCTGAAATTTAAAAAAAATAAATAAATAATGTAAGACATCTTTAGTACCAAATAATGATAAAATGTTATCACAGTTACTAATTCTTAACAGAGAGAGAGAGAGAGAAGAAAAAATATAAATGAACAAATGTAAGATCTTAAAAACATCAGGTATTTTTTTTTTTTTTTAAATTAAAAAAAGAGTCATAGATTAGAAAAATGTCCAAGATAGTTTTTATTTTATTTCTTTTTCTTTCTCACATAACAAGAAGATAATTAGTATTGTACAATAAAACAAAAAACAATAATTGCGAGCAGACTAATTTGTCTGCACGCAATTAATGTTTTTGTTTTAATTAAAACAAGAGTGTAAAAAATAGGAGAAAGAATTAAATAATAACTCGTTTGGAAACTGCAGCAGAGCACTCTAGCAAAGAAAACAGACGAGAGAACTAAATGGGATAATAAAGAAGAAAAACTCTTTCCCCGTCTTCTCGTGGAGCGACGTACAATGATTCTAACTCACGAAAGACAAGATAATCACAATGGTCACAAGATAAAAAAAACACACTTGATCGTTTCGATCTAACTACTATCCACGTCTTGTAATTAATCCTCCGTTCCCAATTGACCTTATGACCTCATCCGACATTGTATCAAATTATTATTTTGTAATGTTCATTTCTGTTTTTGTTTTTTTGTCTTTTATTCATTCTTGGTAGAATGAATTCATACAGTTTCATGATGATTGTATGAAATAAATGAATTAATAGTTAAAATAAAGGATAAAATTATGGTTTTGATCATGTAGGAAGTAAAGTAGGTAAAATTAAGATATTAGTTACTCAAATTGTTCCACAGTTTAGTCTCGTTCTTTAAAATTTTATGTTTATAAATTAGTTTAAATCTTAAAATAAGGTTCTCTATTAACTAAAATTCTCCCATGCGATAAATAGAGGGAACCAGCAAAGTCAGTGAAGAAGACCAAATTTATACAGCTTTAACGTCAAGTGATGACGGGCCAACACTGACTTATGGTTGGGAATCTTTGGCAATGATAAAGGAAAAGTGGGAACAGAATCCAAGTCTTGGAAATATGATATGAAAGATGGCTGGAAAAACTAAAAAGAGGTCGGGTAAGAAACACCTTCATGCAATCAGTAAGCAGAATGGTAACAAAATAAACTATTTCATCATCTAAAAAACAAATGGTGACCAACTATAAATGGAGACATGATGCGAGGGAAGAAAGTCCAGGGGCAAAAGGAGCTCAACATATTTATATGGTCATAATCACTGGAACCCTAGAAGCAAACAGACTAGGTTCTGGGCATGTTGACTCCTCAACAACCTAGCTGAAGATAGGAATGCATGGATAACCCTTTCGCCTTCTTTAACGCACCTTGCGATAAAAGACTATTATATTAGTATGTTCATGTTCAGTACCCGCTTAGAATAATTGTAAAGCGTGCCGATGCAAAGTAAGAATATGATATTATTTTTAATTCCATCAAGCTATTAGTTAAATTGTAGAATACCGACAGTTCTCATATTCATTTGGCATATTATTAAATCCTATAAATAAAGTATATTTTCAACAACATAAATAACAAAGATATCGAAAGTGGAATTTAATTAATTATGATTGGTTTTTTTTTTGGAAAACAGAACAAAAAGGAAAAAATCGGGGAAGTGGGAAATCATATTGTAAAATATTTCTTGTTTATAGAAGATTGGTAATTTATGCAATATCAAGTTATTAATGTATCTTCCAATTTATACTGATAACTCTTTAAATAATGTTAATAATAATATATATTAGAAGATTTTTATTCTTTGGTAAATGAAACTGCTCTTGATCTTATTCACCCATAATTTTAAAAGGAGTTATATTTTTTCATTGAGATGGGAATGCAATGGGCAAAAAAAAAAAAAAAAAATCCAAACATAAAAAGCAAACATGGAAAGTAATAATAAAAATATATTGGTTTTGCTAAAGAAAAAAGAAACAACTCTCTTAAGTTAATTACAAATTTTTACTAAGTTTCTCCGCATCTTCAATTCTTATGAAGCTAGCATTAAAAATCCATAGCGTCTTACCCACTACAATTATAAAAAAAATAAAATAACTAAATGAGAATTTCTCGTTAGAACAACTGTTAATGCTAACATATTGACATTTCTAAATAAAGCGACTGGCTGAAGGAAGAAGAATTTCCCCTTAGGTGATATATAAATCACCCAAATCAACCCAAAAATAATGCTCTAATTAGGAGCCTCAACTTATTTCAAATAAAAGATGTTCTACTTAATATAAAAAATAAAAGATGATCTACTTAATATCACAAATAAAAGATAAAATCTTCACAATGACGTATTAGAAAACATACTGATTTATAACTGCAGAAAAAAATGCATAACTGTCTATTTAACCGACGAATTAAAAGAGAATTGAAATTTATGCTTTGTTTATTTCGGTTGATGCAAATACTTTTCCCTCTTTTTTTTTTATCAAAACTGATAGACAAGAGTGGGGTAAAAAAAAACGAATCAGATAAATTTCAATGTGAACCGGGTTCAAAGTCTAAGAGGTCGTTCGGTAAAAAGAGAAGAATAAAAACGAAAAATATGACATCATTACTTCTCTTTATTTTTTCGGTACACAGTAATTAAGATGTGTTTGGTCAAAGGAAAGAAGAAGAAATAATAAAAACGACATGAAGCTAATTACTCATCTCTCATTACAGTCATCATGTGCGGAGGAAATTAAATCCAACAGAGAGAAAGAAGAGGCTCAAAACAAAAAGATGAAAAAAAAAAGAAATAAGCCAAAATGAAAATGAAACTGGAAATAAATAACACACTTTGACAGTCGGAATCTAACAATACAATTAGAAATGAAACGGACATTATTTGGTTGATGTTTTTTCTCAAGGCATTCATTTTTTTAATATTTCAAGAACTAACTAACATTATAATATGATTTATATAGTTTGTTTCTTCTTTATTGTTAATTAATTGCATGTTTTGTAATTTACAAGTTTTCATTTTAGTTTGCAATATTTTTTTTTGGATTAAATTTTATAAAGGAACTATTTTTATGAATAATTAGTAATTTATACGAAGATAAATTATATACTTGTGTATTTTAAGAATTATCAACATATATTAACACACTTTTAAACCAAAAATTTCCCTCCTTCTGCAATAACATATTAGACCCCACGACGTACCTTTAAAACCTAACATTTCCTTCTTTTAACAATAAATTTCTTAAAGCATTAACATCGTTATGCACCTTCTTATACACAACATTTTCCACCTACTACAATAAACATCAAGACCAACATTTCCCTCCTAAAATAATCATCTATATCATCTTAATTTACCTTCTTAAATCATAATCTCCAAACTTCTTTATAAACCCAACATTTCCCATCTACTATATTAAACATCTTAATGCACCTTCACAAACCCAACATTTCCCATCTCCTATATTAATCATCTTAATGCACCTTCACAAACCCAACATTTCCCATCTACTATATTAAACATCTTAATGCACCTTCACAAACCCAACATTTCCCATCTACTATATTAAACATCTTACTGCACCTTCACAAACCCAACATTTCCCATCTACTATATTAATCATCTTAATGCACCTTCACAAACCCAACATTTCCCATCTACTATATTAAACATCTTACTGCACCTTCACAAACCCAACATTTCCCATCTACTATATTAAACATCTTACTGCACCTTCACAAACCCAACATTTCCCATCTACTATATTAAACATCTTACTGACCTTCACAAACCCAACATTTCCCATCTACTATATTAAACATCTTACTGCACCTTCACAAACCCAACATTTCCCATCTACTATATTAAACATCTTACTGCACCTTCACAAACCCAACATTTCCCATCTACTATATTAAACATCTTAATGCACCTTCACAAACCCAACATTTCCCATCTCCTATATTAATCATCTTAATGCACCTTCACAAACCCAACATTTCCCATCTACTATATTAAACATCTTAATGCACCTTCACAAACCCAACATTTCCCATCTACTATATTAAACATCTTACTGCACCTTCACAAACCCAACATTTCCCATCTACTATATTAA
This sequence comes from Gerris lacustris, assembly GCA_951217055.1. Classification (NCBI taxonomy): domain Eukaryota; kingdom Metazoa; phylum Arthropoda; class Insecta; order Hemiptera; family Gerridae; genus Gerris; species Gerris lacustris. Next base: position 39,615,021 of record OX578284.1, read on the forward strand.
TCATCTTAATGCACCTTCACAAACCCAACATTTCCCATCTACTATATTAAACATCTTACTGCACCTTCACAAACCCAACATTTCCCATCTACTATATTAAACATCTTACTGCACCTTCACAAACCCAACATTTCCCATCTACTATATTAAACATCTTACTGACCTTCACAAACCCAACATTTCCCATCTACTATATTAAACATCTTACTGCACCTTCACAAACCCAACATTTCCCATCTACTATATTAAACATCTTACTGCACCTTCACAAACCCAACATTTCCCATCTACTATATTAAACATCTTAATGCACCTTCACAAACCCAACATTTCCCATCTACTATATTAAACATCTTACTGCACCTTCACAAACCCAACATTTCCCATCTACTATATTAAACATCTTAATGCACCTTCACAAACCCAACATTTCCCATCTACTATATTAAACATCTTACTGCACCTTCACAAACCCAACATTTCCCATCTACTATATTAAACATCTTACTGCACCTTCACAAACCCAACATTTCCCATCTACTATATTAAACATCTTAATGCACCTTCACAAACCCAACATTTCCCATCTACTATATTAAACATCTTAATGCACCTTCACAAACCCAACATTTCCCATATACTATATTAAACATCTTAATGCACCTTTCTAACAATAAACACCCCCAAAAGGATATTTCCTGGCCAACTAAAAACTATCATCAGATAAATATTAGACATCGCAATGCACCTTGTTATCATTTTGCTCTGGCTATTACAAACATTTACACGGATGTTTGACATCACATTTATAAGTAAAAGAAATTAAAACGAATTAAGTAATAAATAACGAAGCGCGACATCTGTTGAATTATTCCTACAATATAAACTAAAAGGATAAAGCAATTCTTCATTTATTTGTCACCGTCAATCATCGTGTTCTTATTTTTTTTGTTGCTTTGTATGCGTTTTAAAACAATTGCTTCTGAAGGTTAGTTTTGGATTTTTTTTTTTCTCTCTCCCGTTTGTTTATATCTTGATCGTAAATAACGGTGGGAATACAAAATGTTTAATTTAAACCAATGTGATCCAAATAAATAAAAAAAAAAAAACTAAATGACAAATAGATTAAGTCTAGAAACAACAAGGAACAAATGAAGATAAAAAAAAACACAAATTAACATCGAATAAATGGTAAGGCCAAGGAGATTAAGAAAAAAAAATAAAAGAGTTAATTTCTGAGCTGAGATTATTAGGAGCCGAGACGTCCCGCCGGCGACGGCTTGATAATACAACTTACAAAAAAAAAACTCACGACATTATGATTCATTTAAATCACTCTTTATTTTTAGATTCGTAATAATACGTAAATTTTTTGTTTGTGTCTAACTATAAAAAAAAAAATAGTATTCAGATATGAAGCACTCGCGAAAGTGCGTCAACAACAATGTAAATTAATAACATATAATTGTTGACACCTAATAAGTGCATAAACACACCTGTTAATAATTATTAATAGATATGTTAAGAAACAACAATATTGTAGACTCCTAAGACACACCTGTTAATAATTATTAATAGTTATGTTAATTAACAACAATATTGTAGACTCCTAATAAGACACACCGACCTGTTAATAATTATTAATAGTTATGTTAAGAAACAACAATATTGTAGACTCCTAATAAGACACACCTGTTAATAATTATTAATAGTTATGTTAATTAACAACAATATTGTAGACTCCTAATAATACACACCTGTTAATAATTATTAACAGTTTATAATATATTTTTCCACGGCTTAGGCCGATTTACCAGCAGGTAAATTAATGTAATGGTAATGTATTCAATTGTACATGCTTATATGATTAGTAAGAAATGGATCTATCTATGATATTTAACACCATTATTGTAGAAAGCTAATAATATAAACCTGTTAAATAATATTAATAGTTAATAATAAATGTTAACAATAATAATCATTAAATGTAGAAAAATATATCATGTTTTCGAAGCAATTTTTGCAAACAATTTTAGCTTCAATTAAATTAGAGATATAGAATAAAATAAAATACAGTCCTCAAGAAAGTAGGAATCATTTCGCTGTTAATTGGAACTAATCTGTTGCTTAGGACAGAGAAAAATTGTTCTCTAGTGAAGTTAAAATTGGTAGAGCATAATGGAAATTCAAAGGTCCTAAGTTAATATCCCTTTGTCGGAATTTATTTTTATCTTTTCTGATTCCTTTATATAATAATTATTAAAGCTAATGACAGACAATTAAATCAAAATTTTGTACAGCCAATAGGAAAACTCAAAATTGTGGATTACTCATGTTTCCGGAAAGTCAATTATTTGAAGGAAATTATTTTTTCCCGAAATGTCGGTAAATTGGAGTTGATTTTTACTTCTGAACCATCCTCGCTATCTCAATTTTCAAATTTATTACATACAATGATAATATTAATATGATCATAAGAATATGATTATTCTTTCAGAATCTGTTAAAGATCATTTTAATAATTATTTTGTTTAAAGGGTTGACGAACTCAGTCAAAGCTTTCTTTATGTATAAAAAAAATGTCTGACTGAACACTTAGCAAAAATCAAGTATTGCTGATAACCAGTGCCAAATTTACCAATGGACAGACTGGGCATTTACCCTGGACAAAAAATGTTTGTAGTATTTTATTTATTTATTGTAAAAAAAGAGAACAAATCATTTTAATAAAATTTCAATAGCAATCATGTGAAATTTTCCAAAACATAATTACTTTTCCATACCTTTGTGGTAAGGTCTGTGTCACGCATAACTCCCATAGTTTTTAAGCTAGAGAGTTCAAACTTGGCACATAAATCAGTCCTTACAAGCAGATGTGTCACCCGGAAAATCATATATTTGTGACATCTCTAACAAATTTTGCTGAGTTTGCGAAAATGTCAAAAATTCATAAAAAATCAAAAAGATGTTTCCGATTGCGCTGAAATTTGCACAAAATGTCTATGATTATATGTATTTATTGCTTTTCCGGTTGCGCTGAAATTCGCACCAATAATATATTTTCATAAGAAATAATTTAATTTAATAAAAACAATAGAGATAGATTTTCAAAATAAATTAGATTTTGATGGGTTAAGAACAGTAATTAAAACTAAAAGAAATTTGGGCAGTTATCATAAAAATAAAAAATGGAAATACAGATAATATAAAAAAAAAAAAAAAAAATCAGCAAATATGATGAATAAAAATTATATTTACGGATCAAGAAAAATGTGTATGCAACACAAAGAAAAAGTATAATTACCCACGCACTATTTAAATTGGTTATCTAAAAAAAAAACAACGCCATAAAGCTTAACCTCTTTCTTCCTAAATTAAATGCCACATAAAAATCAAATATTATGACAAGAAAATTATTTGTAGAAGAGTTAGGTTAATGAACTTTCTTTTGCATTAAACATTAATAGTATTTTAAAAAGAAATTATGTAATAATTTTAAAATAATAAAAAAAAGGAAATATAATATTGGATTGTATACCGATAAAAGCCATTTGGCTTTTATAGGCGGATTGACAAAAAAAAGGGATAAAATATGGAGGGAGGAGCGTGAAGGACTATGAATCGTGGATAATGTGCAAATAAACATTTTGTTTACAATAAATGAGTTAAATATTTTAATTTTTCTTGTTTAATTTGTTAATTACTTCTTAAGGGTTACGTGAAGGGTTAGTAAGAATCTTAAAACAACATTAACTTCATAGACGCGATCTGGCTAAATTTCGCCACTCTTCGAGGCATAGACGTGCCTGGAACATAATTTATTTGGTATATATAATTTTCAATTTTAGATAAAATTTGAATTTTTTGAGTGTCAATTTAAATTATGAAAAATTAAAATAAAAACCATCACGTACCGTTCGAGTGAATGTGTGTGTACAAGATACCTTATTAAATAACATAACTAGGGAATCCACAAATTGAATTGGCTTTGTCTGATGTAATAGTACATTACGCGTCTAGTGCGGAACGTAGCATTTTGCATGCGAGTGTGGAGATTGCACCTGAGCGACAGCGAGGGTAGTAAAACCACACGAGCAAAGCAAAAGGCAGTTTTTGCTTTGCTACGATTGTTGAATTTTAATAATAAATACAAAAAAAACAACTTTGTTACTTTAATTAAACAAACAGCAAATTAGTTTTGTTAAATGTAAACAAATACGCTAATCGTGCGATAAGGTGAATAATTATAAAACGCGCATGCGCAATGAATACAACTACGAAAAGAATCACTTTCTACGCATCTAAACAGAGATAAAAATGTTTATATTTCGTATCAATCGTAGATAAAAGTTGTTTTAAGATTACTACAAACCCTTAACAACCCCCAATAGAAAATTAGATCATATTATAATAATGAGGGACAAATAATATAACTCACGAAAAAATATGTTGTTTTTTTTCGTCTTGAATAGACTTTCATAAAAACTTTGTTTTTACTACTTAACTTTGCCTTTTAAAAAGGAAAGGTAAAAAGTTTAGTAGGTAAAATGTGGAAACATAGTTTTAAGATGAAACGTCTCATGGTTTAGTCAAATTCTGAGAGAACAAAATCTGTTTTAGTAACAAGTAGATCCTATAGAGTAGAGGAAGCCTATCAGAGATTTTTTTTTTTTAGAAAATAAAGTTTTTTTTTCCTATAGATGATTTTATTTAGTCGGAATAATTATTCCATTTAATTAAATTATAATCATTAATCCTTGAAATAAATTACCATTGTTTTTACGTTTTTTTTTTTGTTTTTTTTAATTTACGCATTTTATACACTCTCAAAAATGAAAAATCATTCAAGATATTAATTTTTAATGAACAATCAATATTAATGCAATTTAATTTTTTAATTATAATATAATGCAAAATCAATTGATTAATATTATAAAGTGTATTAAAATGAGAAAAAAAAAACATTTTATAAGAGAGAGAGATAGATAGAGAGATAGATAGATAGATAGAGAGAGAGAGAGAGAGAGAGAGAGAGAGAGAGAGAGAGAGAGAGAAGCTTTGATATTAGCTATGTTGTTACTGAACTAAAAAAAAAAAACTTAGACCAGTGCTGCACTCTAGTTATTATTTATTAATTTAATAGTTTCAAAAAACCAATTTAACAGTTTGAAAATTATTTTAAATTGGTGCTATTGATTTTTTTTTATTATTATTGTTTGTCTTAAACGTTGCGGAACATCCTTGAGCGCGTTTTTTTTTTAGTTGCCTCTAGTTTTTCGTCATTGAAATGGTTTTTTTTTTCTTTTTCCCCCACCTCGCGAATTAATTTTTTTTTTTTTTTAGTCGGTGTTTGAAGAGGAGTTTTTGTTGTGTTGGTGGCGCCCAGTGGCGCCCTAGTCTGCCTGCCTTCCTGTTTCCAATACAAAGCAGATCCAGGCCGGTTCAGATACTTAGCGCCTCACCTCAAGGCCTTGTCAATTCAACCTGAAAGATCACAATCATGTTGATAGAAAACCATGAGACGTTGCACTGTTCTATTTGAACTCTAAATATGTACCTCCTCTCCTTCTTTTTTTTTTCTTTTTTTTTTTATAACACGTCTGCTAATACTGCATTGTAAAAGTTAAATCTTATGTAACGCTATAACAAGGTCATCTATTCATGAACATGTATTTAACATAAATACATATTGTACCTACTTATATAAATAACTGTAAACAAAAAAAACTCAAGTACAAATCAAAACAACAATAACGGATTTAATTAATGCCAAAGAATATATAGTTAACAGTGTTACCGAGAAAATGCGAGAAATAATATTTTACTCTTTATTTAGTCAATTTTTAGGATACGTAGTATATAAAAGAGCCCTTATACACTGTAACGCACCTAATCTTCGATAGTTCCCAACTCAAAAATTTTACAGATATATGTTAGGTGTAAAAACCCAGAAAAATTATAGGGAGGCCCCAAAATATCATCCTTTTAAAAAACAGTTTAAGGGGTTGAAATTTGTTTTAAGGGAAATGCATCATGTTGAGGGTTAAAGGAAAGTGGAAGACGCCCTGAGCACAAATTCACAAATATATATTTGGTTTCATTTTGTACCAATTCATCTTTGCGCCATGAATCCATGAAAATTGCGTTTTTCGTGTCCTCACCTCTATTTCTTAAAAAAGTAGTTATAATTTGTCAAAAAACCGGATTGCAGGATTATTTAATACATTCCATAATTTGTGAGGAAAATTGAGCGTTATGTATAAGGGTGGTCGTAATTTTTTATTTGGTAATTTAAGCATTAATGTATATATATGTATAATAAATTAATGTAATGTAATCCTTTATTTGTACATTGGGATGCAAAGATCTATAAGTACAAGTCACTTTTTTTTTTCCTTTTCCCCTATTTACAAAATCAGCCATGCTGAGGATTGAAACTGGGTTAACATTTCTCTTCCCTTCTTGTTACATAATTTTATTTTTGTTTATGTTTTTATTTTATTTATTTATTTATTTTTTATTTTATTTTATTTTATTTTTTTTATGTTGATGTTCTGTTTGAGCTATTTTTATAGGTTTTCTAGGTGGTAAACCTCATAATGAGCTCTTCCCAATCTCTTCCACTCTTGCCTATGAGCATCTACTCGGGCCCAGGTTGCCCCTCCGCAGGTTTTCCACATTTCTTCGTTCCAGTTCTTTTCCGGTCTCCCTCGCTTCCTTTTGTTGTCCCAGGGTCTCCATTCCATTATATCTTTACTCCAGCTGCTTTGTTTCCTCCTGATGACATGGCCGGCCCAGTTCCACTTCCTGTTGTGCACATTCTCTATAATGTCAATCAGACCTGAGTTGGTTCTGAGCCATTTTTTGCTCTTCCTGTCCTTCCTGGTGTAGCCCATCATGTAGCGTTCCATGTTTCTTTCCACAACTCGCAACCTCGCTACTACCTTGTTACTTAACCTCCAGGTCTCACAGCCGTATATAATAAATTAATATTGTCTTTTATTTAATTCATACGCTCAATGAAATTGTCAAGACTTTCGCCTCCACATAGGACAGCTCTGTGACGCTGATGGAGAGGGGCCTAAGCAGTGACTTCGCCGAGAGGGCAACGAGTGAACTTCCAGGGGCAAACGAGTGAAGCGAGTTGAGGGCAGAGCCCGCGAGTTTGTAAATAAATAATTTAATTAAATTTAAATAATTTATTTTTGGATTTAAATGCAATATTAATATCTATATGAGTATAAGTGTTGTTCGATTTATCGGATCGATTTTTTATAGACGGTTATATATAGACAATTATTTTATTACGAAGAATTGATAATAAAATACATATTTATTAACCAAAATAAGAAGAAATAATGTTGTACGACTTAAAAATGAAAAAACGTTTTTGTTGGTAACTTAAGTTACAACAGATATATAAGCTTAACACGTGGTATTTACGCGCCTATTTATAAATCTATACCCTAACTAATAATATCTACAATCCTACAATGTAAATCTATATTTATAAATTGGCATGAAGAAAACAAAAGAAGATAAATCTATAAAAGAAGTATTCGCCTTTGTTCTTTATAAGGTCTTTGTGACAAATAAAAAGACTAATTGGCACAGCTATTAACAAGAAATTTAAATTTAATATACAATTAACCTAAAAACTAGAAATAATCAACAGCATTTGCTGCCAAATTAGCGTTTTAATGTAAACTAGAATAAAAATCTCTTAAAACCTTGTTAGCTTAGAGCTACGATAAAATGTAATATTTTGTATATTTTAAATTCTCACGCAATTTTAATAATCATAAATTATTTTTATTGAAAATGAATTGGAAAAATACTAATTTATAGAATATATTATACATCTTTTTAAGATAATGAACCGTATTTGTTTACAAATAAAGTAAATGCACATTACATAAGAAAACCAGTACTATTTAGTGCCGAGCATTTTTTTTATTAATGTTTATATATTTTATTTTTATATTTATTTTGATAGATACAAAAGTGTCTGTGTTGAGTAAAATAGAAACTGTCTTGATTATTTGATTAAGTGCAAATCGTAAACAGTCTTTTAAAAGGAATTTAACCTTATTTTTATCAAAAAAGACATTAAGTACAAATAGGACATTAAGAAATAAATGACAATCTTTACTTCTACATAGATATAATATAAATATGGTGTTTTTAAATTTGTAGGATATAAATTAATAAAAAAAATAATAAACAATAAAGAATGAATAATAAATTTTATTTATGTACAAAGTGTTAGGTTATATTTCATTCTAGGATATTATGTATAGGTTAGTATCGGAATGCAGAAAAAGGTTAGGATTTTTTGTTATTTTAATTTTGTTTTTATTGTTCCATTGTTTCGCTACAGGTTGATTTTTTTTATAAGTAGGCAGGTGAAAAACAGTTCTAACCCGCTTTATATCGGTCATATCACGCGACGTCATAACGTGATCTGTCGGCGTCACCCCCGTCATTATAAAATACAAAAATGGCGCCCGCGATTAAAAATGGCTAGACGAAGGTGTGGCCTTCCGACGCGTAAATAATAATAATAAAAAAAATAACAGGCGAGAGCGCGTGATCCACAAATCCTTGTCTAATTTAAGATCTTTTTATAAAACTATGTATATATGTACATATTTCTTTAATAGATTTGCCGAGAGCAACCCTTGTCTTTTTATAGTTGAATGGTTCCGATATATTGTAGATCTATAATTAGATCTGTGTAGCTGCTCGAGGTAAAGGTAAACCTGCATTGTTTATAGTGCATTATGGGTTGGGAACATGTCTACCAACTGCACCGTGACAGACGTCAGGCGGGCTAGTCCACTTGGGAATTTAAATTTCTATTTATAGACCACCCCATGTCGATTTTCTCTTTAATATATTTTTAAATAATATATCTTTGAGATAGTTAGACCTCAAGTATAAGAAGTTAATACGCATTACGTCTAATATTTATATAGTCAAGTTATGTTTTTAATAGAGAATATGGATTTTTAATGTGTCTTTTTTTAAATTAATCATTTACATGAAACTAGACCTTGAGAGTTTGTTGTAAAATTAAACATGAACTGTTAAAAAATAAATATAAAATCACAGAAAATTAAATATATATTAATTCAAGGATGTTTTTTTTTTTTTTAAAAAAAAGACATATTTAAAAAAAAATAGAAATATGTATATTAAATTTAACAGTTTTAATCTTAGGAAAATGCAATTTTGGTTGGTTGAATAACCAAATAATTAAAGAAAAATGTAAACTTGAAACTTTAAATGGAAAACCTTATTTACAGTTTTACTTATGAAATTTAAGTTAACAGCGGAATATCAAACCCAAATGTAACTGAATAGACCAATTGTACGAAATCTAATGTTCAATGGTTCGGTAACCAGCGGAGAGGAATTCTTTTTATCATTTTACGTTATCGCATTAAAAATGTTACTACAGTATTCAATAGATAGAAATACTGCAAATATATAGATATAAGAGACGCGAATAAAATTTCTTCCAACAATATTGTAGGTTATATTTACAAAAACTATGAAAAAAAGTAGTACCTCTGAAAAAGAGGTTCCGACGTTTTTGATTAAATAATATGAATCTAATAATATGTCGTTTTCCCGGGAAAAATCTAGTTCCTGAGAAATAAAAAAAGTTAAGGTCGAGTTCGATTCCCGACTGGAGAGGAGTTACTTTTAAGGAAAATCTTGATAAAATGTTTAATAATAATTCAATTTAACCACTAAGACCCGAAAAAAACTAACAAATAAAAACACTGGACCAAGAAATTATGTACTCAGTTAAGAGAAAGATTAGTACTAGTTGTACCGGACAGATTTTTACTGTGCCATAAAATAAAGCTTGGTTCAAGGAAATTATTAATGTTTTAATTACAGAAATATTTCAAGTATTATAATCCAAGTTTTTCAAGTATTGTTTACACGTTGACCTATTTTAAATTTGAATTTCGATTTAAAAACAACGATAAAACAAAATTACAATCCAATAAAGGAAAATGATTTGATGAAAATTTTCATATTAAAATCTCAGTTTTAACATTTTATAAATTTTTTGCTGCGTAAAAAATCAATTAAACTTTTTTTTATGGTGCCACATTAATAAAATTGTGTATTAAACGAAATTTATCTTAATATATTTACGATGTGTTTTTTTATTTTTTCATGATTTGGTGATATTAAAAGACAATAAAAATTAATAAGATAACTAAATTCAAAGATATGTTTTATCACAATCGTAATGCACATAAAGTCAGTGTATTTATATATATATATATATATATATATATATATATATATATATATATATATATATATATATATATATATATATATATATATATATTGTAGAGAAAGCAATATTTTTCATAGTAAAAAAATGCCATATTGCTGATTTATCATTGACCTAACATTCACTACATATTTGCTGATTTCTAAATCTTACCATATTTAAATTGTTTTCATCGTTTTCATTTGGAGTTAACAATTAAAACTAATAATTAAAGATGATAATTGAATAAAAAAAATAGGGATTTTATTATTTTTTTTTTTTTTTTATAGAGATTTTTTAAGAGATAGTTTTTAAGAGAGATGTTTAAACTATTAATGAGAAACGGAAGATGAAATTGTAAGCCTAGAGCCGTGAATCAAAACACAGATCGCAGAATACAGGTGGCAACTTATCAGGTAAAAAAAGCCAGAAGATAATAAAATGTGAAAGAAGAAAATAAAATGCACCCCCAACTCTGGGAATTGAACGGCCGTTCGATCCCATCCGTTGGATTCTCAGAGTCGGGGGTGCATTTTACTCTCCTTGCGTATCTATTCCTTACTCTTTAAAAGCAGGTATCTTTGTTCGATTCCCAGAGTCGAGGGTGCATTTTATATTCTCTTAGTGTCTTTCCTCCGGCTCTTTAAAACCAGGTATCCATTGTAGGATTCCCAGAGTCGAGGGTGCATTTTACTCTCTTAGCGTCTTCCTCCCTTACTCTTTAAAACCAGGTATCCATTGTTTGATTCCCAGAGTCGAGGGTGCATTTTATTCTCTTAGCGTCTTCCTCCCTTACTTAAATAGCAATATTAAATTATTTTAATTTCTAAACATGGACTTTAATTAATTTATTTATACTTAATATAATTAAAAGATACGCAAATTTACCTTGTGGACTAATGCTGCTGAATTCTTTTCAACCATTCTAATTGTTTGCACACAAAATTGCCAGCCTACTAAATATTAAAAAAATAAATTCGCTAATAACAATAATCAAACACAATAATTATTTTATCAAAATAATCGGAAAAAACGAATTTTTTAACAAAAGCTTTATTCTGAGGGTATCCTAATTTTGTTGCTGAATTCAATCACGAACTTTAGTGATAGTGATAAACTGCTGTTTACAAATAGCAAAACGACAGATTAAAATTAATAAGTTGATTAAAACGACAATAACATGATCATTTCTGCTCTTTAGAATATTAATTACAATGATTAAGTTCTGCACAATTTCGAAATAAATCAATTTACTTTAATAATGATGAATTGTAGAAATAAGTTTAGCATTAAAGGTTGGCAACACTTACAGCAATAACATTTAAAGACAAAGATTTAAACAAGCTATAATAATCGTTTAAGTACAATTAAACTTGTTAAATCCCACGATAAGAATTAATTACGAAACCCAACAACAAAAGTCTATTTTTATAGTTTTTGAGCAAAAATAAAGCTGTATTGACAGCTGAACAAAATTCTACAGGAATAACATAAACTGTCTTTCCATATAAACTTAAAAATGGGTTATTTAACAAAATAGCATTTCCATAGGTTTGCTATGGCTTAGGTTTCGGCAGACAGAGACTTTTTCGGAAGAAGAATACGACGTTTCGAAACCATTACAAGCATCATTCTCAAGCAAATTGCTTATGATAGGAGTCATTAATGAATTTATTAAATCCCAGAGTAAGATTCAGTTTCGAAACCCGGCAACAGGACTAATTTTAATGCAAAAATAAAAATATATTAAAAGCTAAACACTACATGCAATACAAAATTTTATTAAAAGAAAACCAGTTTCTTTTATCAAATTTCAAGTTTTTCAACCCGTTATCGTATATTTTTATTATTATTGATTTTATCACTCTGATAAGGAACAAGAGTGTGTTTGATAAGAGAAGAGGTCGTTAAAAGGTTGTCTGAGATAATGAATCAGCTGGAGAAGTACCTGATAGCAGGTATATAAGTGATCAATTATTACCTATATCAAGTATTGTTGAGATCTCTTAAGTATCTAAAAACTCTTGAGTCTGTTTACCCTTTTATTTTTAAATTTAAAAAAAAAATTGAAGTGAGAATTATTAGTTTTTTTATTTATTTTATTATATTTTTGCAAATAATATTTCTGAGACATTATTAGTTTCTTTTTCATTGTTTTAATACGTATTTTTTCTACATAAATGTACGTATTAACAAATTTTAAATAGAAAAATGCGCTCATTTTTTAAAAAAAATCATTAATATCAATGAAATATGCACTTTACTAAAAATTATTAAAAATAAATATTAATTAAATTCTGCAGGATCGTAATTATGATACCCTCAAAATAAATCTTTTGTCTGGGGCGTAATAGTACAACACGTAATAAACGTAAAATAAAAAACGTGTAAATTTTATACGCGAGTTCGATTTGTAATTCACACGAACTTGCAAATATATTGCGCATGCTCAGTGCTTTAAAATTCTCAACATAACCTTCTCTGAAATGTAAACTATCACTTTACAAACAACTAAATAGTGATAAAACAATATATAAAATACATTTAAAAGATCACTCTTGTAAGTGGTAGAATTTAAATGTATTTTTATTATCGTGATTTGTTTATTAAAATATAAAAAAATCGATAACCAATAACCTCTAATATTAAATATTATTGTTATTTTTTCAAAATTATTAATACAATGTTAGTATAATTAGTGTCAAATAGTTTTATTACTTAACTTAAATAAGAAAACCCACACTTATAAATTATGACTATTTTATAATACAATTACTTACTTGATGAGGAAACATTATAATAATTTAAAAGGATTATGTCTATAATAAAACTGTGATTAATAGGATATAATTACTTGAATATTGATTGTTAATACTAAGTAATGAAACAATGGAACCATTATTATTTTAAACAATACATTATTCTATGTTGTAAAATTATTAAATAATGGGGAAAATAATTGTCTTATTGGAACCGGAAATTCTGATTAAAATCAATTGTTAAAAATTTAGACAATGAAAAAAAAAAAATTTTTTTTTTAGGGTTTTCATTAAAAATTATAACAAATTAAAGAGTTTCGAAGTAAAATTGTCACCACAGTATGTAGATAGGATTAAAATTAATCTGTCACAATCGGGGAATAGTAGGAAAAGTTTTGCTTTTCAACCAGAAACAGACGTTTTAATCAAAATAAAATATTAAAGGACCAAGCTACAGACCCAATAACATCTTTTACAATAAAGTTTACATACAAAAACAAAAAGCATCTACAAGTGTTTAGACATCAAATAAAATAGACATTGAATAAAATTGTCTCGAAATTTGTTACAATCAGGGTCGTAGAAAGAGTTTCACATTCAAAACAAGAACGTTGCTTACGTGTTTACCCAGGATATAAATCAGGTAACGAATCTGCATGTTCTCAATAATTATGCAAAAAATCTGTTTAGGGTCTTATTAATCAGATAATGGTTCTGTTCAGATGATCAATCTGCTCATATGAATAGTAAATCGGTTATAGGTTTAATTTAATTCAGGTAATGAATCTGTTTAGGTCCTAATTAATCAGATAATAGAGCTTTGTTCAGGTGATGAATCTATGTTTAGGCTTTCAATCAGGAAATTAATCAGTTCAGGTTCTTTTTAATTAGGTGATGCATCTATTTCTAGTCTATTTCTAACTGCCTATATATAATTTCAAGATAAAAAGAACTTTTCATATACTACGTTTTTAAATTTTCTATTGAATCGTATGTAATGTTGATAATATAATTGTTATTGTTATATAATATATAATGTTAGTGAAAAAAAAAATAGTTCCGCATTTATTTACTTCACATAAATGACAACCATTCAGAGAAGAGCTGATCTTAAACCTATAAAAGGATACATTTTTGTACAACGGATCTCCCCAACACCAAATCTAAAGCATGCCATCGATATATTTGAAATAATATAATCGATATTTCCTGTTTTGCTGTCATTCAATGTTTATCTATCACAAATTTGAGACCCGTCAAAATGAAGATTGCGTAAATATTGGACATGGCAAAACAAATAAAATAACTTGCGGATTTTTTCCGAACTAACTTTCCGCACAGCAAAATTTGCTGAAAACTAATTAAATTCTGCTGAAAGATGGCTAAAAGTATTAAAATAATGCATTGTCATCGTGTTCTGAGCAATGCTAAAAGTGTCAAATGTCTAGCTATTCGGGAAGTTAGTTTGAAATCGATTGCCAGATTTGTACCGGACAAACAAACAAACAAACAAGAATGCAAGCTAATAAAAATGTAGTAAAAATAAATGATAATAAAGAATGGACTACATTACTATTTTGGTATTGTTTAAACAATATTTTATTTCATTATATATAAGTGTGTATATGTGTGTATATATATATATATATATATATATATATATATATATATATATATATATATATATATATATATATATATATGTATATATATATATATATATATATATATATATATATATATATATATATATATATATATATATATATATATATATATATATATATATATAAATCTTATACAGTATGACTAAGTTTCATAAAATACCTTCTAAAAATAACCGACATAGTAATATATTTACATGTTTTTTTTAAAAAAAGTTATTTACTTTATTTTTGTTTGTTTTTCTTCTTTTTTCCCCTTATTAGCTTCCGCTTTGATGAAATCATTTTAAAAGTGTAAAGGATAAGAAAGACCTTGGCATTATTTGTCTCGTTTAGATTTTGTTTTAAGTAAAACTCATATATTTTTAAGCGAAGTATTAATTTTATTTGCTAAATTCATTCTATTTATTTATTATTGTAATATATATTTCCAAACAAATGTATAAACTAGGCTTTGTTTACCTTAAAATAGAGATTTGTCGCTGGCACGGTTATTTTTAATTTGTGTTCTTTCATTTTAACAAAGATGAGAATGAAAACAGAAACCAAAGTTTAGGGTAAACTAAGAGTTGTATTCTTCCGCATTTGTGTCAAATTGTTTTGCTCGCTTGTTTCTGTATTTATTTACTATTCTTCATCGTTTTTTAGTGCTTTTTTGTTTCCACTATTCTTACAAGCGAATAGAGAACAAAATAATGTTAAAACAAAAATGGATAGAACATTTAATTAACAAAATACTTAAACGAGTAGTCCAAGAAAGTGATTTTCAGTGATTTGTTATCTGTTGTAAATTGTCACCTGTTAAGACAATACTTTCAGAAAAATCATAGCCCGAAGTAAAATGTAATAAATTACTTTTTGCTTTTAATTTTGCGGCACTTCAAAAGCTTTGAAAAATTTAGAGCTAAAATTATTTTCTTGATTTGTTTAAACATTTTTAATTGATATCAATTTCTAGACGAATTGTACCATGTAAGTTCTTAAGGAGTTTTTAAACCCTTTGTTTTACATTCTATACATTCTAATTAAATAAAATCGGCACTTCTTTAGATTGTTACTCCCCTTATATAGTGAACAGAGGGGAGTTAACAATTTAAAGAAGGTGTACAGAATGTTCTTGTTTAGATTGTTACTCCCCTTATAAAACAGAAGTGTGATATTCCTTTGTCCCAAAGTACATTGGAATAAACATCACTTTGTCTTAATAGTTATTTAGTATGGACAGTGCTTCTCAAATATTGCAAGCATGGACAGTAATTCCCAAAAAAGTTCGTTGTATTGAATAGAAGTAATTCTCAAACCAAGCAAGTATGGACAGTGATTCTCAAATCAAGCAAGTATCGACGGTAAGTAATTCTTCATATAATTTTATAAATATGTTAAACAACATAAATTAATAGTGATATATTAAGGGATTTTAAATTCGTTATAAGGAAGTTTTGTTTGAGATTGTCAACCGATTTTTTTTTAACATAATTAGGTACCTATAGATTCCGCTTTCCGATAGTTAAAAAAAATAATAAATACAATATACACATATAGGTGTGTATATATATATATATATATATATATATATATATATATATATATATATATATATATATATATATATATATATATATATATATATATATATATATATATATATATATTCATAGCTTTTTTCGTGTGTGTGCGTGCGGACTATATGAAACGAGGAGAGTTGAAACATAAAAGACAGTTATAGTATAAATCAAATTAATCAGGCAAGGCAAGGAGGGGAAGGAGACAAATTGTTCGCGGGTTGTCCCACCACCTGCTTTCCTGGGGTTTTTTGTTTGGTGGCGCGACTCTCTGGCGCTAGACTTTACTACTTCCCTGACGGGGAGCCGACCTGTTTGCCTGCGTCAAATCCTTCATTCATCCAGGGTCAACACCTGCTCCTTTACTACCACGTACCACTTGTCTCGCTTGATTCACTTGATTGATTTTTAAAATTCTTCTTGTTTTTCGTACAAAAAAAACTTCACACTAGAAAAATGACATTATATATATATATATATATATATATATATATATATATATATATATATATATATATATATATATATATATATATATATATATTAGAAGATCACACTTCTACGAATCCTGATCTACAAATCAAGGAAGTATTGACAGCTTATATATTTTAACTTACTTTAAGGATCTTCCTTGATATACAGGAATTTTTTCGCCTTAAATAAAATACCTGCTTAAATACGTGACATGATTGATTCAGTTTTATATTTTATTTATTTATTTAATGTATTTATAAATAATTAACACTTAAATAAACCGTTAGGTGTTCTTAGTAAAGAAATTATCATGTTTTTAAGAATCCTGTCGAACTTAAGATCAGGATACATCGACTCAAATATCCTTAACTATATGTTATTAAGGACATATTTGTACTAAGGAACTGTAACAACCTCTTTTTACTAAAGTACTTTAATCACCTTATTGAACTAAAGAACATAAACAACTTATTTGTAATAAGGAACTCTTAACAAACTATTTATACTAAGAAACTCTCAAAACCTAAAAGTAATAAGGGACTCTAACAACCTATTTGCACTAAGGAACAAAAACAATCAATTTGTACTTAAGAACAAAGAACCTATTTGTACTACAAAAGAAAGAAAACTGGTAGTATTAAAATTACTTAATATTAAATTCACTTTATTTTACTCTGCGTTAACTTTTTTCAAAATTTATTAAAACTATTTTTTTATTATGTAAACAAAATATAGACCGCCATTTAGTGCGGCACAGAGATTCTTGAACTGAAAACTCTCGTACAGTTTTCCATACTGAATTTACAAGTTAATCTAATGTAATATGGTAACTTAGGGTAACCTAGGTAAATACAATTATTATGGGACGTCATGTGGACTATATTCTACAAACCATCTGAATGTCTAAAAAATCAGATCAGTGCTTTCATAGATATATGTGGTAATAAAATAATCGTGCGTATGTGGAAGAAAAACCACTAGGCACAGAAAGTCGACACTTAATAGGGCCAGCAATACTTAGACTAATTAATAATTAATCCAAATTTAATTATAATCGAACAAAATGTTTTTAAGATATGTTGGTTCTCAAAAGTTGTGGATATCGGAGACAGACAAGGAACCGAAAATATCACCCCAATGTCAGAAATAATTTCAGATTTGGAATTTTTGAACGCAAAGACATAAAAGAATATTCGTTCTTCAGAACAATCAAATAGCTTCGTTCAGTATATAGGATCGAAACCTATATATATATATATATATATATATATATATATATATATATATATATATATATATATATATATATATATATATATATATATATATATATATATATTAAGCTAGTAAAAATACTAAAAATATTATGTAATTGAAGATTACATAAAAATCAAATCATACTCTTACATATGTATTTATAAATTAAAACCCTTTTAATAAGTTTTCTTGAAACAAAAAAAAAAAATACCAAACTTTAAAAAGCTTTTGACTGTTTTGTCGCGGCTGCACTAATGAATGCAGATTTGTTAAGAGTCGCTTTAGTTGGTTGGATAGCCTAATGCAGTTCCCAAACCACTTTCATATTCGCACCGCGAATTTAGCACTCCCGCCCAAATTTGGACATACTCTTCGCGTCTGTCCGTCCGTATGCTGATTATACTTTAAAAGGTAAACAAGGCACAGCTGTGCCTTATATTTTCATCCTCCTTATATGAAAGACTAACACAAGATTAAAAAAATATTGTTTGTTTTTAATTCAGTATAATAAACCTTACATTATATATATACTCGTATATATATATATATATGTATATATATATATATATATATATATATATATATATATATATATATATATATATATATATATATATATATATATATATATTAGATACAGCAATATTGCATAAGTTTATTATATAGCAATGCTATAAAAATGTATTTATTTAATTTTATGTTAATTGTTTCTTCTTATTCAATAAATAGGCAAAAAGTTGCTAAGTTGCTGTCAACTCTTAAAATGACGAAATTTCAAGGAATAGAGTTTATTTAATTATATTTTTCAAAGAATATACCGTCAGAGAGAGAAAGTGGAATTTTAAAAGTTTAAACTTTATTTCTATTTACAAATAGAAATAAACTATAATAAAAATCATAGATCACGTCATAAAATATTTATATTTTAGTACCATATAGAAAAACAAAATAATGGTAATTAACGAAATAAAAAACTATGACAAACAAAATTAAATATCCGGGTTCAAATATCGTTTATGGCATTGCTATTTTACAAAAGAAGCCGAATGATTTGAAATCAAATGGCAAATGTGGTATTTATTATTAATTAAATTTAGAGTATTATGTTAAACAAACATATAGGTATCTGTGTCGATGATTGTTTATTTATTTATTTATACTGTATTTATCTGATTACTGAGGCTGATACCTATATCTGACTTTAACTATTGTATGTAGAAAATACCATATATCTCGCGAAATTGAACTCAAATTATAGTTGGTGTTAGGATAAATAAGTAGATTTAATAATTGAACTCGAATCATTGTTGGTGTTTAGATAATAAATAAGTAGATTTAATAAGGATTTAACAAGTTATTATTCGTCCAATTGATTATAATACAGTTATTACTAAATAACAATGTAAAAGACCCAAGTTCGAATCCTACAAATGACATTCCATTTTTAACTTTCTCGTATAAAAAAAAAATATTGTGAAGGCGCGAAAATTTGATTTTTCGATGGATTTACACGTTTTGAGGTCTTATGAGTCCAAAAAAGTTTTTTTTGTTTTTTTTAAATGACTGTCTGTCATATGCAGACCCCTAAACTACCGCACCGATTTTAACGAAATTTGGCAGGCACATTCAGAAAAATTATACCCCGTGGCGAAATCAAGAAATGGATTTAAAGAAATGTGAAAATGTCTGTTTGTCGTCTGTGCAGGAAACTACTGGGCCGATTTTGATGAAATTTGGCATACATATTCAGAAAAACCATACCCTGAGGCGAAAAGGAGAAATGAATTTTAGATCCAAAATATTTCTCGAAAATAGTTCCGACTTCTAAAATGTAGTTCATTTAAATACGAATCTAACAATATAAGCCGTTTTCCCAGGAAAAGTCGAGTTCCTACGAAAATAGCTTTTAACGCAGATGGAGAGAGGCCGGGTTCGATTCCTCCCCGAGGAGAAGTTATTTTTATGATAAATTTGGATAAAATGTTTAATAATAATTAAATGTACCTAGAAAAACTCGAAAACTAATAAATGGAAAACACTGGACTATGAATTATAAACTCGAATATGAGAAAATTTGTCTGAGTTATTACGATTTTTTATATAAAACTTTTCATTTCGTTTTATTTTGTTAAATGCTAAATATAATCAATTGTTTTGTCTTTGTAATTTTCAACAACATTTTATAGTTTTTGCATTTATCAGGGAGTTTAATTGCTGTTTAACTCAAAACAATTTATTAACATTAATATACTAGTAGGATTTGAATACTACGAAGTTTTACAATAATACTTGCCCATAAAAACAGTGTTTTTATTATAATACTTTATATTTATGCATTCTGGTTGTAAGTCATTGGTAAGCTATTTGCTTATAAAAGTACGCTTTGAAAAATGTTCATAGCAATCACGGTTATTGAGCTAGTACAAGGAATGTCGTTAAAAACGGTGTTTAGAGGAATGACGCCAAAATTTGATGAAATGTTTTTGTATCGGTACAGAGTTTGAGTGCCAAGTTTCAGTTCAATTAGATGACTGGAAGAAGGTTAATTAGCCCTACTGAGAATTTGAAGATAGACGATAACCATCAGCCACAAAATCGAAACTAATATAAATAATTAAAATTGGCTTGATTCTTATTAAACAGATCTTTTAAAAAATAACAATTACAGTTTTAAAGGTTTTAGAGTTCAAATAACAATAAATTTTACGCAAACAATAAAAATCAATTCTAAAATGCGAATAATTCTAAAAAAAAAAAGGATGAAAGAAAGAAAAATCAACGTGAGACAAATGAATGCTTTTGGAACAAGTTTAAATATGTAAAACAGAGGACTAAAAAACATCATGTTTACATCCGGCGGAGTAAGTAAATGGAGTGAGACCCGGATTCACGATTTGCGCATAATCAAAGACAAAGGCCAAGCGCGCAGTTACAGAGGCGACTAAGAGACGCGCGTCCAATCTTCCCGCCAACACTCAGTACCACCCCTGGCGCCAACAATCTATCGCCACTAATACATACATAATACATGCTTGTTTTGTTTTTTTAATGAAAAAGAAAACCGTCTAGAAATTCATTATTATCCTTTTAATGTTCAGTAAACAATAACAAAATGCAAGATAAATATAGTTCAGATAAATACATAAGGCAGTAATATTTATAAATATTTAATATTGTTTTACGTATAAGTAAAAAAAAATGTCAGTTCATTGAGTATATATATATACATACATTTAAACACACACACATATATGTATGTATAATATATATATATATATATATATATATATATATATATATATATATATATATATATATATATATATATATATACTATACATACATATATATTATATATATATTATTGATAACATGATTAATGAATTTCACTTGTACTTGTTAACATGTCTCGGGTTTGCTTGGGTTGTTTTTACATAAACTATATACTGATTTATTACCCTAATAAATATATTAATATTCATAAATAAATAAATGTTAATATATTATAACATTATTCATTTTTTTGTACACAAATAAATTAAAATTAAAAATAAGAAAACAAAATAAATTTGTATATGTATATAATCAACAAAACGCAATTTTACATTGATAGTTAAGAATTTTAGAGAGAAAAAAAAAACCTTGCAGATTAGTCATTATAAACCTAACCTAAAATAAAGATAAAACGAACCTAACCTAAAACATAGACCTTATAAACTTAGCTTCAAAGACAGACCAAATAAACCTAACCTAAAAGATTGACTAAATGAACTTAACCTTAAAAATATGCAGATAATAAAACTAATATGAAACATATACCTAAAATATTATATTTAATCATAGACCTAATAATCCTTATCCTAAAGATAGACATAATAATCCTAATCTGATATACCTACTAAACCTAGCCTAACAACTAAAGATATAATTTATTCTCTATGTAATAATATTATTTCTTCTATGTAATAAATTATCTGTAATAATATAATAATTGCTCAATATACTCTAAATAAAGAAGGTGAGGAATATTTTAAAATATAGACTAAATAAATAAAGGGCTTCCTAGGTATTTACTAGTCGTGTTCCTTACATGGCTTACTAGGTATATAAGCGGAATACATTTTATGGGTAAATGTAATTAATTTTATATTATACGATCTGCTAATATTTCCAATATATATCGATAATATGTGCTAACAAAGTTTATATATTAATACCTTAGTCTGCTGCTTCATTTAGATCGATTTTAATTGGAATCGTAATTAATAATTTTTGTTCATAACTTTCCCTTTTTGAGAATGTGTTGTTAAAGTTTAGCTTCTTTTAAACACAAAGCTTCTAAATTGAACTGGATGGGATCCACAGGTATGATATGTGATATGAGCACTTGAATACAAAAAATGTATAAACTATTATTATAAAAAATAAAAACTTACAGGTATACATTCGCATCTGATACAGTACATAACTCCAAAGGGTGGTCCTAGATCCGCGAACCATGTTGAACCGAGTTCACGAACTTGTCTTCCAAACTGACATTCTGAAACAAAAAAAAAAAAAGAAAAAAAAAATTAATTTATTGTAAACCTATAATGCAAAAAATTTTTACCTTGATCCTCAGTTTGTTATTATAAATAATGATGAAAAATGTAATTAGGCATTATGTATTTGTTAGAGTGATTTTAAAAATATTTGAAGCAATGTGACGGGTAAAATTATGAAAAGAAAAGCTTCAAGATTCGTCTCGTCCAGTAATACTTTGATCTTTATTTCTAGATATTTTCTCAAAAGACATGATCGAGTAGGCAATATTAATTAAATGCACTTTAATTTTACACTTTTAAATTTTAATAGTACTATCACGTATTTTAGACATTATTCAATTTATAATAGTCCTCTTTTAATAATAAAAAAACAAATTATTTGATACTACATTTCTTTTCTTAAGAAGAGGAAATTTTAAAAGAAATAAATTCAAAAAGAAAATTAAAGAAAAACCATTGGTTCGAATCTTGCTTAATGAAGCAAAACAAAATTCTTGGCAACTTGTCGACAGGTTTTGGAGCGCACTCTACCGGTTTGACTAGTGATAATAAATGACACCGTTCCCCGGCGTCGCGTGTACCTCGAGGCCGCAACTACCCTACACATTGTCTATAATATACACTTACGCTTGCATTGCAACCACAACAATCCCTCCCTTCTAACAGCCAATGAAACATTATAAATAGAATTTTTATATTACTAATATGCTCACACAAGATTTTTTTTTTATAACTTAAAGAGGAGGGGGCACAATGAATTAAAACAAATATAGCAGAGTAATGACAAACATATTAGATTTTCATTTTAATTTGTAGTCGCCGTCTGTAGGTGGTGGCCAGTGCAAAATAATCTTAATTGGTCCGGCACTAAATTTGGGAAGTTCAAGGATAGATTTCTTTTTTTTTTCTTTTTAAGAGTCTAAGATTAAAGACAAAAACAAAATTAAGAAGTGGCGCCTTAAATTTCAACAATCTTTTTCCCTTAATTCTTTTTTTACTTTCTCCACAACGAAAAAAAAAGTCATTACAAAACACACCCATAAAAAATATTATAAATGAAGTAAGAGATATTTTTATGTTTTAAACATAGATATAGATGTAATTCTATTGATCAGTACTATTTAAGAACCACAAATTTAAAATTATTATTGTTTATTTATATATGTTCCATGTAATTTATATGATTTTTAATAGTCAGCCAAAGACCGTGAACTGGATAATCAGTTTCTTAACTTTAATTTTATATTCTAGCAGCTAGCATTTCTCAAATACTCTGTTGTTATTAATGTTCTTGGACATAATTACTAATGAACCACAAATTTAAGAAGAGAATTAAAATTAATATATATATATATATATATATTTTTTTTTTTTTTTTAAACATTTAATTCATCAATACTTAGCTCCGACAAAAATTGGCTAAAAACTTTAATTTTTAATTGAATAACTATTGAATTATATTAACTGGTCACTTTTAAAGTAATAACAAGCAATATTGATTTCTTATAAGAAATCTATCGAAATAAATTGAGAAACGTGTTCTACTAAGTTTCAAGCAATGTTGCATATACAAGAAATTTAAACTAATTTTTAAACTAATTAAGTATAATTTTTGAGGAGGCTAACATATAGTAAAAATAATATTATTAAAATAATAAGATTATTTTTTAATTTACAAACTATTTTCAAGTTGATTTATTTTTAACAATACACATATATTAAATATAAAATTGCCCATTTAATTCTGATTTTACCGTTATTAGATATTATTTAAAAAAAAAAATTAATTTGAAAAAATAATCATTTAACTAAATTCAAAATAAAAAACAAATTTTTGTTTTGTAAAAGTGTACCAATTAATTATTTTAGACTTAATATTATGAATTCGTGTTATTAAATTATAATATAAATTTATTAATCACTCTTATAATCGTTGGCTATTGATTTTTAACCTTCCTTTATTATTAATTAATATCATTAATCATATAAAAATAATTTAAAACTTTATTGATCCATAATTTAAAATTAATAATAAATAAAAATTATATTTATAAATGTATGATAAAATTGAATTATTTAAATTTAAGTCATAGTAAATATTGTATAATTACGAATTTTATTTGTTTATAGCTATAATGAAAGAATAATTGTCTTCGTTCATTAATTTATATATATTATATATACTATTAAAAGGACTTCTTAATTAAAACCCTGTTTTTATAACACATTTACAACAACAAATGATATTCATTCATAAAATAAAAGCATAATATAACAGAAACATGGTAATAAAAAGTTCTTGGGTCTCATTCATATCTAGGAAAGATAACATTCATCTTTTTTATATTTTTAACTTCATTTACAAATATAAAATAAATAAAATCCTTTTAAAATAAACTTATTAAATCATTTTATGTATGTTTTTCGACTATTTTAAACTTTAAAGATAAAAGTTTTTTTAACAAAAACAATAAAAACTCATTAATTAAAAGATAAAAAAATAAATAAAATAACTTAATGTTACAGAACTTTTTCATCAATCAACTTTTTATCATTCAACCTTAAAGGACATTTCTGATTAATTATGAAAGATATAAAGAAATGTAATAAACTTTATTTTTTATGCTTTTTAGTGAACTTTTTAGAAAAAGAAATTGAGGATCAAGAAAAAACCATTCTTCAAAGGGCCATATCGACCCTATGCTGAGCGGAATCTATTTCTATTACTACAACTTTTACTTGAAATTTTTTTATTAATTTTTCCTAGTTTAAAAGTTATAGCTCATCCACTTGAAATGGGACACCCTGTACACACACACACACACACATATATATATATATATATATATATATATATATATATATATATATATATATATATATATATATATATGTGTGTGTGTATATAAATTCTATAACGAAAATTAATTTTTTTATTCTAAACACGTATTTTCAATTCATCGTCTATTACGCAAAATGATGTCATCCCCCTTTTTTACATATTCTAAATATATATATTTGAGTATGTGTGTATTTAAATTCATTCACAATACATAAATAAAGATAAAAAGATTTTATTTAAGAATCTTTAACATATTATATATATATATATATATATATATATATATATATATATATATATATATATATATATATATATATATATATATATATATATAAACCGTTAAAGATAAAGAAAAACCGCCAGGAAAGGGATTTTGGTAAGAGGTCAAGCCATGCGCAAAAAAAAAAAATCTAAATGGTAGACGGTATAAAAGAGAAAGAACACAAAAAGAAGCGCCACGGTTTTTTATTTCTTTCAGAAAAAAAAATTAAACGGATTTAAAATTCCGTTCCAATTATCGGTTATATTAAGCGCTTTTAGATTGGCGCCGGCGCCGTCTCTTAACAGCAAGTTGAGAAACAAAACAAAAAAAAAAAAAAAAACTTGATCTGCAAGTTTAAAGCTTATTTCTTTTTAAAAATTTGAATATAATATGATGGAAGAGAATAGGTCTGTTGATCGTTTTTAACTTGGTTCTCCTCTTTATATTTTTGATTTATTCTTGGCAAAGTATTAAAAAAAAAAAGAATCTGATTGCGATAAATAAAAATAAATAAATAAAGTGTATAAAATAGGATAAAGAGTGCGGGGTGGAAGAGTGAAAATTTTAAATTGGTTCGCTAATATCTTTTGAAAGAAGTTACTAACCGAGTGTGTAATTTATCAAAGAAAATCCGTAACAAAGATATATTTTTTTTTAAAAAAAAGGAGAGTCAAAAAAATTTCATGAATATGTAGCAAATTTTAATAGTATTTTATATAATATGAGGTAAACAGTAGAACATCAACAATGGTCAAATTAAATTAACAGTGATACTATCCTCTATCTCTATCCGGTGTTCTATATTATTGTCATTTTCGAAACATAAATAATTTCTGCTATAGCCTATGCTTTGCGCTGGGTAACGGTCTACCACCAGCGAAATTTTATTAAATCGATGCAGAAATAAATAAGCAAACAGACAGTTAGATAGAATTTTCTCCCTTTTTTAGATTATTCGTCTTAAAACGACGTGAAAACGAGAAAATAAAAATAATTAAACCTTGAGTATTATGTTTTCATACATAATAAATAAAGTAAATAAATAGAAGATGTGCACCAATAAATCTATATTTTGCTGTAAATTGTCTGACATTTGCCAAAATGTAAATATTTCTTGAAATAGTGTATTTTTCTCTTTGAGTATAAAATATCTCAACTTGGCTTACATTAGGCCTCAGACATTGTCTCATCGCACATCCAACTAGACGTCGCGTCGCATCGTCTAGCGTAATAACAAATCAACATCCAACTAGACGTCGCTTCGTCTAGCGTGACAATAAATTAGCAAAAAAACAAATATCTCTACTAGCAACCAAAACTTGCACAATATTCCTCACTAACAGAGAAATCTCTCTTCTCAGAAAATATAATATATATATAGAGAGAAATATATTTTTCGACGAAAATAAACAGTTGAAAAAAAAAGTTTTCGCAAATGTAAATAAATATACAACAACTAGGATTTAACAACATAATATCAGTGAAAGTAACATGTTTAGGATATGGAGAACTATCAATGCCATATAACTCAATGATAAATAAATACACAGTATAAACTATCTATATCTCCTCGAATCGACTTGTCGTCGAATCGTCTCCTCGAATCAGGTTGTCAAAACGTGAAATTATTAAAAAACATAATATTTTATATCATATATTTAATATCATAACATAACATTTTTCCAAGAAAAATCACTCTTCATAAAATCGTCTGCTTGTTCTTAAATGCTGATTTATAGTATTACTTTATTTATTTTTTAAAATATACCCTGTACCAAAAAAGGTCAAATTTACTAAAATCATACAAGAAAAAACTGGACCAAAAAAAATGTCTCATGTATCTCTGTATGTCTCCCGTAGTTAATGATAATTATAATTTGAAGAAAAACATATTAATTATAAATGTTTTAATATACTAGTTTAAAAGTATTTTTCTCAAAATAGTTAAACATCGGATATAAAAAATTCCACCGATTCGTTACTAAATTTTAAGGGATAGGTTTCAAGTTTCAAATATTAAGTCTCGTTGAGTGCCTTACTAATTGAGTTGTTTTTGTTTTTTTTATAAAAACAATATGGAAATTTTTGAAAGGGAAATCTTAAACTTACCCAAGACATTTTAGGGAAATTGAGTTCCCAAATTTAGAGCTAAAATATTTTTATTGTTTCAACTTCAGGATATGATTCCTTTAAACCTGTAATGCCAAATTTAATCAAAATCGACTACAGACGACGGACAGATATTTTATAAAACCCCCTTTTTTGGATTTAAGGGATCTCAAATAGTGTAAAAATATCCATACATACAAACAACACATATGAGAAAGTAGAATGATGAAGTGATTATGCGACAAACAGATAAATTTATTACATAATTAATTTGTGATTACTAGTATCATTGAACTGAAATCTATTAGATCGTTTTTAAGGTAGAGCAAAATAGGATTTGTTACTAAGCTGACAAGACGTATTTTTAATAAGAAAACTGAACGATGTGATTAAATACATGGGAAAGTTTTAGTTGAGGTGACAAAGTATGATTAAGTATTCTACAAGCGTTAGACTTTTTAACTATTTCTAAGTGGGTAAAGGTGCGAAAGACAAGCACTGTTAAGTTGCTTTAAAAGTACAGTTAAAGCAAAGTCCGTACAATGCTTTGAATGTCATTTCCTTCAAAGAAATACCAATACCTAATTACTACTTTAGTCACGGCTCGTTATGTACAGAGGATGGAGAGAACAGGACCTAGAGCACTTCCCTGTGTCACACCCAAGAACATTGTATTGTTTCCACACACTACAGAAGCAAACTCTTCACATGAGCTTTTCCACTCCTTCTTTTCCCTCTGTTACCACCTTCTTTTTTATTTTTTTATTATTTATTTTCTTTTCAAAAAAGTAGATATCCGGTTCGAGATTTATATATCTTTAACTGTAACTAGAAGTTTTGTTCTACAAACTCTTTTCTAGGAGAGCAGTAAATTCAGTTAATAAGGAATAAATTAAGACATCTCTCCATAAAACCTAACTTTATTTACGTTTTGTTTTACAAACTCTTCTCTAAGTGAGCAGTGGAGTGACTTGATGAGAAATAAAAAAAAGCATGTAGTAATCATTACTTTCCTTTACATTACATCCAATTTTTGGTCACCAGCAGATGGAGCAATAAATTATTTACATTTATTGGCCCTTTGGTAGGCCTGGGCCCTTCACGGACTGTTGCGACAGGGAGTTAGTTGATTTAGATAAATGTCTACTTCATTAATTTTTTGAAGTTTTTAATTGTAAAATATTATAGACTAATTATATATGCCCAAAAAGTTTGTCACTTTCTCTGGTATTCGAGGACCAACCATCAAACCAGATGAATCTGGTTATGATTGGTCATTGGTTTCTGCAAAGACAATAACATTTTAGCAACGCCGATCCCCCAAAGAAGTTAAAATTATATTATATTATCTATCCCGTAATGTATTGTGATATGAAATTTTATTTCACAATCATTTAATAAAGAAAAGGCACACTTAGAATGCGTTTAAAGCCGAGCTGATTGTGACCATATGGGGGACGTATCAGTGACGCATAACACTTAACAGATTCTCGCATTGCAACCTCATCACTTCCTTCAAACTCGCATTGGAGTGACGACAAACATCTCCCCGCATAGCTAACCTAATTCTCACAGACCAAAAACTCGTAACTAAGAGCGTCAAATGCTTAAGTGAAAAGAACAAAGAAATAGTTGATATATAACATAACAACTAGTATCAAAGACTAAGTAATAATTCGGATAAACTATACATACTTTTAAATTACGATAAGATTAAAATATGAAAGAGACAGCTGATAGGAAGGAGATCTTGCTTTCATCCTGATGCTTTTGAATTAAAGATCCTTCAGATTTGATCGCGCCAGACATTGTGTTGATCCCGAAGTTTCAAACTCAAGATCTTCAAGAAAAGATAGGTCCTATTATATTGTGTGGATCCCGGCGCTTGAAATCATTTAAACTCAAGATCTTCCAAAGGAGATATATGTTAATCCCGAAGTTTTGAATACATTTAAACTTAAGATCTTCAAGAGGAGATCGGGCCAGATATTGTTGAATCCCAACATTTCGAAATCACTTAAACTCAAGATTTTCCAGAGAAGATCGAGCCTGATTGCATAGATCCCGAGACTATGATTTAAACTCATTTGAGAGGTTGTTCTCTAAAGAGATCCTCATTAAGTGAGTCACAAGCAACCAATCTAGATCTTCTGGAGATGATCGTGTAAATTATATCGTTATCAAAATCTATTAAAGAAATTTTGGTAAAAAAATAATGTGAGTTGAGTCCAGAGGAGATCGTCCATGAGGTTTATGAATTCGAAGCTTCGAAACCAATATAAAAATTATTCACATAGATAAATCCCGTCATTCAGATAGGTCCCATTATATTGTGTGGATCCCAAAAAAAAAACCAAAAAAACCTTTTGTTTTTTTGTCTATTAAAAATAATAGACATCATAAAATGTACAGTTTTTTTTTTTTTTTTTAATTTAAAAAGAACATTGCGAACAAAAAAAGAGATTTGACATTAACTACCAACAGATTGATTTTTACTGGGGGCACTTTGAAAAGATAAAAACACCATCTGGAGGTTTGCTCAGTTTGAAAAAGAAAAATCTCGTTTCGACAGATTTTCCAATAGCAAATAAAAAATGTGATTGATTGAGATGCAATTCAAGATAGACTTGTTTGTTTTACTTAAAAACGAAAACTGTTGAAATCTGTTTATATGTATTGATATGTGACGAACGTCAGACGTTTTGTTTAGTAAATTGTTTACGTAGGGCGGGAGTATTTATCTCCAAACAAACTTCCATTGTACAAGCTCCTCAAGAAGGTTTTATGTTAAAAGAAAAGTATATTGCTTCATCTTTTAACGAAGGTGAAAAATTGAAAACTCGATTGGTCTCGAGGCCGGGTTTTTCGGAAAGCTTTAAATGTCTCTCCCCCGACACACTAAGATGTTTTTGGAGACGCAAAGAGCGTTGTGTCTCCTGGAATACGGCCAGGGAAATGGGCCGCCGAATAGCTTTCCACATCAGAGAGTCGCTACCTCGTCAAGGTGCCGGCAGACTGCGCTCCGGAATTGGCCCCTGTCTACAGATTCCTCTCTGGTCCGCTTTCAATTTTCTCTTTTTTTGTTTTTCTTTCCTCAATTACGCGATTTTTTTTTTCAAATTTAGAACAAAAGAGAATCCGTTTGAATCTGCTAAAGATGTTTAAGTAATAAAAATGAAGATAAGAGAACAACTCTATTAGGCAATGAGTTAAAAAAACTTCGTTTGATTTGATCAATCCACTGATTGACGTCAATCAGTCTAATATTCATTATTCTCTATCTCTAGAAAAAAATAAACTCCATAGCCGGGTATTGAACACTGCTCTTTAGGTAATTACCACTAAGCTCCAACAATAAAAAGGCGAAATAATTCCCATTGATCCGCATTCTCTTCCCTGATTACACTTATTGGGTGACACTATCCCTTAGTCTAAATGACTATTAACACAAGGAAAGGAATATTCGAATCTAACCCCCCCCCCCCCATATCCCTTTGTCTTAATAGTTATTTAGACAAAGAAACATACATAAAGTAGTATATATTCCTTATTCTAAATTACTATTAAGGCAAAGGAATATTTAATCCAATGTACCTTAGGACAAAGGAATATCACACTTGTTTATATAAATGTGATAACATTCCGTAGTCTAATTACCTATTAAGACAAAGGAATATTAAATATAGGTACGCTAAGAAAATCTGTAGAACTTATTATCCTACAGTTTTCTGTATTAGGTTTAATTTAAGACACGTAATAAGACTCGATTTTAAAATAGCATAATAAAACTTCCCCAGGAGTCTCAATGTCTTGGGGAGACAAACACACAAACCTTTGAGACTTTTATAGGGCAGACATTTGTTTAGAACTAAGGGGGTGCTAAAGTAAATAAGTGCCATTCAAGGTGTGTAAACAAGTAAATGAGTGCCATGATTTCTGGGCATGCTTGACTTTAATTGTAACTTTATTATTATTTTTTAAACACAAATACATTATTTTGATTTACTTTAATTAATAATCTTTTTATTTGTCTCCATATCTTGCAACTTAAATATGACTGACTTAATAGTATTTTGATTGATAAATAAAAATGAATATTATAAACACCACTCCGGTAAATTTTATAATAAAAAAAGTAAAAAGTATAGTCACTTACTAAGAAATAAAAAAAATAAAAATAAACACAATTAATTCTCAAATTTAAAGATTATAATTATGGTGTGATTTTTAAAATCATAAAAAAAAAAAATGCTCTTATGAATAAAAACCTTGCATGATAACGTTATATTGGAGGTACAGAGGCCACGTGGGCACCTCGCAGACAGCCTTGCTAAAATAAGATCTCGTTAAATTATAAACCATCCATTTGATTTATTTCTTCAAATTCATCAATTCATCAATATTCATTTTGTAAATGTCTTACGTTAAACATGATTAAGATGATTTATTTTGCTACTTTTTAAATAGGCTGCCAGTAATTGTGGCACATAGCGTCCTCACATCATATCACGTAATTCATTGATGTTTTTGCTAACCTACTATTTTCTAATTTATTTAATTGTTTCGCCCTTTTATAAATCTGATTATTATTTTTTTTTTTTACACTAATAAAAGTATGAATTTAGAAAAAAATTAATGTAAGCAGGTGGTTAAAATTAATCTATAGTTATCTGCAGGCTACTTTTGACAAACCATCCAAATTTCATATAAATCAGTTGAGTACTTTAGAAGATATAATTGAACAACATATGTATGTTTGTGCCCATGAGAAAGATAAAGGAATAGGAACAGATAGTTGAGACTTCTAAGGGACCAACAAAGGGCTAATTGTGACCCACCATCTAAATCTCTTTAAAATGGGAAATGTAGTTTTTAAAAATATGTTGGTTCGCAAAAGTTGACCAGATCGACAGACTGATACGAGACCAAAAGTGTTCCCTAATGTCGGGAAGTGGGTCAGAATTAGATTAAAAAATATTTAAAAACCATAAAAAAAGTGAAGTTAAATAAAAACGTGTAATAAAAACAAGTAAAATAGTAGAAAAAAGTAAAGTTAGTTAGCTGCTGGAGGGACACACTAACCACTAACCCCATGTCCTCCATTATATTATAAACAGTTGTATAAGCCCTTTATGGCTAGGCCCTTCCTGGGCTATTTAATTGAGTTAAGAGAGGGGGTGGAGTTAGTTCTTTAGAAAGTGGGAAGTTTACAGCTTAATTCTCATTTAAAAGTATATTAGTACCGAATCAAACAATTATGCTACAAAAGACTTTTACAAACGACCTCTACAAAAGACGTAGGTAGTATATTATTAGTCCCGAATCAATCAATTATGCTACTATAAAAGACTTCTACAAACGACTTCTACAAAAGACGTAGTATATTATTAGTCCCGAATCAATCAATTATGCTACTACAAAAGACTTCAACAAACGACTTCTACAAAAGACGTAGTATATTATTAGTCCTGAATCAATCAATTATGCTACAAAAGGCTTTTACAAATGACATTCGTAAAGATGCTACTACTTGTAGCATGCAACACAAGTGATTTAGTTTACTTGTTTAATATTAATATATGTATATACTTGCTATAATCGTAATCATTGTTGACGGCTGTCAACAAATGACCACTAGAATAATTATTAATTCGTTCTATTGGTAAAAAAAAAAAAAATATTGATTCTGAATTCTCCCAGAATTCGCTATTCTACTACTTGTTTTGAGTGTAAGAAATTCAAGTAATTTCAGTAACTTGTTTAATATTAATATGTACCTATAATTGTTACAATCATAGTCTCTGTTGACAACTAATCAAAAAATTATTCCACTAACATAATTATCAAATAAAAATATACAATTTGTACCACACAAACAAGCGAAGTTAAAATAAAATCGAGTTAAAAAATGATCAATTTGTTACTTATTAAATTTGTATAAAAAATGAGTAAGCTTCCAAAATTCCTATAACGCGATAAAAAAAACTTCGTCTATTTAAAAGGAGAGAAGAACATTAAAATATGCGATAAAAACACATTAGGATCTTTAAAATATTTTTTATCGTATCTTTAAAATGAAGCTTAGAAGTGACTACGAGATAAAATATGCGGGTAATTTTTTATCATTTTTTTCTTTCATATTTTTTTCTTTTTTTTACATTTATTTATTAATATTTTCTTTCTCCCCTCTTCTCTATGAAGTTCTCCGAATCCATATTACCTTGTCCGTTTCTATTTATAAAAAATGAATCTATTAAAAGAAAAATGAAAAAAAAAAAAAAAAAAAAAAAAATAGAAAAAAGTAAAATAAAAAGTGTAGTTCCATAGAATGCTTAAAATATATCTCGGTCATATTGGTGTATGAGTTTTCTTATTTATTTTTTCACTCGCTGTCTTTCTGTGAAAAGTTCGTTCACCCCACTTATGTCTGTGTCCAGATGACAATTATTTTTTGCTTTTTAAACAGGGCAAAAAACTTTCTTTTTTTTTTAAACTTTATTAGCTTATAAGTACCAATGTTAAATAAAACGCACTATTAAGATATAAAATAAAGAAAATAATTATAGAGATCGATCATGAAAAAAAAGTGGTACAAAAGAGACCTACTGATTTATAATATATATATGCTCACACACATGAACAGACATAGTATATAAAATTGAGATGATTCATAGCTAAAATATAATTCACGCTCATTCATAAATTATTATTTAGGGGATAGAGAATAAAAAAAAGACATTGCCGCAACACTACGAAACATTCCCGCGTAGTCATGTCACTTAAGTTTTTTTTTTTTTTGGCGGGAACACACTGAGAGAACACCATTTATAAATATCACACAACACAGGCGAGAAGATGTAAAGTGGTGGGGGGAGTAGGTCAAAAAATTTTATATTATTTTATACTAACCGACCGAGACTCTTATAAAATATATTCACTTAGCCTTAGGTGCATAGAATATATATATATATATATGTATACACTTTAAACGCAACTGTTTGTAAACAATTTTTATTTTTATTTTACAACCCTTTCGTAGGGTTGCTGGTAAACCCAAACGTAATTTTGTATTGAAATCTATGTACCCAAATCCCGAATCCTTTAGAAATTGGTTATTTATTAGTGATACCCCCCCCCCCCCCCCCGGGCAAATCTAGTTAATTAACTTAACTGTGATAAACCAAATAAACATTTTAAATAACTACTGATTGACTTTTCTTCACCAGTGAGGGGGAAAGCCAAGTCTATATAGTTAAATTCAAAATAATTTAAGTCAAAATCTTAGAATTCGTTAGTCCCCTTCAAGATTTTTTCAAAATTTTAGTCGAATACCATCCCTCTGCATTCATGAACTACGCAAATGAGAAAGTAATACAAAAACAAAACGCATTTAAGAAAATATAATGATAAAAATCAATAGATAAGAAACTAAATGACTTCTTAATGAATCAATGTCTTAATTGCTCCCTTGTTTATAATATGTAATTACATGTGTTTCTAACTGAAAGACAATAAATAATTAAAGATTATCTAATTATTTAATTACCTCTCATATCTTATTAATTACTCCAATCAACAAATAAACAATAATATCACAAGACGTAACTTATAAGATAATAGTTAATTGCATCATCTTTATTATACATGCCTACACACACACACATATATATATATATATATATATATATATATATATATATATATATATATATATATATATATATATATATATATATATTTAAAAGTTTAATATAAATGTGTTTATATTATTACAAATAAAATTATAGTTAATGTGGCGTTTTGTATGTTGAAATTATGAATGAATATGTTTATTTTGTAAATATATTTATCTTAAATATCATTATATATCTTCGGAATGAAGTAATGCAGCCGGTTATTTAATTTAATACAATTAAATAATAATAATTTCAGTACGAATATCTAATACGATTTCGTTAGAAGATATTCCGTTTTTATGGTATAATTAATTGAATGATAAATTTCCTATTACAATTACAATGAAAAATTAAATAATATTGAGTGGTATAAATAAATCAATTTAAACCCATACATTTATTAATTATAATGGAATAAAAATGTTCAGTTCTATGAAGTGTTCAGAAATGTAAAGCCTAAATTACTGAAATTATTCAAATCAATGGATTTTGGCAAAGACATTCAGTGGTGTCACATTTAAATGCAAAATCAATAAATTAATTTTTGCTCTATATTTGAGGGGGCTGTTCCCCATAACTATTTTATTTCCTTAAAATTGCTTACTTAAAAAGGGCCAAACCTAGAATTATTCAAAATCTAAAATAAGAATATTACTTTTAAAGGTTAAAACAGAACAGACCTAAACTGATTCACAATAATTATGGTTTTGTCTATATCTCTATGAATGATGTTCTTTTAGTACTTATCAAAAAGACAAACCCAGGATTATTCTCACCTTTCTGAATCAGATTATTAAGAGTATCACTTCATAAAAAGACAAACATTACAAACCCAGAATTATTCATATCCTTCTGAATCAGATTAATTATTAAGAGTATCACTTCTTAAAAAGACAAACAAAACAAATCCAGAATTATTCATACCCTTCTGAATCAGAATTTTAGGAGTATTACTTCTTAAAAAGGACAAACAAAACAAACCCAGAATTATTCATACCCTTCTAAATCAGAATATTAAGAGTATTACTTCTTAAAAAAGACAAACAAAACAAACCTAGATTTATTGTCAAAGTTCACAATTTAGAGTAATATCAGTATTCTAATTGAAGGTTTTCTTAGGTGGACTTGAGAGTAGATATATTCCAAACAACACCTTCACTGTTTTAATATCAGTATTATTTAAAAAAGTAAAGAAAAACCCCAATTTTTTTGACTTTTTAAATTATTTTTAAAATGGTAGGAAAAGTTGAGATAACTTTTATTTAATCTAACTTAATGATAACTTTTTTTAAACCAACGGTTGAGTAAATATCAGCCAATTGTTGAGTAAATATCAGCCAATTTTTGAGTAAATATCAGCCATAGGTTGATATTTACTCTAATGTAAAATCGGTTTGAGATGGTTGGAGAGACTGGAGGACTTTGCGGTCAGTAAGTTAGTGGAGGCGGGAAGAAGTGATATAACCGTAGGGGTCAGATAACACTGGCTAGGTAGTATGAGACTCGACCTGACGTCACGGGAGTCTGTCAGTCCGTCAGACTAGACGCACTGACTGGCTAGACCGCAGTCTGTCCACTCTAATTCACTCGCCTTTACACTTAGACAAGTATATTTTTTCTGACAACTTATTTAACTAAAGCATTTCTCAAGAAACATATTTGTAGATTTAAAACGTAAGCAAACAATTAGGTATTAACAAAATGAAATTTAAATGAAAATTTAAGAAAAAAAGAAATAGTGAGAAAAGGAATAAGAATGAAGAAATACGTCACACCACCAAATCTTTTTAGAATGTAAATAACTGGCTAAATAATTATTAAGTCAAAGGGATGTTTAGTCCAATGTACTTTGGGACAAATGAATATCACGTTTCTGTATTTATAAGACGAGTAACAGTCTAAAGAAGAACATTTCGTACACCTTCTTTAGATTATTACTCCCCTCTTTTTTTTATAAGGGGATTAACAAGAAGTCTAATCTAAAGAAGTACCATATTCAGTACCACTAGTGGTCATTTCAGTACCACTAGTGATTATATTCTGTACCAATAGAGGTCATCTTCAATGCCGGTGAGACGAGTTGAACTACAAATAAATGTTGAACCAGAGATATAATTGTTTTAGAATAGTTGTTCATTATAATGCCGCGAAATAATATATTAGCCGCCCAAACGCCATATAATTGTTAATTTTTTTTAAGGGGGGACACTTCTTTTTACAAAATTAACAACGTAAACAAAATCCTTTAAAAAAGTTTGTGTTTTGTTCTTAGATGTTACTTTTTCATAAGTTTATCAACAGTTATTTATTTTAGACGTTTTCGTTCATTTGTTAAAAATATAGAGGAGGGGACACAAGAAAAAGGGCGCAAAGATAAATTAGTACCAAACAAATATACATATTTCACAGTGCCCTCCCGTTTTATTTAACATCTTACTTTCACCACATGACTCATTTCTGAAAAATGGTCAACCCTTTATGGTCAAACTATTTTTTTAAACCCCTTGTTTTTAAGAAATAAATATTTGAGGCTTCTCATATTTTTTTTTTCCTTTTTACACATTAAAAAAACTACAAATTTTAAATTGACAGATAAACCCATATGCAATTTAGGACACTCTTATTTAGCCTACGGATCCAAATAATAAATAGATATCACTAACTAATTTATACTACGCAGAAAACAGTATTTCTTTTTTTATGTGCTACCACTCATATTAATTGGTATAAAAAAAAATAACAACAAGTTATAATTGAATGATAATAGAGTGCATAGTGCCAAAGACAATCTTAGTGTTGTTGAATATTAGAAGGTAAAATTATTCACTAATGTACGTGTTGTGTAGCTGAAGCAAATCTCTATACATGCTAATCAGTAAATTAGTTGCCAATGGTATAATAAGCTCGTGTCTCCGAGAACATACAGTCTCATTTAAAATTCCTTTCTTTTTTTTTTTTCAAAATCAGATTGCATCTAGTTAACAACAATGACAGATGGAATTGAGCGGATTGATTAGACGTTAACAGTTAGTTAGCTTTAATGAAAATTCACAAGAACGGAAATGATAAATAAAGAAACGCAACAACGAAATAAAAAAAAATAATAAATAAATAAAATGTAATCAGTGCAAGGGTGGAAAAGTATAAATAAAATAGGACAGATTAATAACATCTTTAAGTACTAATTTTTAAATTGAAGATTGTTTTAAATATTCATATACTCGTACTTATTTTGAGAGATGAAAACTTTAGCCACTGATTATACATATACATAAATCAATGCATTATATAAATATATATATATATATAAATGTAAAATAGCTTTTAGATTTTCTGAACTGAAAGCGCGCGGTGCTAGAAATATATTTGTGTTAGAGCCATGCGGTCTCTGATTTTTATCAAATACACAGTTTAATTAAGGCGGGTGCACACAGACAGTCAAGCGGTGCATACAGACAGAAGGACTGAGAGGCGGAAGAAATTTAGTAAGGAACTGAGAGAGAGCCGCGGCTTGGGTAATGGAACTGAACACGCGAGACACTGATATCTATCGTTACAAAGATTTATTAATGTCAGTAAGACAGTTTTAGACCCTAGACCTAAATTATATACACAATATATATACATATATATATATATATATATATATATATATATATATATATATATATATGCCTATAGCTTTAGGTTTGGTCGTTAAAAAAAAAAAAAAAATCAGAAAATCAAAATTAAAGGTTTTACACACAATAAGCGATTTCCTATAGAAAGGCATCTAGACTATTTAAAGATATCCAAGTCGGAATAGAGGAAAAGTAATTATTCTTCTAATTTTTTTATACTTGTAATTATAATTTTAAATTATATCTGAGGCTACAAGTAGTTCTCGTATCACTTGCTAATAATAAATACATTGTGATCGATTTTGACCTAATAATAATGTTAATAATATTAAATAATTGTAAGCTAGTGAAAGCCAAATTGGTATCTTATTAATTCATTCCAAATCATATTGCCAGGCATACATATGTTTATTCCAAAACATATTAATGCCTATTATTTATTCCAAATCATCAAGGAGTTTGTCAAAGTTAAAATAATAATTAATATAAAAATGCCATTTTTCAAAACTGGTCTTATTTTCAACCTTTTTTTTTTTTTTTTTTTTTTTTTTGGTTTCTGTATTCTTCACCTTAGTTGTATCTATGTGCAAAATTTAGGGAAGATTAAATGACGGGAAGTGGTTCAAAATTGGGGTAATAGGTGTGCGATGAAACTTAAAAAGCAAGTAAATTTGACGCCATTTTGTTTTTATTTTTTGTTTTTTTGGTTTCTGTATTCTTCACCTTAGTTGTATCTATGTGCAAAATTTGGGGAAGATTAAATGACGGGAAGTGGTTCAAAATTGGGGTAATAGGTGTGCGATGAAACTTAAAAAGCAAGTAAATTTGACGCCATTTTGTTTTTATTTTTTGTTTTTTTGGTTTCTGTATTCTTCACCTTAGTCGTATCTATGTGCAAAATTTGAGGAAGATTGAATCACGGTAAGTGGTTCAAAATTGGGGTAATAGGTGTGCGATGAAACTTAAAAAGCAAATAAAAGATTGAATCACGGTAAGTGGTTCA
The DNA here is from genome assembly GCA_951217055.1 of Gerris lacustris. NCBI lineage: Eukaryota > Metazoa > Arthropoda > Insecta > Hemiptera > Gerridae > Gerris > Gerris lacustris. Next base: position 39,655,099 of record OX578284.1, read on the forward strand.
AAATTGGGGTAATAGGTGTGCGATGAAACTTAAAAAGCAAATAAATTTGACGCCATTTTGTTTTTATTTTTTGTTTTTTTGGTTTCTGTATTCTTCACCTTAGTTGTATCTATGTGCAAAATTTGAGGAAGATTGAATCACGGTAAGTGGTTCAAAATTGGGGAAACGGAAATGTGCGATGAAACTTACAAAGCAAAGTAATATAAGACCAGTAAAAATTAAGAATTTACCGAGGTTTTAGAAAATTATATTTCCGTCTTCAAGGTGTAAAACAGGAATCATCTCTTATTTTATTAATCATTTAATTCATTAAATTAACCTTATTGTTATAAAAGCAAATTAAAGTCTTATATTATTCTAAACCTCATAAATGTCTCATTCTTTTTTACAAACAATACTAATGACTTCTTTATTAATTAATAGTTGGTATAAGTTAAATGTTCTATTCTCATGCCATTTTCCTAGTATTTTTTAAATTGTTTTCTACTGTCAAGAACTGAGCAAAAGAAGGTGTTCAAATATAAATATTTACTATTTTTTGTGTTCACGATAATTAAATTTGGTTACAATCGCTAATGAGAAGAGTTTTTTTGCCGGCTAACAGAAAAAAACCCAGAGGGAAAACTCAAGTGTACATTCTTAAAGAAATAAGAATAATTGGTAATACTTAAATAAATTATTTGTAATCTCGGCAGAGATTTACGCTTTTTTTTATCATAAACGAGTTTAAAATCCAGAAAACAATGGTATAAACTTGTTTAACAATAGGAGGTAACAAATAATTAATTTTGAATGAACAACAGGGAAAAATCCATCATGGAATTAACTAAAAATAAAAATAAATTTTAAAATGGTAATTTAAACCAAAAATTATCTTTAAAAAATCCCAAAGCCTGATTAATTATATCAATGTTGACACTAAACGAAAGCAAAAATAAATAAATAAATAAAGAAGAAACAATTTTCGGGAATTATGAAATACTCAAGTAAATCTGATTTTAATTCAAACGCCACGTATACGATTATTTATTTTTTTAATTATTAAGTAGATATTTAATAATAACTTTAGAGAAGTCATGAAAAAGCAAATTAAAAAGTTATTGTCACTATTATATAACTTGTATTATGCTCGGATCATATACATACTTTGTTTAATGATAATTATGTATATTTTTTTATCTACTTTAAATTATTAATTATTTTTTTCTGGCTAATATCTATTCTTTTTTCGTTAAGGTAATAAGAAATCTGAACCGTTTTAAAGTACCTAGGCATATAAGTGCAAAAAATGGATAACCCCTTGTTTATTGAAGGCGGTACGTTAGATGAAAGACGAAGTAAGGTGGGTCCAGCGACTAGTATATCCAGTGTCCGGCCAAGTCTGGGACAACCTTCCCTCTATATTTATCTTAGTTTGGCTTGGCGCCACCGGCGCTAGCACTACTCTTCACTGGCGCCACCTATAACCCTTCTACTAAAAGAAGAAAAAGAAAAAAGAAAAAAAAGAAAGACAATCGACAACACTTTCATTGTAATGCGACCAAAGAAAGAAGAAATTAAAAAAAAATAATAATAATAATAGTGAGTCAAATGAAATTAAAAAATAAATAAATAAACACATTAGTCTCAACAATATAATGTTTTAAAGAATTAGTTGGGTTTATAAAATATTAAAAAATATTTGTTTTATTTGTTGCTCCTGGTATGTTAATTTAAAAAAACAAAAAAAACAACAGAAACAAAAACTATAATGTTTAGAAATCTTTTAAACGTGTTAGATGTCACTTTTATTTAACAGTTAATTATTTTGATTGAGACCAACTTTAAAAATAAAATTAGTCTCTCATTTCTAATAGCCCCTCAATTAAAAGTGTGTCACATTAAAAAAAAAACAATTTCAAATAAATTGTATAAACAAAATGTGTTAATAGCTTTTTAAATGGATCTCCAAATGCTTAACATAGTAGAGTTGAACTACACTAAATATATATATATATATATACATATATATATATATATATATATATATATATATATATATATATATATATATATATATATATATATATATATATATATATGTATATCAATTTTTTTAAGTACAAATGGCATTTCAAAATTTAAATTCTATAAATAGCAATGTTCAATGACTTTTTGAAATCAAACATGTTGTAATATTCCTATTGGTAATAATATAATCATATTTTTCTTAATAAAAATCTAAATAATAAGACGAAAAATAATTCAATTTTTTTTTTTTTTTTGTTAAATAATATACCGATATTTATGATTATTTTCTTATGTAATAAGTATTACAAAAAAAATTATGTATAACAATACATACTTGACTGACTTTATATTTTAATAATATGTGTGTGTAGATATATATTTTAAAACTAATTTCTAGAAATAAAATATCTTACTAAATATATCTTATCATAATAATCGTTACTTTTCCTTACTTTAAAGGAAAAATATGGTTTTTATCTAAATAATTCGACATTCGACATTCATAAAAATTTAATTAAGATCATTCATAAAAACGACGATTTTTAATGTTTATTTTACGCATGTTCATAAGAGCTTTATTTTTTAGCGTCAAATTTTCGATAAGTTACCGTAAGTGGTGGGGTTAAGTTTGGTAACGCCCTATTTACTTGGTAATTTTAAATTAAGATTAGAGATTTATCCAAGAAATCTGTATATCGATCCTCCGAAAGGGAAAACATTTATATCTGTTTTCAACTAAACTAAAAATAAATATATTATTTTCTTTAGATCTTATTTTTTGTTATTTGACAATTTTAATTTTTTTTATAAAAAATAAAAAGGATAAATATTACTTTGATTTTATTTTTTAACTTATTTTATTCAATAAGATCCTGGTAATTTTTTATTTTATTACATATTTTAATATATACATGTATTATTATTATTATAATTATTCTCAAGTTAATAGCCAATGTAATTCAAAGGTATTATTAATTCAGTATTACTAATTCAAAATGGTGGATATATATTTGAGAAAATATGGCTGATTATTAATTTCTTTTATCAGGATTTAATGGTAATTCTATGAAACTTGTTGTTAAGATTTATTTTTTATTATTATATTATAATTTATTGTAGTTCCTTGACAAATAAACTTTCATAAAGGATATAGCAAAGATTTATAACTAATATTTAAATAGTTAATTTGTAAGGCGCAGAAAGCGGATAAAAAATGTATAGAATAATAAGTATTATTCTATATTATACATAAAACAACTTTAGAATTAAAAATAAGTATTGCATAAAACAATTTTAACTGTCGCTACTGAATAAGTAAATATAAAGTCACAGATAAATGCAACTTGGACCGACACAACCAATTTATGTAATTGATTTAGGTTTACGGAAGGTTCTTATTTGATGGGTTTTCTATTATTGCAAAAACTATTCAATAATGCAATATCCAAATTGTATTGCTCTAGAAGAAGTGGGCTAAAATAATATAAGTTTTTCTTAAAATGAATATAGTTTATTGTTGCATTAAAATGTTGGCTTTGAATAAATTATTTATATACATCTAGATCTTATATATATCAAAGATATTATTGTATCTAAAAGATCTTATCCATGAAAGATATTTCTGTATCTAAAAGATCTTGTCACCTGAAGATATTTTTGTATCTTAAAGTTCTTGAAGATTAATGAACCTTAGAAGGTTTCTAAAATCATCTTAAAATATTAATTCTATAAAGGCTTTAAGAGCTCTAAAATCACGGCTTTTTCATGAACAATGTTGTTTTTAAGGATTTTTGTTTGACGTTTGTTGATTTTGACGTGAACTATTTATCCGAAGAAATAAGTGAATTACATTTTTAAGCGACAAGACTCTAAATCACTAAGCGATTAAAAAAAACCACAGGCTATGGAAAAAAAATTAATAATTTTTACGAATATATTTAAATATATTTATTGGGGACAAGGGGCGCCATTTACCTCTATTAATAGAATTATAAACACATACACATGCAATATGTAAGTGTGTTTGTGACAGTCATAAATTATAATAATTAACAAATAACGAATTTAAATTTAAAATACTTTGGGTGCAGTATGTTCACGTTCACTTAAGTTTAATATATACATGTATTATTATTATTATAATTATTCTCAAGTTAATAGCCAATGTAATTCAAAGGTATTATTAATTCAGTATTACTAATTCAAAATGGTGGATATATATTTGAGAAAATATGGCTGATTATTAATTTCTTTTATCAGGATTTAATGGTAATTCTATGAAACTTGTTGTTAAGATTTATTTTTTATTATTATATTATAATTTATTGTAGTTCCTTGACAAATAAACTTTCATAAAGGATATAGCAAAGATTTATAACTAATATTTAAATAGTTAATTTGTAAGGCGCAGAAAGCGGATAAAAAATGTATAGAATAATAAGTATTATTCTATATTATACATAAAACAACTTTAGAATTAAAAATAAGTATTGCATAAAACAATTTTAACTGTCGCTACTGAATAAGTAAATATAAAGTCACAGATAAATGCAACTTGGACCGACACAACCAATTTATGTAATTGATTTAGGTTTACGGAAGGTTCTTATTTGATGGGTTTTCTATTATTGCAAAAACTATTCAATAATGCAATATCCAAATTGTATTGCTCTAGAAGAAGTGGGCTAAAATAATATAAGTTTTTTTTAAAATGAATATAGTTTATTGTTGCATTAAAATGTTGACTTTGAATAAATTATTTATATACATCTAGATCTTATATCCATGAAAGATATTCCTGTATCTAAAAGATCTTATCCATTAAAGATATTCCTGTATCTAAAAGATCTTGTCACCTGAAGATATTTTTGTATCTTAAAGATCTTGAAGATTAATGAACCTTAGAAGGTTTCTAAAATCATCTTAAAATATTAATTCTATAAAGGCTTTAAGAGCTCTAAAATCACGGCTTTTTCACGAACAATGTTGTTTATAAGGATTTTTGTTTGACGTTTGTTGATTTTGACGTGAACTATTTATCCGAAGAAATAAGTGAATTACATTTTTAAGCGACAAGACTCTAAATCACTAAGCGATTAAAAAATAACACAGGCTATGGAAAAAACATTAATAATTATTACGAATATATTTAAATATATTTATTGGGGACAAGGGGCGCCATTTACCTCTATTAATAGAATTATAAACACATACACATGCAATATGTAAGTGTGTTTGTGACAGTCATAAATTATAATAATTAACAAATAACGAATTTAAATTTAAAATACTTTGGGTGCAGTATGTTCACGTTCACTTAAGTTTAATGAAATATTCAACATATTTTCATTTTCTATAATCGCACATTTATCATATGTTTATGACATATGATTTAATTTAAATTTTATAATAAAATTAATATTATTATATATATTTTTTTTTAATCTAAAAAAAAAAACATTTTGTTAAATTAACATAAAAATTCAGGTACGCTTTTTGCTCTTATTTTGTGTTGTGTGTTAATGTTTTTAACACTTTCAAGGGAGAAAAATTTAATTCTTGACGCCTTACAAAAAAAAGTCTACAGAGTAATTTTAAATATTTAATTTTTAATAACTGTATTCTATTTTTTTTTTAAGTTTAATATTAATTTTTATATTAATTTTAAAAATATCTGAACATTTATTTTTAAGATATGGATATTTTTTATTATAAAAAAAATATTCATAAAATAATGCATAATGGGGTTGTTATTATTATTTATTTTTCTTTTACAACATAAAAATATGGCTAGTATTTTAATCTAATTTATAAGTAAGTGGTCATTTTTTAATGCTATGCTGCATATTTTTATATTGTTATTAATTTGTAATAAATGTAAAATAACCAGGAACTAATACAAAAATGAGCTTGACGTAAAAAAGTAATATTCTATCTCTACTATAACTCTATACAATAATTTCTTAACGCTAAAGAACCTTTTAATTGAGAAGCATACAAACGTGTTTTACGACCGAACAAAGTGCCGAACAATATATATTTTTATATATAACGTGTTTAGGGCCCTTATTAATAAGTTGACATATTAAGGTCCATAAGATATATATTCAATTTGTATTCATTTTTTCTTTCTTATTCAAAATGATAATACATTTTAGTTTCCAAAGAAATTCTTTTATTGGTATTTTGGGTATTTGTATAATTAAAAACTTTTAAAAAAAAAAGTTTCCATCATTTTATTTAATGCAATATATCACCCCCCCCCCCCCCCCCCCTTCCCCCCTTGGGTCATTATCAAGCTAAAATAAATAATTTGTACTCGTGTACCTTAAAAAAAAAAGTATATACTGTACAAATAATTAGATTTAGATGTTACATTATGCTTCTTAAGGTGTTTTTGAAATTAATAATGCACAAATTATTTATTTTAGGTTAATAATGACCCAAGGAGGGGTTGAAATATTGCATTAAATAAAATGATGGAAACTTAAAAGTTTTTAATTATACAAATACCCAAAAGACCATTAAAAGATTTTCTTTGGAAACTAAAATATCAATTGAGGGTAATTCATAACTACTACATGATTATACATTTAATTAGTATCTATTTATTGTTCTATTTTTAGCTGACATAAAAAAATAATTAAATATTGTCTAGATTGTATTTTCATTGTCTAGGTTTTTGAAATATGACACGGAAATTGAAAGATGATTTTCTAATTTTGTTTTATTAAACATTTAATATAAAAAGCAATTTGTTTAAGGTTGTCTTATTTCATTAATAAAATTATATATTTAAATATATATACATATACTCGTTTTTATTATCAACACAATTTGTGTTCAACATGTCTCACCTATCTAGTATTCGAACTCATCAGATATGATTTTGAACTGTCTTTTTTTTAGTTTTTATTTAGGTTTTTACTATGGTTTTTGCATATATTTTCCATGGCTTAGGCAGTTTTATGAGCAGGTAAATTAATGTATAATGCATATTATAATGTGAATGTAGTATGTATATAAGAATTGATAATAAGTGCATCTCTCTACAGTTATTTGCTGTTTATTTCATTCTAAAATAGTAGGAAGGTGAGCTGATATCAATGGCGAGACAAAACCGTACATTCCACAAATAAATTTATTTTTTAGAAGCGGCTTTAGTACTTGTTTAGATTGTTAATTCCCCTATGTTGTTTTGGAATATAAATTACTTTGACTAAATAACTATTAAGAAAAAGGGATGTTTAGTCCAATGTACTTTGGGACAAAGGAATTCCGTATACCTTCTTTAGATTGTTACTCCCCTCTGTTTATGTTTATAAGGGGAGTAACAATATAAAGAAGTGCCCCGACCTTTTGCTCTTCAACATTTTCAGCGGAGAAAACAATTAAAGTAAAAATCTTTAATTTTAATAAGAGTCAGATTATTTTTATTTACAGCTTTATTTTAAGGCGTTATTATTACAGCTATTAACTTGTGAAGGCGTTTGTTTCTGTCTTACTTTTAATTTCTAAATATTTCAAACAAAAAATCAAAACAAACAAAGATGAGAGAAAAAAATCCCTGGAGTAGAACCAAAATAAAATAGAATTCAATTATCTTAGTTATTTAGAGCTTTTCTCCATTTCGGCAACGGGTGTGCATTTTGAATTTTGTTTCTATTTGTTTTTCTTATTAGCTTTTATTTAACTTGACTTGTTATAAGGTACAAATTTTGCAAATTTTGTAATACATTTTTAACCCACTTTCCGACAACCTAGAAAACTGAAACTTTTACAGATTATGTATTTCCCATGACAATACAAGTTAGTCAAAAACACACGAAAATCAACAGCTTTTTTTTAAAATGTATTATTGTTGATGTAAAAAAAATCAACAACTAAAATTATTATGACAATTTTCAGAGTGTGTTTTTTTACTTTCATATACGTAATATATATATAAAGAGAAAGTATTTTATTTTTGCTTCCGAGCTTACCGAAGGTAACGGAAGTTATGTGATCGTTTCGAAGAACGAACAATTTTTAGGTCTCCGATTTTAAAAATTCCAAGACAGAAATCCGTTTCAGACATCAGGGAACATTTTTGGTTCCGTGTCTGTCTGTCGGTCTGTCTTTCGGTCTGTCTGTCGGTCTGTCGTTCAATTTTTGCGAACCAACATATCTTAAAAACTACAGGTTCAATTTTTATGAAATTTGGGTGGTTGGTCATAATTAGCCCATTGTTGGTCCCATATAAGTTTCAACCTTCTGCGCCAATTTATTTTTCTTCCACATGCGCACAAACATACATTTATTTACACCTATAGCATCAAAAGTACTTATCTGATTTGAATGAAACTTTTATAGTTTATCGAAAGTAACCCGCAGATGGCCACAGATTAATTTGAACAGTCTACGCTCTTTAACTTATGCTAAATTGATACTTTAATTCGTGTAAAAAATCTAAACAATTTTGACAGATTAAAAAAAACGGGGGAAACAATTAAACAATTTGACAATAATGACTTTTAAAAGCATAAAATCAATAAAGTTCGTGGATAGGATGCGAGGAAGCTAAGTGCCACATCAATTGGCAGTCTATTTTATAAATAGATTATTCAATCATTTAAATAAACGGAACTTCTTTTTAGATTGTTACTCCTCTATGTTTTTTTGGAATTTAAATGACTGACTAAATAACTATTAAGACAAAGGGATGGTTAGTCTAATATACTTTGGGAAATCATGCTTCTGTTTTTATAAGGGGAGTAAAAGTCTAAAGTAGGAAATTCCGTACATCTTCTCCCCTCCTCTGTTTTATTTATAAGGGGAGTAACAATCTAAAGAAGTCCAAAACAAACAAATCAGTCCTAAAATAAACATATCAAATAAACAATCAACATTAAAGAAACTTAGGAAAATATTTCATCGTTCTTTTTCACAAAGGGAAATCGTAAAGATATACCTATAGAGATTTAAATTTAAAAGATAATTAATTAATATGATTGTAAAATTTTGATTAATGCTCATTTTGCTTAAACTTTAAACAGGACCAATATTTAAATGTCTATAATGTTAAAAAGATAAGTTTTAAAATATTTGCTAAAAAGTTATTTTTGACTCAAGAATGATTGAGCGGAATGACATAAAGAAATAATAAAATAAAAAAATAAAACTCAGCTATCGGGCTAAAATGTTAACAATAGAAAAGTATGAGGAGCGATGTCGCAAAAATAAATCACTTTGTCAAATTGCGACAAGGAGAGGGCGTTCCAAGTCGCGACGTGTTTGAACGCGTTACAGAACGCCTGAGAAACGCGTCCACCTTGGCACGACTCTATCTCATACACAGCGCCATCTTTATTTTAAGAAAAACGTTTCCGCTACAGAAATAGATTTTTTTTCTTTTTTCTTCTTCAAGCCACCTTTTAAAACACCACCCGCTTCAATGCTACGAATGAGGAGGGAGAAATGTCAGAACGATAATTAAAAAAATATATAAAACGTTCGAAAATATTAGATTTTTCTCCATTTAGAAAAAAATGATAGAAAAAACACAATATAATAGTAAAAAAAATAGAAAAATAATAACGAAGACGTTATTGGCAAAAGGGTATAAACATTATTTTAACTCGATTGGAAAATAATTTTTAACAACATACAACCAAAGAAAAATAACTAAGACGAAAGATAATTAAAACATATTTAAATATAATTAACGCTCGTTAAGTAAGTTCTCATTTCATAAAAGTTGGATGAAATAAAAACGCGATATTAGTTAAAATAAAACAGAAATGGTCATCAAGTCATGTGAACATTAATGTAACACAATCGTAGGAATATATCAACGAACATGTAAAAAAAAGAAGAAAAAAAGGCACACACTGCCTCTCAATGAAATAACTTACTGGCACAACTATATTACAAAAAAGGTCATATATAAACCTTTTTTTATTATAATGGAATTACTTATTTTTAAAGCATTACTTAGTACTTAAAACATTACTAACTTCTTTCGTAAATTTAATGGGAAGACGGATAGCAAGGATCAGTAATAAGTTGTAGATTTTACGACGTTTCGTAAAAAAAAAAAATTACTTCTTCAAGGTATAATACAAGAAAGGGGTTTTTTTTTTCTCCCTGCTATTTATAATGTCTATTTACAATTTAATTCACAATTGATATCCACATAGTAATGTTTAATAAAGAATAACCTCTAAAGGCACTCTAAGTCATAAAATAGAGTGGAAATTAAAAAGGGTAACACAATAGATACAAAAAAGTTTCTTATATAATGTAGATTATATAACGTAACCAATTAAAGAAAAAAGTTGAAAAGAAAAGGAATTTCTAGAAGAAAAATCCTAAATCAATTGAAAGATATAGTCAAGTGTTCGCTATTCGTAATTAAATTAATCGATAGATTGATATAAATATTCGTTGCCTAGATTAATTAATATTCGTTGCTTAGATTAAATTCATGGATCAATTTAATACTTATCAAAATTAATTTTTAAATCAAGAGATAGATGTATTAATATTTAGGTAAATAAAAGAGAAAGCCTAAATAACCTAATACTAGGAAAAGGGATGAAATTTGGTGTGGCTATTAACTTATTTAGTATGTCCTTAAAAAATATTTAAAAACAAAGCATACACAATTTGGGATTTTAATTGCTAAAGGAGGAGAGGAGGATGTCCACATAGTGATCCTTGCTATCCTCAATTTCTATTTAATTCACAGTCTATATCCACATAGCGATCCTCGCTATCCTCAATGTCTATTTAATTAACAATCGATATCCTCAAAGTCATTATTGTTGAAATGCTAAATAAATAAAATATTTAATTTTTTCAAATTTAAAAATCTGTCTCTTTAATTAACCCCACACAAATAAACAGTTGTCACAAATAAGTCCTTAAAAAAATATCGGATAAAAGATTATTTTTGAATGATTCAGACTTAATTTGACTTGTTAGTAGTAAGGGAAACTTAAATCAAGTTAATAATGGACTTAGATTCCCACTCCACATCTAAGCTGATGCAACAAGAAACAACATCGTGTAACTTAGTTCTACAAAAAGAAGAACATTTTTCCGCGTTAAGAATTGTCAATAATGTGAAATTATTGCCTTATTCCTTTCTTTACTTAATATGTAAGTTAAAAAAAAAAAAATCTTTAGTTACTTTTATAAAAAATTTTAACTATCGTGCAACTATGTAATCAAGCCTTTGATTCATTTTTTGCAAATTTAAATTTCTTCTTGATTAAATATATAATGAATTTTCCACAAAATGTAATTAAATTAGTAATCTAGCATTAAAATACTCTCATATAATTTATAAATTATTATATTACGATGCTTGAATACTGTGATAACAATTTATAACGAAATATATAATTCATATTTTACGATTTTGGTAGTATTCATACTACGAATGGATTAAATTTTAATTTAAATCAAATTATAATTATTATTAACTACGGGAAACATACAGAGAAAAATACATTCCAGCGCTGGAGTGTATTTTTCTCTGTATGTTTCCCGTAGTTAATAATAATTATTATTTGATTTAAAATCGAAATATATAAGTTAAGTCGCTATCAATTACATTATAAATAAAAGAGTAAAAGTAGTATTTGCTTTCAATGTAAAACCAAAAATACCCAAAATTAATGATCAACCACGAAAATAATTATGCATTTTGTTTCGAAAAAACCTATAACTCTATCATTTAAAGGGAACAAAAAATATAATTAGAAATGAAACTTTAAATAAGGCCATATAATAGTTGAAAAAAAAGGAAGTTTATATCGTTTCCGCATCCACCTAAACACTACCAAATACAAATACATAATTCGAATATAGTTTAACTAATATTGATTTATATAAACCAAAATGTTTATCTTACTTCTAAAATCAGAAGTATTAATCCAAATTGTTTTTAACTAAAAGAAAAATATAATTCCTATTCAAACATTGAGAACATATTGCTTTTAAATGCATTATAATGTATTTCTTTAATCCCTTATCCATTCTTGATTTTAATTCAACATTTTCTTTCTATTTTTAAAAATGAACAATTAAATTTTTGAATTTGATTCAAAACACTTCAATTTTGCACTCCAGTGTCATTGATGACCTATGCTTTTTGTTATAACTAAAAAGAAGTGAAAACCTGTCGTAAAATTATATACATGATTGAACCATAAGAAATAAACAGCAATTCGGTAGATTTAATCGAAAAACCAACCAAAAAATAATAGGTATAATTTTAAAATTAATATATAACCAAAAGAATGAAACCATTAATATAACGACAAAGTTTAAGCATAAAAACTAGCCAGTAACATAACAGAATATTAACTAAGATTATTCTTATTAATTAAGAAAAAATAAAGCAACACAAATATAGATTAACTATAAGAGCTGTTCAGCTTCAAAAAATTAAATTTAAATATAAAAAGAATGTTAATTCTACTAATAAGAACTTAAGAACTTATTAGCAAATATAATAGAAATTAATCAGTAATATGATACTATTATAGCAGTAATATAACCAAAAGAATAAACTAACAATATAATAGAATTTTACAAAAAAAAAACAACTAAACAGCATTATAACAGAATATTGAATTGAGTACTAACAGAATTAAACTATAATAAATACCTAGCAGAATTTAACTACCAAAAATATTGAATTAACCAGCAATTTAATAGAATTGAACCTGTAAATATTACAGAATATTAACTATAAGTAAAATACATTTTAAAGGACAGCAACTATTCGATAAATTTGCAACTACACAAACGAAATACAATAAAAATGTAATTAATCAAATAAAATTATATTAAATATTAAAAAAATGGTGTACTCACCAGCTGCTTTAGATTTTCTGGGTAATTCATCAGCTCCAATTGGTGGTGCTTGTTTCCTTGCACTTGATTTGTCAACTAGCAATAAAGTCACTAATACAATTATACAATAACTTAGCTCCATTATATAAATATAATAATTAATTCAATTAAATTACGTAAAATATAATTATTGTTTAAATATTCAACTGCGACTTTTTTGCCAAATTATAAATTAAGTGTTCGATTTAACTACATATGTATTTAAGTCCTTTATATATTTTAACAAATGATTGAAAGTCCGTGTTTTATATATGCAGTCCTTATACTGTTCTCGAAGTAATTTAGAAATTGGAACAGAACAAAAAATAAATATTAATTAAACCATTTTGTCAAAAAAAAACAATTGCTTGTATCAAATAACTTTAATAAACAAAACAATGTTTTGCAAAATTTAAAAAATCCGAAATAAGGTTTTTTTTTTTTGCTTAATTAAAAAACGCTCGCAAGAATGCTTGAAGGGGATGAAAAAAGTAAAAAGCACGAATCGTCAACGAATGCTCGCGATGTACTGAGAGGTGCACCGTATACTCACTCTACAAGTCGGCTTGAGGGTGTGTTAGAGGAGTGGTGGGGGAAGAGCGAGCCCCCTTGTTGCTTAAAGAGTGGGGGTAATATAGGGGGACAAGTTTTACCCCCCTCTACTTACTTACTACTTTACAACAATTATATATATATATATATATATATATATATATATATATATATATATATATATATATATATATATATATATATTTAAAAGAAAGTAATAGTGAAAAATATATAAAATATATAGTAATAAACAAATAATAATAAATTGTTCATTAAAAGTAAAGTTAATATTTATCAAATTATGAATGAAAACGAAAAAAATAAATTGTTTTAAATATAATAAAATATTAATAACACGAGGTGTTTCAATAATTATTAAAAATAATTAATTAACTAAGAGATAAAAAAGAAAAATTGAAGCATGCAATTTTTAATAAAATGACAATTTAATGTAATTAGTCAACTGTTATTTGCCTAGATAAAGTACATAGAGATAAATATATATTTAACAATAACAAAGCAATCGCGTGTCTTCTTTCTTCAAACGTGTGAATTTAATTTAATTACTTTAATTAATAACTCCAATTTAAATTAAATACAATTCCTTGATTCTAGAATAACCAAATAAGTAACCAGTTAATACTGGTTTTTAGAAAAAAAAAAATATTGTAAAAGGAGTTTTCCTCATTGCTTAGATTCTTCTTAATAATCTAATACGGTCAATAAAACGTTTCGATAAGAATAAAAAACATCGGTTTGTAAAGAAAATAACCGAACAAATTTTTTAACGAAAGAGCAATAAATAAATTATTAACTAAATTATTAAATTTGAGAAATCAATTATTAACTAATTATATTTGGTTTAGAATACTACAAAAGCATACTACTATAAAATAGTCTGCTAATTGTGGTACATAGATTCTATCCTATAGTTTCGTCCTGTCGCTAATCGATCGATTACTGTCTCATCTATTGAATACCCCCCCCCCCCTCCCGTAATTATTTTATGTTAGTACTTAGTTGGGTCATATAGGGTGTAAAAATCTTCATATTTTTACACCCTATATGACCCAACTAAGTACTAACATTGATAAAATAGGGACATCTAGAAAACTTATGTAATTATTTTTTTTTTTTTTACATTAATAAAATTATCAATTAAGCAATATTAAATTTGTATTGATTGTAGGGTCTATAGGAAATAATTAAAAGCTCACTTTTGCAATATTTCGACCCCTCTTTGGGTCATCTTCAAGCTGACTAGAAGAATAATATTGCATCTTGTTCATGCTAGAAAATCTTTATATTCAACCAGGGTGGTTTTAGTCAATTGTTAAAAATGGGGTTTTCTTCAAAAATCCATAATTATTCTATGTAAGTCAATATTTATTTTGCTTCACAATTAATCTTTTAATTATAAAATTGTATATGTATACATACTAAAACCAAGGTAACCTAACCAAATCCAACTGTCTCAAGGCATGTCTTTGATAATTTTCCTGAAAATTATCAAAGACATGCCTTGAGACAGTTAATTTTCCTGAAAATTATCAAAGACAATCCAACCAGGGTGGTTTTTAGTGTCCCAAGAAAACCACCCTGGTTGAATAAAAAATGTTTTTTAGCATGAACAGGATGCAACAGTAATCTTCTAATCAGCTTGAAGATGACCCAAAGAGGGGTCGAAATATTGCAAAAGTGTGCTTTTAATTATTTCCTACAATCAATAAAATTTACATACAAGGAAACAAACCTCACTACTTACTATTAAATTTATGCATAATAAGTGGTCTAAAAACAAAGGATTAAACAGTTTTCTAATTCTCTTAAGGTTTTTACTGATTTATTAGTTGTTCTATATAGTTTAACTTAAATATTTATAACAAAAATCAAAACAATAATGAAGATAAGGAAATAACCAGAAGGAAAACCAGTATTAAATGTGATTTAAACTAATTTAGGAAAGTACAGCTTTTCTTGAATTCCCGTCAGCTTCGTGCTTCTTTGTCTATCTTTCCTTTTAATAAATATGAATTTTTTCAAGGCACGAAAATTTAAGTATTTAAATTTTGACTTTTGTTAATTAAGAAAAGTCATTAGTAGAAGTCCTAACAATACTGAGTTTTCTTAATAAAATGTTAAATAATTCGCACAAGACCAGGGTAGAAACGACCAATTCTCAGATAAATTATTTCCTCCGTTTCTTATGTTTAATGAAGATTAATGACATAATTTTCCCATTTTCTCAAGAATCTCTTTTTCACAGAGACCTTTATTAAAATGATAGAATTGTATTTTACATTTTAATTTAAAAATAAAAATTATTTATCTCATCTCTGTGCTATCTATTTGACTTCTTTTCTATATACGGACCCAATCAGTAAAACACTAAAGCAAATAAATTTTCTTTTATTTTGCAGAGATAACATACCTATTTTTCCACATTAGCCTTTGAGCTTTTTATATTGATTCTTAGCTTGGCGAAGGTGGCGAAAGCATTTAGACAATTATTATGAAGAACTTAATCTCTTTATAAATGAAAACGTCTAGTTCTAAAATCAGAGAAATTACTAAAAATTCAATTCAACTGTTTTGTATTTTCTCTTTTTAAGTTTTCAAAAAAAGTACTCTATCCACAGCAATCTTCATCAGGTTTAAGCAGGTAAAGTATACAGTTTAAAAAAAAAATGATTAATATGTTAAGTTGATGGTAAAAATTAAATTTGACGTTTACTATAGTTTTTTGTGCTCAAAAAAATCTGAAAGAATCAGTTTGTTTGGAACTAGACTCATCACGTCCAAATTCAAAATGTATTTCAGACAACTCATATTCTGAGATTTATTTATTGTACATCCTTAGGCTTTCTTGGAGGGCACCATGATCTCAATAAATGTAGGTTTTTGTGTAACATTATAGTCCTTTGTATATTCATAAGAATTATACGGGGAAACATAGAATCTCAACAGTTTTTTCGGTTCCATATTATTTATTAAAGGTAACACAAACATTGTGTTCATTTTAAAAATGACATTTACTTTATTGCTTCAAATTAAAAAAAAAAAAAAGTAAATGGAAGAACCTGAGGGAAATCCAAATGTGGTTTAAGAAAGGACACTTTTTCTTTAATTTCTGACAGCCGGGTGTCATTTTTCGTTGGTAAAAAATGAAGAAACCCTTTATAGTTTCGTTCATGCGTCTGTCTGTCTGTCACTCTGTACGGTTCTAATAACTTTTGAATCAAATGAGATAAAACACAAACTTTCCAGTATATTAAATTTCTTTTTTACGCACACAACTCAAAATTATCAGCTGTCCTAATCAAAAATGACAATTCACGAAAACTTTTTAGTGGGGTATCAAATGAAAGGTATTAAAAAGTAAATTAAAAAATTTAAATGTAACACTTGTGGAAATAATTTAATTTTCTAAGCCATTTTCTCAAAAACCAAATGATCGACATTTTGCGGGTCCCTCCCTAAAACCATATGTCTGCTGTTACTGAAATTTGAAGGGGTCTGCTTGGCCCTAGAAAAAAATTAGAATAGCAAATTTATGTAATTAACTGACCCTAGAAAAAGTTTTCAAGTTCAGTACTTCCGGATAATAATTTCAATTTCACAACAACAACGAACATTTATTATCCACCTTTCTCTTTACTCTGCCTATAATAAAATTGGTGATTTAATTTTCAGTCATGAATTTAAGAATTAAAATTTCGAAAATTTTTAAATTAACGGAAACATTGTGATAAAATCTAAAAAAAAAATATTTTCCCTATATTAATTTCAGCACTTCTACAAATTGTTGCTCCCCTAATAATAAAACAGGGGGGAGTAACAATCCAAAGACGGTATACGGAATGTTCTTCTTTAGACTGTTCCTTATAAAAACAGAAGTGTGACATTCCTTTGTCCCAAAGTACATTAGATTAAACATCACTTTGTCTAGTTATTTAGACAAAGTTATTATATTTTTAAAAATCGGGTACGTGGTACCTCGGAACGTTTCCTCACTTCGGAGGGCTCAAAAGTGGCCTCTAAAGCAGCATTGGGCGTGGTCAGTACTTGGACGGGTGACCGTTCTGAGCTAACTGATTTATTTATTATCTTTTTTAAAAAAAATATATATATACACTATTTTATTTATTTTATTTCATTCATTTAATTATTTGAATTGTGGCGTTATTTTTACAGATGTAAATAAACTTTGACGTTTAATGAAAGTATCGCACTAATTAATAATTATGTTTGCTTATAACTTTTAAACTAATAAATGGAATTTCATCGGCGTTTTTTATATTTGTTCCTTATTTTTTACCGTTTCCAACGATATGCTGTATATCAAAAACGTATTTATAGTTTCGGTATTATTAACCGTCAAAGTTTCAAAATTAAAAAATTGATCCCTTCAAAATGGCGGCCAATATCAAAATTAAATTTCGTGGATTTGTTTGAAATACAGAGAGGTACATTCACGCAAAATTTCAATTCAATCGGTCCACTTTTTGATTTTTACGAATTATTAAAAAAAAATCTGGCTCAGCAAACTGGGTTCAAGATGGCGGAAAATGTTGATTTTCCGTGCGGAGCAACTAGAAGTAAGGACTGATTTTTCTGCCAGCTTTCAACTCTCTAGGTTAAATACCCTGGGCGCTACGGTGATAACACACATACAGACGTCATGCTGAAAACCACTCGCTGTAGGTCTTAAAAACACCCAAAACGGATAATTCTGTTGAAATCTCAAAAAAAAAAAAAAAATTGGGTGAAAGCAATACTTTTTCTACCATAGGTGAGGAAAAGTAAAATAGACTGTCAATTAGTGTGGCACATAGCTTCCTCGCATCCTATCATGTACATTATTGTTATATTAACATTAAAATTATTGTTATATTGTTAATTGTGTAAAAACTATTATAATAGTGTTAGCGATCTTTAACACTTCATAGCTGTGTCGCTGTTAGTTTTACTAAAAAATTATATTTAAAAAAATGTTTGTCTCATTCAATAGATGAAGTTAGATTTTCTTCCCGACCTAAAATTCCAATTTTAAATTTGAAGTTCACGTTTATACGAGCGTTGCTCGTGAACGCTTGGACGGATAACGTTGTCCAACGAACTCGTCCTCGGCATTGGTAAAATGAACATGTCTACCAAATTTCATCAAAATCGGTCGACATTTACTCAAGTTATCGTCGCACGTTTCATAATTCGCGGACACACAGACCGACAGACAGACAGACAGACAGACACGGAACCAAAAATGTTCCCTGATGTCTGAAACGGATTTCTGTCTCGGAATTTTTAAAATCGGAGGCATAAAAGTTTTTCGTTCTCAAAAGTGAACACAATGCTTCCGTTACCTTCGGTAAGCTCGGAAGCAAAACATAGGGAAGTATGTAATAATCTAGAAGTACCTAAAGTAATCTAAGTAGAGTAATCTAAAGAAGTACCTTTATTTAAACCCTCTACGCCCATTGCACCATCTCATCCAAGCGCTGATGGGATTTAGATGATAAAGTTAGACCACAAATGGCTCCATATTATGTTAGTCCACAAATGGCTCCACATTATCCACAAATGAATCCATATTATGTTTAAATGTTAGTTTTAAACGCCAGAAAACTATTAGAGAAAAGATAACTAACTCTTTCTCTCTTGCTTAATCACAACAAACATTTCGACATCTGCAATGTAAAATACGAGTTTTCCAACAATTGTTTCCCCCAATAAGTTTCATTATGTGAAAATTCCACAAAAGTCAACATAATTATTTTTAAAATAGCAGTAAATTTAACAAATATTATGTGTTTAAGGCAAATGAACTTCTAGGTGAGTTCTCGAGTTGTTATAATATACCTATAACAGTATTTAAACTTTAATGTCCTTTCTCATCTTTACATTGCACAAGTCCTGTCGTTTTTTTTTATGGACTTTTAAAACCAACCTTCTGATCCTTTAAAGGAAACTAACTATATACACGAACTTTCTAAAATAAAATCTTCCAACTAAATATAAAATTTCATTAGTATTTCACAGAAAATACATTAAGTACTAATTATAAAGAAGTTACGAACAAACAAGATAAAAAAGGAATCTTAGTTTGTAAAAAAGGAACGCTGCATTTTGATTCAAACCTAGGGTCATCCAGTTTTTAAGGCGTAACATTATACTAAACCAGCAGAAACTCTGCGTTATCACTTATCACGGCCTACCACTTCGAAAGAGTTTAAAAAATAGGTCCGATGAATTGAATATATAGATATTAATTCGTGATATATAGATATTAATTATTAATTCTTTCTCACATATAGATATTAATATTTTATTTAAAAACCCATAGAAATTCATTTATTTGATTTATTTTTCAACATGTTTTAAAAGTTTTCAAAAAGTAGTTATTTAGTTTTTGTTTTAAATTTCAACAAAAACAAGCTACATACGAAAACAAACATAAGCAGACAAAAATAAAGAATATAGCAATAAGAAAAATAAGCAAAAAACCAAACTAAAGCAACATAACAAAATTACGGAACATGAAGAAGTAAACCTTTTCAATCGACCTAACATTATTATTAACAATGTTACTTAATTAAAAGATTTGTAAATATTATACATACAAAGTTAGTATGGTTATAAAAAGAGTTATCGATAAAGATTTGTAATCAATAATAAAATATCTTATTTCTAGTTGTAATTTTATTTTTACTAAGTTCATGTATTTATATAATATCCACACTGATAAATTGAGTGTATAATTTATGTATTTAAAAAGATAAATGTTATAATTACCAAAAATAATTATAGGTTTGAAGATGTCCTAAAATTAGGGTTACAATATCACCACCTTTTAATCAATTAAAAATGAGAAATTATTTAACCCGAAAGACAGGAAGAAATTAATAAAAAAAAAAAAAAATCAAATTTATTTTGATCCATATCTCAAAAACTAGAATTCTTTTTACGGCAAAACGACTCATATCGTTAGATTTATATTTAAATATCTAAAAAAAAAACGTCTTCGTAGACACGCGGATCTTGAACTGAACCAATTTCAATAAAATTTTACAAATATGTTCAGAACAATCATAGGTAATTTCGAGAGTAAAATCTTTAATTTAAATTTAGGGGCAGAGATATTATTATTCACATCTGATCTGAAGCTATTTAACCACAATAAAACGGATATAAGAGAGGCAAAATGGTTTCGCGAAAATGGGAGGAAAGATTCAAAGCATTGGAACTAAAAAAGGAACAAACAATTAAACAAGTGATTATTGATAATCTTATTATATAATATACTGATAGAACAGATGATTTTTAGATGGAGGGATAATCTTTAAATCACACAGCCCTACTCATCACACCTTAGTTGTTGTTTTATTTTGTAAAGAATCCAATATTCACGAAATGTTTCTTTCTATTTTAACTTATTATAATGTTAATTATACCAGATAATTTAGAACAAACACAATAAACATCTAGATTAAGTAAATTTATAGTTTGTATGATACAAATCAGAAAGGGGGATTCAACAAAAAAGTACAATACATGTTTGCATGGAATGATCATGGTAAAAACCCCTGAAGCGTGTAACCCCGGTCTCGGATTAGAACTTCATTTAACACCACTATCTGACTAAATCTGGCTGGGGGAGAGATTTCATCCTGTCAGGTTTGAAGGACGAATCAGGTGGGCACCACTGGGTTTTCCCGCAAATTTGCACCAAATCTTCTCTGACCTTATAAAAAACAACAACTATTGGATTTTCCTACATTTAAAGTATCCTGTTAATTTATCCGTACTTTCCGGAATAATATTAGTCTTAAAGTTAATCCGGTTACCAAAATAATCTTTTAATATGTAGAGTGATTTTTTTTCCGGCCAAAAGAAACAGGTCAAAACTTATCCTACATTTATATTAGCACATTTTACAAATATTAGTTACATCATAAAAATTATTATATTTATTTCATTATTTTACCTTAGCTATTTGGTTTCTCGTGTAAACTATGGATTGCTGTTATACAAAATGATAATAATATATATATATATATATATATATATATATATATATATATATATATATATATATATATGTATTATTATTAAAAAGAGGTGAATTAAATTGCAAGCTGGCATCGAATATATTTTTTATAGACTAAATAGTTACAGGGTTTCGGATTTTTCAATTATTTATTCGTTTAGTTGAATTTATAATTTTAAAAATCACAGGAAAGTACTTGCATCCAAGTACTTTTTAGGGTTGCGTAGGTTATTAGGTACCTAAATACGTTATTATATTTTGAAAAAACACTAACCTAATTTTATTTATTTTTTAACTTTTGGAAATTTTATTTACATTTTTTTGTTTTTATATAGTACTTATGTAGGAATATTTATTTTTTATTGTAGGCACTGATGATGGACGAGAGGCCGAAAACTAGTTTTGTAAAATAAAAACTATTCTGTGGAGAGGCTTTCCAGTTCTTCATTAATCTATTGGTATCTACTCCACTTGCGCTCTTAATCTTCAGTTTATTATTTCCCCATCCCTCCTATATGAAAGTAAAAAAAAAATATAAACATTTTTAATTAGATGGTCCCAACAACACAAAAAATAGTGTAGAATAGATTTCCCTGGTTCGATTCCTCGGGGGGTCACAATTGTTTTTATTGGCAATAACAAAAAAAAATGTTATGCATTTTTCAACGCCCTACCATAAAGGTATTTCCACGAATTATTTTAAAATATGTATTTTGGAAAATGTAATTATGGGAAATTTTGGCGCTAAAAACGCGATATTGGCGGTAAAAAGCACAATAGTCATAAAATGTCATATGT
Source organism: Gerris lacustris (assembly GCA_951217055.1). NCBI lineage: Eukaryota > Metazoa > Arthropoda > Insecta > Hemiptera > Gerridae > Gerris > Gerris lacustris. The sequence continues at coordinate 39,677,390 of OX578284.1, forward strand.
ATTTCTGATCTACTCTTCAGTAGCTTTCATTTGATACCCCACTCAAAATTCCATCCTGTTATTTTCATCGCCCCACACTAAGGTATTAGCATGAATTATTTCATCATTTTAGGACTAGCCGTTATAGGGTGGTTGGGAGGGGGGACCTTTCTTGGGTGAAATGTTTGCGCTAAAAACTCAATATTGACGGTAAAAAGCAAATGGTCATAAAATGTTATATAAGTTTGTAACCTACTCTTCAGTGGCTTTTAAGAATGACCTAAAAGATCTACGAAACCCTAATAAAAAGCCAAAAAACTTTATATAGAAGAAAGAATACAAGAAGATAAATAAATTACAGTATTTAAATAGTTCTTATATACACCTAAATAAATCTAAGAAAAGCGTTGCTTGGTTACTTTAATCCTGTTTAACATAAATATAGTAAAAGAACACTATACAAATAATTGACAGTCCATTTAAAATCCAAAATTATTAGGTAACAGACGCTAATCTTTCTGAAGAACGAAAAAAGTGTATGTCTCAGAAATCCGTTTGACATCTGGGAACATATGCTTCCGTGTCTGTCTATAGGTACATTTTTGCATAACAGAAATCTTAAAACAAAATCATCCGATTTTAATAAAATGTTAATGGTAAATCATAATTAGCCAATTGTTGGTCCCATATAAGCAGGGGCGGATCCAGGGAGGGGCGAGGGGGACGACCGCCCAGGGCTCCGCGCCTTGGAGGGCCCCGCGCCATAGAAAATTAAAATAAAATACTTATACTTAACAGGCAAATTTATAGTTCATAGTGAAGATTGTCTGCGGGGCCCCGTGCCATGAACAAAATATGAAATATTAGAATTATAAAATTCAGTAGAATTTAGCTTACATGGTAGAACCTAATACCTAACTACCTTTTCGCGGGGCCCCTCTCTATAAAAAAGTCAAATAAATAAGCTTTAAAATATAGATTTTTTTTTATGTTTAAGATTGCCCGCGGGGCCCCGCTCCATATAAAATTAAGTGAGTTAACGTCCTAGTGTTTTCTCACCCTCCCTCTTTTCATAATGATGACGATTTTGTTATTTATTCTGTGGGGTAAATCTTCATTATGTGCCCCACCTATATCTAAACGTCTAATTAAATTCGGTTTTTTTCAAACTGTTCCTTTTTACATTACAAAAACTATTTCGGTTGTAGCATCTCGATATATTCATTTTTTTAATTTTAGGGAAAAGTATGGAAGGTTATGGTAAGTTTAGTACTTTTTGACCTGACCTAACAATAACCTTCTATCATTACCCTACAAAAAATGACATTTCGTGTATTTTTTTAAAAACAAATAAATAAAACACTGAATTTATCGAGATACTACATAAATCGTTTGACAATGTGATATTTAAAAAAGACAAATCCTGTAAAAAGGAATAGTAAAAAATACTAAGTATATCGGACAGTACGAAATAATAGGGTCAATTAGTGCAGTTTTACCAATTGAAGTCAAAGAGAAACTTCACCTCAGAGATGCATAAAAACGCTGTTTTGAGAGGTCATATTTACAACATTTTCCGGACCCCCGGACACCCCCGGACCCCCCTTAAAATGTGTCTTTGAAAATTAAACTAAAAACTCGGCACTAATATGGAAAGTTATAACCTGAGAATATGATGAATTCTGGGAGTAAATTTAAAGTGCTCGAGTGTAGATTTCAAATTATAGAACTGATCACAAATAACACAACTTAACTTTTTATTTACAATGATAATTAAATCATAACACCCAAAATATCATGAAGAAGAATAAATAGTTAAGTATAACAGAGCTTAATTATTAAAATAAACATGTTTCTTTTCGATTACGTTTGCAAAGAAAATGATGATTAGTTGAAAACTATATAATTTGAGGGGTTTATGTTAAAATAATATGTTAGATTACAACATGAGCAGAATTGTAATTATTTTAAAAGTTTTGAATTAGTTGAGAGCAAAAACGTTTGACTGACCCTAAGTGAAGGGAATTAGCCGTAAAATAGGATCAAGTTATATGTGGTTTATTAATAAGTTACTGTATTGTTTTTTATCAGCAATCCCCGCTCTATCCTAGGTGGCCCCGCCATTTTGTCTCGCCCAGGGCCCCGCAAGATCTAGATCCGCCACTGCATATAAGTTTCAACCTTCTGCACCCACTTCTATCTCTTCCAAATGCACACAAACATACATTTGTTTACGCCTATATCTTCAAAAGTGCTCATCTGATTTTTAAGATATTAAAATAGTTTGTCAAAAGTAGACCCAGATTGCCGCAGATTAATTTCAACTGTGCACACTAAATATTTGCTAAATTGATATTTTTCTTCGTCTAAAAAAATTTAAAGATTTTTTAAAAGAAGGGGGATGTATTAAATAAATTTAATAATATTGGGTTGCAAAAGCATAACAACAATAAATACGTAATAGGATGCTGCGAAGAAGCTATTTGCTACACAAATTGGCAGAACATTTAAAACAATTTTTATGTGGCTATTTCTGTGTTGTTAGTATAGAAACTTTAATATATATATATATATATATATATATATATATATATATATATATATATATATATATATATATATATATATATATATATATATATTTATATATATATACATCCTATATATATATATATGACCTTTTATAGTCTGTATATATATATATATATATATATATATATCCTAAGCCTAACTGTTGTTTTATAAATTTGCTATGTCATCGGCAATATATAATATATAATATGTAATCTGTCGTCTAAGTAGTCGGCAAGTAAGTTTAAAATTAATTACAAATTTTTTGCAAATAATGTGTAATAAAAGCATGTAAAAAAATAAATTAATACCCTTTAACTATAAACCCTAATTAAATAATCAATAATAATGGAATAATAAAACAATTAATAATCCTTTGAATATTGTAACAAATTATAGTAAAAATATAAAATGCAAACAAATTTTAACATTTGTCCTACATTAGATAATAAATTATTAATGCATCCATTAAAGGATTAAAAAAATTGTAATTACTTTATGTTAATGAAATAAAAAAATAAACCTCATGCATTCTTTAACACTTAGAAATTCAATAACATTTTTTTTTTTTAAATAAAATTTATAATTTATTAATAATTATTCACTTAGTTATTTTTTCGAAAAAAAACAAATAAGAGAAAAATGTAGTTTCAATTTCGAATTGAAATTACTTTAATAAATGATATTCACATATACAAATATATATATATATATATATATATATATATATATATATATATATATATATATATATATATATATATATATATATATATATATATATATATATATATATATATATATATATATATATAAATATACATATATTTTTATAAGTGTGCAAAAAATATATATTTGTAAAGTTGTGCTTTATTTAGAGTATTCTTCTAAGTGATTGTGCATTTGATATGTAGTCCAGTCGAATTAACTTATTTTGAGGTAAAAAAAGAGAAAATTATTAACAGGTCGGGAACAGTTGGAAATGGTAAAGTGGCGTATAATAAACGTAAAAAAATTAAATGCGTTAGCAGGGGTGTTGCGGTATGGATTTTGGGGGGGTGAAAAGGGGGGAATTGGGTATTATTGCGATTTCCGGCGAATGTTGACGTCGGAGTGAAAAGTGTGCCAAATAAAAGTTGTAGATCATAAAAAAATCTAAAACTTTTGTATTTATGATTTTTTCACATAACCTCAAAATAATCGAGAAAAATGCGAAAAACTGTGTTTTTCGTTTTTTATTTTTTATTTTCTCAAAAATAATTTTATTTTGATGAAAAATGGTGAAAGTATACCTTTTTGAGTCTTAAATGTACACAAAATTTTCCCAATAAAAAAATTCAGAATTTTCCGAGATAATCACGTTTTCCGCCCAAATACAATATTTTTCAAATGAAATTTGTCCTTCAGGAAATTATCGCAAAGACTTCTTTGAGGTCTCATTTTTTTCGTTTTGACTTATACTTTTTGGTAAAAAAAAAAAAAATAGTCCCCATCTAAAAACATGCTCAAAAATGGGAAAAATCAAAAAATGACTTTTGTAACAATCAATTTTTTAGTAAAAGTTGATAATTTGATGAAATTTTTAAGTAATATTTTAAAACTGGTTACACCATTGAATTCTACAGAAAAAAATACAAAAGACCCTGTGTTTCATTATTTCATCATAAACTTTAGTTTTTAACAATATTGCCATCAACATTTAAGTAGAATAATGATAATTCATTTATAGTCCAGTCAATAAAGACATTGTACAGTGGATGAAATATGTTACAGTATTTAACTCCAGGGCTTTGTTAGGGCTAGTTAGGAGGTAAACATACTAAATGTCCCCACCCCTGGCGGTGAGCTTAGGGTGGGAGGGGGGTTAAAAGGTCCCAAAATTGGGGTTTTCGAGTATATCTCGAAAACTGTGGACTCTAGAAAAATATGTTACTACTAAAAATTAAAGCTTATTCAATTTCCTATAAAATTGTATCTATACATATTTGTCGATATTCCAACGGTTTTCGAAATTTAAAATCGATAATTTTCGAAAAATATCATTTTTGCCTCAGGGGGGCTCTTAAAGGATATTTTTTCACGTTTTTCTTGATAACTCGAAAACCAAAGACTCTAGCGAAAAAGAGTATGTGTACCAAATTTAATGACATAAAATTACTTACAAAAAATATAAGGGTCCTTGGTTTTGCCTACGGACCCTAAAAAGGTTTTCTTAAATTGTTCTCTAGCAGGAATAGTTTGCGAGATTCATGGATGGAAAAATTCTTAAATCATAAAAATAGTGTTTTAATGGCTATAAAAGTAACGTTTAATGTTAATAAATTTTCTGAACATCTAAGTACACTAATATGCGGTATGAAGGGATAAATTGTGTATTAGAGACATGAGGGGGGGGGGGGGGGGGGAGGAGGCAGATGCGAGAGAAGGCCATTTTCAAGAGAAACGTGAAAAAGTATCCTTTAAGAGCACCCCTGAGGTAAAAATCGATTTTGAATTTCGTGTATCTCGAAAACCGTTGGAATTTCGACAAATATGTATAGATACAATTTTATAGGAAATTAAATAAGCTTTAATTTTTAGTAGTAACATATTTTTCTCGAGTCCACAGTTTTCGAGATATACTCGAAAAACCCAATTTTGGGACCTTTTAACCCCCCTCCCACCCTAAGCTCACCGCCAGGGGTGGGGACATTTAGTATGTTTACCTCCTAACTAGCCCTAACAATGCCCTGGAGTTAAATACTGTAACATATTTCATCCACTGTACAATGTCTTTATTGACTGGACTATAAATGAATTATCATTATTCTACTTAAATGTTGATGGCAATATTGTTAAAAACTAAAGTTTATGATGAAATAATGAAACACAGGGTCTTTTGTATTTTTTTCTGTAGAATTCAATGGTGTAACCAGTTTTAAAATATTACTTAAAAATTTCATCAAATTATCAACTTTTACTAAAAAATTGATTGTTACAAAAGTCATTTTTTGATTTTTCCCATTTTTGAGCATGTTTTTAGATGGGGACTATTTTTTTTTTTTTTACCAAAAAGTATAAGTCAAAACGAAAAAAATGAGACCTCAAAGAAGTCTTTGCGATAATTTCCTGAAGGACAAATTTCATTTGAAAAATATTGTATTTGGGCGGAAAACGTGATTATCTCGGAAAATTCTGAATTTTTTTATTGGGAAAATTTTGTGTACATTTAAGACTCAAAAAGGTATACTTTCACCATTTTTCATCAAAATAAAATTATTTTTTAAGAAAATAAAAAATAAAAAACGAAAAACACAGTTTTTCGCATTTTTCTCGATTATTTTGAGGTTATGTGAAAAAATCATAAATACAAAAGTTTTAGATTTTTTTATGATCTACAACTTTTATTTGGCACACTTTTCACTCCGACGTCAACATTCGCCGGAAATCGCAATAATACCCAATTCCCCCCTTTTCACCCCCCCAAAATCCATACCGCAACACCCCTGCTAACGCATTTAATTTTTTTACGTTTATTATACGCCACTTTACCATTTCCAACTGTTCCCGTCCTGTTAATAATTTTCTCTTTGTCAATGTGTAATTTGACTGGACTAATGTTATTGTATTTCTTTTTATTGTTTTGATACATTCGAATTTTCCCGCGAGCGCGCTCGTGTCGTTAAGAAAATGCCCGCACGTTTTTAATGTTAATGAAGCAAATCTAATAGAAGCTATTATTCAGGATTAATGTACCGGTAAAATTATATCTTTTGTTTTTCTATTTTTTTTTTTCTTTTTTTTTTTTTTTTTTTTAAATCCATTAGTGTTTAAGTTTCACCCCCTTCCCCCCTTATTTTATGAATATATATATTTATGGTATCTTAATTTATCTAAAATAATTATACAATTACTTGTTACCAATGTTTTAACGTCCAACACAAATGATATAGACAAATTACATTCAATTTATTTTTTATAACAAAAAATGACAATTTGAGAAAAAAACAAACAACGTATTTACCTGTTTTATCGAGTGAAACAAATGTAAGAAAAACAACTTTTTACATTAGTTTATTTATGTATAATTTATCTATTTACATTAAAAGCGTAAAAGAAAAAATTATACTTAGTTAGAGTTAAAAAACTATAAAATGTTAATTACCTATTTTTATCTACCAGCAATTTACTTAAAAAACTACAACTTAAAAAGTTAAGAAGGATTAGAATGCAATTAATTCTAGTTATAAATTCTTAGCTGAAGTTTACATTAGTCCGAACTAATACAAGTGAACTGAAATAATAGCGAGACCAGTTTAAAATGCTTCCATACTCGAAATTATCTCGGCTGGATAAATTGTTCATGGAGGAAAAAAAAATCTCATTTTCATTGAAAAGAAAAACAGGTTAGAGAAATTTCGAAAAAATATAAATTAAGTACACTAAATTGACGTAAGGACATTGTGTAGAACATTAACATTTTTTGGGTAAGTGCGTAGTGACTCAGTATCAAATCTCTAAACCTAAAGATATGTATAAAGATTTTCCTTCCCTGTCGATGTATTTATCCCTCATACATATATTAAAAAGTCTGTATTCTTGGAGTTTTTATTCCAAATTTAAAATTTCGAAAAACACGATCACCTTGGACAGACTTTTGGGCATAGATCTCTTTAAAAATGTATACCTTTGACAACAATTTTTAATTTTGTTACAGAATTATTTATAACATTAACTAGGTACAATGCAGTTGTCTGCTTGCAATATTGAGTTAAGCGTGCATTTTAATCTTAAATTTTATTCATGCGTTAAAATTAGATTCATTTGTTTGCATCACGCCATGATCACTTTAGCAAAAACTTGCCCAACTATTGTTGCCAGGAGATGTAACTCCGCATCGCTTTTTTATATAAGAATCTGCATTTGATAGATTATTTTATTTGGCTCAATAACTAATTAAATAATTAAAACATTGAAAAAGTCAACACAATTAGCGTGCTAAAGTCTTATTGATATATAATAAGACTTTTTGATTATTGATGTATAATAAGACTTTTGTTTACATATGAGATTATTGTTAGACATTTACCCCCCCATTTCCTTTTTTCCTCGTTATCCTGAATCAATGTGTTTCAGGTAAAAGTTAAGGGTTGCAAGGTTTCATTGGATTTTGAATTGACTAATAATTATGAATTTATTAATTCCAAAATGTTAAAACATTTTCGGATATGAATATTTATTGGAGAGACCGCCAACATAAAAATTCTAGCAGGAATTTGTATAAAGAATTCCTTTTCTGTGGACACTCTTCACATATATTCTCTTTCTCTCTCTCTATACACACACACACTCATATATATATATATATATATATATATATATATATATATATATATATATATATATATATATATATATAAAATTATAAAAAAATAACAATGATAAGATCCGATAAGCAATTAACGACCATAAGAACTAAATATATAATAATAATAATACACAAATATTAAATAATATGTACATAAAGAACCCACCAAATTATCCCATAAAATAAAATTGGTATTGAAAATTAAGATATAAAAATTAAAATAGACTATTTTAACAAAAAAATTAAAGAAGGAAAGACGAGGAATAATTAACTGTCCTTTTAACACGAAAAAGTTTTAACTCGTCAAAAAAAAAAAAAAAAAAAAAATTGTTAAAATGAAAAATTAATTCTTTAATTAAAATCTCGGGAGATTTTAACGAGTCTCCGATTAAACTAAAGACAGAGCGGGCCCCAAGAGGCAAATTATCAGCTGACAACGTTAATTGTTTTTTAAATAAATCTACAACGAGTTTACGAGAAAAATGTAAAAAGCTCTAGAAATAGATGATAAAATTAATTGTTTTTGACGCTGCGGCATTTTTGTAAAAAAAATAAAAATAATACCGAATTAACTCGATGGTTTGGTTCTTTAAAATATAAATAAAGTGACCAGTTATTTCACGTCGGGAACCTTTCTTAAAAATGTTAATTAATCTAAATAAATTAAACGTTAATTTCTTCTTTTTTTTCTTTAAATAGAAGGTTGAAGGGTGGGGATAAAATATTCAATTGAATTATTTAATTAATGTTTTTGATGCCAGTATTTGATCCCCTAGAATTTGTTTTTAAAATCACCATTACTTTATTAAAAGATTATACAAAAATAAAATGCATCAAAAACGTGAGGACTATTTTTATAGGAAGTTTTAAAGTAAATGCAAGACAAATGTGTAACGTTCCATGCTTATTCTTCCACTGTCTTAGATGTAGATGATAGTCGGGATGAAGGTAATAGATAAAGATATAAGTATTAAGAAAAAATATAAAGATAGGGTTTGCGACTATATTAAGAAAGCCCGTTCCTTGTTTTGTTTAGTAAAAACAAGTATGATAAGAAGGGAGGCCTTTAAGCTCAAAAGGTTGAAACATGGGACCAATAATAATTTAATTATGACCTACCAACTAAATTTATTTTTTCTATTAGGGAAAAAATAATTCTAGGGGGGGTAAAAATTACGAAACAATAACGTAAATTAAAATTCAGATTCGAAAGATATTATTATTATACTCTGCAATCCTAAATATCGAAAAATAATTGTAGATCACTATTCCCATCATAATAATAAAGATTGGATTGACTGAAATATAACAATTTAAAAAATATTCTATACGTCATATAACAATATAGACTAAAATAAAAGAGACTGCCAATTGGTGTGGCACTTAGCTTCCTCGCATCCTATCCATGTACTTTATTGATTTTATGCTTTTACAAGTCATTATTGTCAAATTGGTTTAATTGTTTCCCCCATTTTTTTTTTAATCTGTCAAAATTGTTTAGATTTTTTTCACGAATTGAAGTATCAATTTTGCAAAAGCTAAAAGAGCGTAGACGGTTCAAATTAATATGGGACTATCTGCGGGTTACTTTTAAAAGTTTCATTCAAATAAGATAAGTACTTTTGAAGCTATAGGTGTAAATGTATGTTTGTGCGCATGTGGAAGAGAAAAAAATAGGCGCAGAAGGTTGAAACTTATATGGGACCAACAATGGGCTAATTATGACCAACCACCCAAATTTTATTAAAATTGAACGTGTAGTTTTTAAGATATGTTGGTTCGCAAAAATTGAACGACAGACTGACAGACTGACAGACAGACACGGAACCAAAAATGTTCCCTGATGTCTGAAACAGATTTCTGTCTTGGAATTTTTGAAATTGGAGACCTAAAAATGTTTCGTTCTTCGGAACGATCACATGGCTTCCGTTACCTTCGGTAAGTTCGGAAGCTAAATTAAAATAATATTATTGTTTTTTAAATCTAATGAAAGTAGGAGGGTTAGATCCAGATTATCACATAGTTAACTATGTGTTTCCATCCTAAAATATTGATATTTTTATTCATTTCGTATAGTATTACTGTTAAATTAGGTAGAGATAGTGAAGCAGAACGAGTACAACAGACCAAACAGTCAAATCTAATTACAAGCCTACATATATTGGAGGATTACGACTTTATACCATCTTTAGGGTTTCGTAGATCATTCTTAAAACCCTAATGCCGAGGGCCTGTCCGTCCGTCGTGCTTTGGTTCATATCCTCCGAACCACTCACGCTAGAGAGTAAAAAATTGAAATAGTGGCGTAACTTTTTGACACACAATGTAAAGGTACAGGAAATATATAGAGAAGTTAAACATTTATTATGCGAATGGGCATTTCTGTTGCCAATGCAAGTTTCAAACTTCAGAGCATTGGATTCTTTTTCACATGCCCACAAGTGTTTTTTTTTTAACATTAACACCTATATCTTTAAAAGAGTACATCTTATTTTTAAGAAATTTGCATAGTTTGTCAAATGCAGCCACAGATGGTATAATAGTTTGAATCAGCGCTCAATAAATTTTGCTAAATTTTCATAGAATCAAAAACCAATTTTGACAGATTTAAAAAGGGTGGGGGGAAGAAATAAGTTTGGCAATAATGGGAAGTAAAAGCATAAAATCAAGAATGTATTCGACTTAAGACGCGAGGAAGCTATGTGGCCACAACTAATTGACAGGCTATTTTTTCTTGGGATACGATTTTGGTTTAAAAAGAATTTAATTAAAGAGAAACTTTAGTAGGTACATAAATTTTATGTTCTCTCAAGATGTTACATTACGATAGAGTCGCACAGTCACACGGAATACACATACATATATATTTGTTGGAACGGATCTGTTCTTGTAAGAGATTGTTGTCTGAAGAATGCGACGCGGTAATGATCGCAGAGTGGCTGGGGTGGCGCCTCAATAGTTCGGTGCCAGCCCCTCAACTCTTGTTGACTTCTCTGGGATTTTTTTAAAGCATTCCAAAGACGTCACCTTTTTTTTACAACTAAATTTAGACATGTTCGTTCCAAAGTGTGACGTGAATGCTTGACTCCTTGTGGGCCAGATTGCCTTCGATGCCGCTCGTAAATCTACTGAGTTTGATTTCTTTTTCCAATCCATCCGTTACCCTAAATAACTAAACCTGATTGGGTCATTTAAAAAAATAGGTTGCATCAACTGCGTAGAAGAGCAAGGAGGTGGAATAAAAAAAACAAAACAATAAAACATTTAAAATAGAAATAAAATCAACTGTTTCCTTTATTTCTAGGATTGTTTTGCGGTATTGGTACTCACCCAAAGTGAATTAACACTTAATGATCAAAATTAACTCAATTTCCTTAATAATTGTAAAAACTACAATACCAAATTAACTAAATCGTAATGAGGACTCCAAATAAATTGAGATAATGGTTGAAATTAATATGGGGCCAACTGTGGACTAAATTAGTCATACCAACTAAATCTCGTAAAATTGGACAACAATTTTTCAAAGACTGAGCTTTAGCAAAAATGAAGACAAAAATGTTTTCTGATGTAAAAAAAAAAAAAAAACACAATATGGCCATTTGTGGACTAAATTTGACGTACCATCAAGGGGTCACCGTAAAGGGTTAAGATTTTAAGAAATTTCGACACAATAACAGTGGGTTAATTTTGAGGTACCATCCAAAATCGGACAAGTATAGTTTCCAAAATATGAGCTCACGAAAAGGAAAAAAAAGGTGACAGATAGATACGAGAACAAAAATTTCATTGTAATAGAGGAAAATTTTGAATTTGGAAACAAAAACATTACATTGTTCACAATGAGCAAAATCAAGAAAAACTACTTTTTTAAGATGATTCAAATCACCATAGTTTTCCTCCTACTTCCGTCACCTTTAATTTTGTTGAATTTGAAGGCACAATGATTCGTTCTTGACAATGTTAAATTAAAATATTTGTGATGCTTTTTGTTATGTTAAAGATCCAGGACCAAGTATAGAGGCAATACTGTTAGCATCTGACCACGACCACTAAAATTCTGTTCTTAGAGGCTGATAAATTGGACTCAAAAGTATATGTTCTAGAGTAATCTAGAGTATTCGGTTCCTTTCTTTTGCAGATCACGTATATACCTTCGGTCTTCAGATATCTTTAGTTTTTATACCGCATAAAAGACAACGTTAACCATTAATTTCATACTCAATTCTCATGAATATAAACAGGAGCGTAATTTTAAAACCCACCTATAGAGACCACGGTCCTCTCCAACAAGTTTAAGGAAATGCAACAAGAAGCCTATTTTTGAACGCATAGTCATCTTTAGAAGAAAAAGCGGCTATCAACTGCTGCAGTTGGCATAACAATTGACGGCAATGGAGATAATATAGTCACAAGAGGTGTAATGCTATGTATAAGTAAGAACTAACAAACGTCTCTCCAATGAAGTAACTTGTCTGATGTCAGATCCCAACCCTGTCTCAACTCCTACACTGATTCCTTCTCTACGCATTTCTACTAGTCTCACCAGCACTGAAGATGACCACAAGAGGTTGAAAGCCGACTTTCCCAGTTCTTGGTGGTACCTTGACATTAAGTCGAATAGAGATGATTTTATTCTTTAACTATTACACCTCAAAAACAACAAATTTTAAGATAGGAGGTATCACTATGTCACCATCTATAAACAAAGTCTACAGCCACAAAAAACCTCGAAATCAACAGCAATAATTAGCTCAACAGTTGACAGAATGGCGTTTAAAATTAGTTACCAGAGGTTTAATGGTGTGTATAAGTGTTGGCATGACGCCATTAGTGGGTGGTAAAGTAGAGGAACTTGGTGGAATAACAATCTAAAGATCAACCATGAATACAAAATGAGGGTTTCTGTTTCACATTGAGGTAGTAACAGGTACTTAAAGCATACCAGAACAATGATACTTAAAAATCACTTTAACAAGGTTGTTTTTGTATGTTGATGTATTTTTAAGTTAATCTGTCTAGATATTCACATTATTAATAATAAGCGAATTTCGTCCTCTTTAATTATACTATAATAATATTAAAGATTGAAATTACAAGACACAGATTTTCAATAATTACAACTATGTATGTTAATTTTGATCAGGAAAAGTTTTAAAAATAAGTCTATGATAAACATGTCAAGTGAGTGCTAGTCAGCACACAGCGAGAGTCCGTAGGCAACCCTGTATAGTTTAAGTAGTACCCTATTGATGGTGTTTCTTAAAATGCTAAAAAGCTTACTTAGAACTATCATATGGGTCTGGTATTCTCAAAGCACATAAACAAAATTCTGATAAAGTATTTTATTGCCACTGAACAGGACTACATCCATATAAATACATCAAAAAGACCATAGTTATAAAAAAAAGTATTTTGTCAATAAAAAATAAAATATTATTTTTTTAGAAATTTCCAAAAAGTGGTTTCTTTACTTTTAGTCGAAGAATGTTCAGGATTTTTTTCAGATTTTTCGCACTTCACATAAGCGAGATAGAGGAGGGAGACACGTTTCACACCCATTTAAAACTTGCCTACGCTCACCCTATCAAAGTTATAATCAAAGAATTATATATTTTTGTAATCAGCTCGACGTACCCTTTAATATGATACCCCTCACGGTGTCGAAAAAAAAAAAACTTAACCCTTAAGTTTTTTACCCTAATTTTTTTGAAAAATATTTTTTTTAAGTCGCTATATTTTTAAAATATGTGGGTAGGTACAAGACACATGCACGCCAAATTTGAAAGTGATCGGACGAAAGGTGTAGCCATGAGAGCAGGCGACAGGACGGATGGACAGACACACGCAGGAAAATATAAAGGTCCTTGGTTTTTCCTACGGACCCTAAAAAATAGTTTTTGCTCATATTCATTATGTTCAATGGTACTAATTAAAAAATCGGTGCGGCAAACTCAAACAAAACTTCTCATCTCATATACAAAGTGATAATGAATTCAATAATATCAGAAAAAATCTATTATTTAATTATTCAAAATATAAAAGTGTTCCACAGGTGGTTGATAATTTCTTTTTTTGATTTTCAACTAAACCACATATATATTTTTATCTACGATTGATATGAAATAACATTGTATCTCTGTTTAGATGCGTAGAAATTGATTCTTTAGGTAGTTTTATTCATTTGTGCGATAAAAAAGAAGAATTCTTCACCTTAACACACGATTAGCGAGTTTGCTTACATTCAACAAAACTAATTTGGTGTTTGTTTAATTAAAGTTACTGTATATCGAGTTTTTAGTGAAATACAATGATTGATTCAAGTGATTATGAAAAAAATGATAATATTACGCCTCCCGAAATAATTAATTCGGCACAAAATACAACTAATGAATTAATGTCATCTTTATTAAAAGAGAGATGCAAACTTACATACAGGAAGTTTATTATTGCTTCCGAACTTACCGAAGGTAACGGAAGCATTGTGTTCACTTTTGAGAACGAAAAACTTTTATGCCTCCGATTTTAAAAATTCCAAGACAGAAATCCGTTTCAGACATCAGGGAACATTTTTGGTCTCGTGTCTGTCTGTCTGTCTGTCTGTCGGTCTGTGTGTCCGCGAATTATGCAATGTGCGACGATAACTTGAGTAAATGTCGACCGATTTTGATGAAATTTGGTAGACATGTTCATTTTACCAATGCTCAGGACGAGTTCGTTGGACAACGTTATCCGTCCAAGCGTTCACGAGCAACACTCACGTAAACGTGAACTTCAAATTTAAAATTGGAATTTTAGGTCGGGAATAAAATCTAACTTCATCTATTCAATGAGACAAACATTTTTTACAAATACAATTTTTTAGTAAAACCAACAGCGACACCGCTATGAAGTGTTAAAGATCGCTAAAACTATTAATAGTTTTTACACTATAAACAATATAAGAATAATGTAATATACCTATAATTTTAATGTTAATATAACAATAAAGTACATGGTAGGATGCGAGGAAGCTATGTGTCACACTAATTGGCAGTCTATTTTATTTGTCTGAATTTATTATTAAAATCCAACAATCGTAAATAAAGTACGGTACGCAACTCGTGCGAAAACGGCATTTTGCTTTGCTCGAGTGGTTTTACTACCCTTGATATCGCTCAGGTGCAAATTCCACACTCGCATGCAAAATGCTACTTTTCGCACTAGACTCACTCGACTAGTACCTTTCTCGGAAACTAGATTTTTCACGAGGGAAACAAATTCACGTGGTTTAACTGGTACATAAATGGACTAAATTTCAGAATTTTTTATCTAAAGCTTTCGAATCCCAGAGAAGTGAGACATGTTTAACACTAACGAGTAGATGATTAAAATGACCGAATAATAACCCCCGTTGATAATAATTGATAATAATAATAAATAATAATTTTATTGTATCATTCATTTCTCTATATCAACATTTCTCACATTTATGCCACATTTAATCAATTGGCTCTGCAGTTTAGTCTATACACTGACTAGATGACAGATGACTTTCAATCAGCCATTTTGATTCAAGATGGTGGCCTACACGCATTTGAAACCACTTCCCCATTCTATAATTATCGCCACTTTTTTTAACGCTAATACATAATCATTTCATTTGGTATCATGATTTCTGAAATAGTATTATAATGTAGATATATATGGCAAGATAGGATTTTGCTTCCGAGCTAACCGAAAGTATAACGGAAGCTAAGTGGTTGTTCTGAAGAACAAAAATAGAGAAAATACAGAAAATATAGGGAAAAAAAACAGAATCCGTTTCAGACATCAGGGAAATTTTTTGGTTCCGTGTCTGTTTGTCGCTCAATTTTTGCGAACCAACTTATCTTAAAAACTACTCGTCCGATTTTGATACAATTTGGATGGTATAGGTCATAATTAGCCCATTGTTTATCCCATATAACTTTAAAACTTCTGGGGTAATTTCTTGCCTTTCCACCTCCGCACAAACAAATACTTCAAAAGCACTCTTCTGATTTTTATGAAATTTGGATGCCCCCCAGATTAATTTTAACCACGTCTGCGCTCTTTAAATTTCGCTAAGTTAATACTTTAATTAATGAAAAAATCGTCTTATCAGTCTAACAAGCAACTATTTCAACAATTTGTTTTATAAATTTGTTTTATAAATAAAACAAAGACAAAAGAAAAAGGAATAACAATAATATCAGCATGTTTCTATGGTAACAGGAAGACATTTTCAATAAACAACTTTTTAAAACTCATGAGATTTAAAAAGTGTATATTCATAAAACATCAAAAATCGGATTTATGCGCCTTCACAATACTTTTTCTTAATAATATACTTCGTATATAGAAAGTAAATATCAGAGAAAAATTATAAAAATATAAATAAAATAAAAACAATTATTAAAACATTAATTAAAGGGCTATAAATACAATTTAATAGCCTCATTAGGTAACAACAATAAATTATAGGATAATTTATTTTAATGAAAAATAAAAAATCCTTAATCTTCTAATCTCAACCGCGATATCAATAATTATAAATAATGTGAAATTGTAAAAAATAGAAAAAAATTACAACGTTATGAATAAAAAATAACCACAATAAGCCTTGATTAGTTATAATTAACTGTAATCAATATATAAATATACATATATGTTTGTAGAGAAGAAAAATAAGTTTTTATTAATAAACATAGTCTAATGGGAGATAATGAGGGTAATTTTTTTTTCAGCACGATTCAATACAAAAATTTACATGATTTTTTTGATAAACTACTCAAAAGTTGTTTACTTATAAATTTTATAAATTCATGATCAAGTCATTGCTATATTTAGTTGGGCGTCCGATCTTGTATTTTTAAGTACTCCGCTTCAAAAAACACATGAAGCTGAGATTAAAGAAACGCCGAGGTTTCTTGGCGCCAGATTACTTCGGTCGATTATATCAATCCTGCATATAAAAAAAGGAAAAATATATGTTTAGATTTATCGCGTTTTTTTTTTAAATTTTATTTTTTGGATCCATTGTAATGTTATATTGTTGTATGTTTTTTTTTTTAATTTTGTTTTTTAATGATTATAAATGATCAATTGTTTTTTTTTTTTCTTCGGTATTGTAAAGGTGTCAGATTGAATACTGGAATAATTTAGTGATAATTTAATCAATGATATTTTCGAAAGGGAAGATATATATATCATTATATATTCATTATAGAGGCGCCACTTATATTCCTCGTATAATGTTCTTAATCAGATGTATTCAATGACAACAAATCGTGATTTCTGTTACTTTCTCATGTACGTTGTGTAAATAGAGAAAGTATTGTGATGACAGGAAAATTCGATTTAAGATTTTGATGCGGATTTTTTAAGGTCTCATAAATCGAAAAAAGGTTGTTTTTTTAAATATCTGTCAGTCAGTGGAGCAAACCACTGGCGCTGGACCAATTTCGAATAAATTTTGCTTAGATGTTCATAAAAATTTGGGGGCGCCAACCCTCAAAACCTTTAAAAAAACTCGGCCAATTTGTGTGACACAGCTTCCTCGAGTCCTATTTCGTAAAATGTAATTATTTTATGCTTTTAAAACCTAAGGAGCGCGGACCTAATTAAGGAGCGCAGACGATTGAAATTAAATCTGGGACCATCTGCAGGCTACTTTTGACAAACCATTCAAATTGCATCCCCCCCCCCAAAAAAAACTCTGAAATTACGTGAAATAACTGTTCCAACGATTTTGATTAAAACATTCTAAAACGTGGTCCATTTAATTACGAATCTAATCATAAAAGTCGTTTTCAAGGGAAAAATCTAGTTTCTGAGAAAATAGCTAAAATTGCAAAGGGTGAGTTGCCGGGTTCATTTCCCTGCTAGGGAGAACTTTACGATAACGTTTTGATAAAATTTTCAATAATAATTAAATGGATTCACGAAAACTCGAAACAACTGGAACAAATGGAAAACATGGAAACCAGGTAATTATGTACTCATACGTGAGAAAGTTTAGTTCGAGTTGTATCTGACTTTTTTAAAAAATATTATTAACAGCCACAGTACAACAAGCGATGACAGTATACGGGTATGTAATTAAAGATAAAAGCTTAGGGCGTTATCAATAGGGTTTTGTCATTTGTTAATATCTCCCCACGCTTTTATCTTTAGTGACATACGGATATACAAAGAAAAAAGCGCGTGGCGTTATCAATAGTTTTTGTCATTTGTTAATAGCACCCCACGCATTTTTCTTTAATCTTTAGTGGCATACGCATATAAAAAGATAAAAGCGTGAGGCCTTATCAATATTTTTTGTCATTTGTTAATAGCACTTCACGCTTTTATCTTTAGTGATATACGCATGTAATGTGGCTGTTAAAAATACAATTTTCTCCTATTTAGTGTATGATTTTTGAAAGTGTGTTTTTTTGTTTATAAGTTCAATAATATTTTTATACAAGGTTAATGAGAGGGTGAAGCAAGAGAGAGTTATAGAGATGACACTGCACAATACAAAAAAGATTTACTAAGTGAGTTATCAGAATGTCAAGTGACAAGCCAAAGTGTTACGAGGTAACACATCGCCATTGTCTTTCCTCAAGTGGTCTCTACTCTCGTGATAATGGAATTAATGAAAGCCAATACCATAAATTATTATTTGACTTCTCAGTTAATGATAGATTTCCTCATTATTTTCTTTTATCTCAACCATCCTTCTGTTATTTATTGTTATTGACTATCTATCTATTACTAAATCTATTCCTTTTTTATTCTGTATTCTCTAGAATGGTGTCACTCAATGAAGCACCTAGCCGTTAAAAAAAAACAAAAAAAAAAACAGTGTTGTATCTATTTTATGCGAAACATACAAGGAAAAAAACAGTCAAGCATGCGTAGTAAAAAATACGTATTTATAGGTTTTTATGAAAATATAATGTAAATATATAAAATAACAGAAGGTTCATTATGGAGTTCTATCTATGTCTTTCGATAGTGACTGCGTAATAGGCGGAAGACGGAAGACCTAGAACTTCAGTAAGAAATTAACCACGAAAGCCTTCGTATTAAGATATGAAAAGATTTGTATTGCTTTTTTACATCCCGCATTTTATTTATCTCTTCATAAAATTCTGCAGTGAATGAAGGTAACAACATTTAACCTATACCTAACCTCTTTGTTTTATTTAATGAGCATGTTGGTCGGGGAATTCACAAAATATCGGATTGGAAGTTAAGATTTACTTTGGTAGATCTATCAAATCCTATCAAATAAGTAAGTGAATAATGTAACTTGATTGTTTTTATCGAGATATTGAGGAGAATGTGCTCATAGTATAATTTATATTACCATTTAACAAAAAAAGCTAGAAGGGCTGGAAGGATTTTATTAGAAAACCCTCGCATCAAACAGTGGCTCTAACTTTGGAGAAGCAGGTGCTGCTTCCTAACGGCAAAACATGCTAAAATATTGAATTGTTATCAATAATGTGTGATTTATCACCTGATGTCATCACAATTGTCAATACTTTTATTAGGTAATAGCACCTTTCCATTTATAATCATAGTTTTGGGCTCTTTTCATAACATAATAAATAATTATTTCCCAGCCACATCAAGATTATTCGAATTTTACTAATTATAAGCCCTGCCATTACAAGATGGCGACCATTTAAAGGTTAGTTTTAGGTTTAACTTTTAAACCAGTTATGTTAATGAAGTGAAACAAACACCATTGGCGTACAACTTAAGGCGTCTTCCTCTTTCAATTAACACACAATTCCCTTAAATCTCAACCCTAGATTTTAGGGATGATTTTTTAGGGCTTCCCTATAATTTTCTTGCATTTTGCCCATCTTTATAACTAACTTTAGATATATTAACACTTTGTATGGGAGGTTACTAAGTTCAAAAATCGACCACCTGGTTAATTTCACTGCATCAAGAAATCTCTTTAACATGCAAAGGAAACAGAAGAAAAAAAACAAGGGAATAGAAGGAATACATAAAGATCAATATCAGCAAGATACTTCAAATTAGAAACGATAAAAATTGCAAAATAAATTCTTAGTTCTTCAGTATTCCATGTGTATTCTGTTTTCTTCGGAATAATATTCAGTATTATTCGATTGCGGGAAGAATCCCAAGTGTTCATGACAAGTAAAATGGTTAGTAAAAAAGTAATCATTTTTAAAAATAGCCAACATAATTTAAATTGGTTCCAAGGAGTTGTGAAAAAATAGCATTATTCTAATTATTTATTCATTGAAGGTAAACAGGAAATGTTAGTTTAAAAAAAAATAAAGACTATTACTAGTTCAAATAGTCCGTACCATTGTCATAAACCCTAAATATAATAATGAAATTCAGACCGGTTAGGGGATAATTATGCAGAAAAGTATAATATTAATGGTATTTTGAATTCACGCTTTTCCCGCGAAGAAAACCCGTTATTTGTCAAATATAGATAACCTGATGTTATTATTAACCACGTTCACTGTATTTCACAATAGGAACCCGGAAAATAAATATACCAGTTTCATATGTCCAAGTTTTTCAGTCACATATAATATAATCACGTCAGTCACATATAAGCACGTCGTTAACACTCTGCCGATTCACCCGGAAGCAACCATCTGCCTCCGGATCTCATCAGCGGTCTACTTCTCCCCAGATAAATGCGCATTATTTAAATACCATATATTATTATCATTCTCAGTATTATCCAGCCCGTTTTCGATATTCCCATCACTTGAGCTCAGGCTCAAACTGGAAATCTCCACCGGTTTTGACAACACAATCATCGAAAGTTCGAGTATTGTGCTGTCCAAGCCGGTCTGTATTTATTATTTTATACATTGTTAATGCCAACACACCGACTAATAATTAAGAACTATCGATAGTTTAATTATTATTATGGATATGTCTTTGGACAAAATAAATTTCCGTCACGCAAAAAACGACATGAAAAATGTGACGCTATTAAATAAAGTAGGCTAAGATATAACAGGAGGAATTTCGGTTTTCACTTTTTAGTACTATAATTCACCAATAGGAGCGCACTATGGCAACCGTCTTCAGAGGAGGAGGTGTAAAGCTTGGCTTAACTGTTGGATACACTGGATTCAATGCCCAAAAGTATGTCCACGATCCAATGTTGATCAGTTGATCCAAAAAAGAAAGAAAACAGAAAATTTCAACACTGATCTCTGATTTGATTTATATGAAAGGTTATTACTTGACTTATATTAGAAAAATACGATTCCCCATATTTAATATAGAATTTCTGCTTTATAATTATGTTGTCTTCATCCGCAACGCAACGGGCAAATAGTTGAAACTATGTGCTTAAAGAATGTAGTTAATTGGCAATTTATCATTATTCCGATCACTTGTGCGCATGTCTATTTCTCCAATAAACGCATGTTAAAGATTCTTAAACACAACACAGCCCCTATTTAGTAGAGGGCTTCTTAAAAAAGGAAGGGATTGTTTACTACATTTTAGGGAGGGACTCAGAGTAGAATAGTGCAACGTATATCTAGAATGGCTATCGGATTTATGTATTATTTTATTCTAAGAGGTAATGATCGTTTATTTTGCACTCACTTGACGTTTCTGGTACTCCATCCAATAAATTTGCCACATTAATATCGGCTAATTCTATACTTTGTAAGGAATGGCTATCGTATTTTTGTATATTTTATTAATTATTTCCATACCTTCCACAACAACCTTCTACCGCTGTCACAAACAACTAAAGATAATGGTAACGACGAATTTTAAAACAGAAGAATTTGAAAAAATTATCTCACTTGCAACGGATGGTGCGCCAGCAATGGTTCATTAAGGTTTTTTTCAAAAATCAAAAATGTCTAAGTGCAACTCTGAATTATAACAAGAACAAATTCGGATCCCGGCTCTCCGAACATTTCAAATGATAATGAAGATAGGATGCATTAATCAGAGTCCAAATTTCAAGCATTTAATGGAGAGCAAAACGAAAAAGTAATTTTTCTCACTAAAGCCTGTACCTAAACCTGAATTATTCTAGATTTTTTGGATTATTGATTTAGCTTTAACTTTCATTCCAGAAATATTATGTTAGATCACGTATATTGAAATATTAATGGCCCGCTAAAGGTTCTCGATTTTCTTATGTGGCCCTTCAACAAAATTAATTAGTGACCCCTGCCTAGAGTCTCTGGCTTTAAGATGGATGGCTTATAAAATAAATTTCATCTGAAAAGCTTTGTCGTCTACACTTTACAACATGGAACTTCCTCAGATTGTAGTACTCCCATCTATTTATATCATAATTCTTCCTCGACAGAATCATTATTTTTGGCCATTAAACTGTAGTTTTATAGGATCTGTGCTATCATTTACGTCGATCAAACTTTTATTTACTAATGGTTAACTTTCAACTTACTAATTAACTTTTATTTACTAATGGGTTACGAGTAATCATTCACGTCGTTTAAACTGTAATTATAGGATCTGTGACATCATTTACGTCAATTGAACACAACATGATGTCCGATTATGCTTTAAATGATCTCTGACCGAACCATCTGATGTAATATTTAAAATAAATTCAATTTCACACATTTAAAATAAAGTAAAAACTAAATCTTTTGAATCAGATCTAAGTAAATAGGACTTAGAAGGAACCGCCTATTACTCGTATATGTGATAAACTTAAGTTTTTTTTAACAATTAGAAATATAATCTATTTTCCTAGGAAAAAATTATTATTCCAGCCAGTTTTTCCATGAAAAGGGTATTAACACTTAGTAAAAAAGTATATTGAAGATAAGAGAGGGTGTTATAAGTAGATTAACTTTAGACTATGATAATCTCAAGCTAAGTCCTTCAGTCTAACTGTTGTCAGACTGCTTGGTACCGTTTGGCCGATCGAACTTATATTATTACCTTAACTTACTTACTTCAACTTGTATTTTCCTACCTGAAACGACTAAGTGTGAAAAATACTTCATTTTTAAACTTTTAACATTTTTTTTTTTTTTTTTTTTTAAAAAAGGTTGTTGAAGCTATAGTAGTAGTTCACGAATAGGAACAAGAAGAATTGAAAGGTGTTTTGCACAAGGACATAAATAATTTTTATTTTTGCAAGCTCAAAGTGTGAATATTTTTGCGACAAAAACAGGTAGAAAATGAGTTACCGCAAGGTATCCTTTACACACCCTTAAGAAGTGGATCTCCCCCTTGTTACAAAAAAGAGACATTTATAAATTGACACCTTAAGTGAAATATTTGACACCGTTTAGATTTTTTTTTTTTTTCATATTTTGTCCATTTAGGGAAGTAGGTACGTTAACAACATAATTATTTTACTGTATGTGTCGAAGTTGTAGTTTTCTTTTGTTAAACGTGTGAGGTTATAAGTAAAAGGTAATAGTTCTAAAAATACATATAAATGAATTTGGATTAAGTGATATTAGTTCATTTCTAAATAAAAAAGCAATAAATAATAAATACATATACAGTATTAAGAAGCGGTAATATTTTAGAAATAGAGCGGGAAAACACTTTAGAGAAATGGATAGGACAGTAAAATTTTTCTGATCAGGAATTTGACAGTGATTTCAATAATAAGAGTATTATTGAGGAGAAAGACAGATAAATTAAGGAGTTAGCGAAAAAAAGAGCGAATAAAAGATAGCATATAATTAAAACTAATAACGATAATTAAAATATAATTGCATATAAAAATAAATAAGATTAAAAAATGTCGTTTTCTTTTTATAAATGTTGGACAGTAAAAGAAAAATGTATGATATCGCTTTAAAAAATACGTTAACGCCAAGATATATAAATAATTATGTAATACAATAAAATTAAATGTTAAGTTTACGTAAAATCTAAGGTCAAAATAATTTGTTTTACTGTATTTCATTGGTTGGAGCAACAGAGTTAATTATATTAAATATTTGAGAGTATTAACTTTAAGCATTGTGATCATTATGAAGAAAAACATTTTTGATGTCTTCAAATCCAAAATTTCTCGATTAAAATATATGTTGGGGAACAATTTTTGCCTCGTGAATGCCTATAATATGATTATCAATATTTTTACGAAAACCCATATTTAAAAACTACTTGTCCTATTTAGATGAAATTTAAATGGTATCCGAATAATGCCCCTTTATTAATTCCAATCATCTGCACACATTGCTTCCTCTCGTGCATGTACATAACCTAATTTTTAGTTATACTCATATTTTAAAATTTAGTACATTGTACTATTACATAGGCCTCCCCGGTTGATCTTATCATAAAGTTCTGCAGGTGTTCCGGAGGGGACCACATGAAGGTTTTAGGTAACAACGTTTCGCACCCAAACTTGGGTTCGAGTAAACGTTATTACTTACTTAGAGCAACATGTACTACCTTAAATGAAGTTGCTCCCTACGCTGGACGTAAATCGTCGGGACATAAACGCAGTCACCAATTTCCAGCAGATGCTCACAACTCTGGACGTGAAACATCGGGACGTAAACCCATTTAATTAAACATCGTAAAAATCACTAATCAATGACATATTTAAAAACATTGTTCATTGTATATTGTTTACACTTAAAAGTATTTTAATTTGAAAAGCAATTAGCTGTTAATTAATTTCCTTTTTAACGACTACATTCCCCACCAAAAAAAAACGACTTTGGTTTGACTCATCGACTAAAATTCTAAACTTGTGAGGTCGAATTTTGGCACCTGAACCTACTCTATTAAATATAGCTATATGAAGTGAACTCATACACTCCACGCGTATAAATACACGCTTACTCTTATAAATAAATATGAACACTATATGGGTTCTTTTGACTCTCTTACAGAGTTTTGTAAAGAGAAAATATTGTGATCACATTTTATCATTAAATTTTAAATACAAACTATGGGAGACTCTACGAGTATATTAGAGTAAAGCCAGAGGATAGCGAGGATCAATAATAAAATTAAAAAAAAAAAAACACGAAGAAAAATGATATTATAGTAAATATATATACATATTGGCTAGCCAAACTTGTATATGTATCAAAAGTAAACTCTCTTCTTGATCCTGCTATAATGAGTAACCGAAGTTTCAGGACAATATATTTCCTTAATCAGGATGTAAGGGCGGTATGTCAAAGATGGCCCAAAGACGATTACGTATTAATTTCAACTTTCCTCACACATCACACATGCCCACGGCCTATTTTTTATACCCTTCTTACGAAACAGTTATAAGCGCTTGCGAGATAAAATTATTAAGCAAAATTACTAAGTTAACACAGAATTAAGCATCATAATATCGTTGTACATATTCTAATTTAAAAAGGAAACTAATAAAAACGTCTCTTTTTTTCTTTAGAAACAGGAGTTCGAACTCAGCGTTAACATATTAAAATACTTTTGATACGGGGAATGAGGATAATTTCAAACAAATCAAAAACAACACTGTATAATAGCAGCTATTATATCTCCTTAACACACTGTTAATTATGAATCTTAACAATAGAGTTCTGTCACATTGGAAGCTAAAGTAAAAATAAAAAAGTTCTAAGAAAACGTAAATAGAGTGAAGAATTAAACCGGAAATAAGTGAGAAGGAAGATAAAAGAGAAGAAAGGTTACAGGAAGGTTACAAAGTCTAGACTTTTAATCCTTTACCAACATTAAAAATAGAAATAATCTTCATTTTTGAACCCCTTTAATGAATTCTACGCGACTACCATTAGTTATTGTTTTATTATTTTTTTTTTTTTTTTAGAGTAAAATGAAAGTCCCTATTGCTATTTTTACTACGTTTTTATTAGCTTGCTTTCTTGCTTGTTTGTTTGTTTGTTTGTCCGGTACAAATCTTGCAATCGATTTTTAACTAACTTCCCGAGTACCTAAACATTTGAAACTTTTAGAATAGCTCAGAACACGATGACAATACATTATTTTAATACTTTTAGCCACCTTTCAGCAGAATTTAATTAGTTTTCAGCAAATTTTGCTGTATAGAAAGTTTGTTCGGAAAAAATCCGCAAGTTATTTTATTTGTTTTGACATAACCCATAGTATTTACAATCTTTATTTTGACGGGTTTCAAATTTGTGATAGATAAACATTGAATGAACGCAAAACAGGAAATATCGATTATATTATTTATATTATTTCAAATATATCGATAGCACGCTTTAGATTTAATGCAAAGATTTGTCCTTTTATAGGTTTAAGATCAGTTCTCTAGATGGTTGTCATTTATGTGAAGTAAATAAATTCGGAACTATTTTTTTTTCACTAACATTATATATTATACAACAATAACAATTATATTATCAACATTACATACGATTCAACAGAAAATTTAAAAACGTAGTATATAAAAAGTTCTTTTTATCTTGAAATTGTATATTAATAAATTGTTTATTAATGTTAATATAAATGAGTCAGTAAAACCAAAACAGTAGAAAGAATCAAAATACCTCTTAACTCCGCTATGTTGTTTCAATCTGCCGTGTTCTTCATATTTCTTTTTATTCTTCTAATTCATTTATTGACAATCATTAAATTAGAAATATATAATATCGTCAATAATATACTAAATAACATTCGTATAACATCAATAAAAGAAGATAAGCACGAAAAAAAAGAACTATGGAAATAAATAACACCTTATGTTTTGCATCTTGCCCTTGTCTTTCAAAGAAAAATCAAAATTGTAAAATAACAAAACTGAAATATAACACAGAATACATTAAATAAATCTTAATTCACAAGTTCAAACATTACATTAATTATTTGATTACAAGATTCTAAGGAAATAAATTCACTAATAATTTAAAAGAAGTCGCGAAATAAAAACCAAAATGGCCGACGAACTGAAACTATGTTTCTACATAGTTTTAAAACTGGTCGTAATCACGACTACCAACACTACAAAAATAAATACCTAATCTAGAGATACCTAAATATAGAGGCCCGTGGTTCAAATCCCGGCACAGGAGTGTATTTTTCACTGTCTGTTTCCCGTAGTTAATAATAATTATAATTTGATTTAAATTAAAATTTAACTTTCCGTAGTATGAAAACTACCAAAAACTTAAAAATTGAATTTCGAATTGATTGTACAAGGTACAGGTACTAATTGAGTACTTTATAATTATAAGCGTTAATTCTGGTTTAGTTCTAATGTCATAAATATTGACTGTCTAAATGTATATGAATATTGAAAGCTTGGATTCGGGACTAGTTATCGATTACGGTAGTGAAAAATCATTCTCCTGCGTAGCTTAGATGGAAGAGCGCTATACTGGAAATATAGAGGCCCGTGGTTCAAATCCCGGCACAGGAGTGTATTTTTCACTGTCTGTTTCCCGTAGTTAATAATAATTATAATTTGATTTAAATTAAAATTTAACTTTCCGTAGTATGAAAACTACCAAAAACTTAAAAATTGAATTTCGAATTGATTGTACAAGGTACAGGTACTAATTGAGTACTTTATAATTATAAGCGTTAATTCTGGTTTAGTTCTAATGTCATAAATATTGACTGTCTAAATGTATATGAATATTGAAAGCTTGGATTCGGGACTAGTTATCGATTACGGTAGTGAAAAATCATTCTCCTGCGTAGCTTAGATGGAAGAGCGCTATACTGGAAATATAGAGGCCCGTGGTTCAAATCCCGGCACAGGAGTGTATTTTTCACTGTCTGTTTCCCGTAGTTAATAATAATTATAATTTGATTTAAATTAAAATTTAACTTTCCGTAGTATGAAAACTACCAAAAACTTAAAAATTGAATTTCGAATTGATTGTACAAGGTACAGGTACTAATTGAGTACTTTATAATTATAAGCGTTAATTCTGGTTTAGTTCTAATGTCATAAATATTGACTGTCTAAATGTATATGAATATTGAAAGCTTGGATTCGGGACTAGTTATCGATTACGGTAGTGAAAAATCATTCTCCTGCGTAGCTTAGATGGAAGAGCGCTATACTGGAAATATAGAGGCCCGTGGTTCAAATCCCGGCACAGGAGTGTATTTTTCACTGTCTGTTTCCCGTAGTTAATAATAATTATAATTTGATTTAAATTAAAATTTAACTTTCCGTAGTATGAAAACTACCAAAAACTTAAAAATTGAATTTCGAATTGATTGTACAAGGTACAGGTACTAATTGAGTACTTTATAATTATAAGCGTTAATTCTGGTTTAGTTCTAATGTCATAAATATTGACTGTCTAAATGTATATGAATATTGAAAGCTTGGATTCGGGACTAGTTATCGATTACGGTAGTGAAAAATCATTCTCCTGCGTAGCTTAGATGGAAGAGCGCTATACTGGAAATATAGAGGCCCGTGGTTCAAATCCCGGCACAGGAGTGTATTTTTCACTGTCTGTTTCCCGTAGTTAATAATAATTATAATTTGATTTTAATATAAAATATATAAATCTTTATCATTTTTTCGGCAACTATAGTATGGAATATGTTGTTATTTCTTCATTTAATTTTTTGTTTATGTTATTGTGATAACCTCTTCGTACTGTTATAAGAAGAATAAAAACCTCTGTTTACATAAACAATTAATATATAAACGTTTAAGAAAAAGATGTGTAATCAACATGTGTAATCAATAGAAACCTTTGAAATAACGCACGTTTAATCAAATAATAATTTAAAGTTAATAATTTCTAACAAATACTAACATAATAAATTGCACAGTTACCGCCTAGTTAAACAAAAACGTGTAAGAATGGTACAACCTGTAGGGAATATTCACTTTCTTAACACAATATATGAACTTTATAAATCCTACATTTTTTTTTATGTTCTCTGCATTAATCCAACAATGTAGCCAAATTAGAACGATTGACAAAACTAAATATTACCTGCGTTTAAAGTATGTGCATCGCGCTACATAGAACCGTTTTTTTCCTTCGGTAAAAAAAGTCGTTATATTTTCAATTTTCATTATTTTTACTCTTGATTGCTATCCTCAATTTTATTTTTAGTCTACTTAGGTTCCATAAATGAAAGTTCTAAATTAATTTATATAATATTTTCTTCTCTAAAGCAAGGTTTTTACGCTCAAGCTATTTGCACAAACTGGCTTGCGCTAACCAGTTTGTGCAAATGGCTTGAGCGTGTAAACCGTGCTTAAAACTCATCCAATTCAACTCACATTCCAAATTCCAATCTTCGGAACATTTCATCGTTTATTATTTAATTTGTTTTTTATTAAACTAACCTGGAAATCATAGTAATAACTTGGCACTTATCAAACCTAAGAATAAAACAATGCATCTGTTATACCCAAAAAGTGCAAGGAATGAAAACTATCTACTAATAAATCAAAATATCTAAATGTATTTTATATACCTTACACTAAGTTAAAATGTTGATTTGTTTAAATGTTTTGTAAAGTTATTTTTACACCAGTGAAGGAGATAGTTTTTAAACGGTTGAAGGTTGCATTCCAACTAAGGATTACAAGTTCTGAAATCTGAAGGGTATTTATAAAATAGGGATTTATATTTATTTCATACGTTACAGGTCACAGTGTGTCCGGCTTAGGAGTTAACAGGTAAGTGCTACATGCTATAAAATAGCATCCAGGTTTTCCTTGCTAATCCAGACAGCATGGCGGCGTAACGGATCCTAAACACAATCCTTTGACCCTGTTTAACTTTCACATCTATCGTGTTATAGTGATTTGTGAACTAGATTTGTCAAGACATAATATACATTAATGGTTCTAAGTTTGAAGTTAAAATTCTAAGGACCACGACTCAAGGAACGTTCTAGATTATGTGCAGAAGGACCTAAGATGCGTGGGGAAAAGCTATTGATCAGGAAAAAGTTAGAGCTAAAAGAGTTGATCGTACAAGATAAAATGATCGTACGTTATATAAGTGGTGCGAGATTGGTATCAACAGAGCCGCATTCAGAGTGTGCGCCCCTCCTAGACTGGTACGCCCCCTCCCCGCTTATTGACAGCAACAAATATTGGGGAACAACCTTGTAAAGGTACCTTCGTCTTGGCAAATTTATTTTATTTTTTTAAATACGAGGGACTATTACGCTCGAAGACATAAACCACGAAGTGGGCCTTTATAGAACAAACCTTGGTAGCCTTGTATCAATCCAACATCGGATTGATACCAGACAATAGACAATCAATCCCCTTCA
This sequence comes from Gerris lacustris, assembly GCA_951217055.1. Classification (NCBI taxonomy): domain Eukaryota; kingdom Metazoa; phylum Arthropoda; class Insecta; order Hemiptera; family Gerridae; genus Gerris; species Gerris lacustris. The sequence goes on from OX578284.1 coordinate 39,707,490, forward strand.
CACATGAGTTCAGTGTTGGTCGATTAACCATGACTTCACAACTCGGGACTAGTTTGATCGATTCTTATCAAACTATCAAACCATCATGAGAGTTCGACCATAAACACGTGAGAGAGTTTATTGGGATCTTCTAGAAATGACACAAACTAGATGATGCGGTTCGAACCTACTTTTTAACTAGCTTTTACTTCAACAAGGAGGTCGGAGTTGATGTGGTAAATGAAATATAGTCGAAGCAACATCACCTGGTGGTCCAAGAAGAAGGCAAAGACATAAACAAAGTTTGAAAATGCAATCGACGAATAAAATCTATCGAGCTTTAGAATCACTCAGAGATGGTTTAAAAAAGCCGCGGCTATATAGTAATCATAATTTCACGTGGAGTTCGGTCCAAATAGAACAATTTTAAACCGAATAATGGTAAAATCGAAATGACATAGTAAATCATATGTACACAAATCTGTCTGTAGTTTGGGCAGCCAAGTGGAGCCTAAACTACCATGCCGATTACGACGAAAAAACGTAGTTCCCCAATACAAAATCGAGAAATAAATTGTAGCTCTAAATTTAGGGAAGCTACAGGGAGCCAGCGTGATCGTGGAGCTATAGGCGCCTGCCTATCTGCTCGGCTATTAATGAATCGAATAAAATCGCAGGATCTATCCCGCCATTCTATCGCGCCATGGCGCTCTCATTTACATGTATGAATCGAAGACGGAACAGTGCAAGCTCACCCCCTAAGGGGTTCTGTGCTATCGCATCTAACTTTAGAAGCGTGGGGTGGAGAATTTGCACTGATTGAATTTAGATCAGAAATCTGAATTTACAATATTTCTCTCAGTTTTCATTGATTCGAGTTCTTCAACAATACATTTGAAAGCTGTCACATAAACTAAAAACCAAACCATTCATTAATTTTCCATTATTAGAATTACACATATTTTTCTGGTGACTTAATAAAAATAAAATAAAACCATTACAACTAGAATAGCTAATAAACTTTATAATCATTAATCATAAATAATGCAGGTAATCATACATTATGCTAAACAAGAACAGCTAATCAGTTCAAGTGACTACCAGAACATGAGCCTGCTAATATGTCATTGATTATTTTAAAAATCAAAACACGTATGAAAATAATCGTAGTACGAACTGACACATGAAGCACATATTACTGACACCTAGACTGGAACATTGATATGCGAGACTGTCAACAAGTGGAACATTACTACTTGTATGACTCATATATAACAGAACTGATTATATGCTGCTAACGTCAAGAATCTTTTAGGTAATGCGCAATTAGAAATCACAATAACTATTCTTATTCTAGACCATAGAAAGCAAATCTACGTCAATCTGACCTACAGTCTTATTATAACCAAGCAACTTTCTTATCAATGATTCTTCCCCTTAAGTAGTCTCTCATATCAGTGGCCTTACTCACACCTAAAAAGTCATCGTTGTAACATATTTATATCTGACCAAAAACCACTTGTGTGGTAAAAAAACACCCCGCCAAGTCTGTGGTCCAAAAAAGTTGTTAAATCAACTCTCTGTCCCGCCAAGTGATGTTGGCACTTTCTCCTGGCCCAGCACTGTCAACTTAGATACTTATCAGCTTTTTCTCCTTGGCGGTGTGCATGCAGTACTACTCAAAGTTAACTGGTTGTATTCCACGCATCCTCTGCAAAGAAAGTAGTAGTTGCATGGGGTCATTCCTTGAAAGCTTAATTTGTATATTACTTATTTCTATTTTATTTGCTTTTTGATAATGGGAAAGATTTACAGCGATGATCATTGTGGCATCGAGAAGAGCCTTCAACAACACTGTTAAAAGGCTTTCCTCACACCGCAAAGGAGAAGAAGCTGATAAGTACTAAGTTGACAGTGCTGGGCCAGGAGAAAGTGCCAACATCACTTGGCGGGACAGAAAGTTGATTTAACAACTTTTTTGGACCACAGACTTGGCGGGGTGTTTTTTTTACCACACAAGTGGTTTTTGGTCAGATTTCATGACTTTTTGTACGGTCCCTAAAGTATATAAATATGTTAAAAGTAACTAATGGTATAATTACAATAATATATATTATTATTACATATATTTTTATATTTATTATGATTATTATTATTATTATTATGATTATTATTTTATATATATATATATATATATATATATATATATATATATATATATATATATATATATATATATATATATATATATATATATATATATACACAGGGTGTCCCACATAAGGTGTAACACAGAAAAACCTGATGTTCTTCATCACATTTCTGACAAAAAATGTTATATAACATAATGGTTGATCGACCTTCGTTTTCGAGATATATAGATTTTTCAATTATCTCATTCTCTGGTGACTTTTTCCCATTAAAAACGTTATAGCGTAAAATCTAAAAAAGATATAAAGATGGGGGTTTCACCATTCAAAAGGTGATGAAATTTGCTTTAAAAATGTCATGCTGCTTGCCCATAATACCCTTATTAAATAATTTGTATAAACTTCTTAATACAAAGATTTGGTTAATAAGAAATTCGTGGTCAACGTTCTTGCTAGCATAACTTTTTAATTTGTATGGTAAATGAATACATTTGACGTCATGTAAAACTGGCGCATTTAATAAGCTTTAAAATGATATAGTTTGTTACCAAGTTTGCTTCAAGTTTACAAACGTATTTGGATGAAAATGAGGTAATAAATGACAAGTTTATCAGTTTCTATGACTTTTAATGACCCTAAGACTTGGTGAAAAAATATAAGGGAACAAAAAATATAAGGGTAACAATAAATTAAAAAATATCACTCCTTGTATTAACAAAATGAAAAATTGAATAATATAGTATAGAAAAGTGTACATAATTGTTTACAAAAACTCAAAGTAGCCCCCCCCCCCCCTCTCCCCGTTGCTGTTAATGGATCTTCTGCAGTGAAAAATATAGCTGAACGAGGAAATTTTTCCTAATAAAAGAAACTACTTGCGGCTTAAAATTCGGAAAGTAAAGACAGGTTCAAAGTTCAATCAAGTAAGACAGGAGTTTTTCTTAAAAACACCTTGAAACTTCTAGAAGATTCTTATGACAGAAGCCCATTTCTAAAAGGAAGTAGTAGAAATATAGGTATAGAAAAGAGAAAAGAAAGGACAAAAAAGACACCTGGAACTATAGATTAAATATGATACAACCCAGCTAGTAAATACTAAATCTAAATTGATGTAGATCAAATTAATCTGCGTAGATTAACTCAGGGTGTTCTGTAGCTCTATTTTCATTTTTTTAAAGCAAAGCAAGTATAATTTTAAAGATAAACCAATACAAATTTAACCTGCAAATTTATAAGTTGAAAAGCTGATTAAATTAATCTAGATGCCTTAATTTAGTTTAATTTTAACTTAATTTTTAGTTCTAAACACAGATATGATGTGTGTCAACATAAGAAGATTATTGATCGCGACCATGCTAACCCTACGCTGTTAAAGTAAGTATTATTTATATAAACGTGGTGTTATACTTTATTTAGGTTTAAAGCTTGAAATATGCTTGAAATTAATTACTACTATTTCATGTCACAGAGTAGTGAGCAGAACGCCGGAATATATTTCTTTTAAAATAAAGTACTTGGTGCACCAGTCTCTACGTTGGTTTGTTTCTACTAAGAATATTTTGTGTTAATTAGAAGAGAGTTGTATATTATGTTTAGTTATTGGTACTAATCAGTGATCAGTTTAACTCAGATAGTTAAGGCTGAGTTACAGACGACTAACTCTGAGAAACACGAACTTACTTATCTCGTCTTTAGCATCGACCCCGAGCAACTTGAAACTTGGCTTTCTGTCCTCCCAGTTCCATTTTACTCGTAGACTTCATTTTACCCTTTGTATCGTGATCGAACCTCAAACCAAAACCTTTTTTACTTTGAGAAACAACTCTTTTTATTTCTTGAGATAAATCACTTGGAAATAGTTTAGTTGTGAGGTCACTATTATTTCTAGATTTGGCAATGAGGTAATTTTTTTTGTTTTCTTTTCTTCGAACTTAAATAAGATAAATAGGTTCAGGGTTTTCAGACATCAGATAGATGGAATACTATTCAGTCGAACAAAAGGATATTGAGCACGATATAAAGACCTTAGACAATAGAGAGCCTAAATGCAGTTTGAGAAATGTTTGCAGGTGAAAGATAGGAAAACAAACTTAGATTCAGAACAGTATGATTAACTTTCAAGAGAAAGTTTGCGGTATAATAGATTCAACATTGGACAAATTAACATTACCTTCTTTTCAAGACTGACAAGTAAAAAAGGTTATCTTATATCCTTTAAAAGGTTAACCATTTATACTTTGTATGTTTATATATCAGTGTACATAGAAGGACAATGAGGTACTTAAAATCTTTGTCCGGTGATCCGATATATTATGAAATAGATTAGTACTTGCAACGGACGGAAAGGCTATTTTGAACATTATTGGACGGTTTATTGCACTTATAGATATTTTTCTGTACGAATCTTTATTCTTTTTTAAATTACGCGGATTTGAGTGTCTTTTAGACGCATATGTTGAGGCAATAAGGTATTACCTCATTATCAATTTAATAAATTGGAAGGAAAAATAAAAACTTTTGATAAAATGCGAACCTGGCCGTTTGTATTTTACTTACTTACTTAAAGTTGCTATCACGCCGAATCTAGGGCACACATTGCCATAGTGAATGTTTTCCAATCTTTCCGGTTTCTGGCCAAGACCTTTACTTGTCCCCACGTAAGCTGCTGATTGGCGTCGCTAACATCGGTGTGAAGGCTGCGTCGCCAGGTGCCTCTAGGTCTTCCTCTTTGCCGGCATCCTTAAGGATTCCAGTCGAGGGCTTGCCTATTTAAGTCACGAGCATCCTTGCGCAGGGTATGTCCAAGCCATCTCCATTTTCTTTCCCGGATCTCGATTTCAATGGGTCTTTGGTGGCTTCTACGTAGAAGTTCCATTGGTCCGGGCACCATTTTTATGAATTTTTTTTATGAATTCTTCGGAGGCACCTAATTTACAAAGATCTGTAACTTTGCTGTGCCTTCAATTGACAAAAGCCACGTCTCACATACATACAGCAATACCGATTTCACATTTGTGTTAAAGATTCGTAATTTTGTGTTAGTGCCAAAGCAGGAAGAGCGCCAGATGGCACCTAGTGCTTTTAGGCCGCTCTTGCTTTTCGAATCCTCGTTGCGATGTCAGGTCGTTTGTATTTACAACCATATAATGTTGTTAGTTGCGAAGGATGTAATTTAAGTTATTTGGATTAACTTCAAATTTAAGCCAGAGTAAAGTAATGCTTTATACAATAAAGAAGCAAATTGGAAGGATTTACCGCAATAAGTAGGTTATAGAATAGGGTAAATTTAGACTATTGTTTCACTCATAACATTAAATATTCAAAGCAAATGAATAAAATAGTAAATTAAAGAGTGTAGTTTTTTTATGGCTTAGCATTAAGTATTCACTAAATGTTTTTTTAGTAGCGAAGTATTGGGCGAGGAAAATGCTCAATATTCTAAAAGCGTTCAGGAATAGTCCGAATGTCTCCCAACATTGAGCGAACACGTTTAAATTCACACAGACAAAAATTGTTTAAATTCCTAAAACACTGTCTCAGGCCTACTTTCCTCTCCAGTCTGGAGTTACAATAAAACCAAAATAATTTAAATTCTAAGCACTGTCTTGTCTAACTAAAACTAAACAGTTGAACCCCATGCAACTTTAGTGAAATTAACTTCTGTCTTTTAAAAGATACCACGAAAGGACAAATAAAGAATAAAAGAAAATAATTACCACTTTTTTTTAATAATCTGGGGATCTACGGGCTACTTTTGACGATACATCAAAATTTCAAAAATATCAGATAAGTACTTTTAAAGATGTGGTTATAAATATATTTATGATTGTGCGCATGTGGAAGAGAAACAAATGGGCGCATAAGGTAGAAACTTATATAGGACCAACAATGTGCTAATTATGAATTATGAAATACCATCCAAATTTCAATAAAATCAGACAAGCAGTTTTTAAGATTGTTGGTTTGCATAAATTCAGCGACAGACCGGCAGACCGTTAGACCGACAGACAGGCACAAAATCAAAAATGTTCCCCCATGTCTAAACGGATTTCTGTCTTGGATTTTTTTTAAATCAGAGACCTAAAATTTTTCGCTCTTCAGAACGATCACAAAACTTTCGTTACCTTTGGTAAGCTCGGAAAATTAAAATAAATTATATCGACATCAAATAAAGTAGATTTAGTAGAAGTAGGATTTATCTACTAAAGAAAAAAAATATGAGGCACTCTTTTATAGATTTTTTTGCTATTGAGCTTACCAGAAGGTATCAGAAGCATTTTTTATGTCTCCAATTTAAAAAATTCCAAGACAGAAATCCGTTTAAGACATCAGAAAACATTTTTGGGTACATGTCTGTCGGTCACTCAATTTTGGCGAACCAACATATCTTAAAATCAATTCGTCCGATTTTATTGGGATTTGGATGTAAGGTCATAATTAGCCCATTGTTGGTCCATCCATTTGGATAGTTTGTCGAAAGTAGCCCACAGATAGCTCCAGATTAATTTCCATCGTCTGCGGTCTTTAAATTTCTCTACATTGATACTTTAATTCATGTAAATAAACAAAACAATTTTGACAGAGTTAAATAAACAGGTCAAGTGTGTGCTGGTCAGCACACAGCGAGGGTCAGTAGGCCACACTGTATAGTTTAAGTAGTACCCTATTGATGGTGTTTAAAATGCTAAAAAGCTTACTTTGAACTATGCTATATGGGTCTGATATTCTCAAAACACATAAACAAACTTCCAATAAAGTATTTTTTTGCCACTGAACCGGACTACAACCATATAAATACATCGAAAAGAACATAATTATAAAAAAACGTATTTTGTCAATAAAAAATAAAATAATATTTTTTTCGAAATCTCCAAAAAGTGGTATCTTTACTTTTGGTCGAAGAATGTTCAGGATTTTTTTCAGATTTTTTGCACTTCACATAAGCGAGATAGAGGGGGGGGGGGCACGTTTCACACCCGCTTCAAATTCGCCTACGCTCGCCCTATCAAATGTATAACCAAAGAATTATATATTTTTGTAATAATCAGCTCGACGTACCCTTTCATATGATACCCCTCACGGTGTCGAAAAAAAATGTAAAATTTTTAACCCTTAAGTTTATTTACCCTAATTTTTGGAAAAATATTTTTTTTAAGTCGCTACATTTTTAAAATATGTGGGTAGGTACAAGACACATACATGCCAAATTTCAAAGTGATCGGACGAAAGGTGTAGCCGTGAGAGCATGCGACAGGACGGACGGACAGACACACGCAGGAAAATATAAGGGTCCTTGGTTTTGCCTACGGACCCTAAAAACGGAGGAAAATTAAATTGATTTGACAACAATAGGTTATGCAAGCATAATATCATAAAGTATATGATATAGGACGCGAGGAAGCAATGTGCCACACTAGCCGCACTCCAATAGGTTGTCAAAACAATACATCTTAAAAGTGAACGAAATAGGACGCGAGGAAGCTATGTGCCACACTAATTGGAAGACTAATGTACTTCCGAGAAGTACCTCTCATATACATTAATAAATAAATATTTATTATTGATAGTAGGGTCTACAGGAAAAAATTAAAAGTTCAATTTTGCAGTTTTTTCGACCCCTCTCTGGGTCATCTTCAAGCTGACTATAGATTACTATTCTAAGGAAACGAATCAGACTACTTACTAAATATTTAGGTACATGAGAAGTACATGAGATACTTAAGAGCGTCACATTTTTCATGATGTTTTTTGCGTGACGAAAAGTTCTTCTGTACCCCAAAGCTAAAACATATTCTATGTTAAAAAGACCTGTGGAGAGGGCTATGCCGCGTTCATTATAGTGGACAAGGTGATTTTTATATCTTGACTAGAAAATTAGTTAGTGCTCTGATTGCATCTGTGAGTCAAGAGCGGTTTAGGGACAAGGGTATGATCCCACGCTTTGATTCTCTGATTTACATAACTAACTAATGACCACCTCATGCCACTCGCTTCGGCGGTGGAATGTACAGCGATGTGTAAAATAGCTGGAACTCTCTACCAAGAGGCTGATCGAATGGGCCTCAAATAAGGCCTAATTTCTAGGATCGAACAAGTGTTTCGTCCTACCCGTCTATAGTACCTAGTAGTACCTATATAGTAATAGAACCTACTACTAGGAATGGGGCCTAGTAATAAATCTGGCATATTTAGCTGATAATTAAAAACAAAAAGTAAACAATACCAAATAAAACTTAAATGCTTAAGGTGACCAACAATTATTTGGTGAAAACATTAAATTATAATTTTAACAACGTCCAAATACAAAAAGTAAAAAAAGGAAAATAGATTACTAATTTTATTTATAAATATAACACATTTATGTAACCAATAGAATTTAAAAACTCTCTCCCTTATTATTTAGTTAGTCTGTAGAGATTTGGTGTATTTATTCCGCTGAACTTTACCGGCTATGGTTGACTTCAAGATGTATAGCCATACTGAAGCCAGATATGGTCGGATCTGGTCTAGTAAAGTTAAGTGAGGGGAGTTACCGTGCCATATTTAGTTAAACTCACTCTCCTAATATGGTCCGTAAGAGGATGGTATCATATATGGTTTGGTTTCAGAGAAGGATCTTCCTGAATCCAGCTTAGACTGACACTCGTTTGAAATATATCCGTATACTCTGCGAGAGTCACAGAGCCATCCCATATGGTTACTTCACTCTGTATCCCAGCATTCGTTACATACCTTTATCTACTCTAGTTAACATTAGCGTTCTGTCTTCTTAAAACTTATGTCTTCTATATTCTCAACTAAAGTAACATTAATTGCTACAAACTGCTCTGTAAATTTTACATGAGTTGAAATATGGAGAAACAATGAACTTACAGCAAATAATTGTTCATTATTAGAAACCAGCGGTATAATTATAAAATCTGAAATTTGCAAAAAGTACTTAACTCATTTAATTTATTATTATTCGTGTATTTTATATTATTATAAAATAACAAGTTTGAAGTATTTAGGATAACAATCAACATCAACCAGAGAACAATTTTGGTTCACTCAAATAAGAAAACTTAAATACATAGTTTATTATTTCAGTGATTAATTCACGGGGTTTCCCGTAGCGGTGATGAACATACTCGCTCTATATCTAAAAAAAAAATCTATATAAAAAAACCATAGTCCAAACACACAAACACTGTTTTTTTTTTAAACTTGAGAGAGGTGAGACATATCTCAAACTAATAATGAATGGATGACATCGATTAAATCAAATATTTATTGACTGTAAAATGGGATTTGCTGTAGATCTATATACGATAGCTGTCGTGAGATGGGACTCATTTGTCCCCTAAAGCGATAGGAAAAGCGACTCTGTGTTGAGATAGAATATGTATCACGACACGATGACAGTCGTGAGACGGGACTTATACTTGTCCACTAAAGTATAGGTAAGCGACACACTAAATGGATGATATCGTGAGCTTTGACTTATTTTAATCTTGAGCTCCTCAAGATTAATAAAATGTTTTTCTGTTCTACTAGTTTTACACTGCAAAAGACAAAAGAAAATAATAAATTATAATAACAATAATTCCTGAGCGCAGCCCCCCGTGATAGGTTTAGGCCTGCCAAAGGGAAGATAATACACTCCACCACCGGGATTTGAACTTATTAAACTTTTCTCTGTTACGTCTCCCAACTTAAATTCTAAGCTAATTGAAAAAAAGGGTCCCAAAGGATGTTGATCTTTCTACTTATATTAACGTTCAGCAAAGTTTTCTTTAGAACTGTCTCATAAGCAAGAAAACTTTAATGAATTTTACAGTCAGATAAATAAATCTATTAGTTTAAATACCATAATCTACAAGAGAGAAATTTTGTCCAAGTGTAGTGAACTAGAGGTACGGCGCATAAAGAACTCGTGCGAAAAATCTTCCTCTTATATCGGCCATATGTTTTCAATATGGTTTCCTTGAAACATTTTTTCATATTACAATCTACAAACTAACATATTCTTAATCTACCTGAAAAAAGTTAACAAAAATTTAACATGTTATATAACCATTACCATTGTTTCCAAACTCCATTTCGGCCGTAGGCCATATTTATTTTCAAAATGCCGGCAAATAAAAGAATTTTTGTATTGGCAGTTACATATTCTTTTCGTATTCTTTAAGACCTTCAAAACAATGTATACAATGTGTCATGCTTACTGAAAACGTTATGTTTAGTCGTCCACCTTATTGAAATATGTGCTGAGATACGCCTATGTGCCAAATTTCGTTTAAATCGATAAATTCTTCCGCTAGTTATCGTAAGACTAAATAACTCACAAACTAATCATGTGCCGATGTTGTACCATTATGCACCCGCTTTGTCGCTTCAGTAAAATGTCTATTTTTTCAAGTGATAAACTTCGCCTTATCATATAGTATCGCTTATCGTATCACGCTAGTTTGCACTCTTCCTTAAGAGTTCAAAACTTTTAATTCATTAACAGTAAATGCAGATTTTGTCAGAAAAACCAGACCTAATTTCCTCAAGTGGTGAACAATATTATATTTTGTTCTTGAATTGCAAGGAACGACATAAAATTTCCATCATAGACTGGAAAACCCCAAGATAAGTGTAAAAATTCCTGGTAGATCCGTTACCTAAACACCAAGCAGTCTGTAGGTAGAGGGATGGTCTAACCTACCCTTAACAGGTAACAGTGAGGATGGTAACACCTAGGTATCTAGACACGGCTGCAGGACCTTAATGTCCTTTAGCAAGGATTATCGTTTAAGGGATTTATTGTTAAGGTTCCTAAAAACCCCGTAAATGTGTAAAAAATATTATATATGAGCTCTAAACCCGAACCATATGTGTGAATGAGGACATGACAACGAACATTGAACTCCCTTTACAATTAGCACATTTTAGGATTCGGCCAACGAATACCATAAAGACAACATTTAAGATATATTAATTAATACATGTGTATATTTGTATGTGTTATAAAAAAAAATAAAACTCGTATAAATACACAAACACTATTTCCCTATTTCATGTAGACCTATCAAATGAATATCACTTTAAATTCACCAAGGGTAAACACTTATCGCAACGTTGACACTCCTTTATCCGTTCCTTTCCCTAGAAAGTAAAACGCCTCTATTTTAATTTATTGACCCTTCTTATAGGCAAAACCTTGCCGCCTCAACATACGCGTCCATGAAGTCATTTGAAATGAGGAATATAAGAGCCGTACATAAAACATCTCATCATTCAAATACGCGTCAAAGTAGTAACTCAAATAAGCGTTATTTTAAAAAAAGAATAAAGATCTGTACAGAAAAAGATCTATAAGTGCAATAATCCGGCCAATAAGTTTCTAAATATTCTTTCCGTCCGTTGCAAGAACTACTTTACGTCATACATAATACTCGTATATGGACTCACCGGACAGTGATATCAAGTACCTCATATGTCCTATACTATGTGCACTGATACATAAACATACAAACTGCAAATTTGGTTAACCTTTTAAAGGAAATAGGATAACCTTTTTTGCTAGTCAGTTTTAAAAAGAAGGTAATGTTAATTTGTCCAATGTTGAATCTATTATACCGCAAACTTTCTCTTGAAAGTTAATCATTCTGTTCTGGATCAAAGGTTGTTTTTCCGATCTTTTACCTGCAAACATTTCTCAAACTGCATTTAGGCTCTCTATTGTCTAAGGTCTTTCTATCGTGCTCAATATCCTTTTGTTCGACTGAATAGTACTATCTATCTGATGTCTGAAAACCCTGAACCTATTTATCTTATTTAAGTTCGAAGAAAAGAAAACAAAAAAAATTACCTCATTGCCAAATCTAGAAATAATAGTGACCTCACAACTAAACTATTTCCAAGTGATTTATCTCAAGAAATAAAAAGAGTTGTTTCTCAAAGTAAAAAAGGTTTTGGTTTGTGGTTTGATCACGATACGAAGGGTAAAATGAAGTCTACGAGTAAAATGGAACTGGGAGGACAGAAAGCCAAGTTTCAAGTTGCTCGGGGTCGATGCTAAAGACGAGATAAGTAAGTTCGTGTTTCTCAGAGTTAGTCGTCTGTGACTCAGCCTTAACTCTCTGAGTTAAACTGATCACTGATTAGTACCAATAACTAAACTTATAATACAACTCACTTCTAATTAACGCAAAATATATTGTTAAGAAACAAACCAACGACACTGGTCTCCTGATAGACAAAATTACACTAAGTAGTTTATTTTAACAGAAAAATATTCCCGAGTTCTGCTCACTACTCTGTAACTTTAAATTTTAGTAATTAATCATTAATATTGCACGTTTTAAACACCTAAACAATCTATAACACCACTTTTATAAATAATACTTACTTTAACAGCGTAGGGTAAGCATGATCGCGATCAATAATCTCCTTATGATTACACACATCACATCTGTGTTTAGAACTAAAAAATAGAGCCTAGCTTTTGCAACACTGTTTTACTCTAAGTCAGCGTTTCCCAAACTTTTCTGTCCTGAGACCCACCTCTAACTTGGAATATTTTTTCGCTGCCTGTTAAGTGATTTCTTAAATTTTCCCTGCTACTAATTATATCCTTTCGGCCACCTGGTTCCCTTTGGTTTTGCTTATAATTCTATATAAATTCAATTATTATTTTACTTTCTATCTCTCCCTCTTTTCCATCACCCTACCCCTTATCCTTTACCTTTTCCACCTTTCAGTCTGTATTTGACACTGTCCGAGGTAATATCTTTTTACATCACACCTTTAAGCTTTATAAACATTCTGAAACCGGACACTTATCCACCGAGTTTATGCTGCTGGTGATACCATAAGTGCATATCCACATCATCACATCAACTCATCACTTATCCACCAAGTTTGCTGCTGGTGATACCATAAGTGCACATCCTACATCACTCTACTCATCACTTCAAATCCTCAGCCTACTTACATTCTGGAATCCTGCAACAAGGTATCTCGTCTCAACACATCAACCATCCCATTCCTTATCATTTTCATTTTGAATTTTCGTATAACTTTTTTCACTTAGATTCAATATTTATTTTTAATTTCAATAAATCCTATTTTTCAACCATTTTATTTTAATCTTTTTTTTATTTCTATGTAATACAGTCTGCATACCATATTTCAATCTTAATTCAACTTTACCAACCTCAGTATAGTTGGTCTTGCCGTAACGGAATTCTTAACACTGCCAACCTATTCATAGCCTATATATATGCACACATTTACATACACATATGATAAATTAAAAGGAATAGTCCTTCCACGGATTAATACGATAATACTTGTACTTCTATCTACTTAATAAGATAACACTTGTTTATTTATCAAAAGAGCTTTCGGCTTTCATAAAGCCATCATCAGTGCCTATGAGCAAACACTAAGCGTTACAACTTACAAAAAACGTACGCGTTACAAAAAATTAAAAGCAAGGAAATTAACATTAAATCGAATTACACAAAACTTTATCAATTCCACGAACTAATAATTCCTCTGATCTTTCAACATACCATAAATAAAATAAAATCAGAAAGCCATTATTGATATAAATTTATATATATATATATATATATATATATATATATATATATATATATATATATATATATATATATATATATATATATATATATATATATTATTGGTTTGATTTGCTAAGTATCAATGAGGCTACATTGATGAGGAGCAGACAGAAAGGAGCAAGCATGCAAGGTATTTCCGGGACGTGATGAAATGTGTCAACTCTTAGAATGCTTGAAATGTACGCTGTATTCACACTGATATCCGAAACTCGTTCGTCACAATTACAAAAGGTCCGTATTCACACTCTAAACTGTCTGAAAAAAAAACTAATCACACCATCTGTCTCGCATTCATTATTCTTTAATCTGATTTTAATATTATTTTTCTCTCTTCCAGACCATAACCAATTTGTTTTCAATATTATTTTTAACTGTTCCGAGCAAATTTATTTTCTCAGCTCAGATCTAAAACAATGTTTCTTAGTTAATTTTATACCAAATTAGTTTTCACTGTTGTTTTTCTCTAAACCAATGTGTTTTCTCTGTTCCTAACCAAATTGTTTTCGCTTTATTTTTCTTTATAGCCACTTTGTTTTCACTGTTATTCTCTTTTCTTAACCAATTTGTTTTCTCAGTACTTAACCAATTTGTTTTCTCTGTTCCTAACCAAATTGTTTTCACTTTATTTTTCTTTATAGCCACTTTGTTTTCACTGTTATTCTCTTTTCTTAACCAATTTGTTTTCTCTGTTCCTAACCAAATTGTTTTCACTTTATTTTTCTTTATAGCCAATTTGTTTTCACTATTATTCTCTGTTAATTAACCAATGTGTTTTCTCTGTTCCAACCCATTTTGTTTTTTACTCTAGTTTTTTTTCCTAGCCAATTTGTTTTCTCAATTGTCTCCTCTGCTCCTAACCAATGTTTAGTATTTCTCGATTGTTTTTACATTCTTTACTGAAAGGATCTGAAGAATTTATATCCAAAGTTAAAATACACAAGGAAAAGGCCCAACCGTCTCGTGGCCGACGAAGGAAGTGCTGCAAAAGGAAAATTAAAGAACAAGAAGAGCCACCAATCCGAAGAGATTGAATTTTCTTCTGTCCTATACTCCCCCCGGAGCTACACAAATCAAGTAAGTTTAGTTTAAAATATTAAAGGAATGAATGGATACCCATAATGAAAAATATGCAAAACTCAGGGGTCTCCAACCTTTTTGGTTTAAGGGCCAATTAATCCAGGCGTATTTGAATAAAATAGCATGAGGAAGGGCCGGATGACGTATTAAAGACAATAATGAAGGCATTTCAAAGATTTTAATCAAACCATAATATAACCTAGAATATAATATTTATAAAATGAGTTACGATCAAAAGAGGGTATAACCAAATTATAATAAAAAAAGGTCTAGTTAAGTAGGTACACATATATAATAGTTATGTAGTTATGTCGCTCAAAATGTCTCCCCACTTAAGTTCAAATGGGGTAACAATACTAAGTGGTACCAATCATTGGAAAAGATTTTAATTGTTCATTAGTAAGATATGCTCGAAATGTCAGCATAGCTCATCTTGAAAAATATCTCCTCACAAACATAAGTAGAGCCAAAACTGAAAACATGGTATGAGTATGAGGAATGTATTTCAAGTTTTTGAACCCTTCATTTGGCAAAGAACTGTAATATGGTAAAAGAACACAGTTTTTGCAGAATTCCTGCAAATGTTGCGTGTAATTTTCATTTGTTATAAGGTCAATAATTTCTAGTTGAACTTTTGACTTAATTAAATGACTTCCATTACTATACTTTCGGAACTTTCCGTTAAAAATAAACTCCAGGTAGTTCCTTGGTAATTTGAACTTCTCTAAAATACAATATGACTTGAGCTGAATCAGAAGTATCTGTGGAATCATCAAAAGAAATAGAGAAACATAAAATTTACATTATTTAAGTTCATTAGTTAACTTCTTTTACGGCGCGGCGGACCGGATTAAAAAGTCACGCGAGCTGTAGGTTGGAACCCCCTGTATATAATTCTATAAACTGGCCTTAATATTTATGTGTAAAGTATCCTAAAAAAATGACACAACGGAAGTTGTAGATTACGACACAAATAAAAGAAAATAAATACCAAACCAAACCAAAAAAAAAGAAAGTTGAATTATTATTTGTAAAAAAAAAATTGTTTTTCTTAGAAGTGTGATCTTAATACCCATTGAAGAGTTTAAGAAGTTTTACAATACCTTGTTAAGGGTGAAAATACGGATACTTCAAGGTTTTTTAATACGAAAGTTCCGGTAGATACCTTTATAACTCAAGACTAAAGAAACCTTAAGAAGATAGAGAAAAATTTCATGAAACTTACTAATCTCCTGGAACCGGGGTACAGGCACGTACGGGTACTTAGCAAGACCACACCTGAACCCGTAGAGTACACTGCACTGACTACCGGTACCACTAAACTAGCACATGGGTACACATCCACTTATTGTACACACAGGACAAGTGTAACTCCATAAATTACCAAGGGGGGGAAACTAGCTCCGACATACTTCATGTGGCGCCGTCGTATATTTAACACGAAAGGACAACTAGTAATATTTAAAAAAAAAAATAAAGATGAACTTAAAAAATATGAGCGAAATATATAAATAACAGTTTTAACACCTTACTATAAACCAGGTGTTTGTCACCAGGCCAATAAAAAGTTATAATATACAACAATGCACCCAGTTTAAAGAATATTTTTAAACTTACACAAAAAAAATAAAAATCCATATTAATCCTGATCTATTTGTGATCCTGAAAAATGTAGTGAAAGTAAACTGATACTAAACAAGCCATATTCATGACATAAATCTGCAGCGTCGCTGAGACAGACGAACGAATTGAAGAAACTGTCTTCATATCAAATAATAATTTCTCTGTCTTCATATAATTTGGATAATTATCAAAGCAGTTGTCAGCCTTTTTAAGACTGAAGTATTATTTGGCACTGATACTAGATTTTTTTGGTAGGATAATATTAGCTAAGTTCGAACAAGTGGTTCGTCCTACCCGTGTAGTACAGTAGTATGTACTACAACTAGAACCTTCTTTTAGTACTACTACGCACTATGTTACCATCTGTCCGGTAGTAGGACTCAAGGAAGCTATGTGCCACACTAATTGAGAGTTCTTTTTATAGTCCAACGAAAATATGTTTATTGATCCGCGGGCAGTAACTTGTGGCTATTGGTAAAATTGACTTAGACATAAACACTAATGCTCTACACTACATCATAGTGAATTCAAAACCTTTAAGCTCTTCAATATGTTATTAAGTATAGACAGTCCTTAGAGCTATGCAATCGACACAACATTAAGTCATTTTTAAAGCTAAATAAATAAATTCTCAGAACCTATACAACTATTTGTGAAAATATATAAAAAATAAATGAATATATTCATATCCAAATACACTTATCTACTATCCCCATTTGACAGGCAGTTATAAGAAGTTACTTAGAAGTAATTTGCAATGTAAAACATTGTAAATATATAAATATACGTTTAATGGTATTTACGTTTATTAATTACCATTTTAAAAATATGTTACTAACTGACAATTTATCTATCAGCTTTTTCATGCGCTTTAAAAACATTAACATGTTAGGTGTATAGATGTATTTATTTTTCATTCATTCATTATTTATAATATATTAAACATCAGGTATAAAATGTTTACACTATAATAATAATATACTAAATATATATATATATATATATATATATATATATATATATATATATATATATATATATATATATATATAATCTTTATATAATCTTTATATAATAAAGCTTAGTTTATAGTTATTAGTTTTAATTACAATATAGATTACTTATATTATAATTAAACCTGTTAACACGTTTGGTTTAAATAATTTACTTCATTTTCTAGTTAAGAATTTTTTAAAAACATTTTAAGAATTATGTTTTAATACTTCGAACAAACTATAAAAAAAGACAAACCTTTTTATAAGAGTGATTTCGAGAAATACTTCATTTGATTTACGATTTTTATTTTATATAATAGAGACATTAATATTAAAAAGGTATAGTTAGACTATATAAAACAAACAATTATTCGAGAATTTCTAAGAAAATATAAATAATTAGTTCTTACATGAATTAATTCATACAATTATTAAGTTTCACGAGTGTTTTATAACTCCGTTAATTAATCAGATGGGAATTCGATGAAATTTTGTTAAGCAAACGAGATTTTGGACACTGATTCTAAAATTCTTGAGAAATTATTATAATTATTTACTAAATTCACAATATGTTTATTTACAAGTACATTGATTTTATGGTCCGTTATAAACCGGTTATTAAAGGGTCAATTTGGTAAAATTATCATTTTGGAATGTGGCGCCAATTTATTCCTGAAGATACTGCTGTATTTCTCTTAAAACTGCGACCAAGAACTCATATAGCTAGTATGAGGAGTGGGTAGTGTTGTTGTTTTTGTGTCATGTACAGTCATCAGTCTTTTGAATAAAATAGACACAAAAAAAACCCACTAGAAATTCGCTAATACAATTTTGATTAATTGTCATGGAGAGCTGTTATTTTAGAAAATACAAAAATGTTAGCACCAGACCGTACTACCTTCGGCAATACTCGGGTGTTCCGATTTTAAACGAAGCTATCTTTACAGATTTTCCCGAGTGTCATCAGTTCTATGTTGGTGCAAGGGCGGCTTCAGGGGGGGGGGGGGGGGGGGGGGGCATACCAGGGGGTTTAGTTGTTCCCATAATTTTTACTCTTTACGTTTCTGCTATTTATTAAATTAGTTGTGAATTACTAAGAAAACATCAGGGAAAAGTATATTGTAACCATGGTCAACCAAGGGTACCAGTTCTAACCATGATTTGCTAATATAAATTTAAAACACTAGAAATTTATCGATAATTTTACGTCCAAGAAATAATTACTCAATATATAGTAAAAAGAAAACGTTTTTAAAAACATAGTATTGCGACATTTCATAAAAATTTTTAAATTAAATTAATTTAAGCCGCTTTTTTTTCTTTGGCGAATCGGTCATTAACTTTTTCAATATCAATGACTAAATTTGGGCGGACATGCAGTAAACACAACCCAGGAAGCAGATCTTCACTCATCCTGGCACGAAGCCTTGTTTTTTGTGGGCGTAATGACGAGAATTATCTTTTAACAGAGGCGTTGCTTACTGGTAGAGTAGCGAGAATTTCAGCAATGTCTTGATAATTGGGAACAAGTCTCCATCACAGAAATTGATTAACTCAATAAGGTTTGACCGGGACTTCTGATTTTCCTAGTCCTCAATGTAGAGAAGAAACCCAACAAACTTCACTTGCCCTTCCCGTCACTCACCATTTTATTTTTCTAACAGACGGAATCAAGAATAAAACTGTTTATTAATGTCCATGCGTTTCAGACTCTTTTTGATCAAAGAAATTTTGAAATGTTTCTTGGTTTGTGTATAGGTATACGGCCCTAATGAACCAACAACAAATGTAATGGAATCAAAAATCACATACAAATCTTACCTACCTCCAATTGGCAATTAATACTTGAACGTGAACAAGATTTAGAAAGTGAGTATTGAACGTGTAATCAAACATGTAAACACATTTTAAACAAGAGTTGTTTAATTGAACGTGCAAATTAGCAGGTAAACTGAAAGGAGGTATTAAGTGAAAAGTTACTTCTGGTATTGAACGTGCGATACAACAGGTGAACAGTTATTTAAATTTAACGATTAGATTATAAACAGCACAACACTGTTCTCCAGATTACTTTATATAATTGATTAATTTTGGCTACTGCTAAAACTAAATTTGACATTAAGTATAGACTATCCGTAAAAACTGATAGGAGAAACGGGTTCGGCCGGTCAATCAGGATTCGGTCTAAATACCCCTTCGACCACACACGTTCAACATAGTCTGACTATAGTTTCAGTTTTCATTCACTTCTCCGTTGGTAAACAGTACTACGTAGTGTACCGTTAATTTATAAATAATATTGGACTGGTTTGGACCTGTGGGAACCCGGAAAACCAATTGAATTTTCAATATTAATCCGACCGCAACAACAGACCACCTGATCCGGATTCTAAAAGGAAAGTCAGCTTGATATTAAAATGAAATAAAAATTAAATAAAAGAAAGTAATCTTATGACCTTCAAGACTATAAGGCGCCAACGTTTATTATTTAATAATTTCATGAATTTATGATGTAAACATTTATATAAAACAAAAAAAAAAATAATAAAGTTAGCAATTAACACCTGTTAATACTAAAGCCTTAAACAAATTAGTAATTATCTTTACAAGTGAATTCATACAACCATTAATTTCCAAGTAATTTATTATAATTTTTTCTTTAAATTCCTTAAATCTAATCACGATTATAAAAATTACCTTGAAATTATTAAACTACCAGTTTTTTAAATTCTCATGATTGGTTTAAAAATTTTAACCTGTGTAGACGCCATTTTGTTCTGGCTTTTTTTATACCTATATGCATATTATTACAACTATATACTTAAAATAATTATTTTTTTTACTTTGAAAACATTCTTTGCAAGGTGCTAAAAAACAAGACAAATTATTAATAATTTGGAATTTAAGAGGAAAAAAGGCAAAATAAAATAATAATCATAGCAGAACAGACAAAATTAACCTTTCAGGTGACTTGGAGCCAAACCACGCCACAACAAAATAAAGTTACAGTAAAAAAATATTATCTGTCTGTCTGTAAATACAATGTCTGTCCGTACACTGTCTAGTTCCCGCCCTTCCCACTGTAATTATACCTATACAAAATTAAAACCATTGAGCTATTGATTAGTAGATGAAAAATTATATCAATCATACAAAAATGATTTTAGGATTTTAATTTATGTTTTTTCTTCCAGGTAGCACTACTAGAGTCGAATAATTATTATAATAATGTTCTTTTAAACACTATTATTATATTAATCTAGTTTTAAAATTTTTTCTAAAAAAGTCTACTATAGTTAACTCACTATTACATATTTTTTGAGCTTAATAAATAAAAGCACGATTTTTTTCTCCAATATTTAAATTCTGATCGAGTGATTCACCTATATTAAAAAATTGGTCAAAATTCTTTGCATGAATTATCAGTCTACGGCTAATAAAACACCAGGTGGGTTTAACCAAAAAGGATAAAATATTTCCATTATCTACTCTGGTAATTTTTGGCAATTATAGGTAGATAACATTTTCTTTTAAACATTATTAATTTACTTGCTACGCTAACAGTGTTACTTTCAGGTTTGTTGTCTTTCAGGGTTGCTATTTGTTGTTTTTATGGTTTGTAAATCATCGTTAAAAAAAACTTTACAATGTGTCTGCTAAGTGAGAATATTTAGATGGACCCCCATGATTACACGATCATGATCTGACCCCATGAATTAAACACTTTAATGGACTCCTTTGTTTTGGAAAAAAATACAGTTTCGTTTTCAACAGCATCGTAATTTGGGTTTTAGCTCTAATTATTTTTCAATCTACACTAGAAGGTTACTTTACTTATTTAGGTACATTTTGGTAAGGTTCTGCTAGTCATGAGAAGGTTATACAGGTTTAAGTTACAACTTATTGTTAGTTTCTGTGTAATTTGCTTATTTAGGTACTGGTAAGGCTTGCATCACTGTAAGGTTTTGTTAGACATGACCTAACTAAGACTATATAGGTAAAAGTTACGACTCATTGTTAGTTTCTGTGTAATTTAGGTACGTCGTAGTAAGGTTTGTATCATGGTAAGGTTGAGTTAGTCATAAGAAGGTTATATAAGTACAAGTTAAGACTTATTGTTGATTTAAGCTCAGTTATATTAATATTAAGTCCTTACCCACCCCCAGCTAACCAAGTTCAATCATCCCCTCAACACATAGACACTTACTCACAACACTTAGTTTTATATATTTAGACATCTACATCGATCCACTTCACTGGAAAAAACAATGAAGTGTATTTTCCTCCACGTAATCACAATAGCACTGAATCAAAAATCCATTTTTCTAGAATTGTTTAAAAGGTCTTTAAAAACATTACTAAGACAAAAGGCTTTATTTTTTTACATAGAAATCTTAATGGTTATTGTTTCCTAGATTTTATAAAGCTTTTTCAACCCTTATTAAAAAGTAATATTAAAATAATAGTCGAATCATTATAGGGGAAAAAACATTACATTACTTTTCCATTATACATTGATTACAGTCTAAGTTGGTTGATTCAAATAATTGTGTTCCTTTTTTTGGAACTTATTCATATGCTTTTCCACTTTGCCTCACTTGTGAGGACTCCACTTTGTTTCAAATTACATAAATGCTATTGTTTTAAAATTTGCAAGCATTTTAAACTCTTAATTTGAAATCGACGCCAATATAATACTAATAATAATAATAATAATACAATGGTGCAGCAGCTCTTGAAAGAATAAACGTACTACTATAAGAAATCGTTGTCACTAGTCTACTACTACAGCGCTAGATCAGGAGAGACCGCATCAGATATTTTGAATCCCTAAGTTGCGAAATAGTAGTAGGGATTATTCTTGAGGAATCTTTTTCATGGTAAGCGCTTCTTATCATGAACCAACTTCTTCAATAATGATCTCCAGTAATCTCCGCAATGGCTTTAAGGGATAGGTGTTGCCGAGTTATTGGCGTACTTGCAATTCTCGCTTGAAACAAAGGTCAAAACACCGACATATCTTGTCATGGTTCGAATCTCAGAGAGTTATCTAATTTTTTAACATTGATGATAACATCACATAAATCTATAAAGTGGACAATCAAATCACCCGTCTTGTATTTGTTCAATGGACCCAATTATATCGACTGTGTTATCAAAGGTTTAAACACTGAAACTTCGGTTTAACCTCCTAGAAGAAGACAAAATATAATTCAAGGATTCGAAAAGTGAATTCTAGGATTTTTGTAGCATTCTCCTAAAATTCATTTTACGATTTCATCTAGGATGTAAATTTTCCTAATATTATATAATTTAGGCTCCTCACAAGATCACAGACAAAATGTGTTTGTTTAACGCAATTCTTGGATTCAGAGTAAAATACATTTAAATGTATTGACATCTCACAATGGAATTTTTGCGCTATGATAATACTTTCTCTCTTTATATACTTGGTAGGTTTATGAGAAAGTTTAAAATCGGTGGGTCAGACAAAACTGGGAAAAACTATCTTTTAGTTCTATATGAAAAAAGGCTACTGTCGAATAGGGATCAACATTAGCATTTTTCATTTACTAAATTGTAATTGATACCACCCATTATTATATCTGTAATAGCAAATGTCTCAGGAGACTTTAAAATGTTAAAAGCTATTAATAACATAATGTTTACTTACTCACATAAAGAGAAAGTATTGTGAATTCGATTTTGATGGATTTACACGTTTTGAGGTCCTCTGAGTCAAAAAAGTTGTTTTTTAAAAAATGTCTGTTCGTCGTCAGTCGGATGTGCAGTCGCCTGGAGCCTAAACTACTGGGGCTTACATGTACAGAAAAATCATACCTCGAGGCGAAATCGAGAAATCCCCCCCCCCCCAAAAAAAACGTGAAAAAAAAAATATTTCTCGAAAAGGGTTCCGACGATTTTGATTATAAAATTTTAAAATGTAGTCCATTTAAATACGAATCTAACGATATAAGCAGTTTTCCCGGAAAAATCAAGTTCCTGAGAAAATAGCTTAAAACGCGGACGGAGAGAGCCCGGGTTCGATTCCCCGCCCAGGAGAAGTTATTTTTATGATAAATTTTAATGAAATGTTCAATAATAATTAAATGTCCATACGAAAACTAATAAATGGAAAACACTTGACTAAGTAATTTTGAACTCGTATTAGAGAAAGTTTGTCTGAGTTGTCTTGGGCCGATTTTGTTTTACTCACAAAAGTTAACAAAAGTGGGGGTAACTGCAGCCAATTAATATTAAAAACTTAAGAATGTATAAATCTGAATTCGCGCCATCACAATAATGTCTCTTTGTGTCTTGTCTACTAAACTCTAAATAAAAGAAAGAAAGAAAACAAATACTGTCCAGTATATTTAATCATGTATTTGACTGCACTCCTCTCAAATTCATAAATAAATTATAAACGACAGTTCCGAAGCGAAAAAATCCTTGGAAACTCAGTACCGAACAAAAACGTGGTAAAAGCTCTCCCACTATCTCATAAGCGCACAGATTCAAAGAGATTAAAAAAAAACATATTCTATGCAACTAAAGGTTTCAAATTACACATAAAAGAAACACAGCATCATACCAAAGTCCTCTAAAGTAAAAAAAAAGAAGTGCGGTAAGGTCAGGATACATTAGACGAAGAAATAAATAAAGTACTTAATATGGCCGGAGTCAAAGTAAAGCCGGCCGGTTCCCATACTTAGTCAATCCCTAAGATGCTTTCATGTCTTGAGATGAGAGTGAAAGTACTTATTTACTATGCCGCCCCCGCGTCAGACGAGGCGCCCAACACCCTGGCGCCAAAACTATAGACACAATATGTAAATATATATTTCATATTGTGTTTATATATATATATATATATATATATATATATATATATATATATATATATATATATATACACCGAGAGAACGTTCAGACCTTTAAGCAATGTCTTTGAGACAGCGTTGCAAAATTATTTTTTTACCACCTTTATATCCAGACAAGCGGTTCAATTTGCAATCAATGAAGTTTTCTCTCTCACTCTATAACCATATATACATATATATATATATATATATATATATATATATATATATATATATATATATATATATATATATATATATATATACATATATATATATATATATATATATATATATATATATATATATATATATATATATATATATATATATATATATATATAATATCTCTCCCACAAGCTTTAAATTCGATTAACGAAAAAAACCGGTGTTTATTGTGGAAATGTAAAAAAGAACGTTTCACCATTTACATTGATAACATTTTACGGACTTATCAAAAATAAATAAATAAACATTGAAAGAAGAGAATATATCTAAACACACACACTCTTCTTTACATATATAGATAATAAGAATAACAATTATGATAATAATAAAATAAAACATAACCTATGTAACTCGGGAATAGTGTACCTAACTATAAGTGAAAGTATTTTCAAAAATGGCTCAGTAGTTCCAGGGATTACCTCCTACTAACATACAAATGTAGATAATAATAATAAAACCACAGGGAAGTACTTGTAAATTCAAGTATACTTTTAAGGGTTTCGTAGATTATTAAGCATATACGTTATTATATTATGAAAATAAAAAAATTGAAAAAATTTAGGCGGAAGGCTTTAAAAAAACATTAAGGGTCCCTGGTAAAATCCCCCGGGGGGAGGGGGGGGGGGATTCCACAATGTTTTTTGTCGGTAATGACAGCAAGGTAAATTACATTTTTTTCAGGAAATTTTCATCGCCACATAATAAGGTATTTGCATGAATTATTTCAAAATTTCAGGACTAGCCGTTATAAGGTGGATAGGGGGGGGGGGGGGGGGGGGGGGGGAGAGAGACATTTCTTTGGGGTATATTTTAACTCATAAAACTAATAAGGAATGCAAAATTTAAACAAGTGCGTACATATTTGTAACCAATACGATTTAATAGCTTTCATTAGATACCCCACTCAAAATTTTAAAAAATAAAAATTTTGGTGTACTACCCATGTGCGTCCACAATATTTGCAATTTATAAAAATTTGGAATTCCCCTCTTTATTTTCATTACTTCATAATAAGGTATTCACATTAATTATTTCAAAATTTTAGGACTAGCCCAAATACATACATTTTGACTCAAAACCAATAAGGCATGCAAAATTTAAAATAGCATATTCTACTCATCAGTAGCTTTCATTTGATCCCCCACTCAAAAATTTAAAAAAATAAAAATATTTGAGTTTATTACATTTTTGCGAATTGAGCATGAGCATATTAAATTTTTATCTTCTCTATATTTGTCCGATGTGTGGGTCAAAAAGTTACGCCAGTATTTGAAATTTTAACTTTTTTGGAATAAACTGTTCAGGAGGTATGTCTGAACCAAAGAACGACGGACGGCCAAACACATCACTCTCGCTATAAGGGTTTCGAGAAGGATCTACAAGACATAGCCTATGTCACTCGGGGATAGTGTAGCTTTCTGTCACCTCCTACAAGCAAAAATCACGATCCACCACACCCCTTAAGATGCTTCCAGTAGTGGAAGCGAAACGTCGGACTTCTTCCCCTTCGTGACGCGGATTTCACCGGAAAACCAAGCTGTTTATAAATTAGAATTTGTTTACGTCAGTAAATTAATCTATTCATCTTTGAAAAGATAACAATTTTAATAAACTAAGCAATTTAAATTGATTGCCAAATATGCCTACGAAAAAGTTTGGAAAAGTCTTGTCAGTATTAAAAAACAAATAAAAAAATCGGTCCGAGACAACTCAGACAGACTTTCTCATATACGAATTTATAATTACTTGGCCCAATGTTTTCCATTAATTAGTTTTCGTTGATACATTTAATTATAATTAAACATTTTATCAAAATATATCATAAAAATAGCTTCTCCACGGTGGGGAATCGAACCCGGCCTCTCTCCCTCCGCGTTTAAAGCTATTTTCTCAGGAACTAGATTTTTCCCGGGAAAACGGCTTATATCGTTAGATTCGTAGTAGTTTAGACTCCAGGCGTCTGTAAAGACAGACGACAGTCAGACATTTTTTAAAAACCACTAACTTTCAACACCAATACTTTCTCTTTATATGAGGAAGTAAAAAGTTTTTGCATTAAAAAAAAAGAAGTGATATGCCTACCCTTTTTACTTTCTCATATAAAGAGAAAGTATTGTGATGTAGCGAAAATTCGATTTTGAGATTTTGATGGATTTACACGTTTTCATGTCCTCTGAGTCCAACAAAGTGGTTTTTAAAAAATGTCTGTCTGTCGTCTGTGTAGACGCCTGGAGCCTAAACTACTGGACCGATTTTGACAAAATTTGGCATACATTTTCAGAAAAATCATACCCCGAGGCGAAATCGAGAAATGAATTTTAGCTCCAAATTTGGGGGCGCTACCCCCCAAAAACTCTGAAAAAACGAGAAAAAAAATTATTACTTGAAAACGGTTCCGACGATTTTGATTTAAAAATTCTTAAATGTAGTCCATTTTAAAACGAATCTAACGATATAAGCCGTTTTTTCCGGGAAAAATCTAGTTCCTGAGAAAATAGCTTTAAACGCGGAGGGAGAGAGGCCGGGTTCGATTCCTCACCGTGGAGAAGCTATTTTTATGATATATTTTGATAAAATGTTTTATAATTAAATGTATCAACGAAAACTAATAAATGGAAAACATTGGGCCAAGTAATTATGAATTCGTATATGAGAAAGTTTGTCTGAGTTATCTCAGACCGATTTTTGTATTAATGAATAGCCCTACGGTTTTGAACCTTTAAAACTCAATTTTTTCCGGGGAAAGGCCCCCGGACCCCCTTTCCCCTGTGAAAACGCCCTGGTTGTTTCAGCATAAACATCAGTGGTACATGTAAAAGTCAAGACATATTAAGTGGTACGCCACCAAAAAAGTTTGGGAACCCCTGGGATAGAGCACCAAATCAATTATTATCTGGCTTTTTATTCATATTCAATTATGTATATTGATATTTAAAAATGAAATAGGTTACAAAAATTGAATTAAATCATTTGCTATTACGATATTACGAACTTTTAAATAAAAGTTACGAAAGATAAATAAATGCTTATTTCCTCCGTTATTTTATTGTAAATCAATAGGTGTATAAAAAAGTATGTATATTACTTTAAAGATTATATATTCAAATTTTTATGTTTTAAGTAGTACATATTCATGATAATTATAATTTGATTTAAAGTAAAAGAGATTATATATATATATATATATATATATATATATATATATATATATATATATATATATATATATATATAATATATATATATATATATATATATATATATATATATATATATATATATATATGTGTGTGTGTATATTGATATAGTATGTATGTATATTGATTAAATGATTTTGGTTACGATGCAATATAAGTTTTAAAAAAATGGTAAAGTACTATAAAATAATTGATTTAGTTAACTTCTAAACAATTTTATATTTAGTTCAAGAATCCGTTAGAGAGGTCGTAATTTTAAACATTTTCCTTAACATTAATTAGTTATAACATTAATCATAGATTGTAATAATAACTACATTAATGGATTAACCCAAAGATTATTTTTATGTATTCGGTTTTAATGTCCTTTTTTATGTTTTTTATTCATATATTTTTTTTTTTCTTTTTGTATATTGGTAGAGGGGCTAACAATGTTTCATTTATTTAAAAATTGATTCAATTTAATTTAAGAAAATATATAAGTAAGTTAAGTTTTCAAAACACGACTGGCATACGATAAAAATCAACTGACCGGTAAACGGTAATTCTTAAATCAAAATATGAAACCAACTAATTTACAGTTATAATTTTTAAATCAAATTGCAATTAATATTTGTTGAGGATTTGTGACTTTTAAAAAAAAATACAAATAAATGACACCGGAAAAGAATGATTATTAGATGATGAATGAAAAAGATATAAAGGAGGTATTATAACTAAAATTTAAAACTATAAATCTGCAAAAGGGAGAAGAATCCAAGAAAAGATGAAATTTTAAAATTTTATAACTTAGGTTCTCATTCTATAAGCGACTATTTTTTAATAATTTAATAACTAGATAACATAAAAACTATTATGTTAAATTAAACTATAAAATATGAGCTTTAAATCACCTGGATATCATATCCATAACATGATGAAGTTGAAAATTCCAGAAAATGTAACTCTAATTTGCATCACTAGTAAATAAACAAACACTTTTTACAGCACAAATTATAACTTTAAAACCATGAAATTTAATTTTAAAAAAAATGAGATAAACGTTTCAAAATAAACCAACTATGTATGTTGTTCGAACGAGTCGACAATTAACACTTCATACAACGAAAACACTAATCAGACCGGCGAACTGCGTACGACATAACGGCAACAAAACAAAACAAAGCGCGATTTGGTTTATTTTGAAGGTTTTATCTAGTTCACTTAACTTTTGATCGAATGTAGATAGCGTTACTATCCAAGCATCTGCAGCAAGATTCTACGATTAGATTTGTTCAATTTTCAATTTATAAATAAGTGGCAACACTGGTTGAAGAGATAGATGAAGAACAAAACAAAGTGACGCCGACGCCATCTCCATCTTGGATCGTTTTACTTTTTCTTGTTACCTCAATTCGACCGAAATTTTACATTTTTTATCTTAAATTTTTAGCTTTGGTTGTTAATTAGTCAAAAATTAACCGATTTTTCATGATGAGCCAAATCAAAACCCAGCCTCCCAACCCTGGGAATAATACTTGGCGGCCTCACAATGTGCCGGCTCCGAATCAAGGCGTTCTACCGCAGCAGAAAGCGACCGGCAGCTTCGTTAATCCACAACCTATCACTATAAACAGGCCGATCAATCTGTATGTTATTATTTCTTTCTTATTTCTAATTATTAATTTCGATTTCTTGAAGGTACGATTTATCTTGCGATGCGCTCGAAGGCCGTAATCTGGTAAACAATGGTAGAACAGGTTAGACTGCTTCAAGACGAAAATTATCTAATTTTGTTAGAATTTACATAAGTTATTATTGAACTGAATGATTACGTTTATTTATGATAAATTCTTATTAGAAACCACCATTAAAGGTCTATTTACTTTAGAACAGGCCGGGGACGTGAGCTGTCCATTTAGAGTGTTTATGCTATACCGGTGCTATTATTGAAGGTTAGAGGTGGCTCTAAATCTTGGCCTGGCACGTACAATACGAATTTACCCAGCTCTGAAGCTGAACAGCCCTGGAGAGATGACATGTCTCAATCGTGTTATTGTTTAGCTTTTGATGGGGCAGAGCGTGAACGTGGGGTGACCGTGCCCTGTGCAGTCCAAGCAGGCAAGTCCCCAGACACCCCTCTGTAGTTGGCTGAGTACTATAAATGTCAAATATATTTGACAATTCTTGTATGGGTTCTGTACACAGGCCCCGTCCTGTGCAAGGCACGGTCTAACATAAATTGACCTTTTTTTTAGTTGGCCTCTGTTGTTAACAATTACCACCGTCCATCTTTGCGTATTTTATCTTGGAAGAAAAAGTTTGTGTTACTTTATTCGTAATGCCTGATCGAGATTGATTTGAGATACATATTCAAGTCATTCCTCTAAATCACAAGTGTCTTAAGGGTAGGAGGTTTTTTTTATTAGCAGATTTATATGTATAATTAGGTACCACAATTACCTACTTTTAAAATATAAAATAAATTTGCTTGTTAAGAAGTGTTCAAATTATGGGGAAGTATAATTTTCCAAACCAGATTATCTCCGAATCAAGTGAGTCTGATTTATGTTAGCACAGAGTAAGAAATAAAAGTGATATTTGATGTACCATAACAATTACAGTCAGATCAAGACAAGAGTTAAATCTGGGGAGCCTATGAGAGCCCGAATTTATGACATCTGACCTAGACGTCAAATTATCATAACTCATTAATTGACCCTGACTGTAGTACTGGCAAATTGAACTTAAGTTTGCTGTACCTCTTGTTATTCAAATTAAAATCATTCAATTGTATACAAATATTAGTTTTCTTTTGTAATGTTAAGTAAATTAATTAGTTATTATGTTATTTCTAGTTAGCAACGTTTTTCTCGTGTGATGATGTATTTAAACGATTAACAGTGTGAACTGTGCTTATCTGTGCTCTGTTAGCACAGATAATTACAGACCTTAGGAATGAGCAAATGGTTCTTCTTTTGTCAGGTGCTCTGAACACCAACTTTATAAAAACATCAACTCTCTGCCTTGTGCATATCCCTATATATATTATTGTTTTTTTATAAACTTCCATTAAAGCAAATACGTGTTCACTATATACAATTCTGTTAAAACCTGCAAAAATGAGGCTAAAATGGAGGGAAAATCTGCATGTAGTAAAACTAGTTTTAGTTTTGCAAAATAGTTTTTGCAAAAGTAAAACTTCAGGTGCTTTAAACTTTTATTTGATTAAGAAAGTAATGCAAACTGTTATTAATTTGGTTATGTTTAATTTTTTTTTTTATGGTTTTTATTTATTCAGGTACCCTCTGGCTAACTACACCTTTGGTACTAAGGAACCTCTGTTCGAGAAGGACCCCTCAGTACCCGCTAGGTTCCTTCGTATGAGAGAGGAGTTTGATAAGATTGGAACGAGACGCAGTGTCGAAGGAGTACTTCTTGTACACGAGCATGGTTTACCTCATGTTCTGCTTCTCCAGCTGGGTACTACATTCTTCAAACTACCTGGGGGTGAACTCTTACCTGGAGAGGATGAGGTTGAAGGTCTCAAAAGACTTCTGACTGAGGTAATTTACATATAATGTATTTATGACAACCCTTTTAACTTGTTATTGATAGGTGCAAGTTAACTTGTTTGGCACTGATGTGCTATGGGTACTATAAACAAGATAATTTGTTGAGGCAATTAGTGCTAGGCAAGCCATGAATAGTACAGTTGTTAAATACCTGCCTAAAATATTTAATGTTTTCAGTTTGTTTAATGCACAGGGCTGTCAGTATGTTGAGCTTTTTAACTATCAGTATCAGTGCTGTGCCCAATTTAAAACGTCCCGTTTAAAACTTGTCGCTGATGTTCTGTCAGGATTTGCTTGCTATAAGCTGTTACAAAGACGGTAGAGGATAGTTGGTAAATTTCTAAAGATTAACTATCATAAACTTGATTTTTGGTTAACCAGTAGCTGTAGTAATAGTAGTAGTAAGGTCCTAGTACTTGTACTAGACGGGTAGGACGAACCACTTGTTCGAACCTAGCAATTAGGCCCTTTTTACTATGCCCGTGGTAGAGTTCCAGGCACTTCACACACCACACCTCTGTACATTGTACCGCCAAAGCGAGTATGACATGATCAATAGTGAGCCAAATAAATCAGAGCGTCACGGCGAGGAATCGAACACACGATCTCGTACCGCTCATGATTCAGTGATGCCGAGCAGACGTGGTACGTAATTTAATCCACACGGCCACGCTGGCTCTCTTTGGTTAACTAACTAATTTTTTACTCAGGGTCATGATATTTAACTTTATCATGACTGCTCTCCACTAGTTTTTTTTTTTTTTTAACAGCTTACAGATAAGCTAGTCCCGCAGATTAATTTTCCCTAACACCTATTCTTGGGGGACATTTAAAGATTAACTCATACACTAAATCCTAGCTGGATGTTGGTAAGTCATGTTTATGCGCTCTATCTCCTGCTTTACAAGTATTTTGTCCACAAATACAATTTGTTTAATGCATTATTTTGCTTCAGACCCTAGGGAGACAAGATGGAGTGAAGCAGGAGTGGATTGTCGAAGATCTGATTGGTAACTGGTGGAGACCAAACTTTGAACCACCTCAGTACCCTTATATAGTTCCTCACATGACCAGGCCTAAAGAGCACAAGAGACTCTTCCTCGTACAGCTCACCGAAACAGGTTACAAACTACTAATTTACCTTTTAATATTCTATTAATTCATTTTAACAATCGTATTCTTTTAAAGTTACTATAGATAATGATCAGATACATAAAAGTAAAAAAAAAATGTATATATTTTAATTTATTTTTGACATTAATGAATAGTGGTAGTATAAAAGAAGAGGGTGATGAATTCCTCTAATGAATTTATTAATGGAGTTACTTCTAGATTACCATTTCAGTAGTATTGACGTTCAGAGTACTTCTTTCTACTTCAATTTATCATTATATTTATTTCTAATAGTATATTATTATATTAATATTAGGGTTAAATTTCTTCAAAGGTTAGGTGAAAAATCAATTTTTAAATAAGAGTATTATTTTTGGCAATATGATAGTAGTTAGACGTAAACAAATATTAAGGTCTATATGTATGATTTTCCTCTAGGTAACAAGTTTGAGTTTTGGTAACTTCCTGTTGAAGCTATTGTTTTTGTTAATATTTCTAAAGACACACACACACACTCTCTATAAACTTAACTTTACTCCATCATAAATATCTTAGTCTGGTTGAAACTGATGATTATTATTATGAATTTAAATACTATTTAACTCAATCCGATTCAGTTTCATAACTTAATTAAAGTAACTTAATTTCAGCAACCTAATTTCATATCTTTAATAGTTTAAGATGTGTCTTTTCAAGGAAATCTTTATCGAGAATCTGATATTTTAAACTGAGATCATTTGTTCTATTTAATAACTTTAAGATTTACTGAGTGATAACTAATTTTTATTTCACAGTTGAGTTGCCTCGCAAGGACCACCTGAATGTAGAGGAAAAAATCTTCAGTGTATTTAAACCTTCAGTTATACAGTTTAACAATCATTTTGATAACGGTTAATCAGTACTAATTCATTATTTTCGTCTTTGGATTGTTTGAAAACTTGATTCATAAAAGAACTTTATGTCCTTTTGTAAAGCCCTTTGAAGTCTGAGTTATGATATTTCTGATGAAATTTCAGATATTTTTAACCTTATTAAGGTTGTTATTTGATAACCTTAAGTTAATGGGTTCACCTCAGCTGCTTAAGCTTTTGCTTCAAAGCCAGATATGAGGATTCAAAGCTTGGCTTTTTAGTAAACTAAATATCTAACGAGTGGTTAGATTTGGTGTCCCATCAGTCTTGAGAACCCTAATATAATCCAGCTAATGAAGTCGACACGTAGACCCCCCCAGTCCACACATCTACAATGGTACTAAAGAGATATAAGGGCAGGCTGTTCCACCACAAAGAGAGAAATTTTACCCTAAATCCCATCTTCTAATCGTTACTTGTTTATTTTCTAGTTTTACTTCGTTAAAACCAAGATTGTTAAGCTGTAAGCTGTAAAAACTGCTTGAAGATTGTCTTCTTAAACATTTCTTAATCTGTTATGCATTTTTTGTTATGTTTTTAAATGTCTCCACATTCATAAATCTATTTTGAAAATATATATAAATAAAATTTTACTAATAAAACAAGTTATTATTCTTTTTAGTTTGTAGGTATTTTAATTTGCTTTGTGATAAGTTTTTAAAAAACCTGACAAAGTAAGCATTTTTTTTTTGTTTTGTTCTAAATGTCTCCACACTGATTTATTATTAATTACAATCTTAAAAAGAAAATATCTATATATATATATATAATAATAATAAATATATTCTTTTTAATTTGTCTTAATTTCTTTGTAGGGAATTTTATTTTATTTTTTTACTCGTAAGTTTTTTTATATACACAACCTGCCAAAGGGATCTACTTAAAATCCAAGGATTGGTTGTTAATTTACACAGGTTCTTCTAAATTTTCCCATTATATTAGCTGTATTTGTTTTTTATAACAGACTGTTAGTTCTTTTGTTAATTCTTTGAATGAACGTCTCTGTCCTGATAAGCAGTGATCAGGAACAAGCAGTTTTTACACTATTTTTACAATAAGAACTGTTATGTGCCACTCAGCTTGGCCAACTTATGTCAGGAAGGAAATAAAGCCACTAAACGATTATCCTAAGCTTATCCAGTGAGATTTATGGTTGCTTTATTTTTGTTAGGTATACCTTTGTGACATCAAAATCTGGAGCTCTCATTGGCTCATTTTTTTTTTTTTAATTTTCCCATGCTCTGTCAGAATAACAAATTCTATTGGCAAAACTATAGTACCTTCCAGCGGTTATAACTAAAATTTATATCAGGTGTTTACCATCTACCATGGGTTTTCTCCTGTTTTATTTTCTGTTTTGCATTGTACATTGACCATGCTAACAGTCTGTTATAAATAACGAATGCCGTTATTGATTTTTATTTATTTTCTATTCTTTATGCTTCTTTTTTTTCTATGGTATCTAATTTATTTTATTTATTTTATTTTTTTTTTTTTATTGATAAGCTTTATCTAATTAATTATTATTAAATAAATGTAGGTATTGTTATTACCAAAACCTACTGTAAATGAGTTTTGTTTTTTTTAAATCGAATTT
Source organism: Gerris lacustris (assembly GCA_951217055.1). Lineage (NCBI taxonomy): Eukaryota > Metazoa > Arthropoda > Insecta > Hemiptera > Gerridae > Gerris > Gerris lacustris. The sequence continues at coordinate 39,742,392 of OX578284.1, forward strand.
GGGATTTGAAGTCATTTAGATTGTGTAAATTAGTCGAGCGAGTTTATGTGGAGAAGAAGAGGTTTAGAATTGATTTAAATTTTGTGAAAAAAAAAGTATGTTAAAAATCGATAATTATTATTTATTTTTTATTTAGTTTTTTCATATTATATTAAACATCAACATGTTGTGACTATTTGATTCCTTGTAATATAACAATATGGTAGGTTCCTGTAGAAGGGGAAGGCGTGTTATGAAGATGATATTTGACTTTTTTTGTAGTATTAGGGTTTTTTTTTTAGATGCGCTATAATATAATTCTAATTTGTATACTAATTACAATTATTATAAGTTATACAAATCCTTTTTACATTCTTTTTTATTCATGGTCTGTTCAAAAAAGTAATTCTTATATTTGTAGAAATTAACGAGGTAACTTCACAATTGTGTGATTGAAAATTTGATGATTATATGTAGGATCATGAATTTTTGATAATTAAATATATGAGCAAAACATGCAATATGTGAACATATTTATACCTACACAAAGAAATATTTGTTAAAAGAATTACCTGAGAAATAGACAAGTTCAAAGTACTAATATCTTCCAGAGGAGAAAATGTCAAGAGATTTTTTGAATACCTACATTTAAATAACCCATTATAGGGATCATTCTGAAGATAGCGGCTCTTGATGAACAACTCTCTTAAGAATGATCCCTGTAATGGGTTATTTAAATAACTACGTTTGAATAGCCCATTACTCGGATCATTCTGAAGAGAGTGGCTCATGATGAACAACTCTCTTAAGAATGATCCCTGTAGTGGGTTATTTAAATAACTATGTTTGAATAACCCATTACTCGGATAATTCTGAAGAGAGTGGCTCTTGATGAACAACTCTCTTGAGAATGATACCTGTAATGGGTTATTCAAATACCTACATTTGAATAACCCATTACAGGGATCATTCTGAAGAGAGTGGCTCATGATGAACAACTCTCTTATGAATGATCCCTGTAGTGGGTTATTTAAATAACTACGTTTGAATAGCCCATTACTCGGATCATTCTGAAGAGAGTGGCTCATGATGAACAACTCTCTTAAGAATGATCCCTGTAGTGGGTTATTTAAATAACTATGTTTGAATAACCCATTACTCGGATCATTCTGAAGAGAGTGGCTCATGATGAACAACTCTCTTAAAAATGATCCCTGTAGTGGGTTCGAAATGTCAAGATACACAATAATCTCTTAACACAGTCAATAATATACTAGACTGTGACTGCAAAAATCTACACTATAATTTTAAATACTATTAATAGGTACTTAATCATTTTGTAATAATACTTGTTTGTTGTTCTGTTTCTATCTTGGTTGTTATCACTGCAAACTCATAATCCTAGAATGTATCCAAGTTTTAATATATTATATTGTTGTCTCTTTTAGCACTCATTTACATTTTACTAAAGATTTATCTATATTTTTCAACTACTTTATTTACGTCTACCTTTTAAATCTAGTTATGCTTTGAGATAAAAAATGGGGACTTATAAAAATATTGTCCACAAAAGTGAGAAAGTCAAAAGAAATCAATGAATCTGTCTCAGTCAAATTTTATTTGGTACTCATTTGATCACTTTTTCCTGTTTATTGTGTGTTTATTTATAGACGTATGTTGTTTATTTAATTTATTTTGTTTGTTTATTAGTTGTAACATTTTTCACTTGTGTCACTCATTTTCTTTATTTATCTTTGCTCCTACAAGCTGGGAATAAATCTATTATTATTTATTTGTAGTGGTCCAGGGATAGACTAACATGCAGAGCTCCTGGGCAGTGGATATCTAACCTGAGTTATGTTTTGTTTTTATATTTTTCTTTTGATTGGTCAAAAGAAACTAAAGACTATAACCCAGGTTAGGTTTTCACTGTCCTGGAAGCTTTGCGTGTCAGCCTATCCCAGGTCTACCACAATTATTTGAATATATATATTATATTTAACTGCACTTTAACCTGGAATTATCATAACAATATATCTTTCGGGGATGTGAAATCAGATATTTAGCTTCCACTTCTGAAAGCATTTTAAACAGGTGTTAAATATTGTGATATTGACTCTATATTGAAGATGCTTCCAGTCCTTGGAGCAAAACACCTTATATCACATCATATATTATTATAATTATCAGCACCTCTATTAATTCATTAAAAAAATAAGCTAAGACATTTTTTTTTGTTAAACTTCGACTCAATTCTTGTTACTCTTTTTTTAGTTCCTTAAAATTTTATGTTTTTTTTAAATTAAATAGACTTCTTGTGATTATAAAAATCTTAGTTTATTTTAATAACTAATATATTCTTGTTGTAAAAGATAATTATTATAATAATAATTAGATTTAAAAAATGTAAATTGCAAAAAAAACTATAATGTTAAATTTTTATATTATAATAAAATAGCCCTCCTATCTTCAATTGAATTTTCCCCTATTTTGAGATTTCTTAGACATGTTTTAAGCTTCTTAATTTTGTAAAAAGTGTTTTTTTAAAAAAATGTCAGTCTGTGTTCTCTGCTGATAAGTGGAGCTTAAATTGTACTTTTGATTTTGACTTCTGACTGATGCTCAATTTTATAATTATAACCAAGTATTTTTATTATTTTTTTTTTTTTAATTTAAATTAAATTCTCTCCTTGTAGTAGGTAAGGACTATAAAAAGGTCCATATTAATTTTCCAATTTTTTGTACTTCATATGAAAATTGTTAGCTTTAGTATATTTTTTTTATGAATAATTGGTTCATTTGTTCATCATAACCCTAAAGTTTTCTAAAACTAATTGAACATATCTTGTAGATTTCCCTGAAGAAATTTTATTTTTATTTCACGTAAATGTTTAGTAGAAAACAACTGATTTTTAAATTTTGTTTCAATGATTCTCATAGTTTTTCACCTGCTTTAGATTGTGTTGGTTTAAAAATATTCTTAATTGTTTAATTATATAATCCAAAATCGAATTCTTTTTAGTTTATTCAAAACATACTTCTGTCGATCCTAATTTTAACTATTTATGTCCACTGATCAATTTTAAATAAAAATTATTGGAACATGTACAGATTAAAAGAAAAAGTGTTTGAAAGGGCTTACGCATTTATTTTGTTGAAAATTTTAATCTATTAGTTCCAAACCTTCTCTGTTTTTAGGTAGTGTGAACCTTTTTTCCCAGTATTCAAAATGTTTCCCAACGTTTAAAAATATAAACTAAAATATTAGTAATGTGTATTTTCTCTTGTACTGTACTTTAATAATCATATTCATTTATTTATAAATTCTTTAATATTGTCTAATACTAATAGAAAAACCCAGAATTAAATCTCATCTCCTTTTATTTGAAATCATTAATTGTTAAATATTTGTTTTATTATTAACATTAAAACAAAAATCAATCTGTAAATGTCGATTGGATATCATTCATTTTTTTAAGATTTTACTAAAAAAAAAAAAAAAATATATAAAAAAATGTAGGATTGTGAAATGTTCACAATAGAAACTTATGAATTTGTACAGAAATAGATTAGCTGTCCTTTTTATACTCTATTTTTTTAAGTATTTTTATTTCTTTTATATAGAAGTCAATATTTTTAGCACATAATCTATGTAATTAGAAAGGTTTTGCTTAATAATTAGTATATTATTTTGTTTTTCCTCTTTGTATTTTTATTATTTTATACGAGTTTGTTTATAAGCATGTTGTAACATTACATTTTTTTTAAAGAATGATGTTGTTTGAATGATTTTCTTTATATTGTTATATGTATAGCTAAGGTAGCGGTTCCGAAGAATTATAAGCTGGTTGCTGCACCTCTATTTGAACTCTACGATAACTCACAAGGTTATGGGCCTGTTATATCGTCTCTTCCTCAAGTTCTTTGCAGGTAACTAACTTTCTATTATTCTTTAATTTTTTACATGGGGTACCCTGTAGCTCAATGCTAACAAATGCACTTCTCACCAAGAAGGTCTGGATTGGATTTATGACTCTTGCATGAGCCCCATGATTGGTGTTCACTTAGCTTCACCATATATAAATGGCTAGCCGTTTAAGTGAAGTGGCGTCTATTTGATTTCATGAATCAATTATACAACCGGAGCGGTGCACTAACCCCATGTTCCATTACTTATATTCATAGTTATACAAGCTCTCCTAGGTCTGTTTTGTAAACAGTCCAGTCCAATTACTTAGAAAGAAAAGGGTAGACTAAATCTGTAGAAGGAGGTAGATATAGTCCCCCTTCCCCTGTTAAAGGAGAAAAGTGTTTCTTAAGAGTGCTAATGTAATGTACGTTGGAAAAGAAAACATAATATCTCCCACTATTCACATCTATTTCCCACCTTTTTTAACATTTCACCTTCCGCACTCACTCCTTTTTTGGGGCATTTGCCTCCAGTTCTCTTGACAGGGGTGTATTGCACACCAAGCATTGAATTGATAGGGTATTGGCCACCTTCTGCAGGTTTCAATGAGCTTCATTGCTTCCTAGCTAATCACAATGTCATAATAATAATGCCTTTATTTATTACTTTTAAGGTATTCAAAGAAACTGCGTCTGCAAGTCAATAAATTAAGTTTTATGTTGGTTTCAAGCATGATACAGACTCACCTATTTTATATGTTTTATAAATTTACCTCTAGTTCTTCTATAATCGGCTCTAATAATGGCTGAAAGCTTGCTTTGATGAACAACTTATTCTTGATGAAGCTTGTTTGCTTCAACGAACAAGTACAGTTAAGCCTGTATAAGCTGGAAAGCCAAGGTTCCAGAAAAAAATCCACCTCAGCAGGTTACCAGCTTAGACAGGGTTTTACAGTTCATTTTACGTGGAGAGACCTCTATCAACCCTGTAACTCCTAAAATGCATTTAAAGGACCTCAGACCTCTATCAACCCTGTAACTACTAAAATACATTTAAGGGACCTCAGACCTCTATCAACCCTGTAACTCCTAAAATGCATTTAAGGGACCTCAGACCTCTATCAACCCTGTAACTCCTAAAATACATTTAAGGGACTTCAGACTTCTATCAACCCTGTAACTCCTAAAATACATTTGAGAGTACACATTTTAGTTTTATCCATTCGTATCCCAATATAAGTATTATTGCAAATTATTCCTTTTAACGTTTAATGTAATTTTAATTTTTGTTTCAGGTTCAATTTCAACTATTTGTGAAGCAATCTGTGATGTATAAAACAAGAAAATATTAAAACCGGCAAGAGAGGAAAATTCAAGAAGATAAATATGACTTAAGTTTTGCACTTGAAGAAAATCCTTTACCATTTTTTTTTCCTATTCTTATAAAAATAAGAAATAACGTCAAATGCATATTAATGATAAAAAAAAAGGATATATATTTATAGTGTATTTTTAACATAATTTTATTGTATAATATTATTTTATTGTATTTTGAACTCTTTTTTTTTGCTTAGCATTTTTTTGGATGGGGGGGGGGACAATACTAGGCAAGTGATTGTCGATTTTCATTATTTTAGCGAAATTATTATTTTGACTGATAAAATCTGTAGATTGAAGTTTTATCTGAAAATAGAGTAAATCCCTTGGTTTTTAAAAACCAATTATTGGTGTCAATTTTAATTAATATTTTAATTATATTTTTTAATTACTATCGTTTAAATGATATGAGTTAGTTAATTCCACATCCGAAAAGTAACTTGCACTAAGTTATAAAAAATATTCATGTAATATTAACTTTGATTGGATTGGTACAGTGGGATTTACCTAATCTGAGGCAGTAGGCTTCTCATAAAATATCTAGATTAAACTTTGAATAATTTTACATTTGTATAAAGGCAACTTTCAAGACAGACAAGTGAGAGACTGGAGACATGTCTCATAACAGAACTGATTTAATACATTATTAATAAAAAAAACTAATATTGTTTTCACATAAAGAGACATGAAATCAGGCCTGCCAGATTGTAAGTACTGACCTTAAAACTAAAAAATTAAAATTTGATGTATTTCGAGAACATTGACTTATTACAATTAATAAATGAAGTTGAAATTGGATGACGTTTATTTGTGTTTCAAAATACTAGGTTTAAAGTTGGATTAATAATATTATTAAAATATTTTTGTCTATTGTTAAGATGTCTGTATAAGTACAATTTTTATTTAGCCTATATTCCAAAAGTGAATAAAATGAAAGAAGGGAAATACACTTACAAAAACAAAAATTTGACATTTATAAATTGCGGAAAATATTAAAACTTCAGTCTATGTTTGTTAGTATAAAAAATTATAATCGCCCTTTAAAACATGTTTTTGTTTTATTTTTTATATGTATACAATTTGTTACTTGTTAATCATTAAAATAATTAATTATTATTATTAATTAATCTGATTACATTAGTGCAGTCTTTTGTCTCAAGTTTAAGCTTGATTGGGTGACTAGAAGAGGGTTAAATGGCCCTCTAAAGATTTTGACAACAGATACAAACAAACAAAATCGAAGTTAATATAAAGGATTTAGATCCACCTTTAAATCTAGTATTTTGATCCCACAATTAACCAATTCAATCATGGTGAATATTCATTGGTTGATAAATCAGTTAACAGCATACCATCTATGTATTTTATTACACTCAGGTTAATAATATTCTTCTCCTAGACAGATAGATTCTAAGTCATATTTTTATAAATTGAGTTTTTGTCATAGAATTTAAGCTTTTTATGTTAATTTTTGGAGACTTATGGGAAGAAAAGTCATTGATCAACATAATTATATTGAGAGGAAAAGCCGTTTTCCTCACCAAGAAAAAACAGTTGTTTTGTGGATGAGAAAAGCTCAATTAGTTTTTAAAACAAAAATTTTTGGCTTGACTTATTTTTTTCTGATTTTTCTATCAATCCCACGATATATTGATATCCAATACAGTAGAACATTGATTATCCATCTCCCAGTAGTTTAAGCCACATGTGCTGAGTGCACCCCACTTTGACTCTGTGCATTACCCCAACCCACCCGATGTGTTATCATATCATAAAGGCACTACCTGTCAATTATTACGCTCAGAAAAGTTCAGGTTGAACCAAGATAGTTTTAATTCTTGGTTTGACGTCGTTTTTGTACTCCTAGTCAAAGAAAATGTAACGTGCACTTTTTGCCCTAAATTTTCCCCTTTATCACCCATAAACCCATATTTTTTAACCATATTTTTGATTATTCTTCAAAGCTCCTGTCCAGTTACTGTCGATTAATGTAAGTTCTACTGTATACTCATAACTTAATGTTATCAATAGAATTAATAAAGCATAAAATTAAATTATGTTATTAGTTAACTAAAGAATAGTAACGTATACAATTAAAAAGCTTCAATTCCTACTATAGTTCTAAAATTTAAATCTTATTTTCACACGATGTATAATTTGTTAAAATTATAATATACTTACATTGATTGCAATGTTCATTTAGACAAATCAATCTATTCTTGAATAAAAGTAATTTATTCTTCTTCCTCATATTTTACTTTGACAACCGGTTAAGTCACAAAACAACATAAATACTTTCAAAATTTACTTCATACTTCTTAAAATAATTCTGAAAAAAATGTATTAATCAAATTTAAATGCAAATTGTTTAAGACGCTGCTTTAATAGCATGTATGCTTTTATCTATAAAATAAATCTACTCTGTAAACCTGGTACAAATGAAAAATTTCTTAACGAATTAAATATATTTTTTATATTATGATCATTTCGGATTTTCTCTCCTACACTTTTGTTAATGTGATTTTGATTTTATACAAATAATCTAGTTTTTCTTGTCTTTTATCCATGTAATTGTTATTATTATCTATGTAATTTTCATTATTATTTATGTAGTTTACAATATCTATTTATCATCATTATTATTATCATCTATGTAATACTACCGTATTACTTCAAATTTAAGCCGCATTTTTTATTTGAAATTTCAGGTGCGGTTTTAATTTAAAGCATATAATCTTATTTTTCCAATGTTTAAGTGTTGAAACCCAAGTCTAGATTGAATTTGAAGTAATATAGTATTATTATCTAAAATGTATTATATCTATGTCAACTAAATCTCAGTGATCTTATTTATCTTTGTAATTTTGATTATTAATGTAATCTTATTATTATCGATGTAATAATTATTATTATCTCTTTGTAAATTACATTATTATCTCAATGTAATATTTATTATTATCTATGTAATTATTATTATCCATGTAAATTACATTATTATCTCTAAGTAATATTTATTATTATCTGTGTAATTATTATTATCCATGTATATTACATTATTATCTCTATGTAATATTTATTATTATCTGTGTAATTATTATTATCCATGTATATTACATTATTTATCTTTGTAATATTTATTATTATCTGTGTAATCTTATTGTTTTATTTTTTTTAGTAAGTGGTTTAGTTTTTTTGTATATTTGCTTAAGAAAAAAGAAAAATCTATTTACAAAATGTAAAAATACAACACCAAATTACTATAATAAATTCTTTTTTAGCTAATTACAATTGTGTATTACTTTTTTATTTAGTTTTTTGGCTTAGATTATCATGTAATTGTAGTTTTTTTTTTTTTTTAAGAAACAAAAATTATTACCATATCACAGTAAAAATGCTACTAAATACATCTTTTTATTTTTTATTGAATATCACAACTACATAGATTATTAATGTTATAAGTGATAGTGATACATTGTTATTTGGACGGTGACGTACATGATAAAGCAATTGATAACTCCTTTTGGTGTGAATTATTTATTTAACTCAGAATATGAACAAGCAAAATAATTAAATAACTAATGAGTGAGAAAAGAAAAGAAGAAATAATTAAACAAAATATATAATAATAAGGAATGGTAAGGTGTAAGTTGGGTGATAATTAATTATTAATAAGTAACTTACAGGTGCTCTTACCAACTGAGCTATACTGGAGAATGATTTTTCTCTGTCGTTACCGATACAAATTCCCTGAATCCAAGCTTTCAATCTTTTCTACAAATCTAGTAATCCAAATATTCACGGCAATAGAACTAGATCGAGAATTAACGCTTATAATTATAAAGTACTTAATTGGTACCTGTACCTAGTACAATCTATTATAAGTATTTATTTATTAGTGCTATGGCCGTGAATATTTGGCTTACTAGATTTGTAGAAAAGATTGAAAGCTTGGATTCGGGGAATTTGTATCGGTAACAACAGAGAAAAATCATTCTCCCGTATAGCTCAGTTGGTAAGAGCACCTGTAACGGATTTTAATGATTAATAGGAGGACCCGTGGTTCAAGTCCCGGTGCGGGGGTCTATTTTTCTCTGTATGTCTCCCATAGTTATTGATAATTATAATTTGATTTAAAGTAAAATTTAATCTTTCCATAGTATGAATTCTACCAAAAACTTAAAAAGTATTAAATATGTATTCTGTTGAAACTCACCCTCTGGATAACCTCTCACATGAACTACGTTGCACAATATCCTTCAAGGGACCAAGACTAATCAGATTTTTATTAATTCCCTTAGGTGCTCTTGAGGAGAATTGTAGGCATGACATGAAGAGATTGGGTCAGAAATTAGTTTCCCAAACTGGTTTATATGGACGACACCTAAGGGTTGATTTTTGACGGGGTCCATGTCAACAGGAAGAAAACAATTGTTCACTTCCATTTTATTCAATTATCGTATGAATAATTTTTTTTCACAACTGTCCACTCTACACTAACCCCTATCAAACTGTGCAGCATTGTATCAGCTGTCAAAAGACATTTGAAGTTAATACGTTCAGGAAAATTCAATCTAAGGTCTGAGGAAAACAAAAAATTGATCTAGTAAGCAAACAAGTTAGGGATTCTATGGATTAGAGATTTAATTCATCCTGGGCAGAGTGAAAAACTCCGTTACTGTGGTTTGGTTATGCAAAGAATAGACAACCTAAGGAGGCCCAAAATAGTCCATGAAGCAATATGCTTCTTATTCTTTATTTTATATAGGGGTAGATAAGAGATGGTAAAGGTGGTGTAGGTCCTTTATTTAGCTAGTTGGTCCTACCATCTAGACGTCAAAATCTTGAACTCTCATTGGCTCTCCCCATTTGTTATTTTCCCAAGCTGTCAGAATAAACTCTAATTGTAAGATCAGTGTAGTTTACAGTGACCACTTCTTAGTCTAAAGATGAGCACCATCACCTCTGTCCAGGGAGTAAAACATGGATTACCTAAGTAAGATGCAAAGGTAGAAAAGCCACGGAAAGAAGAAGAAATACATCTCATTTAGTCTGGCTGGAAGCGGAATGTCTCTTCACCAAGCACAGACAATATCGACAGGTAATGACATTTTTTTGTCACCACCCCAAATGGTAGAAGAGGAGCTGACTAAGTAAACACTACTGATGTAACGTGTCAGCACACAGACACTTTAATACACTGGGCATTCTAAATATGGTTTCTAATGCAAAGACAAATTTCGACTTGTCAAAAAAATTTTATCTATACTCTTTAAAGGAGAGGGAATTATGGAGGCCAAGACTCTGCATAGGTTGTTTGTACGGAGTATCTATGCATTTAGTATTTATAAAATAAATAAAAAAGTTTTAATTTAAATCAAATTATAATTATTAACAACTACGGGAAACAACCAGAGAAAAAAAAACTCTAGCACTGGGATTTGAACCACAGGCCTCTATATATAGAGGCTCTATATATAGAGCTCTATATACAGGCTCTATATATAGAGGAGTTGGTAGAGCGCTATACTGGAAATATAGAGGCCTGTGGTTCAAATCCCAGCGCTGGAGTGTATTTTTCTCTGGTTGTTTCCTGTAGTTGTTAATAATTATAATTTGATTTAAATTAAAATTTAATCTTTCCGTAGTATAAATACTACCAAAATCGTAAAATATAAATAAAAAAGTTTTGAAGTGTTTTATTTTTCTGATATTCAACTAGGACTAGTAGTCCCCAGGCCACCATAAGAAGTGACTCGCTGATTGATAAAGTTTTCTTACCTTATGGAATCGCTTATGTATGCCGTGTCCACCGATGAATTGGGTATATGGCAACTGGGTGCTGGGCCATTTCTTTTTTGTTGACATACCAAACTTGCCCTTCTGCGGGAACATTGAAAAGAGATAGATAAAGTTTTTATTTTCACAGGATCGTTTAATGAAATTATTTAAAAAACAGTGGTACACGGGGCCACCGATAAGAGTGGGCCGTTTTCTTTTCAACGTCCCCGCAGAGCGATATGTTTGGGGCGTTGGCCACCCCAAACGGCCCACTCTTATCGGTGGCCACGTGTAAGGCATAAATAAGCGATTCCATAAGGTAAGAAAACTTTATCACTCAGCGACTCACTTCTTATGGTGGCCTGTGGACTATAGGAGGATTGTAGGACATCTGAATACATTATTAGTTAACAAAATACTTAAAGTAGGTTAATAGTAAGTAGACTAATTATTATTTAAGAAGAAGGCATTAAAACTTATCAAAACTAAATGTTTGGAAATACATATTCTGAAATACATATAATTCAATTAAATTAAATGTCAGCACCTTATTTTATTCTGATTTCATAGTAATTTTTTGAGTAGGTAAATACTCTTGTGGATGTATTAATACCGATATTTATTTTATTTAACTTTTCTTTAATAATTCATAGTTACATACGTTATTCATATTTTGTTAAAAAATATGCCTATTAAGGGTGAGTCATACAATTGTAGAAAAATGCATATTATCTTTTTATGAAAATTACCGATAAAGTTACCTTGTCTTTATTACCAATAAAGAACAGTTGTCCCCCGGTGGATCGAACCAGGGCCCCTTACACCCTTGTTTTTTTTTGGGGGGGGGGGCTTCCATCAGAATTTGTATATATCTTTTTTTTCTTTCATTATCGGATGGGATGGGGAAATAAAAATAATCGATATCATAATATGATTACAAAAATGCTTAATAACCTCCGAAACACTAAAAAGTGCTGGGATGCAAGTACTTCCCTGTGATTTTTTTTTTTTTTTTGTCCTTCATTACGAAAGTTAATGAGAAAAGAGGAGGGAGGGAGGAATCAAAATTTTAGGTACACATGACGCAAAGATGAATTGGTACAAGAACGAAACCAATATAATAATATATTTGTATATAATATTATATTTGTGCGTTCTCCTCTTTCATTTGAGTGGCTGAATTTCAAAAGTAGCTATATCCACTTGAAATTGTTTTTGCCAAATCACGAAAAACGTCTAGCAATTCACTAAATTGTGTTATCAGGTTAATTTTTTTTAAAAAAAATCAATAACTAATAGTTCAATGGAACTAATAGTTAGTGGACAGAGTAACTCTATAATGTGTACATTAGGATGTAGCTGTTTTTGGATCAGTTAAGCCTAGTTTGCACGGGTCGAGTAGTTTAGTAATTTAGTACTCGGCTCGTTTCGACACTTTGTTTTTTACTAAATTTATATACTAGACAATGTCTAAATTACTCGACCGTGGCTACTAATACTATTACTCGACCCGTGCAAACTAGGCTTTATGGATATAATAGCTCCTTTTGAATCCGAGTACAGTAGGGATGTAGCTGCTTTTGTAACTGCACTCATATTTCAATCTAGATTTTAATAGGTTTATATTTTTTTGACTGCAGAACCTTGTAGAGCTTTAAAAAAAATCCAGGGGTATCAATATCTCTTTTTTTTATATATAGCTGCTTTTGGAATTTGGCTACTCATTTAACAGCCCACATGACGCATTTCCATTTAAAAAAAACCGTAATTCCCATGATTTTTAGGAGTAATTTTTTTTAGATCCCCCCCCCCCCCACATATTTTACTGTTTATTATAATATAAATTCGAATTTTTGGGTTGGGCAGTTTCGAATATCAGGTGTGATGGACAAACGCAGGAGAGATAGCTCATTGCAGCACTTTAATTATAATAAGTCGAATATAATTAATTATATCGATGTAATAGGAAAAACCCGAATTAAATAATGGAGACGACTATAAAAATGCACGCCACCTCAAGGGATCGACCCACAGACTCCTGGGTTTTCAAAACAGCGCTCATGCCAATTGAACTGCGACGAAAAAACGTGCATATTTTAATATTTTATATCTCTGATTATTATTATTTATTTATTTTTTTTCAAGGATACCTAATATGAATTGAGGTTTGAAGTTTTCAATGAATTAAAATATTCGTGGGAGAGATATACAAATTACTAATTAAAGCGTCAAAAATATTTCTATTGTCTTATTATAATATATATTGTCGCCTAGTTTATTTGTTAAATAGTGTATTTCTATGAAACAACTGAAACGTATTACTCTTGATAACGAAACGATAACGTAGATATTTCGTCATAAAATGCTGTATAATAAATTCATCCCCCTCCGTTTTCTTCTTATTTCAAAAGAAAATCAATAGTAATAAATTAATTATATTTCGTTCAGAAAGCTTGTGCTACGTCCTATTTTACATTTTATTATTATTATTTATTATCAATGCAGTATTTATTTATTAAAAAAGCTACTAGACTCTAGACTAGAAGAGAGATATTTTGTCAAAACACAAGATATGATCAGATCTAAACAGAGATCATTCATTACTCGATTTTTTGATTTAGCTTTAGAGTTTAGAAGTTGGTCATTCTGTTTAAAATCGACGAACTTGAAAAACCAAAAACATATGTTTTTATTTTAATTAGGTGTCGTATTCCGTGATTATTTTACCCTCGATATCTTTTTTATGTTATTTTTGTTTTTGTTTCGTCCCATTTAAATAATTATAAATTTCTAAAGAAACAGGGCTTCGTAACTTTTTAACCGAGACACCGACGTAATACTCCGTTAAAATAAAAAAAACATTCTTATGTGAATTCGTGTCTGCCTCGTAGAAAAATAAAAACAAATCCGGCTGTTATCAAATAGTATTTTCAAATAACGTACTGTTTTGAAATGATGTGCTTCAGTATTACTTGAAGATGAAATATAAGTGCCATAAAAACCGAGATAACTTTGTGATTTCTTTTTAGTTTTGTTTATGTTTTTTTCCGTTGATAACGTAGTTTTTTTCGATTATTTTGGTTTCATTCTACCTCTCTTGTGCATACGAAAAAATATCGGTTTGGTTTTTGATAACGTGAGGTATTGGAAAAACAGTAACGTTTTTAATGGTTATCGTGGGTGAAACGATCTGATTTTCTTTTCTTTTAATCTCTTAAATAAAGAAGTTTAACACATAAATGTCGTTAAAAGCGAGACTGCTGAGTTTATTGGACGTACTGCTCCGTGTTCCACCGCTGTTCATTATCGACGCAGAGTTCCAGAAAGGACTCGGATTTCCTCAGGCACCAGTTTTAATAGAAGAAGCTAGAAACGAAAGCGTCTTAGCGACAGACGCTGGATCTGTAGACATAATCACAGCTTTATTTCAATATGACGCGGACAACTGTAAAATTATTTGTCTTATGGTGCTCAAATGCATATATTCCTTCGCAAGTAAGTACTCGCTTAAGTATTCAGTTAAATTTCTCTACTTATTCTAATTTTTTTGACACATTTTATTCTTTATATCAAAGTATAGAATCTTATTGAAAGTAAAATGTTCAAAGTTCAATTATGTTTTGGATGTATTTGTTTATCTTGATTCAATCATTGTTCTGTTCAGAGTTTATTCTTAAAAAATCTCGACTTTACTCACATTTATTTTAAAATGGTCAAAGGTTTTAAAAGATAACAGAGTCTGTGTTTTAAATAATCATAATGTTGGTATAAATTTTGGTAAACCGCACTTTACCCTTGACTATATGGTTAATCTTGTACGTTCCAACGTAGATTAATCTTGACCTCATAATACCATCTTACTATTTAATGTTTAATTATGATTGACTCTCTTTAATAATAAATGATATTTACAGGTAAAAAATTTCTTCTGCAAGATATTATTTTAATTTTTTCCCAAAATGTGTGGAGCAACTTGTAGTTTTTTGTGTATTCAAAACAAAATAACTAATTTGCACACAAATACTCTTCTTAGTGTCACTTGTGGGAACTAAATTTCTGTAATATTTGTTGTATGTAATCGGAGCATTACTGAAGGTCGTATTACAGAATTTCAATAAACCCTGATTCTTATTTTGATTTAGAAACTAGTTATTGTGATCCTACTTGACGACATGTTTGTTTCTTTTAACATCATCAACGTCAAATAGGATTTAAACTAATTTACACGATTTATAAATTGTTCAGTGACTCTGAAAACCAATTATGTGTTATACGCATTTATATTTATTGTGGGGTTGATCTAGGTTTGACGTGACATCGTGTATTCTAGGGTCTTTCAAAACCAGGAGGTTGGTGATGGATAAAGGAGCTTGTTAATTGTCCCCTCAGCACATCGCTACTAAATGAGATAATTCGTTTATAACAGAAAGGAGAAGTTTAACTATGCAATTATTAACCTTTTTACTTCTACAAAAAGAATTTTTGTTTCATGAAAGAATGTCATAATATACAATTACTATGTGGTTCCATGAGTTTTCAAAACCGTTTTGAAAAAGTTTTTGGTATTCAAAACCCAATGGAAACTGTGATTTCAAAAAGTTTTAAGTCCAAGGTCACAACAGCAAAATTTTGGTTTTGTATTGAAACTCTTTTGAAAAAATAGCATGGAAACGGATATTGAATTGAAAACAGAATTGTAACATGCGCAGTGGGTATGATGAATAGTGACATAATAACCTGACTTAACTATATCTGTTCTGGGAGTTTTCAACATTTTTGTTACAACACTTACTACGTTTCCATGAGTTTTCAAAACCTTTTTGGTTTCAAACTAAAAGTGTTTCCATGAGGAGTTTCCAAATACTTATGTCTCAATTCTGTTTTCAACTCAATACCCGTTTCCAGTTTCCATGCTATTTTTTGAAAACAGTTTCAATGCAAAACCAAACATTTGCCGTTGTGACCTTGAACTCAAAAACGTTTTGAAAACTCATGGAAACGTAGTAATTATTGTAAATTGAACTTTATTATTATTATAAAAATAAAAGAGCATTATAAAAACTAATTTCACCGCACAACAAATTAACTTATTCACAATTCATTGTAACAATCATAAAGCAAATCAGCAACTAAATTAACAAAAAAATTCAATTTAAAGTTTCAATAAACGACATGCAAAATATTGTGCCAGGAAGTTAGAAAATACTAGGAGGTATATTGGTGTTAACTTGAATTCATTGTATTTATAATTTCGATGATAGAAGTTCTAAATTTTGTATAAAATTATATAAGAGAGCAGCTGTTCTCTATCGGTGTAGCTTAGTGTTAAGTGTACTTTCAAAACTCTCATCTGAAACCAAGGTCATCATCAATATGCCTGATGATGGTTCTAATCCCAGAGTGATCAAACATGTTTCACACTGATGATCACATCCAAATGGTTGTGTGATGGCCAATTCCTCAATTCCATCCTATATTAATAAAAGGATGAAGCCAGATTTTCTCAATAGACTATTGTTAGTATTAGTTGGACAATCTTATTCCACATCTTAGCCTTTTACACATCTAGCTCTAAATTTAGAGGTGCTTCACAGTGATGAATAAAAACAATTAAATAAATCTTTTTTTTTTAAATCATTAAGTTTTTTAGTATTAGAGAACCCGGAATTCCTTATTGGAATTATGAACATGTTGACTTTTGCCTATGACCTTTCTTTTAGCCTCACTCTGCAGTTTGTGAGTTAAAAGTTGTGTCTTTTGACACTCTGATTGGCCAACCTGTATGAGGAAGAAAATACAGCCTCTAAGCTTGCGGAAAGTATGGGGCTAGTGACATTTTTGTTTGCCTAGTTGGCCCTAATGTCTAGAATTCAAAATCCTGACCCTTCATTGATTCCACCATCGAACGATTTCTCAACGCTATCAAAAATCACAACTCCTGACATTACAACTGTGAGAGACCCCTCAGAGGCATCATCAACAACTTTGATTGCCTCCTTTTCAACTAAAGAGTTTTTAGGTGGGCTTCAGATTTTGTTTTAGATGAATAAAACCCTAAACTTAATATTGCCTAGCTTTATAGGAAGGGGAGTATGAATTAAAGCTATTCTTTTAACTGAACAATAAACAAAGCAGGGAGACTCTCAACTCTTAACTAATAAATGTAGAAAACAGCTCTCCGATTGCTTTTTACACTATTATTTATATGGGGGGGGGGGGGGGGGGGAATAATAATAAAAAATAAGAGTAGGTTTCATGAGTCACTTTTTTTCTCTTGATACTTCCATATAAACTACTATTGTTTGATATGTGATCTAAGTTAAAATAACTAACTTAGTCTCAGAAATTATAAAATTAAAATAAAAGTTAAGAATACATAAACTGTACTCTCTTTTCCCTGTTAATAATTTATTGCAGTGTTTTTCCCTTTATTTTCTCCCCTATTTACTAAATAGATTCATTTTATGGGGGAGAGTTTTCAGAATAATTGCATGTTTAGTCTGCATTCAGTATTTTTCTCCCCAGAGCCTTGAACTCCTGACAATACCTTAAAATCAATTAACTCTTATTTATTCTTCTTTTACCTCTGTTTTACCCTCTCCTTTATGTCTTATGCATTATTGTAGAAAATTTAGGTTTTAATCGTTGAAATTTGGATCCCTACAAATAGATGGTAGTGCTAAAATATTACTGAGCTATAATTGTAGAACTAATGTTGCTAATAATAGGGATCTCTAGGGGACCGGTTTGCCTGAATTAAGCGTACTCATAAAACTCTTAACTGAATTCAAGGTCATTATCGATATACGGAGGGAGGTGACATGTTTTGCACTGATGGACATAAAAGTGGATGTATGAAGTCGCCGATTTCTTCACGTCCTGTATTGAACAGAATGAAGCAAGGTTTGTTCAATGGACCCAGCTATGTGGTTAATATCTTTGAGTTTAGTACCTGAGCCTTCAGGGTCAATTAGGGTTCAACTCCCTTGGTTAAGGAAAAAAGGATGTTTAGTGGCGAGACAACAAATTTGACAACAAGAGTTGGACATACCAACTCCAATTTAATCTCCATTATCTTTGTGACCTCTAGAGCTTTTTCTTCTCCCTTCAGTGTTATTATTAACCCTCTGGTGGCCACATCAGTGCCCACCAGTCTGTGAGACTGCTATAGCACCAACTTCGACCTCTAGGAATGAAAATGTATGTACTAAACTGGTGGGGTTCCGTGAATTCGTCAGATGTCTCCTACTCAGCAGGTGTTACCTTTTAGTCTTTCCCTCTTGCCATTTCCTGGTATTTTTTTTACTAAAACATTGGTGATCTGATAGGCCAATATGCCTTATAATATATTGTTTTTCATGTTTTGTACTGCTCTGATAGAAACCTACTGCCTTGCCTTGTAATCCACTGTTTTTGAGCTGGTCTATCATATGGGATTGCCTATTAGTCTACAATTTTTGTGTTGGTCTGACAGATGAAACGGGTTTTTTTTTTTTTTGAAACGGGACTGATGATTATTATGTTTTATTCCCAATTCTGATTTTAATTGTTTTTATAGATGATATTTTGTAAATGTGAGAAAATTAAAATAAAGCTTAGTAATTCTAGCATAGCGGTCTAAAAGACCATTAGAGGGTTAATAAGTGTACTTTTTGTATCTTTGAACCTTATTTATAGGGTATAAGCTCTCAGTTCACTAAAATATTACTTCTTATTATTAGGATTAAGGTAGTATACAAGATCTTTTACAGATCTATTCTACAGTCTACAGTAGATTCAGTCTATTAAGACAGGTGAAAATAATAACTCCACTACAGCTTAGAGAGCTACTGCACAAATCCATTAACAAATCGACTGTAAACGCGTGGATTTATCTTATTAGCATCACCATTAGTACCCACAACCTATTATCAGTTTTGGCAATTTTTCTTCATTAATCTTTATCTGCTGCCTTCGCTCTTCATACTCTCATGTTCATTGCTATTCAGACCAGTTCCACATTGTCCTTTTCTTCTAGTTTATGGCTTTTCCTGTCTTCTTCGGTTGAACAATCTCCCTTGTCACATTTCCTTAGGTTTGTCCTCACATTTCCTTGGTATCCTCATGTCCTGCTAGATGGAATAACAATCTTATCCTCAGAGATTTTATAAATCCTACAATGACCTGCCCATCAATGAGTTGCTCTATTTTTATGTGGATTTGCCTTAAATCTCTTAATTTCCCGGTGACATCTGTAGCAAAATTGGTGACTTTTGAAATCCAACCAAACAAATTGTGATTTACCATGTGTAGATAATTTTAAAATAACATGAGGAAGATTACAGGAGTTTTGTAATATAATAATGAAAATAATTTTGTTGTTAAAAATAAATGCAATATACAGAATAACAACTTAACAAATTATATATACACATATGTATATATTTTTTTTTAGACCTTTAGTTATTTTTTTTTTTTCTTTTTGGGTTTTAGTCCCGATCAATTGCCTTTAGTTATTGTTTGTTTCTTAATACTTTTCCTGAGTGTCAATTTTTTTTTTTAAATATTTAAAATGTAGGTATAATTAGGACCTAAGTCTGCTACCCAAATCTTCAAGGATAGCTGGTACTTTTGATGAGATAAAGCAGTTTGTTTATATATATATATATATATATATATATATATATATATATATATATATATATATATATATATAAAACAATGTGTTCCCAGCCAGTGGACAAACTGGTTGTTAGTGTACAGTACATGTGTGTTTAGTTATGTAAAAATAAGAGATGGCTGAGAGTGTGTGTGAATAATTTTCTGGAGGTCAGAATAGTTGTTTGGAGGTTGTTCACACAGCATATATATATATATATATATATATATATATATATATATATATATATATATATATATATATATATATATATATATATGTGTGTATGTATAATGTGTTCAATATTCAATTATATATTATTGTCTTTGATCTTCTGAAAACAAATAATCCATAATTATCTTTTTGACATTTCAAAGAAAGCGTAAAAAAAAATCATTATGCGAAAATGTGTTTTATATTATCAATGAGTTCCTAAATTGTAAAAATATAATTGTTACTACATTAATTGTTATTATAATTGTTATTTGACGTATCCTAATGTTTTCAAGAGAAAACTTCATGGACAATTTTTTCTAATCTAATCTAATCTGATACCAAATTGTTGCATAGCTTAATACAGCTCTGAGGTCCTAATATTGTTGCTCTATTGGTCTTTTAAAAGTGAGACCATTGAACATTTATGAGTATTTGCAATCAACATGCTCTTTATAAACCCTTTTATCTAACTTGACTTGTTTGTGAAGAGTAAACTGTCTTTTTTAATATCTCTTTAGCTTTTTCAATGTTTTGATTATGCAATTGAATTTTTTTAAAAAACAGGTTTATATTAATAGGTTTAGTAATGAAACCAATTCACCAAACCAAATCCCAAGACTTGTTGGAGTGTAAATAGGGGAAACCACTTATTACACACACACACACACACACACATAAATATATCCCATTCAGCCTATGTTTGTATATATATATATATATATATATATATATATATATATATATATATATATATATATATATATATATATATATATATATATATATATATATATATATTATTTAAATATGACACATATAAATATATAATTTGTGGTCCACATCTATACCGCTCTTCTGACCTTGAGACAACTCTCTCACACTCACTCTCTCTTACATTCTAAGTTTACACACACTCATTAATACTGTCTGACCAGTGTTGTCCTCTGGTTGTGATTATGAAATATATTTACCCTGATTATAAACTCCCTTAACTAGATGAACCAGTGTCAATGAGTAAATTCAGGGTAATTTGTGATCTTCTCCCTCATGCGGGCTGTCACAATATCTTTAAATACCAACACTGACCCCAATATAATTTTTTTTTATCAGTTATTTCCTTGTTTTTGTTAGTTTTTTCTATTATAATTGATTTTTAATTAGATTAAATGTGTATGTGTGTAAATGATTAGGGGTTATATATCTATATATACACATATGTTATTAAGGTTTTAATGTTATCATGTTTTTATATTTATATTTAGCTCATCTATATCATCTACACTTTTTCCATCCCAATCTTGTAAACTAAATTTGACCTACTTCCTGACTAGAAAACTAAAGTCAGTCATTAGTTTTACCAAATTATTAGTGTTAGTTGATAAATTGCTAAATATCTGATACATTTTGGCGGTAAAATTCAAAATCAATGGGGAACATACTCTACCAGGATGAATTGTTTAATTTTAAACGTCAAAGTTTTCTCTGTAGAGTAGAGCAAGCTCGATTGGAACCCTGTTAAACATGTCTTGGGACACCCCTTGTCACTGGGCTTTGCACCGATTGCTGCCCATGCACCTACATTTCTACACTATGCATTATCTCTGGTTCTACTGCATTTCTTGATTTATATGGGGAAATTTTGGCAGCTAAATTTAATAAAATGAAAAAATAATAATTTAGAAGTTCATCAACAACAACCATTGACAGCTAAGTGAGTTTAGAATAGATTACAAGATTTAATGTGATGAAGAGTCTACAAAATTAGAAAATAATATTTTTTTTTTTTTTTTAAAGTTCTTTTGTTTTATTTAAGTAATAAAAAAAAAATTATCACTAAAAAGCGATGTCTACTGCCATCAAAAAATAAAATCAGGAACCAAAACCCTGAGGTTGAATCAACAAGATCTAGCAATTGACTCTGGTTATAATTAATACCCTTGATGATCCCTTGTACAAATTATTATTAAGATTTGTAAGGACCCTTTGTATAGAACACTGAGATTAGGGTTTAATTATGGACTATTATTGTGGGTTTTTCTATTATTGTGTTTTTCTGTGTATTAAACTAAAATAGAAAAGAAGGGTTATGTTTTTACCATGTAAATTATACCAGCCTTAAGAAGGCCTAAGTTAAGGGCAAAATATAGCTTTTTTTAAAAAGATAGGAGAGAACCCAATTTTTAAACCCTAAAAGGCGAAAGGGAAAATATATTTTTCAATATAGTTTTTTCATTAAATAATAAAGAATATCAAATTACATTTAAATGCAATAAAATCAAATATTTGCCATCACAGTACTTAATATAATACTGGTTGTCTTTTATTCATGTAAAAAACAAAACAATTGTCAC
This sequence comes from Gerris lacustris, assembly GCA_951217055.1. NCBI lineage: Eukaryota > Metazoa > Arthropoda > Insecta > Hemiptera > Gerridae > Gerris > Gerris lacustris. Next base: position 39,764,640 of record OX578284.1, read on the forward strand.
AGATTAAAAGAAGGGGTAAAATTAAATAAATTAGACAATGAATAGTATAAGCATAACACCATTAAGTACACAATAGGACATAAGGAAGGTATGTGCTATACTAATTGGTTAAATATTTTTTTAATAACTCTTTGCGGGTGGAATTGACTGTATTTTAGTATTTAATAACTCTTTGTAGGCGGAATTGACTGTATTTTAGTATTTAATAACTCTTTGTAGGCGGAATTGACTGTATTTTAGTATTTAATAACTCTTTGTAGGCGGAATTGACTGTATTTTAGTATTTAATAACTCTTTGTTGGTGAATTGAATGTGTTGTAGGTGGAATTGAATGTATTGAAGAGTTTAATTCTTTGTATGTTGAATTATTATTAATGTGTTTTCTACAACTGTACACAGTACAGTTATGTGGTGCAGTCTGTCCTCAAGGTGAACCTCTCTGGTTCACTTCCCTGTTGAGTTTAAACACCAACCTTAAATATTAAGAAAAAACAATTGTTCTAATTTAAGGGAATATTTTGGACAAGAAAGAACAGGATGGCAAATATAGCTAATATATTTTTGTATTTAAAGTATATACTTTATCTCAAACGAGTTACATAATAACATATTAGTTGTATCCTATTAAAAAATTAACATACATTTGAATTACATGTGGTATTATATAAACAATGAAATAATATCTATTTTCCACAAAAGAGAAGAATTAATAAAATAATTCCTTCAGACAAAAAGACCTGATTTTTATATTTAAAAAAAATATATATATTTATTTTTTTATTTAACTAAAACTTGGGTTTAAATAAGTGTTTTTTGCTTTTAGACATTTTGTAGAGAAATACCTCTCTCTTTTTCAGGAATTGAAATATACTAAAATTTCCTTTTTTACAAGCTTTTATTTAACTTGCAATGTTTGTATGTATGTATGTATGTATGTTCAGGTCAAATCTTGCTAATGAATTTTAAAGCAGTTATCCTCTACCGATTGAGGATAACTGCATACACATTGAAATTTTGCATACACGTTTAGTTTGGATGACAATGCTTGGTTAGCTAAGTGACGTCATTCTAAATCCAATATGGCGGATAGCACAAGATGGGGGACTAGTTATTTTTTAAGCACACCCATATATGGGTATCAAATAAAAGGCAAAGGGTTTGCTGAGAAGAATACTATGCATAAAAGCTTGTTTTTATATTATAAAAAAATATATTTATTTTTTATTTAACTAAAACATTGGGTTTAAATAAGTGTTTTTTGCGTTTCGAAATTTTTTAGAGAAATACCACTTTCTTTTTCAGGAATTGAAATATACTAAAATTTCCTTTTTTTTATAAATAATTAAGAATGTTGTGTATTGCTTTTATTGTCCCTTTTATTGTTTTATGTTCTACTTTTTGTTGGTGAATTTAGGGTTTTATTCATAACATATCATGATTTCATTTTATGTTAATTATATACCACATTTCGTTCACCATTGCTTAGTTTTGTCATTATTTATTTATAATACTCTTATTGCTTCGTATCTTTATTCTTTAATGGAGAGTGGCAAAATATAGCCAATTAATAAAACTAGAAGATGGTCAAATTTCTTCGTTTTTAATAAAACCCTGAATTGGTCCACAAAAAATTGAAGTCTACAAACAAATATTTTTATTGAATTTATAATATACTTTTTTAACTGCAGAGTTGGTAAATGTAATGAGGCAAAAAGAAGGAAAGAAACCCTTTTTGTGGAATATCAGTTGGAATAGACTAAATGATATACTTAAAAAAGTATTCTCACAATCATGTTAGAGTGTAAACTACCAGATCAGCGAAACTACTTCAAAACTCATACATTGTTGTTATACATGAGAAATAGTTGCACTTTTATTTCTAATCTCCTGGGGTGTTTTGTTTTGTTTTTTTGTGTTGAACATTCTGCTTATTAATTTTTTTTTTTTTACACAATCAAAGTGTTTGTCATTTGTGTATTTAATTTAAAACTATTCAGAGACGATACAGTGAATTGCCTTGTATTGCTAAGTTATCATAGAAATATTAATTCTTATTTTTCTAGAGTGAATCCAACTACTTATGTTTGGAGGAGAAACTAGACAGCGTGCTTGTATATTTTGTTCCATTTCCTTCACATAAAATTAAATGTACATTAAGGTTGCACACTTTTTATACATTTGTTGTGTCAATTAGGGTCAGCAATGAATTTCAGACATGTTTTAATTCATAATCTACTACGTGAGGGTGCATAGCTTCCTCACGTCCTATTTTGTATACTACAATGATTTTATGCTTTTCCAGCCCATTATTTTGTAATTTATTTAATTCCCCCCCCATTTTTTGTAATTTTTCAAAATTGTTTTGATTTTTTACATTTATTAAAGTATGAATTTAAGTTTGAATATTTAAAGAGCGCAGACGGTTAAAATTAATCTTGATCAGCGGGCTACTTTTGACAAACAATCCAAATTTTATTAATAATAGATGAGTACTTTTGGAAGAAAAACAAATAGGCGCAGAAGGATGAAACATATACTATGGGACCAACAATGGGTTAATTATGACCTACCATCCAAATTTAATTTAAATCAGACAAGTAGTTTTTAAGATGTGTTGGCTTGAAAAATTGAGCGACAGATAGACCGACAGCCCAACCGACAGACAGACACGGAACCAAAAATGTTCCCTGATCTTGGAATTTTTGAAATTGGAGACAGAAAAAATTGCTCTTTAGAATGATTACATAGCTTCCATTACCTTCGGTAAGCTTGGCAGCAATAAAAATTTATTAAAAATAAATATACAGTTTATCATGTCAGCCACCTGTCGATTATAAATACCCATCTTGAATCTGTTGAATCTATGTTATGAGTGATTTGTTGATTTTTTTTTTACTTCCAATCATTGTGACCATTCTTCAAATTCAAAATGTCCTTAACCAAAATAAATTTCAGACACCAGGGAATATTTTCGGTTTCTTGTCCGTCTATCCTTCATCATTTTAGTTGAAAGCATGTGTTAATAAACTCGTCTGTGATTGATGAAATTTGGGTGGTATATCAAAGTTAGAGGCTCTCCTTGCCTTCTTTAAAAAATCTAATCCTATAAGAACCAAGCGCTTGTACTATCAAAACCCTTTATTGTATGGAATAAAGAGATATCTTCTCTCTATACTGAGAATAAAAATCTCATAAAAATGAGACTTTCCAACCTTATATCTCTACCTAATTCTATTATTAATTAATTCCAAGACATTCCTGGCAAGATAAAGAATGCCAACCCCTTTAAAAACAGTCTTAAACTAGCATTGAGGAAGTGTAGGCTAAGAACCTTTTACAAGCCCTTTGGCAGGCCTTGGCCCTCCAAGGGCTGCTCCGCTACACAGGAGGGTTAACAGGTTTTTAGACTAAGGGCTACTATCTCTTAAAACTTCCTCTATCCTGCAGATTCATCCTTACTTTTTATAAAAAATACAATTCTATCATATTATTTATTATTACAATTTGTTTTTGTTTTTTGTTGTAGCATGCGTTGGAGCACTGGGAGCGTTTATGTTGTGCACCAAACACTTGATAATCATCTATATGTTTTTACTCTCCCTGACCCTAGTGTTCACTTCTTACTCCATTAATACTGACACCATGACAGCTGTCATTGAAGCAAATTCACCAACAAGTCTGCTTGAGGACATACTCAGCGCTGATTTGTCTGCCGTTATCAGCAATGCCACCGTCCACACACTAGTGACTAATGCCCTTATACAGGTATCTTATTATTTGATATTATAGAAACTAATCATTCATTTTATTTAACTAATTATTGATTGATTTTCACTTCAAATATCCAATCCCAATTAAAAAAAGAATCCCCTTTTCCATAAGAATTATGGGTACTTTTTTACTTAAACACCCCCTTATATCCCTTTGTCTTAATAGTTATTTATACAAAGGAACATATACTGATTATTATATATTTCTTAGTCTAAATTACTATTAAGACAGAAGGATAATTAGTCCAATGTACCTTGGGACAAAGGAATATCTCACTTGTGTATATAAATGTAATTATATCCCTTAGAATAATTAACTATTAAGACAAAGGAATATTAAATATACACTATGAAAACTGTAATTCATTGTCCTACAGTTTTCTGTATAAGATATAGTCTTACATATGATAAGACTCGATTTAAAAATAGCGTAATAAAACTGCTCCAGGAGTCTCGAATGTCTTGGGGAGACAAACACATAAACCTTTGAGGGCAGACTATTGTTTAGCTACGCATCTCTACTCCGCTTCACACACACAACTATTGGACACTTATCCTCTATTATTACATCACACTTGCTTTTATGTTGGAGTCACCGGATGCCTAGTTACTAATAAAATGACCCTGGTGGGTAACTAACTGTATGAGGTGCCATGGGACAAACATTTAATTGGTTATCCACTCTTTATGTGTTCATATATTTGAAATACTTATAAGGAATTCCTTTGTATAAATAACTACTAAGGCAAAGGGATTATTAACTATAGTACAAAGAACTTTAGGACATAGGAACATCATTCTTCTGTAAGTATAGGTGATGATATCACTTATTGTAATTAACTATTAAGACAAGGGAATATTTGGGTATGGGTAACCAAGTAAATGAGTCCCCTAAAGGATATTATATAAATGTAAGAATAAAGTAATAATTATTTATCTTTTCATTATATTCATGAATTTCAAAATGTGGTGTGATTATACAAAATAACATGTTTTTTTTCTCTCATGGCCAAATATAAACTGTTCACTTGAAGTATGTGATCATCTTATTCAATTATATATTTTTTATTTGTAATTTAATACAAAATGAAAATTCTACTTTTTCAATTGTTTTTTGCTTTCTGAAGTGTCAACAAAGTGTCCTTTCTCCGAATTGTGACATTGTATTCTTATCACGTTTACATCTAATAATATGAGTGTGTCAAATTCTCTTTTGTTTTATTCTAAAGTTAATTATTATTTTAAGAATTTAATATTGTTTGGAACAGGCTAATTCAACCCGATTTGAGGTCCTAACTATATAATGCAGAAGCTGGTCTGGTGAGATAAATAGTTAAAAATAAAATAATATTAATACTGTAGAGTCTTCCTAATTCATATTTGATAGGACTGAGCTCTGTTCGGATCATTTAAAGTCCGGATTGAACAGAATTTGCTTTAAAATGTCTGTATAACTAGATTTAGCTAGGTGGAACTATTAAAATCAATGTTCTTATCATAAAAATTACTTTTAGTCTCTACATAGGTCCACTTTATGATCATCCTACAAATTGATTTAAGATTACAAAACAACTGGTTTTAGTTATTTCTTATTAAAAACGTTGAAAAATGAAAACAGTTTGGTTTCCCCTTAAATTAAAATAAAATAGATTCCAATAATTTATAATCAGAGACGGGACGTTTATGACTTTTATTTTTCCATTTCATGACCTTTATTCTATGACTTTTATGACTTTTATTATCCTGTTTTATGACGTTTATTTTAGAAAATCGGTTGTTTTATGACCTTTTAGCCAAAAGTATGACGTTTATTTTCTGTGAAAATTTAGCCTTTATGTGAAGCATTTCGTTATTTTGGAGGGAAAAAGGTTCAAAAAAGATTTCAATATTTCATAAATACAAAATTATATTTACAATATATGTAATAAATGATAATAATTAACAGAATGCTTCAACATTGTAAAAAGTAATCGTGTGTTGTTCTATATTCTCCAGCGTTAAATTGGTTCTTTTGACCGTCAGTAGAATTTTAAACTTGGAAAAAAAACCATTCGACGTCAGCAGATGAGGTGGGAGACAATTTCATGCATGACACGTCATTTACTTTTGCTTTTGCACGCCCTTCAACCGCCCGGTTGAAGGGCGGTTGAAAAGGGCTGCCCAGCTATGGCCTGGGCGTGTTCCCACCCAGGATTCCTTGAGAGAACAGCATTAAACTTTTCTTTCACCTTTTCCCCCACTCTTCCAACCCAATCGGTACCGCAAAGGGTCTTGATTTTTTTGACGCCGTTTAGAAATAGCATATCCTGTTTTTGCAGACCTTCTATTATGTCAGGAAATGTCCCAAAGTTGTCGTTGATGTAGTTCAGGTGGGTTTCCAGTCCTGGAGCCTTTAGGGCTTCTTTTGCATTGCGAATTGACAGCGCCTCTCCAGCATCTAATGAAGCTAAGACCTTAAAGACTTCAGATACAAAGTAGGTGTAGAACTTACCTGCTTATCACATGGCTTACAGAAAAATGTTTCACCTTCCAAAGAAAAGTCTACCTCCCCTGACACCCACTTGCGCTTAAGCGCTAAGTTGTTTGCAGGAGTTTTCGGCATTCTGACACGAGTAGAATCAATCAAGAAACTAGTTATACGAGTAAAATTAATCAAGAAACAAGTAACACGAGTTTCTTACTCGTGTTACTTGTCATCAAATGAGCAATTAAACATTCTACTCCCTTACCATGGATTTAGGATCTATACAAAGTCTTAATTATGGAACAGCCAATCAGGAGACTTCCTAATCCAATGGGTTGACTATTGGCTGACTGGAGAATCTATCTTAAACTGCCTGGATTCTAATTTAAGGAGTTGTTCCAAGAAGGAGCCGATCAGGAGCCCTAGTTTGGAATCAGGGATGACCGTCGGTGCCTCTTTGGTTGTAGGTATATGCATAAGCGCATTAGTTAAGTCCGAAAGTGGTCAGGGAATTAAGAGCCCAGGCCATTCACTAAGCTGGTGTAAGGGTTTTTTGTTCGAACTGCACTTTTACCTGGAACCGGACCACGAATGTTCAATTTAAAAATTTGCATTAACAAAAAAATAACCTTTTTGCTAAAAATTTGGCAAAGAAAGGCCATTCTATGACGTTTATTACAAGAAACCCCCATTTTATGACGTTTATGCGTAAAATGGCTATTTTATGACAAAATCATATGACTATGACGTTTATGACTTTTTCCCGTCTCTGTTTATAATACATAAATACTCATAGAATAAATTGATAATCCTATTATTGTTACAGTAGTTCCATTGATTTTAGGAATTAATTAATTATTAATAACAATACATATTATAAAAAAAATTGAGAATCTCAGTTAAAAACTTCTATCAAACTTATATAATAACTATTTGTTTAGTTCCTTAGGTTCCACATCTCAAGTTTGATTAATTTATAATTGTTACTTTTATATCAAAAAAATGTTGTGTAATGTTCACATTAAAGTCGTTTGTATATGTGAGATTAGTTTTTAGTTCAACTTAATTATGACCCTCTCTTATAGAGATAGATTTTACACTAAAAATGACTTCATATAGACATCATTATCGTTAGTTATTTTAAAAAATTTAATATTCATTATTTTTGGCATTTTTTGTTAATTAATAAATCAAGTTTTTAATTAATTGTTTTTATCTAATCTAAATAATATTGTTATTTTTTTTTTGTATTGTGACTGGTATTTACCTATATTAGTTATTGATGAATAATATTTTACTTAAAGGAATAAGTAATACAAATTGTCTAGGTAAATCCATGTAAATTGATATATACATGGATGTAAGTATGATATCTAACACTGTTATTGTTGTGTTATTAGCTAAGCAGTGTTTCATCTCCATAAGGCTAATCATCAGTGGTTGGTGCGCAACCTCTACAGAAATTCCCACATCTAATATTCAGTGTTTCCACAACAGAGTACTGAAGAGGAAAAATTTGTTTATTTGTGTGTTTTCGAGAAAAAGTCATTCTTTATAAAAACTTCTGCTTTTCTTAAACCAATCAAAATTACGTAGAACTACAGTATATCAGACAACCCTCCTCCATATAGACCGGGTAGAGGTCCAAATCAAAGTACAAAAGAGCTTAACGGACAAAATATATACGTCGATAGTGAGATAACGTGTTATCAGAAGGGGCCCCATATACTGTAGTTCAGCCCAATATTTTTTCATAGGGTGTTTTTATTGTGCTATGACATATGTAACAATGGTATTAAATAACTGCTTTTTTTATACCTTTTAATCATTACAACATTATATTATTTAAGGACAAAGGAAATCGACTATTTTACCCATCTACTTAATAAAGTATAATATCTAATGCTTTTATATGTTGTGTTATTAGGCGCTGCTAGGCGGTGTGTTTGGCTGGGTACATCTGGGTCCGAGGTACCCACTACTTCAGAAAGCATGGCCGCTTTCCTTCCTTGCCCCGACACTGCTGGCTTGTCTACCTCTACCAGATATCATACTAAAGCACTCTCCTGTCTTTGCTTGTCTACTACCTCTGGCAATGATCATGTTTGCTCTCTGGTCTAGCTTTATACCAATATTACAGACCATAGACGACAGCCTACTACATGCTAAAACCTTCGCTAGGTATATTAATATTTTTTAATTATTTGTATTAATATAGTATTCCTGTATTTTTAACCCAATTTTGAAGAAATAATTAACTCTATGTTTGGTATAGAAATGAGTTCTATTTTTTTCTGAAATGTTTTCTTTTTCATTAGCACTGCAGCCCATGTTACTTGAATTGTTTGCTTGAGCTATGTTTTTGTTAATCTCTTTAATTATTTACTCATAGAAAATTAATTTTATCCTATTACAGTCGCATATTATTTATAGATTAACCATTCCTTCAATTTAAAAAAAAAAAAAAAAAAAAAAAAAAAAAAAAAAAAAAAATACTGCAATTCAGTAGAACCTAAGTGTCTCAAGGGGATTTGGGAAACAGTCTTGTTATCGAGGTGCACTTTTTGTTGAGGGTCGTGTTATCAAGGTTATTGGCTATTAGTTGTGTTATCAAGGTTCATGGAAACACTAAATCCTTTCATAACGAGTGAATTTTAGAGTGACCCTTGCTAACACGGGGCTAATAAGGGAAAGGGTTGGGAGCGGGGTGGGACAGAGTTTTTGAAGTTTAGACTTGTTCAAGGTTGACCCATTCCTGTGTAGAGTCGCGTTATCGAGGTTGACTTCTCATAATGACTTGTTATGGAGGTTCTGAGTTATGTTGTGATTGGAAAAAAAATCCGTGTTATTGAGGTTGTTTGGATAATAACAGTTGTGTTATAGAGGTTAATTTAACATTATGTATTATGGCAATCTTTTAATTGCACTTGTAATTGAGGTTTTCGTATTTTTGAGGTTCTACTACTGTACTTGGCTATTTATTTAAGTTATGTTTGGTTTGTTTTAGTAATTTTGGAGTGGTGCCATTAGTGGAAGCAGAGTGGGTGCGACTAAATGTACCAACAGTACTAAGAGTTTTCTGGCTGATAAGGCTAGGAGAGCATGCGTTAGCACTCTACCGTCCTATAGACATACTACAAGCTGCCAAATCTCTTCTTATATCAGGCTGTGAGAACCTTACAGCTGTGCTGGGCATGACTTCAGTCATCTCCTGTGTGTGCCACTACATAGGATCCTTCTTTCAATGGGTCTGTATATCACCACCTTATTCAAGTTAATTAATTTGACGGATAATTTGTTTCATAATAATTATATTCATGTAAAAAGTGAAAATAATTATCACAACAAAATTCTAAAGATCTCATAATAACTTTTATCTTAACTTATGATCATGCGCCCAACTTTTAGCAAAACTAAGATCATGTCCCCAACTTTTATTACCTTAATGTCTCGTAAATAAACGCAGTATACTTAAATTTTGTGAACAGCAACTTCAAAAGGATTAAAAGTTAATTCTACTTTACCATTTAAAATTTTGGTTGTCAAACTTTTTCAAAGTTTATGTATGATGTATCATCCAATGAGAAAATCTTGTAAATAATTAATGCAAATATAAACCTTGTAAATAATTACCACAACAATATAACTGAAAATTGTAATTGTTAGCTTTTACATTTTATGTACTGATGAAAGAAAAATTTAAACTTGCCTTTAAAATTTAAAGGGAATGAATTAAAACTCATGGAACAACCCTAGCAATTGAAGAATTCTGGTTTTTAGGAACATAGTCTTTGTTTACAAGATGTTTAGAATCATTTGTTAATTGTTCTGGAACAAATGAAAAATGTTAATTTTACTTGCCTTGTAAGAAATTAATTTTTTGTAAATATTTAATCTGCATTTTAGGACATCTAGAGGAATTAAAAAATTAAACTTTGAAACTTTTTTTGTTACTTTCAGTTAGATTGTTGCGATGATATTAATTTATAAACGTATTAGAAATTTATTGAGAAAAAATAAAATCAATTCTAACTATAATTGCCAAAAATATCTTCGTTAGACTCAAATTTCCATCTACTTATAGAATGACTGATGTATAGGTATTGGCTAAGGTGTTAATTAGTTTGACAGCCCTAATCTAATGCATGCATGTATTATGTGTTACAGGTGCTCATGATAGAAGACGTAGACGACAAGAGTATAGGAACAGTGAGTGCCATACTGTTCTACATACTTGCACTACAGACAGGACTAACTGGCTTAGAACCAGAGAAGCGCTTTGTTCGACTCTGTAGAAACTTCTGTCTTCTATATACAGCCATACTTCACTTCATACATAACATAGTCAACCCTCTACTCATGTCTCTTAGTGCCTCTCACAACCCATCCCTTCACAGGTACACAATCCCTGTCTATATAATGTTTGAAGTAACTAAATGTTACGTTTCTTACATTATAGAAAATTTTTCATAGGAAAATTCCTGATAAACTAAGGGCACTACTATATTTCAATTCATATGCCTGTTTTCATAATCTGAATCAAAATCAGTGCACTTACTCTACTACGGGCTCTTTCTACCAGTTCTTTATTCTAACAGTTCTATTATTCTACCAGTTCTTTATATCAAAATGAATTTCATAATTATTAATTCTTTACATTTGGTTAGTTTTAATTTAAAAAAAACAAAAAAACTTTTACATTAATTGCTATTCTAAATTGTATTTTAGGCACCTGAGAGCGCTACTAGTCTGTCTGTTTCTCATAGTGTATCCTACATGTTTACTTGCATATCTCTGGTCACACCACTCTATGTCTACTTGGCTTCTAGCTGTGTCTGCTTTCTCAGTAGAGGTAAACTAACTTATTGTTATTATTATTGCTGTAAAACTTGCTGAAGGTAACAGAAGCATTAGGTAAAATAATTAGTTAAAAGCATAAGGTAAGAAGGAGAAAATTTTATTGTCTCCGAATTAAAACATTCTTGGACAGAAATCTCTTTCAGACTTCATAATATGTTGTTCTACTCTAATGTGGACGTATTTCTTAGCAAAAATAACTTTAGACATGTTGATTGAAACACTTGTTTCTCAAAACCAACCAATTTCAAGAAAGGGTCTTTACAGAGGTGAACATACTTTAAGAGTGTGTCTATTGGGCTTGTATGTGAAACAGTGGCTGAGGAAGAGGATCTTCACGAGGATTCTTCCACGAGATACAATAATAGTGCATGGCCAAATTTTAGTCCCCTGCAGGGGAACACATTAATGAATAATTAATTGTTAGTTGAATGTTTGCATAATACTAATGTAATTTGATGATGTGCAGGTTATAGTGAAGGTGGTAGTGACGTTAATGATATATGCACTATTCCTCATAGATGCTTACCGTACTACATTTTGGGAGAAACTTGATGACTACGTCTACTATATTAGATCTTTTGGAAGTGCTGTAAGTATTATAGTAAAGTTGGTCTTACTACCTTTAATAGATTCTATTTATTTTTATTTTGATAAATTTTAATAAATTTTGTTATGATCTTGTATTTTTAAAGTTTTATTTCGATCTTATATTGTCAGTATTAAATTATATCATAATTAATTTCAATTTAATTATTAATATTCTTGTGTTTAGGTTGAATTCTGCTTCGGTATATTTCTGTTCTTCAACGGTGCTTGGATTCTTCTATTTGAAAGTGGCGGTGCTATAAGGGCAGGAATGATGGGCGTACATGCTTATTTTAACATATGGTATGCTTTAAATTTTTGTTCTCTTTAGTTCATTGTATCTAATATCGATTGACTGAGAAGAATAAAGTTAAAAATTTCAAATTCATTAATATGTTACAGATTGCAAAACTCTAAAATAAAATGTATATGTACAAAATAAAAAACCTTAGGTTAAGATTATAGTTAAGTTGCTGGAGTAATATAAAATTTAATTTTTAAAGTATGCATTTCTGTCATTTTTAGTATATCTAATATAATTTCCTTTGGTTCTAGAGCATTTATTTTTAAGACTTGAAGTTTCTGTTTTTGTGTGAACTTAATGTGTTTAATGTTTTTGTGTTTTATGTAGGTGTGAAGCAAGAGCAGGCTGGTCTGTGTTTATGAAGAGAAGAACAGCTGTAAATAAGATAGAGAGTCTGCCTGAAGCTAGTGTTGATCAGTTGTCAAATCTGGACGATGTATGTGCTATCTGCTATCAGGAAATGAAATCAGCAAAGATAACAGCCTGTAATCACTACTTCCACGGTGTTTGTCTTAGGAAGTGGCTTTATATACAGGTAAATATAATTCCAATTTCATTAACGTGTTTGTTGCCAGATGTGAGTTTGAATTACAGTGCCATCCACTCTTAACCCTTGCATTTTGTCAGGAATCACTTAAATCTACAAAGCTGTAGGTGTATGTAGTGATATTTTTGTCAGATTTATAATTATTATTTAAAAAGTATTTAAGAAAACTCTGTGGAAAATATTTTATAAGCCGCTTATAATATATTTATATGCATATTTTGCATATAAATGGCTCCTATATTGAATCAAGATAGCAACATATTTTACATAGAAATGGCTCCTACATTGAATCAAGATAGCAACTTATATTGAATCAGGATGGTGACTTATTGAATCAAGAGAGCCGGCGTGGCCGTGTGGATTAAATTACTCTAGTTAAATTAGTCTGCCCGGCCATCACTGAATCAAGAGCGGTACGAGGTCGTGGGTTCAATCCCTCGCCATCATGCTCTGATTTATATGGCTCACTAATGATCACATTATACTCACTTCGGCGGTACAATGTAGAGAGGTATGATGTGTGAAGTGGCTGGAACTCTCTACCACAGGGATAGTAAAATGGCCTAAAGGATGGCCTAATTGCTAGGTTCGAACAAGTGGTTCGTCCTATATTGAATCAAGATATGAAAACTGGTATTTTGTCTTCATTTCTGGTGCTCATTAAATCCATTCTTTTCTATATGACGGAAGGTATATAATAATTTGTTGTTTAGGATCGTTGCCCGATGTGCCATGACATCCTGTACAAGATAGGTGGAGCGGACGAAGTTGAGCCGGAGCCTCCAAATCCTGCTCCGCCTAGACTCTTAGTACAAGCTTTTCAGCAACCTCATCAGGTGCCTGTTCAACAGCAACCCTTGCTACAGCATCTTCATCAACAGCATAATCCTCTTAACCGAGCACATCCCTCACCCAGGTAACCATTAACATGTACAGTAAAACCTCCTAATGTGACCACCTGGTATTTATAAAATAGTACGTCTAGTGCAGAAAGTAGCATTTTGCATGCGAGTGTGGAGTTTACACCCGAGTGATAGCGAGGGTAGTAAAACCACACAAGCAAAGCAAAATGCAGTTTTTCGCACGAGTTGTGTACCGTACTTTATCTACGATTGTTGGATTTTAATAATAAATATAGGAAAAAACAGTTACTTTTATTAAACAAACAGCTAATTAGTTTCGCACTAGTGCGGAAATAAAGAATAATTATGAAGCGAGCATTCACAATGAATACAACTACGAAAAGAATGACTCTACGTATCTAAACAGAGATAAAATGTTTATATTTTGTATCAATCGTAGATAAAATATATTAGAGAATCCTAATTATGCTTTTTTCTTGTTCTGTTTCAGCTAAATTCAGTAGGAGCTGAAAAAGAAGAAAAAAAAGATAAAATCGAAAAAGAAAAAAAAAACTTATCTCACGCTACACTTATCTCGTGTTTCATACTTTTTATTTCTAAAACAAAAACAAACATAAAAAAGAAACAACAATTATTTGACTTATTTTTTTAAAAACTAAAATCTATGTCTTAATATTCGTCCTTTTATTTTATATATATTTTTAGCCGAATTTCAGCTTCTCTCTTTGTTGTTAAAGTTTGTTATTTTTTTTTTTTCTCAATTTTACTAACAATATGTGATATATGACTGTTGTTTATTTGTTTTCATTTAAAAAAAAAAAAACTATACTAGTTTTTTATCGATTTATTTTGTAAATTGTATCGTTTTTTGTTTTTTTTTAATTTATGTGGAATTTATTTTTATTATTATTATTTTGTAATTAATCCATCGAGTTATAATTTATTTTATTTTTATTTTTTTTAATTTATAATTATTATTAATTTAATTGCTATTATGTATTTTTATTTATTTATTTGTTTTTATTTTACAAAATGTTGTCAATTGATTCTCATATCTGAATTAACGTGAAGGTTTGTCTACATTGTTATATGTAGACGAGTGTGTGCAAGAGGATGAAGGAATTTGAACCTAAGAAATCTGAATCCAAATATCAGGGATCTGAGTTCAATTCCCAGGTTTGGGAAAATCATTAAAAAGAAGAGTGAACAAATTAATGGTTTTAGAAAAAAAAAAAAAAAAAAAAAAAATTAATAAATTATGTGAAGATTTTAAAAGTTGAAAGTATATATATATTTTCCACGAAAACTAACTTTCAAAAGATCAACAATATGAGTTTATTTCCCAAAAGGAGTGACATATATTAACAAACTCATAAGTAGTTCAAGTTAGTTTTTATGTGTGATAATCAAGCTTGATTTTTTTTTTTTTTTTCTTTTAATTCTATTTAACTTGCAACAGAACCAATGTAACTATTTCCCATTAGAACTTTCATTCAAAATACTGACAATCTGAGTTCAATTCTCGGAGATGTGACATACATTAGTAAGACTGAGTTTAAGAGTTGATGGGGTCCTAAAAACATTGTTCACTTCAGATTGGCCATCCATGAATCAAAGGTACACGGATCCATTCCCATGCCTGGTTTTTTTTTTATTATTTAGCTATTAATCTCACTATATTCACTTTGAGAGTAATTGAAGTGGCTGAACTGAACTCTGTACAGATTTGTAAACTGAGTTCTCCGTTTTAATATTAGCAACTAACTAATCCTGAAGCCCATATAGTTGAGAAAAGCGATTGTTGAACTGGATTTAGGAAAGAGTTATATGGGTTGGTACAGGTGTCTAAATAGATTTGACAACTATTAGAACACTTACTTCTAGGCAGAATCCATGGCAAAGATTAAGAACGCAAGAGGAGTTGCTAACAATAGAATAATGAAAAAAGTAAAGCCTCTCCACAAAAATGTATTCCACATAACTAGTTTTTCGGCCTCTCGACCATCATCAGTGCCAGTAAAAGATAAAGGAAAAACCCGATGAGTCACATGAAAGACAAAAAACGGACTCTTCGTTTTTTTACCGGTACTGATGATGGCCGAGAGGCCAAAAACTAGTAATGTGGAATAAACATTCATTTTGTGGAGAGACTTCACATTTTTTATTATTCTATATAATCCAAGTTCTTTAACTTTATATCAAGCCTTCGCTATAAGAGTAACACATTAAAGGATGTTAAAATAGATGAGGCACAAATGATAGTGCAACCATATTCGCTTCGGCAAGTATACTTGTGTGTAAAGTAGCTGAACACTGGGTTTAAAAAACAGGGGCCCAATAAGTGGTCTATTTAAGTGGTTTGAACAAATGGTTCCTTCCTACTACTAGAACTAGTCTGAATTTATATTGTGTTCACTAAGTCATCGGGCATTTGCTTGTGACATTTTGTAACTGAAGTCTAACTACCGAGCTTTCTATAAATGATTCTGTTAACTGCAACCTTACACTGTTATGTTTACCGTTACAAAAATTGACAAAACACTAAAAAAATTATATACATATATTATTTCACTCCTCTGTAACATTTACTTCATAAACCCTACTCTCATGTAAGATTCAACCAGTGTATATTCTATAAAATAGTAAATATTGTAGTTAGTTAAAGAAAAAAACTTAACTGATAAAATTATTTGTAAAATATTTATATTTAGGGGAATCGGCATGGTTAATTTTAATGTTTGTAAATTTTTAATTTCAATCAATTTAAACAAAAAACAAGCAAATCTAGGTTCAATTCTGATAAAAGATGAGATAGTTCATTGTGATAGATTTACGACTGAAAATATAATAAATATTAATTTCAGTATTTAATCTCTTAATTAATCTTCAACAACATTAAAATTAAATTTATCTCCTTTTTTTTGTTAGAAAAATAAGATTATGTGAACTTTAGCTAATATTTAAAATTATAATCTTGTTAAGTTTGTGTGTATATATATAAAGAGAAATATAAAGTATACACTAGCGTTAAGTAGAGATTTATTTTGACATTTGTTTAATCTATCTCAATAATATTTATTTTTATCATTTTTTTTTTATTATTATTATTTATTTTTATTATTGTTACTTTAGCATTTTACTATTATCGTTACATTAAGTTTTCTTTTTAGTTATGAATGAAGTTATTTAAATAAAAGAGTACAAACTTAATTGAAATAATGTCTTTAATAATATATCTATATATTAAAAAGATATTAAATTAAAAAATGTCTTTAATAAAATATTCATTTATTAAAAGATATTAACTGAAATAATGTCTTTAATAAAATGTCTATTTACTAAAAAAGATATTAAATGAAAAAAAAAAAAAAAAAAAAAAAAAAAAAAAACCTTAAAGAAAATATATATATATTTATTAAAAGATATTAACTGAAATTATGTCTTTAATAAAATATCAAAAATGTAGAAAGAATATAACAAAAAATCTACAATATATTTTTAAACCATAAGAAATATAACAGCTGAAAAACAATGTGATGGTGGTTGATTGATTACAAAGTGGCAATTTATTGTTCACTTCCCAGAATTGTGAGATATATTTTAATCTACTTTCTAGTGAATTTTATCGTTAGATTAGATAGATAAAATTATATCTTTAATAATTAAACTGTGGAATAGTTATAGATTGATTATGAAATAAGTCACAAAACTGTTGTATCTCCATATTTTGACATTTTGAATTTTCCTTGTTCCCTACTTAAAAAAAAAAAAAAAACCTATTACATTAAATTCCTAAAAAAAAAGCAATTGAATTTGTTTTATAAAATATAATATTGGTTTATTGCACCTGTGTATTTATTTGAGGATCAATCATTTTAAAATTTCAAATTTTGGAGATACATTCCTTTACTATTATTAATGATAGCCATTAAAAATACAACACATAACTTTTATATGGGTAAAATTGGTTTTATTGAAATGATTTTTTAAAATGGAAAATATGGGTTCAATTTCCAAATAGGTCCGACACATTTTAATTTATTTTCTAATAAATACATCATTCAATCATATAGCTGAGGTTGTGAAAATCTATAAATCAATTTAGTTTTATTTTTGAAATTTAGATAACACAATGATATCAAAGATTACATATCTTAGTCCAAGGTCTTATTCTATAATTTAGAGTTATATTTTCAAAATAATAAACTATTCTTCACGGGTAAAACAACTCCAAAATCCAAAAAATATTGTGTGCCGTTTTAGAATGAATCCCCGTATTAAAAATTAAGGTTTGTTGTTTTATACTGAGATATGAATTAAGAAAATGTATCTCCTCTATATCTTTATTGAGTATATCACCAGTTTTCAAACCATAGTAGGTCATCATTGGTGAGAGGTGGAAAATATGATGAACTTGAAGATGTCGATTTTTAGAAAGTCTATCAATTTGACAAATAAATTGATTGAAAATATAATTCTTATTTATTTTCTTTCCATATGATGTTTTAGTTCCGAGTAGGTGTGATCCTAAAAACATTGGTCACTTCTACTTGGCTAACTATGAATCAAGGTTGAGGTCATGAGTTCAATCCTGAACCAAGTCACTTTGATTTACATAGGTCACTATTATAAGGATTTAGTAAACAAGGCTCAAATAAGTGGGCTAATTTCTAAGTTCGGAAGTCTTAGTTCCGAGTAGCCCTACTCCTAAAAACATTGGTCACTTCTACTTGGTTAACTATGAATCAAGGTTGGGGTAACGAGTTCAATCCTGAACCAAGTCACTTTGATTTACATAGTTCACTATTGATCACACCGTATTTACTTGGGCATGGCTGAAATCCATAAGGAGTTAGTAAAGAAGGTTCAAATAAGTGGCGTAATTGCTAATTTTGAACAAGTGGTTAATTTCCCCCTTTCTACTATTGAACTTATGAAAAAAAGTGAAATTCAAAGTCTAAACACTTTATCTGGGTTTCAATTTCCCAAATAAGTAAAATATTGTTAAACAATTTTAATACTAACAAAAGATGTTAAAAGTTATCGATATATCTCATCTAGATTCATATTTTTCTCAGTTTAAAAGAATTACATCAAATAAAATTTAAAACAATAGATGAAGGTGTTTCGGAGAAAATTAAGGATGTCCATTTAAATCAAGTACACAGACAACTAAGATGATAAAAAAACCTTAAATTTTATATTGTATTATTTACATTTTAAGCTTTTTTATTGCCCTCCTGGATTCAAGTCCCATAGTTGGACCCAAGAACACAGGATATTTAAGCACTGCCTCCTTTTTTTCAACTTTTAAATACCACATTTAGCCTTATAACTTAAAATTAATTAATTAAGATGCATGTTAACAAAAGGTTGAAAAATATATTTATCGAATAAATTATGGTAAGCTGTGCTGTAGCTGTTCATCGCTTGATTTATCATCAAAATCACTTTCAAATATTATTTTTCCTCCTAATTTTTATTTCTTATTTAATATTCTTATATCAATGCACCCACTGATTTAGATATTTTGTTTTATTAATTTGATATTACTAAAAGAAAAAAAAAAAAAAAGAACAGAAATGTAGCACAAATAGTCAATGGGTATTCTGTATTCTGCATTATGAGATTAAACAAAAAGGCTTTCCAATACTAAAGTGATAAAATGAAAAACCAAATTAGTTGTAACTCACCATTCATGTACAGATGGTGTTGGATGAGAATATGGATGGAAAAACCAAGGCTCTAATGAAAAAATGTGGTGTAAAAACAAGATTTAAGAGAAAGGATAGAGCTAAAGGCTCAAGTACACGGGGCGAGTTAAGCTACAAGCCGGCGACTAAGAAGTCAGCGAATGTGCTAGTTGTCAAGACACACAAAACTTTCCACAAAGCTCAGTAGCTGGCGTGTAGAAACCATGTAGTGCTGCGACATTTTCCTGTTTGTGTTGTGAAAAGCTGGCGAGTAGCATGTAAAGTCACCTGCAGAGTCAACTTTTTCCAGAGCTTTTTTAGTCGCAGCTAATGGAGCGAGTGCATTGAGTAGACTGAGCTAGTTTACGAGCTGCTTGTAAATAAGCCGGCTTGTAGCTTGTAAACTCACCCCGTGTACTTGAACTCAAGTCTTAATAATTTTTTACATGCTTCTATTTACATTCACTTATTTTTGATGAACAAATTTTTATTTTTAAATTGTCTGCCTCCTACAAGTCCTCAAAGAATTTTAATTTAATAAAAATAAAACTGTAAATAATACCGAAAGTGTTAGATGGATGATACATTTGACATTCCTAATTCAGTTCCTCTTTATATATGGGACCCTCTATGATAAATTATTTTTTGATATTTCCTTGTTTTCTCCCAACATCATTCAGAAATTAAAGAAAGTTTTAAGACATTATGAAAAAAATATATAAGCAACCTTTAATATACTCAATTTTTTTTTTTCCCCGCACTTTTTTTGGCTTTGTGTAAAATAATAAAAATGAATAAGTGATTTATTTAGACTTTATTAAAGACTATTATTACGACTAAAGTTTCATTGTTTTTAATCTTATTTTGCTGTTTAAAATTGTCAATTTTTAAAAATTGTTATTCAATTATGTTTCCATTGAATAAACTAATAATAAAAATGAAGGGATACAACAAAAAATAAAAATAAAAAGTTACCTACTAAAAATAAAATAAAATGTGTATACCAACTATAAAAAAATAGTGATAGTTGGTTTTTTTAAAAAAATTTACTTATAAAAAATTATGTACAATTAACTAATTTTACAAATTATATAATTATTTTGTACAATAAATGTATAAATTAAAATTAGTCTCTAATTCATTGCAAAAAACAAAAAACAATTTAACGAATAAAAAAAAAAAAATAATAAGAGAAAGTGTTTCATTTTATTACCATATTAGTTTGAATTTAAGCCACACTTTTTATTGTACAAAAATAGGGTGTGGCTTAAATTTGAAGCATGAGTTTGATCAGTTAACATCCCCCCCTAATTTTAAAAATTTGAAACTTAAGTGCAGCTTAAATTTGAAGGTGGCTTTATATTGAAGTAATACGGTAAGTTACTGGTACTGTGGTTATTTCTACAGAGGTCTTTTGGAATTTACCCATTTTTAAATATAAACCCAAAAAGCTAAATTGATCAGTTTAATGTAAAAAAATAATACATTAACAACCACTTTACTTGTTCATCATCAGGTCCTTTATTTATAACTATAGTTATAAATGAATAACTTTTTTTGTGTGGCTGAAAAAAGGCAAAATTTCTTACCCATTAGTAGAAATGATCTATTGTGACAAAACACTATTTTATTATGTTTCCTAGTCAATTATCAAAATGTTGAACTAAGCTAAGAATTTTTCTGCGTGTTGCTTTCTTTATTTTGGTTTGCACCCGGATCTATTCACCTCTAGCCTTACCACTAATAGCTAATTGATTTTTTAAAACCCTTTCTTAAATCTTGATCCTACTGAGATAATTGATAAATCTAACAACTTTTTGGACACCCTATTCAGTACTTCAGAGTTCAATTACTGTGTCATATTTTAGCAATTATGGAATAGATATTTCCTTTTAGCAAAAAAAAAAAAAAAAAAAACAAAAAACAAATTTATCAATTTTTTATCATATTTTTATTGATTAACGCAAGTGGTTGATGCATACTTGACCAAAATTATCTGCCAGTGTATTGAAATATTTACCACAAACAGTCCAATTTTTAAAAATAAGATTGGACTTATAACAATTTACAGACATTTTTATTTGAATTCCACAAACAAGTAGAATAGGTGTGAAATTAATATCAATAGTATGCAGCTACTTTACATATTTGCAGAATTTGGTTTCAGCCACTTTAGAAATAAGGTGGCAAGTTCCTATCCTCATAGAAATTCATCTTCTTCAGGTAATGCCTAAGAGGGCAGTGACCTGTAAGGTGCTTTGACAGTAGTCAAATCTTGTTTGGTGAAGAAGTAATACAATGTTGTTCTCTTTGTTAAAATGGTTAGAAACATCTTTGATTGCTTAAAACCTGAGGCATGTTCTCAATGAAAAATGAAATCTCCCAAGCTAAGCTAATTGCCATCTTAATGTGGCTACAGTTTGTTAACAGCAAGATTTTTTTGAGGTGACATTTTTTTGGTCTCTGTGTCTGCAGAGAGTTTAACAAAAAGGTTTGTGGTGATTACAGTTTTTTGGTTACTCTATGTGACTACAGTTTGTTTCACAGAAAGGTTTGTGGTGATTACAGTTTTTTGGTTACTCTATGTGACTACAGTTTGTTTCACAGAAAGGTTTGTGGTGATTACAGTTTTTTGGTTACTCTATGTGACTACAGTTTGTTTCACAGAAAGGTTTGAGGTGATTACAGTTTGTTGGTTACTCTATGTGACTACAGTTTGTTTCACAGAAAGATTTGAGGTGATCACAGTTTGTTGGTTACTCTACGTGACTACAGTTTGTTTAACAGAAAGTTTTATAGTGGTTACAGTTTGTTGGTTACTCTACATGACTACAGTTTGTTTCATAGAAAGGTTTGTGGTGGTTACAGTTTTTTTTTGGTTACTCTATGTGGCTAAAATTTGTTTCACAGAAAAGCTCTTAACCAATGATTAGAGATGCTGCATCTTCCAAACCATCTCATTTTCATCATGCCTTAGTACCCATCAGATAACTTTTACGGAAGCACTGGATATATTTAGGGTTTTAAAACACTTCATAACAAGCTTAGACACACAACTAGCTTAGACACAAAAGTAAAACAATTAGTGCTCTTTAAAACTCCCACCCTGTCTGACATCACATAAATTAATTAAATATCATAATTTATTCCTTAGACTAAATCAGTGTAAACTGAAAAATATAATGCAAATGCAACCTTTAATTATATTAAAGCATTAGTGATTTGGCTGCTCTTCAAAATTTTCATAACATTAAAAGTGTTTTACACTATTATGTCCATTGTGACTTGTGGTCGCCAACCCTCTAGCCTGAACCATCTAATATTTAGTGGCTTAAGCTGCAACTTAACTGTCAATGTTTTGGAAGAGAAAAACATTTCTTTAGGAAAATTAAAAAAATAATTAAGGAGATATACTAATTCTAACTGAAAATACAATTGGATAATCCTAATTTTTAGCTTAAGTAGGTCCAAAAATATGTGCTTTAACTTTGTTTTTCCAAAAACAAAACACTATATTTTTATTCTTAAAAAATTATCTTGTCTCAAGAATAAAGAAATGCGTCTCCAATCAAAATAACTTTACTGTAAAACTTATTACTGTTCACACACTTATTAGTCATATATCAACTCCTTGGCAACTGAATATGTCCACTAGTGACAATAAACCTAATTAAGTGAAAAGATATATTTTTTTTATAATCAGCTGACTCCCAGGTAAATGTTGTCCATTGTGACTAACGCAAAAGCTAGCGCGGCTGTGGGAAAAAATGTCTATAGTTTAATGCAACGTTTCCTTCAGAATCACAATGATGGTTTTTCAGGGGGGGGGGGGGGGGCTCATTCCTTCTGCAACCATATGATTAGAAGAGGCTGACGATGCCTTCGCAGTTCAAGCCTAAGGAAATTTCAACAATCTACATATTGTTCTGATATCACTGTGACGGTTCTGTATTTTTCTTCAACAAAGGATATAGCACTCCAAATATTAATATTGCATATCATACTGACATTATGAACTTTGCAAAGGTCTTTCTTGGTTAAGAATAAAGAAAGATATCTCTACATTAAAGTAAGTTATTGTTCTATATTCTTTAAGTAAGTTAGTATGTGCCTAAGCCGGCTCTGAACATTTTGACCTATCAGGTCATTATCAAGTCTGAACTCCATATGTTTATTTAAGAATTATTGTCGGGCCACTGATATAGCTAATATGAGGTCATCTTAGATTTTTAATTTGGTACCTATTTTTACTTCCCCATATAAAGAGAAAGTATTGTGATGGAGTGAAAATTTTATTTTGACAATTTGATGGATTTACATGTTTTGAGGTCCCTTAGTCCAAAAAGTGCTTTTAAAAAATGTCTGTCTGTCATCTGTGCAGACACATGTAGCCTACTGGGCCGAGTTTGACAAAATTTGGCATACATTTTCAGAAAAATCCTACCCTGAGGCTAAATGGAGAAATGAGTTTCAGCTCTAAATTTGAGGGCACGAACTAGAGAGGCCGGGTTCGATTCCGAGAAGAAGTTATTGTTATGATAAATTATGATAAAATGTTCAATAATAATTAAAAACTAATAAATTAAAACTAATAAATCGAAAACACTGAGCTAAGAAATTATAAACTTGTGCATGAGAAAGTTGTTTGAATTTCGTTGGACCAATTTTTTTTTGGAATTAAACCAACTAATTTATATAATAATTTTTGAGCACCAAAATTTTTGCCATTTTTCTTTTATTATTTTTATTTTATCACAGTTGTCAGTGTTTCAGTGTGATTTCCATATCTGTGAGCTACTGATTGCCTCGCAAGGATATCTTTGGGTAATCTGAGTTACTGATTTCATCGCTAGTATATTTGTGGGTAATTGGTCAGTGTTACTGATCGCCTCGCTTGTATATTTGTACTCTCGTTTCCAATAATTAAAAAACACGTATATATTATGGTTTTAACAATTAACTAATCAATTTATTAAAAATTAATTTTCAAAAATCATAACATTGCTCTTGACAAGGTATTTGTACAATAATTACAAATATTTTTAGAAGAAATTTAAGCAGAAAATTGGATACCTCGAAATAATTGGATTATAAATAAAAACTTCTTTTTTTTTCAGTTTATCTTAAAATATGTTAATGCTTTGGTGAAAATTTTGATTCCCATCTTTCATAATATATTTGTATGTGTGTGTGTGTTTTATTTTAACTTTTACATTTTTTGTTTTTTTGGGTGACGGACAGCACAGGCCATGTACACCCTCAGATGGCAATACTTTTTGTTTAAATTGATCTATCTTATATCTTGCTCTTTCTCCTCCTTTTTCAATGTGTAGAAATAAAATAAGAAATATAAAAAGAAGTATATTAATATTATATTAGCACACCCTGAAAAAAATTGCAATAACTTAATCTTTTTTTTAAAAAAAAAATATGTATGCTTATATTTGTTGCATTTAAAATTGATTAGGAAAGTCGTACTTGAAAATATTAATAACATGGAATCAGAGCCATATTATATATAAAATTATTATATTTTGGGGAATGTTTGTGGGCGATTGGAAAAAGGATTAAAAAATCATTTATAATTCGACAAACAAGTAAAGTTAAATAAAAACATTCAATAAAAAGCGTCTCTAGGTTATTACCCATTAAGGTCTCTACTTCATTGATCAAGTCACTAAATTGTTTACTACATTTACTCTTTATCTGCTAAAAGTTAACATAAATTTGCAATTGTTTACATTTTATTAATGATTTAATTTTGAAAACCCTTTAACTTTAATTTTTTTCTTAACTTGTTTCAATTTCCTTAGATATGTAAGATATGCGAAAATGTTTGTAAACTTTTTTATTAAAGAAAAAATGTATTAAATATGTAAAAGATATATATAATAAATTATAATTAATACCTTGTCAGTGCTTAGCCAAAACAAGAAATCTGAAAATTACGTATTGTAAAAAAAAAAAAAAAAAAAAAAAAAAAAAAAAATATATATATATATATATATATATATATATACATACATATATTAATTATTAACGTAAATTTATTTTAATTATTAGGCGAAAATGCTTCAAAATTAATATTGTTTCATATAGTCATCAAAGATATTTTAATTTTCAGATTTTTTATTAACTCTTAACAACTGTAAAAGGCATAAATTTCAATTTATGTCATTTCCAGATTCCTTGTTTTTTGGCTAAGCACTGACAATGTATTGAATCATTTTTGATTATTTATTAAAAAATAAATTATAAATAATTAAAATGAAATAAATGTTTAGGGTGTTAATGAACAAATGTCAAACAACCTATAAAATAATAAATAAATAAAATGTATGAGAGAAATAATAAAATAAATAAATAAAATCTTAAGTCAATTGTGATATGCTTAGTTTATAAAGAAGGAATAAATGAATAAATATAGATTATTAATTGAATTTACTTTTTGTTATTCTTAAATGTATTTATTTAATTACCCTAATTAGAATATTTGTAAAGAATAGTCTACAAGCAGTGCCGGATTTACAACTGGCCTAGGGCCGTGGGCTTAGTGGGGGCCGCAGATATGGGCAATACATTGAGACCTTTTGTTCTATATAAAAAAAAAAAAAAGGTTTTTAATAACAATGGAATATCTCTGTTAATTATTTAACAATTACTCTAAGAGCAACTTTAGACAAATTATGTCAAACATAAATACAATTATAGTTGGTTTTTTAGGGTTTCGAGGTCGTCCTAGTAACCCTTATGCTTTTAGTAGTTTGTCCGTCCGTCCGTCGCATCTTGGAGTATATCTCCCGGCCTAATCAAGCTATAGACTTGAAATCTGGTATACAAGTTAAACTTTTTTTTTAATACTTCACTCACACGCTTTTCCTTCTCTAATTCTGTTTATGCAATACAATATTATATCACCAAAATGAAAGAGATTAAAAGCTGACCCAAGCGTAATGCCCTATAATTGAAATAGCATAAAATTAGCTATTTGAATTTAAATTCAATTAATAACAAAAAGTTCCAAGACAAGAAAAAATTAAACTTACGTCTTTATGACAGGTTGGACGAATTCATCAAAAAATGAGAAAAAGTTACATTTAATTTAAAAAAAAATTTGCTACTAAGCAAATACCACAACTGAACTCAACTTACGAGGAAATATCAAAATTCCGCAATGAAAAAAATTAAACAAAATTCATCTAACATGGCGGCTCAAGCACATCTCGTTGGCTGAAAAAAACCGATAAGTCTCGGAAGTGCAGTACACCAAGTCGAGGTCCACGAGCGTATGAAGTGAGGAGGGAGGATTCTTAGTAAAGCGCATCCCTTATCTCTAATTCCCAGAACCACCAACCTATTGGAAATAATATATGATTGAAAAGAAAACTGAGAATCAACTGGATTCCTATCAATTAATTAAAAAAAAAAAAATTACTTGAAAAAATAAAAATTTAGAGTTAATTTAATTAAATCCTGCAATCAAAGACTCAAAATAAATCTAATTATATAGAACTCCGTATGTGGTGACGTCACATGCACACCTCCAAAAACCTGTTGCACAACATCATACAATAAATACGTCATCAAAGAACAGCTAATTCTAATTAGACGAAAATCCTAACTAGTTTAAGTTTAAACAACAACCATGATAATTACCCTAACATGACTTTTATCACTTTAAATTTTAAAATATATGTAGTCACATGTGTGATACTACAACATATTACCTAAATTGTTTTTGTATAGTACTCTAATCTTTTAAAATGGTCTTTTTCTTTTTTTTTTTTTGTCTACTTGTCAAAGACCTATCACATTGTTTTTGTCCATTACAATACTCCTCTACTATTTAATTTTTCTATTTTATAGTCTTCTCACCAAAAACCTGCCAAAATTGCTTTTTTACTCCTTCACTATTTTTATGATGTAGGTCACATCATAAAAGGCGCAAGTCATTTATTGGAGGTTTTCATTAAGTAGACTTATAGACTTCCATCACAACTTATTTAATTTTAACCAATAATTATTGTGAATGAATTACATTTACTTTTGGACCTTTGTAAGCATAAGATTGACTGTCCTTTAATAATAATTAGTTAGTTATTAAATGACTTTGAAAGTGCAAATGTGATATACCTTACCAGTCGGTCACACT
Source organism: Gerris lacustris (assembly GCA_951217055.1). Lineage (NCBI taxonomy): Eukaryota > Metazoa > Arthropoda > Insecta > Hemiptera > Gerridae > Gerris > Gerris lacustris. The sequence goes on from OX578284.1 coordinate 39,791,878, forward strand.
GTTTTCTCTTAAAGGAACAGAAGTATTGTAATCATTCTGAAAAAACATTTTTTTTTTTTTTATACCTCCGATTCAAAAATTCCTAGATGGAAATCTGATTCAGACATCAGGGAACATATTTGGATATTTGGTCTCGTGTCAGTGAGTCTGTCCGTCAACATTTTTGCGAATCAACATGTCTTAAAAACTACACATCTAATTGTAATGAAATTTAGATCATAACTAATCTATTTTTGGTCCCATATAAGTTTCAACCTTCTTCCCTTTCAATGTCCCTGCCCATTGGTTTCTCTTCCACTTGCGCACAAACTTCTTTTATTAACACTTAAGCTATGTCACTCTAAGTGGCAGACTATTTAACTTTACACTAGTTACATAATATCTGACATTTTCAAATTCATTCGCCATAATTGTTGATTAAAATTGATAAGCTTTCATCAGGATGTAAGAACTTAAGTGCACTTAATGAATATCTGCAATAAAATGTTTTAAAAGCCTTCTATTATGTGACATACATAGGTAATATACTGAACACGTGACTCACTTCTGCGATTGAAAAAATAAGGTTAAGAACTCGTGTAATACTGCTTAGAACATGGTATAGTCATAAAGGTTTAAAAATACTTCATTTAAAAAATAGAGCCCTATGCTGCTGAAATGGCCAATTTAATTGATAATGGCCCAGATATGTGAAGCAACTAATAAAAATTGTCGTTTGAATTCCTAGGGATTAAAAATAAACAGAACTAAAATTATATTTAATTTTTGTTTTTTTTATTTATAATTTATATTACAGGAAAGAAAAAAACACAAACTAAAAAAGGGTTTCAATTAATTCCAATAATTAATATAATATTGTAATAATAAACAAATATATGATATAAATTAAATTAATTTAAATATCAATTTTTAATAATTAAAATTCCTTAATGTCTAATGATCACAGTAACCATCATAATATTTTTATTTTATAATTTTCATTTAACCTTCTGATAAAAACAAAATTTACAAAGACATAATTAATAATAATAATTAAAAAGAACAAAATTTACCAATTTTCATTCTCATATTTCAAATATTATATTATTTACAATAATCAAGGTTATTACAATTGAAAAAAGAAATATTAAGAACAATTATACAATTAAATATATATAAATATATATATATATATATATATATATATATATTCTTAAACAAAAATATTAAGAAAAAAAATGACTAGCATAATATATCAACAAATTATATTTCTTTTGACAAAAAAAAAAAAGTTTTTAATTAAATTCATTAGTCAAAAAGCCCAAAAAAAAGAAAGAAGAGTAAATTTAACATTTTTTGCAGAAGATATTATGCACAAATTGAATTAAATAAAAAAACTACAATAATCCATCTAGAGTTCCTGCCAGCCAGTGTTATAAATAATGTTACAATAACAATTAAAATTAATAATATATATATATATATATATATATATATATATATATATATATATATATATATATATATATATATATATATATATATATATATATATATATATATATATATATTAGTGTAATTTATTAAATTGTCATTATATATGCAAAAATTGTCCAATTTTTAAAATGTATCGTATTTATTGCTAATAAACATTTGGCAAAAACTCATAAATAATAACAATAATATATATATTTAAAATTTATTAACTAACTAATGAGCTTAACTTTATTTAAAAACTTGTTTAATATATTTTTTAATTTTATTAAATTCTGTTTAATCAATCATTTGCTTATTTTTATTTATTGAGCAAATTTATTTATTATTATATAATTTGTTTTTTTAAATTTGCGAAATTCTCATAAAATTCTATTTATCAAATTATGTGACAAGCTCAATGTTTAGTTTGGTAGTATATAATTTTATACGATTTTTAAAAAATCTTAATGAGTTATTAAAAATTAATTATTATATCGGGTATTTGAACTTGGATCTTTCATATTGATTACTTAGGAAAAGATCTGGGTTTAAGTCCAGGAATTTATTTTTTTATTGGTGGGAAATTATCTTAATAAATTACTGATTTGAATTTTATTTCAAAATTGATACAAATTTAAATAAAATTTGAACAACCTATAAAATTAATCTTATATATGTTTATAGTTGTATATAATTTACTTTATAATTTACGTGTTCAAAGTTATTTCAAAAATTGTTAAGTACATTTTTTATTGCTATTTTCCTTATAATTAGGAAAAATATAAGGCAATTTAATTTAATTAAATTATTTTCAAAAAGGGACGAAATTATTACATGTGTAAATATTGATAATTTTAATATTTCCTAAAACAAATTTAGATTTAACATTTTGTAAAATTTTTTAATAATATTTAAACAATGCTAAACAAAATTTAGCCAAACTTTTTTTATTTTAACCAATTCATTATTAAATTTATATCATATAATTATTATTTTAAAAATAATGCCATCATATTTTTAAAACAACGGCATACAAATTAAACAAGCTAATTTTGTTTTTTTACCTATTTTATGGCACATTTATTTTTGTTTATAAAATAAACACAAGATAATTTATGTTAATTATATAAAATTATAAATAGTTTTATTTATTTATTTTTTTTTTAAAAAAAAAGAGAAAATAAATGCAAATAATATTGAAAAATGCTGAAGCAAATGAATTTAAGTAAATACAACCCCAAAAATTAGTGGACATTTCTTTTTTTATGATTATATTCTTAAGAATAACATTGTGCAAAATAAAGAATAAAATTCAACAATTCTTATATTATTCTTCTATAAAAGTTGTACCTACATTTTATGGCACTTAATATTAAGCCCTGAGGTTTTAGGATTATTTTTTAAATTGCTCAGTTATTATAAAATCAACAAAATTTGTAGTTTAAGAATGTCAGTCAGTATGATTATTAATTATTAATTCTGGCAAAGATGTTAGAAAAATAGAAATTTTACAAATAAATTCATTTATATGATAATTATTATTAAAAGATTTGAACTAGAATTAGTTATTTTAGCTAAAATATGTCACTAATAGTTCTAGAGTTAGTTGTAATAATAATCAAGAGATGTCGCTGGTAGTTCTAAAATCAGTTTTTTAAAATAACCAAAATAGCTTTAAAAATCACTTAAATATGAGACATATTAAATTGATTCCTGTGCAGATCCAAATTAATTTAAAGATTTGAATAATAGATAGCACCATAGTTGATAATGTATTATCAGGATTTAATAGACGCTAAATAATGCGGCAGTGTTATTTTAATTGAATAATTTTATTAGGTAATCAATAACCATATCACCTCTAAATTTGAATATAACTTCAATCTTCTTTGTTTTTTTTTTCCTATCTTGCAACATTAATTTATCTTTTCAAACTTGAAAATTTATCTTTTAGAAATTAAAAAAAAAAAAAAATTAAGCCATTGAGTCAATGTAAACTAACTGAAAATTAATAATTTACATAGTACACTAGTGTACATTAAATAGACTACAAATTGTTACAAAATATCAACTGACATTCAAATTTCATAGTATGCAAATAAATAAAGTAACCCATTTTATTTTGACAGCTTTTACACTGAAAATTATTGGAGACAAGTGAATGGAGGCAAGAGTCAGGAGACAAGAGACAGGAGATAAGAGACAGGAAACAAAAGACAGGAGACAAGAGTCAGGAGACAAAAGTCTTCAGTGAACCAATCCATTAAATTATTATTAAAAACTAATATTACACACCAAGAAGACACGGACTCATGCCTCACCATTGAAAAAAGTCTGTTTTGGTATTTGAACCCAGTCTCAACTTTTTTTGCAGAGTTGATTCAAAAATTATAAATGAAACAATATAATTAAAGTGATCAAAAGTTTAGATAATTAAAAATTGCTTTTAATAACTGAAAACGGGGAACAAAATTAAATAAAACAAAACAATCTATGCTGGGATTTGAATCCAGCACATTCCACATTTTAATGTTAAAAACCATTCCACCTTGCTAATAATCAATTAGCAAGGGTTGATAATATTGATAATAGTAAAAGATATTTAATTTAAATTCTGAAATAATACAAAATCAATTTTGTGTGGATGAGAAAACTCTGACGATTTTCACTGAGTAAAAATGATCAGAATTTTTGGATTATTTTTTTTTAAAGTGGTGTAAGGGGGGGGGGGGCACATATGCCTATTTCTTTTCTTTTAAAACCCTTAGCTACGCCTCTAATTATATTTTCATTTTTGACCTTTAAAAATCCTTTTTAAAAACAAGAACAGATATATTGGATATAAAATACATTATATTTCCAAGGTGGGCCAACGAAACATAATAATGATAAATTTTTTTTTTTCAAAAAGTTATAGACAAAAGAACATATCAAGCTACAGATAAATAAACAAATGTAAAAGACATTTCAGAACTTGAATTTATTCTTACAAATTGCTTAATATTTAATTTTTTTTTTTTTTTATATATATATTTTTTTTATACATATAAATATTTCTTTTTGTATAATTGATTTTTTATATTTAAATGCATAAATGAAGGAATATTTTTTAATACAGAATATATATATATATATATATATATATATATATATATATATATATATATATTATAATAGTTTACAATAATTAAGGGGGACAAATTGTTATCTTTATTACGACTTATAATATGAAAGGTAAGTTTCTTTATTTTTATTACAACAATGTTTTTATTATTTAATTTAATCATATGATTAACTTTAATTAAAAAAATATAACCAAATTTAATCATAAGTTAAGAAATGTTTATATACTAAAGTTATAAGGGAAAGAAAAAAAAAAAAAGTTAAAAAAAAAAAATTAAAGATGTCAAATTTAAATTAAAAAAGTATATTATTAAATTGTAATGATTTTTTAAAATTTTACTTTCTACAATCTACAATAAATTTTATAAGGCACTTCATGCAATTAACTAAATTATAGAAAACAATTTTTAAAAAAATTATGTCCTTGCACCGGGAGTACAACAAACAAGGAGTAAGATTGTCATGAAAATGTATGAAAAAGCTATTTAAATATTTATAACTGGATTTTATAATTTTGTGGATTAGGCTATTGTTACATTAGATGCCTCATTTATAAAATGGTTAATTTGAAATGATTTTCTTAATTGGTGTCAATATTTTAATATTATGAATTTTAAATACAGAGTAAATTTTTATGTTGGACATTTATTTAGTGAATATGTTATTTATGCTGAAAAAAATCTGATTTTGTTTAAATCAACATGATAATGTTATCTATAAACTGGACCAATCTATACCGATCTATACACTAGATCTATCTTTAATGATTTATAAACTGGATCTATTTATAATGACCTTTAAATTGAATTTATAACTTCCAGGTTTGACCTAAAAGAGTTGTACTTGAGGGCTTAACTGTAATTTCCACAGAATTGTAAAGCTAGGAGAAAATATTTTAACAACCCTCTACACCAGCTGAGAGTTAAGGGCCTGAATTAAGTAAGTAAGTTATAGAAATGAAAATTGACTTATTTGAATTATACTGTAATAATTTTAATAATGCTATAGTTTGTATAGAATGAGCAGCGGGGTCAGTTTATTATGAATAAAGAAATATGTCCCTCCACTAAAAATAAGTTTATTGTACAAAGTTGGCTTTTAACCACTTCCAGTCTTCTTAAATGCTGGTGAGACAAGTTGAAATTTGTTAGTGAAAATATCAGCGCAGGAGTTAAATCTATCAGATATCAATATCTGTCTAAACTCCAACACTGACTCACAAATAAACAAACAATTAAATTTTCTCTTTTAATATAATTAATTTTTGTATTAAGACAGAATTTTGTTAGTTTAAAAAAATAAAAATTCAAAAAAAGATATAATCTTTCTCAAGCATTTAAAAATTATTTTATTTTTGACTCTTGTTATTTAATACAATAATAAATAATAATACCATAAAAATAAAATAAAAATGTTAAAAGAAATGCACATTCTACAAAAAAATATTACAATAATAACAAAATTACAAATTTGACATCTTTTTCTATTTCGGACTTAAAAACAATTTTTCTTTTTTTATTATTATATTATAAACATTTATTAATTATTCAATAATCATTATTATTTATTTACATAAATAAAAACAAAGATATTATATGAAAAATAAGTTTAAAAAACATGGTAGGTAAATATACAAACAAAAAACAAATATCTAAAAATATACAATTACATACAACAATTTACTTTATTTTTTTTTAAAGGGAATGAATTAATTTAATAATAATAATAATAATACATAAACAATACATTATACATACATACAAACACATGCATTCACATAAATAATAGGGTGGGATATAAATTTTCAAAACAAAAAAATAATTGTATTTGATATTTGTATCAATTGATGATGGGGAAAAAAAATAATTTGACTTAATGTTTTTAAATTTTGAACACCTTTGTTTAGAAGTAAATTTTTTTATTTATTTTTTTTTATTTGAATTAATTATTTTTTTTTGGTTAAAGTAAAAATAAAAATATAAAAATAAATTAATCTTGCTATAAGGTATTTTCATCTTTTCTATTTTAGAATATTAATGTCCATCCATGGCCCAAAAATGAAAAAAAAAAAAATCAAATCAGTATTAAAAAGCAAGGGAGCAGACAGACAGATAAAACTGACACTCAGGCTCCAGGTTTTGAACCATTGACTTTTTGTATGTACTACAGACCTTCCTCTTACCAATATTAAGGGGAAACCTTTCTAAAACAGAAGCATTTCTCTGCTGTAGCTCAATTGGTAAGAGCGCTGGTCTGGCATACCAGAAGTCCATGGTTCGAAACCTAGCAGCAGAGAATAATTTTTTCCGTGAGTCAACACCTGTCCTCTTTTACACTAATCTAATCTTAATATTTTCATATTTTTCAATGCATTAGAAAATTATGTAGAATCAACATAAAGAAAATAAAATAAATTATTGACTAGAATTAATTATTTATTAATAATTATCTCCTTTAATTAAGGGACCATTAAGTGGAGGATAAGTAGAGCACAAATCACCACTCATTTCAGGGTAGAGCATAAATCTACCACTGCTTTCTACAGAAAAAATCTACAGATATGTGGTTCAATTCCTAGAAGCAACACATATTTTTATGATAATTTTTTAGCCCTTTCTCCTTTAATATAATTATTAATTCTAATAAATAATTAAGTACACCATACTAACTTATTTAATTGGGCTTCAAAAAGAAAAGAAAAAAAAAGATTAATAAAAATTTGAATGGATCTTTTAAATCACAGCCAAAAAACAAAAAAAAAAACAAAGGTGTTTTAATACCAGCATTTGACTCCAAAAAACGACAACTTAAGGGAGTTATTTTAAGTTTTTAATATTATTATTATTATATTTTTTTTTTTTTTTTTTTTTTTAATGCTTTTCTTTTAATAATAATAACAAACATTATATTAACCAATTTTTCTTTAACAATTAGTAAAGTCTCAAATTATTTATTTAATTTTTTCCCCAAACATCAAGTTTTTTTTTTTTATAACTAAATTTGAATTTTTGATTTATCTTTTTTTTGAAACATTAAATGTAACAAGTTTCTATCTTGATCTCGAAAAGTAAAGAAATCATCATAAAATTTGAAAAATTAACTATCATTTCATTTATTTTAATTTTATTCAAAGACAAAATTAAATACGACTTTAAAAAACAAAAAATAAAATAAAATAAGTTAGTTAATTTAAAAAATAAAAGGTTAATGATGCTACTAAATTTTAAATTTCGAGTTTTATAAAAACTTTTTTATAAAAAGTAATATTTGGTTTTTAACGGTATCATTTAAATAAAGTAAATCAAATTACATTATTTTATTATATATATTTTCTTTAGCACAAACTTAAATTTTGTTTGGCAATAACATACAAATTTTCTCTTTGAAGAGTATTTCTTGTTATTTACTCCATTTCTTTATTTTTTATACTTTTTAATTTCAAACTGTAAGTGTACAGCTTTCAAATTTAGGTATTTACAGAAAATCGAAAAAATTATAATATTTTTTGTTTATGATTATATTTTATAAAGGTCCTAATTTATTTCCATTTATCGTTTTTTTCAATTGTAAATATTGTTCAATTTATATAATACATTAAAAAAAAGGAATTACTTTTTTTTAATAAGGCATAAGAATATCAAAATTTAAAAAACTTCATGTTTGTAATTTTTTGAAACATCTAATTTAACATGATCAAATTTTTTGATTCTGGATTGAACGGATTCGCATTTCAATTCGCTAGTTCTTAGATATCTCGATCCGTTGATCGCTTTCATTTCTCTAATGATGACAAAATTACCTTTTCTTTCCTTCATCAGTTCTAGGCCTGGAGGTTTTTTGTTTATTTGTGGTGGTATTGTAGGCGGTATAGTTAGTTTGTTTTGAGCGAAAAGTGTTAATTTGGGGTGTCTCGACGTTTTTTCCGCTTTTTGTTTGCTGTTTGTCGAGGCATCGAATTTCGACAGTGCTTTGGCGACAGATCCTCGACATTCTCTCGCAAATGGAACGTCTCTCTCAACTGCTTCCCACACATTGTGGCACGACGAATAATGTCTTAAAGATAATCCGTTTTTGTAGCCATATTCGGCGGGATCGTCCAGTGATATTATGCTTGAACGATCGCTAGATGAATCTAACGACATTTCAGAAACACTATCGCTATTTGATTCGCAAGAACTATCGGCTGAAGCGAATCCGCTGGACGATGAGGAAACTGAAACGGCACTTAGTGAAGTCGGTGGTGATGCACTCTCATCTGTTATATAAATACGTTTGAATTTGTGCAACGTATCTGAACAAAGAACATTTGAATTTGTGCTGTATTTAAGAAAACCTGTAATAGGCATTGTTTGCATGCCGCTCGCCCTGCTCATACACCTAAAACTTTCGACTCTAGCTTTTACACTACCTTTATTGCTAACAGTAACTTCGTCGTCACGTACTCTTCTAGCTAATTCTTCCAATCTCTTTCTTCTCCTGTCTAATCCTTCTTTCTCTTTAACCTCCTCCTTCTCAGGTTTGACTATTTCGACTTGTACTTCGACGAGGGTCTCTGTCGATTCTTCGGAAGAAGATTTGAAGTCGGGAACGTAAGAGTTTGTAACAGCGGTAGGTTGTGGAGAAATCGAAACAGGCTCAGATGAACCAAAGTCTTTAGCGAACCAAGGATGCTTCAAACAGGCTTCAGCACTCAGTCTCTCACTGTAAACAATAAAATTATAATAAAATATAGAAAATCAAGATTATTGTCAAAAGTTGACTTTTTGGGGGAAGATAAATATTATTCTAAAAGCAAAAATTGATATGACTACAAAACTATTCTTATATAATAAACAAGTTAATTTTACTCCATGAGATTGAATACACCATGAGTTACTCCACATAACCATGGTAGAATCAACTATAATTTTATTTGTGAAAGTAATCATTGAAGGAAAAAAATTCATTAAAAGGACATTTTACAAGCCTAGCCTTCCTTTAGGTTTATTTAGATTAATTTAGGGGGTTAGGTTTATACTATATACAAAATGTGATCACAAGAGATTACTTCAAGAAGCAATAATCTTAAGGTATAATAAAAATGTTCCCATTTCATATCACCTACACGAAGGAGACACATACAGCAATATATGAATGCATTCTAACTATTTTATAATTAATCTTACGCCAATGGCCTAAGTTTGGAAAGATGATAAGAATAAAAAAAATTAAAATTAAAAATCTGTAGCCCATAAGCTACATAAAGCACTAATGTAGAGATGGAGATCCAATATTAGCATTTAGACTCCTATATGAAAAGAATGATGGAAACCACTTCTATCAAGAAGCGACCCCATTTACCTTATGATTCTGGATGAATACCTAAAAGTGTGGGTCATCTCCGAGTGTATGGTTTATCATGGCGAGTGGTGGAGTATGGTTTATCATGGCGAGTGGTGGTGTATGCTTTATCGTGGCAAGTGGTGGAGTATGATGGCGAGTGGTGGTGTATGGTTTTATACAGCTGATTGAGCTTCATTGCATATTGGTATAGCTGTTGCTTTTTCGAAGATGGATTATTACTATTATAAAATTAAAACTATTTCATTGGTTTTGAGAATAATATCTAATTTTGGAACTATTGATAATTTTTGAAACCAAAGTCACCCTAGTGTAGTTTTCTGAGAATCACTGTAATAAAAGGATTTTAACTTTCAGCCATTCAAAAATTTCATTAAAATTTCGCTAGAAAGAATTAGAAAAATGACAATGGCCCTTCTAGCAACAAGATATTAAAATAATTAATTTTAATATTGATAAATGAAGAAGTTTAGAAGGATAATATCTTACCATGGTTTAAGAGTCATTAGTTTGGTCATTAAGTTCTTTGCTTCTGGTGATATGTTGTCAAACAAGTCTTCAGGGAAGTCCAATCTGCACTGGGAAATGTTGCAGAAAGTCTCCTGCTTTGTATCACCACCGAATGGTGAGCATCCGCTTAGAAGTACATACATTAATACACCAACTGACCTGTAGAACACAATCAACAAAATAATTATCAAGAGTTTCAATTAGAATCTGGAGAGTACTTAAGGGAATTTAAAATGAAAATTTTATTGATTCTTACCACATATCTGTAGCTAAGCTTATTGGTTCATAATTCAAAACTTCTGGAGCTGAAAAAAAGATGCAAAAAAAAGATTAAACAAATAAATTTAAGATGAAGAAGTGAGATTGTTTTACTAAGTATGGGCAATAAGGATTAACCCACAATCAAACAGCGTCTATATTTTTAATTTAATAAATGAATAAAAAATGTAATAATTGATTCTTACAACTTTTTGTCCATACTAGAACACCTAAATTGTTATGACAGACCTAGCAAAAGGAAGTAACGATTAACCAGAGTAACAATGATCAACAAGGCACTGGTCATTTCTGCTGGACCATCATTTGATCAACATTGAGGTGGGTCATGGGATCCTGCACTAACAAACAACCTAGGCACTTTGATTTGCATAGTTCAATGTTGGTCCAACCTTTGTTGCTTCAGTGCTCTTAAGTGTGTGAAGTGGCTTAAATAACTCCATTTAGAGTTAGTAAAGAGCGGATAAAATGGATGGTCTAATAGCTAGATTCAAACAAGTGCCTTAACCTTCCCATTCCTACCATTATCATTGTATTATAACGCAAATCTTATACAAATCTTAAGTGTATATTTAACAGAGTAATGGATGTAATACTTACCGACATAGTCAGGTGTGCCTAAAATTTCCCTTACATCACTTCCTTCACCAAGGTATCTAGAAATGCCGAAATCGCAAAGTTTCACATCACAATTAGGGAACTCTCCCATCAGAACAACATTCTGAGGCTGTAACAAAAAACACAAAATGAACTATTATATTATTTAAAAGTACTTAAGATTAAAAATAATCATAATTAAAGAATAAAGAAAGACGTCTTTCTCCTAAAAGCAACTTTATTCAATTGAAGTAGTAGGTGAATTAATTATTTAAAAACTTATGTTTTCATTTTTTTTTTTTTGGTCCTTCAGGCCGGATTTTAACCTATAAAAGTTCTATTTACAGATGAATGATACTCAGCCCACCTTGTAGGACATAATATACATATTATATAGATAGTATTAATCTAAATTTCATTAGATCTCACTAATATGTGCAATATTAGTGATTACAGGCAAGTTCTAGTAAAAATTATGTTCATAAATTTACATCAAGCATAATTTCTCATTTGAAAAGATATATGTGCATGTACTCATCATTAATCATTAAAATGCATTTTGATTAGATTTTTATTTTTTAAGAAAAGTCAAAAAGGTTCATAAATTATATAATAATGTTACTCAACTACTACAAAACTAGTTTCAATATTGAGTCAGATTATTTATTAGATGACATTTTTTACTGCTTATGCAAGTAAAAATAGAAGATAAATTTGCATTTATTTACTTAATTTACATATTTAAAGGGGGGAAAAACTATGAAAAAATGAACTACCCACTTGTGTATGACTAGGTTGTCATAGCCTTGAGTAGATTAATAGGTTATCTTTAAAAGGTAAATTAAGAAATTGCTTCAGGAAGGTGAAATTAAAGATCTTATGAGTTATGAGTCCATGAAGTGAAACAAAAGCCGGCAATGCATTTTTATTGTCCAAATACAATGACACTACTCCAAAGTCTCTAGCTCTCCAGTTTGTTTTTTGAGGGATAATTTTTTGCTGCTTCCCTATATTTTGTCTGTGTTTGGATTATTGCACTTAACATAACTCCAAGCTTAACATTTTTGAGTTGAGTACGTTGTACATGCGTTACAGATAGACATCCAAAGCTTCACATTTTTGAGTAAAGTACTTTGGGAGCTCAGATGTGTACTGGTAGACAGACAAACGCAGGAAATTATAAGGGTCCGCGTTATTGCCTATGGACCACATGACTTTTGACATTCAGATTGGCCAATCTAAATGAGGAAAAAAATAAAGGGAGGAGTAGGACCAGTAACATTTTTATGTTTGCATTGTTGGGCTGACCTTCTAGAATTCAAAATCCTGACCTCTTATTGGCTGGAGAGCCATTGAGAGGTCAGGATTTTGGTGGAAATTGAGGTAAGGACCTTTTTTTTTTTTTTTTTTTTAATTTTACCGCGCAGTCAAAAGTAACAACTCATAATGCGCAAACTGTATAAATGATGTTATAAAATTCTATTTCATAATGGCATACTAATAATTAAATTTACCCTCTAATTTGGAATTGACAAATTACTTATAAACCTCAAAGAGATGCCTTTTTGTCCCTAAATTTGGTTAGTAGCAAGTATACTAATGAAACTAATTTGGCCTCAATAATTGGAGTTACGTCCAGGAAACAAGCGGTGAATATTTTTTATTTTTTTGTTAACATCCTTAAGATTAGGTCATTTATTTTATATGAATAAGTAAGTTATTATTTTTGAGGCACAAAAGTGAGGAAGTCTGTTTTTTAATTTATTTTTACTTAATTGAATATTACAAGTATGAAGCCCTGTATGATTTGTTACAAGCAAGGTTATGTTTTTTCACTTACAGTGTTAACAAAAAAAAAAAAAAAAAAAAAAAAAGCCGATGTGAGCTATATATATGTATTATTTTTATTTTATGCAACCACTTTGTATAAAGTTACCTAAAACTTTTTATACAAATAAATATATTATTATTATTAATTGACAAATTACGTAAAATTGCGATAATTCCATTGTAGTTGTACAAGAATGTATTTTTGTTACTCCGTTACTCCAACAAGTGTTAATGAACTCAACCAGGTATAGGGGCAACCTGCATATTAGGTGTTATATGATGCAGGTGCTAAATGATCGGACTAAAACATCGCTTATATTCTGGTTGTAACCTTTTTTTAAAACTTTTTAACACATAAAGAGACTAATTTACGAAGTAAAACTAATAGAGAAATTTTACTTTTGCTTACCTTGAGATCTAGGTGAACTAAATTAATATCGTGTAGATAGACTAGTGCTTGAAGAACTTGCTTCATTACTTTGCAGACTTGCTCTTCTGTCGGAACTTCATCCCTATCCAGAACTGTTTGTAATTCTCCGCCCTCACCACTGTAGCAAACACAAATATTATAGTCACAATTTTGAAAACAACAAAACAATATTCAACTTATCAACCAAAATTACAACTAGACGTACCCCGTGCACGAATGCGTTAAACAGAAAGAGGATAATAAGGGGGGGGGGGGGGGGGGGGGTTTAGATTAGGACCATAACATCGACGTTGACCTGAAGAAACGTCGAAAAAAATAAACTGCAAAATTGGCCACCTTCATTTTGATTGTCGGGTTGTGACATCTCAACCCTAGAGCAAAAAGTGTCAAGCTTTAAAGCATACTTAATCATTAATCATGTACTGTTAGTTATTAATAATTTCGTTGGGTCACCTTAGAGCTTATCAATTATCTATTGTTCTGGTTTAGTAATTATCGTAGTTTTGTTATCATTATTAGCAATGGGTCTCTGGAATAAGGGCCTATGTTAAAACTGAATTTATTTAATAATAATTTAACCTTATAATTGTTTATTGTCTATATATTGCGTATTTAGGACCTTGATCTTGTTCGTTATTTTTATCTATAAAACTATAATTTTATCTATACCAATAATTTGTGTTTTGTCCCCTGATAGCTTATCACTCTAATTGATAGCTTATCAATTATTATTGTTTAGTAATCGTATCTTCTTTCTTTTGAAGTTTTGTAATCATTAGTCATTCTACTAATTTCATGTTAGAAATCGTCTACAATAAACATCTATACTGCGAATTTACTACCTTGATCTGTAGTTATCATATGAAGAAGCAATGTCTTTTGTCTACATCATTACATGTTATGTATGTACACGTACAATTATGATGTAATTATGTAAAAAACAAATTATCATCTTTAAATATAATTATAAATAATATTCAAAATAGTTACTTACAGTTCTAAAACGAGGACGAGATCCTGTGAGTTCTGGTAAACTGAATGAAGTGAGACAATATGCTGACAACTTTTGCAGGCAACTAGAGCACCAACTTCATGTAACATCTCCGGACATGGCTGCGGGCCTTTCTTCTTCAGGTATTTAGCAGCCAGGCGTCGGCCGCTCGACTTCTCAACGCATCGCCTCACCAAAGCCTTCTTACCCCTAAACAAAAATAAAACAAAGAAATTAGCAACTAAGCACAACAAACCATATGGTCCGTGGGCAGGCCCAGACTTGTAAATGGGCTGACTGGGCTATAGCCCAGGGCGCCAGATTTTGGGGGGCGCAAAATTTTCGAAGACATCTTTTTACTAAAAAAAAAAAAAAAAAAAAAAAAAAAAAAAAAAAAAAAAAAAATATTTTTCCACTCTTAAGACAAATTTAAAAAAATAAATCTCAATAACAACAGATAATTTTAAATAAACTGCAAAGATAAATAGGGTTAAGTCATTAAAAAAAATATATATATATTTTCTATTAATTTAGTAATTTTATTTTCTTTTAATTATTTCTCATTTTTGTAAATTTTATAATTCGTGTCTGATAAAAATCTATAGATTAACTCGTATATGGATTCTTTTTTTACTATGCAATGATGATTTATATGCGTGAATGGTTGTTGAATGAGTCTATTGCAATGAACCATCTTTAGAAATAATGCTCTAAGAAATAAATATTTTTGAAGAATGGATAATAATATGCTCAAGATCCTCCCCAATACCGCATTCCGAGCACAGCTAAGATTGCGCTTTTCTTATTTTTTATAAATAAAAATTGTATATACCGTGATTGGCTCTCTATCCACTAATGGTTGTCGCAGCATTGATCAGGTTTCTGCTAAACCACTATATCATGCCATGTTGACCCAAAACAACTATTATTCTCTACCTTTTCCCATTTTATAATAAAATAATAAACTACCATATTAATTTAATGATTTTTTTTATCCAATTAATAGAATATTTTATATCGAATGTATTTCAAGAATCTTTTTTAATATTTCGGCTGTTTAAATTGGGAATAAGTTGAAAACTACTCTTGCTAGATTATTGTCGTTTCCTTTTACTAAAGACTTATTTCATTTACGAATGGATTATAACAGTAAGAGTAGTTTGCTGACCAGTAAGTTTGCTGTACTGAAGTGGTAAAATTCTTTGGTTTTATACAAGAACTCTATAATTTTTTCTCTCTGTCAACTTACAGATGGGAAATTTGAAAAGAGCACTTTGATAAAAACCATAAACCAGTGGTAAAGTCGCTATATGATACCAGGTGGTCAGCTAGAGCAGATGCCCTGAAAGCTGTAGTAAAAGGGTATAAGGAAATTCAAAATTCTCTGAGGACGTTATCTGAAGATCCCTTAGTAAAACCTGGAGCTCGATTAGAAGCCCAAGCTCTTGAAAAACAATTTCAAAATTTTGAAATTGCTTTTTTATGGAATGACATCTTAGAAAGGTTTGACAAGTGTAGCAACAACTTACAAATGCAAACCATAGATCTTGCAGCGGCTACTAAACTGCTCCACTCTTTAGAAGGATATGTCAAAGAAAAAAGATATGAGTTTGAAAAGTACGAAGAATCTACTGCGGCTGTTTATGGGTGTGAAACTACTACTTATTCCAAGGTTAGGAAACGCAAAATATTTGCAGATGAGACCAGTAGGAATGAAGTGAAACATGATGGAAGATCAGCTTTTAGAACTGGAGTTTTTCTAAAAATAATTGATTCAATAATATCAAACTTGTCAAAAAGAAGAAAAGCTTATGCAATGTTGGCCGATCGTTTTGAAGTGTTGTCACTTCTTGTATCGAAGGAATCTACAAATAAAGCTATTGTGGAGGCTGCATGAAGTTGCCAAACTGTTATCCAGAGGACATCAGTGCATACATTGTCAGGGAGTGTTCTCACTTCAAAATGTACGTTGGACTGGAAGACATAAGGATGATACCTGAGCTGTACACGTACATAAGAAGTAACCACTTAACTACCACTTTTCCCAACCTTGAAGTTGCATTGAGAATATTTCTTACACTATTAGTGACTAATTGTACAGCGGAAAGAGGATTTTCAGTGTTAGCTAGAGTTAAAAGTGCCAAGAGGTCCACTCTTAGAGAGAAAAAATTAAATGCTCTAGTGTTAATGTGTTCTGAGCATGATATAACTCTTAAAACAAACTTTTCTGAAGTTATAGCAAATTTTGCTAAATTAATTAAAAATGCCTAGCCAACTTAATGTTCCTTTAGTTCAATAATTTTTAATTTTAATGTACTTATTTTTTTTATATACCCAATAACCAGTGAAACCCTGTTTTAACGCTTTTCTGCATTCAACAATTGTTTTTTTTAAGTCCCTTTTAGGTATGGTTTTTTAAAATTGGGGGGGGGGGGGGGGGGCGCCAAAGCTGAGAGCAGCCCAGGGCGCCATTCACTTAAAGTCCGGGCCTGTCCGTGGGAGAATCACAGACAAGTGTAAACAAAATTACAGATGTTAGTGTAAGAGCTAACAAAAACTCAAGTTATTTGTAAAAAACATTATATTTAAAAGATATCAATAGCAATTTAATGTTTATTTTTGTATGTAAATAAAATATTACCAGTAAATAAATATTAAGTAATTTTGCCTCTTACAAAAAACAAAGATAAAAGCAAAATAATGTTAAGGGATATTATGTTCCAGATTTGGAATGTTGGTCAGTCTGGAATCAGTTCGGTATTTAATTAAATCCAGTGAAGAGAATGGCGGGAATAAAACATTTTCTTCTAAATAAAGATTTTAAAACAAAACAAAAGAAAAAATCGACCGAATAGGGAAAACTCCGAAATAAAAACCACCTCAATAATTCTTTATCCCTATTTTTGAAATTCTTTCACTAAAAATAGTTTTTGGAACGTTGATGCTGGAATGGGTTTCCAGAGCGAGGGAACCTTGTGAATACTTAATATAGTTCGAGACGAAGGGGCTACCAGAATACAGGTGGGTCATCCCCCGTTCAGCGAGGCAGCCCAAGACATCGGAACTTGGCTCAAAACCAGGAATTTCAACCATTCTAGCCCCAGTATAGTCACAGACAAATTCCAAAATCTAAACTAAGATTCCAGACGTTCTACATACCAACTGCGTATTACTAATTTCCCCCATAAAAAGACTCATTAAACAATACCCTTATTTCGTAATCTGCCGTAAAGTATGATTATTATCGACAAATCAGCTGGTTTTGATAAAAAAAATTAGGTTTTTTACTAAAAAAAAAATATACCTTCAGTATACTGACAAATATTGCTAGGATATAAAATATTGAATGTCTTACTTCGAACATATTTATTATTTCTCAAATTGCAAAAAGGTTATAACTAACTGGCGTTATGACAGCATGAATACAGAACTTTCCTGATTAGGGTTAGCATCAGTTTACGTCGTTTTAGTCTGATTAGAACCCTTATAATTGATGAAGGGGTAGTAAAACAAACTTGCGACAGTAATAGGGTAAAGTTAAAGGATAGAAAGGAAATTAAAATTACCTGGGAAATACTGGGGGCAGAGAGGGACGGAATGGAGTGGAATGATAGGAAAGTAAATAAGGGAATAAGGGTAAGGATAGGAGGAAAAGACAGCAAGAAGGAGGAAAGGATGAGACAGAGGATTGGATGGCTCTAAAAGAAGGAAGGGAAAAGGATAACAGAGAGAGGGAACGCCTGAAGGGGAAGAGAATATGAAGAGAGAGAAGAGATAAAGGGGAAAAGGATAAGAGGGAAAGACAGCAAGAAGGGCGAAAGGGTGAGAGAGAGGATTAGAGAGATCTACAAACAGCAAGAGAAAAGGATAGTAGAGGGTCGGAAGAGAATAGGAGGAGAGAGAAGTGAAAGAGGAAAAGATACATATAAAAGTAAGAGAGAAAGAGCAGGGAGATAATAGGAAAGAAAAGGATAAGGATAGCCCCCCTTTGAAGTACCTCCTACAGTGATATTAAAAGACAGTAAATAGGAAAAAGAGGATAGAAGAGATAGAGAGATGAGAAAACAGGAGAGATAAACAAGAAAGAGTATACGAGAAATAAGGAAAGCAAATAAAGAAAGTGGATGTAAAGGAAAACACGAAAAAGGCGCATAAAATTGAAGTGGGCCCCAAGGGAAAGTGTCAATAACAAGCTCACTTGGAAGGGTCAAGTAGACATAACACGAAATAACTGAACAAAAAATGTTTTACTCAAAATATCCACATCTCTTCTTGTATCAAACCCTTACAGGAAACATTTTTAATTAGCACACGTGTTCACGTAACCTATCCTGTACACTGTACACGTGTTAACATAACCTACCTTGTACACGTGTTATTTTATCAGTAAAAATGAATGAGACTGCTATGCTCAAGTAATTTTGCAAGTCTACGTTTTTGTTTTGCATGTATAATCAATCAACCCTTATACTTTGCTACATTTACCTAATAAATATGTATATTTTTGTTTTGAAGTTTAACCCTAAAAAAAACCTTCTGGTTGAGATGAAATTTAGCAAACATTGTATACCAAATTGTATAAGTTTGAACGGAATCATTAAATTTTAAATTTGAACTAAATCCGTTAAGCAAATCGTTATAAAAAGCTTATACGCAAAAATAACTTCCTCAACTAAATAACAGCAGCATACAAAATAAACACAACAGTTGCCCAAATAACTTAAAAATGTACTTTCAAATAAATAACAGTAGCATAAACTAAAACAATTAAATAACAGCTGTTAAAATGATTGAAAGTAAATAAAGGGCAGCTGTTAAAATGGATAAAAAAAAAAATGGACGTTTAAAAAGTAATAACTAAACAACTGTATCAGTTTAAAAAGTAATAATTTAAAAAAAGCAGTTAATATACATTAAAAATGTATTCTTTAACAAATAGCAACAGTTTAAAACGTTTTTCTAATAATAAGAACCAGGTAAAAATAACTTGGGAATAAAAATAGCAGTTAAGTATCTAAAAAATAAATCTCTAAAAACTGTAGCAGTTTAAAAATTAATAAATAAAGAACAGCTGGTAAAATTACTTAAGGATGTATGCATAAATAAACAAGAAAGGCTAAAAAAAAACAGCTGTTGAAAAATGTATCCTTAAATAAACACTACAATTAATAGATAATTAATACTTTTTAAGCTAATAAAAAAATTTCTCTTAACAATAAATTAATAATTTAAAACAGCTGTTCTTTCATTATAAGTAGGTCATATTGTAGGTTATCCCAGAACATATGACATATTACTTGTTCTAAAGAATGATTTTGTTTTTTAATAAGACCACATTGTCTTCCATAGTATAATGAAGAAAATGCGCGTTTTGAATTGACAAAAAACTTGTTTAGTCAGGATTATCACATAATTTGTCCTAATTACAGAGCGCGTGGCTTCAACGTGTCAATACAGCTTAATGATAAAGAGGGGGTAGGAGGATTTCAATCTCTTAAATTAGCTTTAGAAAAACCACATATGATGACAGATTCATGTACTCGCATAATAATTATGTCTATATTTAAATTCAGGACGCGATCAACCTACATCTGGTACTATTATCAAAAAGATAAGACAAAGATATATATATATATATATATATATATATATATATATATATATATATATATATATATATATATATATATATATATATATATATATATAGAGCTAGATAATGGTTTCCCATTGTGTTCTTTTTAATTTTAATCGGTACCATCGAAAAATAACAAATTTCGTAACATAATATTATACACATACTATGTAATGATGAAGTAACGTATTTGAGAATAGACTTTTTTATTTTTTATTATTATAAGATGCATCCTTCAAAATCACGATCTTCTGAAGACGTGAATCATTATAAAACTTTATTCACAAAACTAGAACAATAAAAACAGTTTAAAAAAAATATTAGCAATATCTTGTCAGACAGAACAAAAGCGCCAAAATAACAAAAGTAAATTGTTTTATTTTTTACGGTGTCATTTATTTATTTAAATATGTTTTGTTTTGTAATTGTTTCTTTTGTTGATGATATCATCAAATAGTATGGTTGGAATCTCAAAGAGGTGAGACATGTTTCATACTGATGATCACATCGAGTAGATGAGTAAAGTGGCCGAATTTATCGACCTGTATTAACCTAACCATGTGTTCACATTAACCTAACCGCCCTTAAAAAATTAAAGATGGCGGACGCAACTTTTTTTTAGGCTTATTACCGCTAAACAGTAAGTCAAAGTAAAGCAGATTGCACCAGCGGTAACTGATTTTAAAAGATCTACAACTTTGGTCCTATGGCTTTTTGTTCTAACTCCATCGGTTCTACCTTACATAAAGCTGAATTTGATATTTTTTTTTATTTTTGGATTAGAGCTCTTATGACATCCGCAAATATTAGCCGTTTTAATTTCTGATTGGGATGCTTAAACCTCACAATAATGCTCTTTAAATCAAAATCTCTTTATGATTTTATTAATTTTTCCTAGAACTAGAGTTATTAAATATTTACTGGTGAAACTTCCTTATGGAGAGAAGAGACTGGCAATTAAATGAATGCACCAATGGTTGATGATTGTTCAATGACTTCGCAGTCATTGGTTTTGACTACGTTTATTTTCTCATTTATTTTAACTTTTTTTTTTTAGCATTGTTATTTATTACTACTCGTATATTATGTATGTACTTGGTTTCAATTGGCTATTTTTTTAAATATATAAATAGACTCAAACCATGATTTGGAGAGTATTATATTTTAGTAAAGGAATGAATGATGTATAAATAGTCCTGATTCTATTCCTATAAGGCTTTGGAAATAAAACTACTCGTATTTAAGCATTAAATTTAATTGCTAGGCCTACATGGTAGTAGGAAACATCGCCACTAATACCTAGCATGAGCCCAAAGGTCGAAGGCTATTAATAAATAAATGTAACCGCGAGAACCCGAAAAAACTGACAAATTGAAAACACTGGACCAAGAAATGAGGAAGACACTTTCAACCTTATTTTCTTGGTTGGAACATTTTGACGTTGGTCTATTTTTCTACTTTCGACAGCGGCTTGGTAATTAATTTAATTACCGTTTCATTAAGTCAATGAAAGTCAAATTAAGGTAAGACTGAGGAAGTTATACCGGTTTATAAGAGTAAATGAAACAATAGAAGAGGAGGGGATGTAGTAAAGGGCAAAGCTATAGGGTGAAAGGGAGGGCTGAAAATTAATTACTTCCAATTTTCACTCAAGAGAATAAGGGTTGGCTCAAAAAATTCAACTTAATGAGAAAACTCTCACATTAATTACGCCTTGTACCAAAAAACTAATTACATTTATAGCATTATAGAATGTTGTTTTGAAAAGAAGGATTTTGTAACACTGTCAAAACATTCAGATTCAGGGAATGAAAATAACAATATAATTTTGTAAAAGCTTTGATAAAGCCTCGTCCAGACTGCCGAACCAAACAGAGTAAACGAGCCAGGCAATAGTCTCTGCGCATGCTCAGTCTAAAGTGCGCCTGCGCATCTCTGACTAGGCATGCGCTGAGACAAATGATCGGCACGTTCCTATGTTTGGTTTGGCAGTCTGGACGAGGCTTAAATGTTTAAAACTTGCAATGTTATAAAAAAACACATAATTTGGAGAAATTTCAGCATTCTAGGTAGCCGGAAAGTGGGTTAAAAATTAATTACCAAATGAGTACCTTACAAAACAAGTAAAGTTAAATAATAGAAGCATGTAAAAATATAAAAAAATTGAATACTAACCATTACTTCCTACAAAATATAATAGGTTTTACCTTAAAAAAATAGAAATTATAATAAATCGAAGATAATATATATATACAAATTTATTTTAGATGATCAAGCGGGAGAAAAAAACATCAAGCACGTTTTGACCTATAAAAAATACGGATCAAGGGATATCCTGATTTTTTAGTATGATTAAATTATTTAAAAATATAATTATAGGAATAGAAGATTTAGATTATATATGTACATATAACAATACATATTATAATTATTATTAATGGCATACCTTATGTTTATTTTAAGTATAAATACACTAGAACAAGGATGTTTTTTTTTTTTTTTTTTTTTTTTTTTTTAAAGTAGGAAAAAGATCAACAAGAATAATCTTAAAGGTTTTAGGGTCATATTGAACAATCTATAATCTATATACATATCAATAATCTTTAATCTTCTTTAAAACATAAAAAATGCGGATGGAAGATCTTGGTGAATAAAAAAAAGCAAATGATGAAAAGAATCTTGAACTTATAGTTCAAATATAAAATAGGAAGTTTGCATTTTTATTTTTAAATTAAGATCATTTATTTATGTTTTATTAAGGGGTTTAACCGTAGAAAAAATGTTCAACTATAAAGTTCAAATATTTATGGATAAAACATCTTTAAAAATTCTTTTATTATCTTTTAAGTTAAATTCTAATAAAAGAAACTAAAAAGAAAAATGTTTAATAACCTTGACATTTTCTTAATAAGCCTTAAATAAATTTGAATCTTATTTCTTGTTTTTTCTTCTATTTGTTAAATTTGAATTTGGCGCTCGTGCTTTTTTTCCAAAGAATGTGTAATTCACAAGAAAGGATCTGGTTAATTTTAGCTTTCTGTTATAAAAAAAAAAAAAAATATATATATATATATTTTAAAAGTAGTCTTAAAATTTATCCTAGCTTTAATATTATAAGTGTTTATACATTTATGAATATTTGAAAGGTATAAAAAATGTTTTCGTGATTTCAGGATTTAAAATTCTTATCCTTGTAAATGGCGCCAAACTGCTTTTAACTTATTTTATGATTATGATGGAATTTAACAAGTTTAAAGGATTGAAAAGAGCTAGTCAGCCATTTTATAGTCAAGGAACATTTAACCCCAAGTCCAATATATCATATTTAATTATAATAGTATAATAAAACAATTTTGAGCGCTCCAAATGGCAAAATCAGGTAAATATTTTATTTTTAAATTTAAAACAAAATTTAACAACCGTCAGAAATTAAGAGCGACATTGCTGAAGTATAATGATATTTGGCCAAATAACAATGATTAAAAAATGAGGTTTGTCTCATTTGGACACCTTGCGATAAAAAACACTACTCATAATTACATTTTAATTATGTTATTTTAGCATATTAATTGAATCTTACATTTTGTCTAATGAATATATTTATAGGAGTTAGAAGGTTATATTTTTTCTTTGAAATAATACAAAATGGAATAGAACGAATAAAACCATTGTAATATTGGTAATCAATTCATCTTGTTTCTCATATTTATTTATTATGTTGTCCTTCAAAAAAAAAAATAAATAAATAAATAAACTGAACAAGAAACAAATCATCAAAATATTGATTTGCATTGAATCTTTGATTAGAATATTATATTTCTACCTTGAGGCTGTTTATACTAGCGCTATCAAGAGCGTATCCAGTGGATTTATAAAGAACTAATACCACAGAAATCATAAACAATCGAATAGCACACGAAAGCTCCGTTCATTTTTTTTACCCGCCTTGTTTTTGATTATAAATATGGGTCAAGGTTTCAACTTCTTGTATTATATATTATATACTACAGCATCGTAGTACGAGTACAAACCATATATATATATATATATATATATATATATATATATATATATATATATATATATATATATATATATTATATGCCTGTTTATAAGTTATCGATGTACATAGTTAGTTATAATCAAGAAGAAGAAAACGGTAATACTTATAACACCTAATATGGAAATAGTCAATATCTAATAATGTATGTACTTATAATTGCTACATTCATACAATCGTGAATCAATACAACTCAAAATAATGTCAATAGGTCATTGTCAGACATGAAATATGAAGAATAAGTCTAATAAACAAGACTGTGAAATTATTAATGTTTGAATTTCATCTGTCGTGTTTGTATCGACACATGCAGCGAAAGAAAACAAGATTCATAAAAGTTTTACTTGTAATAGGTTTAAGACGTACAACAACTTTTTTTATTAATCTATAAAAGTGCTAATTCGATTTTGAATAAATTTAAATGGTTTGTCAAAAGTAGCTCACAGAAGAAGTGCCCACAGGATTTAATATCGCTTAAAAATAAGACAGACCCTACTGGGAATCGAAACAGATATAAATCTCATGTGACCATTCGTCTAATATAGGACGCGAGAAAGCTATATTCCACGCTAATTGACTAACAATATTTTTTAATTTAATACTTTTAAAATTACCGGTGGAAAAGTTCAAAATTCCTAAGCTTTGTAATACACTTTCAATACATTATACTTTTTCCATAAAAATTTCGTTAGTCAATAAAAAAAATTGAAATAACGTATAAATAATTGACAGATAATGTTACAATTAAGGAACAGTGTGATTATTAAATTTTTACACAATATATTGTATTCTCTTCCTTCTATCTGTCAACTCATAGGTCAAATTGATCGTGGGAAAACAGCTGTTTCTCAGCTGATTTTTTTACCATAAAAGTCACCTGACAAAAAAAAAGAAACTTGACACAACCATTTAAACAGAAAGTGTTACAGTGTTACTATAATGGGGTAAAAGGAATGAGTAAAATATATACAGTTTCCCAAGAAATATCCTGTAAATATGGTTGCGTCTATGACACGTTATTGTCACGAAGCGTTGCAAGCAAGAGTGCTGTTGAACAAGTTCGAAGAATTTGTTTTTAACAAGAGAATAGAGGATGAAGGTTAAGAAGGAGGTGCCTATATGTGGGCATCACATTTACGCAATTTTCAGAGAGCAAAAATTATTTTTGTAAAGTTACACCTACTCCATAAAGGTAAATTTCCAGCAAATGTCCAGACTGTTCCTTTAATTCCGCAAATGTAAGGTTAGCGTACGGTACTATGGGTGATTCCGAAATTACATTTTTGCCACAGGTAATCTATTTACTTGGTTACCCCTCAAAGGTTGGGTGGGTAACCCAAGTAAAATATTACCCTTTATTGGCCCCTTGAAATATTAACCGATAGTCTTTATCCACAATATAACAATAAAAAAATAAACAAGCAAGAACAAACAAGTAGTAGTTGTTTATAACCGAGAAAAAGGTTATAAACAACCATAGACACAGTGCGCAGATACTAATCAGAATCGGAAACAAGAATAGCTTAAACATTCTGGTGAACTATCTGTTTGCAAAATCAGTGTGAGCAACCAGTTGTCCGCTTCCACTATAGCCTACCCCGCTTTATCTACACTGTACTATTCTCGCACCTGCTTTCAGAATCTGAGTCTGAATTGGAATAAGCATACACATCGAGTAAACCTGTTCGGGTAAACTGGAACATGCGTGAGTTGTCATAACTTGACAGCACGCAAAAACTCCGGTTTACCTGTCAGATATACTGCAACGTGTATGGCCGTTAAGGGTGCAATTTAGTGGTAATGCAGAGGTGATTTTATGTAGACGACATTTTAATGCAAATGTGGTCAGATTAACAAAAGAATTCATAGCGGTTATACCTACACTCTAAAGTTAAATTACACTATATATAGTATATCTGTTGGTGTGTACTAGGTTAAACAAATTCATTTCTATCAAATATATACATACCAGAGCTTTTTGAAAACATAAGATTTACAAATCTCTACGCATTAGCAACTACAAGATCAATCTATATCACGTAAGGAAACTAAATTATACAATTTTAAATTTTTTGGTGTTCCCCATTAGACTAAACGCCTAGATTTTTTTTAAGCAGAAAAAAAAACAAATTTTGTCCAACAGAACCGTAAGAAATTCCCCTAAAAAAAACCAACAGCATATTAGATAAGGAAGTTATAAATAAAGACCGAAGAATAGTTTTAGAGAAACACGTGCTTAAAATAGAAACGGATCTATTTAGTTGAAAAACTACACGCACTGCTTATGTCACCAAGAAGAATATATATATATATATATATATATATATATATATATATATATATATATATATATATATATATATATATATATATATATATATATATATATATATATATATAAAATAGCTTGCCACAAGTCACCTATTTCATATCACCACTTATAAGCTTTAGGAGAATTAAAAAAAGGGTGAAAGAACTTTTAAAGGTAGAAAAAGATCCTTATCACATTTTTAAAAAAAATAACGAAAAGGATTCTGTTCGTTATCTCACTTCTTCTTTTTTAGTCATAGTGTGACAAAATTCCTTTACAATTAATGTCTCTTGCATAGTTCTTTCTCAATCACTGTTTCAGGTGATTTAGAGTAAAAGAAATGACACGTGGAATCACTCTGGAGTGATTCAGACTCTAAAGAATGTCACTCTCCTTTTTCATTTTTTTTTTTTTTTTGGTTGTTGTGTTAGTTATATCACACTCTCGTGTTCCTACGGGTCTATTCACACCTGGGGGACTAATTAATCACCTAATGCCGGTAGAGTTCTCAAATACGACCCACTCACATTGAATATATATATATATATATCGTTTGTAAATTTAAACACGCGTTAGTCCATTTGTGTTATTTCCGCCACTGATGCGTCAGTCTAAATCTTTTTAAATATTTTATCGTAATTTTCCTTTTATAAAATAAATTATATTGAATTTATTTATTTGTAAAAAAAGTGGGAGTCAAAGAATATTCGCCATTGAAGATTTCCTTTTTCAAAAAAAAAAAAAAAATATATATATTTGATAAATAAATATTAAAAGAGGAAGTTATTTGAATATATTTTATATATTCTTGATTACAAAGATTAAAAGTATTATTTTTCAGTTTTATATCATTGAATTTAAAAAATTAGAAACTCAACTCGTAAGTTTTATTTTTATTTTTAAATATAAAAATGGAAAAGTGTGAAAAATAAATAAACAAAAAACACGGAAGTAATAAAGAACGTTTTTATAGATGTCCAAATTCGTTTATTTAGTCACATTATTAAATTACGGAGGCGCTGCTTAGTGGCAGTTTTATGTACTACCCATATATATTAAATGGTTGAATAATGTATGCTAGTTTGTTAGCTGAAATTTATTAGAAAATATATAGCGTTCTTTCTAGGTAACTATTTATAAGCATAAAGAATAAGCTATTATTAAACTAGCAAGACAAGGTGGCGCTGTTCAGGGGCAGTTTAATGAACTATAAATGTACAAGTACAAGTTACATAAAACTATGTAGATTTGGTATGTTGGTTGATATTTCGTATACATATCTAAAATTTAGATATGCTAAATTTTAGATATGTATAAAAAAGTATCTACATCCCAATAACATAACTTGATTGTGTTCTCCTTTTGAGCAGTGACTAAATTAAAGATAGAAAAATACAAATCCAATTTACGTAAATAAAGATTATACCTTCTCCATTTTGAAATAGATATTTAAGTATTACAATATAATCACTCAAATAATATATAATCTCTGATAGAAAATAAGTTAAATTATACATTTAACGAGTTAATAGAAAGAAAAATCAATCAAAATAATGACAATCTTATTTTATTCACATTCAAACGTCGACAGTGTTCACAGTTAAGTAGTTCATATTCACACCGCTAGGTTTGAATCACTTTCAATTTTACTACTTGAATTGATTAATTAATTAGGATGAAGTGTTTTTTTTTTCTTGTTCTTTTTTAATTAAAAAAACAATAATCTCAACAAATTGCTTTTCGTTTTCACTGGAAAGAAAATTAATTAAAAATATAACCTTAAATTAATCAGGTGATTTTAAAAATGCTTTTATTAAAGCGAACAGCGATCCCCAAAAATACTAAAAAAACCTTTGATACAACAAGTTAAAAAATTGAATATGTGGGACAAGATGAAAAATTAATGCTTCGGGAGTGAATGGAAGTGTTATTGAATGAATTATGGGCGGGGTCGATAGGGAACCAACTCTAGCATACTGAGTAGAATACTAGGCTTTCCATCTTCTTTTCCCCTCTCCTCGTAACAGGAGAAAATCTTTTACCTTCTCAAGATGGAAAACCCAAAATTAGTTTTCCTTCAAAACCTCGCCATTATAAAACATTCAAGTTGTTATATTCTACGTAAAAATCTAACATTAGGATACACTGTAAAAATAAAATATTACTATAATTTTATTATGAACCTGAACACGTGGCACAACTAACCGAAGTAAATTGACTAAGATGTCTCTTTAAAATGAAATGATTTAAATGTCTTAGAATAAAGTTTTACTTTTTTTAAAAGTATTTTAATTACTTATTTTATACATATTTACATATTATGAAAAGAGAAATATAAATGAACAGATTGAATCCGGCCCAGGGGGCCCATTTTTTGAAGTCCTGACAGATAACAGTATTAGGTTTACAGGGCTCAAGGATCAGCAACAATATTTATCAATTGATGTTATCACAAGTAATACACGAACATCTTCTTGAACTTATCTTCCGAGAACATGCTTTATCTCAGGGAATCAAACCCAGAATATTGATAATGTTGTTGTTTCTTCATTAGTTCTTAAGAGAGCGCTTTAGGATCCTTAAGACTGCTTCTATAAAAACATTGTCAACATATTATAGTGTCTTCTTGGGCAAATGCTTCTGCAGCTGGAATTATTATTAAAATCTTGGTTTTCTTATGAAGTTCAACTTTAAAAAGAATATTGATTCCGATGTTTCACTTCCTTTACTAGAACTAATCTAGAACGAATGTTTTGTTTCAAATAACAGCCTGTTGTTTAGATTTTAACATCACGACGGAACCTGTAGGGGAAGCGTAATTTCAAACTTCAAAAGCCAGATTGTATTAATCTTATTTAATCTTGTTCTCCTGTTTTAATCTTGCTTTAACCACATTTGGGCCAAAATAAGTTCATAGTTTTACAGCACTCTTAGCGAATTTTGTTATGGCTATAAGAACGGATGCAACCTCGGCGAATTTCCTTAAGAAGGCATGAGGAAAGTACTGGAAAAGTTTTTATGACTCTTAGCGTCAAACTTCATAGCAGTGCACAGGTGTGCTTTAACTTTCGACTAATAAAGTTATTTACAGTCACGTTTCACGCAGGTGTGGTTTTTACAGCTTAAATGCCTTTCAAACTTACAACATCCCTAAAAGTACTTGCGGTCTAAACAGTGTACATTTTTGTGGAATGTGTTTTGAAAATATTACAAAAGATATTAAAAGTTTGTTTTTTTAACTAAAAAAACGGATTTTTTCTTGTAAAAAGTAATTAATTTATATATTCTGTATTTATCATGAATTATTATATTCATAGTGTATTACCCTTTAATCTAATTTATTCTTCAGTCTTACTCAGGTCTTTAGGGTATTAATAAATTTTATTGCTACTCCATGTTTGGCTATATTTCACCTCCTTTGAGGCATCTTCCGACCTTTATTTAATCCTTCTATTATATTATAATACACATTTTTCCTTTAAATATCTTACTACCAGTTATTCAACCTGTGCGTCGTGCGTCTACACATTTCCTCTTTTCATGATCCACTGTTCTCTATTTAATGTTATTTTCGATTAAAAAATTAATTTTCTCATAGAGAACTCAAGACGTATTTTGAAAATGTTAAAAATCACTATATGAAACAAACTAGCGAACACATAACTTGAGCAGCAAAAACCATGCGATCTGGTACATTTTAAGTTCTATTCCTGGTACATTATAAGCTGTTCTCGCACATTATTGCTTCCGAGTTTACCGAAGGTAACGAAACCTATATGTGATCGTTCTGAAGAATCCTCTCAGATTTCCAAAACTTCAAGACAAAAATCCGTTTCAGACAAGAAATATTTTTAGTCCCGCATCTATCATTCTGTCCACCATTTTTGAAAACCCAACATAACTTAAAAACAACTTGTCCCATTTTAATGAAATTTGGATGGTAGGACCTAATTTACCCATTATTGGTACCAAACAAATCAACTTTCAACCTTCTACGCCCATTTGTTTCTCTTCCACAAAAACATAAACATAAATTTGGCATCCAGAAAAATCATACCCTGAGACGAAATCAAGACATGCATTTTAGCTATAAATTTGGAGGCGCTACCCCTAAAATCTTTAAAAAACTTGAAACAAGATTTCAAGAAAACAGTTCCGGCGATTTTTATTAATAAATTCTAGGGAATCACTAGACCAAGTTATGCATTCATGCGAGTGTATTCGTATATGAGGAAATTTAGTACGAGTTGTACTGGACAGATTTTATAAAAAATATTAGTCAGATATAAAAAAAAGAATCAATGAACAAAAAAAAAAAGGATAAGAATGGTGTTTTGTTATCAGTATATTGTTAAGACGTCACTTGCAGGTGGGGGAGCATTAAGCGAGATGCATAGTCAGCTCTATGCAGAAACATAAAGACTTGGCACTGATAAGAGGGAACTTTGACCCTCGAAAGTGGAAGAGTGTGGGGAATATAGCAAGGCTCATTTCAACACGTGGTCTCACAGATTCTAGGGCGGACTCAGTACCGTAGAGAGGGCGCTAAGGGAGGCGGCATTGATCTGGGCCGCCCCCGCAGTCGTGCGTCTCCCCCACACCGGGGTAACCCTACACAGTCGCACAGTTTTCATATCTCCGGTTTTCTGCCCCCCAGCTTTTCACCCCTTTTCTTCCTTCCTTGCTATTTTTATCCCAAATATTTCCTCTTTTACGATTTTTTTTTTTTCAAACACCCAAGAGTAATAATGGAAAAAACACTTAAACCCTTACACATACACGAAATACTTTTTTTTGAGGGTGGAAGAAGGAAAAACCAGGCCAACGAATAAAATATAAAGAAAAATACATAAAAAATTCAAGGAAATGAAATGCCGTATCTCCACTACTGCTATCATACTTCCCAAGTTGTATTCTTTTATATCTATGTATTACGCTAAAAGAAAGAGTTAAAGAAAAATATCGAGATAAAATAAAGATAAATACATAATTGTAATTCACGCGCACACATAATATATATAAACACGTGTCTAAATATAAAGATTATATAGATTTTCATGTGAGTCCCTATTCATATATGTGTGTTCTCATGCAAATATATCATTTAAATTTAACAATAGAAAAAGGGAGACAAAAGATAAACAAAGACAGAATTAAATTGAAACAATGTAAATAAAAGAAATAATTGGAGCATTGTGAATTGTGTCCTATATGAAAAAAGGGAACACAGTTCGCCATTTATACATATATACTAGGCATCGCGTGGCTCTATCATTGAAGCGAGCGTATTGCAATAAAATACTGAATATTAAAATTTGTTAATCATGATGAATGTCATAGTTGAAGATAAGTGGAAGAGGGTAGTGTGAGGTAGAGTGGGGGTACTCGGTACAAAGCTTTACTTCCTAAACAAACCTAAAGAATCTTAACCACCCTCAGTAGCTTTTAAACAATTATTATAAATGTGTCACTTCATTACTCAAATACTACAGCTTGTATCAAGTTGAAATTTTACATACTTGTTTCAATTGTACTTTAGACGATGTACAGGAAGTTTTATTAAAATCGTTACGTTTGAACGTAAGATATCGGTAAAAACGTTGTTTTCTCTATTTTAAACGTTTAGGTCCGCTTTAATAGTTTTAGCGATATTTATTAATTCATAGCAGTGTCGTTGTTGGTTTTAATAAAAAATGTTATTTGAAAAAAATGTTCGTCTCATCGAATAGGTGATGATAGAATTTTTTCCCGTCCTGAAATTCCAATTTTAAATTTGAAGCTCACGTTTACGCGAGCATTGCGCGCGAACTCTTGGACAGATCACGCTGTCCAACGAACTTAGCCTGAGTATTAGTAAAAGGAAGATGTATACCAAATTTAAACCAAATCGGTCAACTTTTACTCAAGTTATCGTCGGACCCGTAAACGTTACACACAGACAGACAGACAAGATGCATATTTCGTTGAATGTAAGAAGCTCGCTTACGCTCGCTTCAATAAATATATATATACATACATACATGTGTGTGAGTGTGTGAATTGTGTCCCCATTTTTTTCTGAATTGATGCAAAAAGGTCTCGGATTTCCAATGGTATTTTTTTAAAATATATTTTTCTGCTATTTCTAATTATTTTTTCACTGTTTAATATTTTTTAAAACAATTTTGAAACTATTGACTGACAGTAATATATATTTAAAAATGGAAATAAATAATTATTTAACACTACTTTCCGAAATATATCTCTATTGAAGAGAAAAGGTAAAGTATTTTTATCCATATTTTGGTATATTTTATTTGGAAGATAAAAAAAAAACCCTTTGGTTTACAATATACTGAAGTGGTAGTTTTTTTAATGTTGTTTTAACAATAGTTATTTATGCACCTAGGGAGTAAAGTAAGTCATTATTCCCTGAGCGAAAAAGTTGGTTCTTGAGGCGAAGCCGAAGAAACCATGGTCCCTAAATCCCGAGGCGAAGCCGAGGGAATTAGACCCTTTAATTCCCGAGGCGCAGCCGAGGGAATAACTCTAATTAGCTCCCGAGGCGCAGCCGAGGGAGATAATTATCGCGAGGGGAATAATGGCACTTTAGTCACGAGGTACATACAATATTTTATCTCCAGTAGGAAAAAAATACACATTTTCTTCCATTGCACAGTTTTTATTTATTGTTTTAATAAATAACAATAATTATTAGCACTTTTAATAGCAGATATAAGAGATTCAATATAAAAAACAAATAAGAATTGGAATTAAACTCAAATAAAAGGTTATTTAGATGCAGGTTATAATGTTGTAAACAAAGATAAACATGGTCAAAAAAGCGCAGTGCCGCCAACCTGATTTCAACAACTTCATTACATTAGCCATACATTTTCTACTATTTATAAAATAATTAAGTTGCAATCTTTACTATTTTGCCCTACTTTACTTTTTCTCCCTACTTTTTGAGTTCAGGGATGAAAAGACCTGTTTTAGTCCCTCCAATCTAATTTAAAATCATAAATTTTTTTCCCTACTGGAGATAAATGATAATATTGACACAAATTTATACATTTTAGGGTAGGAATTAACAATTTTATTTTAACAATTTTAATGTAAATAATTTTAAAATTAAAATTAATACTACTAAAAGTTACTAAATCCTATTTTGGAAAACCTAAATCAATATTATTTGATTTAAGATTTTTAAAATTTTTAAAACTACTGACTGACATTTGTATATTTTGAAAATAGATTTGGACTTATAATTTTTATATCTTAATAACTACAATATATAAAGTAAAGTATTCTAACACACAATTGTGTATTTGTGATGTTTATCGATGTCTTTCTTTTTTAAGACAAATAAAATACATAATTTGATACTTATTAGGAGATAGGAATAAACAATTTTGACACTAATAATAATTAAAGTATACTATCGCATTTGAATACTGAAATTTAATAATTTGACACATACATCAACTTACTGACAGAGCAAACAGAATTTTGACACTATTTACTGGAAAATTTATTCTTTTTAAAGAGTTATAATTTTTTTTTTTTATTTGAAAATACAATTTATACTATTTAAGAGAGTTAAATATAGCCAATATTTTGACACTGGAAATGATCTATTCAATCTTTTACTTTGAATTTGTAGAAGATACTTACAATTGTAAGTAACAGTTGCAAACAAATCTGGGTAGAAACCACTTATTTAGTTTTACAAGGCCCTCTCTGGCACTTTCTTCTGCGAAATGACGCGTTGCTAAAGTATAATGGGTAAGAAACGGAGCAATTTCTTTCCCTTCCTTCTTCGCCAACAGATGCTCAATATTACCACGTTAAAAATAGTTTGGCCTCATTTTTTTTTCATTTTCCCAAAATTTACAGAAATACTAACGATAAAGAAAATATACATCAAATGGCTTTACTATCATTTTTTTTTCAATTTCGTCCAACGTTAAGCATTCTTTTTGGTTGAAAAATGTGAATTCCTTTTTTTTTTTGTCTTTCGGAAAAACCTTGAACTGGATTTTTCATTTGCGGTTCTTCACTTCGTAAATTTCCCAGGTGGTTTTTGTTTTCGAAAAAAAAAGAGAAAAAAATGTGTTTGTTTTTAAAGAAGTATGGAGTAGTGTTTTCTTTTGGATGTTCATAGCTAAATTTTATTTATAGCTAGTTATATTTATAAACCACGTAGTTTATAGTTTATAGTATTGATTATAAACTGTGTATTTATAGCTAAAGATAAACAGTTTTTGTTTTATTTTTACTTCTCTACCATAAATGTTGTTGACTTTAAAAAGCAAATGTAATTTTAAGATTGCGCAACACATGTATCTTTTGCCATATGTATGCCCTACATATGTATCATCTTAGTTGAAATTAAGATTAAGTCACTCATAATAAATTAATTAATCGATACATATACAAACAAAATAAGATAAACCAAAAACAATATTTCATTAACCTTCATAATAAAGACTACGAATAAAAATAAATCGATTCAGAACAATCGAATAATCAATTTCTCTTCTGATTTTAATTTTTTTTTTGTTATTAATTAATTAAAATCAAACAAGAGCAAAATTCAATACAAAAATCAAAACAATTCAATGTAGGAACAAGAAAGCGAAACGAAAATCTAATAAATCGCAAACAAAAACAATAATTGTTCAACAATACTAATAAATATACAAGCTGATTTTTTTTAAGTACATCTTGTCCTTTAAAATAAACCAGGTGACCTTATAATTTCGTAGCTGGAATCAATGTCCAATCAATCTTTTTGATTGCACGAATGAATAGAAGAATGAATATGATTGAGAAACCTATATTTTAATTGGGATTTCCCTTTCATTTTTTTTTTTTGTTTATGGTAATTTTATGTTACTGCTATTGAGGAGATATTACGATTGACTTTTTGTTAAACAAATCAAGAACCATAAGTAAGGAACTAAGAAGCATTAAGTTTTACAAATCTTTGAAATTGAAGTTCAAACACCAACATAACAGGATCGATTCCCAGGAAAGTTAAATATATTTTAAATTTATTTACAACATCGAATAGAGTAATCCTTATAATATGTGTTTTTATTTATCTTGTTTCTTTTTACACGCTTTAATTTGTGAGGTACAGATTTTGTAATAAATTTTTAATTTAAATAACAAGTTGATTCGAATATTAGAAATATTAAAACACAAATATTTGAAGAGACCAAACTTTGGAAAATTGATAAAGCATATGATTGTATATGTTTAAATCTTTTAGTATCATAAAAAAATTAACACTTCAACTCAAAAGTTAAAAATTACACACTTTTGATCTTAAAGTAAATTATATATTTTTTATTCACCGTTGCTTACCCTACTTCTTCTTTTTAAGTCGAATGACAACAAAAACATAAAAAAAAAAAACTAGAGCTACATTTTTAAAATATGTTTCCTGTATTGAAGTCACATGTTTTTCTTTGATATAAAAAAAATGGAAGCCGTGGGCGACTTAAAAGCTAACAGCCATACAGTGTTGTACCGTTAACTTCAACAAAATAGAAAATACTCCGACAAATATATAAACCAACATAGAAAAATAAATAACCAAATCAAATACCAAACTAAATAAAGAATTAACAAGTAAAATATACAGAAATATTTATTAAACTTTTTTTTTTTTCAAAAACCAATTCTACAACTATGATAAATATTTCATAAATAAAGAAAATTTAAAAAAAATAAAATTTTATATTTTTATACAATTTTTATAGTATGGTACACAGCCTCCTAGCTTTCCTATTCTTTATACTCGTATTTTATTGATTTTATGCTTTTAGAACCTATAATTGTCAAATTATTTAATTTTCCACCCAGACTGTTTTGAAACTGTCAGACAAATTGACTTGATTTTTTTTACATTAATTGAAGTATTAATTTGGCAACATTTAAAGAGCGAAGACAGTTAATATTAATCTGGGGTAATCTGCGGGCTACTTGCTACTTTTGACAAACCGTCCAAATATCTTAAAAATCAGATGAGAACATTAGAAGACATAGCCATAAAAAAGTATGTTTGTGGGCATGTGGATGAGAAACAAATTGACGCAGAATGTTGAAACTTATATGGGACCAAAAATGGGCTAAATCTGACCTACCATCCAAATTTCTTTAAAAACAGTTTTTAAGATATGTCGGTATGCAAAAATTGAGCGACAGACAAACCGAGAGACAGACATAGATGATATCAGAAACGGATAGGGTTGGGCTAAATTATTAAATCTGAGTAATAGGTAACATCGTTCCAGCTCCGACCTGGTAATAGGAAACGGATTGCTATTTTGATAATTTTTAAATCGGATGAGACTTAAAAAATTGGAAATTTTTATATAGGAGACATAAAAATGTTCGTTCCTCAGAAAGATGACATAGCTTCCGTTACTTACGGTAGGCTCGGAAGAAATATTTAAACACTATGGCCAACCTAACTCTAATTAAATAAAATAAATGCAAAGCTTAAATTAGAAATTAGTTGTTTCAATTGAAATTTTTAGAACTTACTTCCTTAGAGAGAAAAGTATACTGAAAATTCAGTCACAGGAAACGAATTGCCAACTTTATAAAATGAAAATAAAAAGAGAAGAATCGAAAGGTTAAACTAAGATCTGTACAGAAGGGTCGATAGTTGTGACCTCAAACTGCTGGCTGAACTGAGATTGACCCCTTGACCTCCAACCTGAATGACCCTTGTGAAAGGATACCATTATAACTGTGAAGGATGTTTCCATCATAGATATGGTTATATATTTCAAAATGTGACTTTATAACTGTATTAAATTATACACACACACACACACACACACACACAGAGATATATATATATATATATATATATATATATATATATATATATATATATATATATATATATATATATATATATATATATATATATATGTGTGTGTGTGTGTCTATATATATAGATAGTATATGTAATTTAATTTAATTTTTCTATACTTCCCTCTTTCGATACAGCTATTATTTTTTAAAAAGTACGTAAAAACATAAAAGCTTTCTTCAAAAGAGTCTCTTTAATAGAATTTACGTGTTCCATAAATTGATCTAAAAAGTCTTGTGTAGGATTTTGATCAGATAAACATATTATAATTTTTTTTTTTTTTTTGGTGTGGGGGAGTCTAGTAAAAAATATTTTAGTTTTTAAAAAAAATGCGCATCTTGAATCAGTAGCGTACACAGAAAATTTTTTCGGGGGGGGGGGGGGGGCCAACCTAATTTAACTTATATGCGGGTTTAGCATACCCCATAATTTATTATAATTGTAATTTCTCCCCCTTTTCAACACTCTAATTTCAATTTCTAACCTCATATTTAATTAAATTAAAATCCTATGAGGTAACACCTCACCATTTGATGTGATCTATGGCTCATATAAGAGCAAAATACAATTTTTTTCAATTGACGCGCCCGTATCACAAGTGTAATACATTTTTAAACCTACTTTTCAACTACCTAGAAAGCTTAAATTTTTACAAATTATGTATTTTCGACGACAATGCAAGTTATTAATAAATTATGAAAATCAACATAACATTTTTTTTTTTTTTTAAATGTTATTTGATTTTTAATGTAAAATAAATCAACAACTGCAATTGTTATGAAAACGACCTAAGCCCTTTTTTTTTTTTTTTTTTTTTTAAATATATAAATAGATTATTATTTTTTATTTTTAAAGAAACAATGTAATATGGTACTTGTAAAAGCACAAGGACTCAGTACAGTGTGACGAGAGGAAAACATGAAAACGGTACATAATCATAAAGTACTCACAACATAATTACTTTTCTTTCATTTGCTAAAATACAGCGTCTTTTCTATTTACCTACAATAATTGTTTCCACTTGAAAAAATTTTCATTTTTTTCTCTCTTTCTTACGCAGAAGATTCTTTTTGTTTGTAAAAGAAAAAAATAAGCGTTGGTAAATATTTCTGTTCGTTATGAGGACCGGAGACTCTGAAGTACCATAAAGTACAGTTATTGGTGACGGGAGTAGAATGACATACGGACGGACAGAGACAGGATGTAGTCTGTCTGTCTGTAAGGGACAAGGTTCAAAGACTGAGTTAAGGACCTCTTCTATACACAGTCAGGATACGTGACAGACAGAGGATCCCCTTTTTCTTGCATCATAGTCTTTTATTTTATTTTTTGTTCTAAATAAGGACCTTTTAACAATAAGCTGAAAGATGAGTGGGTGATAAAGTTCGATATTTTTGCTGAACCTAACTGATCAAGAGTGAAGTTTAAGTAAAGTCAATTTAATGTGAAGCATCTAACTTATAATTGATATTACCAATTAGAAAGCAACATTTTATAATATAAATTTGATCAAAAAGGAAAAAAAATTAGATATTTTGCAGAACCCTAATAATCAAGAGAAAGATCTAATAAATCTAGATCTTCCGGAGGAGATCGCGTTAGAAATGTTAAAATTCCCGACGTTTCGAACTCATTACAGGGATCATTCTCAAGGGAATTGCTCATAATGAGAGTCATTTGCAACTCCCTTGAGAATGGTCCCTGTAATGAGCTCGAAACGTCGGGATCTCTAGATCTAGATTTGTAGAAGATATTATTTTTTAAATAATTTGAATCAACGAACAAGCATACTAAAAGATCATAATATTTGGTACTACTAATCAATAAATTTTATCAATAAAAAAAAGTTAGATATTTTGCTGAAAGAATGTAATGATAAGGTGACATTTGATTAAATCAGGAAGATATGATTCTTGCTGAACTAATCTCATCTTGAAATAAGAATCAATATTTTTACAATTTATTTTTGTTGCAAGACAGTAAAATCTCTTACTCTCAAGATATGTATACCTGTGTGTGAGTGTATGCAGTTTTAGCTGAGTTTTTTTTTTTATCCTGTTAGCTAGATTAGAATCTATACAGATTTTGCTGTTTTTTTCTAGTTTTTTTTTTGTGAGTCGACTAAATAGGTTTTTTTTTTTGGTCCGTTTATCATTTTAGTAAAATCACGAAAGATCATAAAATGCGATGTGAAAATGCATTCGTCTTCTTTTGACATTGACAGATTAGGTTACTTAGTTACAAAATGGACAAGATAGATTATGGGTGGAACAAAAAACAAAAATAAAAAACAAGCAAAACATCCCTACCTTATTTTGGCGTTGTTATTTTTCTGTTGCTGTTATTTTATTTACTATTGTACGTTTTTGCTTTAGTTTTAAATAAGGGACGATTTTACGACATGCAAAAAAATGAAAAAGGAAATAGTTGTTGAATGACTGTGCGAGCACGTCTAAATATTATACTATGACTATTTAAGGAATTAATATGAAATCATCGATCTCAGTTTATGACGACAAACATTTATTACATAAAATGAAAATTGATTATATTTTTTTCCTGTTTTTATTACCTTAAAATCGACTCCAACAAAACCATTAGATTATTTTTCTTTTAAGTATTTAACTTTACCTGTCTAATATTATCTTATTTATTTTGTTGTGTGACTTCGTCATCTTATGTCTGTTTTTAGTTTGTCTAATGTTATTTTATGTCAGTTATTGTGTATCTAATGTAATATTATGTCCATTGTTATTTAGCCTGATGTTATATCATGATTTGTTGTGTGTCTACTGATATATTGTATGTCTATGTCCATTGTTGTGTTTTTAATGTTATTTTAAGTAAGTTGATGTGTGCTTAATGCTTACTTATGTACGTTGTTGTGTGTCGAACGTTATTTTCTTTTTCTAGATGAGCAATTGATTAAATATAAAGAAAGACGTCTCTCCAATAAATTAATTACGACCTAAGATGACCACTAGTGGTTTGAAGCCGGCTTTCCACAATATACTTACTTTAGTGGAGAGTCGTCTTTCTTTATTCTTTATCTTGTTTCTAACTTAATCATTTTGTGGGTTAATCATTTTGTGCGTAATCATTTTGTGGGGGGCTCATTCAGTTTTTGTGGGTTTAATGCTACCTTATGTACGTTGTTGTGTCTAATGTTATCGTTTTTCTTAGATGAGCAATTGATTAAATAAAAAGAAAGACGTCTCTCCCCTAAATTAACTTTTGACCTAAGATGACCACTAGTGGTTTAAAGCCGGCTTTCTACAATAAATTTTAGAGGAGAGTCGTCTTTCTTTATTCTTTATCTTGTTTGTAATTTAATCATTTTAAATGATGACACTCATTTTGTTCATATTAACAATTTATATATACAGTTCAATGTAAATAATGAAGTATTTAGCTCCCATTATTTCACCTTCACCCTCTATTCGCAAAATAAAAATAAAAATCAATATAATCGATATGTTACCTTGACAAAAAAGACGGAACAAAGATATGAAATATTCACATTCTCAATAAGAATTAACTCTTACTCATATTCTCTTGAACAAGACAATAAATGTTTTAAGAAAAGGAAAAGGAGAGAGGAAAAAAATAAAATAATAAGGTATTGGGGTAAGTACAAAGCCAAGGGTTAAGTTAATAAGCTTAAACAAGTATTAAGTTGTAAGCTCACGCAAAATTATTTAAACTTCCCCTAAGAGAGAGTATTTTTGAATATTTATTTTTTACGTTGTACTTGTAGCTTTTACCATTTATACATAACATTACTATCAGCCTGCCTCGCCTTTCTTTTAAAAAACTTATATGTATTTTTTAATATTAAATGTTACACATACTAAAAAGTTACACTATTGAAAACTTAAACCGGAATTATTTGGAATATTTGAAGCATCTAATAGTATAATATTCTAGATGAGAGCCCCGAACGGAAATGAACCACTTCGCGAACTTACAGGATATTTGAAGCTAAATAAAAAAGTTCCTATATGAACTTTGGTTCATCACTTGAGTTCCGGAGAAGTTTCGGTTTTCGAGATATTTACAAAAACATTTCAATTGTTGTTCAGCCTTAAAATACTCAAAAAAACACAACACGCATTAGGATATATTCAAACACACATTCTTGCAAACCTTATGGAGATCAATGAGGTTCTATACAATAAAACTCTGATTTTCAGCAAAATTGATAAGTTGTACGTCCCTGTTATTTTATTTAGTTAATCCATTAAGATGACATTCATTAAAGCTCAAATTCTTGAAGAAGTTCCAAATTAGAAATTATTTATATAATTAAGTATTCGTTTTCTTTCTATAGGTAGTCGGAAAGTGGTTTAAGAATTTATTAGTCAATTTGTACCTCACGAAGAAATGAAGTTAAATAAAAAGCGTGTAAAAAAGAATATTTGCTCTTTAATAAGACATTTAACCACGTAATAAGACATATATCACCCAGCTGCTTCTTCCTACCATCCTTATTATTATTAATTATTTAAAACAGGAGATATGGATTGCCATTATCATTAAACTTCAATTCATAATAAGTAACAATAACCTCTATAAAAATAAACTACTTAAATTAAGAAAATAAATAGATAAGTAATCATTTAAATTATTCAATCAGAGCATGATAAGAAATAAAAATGAAGATACGTTATATAAACATAAATAAATATATACTAATTCGAAAAGGTCACAAAATTACTGTCAGACTGATGTTTCATTACCTCTCAAAAGTTACAAGATAAAATAAAAGAAAAACTGTACCTAAGGTTTTTCTTTTAAATCCATGACAGTTGGTAAATAGTTTGGAGAAAAGAAAAGAAAAAAACAATTTAGCGTTTAACATTGGGTAATATCTTCCAGAGTCAAACAACAGCATGATACAGAACGAAAGGTATAACTAAAAAAGTATCAGCTGACATAAAACAAAATATATATAAAAATCAGCTGATGTAAAAACAAGGTGGTAAATAAATCAAAATAACATCTGATCTCTGTTGCTTTGAAGATCAGCTGTTTATATAACCTAACTGTTATAGAAATGTTTTTTTTTTCTCTCTTCTCGCAGATCAATCACTATAAAAATTGATCACATCTATTATTTTCTTTTATATTTTTTTATCTTTCTTATCAAAAATAATCTTTAGACAAGCATATATTTTTTTTTTTTTGATACTATTAAAATTCAAATCATAAAAAAAACAACATTACTGTCCATTGGTAATTCGTAACACCTCAAAATAAAAACGGATTAGAAATAAATAAATGATATATCACGTGGCATGTTCATTTTTTTAATTTTGTTAAACCTCTTTTTCGATTATAGTCTGTTTAGCTGTGAAGATATTGCGCAGATAATATTTTTTTTTTTTTATGAATCGTTATAATTTTTTTTCTTTTTTATTGTTAAATCTTTATTATGACAGAGTATGAAATCCGTAAAAGTATTATGTCTTTTATGGTTTATTATTCGGTTTGATTCGATTTACCTTTTTATCAATTATATAAAAGTAGATACTGTGATAACACTTATCACAGATGTCTTGCAAAATA
This sequence comes from Gerris lacustris, assembly GCA_951217055.1. Classification (NCBI taxonomy): domain Eukaryota; kingdom Metazoa; phylum Arthropoda; class Insecta; order Hemiptera; family Gerridae; genus Gerris; species Gerris lacustris. The sequence continues at coordinate 39,834,880 of OX578284.1, forward strand.
AAAAAAACGATATTTCAATCAATATACTAGATTATTGAAAATCTATAATAACATTTGATTCATTTCATTTTTCGTATACATACTTATTTATTTTTTAGGTAACACACATTTATGTATAGAGATGTAGTAAAAGATAATATATAAATTAACAGAAAAACTTAAAGGAGCTTACATAAAACTATTTTAAAATAATTTACATGAAAAAGTAAAAATTACATAATAATAAACACTCATAGCAAGCTAATTTATTTAAAAAATAAAGATATCTTTCGATCAATTATGTAAAAAAAACGTAATGTGTTAAAAAAAGATACCTTTACAACCATGACTTCATATGATATTTATCTACACATAAATATCTAAGTAAAAAACATTACCATAAAGTAAATAAATTTAAAATAACAATTACAATAATGAATTCAAATGAAACTAAAAATGATTATACAACCAAGATTCAAGAAAAGAAACCTAACAATTATTTTTATATTTAAAAAAAAAAAAATACTAACCAATAGTGTTGAAAAAAAAACAACAAAAACAGCAGAATAACGCAGTGGTGACAACATAATAAGAAAATTTTAAAATAGAATGATAAAATCATAATGATTCAATTGTTCTGACTCATAAACTTTGTTTAGAAATTTAAAAATAAAATATATTTTTAAAAAAAAAAAAAATAATTGGTTGGCATTTTAAGAATTGCTAATCTTTATCTAGAAATAAATTGTGAGTTTTTTTTTTAAAAAAAAGGTATATTTGTCTGTTAATAAAGATATAATAATAAATTATGATGCATTTAGACAAGTATTTAAGAAGAAAAAGAATCAATTATCGTTTATAAATACGAAATAATTTAAATTATGGAAGAAGCAGTGTTGTTCTTTTTGTTGAGCAATAAAAAAAACAAAAAAACTTTTAATGCTAGAAAATCAAATAATCTGAAGTATGAAACAAGCAGTGTAGTCGGTTTATTAAATAAAAAGTGTTATTGATAAGAAAAAAATGAACATTAAATCTGTAAATCATTTTTAAAGCATCTGGTATTTAAAATACCGAAGTATTTAACTATTCAATTTAGATTTCCGTTTAATCATAATTCAACGTGCTTATTCTTACGTTAATAAGCAAAGGAAATTAATCATTCGTATAATTTATTTTTATCCCCTTCTAAACCGTCTAAAAAAATTACAATTCATTATTTCCTTGAGTTCGTTTTTTCTTAAAACGGTATAATTAAATTTTATAAATAATTATTAAATACTTATTGAATAATTCACTTATTAATTTAAAATTTATTATTGAATCATTTATTAATTTATCACTAAAATCCCACCGCTTTAAAATTCATAAGTTGAGTTGACATTGACAAGTAAACAATCATTATATACAAGCAACTAAATAGTGAAATAATAGTTTACAGTGCGGTTATGGACTGCGCAAGCTCATTGTTTAAAATTCATAGGCGGCTTTCACACTAAAGTAGCAAGTCGCACGATGCATGCATCCTGGCGTCAAGATGCATGCCACTTAAACACCGGACTGTATAACTGAACGAGAGCTTACAGACCGAGGATGCACGTCGCACTTGCATCCTCGGTGTGTAAGCTCTCGTTCAGTTATACAGTCTGGTGTTTGGTGTTTAAGTGGTATGCATCTTGCCTCCAGGACGCATGCATCCTGCGACTTGCTACTTCGGTGTGAAAGCCACCTTAACATAAACTGAAACTGGCATGAAAAAAAAAACTTTATTAGCAACATAGATAAATAATTTTTTTAAATTTTTTCGTAGCGTTCGTAGATAAAACTACATATTTACAAATCCATCTACAACTCAATGTTACCTTCTTATTCTCAGCGAGTAAAACATTTTAACTATTATTGAATGCTTAAATAAAAATAAATTGATTAATCTAAGCCTCGTACCCACCAAACGCGCATTCGCAAACAGTGTTTGCAAACGATTGCAAACGTTTGCAAACAACTGCAAACACGACGTCCACACCGGACGCGCATTCTAAACAAACAGGTGTTTGCAAACGTTTGTCCTTGTTCCCAGTTATTTTTCATTATTTTCATCATCAAGTACTAAATAAAATTATATTGCACTTGCATTAACTTTGTAATATGGTTCTATCGTTCTATCAAAACGCGGTATAAGCACCGGTTTATTTATTATAATTAGTGAGTTAGTAAAAAATGGCAATAGTAAAAGAAGAAGAAGAGTCTGTATGTCCAAAAAAAATTCTCCTTTGTCATCCCTGATTTTAGATTATTATAACTACAAAAATACAACGCCAAAACATTTTATACAAATAGAAATCTATTGTTTTGGTGGAAAAAAGATAAAAATCAATGTAATATTTCGTCTTATGAGGGCCCATAGGCCTGTGCCTTAATTAATAAGCTTGAAAGCAATATAATTATTTAAAAAAATAGTATGACGCATTTTTGGACTTTTATGTCATATATATATATATATTTATATCTATTTAATCCGGTTATTTTTAGTCTTGGATTTACATAAACTTATCTCTAGTTTAAATCACTATTTATTAATTAGTATATATTAATAATTATAATGTAGATATTTGATGCTATACCCAGTCATAAATAATACGAATGAAAAAACAGAATTTCTCGGGTTTCCAAGTCAAACTACAGGCTGTTTGCGAATGCTCAAGGAGTTTACTCAAAAAGCGTCCACACCAAACGTGCACAAACAGCAAACATCCTCTGATGTACCGACTCTACCCGGAGCACCCGTGAACACAAACAAGCATTCGTTCGTGAGCGCGGTGCCGTCCACACCGGACGCGCATCCCTGCATCGTGTTTGCAAACACGATGCAGCGCGTCCGGTGTGGACGCGGCTTAAAGCTAATTATTTGTTGATCAAATACTTCGATTCTTTTCGGTTTAATTTTTTTTTAAGTCTGGTAATTAGGCAGCCATGCGAGATAATACAGCATCCAATCTCATCCTAACTTAAGCCACTGTACTTACATACAAACCCAATCAACCATGAAAGAATTTTTCATTATATATATATATATATATATATATATATATATAATACGAAAAATTCTTTGTTTCCATCTTAGTTTTAAATTTCATGGCATTAAGATTCTAAACAGGGTGGTTACAATGTGGCATTTCGAGTTTTTTGTAAGTACAAAATATTGGATAATTATTATGTTCATAAAAACAATATATATATGTATATATATATATACACATAAAAGGCTGAAGAATGTTGCGGCACGCAATGCAGTCATGCATCAGGTGTGCGTATAGTATTTCAGAGTTGCTTGGCTAGGGGTGCTACACTAAGCTAGAAACAGACACTTAAGAAAATAATAGACATGGGTAACATGAGAACTTATCGCTACCTGTTATTCTATGCAACACTTGTTGCGTGTTTAGAACGTGCTACCATGTAAAACCTGTATACATCATGGTAAAATAATATGGACTCACGCATAAACATGTCATAGATCGTAGCCTAGGGATATGATTTTTACCAAAATGTACGCCAAATTTAATCGAAATTGGCACAGTAGTTTAGGCTCCTCCCGTCTACACAGAATACAGACATACTAGAGACAACAGACAGACAGACTTACTAAAGACAACAGACAGGGTAAATTCATATCTCGTTTTCTTCTACATGTATACCAAATTTGATCAAAATCGGCTCTGTAATTATGCTCCACATGCTTCACAGACTACAGACAGTGTATAGAAAACATTAGACATTTTTCCGTCTCAAAAAAATAAGGACTACTATGAAAAGTAATATGAAAATGAAATATGCAAAAATCAAAGAGAGAAAATAAATAGCTTAAAGAAAAAAAAACGTTCAAGCAAAAAAGCTCAAAGGAAAAGTAAATCGTTTCCATGTGATACAATGAAGAAAAGAGAACGGCGGCGCTTTTTGAAGACAGGACTAAGGATAGCGTAAGTAATTGGACTGTTTCAACTTCCCGCACACAGATCTATTTGCTAGAATAACTAGGTACGTACATGTGTGAGAGTTGTTTCTGGACTTGAAGAAGTTCTGGACTTCTCAAAGTACGGCCAAGTCAGACGAGCTATGAATATATAAGTAGGCTTCCTTTAATGTGTTCCGAACTAAGACCGTCTTATGACATCTTTCCCATCATAACATACTGGGATTTATGAGTTTGTTTATCTTCTTTACTTTTTTTAAAAAAATAAGATTTTATTTTTATTTCTACGTGTGTTGTTGAAAAACTATGTGCTTTGTACTTTGAGTTTATGGTATTATTATGTATTTAAACAATAAGCAGATATATAAATAGAAAAAAAGGTGAGATTATAAAAAAGTCTAGACTAGAATTAGAAAGAGTTTCAGATTCAAAATAAAACTTCTTCATGGATTTCTTAAACTTGTTCTTACCTTACCTTAAACTGGTACTTAACTTTGTTTTACAAAGTATACGTTGAATATAAATAACGAAGTCGCAAATTAATATAATAATAAACAAAATATATTCATGGGATGAAGTGTAACTGATTAGTTAGGGTACTAAAAACCAGATGCCATTACCCTAGAAATATTTAATACAATCTCCTAGAAGTAACGACAATCTCATAGAAGAAGTGAAATCTATAAGTATTGGTAATATCCTTAAAGTAATGCCAATCTTTTAAAAGTATCGACAATCTTATACGAGTAGAAGTAGTGAAATCTCCTAGAAGTATTGACAATATCCTATAAGTATTGAACAATTTTTTTAGAAGTATCGACAATCTTATTGAAATCTCCTAGAAGTATTGAAAACACCCAATAAAAATTGACAATCTTCTAGACCAATTAACTATCTTCTAAAAGTACTACAAATATCCTTGAAGTATCTTTGACAATCTCCTAGAAAAATTAATGACAATTTTTTAGATATGATGACAATCTCAAGTGAGACGTGCACTTATAATTTATTTTTAATTTATGATAAATGTTTTTTATTTATTTTCGTTTTTTATTACTATGGGTTATATTACATAGATTTTATGTTTATAATGAATACAAAAAAAGAGAGGTTAAAAGTTAATACAAAAATTGTTAACAATTAAAATTATAACAGATTAAGATAATCAATTAATGACTAACTCACAAATACCAATTAATCATTCTAGTCAACTACATTCATTTCTTTGATTTGCCGCGAACAGATAAAAAAAAAAAAATAAACTCTCTAAGATATTTATAACATTCCTTCGATTTATTTCAATTAGATCTTTCACATATATTTTCTGTTTCTTATTATCTACAACTTACTTTAACTGCAATATAGAATCTAATATTATTACATTTTAATAAGAAGGCGGCTTAGTTCCGTTTGAAATTATTATTATTTATCTTAATTTATAATTTACCCTTGATCTTTTCAAATGTAGAAAATAAATAAGTTTAAAAAGGCGTGTTTTATACATTATTTTAAACAAGTTACATAGTTTTTGTTGTCTTTTTTTTCATTGTAATTGTCTACAATAAAATTTATTGCTTTAAAATAAACGATATCAGATCAATGAGGGGAAAAAATTGGGCTAAATATTTAAAACTCCTCAAAACGAGGTCATTATGTGGGTATTTCTAATATTCATTTATTTAAATGATTTAAATTACACTTTTTATACAATAAACACATTAAAACTAATAATGATGGTTGTTTTTGGTTAATATATGTACGGGAAAGAATATTTATTCCTCGCATATCACGATCCCTAGCTTAAATCCGTGTAATTATGTATTTTTAAATTAATTCTATCAATCATAAACCTTGGTTTTATATATATATGGTGAAGGCGGGAAGGTTTCTAAAATAGTGAATCACAGAAAACAATTAATATTTCGCTATTGAATTACGCTGTGGCAAGTGTCAAAGGTAGGATACCATCCCTAAATATTATAATTGAATTTAAATTTAGGCTGTCAGTTTACCGCTCCAGAATAAATGTACTGTCCATTATTGTAGGTATTGTATTGTCCAGATCTTTTATTTTTGTTCTTTTTAAAACACTCCCTCATTCCAATTAATATAAAACTCAAGGACAACTACTAACAAAATATAACATCTATGTAAGGGTATTTATAGTAAAGACATATATATAAATACAAATATATATATATATATATATATATATATATATATATATATATATATATATATATATATATATATAATATATATATATATATATATATATATATATATATATAAATATATAACATTTTAAAGATGAATTACTGACTATATAATAATTAGTGTAGTGATAATAAAGTATTTACCTGATGATATATATGTATACCTATAAAGAGCCTTATAAGGAATTGTTTCCATCCAATTTAAAAGATACCAACCTGAAACAGACAAAAAAAAAATATATTAATAAATATTAAAAAAAATAAATTAAGTATATAGGTTAAGTATGAAGAAATAATATGTTTAATTATAAGTAAGTAACATTATTATAAAAAAAAACGAAAGAGACACACTTCAAAAGACACACAGTTCATATACAGGTTATTTACAATTTTGAACTTCGTAGTTCGGTTGAACATATTATTATTTTTTTTAAAACATATAATATATTTTGGAGCACTAGTATGTACTTAAGGGATTGCATAAGAATTAAGAACAATAAAACTGCGGTGTTCAGCTAAACAACCTAATCCAAAACCCTTTAAGAAATGACTACACAGTCATCAGTACACTAAAGATTTCGACTAAGACGGTCATCAGTGCACCTTTGGTGACTGTGATATCAAAACCGGTCTGCATTTTATGTATTGTTTACAAGCTTACCGAAGGTAATGAAAGCTATGTGATCGTTCAAAAGAAAGAAATCCGTTTCAGACTTCAGGGAATATTTTTTTGTCCGGCTTATGTCACAATCGTTATGTCCAACAGTTTTGTGAACCAAAATAACTTTTAATAAAATAATTTAATAAAATTTAGATCAAGTCCATTGTTGGCAGGGTTGGAAAAAACCCGGGTTTTATGGAAAACGCCCAACCCACCTGGGTTTATTAATAAAACCCGGGTTTTTCTGGGTTTTTATGGGTTAATTGGGTTTTTTAAAAAATAGTTATTTTTAACATAGAAAAATGTGTAAATGTAACAAATCTTATTAAAATGACGGGAAATGCACCCTCAAATTTGAAGCTAAAATTCATTTCTCAATTTCGCCTTGGGGTATGATTTTTCTGAACATGTATGCCAAACCTCGTCAAAATCGGCCTAGTAGTTTAGGCTCCTGGCGTCTGCACAGACAGACATTTTTTAAAAACTACCTTTTTGGACTCAGGGTACCTCAAAACATGTAAATCCATCAAAATCTGAAAATCGAATTTTCGCGCCATCACAATATAGAGAAAGTAATAGTGTGTATTTATTTGAGTGCCTACATTTTATGTACATTACATTGTTATATCTATCTATACTATTATAAAAGTTTTGTAAACAAACAAGTTCAGTGAGAGTGGCAAATTGTAAAAAGTTATGAAAGTTTAAATAATTAAATATTTCTATAAGCGAAGGTTCATGGCCGCTTTTCTTGGGTTGACGAGCAAAGCGAGTAGTGAGCGGAGCCGCCTAGTTTATATTATTTTATAAACATTTATTTTTTTTTAATAATATTAAAGTAATTTAATTTTTCAGTATAATACATATTTATACATTTACATTTTGATATAAATAAAAATTGCTTTTGCCCAAAATAAAAAAGCAAATTTTGGGAATAAACAGGATTTAAGCCATACAAAGCTCAAAAATAATTTATAGTTATCATCGAATTAGGATATATGTGATATTCTGCATATTTTTTAGTCTCACAGCTCTTGCAATCACACAAGAATTCTTGATTCAATAGAATAAAATATTTTTTTTATATATATTTTTTAAAAAAACCGGGGAAATTAACATGGGTTTTTTTCATTTTACCCGGGTGGGTTTTTTAATATTCCCCACCCAGGTGCCAACCCTGATTGTTGGTACCATATATGTTTCAAAATTCTGCGTCCATTAGTTCCTTTTCTACGTGCACACAGAGTCCTTTTCTTAACACCTATATCTTTTATAGTACTTATATGATTTTGACTATCCACGCTAATTTTTTTTTTTTTTTTAATTTAAATTTAATTTAATTTTTTTTTTTTTTTTTTAAATATCAAATGTTAGCATCACTACCAATTTGTTCATGTTAAAAAAACAATTCAATTTTGACAGATTTAGAAAAAAAGTGGGGAAAAATTAAATAAGTTAGACAATAGGTTTGTAAAAGCATCAAGTATACATCCATAGGACGCGAGGAAGCTATGTGCCACACTAATTGGCAGACTATTTTATTGATGGTTTATATGAAAATATATCTGATTATATAATTGAACTAGTAATTAGGGTTTGTTATTACCTTTACTTGTTTAATTTTATTATAAGGTTTTTGAATTAACAGGGCAGAATAGGAAAGAAAGAGAACATATCATTTATATTATCGAGTTGCGTCCCGATAACACACCTCAAAATAATTTGTTATTGCCAAGCTAAGGCAACCACATTTATTCCAATAAAAATAAATGTTTGTTTTAATTTGTTGGTCTTCAAATAGATATAATAACTTATCTAAATTAATTTACTTAATTTAAATTTTTTATCTAAAGGCCTAAGGGCTCATAAATAAATAAAAGATTCAGAAGACAAGATGAAAGCATGATATAATGTTTAAAATAGATGTTTTTCTTAAAATGTGTTGAAACTATTAATTAATATGAAAGATCTGATTTTAAATAGAAAACAAGATAAAGTTTGATATTTAAGTTGGTATGACTGATTTCTTGGTAGTGATAGGTACTAACATTTGATATTTTTCAAAAAATAATTTGAATTAATTTTTTAATTTGACATGAGACATTGCTAACCTGTTTCTGCACAGATTAGCAGTGTTGTCTTACTTGATTAGTAAGAAAGAATTGACTAAATAAGAAAGAAGGAAACGCACAAATTAGAACTTAAGACTTAAACGTTTCCTATTGTGACTCTTTTCTTGTATAACAAACTACCTCTTAGTTACGTAATGTAAAAATATAAAAATCTCAACTAGAAAATATATAAAAGAAAATTTAAAAAAAATAAACTTGAAGTTGAAAGTCCTGTCAAACAATAGAAAAACCAAAGAGAAATTTCATTTACACTAATAACTTAACTTTGCTAAAATAAAAATTATTTCAAAGTAAAATGAAAATTAAAATATTACATGATAGATATTAAATAGTTGTCAAACAAAAAAAAAAACTTAATATTTTTTTCAGAAACGTCGACTATTATTTAATACTTAAAATAATTGCATTTTATTCAAGATTCACTGACACGGGGGAAAAAATTAAAGGTCTTACATAACAATAAAATAAGACAAATAAATATTATGTCAGTTGTTATTTTTTTATATATATATATATATAAATGGAGAACAATGAACAATAGGAAACAAGATTTAAGAGGTAAGAGCAATTATCGAGTTGAGTTTAAGTTTGACTAAGGGGAATGAGGAAGTTAATGTTGAAGGGTTTGAACTTTACACGTCTATATGTCAGTCCAGGAGTCAAATGGTTCTATAAGTCAGTCCAGTCATATAAGTCAGTCCAGTCAAGATTATTTAATTAATCATATCAGCGTGAAAAGATTAATGAGAGTGTTTTGTGAATATTTTTATATTTTATTTAAATGCTTATTATTACTGTAGAAAGTTTTGTTGTTTTAATTTTAAGTTGATATTTATTATTATTTTGCTTCCGAGCTTACCGAAGGTAACGGAAGCATTGTGTTCACTTTTGAGAACGAAAAACTTTTATGCCTCCGATTTTAAAAACTCCAAGACAGAAATCCGTTTCAGACATCAGGGAACATTTTTGGTCTCGTGTCTGCCTGTCTGTCTGTCTGTCTGTCGGTCTGTGTGTCCACGAATTATGAAACGTGCGACGATAACTTGAGTAAATTTCAACCGATTTTGATGAAATTTGGTAGACATGTTCATTTTACCAATGCCCAGGATGAGTTCGTTGGACAGCGTTATCCGTCCAAGCGTTCACGAGCAACGCTCGCGTAAACGTGAACTTCAAATTTAAAATTGGAATTTTAGGTCGGGAAAAAAATCTAACTTCATCTATTCAATGAGACAAACATTTTTTTCAAATACAATTTTTCAGTAAAACCAACAGTGACACCGCTATGAAGTGTTAAAGATCGCTAAAACTATTAATAGTTTTTACACAATAAACATTATAACAATAAAGTACATGATAGGATGCGAGGAAGCTTTGTGCCACACTAATTGGCAGTCTATTTTTTTTTTATATATTTATTTATATAAAATTAATACAGTAAAAAAATAAAATTGTAATTTCTTTATTTATCTGGTCTTTATTGTTGTTTACAGTTATAATCTTTAACTTTTTTCAATAGAAAAAAAATATTTAAAAAAAAAAACAAAAAAAACTTTATAATATTAATAATATTTATACTGCTTAGAGAAGATAGATAAATAATAGTTTTGTAATTAAATTTTAATTTATAATTAGTTGGTTTATCAGGAAGTATAATTTGAGAAGGTGTACAGGTTTTGTTACTGAATGCCGTTAGTTATGGATGTTTTCTTTTTATAGTGATGAACTCATGGTGCCCCCAAGTTGGAGATTTGATGGTTATCTTGTAGTTCCACTGTAAACTCGCTTGTTTTTTTTTCCATCTTCTTCTTTTTTCCTTGGTTCTTAGTTGATCTCTGTCTGTTTCTGAGTTAGTTGCTTGTTGCAGCGGAAGGCAGAGTTATAGAAGGGTGTCGGGGTGAGTTGAAAGGGAAAGTACTCTTCTGAACACTTTACAACACAACAAAACAGCCAAGTCTTCCAGGCGTTGCATACACAAAACATTAACAACATCTTTTAATCTTTAAATATTAAGATTTAATATCAGAGATTTTGCTCAGGGAGCTAAACATAATCAGTGATCATAGATAAACAAAACTCAAATATGCACAAAAAAAACTGTTGGTCAAACTGTCATTTTAAGATAACTTTGACTAACTCTTTATTCTAGTAGTTCTAATTTTGCAGTATCTTATACCGTTTTACTTCATTTATGAGACCATATTCTGCAGATTCCCTACCCTATGACACATTTGTATTCTTTTAGTTTTTATTCTGCAAAATCCTTCCCTTATGACATATTTTTATTGTAGTTTGTAGTAGTCCTTATGCTGCTTCTTTTCCCTATGAAAAAATGTTATTGTAAAGTCCCTGTTTCGAAGTATCCCTAAAATATGTTAATTAGTCCATATTCTGTTCTATCCTTACCCTATGACATATTATTGCATTAGTCCCCATGCTTCATCTGTAAGTGTCAATATCACGAAAACTAGATTCTTTTCTATAACAAGTGACTTAAATCTTAGGTTAATTGGTATAAATTGGGTAAATGAAATAAAAAAAATACCAAAACCTTCAAAACCGCACTTAATAGAAAACCATTAAAAAAATTAAAAGTTTTTTAAAGGACGCATCTCTAAATTTGGAGCTAAAATCCATATTTCGAGATCACCTTGGGAATTTTATGAGAAATTTCTTAGCAGGGCGCATCTTGAATACAAAGCTACAATATCTGCGCTAAAAATTATAAAATGAGATTTATTGACTCATGAAATACTTTTGGCCTAAAGTTGACATGCTAACATAAATTTTGCTGACAACATACGACTAACAGATTTACAAACAAAAAGAAATACTTTATTCTTTACTTTATCATATAAGGAGAAAGTTTTGTGATGGCAAAAAAATTCGATTTTGATAGATTTACACGTTTTAAAATCCTCTGAGTCTAAAAAAGTGTTTTTCTTTTTTTTTTAAATATCTGACCGTCGTTTGTGCTCGCCCGCGCCTAAACTACTGGGCCGATTTAGACGAAATTTGGCATACATGTTCAGAAAAATCATACCCCGGGGCGTAATCGAGAAATGAATTTTAGCTCAAATTTGGGGGAGATTTTTTTTTTTTTTATTTAAAGCAATTATGAACTCTTATATTAGAAAGTTTGTCTGAGTTGTCTCGGACCATTTTTTTTCAGAAAAATACAATTAAAAATTGTATTCATAATACGTTTTTTTATAAGATCATTTTCTCAGTTTTAAATTTAAAAAAAAAATTATGAACTAAAATAAAAAAATTATGAACTTTATACACAAGAATTGCAACAGTAAGATTGTTACATAAATAAAATACTTGATCTTGTAGCAAAAAAACTTTATAATTTTAATGTAACTCAATATTGCATTATTTTTATTTGAAATCTCTTTGTAAGATTTATTATGCAAGTTAAATTTTTATTTTGAAGTGCAAATGTTTTACATTTTGACTTGAGATTCAAAGTGTTGAAGCTTGTTGAGTTTTGACTGTTCGTTGTTTATCTTAACGCTTGTGTTTGAAGTTGAAGAAGGTTTTTGTTTCAAGCTAAGTCCGTGGTTGTAAAGTTTCTGAAGTTATCCTGTCGATGGTTATCTGTTTGGTCTGATTGCTTCACTCGTTGTCAGAAGTAGAAGTATAGAAGAGAGAGGATCTCTTTGTATGCATTATCTCCTGAGGTTTGAGAAGAAGTAGGTCGACTCCTGCCAATCCTTTCCCATCCTTACTCTAAAATCAAAAGGACCTCTTCTTCAAATTTTTTTTCCTTCCTTCTATCGGTCATGTCCTTTTCTTATCCTGCCAAACATCTGTTATATACAGTCCTTCTTTTACTTTCTTAAACACATACGCTCTAAATACACATGGAAAGTATTGTGACGGCATAAAATGTTCGATATTGATGGATTCACACCTTTTAGGGTACCATGAATCCAAAAAAAGTGTTTTTTTTTTTTTTTAAAAAAAATAAAAAAATATCTTGCATCCCTGGAATTCGAACCATCAACAGATATTTCGGAAATGGCCTTAAGCCTTGTCCACACTAGTAGACATGTTGCGAGATTTTGGTCTCAAAGATATGTCTATAGACATCGGCTGAGACAAACTGCGTCTACGGTCTCGTTGCTAGACCAAAATCGCATGTCTATGGTTTTCCATTCTAAATGGTAGACATGGTGTAACGTTAGGCATGTTGCGTAACGTGTCTACAAGTGTGGACGCTAGACCTAGACCATAGCCGGTCTGAGAAGATGTCTATAGACACGTTGCGAGACATTTCTGTAGACGGTCTATGAGACCGTCTACAGAAATGTCTCGCAACGTGTCTACTGGTGTGGACTAGGCTTTAGAGTCAGGCAAAAGTTTGCGAGCACAAAAACAACTAGGCTGACCAAAAGTGTGATACATATCCCACCCTCCTTGGGATTCGAACCTAAGACATATCGTTAATGACCTTAGACGTAGGCGATAGTTTGCGAGCCAAAAGTCACTATAGGCTGATCAAAAATGTAATCTGAGATTCGAACTATGGTGCTTTGTAATGAATGAATAATGGTGCGTTGAATTTGGTTTCAGTTGGGTTTCGAATACACTAATCTTATCTCCTATGCAATGTTACATGATTTTGATGTAATGTTTCTGGAATGTACATTATTAACGAGCTGATCTATTAGTATAATATAACTTTATATTCTTTTACGAGTATCTCATTATCTGTTTGAAGGGTTCCAAAATAAATTACATAACATTTACATAAAAGTCGTATGTATTAAATCATCTAATGATTGTCAAGATAATAATAATTAAGACATCATTACCGAACTTTAAAAAAATAATTCAATTAATTCTATTTTAATAGGGTAAATAAAAAAGAAGAATTAAGGTCGAGGACTTATAGATGAGAAGGAAAATAATACAAAAAAAGACAATACGGTAAGCGTAATAAAGAGTTCCATGTAACAAGTCCGTTACGAAAAGGAACTAAACAATGGAAAGCAGTGTAGCCAGCTGGGGATTCCCAACATCCTCACTTCAACTAACAACTAAATACAGACTTTCAATTTGACAAACTTTGCGTCATCCACATCGTACATCGTCAAGAGTGTCCTCATGATGCATTATGAAAACATTCCACGTTCTCTTATAGTCACCCATGTCTTAAACACAACTATCTTGTTTTTTTATATAAATATATATATATATATATATATATATATATATATATATATATATATATATATATATATATATATATATATATATATATATATATATATAAAGTAAGTACTGGAGGAAGATAAAAGGTCTTCGCTAAGCATGGAATATGACGCATTTTTTTCAACTTATATAATACGTTATTTGAGTACGTCAATATGGCTTTTGATGTCCCAAACAAAGGAAGTTATTATTCATTTTTAGAATTCAAATTCCATATAAATAATGTGGCCCAACTGGGAATTGAAGGTGTGGTTATTTAGACCTATTTCAATTTCTGTTTCAATTCAGGGTCACATTTATTTTTTGAATCATTATATAACTGTGCGCAGAATGTTCAAATAAATATGGAACCATCTGGGGGCTTCTTTCGGGTGATTATAAATAAATTGGTAAGGCGTGAAGTCTCACGTAAAAAGGGTTTCGTTGGTATTGTGAACACAAAATAGGACGGGAGGGGGAGTTTTTTTGACACAATGGCGCCGAAAATTAAACACTATCCCTAAGTAGTATATATATTTGTAATCTACTCTTCAATACCTTTCATTTGATACCCCACTTAAAATTTAAAAAAAATATTTTTTCTCGAGTGACGTGAATTATCCGCCATCTTGGATTTCCAGTAAATCAGATCAAATTGCTAATCTTATTTTTTCTATGGCCCAGCAGACCACACATTTTGCATATTTTTCTATATTTTTAGTAATAGCAGTAATACGATTTTAGGGGGGGGGGGGGCACGCAAAATTTCGATGTTTTTTGACAAAATGGCGCTGAAAATTGAGCACTATCCCTAAGTGGTATATATATTTCTATTCTACTCTTCAATACCTTTTATTTGATACCCCACTCAAAATTTTAAAAAAATATTTTTTTTCGAGTGGCATGAATTATCCACCATCTTGGATTTCCAGTAAATCAGATCAAATTGCTAATCTTATTTTTTCTACGGCCCAGCAGACCACACATTTTGTTGACACAATATGTTGACCGAAAGACAGCCACGAGACTAAAATAAATGTTTCCTCATCTCTGTTTGGGAATTTTTGAATTTTGGGACAAAAAAAGTTTCTTTACCAGAATGACATACCTACATATTTTATTATGGTAATAGTCCTTGTTTTTCATTATCATGGAAATTCAGATTAACCGTCGTTGGGGAAAAATGTTTATAAATGAGTTATTATCAACTTCAGGACCACAACAATAGAGCATTTTTTTTGCAATAACATATTTATCGATTTCACCACGGCGTTATATTTTCCTGAATACTGCGTAATGTTTACTAAATGTTTTCTCCGGTCGGTTTAGGCTCCATGCCGATAGTAACTTTAGCTCTAAATTATTTTAGACTCATGGGGACCTTTAAAACAATAAATTATTTTTTTTAAAAAATCAAACTTTTGCAAAATCACAAAACTTGCCTTATGAATCTCATGAGATGATCATGATCATTATGTGTTATATAATATAACTGCTGATAATATGTGATCATATTATCAGGTTTGACTTCCTTTATGATTTTCCTTCTATCTATTGTATCACCTGCTTTCTGCTGAATTGGAACTTTTCTTAAAATCTGTTTACGATTAAGACTGAATGCGTTAGAATGCTCCAATGCGTTAAAAATTTGTATAATAAAAGCTTGTCTACGACTGAATAGGAAATGATGCAATAAAAAAAAAAAATGTTTTGATAAATAAAATGATTTGAATACAACAGTAATAATGTATTAACAAAATAAATTAGTAAAATAGGTGTAATAAAATACAAATATATTATCAAGGAAACGAAACTTCATTTATTTATTGGTCTTTATTTTTTATTCCGCGTGAGAAAATTGCCCATTGTAAATAAATAAGAAAAGTAAACAAGGTAATTGAAATTTCGTGAAGAATACAAAGAAGTTTAAAATAACCAAATAAGAAGAAACGAAACAAAATCCTTGACATTTGAAAAAGTAAATATTGAAAAATATAAATTTGTTTACAAATTAACAGAATAAAAATGTATTACAATAAAATAAATACTTGCGAAGTATTATAACACCTTGAAAAAGAAATTTGCAAAGGTGCGTAGGTTAAACTATATTTGTTTCTCACATATCTTACAGCAATCATTGTCAATTTATTTTATTTAGGCTATTCAAAATTTCAAGGATTAAGAGCCATTATTTGTTTCACGTTTTTTTTATATGTCCGATAACATTCGTACGAACATCCATATTTTAAAAAACGAATTATCCGATTTTAATAAAATTTGGATAACAAAGTCAGCCCACAGTTAGTCTAACAGGTGCTTTTTTACTTAAGCACCCCCCTATATCCCTTTGTCTTAATAGTAATTTTGACAAAGGAACATTTACAGAGCAATTCCTTAATAAAAAATACTAACACGGCAAAGGGATATTTAGTCCAATGTGCCTTGGGACAAAGGAAAGTCACACTAGTGTATATAAAAGTGATAATATCCCTTAGTCTAATTAACTATTAAGACAAAGGAATATTAAATATAAGAAAACAGTAGAATTCATTGTCCTTCAGTTTCTGAATAAGATTTAGCCTTACACATGATAAGACTCAATCTTAAAAGAGCGTAATGAAACTGCTCAGAATGTCTTGGGGAGACAAACCTTTTAAGACTTTTTTTGGGCAGACTATTGTTTTGAACCAGGGGGGGGGGGGGGTGTAAAGTAAAAAAGTGCCGTCTAACATTAATTTCATACTTTATATTTATAGAGAAAGTATTGTAAAGGCACGATAATTTTTTTGGTTACAGAGGGCCTTTAAATGTATAAATCTAATTCAAATTTCAAAATCAACAAAACATTATAACAAAAATATCTCTTATGTACATGTGAAAAGTAAAAATCGTTTATATAATATGTAATAATAATAATTATATTAACCATAAAATTTGATTGAATGTTTTTATATTAGTACAGAGTCTATGTGCTAAGTTCCAGCTCGATAGGATGACTAAAACATGGTTAATTTACCCTGCAAATATTTTGACGTCAGCCAGCCACACGCAAACCAACAAAATCGAAATTAATATAAAAGATTTAAAGAATGATTCATAAATGACATAAAACATACACCGATATTAGTCATAAACAAACCATTTTCACATCAACCTTTTTCTTATTTAAACCCTAATAATTGATAAAAAATAAAATGATAGTTCCTCAATTAAAAGTAAAATAAAAATTGCATAATAACTTAGTCCTCGATTGTCATTGTATAAAAACTTCAAATAGTCTCTCGTTTTATTACGACGCGACGCGACGCCAAGGGTATATAAACAAAAAAAGTGTTGTTTTATTTTTACAAAGAGAATATTAATACCAGCAAGATTAATTAAGAGACGGGAGTAAGGAACACTAATTCATTATTATCATTATTATTATTATTTGCTAATTAGACAGGTGTTTCTATTATTAATTCTCACTTCCCTATCAATTATCCATTACTATTGTCTTCTCTTTTGAAATTTAATTTTCTCGTGGGCTGCTCACTAGCTTGCTTCTCTTTTGAAAGCCAAATGAAACGTCAAAAAAATAGGTGTCATTTTTATTTGTTCTTTTCCGCATTGAATTAGTAATATAATTTTGCGTGGAATATTGGCGTTAATATGTATGTCTCTAAGTACGGATATATGTCTATACTTTATACAAATATATAAGTATATATATTCACACCAGGAAGTAAATGATTGACACGCACACATCCAATATTGTGACCTCTTTGGTCTTTGTTCAATGATTATTTTTGTGTGGGTTTATATATATATACACATATGTATATATTCAATTTATTAGTGCCCTGGCATCCAAAATATAATAGTTATATTGCACTAAAAGCAGTTTCAGTGTTTTTGAACGACCTTGAACAATATACAAAAGACGGTACGACACGCATTATGATTTCATAACTATATATATAGCGTAAAAAAAAGATTAAAAAGGTGCAGTAATTTAATAGAATATATATATATATATATATATATATATATATATATATATATATATATATATATATATATATATATATGTATATATATATATATATATATATATATATATATATATATATATATATATATATATATATATATATATATATATATATATATATATATATATAATTATTTTCGCTCCAATGAACACAGATAAAAAAAAATCTAAGAAAACACCTTTAAATACAGTTCTGAATCTATTCAGGAAGATGGAACTTTTTTAAAGATATGGGTCTACCGTAATAATCTTGTCTCGTTATAAAAGATTATTACTTATATATATATATTCTTATTTTTAATTAAATTATATATTGTGTTCATCTTTTTTTTTTATTCTCTACAAGGAAGACAAAAAAATAAAAATATGTATTTTTTTAATAAAATTACAAAGACTGTGTAATTGATTTGATTTGATTTTATTATTATATCTCCTCGATTGTTTCCTTATTGCTACGTTTTTCACGTAAAACAAAGATTTGTTCAAATATCTATCTTACAGTAGAATAATAATAAAATAAATAATAATTTTTAATTTTTAACTGGTTTTTTACGTTATAGGAAATTACCGCAAAATGAAGTTAAAAATATTAACTTCTGTACTTAAGAAAAATCAATAACGTACGAATGTTTATCTTGTTCGGTTATCTGATGAGACGATTTATTTACAGAAATAATGTAGATCGTGAAGAACGACCTTCTAAACTAAAGGATTAGCGATTAGCTATAAAAAAAAACTTACATAGATTAAATTATTTATATATATATATATATATATATATATATATATATATATATATATATATAGTCTAGTTACGGATAAAAATAAGGATTAACTGTAACTTTACGCGGGAATAATAGCCAGAAGTCAAAAATTCGAGTTTGTATTGTTACTGATTTAGTTCTGATAACTGCCACTAGATTAGTCAAGTAACACTGAAACTTGCAATTAAAACTTGTATTTTTAGTTTTTATTATGAAGATGATAACATTGTCATAATAAAATCTAATACTAGGTTATTTTATTGAATTTTATAAAGGTTATTTTTTAACCAGTTTATATAATAACATTAATTTACTTCATTCGCGTTTAATTTTTCTTTAATGATGCATACAAGATAATAATAATACGGATTGTAATTTGAAAGAAATTTCGCAAAAATCAATAAACATCAATAGAATCATTTTCAATAACAGATTAGTAATGGTTTTTCTCAAATCCAAAAATGAATACATAAACAAACAATCATCGTAAAAAAAACTCATTTCTCGTCACTACATCTTCAAAGACGTGCGTAAAAAAGGAAGAAAATAATATATTTTTAGATAAATTACCACAATTCATGTGAAAGCTTTATAATACATAACATAAAAATAACTTCCGTCAATACAAATAAATAAATATAAGCAAATAAAATAAGCCAAACCATTTCCCGATTTAATACTCGCAAAAACTAACCTATAATATTCAAATAAGCAAAACAAGACGAATCATTTCCGGTCCTGTCATTCAAAAAACTACCGATAGGTGCGCGTATGGTTATTTGAACATTATGTACTAAAGCTTAGTCAAAATATTATAATACATCGTGACAGATAGTTTTCTCTTTACAAGTGTATATTTTTCAAGATCAACGATCCTGGTTTTCTCATTCAGTTTAGTTTTGATTGACAGATCGAGATTATACTTATCGATATAAGTATATCGAGTTTTTTTTCATATCGGAACATTTTATAAACGAATATAAATTAGGTTGATTTTTTTTCTTTCTACTTTGCAATGATATTGATATCGATCTATTTCCGAATATATAATCGGGAAAGATTTATTCAGCAAAAAAGAATCATCTTGATTTAACAATCTGACATATTTCCAAACATATCGTCATCAGGTGATTACGTGATTTCCTTTAATGTCCGCTAGAATGATTAATTTTTTGAAAGAGACTATAACCTAAAACGGAAGCGTTGTTTTTTTTCCTTATTCGATTGATTGGTTTGTTAAAAAATGATTGTTGAATTGAAAATGATGGATGGAAGTGTTTGATGCGTATGAATAATTTGATTTCTTTTTCAATATCTCTTGTTTAAGTTGCGTAATTCTGATGGATTCGAGTTGCACTTTGATGAGGGAACTACACTGATATACGGGTTGGTAAAAGAATATGTAAGCTCGTTGTTAAAGAGATGCAGAATTCTTTTTTTCTCCCTTCCGGTTTAATATATAATTGAATATGAGGGACAGAGCGTTGTAACCTAGAGAGCATTTACTCCTTTTAAATTTCTCGTGTACGCAGTATATTATGTAAAGAAAAAAATATTGTGATAATACGAAAAAATTGATAGATTTACACATTTTAAGAACCTATGAGACGTATATTTTACCTATGAGACGTATATTTTACCTATAAATTTGGGAAAGCTGTCCTCTAAAACTCAGAAAAAATAACTTTTCCTAGGAAAAATCCACTTTCTGACACGGGTTCGATTCCTTATCGAAGGAAAAATACTTATTACTGAACATTTAATAAAATAATCAATAATAATTGAAAGTGACCACGAAACCCCGAAAGCACTAACTAATACTGTAAGTGAACCAAGTAATTATGTATACCTTTTTAGTTCCAGAAATTGTATAGTTCCAGCAGTTCAGTTAGAATATTTTATAAAATTAAATTACAATAAAAAACTAAATGCAAATTTAAAAGTCAATTACAGAACATTAACAACTAAATTTTAAACGACTAAAATATAATCGAATTCAAAATTTCGCAAATTGAATTGATCAATAATTTAAGTGCTAGATTAAAATTAAACCGTACTAAATTATGTATTTATGTAAGTATTAAATGATAAAAAAATAAAAAAAATGAAATAATCAGCCTCTTTTAAGTTGGAAGATAAACTTAATCATTCTTAAAGTTGTTGTCTATTTGAATAAATATTAATGTTAAACGTTACAAACAGACATGCATATTTTTATATGAATGAATTAAAAATATGTGTATAAATAAGTAATTGATACATGTATGCCAGTCAGTATTCTGTCAGTAATATTTTCAATGTTTAATGTGTTAAAACATTACTAACATTTTCTGTAAAAGCCACTTTACACTTTGTGATTTTTATTATACGACTTCCCTTATGATTTTGTCTTATTTAAAACTACCTACATGGTATGATTTTTTTATATGATTAGTCATACAGAAAATCATATCGTCTGTTACAAGGAATAGGAACCGTCCTTTTTTTGTAACGATAAGATCGTGTGATTTATCAATATGTAGGGTTTTTAGGCTAGTGTTACAAAGTACAAGTAATAATTCACTTGTTTGTTTTGTTTTCAAAGTTGTTTTGGTTTCCTTTAAAATAAAAGCTTTACTACCTAATCAAATGACTAAAGTCAAAAAGTGTAAACATAAAAAAAAAACCCATATGATTTTAGTGTATGATTTAGTCAGACGAAAAGTCGTAACAAAATCACATAGTTTAAAGCGGCCTATATCAAGAAGTTAATGTTCATCTGCTAGTAACGCATTCAATTTTTCACGGGATAAAACTTTACTAACAAACAGACATTTCCCGTTATCAGTAAGTTAAAAACATTTGAATTATTAAAAATGTCTGTCTGTCAGTAAAGCTTTCAATTTTTAATGCGTTAAAACGTTATACTACCAGATAGACACTTTCTGTTAGCATTAAGTTAAAAAATATGTGTATAAATGTTTGTCTCTCAGCAACGATCTAAATATTTCGTTAAAACGATCTTAACGACAGACATTTTCTATTATCAATAAGTTGAAGAAGTACATTAGAGAGAAACAGTTTATTTACATAAATAATAGTGATGAAGCCCAAATATAATGGGTTCCTAAACACACAGCGTACTGATCTATCGAGAGACATATTACTTTAAATAATAATAATAATACTGTATACAATTAATTAAATAACATTAATTAATATACATAAGACTAGTTGTTTTATTTTACTGTATTAAGCGTGTGAAGATAAAGCTCGCTTAACAATAGAACCATACCTTACACCTAATATATAATAATAATAAAAATATTGTTCCAGGTGGTCTATTGAAGTATAGAGACAATGAACTCTCAGGTTCAAACTATGTTCTAATAATAAATAAATAAATATAAAATAATGAAGCATCAGAATTAAAATAAGTAAAAATAAAAGTAAACAATAAGAATAAAATGATATTATGGCTGAGGTAGGTTGAAGTTCAGGTACTTGGTGGTCTATAGGTAGGTAACTCAATGTCTTTGGTGGGAACCTTTACTTCACGCTAAAGAAACTTTTTTTTTCTTTTCTTTTTTGCTTGTGTCTAATGTGTTTTAGGTCAGCTGAGTTATATAGAGGAGTAGGGTAAGACCACCCACATGGTCTTGGTTGGAAGGCATGGATCTTTAGGAGTAAAGGACTTATGAATTATAGGCCTTTATTAGTATGCTTAAAATAATATTATACAAGATTGTTATGGTATAATAGATTATTATTAACACCTTCACTTAAAACAATGAAGCTTTTATTGAGATTGTTTCTTGGAGGGGTTAACGATCTGCTGTCCGGGAGAATAGGATGTTGTATGACACTAGTGCTAGAAGTAGGACGGGAAGGATGAACCAATTATTAAACCTAGCAATTAGACTACTAATTTGGGGCCCCTCATAACAAACCCCTTATAGTTACCCAACCAAATGGAGTCCAGCCATACAAATATGGGATCCCCGGTACCTTCATTGTCACGTACGAAGTTCCGGGTTCGATTCCTGACTCCACCAAGAGGCTCCACGCTCGGTGTTAACGCCGCATCGCCATAATAAATGAGAAGCTGCTTGAAGTGGTGACTATTTGGTGGCAAGTCAATAGTAAAGTTCGTACATCTGATGGAAAAACACACTAACACTGTGTCTAAGTCTGCAGTGTGAGTTTTATATAAAAATTTAGATCAGCCACATCACATTACTAATGTAACAACGAAGCGAATACGGTGTGATTAATAGTAAGCCATGTTAATCGAAGTGCTTAGGCGCGGGATCGAACCTATGATCTCATATTTGATTCATAAATGGCCGAGCAAAAGTGACAATACTTTTAAGACCACGACACTAAACCCCCTCAAAAGGCACTATCAAAGTAGCAGTAAAAGAGGTAAAACTACGTGTATTAAATATTAGCCATAATTTATTATGTATTTGGGTTCTATTCACAATAAACTGAATAATTTTCCTCATTAAGTTTTAAGTTTCGATTCCTTTGCCCTTTATATAATTTCACTAAACCACAAAGTAGAAGAGAATGCGGAGAAATAAGGAGAGTTTTATTAAATAACTTAATTTAATAATAAATTTAACGAAGAAGACAAAAGGTAACAGTAAAACGTCGGAAAAATTTTCATACAACGCTTGGTAGGCAAAATCAGCAAAATAAAATTAATTTTCATCAATACATACCACGGAAACTTGATTTCCCCTGATACACGACTTAGATGAATAAATTAGTAATTTAAATTAATCAAATTTGAGATATTGTTAATCCCAATTGCCGGTAGCGTTTTCATAAGAAAAAAAGTTCACGTTTTTCATTATTTTTGGGAGTTAGCGCCCCAAAAATAGCACCTAAAATTAATTTTTCAATTTCGCCACGAGATGTGATTTGTTCTTAAAATGTGAGCCAAGTAGATATAGTTTAGGCACCACACGTCGGCACATACGACAGACTTTTTTAAAAAACACTGTCTTGGACTCATATATAGGACCTTAGACGTGTAAATCCATATAAAAATCTTAAAATCGCCTACGTATATGAGAAAGTAAAAACCTCCATAATAAAAAGCAAAAGAAAAGGCAATATAGGAGGAAAGATACTTGAGATTTTCAACAAAGTACGTAAGGACTTGATATATTATTCCCCTGTGTGCTTAGAGGAAGTAAGAAAGGAATACAGTCAAGTAATAAGTAAGAAGTCGTTATTACTTCCTCTACATTCCTATAGCAGCGCTGTCTTTTCTTAGCTTTCCACTCCATGGGAAATTCTTCTGTATAAATATAAAAGCTTTTTTCTATTACCTCATATATTCATATATACACACACACACACACACATATATATATATATATATATATATATATATATATATATATATATGTGTGTGTGTGTGTACTATAATATCTATGAACATCTTTCACCTCTTCTTCTTTTTTTATACATAAATTACACACTTACACTGACAAACAAATATGGTTTCTAATGAGTATGTACATTAGTACATTTGAGTGTATTAGTGTTATATATTACATATGCATGTATACCAAAAACTATGTAACTTCGCACACTTATACACACTCTTGAGCATGATACTACTTACATACTATGTATATATGTATAGCAGTGTGTATGGCAATGCTCATTATATGCTTTATGTAAATAGGCATTTCAGGCATTTCCATTTTTTTTTTATTTACTAAGTAAATAATTTAAGGAATAAAAGAAAACTTTTTTTTTACTGATTAAACAAAAAAAAAGAGAACTTTTATTCATTTCCTCATGTTTACATCTGACTGCATTTTCGTGCATAAATATATATATTTGTGTGTGTGTCAACTTTATAGAAGATATTCTTATAGGTGGTTAGAGAGGATTAAGAAAATCTCTTTTGACATTGGTATAGAAAGCACAAATGCCTGAATAGAGTCCAAAAAGCCACGAAATTGTTCACGGCAGAAGCGGTTTTCAAAACATTATGGGTCAGTTACATATAATCGGCATTCCAATATACTTGGCTAACGATCCTAAATTACTTTAATGTGTAAACATTCCCTTGTCTTGATAGTTAATTAGACTAAGGGGTATTATCACCTTTACACATAGAAGAGTGATGTTCCTTTGACCCAAAGTTATTTGGGCTAAATATTCATTTCTTTGTCATAATAGTTAATTAGACTAAGGGGTATTATCACCTTTACACATAGAAGAGTGATGTTCCTTTGTCCCAAAGTTATTTGGGCTAAATATTCATTTCTTTGTCTTAATAGTTAATTAGACTAAGGGATATTATCACCTTTACATATCACTTTTACATAAAATATTGATGTTCCTTGGTCCCAAAGTTACTTGAAGGGGCCTTTCACACCAAAGATGCACTCTGCGTCCTGGTCGCAAGTGGCATGTGCGTCTTGCATCCTTATGACAATAACGAGCGTTCACACCGAAGTGGCACGTGCTACTTGCATCTTCTTATATCTTTTATTTGAACTCCTCAGTTTTTTCAGTGCATTTGGGTTAAAATGATGAATTATCAATCATCCGACTATCCACGTATGTAGGGCACATGTAAATGTATGTAGGGCGGCATGTAAATAATAATAAGGGCGCACGCTAATAAAACACCAGCCGGCTGGTTCTCGAGTCGCACGTGCCACTTGCATCTAGGATGTACGTCGCACTTGCGACTTCGGTGTGAAAGCTCTCGTTCAGTTATACAGTCCGGTGTTTAAGTGGCATGCATCTTGCCACCAGGACGCATGCATCCCGCGACTTGCTACTTCGGTGTGAAAAGCCCCGAAGTCTTAATAGTAGTTATTTATACAAAGGAATTCCTTGTAAGTGGTAAAATAATGTAGAGTAAGTAATCAATTACATGTTTGCAACATGGCATCTAATTTTCTTGGTTACCAACCAATGAGTAGGTAGTCAAGTAAATTAGTACCCAATGTCAACCAATTATCACTCCCCCCCCCCCCCCCCGCACACATCCCTTTAATAAATTAAAGGGATTTTGTTCAATTTTTTTTTTTTAAATTAGAATTTCTAAATGCTTAAATAGTCTCATATCATTTTAATTAAAGAAAATCACTAAACAAAATTCTTTAAATGAATGAATAATTTCTAAATTCTACAATGATCTCATCCTTTCCTGAAACTGGAATTTGGAGTATATCCTTCAATATTCTTCCCCTTCCTTTTTAAATTAATAGCATCCACTTTTTACCTTTCTTTTTTCTTAAACACATTTTACAAAATCTGAAACAACTTTGAAAAGAAAAAAAAACTTGTTTCCTATTAGATCTTATTTTCGAACCTTAAAACTACCTCACTTTATAAAGATCCAAATAAAAAAATATACGTACTACATATAAAAAAATACGAATTTTAATTGGGGTTTGGGCTTAAAGGCGGGTTCAAACTGGAAATGGATTGACCTGATTTTCATGATATGAAGTCTCTCTCTCTCACTCTCTCTTTCTCTCTCTCTCACTCTCTCTCTCTTTCTCTCTCTCTCACTCTCTCTCTTTCTCTCTCTCTCTCACCCCCTTCCTCTCAATCCATAGTAAAAATGCATTTTTAAATTTTACCAGGGCGCAAAAAGACCAAAAGAAGTAACCGGTTTTTCATTCTATTTTGCATTTCCTCTACTTTTAAAATTAAAAAAAAATAAAATTGATTATCTTTATACTCCATCATAGATTATTTTACTTTTTAGTTATATATATATATATATATATATATATATATATATATATATATATATATATATATATATATATATATATATATATATATATATATATATATAATTACACCTGTTAGGTATACAAATTCGGTGTAAAATAAAATTACGTTTTTACGATTCTGCTTCAGGGTATTTGTTTGATGTGTCGAAAAAGTAGACGCGGAGTTGACTTCATTTTTTTTTTTTTTTTTTTTTTAGTGATAAAATTCAATCTAAATTTTTAAAATATGAAGTCACTTTTTTGTTTTTATGTTACAAAGAAATGTAGGTTACGTAAAGTGGTTCTTTTTTGGATCCAGTTTAATCGTTTATTTATTAACAATTTGTTGAATAAAATATTACTACTAAATAATATTACTACTATAAAATATTACTTTTTTTTTTTAAGTGATAAGGATGTTTGTGGGTGAACCAAAAAATTCCTAATTAAAAATATATTATTGATACAACTTGTATTATATACAATGGAAAAAAAATTTCTTATACACGGATGGATTTAATATTAACAATTTATCAACATCTACTAGAAAAACAATTCCTCCATGACGTGGAATTGAACTTGAATTCTTCGCTCTATGAAATTAAATGTATTTTTATTAATAACGCGGAAACTAGATTTTTCCCGAAGAAACAACTTATATGCTTAGATTCATTTTTAAATTGGCAACATTTTAGAATTTATTAATGAAAATCGTTGGAACATTTTTTTTAAAAAACTGTTTTTACGTTTGTTTAAAGTTAACCTTCACATTTTTAGATTATTATAATTTAAACCACCAGCGTGTTTTTTTTGTTTGTTTGTTTACTAATGATCATTATGTTTAATTAGCACAAAATATCGGTCAATATAATCAATTTTTAATTACCAATTAATTGTTTTAGGGTAAAAGTCATTAACGAAATGTTATCTTGGAATAATAACTTGAATTGAAAATGATACCTTTTATAAACATCCTTAATATGAGTAAAAAAAGGAAAACTTTTTTGTATTTTGTGATATGACAAAGAAAAAGTTTTGATTTTTGTACAATGAAAATATAATTAGATTGTTACAATCCCTCTAGACTCTAAAATAAATAATTAGGAAAAGATGTTCGGAACAAGCGAGAAAAGTCTTTACGAAGAAATAAACTCGATCCAACAACAAAATCCGATTACAAACAAAGGAATAAGAGGGAAAAAGTTGTTGAATGAAAGAAAAATATATTGGAAAACGAACACGTTAAGGAAATGGAAAAGGAAAGAGACAATTAAAGCAGTTCTGCCCTTGATCCCTCCAAGGATTTTCTGTTTCCTCTCTAAGCAGGAAATAATGGAGTGGAAGGAAAAGGATGTGAAGGGTCCTGTCTTCAGAAAATATTATCTAGTCCTGCTCCTTCATGCTTCTTTGGCCAGACTAGAACAAACTCTTCAACTGTAAACGATATGTAAAAAACCATAACGTTATTAGACTTAACCACATTACCTGATTCCTTAAAACTACAGTAGTCTTACAATGAGAACTGACAGAGCGGGAAAGTAAAAAAAAAAGCCATTGGGAGATAGAGATTTTGACTACTAGAAGGTCAGACGTGACCATCTCGAGCTCTCATTTGATCTCTACTCCATTTTTAGGGTTTCGTTGGTATAACCAAAAAAAAAAAGAAACCCTTATAGTTTTTGTTGTTCCTGTGTCTGTCGTCTGTCACTCTGTACAGCTCCAATCAAAAGAGATGAATCAAGAGAGATGACAAACATGAAACTTTGCAGTATTAAAGATCGTTTTGACAAGCAAACAGGAAAAATATAGAGAACTCAAAATTATCAGCTGTTTAAATCCAAAATGGCGGATAATTCATGTCATGGGAAAAAAACATATTTTTTTAAATTTTGAGTATGCGGTATCAAATGGAAGGTATTAAATAGTAGATTACAAAAATATATAACACATGTTAATTTTTCATGCCTTTTTGTTAAAAACCATCAACATTTTGCGTATTAGACTCCGAAACCATGCGTGCGATGCAAATTGCCTCCTACCACTATAGCACCCTATTTAACTTAAATGTGGAATTCTCACACCTGCTGTTTTCGGAATCTGATTCAGCGTGCACTCTAGGTAGGGATCTTCATAAGTCCTCAACTCGGACTTTAAAACTTAAAAAAAAGAACAATAATAGAAACTAGGTGAAAGAGAGAGGACTTGGCAGAAGGAACTTAGCAGACTTCACCTACCTCACGACATACATTAATCTACTTAATACAAAGCTCAGGACTTTCTTCTTCCACCTTTCCTTTCCTTTCTCCTTCGTCCTTTTACAAAGTCTTCTTATTGGATATATCTCATCCTTGTCATTTTTCTTTTAATATTTTTATTATCTTACTTCGGTTTTTTTCGTTATTAGCTTCGCTTTCTTCACGCACTTAGTTGGTTATTAGTCTGCAACTTCTTCAGCTAACAAAAAAATAAGTTTACGAGGAAGCTACTGACCTTCTTTGTTAAAAGGATTGAACTTTCTCAGTAGTAAATTTATTTTAGTTATCGTCTTTTTTTTAATAGTTGACAGTTATTTTTTTAAAACAACATCCTTCTCTCGGAGAACATAACGTATTTTGAAAGGAATGGAAAACTTGAAAAGACTAAAAAGGAAATACTATCTATTAACTGTGAAAAAAAGAAAAAGAAAAAAATTGATCCCAAAACTTGTAACTCTTTGACGAACAACCGGCCTTTCACATCCCCAAGTCCTTCACGAGCTTTTGCGCCAGGATTTATTAATTATAATGAATTTAAGATTATAATTTATTATAAAATAGATAACTTACTTACTAATAAGAAATTTTAGTGCGAGCTTTATCAGCTTTATCGAAGCAGTTAGAGCTTCAAAGGAATTAAACTTGGGGGTTCGATTCCTGGAGAAGGAGTGCAATTTTCTCAGTCTTCCACCCTTTTCTCTTTAATGATATGATTAAACAACCTTCAAACCCCGCACCACGCGAAGCTTATGCTAGGAATAAGTGGCTATGTTTCCTTTTATCATGTAGGCCAAGCGATTAAATAACACGCCATAATAGCTTCATTTCCAAAGACTTTATAGAAAAGAATCAGGACTATAAATGGCATCGCGTGGCTCTATCATTGAATCGAATGTAATGCAGTACATACAGAACATTAAGAAAATAGTAAATCATGATGTGCCATGGATGAAGATAATGGGGATAAAATAGTGAAGTGTGCCTTTCAACTTCAACATTATCCTATAACTACATCCCCTTAACCCAACCTACACGGCCCCCAGCTCATTTTCAACTATTATTTTTATCACTTCATTACACAAAAACTTCTGCTTGTATCAAGTTGGAAATTTACATGCTTGATTCAATTGAAGGTACTTTGAACGATATATAAAAAAAGTTTGACTAACATTGATATGTAAGATATTGGTAAAAACAATGTTTTATCCATTTTAAACGTTTAGGTCGCTGATGGTTTTACTAAAAAAATTGTATTTGGAAAAAACTGTTTGTCTCATCGAATATATGACATGAAACCCTTTTCCCGTCCAAAAATTACCATTTTTAAATTTGAAGCTCAAGTTTACGCGAGTAAAAACCATGAAAAAGTAAACAGTATACATATAACACATTACTTAAAGTAATATTGTACAAACCTAATCAATGAAGTAATAGAAAATAGTTTTTAAAAAAAAATTTTTGTTTTTATGTAAAAAAAAATCAATAACCAATATTTTTATGAAAATTTACAAATCTTCGAGTCAATTGTATGAATGTTCTGGTTCTAATAAATAGTTTTCTATGAAACTAAGCGTACAATAAATGCAAAATGTTAGCACACACCACTGCGTAAAAATTAATCGATTTTGTTTAGCCAGTCCTGCGCCTATAAAGTCAGACCGGTGGCGACAGACATACAGACAGGAATAAAGTTAAATTTCCAATTATAATCAAAGTACAGACAAAACTTTCATTTTAAATATATGTATGTAGATAGATGATTTGAATCTACAAACTCAAATAATTTTCAATCCACAGTTATATATTTACAAAAAGAATAAATAAATGGCTTTCGATTTTTTCCCTTTTTATCCCTTTCTTTTTCTTAAAAAAAAAAAAAAACCGGATGTTCTCATTTCTCTTTTACCAACCCTTTCTTGGATTTATTTTATTTTATACTCCTTTTTGTTTTCATTCTACGAATCCGTAAAGAAGGAGATTGTTTACGGATAAAAATAACAAGAAAACACATAAGAAAGCGTTTTATACTTCCTTGTTACGCCGCTTATAAAACCAGGCTCTAATATAATTAGCCTTATTTGGACTTTCTTACATTTGATTTCTTCTTGTTTTACTTTACGTTTTTTTCTTCCTTTCTTCCCTTTCGATCTGGGTTACTGTGACGATCAGACGATCTTTGTATCTTTTTTTTTTACCTTTTGAAAAGCTGTTCATACTTATTAAGATCTTTATATTTTTTGCGGTTTGGATTGAGAGCCGGCAAATATAAAACCAAAAGATTGTATATTACATTTTAATATCTTCTACCGCATTTTATTAAATTCCTTTTTATTTTTACGTTTTGCTATCAAGATTTTGAAAGAGGAATATGAAAGGGAGAGAGAGAAAGAGAAATTCGGAAGCGGGATTTTTAATTCTGAATCAAAAAGTGAAGGTAGGTTTTTTAATAACCGTGATAGGGTTTTGAGTTCGGTACGATTGAACAAGTAAACGGATTAATAAAATCATAAAAAAACAAGAACCAGATATAAGATATGAACCTCCCTCCTTTCCTATTTACATGATAAACCTTTCAAACCATTTACAAAATATATAATTTTATATATTTATTAATGACAAACTAAAATAGTGTAAAAGTGTGGGAAATTCAAGTACAAGATGCCCACAAAATAATAATCATAAATAATAATAATAATCCACAAAATAATAATAATAATCCAAATTTCATAAAAATCGGACAAGTAGTTGTTCAGATATGGTGTTTCGCAAAAATATTGCGACAGACCTATAGAACGGACTAAAGACTAAAAATGTTCGGCACTTCTTTAGATTGTTACTCCCCTTATAAAAAACCAGAGGGGAGTAACAATCTAAAGAAGGTGTACGGAATGATCTTCTTTAGACTGTTACTCCCCTTATAAAAACAGTAGTGTGATATTCCTTCGGCCCAAAGTACATTGGACTAAACATCCCTTTGTCATAATAGTTATTTAGTCAAAGTCATTTATATTCTAAAAATATTGGGGAGTAACAATCTGAAGAAGTACCAAATGTTCTTTTTTAATAAGTTAGTTAATGATTTATTCTTTTAAAACAACAACCTTTCTCTTGAAGAAGATTTAGTATTTTGAAAAGAATGGAATAACTTGACAGGACCAAAAAGGAAAATAAATGATTTTCCGAAAAAATAAGTTTATGTGGATTTTAATTTGTTGACCTATAAGTTGGATTGCTGAGAAGAAGCAGTAAACTAATAGAAAATAAAACATAGAGAGCGAAATCAATAATTATAATACCAAAACTTGAAACTCGTGTTGAAAAATAATAATAAAAAAAAAAAAAAAAAATCATTAAATTTAATAAAACTATTCATTTTTTAAAAATAACAAAAGGATTTGAGAAAAAATACCGTCAATTACTTGCTAGTAAGTAGTAAGGTACTAAAAGGGTTTTTTTCTAGTTAATTCATACTTCCTACTTTTTTAAAAAAAATATATATGTATACGAAGTTGCACTTTGGAGGAACAAGGTATGCATAATGCTCTTCAGCATCTTAGGTGTGCAAGCACTTATTTGGTTCTTTTGGGGATAAAATGGCAGCCATTTTAGAAACGCCAGATATATTTATAATCTACATTTCAATACCTTTCAAATAATACACAACTTAAAAATTACAAAAAATAAAACTTTTAGGTCACCATGCGCTAGGCTACGGCCACCTAAAATTTCTAAAATTTGACTTTCTTATATTAACTCCTGGAAATATCTTTGGCCCATAAAGAAATGTATGAAACGCGATATATATTAGCAATCTACATTTCAATACCTTCAAAATGATACCCCACTCAAAATTACACAAAATAATAAAAATGTTGGGTCTTGTCAACACCTCGATCGGCCATTTTTGTAACACTGAAAGACTAATAAGTGGAAACTTAGGGTATTATTGGTATTGTTATGTATATAAATTATCTGGTCATCTGTCAATAGTTGTGCGAGGGCACATTTTTTTTTAAATTGCTCGATCTGAGTGAAAATTTGATACCAAACAAAGCCCTAAGATTGTCCCATATTGATTTTAACCATCTACGCACATTGATTCCTCTCGCACAGGCGCACAAACATCTTTTTTTCTATTAACAATTATATTTTGCAATCTTCTCATCTGATTTTAATTGACTGAAAAGACCGACTTTCTACTGAAATTATCGAGGTAAAGGTCACCTCTGATATCCAGTACCCAGAAATTAATATCTCACACAGTAAAAATAAGTCGCAGTAATTATTATTTATTTTAAATCTCATTTTTCTTTTAGTTTATCAATTAAAAAATTCCAGCTGGCTCTCACAGAGTAATTAAGATAATATATATATATATATATATATATATATATATATATATATATATATATATATATATATATATATATATATATAAAATTATATTTAGAGTTTACAAGGATTCTTTATAGTGTATTATTTTTATTATATATATATATATATATATATATATATATATATATATATATATATATATATTATATATATATATATATATATATATATATATATATATATATATATATATATATATATATATATATATATATATATATAATATAATAAGACTAAGTTGATGTTTTAAAGTTAGTAGTACGTTAAAGGTCAGGAAAGAAATTAGTACGTTTTTTTTATCTTTCGTTGAAGTTCTTTAAGCTCCTTCCGACTAAAAAATCGGTTAGCATTTTCGTTAAAAATAATAATAAAGGAAAATAAGGTTTAAATGGAATTTTTAGTTACGACCTTTACCCAATATAGAATTCGGCCTATAACTATATACGAACTGGTCATTATTATTGTACAAACATTTGTGAAACCAAAAAAAAAAAATTTTGAAATGAGGTTTTGTGTGAACGATTAATTTTAGTGTTGGGTATTTTTTGAGTTTTTATTTCGATTGATTTTTTGTGTAACTTATATACTAAAGTAAGTTTGTAGATAATAATTTTAGGTCATTATGGTCATTTACGTTTAAAATAATAGTATAATCTAACAATATGATTTCCAGTGTTTTGCTAAGGAGCTGATTTATTTAAAGTATGGTTTTAATTTGCTAGGAGAACATCTAACATCTTTATACCAAACTATCAACCGGACCCCCCCCCCCCTCTCTCGGTGTTTCAATCTATCCAGGAATTGAATGAGGAATTTTTTTTTTATATAATAGATACTCAAATCTTAAGAGGAGCCTCTTTCCCAAGCAATAACAGCCAACTCCTAAAGTTCGTTCTGTGATCAATTCTCCTTCCTATATCATTCTTATATCCCCCCTCTCCCACCAGAAATCGAATTTCAAACAATCCCTTCTTGGCAGACGCATTATTATAGAGATTGAGAAACAAAATTCAATATTTTTATTTTCAGCAGTTGAAAGAATTATAGTAAATTGCGTGAATAAGGGGGACTTAGTTTCAAATACATATTATCTGACCACCATCTTTAATCAACATGGCTTATTGGAAAACAATATTTTCAACATGGCTGGTTGGAAAACAATATTTTCAACATGGCTGATAGAAAAACCATATTTTCAACATGGCTGGTTGGAAAACAATATTTTCAACATGGCTGATAGAAAAACAATATTTTCAACATGGCTGGTTGGAAAACAATATTTTCCAAAAGTTGTTAATTTATGTTAATTAAGGAAAGTTAGTTTTCCAAATTTCAATGATCTAGTATTGGTTCCGGAGATATCGTCATGACAAATTTTGCATATAAATGTCCATATCATCATGAATCAAAAATGGCGGATCCTAAAAGATATCTCAACGACCGGCTAGGGTAGACGCTATAAGAGGAACCTACCAATAAGTTTATAAAAATACATAGATGGATTATATAATATTATTTACTTATATGGTATTATTTTATTTTATTTTTTAATATTAATCCTAACTTTTAACCTTTCATACTGAAGTATGAATAAGTCCATCAAATTTCGGTATAAACACTTCAAAATAAATCTTTTATCTTTTAACGTCCCAACTATATTAATCTCGGCGTCAATTTTGAATATAATATAAACACACACACACATATATATATATATATATATATATATATATATATATATATATATATATATATATATATATATATATATATGTAATTATATGTATATATATTATATATATATAAATATATATAATATAGTGATAAGAGCTATCGTATTATGTATTTTAATAAAAAAAACAAGATTGATTAACATTTGCTATATCTTTATATATTATTGTTTGTTTTTATTATTTTAATTTAGTTGAAAGGGTTTTATGTGTTGTGGCCTTGAGAGCCACGCCCTAGTCTTGCACTGAGCTTTAGTTTTTTTGGGGGGATTTTGTTATTAATCCTTTTTCTCCCGAGGGTTTATTATGATTAATGACAAAACGTAAGATATGTCATGCAGATAACAGGGTGTAATAAGTTAATTAAAAACAAACAAAAAAGAGAGCAGGTTGGGCAATTTAATAAATTAAAAATAAAGTTAAAATTAATGAAACATTAAATTTATGGTCAACGATGATCAGTTTAAAGTAGAAAATGAAGTTTTCAATTCAACGACATTACAGAAAATATATTGTCTTCTTCAAGATAACCCAAAAATCAATAACTGTTTTATATTATTCATGGCGGAAACGGAAATTCGAACCCCGACCCGACATCCTGTAATTCATTAATTTCATTATTTTCCAAATAATGGTTATTTGGTTGTTAAGGGTGTCCTAATTCAATTTAATTATAATTCAAACAACAAAAATTAAAAACAAATAGAACTTTGCAAAAAATAACCCTACTTGACGGGGAATTGAACCCCCACCCGTCTATGATTATATTGTTCGGAAACGAAATGTCAACATAACATCTTGAGTAGATGCTTACTACATTCTTCAATTATAGTTTTGATACGAAAATAGCGATTAACCAAAATTATGATCTCATCCATAATATTTTCAAACCGTAAAAGTAAAGAAAACGATTCTATTCACTTTAATAAAAGTACATTATTTCGTAATAATAATTACAAACCATAATAGTAGTAATGATAGGTTCTAATGATAGGGTATAGTAATGATACTGATAATTAGTACTTGATGGTACCTGCAGGTATATTGAAAGAGAAAAAGTTGTTATTTCACTGATTATAACTAATATGTGTTGTAGTCACCATTAATATGCGCTTCTAAGAAAGGGAAAGATGTGAGTTCGAATCCCGTCTGAAGTAATAGCTTTCTATCCTTAATATAATAGATAGTAATGTTTATTTATTTTACATAACTACATACTATTAAGTACATAAATTACTTAAAGTTCCAACTTATAGCAGTAGTGAATTAAGAATGAAATAGCTCACACATCAAAATCTAACGGCGTAATTAATAGAGTAAAACTAAACGTAAGAACATTTTTAATGTGTTGTCCCCTTAAATTTGTTTGTCCTCTTTTCCCTCTTCTTTTCCTTTTGTGTCTTCAGGGATATTTTTTTTTAAAAATAAAATAAAAGCTAATGAAGTTGTTTTTCACACAAATTCACCCGAATTTTGATACCTAGTTAAATCCTAATGCAACATTAATTTTTGTCAATCCTTCGGAAGAGCGTGGTCCCAGCAAAGAGTTCTATCAAAACATAACCGTATATTACTTTATTTACATGAAATCCCCCGGATATTTATCAATCAATCAAATATATGGTACCTATTCTATAACATTATGTCACCTTTTTTACAAGAAATCCCCCAAATGTTTAAATCCCCAGTAAATTTATCAATCAATCAAATATAAGGTACCAATTCTATAAAATGATGTCACCTTTTCTACATAAACTCCCCCAAATGTTTAAATTACCCGGAAATTTATCAATCAATCAAATATAAGGTACCTATTCTATAACATTATGTCACCTTTTTTACATGAAATCCCCCAATTAAATAATAATCCAATCAAAGAAAAATAATCCCATAAATGTTTAAATTAAATAATAATCCAATCTTGCTTTTCTTTTACACAAAATCTCACAATTATTCGTAATCCCAACTAACTTAAAGGAAACAAACCCAACGTAACCTTCTACATAAATTAATTATAATATTTTATGTAGAGTACTTAAGCAGACATTCAGAGTGCGTACGAATAAAGACAATGTGTTCAATTTTTTTTTTATCCAACACTGTTATCAATAGAAAACCTTGTACTAAATTTTATACAAAGATAATAATTAGCGTTGCTACAAATTATACTGTTACAAAATAAACATTACAGCAAACAAAAAACACGTAATAGACATGACACAGACAACATTTTGCAAAAAAAACAAAATGTTTAAGGTTATAAAAACAAAAATAAAGTACACATAAATGCATTTTCATTACTTCCTTGATAATGTGATACTTTAATTATTTATTTTGTAACACATCATTGAATCGTCATTTGTTTATTGTCGTTGTAAATTTAAATTGCACGTAATTATCAAACAAATGTTTTTAACTTACTACTTATACAGGGGTTAAAAAGTAATAATAACAAAAGGTTAGACTTAAGAAAAACGAAATTTGCATAATTACCGTCATCATTTGCCAAGTTTGTCAAATCGTTTGAAATTGTGCGACAAAGGAATTGAAATTACTAATCGAACATTCAATGTGTGTTTCGTTGGATTGGTTCTTCGGACGTTACAAAATATTCTTTTGTTGTGAATCACAGGACTTTTTTTTATTTTGACGATTTTAACGCTCTCTGGTGTCGAATTGTGTAATGAGATTTTTTTCCCGAAGTGTTTTTATAATGTGAATGCTGTCTTATTTGTCATACTGAACGTCCTTGAGTGTACTAAGTGTCATTTTTTTATTGTTACTTGAGACGAGAGCAGTACTGTTATATAGATTTATACATTGGAAGTTAGAGGACGTAGCTTCGAACTATGTACGTGAACTGTTTTATAAAACAGACGGATACAGTTCGAGCATCTTAGCTAAGTTAGCATGAGTTCACGAACTCCGTGACTCATTTTCTTCCCTTATATTCAACAAACGTAATGACACTTAAGAAGTTCTACTTTTGTTTTACTGATATAATGCATATATATATATATATATATATATATATATATATATATATATATATATATATATATATATATATATATATATATATATATATACATATATAAACAATAACGGTACAAAGTACACTCCTTGACGGAACAATACAATTTAAATTTGCCATTTTTCTCGAGATAATATTATGTAACATAGATCTAAATATAATTTGATCGTTGTAACAAAATATGATTGGCAATAAAGAAAAGAAGATAACATAAGGTACTCCTTTAATTTCATTGTCTCTATGTTATAAGTAATATCAAGTAATCTTTAATTTTAACACGAAAAAAATCGAATTTTCGCGCCATCACAATACTTTCTCTTTATATGAGAAAGCAAAAAAGGGGGATGAAAGAGTAAAAATGGTAACATATGTAACGATTTCAACGTAATCTTTGCTATATTATTATTAGTAATATTGGGTAATCCTCAAGTTTAACACGTAAAATGGGGGAGAACTTTGTAACGAAGGTAGTCATGTTCTAATTTGAGAACCGGTATTAATTAGATGACAAAAAAAGAATAACAAAAGCATTAAAAAGCAGTCAAATCTGATATTTAATAATTTAACTAGATTAAAGAGCAGTTAAGTCTGATATTTAATAATTTAACTAGATTAAAGAGCAGTTAAGTCTGATATTTAATAATTTAACTAGATTAAAGAGCAGTCGAGTCTGATATTTAATAACTTAACTAGATTAAAAAGCAGTTAAGTCTGATATTTAATAATTTAACTAGATTAAAAAGCTATCACACTTGTTATACGGTTTAAAATAATATGTCATTGGTAATTATTATAAATAAAATGTTACTTTATAAATATTAAAATAAATAAACGGAAGTTAATAAAAGGGGAAAATATCGACGTCATAATATCGGAGGGAAAGTTTCGATTTGCCAATATCAGATAAGATTTCTTCTAATAACCGTTACGACTTATGTTTCTCAAATAGAACTTATAAAGTTATAGTATAACTTCTGCCTTTTTAAAAATAGAAAAAAAACTTAAGTGCAATTTTAAAGTATCAAAGAATTAAATGAAGTCTGTAAGCCCGGTGTAAAAGAGAAGTGAAGGGGGAATCTAACCTCTGACCTGCATGCAAAGATGCAGATAAATTTCTGCTATTGCAGGCCTCGCCTCGTGCTCCTTTCGAAAAAAATACATTGCACTTCTAAAATGCAGTTTTGAAACATACATATACTTTGAAATTCAAAATCGACAAAAAAAAGTATTATTAACTAGTAGACAAACCCCAACTCATTTATTATTTCTCTATATCTTTCATACTTTAACTTCCAAGAACTATTTAAATAGTATAATATATTAGAGATTTTTTTTTTTTTATGAATGCATAAACAAAACAAAAAATTGGTCAATAGATTATAATTTTTTGAATAAGAATAATTTAAAAAAAAAACAGCGGATTTATTTTCATTTTATCTAAAGCCAAAAAAAAAAAACTTTCAAAAAATTATCTCACGATTAAATTCTTTTTGAAAATATCAAGGATTGCAAATTGGTGTTGTTTTTTTCATGACACGAACTGATAAATTGTGTATCAATTGTATAATATAGGTATCCAGATGAATATCGTTTTCATATTATATAAATTCGATCCTATAATGTTAAGTATAATGTTGGAACAGATTAACTTCGGAATGAGATGTTGATCTCTAAGTGATTATATTGGTGTGATATTAAAAAATATTAACAGTATTGAGAAAAACTTACAGGGTAATACTCTTTTTAGTACGTTATTGAATAGCCAAGCATTACAATGAATTACCGGATAATTTAAAACAATGTAAATACTTTTGTCAATTCAAAAAGAAAAGAGTCTCATACATGAAAGAAAATGTGTCAATATAATCAACATGTATTATGGCACAATAATAACAGTATTTTTTTCTTCCCTTTTTAAATTTCATAGATAATAAATCTTTTATTATTTAAATTTGAGGAATAGAAGATTGTTAATATTTTTATTATTTGAATGTTATATGTGTAGTTATTATTATACTTGTTAATTGTGGGTCTCTCTCATTATCTTCTGTGTGTTTGTTATTTATTAGAGAATGTACATATAAACTAAATGTTACTGATTGTATACTTGTATAAACAAGACTAAGGCCAAGACGGAGCCCTCTAGCAAATTAGGCAATTGAGGGCTCTCACAAGCGTTGTTTTGTTTAAGTGAATTGAGTTTTGTATTTATGTTTTTTGTAATAATTCCCATACCTAGCACTATTCTGTTGCATTGTGGAAATAAACATTATTAATTATTTGTAAACTTGCATTTACAAAAAGCTTATACATGGTATAAACTTATTCAATAAACTTAAATAGGACAATGTACTTAAATATCTCATAAACTTATACATCCAATAAACACAAATTAGTATACATAAATTAATTAATAATTACCCGTTTTTTGGTTTCTTTCCATGAGTTAAGATACCTAACGTTTTAACTTTAGCAGTATAACCCAGAAGCAACATTTTTAAATTTACCTGGAACAAAAAATAATAAAATAATTAATAAAAATGTAATTATTAATCAAAGATGTTAGAAGGAAAACAATTAATTTACAATTTCAAGGTAAATTCGGAAAGGTGTGGTTGTTTGAACCAGTTTCAATTTTCAATGAGGGCACATTTATTTTTTATTCAATATTAAATATGCGAAGGCTAATTATTATGGACGTACCACTATGGTGCGTTCGCAAATATTTTGACAACAATTTCGTTCTTCAGAATTATCATAATGCTTCCTGGTCGTTAAGCTACCTTGAAGAAGTAAATATATTATTCAGACACGTATATCCATAATTTTGACTTTTGACTGATCCACAATTTTGACTTTTGACTGATTCACAATTTTCATTTGATTCACATAGATACTAATTATAACTTATTTAAGAAGTAACAAGTAAATAATTTCTATAAACTACGATAATTAATTTTATTTTACCTTCCGAGCTTAAGAGTGCTCCCGTCACGAAGGTATAACGGAAGAACTGTGATCATTTTGAAAAACTTTTTTTATTCCTCCGAATTTAAATATTCCTAGACAGAAATCTGTTTAAGACATCAGGGAAACATTTTTGGTCACATGTCTGCCTTTTAATGAAAATTCTGTGGCAGGATATAATTAGTTGACCAAAAATTAATTTAAACCTTAAATATTAAATAAAAATTGGTACTTCTTTAGAT
Organism: Gerris lacustris; assembly: GCA_951217055.1. Lineage (NCBI taxonomy): Eukaryota > Metazoa > Arthropoda > Insecta > Hemiptera > Gerridae > Gerris > Gerris lacustris. The sequence continues at coordinate 39,876,205 of OX578284.1, forward strand.
TGTTCCTCCTCTATATACTTTTTAGAATATAAATGACTGACTACATAACAATTAAGACAAAGGAATGTTTAGTCCAATGTACTTTGGGACAAGGGAGTATCACACTTCAGTTTTTATAAGGAAAATAACAGTCAAAAGAAGAATATTTCGAACACATTCATTAGATAGTTACCCCCTTAAGTTTATCTGAAGAAGTGCCTAAATATTGTTACTCCACTGCGAATCGAAACAGGTCTTGACAGGATGATAAAAAGTTATGTGCCCCACTAATATTAATATTATTGATTATAAAACTTATTGACGAAACTTCAAATTTTAAAAACTACTCAACAGTATTTGATGAAATTTGGAGATTATTTAATAATTAGCCCATTGTTAGTCCCATATCATTTCTCACCCCGATTCTTTATCTTCCACAATCTGGGCACATAATTTTGTCTTAAAAAAACACCTATATCTTTAAAAGTACACATTCAATTTTGAAGAAATTTAAATGCTTTGTCAAAAGTACTCTAAGAGCGTCCCATATTGTTTTCAACCGTCTGCCAAAATTTAACATTGCTTAATTAATCGGCACTTCTTTAGATAGTAATTCCCCGTATAAAGAAAACAGAGGGGAGTAACAATCTAAAGAAGGTGTACGGAATGTTCTTCTTTAGATTGTTACTCCCCTTATAAAAACAGAATTGTGATATTCCTTTGTCCCAAAGTACATTGGACTAAACATCACTTTGTCTTAATAGTTATTTAGTTATAGTCATTTATATTCTAAAAACACAAAGGGAAGTAACAATCTAAAGAAGTACCAATTAATAATTTATTTATGTAAAAAAAGACATATATGGGTCGTCAAAACAAAATATAAATAAAGTACGTGAGATTTAAGTTTAACATAAGAAAAAAAGTGAAAACCAAATTAAAATCGGTCAAGTATTTCTTGAGATAAAGCGCAATGTATGAAGGTAAAGTGCTAGTAAATAAACATTACAATTTCTTATTTCATTTACACACATTACATTTTTAAATCTAAATATAGGTCAATAAGAAACCACTATTAAGTGCACTTCTAATGTACATTTATATATTAAATAAAAACTAATGCACTAATTGATGAAGTTAATTATCAAAACCAGATTTAAATCGATTAAATAGTTTCCGAGATAAAAGCATACATATATAAGTAAATTTATTTAAAAGACAAAATATCAAGCAAAAAAAACTTTACAAATAATGGGGTCACTCGAGCATTTTATTTAGAATACAGGGTTAAAAAATAAACGTACGATAATAAATATACAACTGAAATGCTTACATTTTTGAATGAGGACAATAAACAAATCAAGCTTAAATCAAGTTTTAAGCTCGTTAAATAAGTAACATCTTAATATAAATTGTATGATATAATCAACTTGTTGGTTATATAATTAAAATTAGCATTTAAAACATTTGAAATTTATTTCGACAAATTAATAAACATTAAGATAATAAAAAAAGAGTATATATATATATATATATATATATATATATATATATATATATATATATATATATATATATATATATATATATAAATAAATATATATAAAACTAGTAAGTTTACTTAACGTTTTATTTATTTAACAGGTTCATAAAAACAACAACGCCTACTTTAACTTAATAAATTCTTGCTTTAACATTTATAAGTGAACTTTTTTTTTATTAGGTATAGGTACTTGATATTTTGTAAGTTTTAACCTACGGAATTTTTATTATTTTTTATTTTTGTTTTGTCAGCGATGTTAAAAAGAAGGTGGTTCTTAACTTATACGAAGGGACTTATTTTAGTTATACATTTTTTAACAGTAAGTGTTGAAATTGTAATTTTAGCAAGTTAAAATAAAATGTGACATTATAAACGAAATTTCCTACAAGATTATTATATATAACTATAAGAAGGATTAACTATTGTTTAATATTAAATCCAATTTAAATAGTTTTGACCATTTTATTGTTTCATTACCAAGAAAACAATCAAGTAATCAATCCTTAAAGAGAAATATATTATAAAGCCACGTCCACACCGGACGTCGTTTTTGCAAACAAGGATGCGCGTCCGGTGTGGACGGCTTCGCGCGCACGAACGAATGCTTGTTTGTGTTCGCGGGTGCTCCGGGTAGAGTCGGTACATCGAAGGATGTTTGCTGTTTGTGCGCGTTTGGTGTGGACGCTTTTTGGAGCAAACTCCTTGAGCATTCGCAAACAGCCAGTGTTTTGACTTGGAAAGCCGAGAAAGGTATATTTTTTCATTCGTATCATTTATGACTATAGCATCTATAACTATATAATAACTAATAATAGTGATTGAAACTAAAGATGAGTTTATGTTTTTTTTTTGTTTTTTTTATGTAAATCCAAGATTAAAAATACCAGATTTAATAGATACAGATGACATAAAAGTTTAAAAATGCGTCGTTCTATTTGTTTAAATAATTATATTGCTTCCAAGCTTATTACTATAGGCACAGGCCTATGGGCAGAGCTTCCTATGCCATATGGTCTTACGGCCGCCCGGCCGTAAGACCAAATATGACATTGCTACTTAAATTTTTTCCTCCAAAAGAACAGATTTCTATTTGTATAAAATTGCTATATGTTTCGGCGTTTAATTTTGGCAGAAATAATAATCTAAAATCAGGGATGATCGAGGAGAAAAAAAATAATGACACCAGAATCTTCGTTTTCTTTTAATATTGCCTTTTTTACTAACTCACTTATGATAATAAATAAACCGGTGCTTATACCGCCAATGATAGAACCAATTTACCAAGTTAAATGCAAGTGCAATATAGTTTTATTACTTGATGATGTAGTGTATAAGAAAATAATGAAAAATAACTGGGAACAAGAACAAACGTTTGCAAACACCTGTGTTGTCTAGAATGCGCGTCCGGTGTGGACGTCGTGTTTGCGCATGTTTGCAAACCCTGCTTGCGAATGCGCGTTTGGTGTGTACGAGGTTTAACATATGTGTTATATACCCGATAAATTTTAAAGTTTTGAATTTAGAAGTTATCTATAATGAGAGAGATGTATTACATATGTTATAAGATACACCGATATACTTTTAGGTTTTGTAATTGGAATGAAGGCTTTAATAGAAGATGAATTCTTTATATTAACACATATGTTTCGGAGCAAAGAACTAAATTACTTAAGTATTATATTTATAATACTGAAGTATTATAGGTTATTATTATTTATTAACTGAAGTAGAATCTATTTTAGATGTAATAGCATCACTGAAGTGTTCTAAAGTATCTAAAATTTAGTCCCATTAAAACTATCATGAGATTAAATTACATTTGATCCTTCAAAAACGATCTAACAAATATACTTACAACACATCTTGATCTAACACCATTACATTTTATTTATCTTGATCAATTTTTTTTTTATTCTTTCTTTATTCTAATATCTTAACAAATATAGCCGTAGATTGTCAAAGATCAAAAGAAAAAAAAATATATAAAAAGGGTAGATCTTCATGATCTGTAGAAAAAAGGAAATAAATTGATATGTAACACGATCTAGTCATTTCATAAGTATAGTTACAGATCGTGTCGTACTTTAAACATAAAATAAAAAGGAAAAGGTATAATATTAAAGTACAAGATCATTTTATATACATGTATAAATATATACATATATATATAAGATATTATCAGTACTTGTATAATAATCTGTGAAGGACACTCAAGATAATTTTTTATTGAGGATGTAGATCTTAAATTAAGTTAAATGATCTAACTTCTATTTGTTTATTCTTTCATTTATTAGATCTCCAAAAGGATCCTTTTGAATGAATTAAATGGACCATTAATCTAAATTGTTAATAAAATTAAGATCAAAGATCAAGTTCATATGGTTTGTTTTTGTTTTATTATTATTATTTTGTTTGTTAATTATAGATCTTTTGGGGTTTATTATAATTTCTAATATCTTATTTAATAAAGGACCTTCTAGAAACTTATCCTCTGAAATTATTCATTAATAATAATAATAATAATATGCATTATAAAATGTATTTAACTTAAAAATAACTTGTTTATTTTTACATAAGATTACTCACATAGAAATAATGTGTTAAAGACGTTTATATTTCTCACACTTAAATAAATCAATTTAACAAAATAGGTCTTTCAAAAACACAACAAAAGTTATATTATACTAATAATAAACTATAGCTTTAAAACCCTATTAACAAAATAATATTATATTAAAATATAAAACCAAAATTAAATACATAATTATAAATAACTTTCATGGTCATTAAATTATGTTGACTTTGATTTTCCTAATTCTAGACTAAATTTAAGCTCAAAATAATTAAAGCACTCCTCCATCTCACTCGCAACCTAGTAGAGGAGTATGCACTTAAGTTTTTTTTAATATATAAACTTATTTATATTAAAAAGTTTTATCATTTATTTATAGTTTAATTTATAAATTATTTATATTAAGTATTTCATTTAAAAAACAAATTAGTAATTTGTGTATTGTGTGAATATTTATTATGTATTATACAACAAAATGTTTGGTTAAAAAAAAAAAAAACTAAAAAATAATTAAATAACCACGAAAACTTGAAAAAACTAAAAAATGTAAAACACTGGACGAAGTTATTATGTACTCGAATATAATAAAGTTTGTGTGATTTGTCTGGGATCAATTTTTTAATTTTACCGCCAACATGTTTTGCACAACTTCTTTGCGTGTCAATCAATTTAAAATAAAAAAAATATACTTATTGTTATTCAAATGATTTATATCTACGTTAACACTACCAACCTGTTTAAATATGAATGATTTTAAAAGTCCAACTTTTAAAATTTGAAATAATATATAGAAAAACAACTTAACAAATTTCAATTTCGCGACGGGGAAAACAACATTTTTTTAAACGTGATATAAAATCATGGAGGTAAGAATTTGGAGCAGATATTCGTAATATATATAAATTGATGTAATTAGATACAGAAACAGGTACGAAGTGATTTGTTTATCAGTTGTTTTTTAATTCATTACGACCCATTAAGGGAGGGTGTTTACGGAGCTGTCATGCAACTTGCGCATGCCCCGTCCTTGACATTTAACCACCTTTTAGCATTCCGTAACAAAGCATTAAAGTTTCTTTCAAACAACAGACAGCCCCAGATTCCAGGGGTGGTTCTGATTGGTCAATCAGTTGGTTCCGTAAGCCACCAACAGAGTTCACTTTCATGCTTTGTATTTATAACAAGACTGTATAAATTGTCTTTAAAACAGATCTTGAAGCATTTATCTTATCAGAGTGTTCCATTCTCTTTTTTCCATCCGTTTATTCATCTCATTGTTTTCCTTTTATTGCTCATTTGTTTTTTAATTTTGCTTACAATACGTAAAGAGAAAGGAAGGTAGGTAAATAATAGGTTATGCTATAATCATAGTTTAATGTCGTTCAGAACTCAAGATATTGTTACAATTGGTTGTTTCAGACTGCATTTACATATAATCAAGTAAATTTACAAGTATTATCTTGTTTACATTGTTTAAACAAAATATTACTTATTATTTTTATGCAAGGTTATGGTATGAATGAGGGTTACACAGTGGTAGAAAGAACGAACAGAGGTGCGCAGGCGCACATCAGACCGATCATGCGCAAAGACCAATCCTCAGTTCGGGTTCGCCAATCTAGACTAGGCTTTAAAGATGAAACTAAGTGTAATTAAAGGTGGATATGATTTTTAAAAATTATATATGTAATATACGTTTGTGTTTTTTCAAGGAAGCAAATAATTTTGTCGGATATGACCTAAATAAAGAAATAAAGTAGTAAGTACTGCTCCGTGCTTATTTACACTTTGATGAACTTTGCTTTCAATTCCTTATCCTGTTTAGATCCAAAATATCTATTTTTTATTAAAGAATTGTAGGTCACATACCAAATCAAATTTTTTACACAAAATATTGTAACAACTTGACCGGTTTTATTTGTTCTAATGCAGCTTTCTTCAGATACTCTGCTGATGGTTATTATTTGTCTTGAATTTTTTATTTTTGGTTATTGAACAAACGAGTCGCGATCACTCATTGGACAAAAATTCAGTCGAGGAAATCTACTTTAATCAATTATCTATTTCTAATTTATTATTCTAAATTTTTTCTACCGAGCTTACCGAAGGTAACAGAAGCTTAGTTTTCCCCTGTCTTCATTCTGAAGACCGAACATATTTGATGTCTGCTTGTAGTTCAATTTATGCAAATCAACATATTGTAAAACCTACTTGACAGATTTTAATGAAATTTTGATGTAGGTCATAACTAGCCCATAATTGGTTACAATCATTATTATTATTATTATCCTTATTTCATATAATTATTAACTAAATGTCTTGACAGACAAAAGAAAGTAAATTTAAACTTCTTTGCAATTGCATAATTTATAAATTTTGTAAGAACATTTCCAAACAATATTTTTTTATAACTTCAACAATTAAATAAAATGGTAAATAATGCAATATATCAAAGTTTTAATTTTTTTTTTATTTTTACCTAGTTTCTCTCTCTGAACAACTTTTTTTATAAATTGACTTTTCGAAACTAAAATTATGACATAAATTAGCTTTTATACAAGCAGGGCTGAACCCCAAAAGATGAAATTTCAATTAAAAAAATTTAGTCTTTTTCATGCGTGGATCCGGGGACACACTGTATACATATACATATAATACATAATATAAATCGAAGGTCAGTAATGTCATTCAATAAATGTTGTCATTTCAATGCAAAATATTTAGAATAATATAGATAAAAACTTCAATAAATTAACAATACGGATATTTTCTAAATGCAGTTATATAGAAGAATGTATACATATTACTGTTTATTATCACTTATCATTCGGAATAATTGAATAAAATTTATTATTATTATTATTTCGTGTATTTGAGTCTGCCGGGTTCAATATATCACATAAAGCTAACGGTCTTTTAGAATCTATACTCGTTCATATGTTTTCTTATTCACATTTCTCTATTTTATTATCAATTTAAATATTTCAAATTTTGTTTCCCGTCCAATTCCTTCATGCTTTCATTAATTTGCATTCTTTCCTCCTATGGTAATGTTTCCTGTCTTGAACCACTTTTCAATTGATTTAAAGGTCACTTGTACTACATATTTAAAATAATGCATTTATACACACACACACACATACTATATATAGTGTGTGTGTATAAAACGAATAGGGCAAATTTCCTCCATTGTGTTTTGACATTACAAATTATTCCATAATATTATTTTGATTTTTGTAAACAATGTTCTAAATAAACAATAATCAGAGTTCGATTACCAGAAATGTGAGAGTGGTTTTGCACAAGGTAAATTGAGATTTATATAGTGTAAGTGTAAAGCTGTCTGATTAATGTTTATTTTAAAAATCTAATAATATTGTCAATCCAGATGTAAAAACTGAATAATTGTTCCTTTGGGCCGGATCATTTTTTTTTTAATTTACGTAATTATTTTATCATTTTAATGTACCTATCCTATTATATTTAAAAAAATAAAAAAATATATTTGGTAAGATAAATTGGAACAAAAATTATTTTACAAAACTGTACGAGTACATAATGCTACTGAATTTAAAGCCCATACCTATTTTCAAAATATTTAAAACTTGTTCAAAATGCGATTGAGGCTAACATAATTTAGCTGAAAATGATGGGTTAAAATTTTCCTGAACTTGTAAAATTTCATTAAAATCGGTTAAAAATTTAGTTTATTCGTGCGTTCATTATTTAAGGCCCAGGGGGACATCAAAACGTGTGAATTCATCAAAATCTTAACATCGAATTTTGCGCGTTAACAATACTTTCTCTTTAAATATACTTATGTACATATACTTATGTTTCTTTCTTTAACATTATTAAATATTGTTGTATCGATATTGGTTAGAATGTGCCTGGGTAAAATGTTTAATGCGTATTAAAAACGTATACAATTTGCATCTATCTCATTTATCGCATCTATTTTCTTTCTGAAGGTTTGACTCAATACGACATATATATATATATATATATATATATATATATATATATATATATATATATATATATATATAAATAATTTAATTTTGATTTATATAATTTAAATGCACTTTGAAACAAAATTTGTTTCCTATATATAAATAAAGATTGCTTAATAAATAAATGCATTTTATAATAAATTGTTAAGATGCACTTTACATTTGTTTATTGCATTCAATTAAAATCTAATGTAATAGAAAGAGAAAACAACTATAAAATCATGAATTGAAGTTAAAACCTTCCTAGTTTCAACATTAAATAAATTAAGTATTGCAAATCATGCAAGTAAAAAAGGTTTTACGTAATATTACATAAAAATAATAATATTAGTATTATTTTATAATATCATACACTTTTAAAGATAGTTTATATTTTTATCATAACTCGTACGTTACTAATTGAAATGGAGGACTTAACTATTACTTTGAGTGAAGATTTAAAAAGTGTTTTTTTAACGAATCTATCTATATCTCATAAGGTTTAGCCAAGTTAAAAGGTTGCACTTTTAAAAGACACCACAAGTCATAAACCGGCGCCACTATGGCCACTCATCCGGTTTGTTTACGACTGCCGTCTGGTTTATGACCCATGAAAAGATGTTTAAGAGGTTCTTTTTTTAAAGAACTAACTAAAGGGTTAGACTTAATATATAAATGTAACAAGTTTTTAAGTCATTTTATAAATAAATATAACTTTTTTTTTACATTTACAGAATCAATTTTGTCTAAGAAACGTCTTTAAAAAATCGGTCCGAGAAAACTTCTCATGTATGAGTTCGTAAATACTTAGCCCAGTGTTTTCCATTTATTAATATTTTCGTGGGTTAATTATTATTAAATATTTTATAAAAATTTGTCATAATAATAACTTCTCCTCGGCGGGGAATCGAACCCGGCCTCTCTCCGTCCGTGAAAGCTATTTTCTCAGGAACTAGATTTTTTCCTGGAAAACGGCTTATATCGTTAGATTCGTATTTAGATAGACTAAATTTTAGAATTTTGTAATCAAGATCGGCGAAACCGTTTTCAAGTTTTTTCTCGAAAACCGCTAAGACAAAGACACGTCTGCTCAGACGACAGACTTTAAAAAAAAAAAAAAAAAATTGGGTTCAGGGGACCTCAAAACGTGTAAATTCCTCAAAATCGTATTTTTGCGGCATCACAATACTTTCTCTTTATATGAGAAAGTAAAAACTGGATAATTGTTCCTTTGGGCCGGATCCATTTTCTTTTAATTTATCTTTTTAACTTATTTATTTTAAAAATGAAAAATATGTCTATTTTTATATCCTCGCATACATAGTATTTATAAAGAGAAAGTATTAGGATGGCGTACAAAATCCATGTTGAGATTTTTCTATTAAAAATAATAGATTTTACTTTTTTATTTCTTATTACATTGGGTTACATTAAGTAATATCTCCGCTTATTGGTTTATCTGTTACAAATACTTCTAAAATATATTGCTATTTTAGTATGCGATCACTTAAAGTTGCAAATTAGGAAAGAAATTTTTAAAAAATATATATATGTAAAACCAAATTAGGTAAAAAAAAACTTATAATTTTAGATGTTCATACTGTTAGAAAAAAAATGATAGAGGATGTAATGATAATAAAAAGAGCTGTTGAGACGACCTTGGCGTTCTTTACGAAATATACTGGAAATTCTTTCATGCTTCCTTTTCAAGGCAATAAATAAATGACTTTAGAGTGTAATAAAACGGCTATAAAATGTACTGAGTGAGCGAACTGGAGGTATTCAAGGTGGTTGGGGATCCATGTCAAGTGATAGTGCCATTCTACTATATACGAACTTTATATCATAAAGTCTAGAGTAGATAAACACTATTCTTTACTAGGATAGTCTACTATCATATCTAATATAGACCATGAGAAGGATTCAGGTAATCTACGAGTATACGAGAGTGAGAGTATCTTTTAAAATAATCCCGTAGAAAAAGCACAATATAGTATCTAACCTTCAGATACAGTTAAGTTTATACTAAAGAAACAAAATGTCTTGATATGGATCCCTGTTATAATCTATTATAGAGTATAGACTATGAACTACAGGTAGTTTACTAGGAAAAGAAATATCTTGATATGGATCCCTGGTACAGTCTAATACAGAGTATATACTATGAGCTGCAGGTAGTTTACTAGGAAAAGAAATATCTTGATATGGATCCCTGGCACAGTCTAATACAGAGTATATACTATGAGCTGCAGGTAGTTTACTAGGAAAAGAAATATCTTGATATGGATCCCTGGTACAGTCTAATACAGAGTATATACTATGAGCTGCAGGTAGTTTACTAGGAAAAGAAATATCTTGATATGGATCCCTGGTACAGTCTAATACAGAGTATATACTATGAGCTGCAGGTAGTTTAACTAGGAAAAGAAATCTCCTGACTCCCTGGTATAGTCTAGTATATACCATGACCATGACATACAGATAGTTTATATTTATATTAGAGTAAGTAATCTATTTTATATTTTGACAAGAATCCCAAATTTGGATGATGTTATATCAAACCTTCAGGTACAGGTAGTTTGGAAGAACCTTTTGACATAAATTATAGTGCAGGTATTCTACACTCAGGAGATGATAACTCATAACATGATCCCTTGCATAGCCTAGGAAAGTTCCTAGTTCAGAACACAAGAAACAAGTATAGCCTATAACAGAGTAGTGATATCTACATAATTATCCGTTATGACCGTTATATCACCTAGTAAAGATAGAGGTAGTATATACCAGAGAGGTGATTTTTTGATGTTAGAACCTAATACTACCTAGTAAAGATACAAGTGGTCTACACCAGAATGGTGATAACTCTGTAAAGGCCCTTATACAATCAATCTAGTAGACACAAGATGCATGTAGTCTATACCAGAATGATGGAATCTCCATGATAATCCCTAATAAAATCAATCTAGAAGACACAAGATGCATGTAGTCTATACCAGAATGATGGAATCTCCATGATAATCCCTAATAAAATCAATCTAGAAGACACAAGATGCATGTAGTCTATACCAGAATGATGGAATCTCCATGATAATCCCTAATAAAATCAATCTAGAAGACACAAGATGCATGTAGTCTATACCAGAATGATGGAATCTCCATGATAATCCCTAATAAAATCAATCTAGAAGACACAAGATGCATGTAGTCTATACCAGAATGATGGAATCTCCATGATAATCCCTAATAAAATCAATCTAGAAGACACAAGATGCATGTAGTCCACACCAGAATGAAAGAATCTCCATAATTCCTAATACAATCATTCTAGAAGACACAAGAAGCATGAAGTCTATACCAGAATGATGGAATCTCCATGATAATCCCAAGTACAATCAATCTAGTAGACACAAGATGCATGTAGTCTATACCAGAATGAAATATCTCCATGGTAATGCCTAATACAATCGCAATCAAGTAAAGACACAAGATGCAGGAAGTCTAAACGAGAGAGGTAATTTATCTTGAAGACTATAATGCACTTGCATCATACATATGTTTGATTATATTTATAATGGGCAATTAAAACATAAAATATAGATAGATTTTAAAACATCTGCATCTGAAGTTCTTAGACGTAATAACAGCAATTTTAGTCTTAAATCATAAGTCCAAAGTATTAAACTGTATTAGATTTACAAAAGCCAAAGGGCAATAAAAACAAAAACATCAAATAAATTATCAAGTTTAAATGCATCTACGAAATTAAACAATTGCTAAATCTACAAAATTCGTACAGATCAATAATCTAAGAGACTATATTATTAAAATTTTCACTTAGAATACATTTCGAAATTCAAGATAGTTTCTGTGTTGTCGTGGTTGTTATCAGATTTGAAAAATTTGTATTTGTGATTGCTTTCAGTACACAGCTAATTTGAGCTTTGTAAAATATGTTTGAGATACCTTCAAGCTAAAAATCAGATAAGCATCTAGAATGTGTAAGAGAGAAATAAATAGCAAGCAAGTTGTAATGCAGGTTATACAGAAAACAGATGTTGAGACTGCAGATAAGATAATTGATAGCAGCAAGCGAACTTAAAATAATGTGCTTAGATATAAAACAAGTGCACATTATTAGAAAGGGCATTCGCAGATGAAAAAAAAAATGTGTCCTAGATTTATACCTCATTACTGCACGCCCTATAAATCTTTACAAACTCTACCACTCCTTATATCTTTTTAGAGTTGCATTTTATTAAATAACTTAGTGTGTCACTGCATTTTATTTGTTTTAAAAAAAGATTTATTATGCTAGGTTCGCCTTTTCTTTCAAGTTGTATTGCAAATTGTAGGGGATCATTATCTAATTAGTATCATATTTCGCTTGTTAAATAATGACGAACAGGTACAGTATATTGATGCAAACAAAGATAAGGCAGGTTCAATTGCACAAAAAGTAATGTAAAACAAGATATAAAAGTTAGGTTCAATAGCATAAGTAAGGTTACATACTCAAAATGTAAACAATAATACAGGGTAGGTAAGGTTCTTCTGAACAAGGTTTACATCAAACTATAAAAAATATATGTACTATTAATAAAGGATTATAAGAAAAGTTCCATGTATAATGTAACAGAGATAAATAAGTTAAGTTCCACCGTATCGATACAATATCGATCTGTAAATTAATAATTTAAAAACAAAGACAAGTAAAGAGCGTTCCACTATACAAGGTTACACATCAATAATGTAAACAAAGATATATATAAGTTAGGTTTTACTGAATTACTAAATCGATATTTTAAAAACAAAAAGTTCTAGTATAAAAGGATTCAAAACTATGTAAACAAAAATGAATGAATTATAATTAATTTATAATAAAAGACATTCATACATTTTTTTTAAAAAATCATTACTACTATAAAAGTATGTATCAAGATAACAGCTTTTTTCACCTTAAAAAAATAGTAAAAGCAGGCCGCCCATTAAAAACAATAACTAAGAAAATACAATAATCCTTAATAAAAAATAAATATATAACAAGACTACATCTAAAAATTAACATAGTTGGGTGGGAAGATTTCATTATAAAAACTATAAAACAATAGGTTCGTTTGATAAGAAAGAAAAGAATATGATAAAATTTAGATAAGAGATTTGAAAAACTAAATTATTAATGGGTCAGGTCAGATTCATTTAGAATTGTAACGTTTTTATTTCTATTTCTTAACAATATTTTTACATTTTTTACATTTATTTTTCAATATTTTTTTATTTTTTTTTATTTTATTCTTTACATATTTTTTATACGGCATTTTCTTATTCTTTAGTCTTTAAATTTATTTATTTATCTATTTCTTTATTTTGATTCCGAGCTTACCGGAAGTAAATGAAGCTCTGTGATCGTTCTGAAGTACGAAAATTATTGATGTCTCCAATTTAAAAAATACCAAAAGACAGAAATCCGTTTCAGACATAAGGGAACATTTTTGGTTCCATGTCTATCTGTCCCTCAATTTTTATGAACCAACATATATCTGAAAAACTGCTTGTCTGATTTCAATGAAATTTGGATCGTATAGGTCATAATTAGCCCATTGTTAGTCCCACATAGGTTTCAACCTTTTGCGCTTTTTCGTTTCTGTGGCACATGCGCACGAACATACATTTCTTTAAACCTATATCTTCTTTGTACTTTGTTTATCTGATTTTAATGAAATTTGGATGATTTGTTCCAAGTAGCCGGCAGATAGCTCCAGATGAATTTTAACCGTCTACACTCTTTAAAATTTGCTAAATTGATACTTTATTTCATGTAAAATAGTCTGCCAATTAGTGTCGCACATAGCTTCCTCGCGTCCTATTTCGTAAAATTTAAGGATTTTATGCTTTTACACCCTATTAATACCCAATATATTGATCAATTGATCAATATATTGATCAATTGAAAAAATAAAACAATTTTGACATATTTAAAAAGAGGAGGGAAAACTTGAATAAATTAGACAATATTGGGTAGAAAAAGAATAACATCTACGCTAGTAATTGGGAGACTATTTCAATTTTTAGTTATTATTATTCTTCCATTTGTTTATAATTATTCATCATTTAAATTATTTTTGTTTTCTTTAATTGTGGATTTGAAGTAAGAAATGAGAATATTTATCTGTTAATATTTCATTGTCTAATCTATGATTCTCAAATTACTACGCTATAATAAGAATTTTATTGTGTTTTTTCTTTTTGGAATTTTTCATTTATAACTTTTAGAAGAATTGTAAGACATCAATCTCATTTACAACAAAATTATTAACGGATAACATTACATAATGCATTCTGTTGATTTAGTGAGATTTGTAAATCTAAATTAGGATAACAAATTTACAATTTATATTAAATATAATTGTTCTTTACATTCTCTAGTTGTTTAATAAAGTTGTTGCTTTTGTTATAAACAAATACAATTAATATAATTGTGAATTTTTAATCTTTGTTTAGATTTATGAATCTCACTAAATCAACTGTATTTATAATATATATACACAAGACTCGATCATTTACATCAGTGAATAACTTTAATGATTTAAGTGAAATAATTTCGGTTAAATTTCACTTTCAGTTTCATGTCTGTCTGGCCCATGTGACTGACCCTGCACCTGCTTTTGCATTACTGACATAAATTAATCAAAATATGATTTATTATAAACGGGGTTTCTTTTTTAAAAAATCGCATTAAAAGTTTCACTTATTTATTTATTTTTTTTTGGATAATTACTTAAAATTATTTACATAAAATCCCGATTTAATATACTACTGACTTAATTTTTAATAATGGATAATGCAGGAAAGTGTATTTTTTTTACAAGTAATAAGAAATATTTTTTAAATAGTTTTAAGTATAATGTCAATTTATCATTTGTTGATTGCGAAGGCTAAACCGATTTCTAACTAGATGAAGATCTTTACAAAATTTGAAATATTGTTTTGTAAAGAAGAATCTTTCAATTAAAAATTTATATAAAGATTATAATGTTTTTTCCTTTAATTCTTAATTGAATTGTGTATATATATAATAGTCTTCCAACTAAGATTCTAAGGATCTATTATTAGTTTCCTCTTGTCCTAAAATGCTCCGTGCAAAAATGTGTCTTATACACAGAATTATTGTAGCGTTGTATTAGTACACTTTCTTACACACTATCTTCTGGCTATATACTGGTTCGCAAAACGGTCGACCGACGGACAGACTGACTAATACACAAGACGAAAAATGTTCCCTGAAGTCTGAAACGAATTTGTCTCAAAAATTTTGAATTTTGAAGATTTGAAATATTCCTGATGTCCTTCAGAAAGATCACATTTCATTCGTTACCTTCGGTTAACTGAAGTAAAATTATGGCGTTCAATAAACTATAAGGCATTTCATTTAGAGGCTTGTCCTTTAATTTTGCAATGTTAGTACTAGAACATATTATAAAGCCACTGCGTCCTCCTCTGACAACCGCGCTTAAGGCGAAGGTAAAGCAATGGAGCTACTATGACACCCTCGCTTAAAGCGAAGGTAAAGCAATAAAGCTACTATGACACCCGCGCTTAAATCGAAGGTAAAGCAATAAAGCTACTATGACACCCGCGCCCAAAGCGAAGGTAAAGCAATGGAGCTACTATGACACCCGCGCTTAAAGCGAAGGTAAAGCAATGAAGCTACTATGACACCCACGCTTAAATCGAAGGTAAAGCAATGGAGCTACTATGGCACCCGCGCTTAAAGCGAAGGTAAAGCCATGGAGTCCTACTACATATATAAAAGATTTATTTATTATACATTCTTTCTCTATTTCATTTATTAAAATTCAATCATTCATTCATCAATTACTACTGATTGATAATGAAATCAGAGTTAACAAAAATCTTGAACGAAACTACCTTGCTAAACTTGTAGAAATATTGAAAGCTTGGATTCCGGACTAGTTATCGGTTACGGCAGAGAAAATCATTCTCCTGCGTAGCTTAGTTGGAAAGAGCGCTACACTGGAAATGTAGAGGCCCGTGTTTTAAGTCCCGGCGCTGGAGTCTATTTTTCTCTGTCTGTCTCCCAGTGTTAATAATAATTATAATTTGATTGTAATTAAAAGTTAAACTTTCCGTAGTATGAATACAACCAAAATCTTAAAAATTGAGAAACTACCAATTTATGTTCCCTCTCACTTGAATATGAAAGAAACTAAAAATCAAAAAATCGTTTCACTCGTAAACCACAAAGGGTCGATTACTATCTCTTACAAATTTTCTCCAGTTCAAAGGAAGTACCGACAAGGCCCTCCCTTGTATTAAATTATAAATAAAAAAAATTCGACTTGAAGTGGTTATTAAAAATGAAAGTGCGTAGTGTCGGCTAGGCTTGTTGCTCGCGCCACTGGGCACAGTTTAAACTCTTTAAGTCGATCCCAGGGTGCTTTCAGTAGCCTCCCTGTTTTGTTTTTAGAAAGTTATATCTCCTCAAAGCAGGAGCAAGGTCGGCATACTTCAAAACTTAATTTACTTCAACTTCATTTATATCAATGAAAACTTCATTCACTTAAAGTTCTCACAGAACGGACAACTTCGTTTTCTTTCTGTACTAATACAAGGAATAACTTAATCTACTCCTACGTTATAACAGAATGTAGAACTTTAGTCAGATTTTTAGAATGTGGATAAATAACACTTTATTTAAGAACGAACTAATATATTATTAGTAGACTGCTTTTACTTCTATTAAATAGATCAAAAGACTTCGTTTACCCTAAGCTTTAACACGACGAAGAACTTTTTCTATTTTTTTTAACCTTTCAAAGAAGAAAAAACATAGTTTCCTTTAATATTAGTAGAATGAACAACTTCGTTCATATCGGGTTTACAGATCGAAAAAAAATTACTTCTGGACACAAAAAAGTCAAATAGTCAGTAAAATGAAGAAATTTGTCTGCTGAAATGAAATAACTTCGTTTAATTAGATTCTCAATGAGAGTTTTTAAAGATATTAAAAACAAAAAAAATAACATAAAACGAACAACTTCGTTTATTTCTAGTTTACGGATCGAAAATACTTTGTTTATCTCTAGATTACGGATCGTAAATAAATACTTCGTTTCCTTCTAGTTTATTGATTCAAAATACTTCGTTTACTTCTAGTTTTAGGATCAATATTGTTTCCTTTATTTTTGATTTACAAATCAAAAATATTTCGGTAACCTCTAGTTTACAAATAAAAATAATTAGTTTACTTTTAGTATAATGAGTCAATACATAATGTTTACTTCTAGAATGCAGATTCAAAATACTTCTTAGCTACAGATCGAAAATACTTCGTTTACTAAAAGTTTAAAGATCTAAAATACCTTGTTTGCAGATCAATAACGTAAAATTAGGTTTATTTAAAGTTTCCCCGGTTAAAAATATATTTTAAAAACATTATTAAATAATAAGAGAAATACCTGAGATGTAGAGTAAACAGAAAGCCCAGAGTAAGAGATTTAAATTAATAGAAAGCCAATTAACAGTGAAATTTACCTGAAACAGAAAAAAAAAATTAGATTAAAAATAAAAAATATTTAATCAGCATTATTATTTAAAAACAAAGAAAAGAAAAAATAATATCCTCTATTTCGCAACAATAACACATGTTATATATTGAAAAGAGATTAAATATTAACACATGTTATATATTTATAAAGTAGAGATAATTCAAAGATTTAACTTAATTCATCCATCACAACTGTCATCTTATTTATAAATATAAAAAATAAAAATGACTAAATGCCTGGTTTTTCGTTGTTGAAGAAAAAAAAGATTAAGGTAAAATGATGAACACTTTCACTAAACTATAAGAGGACCAAATCTGGTTTAATATTTTTATCTTCTCCTGCTTTAGATAAGAAAAAATAGAAATGTGAAATTACCTTCACCATTTTTGTAGCTTTAAGAAAGGAGCTAATTTTTTGGGGGTTAAAAAAAAAAGATAAGCCGGCTAAAGCACACAAAAAAGACAAAACACAGCCATTAAGAATAATTTTAAAACATTTTGGTTTTTAAACTTACATAATTAAAAAAAAGAAAATAATAAATAAAAAACTGCCTTGTAAGATGTTACTATTTTAGTAGCTAATGAAACACACTGAAATTTAAAAAAAAAAAAACAATCGGTCCGAGACAACTCAGACAAACTTTCTCATATACGAGATCATAATTACTCACCCCACAGTTTTCCGTTTATTAGATTTCGTAGGTACATTTATGTATTATTGAACATTTCATCAAAATTTAAACTATTTTCTCAGGAACTAGATTTTTCCCGCAAAACCGGCATATATCGTTAGATTCGTATTTAAATACACTACATTTAAGAATTTTTTAATCAAAATCGGCAGAACCGTTTTCGAGAAATATTTTTTTCACGTTTTTTCAGAGTTTTTGGGGGTAGCGCCCATAAATTTAAAGTTAAATTTTATTTCTCGATTTCGCCTCGGGGTATGATTTTTCTGAACATTTATGCCAAATTTCGTTTAAATCGGCCCAGTAGTTTAAGCCCCAGGCGTCTGCACAGACAGACGACAGGCAGACATTTTTTTAAAAACCACTTTTTTGGACTCAGGGGACCTCAACGTTTAAATCCATCAAAATCTCAAAATCGAATTTTCGCGCCTTCATAATACTTTCTCTTTATATGAGAAAGTAAAAAATCACTCCTAAATTTAGAGCTACCGCGAGTTCGTAAGTTATATTATCAAATGAGGATATCCCTACCGTCGATACTTGCCTGATCTGAGGATCACTGGACCGGTTTCGGATAAACGCCATCATCAGCAGAATCGAGATTTCTCGTAGCACTCTTATGATCAACTTAATTCTCTCATGTATAGACTCGAAGAGTGCTAAGAGAGACTTCGACTCTGCTGATGATGGCGTTAAGCCGAAACCGGTCCAGTGATCCTCAGATCAGGCAAATATCGACGGTAGGGATATCCTCATTTGATATATATATATATACATCTATATATATATATATATATATATATATATATATATATATATATATATATATATATATATATATATATATATATATATATATATATATATATATATCTGTGTGTGTAATTAGATAAATAAGGTAAATTACCAATTTATTTTTCTGAATGCATTCATTTATTTAGCTTTTGAATTGTTCTTTTATTTTTAATTTATCATTAACAAATATTGGTCATAGATAGATATGAAAATATTGATCAATTGAAATATTTCTCAGAGAAACAGCTAATTTAATATTGTTTTATTTCTAGTTTTATTGATAAACAAAGGAAAATGACAAATGTTTTGTTTACATTGGACACACGTTTTCAGAATGGGTCTTATCTAGTTCTCTTGCAAAATGTCTACTATTATAGTTTTTCAATTGTTATTTTTTTGTTTATACTTCTCATTGTTGTAGTTTTTTTTTATCCATTTTTAATTTGTTTTAAACTGTTTAATAGTATAAATAGTATCGTTCTATAACAAGGCTATATTTTGGTTCACTTATTTTCTTCTTTAGTTTGACTAATAACACATATAAATTTGGCCTTAAGGGTTATTGGGTTTATTTTTGGGGTTAATAAATTTTATCACAAAAATATGGTTAAAAATTCCGACAACCTTTCTCATATGCTTAATGAAATAATGACACTCAGGGAAAAAATCTAGTTTCTGAAAATATAATAAAAAGTAATGTGTTCCCGTTAGTAATACCCGGTAATAATCCGGTCTATAAACTGCTGCTATATTGTAAAATATTTCTATAATAACAAGTCTTGAACGTTCAAATTTAACTAATGACAACAAAGCAATGGAAATTTATATAAATATAACCTTCACGCAAGGCTATCTAAACTGAAGCTACGTGGTAAAGTTAGGTTCTACGATTATTTTGCAACAGTTAGATGAGAGTCGTGTTACACGTTCACAATTTACTGACGCAACTCTACTAAAACTAGTGATCAAGTCAAAAGTCGTTTTTTTTTATCATTCTGCTCCACAATGGCAAACCGTGACGGTCGTTGTTTTTGAGTTTTGGTCCTTGAGAAGGCTTCAAAAGCAAAAAGCAAGATATCAGCCATTTTTTTCTGACAGTAATGAAATAACAAAATTAACTAATCAATAGAGAACTAAGGAAAGGGAAAGTAAACAGAAGCTCTAAGTAGTTACACAAGGGAAAACAGCATTGAATCAATTGGGAACGGCCTTGTAAACACTTGATCTCAATAACAGATGCATTCATATCAACGCTTCTTTTACGTCTTAAAACATAATAATTAGGATTTATCATTATTTCTTTATAATTGCTACTAGAAGAATGAAGAAATATAAAAATTACATATATTACAATGTTGAAACCTGATGATTATTAAAAAATAAATTATATTAATAAATTGTTGTTTAAGAATTTGAGGCGTTCACCATTCTTGATTTCATTAATTTTCTTTTTCTTTTATCCCTCCCAAAATAATCAATTATCAGGGTCTAATATTTTTGATTCCGAGATAATCGAAGGTAACGGAAAGATAGTGATCGTTTTGAAGAGCGAAATAGTTTAATGTATCCGATTTAAAAAAATCCGTTTCAGATATCAGGGAGAATGTTTGCTCTCCTGTGGGTTTTCGGTCTGTTTGCCTATCGTTCTGACCAACATTTCTGCGAACCAACATATCTTAAAAACTGCTTGACTGATTTAAATGAAATTATGTGGCAGCTTCATAATTAGTCCATTTTGGTCGCCTAGTCTATTGGTATTCTAACGCTTTAGTCAGTTAACAAACTTATGTAGGCATTTTTTTTTTTTTCAAACAACTTATCGTATTTATTTTATATAAGTAGGTACAATAAAAAAAGTTAGATTTTTGCTGGCGCCATATTGTCTATAAGTTTTATAATAATCTACTTGGGATCATAATGTCAACATCAAGATTTCTGAGTTCGATTCTCATGGAGATGAGATATGTAACCATACCATATTATCATGTAAATCAGTTCATCTTTTAAGTCCTTCAATGACCTCATGAGAAGTGTTAAAACCGTTACATAATTATAATAATCATTTAAACAAAATAATATGTCAACATAACATAACATGAGTAAATAACATTAAACCACATTCCTTAATGCAATAACATTTTATGAAATTCAATGTCGATATGTGAAATAGTGTAAAACACACATGTTTTTTCCTCCTTTATATTAGAGTTAAGTACCTTTGTACGCAGAAAACAAAAAATGTAATTGTTGTTAAAATATTGATAAAGCAACGTACTTAAAGATAAGCCTTAATCTCAAGATAAAATCATCAAATGATAACAATTATAATAATTTTTTTAATACTTTAAAAAAAATATATATATATATATTATAAGCTTTAAAAAAGAAGAAGTAGTAACGAATGAAGTGGACATAAAAAATCAATAATACTTATATTCTGATAAGTAACATATAATTATTGAAATTTAATGTAACACCTTAAAATTTTTCATATTTTAAAATTAATTCATATTATTTAGTCCAATGTTTTCCATTTGTTTAGATGTTACGGGTTTTCACGGTAATTATTTTAAACATTATATCAAAATTTCCAGTATAAATGAATCCTATCCAGCGGGAAATTGAACCCCGATCTTTAACCTTAAACTATTTATTTTATATTGTGAACCAGATTTTTCAAAGCGATCATAAATTCTAGCTATTCGTTTATACTAGTAATACTTACTTAATTTGAAACTAAAAAAATAGTTTGCTATAACGAGCTTACCAAAAGTAAAGGAAGACTTAAGTGATCTTTCTGGATAATGAAAAATATTTTAACTCCAACTTCTAAATTTCCTAAATTAAATGTGTATCTGGTCATTAAATGAAACAATGTTGGTCTCGTGCCTGTTGTGGGTCCATCGGGTCAGTCCGCTTAAATTTTTGGGAACGTGAATATCTTAAAAACTAATTGTCCGATTTTAATGAAATTTGGATTATACCTACATCAAAATCAAAATTAGCCTTAAGTTGTCCCTACCTTCTACGCCCATTACGTTTTCTCCTGTATACGCACAAACTTCTTTTTTTTACATATATATCCATATTTTAAAAATTTCTTTACCCGATTTTGAAGACATTTAGATGGTTTGTCAAAAGTAGTCCACATAAAATATATTCTCAGTAATTATTTATTTTATATGAAAGCGAGCATTCACCCAATTAAAAGACACAAGGAAGCTGTATCACAGGGTTCTTTTTACCTGCCAAAATGATTAAAAAGCAATCATAAATATATAATAAACAATTAATTGTTATTAATACGCCAATTAACTGGGAATATAAGTGTTTAAAATAAGGAAAAACTTGTGTTTTTCGCAATAACTGACAAACAACTTAAAAATGACGGATGTACTCGTGAAATGATAGCTATTTTTAATGTAACTCGTGTTTATTGTTATAGCGATAATCTAATTGACAAAGCGTAATTACACCTCTTTGTTACAATGGGATCAAAGATTCTTATTGTCTGTTCAAAAAAATTTCCGATTGTTGAATTTGTTTATGCAGAGAAAAATATATTTTGCCCGGGATCTGTGTAATCCCGTGGCAATCTAAAGGTCAGTGGTTCAAATCTCGGCGACGGAGATAATTTCTTATTCTAATTTGTCTCCTTTCTTTAATTATAATTTAATTTAAAATTGTTCCCGAAGGATCGCAACATTCTCTAATACCTATATATTTTATTTTTGTAATAGAAGTAAAACGATATTTAATATTTTTATAAATATTTTAATAACGTGCTTTCAGCACTCACTTTATTGTCCATAGACAATTTAACAAATAGTACGAGTTCGTTAACCAGCATAATCGGCCCAGCCTTATCAAGATGGCGGCTATTTAAAAAGTTTGTTTTAGCTATAACTTTCGAACCATTTATTATCATCAAGTGAAACAAACGCCTTTATATGCCTTTTTAAGATGAGACCACCTTTATTAAACTTTTGACAGGCAAGTCTATCAAAATTTCAAAATCGAATTTTCACGCTATAAAAATACTTTTTCATTATATTATATACTAAATTTTAAAAAAAGTAAAAGATTATTACAAAGTTTATAAGTGGAAACATATATTTTTAAATTTAATTAAGAAATCAATAAATCATATTTTTATTAAAATCTGCAAATACCTTTTTCAATTACATAACAACATATATTTTTTTTTATTATTATTGTTTTGCTAACAAGGAGTGTTACTTATAAGAATTTAATATAATATACCAAAAGGTGTCACAATTATTTTACGTATTTGTATCTTAATCCAATATTGATCCCAAAGTACATTTATGATAGTTGTAACAAATCTAAATATAAAATTAAAATGTAATAAATAATACATTGTTAACACTGATAAATGTGCAAAGTGAAGATCGAAGATTATAGAATGAATCATGTAATTGAATATTGCAATAGGAACACTTATGATTAAACGCAAAAAACGAAAATATTGTCAAGAATAATTTATTGTTCTGTATTAAAACACGACTTACATTCATTGGACTTTGCCTATTGATTGTATTTTAAATAAATATATTTTTAAAATTTTATTATGACATTAACTTAATAAATTGTAACTCTTTTGAAGATTCGATTTACATTCGATTTTACAGAAAGAAAGATTAGATTATTTAGAAAGCCCTATCTTACTACAGTAGTTTGAGTCACTATATAGTTAGTAAGTAAAATCTTAACCTAATTAATCTCCTCTTTAGTTCTTAACCTAAGAACAGGTTAAGGTTTAACTGTAGATGAAATCCTAAATTTATTGAAGTTTTACGTTACAGTGGGTAAAATCTTAACCTAATTAAGGTTAACTGTAGATGACATCCTAAACTTATTAAAGTTTACTTTACAGTGGGTAAAATCTTAACCTAATTAAGGTTTAACTATAGATGAAATCCTAAATTTATTGAAGTTTTACGTTACAGTGGGTAAAATCTTAACCTAATTAAGGTTAACTGTAGATGACATGCTAAACTTATTAAAGTTTACTTTGCAGTGAGTAAAATCTTAACCTAATTAAGGTTTAACTGAAGATGAAATCCTAAACTTATTGAAGTTTACTTTACAGTATACGTAAAATATTAACCGAATTATGGTTCGTACGTAAAATAAATCCAAAAATAATTAATTTTTACATTATAGTAAGTCAAATCTTTAACGAATGAAGGTTTACCCGTAGATGAAATCCTAAACTTATCCAGGGTTACAATAGAATGCGAGTCAAATTTAAACAGAATTGATGTTTACCCAACAATGAGTCAAATCTTGACGAAATTGAGGTTTACCCGAAGAAAAAATCCTAAACTTATTAGGATTTACATTACATTACGAGTTAAATGTTAATCAACTTGATATTGACATTACAATGAGTCAAATATTGACCGAATCAAGTTTTCCCGAGGAAATAAGTCTTAAACTTATAAAGGTTTACATAAAAGTGGGTATTTAGACATATTAAGGAATAACTAAGTTCAAAAAACGGTGAATTTTATCTACATAGATTAGATGAAGATGTTAAATATATAAATTAAATACGAAATAACGTACATAAAAGTTGATTTTAAAATGAAACGAATTATAAGGAGAAAAAAATTATGTATAACATTGTTCATTTGATATAAAAAAATAAAATTTCGTACGTATCTTTTAGCGAATTTTCAAAGAAAATTACGCTATTGCAATGGCTTCAAAATTCTTTCTATAATTCTTTCTACTTCAAAATTTTCAAACAAATTTTAAAATGTCAATAATATCAAAAGAAAGGATGAGTTCGTTTGCCAGAATTTTTGGAGTTTATTTAGGGGTCAAATTTTTACAATTAATGGTCAAAAATAGCATAAAAACGTGTTTTTACTATTTTACCCCCCTTTTATATGAAAATATGATAAAAGTGTACATAACAACAATTATTGTACTCTTAAAGAGCTTTCCAACGACATGCATCTTGAAGAGTAAATACTATTTTGACTTTTGTACCCCGTACCCCTGTGTACCAATTTATTTTTATTTTTTCACCGATTATCATATCCAATAATACGCAGATTTCTTTGAAAATTCGCTCATTAAGTCATGGTGCATGACTGGACTTTTTTTTATTACATTTCTAAATTAAGAATTAAAAAAACAAGTTTCGAATAGATTTTAAGAAAAACAAGTTTTATGATTTTGAAAAAAAAAAAAAAATTAAGAAAAAAGTTTAGTGATTATATAAGAAGCTGAAGAGGTCATCAGTAAGAAGTTCAATTATGGCAAGGACAGGTCACTGATCAACATCGTGTGACGACACATGAATATACTGCTTACTATGGCGCCACTGCATGTACAGGCGCCACTGTCATATACATCTCTATGGACAAGTTAGGGATGTTTTTATCTTTACGTAATCCTCCTAGCTTGGCACGCAGTCATATCAAAGCATCCGAAACTCTCAACTGATAACGATCCTTAAACTATCAACTATTCATTTAGTCGCAATCAACGAACGAGTTATAATAATATTCAATATGAAAACATAAATAAAGATTTAGTAATAATATACGACCACGTTTTAGATGAAGTGTTGTAACATTCACTAAGGTATTCGTGTCAACTTTTATAAAGAACAACATTTTTTTAGAAGTATGTAAAAAAAAAAGCTAAAATATAGGACGGAAATGACTGATACTTTTGTAACATAAATTACAAACGAAGCTACTTCAAGCATAAGTTTGTTTTTTTATCTAAGAGTTAGTCAACAACAACAATCATTCCCAGATAGAAAAATCATCCATTTATACCAACAAAAATCGGTTTCAACATTCTCAAACATAAATTCTCATGTAAAATTCGATTTTGAGATTTTGATGGATTTACACGTTTTGAGGTCACCTGAGTCCAAAAAAGTGGTTTTTAAAAAATGTCTGTCTGTCGTCTGTTTGTGCAGACGCTTGAAGCCTAAACTACTGGGCCGATTTTGACGAAATTTGGCATACATAATCAGAAAAATCATACCCCGAGGCGAAATCGAGAAATTAATTTTAGCTCCTAATTTGGGAGCGCTAACCCCCAAAAGCTCTAAAAAAAAGTGAAAAAAAAATTTTTTTTCTTGAAAACGGTTCCACCGATTTTGATTAAAAAGTTTTAAAATGAAGTCCATTTAAATAAGAATCTTACAAAGCCGTTTTCCCGGGAAAATTAGTGCCTGAAAAAATAGCTTTAAACGCGGACACATAGAGGGCTGGGTTCGATTCTTCGCCGAGGAGAAATTATTTTTAAGATATATTTTAATGAAATGTTCAATAGTAATTAAATGTACCTACTAAAACACAAATACTAACAAACGGAAAACACTAGGCTAAGTAATTATGAAGTCGAATATGAGAAAGTTAGTCTAAGTTGTCTCGGACCGATTTTTTTATCAATATCATATGGTTAATCGATTTATATGGACTTGAATTCGTATATAAACATTATTTTAGAATTGTCAAACCGAACATGATTTCGAATGTTTAAGATTTTTTTTTTTTTCACGCGCGCCCAAATAATTTCATGTAAACCTACTGATCTATGGTTCTAATACCAGTGACGGAAATATTTTATTCTGTTATTTTCTCAATTTCTCGTTTAACCCTAGAACGCTAACCATATTTTTTAACCTCATAAGACTAACCTTGAGTCATATTGACTCCCAAATCTATTATACCCAGTTTTATTAAAATATAAAGGCCTAATATGTACAATATTTTTTTAACACGTTTTAGTGCTAGTTGAAGGGACACTTGGGTGCTTTGTTTCCCATAAAAAAACAATTTTTCCTTTTAATTCCGGGTTTTCAATCTGGACTACTATTACATATCCGGTATTGTTATCTACCGGAGTGGTTTTATTTACTTTTTTTGTAACTTTTTTCTTTCCTTTCCTTTGGTTTTTCTATTTCGTAAATTGTTTCAATTAATTTATCATTTTCCTCATCATCGCTGATGGGATCAAAAAAGGCATTTTCTATTTTCAAATCAGGGTCCAAATCACAACCGTCACCATTATTGTCGAATACGCTCTTTTTCATAATCGGTATCTGAATCAGTCATTTCCTTCATCAAGTGATAAATGTCGTTTAGATAATTGTATTTTTTCTCCATTATTTGACTATATTCATATTCTATTAACTTTATATAATTTAGACATATAACAACAAAACAAATATAACAATTTATACTTATAAAGAATAAATTACAATTATATTACTACCTTTAATTTGAAATAATTATTGAATTAAAAGTTATAAATATTTAATTTATAAGATTTAAAATGCCAAAATAAACAATAACACGACATACTATTCTAAAAAATACTATTCTGCGTCAAAATGACCTACAAAAAATTTACGTGTAAGACTAAACAGGAGTCAAAATGACTCCGTGACTGCAGAAAAACAAACGATATGTCCTCTTTAGAATCTGAATGTGAAACTGATAGAAGTGTAGAAGGGTCATTCAAGGGTGGGAGATAGCATAGCTAAGATGTGGGAGTTCTGTGTTTTACAGACACCGTGCATTCGTAGTTGAAAAAAAAATGGGAGTCATTTTGACTCCAGGTTAGCTTTCTAGGGTTAATAACAATCTGATTACTACATATAAACTATTTTCAACAGGAAATAACAAAATAGTATCGCTTATTAAAAATAAAATAATTAGGATCGATATTAACTTAGCCGGAAATGGCAAAAAACATCCATAATAATCCTTAAAATAACCTGTAATTTATCTTTAAAACAAAATACATAGACATATATTATTAAAATGGTGTTAAAAGATTGTCATTTTACACCTCAACATCCAATTAAAGATTTTAAGAAAAAAACCAAACTTTTCGTCAAAAAAAAATAAGCACGTACAAATAGCCTTGTTCCTCAATCAAGAAGAAATCCTTTCAATAGTTTCTTCGCTTTTTATTTTATTATAAAAAAAGGCGAAGAAACAGGAAATGACAAAAAAAAAGAGAAAAAATAAAGTAAAGAAACGAGATAGAAAGATACTGCGGTCGAAAAGTCCACCTTCAAGGTTAAAGAATTTGTTAAGGTTTTTGAGATTTCTTCGTTTTTCTTATTTTTTTGCATTGAACTTTATTTTTATTAAAAGAATCACCAGGGGATGACGATCCTATGAGTCACTTAAACTGGAATACGGACCAGAACAAGAAATACCATTTAAGGTCAAAAGGAATAGACGACGGAACACATTTAAAAAAAAAAAAATACTTAAATTAAATAAAATGTTAAAAATAATATGAAGAGAGATCGTTTAAATTTTAAATTAGATTAATATAATGATCAAGAAATTAGTAATTTATTGCTTTTTATGCCAATTAAATAAATATTATTATAATATGTAATTATTATGATTTTTCTGAGCATGTGTGCCAAAATTTATCAAAATCGGCTCAGTAGTTTACGTTCCACGCGTCTACACTGACTACAGACCTACTTACTACAAATGTCACACACAGACAGACAATTGAAAAAAACAACAAGTTATTTTATTTACGAGACCTTAACTATGTGCGAATCCATCAAAACCTTCGAATTTTGCCATACTAATGCTTTCTCTATAATACAACTTATATGAGAAAATAAAAACGATTTCAGTTCGATACATTTCATGTTGCGTTTGCATTATGTAAGATCTACTCTATTCAAAAATGTGTTGTACATTAAAAAACTATTCGCAATTTTAAAATAGATATAAATAATATAACTCGATAACTGAAATAAGTTGTTCGATTTACTCCAGTAGTAAATTAGATTTCACCCATCACTGGATAATACTAAAATCTAATATCCTCAGAAAAGTTTACCAATTAAGTTGGCAATTAGTTGAAAGAAGTCTTTCTTCCAAATAGATATCTGTGTAATATATCGCGCCTTTAACTTTGGTTTGTGATTGGTAATTCTTTGTTGTGAACAATGCTACACTAATAGTATCACCTAGTACTAGGCTCTACTCTTAAGTGGCGCAGCAGAAGCTTGTTTTCGCCTGTGAACTTAAAGAGAGGCAATAGAGTGAGATAAACCAGAGGTCGAGAGGGAGGAAGGGTAACCTCAGCTGACCTAAATATCAGCTACGAACTCCCTCGCCACTAGAACCCTACTAAACCTCGCCACTGCACTCTGTACCGAACTAACTTCTTAACTATACCACAGCTTAGATAGTACCTGAGTTAGGGGGTTCTTCAGTGGCGACTTCTTCCTTACCAGACACCGAATCTCCAGACACTACAACTTTTCTGATACCACTTTCACTACCTACTCTTTCTTCTGCCCCTTCACGTTAAACTGGATATACTTCATTAATAAAAAAAAAGAAGGAACACGAAGGATGAAGCGTAAGGAAAAAGGATATCAAGAAGAAGTATGAGGAACTCTTCATTTAATTCACTTTAAACTACACGGCCTTTGTATTATTATGTATATAAATTTGGAAGGTGGTGAATAAAAGAAAGAAAAAAGGATGTCAAAGAAGTATGAGGAACTCTTCTTTTAATTCATTTTAAACTGGATGTCCTCTATATAGAAATTTAGAAGGTGGAGAATATAAGAAAGAAAAAAGGATGGCGCAGCAGAAGCTTGTAAGTATGAGGAACTCTTCATTTAATTCATTTTAAACTGGATGTCCTTTATATAGAAATTTAGAAGGTGGAGAATAAAAGAAAGAAAAAAAGATGTCAATGAAGTATAAGGAACTCTTCATTTAATTAATTTTTAACTGGATGTCCTCTATATAGAAATTTGAAGGTGATGGATAAAAGAAGGAAATAAATTGAAGGGGAGGGGGGACTTTTTTGCCTGTTTTACAAAGAATAACTACAATTTTTTTGTTGATTAATAAAATAGTAATTATAAGTAATAAAATAGAGGGGTGGGGACAGAAAATATTAATTTTTAAGGACAAGGCGCAAAGATGAATTGGTGCAAAAACGTAACCAAATGTTTATTTGTACTCAGGGCATCTTTCTCTTTCATTAAACACCCCACAATATACATTTCCTATGATTTTTTGGGAAATATCTATAATTTTTCTATGATTGGGGTCATTACATATAACAAAAATGCGAATTTTCAAATTTTTGAGTTGGCTACTTTTAGAGGTCAGATGTGTTACAGACAAACAGACAGACGACGCAGGAATATATAAAGGTCCTTTTCTTTGCCTTCGGTCCCTCAAAAAGGATGTAAAAAAAGTATGAGGAACTCTTCATCAATAATTAATTTTAAACTACATAGCGAAATTTGGAAGATGATAGATAAAAGAAAGAAAAATATAAGAAGGAATACTTAATTGATAAATATAGACGGAAGTTTAAAAACAAAAATTTGAGTCACATTTAGAAGTCTGTCCCCAAAAAAGTATATTAGAAGAAGAATGGGAAACTTTTTCTTCTATTCGACTTTAAACTAGATGGGCTTGGGAGCAAAGGTTAGGCAAATAAAGGACCCAAGAAATAAATAAAAATAAATAATTAAATAGCTTTAGGATATAAATAAGGATAAAAAAGAAGAATAATCAAAAGGAGAAAGACGAAGTCTTCTTTCTGATAAGTTTATGCTGAAATTTCTTCAACAAAGAAAGGCAGCAATTAAGTAGAAGATACAGAAATTAATGAGGTTGAAAAAAGGGGAAAATTGAAGAAGAATCAAAAGGAGAAAGACGAACTCTTCTTTCTGATATGTTAAAGATAATTATTATTCTTCTTCTTCACAAAGAAAGATACCAGTTAAAGGATAAATAAAAAAAAGGAAGAAGAATCAAGTGGAGAAAGAAGTACTCTCCTTCCTTATATTATACTTACGCTAATTAAAGAATATAAAGCGGGAATGACGAATGGTAAAGAATTATAGAAACGAAGAAGAAGAAGAAGAAGAAGACATAAATAAGGTGAATAGAAAGAGAAAAAAAATAACCGGATGAAAGAGAAAAGATAATGGAAAAGATCATTTGTTAAAATCAGGTCGATCCTGCCGAACAACTAAAAACCATAAATCTTACCTCCGAGTAACAAATGAAAAACAATTTTCAACAGACTTTCCCAGGGTCAAAGGTTAAACTACTAAATTGTTTTTCAACCGCATGACTTTACAACTATTTTAAAGACTGTTTCTCAATCCACTAGATTTCTTGGATACTCATATAAAAATAATAAAGCTTTTTCTTAGTAGTATAGAGCAGTGGTTCTTAACCTTTTGGTAACCACGGCCCCCTTAAAATCTCCAATTATAATATATATAGTACCTAAATACCTTTCGAGACCCCCTGGGGGGCCGCGGCCCCCCGGTTAAGAACCACTGGTATAGAGCACAAAGAAAAAAATCGGTCCGAGACAACTCAGACAAACTTTCTCATATACGAGTTTATAATTACTTAGCCCAGTGTTTCCATTTATTAGTTTTCAAATGTACATTTAAATATTATTAAACATTTCATCAAAATGTATCATAAAAATAACTTTTCCTGGGCGGGGAATCGAACCCGGGCTCTCTCCGTCCGCGTTTTAAGCTTTTTTCTCAGGAACTAGATTTTTCCCGGGAAAACGGCTTATATCGTTGGATTCGTATTCAAATGGACTACATTTTAGAATTTTTTAATCATAATCGTCGGAACCGTTTTCGAGAAATAATTTTTTTTCATGTTTTTTCAGAGTTTTTGGGGGGTAGCGCCCCCAAATTTAGAGCTAAAATTCATTTCTCGATTTCGCCTCGGGGTATGATTTTTCAGAACATGTATACCAAATTTCGTCAAAATCGGCCCTGTAGTTTAGGCTCCAGGCGTCTGCACAGACGACAGACAGACGACAGACGACAGACAGACATTTTTTAAAAACCACTTTTTTGGACTCAGGGGACCTCAAAACGTGTAAATCCATCAAAATCTCAAAATCGAATTTTCGCGCCATCACAATACTTTCTCTTTATATGAGAAAGTAAAAACCACAATGAAAGGAAATTAGTTCACATTAGTCAAGATTTATGAATGAAAAATTTAATTTGTTTAGGAATGAAATAGTTTTAACAAAAATCTGTAGCATAATAGGCAATGGAACGTCTTGTGCCTGCCAAACGGCTAATACAACTATTTATGTGTAATAGACGACACGGGGTCGGAATGTCACTACATCAGCCGTATAAGTGAGGCCTCAGGTTAAACCTTACATGTGGTATTCTGCTACCGGATAAACGCCACTTGACTTAAGTATAGCCACCTACTTATACCATCATTTATAATGCAGGGTAAAAATTACAAAAAAAAAAATTGCTTGCATACGAGTCTGCAAGACAGTGAGACATTTTCATGTAACGCTTTTTGGTGTCGTTTTTTGAGTATATGTGCCTAAGTAAAGACATGAAAATGTCAAAAAATTTGAGTGTGCAGATTTTTGCGTTTGCATATTAGGAATCAAATCGAAGATATGTTGTGCACGAAGAGGAAGCCGCAGGGAGAGAGACAAAGTAGGGGCGTAGAGCCAGTTACCGCGCAAGATGAAGATGTAGCCCCTAAGGTGGCAAGCCCGCGGGGGGAAGGCTGAAGGCTCTCTCTACAACCCTCTAGACTAGACTAGACCATGCAACTATACGAACTACCTCCTGCAACTATTCTCCTGGTCTATTTTCCTGGTAGCAGTGGAACTCTTTTCGATTTTCTTCGGCTCTACGAAGCGCGGTAGGGGAAGCCCCTACAACTGGAGACTGGATTGCACACCTCCTATATCTTTCTAACTCCCTGTAACACTTTTTTCGGTAATTTAATAATTTAATATAATTAGTACTAAATTGACTTATCTACAAAATATCCAAGGTTGACTCATTAAAATTAACACAAAGAAAGTTACAATTAAAAGAAAGTGAGGTATGAACCAACTCGATTGTATAATAAAGTTAATTTCAGATACTCAGATGTCAGATCTAACTTTTTCCCTTTACTCTACCCCGACTTGATACCTTTTGAAAAACACAGGTACTTATTATATTATATCTTGACCTACTATCAGGTCTCACTACCTACTAGTTATCTCTCACCTGGCGTAACATCTTGAGCACTACCTAATCTTACACACATAATACTACCTAGTTTCTTATTATTTTTACTTTTTTTAAAAGAAAAAAAATGGAAATATACAAAAACAAAATCGTATCCTATTACTTTAACCTAGATTTCAATAGTTAACTTTATAAAAATTACTATCAATAACTTTTTATTTCTTAAATAATTTGATATATTACAAATAATTTTGTATTATATATATATATATATATATATATATATATATATATATATATATATATATATATATATATATATATATATAATATAATATTCAGTTTTTAAGTAAATTAAAAATACTTTAAAAAAGATTTTTAATATAATTAAACTATTTAGAAAGATAATATGAAAGACAATCTCAATCTATGTCTTAGCGGCGACACAACCATCATGAAATATGCCTACTCCAATGATATCTCCATACTCTCTTTGTCACCTCTAAAGTTTTTTCTTCCTCCTTCGGTTTTGAATTTTTGTCTGTAACTTTTTAATATTCTGAGATTGTAGTTTTATGAAGAAGACTTGAATATACAAGGTGTTTAATTGTTTTAACCAATGCTTTAATAGTTGATAGTAGGCTTTATCTTCTGCTTATGTATTAAGATTCGAATAATAACTATTAATGCGTATTTAGAATGTACGAGCCAATAATAATCATTACCTACTCAAAAAGACCTTTAATTGGATACACAACATGACATGATTTAAAAACCCTTATTTTTTGTGTTATCGGTCATTTGTGTAGGTAATTTTGAAAATAATGTCATAGCAAGTATATTTTTTATCTCTGCTTATCAATAGCTTTAAAATTATATACAGTATGTCATTTAAGCATACATTTTTTTAACACCATCATTTCGGACATAAATTTTATAAATATCAACGCTTCCGACATATATTATTTTACATAAAGAATTTTGTATTAATTGATACCTATTCTTTCTCTACTCATTAAGACCGCAGCAAAAGCATTGCGGCGTAAATGCACAGGTACGTAATTCGATTCCTAGAGCCAAAGGTACATTTATTATAACTCTTTTTCCCTTTTCTCTTTTAGTGAAATTATTAATTTTTCAAATCTATGCCTATTAAATTAAATTTTAATACAATGCTAAATAACAAAATAAATGGAACCACGAAAAGCCGAAAAAACCCACACATGGAAACTTACTGATGCATAAACCTACTGGTGTGTTATATGGGAAAGATTTTTTACCATTATATTAAAATCCAGATGTTCTCATTTATCTTTCTCCCCATCTTGGGTTAATTTAATTATTATTCTAATAATAGTATTATTGGTTTAAAATCTCAATAAAAACTATTATTATAGAACTTTCTTAATAGATAGAATATTTCAATAATATAATAAAACTACTTTAGGTCCTACACATTTGATACATGCGTCATAAAAAATAAAATGAACATTAATAAAAAAAATAAAAATAAAATAACTAACTAACCAACAATGAAAAAAAAAAAAAAGTTTTTAAAAAATAAACGATCAAAATAAAGAATTTAAAAAATAATAAAGAACAATGAAAAAAATTTAAGTACCTCTTAAAAAATAATTTAACTTCTTTTTATTCGTGTCCTGTATCTATAAATATATATCCTCATTCTTACTTGTTATAAAGGCGTGAATATTATTAAGAACCTCTCTCCGATAATCTTAATAATTTCTTTTTAGGTCTTTTTTTTCTTCAGGAGGAAGATTTAATAAAAATGGTCCTTTAAGTGTAAAGGATCTAGGATTCTTCGTTATCCTTATACTCCTGAAGAGTATTAATATTCGAGTATAATTTCTTTTCTACGGTGTATGAGAAGAAAGTCCTTCGGTTTATATATACGTGTATAATCATCACTGGTATCCTTTCATATTAAAATTTCACTTTCAGTAACCGTATAATATACATCTGAATAAGAATCATATGTATAGGTTATCCTTTATCAAAAAACCACGTACATACATATATATATATATATATATATATACATATATATATATATATATATATATATATATATATATATATATATATATATATATATATATATATATATATATATATATATATATATATATAAATGTATTATGTGTGTATGTATAGTTTTAATATAGGGTAATGATAAAGAACAACCTATATATTTATGTCTTATACACGATGTATATTACTGTGCATAATGTTTTGATAAAGGATGAAGAACACCCAACCTGATTCATATGCGCAGATATATATTATTTTATATAATATAGTTTTGATAAAGGATGAAGAACAACCTGATTCATATGCGCAGATATATATTATTTTATATAATATAGTTTTGATAAAGGATGAAGAACACCCAACCTGATTCATATGCACAGATATATATTATTTTATATAATATAGTTTTGATAAAGGATGAAGAACAACCTGATTCATATGCGCAGATATATATTATTTTATATAATATAGTTTTGATAAAGGATGAAGAACAACCTGATTCATATGCACAGATATATATTATTTTATATAATATAGTTTTGATAAAGGATGAAGAACAACCTGATTCATATGCGCAGATATATATTATTTTATATAATATAGTTTTGATAA
Source organism: Gerris lacustris (assembly GCA_951217055.1). Lineage (NCBI taxonomy): Eukaryota > Metazoa > Arthropoda > Insecta > Hemiptera > Gerridae > Gerris > Gerris lacustris. The sequence goes on from OX578284.1 coordinate 39,912,054, forward strand.
AGGATGAAGAACACCCAACCTGATTCATATGCGCAGATATATATTATTTTATATAATATAGTTTTGATAAAGGATGAAGAACAACCTGATTCATATGCGCAGATATATATTATTTTATACAATATAGTTTTGATAAAGGATGAAGAACAACCAAAATACATGATTCTTTTACACAGATTATCACAGAATATTATAACATGTATATGTATATATAATACATATGTGTGTGAAAAGGAAGAAAGATAAAATTGAACATACCGCCCAGGATTACCACAACTGACTAAATTACAATTTAGGTAAAGTTGAAGTCGTTATAACTTGCATCTTTCGTATTTGAAACAAAAAAAAAAAAATGTATAGGAGTATTTAACCTGAGCAGTTTATCGGCCAAAATAAACAAAATTAGTTGATTTAATCATTAATAATAAATAAATAAATAAATAAAAGTATTTATCTCCAGTAGGGAAAAAAAGTTATGATTTTGAATTAGTTTAGAGGGACTAAAACAGGTCTTTTCATCCCTAACTCAAAAAGTAGGGAGAAAAAGTAAAGTAGGGCAAAAAAGTAAAGATTGCAACTTAATTATTTTATATATAGTAGAAAATGTATGGCTAATGTAATAAAGTTGTCGAAATCAGGTTGGCGGCACTGCGCTTTTTTGACCATGTTTATGTTTATCTCTGTTTACAACATTATAACCTGCATCTAAATAACCTTCTATTTGAGTTTAATTCCAATTCTTATTTGTTTTTAATATTGAATCTCTTATATCTGCTATTAAAAGTGCTAATAATTATTGTTATTTATTAAAATATTAAATAAAAACTGTGCAATGGACGAAAATGTGAATCTTTTTTCTACTGGAGATAAAATATTGTATGTACCTCGTGAGTAAAGTGCCATTATTCCCCTCGCGATAATTAGCTCCCGAGGCGCAGCCGAGGGAGATAATTATCGCGTTAGAGTTATTCCCTCGGCTGCGCCTCGGGAATTAAAAATTCTAATTCCCTCGGCTTCGCCTCGGATTTTAGAGACCATGGTTCCTCCGGCTTCGCCTCAAGAACCAACTTTTTCGCTCAGGGAATAATGGCTTACTTTACTCCCTAGGTGCATAAATAACTATTTTGTTCTTTTAACTTACAATATCGATGTCAACAAAACATAGATTTAAAGCCATTTACCTGAAAAAAAAAAAAAAAAAATTACATTAATTATAATTTAAATCAAATTATAATTATTATTAACTACGGGAAACAGACAGTGAAAAATACACTCCTGTGCCGGGATCCCGGCACAGGAGTGTATTTTTCACTGTCTGTTTCCCGTAGTTAATAATAATTATAATTTGATTTAAATTAAAATTTAACTTTCCGTAGTATGAAAACTACCAAAAACTTAAAAATTGAATTAATTATAATCTAACGGTATTATAATAAAGACACAAACTTAAACAATATATATATATATATATATATATATATATATATATATATATATATATATATATATATATATATATATATATATAGTATATATATATATATATATATATATATATATATATATATATATATATATATATATATATATATATATATATATATATATAGTATATATATAGTATATATATAGTCAATTTTAATTAAAAGATAAAATATTATCCGTTTATTATATTAGACTAGATGAAGACTCACAGTTCGGTTTATTTGTTTTTGTTTTTTTAAATTTATTTTCTATACAATTAAAAATACATTATTAAGATGGAAATAACGTTACGAGACAGTTAATTATTTGTATTTGTTGAAGCGAAATATTTTAATAATTTTATACTTAATTAGTTGTGAAAACTTGAGAAATACTAATTAAGTTTTTTTAGATTTAAAAAAGGGATTTAATATTTTTTAAATAAATCTAAAATTTTAACGAACGGAAGTGAACTTTGATAGATGTATAATATATAAATTATATTAATTTGCCTCTATTATTTATCCTTTTAGTTATCAAAAAAAAAAAAAAAAAAAAAAAAAAAAAAAGTTATAATCTTTTTACTCCTTCTATTTTAATAATTTATTCTTAATATTTAATAATATAATCATTTTTTTTATTATTATTTTATTTTTTAATATATTATACTAAGTAAAATAAAATAAGTATAACCTAATAAGTAAAAACTTTAGTTAAATCAATAAATAATAAAATCAATAGTAACAAAATCAGTAGTAAAATTAATAGCAACATCTAATAAGTATAATCTAATAATAATAATAATAATAATAATAATAGTAAGCATAGGGCTCAAAATATTAAACCTAAATTAATTAAGTAAAGTATGCAAATTCAGAGCCATCATAATAAAAAGCGAAATCTGAATTTCAATTTATTATATATACTTTTCAAACCTAATAAACCTTAGATAGTTTTCTCAATAACTAAATTTGAAAAAAAAGATAAATATTTATAGTATTTTTTTTTCAATTTAAAATTTCCAAGAGTTATCGATTGTGTCGAATTTTGTTAATTGTATTTTTTTTTTCAACAAAATTTCAAATAGTTGTCATAAAATACATTTATAATACGAACTATATCAATTATAAAATCGAATGTAAATGTTGATCATTTAAGTTTTCACATAAATATAAATTAAAATATTAACACACACAAGCACTATATATATAGTGTGTGTGTGTGTGTGGGTGACGAAAAAGAAACCCAGTGAGAAGTTAGTTTCAAATACGTCCATATTTTAGGAGATATTAGAAATCTTATAACTTCCTTTTAAATTTCTCACTTTTTAGGATCGAATCTCAATCTTCACAAATTAATTTTATTACGTCTATTTTTTTCCCGAAAGGTTATTGTCTCTCTCTCACACACACACACATACATATATATATATATATATATATATATATACAAACAAAAACAGGTTCACATAGATTATTATTGGACTATATTTATTCATTTGTAAAAATAAAATATCTGTTTTAGAAACGTTATGTTATTTTAATGAATCTGGATTTCTTTTGAGTATCTCAGAAAATTCGTTAAAAAATATGTTTTCTTTTTTTTCTTTCATCTGTGAGAATTAAAATAATTAAATATATATATAATAAAATTAAATAACATAAACAGGTTATTCTAGAATCTTGGTACAGATTATAGACTCTGGCTTTATTAACAAATATTCAGGAATTATATGCATAAATAGAGCACTCTTTCCGTGCTTACTTGAAAAACACGTTTTTTACTTAACGGAAATGCGTTTTAGACATTAAGGAAACATTTTGAATCACACAAAATGAGGTAAATTTTGTATTGCCTACGGTAGTATTTTGAAAAACTACTTTTCAGATTTTGTTGAAATTTGGATAGTAACACAAAATTAGGCCATGTCATAAAATTGCTTTTTTTCAAATTAAATTTAATAGATTTGATATAAGAAATTGATTACTGTCTTGTTTATCATCTACGCGTCTTTTAAGTTTCTGATTTCTCTTATAACAGGAATGAAATGTCTCGGAAAAGGTTTTAATTAATGATAACACTTATCAATTATTACTCTCACCATATAAAGCTACTTTTCCTGCATTTTCTTCTTAGTTGTAATAATGCAATTTAATTGTAATAGTGAAGGAAATTATAATTGTAGTATTCACAATAATGAAGGTAACATAATAAAAAAATGTAGAAAACTTTTATTTTTATAATTAAGTAAAACATTTAGGTTTTTTTAATTTTATTTTAAGTAAACATTTATAGTGTGTAACTCCTGAACAGTGTAATTGCTGTTCTTTAATTCGAATATATAGACTTATATTTTAACCTGCTAATAAAAAAAAAAGATTAGCTTTGTAAAAAGGCTAGAGCTTAGTTAAAAGCGAGGTCTTTAAAAAGAACGGTATCCGGCCTAAGGGACAAAATTTTCGTATAATAACACAAGATGTAACTAAGTGAACAGGTGGTTGGTTAATAGAATTGGGATCCAAGTATAACTCTAACTGAAAAGTTAGACAGAATTTCGACAGGTCTGGTTTGATTTTCACTAGGATGAATGAATCAAGTGATAAAACCGATAATTAATGAAATGGGTAGAGATCAATTCTTCCGTTTTGTAATAACCAAGAATAGGAAGAATACGTAACAATAAAAGAAACAATTTAATAATAACAACGGAAACGTACATTGTTGCTATTTTAATCAACGTAAGAAACTAAATTAATTAAGTTGGCAACAATATCTACATTATTATCTTCTATTGAAAGACTTCAGTAGGAAAAAAAGATGTTGGCTACACTACATTAAAAAATCATGAGGTTTCTATGCAGATTACTCTGACTGTTTACTGTTTGTGACTTCCTTGTTGCATAGAAGAAGGGAGCGTCAAACTGAGATTCATTCATAAATAAAGCAATTAAATATGAATGATATCATTCATAATTTTTTATATTCTCAGAATCATTTTTATGAATGGGATGTTCTGATTTTTTTACTAATATAAGTCAGAGTTCGTTACTAAACAAACATACAATAATATTAATGTAAAAAACTGTTGCATAGATTATTAAAAATGAATCATACTTCTTTTTGGTTTTAATTGAATTAGAAGTAATAAAAATTCCCCTTGTATGATACCGAGCATCGTGTGACTCTTTTATTTATTTCTTTATTACTTTGTTTAATGATACATACAGATAAAAGAACGAAATGGCGGAGGAAATAATGACGATGATTAGCTTACATTTCCTGTTCGATTAAGCTTCATTTCACGAGTAAAAGACAAGTTAGAGAAAGATGTTATTCATTCATTATTTTTATTATTAACGGTAAGAACAACCACTTATTGATAAATATGAAAAAAAAATATAGACTCTTCAATGTTTATTTTCATGTTTCGGACACCAGGAAACATTTTTTGTTTTGAGTTACTGTGTAACAAACTTAATCAACCATTTTTGTAACAGTAACTTCGGTACATCTTTAGATTGTTACTCCCCTATATTTTTTAAAGTATAAATGACTTAGACTAAACAACTATTAAGACAAAGGAATATTTAGTTTAATGTATTTTGGGACTAAGGAATATCACACTTCTGGTTTTATAAAGGAAGTATCAGTCTAAAGAAGAACATTCCGGACATCTTCTTTAGATTGTTACTCCCCTCTGTTTTGTTCATAAGGGGAGTAAATAGTGGGAAGAAGTGCCGCAATTTCATTAGTGAACTTCTGACGTCATGTTACAGTTTGTACTGGCAACGTCATGATTTGATGTATACATATTAGATATATGACCAAGAATGAGACTCTATTGAATATTAAATTATGTAAGGTTTAATAAAATAAAACTTAAGAACAGCAAGAAACAGCTAAAATTAAAAACAAACAAGTTGCGGATTTACCAACTTTTTTAAAAAAAAAAAAGTAATTTCTTCAACAAAGTATAAACAAGAATTGTGATGACCATCATTACCACAACCACAACTCACAGTGGATGTCACATAGTAAGGTTTTCTCTCCGGCAAAACAGTATGCATTAAAACAATGAACGTATGATGACCTTCCAAAACTTGACTTCTTTTTGACACGTAAAAATAAGTGAAAACTGTTTTATGAATGGGGGAAGAAAATGTACTGTCTTCATATTTCCCAAGCTATTTGTATATGCGTGATGTCAAATGATTTTCTACTACTGAAATAAATACATGTAAAGAAAGGGAAATATTTCAAAGTGTTGTTATCTTAATGTAAAGAGTAGGTATATAGTTAGTGTCGACAATATTTTCTTCTCCATACGCCATTTTTGTTGTTAGTTGTAGTCAGTGTCGCCTTTGAACTTTTTAGTTGTTATGGTTAGTTTAAGATGAAAGCTAAAGTTCCGCTATGTTGAACTAACAGAATCTTTTAAGACACAAATAAAGGAAAAAAAAGAAGTTCCGGATACATCCCAGCTAGCTTCGGTACCACTTGGTAACATTCGTAAAACACTCGTATGTTTCCACCTATTTTAAATACAAGAGTTTATTCTCTTTTCTTTATTTCTTTAAATAAGAATGGTTCAAAAGAGTTGAAGAGGGAAGGGTTTCGAAACCTCGCAGCTGTAGATAGATTTTCATGGACCGAAGAGCACAGAGAAGAACTTTGACCTCGAAAAAAGGCAGAAAAATAAAACGGGCTACGAAACAGTACGGATGAAGGAACATCTAACAAAACTCTAGTTGGAACCTTCAACATTCACGACACAACACTGTACAGAAATAACCAAGTACTTACTGGAAATTTGAAAAGTACTACAACGTAAAAGTAGTTTAAATATAGCAAAATCTAGATTTAAATATGTTAAACAATCTTTAAACTTTTACTTTAAAATAGGAATGGGGCTCAAGAAAAAAAAATAAATAGATTAATAAAAATCAAAGTATAGTTGTAAAACATCGAAATTTGTTTAATATTATTTTAAATATTTGGGTACACGTTTACGTTTAAACTTACTAATTAATCTATAAATACATTTATTTTCCTTTCTGTTTGTTTCACTTATAAAATTGTTTTAGTGAATACACTGAAAATTAATATAGATTCATATGAAATATAGATGACATTAACTGAAAGTATTAAGAGGGTTAGAAATCTATATCAATATAATGATGGTTACACTCTCAAAAGTGTATATATTGTTAACATATTCAAATAGATAACAATATTAAGTCTATATACTGACAGTCAAACTATATATCTAAAGTAATATTAAGCGAATATACAGAAATAATTTAAGATAGGAAGGGATATTATACAAAAGAAATAGATAGCACTATTCTAGTATAATATACATCCCCTTCATTAAATCATTTATTATAATATACTGAGAGTCGAAGTCGAAACATAGATCTATCAATTATTGAGTAAATGAACTGAAGATGCACGATTGTTAGGGATCTACAAGAGAGATAGCTATAGATAGATCGCTATTAAACTGAGTAATCATAGAAATATGTTACATGTATTTCACATCTTGGTACAAAAAGATCTATAGTTCGATATTTACTCCATAAAAATTAACAGAAAGATTTCATGATAAAAAGATCTATGTCAAGAGATAGATAGCTCACTCTTCGTTAGATTTATACACCTATAGTTTAGACTATAGGTGTATAAATAGCTATAGTTAGCTATAGATTGAATAAACAGCAAGTATGCAAGATAGAATAGAAGATAGATGGAAAGGCAACTTTATACTACTCAGCTGCAAGGAAGCGTATAGCATAAGTAACCAGTGAACCAGCGTTAGGAAAACAGTAAAAAAAAATATTACAATTTTTTTTTTATTTTTATAGATTTTTGCTATTTAATTTTTTTCACACTTGACAATTTGGTTTGACAAGGAAAATATTCACTTGCACCGTTTTTTCAAAGTATGTTTACATTTTGTTTTTTAAATTTTACCGCCAAAAATATTGATTTATCGGCTAATACAAACTTATTTTTGTAAAATGAATGACTGATTATATTATTGTCTTATTTAGGTTACAAGATTCGGAGACAAACAAAAAACAAATTATTTAATTAAATAATGACTGTTTATTATATTGTCATGGAAAATACATAATCTGTGATTTTACGGTAAACAATAAGTTTCAGCTATATGGCAAGTCAGGAAGTAGGTCAAATTTAGATTACAAGATTTGAAGACAAATTAAGTTAAATAAAAGAGTGCAGGAAAAAAACAAGTTAGCTGAAACTTTAGATTAATAATAAAAAAAATCTTAAGGAAGTTACAATTAAAAAAGTAATTTTCAATTTTTATAGGCTGTATAAAATATAGGTACACAAAAGTAGAAGGAAATTAAACCAATTAAGTTTTTAATCATATAATTATTACTGAAACAAAAAAAAAAAAAAAAAATCATTAAGCTAAGCTTGATATCTAAGTTTAGGTAGAAAATAAATTTCATCTAATAACCCTGTTAATAATGGGAATTAATCTTTAATCTTATTAAGAGGTAATTAGTAATAAAATCTTGTACAAGATTATAATGATCTTAATCTTTACTTAAAAGATAAAAAAAAAAAAAAAAAAGATTTTACGGTAAACAATAATCCTAAAATTTTATGAGCTAATTAATTTTTGATACTCATTAAACTTTTATTACAATTACTCTCCTTCAATAGGCTGTTTGATAATAAAAAGATAACAGTATTGCTTTAAGTTATTGTTCATAAACAAAAATTTCAAAATAAGTAAGTATGCGTATTTATTTACTTACACATATTCCAAAACCTTCACATGTAAATATCTAGATTATTGGTTAATTTGTGTGTTCGTTAATTTTCTTTTTTTCGTGAGAAATTTCGTTCGATAAAAAATTTAAAAATTGTAACAGAAGAAACATTACTGGATTACGTTATATGAGAACAATACTACAATGAGTTTATTTTTATTTTTTGCTAATTAAAAATGTTAGAATGAAGAATTGGTTTTTAATTTAATTTACACCAGAAAACACGCAAAATATGTGGTAATAATTTTATTTCGTGTAAAACATGCAAAAAAAAATTAACCATACACAAACAAGAACACAATAACTCGGTAAATAAAATTAAATACATTTCAAAATGATGAACCAACATTAAAAAATAATAAGAGTATATAAAATAGATATTTTTTATTAACAATAATGTACTACTGGAAAAGGGGTCAGAGACATCATTCTATATATATATATATATATATTTCTAAAGCAGGGCAATTTATTCCTTTTTAGTTAGAGATATATTTGAAGTTAGCGAGACGTAATTTAAGTTAGTTATGTATTTTTGTCAGAGAGTTGCCTTTCAAGTTAATGTGATGAATTTTCGATAGAGAGACGCCTTTCAAGTTAGAGTGGTCTTTTCGGTTAAAGAGACGTCTGTCATGTTAATTTTTATGTCTGCTTTGTTAGAGAGACGTTATTCAAGTGAGAGTGATATCTTATTGCTTAGAGAGACGCCTTTCAAGTTAGAAAAATGTCTTTTTAGTTAGAGAGACGCCTTTTAAGTTAGAGCAATGTCGTTTTGTTTAGAGAGAAGCCTTTCAAGTTAGAGTGATGTCTTTTTAGTTAGAGAGACGCCTTTCAAGTTAGAGCGATGTATTTTTGGTTAGAGGGGCGCCTTTCAAGTTAGAGAAGTCTTTTCGGTTAAAGAGACGCCTTTCATGATAATTTGATGTCTGCTTTGTTAGAGAGACGTTATCCAAGTGAGAGTGATATCTTATTGCTTAGAGAGAGGCCTTTCGAGTTAGAGCGATGTCTTTTTGGTTAGAGAGACGCCTTTCAAGTTAGATAGTTCTTTCTATTTAGAGAGACGCCTTTAAAGTTAGATAGTTCTTTTATAGTTAGAGAGACCTTTTAGGTTAGAGCCGTGTATTTTTAGTTAGATACGTATTTCATTAATTCTAATATTCTTTTTGTTTTATTACAAAAATATAGTTTAAACAAGTTAACAAATACGAATTAATATTTTATATATCATACAAAAAGATTTGTAAATCAGTATCACATAATAAACTTATTAATTATACTTGCTAACAAAACCATAGACTAAAAAACTAGTATACACACCAAAAAAACAACAATAAACAAGTTATTATATTTTGAAACAACTGCATTCATCGTAGCGTAATAAAAATGACAGAATAATTGCAATATAAGTTGATATACGAAGTGGATTTTATGGGATAAAATCCAACACCCCTAATATTTTTTATACTATTCCTCCGAAACAAAGGATGAGAAAGATTCACATGAATAATAATTGTAAGATAAATAAATAAAGGAGATAATAAAGAAATAAATGTAAAGAGAAAGATAATAGTAATAATAGAGTAACGATGTACAAAGCGTTGAGTAAATCGAGATTATAAGTGGAATGTTCCCATGAGAGTACGCATTCCATGCATGCGTGAATTGAGTCGCGTGATGCCCTTCCATTATTGAATAGATTACCTGTTGAAAATCTATGTACACCATCTAACTTTATGATGATAGATATACAGATAGATCCATTTATTACCAAATCCTACGAGTACTAACTTATATACATTACATTTATTGTGTGTAGGTAAATTTTTAACCAACAGATCAATTTACTTTATATATTACGTTATATTAAATATAGAGTAGACAAGTTACAAGATAGTTAGAGATCTATATCAATCGATAGATTGCGTTACTCTACAGTATATCTGAATCTACCCGTTCCTCGAAGGTTAATTGCTGTGATACATTTATGAAATTTCATATAGGAGAACTATTTTCTACTCGTTAAAAATGAAAATATAGCAATCTTTCTCCAAAAAATAAACATTTTTATACTTTGATTATCTCTTTATTTAGAAAAAAGGAGTATAGAGTTGTGATAACAATACTTCATCACAATTATCTGGCAGCGTAATGCAGAACATATTAAAAAAAAGTTAATTTTCTAATAAATTTACCCCTTTTTTAAAACATAATTTACCCCTGATCTAAGGACAGCTTTGCCAGAAGGTAAAAATTGTTGCAAACTTATGTTATAAATGACACTAATTCCTCTAGTTTTGATCGCTGAGAAGAATACATAAACTTAAGGTATTCAACATAAAATAAAGGATCTATGTCAAGAGATATAATATATTAACTACTATATTATAATGAAGTTAGTAGTATTGATTGAGATTTTATGGTTTGACAATAAAATTATTGAGCAAGTAAAAGTGTTTTCTTTTCTTATCTACCTTCACTACTATATTATACGTGTAGATCACCTGTATTTCATCTACACTGAAGATACTTTAGGTACAAATGGATCTATGTTATAGTATAGACAACGATAATTCATAAACTCTACTTTAGTTGTAACAACTAAGAGTCTAAATATAGATCCTATAATTTCAAGATAAAAAGAACTTTTTATATACTACGTTTTTAAATTTTCTGTTGAATCGTATTTAATGTTGATAATATAATTGTTATTGTTATATAATATATAATGTTAGTGAAAAAAAATAGTTCCGAATTTATTTACTTCACATAAATGACAACCATCTAGAGAGCTGATCTTAAACCTATAAAAGGACAAATCTTTGTACAACGGATCACCCCAACACCAAATCTAAACCGTGCCATCGATATATTTGAAATAATATAATCGATATTTCCTGTTTTGCTGTCATTCAATGTTTATCTATCACAAATTTGAAACCCGTCAAAATGAAGATTGCGTAAATATGGGATATGGCAAAACAAATAAAATAACTTGCGGATTTTTTCCGAACTAACTTTCCGTACAGAAAAATTTGCTGAAAACCAATTAAATTCTGCTGAAATATAAATATAACAAATCCCACACACACGAGTATATATGGGATAAAAAAGTATCAATAACGTAGAAATATTTAATAATATGAATAATGTCTTAACTTGTTTATCGGCATTATATCACTAACACTTCTATATATATTTATTAGTATAGGGGTGTGTTTTGTGTTACATTAAAGATGCGATTCTTCTTTATATATACATATATATTCTAATGTCAAGGTTATTAACCAATTAAGGGAAAGGCTGTGAGCGCTAGACAGGATGTTGAAAATATCTCGCCCCTATATCTGGAATATCTCCTTACAAATATGTATATATATATAACGATAGGGAGAGGTTGTATATAGAGACAGACTGCTTTCTACTGGTGGCACAAAATCCTTTGACCACAGTATAATGTAGTCTGTTTGTCTATATGTGATATAAACACAAATATATATATATATATATATATATATATATATATATATATATATATATATATATATATATATATATATATATATATATATATATATATATATATATATATATATAATAAATAGAGTAGTGTAATATAATATTCTTGCTACAAATAAACGTTTTTTAACTTTCAAAATAAAAATTTACACAATTTAAATACAACAGTTTTTTGCTTTTCTATAAAAAAAAAAAAAGACATTCGTTAATATTAATTTCACCTTCTACTAATGATTTTAGTTGTGTTGGAATAGTGTTAGTAGTGTATCAGTTGTTTCTGAGTTTACCGAAGGTATCGGAAGTATTATAGTGATTATTTTGAAGAACCAAAATTCTGTAGGTCCAAATTTTATTTCGTTTCATCTGGCAGTCAACATTAACTAAAGTTTTTTTCCAATTATTCAACTTGTTGAAAGGTATAGTGGACTTCAAATTTCTAACTCAGAAGAGGGTATTTATTTGGAATAATAATAAGTCCTTTTTAAATAGATTTTTTAATTACATCAAAGCTTTCGCCCAGGGAACCTGAGCTTCTTCAGTGATAATCTACAAATAATATAAAGAGTGACAAGTAAATTAAGAAAAACAACAAATATGCAAAACAGAAAATAACAAAAAGAGTGTGACATAAGTTCTTACCAAGTGGTGAAGGTCTAAGAATTTAGAAATTAAATTTTTAAATACTTTTCCAATGTTTAAACTTTTTTCGTTATAAATAATAGTACAGTCAATCTGTCGTTATAAAAGGTTGTCTGCGGAAAAAATTCGAGACTACTTTTTTTGCGTGAATCGCTTCGGGCACATAAGAAAAGCTTAAGCTTTGCGAGAACGTCCGGAAGCGGGAGTACGGGGTACAAAAGTCAATATAGTATATATATATACCTTTCATGATTCATGTCGTAGGAAAGCTCTTCAAGAGTACCCCGTACTTCCACCTTCCGGACGTTCCCGTGAAGTTTGAGTTAAGCTTTTCTCATGTGCCCCAAGCGATTCACGCGAAAAAAAGTAGTATCGAATTTTTTCCGCACAAATTTACAGTACTATAAATCACCAATATATTTTAAAATCATCCGATATAGATTAAATTGTAATCGTTTGTTTAGATTAGCCCACAAATAATCTCATATTAATTTCAAGCCTCTGCACACATTTAATATTGAATAAAAATAAATGTGAAACCACTGGGAATTGAAACAAGTTTTTATTAACACATATATTTTAAGGATTACAACTTCTTAAGACTACTTTGCTTCTCCCACCATATTAACATATCTTCGTAAACTTTATTAACAATGCTACTTGTTAAATTATTATTTATGAATGAGTAACAATAATGAATGATAACAATATTCTTTACAACTATTAAAAAATTAAAATAAAAATAAATAAAAAACTAAAGTTGTGATTTATGCTCGTATTATACTTAATTTTGCACTCAAGCTAAAACTGCATTGTACAACATAAGTTGAAAACTTTTTCAGAATGTATGCATTATTAAATTTAAAAGAAAAAATGTATATTTTATTCTTTAGTTAGGGGAAGTAATACATTCCTTCTCGAGAGTGCTTAATATAGAAACAAGGCCCCGAAGTAAAATTTAATACAAAAATATATTAATTATTATTCTACGAAATTATAGTCGACTTAACTTAACAATCAAGAACCAACTTAATTAAGAAAATATAAGGCATTCTCATAGCTAAATCCAGTTAAAATTAAGATTAATTATATGATTAAAATTACTGAATGCATTTTATAAATAAGCATACGCTTGTATAGTCATTAATATCATAATTAGATCATGTCTAAGAGTAGGTAGGAACATGTAAATTCTTATATGTACTGTACAAACATGATCCTTGTATGCGTGAAAAAGAGTATGTATAAACGAGTACTGGTATGAGTAGTTTGTAAAGTACCTAATTAGTAAATGACCTTATATAAAGATATATATGTATATAAATTCTTGCATGCATTAAATGAGCTTGACTGTAGGAGTGTAATATATTCATATACATATAAACAAACATGCATGTGTGTTTAGAAACAAGTGCTTTTTAAAAAATGTATTAGAGTGCATTAAAGTTAATTTATATGTATGCATGTGAAGTTTTCTTTTGACAAGGGGGAAAAAAATATACATTTCAAAAAAGGAAAGAGAGACATGTAAATATGTCATTTTTGAACTTCAAAAGGAGAAGTCATTTTTCATTTTAAAAATCTTTGGAGGAAAAAAAGGAACCATAGACAAAGTATTTTTAAAAAATAGTACGCATGTGCGTAGTAAAAGAAAAGAAAAAAGATATTTTCTAAGGGAGTTCTTTTGTGTAGTTTTTCATTCTAAGATGTTAGAAACACTAGCGCTTTCATTTTAAAAAGCTACCCATGTCTAAAGTACATGGTACCTTTGAAGGGTCATCCGAGGTAAAGAAGGTTCCATGCCTTCTTACCATGTTTATAAGTAGGTACTTCAACGTGCTGAAAAAATACACCTACATGGATGCCTGGAAGAAAGTACCTCTTGGAAAGTAAGGAAGAATCATACAAGTACGTTAGAGGGTTTGTGATACTTCGCGCTTTTTTTTTATCTCAATGTGAACTTGAAGTGAGTACTTTAAACAATAGTTAAAGTACGCAATTTTTTAACGTTAAGATCGCATGAGGAAGAATATTTTACTTGTCCTGATTATTAATTTCTTTTATCATAAATTTCTTTCTTATCAATTTTCATTATTTAATTAAGTATAACGATAATTAACAATTAAAACTGATCTATATTAGATATTGTTCAGTAGCTTCAATTTATTATCAACAGTAATAAAATTATTAAAATAATATTAAACGCAGAAACGAAATAAAATAAGTCAAGAAATGTGGAATGCCGATTTAATGTTGCACAAAGCTCTCTCACTTCCAATCATCGACAAAGACCACTTGAGTATAAATAAAATATGTATAAGTATATATATAAAAATAAATATGAGTATAAATAAATTAAAATAAGGTAGGTTTCAAAATATAGATGTTACAAAAGACGTGAGCATTAAAAAATGTTAAAATAAAAATAATGTGAACCCACTAAGAATGAAAAGTGGGGTTGTTTTGAATACGTTTCGAATTCCAGCGAGGATACATTTATTTATATTTAATATTAAATGTGCGCAGAACGTTGAAATAAATATGAGGCCGTCTGGGGGCGCTTATCAAAACATTGTTATTTATTCAATTAGATAGGTATTTTTAGAAGTAGGTACATACTTGTTGCAGAAAAAAAACTGTCCGCATGCGAGAGAAGAAACAGAAGACGCCTAGGCTAAAATAAATATCGGGTCACGTAAGGACTAAACTTTAACGTAACATCTAAATTTTATTAAAATCAGACAAATAGTATTAAGAAAATTTTATTAAAATCAGAGAAATAGTATTAAGACATGATTGTTTTTCACAGGCAGAGACATAACGAAAATGTTCCATAATGTCTGAAACGCATTTATGTTTAGAAAATTTTTAAATTTGGAGACATCTTTAAACCAATTTGTTTAGTACGATACGATCACAAAGCTTTCGTTATCTTCAGACTTGGAAGCAAAATAAAAATAGAAAGATAGTCTCTTTTCGCTAAACTTTTAATAGATTTTAATGAGATTATAATGATATATGTAGTTTGTTTTTTATTTTTGTTTGTTTTGTTGTTGTTATATCTGTTTTTTCTATTTATACTACATGCTAAAAATGTTTTATTTATTATTTTAAAACTTTTAGTAATTTAAAATATTTAACGAATTTTAACATGACGAACTCTCCTACAGGATATTTAATAATTTTAATAAAAAAAAAAAAAATTAAGTCTCAATCTTGCTACACTGAATTTACGAAAAGATATGATAAGAAGATGACCTTAAAAATAACACAAAGGGTCAAAACGTCTCACAAAAAAGTAATGGAATGGATTAACTTTGATTGCTAATCCATCAAGAACAAATTATTATTCAAAATAAATATAGGTAATAGTTTCTATCGGAAAAAAAAGCCTTCCATAAATTAACGATTTATCTTTTTTCTTATATATATATATATATATATATATATATATATATATATATATATATATATATATATATATATATATATATATATATGTGTGTGTGTGTGTGTGTGTGTATTCAAGGGTTAAGATATTTTTTTACTGTGTTGAGGAAAATCACTAAATAAAGTTTGTTCTTTTGCCAGAGAAAAAGATCAGTCGTAAATAAGATCTCATTTTTAAAGTGTTGTGATCTGTAATAGAGATGGCAGAGTTTAATTTATATAGATAGAATCGTAGTTTTTATTAAAGGAAGTATAGTAGTAAAAGGAAATGGAAAGAAGTTAAGATTTCTAGTTGGGACTTAAGATTAAGTCTACTTAAAGTTCATAATGAAAGAAAAAAGATACTTTAATCTAGGTTTGTATCTTAACTTAGTTTTCTGTTTACGTCAATAAGATGAAAACTAGACTTGCAACAGAATTAGTGTCAAGCGATACGGATAAAATCAAGTATAAATATCATTCAGGTTAAATAACTTTAAAAATGTAATCTAACGTTAAAAATAAGCTTCATAAATGTATTTTGTATCTTTTCCTTCCAATCATTGCAGTCAATAATCTCATCAACACATCATTAATTTGATATTGGCCATTATAGAACGGATGGATCGGTCATATTAAATAATATCTATTCGATGTAATCAAAGTGAAATAAAAACATATCTCCTCTCTCTGTGATTTGAACTAGAGAAGTCCAAGTTAAGACTTTGCTTCAAGCTTGTATACCAATATTCAAAAGTTGACGAGCTAAAAATGCATTTCATACATGAGGAAACATTTTTGGTCTTGTGTCAGTCAGTCTGTACGTCAACATTTTTTACATTCGAAAAAGTAGTATACATTTTGTTTTAAATTTATATACTTATATTACATACATACATTTTTTATATTCAATATAGATTTAAAGAAATACGTCTCTATGATAAAGCAGAAGGAAAGACAACTCTTTAATTATGAATAAAAAAAAAGTCTCTCTGGATATGAATTAAAAATATGTCTCTCTGGTTATTTAGGAATAAAGAAAGACGTCTTACTGAAAATTTAGGAATACACAAGTTCGTCTCTCTAATTATTTGGGAATAAAAAAAGTCGTCTCTCTGAGCATTTAGGAATAAAAAAAGTCGTCTCTCTGAGCATTTAGGAATAAAAAAAGTACATATCTCTAATTATTTTGGAATAAAGAAATACGTCTCTGAGCATTGAGGAATAGAAAAGTACGCCTCCCTAATTATTTAGGAACAAAGAAAGACTTCTCTCTAAGTATAAATCAAGACTCACACCTAGATTGACTATTTCTCTTTTACACTTCTACTTGTGTCACCGGAACAGACTTGGACCACAAGTGGTTTCAACCCTTTGTGGTCCTAAACACATTGTGGTCATAAACTTAACTTCTATTGAAAAGACATAACAAAACTTTGACTTGTATACCTTTAACATATAAATGTATTCGTATCAATGAAACTAAAAATTATACATCTTTTAATAAAAAAAGTATTAGTATCATCGAAAATCGATTTTTCTTTTTCAAAAGCGGAAATACCTATTTATAATTTTACATGAGTTCTGAAACCTATAAGCTATAAATAAGTTTACCAATTGAACGTTTTTGCAGCTCACTTACCCTACCACTTTTATTTTTTCCTTCGTTAAAACTCTTACTTTCAATGGACTAGAAAGACAATAGAATTGTCTTTAAAAGAAAAAATATAAAAATAAAAATAACCCAATTGTTATAGTTAAGAGAATGATTCACACTCGTTACTCTGTCACCCTGTTTTCACTTAAAACCCTCTATTATTCGGCAGTGCATTTTCCCCCGTACAAACTTCACCGTAATTTACACAAACTATTTTATTTCCAACTCAATTCGAGCGTTATTCTCTTCTTCTACTGTTTTTATTTTTCCTTTCTAGTTATCCATTTTAAACAAATCTGATTTTTTTTTCTTCTTGTTAACAGTTTTCTTATTTCTCTTTTCCCACTCTGGTTTTCTTGTAAAAATCAGCCAAGCGTTAACACCAATTTTCTTCTCTTATTCCTTTTATTTATTTTTACTTTTTTCCTCCTTTTTTTTTGTCTTTATCGACTGAAAACTTTCACACGATTTTCAAAAGGAAAAAAAATACACTAAATCCTTATTCAAATAGTTTTAAAAGTAAAAACTGTTTATTAGCTTAATAGCTTTGGGAACCTTACTTCTCTCTACTCGCCCTCCCCTCCCACCCTACATACATTATTTAAAGGTTAGAGCTCTTCAACAAGAACATGGAGATCAGAGGTTTAAATCTCATACAAAAAGGACCTGTACAAAAGTAACAAGATCAAAGACCAGAGAACCGGGTTCGAAGGAAACAAAAATGATCGTTCATGACTCCATGACAGGTTCATTTAGCTGAACCGTTCAATTGAAGTCGTTCAATTAAGTATATCACATTATCTCGTGTCGAACCTATTTAACTCAAAAAATTAAAATTATAATTGTTTTATGGAAATAAAAAGCAGAATTAAACACAAAAAAGTATTATGGAATTTAACCAAATATAAGTTAGTTGTGTAATTGTATTTATTTAAATTCCTCTCTTAGTGTTATAAGATCATTTTACTTAAAATAAAAAGAAATGAGTTACCGAAGGTAAGCATTGTGATCATTCAGAAATATAAAAAAATTAATGTCTCCTGCCTCTAAATTCAAAATTACCAGGTTCAAACAACAGGGAACATGTTTGGTCTAGTGTGGTTTGACATCATTTTTGCGAACGCCCACATCCGATTCCTCGAAACTTAAAGATCCAGACTGCCGAATCGAACAGAGGAATCGAGCCGATCAATAGACTCTGCGCATGCTCGGTTTAAAATGCACCTGCAAACTGGGTACTGGGTATACGCAGAGACTCTGTTCGGTCATAATTTAATGGTTTAATGGTTATAACACCATTATTTGCATTATTTATTATTATTTATTATTAGCATATTCCTCCCCAAAAAAATTAATTTAATTTCCAAATCGGGTCCTAACATTTAATTTAACTAAAACATCTTAAAACCAAACATCTATATATTTTTAGAAAACCGATGAAGACTAAAATAAAATACGTACTACGTACCACATGTAATGCTCATGCTAAAGAAAAATAAAAATACTAACACGTGTCCAATGTGCCTTTTTTCTAAGACTATTTAAGTGTTCGTCACATTCAAAAGACATCTATAATCCTCTTACCAAAAAAGGGGAATTAAGTAAGGAACAAACAAGGGGTACAAAAGCCCTTGTTTAAACATGACAAGGGACGCGTGACATCTTTACTCCAGCCCAACCCTTCAGCTACCAAGGGATCTAAGTAACCCCTGAAGGTTTGAACTATGGGTTGCTTGCAAGGACCTAGAACCTCCTAATTTAATTGTTACAGTGTTACTTTAACATTAGGGAAGTTTTTAAGGGAACCATATACTCACTACCTACTTTTACACAAAAATAAGTGCAAAAAAGGCCACTTAAAAATTATGATGACAATAAGGGTGGAAAAACAGATAGGGTATGTACGAGTACTACGTACTAAAGTATAGAGTTACAGTAACACTTAAAGGCACATGCTCTTAAGTGTAAATGAGACTAAGTGTCGTTTATATTATAATACACAAATTTACTTACAAAACTCTTGTATTTCTTGTCACTAAAACTGAATCGCTTTCACTTAAAAATTTTAAGTGATGCACTCACTAATACACTAAAATCAACGATTCTATTTAGTCTCCTAATGGATTTTATTGGAACCACTAATGCGATGGCTTCTCGCTCTCCGTATGCAAAGGCAAAACGACGGAAGCACCCGCTATTGGTTTCATCCTACTTTAAGCCAAATATTAATAAAAAGGACACTTCTAATAGAAGCATATAAATTTCCAATTCTCTCCCGTCCCAGAAAATTCCTTTTAATTTTTGGATTCTGAATAGCCACACCTGGAAGTGCGTACAAGGTTCATGACCGCAAAAAATAATAATTATGGTTTATTTACCCAGACTTCTTTAACCCTAGTTATCTTTTTCTGTATTACACATATTTTTATAAGTGTATGCATATGATTGTCTTTCAAAATTGTGATAATTTATTCGTATACAATTATTGACAGACAGACTAAAAGTGATTTGTAATAAAGTTACCGACATATTTCTTTAAATTGTATGTTTAGAAAAAAAATGAAAAATGTGGTTTTATTTTTTTCTACAACGACCCAGACGTCGCGTCCTTGTTTCTTTCTATATTTTTCCTTGAACCGTGAGATAGTTTTTTTATTCGTAATACATTATTTAAAAAACAACAAGGAAAATTGCTCTCATGCTTTTGTTTTTTTTCTTCTAACCGCTCTCACAGTGATCTTGGTCTCGCATTCCAAGTCTCAAGGAAACTTTCACTACAAGGTTAAATCCGAAAAGTCCAAACATTTCTCAATAGGATCGTATAGAAAGAAGATCGCAGGACTAACTTTTCTCTTCGTACTCCTGATGACCTTAATTGATAGTTAAACATGTTTATTTTATTTTATTTTTTTATTTTGAGCTAGCAAATGAAATTATGTTTTATATTATTACTATAGCTGTATACCCAGGTTTTGCTACGGTAAGAGTTGTATCATAGTCCTAGCTGTTTAAACTGTCTTGCGTTCCTCCACTTTTCCATACCCATAGTTATACCCTATAGGATAGGAATGGATTAACATCCAAACAATTGTCCATACCGAACGTTTACATAATCAAAGGAATCTATTTATAACGTTTAAAGATTTCATATATTTTAAAAATGTATAAATCACAGGAAGTAACAAATTTCAAAATGGCAAGGTTTTATTTCAAAAGATATTAATTTTGCCCCTAAAATTGTATTAGCTGCCCACCAAAACCGCTTGACAAAAATACTTGCTCAAAAACGATTTAAATTTTTTTTTATTTTGCAATCCATTTAAATTTGAATTTAAGAATAAAACTAATTTTCACAACAGTTTCCGACATATTGACAAAAATACATTTGCCACCGCTGGAAGCCAACCCAGCTACCTGTTGAACACATTATAAGTGTGTGCTTACTAATAAATAAATAGAATACAATTTTTAAGGGATTTAAATTTGTTCGAGATTGTAGGACCAAATATTTTGTTGAGAAAATGGCAGGACAACTCATGCATAACTTTATGACCATAAAATCGTAAGAATACTAAGCCTAGAAGTTAATATATATATATATATATATATATATATATATATATTGTGTGTGTGTGTATGAGGAGTTCCACAATTCATAAGGTGGTTATCCGAAGAAGCTTGAAGTAGTTCGTTCATTGAACCTTACTCGTAAACGTACCGGCATCCATATTCTTATATATATATAGATAATATCGTATAAAATTATAAAATTGCTTGAACTGTCGGAGAATTTGTCATGGCTTATGCAGACAATAAATATGAACACATGAATACATACTTTACTTCTATATTCAAAGAAGTTAAAAAAAAACATTATATATATATATATATATATATATATATATATATATACCACACACATACATATATATATATATATATATATATGTTTAAGATTATGTCTCAAGAAAAAAAAAATTACTATACAATACATTTAGATAAATAAAAGTTATTGAAGATAAGTAAAGCATATTATATAGATAAAGCTCTTATAAACAATAAATTTGAAGCACTACTACATTAGTACATGCTAATATGTTATGTCCATATATATCTATGTGTGTGTTTGAATATAATACCGTTGCCATTTTCTAAACCAACACGCACACATAATATATAAAGTTATAGAGGAACTAAGTATATCCTAAATATTTTGCACTAATACGAAATAAATATGAAACGATACAGCATTGTATCAAGCATAAATAATGGCACACATTATAATATGTGATATTAATAACTTATACTTGTTCAAATTTATTTTCTAAATTATATTATTTGTGCTTTCGATGTGACCATATTTTTACTTGCAACATTTATAAAAAAAAAGATATATATACACACTCAGTCCCACACACACACATATATATATATGTGTGTGTGTGTGTAATATAACAATAATCTACAAATTAGTGCGGTACATATAGCTTCCTCGCGTCCTATTTATTGGAAGTAAAGAGGGGTTTAAAATTTACCTGTTTCAACTCCCAGTAAAGCCAAACTTATTTTTATTCAGTATTAAATGTGCGCAGACGGTAAAAATTATTACGACGCTATCTGTGGGCTACTTTTGACAAAGCATTCAAATTTTTTTTAAATAAGAGGAGACTTTTAAAGATGTAGATGTTACTAAAAACAAAAGAGTGCACATGAAGAAGAGAGAGAAATGTACAGAAGGTTTAAATTTAACATGGAACCATCAATAGATTCATTTAAATAACATAACCTCTAAATTTCATCAATGTCAGAAAATAGTTTTAAGATATTGCAGTTCGAAAAAATAAAAGACAAATTATGTGTTAAGGAAAGACGTATTTCCCCATAAGTAGCTTTATTTTAGAAGGACAGTATTCAACAACTTGAGGTCATATTCAGTGACGGTGAGAGAGTCAATGTAGGAGTCTTTCTTTATCCTAAGTCAGGTTTTCAACAACTTGAGGTCATATTCAGTGTCGGCGAGAGAGTCAATGTAGGAGTTTTCTTTATCCTAAGTCAGGTTTTCAACAACTTGAGGTCATATTCAGTGACGGTGAGAGAGTCAATGTAGGAGTCTTTCTTTATCCCAAGTCGCAGGTTTTCAACAACTTGAGGTCATATTCAGTGTCGGCGAGAGAGTCAATGTAGGAGTCTTTCTTTATCCCAAGTCGCAGGTTTTCAACAACTTGAGGTCATATTCAGTGTCGGCGAGAGAGTCAATGTAGGAGTTTTCTTTATCCTAAGTCAGGTTTTCAACAACTTGAGGTCATCTTCAGTGACGGCAAGAGAGTCAATGTAGGAGTCTTTCTTTATCCCAAGTCGCAGGTTTTCAACAACTTGAGGTCATATTCAGTGTCGGCGAGAGAGTCAATGTAGGAGTTTTCTTTATCCCAAGTCGCAGGTTTTCAACAACTTGAGGTCATATTCAGTGTCGGCGAGAGAGTCAATGTAGGAGTCTTTCTTTATCCCAAGTCGCAGGTTTTCAACAACTTGAGGTCATATTCAGTGTCGGCGAGAGAGTCAATGTAGGAGTTTTCTTTATCCTAAGTCAGGTTTTCAACAACTTGAGGTCATCTTCAGTGACGGCAAGAGAGTCAATGTAGGAGTCTTTCTTTATCCCAAGTCGCAGGTTTTCAACAACTTGAGGTCATATTCAGTGTCGGCGAGAGAGTCAATGTAGGAGTTTTCTTTATCCTAAGTCAGGTTTTCAACAACTTGAGGTCATCTTCAGTGACGGCAAGAGAGTCAATGTAGGAGTCTTTCTTTATCCCAAGTCGCAGGTTTTCAACAACTTGAGGTCATCTTCAGTGACGGCAAGAGAGTCAATATAGGAGTCTTTCTTTATCCTGCCAGGTTTTCAACAACTTGAGGTCATATTCAGTGACGGTGAGAGAGTCAAAAGTCTTTCTTTATCCCTAATCAGAGAGACGTCTTTCTCTAAGGAGCTGAGACTGAGACTAACTCAATGTTGCGTTGTTAATAATATAAAATGTCTTATAATGTTAACGGAAGCATTGTGATTGTTGTGAATTTTTTTGTCTCCGAATTCAAAAATTCCAAGACAGAAAGCACTTTCCGTTATCAGATAACATTTTTAGACTCTTCATTACTCATCCGATTTTAATGAAATTATGGTAAACGTCAGTGTCTTGTAAGTAAAGTATGTTGTATCATTGTAATTGATGTCTTTTTGTCAGCTAAAGTGTAATTCCATTTTAATAATTTATTATTATTCTTGTATTTTTATTTTATTTTATTATCATTTTTATTTTATTTTCTTATTTTTATAAAATATTGCGAAAACAGGAAATATTTTTTTAATTTATATATTTTATTATTTATTTATAGCTGGATTTTTAGGTTTTTATTTATTTGAAGAAAAACAAAAATGCACATTAACCCAAAATAAAAATGTTAACATGAATATAAATGTATGCATAAATTATATTTATTTATATTGTGTATTCATATAAATTTGAAGAGGAAGATGTCTAGACTAGTATTCCGTTATACTTACATGTCAGTCTCTCTTGCCCTTCTTGTTTGGTTGTTTTTTGTTCTACTGGTCACCTTGTTTATCTTTAGTTTCTAATTCCCAGTTAGTAAACTTAGGGTTTGGTTAGTTGACTCAAAGTTTGTTAATATAATTATATTAATAAATAATAGCATAACATTAAAGGATGCTTATCGACTAAAGTGTGTAGTCCAGTTTGAATCAGTATCCTAGAATATATAATTTTAAATCGATGATAAAGAGCGATTTAATAGTGTTTTGTGTTAAGCATTAAGCCTTAGGCAATAAAACTATTTCGGTCTATATTAACTCTAACAGATACATCTTTATTCATATATTATTTTTTCTTTTTTAAAAGAATATGGCAACCCTGCATTTTATTATTTAAAAAAAAAAAAAAAAAAAATATGAAGTTACATTTTTTGTGATAATTTTAATTAATCAAAAATTTTAGTTTATTTTTGGTTATGAAAAAATTAAAGTTCACACGGCAGATAGTTTATTCAAATGCGAAAGAATTTGTAGATAGTAAGTTATAAAGTGAGTACTGAACTTGTAACTGTAGATAACAATCACATAAAAAAATATATATATACATTTTAAGAATATAGAAGCTAGTTTATTCTTACTGTCACAGTATTAGACGACTGTAGTGCATTGTTATAAATAAAAGTATTTAATTTACTTTAATAAAAAATTCATAGATTATATATTTATTCAAATGAACAAGTTGTAGATAGTAAGTTCTAAAGTGTACACTGTACTTAGTATATTCAAATAAACAAATTTTTAATTATTAAGTTCTAATGTAAACACAGCACATAGTTTATTTAAATGAAAAAAAAGTTGTAGAGAGTAAGTTCTAAAGTTAACACTGCAGATAGTTTATTCAAATGAAAAAAGTTGTAGAGAGTAAGTTCTAAAGTTCACACTGCAGATAGTTAATTCAAATGAAAAAAGTTGTAGAGAGTAAGTTCTAAAGTTCACACTGCATATAAAAAAGTAAGTCAAATAAAAAAGTTTTATAGAGTAAGTTCTAAAGTACACACTGTAAATTGTCCAGTGTTTGTAATGAATAAATATATACTAAAGTAAGTATATATATAATTTAATTTAAGAGTGTACGGATTATCATTATGTTTGATTACCACAAAATATCGGTCAATATGATCTAAAGTGCACACTGTATCCAGTAAAAATTGTAATGACTAATAAGTATACATTTATAAGCAGTATAAAAAAAGTATGCATATATAATTTATTTAAGTGTGTACGAATTAACATTATGTTTGATTAACTCAAAATATCGGTCAATACGACCAATTTTTTTTTTTAAATACATTGTTTCGTCTATAGAACAAAGTAGAAAAATATTTATTTCATTATAAACATGAATTTTTACATTAAAATAAAATCATCATATCATATTTTAAAAAAAGAACGCACGCAGAAAAAAAAACAAGGTAGTTATCTCCTTGACTTACTGAATTCAAAAATACGGAAATACTCATATCCGATCACGAAACATCTCAACCAGTTGATTCATCTTTTATTCTAATGATTCTCGTTTTAATAATTAATTTAATTTAGATTTTTTTCCTCCATTTATTTTTTTGCGTTAATTATATAATTAAATTGTGTATGTTCATCAACTCGTGACTTATTCATTGACGCAGAACGTCGTTTTTTTATAATTATATGCTTAAACAATGTAATTATAATATAAATATATCTACCAACATATTCAATTAAAGGATATCCAGATTAATAAATCCTTAAGTCACGCAACTATCAAAAAAAAAAAAAAAAAAAAAAAAATCCAAACGCATCATATGGAACTCATACATACAGGATATTCATATAGAACACAAACTTTTTTAAAAAAAAAAAATAAATAAAAATAGACCTTGAGATATTATATTTAATAACAGAGTTAGTTAAGTGTTAACTAAATGTTAATTGTTAAGGATGTTCATTATCATTAATATTTAGTAAGATATCAAAAGTGATGCTGATATGAGGTGTCTATGTAATTGGTATTACGATTTAATAACACTATGTTAACAAGAAAATTGTTCATATGATTTAGCGCTTATTAGTTAGATATTTCATTAACGACGTGATCTAGTCTGGTATATTACATAGCATCATTTTTGCAAGTGTAAAGTGATGTGAAGATCCTGATCCTGCTGCTCTATTAATATATGTGTATATTATATATATTATATAGCGTACACTGCCATATTCAATGAAAGGATATCCAGAATAATAAATCTCTAGTTAATTTGTGAACTACCTGAAGAAGTTAGAACCTAATATTTATAGTCGAATAAGATTTTTATTTTTATTTTATTTTTTTAAATAATAATAATACTGTGTAAGAGTAATTTACCTTTTTGAATATTATCTTCAAAGAAAATTCAAGTATGTAATTAAAAAAAAAAAATGTATAAATCGTGTTATTTTACTTTCATGCTCCATCTTACTTTTCATGGGAAAAATAATTAGAATGAGATTGTTTTGTTTAAAAAAAAACAAATGAGAAGGAATTTGAAGATATAAAGCGAAAGATAAATTAAATTAACAAAAAGTATGGTCCTTTGGGCCGGATTGTTTTTGATATATCTTTTTTAGACTGATTTATATATAAACATAAATACACACTCACATAAGCGTAAAGAAAGAAAGAAACATTAAGGGGAAAAAAGAAGCCGAATTAAGACATAACACACTGGGAACAATATACTACTCAAAACAATGCACATATTTTCTTAGTTTGTTAACTCCGCCCTTTTTCCATCATACTATGAATATGGAAATGCGATGAGTATGTGGAGTCCGTGGGAAAGACAACCAAGAGAAAAATAAGGACGAAACAATGAAACGAAATGAAAAAAGAAGAGAAGAGCGGAGATAGGTGTTTAAAGAGGAAGCGAAGGATAATTATTCCTTGTCTTTATCTGTTCCTGCTTAAGATATCCTGTCTATCTAGTTCTTTCATCCTTACACTCACTCGACAACCAATTAACAAGGTCCTTCATCCTTATTCTAATTCCTTCCTAAAGAAACATGGTTGGCAAAGATCGCCAACTCCTTACTTTTTTTTAACAGTTAAATTAAAGGTTAAAAGTTCAACAATTCATACACAAACGCAGTTATTAGTTACTATAAAGCGGTACAACATTAAAATAGTGATAAATAAATTGAGAATAGCTTTACATTTTTCTATCTTACGTTCTCTTGAAGAACTTATGCCTATACTCGTATGTAAGATAAAAGAAAGAATGCTGGATATTTGTTGTACCATTATGATATTTTATTATGTTCAACACAGAGTTCGATTTATCGTTTAACAAGTAACAATCATATTTATCGAACTTTATTCAGTCAATTATTTTAGAATTTATTTGTCGATTCCAAGTTGCTTTAGATGTTAAAGTACCAAATACCATACATCCCCCCCCCCCCCCCTAGATAGGTTATTGCCCTTTGTTTATGGTTTACTTGAGTTCTTAATACCACAAAGGAAATAAAAAGGACTTCTTTTGAACCGAGAGAAATGGAAAATACGAGAATAAAACATGCTATAGTAGTTCTCTGGAGTTTATTGTCAGTAATATTTCTTGTTATTTTTTTCGTAATAGCGAAGGTTTCTTTGGACGAGGTAATATTTTTTCGCTTGTGGTTTTTTGTTGTAGTCAGTTTCTTTTTACTCGGAAGATATTCTTCTTATTCTTCCTTTAAGAGTTAAAGGATGTCCATTAAGGAATCTCCGTCCTTTCCATGTTCTTTTGTGGTTTTTATTTTTTGGCGTCAAAAAGGACGAAAGGACGCGAAGGAAACGAGAAGGATCTCTGTTCATCGATCTTTCAAAGTTAACATGACCTTCTAAACGTTTAAAGAAAAAAAACCTCTACAAGGCAATATAAAACTGCAACAAAATAAATGACCATTCTACATAAATGCATTACCTACTTAAGCTGTTGACAGTTTATTGAAAACCTTATACCAATATATTTTCTGCTAAACTGACATCATCAATAAACAGAATCA
Source organism: Gerris lacustris (assembly GCA_951217055.1). NCBI lineage: Eukaryota > Metazoa > Arthropoda > Insecta > Hemiptera > Gerridae > Gerris > Gerris lacustris. Next base: position 39,940,171 of record OX578284.1, read on the forward strand.
AATAACGACCTTCAGGAAATCAAAGTTCCTTAACCTTTTAGCTCTTTAGTAACTCAAAAAACAACATTATTACTTCGCAGCAGTGAAAGATTGTCAAAAAACAAAGAAGCAGAGATCACCGCCTCCAAAAATCTTTGCACAAAAGAATATTAACATGTTTAACAACTTTAAAAATGTAACATCTTTGAAAATTCTTCTGCCAATGTAAATATGATATTTTATTACCTTTCGCAGAGAAAAAGGTCCTTTTATGATACCTTCCTCCTTCCTCATAGGAAGTTATTCCAAATCTTTATCAGCAACTAAAATATTGCTTCCGAGCTTACCGAAGGTAACGGAAGCATTGTGTTCACTTTTGAGAACGAAAAACTTTTATGCCTCCGATTTTAAAAATTCCAAGACAGAAATCCGTTTCAGACATCAGGGAACATTTTTGGTCTCGTGTCTGTCTGTCGGTCTGTGTGTCCGCGAATTATGAAACGTGCGACGATAACTTGAGTAAATGTCAACCGATTTTGATGAAATTTGGTAGACATGTTCATTTTACCAATGCTCAGGACGAGTTCGTTGGACAACGTTATCCGTCTAAGCGTTCACGAGCAACGCTTGCGTAAAAGTGAACTTCAAATTTAAAATTGGAATTTCCGGTGGGGAAAAAAATCTAACTTCATCTATTCAATGAGACAAATATTTTTTTCAAATACAATTTTTCAGTAAAACCAACAGCGACACCGCTATGAAGTGTTAAAGATCGCTAAAACTATTAATAGTTTTACACAATAAACATTATAACAATAAAGTACATGATAGGATGCGAGGAAGCTATGTGCCACACTAATTGGCAGTCTATCTTTGAAATAAAATCGAATTATTAGAATGTAATGCCTCTGAAAATAAGTATAACGAAAAAAAGGAATTTGCCACAGAAACAAAAAGGAATGCCCAGAAATAACACCAGAAAATAATGCCCTTGAAGGTACTCCCAGCAATAGGCATTGGCAATGGGAACAAATTAGCAGATAATAATAATGCCTTTAAAGGTACTTTCAGCAACATAAATTTGCAATGAGAGTTAAGTTGGGAGTGAGTTAAGTTAAGTTGAGAGTAAGTTAGAATAGAAGAGTTTATCCTAGAAGAATTTTCAAAGACAGGAATTGCAATGGGAACAAACTATCAGAGAATAACGCCAGTCAAGATCCTTCCAGCATCACAAATTTGCATTAGTAAACAAACTAGCAAAGAATACATCATCTCTGTAAAGATAAGAATAGCAGTAGGAATTCGCAATGGAATAAAACCATCAGAGAATCCTCTAACTTCCTTAAAGATACTTCCACTGTTGGAAAACTATTCTGTAATGATCTTCAGTCACGAATGAAGACTCAGATAAATTTTATAATATTAAGCCTACAACGAATAGTCTAGCTTATCGTAACTGATTCATCAACTTAAACGTCTTTGAAGAATCTTCCGACACTAAAAAAACAACATATTTTTATAACTCAAACCAGAAATCAGAAATAGTTGAAGCGAGCGTAGCGAGCTTCCTACATTCAACGAAATATGCTCCGTGTCTGTCTGTCTGTCTGTCTGTCTGTCTGTCTGTCTGTCTGTCTGTCTGTCTGTCTGTCAGTAACGTTTACGCGTGTGACGATAACTTGAGTAAAAGTTGACCGATTTAGTTGAAATTTGGTATACATGTTCCTCTTACTAATACTCAGGCTAAGTTCGTTGGACAGCGTGATCCGTCCATGAGTTCGCGCGCAACGCTCGCGTAAACGAGAGGTACAAAAATTAAATTGGAATTTCAGGACGGGAAAAGATTCTATCATCATCTACTCGATGAGACGAACATTTTTTTCAAATAACATTTTTTACTAAAACCAACAGCGACACCGCTATGCCTTAATAAAGATCGCTAAAACTATTAAAGCGGACCTAAACGTTTATAATAGAGAAAACAACCTTTTTACCGATATCTTACGTTCTAACGAAACGATTTTAATAAAACTTCATATACACCATCTAATGCACAATTGAAACAGGCATGCAAAATTTCAATTTGATACATGCAGTAGTTTGTTTGTAGCAAAGAGATACAAATTATAAATATTGAAATAGAGATGTGTGGTTAGAAGAATAGTAAGAATGCGGGGTGGTTCCCTTACTACTAGCCGCTGCACTACTACCAGACCCATTATCTATCAACTCATCATGATTCACAATAATCCTTTTTTTTCAATATTCAATACATATTTATTACTATACGCTCGCTTCAATGATAGAGCCACGCGATGCCTAGTAATAGTTTCATAGCTTCGTTACTACAATGAGTTTTACTGAAGCGAGCGTAGCGAGCTTCCTACATTCAACGAAATATGCTCCGTGTCTGTCTGTCTGTCTGTCTGTCTGTCTGTCTGTCTGTCTGTCTGTCTGTCAGTAACGTTTACGCGTGTGACGATAACTTGAGTAAAAGTTGACCGATTTAGTTGAAATTTGGTATACATGTTCCTCTTACTAATACTCAGGCTAAGTTCGTTGGACAGCGTGATCCGTCCATGAGTTCGCGCGCAACGCTCGCGTAAACGAGATGTACAAAAATTAAATTGGAATTTCAGGACGGGAAAAGATTCTATCATCATCTACTCGATGAGACGAACATTTTTTTCAAATAACATTTTTTACTAAAACCAACAGCGACACCGCTATGACTTAATAAAGATCGCTAAAACTATTAAAGCGGACCTAAACGTTTATAATAGAGAAAACAACCTTTTTACCGATATCTTACGTTCTAACGAAACGATTTTAATAAAACTTCATATACACCATCTAATGCACAATTGAAACAGGTATGCAAAATTTCAACTTGATACAAGCAAAATTCTTTGCGTAGTGACGAGATACATTTATAATAATTGTTTAAAAGCTACCGCGGGTGGTGAAGATAGTTATAGTCGTATAGTGTAGTGTATGGTTTGTTTAGGAAGTAAAGCTTTGTACCGTGTACCCCCACTCTTCCCTACACTACCCTCTTCTACTTATCTTCAACTATGACATTCATCATGATTAATAAATTTCAATATTCAGTATTTCATTGCAATACGCTCGCTTCAATGATAGAGCCACGCGATGCCTAGTTAAAAAGTTTTTGATTCTATTTACAGTTATTATTACGTAAAACGACCATATTCGGCAACTGAAAAGTCATTTTACATTTATTTATTATTTTTAATTATAAAAAAAGTTAAATATTAATGACTACTCTTAATTGAAGCGAGCGTAGCGAGCTTCCTACATTCAACGAAATATGCTCCGTGTCTGTCTGTCTGTCTGTCTGTCAGTAACGTTCACGCGTGTGACGATAACTTGAGTAAAAGTTGACCGATTTAGTTGAAATTTGGTATACATGATCCTCTTACTAATACTCAGGCTAAGTTCGTTGGACAGCGTGATCCGTCCAAGAGTTCGCGCGCAACGCTCGCGTAAACGAGAGGTTCAAAAATTAAATTGGAATTTCAGGACGGGAAAAGATTCTATCATCATCTATTCGATGAGACGAACATTTTTTTCAAATAACATTTTTTAGTAAAACCAACAGCGACACCGCTATGAATTAATAAAGATCGCTAAAACTATTAAAGCGGGCCTAAACGTTTAAAATAGAGAAAACAACCTTTTTACCGATATCTTACGTTCTAACCTAACGATTTTAATAAAACTTCATAGACACCATCTGATGCACAATTGAAACAGGCATGCAAAATTTCAATTTGATACATGCAGTAGTTTGTTTGTAGCAAAGAGATACAAATTATAAATATTGAAATAGAGATGTGTGGTTAGTGGAATAGTAAGAATGCGGGGTGGTTCCTTACTACTAGCCGCTGCACTACTACCAGACCCATTATCTATCAACTCATCATGATTCACAATAATCTTTTTTTTCAATATTCAATACATATTTATTACTATACGCTCGCTTCAATGATAGAGCCACGCGATGCCTAGTTATTATTATTATTATATATAGATATATACACCCCTAAAAAATTCACTCAAACATCACTAATTTTAAAAAACGTATGAAGACGTATTATTATGTATAGTATATATACTAGGCATCGCGTGGCTCTATCATTGAAGCGAGCGTATTGTAATAAATATGTATTGAATATTGAAAAAAAAGATTATTGTGAATCATGATGAGTTGATAGATAATGGGTCTGGTAGTAGTGCAGCGGCTAGTAGTAAGGGAACCACCCCGCATTCTTACTATTCCACAAACCACACATCTCTATTTCAATATTTATAATTTGTATCTCTTTGCTACAAACAAACTACTGCATGTATCAAATTGAAATTTTGCATGCCTATTTCAATTGTGCATCAGATGGTGTCTATGAAGTTTTATTAACATCGTTACGTTAGAACGTAAGATATCGGTAAAAAGGTTGTTTTCTCTATTTTAAACGTTTAGTCCGCTTTAATAGTTTTAGCGATCTTTATTAAGTCATAGCGGTGTCGCTGTTGGTTTTACTAAAAAATTTTATTTGAAAAAAATGTTCGTCTCACCGAATAGATGATGATAGAATCTTTTCCCGTCCTGAAATTCCAATTTAATTTTTGTACCTCTCGTTTACGCGAGCGTTGCGCACGAACTCTTGGACGGATCACGCTGTCCAACGAACTTAGCCTGAGTATTAGTAAGAGGATCATGTATACCAAATTTCAACTAAATCGGTCAACTTTTACTCAAGTTATCGTCACACGCGTGAACGTTACTGACAGACAGACAGACAGACAGACAGACAGACAGACAGACAGACAGACAGACAGACAGACACGGAGCATATTTCGTTGAATGTAGGAAGCTCGCTACGCTCGCTTCAATTACTTACAGCTACTACCAAAAAAAGAAAATAACACATGTTTTAACATTATTAACTAATTAACAATAGATTATTTCTTGATAGCGGAAAATAAAAAATAAATTACATTAGCTTCTTTAATAACATTTTTTTTTTTTAAATTAAAGTTTCACATAGATTTTTTTTTTTTTTTGGTTTATTGCATTACAACTAATAATTGATCTTGCGTGTAATTAGTCTTCCCGTAATGATTTCAAGTAAATCTAATTGCGGCAATTTTTTTTTTAAGTTATGTTAATTGTTAAAGGGTGCAGCAATTAACGGGTCATTGGCTTTCAGGATTACTCTATTTTTTTGTATTTTGTCGGTTCTTTTGTTCTTCTTCATGGGGCACGTTCAAAGCGCAAGAAACCCTATTAGAAGGAGTTAAAAAGATTTAACGTTTTCTAATCGTATAGTGTAGTGGAGAAAGAAAAATCCTTATTTTTTATAAATTCTTTCCTTCAAGAAGAAAGAATATTTGTAAAATTTTATCAGATTCAAAGTACTTTTCTTAAGAACTTCTTTAAAAAAAAAAATGTAATGCTTATAGTCTATATCTGTATATACATATCTACTTATAGTATGAATTGTAGTTTTTTTAAAAAATCATTTAACTAATAACGTTAATTAAAAATATATATCTTTCATTAATTTTTGCTTTTTGATTTTTAACATGATTTAGGAAAAGATTCATTGGGGTTTCCAGTCAATAAAACTCAAAATAGCAAAATTGATTTTGACAGCATAATAACAAAGACGTAGCTGTGAGTGGTGAAAGAAAATTGAGTAAATTTAAAAAACAGTAGACTTATTAGGAAAGTATTGGCACAAAAGTTTAATTTCTCTACATAAAAAAATGTCATAAAACTTCCCTTGGCCCATTCAATTGACAAAATACTAAAATACTTAAATAAATAAAAAAAAAAACTAAATTGGAATATACCTCTAATAATGTTCCACACGGAGAATCATAAAAAAATTATTTCAAGTAGAGTCAATCATTAATTTTATTAATTAAACAGTCATTACCTGAAACAAACGAAAATAAAAAATACATTAATATAATTATAGATACAAATAATATTAAAAATATTTTATTAATTTGTCATCCTAGCAATTTGGTTTTAAAAAAAATCAAAATTTCCTTAGCAAAAGCGTTTAAGACATTAACATTTTTATGAAAATAAACGAAATACATTGATAATCATTTAACTACTAGAAGTAACACTTAATATTATAAAAAATTTCAAAAATGTTTGTTCCTAAGTTCCTAGCTTATTGCAAGTTACAGGAGCATTCTGAAGACTATTTTTTTTTCTCTGTATTCGAAGTAGCATAAACAGAAATGCGTTTTACAAACCAATAAATATTTTTTAAGTCGATATTCAACACTGCCTGTCCGTCAGAATAGCGAACGTCCACATTTCAAACTACTTTGTAGCATCATTAAGTCAATATTCCTGAATAATAAAGTTATATGTTTCTTCAACGAGTCATTACACTAAAGACAATACCTTACATAATTTAATGAAATTTAGATGTATGTAAAAGTTAGATCTCAGATCCCATATAAAGTTTAACTGCCTGCTCACATTGCACACGCATGCGCTCATTGCTTTTTTCGCACCTGCGCACATTTCTTCCTCTCACGCGCTGCTTACATTTCCTTCTAATTCGAGACCTAATTGTTTTAAGGAACACGAATATTATCTATGTCATTTATTTTAATTTATACTCATAGTGTACAGTGATAGGATACGAAAAGGAAGCTATGTGACACATTTATTTCTGATTGAATTAAAGTAATTATTTTTTTGCAAAGTATAAATCTATATGGTTCATTGATTAACATATGCCAATAAAGATTGTTAAAATTATCAGGATTATACATAATAATTTAAACCTAGATTATAAAATAATACACGTGGTATACATAATAATATATAATAAATACACGTGCATTACATTCAAAACTAATTATGCAATTCATTCTAAAAATTATTAGTTTTTCAAGAATAGTTTTATTTATTGTTTAAAGATAAATTCAATTATTATAAGTGATATATCCTTAATGCAAATGTAGCTGCGACCTTGAACTTATGAATATATATATATATATATATATATATATATATATATATATATATATATATATATATATATATATAGTGTGTGTGTGTTCAAATAACGTGAGTCCACACCCGTGTAATGTCGTTTTTTATTATTTTGTTTAAACGCTTCAAATTAATCTCGTTCGCGTCTTAAGCTTAAGAAAATAAATAAAAGCTCTAATACATCGAAGAACAAAGCAATGCATTCTTCTAGATTATCTGAACATCTTTTATGTTTTTATTATTTTAAACTTTATGGGCTAAATTAAAAATAAAACAACCAAACAAAGAAACTAATAAAAAAATAAAGTACAGCACGGATATGTGTGTGTATAAATTTATATATATATATATATATATATATATATATATATATATATAATGATGGCAGCATAGCGCATGTCAAGTTGAAGGTAAAGCTCAAGGACTTAAACGCAAGAACTTAATAGCTCCACCTTAAAATCAGATAATGTACTTTCAAGTTATAGTGACTTTGTAATACTTCTATGTACTTAACATATTTTCCACTTTATTACTCCTACCGAGCTTTGATTTTACTTGACTTCTATACATATATCTATATATAAATTTTTTCGTCTGATTTAACAGCGTAATTTATTTAAATTTGTGTTAACTGATACGAATGGTCAAGGGTGCTTTAAAAAAGGTATACAGTCATTTACTGTGTAAAAATAAATATCTTAATACAAAATAAAAAATTACCAGAGTTAGACAAATTCTTTAAACAAATGACCTTCTAAAAAAAAAAAATAAATAAATAAATAAAAATAAAATAAATAAATAAATTGTAAGGAATTAGTTAGTTTTTACTAAGCAATTCTGGAAATGCACTTTAATAATACAATTCAAGGAGGAAAATGATTTGATTTTCAGCACTCCATCACTCCATATACAATAGTTTTATTTCAGCACTACAGTGTCTTCTTTAACACTGCAGTGCACGCTAATTATAACGCACGTTAAGAAGAGATTACGCTCTGCTTCGTCCACTTTGTAAAAATAATCTTTGCTATTTCCTCCATTTCACGGAAGGTTCTTTTAACAATAAACAAGACGGAAGTTTTAAGAAATCCCCCCTCTCCTAAAAAAGACACTTCTCAAATAAAGGCGGGTACCATTTCCCCAAGGGCCTCACAAAATCCAACGACAGTAAAGAAAAGGGGAGAAGATAACACCTCAAGGGAATAAACCCATATCATTGTTATCAGATACCATTTCACCCTCTAAAAACGCTTTTTGCATAATTAAAATTAAAAAAGGGAGTGCAATTCAATTAATATTTCAGTCAGGAAGTGTCGGATAATCTTACGGTCCATCTTCAACTCCTACCTATAGAACATGAAAACCCAAAGAGTTTATTTTGATAAATGTAGTACCAAACCATAATAAGAAATGTTTAACATATCTAAAACTAAAATAGGTTATTTACACTAAAGTAGGGAACTAATAAGCAGCTTCAAAATTTGTAGCTACATTTGGTAAAGGAAGCTAAAACATACAGTCAGAGAGTACAGCCAGGGTGTACGCCGACGCAGCATTAAACAGACGTGAAAATTGAACTGAATAGTTAAAGCAGGTTAAAACAGGTTGCAAATACCAATTATACATAAGGTTTATGCAGCTTAAAGCGAATACACACTGACCCCCGTGTCATCCATTATATAAATAGGTTTATAAGCCCTTTGGCAGGCCTACGCCTTTCAAGGGAATGTTTGGCTCATTCTTGTTTCCGGTTCAGATTGTAGGAACTGTAGTAGTTTATGTGATTTCTTTAATTTGTCCCTTTTATATTATTTAATGTCCTGGAAGGGGTCATTCCACCCTTTCTTAATGACTCTTTTCAGAACAGAAGTTGTTCATACTAGTGCTAGGCGATTCTCGATTTTTCAGAATCGAAGGGAATCGATTCCTTCGAAACGAAAGGTGAAGGGGTAGTGTATAAATCGGATATAAAACAATTACTGATACTTCCTTAAATTTACTATTTATTTTACTTCCGATTACTATTTTTTTTATTACTATTTATTTTACTTCCGAGCTTACCGAAGGTAACAAAAGCATTTTTTAAGAACGATTATGTTCAGCCAAATTTAAAATTTTTCTTAACAGAAAACGCCTTGTATAGGAAAATTTCTGAAAAACTATTTTTTATAAATCTCCGAATTCTAAAATCCCTTAACAGAAATCCGTTTTAGACATCATGACAGCATTTTTGGTCTCGTTTATGTTCGTCGTTCAATATTTTTGCAAACCACCATGTCTTAAACATGTTGCGTCTGATTTTAATGAAATTTTGATGGTACATCATAAATGGCCAATTGGCCAATTTTGGTAATTTGGTAGCCAATTGTTTGTCCCATATTAATTTCAAGTTGGTTTTATATTTAAATTTTATATTCCCTAAAATTAAAGTGTCATACTAACTGGGAATCGAAAAAAGCAACTTTGATTTACTAACACCTATGTCTTTAAAGGTAGTCATCCGTTTTTGAAGACGTTCAGTTTAGATGGTTTGTCGAAAGTAGGTTACTGATTTCAACTGTTTGTAGAGAATATAATAGGTATTGCTTAAAAAGTTGTTCCGGGGTAAAAATTTAGATCATCTTCAGTTAAAATATATTACATATGATCACATATTACCCTCAAGGAAAAAATATTTCGAATTAATTATAAAGAAAGAGAATAATTGTGCAAAACATGTTTTATAGTTAGATCATAAATGATTTCCTCGTGATTTCAAAAGAGAAAATACTTCAATATTTACTTTTTAATCCCAAAAATAACACCTTTTTATTTTTTAACAAACATTTTAAATTCATCAATCATACTCAATATTTGCAAATCAATATATTACGTAGTTATGTGAAATTTAATATTTCCCTTGCAATCTTGTTACGTATATACTTCAACAGTCAATATTCAAATTCTAATATAAATTTGTAATTCCATAATTATAAGTTTTCAAAATATTGTAATTTTTAATAATATAAAAATTGTTATGTATATTCTATATATATATATATATATATATATATATATATATATATATATATATATATATATATATATATATATAAAATGTGTTCCGTGTGACATTAAAAAAAAATACATATATGTACGATCATATAATATATAGAATAGAGTTTGGTAGTTCTGGCTTTTGATTGAATGTATTCATGCAATGATTATTTATAATATAATTCAGTATGTATCTATAGTTTATATATAAATATATATACTCATATGAAGTTTTTAAAACTGTTGAAGGAGAAAGTTAACTAGGGTTTAAAACGTAAATTTGAGTTTAAAATTAAAATCTAGTCTAGTATGATTGATGCATACGTATTGCAATAAATAATGCTTATTGTATAATAACTTGCGAATATTTCTGGAAGAAATGAGTGCATATATTACTTTTGTGTATGAATTTTAAAACATTATTTTGCATAATATTACAAATTGGAGGAAGAAGTAGCTTTCGACGAAAGGTACTCTGTAAGTACTCGGAGAGTATTCTCACGCTCTTAGTAATAAAGAATGATTACTTTAAACATATTTAATAGTAAAAGTATTCTTACGTAAACATCATAAAAAATATATCTATATGACAAAATATATTTTTCTAACAAGTAATGACTGATCTTAAAAAAACAGTCTGACAATTTCGAACTACTACTGACACAGAATTTCAGCTATATCTTATTTAATTAACAAATTATTAAACATATTTTCTGATTTAATTGTTTAAAACATGATTGTTTACATTTGTTTTCTACTTTTTCCTAAATTAGATTTAGTTTCGTCAATATCTCGGAAACTAGATTTTCCGGGAAAAACTACTTAAATGGTTAAATTAATATTATATAAATGGACTAAGAAATCGATTTGTTTTAATCAGACTGGTCGGAAGAGTTTTTCGATAAAAATAAAAACGTGTAAATCAATCATCTCAAAATCAAATTTGTATACGATTACAATACTTTGTGTGTATATACAATACTACTTATATAAAAAAGAATAATAATAAAAAAATGTCATTTTTCAAAATTAGTCTTATTTTCAACTTTTTTTTTGGGGGGGGGGGGGGGGGGGGTCTGTATTCTTCACCTTAGTTGTATCTATGTGCAAAATTTGGGGAAGATTGAATCACGGGAAGTGGTTCAAAATTGGGGTAATAGGTGTGCGATGAAACTTACAAAGCAAAGTAATATAAGACCAATAAAAATATAATAAAACAGCTAATGTATAATTTCGACCAATTAGACAGCTTTAAACCACATCGATGACAGAAAACTAAAACGGTTTTGAAAACTATTGTGATTTACTGAAATAACTACTTCTTCACAATAATTACAATACTGGTCAGCCGCTTCACCTAAATAGCTCAACATCCTCAAAATTGGTGTTGGTTAGTGAGTAAGTACATCAAGTCGACTTAATATAAACTTAACTTTTAGAGGATATTGACATTCAAGACAAGGACAAGACTTCCGGATACGTACAGAAACAAAACAGGATGGGTACTTTCTTAATGTAGGAGTAAGCTCATTTTTAAAATAAAAAAATAATAAAATTGAACAAATAAAGTATTATTCCAAGATAAAAGATATCTATGCGTAAGAGATACAGGTATTTGATGAGAGGGCGTTCGCCTCAGTCCCCGTATATCTGATGCGCTGCAGCTAATACCCCGAGCGCTTCCTTTATGAATATTCCAGCAGCAGCTGCAAGGGGGGGGGGGGGAGGAAAACAACGAGTCTACGTCCTTTCCTAAATACAACTGGAAATGAATCACTCAACTCCTTGATTGCTGATTGTTAGCTCTTTTTTTCCCTTCTTTAACTTCGGAGTTCAAAGTTGTTTTATTTTTTTTCATTTTTCAAACCAGACATCCTGCTAATGTTTTAAAGATACATATCTTTATAGTAAAATAAAATTGAACTCTTCTTCCCTCTCTTTCTCCATATATGTATACATATATATGTATATTTATATTTGCATGTGAAAATGAGAAAAAATTAGAAATGCAAAAAAAAAAATCCAAACCTTTAATCGAGTTAAAATATACATAAAATATAATGAATATGATTTTGAGATATATATATATATATATTTTTATTCACTCGAATATCTATATAAGAGATATCGTAATAATATATCAAAAAAAATCTTCATATAATTGGAATCAATTTATTTATTTGAGAAAGGAAGAAAAAAACTGATAATAATAACTGCAACAGAAAAAGTAATTTAAAGTTTGAAATTATTTAAAAGAACGGAGCAATGCCCTTTCTGACGGATTAACTAACGCGTATATCAATACAGACAAAAAAATTACATAAGTATAACATTAGATGTTATATACTGTTTAGCTGAATTACACGAAAAAAAAAATTACACCTATACATTAATAAATTTATTAACATATTTAAATAACAATTAAAGGGTGGGTCATAGTTATTTTATGCAATATTTCAGAAGCTGGGTTTTCTTTCCTTAGCAATCACAATTCTTTCTCTCTTTATACCTGAGCTACCTGTACACGAGAAAGTAAACAAGATTGTGATTTAAGCTTCATTTACAGGGGTTAAATACTGTCTCTACAGCACTATCAACTATCACACTATCTCGTCTGATTAGATATATATATATATATATATATATATATATATATATATATATATATATTGTTTTGAGATACTTATTGTTGGCTGTTGGTACACTGTACCAACACAACAAAAACACTTCCACTACAGTACTATTTATTTCTACACATTATATTTCTATCACGATTAAACAAGCACTATCACTGATTAAATAAGGCTTAATATTTTGAGGAATAACAGATTTGCTATTCTAACTACAGAGCCTCTTAAAATTCAAAAGCATTAGAATAATAATTTTTTGGGAAAAATATTTTTAGTTAAGCAAAATCAAAAATTGTTCTTAAGAAAGTTGTATCAAATATCTCAGAGTGTGTTTATTAATTCAAGCTTTTTAATTATTGATAATACTTAAGTCACACCCATGCCCATGACACATTTTACATTTCTATGGTAATATTCCATGTTAATGATTAATGTTAATGAATCACACTGAGCTACAATATGTTAATATTATTTAAATTATGAATTTTCACTTTATTTGCATCAAATTAGACGTTGTAATTTGCTGTTTTATTTTTACATAAAAGAGCTTTCTCTCTACAGTTATTTTAATGAATTAAAGTATAAACATTAAGTTCATGTTTTAGTTAATATAGACTGAAGATGACCTTAGTCAGGGTCGAAACGTTTCACCTAAACAACATGTTTTAAGTCGTCGTTTTTTCTTACACCTAAAAAAATTCATCATCATGATAATTAAAAGTTATTATAATGTTGATCATTCTAAAATCGAGTGAAACATGTTGAAGTCGTTAAGCTTACAGCTAATCTGCGCACTTATTACATAATTAAAAGAAAAACAGTGAAACAACCCATAGACAATAAATATTAAAAAAACAAACAAAAGAAAGAACGTTGTAATCCATCAAAATTTAAAAATCTAATACTTTTATCATCACCAAACCTAAATCGAAAAATTAAGTTTAGCTCTAAAATTGGGGCACTGCCCATCAAAACTCTTAAAAAAAAGTAAAAAAAAATTATTTTTCGAAAACGGTCCTAACAATTTTGATTTTGATGTTACAAATTTTTCAAATATTGTCCACTAAAACTTATTTTAATGGGAAATTAAATTTTTATATTCGTAAATCAAAAAAATCCTTAATCGATACTCATTTATGTTACTTACAACTGGGTAGTTAACCAAGTAAATTAGGTGTCATGTTGCAAACATTTAATTCGTTCTCCACCCCTACCCTATATTTGTTAACCACTTTTAAGGATTTTCTTTGTCTAAATAATAATTAAGACAAAGGGATATTTAGTCCAAAGAACTTTGGGACATCAACAAAGGAACATCACTCTTCTGTATGAAAAGGTAATAATATCCCTTAGTCTAATTAACTATTAAGACAAAGGAATATTTACATATTAAAGTAATTTTAAAGTAATATTCGAGATATTGATAAAAATAAATTGAATAGCAAAGGGTGAGAAGAGATCGGGTTCGATTCCCTACTTGGTAAAATATATTTTTATTGGAAATTTGTAAAATATTGAATAATAAATAAATGTAACCGTGAAACCCGAATAAGTGACATTTAAAACAATGTACCACGAAATTATTTATACGAGAAAGTTTAGAACAAATTTAGATCAGACTTTTTTCTCTCCAATTTCGAACTTAATTTAAACTGGCCATATAATCCGCCATATAAAACGCTACATATATATCAAAAGCCTTCTGTCCACCCAACAAGGATTACAATAGGAGAATTTCAGACCTAATCCGAGTTTCTTTTGAATCCGAACAAGATGAAAGATTTATAGTTGGGTATTTAGGTAAAGCCAAGAGATGTAGAACAGATGCGAAACCTTCTGTCAAATTCATCCCGAAATTGAATTTGCAGTGAAACATAACACATATCCCGGATACAACAATCCCCTATACTCAGACTGGACTAGATCAACCTACAGGCTAAGGGACAGCTGCACAATCAATACATCCCTTATCCACCCTAAAAGCATTTTTGGGTCTAAACCTCTACTTTTAATAAAACTTAACTCTTCCTAAACAATTCATTTTATTTTACTCCCTTTTTATAAATTTATAATAGTTTTTATTTCCTAACTTTCACAACACAAATCATCAATATTGCCTTCAAAATTATCATTTAAATTAAATCACTCCACTAAACAGTATATCCTTTGGTTTTATTAATTTAATGTCAATCGTTAATTTTGTATCATTAATATTAATATGCATAGTAAAATCCCTGTAATTCGTAGGGTTTTGTAAACGAGCAAATAATGGCCGGGCTACTTTGCTTAAAATCCAGAAACATTTCCGGCAATATGATCGTATGGCTTGCAATAAATTTATGTAATCCGGCAACATTTCCGGCAATGTGTTGCCAGGCTATACAACAATATTGCGGTAAGAACATATTACGGCGATTGTAAGGAATATAGCCCGGCCATTATTGCCAGCTACACACTTGTGCCGTAAAATGTTGCTCGTATACAAGCCCTTTTTGTCAAAAGACCTATTTCTTACTTGGTTCAGACCTACTAGAAATAGGGATTAAGAAGAATCAAGTCAATATAACTTTAACAAGTTATATAAGATAATCAACTTTCTCACACACATAGTCACACTGAATGAAAATGCTATAAAATCTAAAGTTAATAAATTTATAATTGAACATGAGTATTATAAGAGTTCAAAATATATACTTGAATACTTTATAAATTACTATATATTATTAAATATAAGTCTAATAAAATAAAATAGCAAAGCAATGGAATGTTAATTACGATTAAAAATGGCAAAAAACAGGTTTTCTATATTTTAAAATGCATGGGTTGTAAAAACACTAGAATGTTTTTTGCTTGTTTTTAAATCGCATTCCTGCAACTTTCTTATATGAGCACGTTTTAACCAAAAATGGTCTACGAAGCTGCACAGACGTGTCTTAGTTGAAGACCAAAATAAGAAATTCAAAACAGTGGCTTAGAAAAGAGGGAATTTTTTCAAAGTTGGTAGACGGAGGGCCTTGAATGCATACAAAGACAGCTGGCAGGGCCTAGACTCTAGACCCTGCGTCTCTAATACATACACTACCACTTCGCTTCCTCTCTTCCTTGTAAAGGCTATAGTTACATGCTTAGACCAACTGTACTAAACATCTGCACGTGCCTTCCTACCAGTACTAACTACACACAATTGGGCACTTTTAAAAACACAACTGTCACAAAAACATTAGGCACTGTGTAAGGAGGCAATTAGTTGAAGAACCTTCACAGAGGAAATGGTTTTTGTCTGTTTTATTGATTTATGATCTGCAAATGTATTTTTTTTTTTAATTTTTCGTACCAGCATAAAAATGGACAAAAATGTTTAATTGGACGATGTTAACATTAGCAGGTTTTTGGAAAGCTTATTCAATGACAAATATGTAAAAGTTTGGGCCAAATATTATTTTATGAAATTTAAGCGTTTCAATCAAACTAAATGACCGATTAATGTGTTAAAACATTTTCATAATTATAATTAGAGAGGTTGGTAGAAAGTAACACAACAATATTGTCATCACAATTTTATATAAAATTCACTAACGCGTTTCGACATGTAATAATACTTTATGTCTTCATATGAAATTATCATCTTCAGAAAGCGTGTTAACTTAGTAAGAGTGTAGTACAGAATTCACTCGACGTATTTACATACGTCGAAACGTGTTTGTAAATTTTAATAAAAAATTGTGGTGACAATATTGTTGTGTTACTTTTAATTAACCTCTCTAGTCAAAATTATGAAGTGGTACCACAAAATCTCAGTCACAACACTCAATTATTTGAACATTTTCAGTTAAAACATGGTACTTCTTATAGGAAAACCAGCCTTACCTCCTGACAAATGACAAGATTTCCTTCTTACAAGAGGATAGACAAGGTTTCATTTAACAAACAAAAGAGTTTAAATCCTTAAACTCAACTAAATCAAAGCTTTAAATAATTTAACTCAACAAAGATCAAGCTTTCCATCATATAACTTAACAAACAGAGAACAATCTTTACAGTATAATTCAACAAACTAAAGTTTACACAATTACACATCCTTTAATTCAATAAAGAGCAAACTTAACAAACAACAGGTTTTGCATCCTGCAACCTGCAACTCATCAAAGAACAATATTAACATAATTTAACGTAACAAAGAACAACCTTTATATCCTTAAACTCAACTAAGAACAACCTTTGCATCCTTTAACTCAACAAACAACGAAGAAGCTTCTCATTCTTTAGCTCAACACATAGTACATCCATCATTTTAACAAACATCGGACTTAAAAAGCTTCGAGTTATTTTGTATGATCTCTCCTAATAAACGACGTATTTCAATTACATTCTTACTTAATCAAACTTAAACAAAGCCCATTTGGGAAGTACACTTAACGCAATACGGATATGATAAAAATAGAGGGATGTTTTCTATGGTTATACCCAATGTCATACATAAATATATTTTTGGGAATTGCCAAGGGTATTTTTGGGAGGTCGTTGCAAAAGAAATATGGTGTAATTTAATGAGAAAGGGTGTAAAGGAGCCTCTAGGTCTGAAACATTAGATTCTACTTGAGGATTCTAGGAACGTATCCTGGGATAATATTACTGTTCCTCATCCCTCTATACCACGAAATTTCCACTCTATATTGTTTTAAATCTGCGAATTATTCCGGCCGTGAAAGTAGACCTTAAAAAGAAAAACCTATTGAATAAAAACAACTTGATATTTATTTAAATCGAATTTTTAACCAAATATTCTGGACATCCTTAATATTTTATCAGTAATATTGAACATTTTCATTAATTTTAATTGTGTGTTTAATTTCCGCGCTTATCGAAAGCTAATGAAAGTATTGTGATCATTCTGAAGAATAATTGTTTACCTTTTCTTTATCACAGTTTGTGTCTAATAAATCAATATACTAGAGGAGACCCCGTCAGAGATTTTGTGAACACTACAAACATTGCAGGGATCCTTTTCTAGGGAGTAGCTCATGATAAGAGTCATTTGCAACTAACTCTTACAGGGATCATTTTTAAGAGAGTTGCTCATGATAAGAGTCATTTGTAACTGACTCTTACAGGGATCATTTTTAAGGGAGTAGCTCATGATTTACAACTAATTCTCACAGGGATCATTTTTAAGGGAGTAGCTCATGATTTGCAACTGATTCTTACAGGGATCATTTTTAAGGGAGTAGCTCCATGATAAGAGTCATTTGCAACTGACTCTTAAAGGATAATTTTTAAGGGAGTAGCTCATGATTTGCAACTGATTCTAACAGGGATAATTATTAAGGGAGTTGCTCATGATAAGAGTAGTTTTACTTTCTCTTATACGTTTACCACAAGGGTATATGGAGAAAGAATTGTGATGTCCCAAAAATCCGATTGAATGACTAAAAGTCCAAAGAAGTTGTTTTAAAAAACTGCCTTCCTGCCGTCTGTACAAACTTGTGGAGCCTAAACTACAACACCGATTTCGACGAAATTTAGCATTGATCGAGAAAAAGTAAAGAAGAAAAGCGAAATCGAGAAAAAGTAAAGTCCTACATTAAGGGCACTTTCCCTCAAAAACTACTAAGTTTAAACGATTTTGATTGACAAATCCGCTTAAATGCAACCCATTTAAATACAAATTTAACCATATTTTTCCTGGAGTAATCTCAAGGGTCCGAAATGTTGAAAAAAAAATCTAATTTAGCTGTAAATCCAAATCGATGTGTAAACAACCACCTGTTAAACACTTTTAAAATATGTTTAATAATTTATTAATTATAAAATTCGGAATCTCTTATGTTATATGAACAAGTTTTGTTCGAGTTTGTCGAACTAATTTTGTAATTTTTCCGATTATTGAATAAATAACAAGAAAAGCTTAACAGCACTTAGATATTTAATTGATCGAAATATGACAAAATACTTCAAATATTTATTTTGTTTGAACTATTTGTAATCCTTACTAAAAATAATAATAATTTAAAAAATAAATAAAAGAAGCAATAATGTAATTTATTATTTTTATAGCCAGTAGTATAAGATTAAAGATACTTAAAAATAAAACCATTACTATTTTTACCTTTTTTTATGAGTCATAAAATAAAAACCATTTTTAGAGGTCATTAAACATACCACAAAGGATTAAAGTATACGTAAGTTTTTCTTTCTGATATCACCTGTTAATTAGAACTGGAATGACTTTATTGATTTTTACTTTTCATTAGCTAAAGGAAAAGTATTGTTTTCACCCAAATAATACAAAACCGAGATTTCAACGTAATTATTCCGCTTTGGGTGTTTTCAAGACGATTGGAGTGGTTTTTAGCTGGATGTCTGGCTATCTGTCTGTCTGTGCGTCTCTCTGTCTTACTGTCTGAGTCACGCATAACTCCCACAGTTTTCAAACTAGACAATTGAAACTTAGTACAAAAATTATAGTGATACATGGAGTTGTGCTACCTGAAAAACCATAAATTTGTGACGTCATTAACCCTTAAAATTTTTAAGGGTAACCGTAACATTTTTGCCGTGATTAACCGTAAAAATCGTACAATATTTCGATTGCGCTGATAATTGCACCAATTATATACTTCTTTATAAGACAAACATTTCCACAGAATTTCATTTTGCATATCTGCTGCTATTTATAAAATATCGATTTTTGCACTTTGAAAATTTAACGCTGAATATTTCGGAACAATTTTGCCAATTTAGCTAAAATTCATAGCAATTATACTTCTCTATAAAATAAATAAGTCCTCCATATTCCAACTTAATGTCAGTCGCCATTTTAGAATTATTTGGTAAGGAAAAGTTCCGAGATGCCCCATGTCCGTTTTATGAAAAGAAATTGACTAAAAAAATAAATTCACCCGAAAAAATAATAAGATTGGTTCAATATCTTAAAAAAATAACAAAGAAAGAAATTGAAGTCGAAAATGAAAACACTCTTCAATAGAAGACCTTTCTTTTGAGTATCGACGTTCTTTAGATTCTGTTTTGGACACTTAAAAAAAATAAAAAAGGATTTTCAATGTAGGTATATATATATATATATATATATATATATATATATATATATATATATATATATATATATATATATAAAAGTGTGTTAGTATACTTTTATATAGTACTTCACACTAAAAGGAAGGTTCGTGTGTGTTTAGATTCGAGTATAGATCTTAAAGGGGCTCCCGCAGAGGAGTTTGAGGGGGCCCTCGCACCATTGATTTCTATTTTTCAAGCAAGCGTCTCCCCCCCCCCCCCTCATCAGGACTCGAAATCACTTTTGTATAGGTCTATAAATAGACAGAAAGCTGTCTCGAGTTGACGAGTGGAGGAGCACGACGTAACACTGTGAATGAAAACATGGTTCAACATTGTAACACCTCCCCCCCTACAGACAAGTAGTTTTAAACAGAGAGAAATTTTTAAAATAGATTCTTTTTTTTGGGTACCAACCTAGATAATGATTCTGATACTTCAGACTTTTAAAGACCTTTAAATAAATGAAATAATTAAAAAGATAAAATCAAATTTGCCTTCTGTTTTTTGTGAAGTACAAATTTTGTAACTTGATTTAAACCTACTTTCCGGCTATATCTAGAAATTAGAAACTTTTACACATTAAGTATAAGAAATAATAATATTTTCAAAAGTGTTAGTGTTAAAAAAGGTATACTTATTTATTTATTTAATTATAATAATAATATTAACTAAATATAACTACAAATAAATAAATTAAAATACAGTGTCTATCAATTATCATAAAAATGTTTTATGATTTAGATATTTTATTCAAGTCGAATGTTTCTTTTGTATGTACTCTAAATGTTATGTAATTAATTCAATGAAAGTAATTATTCAATTCAGTACATGAACTACCTTCACTTAACCTTCAACTATTATTTATATATAAGAATAATATAAATTATATGAATTGATTTATATAAATAAAATACCTCCAACTCATTTTAGATATAGGTACAAGGTACATGTATAATAATATAATATAGAATATATTAGAAATAAAAGGATTCTTAGATTTATAATATTTCCCACCAAACCTCTATAATAAAAAGAATTTTGGAATCCTTAAGGACATGTGTACCTCAGAGGTAACTTATAACATAACTATAAGTGAATATGGAATCCTTAAGGAAGAATATATGTACCTCAGAAGGTAAATTATAACATGGTTATAATTATACATTTTGAAAAATGAAAGCGTTTGTTTTTAATTTGATGAATATCATGAAAAGTATAATTATTACTATTTTTAATTTTTCTTTCTGTTGTTTAAATTAATAAGAATGTGAGGCAACTCAAAACACCTAAGTGGTGCCACGGCTAAACGCCGATTTGCAAGTAAATGTATAGATTTTTTTAATTTTTAATTTGTATTATGAAGTGTGTTATTGCAATAAATGGCTTTTTATTTTTATTTTATTTTTATTTATTTTATAATTATACGTGAATGTGAAATCCTTAAGGAATGAATCCCTGTACCTCAGTAACAAAAATATATGTTAATATCGGAAATATTTATAATTAAATAAACAGGTCAAGTGTGTGCTAGTCAGCACTCAGCGAGGGTCCGTAGGCAACCCTGCGTATATAGTTTAAGTAGTACCCTATTGATGGTGTTTTTTAAAATGCTAAAAAGCTTACTTTGAACTATCCTTTGGGTCTGATATTCTCAAAACACATAAACAAACTTCTGATAAAGTATTTTTTTGCCACTGAACCGGACTACAACCATATAAATACATCTAAAAGACCATAGTTATAAAAAAACGAATTTTGGTAATAAAAAATAAAATAATATTTTTTTCGAAATTTCGAAAAAGTGGTATCTTTACTTGTGGGCGAAGAATGTTCAGGAATTTTTTCAGATTTTTTGCACTTCACATAAACGAGATAGAGGGGGGGGGGACACGTTTCAAACTTGCCTACGCTCGCCCTATCAAAGTTAAAACCAAATATTTATATATTTTTGTAATCAGCTCGACGTACCCTTTCATATGATACCCCTCACGGTGTCGAAAACAAATAAAAAAATTTTAACCCTTAAGTTTTTTTACCCTAATGTTTTTGAAAAAAAAAATTTTAAGTCGCTATATTTTTAAAATATGTGGGTAGCTACAAGACACATGCATGCCAAATAAAGTGATCGGACGAAAGGTGTAGCCGTGAGAGCAGGCGACAGGACGGACGGACAGACACACGCAGGAAAATAAAAGGGTCCTTGGTTTTGCCTACGGACCCTAAAAATAAAGTAGGTATTTGATATTGGCACTTATAAATTTATAATTTTGGCTCTTTTATGAAATATTGATAATACAAAATTTCGGACTAAACTAAACTAAAAATGAATTAAACCTACATACAAGCATACTTATATAAATGAATAGGTCAGTGGGTGAATTAAAAGTATAAGAAAAAAAATACAATATTACACAAATATTTGTGCACAAATATTGGTTAATCATGTAAATTGCAAAAGTCATTTAAACAAAGATAAATCAATGTAAATATAGACGTTACCATCACGATTACAAATAATACAAAAATATATGAAACGTACACACATACAGACTGACAGACTTATATAAAAACGTGACATTCGCTTAATTAAACAGGTATGCCTTGAGAGAGATATGCATAAATAATTAGGTGTATAGCTGCCAACTTTGGAATTTTTATTTATTGCAGATAACGTAATCAAATATAAATTCCGTCAAATAAATAAGGGAGAATGGAATGTTGTACATAATGGTTTATTTATTTTGTCATTTAAATGTTTTATAATCTATTCGAAATATTGAAGTTTTGTTAAATGCATTTACAAAATGTATAAATGGGGAAAAAATAACTTAGCACGTATTATTAAAAAATTGTTGAAATTCATGTTAGAACAATAGGAATTACAAATTGTCTGATATCACTATTAATAATTAGTCATGAAGAAATAGATAATGAATTACTACGACTTTAGTTCAGATGTTTACAATGTATAATTTTTCAATAAATTACATCATCAGGTAACATAGCATTTAACATAGCCTGTGAAATGTATAATTAACCAATAATAAAAATTTAAAAAATACTTAAAAATAAACGAGTAAGATAATTTCAAGAAATAATGCTGATTCACTTAAGTGACTAACAAAAACGAAAAAAATAAAAATAAATAAGGAATTATTTGAAAAAAACAAATTGATTGACTAAAGTAACTAACTTCAAACAAGCAAGATGTTAAGTCGAAACAAGAATTGATTAACTTAAGTGACTAACATAAAACAAGTAAGACATTAAGTCAAGAAAAAAATTAATTGACTAACTTTTGACGAAAGAGATATTACTTCAAGAAACAAATTGATTGACTTGTTTAACCTTCTGCGTGAACAATAAGATAACCTTCCCTAAAAATAACAATGCCTTTTAAATAACGCTAAAAACAATGTGTTATGTCAAGAAAGAAGTAGAGCCATTAATGTGACTAACATAAAACAAAAAAGATTCCATGACCAGATAAAAATTGATTGACAAAAATGATTAACATAAAACGAACAAAGAATTTCGTGACTGATTTACTAAATAGACTAAATTAACTCGCGAAAGGCCCCCATACAAGATCAAACATTTTGCGCAAACCTGATGTCGGGCAAATTTAGGCCATGTACGTCAAACATCATGTTTGCGCAAACATCTAACAACCCCACACACGGTCAAAATGTTTGATCATGTATGGGGGCCTTAAGATTATTATTTCCAAGAAAAAAAATGGTTGACTAACAAAAAATATAAAGTAAATATTAAAATATAAAAAAGAAACAATCACCTCTCTTCAAATTCGATAATTGTTTGTTCTAATGATCTTGCATCTTGATCAATAATTTTTAAAAAATATATACATATAGCATATATTTAAAATAGATTATAATAATAAGAGCAGTTAGGCCCGTGACAACATAAGGCATAATTTTATAATTTAAAAAAAAGTAAAATTAAGTAAATTAATTTAGATAAGATAGGTATTATATCTATTTGAAGACCAAAAAATCAAAACATTTATATTTATTGGAATAAATGTGGTTGCCTTAGCTTAGCAATAACAAATCATTCATTTCGAGGTGCGTCGTCGGGACACTACTCGATTATATAAATGATAGATACACAATAAAAAATTGCCAGAACAGATAATATACTATTTAGACCGTAACTAAACAATTTGATTTAACACCATACTTCTTCTCACGGGTTGTCCTTTATGAAGCAATGATAACAACATAATCTTTTATAAAATAATAATAATAATAAAAAAACTTTTATCTATTTGAAAATAGTACCGAAAAGATATCTGGAAAGATTTCAATTGAATTTTGTCGGGGATTTCTTTGTACATATAATAATTGTCAACGCGTAAAAAAATAATCCGGATCAAAAGGCTATCGTAAGATTCATTTGGCATTAATTAATCTATTCATTTATCATGTAATTAAGATAAAAATAATAATGTATTATCTATTATTTTAAATTTCATAGTAAATTTTATATTTAATTAAAACGTAATATGTTTTTTTTTTAAATTAAACAGTTTTTCTAAGATAAGATTAATTCGTAGTAAATATAATTAAAATGGAGTATAAGAAAAAAATTTAATGATTTTTCATCTATGGTTAATTAACTTTTAATGACCAATAAAAAAATTAATTAAATGTAAATAAACAATATCATGACGTAATAATTTGAATTTAGTTTGGTCAGAGTACAGACCATATTTGCCATAATTTATTGATTTATATGATCAAATTGCTCAAGAATAGAAAATCAGTCATGCACAATGACTTAATGAGCAAATTTTCAAAGAAGTCTGCGAATTATTGGCTTATGATAATACAGGAAAATTTTGGTTTAGAATTTGGATGGCGGAAAAAAATTTGGTACTCAGGGGAACGGGGTACAAAAGTCAAAATATGTAGTATATACCACCCTTCAAGATGCTTGTCGTTGGAAAGCTCTTTAAGAGTATAGTTATGGTTGTTATGTAAACTTTTGTCATATTTTCATATAAGAGGGGGGTAAAATGGAAAAAACACGTTTTTATGCTATTTGTGACCCTAAATGGTTAAAATTTGACCCCTAAAAGAAGTACAAAATTCTGGCCAACGAACTCATCCATTCTTTTGATATTATTGACATTTTAAAATTTGTTTGGATTTTTTAAGTGCATCCTAGGGTGAAATATCGTCTGGAGTGACATATATATTCATAAAAAAAAGTGTGCAAATTTTAGAACATTATTAGTGGGGAAAAAACTGTCAAAGAATCAGTCTCTCCACGTGAAATAATAGATATGTACTTGTCTATTTATCAAAATAGCTTTTAGCCTTTATAAAGCCATCACCTGTGTCGATTATAGACGAACTGGAGTTAAGTTAATAAATAATATAAAGGGGTGAGTTAATATCATGTTGAAAACTATTTAGTCTATTTTACACTAAAGTAATCATATTTTTAGTCTTAGGTTGATCTCAGATTCCGTGGTTATTCTCTAATTTCTGACAAAGCAACATAATGTTAAAAACTGTCTGGAGTTTTTTTTTTTTTTTTAAGAAAGTCCTTTGAGTGAAATATATTTTATTTCATTCAGAGCTTTCGCCTAGGGAACCTGAGCTTCATCAGTGACCAGAATTAAAATATGTTCGCCCAAACATAGCAAAATTGTAGTTATTTATTTAAATAGAAAAATAATAAATAAATTAGTACATCAGAGATTAACTTAAACACTTTAAACAATAATGATGTCCATATTAAATTGCTTCCATTTAAATTTTGAAGTTCCAAAATGTTTAAAGTCAAAAATATTTGGTTTGATTGTGTAATGTAACTAGTGATAGAAAAGTAGAGATGTATGGTTCGATGCCTGGAGGCAGGGTGTATTTTTATCTGTCTTTTTTCACTTCCTCTTTAAAAAATAATTATAAAACATGTTTCATTCTTTATAAAATTATCCTTCTTCTTTTGGGGTATATTTAACTTCCCGTTAAGCTAATAAAAAAAAGAAGATGGGGGGAAGAAAAAAATAATAATTTTTGCAAAAATGACGCTATTAAAGTAATGAAACGGCGGCGAAGCAGAATGAAGACTAGCGGAGAACCGAAGGAGGGGTGGTCCGCCCGTGAGGGCCCCATCGTGCGCTTACAACAAGCCGACCCGTTCGGAATTTGTAACGGTACGGTGAGACAAGGCAGTGGCGCAGAGCTGACACTCCAACCCCGGCCAACCTTGGCCACTGGCCTGGCGCAACATCTGGCTACAAGGTCGCTTTTATAGACCAATACCTTGGTATAATAGTCACCGCCTAGAGCCTACCTTCGTAGATCTTACACACTCACATACACAAGCGCGAACAACTTAATAACTACATCAAAGTAAATACATTAATACATACTGTATTTTGCATTTTATGTAAATAAATTTAAATATAATAAAATTTATCTTTAATACAGGTATATAGCCAACATATATAAAAATTTACATTTAGTTATATGAGGTTTCCAATAAATGTATACCTATTGGATAAAAAATAAATAAATATTCATTTTTTAATATATATCATAATCATAAGTACATATTAAATATGCCACAATTATAACATTTAATTAAATCACTTTATTTAATCATATCACGATCTAGTAAACCATTACTATTGATCAATCTCTTCTTCACCTTATTTATTTAATCTTTTAAACAATTTACATTTTTCTTTATCAACAAAACATTTCTCTTTATCAATACAAATGTTTTCTTCATCAAAATAAAATGTCGCTTTATCAATATAAATTTTCTCTTTAGCAATATAAATTTTCTCTTTATCAAAATAATTTTTCACTTAATCAATATAAATTTTCTTTTTATTAATATAAATTCTCTCTTAATCAATACAAATTTTATTTTTATCAATATAATTTTTCTCTTTATCAATACACATTTTCTCTTTATCACTATAAATTTTCTCATGATTAAAACAATATTTCTCTTTATCAATATATATTTTCTCTTGATTAATATAAATATCTGTTCATCACTATAAATGTTCTCTTTAACAATATACATTTTCTCTACATCAATTTAATCATAAAATACATACAAAACACACTTAATAAAACTAATACGAAACCTTAAAATAATAAATAAGTAAAGACAAATAATTATTTCAACCAAATTCACTTTAATGACCAAACAATAAGTAGTAACAAGGCAAACGAATTTTTGAAAAAATAAAAATGAAATAAATAAATATAAAAGTAAAAATATTTTTTTAAAATTATGTTTTAAAAACTAGTGATAAAAAAGATATATATTTTAATTTTCTCGAGCAAAAAAATATTTAAGATTAAAAATGAATGATTATGAATAAACACTTGATAGTAATAAGACCCTGAGAAGACCTCGTAATAGAATGATCTCGAGGTGAAACTAACAAGAAAAATGAGTTCATTCTATTTGAAACCGAATCATATTTTTATAATTTATGAGCAGTCAGGAGTTTTTTTTTCAAGTATGAACGAACTTTATGTGGATTTGATTTTTTTATGAATAAATATTATCATTGTGACAATACATATTCATATGATCTACCTGAAATATGAGTATAATTAATACATATTTGTATATGTGTGACCATAAACATAAAAGTTATATATATAAATATATATATATATATATATATATATATATTATAGTATTTACTTGCATGCTGACACAAGTGAATCCATAACGTACGTAAATCCATCTGTATTTTTTTATGAATATGTACATTATATACATATATATTTATATGTATTATAGACCTAAGGTTTCGGTGTATAAAGTATCGATGTAATAAACCACATAATCAAGCTATCTCGATATCTATGATACACCATTTGCTCCGTCAAACTGAGATTAGCTAAAACAAATTATTGTATCAACCAAATAACTCTATAAACGTTACAACCAACACATTGCAAAATTACAATGAGATACATAACATAAAAAAAAAATAAAAGAAAGAAAATAATAATAGAATAATAAACCACTGGAATAATAGTGGAAGATAAAATTGGTGGGAACAAGATATAAAAAAATTATAGTTACCGTAATAAAATATCGCGTACGTGATTCCATTTCCACTTCAATAATGCCACTACCATTATAATTACAATATAGACAGCTCTAAAAACTACATATATATATATATATATATATATATATATATATATATATATATATATATATATATATATATATATATATATATATATAAAATAAGAATCTGTATACATTTTTTATCTGTTCATGTCTGAGCTAAAATATTACACTATTTTTAATGCTCTGAACAAAATAAATTGTTGAAACCGATTATACGATTAGAACAATTATAGTAATAAAGTTTAAATTTTTTTTTCTTACTTTTTTCCCTTCAATTTGAAAAGAAGGAAGTAGTCAATTTGGGGGAAAAAATTGATAGATATTATAAATAAAAAGAGAAGAAAAGAAAGAACTGGATATAAAAGGATGAAATAGCCTTTCTGGACAATTACTCTGTAATTGCTTTTAAGGGACTTCAAATTTGTAAAAATAGATTCAACTGAGTGGAGCGAGCTAATATATATATATATTGAATTTTAAATACGAGGATCAAATAGAGATAAAGAAGAAATAGTAGATGAGGATAAAGTATTTATAATTACGTATTTTCATAAATTAATTTTAAATTAAAAATAGAGATAAAATAAAATATTTTAAGTGATAAAACATCCTTTACAAACGATAAGTACAATTAAAGTTATTTCAGTAAGAAAACGAAAATAATAAAATCGGTCCGAGACAACTTAGACAAATTTTCTCATATAAGAGTTCATAATTACTTAGTCTTTTTTGCGAAATATCGCAAAAAACGTAGTTGGTTTGTATTATACCCCCGAAGACCTAAAACAGACAACTAATTGAAAATTAAAGGGGACTGCATAAAAAATGGATACTTAGCCCAGTGTTTTCCAATTATTATTTTTCGTATGTACCTTGACGACAGACGACAGACAGACAATTTTTAGAAACCACTTTTTTGGACTCAGGATAGGTACCTCAAAACGTGCAATCCATCTAAATCTTAAAATCGATTTTTCTCGCCATCACAATACTTTCTCTTTATAAGAGAAAGTAAAAAACAATAATGGCGACACTCGGTTTAGGTTTCGACTTGGATTTTCGATATAAAACATAACCTCATATCAATAATTTTGAGTTGTATATCAAACACAAAATATTAACTTTTATCTATCATTTTTTAACAAAGTTACAGATTCACATTGATAAACTGCGCGCGCATCTTCATATCAAATTTATGATGTATGTGTTATTACATGAATGGGAGGTTTCAAAGTTAAGAAGAATCAACCCCCTAGTTACAAATCTCTGAATTAGTACAATTTTGGGTTATACTGTTTATATTTGTAATGAGGAAGTCTTGAAAAATCAAATCTTAATCTAGAATTATTTTCTTTCTAATTTCGCAATTACATTTGTGTACGAATCATAATAACCTGGAGGGTGGAAAGAACAAAAGGAAATTGTCTGAAGTCTGTACTGCTAAGACAAGAAGGTAGTTAACACTGTTTCCTACCTTTGACTTCTCTTATCATTTCTTCTAATCAGCTGTTTTGCTTACTGCCTCCTCCAACTGACCAACAACCTGATAACAATTTCTCTGCTGGTTTTTAGTTATTTAAAATTCCCGCTAGATGGCACTGGAAATGTTTAAAGATACTTTCAGTTGATAATGTTACGTCGTGGTTTAGACTCGTAACTCTTTTTATCACTATTAGCCTTTCATTATCTTCTTTTTTTTACAACTTCCTCATTTTAGCACTTTGTTATCAACTTGTTTTTAAAATAATGACTACATAACGTTACGTACTAGCTTTATGTATCATCTTATTTTTCTTTGTAATTATTACGCATAAGGGATTCAACGCTAACTAACTTTATTTTTAAGATAAGTTTTAATTTCCAGAGTAAAAATGAATTAATTCTTACGACTCATAAGCGTAGTACTTAAAAAGCTTAACAAACATTCCGATTTAAATTTTCATGGAATACACGTTTTGAGGTCCCCTGGTTTTTCAAAAATGTTCTTTTTAGATTGAACATTGAATTGTTGGAATTTGGACTTATAAGGCTTCAATAAGTGCTCAAGTATGACATAAAGCATATATAAAAAAACTTAAAAGAGCTGAATGGATCAGATTAAATATTAAAATGCTTAATAGGACAGAAAGGAATAGATAATATTAAAAAACAGACCGATTTCGACAGCTAAAACCAGCCCTCATTAGTAAGCTCACAAACTGCTTACAGCTTTAACATGTTGATCAATTTTACTAATTGAGTTTTGTGTACTTCAACTGTCAAAACACCACAATAGCTAATGTTAAAAGCAGAATAATCAAGGTAAGAAATCGCAATAGTCAATGTAAGAAACCACAATAGTCAATGTAAGAAACCACAATAGTCAATGTAAGCACCACAATAGCCTATGTTTAATACAGACCATTTTCGACCTATTAGGTTCAAATGGCAAATTTATAAAAACTAAAAAGCTCTAAATATCTCAGTTTATATTATCAATAACCACTTATTAAAAAGCGCTAGAGAGTAGGTTTAGAAAGTTTTTATTTGAAAAACCTTAAAACTTTTCCTCTCAGCACCCCTTTTTTTTAATTTGAGATTTAAGGGAAAACTTACTTTGAAGAAGTATGCTGAATTTCAGGAGAAAACTTGTTAACCCAAGAGACAAAAAGGAGGAAGTAAAAGTTAGTAAAGTTTAGAATTTTTAAGTGATAAATGCTTCAGACATTTTTTAAAAGTAAATAACTTGGTTATTTATTTTATTTTTTTAATCTACTTTTTCTTTTTATTAAGTTAGTTTATAGTTATTTACTTTTTCTGCGTGGTTGATTACATAAAATGTAAGATAAGAGAAATCACAATTTTATTTTACACCTCAGATCTTTAATTAATGGATGGAAAAATCAATATATTGCTTACGAGCTTAACAAAGATACGGAAACGTTAAAGAGATACGTTAAAGAAACGTTAAAGAGATACGGGATCATTCTAAAGCAAGAATTTTTTTAGTCTCCAAATTCAAAAAATGATGTTCTAGAAACATCAAACCACATTTTTGGTCTCGTGTATGTCTTCAATTTTATTGAAATTTAGACGGTCTCATAATAATTTAAATAATCTTCTTCTGTCACACTTCTCCTACCACACTTTCAATTCCCAGTGGGGTCACAATATTGTATACCCATTTGACCCATATTATTCTTTTAAATTAAAATAATATGAAAAGTGGCAAACTGATATAGGTAAAATCGAAACATTCCTTAAATATGTATATCAGTTTCTTCATTAGCTAATGAGTTGAGCTAAGACTCTAATGAGTTATATAAATAAATTCTCGGTCAAAACACTCAAATAAGTTTATTTTTAAATTTCATTTTTAGTCTTGAGCTTATGCAATATAGCTATGTTAATACAACACTGTTTGTGGCTAAAAACAGAATGATTTATCATAGCAAATGTAAGCAGAAATGGATCGCAACTGATATAGTACAGAATAAATAATAGCTTATGTTAAATCTAAATCTACAATAGCTAATGTTTAATTTATCAATAATAGCCAATATTAAAACCACAATAGCTAATGTTAGAACCACAATAGCTTTGATTTTATAAAACCATAAGAAGGGAGTAGTATTTAAATTCAAAATAACACGAATATGCGCATTATCAGACGTTATGAACGTACGTAATACGTACTTGCACGACACGTTATTGTTTTAGGCATATTATAAACTATTTCATAGTAAAAAAAAGAAGTATACCTGTATCTATCGATGTATGTTGAATTTAATTTCTTAAAGTTAATACTTAAATCTCTATTAACACAAAATTATTTATTTACACCGTTATTTTGTAGGTACAACAAACTAATAGCGAATAAAATTCAACGATCAAAACTATTGGTCTTATTGTAAAAAAAAGTTAATAAGTACTTTGGTAAGTTAATGAGCCCATTGGCAAGTTAATGAGCCATTTGGCAATTTAATAAGCACAAGTCTTCTATAGGATGTCGGTCCAAAGATTGTTTTGATTATTATTCTTCTATTTACGACTGTTAATAAACTATTGCATCATTCATTATTTATAATTCATGATCAAATTTATATAGATTTCTAGTGAGTGATTACACGGATCTAAAAATGAATAATTATAATCTTTACAGCTTGAATACTGTATATTAATTTAATCTTACTTCTCCTCATTAAGAAGTAATAAACGATTAATACGTTGACTGATTATTTATAAAAATTAAATTCTACAAAATTTAATCATGCCTCATCTCATTGTTTTTTTTTATTTTTTTATTTTGAATTTCTATACAGAAAATTTTCCACTACACAAGATTAGCATATTAAGAGATTCGCCAATGATTGATTTTAATTCTTGCATCCGAAATAATATGCTCCTTGTTAAATCTAGATGACGCTTTGTTAATTATTATGGAGAAATTACACGTTTATAATTCTATGTAGGCACGCTTTGCGAGGAAATTAAATAGAATATTTTTTGAAAATGTTTTAAGAAATATATCTTCCTAAGAGAGACGAAAGCAGTAAAGACTTACATCTATATGTTAGAGTAAGTAATTAAGTGAGGTAACTAGTTAAGGTAGCCATGTTAAGTTCGTTGTCCAAGTTAACTTAACAAAGTTAAGGTAAGCCCTAATTCACTTTACTTCAATCTAAACTTGACTCCATGGCAAGTGCTTAGCTAAGGGAGAAAATCCAACTAGGAAATTCCTCATCAATTAGTTTAAAAGCTATTTCCTAAAATAAATAGCATTATTAAGCGAACCCTTAATAAATAAAAAGGTAAGTCATTTGAAACTCCTAAAACATCTGACTTACGGTTTATTTTAATATGATTTTTTTTTTTTTTTAATTTCTTAACTAAGCAAATAAAATCGAAATAAGAACTACATATAATAAATAACAACTTTAAAACTTAAAATAGACAAAACTTTGAAAATTTGATTGCGGGAATTCAAAATGGAAATAATGATGTTTCAACTTTAGCATTAAGAAAAAACAACATCACTCTCACAACAGTTTCATTTTTAATTTGAACAAATATAAGATGAAAACAAGGTCGATTTAAAACTTTATCAGATCAAGTGATAGTATAAGTAGTAAGAGAATTTGGGGATTTGTAAGTCTATAAGTAATTTATTTAACTGCATATACTTCTGTTAGGTAACACTGCCTATTAAGCAATATAATATTTGTTTGTTTAGATTAAGAAACATATACTTATTGAAGACTGAATTTAAAATAAAATAAAATTTAACCACAATTTACAGTACCTATGATAATCATACCCGGTGGGGAATCGAACCCCGATCTAATTTATACAACAAATAAGAGAAAAGTTGTAATTTAACAAAATAGAGACAACATACAAGGCGGCGCGGCGTTCACAACGAAAAGACGGGGTACAGAAGACAGGCGACAAGAGACAGGATACAGATTGCAAGAGACAGGAGATAAGACCTTTCCTACAGGGGAGGCTTGAGTTCGTGTCTCTTCGATGTAAAAACAATATTAGTTTTTGATAATTATGTAATGTATCGATTTAGTGAATGCACGTGTCTCCTGTCTCTTGTCTTCTACCCCTTCTCTTGTGGGGATAGAAGACAAGAAAAGATTCTATGAGAAAACCATCTAAAAGGCAATACATTTAAGTCTTCTTTTGATATACATAGACAACATTTAAAACGAAAAGACAGGAGGCAGAAGATACACGACAAGAGACAGGAGACAAGACCTTTACCACGAGGGAGACATGAGTCCGTGTTGTTTGGATGTGAAAACAATATTAGTTTTTTTTAATAATAATGTTACGGATCGATTTAATGAAGACACATGTATCCTGTCTCTTATTTTCTCCCTCTCTTTTCTATGTGAAAGCCGCCTAAAAAGCAATGTGTATAACAGTCTCCTTTTGGAGCAACCCCAATTTGTGATGTTAGCAATTTGAATTTTTAAATGTTAAATACATTTAAATTGCTTGTATACAACATTTTAACATAATGAATCAACAGTGATAGAGATAAAAAAAAAAAACTTGAACAATAAAATATTTTACAAAGATGACTCTTTCCTATAAGCATAATTTTCCAAACGAAGACATAATAGTTTTTCAATAGAATTTTCGTTCGTAAACGAGAATCAAGTGCGTTCTAGTTGTTTGTCTTTTTCCACGTATTTCAAATGAATATTAAACCGACCGTTGCTAAAGACAAGCGCCAGCTATATAATTAAATGATAAAACAGTTTTTATCCAAGCGTTGTAAAGAAGTAGTTACGTCCGGGAATTAAGTCGAGATTCTCTGAATTCTATATTACTATACGTTATTTTCAATACGTAGTCTAAAAAAAAAAGAATTGTTTATGATGAAATTTTACTATGAATGAGTGAAATTTATCACATTTACATTTTGGACAAATTTTTAGGACAAAGTTATAACAAAACTGCAATAAGCGCTCAATTTTTGCGAACCAACATATTTTCTGCACGCCTGATTTTAATGAAATTTGTATGGTAGATAGATATTTTATGGATAGCGAGGTTCCACAACACTGTAAATAATAGAACAGACACTAACAACCTCAGCTCCCACTACTTTAACATAATAAATAATCTAATTAAATAACTAAATCTAATAATAATTGTTATAACTATAAAGCTAGCTATAGCTAGTTCATTATTATTATTATTTTATAAAGAGATCCACTCGTCATAAATGTTTTCGGTTTTTGCTATACTAAATTTTTTGTTAAATTTCTTCCTTTTTTTGTTTTGTTCTATAGATGAATTGTTATGCACCCAACATTCCTTTAAATGTCTTTTTCAAGGAGTATGTAAAAGGTTTTTTAAGACCAATATATTATGATGTCTCCTGACATCTTTACGATATAATTGTAACATGTGGTACATGTGTTGACATCCCCACTCTATACTTCCTAACTGTAAACCCACCATGCAAAATAAACTAACTCATTCATAATCTTGCCTTGAAGAAGGAAATATATTTTCCGAAACGTCGGCAAACTAAAACATTGTGTTTTTTTACTATTGACTGATCCTCGCTATCCATAAAATATCTATTAATTATTTCACAGTCGATACTTTCCAAATCTTTGTATGGTAGGTTAAATATAGTTAAATTAGCTCATTGTTGGTCCCACGTAAGTTTCAACCTTCTACGCTCATTTGTTTTTTTTCCACATGCATACAAACATACATTTATTTTCACCTAGAAGAGCTTCAAAAGTATTTATCTGTTTTTTATAAAAACTTTTACAGTTTACCGAAAGTAACCCGCAGATAGCCCCAGGTTAATTGATACTTTAATTCATGTAAAAATTCAAAACAATTTTGACAGATTAAAAAAACGGGGGAAACAATTAAAGAAAATAGACAATAATGGCTTGTAAAAGCATAAAATCAATAAAGTACGAGATAGAATATGAGGAAGCTAGGTGCCACACCAGCACCAGTCTACTGGGTGGTTTTCCAGTCTATTTTATTACATTTCGTTGGCTAAATATTGAAAATTCTTTATCAAAATAAGTTAATTATAGGTATATATTGATATAAAAAACAAAACATACCATCTTAAATAAACTGAGGATGTCCTTTATTTAAAATAAAGATGGTAATCCATCATAGCAATATTTCATGATCCATTATAGCCATATTTCATGCATCAGAAAAATATACACCACACCATTTAAAACGCTGATTTGTTCTTACCTAAAACAGAAAAAAATATCGAACAAAAATTAGCAAAAAAAAAAAAAATAATAATAATGAAGAAACAATCAATATACAGGATGTCTAAAAAGTCCCACACCAAAGGTGAAATAAAATTAATTTAGTTTTCAAACGCAAAATTCACATATTGAGATAATCGCCTATGGATTTTTCGAAAACCCTGTATTATCAGAAAAAATCAATACACCATTTGAATTAAAACAACAAACATATTATTTAAAAAGATATATAGGTAGATCGTAATTTTTTTTTTTTTAAACCACTTACGTTTGTCAAAAGAGACATAGAAGAGAGGAAGGAAAGTAAATGGAAAGCCTAAAGAGAATGACCTGAAGAGTTTTCCACTAGATTTAACATCTAACCTTTCTAACGGTACGGATAAATCTCTACTTTACAGTGGTAAAACCCTGGGAAATTTACTACGCTAGCCTATATACCTTCAAAACAACATCTTAACTAAAAGCAAATAACAAGCCTAGTG
The DNA here is from genome assembly GCA_951217055.1 of Gerris lacustris. Taxonomy (NCBI): domain Eukaryota; kingdom Metazoa; phylum Arthropoda; class Insecta; order Hemiptera; family Gerridae; genus Gerris; species Gerris lacustris. The sequence continues at coordinate 39,976,328 of OX578284.1, forward strand.
TTAAATAGTCAACTCAAAAATGTTGTAATAAAAAAGAAAAGAAAATGTATTCCATATTGTTAATATGATAATTTTTAATAACTGTTCACAGATAATATTTGTCTGTTGCTTGAGAGGTTTTTCTAAAAAGGCCAGACATGCTTTTTATCATAAAAGTAACCAATTTCTCAATAACGAGTTATAAATATTAAATTAATTGGAGTCAATCAACTAGGTATTACTATTGAATCAATGGAAATAAATCAACGAGGTATTACTATGGAATTAATAGGTATCAATGCACGAGGTGTTACTATTGTATGAATGGGTATCACTTAACGAGGTGTTACTATTCAATCAATTGGTGTCAATCAACTAGGTATAACTATTCATCAATAGAGTATTACTCAACGAGGTGTTATTATCAATAGGTATCAGTGCACGAGGCGATACTATTGAATTAATAGGTGTCACTGCACGAGGTGTTTAAATACATTTTAAATACACATCGGTTTTACCAACTATGTATGCCCAATGATCATATCACTAGAATAGTACTATCTAAATAAGAGATCTAACAAATCACTTCTTGAATAGTAAATAAAACAAAAATAGACTATCAATTACAGTGGTACATAGCTTCCTCGCATCCTATCATGTACTTTATTGTTATATTGTTTATTGTGTAAAAACTATTAATAGTTTTAGCGATCTTTAACACTTCATAGCGGTGTCGCTGTTTGTTTTACTAAAAAATTGTATTTGTAAAAAATGTATGTCTCAATGAATAGATGAAGTTAGATTATTTTCCCGACCCAAAATTTAAATTTTAAATTTGAAGTTCGCGTTTACGCGAGAGTTGCTCGTGAACGCTTGGACGGATAACGTTGTCCAACGAACTCGTCCTGGGCATTGGTAAAATGAACATTTCTACCAATTTTCATCAAAATCGGTCGACATTTACTCAAGTTATCGTCACATGTTTCATAATTCGCGGACACACAGACCGACAGACAGACACGAGACCAAAAATGTTATATATATATATATATATATATATAAAACTATCACAAAACTATTTTAATTGACATGTCAAAGTTTAATTTATAGTGTTTTTTAACGTTCTAAATAATTTTCAATGCATTCCTTTAAATAGACTAGGTTTCCTCATTATTATTATTTTTTACCTTGTCAATAAAGTACTTGATGAAAACAATAACTAATTATTTTTAATAAGATTGAGTGGCCAATATAATAATAAAAAAAGAGAAATACTCCCACTTCAAAATTAGCGGCTACTTTTGTGGCCACGTTGGTCAACCTTGAAGAGAAATATATCCAAGTACTAAAGACAAAAATAAAATTGAAAAAAAAAAAAGAAAAAAGAATTATCTCTTATTAAGCTCAAAGGAATAATAAATTTAAAAAATAAAGTATATATGTAACGGCTTTATATAAAGCATAAGAAGGAATAAGTCGACCTTGGTATAAAGGCGCTTTGCAAGGCATACTTGAACCGCCTACACAATCCGCAAACCAATAATATGGTTTCCACTTCAAGGATTCTATTAGAACTTAGTTCAAACTTAGATATTAAGTTCACAAGTAGCAAATAAAAATATCGATTTATAAAATTAAAAGCTACAAAAATAACAAATATTTAAACGGTCAGTGGCGTACACAGGGGGGGGCCCAAGGGGCCCTGGCCCCCCCCGAAATGATTACATACCTAAGACCCGCCATACACTTAAAACCAAAAAAACACAGTAATGACAGATGCATTCGAATTGGCTGTAAATATTTTCCAATAAAAGGAATTAATTAAGTATAATCTTATGGTGTGTATACACTTAATCACCCCAAATAAGCTCGGCCCGGATTTGCCGATAGAATTAAATTCATTCAACACTATACCGGCCCGGTTGTCGGCTGGGCCCGGATTTTGCCGATGGAATTGAATTTATTAAACACTATACCGGCCCGACTGTCGGCTGGAACTGGATTTTGCCGATGGAATTATATTTATTCAACATTATACCGGCCCGACTGTCGGCTGGACCCGGATTTTTGTCGATGAAACTAAAACTATTAAACACTATAGCGGCCCGATTTTGGCTGGTCCGAGATTTTTGCTGATGGAATTAGATTCATTGAATTAAATTAGGATGCATGAAATAAATCGGCTCATTTGCTGACTAGGTCTTGATTTTTGCCAGTGGAACTAAAAACATTAAACTTGATCGACCCGATTTCGGCGGGGCCCGATTTTTCGCCAATTGAATTCAATGATTTTTTTCAATGGTTTTAGTCCAGTAAAATAGCATAGGTTGCATTATAGGACAGCTTCAATTCATTACGAATCCTAATGCAATGAATTGAATTTGGATTCGTAAAAATAGACTGCTCCGATTGACAGCTAGGCCCGGATTTTTTGCTATAGAATTATGTGCATTGAATTGATTAGGATGAGTACAATGAATCGGCCTGATTGCTAGTAGGCCCGATTTTGTCGATGGAAATTATGCATCAAAATAAATTGGGATGCGTTCAATAATAGACCCGATTGCCGGCTCGGCCTAGGTGTTAAGCACATTAAATTAAATGAGGTCCGAGTCAACTCGAACTTTTGCCGATGGAATTAAATTAATAGAATTAAAATATGCACACTAGACTGGCTTAAACGGGAAAATTATGGTTGTGGATTTCAGTAGCAAATTTTTGTTTTGGACCAGGATTGTGTGTAGAACGCTACGTGGGTCCTCTTGTCTATGCGGCATTCCCCTTTTGCTGACTCAGGTCGGACTAGTGTTCGTCGACATGTAGTGGGAAAACAGAGGCAATATAAATAAATCGGTTTATCATTTTGTGAAAAAACTGATTCATATTACATAGTAATAGTAAATTTAAATCTAAAAACTCAAAAAGCGTTCAGAAAACATTTGATGTTAAATGTCCCATGTAATTACCCAGCGAATGAGCGAATGATTCTTTTGTTTTGAAATAGGTATTTAATTTTCTTAGAGAAGAATTCTCTTCTAGATAAAAATTTGAAATTCGTATGTGCTCCAAATCCACGTTTGCTTTTGCAGTATGGATCACGTTTTGCTTCCGAGCTTACCAAAGGAAACGGAAGATATGTGACAGTTCTGAAGAACGAACAATTTTTATGTCGATTTCAAAAATTCCAAGACAGAAATCTGTTCAACATCAGGGTACAGTTTGGGTCCCGTGTCCGCCTGTCCTTCAATTTTTGTGAACCAACATATCTTAAAAGCTATTCGTCCAATTTTATTGAAATTTTGATGGTAGGTCATAATTAGCCAGGTTATAACATTGCTGATCCCGTATAAGTTTCAATCTTCTGCACCTATTTATTTCTCTTCCACATTCGCACAGACATACATTTATTTACACCTATATCTTCAAAAGTACTCATCTGATTTTTATGAAATTTTAATGTTTTGTTTAAAGTAGCCCGCAGATAACCCAATAATAATTTCAACCGTCTGCGCTCTTAAAATATTGCTATATTGATACTTTATTCATTTTAAATTTACTCAATTTTCCCTCCTTTTTTAAATTAGTCAAAATTGGTTTGATTTTTACATGATTTAAAGTATCAATTTACCAAAATTTTAACAGCGCAGACAGTTAAAATTAATCTGTGAGCTTCTATCAGATAAGTTTTATAAAATCAGATGAATATTTTTGAAGATAAGGTGTAAATAAATTTATGTGTGTGCACATGTGGAAGAGAAATGGTGGCAGGTGGAGAAATGTGGTGGAGGGAAATGGGACCAGAAGATTGGACCTTATATAGGACCAACAATGGACTTTTTATATGCTAATTAACTGTCATCCGAATTTCATTAAAATCGAAAGAGTAGGTTTTAAGAATTGTTCGCATTGATTGAGCGAGAGACAGACTAACAGCCAGAAACGGGATCAAAAATGTCTGATAACTGGAACAGATTTCTTTCTTGGAATTATTGGAATCGGAGACATAATCGTTCTTTAGAACGATCACATCACATAGTGAGGTGTTACCTCATAGGATTTTAATTTAATTAAATATGAGGTTAGAAATTGAAATTAGAGTGTTGAAAAGGGGGAGAAATTACAATTATAATAAATTATGGGGTATGCTAAACCCGCATATAAGTTAAATTAGGTTGGGCCCCCCCCGAAAAAATTTTCTGTGTACGCTACTGTAAACGGTAATAAAAAAATAATAAATGGATATTTATTTAATTAGATTAGATTGAATAGCTTAAATTAAGAATTGTTCATGAAAGCAATAAGATTAAAAAAAAGGAAATTAAGTCCTTGAAAGTTAACCTTGAAAATGAAGTAGGGAAAAGTCCGGGTCGTATGCAAGTAATGCAATAAGAAGTAATTAATCTTGTACTGGCCATAGGCGCCATCAACAATAAAACAGATTCTTCTAGATCCTTCAGCAGAAGAGATTATCACAAAGAATAAAGGATAAAGGACAAGAGCATTAATGATGGACTTTAGTTCACTTATAATGTCTAATTAAAGTGATTAGAAGGATATATTAATGTGATTTATAACACTGTTGCTGAGACAAAGTCTAAAAGGTGTAGTCCGTCGCTCGTTAAGTTAAAGCATGTAGTATTGAATGCTTGTACACGTAAAGGATAAGCAGTTACAAAATCAGAGGATATGGGATTATACAATTTGGTAGAGCCAAAGTAATTAAAAACGTCTTATTAAGGATAAGGACCGTCTTATTAAGGTCTTATAACGAAGTAGAGTTAAACATTTCTAGATACCAAGGATGTGGGTTTCAAAATTTCTAGATACCAAGGATGTGGAATTCAAGATTTCTAAACACCAAGGATGTGGAATTAAACATTTTCTAGACACCAAAGGATGTGGGATTCAAAATGTCTAGATACCAAGGATATGGGGTTCAAGATTTCTAGATACTAAAGGATGTAGGATTCATGATTTCTAGACACCAAGGATGTGGAATTAAACATTTCTAGACACCAAAGGATGAGGGATTCAAAATGTCTAGATACCAAGGATATGGGGTTCAAGATTTCTAGATACCAAAGGATGTGGGATTCATGATTTCTAGATACCAAAGGATGTGGGATTCATGATTTCTAGACACCAAGGATGTGGAATTAAACATTTCTAGATACAAAAGATATGGGATTAAACATTTCTAATTCAAAGGGTAATTAATTAAGCACGTCTAGTTAGTTGGAATTAAACATTTCTAGAATCAAACATATTAACATCAAAGTTTCACCATTTACTAAATCAAATAATGTGACACTAAATATTTTTATAGTTAAAAGATGTGAAATTAAACATTGGATAATTAAAATTTATAAGATAAAACAAGTAAAGGTTCAAAGGATGAGCAATCTTCCCAAAATTCCACACTCATAATCTAGGTTATAATTAGATATAACCTAGTAATATACTTTAATCTAATTAAAGGATAGTCTCATAAGAGTCCTCGTGAAAAGAACATCATAGAAAAATCCTAAGGAGACCATTAAAAGTGAAATCTAATAGTAATATTACTTGAGTCCTTCTTACGATAAAGGACTCTTATGATGAAGGTCCTTATTGAATTATTTACAAGAACATTGTCATTGATTTCGACAGAACCCTTCAGATGAATTCTTTTATGAACATCTCATTATTTTAAAGATCCTTGACAAAAGACCTTCAAAACCTTGTAAAAGAAATCTGATCCAATTATGTTAAGTCGAACCCTTTTGACGAAATTTGTTGTGATAAAAAAATGTAAAATTAACTGACTACCATTACGTTATCAATATTCATATAAAATCTAAAACATTTTAAATTAAATTATTGAAATGGCAATTCTCAATCTAAGTAGCTCATTAGATAGATCTTTAGGGTGTAAAGTTAAAGTGTCAGTGGTTCGAATTCTGGCAGCGGATTTCAATTTTTATGAGTCCTGGCTCCTTCAAAGATTCAATAATACTTAAGTCAGTTTAAATAAAGTTAGATCTATATAAAGTATTAAAAAAGAACAACAAATATTTAGCGTAGAAATAAAGCTTCTATGAATTCTTTAACACATATTTTTGAGAAATAAACCTATTTAGGTCCATAAAGTATCCTGAATGAAAAAAAAAATTAAGTAATAATCTTAAAAGGCCTATAAGAGAAGGGTAATTCGTGATATCCTGAACCATGATCCTTTGAAGAGAAGGTCCTTCTGATCCTCAGGGAGGGAATCTCCAAAAAGAAAGGTTTAAAGACTTGAGAGTGTCCTGGGGTGAAAGTAACTCCTCAAGTTACCACCTCTCTTGAATCCTTAAAGTATATAAAAAAAAGCTTCATTTTTTAAGAGAGTTTAAACTGCACCTCTAGCAGGAGCCTAAGCATCAGGATACCTCGGGGCCATCTTTCTCCACGGCACTTCTTTAACTCTCCCTTTTAACCACATTCCAATCCTGTTTTTCCCCCCTTTCAATAATAAGAGTGGAGGGAGAAGGACATCCCCTGGACGAGGAGCCCGCAGGACCTCTTAGCCCCGCAGGACACCCTTCTCCCCCGGACATCCTTACAGGAATTGGAAACAAGATCAAACCACATAGTCTTATAGACGCTTTACAACTCCGCAAAGTAATTCTAGGTCAAGAACGTCCCTTGTAATTTTTTTTATACATAAGAAGTAAAAAGTGTTTTTTATTTTTTTTCAAAGATGTAGGATAAAGTAAGATAAAAGAATGTTTCCAATAATAAACCACTTAAAGGATATTAAAAGCGATCTTTCCACCTCTATAAACGTTCACCTTAATAAATATAATCCTCGAACACACACTGCTTCATAAGCATTATTTTTTTGAAATCTCATTGAAAGGTTTTAGTAACATTTTATAAAAAAATTTAGAGTAAAAGCGCTCATACATAAATAACAATAAAGGAAAACGCTTTCCCTAAAAAAAACTAAGTAAAACATGATTTTTTTTTTTTTTTTTTGTTTTTTTTTTTTGTTTTATTGTTTTACTGATTTTTTCTCAAAAATCAGTTCTGAAGATTTTGATAATTGCACAGGACAGAGAAATATCTATAAAATACATATGCCGATAGTAAAGTTTATCATAAATAAACTTAAGTCTTATTAGGTGTAAAAGTTGTTTCGAATCGTTTTTTTAATTTTATTTTTAAAAAATCCATTAACATAATTTTTTGTACTTAAGTATACTTGGGTAAACGAGAGTTGAAGAAAATAAAAATATTATAGAAAAACTATAACTATTATTATCAAATTCTTTATCAAATTTCTCTAGATTATTTTTTTAAATGCTATAAGAAAAAGGAATAAATTATTTCTTGTAGAAAAGCTAGCATTATTATACGAGTTTATATTAAAAAAAGAAAGACAACATTTTGCGAAAAATTCTATTCCCACCGTTCATTTTTATAATCCCCCCCCCCCTCCTTTTACGCATCTTGAATATTTTATTACCCTCTGATAAATTTATAAAAAAAGGTTCTTGCAAAGGTATTAATAATATTTTAAGACCTCGTTAAAATATTAAAAGATGGGTCATGCATATGTATTAAATAGTTTTATAATATTATATATAATATATATATATATATATATATATATATATATATATATATATATATATATATATAAATATATATTCATAAATTCATTAGCCTAATTGAGGCCGCTGGCTGAGCGCAGTAACCCCTTTCTTCGTAAAAACAGGGCGATGACACCATTCAGAAGCGATTCAGTGGCTCTAAAGTGTTAGTTAGTTGATCATTGGCGGAAGTTCACTGCCTTATAGAGGTAAATCTTTATTTTTAAAAAATTGGCTTAACATCGTAAAATATATGAATATTTAAAAATGAAGTATGACGAAATTTATTACTTTATACTTCAAAGAAACAAACAGAATAAATTATTTTTTTAGTATGCGTAAATTTGACTTTTTACGACCATTGTTGATTTATAAACAAAATGAAAAAGGGGAAACAATTTTCGACACACAAAAATCGAAAATAAAACTAATAATTATCAAAGATAATGGTGATATTATTCTTAACTCCTTTGAACCTTAAGTTGGTAGATGAGCGAAAACTTTAACAAATTACCAATAACCAAAAGAAAGTGTAATAAACAACACTATAAACAAACATGAACAAAGAAATGTAATTTCCTCATTAATTGTCTATTAATTATTTGAAAAAAAAAACAGAAATAATTAAACTAATTAATAAAAAAATAATAATAAAAAATAAAAATGTATATATTAATCATTAACACACAAATAAAAAATAAAACATTTCTATGAGAAAACAGACAAGAATGTTATTTTCTAGATACGATCTAAATAAAAGATAAATAAACACTAGCTTAATCTGAAAAAAACATTCTAACCCAACATTTAAACCACATAGCTGCTGCTACTCTGAAGCGGAAATACAATGAACTACAAGTTTTATTTTTATTATATAAAACTATTTAGTCCTTTAAAAGGTCAGGATGAAATGTTGTTTTTAGCTTTGTTTCGTATGTACTTCATTTATTTTTTTCTTTATCAGTATATTTGATCGTAGTATCATATATATATATATATATATATATATATATATATATATATATATATATATATATATATATATATATATATATATATATATATATATATATATCGAGGTGTACAGAAGAGAGTAATGGGTTAGGAATGGGCTGCGGAGGAAGCAAGGGGACGAGTCCGTATATAGCGGTATATCTGTGTTAGTTTAGGATGCAGTTTTCTTTTTTATGTAACATTGCAGAACTATAATGCGGTATCTGGTATACACTTAAATATCTCTGGAATTCATCCAACCCTATGTTTTTTTTTTGTGAAAAAAAAAATTCTTTGGAAATTCTCGTAGAAAATTCTTCTAGACTAATTCAATTTTCTTTACGCGCATAAGAGTATAGTAATTATCCTAACCGGATGTGAGTATATGCTTGGGAGACAATCCCTTCAGTAATACCACTGGCAGCTTCGAAAACACGTTAATTATTTTTTCTTTTTAATTTTCTTACCTCGCTAGACACCTTAATTATGGTTTGGGACGCATTTTTTAATTAATAGGTCAATAAAAAGTTTGGACTAAATTTTAGTTTCCTAGACTAGACTAAAATTTTAGTTTCCAATTTGGACTAAATCCTAGAAACAGTAAATATATTTATTTCTAGTTCAAATTCTGCTTGTTTTTGCTTAAATAATAGAAAGTTCATTTTTAAAAAAAAATACTATAAGGTAAGTACATGTAAGGAATAAAATTAGACTTGACCCACTTCATTTACACAGTACACCAATACTAGGGACCACGTTGATAAAAACTACACGTATTTACAAGTAAAATGACACTAAAACACAGACCCACATATTATCATTGTTCAGCCTTATCAAACAATGCATATACCTACCCTCATGTGATTAACACTCATATATTAAATATTATCTTATCATTTACACTCTTTTTTAGTTATCGTGTCATTTTATAAAATGAGTTACATTAATTTTTTCCCTGTAATATCAATCTTAATAAGTTTTTCTTTAAAATAAATAATACTTATAATAAACCGATGCAATTTGTTATTAACTTTAATATGTTTCCGTTAAAATAAATAATACTTATTAATAAACCGATGTAATTTGCTGTCAGTCTTAATAAGTTCCCTTTAAAATAAATAATAATTATAATAAACCGATGTAATATATTATCAATCTTAATCATTTTTTCTTTAAAATTAATAATACTTATAAAAAACCAATGTAATATGTTATCAATCTTAAAATAACCTCTAAAAAAAAAAATTTGAACATATCTAGAGATTAGTAAAAACCATTAAATAATCTCTTTTCGTGAACCTAACATATTTTCGTTGCAAAAATTTAACATTGATTTTGTGGCTCAATATTACTGAACAACATTTGATATTGTAAAATAATATTAAACGTCTGCGTGTAGCATTGTATAATAATTGATAATGTACAATAAAATATAACGTCAACGTAACATTGTACTACAATATTGAACGTCTGTGTGTAACATTATACAAAAATATTGAGTGCATACATGTAACATTGTACAACAATATTGAGTGTATGTGTGAAACATTGTTCAATATGTCTATGCAATAATTACTATAACTATAAGTGGAAATATAGTACACTATATTAAGCGTGCAATATTGAGTATCTGCGTGTGTACAATTTTACAACAAAATTGAATGTGAGTGTAACATACTACAATATACGTCTATAGGCATTGATTATGTGTTGAAATGGTGTACCATAATATATTGAGCGAGTGTTGTCTCCTTTAGGCCCTGTTTTAGCAACCAGTAATGCGCGTTTTAGCAATAATATATTACCCTTTAAAAGCTACCAAATCCATGAAACTAAATAAAAATACCTCCATTAATTTGTAAAAAATTCCAAATGTATTTTTTTTTTTAATTCTAAATAAAATATTGTAAATTCAATACTTAAATTTAATAATGAAAATTAACCTACTTTATTACAATATTAAATATCGTGCAATGTTACACACAGACGTTCAATACCGTTGCTAAGTCGATCTCTCAAAACAGTACATTAATGAAAGGAAAAATAAATAAATTAAACAATTATAAATGTTAAATCAAACATAAAATTAAAACTTAATTCAACTGTAATCAAAGAAAATAACAGCACTTCATAAAAATGAATGAATCAGTTAAATATATTTTTAGATAAGCACTAAAAATAGTTTCGGAGAATTGTCCATTCAATATTTGTGCAGAGACAACAAAAATAAAAAGTAAAAAAAAATGTTTAGTTCTCAGTATACAATAATTGAAACCTAATCTGGAGTCAAGTCTATTTTTTTGTAAAAGTAAAACAAGGCATTAACAAATAAAACCGGATATACCATAAACAATTCTCCTCAATAAGCTTCTTATTTTAATGAAAGAATTATTTCTAAATCATTTATTCCAGTAATGATGAGCAGTAAAGTCACTTTATTAGTTATAAAGAAAGATGTTTCTCCTCTAAAAGTAAGTTTATTGTAAAACGCCAGCTTTCAACCACTAGTGGTCCATCTTCTGGTGAGATAAGTGGAAATGCGTAAGATAAAGAATCCAGAGTAGGGGTACGGTCAGAATTCATGCTGGTTTCAATTCAGATTCGGATGCCATAAGTAGGCTCGAAAATTGCACAGAATAATCAAAGCGGAGGTGCGCATAGTGGAAGCATCAACTAGTGGCGAGTCAGATACTTCACCGGAATGTATAGGTCGTACTTGTTTCAGATTGAGAATGCTATCAGCCCACACGGACTGTAGTTTGGAATTAATTCTTTATCATTTTCTTGGTTACAAACTAATTCTTCTAGTTTGTTTTTCTTCGTGCCCAAAACAAAATAAATAAACGCTTATCATGAAAGTCCGTATGTTTACAACAGCGCGTCTTTCCTGCCTCCACGCGGCCATCATCAGCTTTCCTCAAGCTGACATATCACGTAGTTTTTTCGGAGTCTGAATCTGATACGGAAGCAGCGTGCACCTTGGCGTTACCACAAGAGTTGAGATATATAGGCTGGAATCTGACCAGCTCTAAAGATAACCACTAGTGATTGAAAGCCGGCTTTATAAAATAATCTTACTTTAAAGGAGAGACGTCTTTCTTTATTCCTAATTAGTTCCATTTCAATCTTACTTTTTTTTTCTTTTTTTTTTTTTTAACAAGTTGAACGGTCATAGGATACTCGATAGAAGAATACATCTATATTGAGGATAGGATATGGTATTCATTTAACAAAACTTCATACTTCCTATTTATTTTATTTGTTGTAAAAAAGAAAACACTACGAAATACTCCGGATAAAATTATAAACAAGAATCAGAAAATGATTTTTTTTTTAAAAAAAAAAAAAGGGAGCGAGACGAGCCCACATAGTAAAGAGTTAAATAGAAAAAAAAGATACATTATCTATTTCTACTAATGTCACAGCATTGTACTTGAAATCAAGGATAGATGTGTGCTGAAAAGCGTATACACAATTGTTATCAGTCTCATGATAAATTATAATGTTATCATTTTTATCATTTATGAGCAGTGTCTCACTGCATTACACATAATGCTCAAGTGGTAGTTTCCCTTACATTTCTAGTTCATGTTATGGAGGCACACTCGAAACATTGTTATCTATTTCTTATCAGTAGTGACAATGCCACATCACACCTTACCTCTCTAGAGAAAAATCCAACCTCACCCATCCGTGTATATATTACACTAATATAAGTGTTGCTATCACCGGTACTTTATAGATCGATAAGATAATCAAGATAAAAATTAAAAGTGAAGCCAGTTATAACGAAATAAAAAAATATTATTTAAAAAAAAGGTAATTCGAAAAATCGTTTTTTCGAACCATAAATGGATATCTGCTGTAGCCTACTCGCATATTTGAGTACCGGTTAAGTCTTCCTGATTACCAAAGCAACCCCCCCCCCCCCTCTCGAGGTACTCAATAGAGAAAAGTGATATTAAATTTAATCCATAATATGCATCTCATTTAATTAATTTATCACAACAATTTCAAAAGTGCTCAACAGGTGACTAAATTTTTCGATTTTCAACTAAATTTCCCCGGGAAAACGACTCATTAAATGTTTAATACTTTCTCTCCATATTTACTACGCATTATAATAGGAAAAAGTAAAAAAGACTGCATAACCTTTTTTTTAAAAAAAAAAAATATATGCATAAGTAATTTGACACTATCTCTAAACATTGAGAGGGCCTGAATCATAACTAATATTTATCCTATTTTGCTCTGAAAAACGAGTTGTGAAATTACCTTTAAAAGTTTTCAGCCTCTAAAAAAGAAGCTAATTTTATTTTGTTACAAAAAAATATAAGCCAACCAAAAAACCAATACAATAAAAAAAAAATTATATACATTTTCTTCAAAAACTTTCATAAATAAGAATACATGGTTAATGAATAAGAATGAATGGTGTCATGTTTAACCAAATTATTATTGGTTCGTATATATATATATATATATATATATATATATATATATATATATATATATATATATATATATATATATATATATATATATATATATATATATATATATATATATATATATATATATATATATATCAATCAATTTGAGTAAAAAGGTCTATCGAATATGTTGGAATTTGTGTGAAAAGGGAAGCTAAGATGCTGAAAATAATTTTTAAATATCGGTTGAATAATTTTCGAGTTATAAAACCGAACACGTAATATAAAAATATCTTAATTTCAGTTTTTATCTATGAACAAACATCTTGTTTGGGGCGAAATTTAGAGTCGGCTAGTTCCGCTTGCGAGGGACCAGCAGATGGTGATTTCTCGTTGCTTGACCTTTTCATGGTCAGATAAGGTTCTGCTGTGAAGTTAAGTCTCTCCCGAGTATGAGAGCAACTTGAAACCCCTAACTTTCTTTTTAAAGTCCCAAAATGTCCTCTTCCCACAAAGTCCTTGTTTTCTCGACGTTGTGTTCCAGGCGGAATCGAAAGTCCCTTCCAACTTTCTGTTGTTTGGTTTTTTTGTATTAAGTCATTATCGGATCGAACGATCCAATAGCTAACAAATCCTGCAATCCCTTATTTGGTCAAATTAAAACTCTTTAAAAAAAACAAAAAAAACATGCCTCATGAAACTTCCTTTTTAAAAATGTAAATCTTCAAAGAGTTAAGTCATGCAAATTTAAGTTACACTTGGTCATGCAACTTTTAATTAAACTTAGATTTACTCCTTTTTATTTACTTAATAATATAAAAGGAAGATTCGACACTCACGATTAAAAGAAATATTTCCTAATGTCAAAAAAGCACTTCTGTCGAGAAAATGACGAATAAAGAGATAAATATTTCAAAATAATTACATTCTTCTTCGGCAAGAGACACAAATGGAAAAAATCTTCTATTTAATTTTCTTACTACACGTATCCAACAAAGAATTAATCCAGCAAGGTTTTTTGCATAATTAATTAACCCAATGTGTCGTCTAGATTTAACAAGAAGCGTAATAATTTGATGAAACAGTTAAAAATTACTTATTAGCGTCCTCTAACTCTAACTAACTCCTATTAATATTCCAACTTTCTTATTGGAAGATTTTTTCAGTAGAAATTTAAAATAAATTAAGATAACAAAAAGAAACAATAACGTTTTGTCATCTAAATATTTCTCTAAATAAAACAAAATAGACTGTCAATTGGTGAGGCACATAGCTTCCTCGCATCCTACCACGTACCTTATTGATGTTAAGCTTTAACAATCCATATTGTGTAATTTTTTTAATTGTTTTCCCTGTTTTTAAAATATTGTCAAAATTGTTTTGATTTTTTACAAGAATTAATAAAAAGTATCAATTAAAAGTATCAATTTAGGAAAAGTTAAAGAGCACAAACGGTTCAAATTAATCTGGGGCTATCTGCAGGTTACTTTCGATAAACCATAAAAGTTTCAAATAAATCAGATAACTTACCAAATAATTCCAAAAATGGCGGCGGTTATCAGGTTGAAATATGGGGGAGTTATTTAACTTATAGAAAGGTATAATTGGTGCAAAAAAGTTTCGAAACTATATAGCGTTAAAGTTTCAACGTTCAAACAGAAAATATTTTCAAATTTGCGGCGAGGTATAATTATAATAACAAAACTGATAATACCTTTTAAATCTCGGTTTCGGATAATTTTGGGTGAAAACAATTACTTTACCTTTAAAGGTAAGGAAAAGTAAAAAGTTTGTGAGCACGCAGAAGAGAAAACAATAAGGTGCAGAAGGTTTAAAATTAATATGGGATTAACAATATCAATGGGCTAATTATGACCTAACATCTAAATTTCATTAAAATCGGTTTAGTCGTTTTTAAGTAATGGTAAAATGATTAAAAAATAGTTTATGCGCAGGGAGGAAGCCGTTAATAAATTAAAACTTAATATCGGACGAAAGGTAGATTACAAAATAGAAATGATCAATCCAATAATAATTATATTAAAAAAAAAAAAATCTGATTCATCGATAGTTCGAATACCAGAGATGAGAGAAATATTTTCACCATGATAATTACATCGAGTAGATTACATTGTGTAAAGTGACGAATACCATATTCCTATAATAACCTAATATTTTGCGCATTGAAGATATTAGTGAAAATGTCAAGAATAAAAATAAATTGATAAATATCATTACTGCTTTAAATGACAGTAATTTTTCAAATAATTGCGGTTATAAAAAAACAACGTTTTTACTTTACAAAAAAAAAACAATAAAAAAAACGACGCAACAGAGGAAAAAATAGTGTAGAGTTTGAAAGGCCACATTCCATTGCCTTACTTACACATTTACCTTATCAGGAACAGTGTGAATTACCCCATTTGTTTGCTTATAACACCTATTTAAATACATAAATACAAAAACACTCCGTAATTTACATATTTGTTCCATTTTTTTTTTTTTTTTTTTTTTTTTTTTTTATTTTATTTTATTTTTTTTTTTTATTTGACTGACATTCTTTTGTTAATTTCTTTTTTTTTAGTTAACTCATGATTATTATTTTTACAACCAATATTAGTTATTTGTTATCTTTTTTTATGATCTAGTTTTTTTTTTAAAGAAATATTGAGGTAAAACTTTTGTCAAGATTATAAAATAATTTGTATTCTTCCTTTTCCTCATTGTTATAACAACAGGGAGGAAAAAAAGGTATTTTACAATATTTAAAATCTAATTCAATGATAATTAATCTGTTTTTTTTTTTTATAAAATTCAATGGTAATTAATCAAATTTTTCATTAAATTCAATGGTAATAAATCAAATTCAAATGTAATTAATAAAACTGATCTGTTAATTTCAACTAACTATTCTGCCAATTAGTGTGGCACATAGCTTCCTCACGCCCATTAGCCAGTATCAATTTCTTGGAAAAATAAATTAAACAAATTAACGAAACATTTTCTTTTTACTGGTCTTATATTACTTTGCTTGGTAAGTCTCATCGCACGTTTCCGTTACCCCAATTTTGAACCACTTCCCGTCTTTCAATCTTCCCCAAATTTTGCACATGGAAACAATTGAGGTGATGAATACAGAAAAAAAAAAATTGTCTTATATTACTTTGGCTTTGTAAGTTTCATCGCACACCTATTACCTCAATTTTGAACCACTTCCCGTGATTATCTATTTAAATCTATAATGTAATGTAGGATTAAACCCAATTTGCATTATTAATTAAAAACATAAAATGCATCTCTTAATTATATTATTTGTTTAAAATTAATAATTATAAAAAATTCAAATTAACAATAATAATAATTCAATGTTTTGTCCTGTTCTTCAGTCGTTTGAAAACGCTCTGAGAAACCTCCTATATTAATTATAATTGCTTCATTAAATAAATAAATAAAATATAAGATAAACAGTTATAATAATGAACACTCCATACTTTCGATTCGCCTTCAATAATTCCACTTAAATATTATTATTCTTTAAATTATAAATTAAATAAATCTTAAAATGCTCGTTTTTAATTATTAATTTATTTTTTTAACTTTACGAACCGCCTAATAATTATCCCCCCCCCCCTAGAATTGTATTATAATTACAATACATTCCACACACTCACACACACACATATATATATATATATATATATATATATATATATATATATATATATATATATATATATATATATATATATATATATATATATATATATATATGCATTAAAATAATAACACGACACATTATTTAATCATAATTCTCTCCATGAGCAAATATATATATATATATATATATATATATATATATATATATATATATATATATATATATATAGATATTATTCCCATAATTGCATGTGTAATAATGATTTTCATGTATAATTATGATTATTAGACGGGTGAAATGTCTGGGACGATGAGATATTCAAAAGAATGTGTTTAATTTACCAAGGTAAACTTGGGAATATTTATTAACATATGCCTACATAACATATAATATACATCATGTACATAATATATTCAAGGTTTATTAACCAATAAGACTCTAGTGTAACTAATCTTTGCTATATCAAGGATTCAAAAAATAATATAAAAATATCGAATATACACGTCAATAATTCATGTAAATGAAATGTGTCCCCGGTTGGACTAGAAACACAATTTATAATATTTACTTAATATTAATTTCTGATAGAATATATTATATATTTAATGTGTATTTAAAAAAAAAATACAGCATTTCATTTATCATATTACTTTCTCATGTATGTATTACTTCATATCCCAGTACATATATTTTTCAGTATTCTGGTCCCTTGAGACTTGATTTAATTTTATTTCAAATGTCAGTCTGCCGACTGTGCAGACACGTGGAGCCTAAACTATATGGCCGATTTTGATGAAATTTGAAATACTTGTTAACATAGATATTAAGGGATTAAAATTTAGTATCTTTATGTATATATGAGAAGGTTTTGTTCTAGTTTTTCGGATAAGGATTCTATTTTCTTTAGGGAAAAAATTGAGGTAGAAAACATCCATCGACATAATTTACATGTCTAATCCAAAAAAAAAAAAAAATGTATATTGATCCTACTCTTAATCGAAATTTTTAAATTTTATTTTTATTTCAATACAAACAAAACAAAAAAGGCTCATAGTGCTTAGAGTAGTCATAATTCCCTAACAATAATGAATCAAATTAAAAATCATAGAAGTTGATGTCATAGAAAATGCTTATATATGTATGTGTATATACATATATAACATATTGTTTAGTTGTAAGATTACTAGCTGTTGGTCAGTAACCCGTTTACTAAAGGAATGAGTCAAGCCTGATTCTAATAGGCCTAGTCCAGTCTATTGTTATTGATAACAGCTGATAACACCGAGTCTGAGTTAGTAGAACGTGATAGTTTTACTATTTCCGCACCACGCTGCGCCACTTTACCAACTAACATCCCGCGTCGTTTTGTCTTATCAATAGAATGACTATTTTCTTCCTCCCTCATGAAATTATTGTGCAGATGTTTCATTTGCTTTATCATTGCTGACTAAAAACATAAAGGTCTCGCGTTATTATATTATATTCTGGTCTAAGTTTTAGTATATCTCAAGTTTTTACACTTCCTCGATTTCTCGCTTATGACAAATCGTTGAAGAAATCGAAACCAAAATATTGAATACAAAACGTTTTCCGGTTCTATTTCTAGACTATTTTTTTAAAATTTTCATTTAACCTGTTCAGTATTAAACTAAAATAATAAAATAATAAAATAATAATACTAATAATTTAAAAGATAAATACCTATCAGTTAATTTAAAAAAATAATAAAAGAATAGCTATACTATTTAATAGACTGGTATTAACAAGTTTAGTTGGTGAAAAGATTAAAAGATCAAATAGATAATTTTGGCAAAATGAAATATAAATCTATTATTAGATATATTATATTATTATCATCACCTGTCATAATAAATATATGTAATCTATCTACATTATTAAAAAAGTTTTGTAAACAAACAAATGTGTTAAATTGTGCGAAGGTTCAAGGCAGCGGCCGAACGAATGAGTAGGGGGCAGAGCCCTCCTCTAGTATTTATTATATTTATTGTTATTTATGAAAGATTAATCAGTGAAAGGATGAAATCTTTTTTTAAGGAATCATAAGATATGATTATTTAACAATCAATAATTGTCTTAATGGCTTTGTTTACTATATAAGTAGAATTTGCAAAATTTAACTAATTTTAAGTTATACGCAACAAATTTTAAGGTTTATCCATTGCTGAATTTTGACTATGTTTGCTATTATATATTTATTGCTATTATTATATTTATCTTCCGCAGACGCACCTGCAGACACCTTTTCTTATTAGCACCTATCACTTTAAAAGTACTTATCCGATTTAGAAGAAATTAGGATGCTTTGTTGGAAGTAGCCCACAGATGGTTCCATATAAGTTTTAACCGTCTACGCACATTTAATATCAAATAAATAAAAAAAAGTTTTACCTAAATGGGAATCGAAACAGGTCCTAACAAACCACAATATTAATTCCTAGTGGGATCGAATAATGTTATACTCATGTATGATCATTTGTCCTTGTCCAATAATCTAAATTCGAGGAAACTGTGTAATGTGTAAGTATGACTATACTAATAGGCAGACTATTTTTAATTTACAATTAAAAAAAAATATATATTTTAAAAATTAATTAATAGACTTAAATCTATTTGGTGTATAGACTTTAAAATATTTTAGTTGAATAATTAATATACATGTTACAGTTCTGAATAGATTAAAATTCAAAAGAAATAACATCAAGATAATAGATTACGAAGAATTACAAAAAATAATCACAGCTGAGGGTGTAATATAAAAATTAACAGAATAAAAAAAATTAAACAACTCTGTTGTCTTTGTCCATCACAGTAATGTCACGAATGGAATGCAACGAAACCTCACACAAGCAAAAAATAATAAAATGAACGACGGCAACAAAACCATCATTGTACAAGGTCGTACACCCGTCTCTTCGTACGAGCTATCCACAGCTCAAACAAAGACCCGAGAACTATCGCTCCGATGACAACAGCTAATGTAAAGAGTAGACAAGCAAAACCCCGGTGTAGTTAGCTCGCAATTGTTTTCATTTCCAACGACATTATTGAACAAAAAAACAAAAAAATTTTTTAAATCTGTCATTCATTATGAAATAAACAATGAGATAGACTCGTTTAAATTTGATTAATGATAATTATTTAATATTTAGCCTAAATTTAAATTGTTTTTTGTTTTTCTTTTCGTATAATTATATACATTAAGTATATTATAGTTTTACATCCTGATCAACTGATCAACACATAATCAGGTAATTACAGGACGGGGGATACGATAAATAAGTGTGAAACATGTCCCACCTCTCTGGGATTCAAACTCACCAGATTTGTAGGTTTTTAGACCTATAGGTTTCAGTGTGAAACATGTCTCACCTCTCTGGGATTCGAACTCACCAGATTTGTCGGTGTTTAGACCTAGTTTTCAGGCGGCGCGGCGAAGTCGCGAGTAGCTAACCAATCAGCTTTACTGGTCCCTTATATTCTTACTATATTTAAAATTTAATAATACAAAATAAGTGTTCGGAAACGTAGTGCTGGATGTTATACTATATTATATCTAGTTTAATAATTATTGATTGGTTCGTTGTTCGTTCTTGTAGAGGCACCATTGAGTTTTTATTTAACATACCTCAGCGAAAAGGTGAAAGAAATGGGAGACGCTTTTGAGAATCCGAGAGAAAAAAGCATTAATGAGTAACATTCTTTGATTAATAAATAAAGTTCCGCCTCTAAAGTCAAGTTAATAGTAATAAGCTTAGATTCATTGCAGGGATAAAACAAAAAGAAAAGCTCAGTGGAGTTGCTCTTAATTGGAGTTGTTAGCTAAAGGTCAGGATTCTTAAAAATCATATAATACGACATCCTCCTCTAGATTTTTTTAAACTCTGGCCTCAAATAACTGTAGCCAATTATACATAAAAAAAATTATTTACAATTATTTGTGTACTCAATAACTGAATTGATCCCAAAATAAATGTATTACAGTTAAAAGTATCTGAAATAGATATTTCAATATTTAATTTATTATCTTCCCTTAATGTTCATTTTAACGCTTAGAACGTAATAGGGCTTTAGATGGTACTAGTATGTATACAAAAATAACATTATTTCATAATTACGTCGCTAGAGCACTCTTCAAATGTCTCTTTTACGTACATTATATATATATATATATAATGGTGTATATATCTTTACAAAAATATAATAACACTTGAAGCCCAAATGACGTCACAGGATGATTATCAGATGGGAAAAGTTACACACTGTCAGGTCTCTATTTAAAAACTATGAAACAAGGGTGACACCAGTCAACACTATCTACAACAGTAAATAGTGATAACGAAAGTGTAAACACAATATCGGAGGAAAACCGCGTCAATTTGTACAAGGGTTAACTTTTATCAATGAACAAAAACAATAATAAAACCTATACTTTTCATTCAGTACATTCTAATGAAACATATTAACACCCACATACAAGGAAATCAATCCTTTCCTCTCTGTGCGTATTTGTAAAAATTGGTGAATGAAATTTAAAGAGGTAAAATTAATCGTGTTAAAGTAAAAATTAAAGTTGATAGTGATCAACTTTAATTTTTACATAACATGTTAATAGTTAACAGTTACATTAGTGAACTATTTTCGTATTAAAAAAATTGAATATAAAAAGGATCAGTCAAAAGTAAAAAAATAAAAGTACATTATATGTATTGGATTACCGACGTTTCTGAAGAAAAATGTATTTCCTTCTTTAAATTATTAATACAAGAACATTCTTGTTCATTCAAGGTATAATACAAGAACATTCTTGTTCATTCAAGGTATAATACAAGAACATTCTTGTTCATTCAAGGTATAATACAAGAAAATTCTTTTCATTTAAGGTATAATACAAGAACATTCTTGTTCATTCAAGGTATATTAAAAGAATGTTCTAGTATTTTACATTGAAAGAGGAAATAATTTTTTCCGAAACGTCGGTAAATCAAAAACTTTGACTTTTACTTTTTGACTGATCTCCACTATTCTCAATTTCTGTTAAACGGACAGTTAATGCCCACACAGCGATCCTTTGCTATCCTCAATTTCTATTTATTCACAGTCAATATCCACACAGCGATCATTCGCTATCCTCAATTTCTATTTATTCATAGTTGAAATCCACACAGCGATCATTCGCTATCCTCAATTTCTATTTATTCATAGTTGATATCCACACAGCGATCATTCGCTATCCTCAATTTCTATTTAATTCTAAGTTTGAAATTCACATACCTAGTTATCATCCTTATATTATTCAAATATCAAGTTATTTTTTAATACTAAAATGTTTTATAATGTATGAAAGCATTACAGTAAAGGATACGGTGAGGTCAAAAAATATAGGTAAACACACCGTTTAGGTACCTTTAAAAAGTAATCCTTAAATCACCTTTAAATCCTAAGTGCCAAGATACTTGACTTAAATCCTTAAAACATGCTGTAATAGTAAACAAACAAACTATTTTTTAGTTTTCTAAGCTTTCTATTTACAAAAAATAGCAGCTAAAGCTAAGTAACAAAAAAAAACCTGTTCATTTATTTTTATTTAGTAAAAATAAGTTTTCTAAAAGTATTACTTAAAAGTCATAAAACCGTAGCTTCTAAAAAACATGGCAAAAGAAATAATAAAAAATAAAAATGTTAATGGATTACGATATACCGTTATGAAGTTATGTAGAAGTCGGCCTTCTTTTTCCTCCCTTTCGAAAAAGGGCTTTTTCTTGAAAAAGCAATAAAAACTACCGGTCACTGTAAACAGTGTTGCCATATGCCCCTTTGCCAAAGAAAATACCCTTTTGGGCTCAGGTATAAAAATACTTTAGTAGACTAAAACATTTTTATTTGAACTTGAAAGATAAAATATGTTATAATGTTTAAAATAATTTAATTCGAACTTTAATTTCTATAAAGGAAGCTAATTAGGATCCACTGCAGCTCAAAGGGTAAGTGATGTTACAACTAAATAAAGTAGTAATGTAAAAAATGTAAAGGATATATGTGGTTCAATTCCAAGAAATGGGACATTTTTTTTCCTTTCATTGATTCCCTTTCTTCTTCATTAATAATTGATTATACTTCTATTGTGTGGAGTTTTAAGTTTGATAAATTAAGTCTAAGTTTCAAAGGTAAATATTTGATTGGATCGAAGTTTTAAGATTAGCTTTACGAGAGTGAGCGAATGAGCTTACGAAGTCAATAAATCCGCGTTTTCAAAGCAGCAGGTATTTCGCACAGCTTAGAACGTGATATAAGTCTTTTGCACCGGCAGAAATGTAAATAAAAAGCGGGCGTTTCAACTATTTCCTCTACTTGTACTGTTTGAAAAAGAGTGCTCTTATAGCCAAGTAAGTCGCAACTTCACAGCATTGATGAATCTCATAGATGACTACATTGATGAATCACTTCGCAGACAATAAGAGGAAACTATTGGGACGATGAACAAGAGAAGAACTTCCTCCAGACTTACCTATGCTAAGTGCAGGAAAAGTCAGCAATATGTTTTTAAATAGAGATAACGAACGTGTTATAGAATAAAACATGTGACATAATTAAGGATATTAGTTAAATTACGTTCAGTGTATACAACGATACCTCATCTACGTAGAACGAAGGTGATACTGCAATAAAATCAAGTATAGGTATGTATACTTTTTATATAAAGAGAGTGTGAACGTGATAGAGAGAGTGTGTGAGTCATGTACGTATATATCCAGAGTAGTACCGAAGGTACGCGGGATGTTAAAAACAGAAATATGTATTTTTGCAAATTCGTTACTTTCTCCAAAGACGGTGAAAGTGTAGGCATATCTTGATCACGTATAGGCTTCGGGCAGCACCAGACACACATGTCAAGACATAGCGTCCAATCTACTTAAGCATCCACCTCTAGGTTTAACGTTATATTTCAACCACCTCGGATAAAACAGTACCTTAAAATAACATTTCTATATACATTGAGATGCAACAAATATTAATTTGACACGAGAAAAAAAAAAAAACATCAATTTTGAACTTTTTTCGAAAGTTTTTTTTTAAGTTATCTGACTATTTTTTTACATTCCAGTCAGAAATAATTCAAGTATTGATTTTCTTTTTTTTTTGGAAATTATCAATTCGAAAAGTATAATTTATAGGGCAGTTAGCAGGAATAAAACTCAAGCGCAACCTTGTGTAGCACCAAGCGCTCAATTTCCTATAGACTCCAATCCCTTCAATCAAAGATCTTTCGGAAAATCACTAATTCCTTTCCTTATCATACGTTATACGTTTCTAACCTATCAATTCACCACGACCATGAAATTCCTTCTGTACACTCTCCGGTATATAAAATTCCATAAAAATTTAAATCACCATCCTAATCCTTTAGTCAAGTCCATGGCATTCCTTCATATCCCTTACCAACCACCCCGTCGGCTGAAGAGACATTGGCCTCGAAATTTCCTACTATAATTCATACCCTCATCAGATGTACTGAATTAATGTAATGCACGACAGGAGTGCTACTGTGGGTAGCCTCTCCTCTCACAATAATTCATGCCACTCTATCAAAAACTGTTATTTTTTACAATAGCAAAATTATTTTGCAAGTAATATATATTATGTAATATAAAATATTAAAAAAACCTTATTAAGTATGACCTTCCAGGTAAGGTTACCTTCAAGGTAAGGTAACAGAAGCAGTGTGAAGCATCATTCAAAAGTCTCCACAATAAATAATTTCTTTAACGAAACGCGTTTCAGATATTAAAGATTCAAGAAATTATTGGTCTCAGGTTTGTCCAAAAGTTTGTGAAAGCTAATACCTGTCCAATTTTAACGAAAGTTGAACGCTACATCTAACTTAGCCCACAGACGGTCCCATATTAATCTTGAATTTCCTGTGCACATTTCACATTAAATAAAAATAAAAATGAGATCCCGCTTGAAATTGAAACAGATCCAAAACAAATCTATCAATTCTTAGCGGTGCGTCAAATTATGTTTCATGAATTTTTTTTAATGGTCACATACTTATAAATACATTTTGAAATATATTTCATTACACTTTGTATAGTATAGTCCAATTTTTTATCAAATTTAGAGAGTAAGCGTCACCTTAGCTTGTTTAATAGTTGACTCGTTGAGTTGTTAATTTCGTTACTCGAAATTCGTTTTCGTTACGTTGTTTTACTGTAAGCTTGTTGATTTGTTTATTAGTTTAATCGTTCGCTAGTTTACTTGTTAGCTTCCTAACATTAGCTTCTTACTTGGTTTTGTTGATATTATGTTAATTTATTTGCTCGTAAGCTTGTTTACTTGTTATTTTGTTTTATTGATAGATTGTTTCCTTCTTTATTGGCTTTTAAGCTTCTAGATGTTACTTGGTTTTATTGTCTTAATTGCTCATTAGTAAGTTTACTTGTTTCTTTTTAATTGATGAATTGTTGGCTTGTTTAATTATCTTCTTTACACGTAACTCGGCTTACTTGTTACATACCTTGTTACTTTATTTATATTTAGGTTTTCATTAAATGTTTACTGGGTAAATTGATATTGTATGTGCCAGGCAGAGATTTCGAGCCACCTCTAACCATCCTTTAGGAAATTTCTCTGGCACATATAATATGAATTAGCCGTTTGCTGTTAATAGTTGTTGGTTTAAATTGTAAATGGTAAATACGTAAAATAAAGATTAATAACATAATAATAATAAAGAAGAAGGGTGAAAGACCAATAAAAATAAACCTCACTGACGGGATTCGAACACGAATCCTTGAGTTTCAACTTTAATTGTTTTTTCTTCTTTCTTTGTACTAATGACTTTTTCATAGCAAGAAAACAATGGGTGTAAAAGTTAAGCGTTGTATATTTTTTCCCACATAAAGCACAAGTCTGGTCGGAATAGAACGCTTCCCTGCTAGCGTGTCACACGACCCTCGGCTCACTGACCCTCATCTCACTTGTCATCCTAAGATAAACTATTATTAAATACTTTAAACCGACGATATAGCGAAAAGAAAGAATAACTTTTATATTTTTTTTCGAGGTTAATGAGATTTATATCTCTGATTTTTTTTTTTTTTTTTCTATTGTGAATATAAAAAAAAAAGAAATGAAATAAGAAACGCACAATGGACGCGTAATATTTTTATTTATTTTTTTTATATATTATATGAAATCTTAATGAATGTTATTTTATTTTTTTTTTTTTTTCTCCCAAGATAAAATACGATATAAAGGTTGTCATCATATAAAATTATAAAAGTAATAATAATTACAGTTACTAATGATAATAATAGTAGTTAAAAGGTGTTAAAAATTATTATTATTATTTGTTCAAGGCCTAACGGATCATAATGATTACAGATCTGTGCCAGGAAGTTTCGCCTATTTAAAATGATTTGAACGATCTTAGCGGTAGTAATACTATACTAATAGCGTGGAAGAACTTCGCGATATCGATAATGTACACCGAGAAATTGATAACGCAAAGAGGGAAATTTTTAATACAGTGTGTACCAGAGTACCAGCGTGAATCACTCATTTATCTTTTTGTATTTTGACGGTTAAAGAAAAATGCGACGTGTTATTTTTCGGCAAAGTTTTTAAATAAGGCGCCTAAATTTGTTTTGATCTTATGTGCCGTTTCTTATTTTAAATATATTATTTTTGTAAATAGGACATTTCTAATGCAGGAAGGATTGTTCAAACCAATAAAATTAATATAAATTTGATGGAGAATTAATATACATTTTGGAAAATAAACTAAAACGAAGTAAACGCCACAAGACAGGAGAATGTCTACCATATTGTTTTCAACAGACATTCTTATAAACTTATATTTTTAGAAAAAATATATGTTCTGATTTAAAAATAAGGAAGTTTAAGTCAGTTCCGACGAAACGTCAGGATATTAGAGATAGTATATTTTATTGAAAACTAAACTATAACAAATAGGGAATAGTAACAATTTACGTTTTGCTTCATCTATTTCTTTTATCTGCTATATGTGATGCACCATAGCTGGAGCATAAATAAATATAAGCATATATAAAAATAAGCAAAAAAAGTGAAAGAGATAAAATTTAACAAGTAACATCAATTTTCTAAAATAAACAAGAAGGCCAAAATGAGACCTTGATATATAAACTTGCGAATCGGTCTACAGTAAATATGAGCAACAGTAAATTTTGGCAATAAACTATGCAAATATTATTTGTTAATAACAACAACTGCTTTACAATTTTACGGTGTTTTAGAAGCTTGAACGCATTTATCGCATAAGAAAATTTGCATTTTTAAATAGCTCATAATATCTATGACTGGATAAAATATAGATATGCTTATTATAATATAAATAAACACACACTCACATAACACATATATATATAACCTCATAAATCAAAACATTTTATCTTTGTCAATTGTTCTTTTACCTTTATTTATTTTTAGAATCCATAATTTCAAATTTGATAATCTTCACCTTTTGTCTAACAATATTTTATTATTATCTAAAAAAACAATAATTTAAATGGAAAACGTCTTTAAAGATATTACTGATAAGACGTGGGTGGAAAGAGAATATCAAAAGAGAATTGATAATGGAGGAGAAAGGATATTGGATAATTTAATAATAAAAATAATGGTGAAATATATTATGGACAAAGCCACGCCCTATGTCTACCCTTGATATTACAACTTTTTTTTATCTATATCCTTCTATCTACCTTCTCCGCTTCAATACATTATCCGAAGATAAACTAGTATTAATCTATAGATTATATTTGCATTATTTATTTATTTACTTTTCCCCTTCTATCGTAATATTTTACCTTCTTGTGGAAAGGTTGCTTTTAAAAAGAATAAAAAAAAAAAAAAAAAAATGTTCCTTCAATCAACCTTAATTGATTATAATAGGCTTTATTTTTGCAATTTAGGTCATGTTTGAATAATAAGAGTATTTCTACCTTGTAAACATGATTCAGGGACAAATTTTTAACTTGAATCTGTATCATTTTTATTTTAAATATCAAATTGACGTAATTTTAAAGAATATATCCAGGACATAAACCAGGAAAGGTGGGGTTTTGATGGAATTAGAAGCTAAATATTGATCAGTTTATAGTCAGAATCCACACTAGCTAATTTTACACAGGCAGATTTTGATCACATTGTTTAAGTTCGCCATGAATTTACTGATGACGAACTGGTAAAAAGTGGTCATTAATTCACTAATGTCGAAATAATTAAGTGTTCTGAGAGTTTATTTACAAATGAGAATAAATTCAACAAAATTTCCATTGAAATAACTAATTTTACATCTTCTTTATTGTTCTCTTGGACATCACTAAGGCTGCGGTTACAGTAGGTTATGTATTCAGAAGAAAATTGCTCGGAAGTATAGAATATATGAGAGTGGTTACATTGGGTCCAGCCACTTTGTTCGTATTCGCATACACACACACACGTCTGACCAAGTTGATCGTTTAAATCATTTGGATTTTTCATGCGCGTTCTGGCGACCACTTGTTGTAGTTATAATATTGTTTACGAATTTGTTGACAGTTTAAGAGCAACAGACGTTAAAAAATGAATCACTAATTAGTTTTCACATTTCATGTTCATTCATTAAGTTAATTAGATAGAATACAATAAAAACAAATACCTGTTCACAGAGACTATACATATATCTAAACAATATAGGTTGTGTCTATTATCTTGTTAGAAAACTAAATATCGTGAGCAGGTTATCTCTATTTAACCTGCCTTATTTATGTCTCAGTAATACATAATTAGAAAGAGACAGGTTTCAATATATTTTTCTTAGTAAAGTTATAATATATGTGAGACTGAGATAAAAATAAATTATGGAATTTCTTATAGATGGTAGCAGATATTAACAAGAATTTCAAATTAAAAATTACAATATTTCTTTTTACCATTTCTGCATTAGAAGGGAAGATAAAATAGACTAATTTTAACGTATGTTAACTTTGAGATAAGGTGATAAGAGCAAGCCTTATAGAGTTTGATAAAAAAAAAAGTTTATAGAGAGAGATGTTAGTTAAGTAGTGGTATGGCGGTCATAGGTGCAGACAGAATCCAAGGGGTCGGGGTCTGGTTTATAGTGGCGAGACCAGCGAGAAAATCAAGTAACAAGGTCAACTTTCTAATCTGGGCCAACCATTTAACTAACAACCTTCCAACAACCTACTAATTATCAACAACCACCAATAAACGAACCGACCAGAACAAAATAATACAACTGAAATCAATCGACCATTGTGTCTCTTTTCCTTTTTCGTACTAACTGGCACAAAATGAAGAGAATGAAACTAGTTGACACCTAGCAGTAAACGATAAATAAATTATAAAACGAGTAAAATTGATAAGGTATAATGCCACCAAAAAAACAAAATGGATCCTATTTATTCAAAATTTAGTGAACATTAGACTGCTGTCCTTTCTGGCAAATAAACTGTTCTTTTTCTGTCTTATGTGTTATCATGTATGATGTGTGAAGTAGCTGGAACTCTCCACCACGGGGCGTAAAAAGGGCCTAAGTGATGGCCTAATTGCAAGGTTCGAACAAGTGGTTCGTCCTACCCGTTCTAGTAGGAAGTACTACCAACAACGAACCAAAAAAGAGGTTTTTATAAAAGGTCTGTCTGTCGTCTATACACACGTGTGAAACCTTTACTAAAGGGTCGATTTCGATAATATATAATATTTAACATAAATATTTTAAAAAGAACATACTCCAAGGTGAAATAGAGAAATCAATTATAGCTCTAAATTTGGAGGCGACAAACCCTCACAAACTTCTAAAGAAAAAAACGTGAAACAAATTATCCCTCGAAAACAATTCCAACGATTTTGATTACAAAATTCTAAAATGTAGTCTATTTAAATAGAATCTAAATACGACGTATTCAAGAGAAATATCTAGTTTCTGAGATATTGATTTTGCTGAAAATCGAAAAATAATAGTGAAAATGAATGTGCCTGCTGAAAACGTTTTACATATATGTATATAAAAATAAATTAATTAAATTAGATTAGATATTATAACTAATCACAGCAATCAGCTCTCATTTAGAAATAAGGCTAATCTGCAGTTATCCATACAGTCGAGAATCGCTTGGCGGCACAATTTCGCTTAATTTACACATTTGACAGATTATATCTATATATAATTAATACATTTTAGAGATGATATCCCTTTGTCAAAACAGTACATTCGAGTGAGTCCCCTCGATTTTCTAACCACTTTTCCTAGGAGGCTGGGTAACGGCAGTTCTTCAAGAAATATTATGAAGTTTATTAATTACTGAATTGACAAAAAAGTTTACATAGTTATAATAAATTGTTATTTATTTATTAATTAATTTTTGGATATTATTGAACTTTTATATTCAAATTTATTGTGCACATGAGCAAGTTTTGTTCAAGTTAAAAGTATCGTGTTTTTTTAAAAAAAAAAAATTAAATAAATATTACATTCAATCGAGATTATGACATCGACATGAAAACCTTTTATTGCTAGATTGCTTACTTAACACGTCTACTCAAAATTATCACAATGAAACATGTCTCCACTTTTTGGGATCACCTATCAAATTTTGGCGTAGGATATTCTGCTACACTGATACCTATTATATTATATGACATTTTATCATTAAATATCCTTAAGAAACGATAATGGCAATGACCGTAACTAACTCTCTGACTAATCACTTTATTTCTTTATTATATTACCTTTATTTTAATGTTGAATATTAAAAAACGAAATATAAAAATGAAGACAAAGGTCAGGTAGAGATAAAGGAAATGTTTATAGTAAAGTATATTTACCGCTAGAGGTCATGGTTGTAGCGGTGTAGTTCATGCAGTGTAGTTCATGTGTGGCACAACTATTGACACTACATTTAACCCTAACAGTAAGGGGTCACACTGCATTATACCCAGCCCTCGAGGGAAAAACGTACTCACATCCTCTACATTTCCTTTCAAATCCTCTCTGAATGTATTTGCAAGTCTCATAAAACCTCTATTCTCATGATAGAATAATAGTGGTTTTAGTGTATTTTTGACCTCCATTATTTACAAGTCCTGTATTGTTTCATACCTCTCCTTCAGGCGTTTCAAAATTCATCATTCGTACTTTATTTTTCAAAGAAATTTCATTCTTTTTTTTCCATCAGCGTTAACATTAATCGGATGCAGTATTATATATATATATATATGTGTGTGTGTGTGTGTGTGTGTGTGTGTGTGTAATCATGCGTCTCTCCGCATCACTAATGGTAAATAATTATTTTTTAATTTTGTTTTCTTCTTCTTTTATTATAATTCATTGTAGTTATAAATGTATAAGGTCTCTTTTATACATCATTTTGTACCTTTCATATTAACAGGTTATTTTATAAGATCAATTTTCAACTAGGAATATACAACAATACAGAAGTACAGAACAAAGTACGATTTTTATATAATGTATAGATTATACATATAAACGTAAGTACCAAACTTATGTTCTGCGTTGTTTGAGAAAGAAAGCTTAACACTTAGGGGAACTCAATTTTTTAAAAAATCGTTCTCGTTCCGACAAACTAAAATAAAACTTTCTTCATATACATAGTGATTGAGAATTTAAAACCCATAATATCACATTTGATTTATTAAAAATTGTTTAACAGATGATTAATTAAATTTTAATTATTATATTTTCTTCACATGTATTAAAAATTTGTAAATAATGTAATGACATGCATGTAAATATAATTATATAGGAAGGATTCATTTTTAATCTTTTGATGTAATTCTATTTAAAAATCCAAATATGGAAATACTGTGTAGGTAATAAAATTACAAGTTTTTGTTTTTCTCTTATTTTTATTAAAACAAAAAAAAAAAAAAACTGATAAAAACACTTGTTTTTCTAAATTAGATAATGTGAAGAAGCTCTAAGTAAGAGCGAAATATAGCTGCTTTTTTGAAAAGAGGAAGGAGAATGAAGAAATGTATTTATTTTTAACCCTTAAAAATACCAAATGAAAATATATATCAATATAGTTTTCTATACAATAAAACCTTAATTTAAGCAAAGGGTTTTTTTATTATCGGGATTAGAATATCTTAATTTACCAAATCAGTAGTAAACTTGATAAAGTTTGAACTTAGCATTGATACTGAACTGAAACAACTACGAATTTGAACCTACAACTCTTTTGCAACTGAGTCCTCTTTTGCAAAAGACTCTCATGAGCGACAACCCATGAGAATGATCCCTTCAAGAAGTTCGAAACGTCGCATCGGGATTCACAAAATCTCTAACGTGGCCTTCTCCAAAAGATCTCGATTTATTTCACAATTCTTTGTTGCTGCTTCTCTCATTATACTTTTATCCTATTACTCCACTCTCTCATTAGCTATAGCTAATTTAATTAGTACTACTAAAGAAAGTTCAACGTACGAAATTACAGGGGGAAAGTGTAAAAAGATCAAGTGAAAATAAAATACAATTTAACATGCCCACATTGGAAACAATTATTATCTAAATTAGACAAGAGATAATAAATAAAAACATTGATAACACTTAACAATTAAAAAAAAAAAAAAATGTAGGGGTTCGTTTAGAAATAAATGACCAGCTTATTAGCTTTTTTTCTTTTTCTTTTTTTTTAAATAATCTACTTTAATTAATATTTAAACTTGATTTTCTACCAGTAAACGAAGGGCAATTTTCTAAAGTACCTACTCTAATGGTCTATGACAAAATTAAATTAATAGCAAGTGCGGTACTAACAAATGTTGATGTCCTGCAGGAATTCATGTCTAGCTTGATAATGACCCAAGAAGGGGTTAAATTGTCGCAAAAATATCAAAGATTGAGAACGTTAATGTTCTTTTTATATTAGCACCCATTTATATATATATATATATATATATACCACGTATAGGAGCGCAGATAAGAAAAAAAAATTGCACATGATAAGTATATAAAATAAATAAATAGTTCTTAAAAAGTTTCGAAATATGTACTTTAAAATGTGATAACTTATCTTTTAAAGTACATGATAACTTTAAATTAAAAAATTTATACATATCTTTGCAAAGGTTTCGTTTTAATATTCTAAAGTGCAAATCGAGATAAAAACGATCCGGGCCAAAGGCAACACAACCTTACTTTGGTTGGAAGTATGTTATAGATCATAAATATAATGTAATATAATATTGCCATTATTCAAGATAATAGGATAAGATCAGAGGCGTTAAAGATCCAATATAGCAAACTAAAACCACTCCTACATACAATGTGCCTGCACATAACATTTCCATCATTGCAATCACTTTTCTTTAATATATATATATATATATATATATATATATATATATATATATATATATATATATATATATATATATATATATATATATATATCGATCTACCTTACTTTTTTTTGCACTTTGCCTTTTCGATCTTTGCCTCGCCTCTGGTTTCGTACAAAAGGAGAGGTCTTAGCCTCTGACTTGATTCTAAAGAGGGGTATCGCCTATGGGGGAGTATTTTGTTATTTTTTGTGTTGAGCTCGCTACCTCGAAGGCTTGGCTGAAAGGTCATTCTCGTGACAAGAGCTCCCCTCCTTTTGAAGCCATTTCGATGGCGAAGTAACGCCACTAACAAGTCAAGAGGCCGAGAGTGAAGGTAAAGCAAGGTAGTGGCGACGCCCCTTCTATTATTTTTTTCTTCTTTTTTCTTTCCATCCTTATTGCATTACAGAATATAAATATATATATAAATTCTAGAATAGATCGAGACGCTAAGAACAACTTAGAGAACACAAAACAAATTACGACATACCATAATTTCAATGTTTTTCTTTCTTTAAATATAAATAAGTATAATACATAATACACACACATTTGCGTTGATTACC
This sequence comes from Gerris lacustris, assembly GCA_951217055.1. NCBI lineage: Eukaryota > Metazoa > Arthropoda > Insecta > Hemiptera > Gerridae > Gerris > Gerris lacustris. The sequence goes on from OX578284.1 coordinate 40,009,986, forward strand.
TCCTTAAGCAAAAAAATCAGGTTTTACCTACATACCGAGTTACCACCAATTTATTCATGTAAACGTACATGGATATTCTAACACTGAATTGTATGTATATGAATTTTGTTTCAATAAATAAACGTAAAAAACGAATGATTGTATTAAGAAATAATCGGTCCGACAAACGCGAGCAAATAACTTCATCATACAAACAGTACTACTAAATTTATTTAACGATACCTAATATAGTTTAACTTATATAGTGTTTCGACGTGTTAACAATCACGTTAATCCATAAATCGAGTTAATCCATAAACATCGATATATTGTGCCACCATAATAAATAAATATAATTTATACATATATTATACGAAGTACCATATGAGAAAGTACACGATAATAAAAACCCTAATATATAATTAACTATACACCCCCAGTTCAGTTATTGACATTATATTATATTATAACTGAATGCAAATATTTTCATAAATTATGATGTTAATATTTTATGAGATTACCGGTAAATTATTTATAGTCCAGATATTGACTAAGATATAACACATAACTTAAGATGTAAAATCCTGATGTCAAAATATAGTTTAAGGCAACTTTATAGTATAGGCAACCTTATAGTCGTAATTTAGTTTAAGGTAACCTTATAGTCGTATTATAGTTTGAGGCAACCTTATAGTCATAATATAGTATATAAGGCAACCGTATAGTCCTAATATACGAGTAGTATAAGGCAACCTTATAGTCGAAATATAGTTTAAGGCAACCTTATAGTCGTAATATACGAGTAGTTTAAGGCAAAATTACAGTCGTAATATAGTTTAAGGAAAGCCTAAAGTGGTAATATAATTCAATAAGGCAAGCCCAATGTCATAATTTGGTTTAAGGTACCCCCTAAAGCCATGATATAATTTTAACACGAGTGCTATCATGTCCTAGCTCCATGCTATCTAAACAGGAAGGAAGATGTCCGACAAAGTTTATTTAAGTCGAAAATCATATCAGCTGATATAATTATGATCTCATCAGAGAAACTTATAGGGGCAATGATCTAATTTGGTTGTGTTCCTTCTTTCTTATGACTTAGCCTCCCTCAACTTGAGAATGTCTTCTTGTAAACTCTTGAATAAAAAAAGAAGAATATAAATCCATAAGTCTGAAGTCCCTGATGCGATAGCGGGGCATTGTTCAATTACCTACGTCCCTAACTTCTAAGGTAAGGTATAACTAATAAGGTTAAAATTAATATGGGATCAACAATAACAATAGGCCACTTCTGATCTGCCATTCATTTTTCAACCAAATCACGGACTCGTAATTTTTAAGATATATTGATTCGCAAAAACGTTGAATGACAGACAGATACGCGGCCAATAATGTTTTCTGATTGTGACCTACCACCTAAATATCATTAAAATCAGAGTTGTTTCTAAAATATGATGGTTCGTAAACATTGAACAACAGACAGACATAGGACCAAAAATGTTCCCTGATACCTGAAACGGATTTCTGTCTAGGAATTTTGCTAGTAGGAGCATAAAAATATTTTAACGATCACAATGCTTACGTTATCTTAGGTAAGCTCGAAAGCAAAAATAACCCTCAGAGGTGAGCTACTATCTACAGTTTAATAAATAATCTGACACACCCCATCAATAACCTTAATACCCTTCAATAACCTTTCTTGTAGTAAGAAAAAGGCTGAACTGTAGAAGACGGTGCGGTCGAGTATCGCTTGGTGGAATAATTTTGCTTGACTTATACGTTAGTGAGATTGGTTATATCCCTTTGTCAAACAGTACCTACATTTGTATGATTTATACATTAGAAAGATTACATATGTGATTTGTACATATACTTAGGAGAGTTGATACCCCTTTGTCAAAAAATACGTTTGAGTGAGACCTCGCCATCTTTTCTGCTAACAGCACCGTCTTTTTTGCAGATTTACCAGAAAAAGTACTTATGTTTTCTAATAAAAATATTGTTAAAATATGAAAAATATTTAATTTATTGTTTTCAACCGTCTACGAGCCAGTAGCGGTTTAAGCCCCAGCAAACTTTTAGTGGGGGCTCCTATATTTCCCTTCCAGAGGCCCCCAGGAGCCTCCAGATCCCCGGGGCCCCCCCCGCGCCACGGGGTCTGCGGGGCCCTTATCGCCTCAACGACCTCTACATTTTCATTATAATCGAGAATACCTATAAATATTCGATGTACGTAAAACGTTTACTTTTTTAATTTAGTGAAATGAATTGTAGCATCCTGATTTAAGAGATTTTATTATCTCTAAAGAAATTTTATTATCTCTAAAAGAGAAATAATATTTAACTCCTTACGTTGAGTTAAAAACAACAAAAATAAAAATATGGTTAGTAAATCAACAATGTTAACTTTTGACTGATCCTCGCTATTACCAATAATTCTTATTTAATTCACACAGTTGTACAAACAAAATAATGTAAAAAAAGAATTTGTACATAAGTAGGTCACCTGGTTTAGGATTACTTACAATAAAATAAATAATCGTCCAGTTGCATGTAAATGGGGCATTTATAAGGCATTTACTAGTTTGTATTCTTTATTAAAAGGAAGGTTATTTCATAATGCAAGTGAGGTTATACTTTAATCTTAACTATTTTGAACTTGAACGATTTAATTTAACTTCACTTGTTTTTGAGGCTGTATTTAGTAAATAAGTTTTATAAAAAACGCCTCAAAATTGCATTCAATTAATAAAAATATTGTAAACGTAGTGTTTCTTATTTTAAAGAAAGTTTAACATGAGGGAGGTTATACTTAAATTTAAGTAAGGTTATATTGTTGTTATTATTCTATTATTGTTGTAATAAGGTAGCATTATCAATGTAATTATAAATTTCCGATTCAAATCAAATTTGAATCAGAAAAACCAAAAATTATGATAGATTTTAAAGCGATTGTAAGTATACGAGTACAATAAATATAAAAAAAACCCTTAAAATAATAATTATTAAAAATTAAAATTAGATAATCAGATAGAAAGACGTGGAAAATCCATTTCGAATAAAGTGATCATAATAATAATTCATCATCAGTCATTTCAAAGGAAGGTTATACATTAACTGATATGAGGTTATACTTTTAACGAACCCTATGTACAAGGTTATGTTTACATGCTGTTTAATGATTATTTAAATAACACTAAATGCGTGATCTAAATAGAATCATTTCACGTTGAATTACAGCAAAAAATACAATACACGTAAATAAAAAAACAAGAAACTGGAATGAAACGTGGTCATATAAAAACGCCCTAAATTTCGTTGATAAAACAAAAAACCGGTTTGTAAACATGTTTTTTAAGTATAATTATTATGATTATAATCTAGAGATATTTCTCTAAATGCTACAAATTATACGTGAATAAAAAATAATTCATTTAAATATAATAAAATGTGATAATAATAGCACTTAATTTTCACAATTTTTTTGTTTAGGAAAGCGGATTTATCGAAATATATATACATTATAATTAATCTATAATAAATTATAATGATGTACCTACTTTAAAATTAATCTATGTACATTCATGAAATATAAAAGTATACAGTATTATTATTTATGTAGTTAATTAATACAAATATAATACAAATTATTAAATACCTTGCAAATGGTTCATCCTCAATTTCAAAATGTTGTTCAATGGACGCACTCTTAATAACCTGGTGATGTACAGCTTCAGTTAAATGCAATCTTCCGTGCGAATCCGCCGACAGACCGACTGTTTTGAGCCTCATGGCTCTTAAAGTAAATATCAAACGTTTAGCCCGGTAATTTTTAAAGACTAAATTTTTACTGATTTGTTCGACTAAAAAGCCGACAAAAATGGGTAAAAATTAAATTCGATTAAAATCCAATTATCTTCGCAATTAATTATTTAAAAAACTCACTTTTTTCTCCGATATTTTTAATAAATTGTTTTATTATAATTTCCCCACTACCGAAGTTTTTAATAAACAAACACGATGTTTTTTTGGGGTCAAAACCCCAAAAATACAAATACGGGACGAGGATCAATTCACGGTGAAAAAAAAGTGCTCCGCTATAAACTGCGAGAAATTTGGCAAAAAAAAAATAATATCAAAACGGACTGCAGTAGTACAGTGTGAACGGGTCGCGAGACGCGAGGTTCACTCTAGAACGCCTGGACAAGCACTAAGGCGGAACTGTGGAGTTGAACTGGAGGGGATGGAGTGGGGGAAAACACTCCCCCACTACCTGCCTTACCTATATCTTCTACCTCTACACTCTACCAGAGTAAACAACTATCAGCTTTATGCAATATGATTTTGTACTTTGCACTTCCACCCATTATTTCTTTATATTTTATTCATTTTCTTTGTGTCCTCTATGCAATAGAATTTAGAATAGTCCGCTAATTAGTATGGCATATAGCCACCTCGCGTACTTAAATGCATTAAACTTATTGTTGTATAATTTATTTAATTTTTCCCCATTTATTGCTTTCGTCGTCCTGCGATTTCGTCCGTATCAGCTCATTAAATTTTGCTTAATTGATAATTTCATTCATGTAAATGTAATAAAACAATTTTGACAGATCTAAAAATAGTCTAGTAATTAATGTGGCAATTCATTCTTTTGGAAGCAATTTTTTAAAAATAAAATTAGAAATATAGAAGAGAGACAAAATAAAAATACACTCGGACTCCTGGATTTAAACCAACGATCTTTGGATTTTATTGAATTCATTTCATGTTATAATTAACTAAAAGTAGGAAGGAATAATATAAGCAGGATCTCTACGTAAACTGACTAATTTGTTCAATTTTTATTTCAAAGCAGCTTTTTGCCTTCAAAAGGCCATTTATCAGGGCTAGGAACCTAGGAAACAAAAGTTATTAAGTAAAAACATTTAACAATCAAATAAAGAACATTGTTTATCCAGAAATAGTACAAATTATATCAAAACATTAGGCTGCAATCTGCAATAGACACTCCTATACACCTTTATAAATTAATCAAACAAAGAACAATGTTTATCCAGAGATGCTAACTAATTATAACAAAACATTTGGCCACAGTCACAGTACTAAAACCGTTAGAAATTAATCAAACAAAGAAAATTGTTTATCCAGAGATACTAACAAATTATAACAAAACATTTGGCTGCAATATAAATATACCCTATCAACAAAACTTTATATAATGAACCTGTGTCCCCGATAGTTTTATTTTAAATCAAGAGCACATATTTTTTAGTCGAAGATTTGTCTATTATACAGAAAAGTATTGTAAATTTTAACATTTTAATTTGAAATCCTTTTTAGATTCTAAAATCTACAAGAAACTCCATAATTTCTCTCTATGTCAGTGTATGACTATACTCTATACTAAGAGAAAATATATTGATACCTGCATCTTTCTAACAACTATAACTGAGACGTAAACAAGACGGGTTGAATAGATGTAACCTGCTTAGGATATTTAGTTGTCTAACGCAAAATAATGGACTCAACTACCTGTACATATTGTAAGACAAATGTATTACTCTGTGTTGCAGGTATTTTTTAATTATTTTCTATCTAATTAACTTATAAAATGAAACAAGAACTTGGCTCAAAGCTCAATAATTAACTATGGGAAATATATTACCCATCTACAGGCAAACTTTATTATATCCTGTGTCCTGCACTAATCTAAATAAATTCACTTCTCACACAAAGTCACTTCTACATAAATAAATATTATATATATATATATATATATATATATATATATATATATATATATATATATATATATATATATATGTATATATATATATATATGTATATATATATATATATATATATATATATATATATATATATATATATATATATATATATATATATGTATATATATTCTGGAAAAAAAGTAATCATTTGAAGGCGCTAAATTACGAAAGTTACTGATATACAGATATATACAATATATTATATCTTATTTTTAATCGAAGCTTCTAGTGGAATCTAAAGATATATATATACTCGTATATTTGTGTGTGAAAGAAATTCATATTATACAACGTACCTATATAATTCATATACAATACATACAAAAGATATTTTAAGAACATTTTGTACCTACTGTATGTATATGCATCTTAATTGATCTGATTCCCAAACGACTCTACCCAGAATAGATTTTAATCAGGTATAGTGTTTTTAGGTTCCGCAGGCAAAACCAAGGACCCTTATATTTTCCTGTGTATTTATCTGTTCCGCCTACTCTCACGGCTACACCTTTTGTCTTTTGCACTTTGAAATTTGGCATATATGTGTATAGTACTTACCTACACATTTTAAAAATGTAGCGATTTAAAAAAAAATAAATAAAAAAAGGGTAAAAAAAACTTAGGGTTAGACTTGTTTTTGGAGACCATATAGGGTATCATATGAAAGGTTACGTCGAGCTGATTAAAATAATATATAATTTTTTGGTTATAAGCTTTGACAGTGTGAACGTAGGCGAGTGTGAAGTTGGTGTGTAAAGACCCCCCTCCTCTATCTCGCTTATGTAAAGTTCAAAAAATCTGAAAAAATTTCTCGATCAAAAGTAAAGATACCAGCACTTTTTGGAAATTTCGAAAAACTTTTTTCTTTATTGACAAAATACGTTCTTTATTTTTTATAATTGTACTCTTTTCGATGTATTTATACATATATTTATAGTCCGATTCACTCGCAAAAAAATACTTTATCAGTTTCTCAGGAGTTTGTTTATGTGTTTAGAGAATATCAGATCCATAGGATAGTTTAAAGTAGGCTTTTGAGCATTAAAAAAAAAACCCGCTTTATAGGTGGAACGCGCGCTATCCACGATAGCCAGTTGAACTACTGACCACTGGGTGCTGACTAGCATACACTTGACCTGTTTATTTTGTCATTGAGAATAATTTACTGCAATAAATAATATCATTATTTCCTTCTTCGTATTGAACACAGTAAACAACACTACTATATATATTTTTGATTCGGCCCTAAAACATATGATTTGGATATACCATTTGATTTTTTAAAATATGGTCGTATTTAAAAAACTACCCTTTACAGACTCAAAGTCAAGTCATTGTAATAATCCTAGATATGTTGCTGGGGTCTTGGGATTCATCTCAATGGAATTGGAATTGCTCTTAATAAGAGTCGGTTAGCTAAAGGTCAGGATTATTAAAAATCTTATAATCTCTGGCCATAGATTTAATAAAGAAGGGGAAAAAATTAAATAAATTAGACAATTTATGTAAAAGCATAAAATCAATAGAGTACGTATAGGATGCGAGGAAGCTATATTAGCTATAAGCCACATTAATTGGTAGACTATTTTTAAATTCATTTCATTAAACTTTATCTAAAGGCTGATTTACACTAATTAAGTAATTAAATTTTAAGAGAATTAATGCATGTAAACAATGAATTTAAGTAATAAGTTGCAAGTTAAAATTTAGTGTGTAAGTAGATAAGTAGAATATAATTTTGTCTATTTTTCGGTTTAGTAGGGGAGCGTGGCTAATCACTGGACACGCGCAATTTAATTAAATGCACAAGTTTGAAGAAGCCTCGCTTATAGATTAGTAGATCTTTGTTTATATATTATTTTGAAACTTTTTATTGGGTTAGAAATGTTATATTGGACAACATTTCGAAGCGAACTAAAGAGCTTAACTAAATATTAAGTGGAAAACGTGTAAACGCTCACTAAAAATTAAGTCACTTAAAATTTAGTTAACTACTTAATACGTGTAAATCAGCCTTTATACTCATGTGACCACGAAGAAGAATGGACGCGATGAAGCTATGTGCCACACTAATTGGCTAACGTTATTTTTTCTCTCTTTTACTATAATTTACAAGGTTGCACAGTGTGGGAATCTCTAAAAATATGACAGATAATAATATTTTTAATTGTTTATCTTAAAAAGTCACGTTGAAAACCAAGATTAATTGACATTTGATGATTAATTAATACATATTACGAGATAATAAATAATTTTCCATTTATAATACCCATGAACTTGGTCGGGTCATGCTTAGTAATTTTAAATAAGAATAATTACTCGAAATGATATGCGTCGTAAATTATAGATATACCTACGACCAACAGCTCAATATCGGATTAATCTAGTGATATTATTATTAAAAACACATCTCACTATATTGCGAAGAAAAACTTTTCATGATTTTTCAATTATAAATGTAGAAAGCTGATTAATTTCAGATATTTGTGTAACAGTATATTTGCTTATCTGTTTTTTGCAATCTATTTATTTTTACTTTCTCATATACAAATTTTATATATATATATATATATATATATATATATATATATATATATATATATATATATATATATATATATATATATATAGAGAGAGAGAGAGAGAGAGAGAGAGAGAGAGAGAGAGAGAGAGAGAGAGAAAGTATTGCAAAATAAGGATTACCACAAATAAAAAAATATATACATCAGAGGTTTCTTGGATCTCTGAAGAAAAAAGAACTTATTTATTTATTCCTAGCTTACTGGAGGTATGGTAGCATTGTGCTAATTCTGGAGAGCCTTATTTTTAAATCTCCAAATTTCCTAGACAAAATTTGCCTTTTTTAGAAATCAGGGATCATTTTTGGTCTCGTGCCAGTCTGTTGGCTTGTCTGTCTTGATTTTTTTTAACACCTATGTTTCACAAACTACTTTTCTGATTTTAATGAAATTTTAAATTATTTCAATCCAATAATATTTATAAATAGTCCTACTTCGATCCCACTACCACATAGTTATTTACAGGTAGTTTCGACTTCATTAACTGGTTAGACAGAAAATAAAATTATAATTTCACACTATTCAAAGAAATTTTGAAGTCGTCATGTAACAGTGTAATGGAGATATTAGATATTATGAACTACCGAGAATTGTTATTATTGGTTCTCTTAATATCATACTCGTATATTATGTTATTGTAACTTTATATTTTGTTATATTGTTTACAAACTACTTTATTTTATACGTTGCTTGTTTTGTTTTATTAGTTAACTCGTTAGCTTCTTTATTAAGGCCCTCATAAATGGTCAAACATTTGCGCAAACCTGATGTCAGGCAAATTTAGGCCATACACGTCGAACATCAAACAGCCCCATACACGGTCAAAATGTTTGCGCAAAAAATTTGACCGTGCATGGGGGCCTTTAGTTATATATATATAATCATTAGTTTACTCGTTTGCTTTCGTCTTTGTTTTATTATGCTTGTTTGTTTGTTTGTATTATTGTTTACCCATTTATTAGTTTACTTCCCTCGTTTCTCCTCTCTTTTACTCTTAGTTGGTTTACTAATTTATTATTTTCATCGTTTGCTTTATTCTTTGATTTATTGTTAGTTTGTTTACTTAAATATTGGTTAACTTCTTTGTTTAGTAGTTGCTTTTCCATTTTTGGTTGGTTCATTTTTTTTGCTTGTTAATTAGTTTTATTGTTAGTTTGTTTACCTGTTTATTAGTTTACTCGTTTGCTTGTTTTTAGGTCTGGTAATGGTCTGTAGTAAACATTAACTAAAGCGGGTATTGAAAATACTCTCATCAATTGGCCTTTTAAATATTATTTATAAATTGATTACTTGTTGCTGTCATCTAATATCATATTTTGTTTCCTCTAATTCCTTTTGCTTCTAAACTTACTGAAAACAACGGAAGCTATTTTTGTTTCACTGCAAGTCCTAGAATGAAGTGAAGTTTTAGGTAGAAGTTGTGTTTGCTAGTTAAGTTGAAAAGAAGTTGTGGCTGCTGGCGTTGCCTTAGCATGAAGCAGTTCTTTATCCAGTAGATCAAGTCACGAGTTCGTCCCTATTCGTAGCTGTTCGGTTATGTTCGCTAGCTCTATCTTACCGTAGCTATTTTTTTTTTTCCTTTAGGTCGAATATTTTCATCTCTTTCTCTCTCCTTCGTAGTGGATATATTGTTTTCGGTTTTGTGTTGTTTAGAAGCTGCTTGAGAAGTTCACCATATTGTTACCCTTCACCTGGGTAGGAGAGAGATCGCGTATTTCACAAGAAGCAAACTCGATTCTATTTTTTTTTTCTGCACATTGTCTTACTGATAGTTCAGTTCGCTTGGGAGGGGCAAAGAAACACAGGGTAATAAGAGGTAATCAGAAGTAGCGACCTGAACAAGGAAATATTACCAATCTATATCAACTCGTTCAAACATCCTTGCGAAAAATGTATCTCTGCAACATTTTGTACAAAGAAACGTGTCTATCTATTGTACGGCTTCATAATATTATATAAATGAGCAGATTTTTGGTGAGATATAAAGTAATGTCTCACCTCTCTTCGAATCAATCTTAGCTATTGATCGTTATACAAAGAAAAATCTATGTACATCAAATCTATATACCACTGACTGATTGACTCATCACGATATTTTTGGAACTAATTTGTCCATGTCAATGAAATTTTGTAGATAGGTATTTTTACGATTCCCCATCTTGATTCAAGACCATTTTTAGGACAAAATCTGTTCTGCAAGAATGTTTTACAAAATATTTGCTGATCCGGCGATCTTCGTACCGCCTAATAAACATTAATTACATAACAAATATATAGATGCTACCTTTGAAAAACGTTATAAATAGTTTTCTAGATGTCCCTATTTTATCAATGTTAATACTTAGTTGGGTCATATAGGGTGTAAAAATATGAAGATCACTGCATAAACAGGCTATATTTCGCCCCCCTCCGGGGCATAATCATGCCTAAAACATCAATAAGAACTCATAAATATAATCATTTGTGTAAAAGTACATCATGAAACATGAAGAATTTAACAAATATAAAAAGCGTCTTACCTAATCATAATCAGTAAAAGTTTCACATAATGTTAAAAATCGAATCAAAGTATCTTAAAATATGTAGGTATATAAATAAAGTTACAAAGGTAGTTTTCACCAACTATCACAGTCATTTAGCTAAATTTAACTAAAACATATAAAAATAATAAAAAATAACATCACAATCACAGTCAAAAAACACTTAAAATCTGGTAACCAAGTTGAAACCTTCGTCAAGGAAATCAGTTTCTGATAGTTGATTAAATATTATTTTTAATTATATAATTATTTTATTTTACTAATATAATATGTTATTATATATATTTATTTTATAAGGTAATTGTAATTTTCAATGCATTAATTTATGTATTATAGAACTAGATTTTGGCGGGAGATTTGTTTTGAACTATATTTATACATATTATTTTTATTTTATTATTATTTTTATGTTAGAAGTTTTTTAATTGAGTAATAGGCAAAAAAATCGTTTGTAATTATTGTTTAGGAGTTAATAAGTTATAAAAATTGGATGGGCGGGTAATTTTGAGTTCGTGTAGAAATAAAGTTTAAAAGTATAAATGACTAGAAAAGTTGAGGTAAATTTATTATGACTGCTATTATTTTATATTTAAGATGGCAGCATAATATTTATTGATGTCATAATAGTTATTGATATTTATTTTAAGTTTATAAAATTATCCAAAGCAATTGGGACCTAATACTCCCGCATACCAACATTAAATGTAAGAATACATACCTCGAAGTTTTAAAATTCATATGTGGAAACAATTTCTTTCTATACAATAATAACCTTTATAGACAACTTAACGGTACCCCCATGGGTAGTAGTATATCTACCAATCTTAGCGGCATCTTCACTAATGAACTTATTAATCAAATTATCATAAAATTAAAATGTAAACCTAAATTCATCGGCAAATATGTAGACGACCTTTTACTAATAACCAAAAAACCATATACTGAAGAAACTTTTAATTTATTTAATAATCATAATAAAAACATTTCATTCACAATAGAAAAAGAAAATAATAATAAAATTAATTACTTAGACCCCCTTCACTCGACAAATGAAGGCCATAAAATAAATAAAGACAGTATAAAAATCCTAGATATAGAAAGAAATGATACCAAAAGAAAGTACCTTGAGGCTGCATACATTTCTATGACTGCAAATTCAATAAACTTTAAAAATGATTCGAAAGACATCAATAAATATTATGCTGCCATCTTAAATATAAAATAATAGCAGTCATAATAAATTTACCTCAACTTTTCTAGTCATTTATACTTTTAAACTTTATTTCTACACGAACTCAAAATTACCCGCCCATCCAATTTTTATAACTTATTAACTCCTAAACAATAATTACAAACGATTTTTTTGCCTATTACTCAATTAAAAAACTTCTAACATAAAAATAATAATAAAATAAAAATAATATGTATAAATATAGTTCAAAACAAATCTCCCGCCAAAATCTAGTTCTATAATACATAAATTAATGCATTGAAAATTACAATTACCTTATAAAATAAATATATATAATAACATATTATAATAGTAAAATAAAATAATTATATAATTAAAAATAATATTTAATCAACTATCAGAAACTGATTTCCTTGACGAAGGTTTCAACTTGGTTACCAGATTTTAAGTGTTTTTTGACTGTGATTGTGATGTTATTTTTTATTATTTTTATATGTTTTAGTTAAATTTAGCTAAATGACTGTGATAGTTGGTGAAAACTACCTTTGTAACTTTATTTATATACCTACATATTTTAAGATACTTTGATTCGATTTTTAACATTATGTGAAACTTTTACTGATTATGATTAGGTAAGACGCTTTTTATATTTGTTAAATTCTTCATGTTTCATGATGTACTTTTACACAAATGATTATATTTATGAGTTCTTATTGATGTTTTAGGCATGATTATGCCCCGGAGGGGGGCGAAATATAGCCTGTTTATGCAGTGATCTTCATATTTTTACACCCTATATGACCCAACTAAGTATTAACGTTATAAATAGTTTATTTAGTTAAATAATGTTGCCTTATATAAATCATTTATATTAAAATTTGCAATATATACTTGTACAATATACAATATTTGCAGATAAACAAACATTCATTTTTATTTATATAGATATAGGTTATAGAAATATGGTTCCTGTATTTTCCATTCATTACTTTGACATTTGTACCCCGTACTCCTGTGTACCAAATTTAAGCATAGTTTTAATAAATCAGAAACCTTCCCGGGCATGCGTCCAACCCTTCCCCAAAGTTTCAATCGGATGAACGGTTTAGGCAGGCATAATAGACAGACAAACATTCATTGCATATATATATATAATAATAATAATAATAATTTTAAATTAACATTTCTTAATGACTAAGATAAGTTATATTATAATCAATAATTTTTTATATATGTATATTATTTTTTGGATAAAAATCGGTATGGCTCAAACCTAAGAATTAAAAGAAAAATAAACATCACAACGTAATCTTCAAGTCAGCTAAGTTAGTAAGGATTTAAATTTATAAATGTTAAATAGTGATCTAATTAAATGTACACAATTGTTAATATTCTGTACAATTAATTATAATTACCGTTCAGTCATTGAGACTAAGCTTTTCTAATAAATATGTTGCAACTTTTTACTTATTTATTACAATTATTATTATTCATGTAGAAATTTAAATTTTACTGATGATACTTAATCGTTTTTACGTTTTTACTGATGAACATCTAGGCTTTAACTGTGTTAATTATTGTTAAATTATTTATTCTTAATTATTTATTGTTAAATTTGTATATTACAGTTATTTATAGTTAAATGTTTAAAGGCCGTACTTTCAATGAAGTATTTATTGCAAAGTATATTTAGATTATTAATATCATTCGAACTCAATTGTACAATCTTAAGTTTAAAAACAATAAACACTGTTCTATTCCATTCTAATTGACAATTACAACGACCAATTTTTCTATTCATTAAGGATTTTAAGGTTTGTTGACGATAGTTTAAAATGGTATCAAAATAATCATAACACACTCCTTAGCGAAGCACGGGAATTCAGCTAGTACCATAGATTTTCAGTGAGATATGAAGTATTGTATCACCTCTATACGAATCAAACCCAGGTATTGATAGATAGATAGAAAGAAAAAATATAGACTATAAAAACTTAAAAAAAACCTACAATGAAGTGATAAATTATCGAAGACGTGATACTAACTCTGCAAGTGTTGCAAGGTTTCATTCTAAAAAGTCTACAATACCAACCACTAATAAGGTCAATTTTCAAGTAAGTTTGAGTAACGTATTTGATACGAAAGGTTAATGTGTTTAACGTGATGTTACTTACTAACAATGTTTGCCTCCACAATAAATTTAACAACAATATTGCTATCAAATAGAAAGTGGAACAACTATTACTAACTTTAACTGGTGGGTTGCAATCCCACGACAAAGCAAATTTAATAGAACGTGTTGAGTTTTTTTTTATTTCTTTAAATTTTAAAGTAAAAAGGTTTGACAAATTATTTTATTTTTCGTTTTTGGTATTTGTTAATTTTGTTTCAAATTCAAATTTTAAGAGGTTTTAGAGAAATGTTTAGTTGTTGACGAAGGTATATTTAGATCTTTGAAGGTGGTAACCCTTTGTTTACTTTTCTATCCTCAATATTAAGTCTTGGACCGTTATCCCACTTCGTCTTTGACGCCTTTTATACGCCTTTTACTCTTTATATTTCTCATCGTTCCAGTATACCCGCTATGTATATTCTTATATAGCCTTATTCAACTGATAAAGATCCGACTGCGCTTTTATGGAAATACCGCAAGAAAATTGATGATTCATAACCACAACCACCTATATTATATAGTCCTCTATATTCACTTCACTTGCCTCCAAATCTTGTAATCTAAATTTGACCTATACTTCCCGACTATCTAGAAAGCTTAAACTTACAAGGATTATGAATTCCTAATGAAAATATAATAGTCCGTCATTAGATAATTAATTAATTCACTATTATTTAAATACTAGCGGGATACCCGTGCTTCGTTACGGAGTGTGTTATTCTTAATTTGATCAAGAAACATTTAAATTATTTACTAAGCGAGAATATCTAGATTCTATCCCTCCCCCTTATTTCTATACCAACTCCACTTTGAGAAGATAATTTGCAAATATCCCAAATTAGTCATTGATTCCATCTACTGAAGAAAAATTTTTAAAAGATAACTTTCCGAGAAAAGCAGGGGTATCTTCCTTCGGTATTCCCCCGTGTCCGTGTCTTTTCACATCCCTGGGTTGAAATTGGAATTATCTTTTATGAATATGTTTACATCTAAAATAGGAGCCCTTTCTAAAGTATTAACTTCCGGTCTGGGCTCAATTCCCCCTCTTTTCTTACTTTGTCCCTACGTTCCCTTAGGGATAAAATTTTATAAAATCCTTATTGCCAGATATCAATACAATTTAGAAGTGGTGGTAATTATGTTAGTAATGGTTTAGCCATGGTAAGGTGTGATTTATAAACTATTTAAATAATATATGTGACATTTGTTTAAAAAAAAAAATCTAAATATTTCTTCATAACGATTGCAAACTAATTTCTTTAACAGTTCTTCCTACAGAAATTTTCCCAGAATATAAAATATTGTCTGTAGCTTCTTCTGCAACTTTGGTTATACACGCATTTTTTTTTATAAAAAATAAAATAAGAATTTTTAAATCTATTTAGAAGCCCCGTTTTCCGCACCACATTGAGCTATCAAAAAATGTTATAGCCTATATCAGCCGCAGAATTGAGCTAACATTGTACCCAAAAACCAACAAAATCTGTTCAGCCGTTTGGACGTGATTGACGTACAGACAAACAGACATCAAATTTTCTTAATTTAAATTCGTTATCAGGACTACTCATTTAGAGGAAATACAAAATTTTAGCCTAATCGGATAAATGTAAACCATCCACTCCAATACTTCAATCTTTTATATTTAAGATTACATGAAAAAAGTATCAATATTTAATGTGCAGACGGTTGAAATGATTAGGGGGCTAATTGAAGGCTTCTTTCGACAAACCATCTGCATTTCTTAAAAAACCAAAAGTGCGTTTTAAGCAATATAGGTATTAATACAAGGGTACTTGTTAATTAGGAGCCCACCCTAAAAGTTAGGGGTGGTTAGAGTTGGTTAGAGGTGATCTCTAACCACCTCTAACTTTTAGGGAGGGCTCCTACTTTACAAGTTCCGAAAAAAGTTTGTTCACCATGAGCCAATGGGTGGAACCAACAATTGTCTAATAATGTCCTACCATCAAAATTTTATTAAAATTAGAGAGAAAGACTAACAGACCGATGGACAGATACTTGACCAAAAATGTTCCCTCATGTCGAAAACAGTTTTATTCTTGAATTCTCTGAGGCATATAATAATTTCTTCATTGATTCGATACCTTTGGTAACCTAGGAAGCAAAATTATTTTTTTAGAATTGTCAAAATGCTTCCTTTTCCTTCAGTAAGCTCGGAAGGAAAATCTTGTATAATCTAAGAATGCAAAATTTAAGTATTAAAATAATTCTACTTAAGAAATATAAGTAGATACCTATATTGTATCGATTATCGAAGCATTCCACTCAGGAATCGATCAAGAAAGTGCCCAACGTAAATAAGTGTGAAATTATCAATACATTTGAATTCATTATTTAAATTGAATGCTCATCAAATAATATAAAAAAAGTTTTAAACAAATTTGTGTATTAAAATACATTTAAACTTTATTCTGCGGGTAATTTAACAGAAATTGCAAATAATTAGATTAAATTACTGGCCATTTGTCCAAAAAACTTCGAAAACAAGTGGGTTCATTTACATAGACTTTTAAAATCCTGGTGGAGAAAGACAAAAAGTTCAATTATTGTATTTTTTATTTTATTTCCTTGAACGAGTTTATACTTTGATAGAAGGAAGTAAAATACCTAATATTTGGCTTAAAGTTAACTAAACATCAATTATTTATTTTGGAAATTTTCACTGGAGATAATCTCCCCAAAACTATAGTATACTTGTTCCAACCTTGTGGTTCAAATTACATACATTTTACAACCTGAATATCCGACTGATAATAACAGTGGCTAATTTAATGTTGAGTAATTTTAAAACAAACATTTAACTAACTTGATCGATTTTTAAGGTTTCGAAGATCCTTCTCGAAACCCTTATGCCGAAGCGGTGATGTGTCTGTCCGTGCGTCGCTCTTTGATGTCCTGAACAGTTTAAGCTAAAAAAATGAAATTTGAAATACTAGCGTAACTTTTTGACCAACATTTAGGAATAATATAGAGAACATGAATATTTAATATGCGCAATCCGCAAAAATTTGGTAAATCCAAATATTTTAATTTTCTCATATTTTCGAGTAGGATATCAAATGAAAGCTGCAGCTGCGTAGGTTACACACACACACACACACACACACACACACACACACATATATATATATGCTTTTTTAAATTTTGCATTCCTTATGTTTCATGAGCACGAGTTAAAAGATACGCCAAAAAACGTCCCACATCCTACCACGTGTAGTCCTAAAATTTTGAAATAATTCATGTAAATACTTTATTATAGGGCAATGCAAATTTCCCGAAAAAATGTAATTTATCTTTTTGTCATTATCGATAAAAAAACATTGTGACCCCTCGGGGGATCAAACCTGGAACACTTTAATTTTTGGGGCCTCCGCCTATATTTGTTTATATATATATTTTTTTCAAATAGAACAGAATGGGGAAATAAAAAATGTTATTTCATAATATAATACCGTAGGAGCAAATGCTTAATAAGTTACGAAACCCTAAAAAGTACTTTCGCGGATACAAGTACTTCCCTGATGCTTGTTAGCACTGAAGGATAATTGCTTTAGTTTGTTAAAATTGATATATAAATCTGTGTCAGTATTGTCCATATAAATTTTCATAATCTGTTTAATTAAACCTTAAAAAGACCAAAGGAGGATAATATATTAATATAGTCTTCTTCAGTAAATATCTGTTTAAATTTCTTGTTGATTTTAGGTTTCTGTACAAAGTACGAAAAGAAATCTTATATGTTAACGGCTCTGTCTGTCCGTTGGCTTGTTTAGTATTATCCTTTCTCGCTTTAATTTAAAATTAATACTTTTGTGGTAATCAATCTACTTTCCCTGAAGATAAATCTTATGATTACGAAAAATGATCTGCTTTTCTATTGATCTGTCTCCACCCTGCCTATCACCTGCTTTCCTCAAGCCGGCACTTATATCATATATATATATATATATATATATATATATATATATATATATATATATATATATATATATATATATATATATATATATATAATAATTTGTGTTTGTAACTGTTATGGTAAGTATTAAATAATATTTCACTCTCCATAATTTTTATTTAAAAAAAAAGAAAAATTGAATGAAGTAAAATACTTGTGGTTGGAGTTAAGAAATTTTCAAGCATTCTGGTAAGTATTTAAGTACCGTGTGCTTGAGTACTTAGCATGGAAGTTAAGTCGTCCTTGAATTATGTTGCACCACGTGACATCCGCCCCATACCTTGCACAAGGCTCTGTAGACATCACGTTTATAACTTAGCACCACGGGACCCCAACAAGAAAATAAATCAAATTCGAACCATTATTATATGTGTTTGAAAACTGGTGTACCAAAACAACAAAATATAAATACCACCAGTTTAATATTCACAAGGTAAACTTATACATTTTATAGTCTTGTAGACAGTTTAAATTTAATAAAGAATTTACAAAAAAGAGTAACTACAAAGTAATTTCAAGTATATTGTTGCATCGTATAAAAATCCATTATTTAAAAGTGGGTCTTAAACTTAAGTGAAGCACGTCTTAACATTGTTTTTATGTTTTAATAAAAGAACAAACAATCATTTATAAAAAAAAGTTATTAATTTATGTACCCTGCACGTGGCTTTTTCGATATTTATATAAGTATACAAAATTATTATCAAGTGTATGTTTTATTAGCACATATTATAATATATGCTACTTATGCTAGCCTTCACCCCGCATTCCGCGCGGGGCTTTAAGTTCCTAGCCAATTTAATTTTCAAAGCACTAATAGAACAGAATAAGATCTATATTATAAATCATTCGTTCCATTATTAAGAAAAAAATACCCTGCGAATTGCAGTTTAGAGATTATTTAAAAATAGTCTGCCAATTAGGGTAGCACATAATTCCTTCGCGTTCTTTATAGCTTTTACTTTAACAATGTTATGCTTTTAAACCCATTATTGTCTAATTTATTTAATTTCCCCCTTTTTTAAAATCTGTCAAAATCATTTTGAATTTTTACATGGATAAGTATCAATTAGCAAAATTTAATAAGCTGAGACGGTTGAAATTAATTAAATAAATGTATGTATAGACTCTTTGTGACCATCCTAAACAACTTTTAGTTTTAAAGATACAGGTGTCAATGAAAATCATTTGGAAGACAAACCAATGGGCGCAGAAAGTTGAAACTTTTATGGGACCAACAAAATGACCTTCTATTATAACTAATTTTGATCTACCTCCCTAATTCAATTAAATCGGAAAATTAGTTAAAATATATATTTTTACGCAAAAAAATGTGGACACGGGACATATAAAAACACATGGGATACACAAATAAAGAGCTTTGTGCGCATTTGGTAGAAAAACCAGAGGGCGCAGAAGGTTGAAACTTATATGGGGCCAACAATATGACTAATTATGACCTACCACCCTTATTTAATTTAAATCGGACAAATAGATTTTAAGATATGTTTGTACGCAAACATTGTGGATTTTCCGACAAGGGACCATAAAAGAACACGGATTTATTCTTTATCATGTATTTCAGCAATGTAATACCGTGTTTGCATACTGCAACAAGCTAACAATTTCTTATTGTGGCTGTTAATCCTTTAATATGGGACCAACAAATTTAATTAAGAATCACTCTATTCAGAATATTTTGAATAAGTGGGGGCAATATATAGCAGAGAAAATTTGCGATGAAGGTAAGTGAGAATATTATAAATTCTAAACTAACACAATCTAAAAAAAATAAACAGGTCAAGTGTGTGCTAGTCAGCACACAGCGAGGGTCCGTAGGCAACCCTGTATAGTTTAAGAAATACCCTATTGATGGTGTTTTTTAAAATGCTAAGAACTATCCTATGGGTCTGATATTCTCAAAACACATAAACAAACTTCTGATAAAGTATTTTTTTGCCACAGAACCGGACTAAAACCATATTAATACATCCAAAAGACCATAGTAGTAAAATAACGTATTTTGTCAATAAAAAATAAAATAATTTCTTTTTCAAAATTTCCAAAAAGTGGTATCTTTACTTTTGGTCGAAGAATGTTCAGGAATTATTTCAGAATTTTTGCACTTCACATAAGCCAGATAGAGGGGGGGGGGGGGGGGGCACGTTTCAAACCCGCTTCAAACTCGCCTACGCTCGCCCTATCAAAGTTATAACCAAAGATTTGTATATTTTTATAATCAGCTCGACGTACCCTTTCATATGATACCCCTCACGGGGTCAAAAAATAAATAAAAAAAATTTAACCCTTAAGGTTTTTTACCCTAATTGTTTTGAAAAATATCTTTTTTAAGTCGCTATATTTTTAAAATATGTGGGTAGGTACAAGACACATGCATTATGCATGCCAAATTTCAAAGTGATCGGAAGAAAGGTGTAGCCCTGAGAGCAGGCGACAGGACGGACGGACAGACACACGCAGGCAAATATAAGGGTCCTTGGTTTTGCCTACGGACCCTAAAAATTAAAAGTGAGAGACAAACTTTATTAAATATTTCCGGCAACCAAAAAACAACAACAAAATACTACGATAATATATTATAGTAGTTGGTATTTCATTCATTAAAAACCATCCATTGTTATTCTGAATAAAAATAAGTTTTTATAATCTAGAAACGATTTATGAATGGGAAAAGATTTTATTTTAATTTGTCTTTGAAAATAAAATGCAAATTTGGATTTTTTTAAAAGTAAATGAATAAGGAACCAAAACAAAGCTTGTTTATTTTTAGAATACTTAATTTTTTTTATGAAGTTATTAATGAATGTGAAAAAAAATGTACGAGTATAAAATAATAAAAAAATAGAACTTCTTCTATAAAGAATGGTTTGTTTTGACTGTAATGACTTATTATTTTGTCAAATTGGAATGTCTGATGTCTTTAGGGAAAGAGAAATAAAATGATTTATATATTTTATTGTTTTATGTTAGGGCGTTAAGGATTCCATTTTATGAATAGTAGAATTTTTTTTTTACGAAGGAAATGTTTAAAGATGAAAACCATTAAACGAGAACAATGAATGTCAAATTAATGTTATATTTTTCCTTCTTCTTTCTTTTAAATTTTAAATGATTAACAGCTGTTTAATTTATAAACAATGAAAGAAAGTGGGAATTAAGCATTAGTTAAGTATGGCGCCTCACTGCCGGGCTTAATTTGATTAACTGTCTAATTATGTATATTTCGTTTAAGATGTTTCAACAGGATGTTGACTATTTTGATTTAGTTGAAGTTTGGGGTTAATTAATTTGATTTTTTTTCAAGATCATTTTGTAAAACATTTGAGAACGGAATTAAACTTAAGAGTAACCTTTAATAACTAATTATACTATACTTAATTAATTAATTATATTAACTAGCTGAATTCCAGTGCTTCGTTCTGGAATGCGATTGTGTTAAAAGCATTTTTATCTCGTGGGCCTTAATTATTGAATCTAAATCAAATTGTATTAATTATAGTTTAAATTTTCATAAAAAGTAAATTAATTAAGTATTAAAAGTCCCTCGTAGCTCAATGGTACAATTTAATCTTTCCAGGAGGTCCGGGTTCGATTCCCACCTTTTGCTGGGTATACCCACGCTCGGTGTTATGAATGGGTATAAATGAAATATAAATGGTTCCACTGGGTAAGATACGCCGGTCATCTCTCCAATCGTCAGCATATCTTGTTACTCCGCACAATTAAATAAGATATCAGGGGTATGATGCAACATATATACCACACCCCTGAAAATGCTTTCTGAAGTGATACGTTGGACTTCAAACCCTTCGTGTCGAGGATTTCTGCACGCGCAATGCGCAAGGCCAAGTTCTTGTAAGCATTCAGTGTTTATCATTACTTGAACCACTTCTCCTGGTTTTTCTCACCCTCATATCTCTGCTTCCTTTTACGATAGGCTTTTGAAATTTGAACCATAGATTGGGCCTAAGTAGCTTAGGACACTGTAAAAAATTTAGCCCTTAATATTCACCCTTTACAACAGGGGAGAGTTTCAAAAATTTTCTTACTCACTGACTCATTCATCATCAAAATTATAAGTGACTTCCAGAATAGCTAAAACATCAGTATCATGTGTAATCAATCACATAAGAGTTATATGGGTAATGGGAAGGAGAAAACTCAAAAGAAAAGGAAAAAATTCAGAACCCCCAAGAAAGTCATCCTATCAAAGTAATGACTTATTCATTGCGGCCAAGTTTGTTTAATGTCTCATTCAAAAACTGGTCAAGTGTTAAGCAATAAAAAGATAAGATCAGTCTTACCCATGAAAGTGGGAGTGAAGTGAGGTTATATACTAAAAGAAAGCAGACTTGGCCAAAAAGTAGTTATCACTTCTTTGAAAGGCTGACTATTTTGGGAGAGGGTCTGGAACTTGGCCCTTTTTTCGCGTTTAGGTCTCTTTGTGGATTTATTATAATACGAGCCGTTAAGCCCTTGGCAACGGGCTTAATTTTTTTATTTAGAAAAAAAGTAAAATTAAGTAAATTAATTTAGTTATCTATTTAGATAATTTATCATTTGAAGACCAACAAATAAAAAAAACCATTTACTTTTATTGGAATAAATGTGGTTGCCTTAGCTTAGCAATATCAAATCTACTCGATTATAAAAATTATATACACTAATCAAATCTCATCTAAGAGGGAATCAAATCTGTATTCCAGAGGTAAATTTATTGTAAGCTCGAATCTATTTTAATTAGTGATACAGCTCATAAAGTACTCGCGTATATTCTAGAAACATTTTTCAGGGTAGAGCTTAACATATTCTTAATATGTTTGAAACTAGTTCATGTAAGATATATAATTATTTAATATTTATAACATTATAATTATGACACTGTTGACAACTAAAAAACTGACACATCAATTCTTAATCTACATGATAATGAAAAGAATAAGAATATATAACAAAATGATGAATGACATGCCACATAAACATAAACATTTCTTTCAATACCCTCATTTCGACCATAATTGATTCCAATAATCATTTCCTACTCTTTAAGATCTTTATACTCATCATAGGAGTAGGAGTACACTGAAGATGACTGTGTAGTCAAAGCCGGTCTGTACCCTTATATTTCTATTACTTATGGTTTGACAATATACTGATTAATTGAACTAGAAACAGTGCTCGTTGTGTTTCTTAACTTCTTTTACCAGTTTACCTTCATTATAGTTATTTAACAAAATAATTTTTAAATATTACAATCTTATAAATATTGGTCCATTGAGCCGGATCTCAGAACAACTTATTTAGACCATCCGAATTTATAATCGTGGGATCCTTAATTTAAAATCGACGAAGAAGAAAAAAGAAAAGATAAAAAAATAAAAATATCCGGAGGCTGAAGATTCACAAGTAGGAAATCATAGGCTGTTAAAAAATTCAGTTGTAAATATGATTTTTTTTTAATAGATTGAAAACACGTGCAAAAGGTTTAGTTGGATTTTTTTTGTTTAAATGCGTGACGTTAAGTTCATAAACATAATAGAGTCATAAATAAACAGAGATAAGTATAACTGTTTGACTTGTTATCAGAAAGATCAAGGATTCAACTTGAAGCTCCGACGCAACGTTGTTTCTTTCATACACACCAGTATACAATCGGAATCCAGCCGCCATGGGTTTAGCTTAGATGATTTCAATCAAGAAATCCTCAGATGGAATTCTTTCTTATGCAAAAACAGAGAGAGATAAAAAAGAATGTAATAAAAACTCAAAACAGTATTTAAGTGCTAAGGTTTTCCTTCCGTTTTACGATTCTTAAAGAAAGGGAGAGAGAACATTTTTAAGACATCTTCCACGAATAAAGAAACAATGCAGTGATAATAGATAAGAATAATGATGAAACAACGATGTACCTGACTGATGCTTTGATGGAAATAAAAACAATCGAAGTTCAAATGAACTATTTCTTGTTCTTGTGATGGCTTACGGAATAGGATGTTAATTTTAAATCATACAGTGGAATTAAAGAAGTTTGAAAATGGAAATGTGAAGAATTCTGTTTGCTAATTTCGTGAAAATTAAAACAGATATATTTTGGAAAAATATTAATCTCAAAGTGATAATAAAAAAATCAAATTCGATAATAGTGTATCTTTCGCTATTATTTGATGGAAATAACAATTATATTTTTATATTTTTTGGTGGATTTCGGAGTAAGAAGATAATTTTAAAATCTATTAGAGGTAATAATGTAGTTTGAAGTATATTTGTAACGTGAAGGATATTTATAATTATAATATTTAATCTTTTATTTGTTGGTGAATTTGGAAATTATGACGTCATTTTTTAAATTAATAAGTTTTCCCAAGGGGAGTCAAGGGGGTAATTATATCCATACTGTTATATATTAAAATTATAGTTCACTTGGGCTATTTATTAAACGTTTGTTAGTGTGTTTGTCTAAGCTGTATAGTTTTTGAAATTTACACTTAAATAAATAATTATAAAAATAAAGAATGTCCTTTATTGCACAACAACTCTTAAATGAAGAAAAAAGACTGGTGATGACTTTAGGATGAAGGGTCGAAACGTTTCTCAATCAAAATGGATTAGTGTTTTAAATTATCACACCTTAAGATCCATCTACCATTATAAAAAGAAATTAATGTAATTTAAAACAAACATTTAAAATGGCTTAACCCTAGGCCGGCTCAACCCTCTAAAAGAAAATACGATTATTATACATATACAGTTTAAAATAAAAATAAATAAATAAAAAGTAAAAATAATTCTGTATAATATATATATTTATATATATATATATATATATATATATATATATATATATATATATATATATATATATATATATATATATATTATACTAGCTTTCACTCTGCGCGCGGGGCTCATGCTAGATATGTGGCTATGTTTCCTATAATCATGTAGGCCTAGCAATTAAATTAAATGTAAATCTTGTTTTAGTTGTCAAGTTACTATAGCTGTGGCGTGGCTGCACTGGTTTAGTTAGCATTGCTTTGATATAATTGAATGCAGAACCTGGGCTGCCGTTTTAAAAATGTGGTTTTGCAACAAAATTCAGTATGGTTCTGCATATTTGATTCTTAAAAAACAATAATGACTATTTATTTAAATTAGAGATAGTAGTTCAGACAATATCTCATAAGAAGCGCTACAAAAACTCTGTCCAATCATAATGTCAACTATTTTACAATTTTACATTAAGAGTGGATTTAAACAGCAAGTTTTCATCGAATAAATCTATTTCAAATATATACATTTTTTTCCTATAATTAATAGTTCTATTGAGTATATTTTTTTTTATTAAAATAAAACCTTTTAAAAATATTAATAATGGTATTGTCAGACTATAGTGGCATTTTTAAGGAAAACACTTTTTTGGTTTTACATACACCACACCACACACACACACACACACACACACACACATATATATATATATATATATATATATATATATATATATATATATATATATATATATAAAATTAGCCCTCCCCTAAAGGCAACTCTGCATGTAAAGGCAACCTACGCCCATGTTTAGCATCATGACATATTAAACATATTTAAAAGGTATTGAAGAGTAGGAAATGAATGTGGAATTATTACAAAATTTTCATTTTTGCCGGCATTAAAAAAGATATTGATGAAAGAGAGAGTTAAAGTTGATTCTAATAAGGCATGTTACATAAAATGTTAAAGCTCTTTTCAGGTACATTAAGAATATGTAAGTTTTTCCCCGAAACAAGTTGTCTGATAGCCATATTGAAAACACTTATGTCCGGCAGAAAACCAAAAATCAAATTCTTCTCTTCACCAGTTCTTTATGCTCCGTATTATTAGTATTAGTTAAGTTTGAAGTATAAATTCCCTAAAACATAACAATGGGTCGACGAGATTATTTTTAAGTTCAAAATGTCGGAAAATTTGGGATTTCAATTCGAGTTCAAGTGATAATTCTTAAAATTCAGTTAGTATTGCACCAGCACCAGGCACTTTTGATTCTACTCATACTTTTGATCTTAGGCACAAAATGGGCCTGTATTTAAGGCTCAATTAAGACATTTCTTTTTTCTAGGAAATTGGGTAACTTTGGATGATAAGAAAAGAGCTATATTACTCACAGAACTTCATGGAGTTATAATTTTAATTTAATGAGCCTAGGCCCTAGGGACGAGAATAAGTTTTTGCTTTCGAGCTTACCGAAGGAAATGGAAGCAATTTTTTTGTCTCTGATTTTTTGAAAATTCCTGGGACAGATGTCAGTTTCAGAAATCAGGGACATTTTGCAAGCTTTTATTTGACTTGCAATGTTTGTATGTTTGATCGGGACAAATCTAGCAACTGAATTTTAAAGCAGTTATCCTCAACCGATTATATTGAAAATTTGCATACACGTTTAGTTTAGATGACAATGCATGGTGGACTAGTTATTTTTTAAGCACGCCCATGATATGGGTATCAAATGAAAGGGTTTGCTGAGAAGAATACGAATAAAACCTTGTTTTTAAAAATGTTTTTAAATAAAATTATTTAGTCTCTTTTCTGTCTCTCTGTATGTTGGTATATCGGTCTGTGAATGGTTCATCATGATTGTGAACCAAGATATCTTAAAAACTACTCCTCCAATTTGAATGGAATTTGGTGGTATGTCATAATTAGGCCATTGCTGGTCATAAATACGTTTCAACATTCTGGGCCCATTTGATTTCCTTCCACATGCGCACAAACATTTTTTATGTCTCAAGTCTGTTGATATTCCAACAATTTTATTAAATTCAATATTCTTTGTCTTTGTTTCTCTTCCACATTCACAAAAACTTTTGTTCATTAACATCTATACCCTTAAAAGATGATTAAGATAATTAGATCTTAATAGGTAGATTTAAGAAATTTAGATAATTTGTTGAAAGTAGCGCACAGATGGTCCCATATTAATTTCATCCTTCTACGCACATTAAATATTACTAAATTGATACTTTAATTTATGTAAAGAAACAAAACAATTTTGACAGAATTAAAAAAAGCGGTGAAATTAATAAATTAGCCAAACATGGGTAGAAGCAAAACATTATTAAAATGCATGATAAGCAGCGAGGAAGCTATGTACCACACTAATTGGCAGACTATATTTTAATCACAAGTACAAACATAATTTATATAGAATATTCGATAAAAGTGTTTTGGAGATAATAAAATTAACTTATGTATATTAATCACTTACGTATATCATCAGGATAAAATAACTCATGGTAAAATTATTCAGAAAATAAGTGAAGGATAATAACAATTTGTCAAATAGTGGAATCTGTATTATTATGGTACAATTTAGAAGAATAATTAATATGACAGCGCGAGAATATTACCCCGAGGGAATCAATCAGCGTCTGTAAGCATTTTACTGCTGTATTATAAACTCAAAACAAATATATATATATATATATATATAGAAGATAAATCATTTAGGTTATTAAAATATGAAATTGTGAAGTGAAAATTAGATTTTGGTTTTTATTAATACCGTGAGAATATTTAATAATATATTTTATAGAATGGGAAATATCATCAAATTAGTATTTAATAGAAAAGAAAACAGATAAATAATAAAGTTGGCAATTATTTGCGTTCAGTGCACACAAACGTTAGGCAATTTAACAAATCGGACGAGTTCGTTAACCAGTATAATCGCCCTAGATGTTTCAAGATGGCACCCCTTTTCAAAGTTTGTTTAATAACTTTTTAAACCGGAACCGTTTATTTTTAATGACGTGAAACTAACGCCTTTAAAGTTTATTATCTTCCAAACGTAAATGAACTACTCCGAAGTATCTAGCTTAAACCGTTCTTAAAATATTAAATTTGTAAGATTTTTTTGTTGGGTGGGGGGGGGGGGGGGGGAAGGGGAGACATTTTATCTCACAAAATATGAGAAGTATAAAAAAATACCTAAAAAAGAAAAGTTTTTCATAATTTTAAGAATAAACTTAAAAAACAATACTTTTCCTACTATAGGTAGTGAGGAAAAGTAAAAAAAGGGGCACACGAAAAACTTAAAAATATGAATTGGTACAAAAACTAATCCAAATATACAGTTATATTGTACTTAGGGCGTCTTCCTCTTTCATTGAATACCCCAAATGACGCATTGCCTTAAAAGAAATTTCAACTCTTTTTGGGATTTTTTTGGAATTTCGCTATGTTTTTCCGGTTTGTGGGAAATCCCTGTTCAAATATTTGTGTAGGTTACTTTCGGCGATACAGATCAATGACCTTCAGACAGACAGACAGACTATCGCAGTAAATTACAAAGGTTTTGCCAGTATACAGTACATTACTTTTACCAATTTTTCTTGTAACGGAGCAAATTGTGCGCAAGAGCAAATGAAGCAAGTTGCACAGAATTTCAATATTAATTAGGCACCATCTTAGGGCTAACTTCGAAATATCAAACAAATTTAATCATTTTTAAAAATGGGATGTACGAAAAAATACTAACGTACAAACAGACCGTCAGATGGACAAAAAAGAAGACCAAAAATGTTCCTTGCTATCTAAAATGCATTTTTGTTGAGAAAATTCAGAATTTTGTGACATGTTTGTGGCAATTTTTGCTTTTTATTTCAATTTACTTCGATAAGATTGGAAACAAAAGTCCAAAACAATCAATTCAGACTGATCTTTACAAGAGTTGATTTTAATTATTCATATTCTCTACTATATTTATACAATATACCTAGATATTTAGATGAGTTGTTTATTTCTTTTTCATAACATTGTACATCCTTATTATTTTCTTTAAATAATAGTGTAGAAAGATAGACACGTTTTTCCACTTTTAAGGAAAACATCGTGACTTCATGAAGAAAAACAGTTTTGATGTGTTACTCGTTGAATACTAAATACAATATCTTCTGACTTTATAAATATATTCCACGAAAAGAATATATACGTTTTTATTTTGTCATGGAAAAATAATATTTAGTTATTTCTCTATAAAATTGCTTCGAGCTTGTTAAAAAAAAGGTAAATTCAACTTGAGTATGCACTGTACACGTACACATAGGTATAATATAATCATTTACATTTAAATGAGAAGTTGTAAGAAAAAACGAGTTTTTTCTAACCGAAATACTGAACATATTCATCTGCCTATATATATACGAGTATGAAGATTTTCTGTTTGGTCGGCTGTACTTTACAGAAATCTATAGATTTATTCAGAGATAGATGAAATTTTACGCTCTTGACCTTCAAAACAAGAGAAAGCTCAATCTAAGGTATAACTTACGCAGATACGACAAAAAGTCATTGTCATTGGACCAAACCTGCATTTCTTTTAAACTTCGGCAGACCTGCCAAGTATAAAAGACTGTAGACTGTTCATTAAGTGTCGAAAATAATTGAAAAATATGTAAAACAAAAGTACAAAATTTTCCCTGGATCTAAAAATCTTAACCCCATCCAAGGTATAAATGGAGATACGACAAAAAGTCATTGGTCCAAAACTTGTAGATCTCTCAAAGCCGATATCGTTGGTGCTATCTAATTTTTGATAAGACTTAACATCTTAGCTACAATAAACCTAAATAAAATCAGGGGTCAGAGGTAAAATTGCAAAAAAAGATGTATATATACATATTTTTTAAATTTTTTTTTTGTGAAATTGGGAAAATAAATATGTTCCAAATATATAATTACGTTATATATAAATTTATTAATACAATATTTTATAATATTTATTTATTAATATTTACTTATTAATACTTATTTATTAATATCATATTTAACTTTAGCTAGTATCTGCTGGGTCCATCATACTTTTCAGATGAACTAATATTCCTTAGAAAAGGCTTGTCATATTTAATTTTTGTCGTGGAATTCTGAGCATGTGATAATATAGAAATTGCTTTAATCTTAAGAAGCTCTCTACAACTGACAGAGATAATCTTTCTCATTCAGGCGTCCAAATAGACCCCATCATTGAAAAAATACATTCAGTGGGAGCCTATAAGTACCAGGCAGACACCTGGCGAATTCTACTATTTTAAATATATGTATTAAAAAAGAGAAGTTTCTTCTAGAAAATGCTTCAAATATTTATTTCCATTTCTCATGAGTTTTTGGGGTTTCTTCTTTTGGTAGGGAAGCCCATTTAGCTTTCTGATTTTTCTTAAAATCCGGACACAAAACCGGACAGATGTTTCAAATTCGGACAGTCCGGACAAAATCCGGACTTATGGTAACCCTACCTATAGGCAACTTGAACTGGGATGGGAACTCTGTGTATTTATGTTCGTTCCTTTGTCTAAATTACTATTAAGACAAAAGGATATATGGGGTGATGACTTAAAGAAGTACCCAATGAATTTATCAATGTATAATGTGCAACAAATAATGTTAAACATAAGCTTGTAAGTTCATACTACTTCCTACACAATTAACAATTACCAGCTGCTATACGAGTACCAGCTTTTATATAAAATTACCTGACATACATATACCTAGCAGCTCGATTCGCAGGCTGGGTATGGACTATCAGAGAATGCGAGTTCCATAATATATCAATCTTAACACGAACACGTATGTTAACAATCACTTTATAAGCAATTAATTGTGGAACAATATTTATACTGCACAGTGACCATAAATATTCAATATTATTGTTATTCCACAAACAAATCATCAACAATAACAGCAATGACCCAAGTGCGTCTGTGCCGTAATAAAATAAAAATAATAAAAAGAAAAATATTGATTTATCTTTTCCTGCAAAGCCATGAAGTTTCAATAGTTAAAAGACTCGCCACTCGTTTTCTCCTAGCGCTAGTGTAGTTTCTTTTTTAACACCGACTAAACACGCGCCAAAGTTTTTTTCTTCTTATGTTGAACTTCTACTGTTTTTTGTTTTTGTTTTTTTTCTCTCAAAGTCTAAAAGCATCACGATTTTTCTTCTTTTTTATTTCTTGTAGGGTCGTGTTGAAGTTAAAAAGTCACGTTCCACAGTAAAGAAACATCAAACATTATTGGTTCGCCTTCATCTTTATCTTTAACTCCTTCATTTTCATACTTTCTTTGAAAGAAGAAAACAAATCCTTCCAATATGGCTTCTGGCTTCCTTTTAGCGCAAAAAAACGTTTCTCGTATGATTTGTTTTTATTCTTTTTTCTTTGTTTTTCATAATGCAGATAGTGCGTTTTAAAAAGGATTCTTTCTACACTCACATAAAATATGAGTTCGAGATAAATGCTATAGCTGAAAAATGTATAAATTGTAAAGTTTTATACTTTTACATACTAGTGAGATTAGTTTTCCTCACGAATCGGTTGAATAAACTTTACAAAAAAATGTTCTTTATACGATATCTTATTTTTTTTTTACTTACTCCTAACTTTTTCGTACTACGTATAGTTTACTTCACTTCAAAGTGGTTCTGTCTCTTGACAAGCATTCTAACTACTTTGATTGCCAAAAAGTCGAAATTGACGCTCTTGGCTATTAGTGGCTATATATTAAAGTATGTAAGACAACTTTTTTACTCTTTGCATAAAGTAAAAAAATATGGAATTAGAAATGTAGGATTTTTACTTTCACCTATAGGTAGAACATATATAGAGAGAAAGTATTGTGACAGGGCAAAATTTTTGGGATTTTCATGGATTTACACGTTTTTGATTTTTTGAGTCCAAGAAAGTGGTTATTAAAAAATGTCTGTCTGTAGTGTGTCATCTGTCGAAATTTGGTATACAGAGTAATGAATTTTAGCTCTAACTTTAGGGGTGCTACCCCAATTATTTCTCGAAAACGGTTCCGCCATTTTGTATACCACATTATAAAATGCAGTCCATTTAAATTCGAAACTAACCATATAAGTCGTTTTTCTAAAGACATATCTAGTTTTAGAATTATTGTTGATGAAAATTGACCTGATTTAGCTGAAAATCGCAAACGAAATGTAAACAATTACATTTTTTCAAGTTGTTTAATAATATATAAACTTAATCCATTGTTATTGGATTTCAATTAAATTCAGTATAACAATATGAGAAAGTTTTTCGAGCGCATTTTTAAACTTTTGATTTCCTAGAAGCATATTTGCTTCCTCAATCTTTTTTCAGCTCACGGAGTGGATTTTTATCTCGATTAAAAATATAAATGTCGTGATAACTTTCCATACATAACGTTAATTCATTTACACATACATAATATTTAAATTTATTGGCATATAAACAGATAGGAAAAAAAGAACAAAACAATTCGCAGAGTTCGAATGTATGAAATTTGTCGTGACTAATACTGGGATATCGATAGTGCATTAGGAATAGGGTTCTAGCATGTATCTCATGTGACATATAGAGTCTAGGATTAGAAGTGTGTCCGTGTTGTGTAGTCTGAGCCCCAAGGCAGATTTGAAAGCTTAAGGTCGGCCAGTTCCTTGCCTCGTGCTTGCTTTCTATTTAAATTGATATTAATATAAAGGCAGGAGTTGACCCTGCGTATGTTTATCCTTGAAAGTGTTATTTCTTTCTTATTTCAGCCTCACCTTAACGTAATCATTGCAGTTTACATGTAAATATGACAACTGTTTTATTGAATAATAAATAAACATCTCGTCATCTTGTTATTCCTAGGTCAGTTATTTTTTATTTTATTTTATTGGATTTGAAGTATAAATACTTACAATTGAAGTGATGTGCGTAGTTATGAAAAGCCGTTTTTCTGGTCAAACAACTATAGACAAGGAATTAACGTAGCCGAGAAGCTAGCGGGATAGTAGCACGCCAGAAACCAAAGTCAAAACACCAGCTTATCCAGTAATATGCCTGAAACCAAGGTCGAAACAACATCATACCTACTAAATTGTAGGTGTTCGTAACATGCCTGAAACCAAGGTCCAAACACCGACATATCTAGTAATATGTTGGTTGTCGTAACATGCCTAAAACCAAGGTCCAAACACCGACTTATCTTGTAATATGTTGGTGTTTGTAACATGCCTGAAATCAAGGTCTAAATACCGACATATCTAGTAATATGTAGGTGTTCGTAACATGCCTAAAACCAAGGTCCAAACACCGACTTATCTTGTAATATGTTGGTGTTTGTAACATGCCTGAAATCAAGGTCTAAATACCGACATATCTAGTAATATGTAGGTGTTCGTAACATGCCTAAAACCAAGGTCCAAACACCGACTTATCTTGTAATATGTTGGTGTTTGTAACATGCCTGAAATCAAGGTCTAAATACCGACATATCTAGTAATATGTAGGTGTTCGTAACATGCCTAAAACCAAGGTCCAAACACCGAAATATCTAGTAATTGAAGCGAGGGCAGGCGAGCTTCCAACATTTAACAAAATATGCACAATATGCAATATGCTGTTACGGTCTATCTACCAGTACCGTTAACGTTTCCACCGATAACTTGAGCAAAAGATGACTGAGTAAGTTTTTTGGATGTATGTTGCTTTTACTAACCCTCAGGCTAAGTTCGTTGGATAGCGTTATCCGTCTAAGAGTTCGCACGTAACGCTGGCGTAAACGTGAGTTTCAAATGTAAAATTGGAATTTCAGGACGGGAAATCATACCTATTCGATAAGACGAATATTTTTTCAAATAAAATTGAGTATTTTTTTTGTATAATAACATTTATTGTAAACTCAACTTATACATAGAATAATAGTACAGTCAATCTGTAAATGTTTGCGGAAAAAATTCGAGGATGATTTTTTTTGCGAGGATCGTTTGGGACACATGAGAAAAGCTTAACTTCAACTTTTCGGGAACATCCGGTTGCGGAAGTACGGGGTACGGGGTAGAAAAGTCACAAAAAGTATATACCCTTCATGCGATGCATGTCGTTGGAAATCTCTTTAAGAGTACAGTAATTTTTTTTTATATACACTTTTGTCATATTTTCATTTTTGAGGGGATAAGAAGGAAAAACAAGGGAAAAAATTAATAAATAAACAGTAAATCTGTAAATTGTGCCACAAAGATTCGAGACTATATATATATATATTTTTTTTTCCTGACTCGCTTGGAGCACATGAGAAAAGCTTAACTCCAACTTTTCGGGAACATCTGGACGGCGGAAGTACGGGGTACGGGGTACAAAAGTAAAAAAGTATATACGCACCTTGCATCATGATCACCATGATCATGATGTGTCATGATCATTATGTTTGTCATGATCACCATGATCATGACAAAAGTATATACGCACCTTGCATCAACGACATGCATCATGATGCATGTCGTTGGAATGCTCTTTAAGAGTACAGTAATTTTTGGTTATATACTCTTTTGTCATATCTTCATTTAAGAGGGGGGTAATATGGAAAAACACATTGACCCTACTGAAGGAGGGTGGAACAAAACTGCCCGAGGACTGAGACCTGTGACAACGGAGCTTGATCCCGCACCGGAAAGACTCATGAAACTGATTGCCTGCGGCTGTAAAATAAATAATTTGGTGCAGCTTGCGGTTGCAGAAAGGCGAGTTTCCCATGGTCAGTTGCTTGCAAACACTGCGGCGGAGAAAATTACAGCAACGTACCTCTCGCAGATGCTGAAGAAGATTTCCATGAGGATACTGTCTTTGACTTGCCTTCCCAAGTCGAACTTCTGCCTTCAATGTCAACTAGCAAACATGAAAAAAGTACCTTAGGGAGTGAAGCAGAATCAGCAGGAAATTCATCAGCGGACCATCAACCGGCAAAAAAGCGGAACTGGAGTCAGAGAAATAATAAAATCTTGAGATAAACGCGAACAAAAGATGAGTTTCCCACATCCACCTTCCGGACAGTCCCACAAAATTGGAGTTAACCTGTTCTTATATACCCCAAGCGATTCATGGAAAAAAAAGTTCCCTTGAATTTTGACTTTTATCACGGCAGCTTTTTTTCCTGTTCCATATTTTCAAAAATGAAAATATGACAAAAGTGTATGTAACGAAAATTAATGTACTCTTAAAGAGCTTTCTAACGACATGCATCATAAAGGGCATATACATTTTCGACTTTTGTACCTCGTACCCCGTACTTCTACAGTCCGGATGTTCCCGAAAAGTTGGAGTTAAGCTTTTCTCATGTGTCCCAAACGATCCTCGCAAAAGAAAATCATCCCCGAACAGTGGCGTACCAACAGTGATGAGGGCCTGGGGCGCCACTCAATGTGGGGGCCTACCCAGTATATTCACAGTTTATATCCTATTAACGGTTCAAAAATGTACGATAGTACATTACTTTTTAATAATGGATTAAGTTTTTGATTTATGCTTCACAGGTATATGAGACAAATGTGAGACAAATGCAGGAAATTATAAGGATCCTCGTTTGTACGAACCCTAAAAATGGATATACCCAGAGATTGTGCCAATTCAAAGCATACAAATTTATTTATTTTCGGGGACCCTAAAAATTGTCTCTGATTATAGTTTTTCCTTATAGGTCATAATATTGTGAAATGTTATAGAAACACCCACTGATATTTTTTCATTTTAAAAGTCTCCACTATTTTGGTTTTTGAGATATTTATGTTTATAACAGCATAAAGTATTTCCAACATTTCCAATCCAAGACAACACCTGTATATTATAACCATATTTATTATAGTTTTTGAGTATATAATTAAATGT
The DNA here is from genome assembly GCA_951217055.1 of Gerris lacustris. NCBI lineage: Eukaryota > Metazoa > Arthropoda > Insecta > Hemiptera > Gerridae > Gerris > Gerris lacustris. Next base: position 40,045,916 of record OX578284.1, read on the forward strand.
TTTTAAAATAAAGTAGGTTATTTTTTTGAAAACTCAATTTAAGGATATAACATCAGACCATAGTGAAAAAGTGGGTGCGAGACAACTCAGATTAACTTTCTCATAATATACTCTAGGTCCGAGATCCCAGAAACTATTAGTTTTCGATGTTCAACAAAATCGTATTTATTTTCATCAATACATATCTCGGGAACTAAATTATTTTTCCCGGGAAAAAGCTTACAACGTTAAATTCGTATTTAAATAGACTAGATTTTAATGAAAATCCTCGCAACCGTTTTCAAGAAATAATTTTTTACAACCGTCTTGAAGTTATTGGAATCGGAATGTAGTGCCCTGATTACTTTATTTTCAATTCCGCCTCGTGGTTTGACTTTTCTCAACATCTAAATTAATCAATTTCATGGAAATCAGCACAGTCGTTGTAGGAGTTGTAGTAGTTGTAGGAGAAATCCATAAAAATCTCAAAACCGGATTTTCGTACCATCACAATACTTTCTCTTTATATAAGAAAGTAAAATATAGAAGAACTTTTTAACAATAAATTGTTAATTTTATGATACATTTTGATATAATGTTCAATAGTAAGTACATGGACCTACGATAATTCGAAAACTAATTCTTTAGCTGTTGCTGTTGCCTACTACGGGTGTCATTACTAGGGTTCCATCTCAAAAATGCTTGTTTAAATATAACTTTTCTTGAATGACGCCACTTAGTACGCCACGCACATTATTATCGTTTTGCAAGAATGATTTTTTTTCAATTTATAATAAAATTGGCCTAGGTTTAATAAGGGGCCTCTGATCAATGTGGGGCCTGGGGCGGACCGCCCCCCCTTCGGTACGCCACTGTCCCCGAATTTTTTCCGCAGACAGCCTCTTATCACGACAGATTGACTGTACTATACGATTCAATTGAATTTTATTTTATTTTTTTATAATCTAGAAAAACTTGTTGATTGTTTTTAATTAATTATAATTTACGCATTTGTAAGACAGACACTATAATATAGTCGACTATAATTACCGTTAAACTTTGTTTTATAATTTTTATCGCATATATTATCTATAGATTATACTAGATGCTTTGATTAAAGATAAGATATATATGTATATATACTTTATAATAATAGGTGTAATGTATTAACGGATTTTTACCTATATATTATAGGAAAATTAGAATATATAAAAAAAGGAATTTTCTTGTATATAAGTGGAAAAATGGTTATCAAGGGATTACCTGAGTACAGTTATAATGAAAATAATTACGCAATGAAACTTGGCAAATATCAAAATCACGTGTACGCATTCCTCCTTTGAAAATTCCTCTGCGTTGTATGAATTTACATTGTGATGTAATTTAATGATTGTTCCAGTGCCAATATTTCAGACCATCCTTGAACCAATTTGTAAATTGAATATTTGCACTGACAATTTATATTTATTTATTCGAACATTTGATTGTGAGATAGAACTCCCGTCAATGTCAATACAAGGGGCTTAAGAAATAACTTAAATTCATCTTACCCATTCTAGAGATTTAAACGTTATACTTACGTAAATTTTTAAAGGCAATTCGTCATTTCAAATACTGGAATCTAAAGTTTAAATTTTAGAAACAAACTGATAAAAAGAAACAAAAAAAAACAATTGGTATTTAACTGACTAAATTTTTTTTTTTTTTACTATCTCTTATAAAGAGAAAGTAGTTTAATGGTGCAAACATTCGATTTTGATGGATTTACACGTTTTGAGGTCCATTGAGTCCAAAAGGGTTTTTTAAAAAATGTGTCTGTCTTCTGTCTATCAACATGTCTGGCTGTCGTCAGTGCAAACGCGTAGAGCCTAAACTACTGGGCCGATTTTGACGAAATTTGACATACATGTTCAGAAAAATCATATCCTTAGGCTAAATCGAGAATGAATTTTAGCCCCAAATTTGGGGCCGCTACGCCCAAAAAAATACTTCTCTATAAGGGTTCCGACGATTTTTATTAAAAAATTCTAAAATGTAGTCCATTTAAATGCGCATCCAAAGTTATAAGCCGTTTTCACGAGAAAATCTAGTTCCTGAGAAAATAGTCTTGAACGTGATGGAGAGTGGCCGGGTTCGATTCCCCGCTGAGGAGAAGTTATTTTTATGACCAATTTTGATAAAATGTTCAATAATAATTAAATGTAGATCCCCCCGACGACCTTTACGAAAATGGAAAACACTGGACTAATATAATTATGAACTCGTACCTGAGAAAGTTTGTCTGAGTTGTGTCGGACCGATTTTTTTTTAATCAAAATCGTTTTTGAGAAAATAATTAATTTCACGAATGCTCATAGTTTTGAGAAAATAACCCTTCAATTCAAAACTATTTATATTATTCCTCGACTTCACCACGGAATAATTTAATTTGGTATTCAATTTGATTCAATGCTATTTAATAGTTTTTGCAAAGATTACAGAATTCAGAGTGACATTTTTGAAAGCCGACTTTATCGACAGCTAAAGAACAAAATTTGACATAATCGCAATACATTGTCTCACTATGGTGTACATTGTACATACTTATTAAATTTACTACGTAAATGAGCAAACTTATATTAATGAGTGTACATTTAAATGCATATTACAGTTGAACGAAGAAAGGAGGTAAGGTTATGGTTGTTTCTAATTAAGCTTCTTTTTTTTGTTTTTAAATAATAATAGCTTCATTGGTGTCTGACTCATACGTGAAGGAACTTGGTAATTAAATGCAGATGAATATATATGTATATTATATATGTGTATATGTGTATATATATATATATATATATATATATATATATATATATATATATATATATATATATATATATATATATATATATATATATATATATATATATATATATATATATATATATATATATATATATATATATATATAGAGAGAGAGAGGGGGACTATAAAGTATAAGGTGTAATAAAGATTGGTGTAAAGGCAACTAACCTGGGAAGGATGTGTTTTTCCACTCTGAAGAGCTGCAAGAAACCGTGACTACTTGGCAACCCAGGTTCAGTTTCGTGCTCTTTCAAACACCAACCTGAGCAATTTTTGTCTGTATTTAACAAACACAATGTGCTGTGAATATACATAATTAAATATTAATGTTACAGAACATGATAGAATGACAATTTAAACTTTAGATTTGGACTCGTTAATAAGAAGTTGCTTTTTTTTAAATTTTAAGATTATATTCCAAATAGTTTTAGAGGTATAGCAACGAAAAGGATATATGTATGTGCATCGGTACTTTTTTCCTCCGGGGACTTTTAAACATAAAGCCCGAAGCAATAAGAACCCATAAGTATGTGCATCCGGTTTGCACCCATAAGTAAGCTAACCGGTTTGCACCCAGTTCGATGAGCTTCACACAAGTCTAAATACTTGGTTTACATATATTTATGTATCTACTTTGCTGTAGATTAATAGATCTCTTCTAGTAATAGAATAAATTATAATACTCCTTTATGAGCAAAAGGACAGATTAGAAACAAAAATATTTTACAAAATACTTTACAGACTGGGATCACACTAGATTTGAAAGATTATCCAAGTAGTAAGATTTAAATGAAACAAGTAAGGCGCTTCACTTATAAGTATGTGGGGGCGATAATCGCCGGTTTCTGTACGATTAATTTAAAATTATTAAGTGTAAAATTTTAATAGTTGCATAATTTGTTTCTACACATCAAGACCTTTAAATTGATGTATAAAATGTCATGGTGACTAATCACTTTTTTTAGTCACCCGCCACATTGGCCGCCATCTTGAAAATATTAAGTGTAAAAACTCCAAAAAGTGTACAATTGTCACAAATGCCGAGATGCACTTGTGTGCCGAATTTCATGTTCCTATAGTAGTAATTTATGAATTGAAACATACCAACGGACAAACAGACAGGCAGAGCCGTTATATAAGGTTTCTTTTCGTACTTCGTACAGAAACCTAAAATTAACATTCCTCTGGTTCAATAGTATATTCATATTAATACCGATTTTTATATACATTTATTACAAATAAAGATTAAAACTGTAGTATATTGGTATTATGAATAATTTGAACTAAAACAGAGTTATTGACATTATTAATTTCATTGAAGCATTGGATATTTTGATTTTGTACAGTTTGGAGTATTTTTAAATTTTCTAATAGATTTAAACTTTTTCCTTCTTAGCAATTATGGAGCAATTTGAATACATATATTGGTCTCTTAAAAACTACTTTTTTGATGAAATTTGGATTGTTGGTCAAAATTAGCCCAATGTTGGTTTCTTATTAATGTTCAACACTTATATCCTTAAAAGTAGTCATTTGATTTTTAAGAAATTTGGATGGTTTGTCGAATGTATCCCACATATGTTTCTATATCAATTTAAACCTTCTGCTCTCATTAAATTTTGCTAAATTGATACTTTTATTGATGATAAAAAACAAAACTATTTTGATAGATTTAAAAAAGGGAGAAAATTAAATAAACTAGAGACTAATAGTTTGTAAAAACATAACATCATTAAAGTATAAGTGATAGGTCATGAGGAAGCTATGTGCCACACTAATTGGCAGACAATTTAAAAAAAAAAAAAAAATATTACATGTTTTCTGTTTAATACATACATATTTGGAATTATTCTAAATCGACTGTAATTTATACTGGAAATTCAAGGGAGAAAAGAATCCAAAAATCAAGACAGGATGTACATTTACACGAGAAAACATTTTTAAAGGATTAAAAAAAATATAAAATAACCAGACTAGGGAGAAAGAGGAATGTTGTAAAAGATAAAAGGATAGAACTGTGTGAAGAGGTTAAAAGAAGAGTAATGACCGGCAGATGAGAAGCCAATAGGTTTGGAACTAAAGTTTCCTCAGGAGTCTGAAGAATTCACACGGGCTCCTGCAACTACAACTATCCTTTCTATATCTGAAGATGAACGCACTCTGACTCACCCAACTAATTAACCAATATTTTTATTGTGTTTAGACTTGGCAAGGTCTCTATAACCTTGACTGCTTACCTAATTCCACACATCTTAACTGTCTCCATATTATTTATTGTCTTTATATAATTGTGTCACATTCCTTTATATCTAAACTTAGATGGATTCCTGTGCTTCGCCACGGAGTGTGTTATTTTGAATGTATAGTTTCCGAGCTTACCAAAGGTAACGGCATCGGCAGTTATGTGATCGTTCTGAAGAATAAACATTTTTATATGTCTCTGATTTCGAAATTTCCAAAATAGAAATCCGTTTCAGACACGAAGAAGATTATTGCCATAGAAATATTTGGTCCTGTGTTTGTCTGTCAGTCTGGCCACAAGTTTTGCGATTTAAAATATCTTAAAAACTACAACTCCGATTTTAATGAAATTTTAGTGGTAGGTCATAAATGGTCACATATAAGTTCTCTCTACCTGCATTTGGTGGAGAGAACTTATATGTTTATACACAACGCAAGTATATGGACTTATACTCAACCCAAGTTTTTATTATTAACATCTAAAAAAAAGTTCTATAATAGTTAGTATATTACGCGTCTTGTGCGGAAAGTAGCATTTTGCATGCGAGTGTAGAGATTGCACCCGAGCGACAGCGAGGGCATAGTAAAACCACACGAGCAAAGCAAAATGCATATTTCGCACGAGTTGCGTACTGTACTTTATCTACAATTGTTGGATTTTAATAATAAATGCAGAAAAAAAAAAAATTAATAAACTTCCGGTATGTAAGTTCGCATTTCTCTTTTGTTAAAGATGACATAAATTCGTTAGTTGTATATTGTGCCGAATTAATTATTTCGGGAAGAGTATTATTCTCCTCATTTCCGTCACAATCACTTAAATCACTCATTTTTTTTCACTAAAAACTCTATATAAACAGTTACTTTAATTAAACAAGGGGAACATTAAGGGAGGAACATTAAAATAAATTGGACACTTATGGGTTGTAAAAGCTTTCCATTATTAAATATAAGTGATGGGGCTCGAAAAAGCTATGTACCAGACTATTTTTTAATTTGATAAATTTATAAGCTACCATGAACTAGAGAGATTCCTTAATATAATTTACACAAATTCTGAATTAGTAATTTATTCCGACTACGACTACTGGAGAATCATATATTTAAATGTTAACTTTCCACAAAAAGCATAGGATTTTGTCCACCTGCATCCCTCCCCCCCGTTTATCATTCCATCCCTAATTTTAAATTAAAAATATCAGTTATTTATTAACAAGTTACATCCTAAAGAAAACAAATTTTCTTATGATTACTTCCTAACTTCAGAAGATCAGTGCAATTCCCTGAATTGATGATCAATTTTCAGAAAATCCCTTCTTGTCAGACATCAATATTTTTATAGAAATTATCAAAGCTTTTGAAAGATGAAATGATAATTACTGAAGGTTGGTTTCAAATAAATATATGGCCGCTATATTGAATAAAAAAAAACTAATATAAAATTTGATAAGTAACTTTTCCTAAAGTTGCTATTGTTATAAAAGAATACTTCCATAAATTTGAAGGTTTTAGCGCAATTAGCTCTTGAGATATATAATGTTTGTAGAATTTTAGTAAAATTATTAGATATTTAATCTTATTTTGAATATAAATGGCAATGCTGAATAAATACAGATCTTAAAAATATTTTTTAGCGGAATACCTAGAGGCTAAGAAGAACCCATAACAAAATTTCATGGTCATAGGTCCAGTCATTTCAGATACTTCTTGATGAGTCAGTCGAGGTATTTTGATTTTATACATTGAAACATTGAAGAAAACAACACAATTTAGCATATGATTTCTATTTCAAATATTTATACAATTTTTTGCAATTTTAGTACAAGCACTTGTTTCATTGTCATTTCTTCTAAGCATTTGTTGTTATTTGTTTCAAATTATTGAAATATATTTACTTTGCTTCCAAGCTTAGTCAAGATAACGGAAGGATTGTGACCATTCTGAAGAAAGTTTAGTATATGATACGTCTATAAGAAAGTAAGAAACAAAAAAAGGAAAGCGGGTTCAAAAACTGTTAACGAAATTTGAATATCAAAAATAAAAGCGTATATAAGAAACAATTAAGCCATAATGTTCGGATGTAAATTCAAAATAATAATAGTTCTAAAAGCTAAAACTATTTGTATTTATAATCCTCTATAAATTAATTTGTAGACGTTATTTATTATTAGAGAACAAAATTAGGTTAATGAAATATCAAGGTAGCACCAACGACCAACAGGTGGTACATTTCAGGTTAACTGTAAACGAACATGCGAGGCTTTATGCACAGAAGGTCTTAAGATTAGAAAACTGATAGTGCCCTTTTTAGAGGTAAAGTCTAAATTTAACGGACATATTATTTACCTTTAGTGCTAATGTTGGACAATCTCTTTTTACAATTAAAAGCTCAAAAATCAAGCTTAACGAAATCAAAGTTCAACGAGATATAATTAGTGGGTAAATTTATTTCCAATTTATATACCTTTTACTTTATAGTTGACTGCACAAGTAATATATACTTCTCTTCAAACCAACTTATTTTGTATAAATTTGTATAGTTATACGAGTTAGTTCAGTTCAAAACCATGTTTTGAAATCAAGTAGATCATGGACTTTTTAATGAAAACCTAAAAGCATAATAGCCGTTCTTACTCGTCCCGTAGGCAGATGCCTACTTTGACTATTTAGTAATTCAGTACTGCTTACAGTATTAATTTAGAAAGTTACTTATTTACAGGGCCGACTTGAATTAAAAATCTTTTAACTCTTTCAATCACGAATTATGAAATATTTATAGGCAAATTTTGATTATTTGGATATTTCATGTACTTTAAAATTATCTGGTCATTTAGATAACTACTATCCTCTATGAAGGACAAGGTGACTTCAAGGAGTCAAGTTTTTTAAAATCATCGTAATAACTTTAAACATTTAGTGCACAATGAAAACAAAATTTGAGACTAGAAGGGTTAATAATTTTGCAAAATGGTCCACTAAATTATGTTAATTTAGCCACTGGTACACCATTGTGCTAATTACGCCACAACATAAACCATAAACGAAACTGTATAATTCTTGACACTGATTCTTAAAGCCTTTTTCTTTTTCCTTTCACACTTTCTCATAAGTCAATATTTAAAATTTACTATCAATACTTAAAGGTATTCCATCTTTCATTGACTTTAAAAAAGGAAATGGTACAAGTGTTTCTTCTATCTCAAAGACTAACTCTTGACATGGATCTCTTAGTTGGTTTTCAATAGTATATAATGTCTTTAAGATGACTTGATGTCGAATAGTTGACGGTGTCTGACTCATCTGAAGATATTGCCAGACACTGCCGCGTGAGACACCCCTACGTGGGGCCCGTTAACTTCATATTTCATTCAAAGTTGACAAAGCGAAAGTGGCCCATTCTCTTGACATGGATTCCGCTTTACATTCTTCAACCCGTCTTCATCTGCTTTAGTATTATCAATTTTAAGATTAATTCGGTCAGGTTTTTTTGTATGTTTTTGTTGACCGAAATTCCATAGCTCTCACTCATATGCTAAATAAAATAAAATGTTAAAAAACGATCATTTTATTTATCAGGTCAAAAATTTAAAAAAAAAACACCAAATATGTTTCTGAGAAGTCAGATTTCGAGAATTGTATACCAATACTCTGTTGCAATAGAACGTGCAGGACTTTTTTTGTGCAAATGCGAAGCAGCTGCACAAAATGGCTGCAAATACTCGGTAAGGCTATCTTGGTACCAACCGAAGTACGGAAGGCAGCCCCCAGAAATATTCTCAGTAAACGTATTTGATTAATTAGAAATGTTTAATTATTGGATTTTATTCATTTTGACACTTTAGATAAAAACAACCTTTAAATGAGTGATGGGAATTAGTACGCCTAAACCAATAGCTCTCTCAAAATTTTAAAGGTTTCCTATGAAATCTAAAGATTCACATGATGGGATGTTTATTGTTTTGATCCTACTTCTAAAAGCATTAGGAATGCTTATCCTTACGATGTTAAATCAAAGAAACACTAAACTGAACCGACTTACTGTCAAAAGGTTTTAATTACAATATTTTAGTTAATTGTTGACTAATCTCAAATAGTTATTTGTACGTAAGATCTAGATTTATCATAATAAACAATATTTAATAAAAATATTTATTCATAACAGCAGAAGATCAGGAAGATTTATAATTCTTGAGGTAACAGTTGTTCACATTAGGTTTTAAAAGGACCTCACTGGTAGGCCTAATTGTCATATTGCTTAATGCTTTTGCCCCCATATTTCATATTACTAATAAAAACTATCTATATAAAAAAAAACGACGATGTGAATTTGTTGTTATTTAGTAATTAATAAACCGATTGCGTGTACGTGTACGTCTTATTGAATGACTCACATCAGTATATTCTCAGACTTTCCTCTGAAAATCCTGTAAACTTTATACGTCAGTCAAAGCACGTAATTGCGTGTGACAATAAACTTAATCAAGTTTTTCCTGTACACTTATTTACCAGGAATAAGTTCCACTACTACTTTGACTCCTATTAACTCCTGCTTCCCAATGTTGTCCATGCATTGATATGAAATAGTGTTAGAAACGATAGATGGTAGGTAGTGGATTGAAATTGAAGAGGAAACAAACAAAACAAAAAAACACAGTTTTGCGGAAGCAGATAGGTACTGCAAAGAAAGAATGTATAAGATCCAAGAGAACATTCATGAAAGCAGTAAGAGGGAGCAGATAGGTGCAGCCAAGAAAGAATTTAGAAGAACCAAGACAACAGTCAAGAAAGCAGCTGGAGGTAGTAAGAGAGCTGCAAAGAATACACTTGAAGGAAGCAGGCAGAAACAGCCAAGAAAGAATTTAGGAGAAGAAAGAAAACAGTCAAAAACCAGTTACCGGGAGCAAATAGGAACAGCCAAGAAAGCAGTAACAGAAAAAATATAGGAGCAGCCAAGAAAGCAGTTATACAGAAAGCAGATAGAAGAAGCCAAGAAAGCAGTTAAACGAAGCTAGAGAGCGCGAGCGGCAGAGAAAAATATAAACATCAGAGGAAAATATATCTTTTGCTGAAGACATTGTTCCTGTGAACAATATTAATTACCTCAATATTTCCTGGAAAGAACCTTGGAAAACAACAAATAAATCGATGGTGACTCATTCAATGACCCTCGGGTTTAACATACTTTTTGCTTTTTCTTTTTAGTTAGGTATCACCGAATAGATAACGGTGACACCTATTCACATAAATCTTATATTAAGAACAATCGTGGTCCTATCTGTTTCTGTTTAATCAGAGATTTGTAAGCAAGCCTTCAGGCTTCACACGTTGAAACACTCACTTCACCAAAAAAGCTGACCTACTCAAACGCCTCTTGGGTTGAAGTGAGCTAGTAAACTTTGCCATATATACTATTAGTAAATAGTAAATGGCAAAGTTTACTAGCTCCAACTGTACTGCTTTCGAGTACGACCAATGTTAACCAGGCTTATTTCACTAATGGTAAGTTAATGTGACTTAGCCTTAGTGGAATATTCTAAACGTTTCAGAGCTTTCGTGAATAAAAATTAAAAATCAAAGAGAGAACTTTATAACTTCCAATTCCTACCACCTTCAATTAACCCAACCCGATTTCTATTCCTCAACATGATATATTATTACCAGAAAACCAGATAATTTTAGACCGCTTAACTTTAACTAATTTAATAAAATTAGTCATAATTAGTTTTTATCTGTAACATCTTAAGTGATTTTCAAAGTTGTTTTACCGGTCAATATTAAATCTTTGCTCTTGTGTTGACGGTGTCAATAAACTTAAAGTAATATATTAAGAACGAGTAACTTCGCAAAATAAGTATAAAACTAAATCAATTTTCAGTGATATTTAATTTTATACTTTTCAACTATAATTGAAGCGAGCGTAGCGAGCTTCCTACATTCAACGAAATATGCTCCGTGTCTGTCTGTCTGTCTGTCTGTCTGTCTGTCTGTCTGTCTGTCTGTCTGTCTGTCTGTCAGTAACGTTCACGCGTGTGACGATAACTTGAGTAAAAGTTAACCTATTTAGTTGAAATTTGGTATACATGATCCTCTTACTAATACTCAGGCTAAGTTCGTTGGACAGCGTGATCCGTCCAAGAGTTCGCGCGCAACGCTCGCGTAAACGAGAGGTTCAAAAATTAAATTGGAATTTCAGGACGGGAAAAGATTCTATCATCATCTATTCGATGAGACGAACATTTTTTTCAAATAACATTTTTTAGTAAAACCAACAGCGACACCGCTATGAATTAATAAAGATCGCTAAAACTATTAAAGCGGGCCTAAACGTTTAAAATAGAGAAAACAACCTTTTTACCGATATCTTACGTTCTAACGTAACGATTTTAATAAAACTTCATAGACACCATCTGATGCACAATTGAAACAGGCATGCAAAATTTCAATTTGATACATGCAGTAGTTTGTTTGTAGCAAAGAGATACAAATTATAAATATTGAAATAGAGATGTGTGGTTAGTGGAATAGTAAGAATGCGGGGTGGTTCCCTTACTACTAGCCGCTGCACTACTACCAGACCCATTATCTATCAACTCATCATGATTCACAATAATCTATTTTTTCAATATTCAATACATATTTATTACTATACGCTCGCTTCAATGATAGAGCCATGCGATGCCTAGTTATCATGGATTCTATATTTATTTTCTTACTGTATTATACCGTATGTTTTCTACAAAAATATTATTATTATTATTATTGTTTACTTAGACCAACTAGCTTTCTTTAATCATTATGAAAATAATACCAATAGTTTTAATAAATTATCATGGAAAAATAATCTTAAGTTTTCTTTATTATCATTGAAATATAACCTAAAATTTGTTTAATTATTATGGAATTATAACTGTACGTTTTCAGTAACCATCATTAACTAGTAACTGCAGTTTTCTGTAATTATCATGTAAAAGTAACCATTTGTTTTCTATGACCATTTTGAACATATACAGGTGTAAGATTTTTCTTTATCTACCACTGACAGGATACTCAAGTTTTCTCTAACAACCACGGAGACACCACAATAGCTTTCTTGTATAACTCTGCTAATTACTCATAATGTTGTTGTTTTATTTACTACACCATTGGGTTGTAAAGGTTATAAGTTATAACATTTTTAAAAAGGTTTCACATCGTTATTAATCGAAAAATGTGCTTCATTTCACCTCACTACGAGGCATAAATATGATAATGCGATGTTATCATTATCATTTACATTTTTTAAAAATAATATACGGTCAGTACCCTCCAATAGAATTGCATTTGTCTTCTATTTATACTGCGTATAGTTTCACCTCATACTATTTCTTTCCACTTAAACAGGATTGCAATTAAGAATTAACAAATTAATAACATTTAAAAGCGAAATCAAATGGTTCCTTTTTACCCTTAAATATATTCTTAACTTTATAATTACATAATATCTGCGATTTTTTTTTTTCAAATGTAAACATGTTTTGATTTGAGATTTTATTTTTGCATAGTCTTTATTGATTGCAAAGTAAATGGCAATTTTGCAAACTCTTGACAATTTTCTACAAATAAAATACACAGACTAAAATACATATTTATATATGTAATCGCAAAGAAAAGAAGTTATGTTTATTTTTTTCTTGACATAATTTCGATAATAACGTCTTATGATTTTTTCCCCCCTGAATTAAGGACTTGACTTATGTTAATTGTAAAGTGGTTGAAAACTGTAGACGGTTATCCTTGAGAATGATCATATAGTCTTTGAGATGTGAGTCATCCTAAAGAAACTTCTCATATACTCGCAGGTCTAACGTGTCCTAACCGTCGCTGAATTCCTTGGGTCTCAGCAACGGCTGTTAGGAACCACCCCACCCTGGCACCCGAACGGCATCGGCACGGCCACCTCGAAACCGTTCCAAACCTTGCCACTTTGCGAACACAGCCCTCGTCTAATCACTAATCACCCTGGCAGACGTGCCTCCGACACGACGCTGTCATAACCTCTACCCTGTATTACATCACCCTCTTTGAACACCAATTTGAATATTGATTTGACTTTCAAAGCAAGTTTGATTCGAGGTCTTAATTTTCTTATCTTGATTGTATGATTATAATTTTTATTTTTCTTTTCTTTAAACATATGGATATGATTAGAATATATTATAAAAGATCTATTGAGAGATTCGTACACAAACAGAATCACATTCTCACATACATCATCTTAGTTTCATTCTTATTATAGCTTTATTTATAAGAGTAATAAAACTCTTTCTTCGTCTAATATAACACAAAATAATTCAAACTTTAATAAGTTCTTATACTTAGTATTTCGCGGTTAATCTCATAAAGTTTCGCAGGGACGGATGGGGGCACCAGGAAGACGGAAAATTTCCCAAAGCGCGCCAAGCCGATTATAAAAATGAAAAATTGGTCCGACAAATCGAACAAAACATTTTAAATCAGTATGCTATTGCATCAGTCTGTCACCAGTGACACATTAGCACAATTTCCACTTCTTAAAAAATGTGTAAGTGACGTTTCAGACAGCAATAGATGGGTCATAAAGACAAAAAGTACGAAGCGTCTTTATTTTGTAACAGATGCTTATTCTGCCGTCGTATCAGTGAGCCGCCGGAGCGCCAATAGAAATATAAAATAATACAGTGATTAAAAGAATAACGCGACAATCAGGTGGTAGAACGGTAGAAGGTGAGTATCAGTCAGCAAACCTGAGGATTTTTTACTGAGAAAGGAAGTGCAAGTATTTTAGCAAAGCAATTTTTTAGTTATGTGCAATTGTAGTCGGTAGTTTTAGGTGATGACCAGATCCGGACATTTCACACCCAGTGATAGGGAACAGCTTAAGGAAGTTACAAAGTTAACCTCCTTTAAAAGATGTTACTCACAACAACATGTTAACGTTGTATCTCACAACATGTGACATGTTGTTAACTTTGATACACATAACATGTTATATAAGCTCTTAGAACAACTTCGTTATATAAGCTTAGAACAACGCATGTACTCCCTGGAAGATACACCCAAAACTGGATATGAAATTTTATTACTATTAAAAGAGCGTAGTGAGTTCTTCATTTCAGAGACTTAAGAGTAAAAAAGTTTGTAAGTATCTATTATTTGAAAGAAAATCGGCAAACAGATCTCAGAAATTGTGATAATTGTATAGTTTTTGGAAATTTCACACGATATTTTCAAAATAGCGGCAATTACAGCGCACGACTAAAACAAATTTTATATTTTTTTAAATGAATTAAGAATGGAAAGAATGAAGTTACTTGAAGGTGAAACACCTGTTCGTTCTTCTTATTTTATTTGGCAACGAATTCTAGATCGTTCAGTTGCAAATCTAACCTTTGCCAAGAATGTACCTCGACAAAAAAAAACATTTAATTTTCATTAAATAGAATTTTATCTCTGTTTGAGGATCCTTGAAGTGTCTGATTAGTGGGACACAGTTCGCTGTTTTACACTTGTGTAGTTGAATCGAGCAGACATGTGGGAGTCACAAATCTCTGACGCAAGATAAAGTAAAACCTACGCAACCAAATTATTTCACGTTTGGAGAGACTACCGGTCTAATTTGCTCGGGAATAGAGTACGATTTGACTTCTACTTGGGGGCTTTCCTTTTCAAGTCAAGGTTATGCAGAAGACTTAGCTACAGGTTTATTTTTTTGTTTTTCAAGAAACGAAGGTTATTTGAAGACTAGGCAGCATTGATGAGCATTTGCTAAATGTGGGCAGACATTGAGGTAACACTTCCCTACCGTTATAAATCAATCATAATTTGAATGTCGCTGAGTAACTCGATAATTCTTCATATAATTATCTTTCTTGACACTAAGCTCTTCTAACCTCTTTTTAGGACACGTATTCAAACGTATTTAGGGAGTAATAGCAGTAATATAACATAACATATGGCTAATAAATGTAATATTTTAACTATATTATAGAAATACCGAACGAAAATTAATATGCACTAGCATGATTAATGTGCCCATTCAGGTGATAACGACTTTTCTCGTCTTCAGGTAAAAAAAATAACCTATAATGTACCATTGGATAGGTTTTTCTGTTATATATAAGTGATTTTTACACAGTTTTAGTTTTTAGTTTGTCGTCGTTTGCTTGTAGTCATTCGTGTGTAATCTGAGAAGACATGTGTAGCCTAAACTAACGAGCCAATGTCGCAAAAATAAAACTTAAATTTGGCAAAAATCTCTGAAAAACGTTAAAACAAACTGTTTCTCGTAAAAGCTCCTGAAGAGTAAAATTTAAAAAAATCAAAAATGTAGTACAATTAAATAAAATTCAAACCATATACATAAGTAGATTCTCCGAGAAATATCTAGTTTCCGAGATATGCATGAAAACGAATCTGAATTTAAGCACTTAACATTATTTTTTAAAAACTTTTTCGATGATTTTAATTAAATATTTCAATTTCGTATTCCATTTAAAATAAGGATTTAACCATATAAATCGGATTCATAGACAAAATCTTGTTTCTGAGAAAATAGCGATATTTGAAATCAGGTTCCATCTTTATCAGTGCTCGATTTC
This sequence comes from Gerris lacustris, assembly GCA_951217055.1. Lineage (NCBI taxonomy): Eukaryota > Metazoa > Arthropoda > Insecta > Hemiptera > Gerridae > Gerris > Gerris lacustris. The sequence continues at coordinate 40,061,590 of OX578284.1, forward strand.
TAGAAATTAAAACCCCTTGAAAATGTTGGTAAATAAAGGTTCAAAAACAGCATTTTAAGCAGTTTTAGACATAAACAATAAACCCATGCACTAATTTTTATTTTATTCGTAATTTTATAGCCCCTTCAAGTCTGACGGGGGGGGGGGGGGGGGCTCAAGCCCGATAGCCCCCCGTTCCTACGCCACTGATACAGTCTACAGTACAGTAAAGTAAGTTCTATACAGTCTACAGTACATTAAAGTAAATTCTACAGTCTACGTCTACATAGTAAAGTCGCATTAAAATCTCAATAAAACAAAAAGGGTAATGTACCTTCTTAGAAACTAGAATTCTTATATTATTCTCATACTAAAGAACTAAAATGAATACGGTTTTTGTGAAACAAAACTCATCTTTCGTGATCCTTTACCGTTTGATCCTGCTCGTGCATTAAAGTTGGCAAAGAAAGAATTTTTTATTTTTTTAATATTTCTTTTGTAAAGGAAAACGAAGGAGGTAAGCATGAGAAGACGTGATTAGTGGAAGAAAGGTTGGTAAGGATAAAATGTTAAGGTAACATTATCCAGGAGAAGAGGTATTTTTAAAGGAGAAGGATGCAGAAAAGCGATCCTGGATCCTGCAGGATGGCAACGTCTGGCCTTGCAAGGTCGCCAAGGTACATTGCTCTCTTCCCTTCCTTGCCATCCATTGTACCACCTCTTCTATCCTTTGTTCTTCTTCAGTCCAAACCCAAGATATCATCTTCAATCTTTCTTTTGTTATCCTCTAACCTCTCTTTTCTCTCTCTTCCTCCTTCTATATATTTATAATATACTTTATATGTGTTGTATCCTTTATTTTCTTTTAAGGATTTCCTTTCTCACAATTATCCTTCTTCTTCCTTATGTTTTAACATATTGGTCTGACTTTCTTTTCTTTTATTTTCAAACCATTACTTTTGTTTTATTATTTATAAGTTTATTACCTTTTTCTTCACAATGCTTTCAATTAATGTTTTTTTGTTGTTTTTTTTTTTCAACATTCTTTTCGGCTGACTTTCCTTTTTGGAAACTGCAGGCCGATGTTAAGGTCACTGAGTGGAGATCAGATCTTGCAACCTTGCTCAAAATCAACCCTACAAGTCCTTGAATCTAAAAATATCCTTTAATACCTTCTTTTTTGCAACATTAATTAATCATATAAGCATTCTTTCAGTACTTACAAGTGCAAATTTTAATGTACCAACCATATCTTTTAAAAAATATAATATCTTAGAGGTCGACCAAGAAGTCATGAACGCGGGAGAAACGGAAAGCTTAACTTCGTTTAAAATCGGGACTTCCGAGTAGTGCCGAAGTCAGTACAGTCGGGTGCTAAGACAATAACCATTTCTAGTTTGTATGACATGCGCAGTTACGTCAAATCTCACGAATTACAACAACAAGAAGGTTTCCAATCTGTTAGGTTTCCTGTTTTGTTTGTTTTTATACAATACGAATTATAGTCACAACTGTCACACAACAATTTTGATTTTGTACCATTCACCATGATGATGCAATGATTGCTCTCCATGACAATTAATCAAAATAATATTAGCGAATTTATAGTTTGCTTTTCCCCATTATATTTTTTATAAATAAAATAACCAGGAAAACTTATCTTAGAATCTCATTATTTGTGTAATTTCTTCCTAATTTTGAATTCGTGTTATTATCCATGTTTTTAATAATACCAGGAAATTTAATTTACCAAAGAGAAAATTGCCAAAAACAATCCGAGAGAGGTAATAGTACAAATGATAATTCACAAAAAATTAATAACTACTAAAATCCAGAAATAAGGAAAGTAACAAATCAAACTCAGAAATAAAGAGGAAGAAAAAAATCGATTAAGAAAGAAGAAAATTTATTTAGATTTAAAGAATATAATTGTGAATAATCAATAAATAATAATATAAAGATATTATCGTATATTATTGAGATTTCTTATCAGGTACAGTGTTGCCTGTTGCAAAAAATATAGAAGTTATCAAAAATAAAATTATTAATAACAAAAGAACAACACTGTATTTTTTGACAGTGGTATTTTAATAAAAACTGACTGTACATGGCGACACTAGCGCACTCCTCACATTTCCATGACTTCTTGGTCGACCTCTAGTAGGTATAACTTAATGTAATTTGGATGGTTGGTCATAATTTGCCCATTGTTGGTCCCATATAAGTTTCAACCATCTGCGCCCCTTTGTTTCTCTTCCACATGCTCACAAACATGTATTCACTCACTAACACAAATTGTGTACCTTATTGCAGTGTGCAAAAAACACGGTATTACATTGCCAAACATGTATTCATTTACATCAATATCTTTAAAAGAACATATCTGATTTTAAAGAATTTTCGATGGTTTGTCGAAAGTAGCCCACAAATTTCAACTGAATATACGCACATTTATTATTTACATTACAATCAACACATGATTAGGTTATTAAAGGATGAGAGGTCGGTCACTTTACTCATCTACTGATCTACTCTATGTAGTTCATCAGTGTGAAACATGTCTCATCTCTCTGGGATTCCAACTCACCAGATTCGTCGATGTTTTAAACTAATTTAAGGCGAGATGCAAGAGTTCTTTAATTCAATAATTATAATAATAATTGTTATTATTGATCTCATATAACATATAAAATTGAACATTATTTTATTTCAATATGAGCAAACACAGTACATTCTGCACATCAAAGTTTGTATATTTCTACGGAAAATCCCTGTGTAAAAAAAAGTCAATAAAACCTATTTATGTAGGATTAAAAAAATTGTATATTAAAATGGCCTTCACTAATTAAATAAAATTATTTTGCAAAACTTCCAGTTAAGAAATAGAACTTTCTTTGCAGGCTTGAGTATTACATTCGTCACAGCGACAAAGTTACATAGGAAGATTATGAGTTCAGTATTATGAGTTATGAGTGTAAAAATTGGAAGTTTCAAAGGTAAAAATAAAGTGTTATTTTCATCCCGAATTATAAATCGGCTTGTTAATAGATCAAAGTAAACTTGAATACCGCCTTTGCAGGTATCAGCCATTCTATAATATTCCACACCGCATTAAAAGAAATACACCCAGGTAACATAACCCTGCTGAAAACAGAAACGTCAGTCTCTTTTTTCAAAAGAGTTCTAAGAATTCATGGAACAGCGATGTCAATAACGCTGCATTATAATACTCAGATCAGATTCTTGTTAAGTAAAGAAGACTAAAAGCTCATTGTCTGCTCTTTGCTAACAAAAATTTATTTTTTACTGAAAAAAAAATTATTTTTTTAAATTATTTTACTGTCATTATTTACTACGATATCAGTATAATATTTACATACTTTAGAACTGGTTTGCGCAATTAAATGTTACTTTGTTTTCACCGAGAGTTTGTAAAACTTACTCATAACTAACTATCGTAACTAGCTAGATTTTAAAGTGAATAATCTAGTTTCCGAAGTGTTCAGGACTACCTGAATTTCATTGAACTTGAACTATTGTGATAGCGCGAAAATTCGATTTTGAGATTTTTATGGATTTACACGTTTTGAGGTCCCCTGAGTACCTCCCACAACTAATCACTTACACACTCAAGTTTATAACTTTTTTTTATTTATTTTTATTTTTATTTTTTTCTTCTTTTTTTTTGTCAATTATATAGTTATGCAGTTAATAGTATTGATTGAGTTTTTACGGAATTCATTTATCACGAAGACGAAGGTGAATAGATAAAGGTAGTTATACAAGAAAAACTATTACTAGTTGAATTAATCAGTATATTGTCAACCCCTACATAAAAAATATCAGCATCAGCAATCATCAGAGCACTGATAAGTACCGGGTGAGGGAAGAATGGTAGACGGTTAGAGGCGAGACAGAATGGCAGCTAAAAATACGGGTAAAGGAACACGTCAGTGGCGTATCCAGCGGCTAGGTCTGGAGGGGGCATATTCTAGTTCAGTCTGGGGGGGGGGGGGGGGGGGGGTATTCGTAGTGGAAACAAGAAATGGGAACTACTTATTCAAAACGCAGCTGCCTCCCCCCCCCCCCCCAAAAAAAAAAAAAATCACCCCACCAGAGAAACAATAAGGCCGTCCGCACACGGGGCGATAGGCAAGCGATACAACAGCAATGCAACAGCGATACGATATCGCCTCCCTGTTGCTTCCTAGGTAAAGGAGCGGGGGCCCACCAACGGAGCGATAGGGAGGCAATCAGTAGGCGATACACTCGGCGGGTGCAATACATGCAACACGTGCGACCTGCAAGGAAGCAACCTCAAAGCGATATTGCAAGTGTTGCATTTGTTACATATATGATTTTACCCTCATGGAGTATTCCAGAAGTAATGTGACTGCGATAATCTGTTACTTTTTTTGTATTACTTTATAATACAAATACATAAATGAATGGAAGCATCATTATATTTAATTTTACGACTAAAATTTAAATAAATTAACTTTAATAATGCTGATTAGTATTTAATTGAAAAAATAACTAAAAAGGGAAAATAAAGTTAAAAATATATGTTTAGCTTGTAATTAAATAAAACTAATATAAAAACAAATAAATTTATTTTTACCATTAATATAAAATACATATATACGAGTATAGATGACTACATTTTCCTTTATTTATTTTTTTTTAATTGTTTTTTTTTTTTTTCGATTATGTTTTTTCCCTATTAAATAAATAAAAATGGGCACTTCTTTAAAATGTTACTCCCATTATAAGAAAATCGAAGGGAGTAACAATCTAAGAAGGCGACGGAATGTTCTTCTTTAGACTGTTACCCCCCTTATACAAACAAAATTGATTGGACTAAACATTTATTTTTTTGACAAAATTATTAATATTCTCCTCAAAGATTACTGCAATCATTAGATTTCGTATTTTTTATAATCTATTTAAACTTATAACTAATAATTATATAATAACACATTGAAAATGAATAAAATTAACAGAGTATCAGGTATGAGTTGACAACAAAATATCGCCCCGTGTGCGGATGCCCTGTTTTTAGATCGCCGATATCGGCGATATTGGGGATATCGTATTGCTGTTGTATCGCTTTCATATCGCCCCGTGTGCGGACGGCCTAACTGTTTTAGAACGTATTCGATAGAAAATGTTATGCTGACGCTTACTGCAGTACAATATCTTACTGTACTGTAAGTCATGGGCGTCGTCTGCAGTTAATTATTGGGGTGGAGGGATCTTTGGTGGGGGGTCCGGGGAAAATTTTGAAAATATGACCCCTCAAAACAGCGCTCTTATGCATTTCTGAGGTGAAATTGAATATGAGGTGAATGTAAAAATATGTATTAAAAAAAAAAAAAAAATACGGCCTATTTTTTTTTTTTTTTAATCTATCAGGTCTGGGGGGCACGTGCCCCCTGTGCCCCCCCCTGGATACGCCACTGGATCACGTACACTCAAGATTTAGCACACTAAAGATAAAAGAATCACATTTCACGGATCGTCTTATCGATAATAACCACACATTTAGCAATAACATGGAAGGACTCACACACTCTTGTGACAAAGGATAAAAGTTATAGCTATTAGAACTATTAGAAATAAACAAAGCCCTTCAAAATTAAAATATACCACATAATTTAACGAAAAAAACAAACCTAACTATATCTCATTACTAAAACTCGTAAAAAAAACTTATACATAACAATAATACACAAGTCCTCAATTTATAAATAATGCTTCAATTTTTGTTGACTTTTTTTTATTTATTTTTTTATTTATTTTTTTTATTGGATAATTTATATAAATACTAGCTGGATACCCGTGCTCCGCTACGGAGTGTTATTTTAAGTTTATAAACTACCATCAAGAAACATTTAAATTATTTTACTATGTGAGAATATTATCTAGATTCTATCCCTCCCACTTATTTCTATAACCCCCTCCTCTTTGATAAGATAAATTGCAAATTTCCAAAATTGACCCCGTATTCATTACTTGTATCCCATAGCCCTGTGTACCAAATTTCGAAAATTCATGTAGACAGATATTTTCCCCTTGCTTTGAAGGTCAAGTGTACAAATTTTCATCGAGATCAGACTAAAACTGTAGATTTGTATAAAGTATAAAGAACAAACATACACACATACATACGTTGACTTTTATATATAAATAAATTTGTAAGACGTAATAAATCTACAATCCACATAATATTAACTCAGGTACTAATGTAGTGTGAGAACCCAACCTCCTCTAACACACTACCCTAATAAACTCCATAAACCTCCTTTACTAGATGATAATTCCTCTTCTGCCGATAAACACTAAATACCTTCCTCCCACCATTCTTCCCACCCCACACCCACTACTTGTAACTTCATACATACCAAGCTTGTTGTGTAAAAATTATCAGTATACTGACAAAGACTGTGTCATCGTAGTGTGTAGCCGAAAACGGTCTGTATTTTTATACATTTTATTTATGGTTTGGCTTTATGATGATTAATAATTGAAGTATAAATAGTGTTCGTTTTATAACCACCATAACATGTTTACGTTCAATATAAATTATAGTTAGTTATAAAACTGATACAATGACGTATGTAGCGCATTGAAAAGTGTTTTGACATTTTCCTCATCTAATCAGATAAAAGCGTAAATGTGTGTTTGTGGTTTTCACTGTAGCACAGTGTTAACTACGCGTGACATAATTGGACCAAGTCTATTTGCAGGCAAGCAAATACAATTACATGGCTAAGAGCATTTGCTTTCTTTAACTCTAAGCTCGCAAAGATATACGTGTATTATTGAGTTACGTCACTAAATCTTAACTCAGAGTTTTACAAACAATATTTCCAATTGACTCGAGTAAAAAACTTAAAAAAAAATAAAAGCCCATATTAACCTTATTTCATTCCATTAGAACAATTATTATATCTCCATAAATGGCTTCCTCGACATAATTGAAAGTTGTATTTTCTAGTGGTTAACCTGCTTCTGGTCAAAGAGACTTCAGTTTATTTTTTAAAAGCTTTTATTTAACTTGCAATGTTTGTATGTATGTATGTTCGGGTCAAATATTGCAACTGAATTTTAAAGCAGTTATCCTCAACCGATTGAATAGAAATTTTGCATACACGTTTAGTTTGGATGACAATGCATGGTTTGCTAAGTGACGTCATTCTAAATCCAATATGGCGGGCAAGTTATTTTTTAAGCACGCCCATGATATGGGTATCAAATGAAAGGGTTTGCTGAGAAGAATACGAATAAAAGCTTGTTTTTAAAAATGGTTTTTAAATAAAATTATTACTTTCTCATATACGTAGTATATTATGAATTATAAAGAAAAAGGATTACACTAAAGAAATTCAATTTTGATGGATTTACCCGTTTTGAGGTCCCTTGAGTCAAAAAAATGTTTTTTACAACTGTCTGTAATCTATTAGGCCGATTTCAAATAGAAAATCTTACAGCACCCTTAGCATATTTAGAAAATATTTTTTTTATTTGATAGTGTTATTTATACCATTCGAGTACTTTAGCATTTTTGCTTCCGAGGTTACCAAAGGTAATGGAAGCTATGTCATCGTTCTATGTGATGTGAAGAACGAAATTCTTTTGTCTCCGATTTAAAAAATTCTAAGACAGAAATCCATTTCAGACATCAGGGGACATTTTTTGTTCCGTGTCTATTTGTCGGACTGTCCCACATTTTTGTGAACCAACATAATCTTAAAATCAACTGCTCCAATTTTAATGGTGGGTGATATGTCCAAAGTAATTTTTGCTTTGGCAAAAGCAGTTTTAGCTATATAAGTTTTAACTTACTGGGCTTATTGGTTTTTATTTCATATATGCAAAAAGTGTTGTTTTATTAACACCTACATCTTTAACAGCACTCATCTGATTTTTAAAAAAATTTGGATGGTTTGTTAATTGTAGACAACAATTATAATTTCAACCGTTTACGCTTATTATTTTTGCTTAATTAATACTTTTTCTCATGTAAAAAATCCAAACTATTTTGACAGATTTGAATAAAGGATGGAAATTAAATAAATTAGACAATAATGGGTTGTAAAAGCATAAAACCATAAAATTATAAGCAAAAGGACGCGAGATTTCAAATATAGATTCTTTTTCGTTGCTTGAAGTTTCTTAATTCATCCATCTTTATCCGTTTATTCTCCAGCTTCTCAGTCATTAAAGACAATGTAAACTCATCTTTTTCTCAGGGGTTTAATTCCCTCATCTTGGTTCTTTACTGCTTTGCGTTCTTCGGTGTTTTTTGTTCTCTTCTATACATCTTTCTGACTCCAAAGTCATCTTTTTATATTTCTTCTTTGATGCCTTTCTTTCACAGTTATCTTTATCCCTTTTATGACGTTCATCTCTTTTTTTAATTCCTTTTTCCTGCTTCCTTCTTTTCTTTTCCGTTAATAACGTTTCTCATGATGTGTTGAGCGAGGATGAAGAGTAGGTTTTTTTTTAATCGCCAAATTCTTAATAAGCTAAAGGTCGTTACTCTTTAAGGAAGACATTTTTTTTGGTTACCTTCTTGATGGCATCTGGAGCTGACGTATATTAAAGGTCATATAATAAAATCTCTGAGGACATTTCACTGCTATCTCCAGTTGTGTAATAATTGTGGTTTTTCTTTATTATTATTGCCTCTTTTTGTTGTTCTTAACTTTAAAGTATATAACAACTAGCTTAACATCCAAGAGTGGGCTTTGGCTGGTAATTAAGTAAGTAAGCATGTAAGTAAATTTAAGTGAGTAAGTGAGTGAGTTATTAAATGAGTGAGTGAGAGAGTGAGTAATTAAATGGGTGAGTGATTGGGAGAGTGAGTGAGTAAATATGCAAGAGAGTAAATGAGTGAGTGAGTAAATAATTAAGTTCACAAAGATATCTAATTTGATGAGATGAGGGGCTTATACTTTAAATACACACAGTCAATAGTATACGTCAATTCAAGGTTTTCAATATTATTGTCAAAACACTCATTGGTTTTGTTAGAAAGCACACTAAATAATATAATTGAAGAAATGTTTGTCAATTTTCTGTTCAGTAGTCTTCTAGATGTTGTTACGTATACACTCCCCAAAGTGTGTCTTTTTACTTTTTTACGTAGTTTATACTTATACATATATTATAGAGATAGAGCAGTGGTTCTTAACCTGAGGATCGCGAAAGGCATTTAGGGCATATTTATATTATATTTTACATACATATTTAAATACTTCAATTTGAGTTTTTTTGTACATAAATAAAGCTAGTTTTAAAATGAGTATTACCTAATAATTGTTGTTACTTAAAATGGGAGGGGGAGGGGGGCCTAAATTTGTATAGAGATTTTAAGAATGCCGCGGTTACTAAAAGGTTAAAGCACTGCTATAGAGTATAGTACTATGTACACATTGCCATAGAGTAAGTTTATGTGAGTTTTTTTTGTAACTCTATACCATAGAGTTACTATATATACTATTTATATTATTGTTATTAGCTATTTGTTCTGTATATAATACAGTTAATAGTTATTATATATAAAATAGAGTTACTATATATTATATACTAATAGTTATATATTACAGAGAAAAAACATTGGGATTGCGAATGTGGTGGAATTACACGTTTTAAGGTCCCCTGAGTCCGAGGCGAAATTTAGAAATTAATTTTAGCACTAAATTATTTGTCAAAAACGTTTTCAACGATTTTACTTTAAAAAGTGTAAAATCTAGTCCATGTAAACATGAATTTAATCATACAAATCGGTATGCTATGAAAAGTATAAATCCGTTTAAACGCTATCTAAAAATGTGATCTATTTCTATGCCACTGAATAATTTCCGTCAAAATTATTGTAACATAAACCCATTTTGCTGAAAATTTTAAAAATTGAACTATAGTATTTACCGGCATTATAAAAATTAAGAGGCTGTCAAACTGGACAATAACTTTTTCATATAATAAGATTTCTGACCATCTATTTTGTTATAATAATGGACCAATGAAATAAATGTATGCTTATGCTAAAACATATGTTATAATATAAATATAACATATGTTACGATAAGTATCGGAGACTCGAAGATGTATTTATTATCTATACTAAAAAGCAACGATGTTTAAAATGTTCAAATCCATATAGACGAATCTTGAAAATATTATATAAATTATATTTAAGTATGAAAGAGTTTTTTTTTTCATAAAATTCACTTATTTTAGCAACACATCTAAAAGTTGTAAGAAGAATATAAAATATAAATTCTACTCTAATATTTATATTCTTACGACATCCTTATATTTTGATATATATATTTAAAGTATTATGAAGAATTCACAAGAAAATAACACAAAAATATTAGGTATAAATCCTTTAAGAAACTATAATTTCTCATTATGTGTAACTGAGTTAAAAGAAAATTTTGAAATACATTTTTTTTTTTAAAAAAAAGAAAGAAAAAACTGCGAAATCGTAATATAGTTATAAGAAGTTATTTTTTCCTTCCAAGTTATCGAGAAGAGTCGTGACCGGGATTCAAGAAGATGTTATTAAATAACATTTTGATTCCTCTCTCCGTTCGTTTTACACATCTTGCGCACTAGATTGCATTCGACATTATCATTACATCAATTTGGAAATATAAAGATCCATTACCCTTATTTTTTCCTTTTATGTATTGCACATAGATTAAAGATTCATGATGATTCTTCTACAGCTATAATTTTCTTCCTTCTTTTACCTCTTGATTTTTTTTTTGATAACAGAATAAGATCATTTTAAAATATAGAGAGCAATCAACATATAGATTTATTCGAGATATGAAGTTTCTATTATTATTACAATTTTTACACAATTATTGGTATAATTACCAATAATTGTCTTAGTAAATGTTCAGCCAAAATCCTTCCTTAAAGCAGTGTGATAGTTTTAATTAAAATTTATATTAGGTCTCCGAATTAAAAAATTCCAAGACAGAAATCCGTTTCAAACATATTTTTTGGTTTCGTGTCTGTCTAATCTATAATTGAATATAAACAGGTCAAGTGTGTGCTACTCAGCACACAGCGAGGGTCCGTAGTCAACCCTGTATATTTTAACTAGTACCCTATTGATGGTGTTTTTTAATGCTGCATGTTTTGCATGTTTTTTAATGCTGCATGTTTTGCTGCATTTCGCATGTTAATGCTAAAAAGCTTACTACAACCATATAAATACTTCGAAAAGACCATAGTTATAAAAACACGTATTTTGTCAATAAAAAATAAAATAATATTTTTTTCGAAATTTCCAAAAAGTGGTATCTTTACTTTTGGTTGAAGAATGTTCAGGAATTTTTTCAGATTTTTTGCACTTCACATAAGCGAGATAAAGGGGGGGACACGTTTCACACCCACTTCAAACTTGCCTACGCTCGCCCTATCAAAGTTATAACCAAAGAATTATATATTTTTGTAATCAGCTCGACGTACCCTTTCATATGATACCCCTCACGGTGTAAAAAGAAATGAAAAAATTTTAACCCTTAAGTTATTTTACCCTAATTGTTTTGAAAAATAATTTTTTTAAGTCGCTATATTTTTAAAATATGTGGGCATGTACAAGACACATACATGCCAAATTTCAAAGTGATCGGACGAAAGGTGTAGCCGTGAGAACAGGCAACCGGACGGACGGACAGACACACGCAGGAAAATATAAGGGTCCGGTTTTGCCTACGGACCCTAATGAATGTTTGGGATTTTTAATACAATTACTCTTTTAATTTATTATATTTTCTTTATATTATTCCATTCCACAATAAATCCTTGAAGACTCACCAATGTACCATTGACTCAAAGCTTTTTCTGGTATGCCTGGTCTTACAAAGAAATGCACGTTTTAACTGAGATTTTGTGGTACCACTTCATAATTATGACTAGAGAAATAAATAAAAAGAACCAGTCTCTCCACGGTAGATAAGACTCCTACGTTGGTCTCCGACATCGTATGACTCGCCCTCTACATATTTCCTTTTATCGAATATAATGTGTCTCTAGTTCCACTGAAATCGGCACTGATGATGGCTTTATAAAAGCCGAAAGCTGCTTTGATAAATAAAAAAAGTTTTATCTACCGTGGAGAGACTGGTTCTTTTTATTTATTAAGATGACCTCCACCAACGCTCTTTTTTCTCAAGTATGACTAGAGAGGTTGATAGAAAGTAACACAACAATATTATCACCTCAATTTTATATTAAACTTGATCTCACACTGAAGATGACATAACGTCGAAACGCGTTTGTGAATTTTAATATCAAATTGTGATGACAATATTGTTGTATTACTTTTTTACCAACCTCTCTAGTCATAATTTAAGAATATACAAAGCAAAATGAGGACTATAGTTTATTTGGAAGCATTGTCCACTGGTGTAGCAAGACGCCACATGTGCAATCTTACTCCGTTGGGCATAAAAACTACAAATCCCTTCTATTACTCGATACACGAAACTTAAATATATATATTTTATTATAAAATATATTCTGTTTGTCATTTTGGATCACGAATAAAATATCATTATTTAAAAAGAAATACCTATGTTGATTGAACTCCGAAGCCGGGTCTACACTTAACGTACAAAATTCTAAAAATTAGTTACAAATGCAAAAACGCACCAACGGATACAGTCGAAAAAAATGCAACGAAGTTTAAGACCGAGCGGCCACTAGAAGCTGAGCGGAGTTTAGTTGACTCCGCTTGTGAAGTCGGACCCTATTGTTTTAAATGTAAAGGATGGCCACCGGTTACGGAGCGGATGAGCCTAGCGCCCGCTTCCCCCTCCACAATAATATTATTGTGAAGGAGGAAAATTAAGTATAGAAAATAAGTTATCAGACCTGGCGCTGGCGCGTTTAAGAAAGGGTTTTAATTCAGTTGTTGCAGCCCTTCGATAGTTTGTGTATCACATTCTGTTATTTAATCTCTTATCTTATTTAGAAGTTCATTAAACTGAGGACGTATATCGTACGGAAATAGTATTTAAACTTTTCATGGTTCGATCTAAAAGGGTGGTCTGTCATTCAGACAGAGACTTTCTCACTCTGTCTTATAAGGTTGTGAAGCGTCACAAACCGCAAGAGAAAAGTCGGTTTCAGAATCGTTGGAACTGAAGTCAAACTAACAGTTCATCTGAAGTACCGACAAGCAATAGGCTTCGACGGGGTTTGGTCTAAATCGTACATTCATACTCGTTTGTGTGCAGACCCAGTGATAAATAATATTGGTATGTGGCAATAGCATTATCTTTTCTTAATTTTTCAATTAAAATTCGGACTTTTACTGCTATCCTAACCTCTTAGATTATTAGATCTACAAATCCACTAATCTAAAATCAAATTAGTAATTTTGAGTTTCTAAAACCCGCCATACCTTTATGAAAAACGGTTCTAGCAAAAGAAAATGAATTAAGGGGAGAATTATTATAATATTAAACGCTACTTACGTATTTCTAGCAGCACTAATAGTAGACTTCGATTGTTTTTCTTCTTAGTTTTGCAAAATAGCACAAACAAATGAAAATCAGTGTTGCCACGAAGTAAATAGATTTAGGTTTTTTTTTTTTTTTTTTTTCTTGTTTTTTTTTTTAAACATTTTAACTGTTAATAAATTTAAGGATAATAAATATAATTTAAATATTAATATACATATTTGTTTCAAATGGGTATAAATATCGCAAATAAATATCGCTTGTAAAATTAAGACTAAAAAAAGGGCACAATTTGAGCCCTGTATCTTTAATAGTGATTAAAATTACTTTATACGCCGAAATTACTTTATCGACGGATTATTTTATATAACCCACACCACAAAAGAGCCATATGAGTCCAAAATGAAATTTAATCTTTTGAAATTTTAGAAGTATAATTATGATGACCTAAATCAGGTTGGAGTTATTTAGGGTGTCTGGTTTTCTTAAAAGTCGAGTTAAAAACGTGGTATATTTTATATAATTATTTAAGTATTTTTTGTTTCCACAGTGACTGTTGGTGATATCTTCAGGGGGGGAAGACAAGATGACACTCGTCCCACTTCTGGATGCTCCAAATAAGTGGTCAGAATGAGGAGTTGTTAGAGAATAGTCTACCAGGAAGTTAGAAGAAGGTAGGAGCTCACTCGAGTCTCACTCTGTACCTAACCAAGCTTGGAAGACTTATAAAACCTCACTGGCGAGCTCCTACAGTTTCCTGTATCCTTGATACGTCTTTCTCTACATTGCTCCTAAAACCTACCAGATTCCTTTTTTCCTCCCTCCCTTACTATAAAAAAAAAATGTTTTTTTTTAAATATTAATTTTTATTATTAAATATTTCTACATTCTTTAAATAAGTCAATAAGAATGGGGTAAATAAAGCAAATTAATTAATTACTAATTAATTAATGGGGGGGGGGGGGGGGCAAGGGGGGTATTGCCCAGGGGGCCGCTCGGAGATTGATTTGCTTACCCTTACTCTCTCACTATTTTAGCAAACAATTTATATTATGTTTATTTTAAATTATGTATTCAAAGTTTAAAAAGAAGGTTTTTTAATGAAACTTTTAAAATGGTTTTAATTATGTATATTACATCATACATTGCCCTTTAAAAGGAAACTTTATGGGCATTTTTAATTCAGCAGAAATCAGACAATGTGTAAGAACATACATGAAGAAAAATAATCGTGGTAAATAAAATATATAAAAAAAACAATAACAATTAACAATCACAATTATCAAAAATATATACTCTACAATATCCCCAAGCAGAAAACTACAAAAATTAACTTAGAATATGACAATAAATTATTTACTTACGCTCATTGTGGTTTGAAAGGTTTCCTGTGCAAAATGGCAGGTTCACATGTGACAAGATTTGAAAACCTTTAAAAAAAAGTTATCTCAGAATAGCCAATGCTAAAAAAGAAAAATACCTTTTTAAAGCTGAGAGTTGCTTGAATAAAGACATTTCAATTCGCAGTGTGTTTAAGTATAGACAAACTACAATCAAAATCCCCAAATTATGTATGCTGTATCATACATTGCTCGTTTAAGGGTTAATGTCATCTCCTGTGTGACCCTTTAACTTTACAAAACTCTCAAACCTGTGTATAAAGTTTGTCACTGTTTCGTCTTCTTGGTAGGGGACAAATGTGATATTTAAATTCCAAGATTTTATATTAATACTTTCTTCTTCCAGCCTTAATTTTTCTGACTTTTTTCTTTTTAAAATCAATTGTTTGGCTTCATAATATGTATTTTCAATGTCGATGAAAGCATTTTCATCGACTACATCTAAGTCTGACAATTCATTGAATATTGCATTTTTTTTTTTTTCAGCGGAAGCCCATGTACCAGGTAGTCCACAGGCCACCATAAGAAGTGAGTCGCTGATTGATAAAGTTTTCTTACCTTATGGAATCGCTTATTTATGCCTTGTCCACCGATGAATTGGGTATATGGCAACTGGACGCTGGGCCATTTCTTTTTTGTTGACATGCCAAACTTGCCCTTCTGCAGGAACATTGAAAAGAGATAGATAAAGTTTTGATTTTCACAGGATCGTTTAATTAAATTATTTCAAAAACAGTGGTAAAGGTGGCCACCGATATGAGTGGGCCGTTTTCATTTTAACGTCCCCGCAAAGCGATATGTTTGGGGCGGTGGACACCCCAAACGGCCCACTCTTATCGGTGGCCACCTTTACCACTGTTTTTGAAATAATTTAATTAAACGATCCTGTGAAAATCAAAACTTTATCTATCTCTTTTCAATGTTCCTGCAGAAGGTCAAGTTTGGCATGTCAACAAAAAAGAAATGGCCCAGCGCCCAGTTGCCATATACCCAATTCATCGGTGGACAAGGCATAAATAAGCGATTCCATAAGGTAAGAAAACTTTATCAATCAGCGACTCACTTCTTATGGTGGCCTGTGGACTAAGGCAGACACATGGCGAATTCTACTATTTTAAATATATTCAAAAAGGGGACGTTGCTTCTAGTAAATGCTTAAATATGCTGCTAGTAAATATTCCTTTCCATTTATCATGAGTATTTGGGGTTTCTTCTTTTAGTAGGGAAGCCCATCTAGCTGAAAATTCCTTGCGTTTTCCATTCATCTTACTAAAATCCGGACGCAAAACCGGACAGATGTTTCAAATCCAGACTGTCCGGACGTATGGTAACCCTACCTATATATAATTTAAAATTACATTTACTGAAAGGCTGAGTTGAAATAGACCTCGCTTATTGGTCAAAAATCTAAACTTAAAATAATCTAAACCTATTTATTTTTTTTGTGTTCTAGACTACTTTACCAGTGTAATAGGAAAGTGCAGGTTAAACTTTTCACTAGGGATAATTAAGGCAATAAAAAATGTTACAAGGAAATAAAATTTATTTATATAATAAACATCAATCTTTTAAGATTTTTATTACAAATAAACAATATTAACAAAAAGAATAATAAAATAATTTTTTTTTTTTAACTTAAAATTGGTATAAATGTCTAAAAAATTGCAAAAAAATAAAAATTAAAGTTATAGGTATCTAATAAAATGTTTGAGCAAATTAACCAATCTATGACTAAAACAATATAAGAACTAAAATATATATATTTTTTTCTACAGACTAAATTGAACATTTGGCAACAATATTTTCTAGATCTTAAATATATAGAAGTATTTATTTTTTATATAAAAGGCACTTGAGGTTTTTGATAGTTATAAGGCTAAAATCTGAAGCTGTTTGTTCAAAATTATGTTTGAAGAATTTATTGTAGAAACGGCTGTAATTTTTAAAAATTATTTTTCTGGGATCGAATCGTAAGTCTCTTAGTGAATTGTTTTTCTTCATGAAAAAACCTTTCTCTAATGAGTATAGAAATGAGTTTTTAAAATATTACAATTCTCCATGAAAAAACATAGCTAAATTTAAGAGAAAAAAATCAAAAGAAAATGAAATATTACATTTGCAGGTGTTTAAGTAATTATATTCATTTTTAATTAATTAATTCAATGTCAAATGTTAATTTTTAACAAAATTAAGAAAAATAAAAAAATAAAAAAATGTTATACGATATAACATGCTTTACTCTCTACATAGAGTATATCTTAGCAATGCAAGTATGTGTTCACATATAGATTTTTATATATTCTTTAATTTACTATCCAATACATAGTCACTTGAAGTCAAATGTCGTATTATTATTTATGTTGACATATTTTTTTTGATGTATTAATTATTCTTGATAAATGTATACTTATCGAATCATAGAATGAAATAAAATAAATATGCATATTATTTTAAAATATTTTTTTAAAAAAATATAGTATACCTATACATTATTTTAAATTACTCTTACAGAAAATCGTAATATAAATTACTAAATTATGTCCTTAAATATTTCAATATATTTACACTAAACTGAGTAATGAATTAAAATATGTCTTATAGTCAGTGACGTAGGAACGGGGGGGGGGGGGGGGGGGGCTATCGGGCTTGAGCCCCCCCCCCCCCTGTCAGACTTGAAGGGGCTATAAAATTCGAATAAAATAAAAATTAGCACATGGGTTTATGTCTAAAACTGCTTAAAATGCTGTTTTTGAACGTTTAGTTTCCAAAATTTTCCCGGGGGAGGACCCCCGGACCCCCCTCCCATAAAGGGGGGGGGGTAGACAGAGGGTAGGTTGTAGTCTGGCACCTTAATTTCTAGAAATCAAGCACTGATAAAGAGTATGTACCCCCCCCTCCTTAGTGGAGGTGCTGGGCCACCCCCGTCAAAAATGAATTCCTACGCCACTGCTTATAGTATTGTTTAAATAAAGGAAATACTTGCCAACTTTACCCGAAAATAATTACACCATTCTTGTTTATACCTTAAAGGATGAAATATAGTTTTCTGAAAATTCAGTTAATCTATATGATATTTACTTTTTGACTGATACCCACTATGCCTGATTGAGGATATTGGGTATCAGTAAAAATAATATCTGTTCTTTATTTAAGACTTTTTTACTTTTTGTTAACAAAATTCCATCTACAATACAAACCAGACCTCATTTACTTGGTTACCCACCCCAAATTACTTAAACATGTAAATATTCATTATTCCCTTGTCTTTAAGTTAAATAGATTAAGGTATATTATCACCTTTAAATACAGAAGAGTGATGCTCCTTTGTCCCAAAATTCTTTGGAATAAATATCCCTTTGTCTTAATAAATATTTTGACAATAGAATTCCCTGTAAGCGTGTAATACAGTAAACAAAAATATAGGGTGGATAACCAATTAAATTTTTACCACAAGCACCTCATTTAGTTGTTTATCCATCTATGTGTAAATAAGTGCCGCAAAGGGTATTTAAGAAAAATAATAAGTTACAAAAAAATAAATCTTTAAGAAAAATAATAAGTTACAAAAAAATAAATCTATCAGGTAAAACAAATAATATAAAATGCCAAAAAAATAAATCTATCAGGTAAAACAAATAATATAAAATGCCCTAAAAAACAAAATATAAGTACAATATCAATAAGTAAGTCAATAAAAGATAAAGTAATATTTTTGTTCTAAAAGTTAAACTTAATTTAACAAAACATTAAAATTTAAAGAAACATTCTTTATGAGAGAAGCAACTAAAAAATAAAAAACATTTACCATTTTCTAATATATGCTAAAAGAAAACCATTTTTTAAAATTTACCTTCTATGGCTATAGATTCAAAATCAAATTATAATTTCTGATACAAATCAAATTGGAATTAAAGAAGTCTCCATTCTTTAATTTCCTCAATGTATATACAGTAGACGGTGCTTAGTGTTATCAATATAGCTTGGAACGGGCCCACGCTATTCAAATTCATTAAAAGTGGTCTGTATATTGTTACCAATATTTCATTTATTCTGATCAGTGTCAAGATCGTTGAAATCTATGGCACTGGTGTTTCGGTGAATGTCCTTTTTTCTCAGGAAGAAATCCTCACCTCACCTTTCCCCCATTACTTTGACGGACCACAGACAGACCTCAGAACTCAATGTTATGTTTTAGCCTTTCAATTATACACATTCTTTCATCAACTAATTTACATAAGTTCGAAGTTGATTTGTTTCGTTTTAAAATTTAAACGAATAATGAGTCCTTTGAAATGTCATAATCATGTAAATTTATGTACTTACATATTATTAATGTATTAGTTTTATTAATGTAGTATTTTGTAAAGATTTATATTTTATTGTTTCTAAAAAATTTTGTAAATATATTTTTTTAATTAAAATTATACAGATGGTACTTGAAATTATTTTTTTTATTTCCTAATGTGTTATAACATCATTCAGTGTACGTAATAGACACAGTAATATTTATAATTGTGTTTTGATTTGAGTTTTACTTCCTTTGGTGGTACATTTTATTTATTATTATCAGTTGTTTAATTTTATCACTTTGTATCGGTCCCAAAGTGATCACAATAAGCGTCGTCCACTGTATATGAAAGCCAAAGCAGGCTGCAAGGGTAATATTAGATCTGATAGACATGGAGGATCTTATTTAGAAAAATTATAAAAATGATTTTACCGAGGTCACAGGTTTGATCTCATATCTTGGAACATTAATTTACATGGCTCACTTTTGATCTCATCATACTTGCTTTGGCGGTACATTGATTATTGATATGTGTGGTTCATCTCCACACAGGGTTAGTGAACAAGGACCCAAATAAGTGGCCTAATTGATGGCTCCAAACAAGTGGTTTTTCCTCCTTGATCTACTACTACTATACTATTTTTATTTTTATTTTTTGGAATAGCAAGGTTCTAATAATAATTATAAACTATGGTGAAATAGCCTGTGCAAGGCTGGTACCAGGCAAAGGGCTTATACCACTACATATATTGTGGCTGACGACAGCAAGGTTCTACTGTTTTATAAATAAAATTTATACAACATTAATCAACTGAAATTTCTTTAAATTAAAAACTTAAATATTGAAATAATTGGAACAAAAAATATGTTTCCATTTTCATCTTGACCAAAAACTCCATTTAAAGAGTTTCACTGAAGATTTTTAAAAATTAAATTATATTATTAAAGATTTTGCTCAAAGGTTTAACCCTTTTTGAATTTTAATACGAGTATAGTTGCAGACATGAAGATAAACGCCCAAAGGATAAGAGATATGAAGCCTCCGTATACAACAGGATTGTCGAATGTCCAACCTCTGGCAAATATGGATCTCATTGCTTCTGTCGACAGTGTCAGCGGAAGGAAGTAACTGATTACTCTAAGTACTTTATGCATACCTTCGGTTGGCCAAATTATACCTAAATAAAAAATAAGAAAATAGATAAATTACAATCATTTTAAAAATATAATCTGCCAATAGATTCGGCACACATAGATTCCTCACATCATATTATTGGATGAATAACCAAGGCTGGGCAAAGGCTGTTATTTTATACATGAGTATAAAATAATGTGTTCCCATTGGGATTGAACTTTTTTTATTGAATATTAAATGTTTGCATGTGTTTTATTGTATTTAAACGGACTACCAAATAATTCTTTTAAGGGGTTTCAGTTATATTATATATACTCCACTTGCCCAACAAAATCTTCACTTCTATTTATTATTATTACTAACCATATAATTCGCTTCCCTAAAAAATAAACATACATTTTATTATAATTGACTGTAATTAAATATTAAGAAATTTGTAGTTACATTGTTATGTCCCTAAGCCCTCAAACTAAACAATTGGAAAACACTGGAAGAATAATAGGGAAGAGGAGAGAGACAAACTGTTAGTGCATATGAGAACAGAGGCAGTGGCGTAATTTGGGCCCCCATTGCTAGGAGGCCCCCAAATCCAATATTAGGGGCCCCCCTAGGCTTTTTTTTTGCTCATCAATTTTCTTTGCTGAGGGGCCCCAAAAAGTTCTTGCGGGGGGGGGGGGGGGGGGGGGGGGCAATGCCCTAGCTGCTACTGAACAGAGGATGGCTATATAAGGATTTTAGGAAAGATAATGATTACGAAAAAAACTAATAAAAGTAAAATTAACATTACCATTATTTGTTGCTCAGATGGAAATGACAAGAATCAGTAAGATTCAATTTAAGGACTTTATAAAAACTTACAAAATTTAATCTTCCAGTCAATCAGATTGAATCAACCCAAGGAGAGCTCAGAATGCAGTATAATCTCATTATAACGGGCCATTAGGGGCTATGGTTGTCTGTTTTAATGAAAGTTCGGTTTATAACAAAGAATTGTTTAATTATAATGCAAAAGGGTGTGCATCAATGAAAGTGCAGTAGTTAGCTATAAAAAGTGTTTTCTATAAAACATAGGGTTTATTGAAAAATATATGAACATATACACTGCATTAATGTTGATAGCTTAATACAGAATTCACTCTTATTAAGTTAACACGCACACTGAAGATGATATTACATGTCGAAACGAGTTTGAGAATTTTAATATAAAACTGTGGTGACAATATTGTTGTGTTACTTTCTACCAACCTCTCTAGTCTTAAATATAAAGTGGTACCACAAAATCTGTCAAAAAAACTAATTATTGTTGATAGCTTGCGTCCATTTTTTGCTGTGTTTGTTTGGAACTTATTTTTTCAGTTAGGTAATTGAGGTGATAGTGAATCATATTGTTTTACCTTTCCGTTTTAATGGTCTGTTATAGTCCGTTTTTGTGGTCCGTTCTACTTTATTGCCGAAGTGAGCCTTTTTATATTGAAACACACATATTGAACTGGACTTGACTTTTTGTTAATATATTACACTTTTTTTTTTTTGGTAAATCATAACTAAAATTTAAGCAGATTTGTGTTTTAAGAATTTAACTAGTAAAAAGTTTGGACTTACCACAAAGCATTACAAATGGCAAGAAACTTCCAAGAGCTATGTATGTTGCATTCCTTTCATTATCAGCTACACACGATATCAGGAAACCTAAAACAACAAAAATTAATATATAATTAATAAGTTAAAATGGTCAAAGGTAGTAAATACAGTTAAAAATACTCTGCCAATTAGTGTGGCACATAGCTTCCTCACATTCTATTTTGTATACTTTAACGATTTTATATTATTAAAACTTATTATTGTTAAATTTATTTAATTTTCCCCTGTTTTGTAAAACTGTCGAAATTGTTTATTTTTTACATTAATTAAAGGATCAATTTAGCAAAATTCAAGGAGCGCAGACGGTTGAAATTAATCTAGGGCCAACAGCAGGCTACTTTCGACAAACCATCCAAATTTCATAAATATCAAATAAGTGCTTTTGATTATATAGGTGTAAATAAATGTATGTTTATGCGCATGTTGAGGAGAAACAAATAGGTGCAGAAGGTTGAAACCTATATGGGACCAACAATGGGCTCATTATGACCTACCATCTAAATTTAAATAAAATCAGATGAGTAGTTTTTAAGACATGTTGGTTCGCAAAAATTTAGCGACAGACGGACAGACAGGTACGGAACCAAAAATGTTCCCGCTCTGAAACGGATGTATGTCTTTTCTTTCCTCGGAATGATCACATAGCTTCCATTACCTTCGGTAAGCTTGGAAGCAATAATTTAAAATGGAAAATAATTTATTTATAGGAGAGCCAACCACTCTCCTATACAAGCTACCGAGGCCTCTAAAAAGATACTAAAAATGCCTATTGACATGGAAGGAGACTAAGATGCTTCAGGTTGAAGGATGGAGTTCCGTGGCTAAAGAAGAAATGAGTAGAGACAAGATAAACAACAAGATAAATGTCTATATGTATTTTGTGTATGTAAAATTTAAGGTTTATTATACAGTTGATGGAGCAACACACACAGTTACATATACAGTTGATTTAAACCTTTGACATGCCTAGGCCAGGTATTTAGTATGCTCATTGAGCCCATAACACCCAACATGGTCTATGTCTTTGTTTAACTCCCTGGAATGAATTCAGGTTCAACCCTCCGGTCCAGTGTAGAGCAAAAACAAAACAAAAAAAACCCAATAATATGCAAGTGTACTCACCAAATACCATGCCAGTAATACCACTGAGGACAGCAAGCAGTGCTGCCATTAGAACATTACCAACATTAGTCACATCGAATACATACAGCGCTACGACTACAACAGCTATGGACTGACACAACATGTTGGCAAACTGTGTGACCACATGGCTTGCTAAGATCTCAAAAGGTGTGATTCCTGCATAAAATAACAAATTTTCTATTAATTTTTATAATAATAATAATAATTTAATTCTTCTCGTCTTTCTCGCAATACTATGCTAATTTTAAATCGCAACATTCCACAATTGGCTAGAGCATAGCGGATGGCTTATTATTTCTAGAGTAGTGGTGGGTAGCATGGTGTGTTGACTTTGACTATTGTTTGAAAAAATCATTGTAAAATTAGTCGTTAAATAATTAAATTCAGGGTGAAACTAATATGAATTTTATTATTTCTTTAAAAAAACCCTATTTTTATGTAATTTTCAATAACTTGTATTGTCATTGGAAATTCATTATCTGTCAAAGTTTGTCAAAATTTCATACTTCTAGGTAGTCAGAAAGTGTGTTACACATTGATTACAAAATTGGTAACTTGCAAAAAAGTGAAGTTAATTAAATGTGTTTCATTTTGTCTAAAACATTTCCAATACACTATGATTGTCTTTAAAAAAATATAGATTTCCTGAAATTATTAGGTATTCATTGTTTAGAAAAATCTTGTTTAATTAAATGAAGGAAATGAAATCATTTTGCTAATCAACTTACCAGAGACCAGACCTCGTTCCATGATACCTTCGTTCCTCTCAATAATCATTGTACCAACTGCCAGACCAACCGCCAAGAAAAATGTTATACTGTAAAATTAAAACACATATACAATAAACAATTAGAATCAAAATTAAAATAATATATATTTAAAATAATGGAGATTCTATCACAAACTGGTCTAAGAGAAATTGTTCATTTTGAGCTGTATTTAAAAAAAAAAAAAAAAAAAAAAAAAAAAAAAAAACAGGCGAAGGAGGGCAATCAAAATTAGGCATTAATTAAAAAAAAATAAAAAAATAGCCAACCCATGTATTTTATCAGTAAGGTGGGATTATTTTTGTAAAATGCAGACAAAGTCCAAAATAAAAACATGTATAAAAAATAGTCAGCCACTTTGAGTGGCACATAACTTCCTCGAGTTCTGTTATTAGATAGATGGTCTCATCTCAGATTTGAATCTGTTTCGATTCCCAGGGCTTACACTAATTTTAATTCATTATAAGGGTTGATATTATTATAGGACCATCTGCGGGTTCCTTTCAACAAACAACCAATTTTTTTTATCAAAATTGGAAGAGTACTTTTAATAGTTGTTCATAGAAACAACTTTGAGTATACTCAGAAGGAAGCAATGAGAGTAGGGTTGAAACTATTCACCTTCCATCCAAATTTAATTAAAATTGGACTAGAAGTTTTTAAGATGTTGACGGAAGACATAATGTTTTCTTGAAGCGGATTTGTATCCAGGAATTTTTGAAATCAGAGAATTTTTTTTTTTTTTTTTTTTTTTTCAGAATGATAACAATAATTCTGTTGCCTTTGGTAAGCCCAGAAGCATATAATGTACAAATCAAAATATAATAATCAACAAGTATTAAATATGAACTTTAGAAATTAATTGAGGAATTTAATGCATTCTGATGGATCAAATGATGATGTGATGATGTGTTTCTGATGATTCTGATGTGTGGTGTGTACGAAGAATTGTTTTTTTTATGCAAGATTAGATTACTAACAGATTTTTTACTAACATGGGTGCATGTTAATTAAACATTGTTCTTGAGTAAGGTATGTGAAAGTTGATAGTGTTTTATATTTTGTTTGTGTGGTGTTTGGAATTTGAAATGATATTAATTCTAATAATGAAGAAGAACATTCAATCAAATTATTAAATAAATTACCTAAAAATATATTTTTTCTACCACAAAATTTATTAAATTTATACTGTGAAACTTAACTATAAGGGGGGCTGTTGGGTAATATATTTTAGAAAATTATATCCTGCATTTTCATTTTTTTAATTCTAATATTTTGTAATCAGGAACCATATTCAGACTAGAATTTTATACTCTGGATCTTACAAACGAATAATAAATTGTTTTGTTGAACATATATTTTCCAATTCTTTTGTACACTATTTATTTAAGACACCAAACATTTTTACACAATAACTTATGTGATCATAACTAAAAATAAACCCCTAAGTTTTTCATTTTATTAGTTGCACTGAAAATCTTAATTATATAGAAAAGATATAAAGTCAAAAAATCCTAATTTGATAATTTACATTTACTTATGAGTTTATAGTTTAGGGAAGTTTAATAACTTACGTTAAGATGATACCTGGAGCTGCAAAGTCAGTGAAATTGGGTTCGAACGGACCATAAATTGGCTGGTTAAACTGAAATCATTAAAACAAAAATCTTGTTATAATATAAAATAACAGAGAGAAAATCATGATAAAAGATATAATAATTTTAAAGCATTAAACAAAAAAAGAAATCTTATTCTTAAAAAATTATTTTATTACCCTGATTGGATATGAGATGGCTGCTGGATTGTCACCGCATTGTTTAGCTATTCCTTTAGCAAAAGATTGAAGCACGAGCAACATATCCTTTCTCAACAGGAACCCAATCTGATAATCTATAATCATAATACAGAATTGAATTAGTTGTGTTTCTACTGAGATTTAATGGAATAAAACTCAACATGTAAAATTGATGTGTTTATTCTGCATAAACTAAAATAGCTAATGATGATGATGATTTGAGTTGATCTTCATAAAATGAAATTAAAGTTTGGGTATATTTTAGGGAGAATCTGAAAAGAGAATTTAGAAAAGAGATGTGTGGAGATTTTGAATTTTAAACATTAGGAAACTTATGGATGTGAATAATAGGTATGCTTTCTACTCTACGACAAAACCTTCATTTGTACTATCAACTAATAGCTTTTAATAACTCAAACATATTTATTAATTTAAAAAAGGGTTTGAGTTAATTGAGTTAATTGAAAAAAAAAGTATTTATGTAAGGCACATAAAACCAAAAAAAGCAACACTAGACAGCTGCTGCCATCTAGTGAGATTTTTAGCAAATATACTTTTCTTGTTTGGGACTTTGTTATTTTAGATAATTACTAAGTTGGGCCTTAAATAGTTTTGAAGTCATGAACTAAAAATTATATTTTTTTTTTGGCCCTTACAACAACGAATTTCAATTGTTATTCAATTCTCAGTTGAATAACAATTCTCAGAGAGCCTACATGGTTATAAACACTAATGTTCTCAACATTTTGGCACATAGGACAAGCCTGAGCACTAGTGTATTAAGAATTGTTTCAAACTTACTAGACATATCAAGTGTGACTTCAAGTTCCGATCCAATAATAGATTCGTCTGAAGCAGAACGTCCATACTCTATCCTTTCGTTAAGATTGTAGGAAAAGTTAGATGGAATTTCGAGAAAACCCCAAGCTTTCCCTCTGTTTACAGCCTCTGCTGCATCCGCCATGTTTCCATAATGAACCTGAATTAGAAAATGTATAAGAATTATCAAAATACATTAAGGTTTAAACAAGTAAATAAAAAAAAAAAAAATTTAAGACACGCTTGTATTGATTTTGCAATTTTAAAACAAATGACTGATTATTGTATTTTTATCAGAAATACATTTTCTGTGAAATTTTCAGCTTTCTCGGAAGTTAAGAAGTGGGTCAAATTTAGGTTAAAAGAGTTGGAGAAAAAAACAAAGCAATTTAAATAAAAGTGTGTAAAACGAAGAGGAAACAAAACATTTCTTTTTAAAAATATTTAATTTCTCATACATTTACCAGAAACTTTTTTTGTGAATAGATTCTACAATAAGTGCTTCTCTAATTGAGCCAGTTACAAGTGATTTCAATATGCGAAAAGAGAAGGCGGCTCTTCAAGAAAGGACCCTGTTTGTTTATTGATTCCACAGTTTACGATTGGTTTTTCACGTCTGCTTATTAGTGGATGCAGGTAATTTTCAACAAAGCATCATAGGATATAAGGATATACGGTACATTCCCAGAATCTAAACTTTAAAATAATCTTTGATGACTATAGTTCCCATAATTTAACTTGTTTATTAGCCTGCTTAAGGCAGCCACACACACAGTATACCTGACAGGTAAACTAGAGCAAGTGTGCTACTGTTATGACATTACTGCACAGTTATGTCAGATATACTGCAGTGCATATAGTGTATAGAGACCTTTAGAAAATAGAGAGTAAATAGGAAGAACTAGGGAGAATTTCTCCCAAGTTATACTAATGTATATTCTATAAAAGTTATGCAGTTAACAGACTACCCACTCCACATGTGAGGCCCGTAGAGTCATAAAACAACCTAGAATCAGCTCCTAATAAGTGATCCTCCTAAGTTCTAGATCATTCTTTACAGCATTTTCTTTAATAATTAAGGACAGTTAACAAGTATTTTACCAAATCGTGTTTTTTCGTACGGAGTTCATCCAATAGTCGACATGATAAATGTTCAAAGCTGCAGTTTGTATTTACAGTACAACCCTTGTTGAATGGCACCTCGTTATTCACTACACCAAACTTGAGACCAATAGGATCTCTTCCCACTGTCAAGCAGAACAGGATTATCTGACCAATAGGTAATGTAAACATAAAGAATAGTGTACTGAAACAAAAAGAACACGTATAAGAATTTAATTATAATTTCCCTCACTATGTATCAATTAATTGTTGTTTTTACGTAATATAAACTAAAATAGTTTTAAACTAAATCAATTTTGTGTCTCTTTAATCTGAAATAATCTTGAGGCGTGGATATTAGAGATTACTTTTTTAGAGAAAAAAGAAAATTGTTATTTTCTCTGTTTATAAGATATGAAGAATGAAAATCACATCTAATTATACACTCTATTTAGTAATCAGTTAAGATATCTACAAAAATCCATTTCTCTAAAAATCTTGCTATTTATTGCCTAAAATCTTGCTATATTTGTCAGAAGTAAAATCCAAATCAACTCAACTGCTGACACACCTGAGAAAACTGGCGGACTCTCAATTTTCACAATTGACATCCAAAATGTTCTATATGCCAACAAAAATAGATAACTCCTTTATTAAAAAAAATAAATAAATAAATAATATATTATATATCGAAGATACCATAATAAAAGTGGTATTAAATTCATTTTAACTCTACCTTTTTGTATCAATTATGCTTAACTCTTGGGTGAAGGGTAAGAAGAGTACAAATATTTGTTTAAACAAATTATCATGACAGTAAAGACATTTTTTTTTTTTTTTTTTTACTTCCAGTAGGTCTTAATAACTAAAGTATTAATTGCTATAACATACAATATGAATATGATTCTCTGCAATATTTTTTTTTTACCAATATAGAAACGATAACTGCACCCAGTCATAATTCTGCTCTGTCAATAGTTTTACCTTGATAAATTATAAAATTAAAACCATTGCTAATTTTCCACGTAACATGAAATATTATTCTCTAGGAACAGGGTTTTGATGTGTGTATAAAATATTTGGTGCTTAATATCAATGTCTATATTATTATTTATATCTTTATTTATTAGAGCAATATCTTATTATTTTGTTTACTCCCCCTTAAAATTCTCCTAAATACATTAAGGAGTCTCTTCCTGAAGGAGTAGATTACCTAGATATAACAAGAGAAGTGCTAGTTTCTACAATGGCTATTTTTGGCATAATTGTAACTAATTCTAAGAAAGAAATATCTGGTTTAAAATAAGACAGACAGTTGAGGGAATAAGAAGCTTTATTGAGTGGCTTATCTCTATTGATATTGATTCCTTTGAGACATCTTGTCCAATTATGATTCATTTCTTACCCGAAATTCCTGATCATCCAAAGTACATTTTTCCAGAGTAAAGCCTTCATGTGATGAGGTGTAAACAGACATGAGTAATAATCAAAACTTTCCGACTCTTCATCAGGTGGTAACGGTTCTGCCTGCAATCAAGAAAATAAATTAACTAATAATAAATAATATTGTTTTTACAAAGGGATTTAATCTCTCAAATGAGTAAATCATAAAATTATAATAAGTAATTTAATAGATTAAGTTTGTATAGTTTACTGAAATCAGGTTTTCACAGGAAATAAATAGAAGTGAAGTGTGAAATTGACCTGTTTATTAACAATCAAAAAGTAAAATCTCAAGTCCCAAGTGTAGGGGTAAAAAAATATAGTGAACATTTAAAGAAATGATTTATTAATTTATCCTGTTCTGATCTATGCTAGAATAAAATTGATATAATAAAAATAACAGTTATTTTTATAAGCCTAATTGACAAGTTGTACTGTCTAGTAGAGATTGATGAACTATTTTAGTTCCAGTAGCACGCCCGACAGATGGCCCCAAACTGACTGTTTGGCACTGAACTGACAGCGCCTTTTAAACTCCCTAGGCCGCAAAGGTCGGCAACCCAAGAGCTCAAAACTGTAACATGTAAAAGGTCGGGCCAACTAGGCAAATAAAAATATGGCCATCATGAGCATTATTATGGTTGTGCAAGTTTGATTTTGATCACTTTCTTCGACTATCATTTCACAATAAATAATCCATTTTTAATCTTATTTTTTTTTTTTTTTAATTTTAATTATTATTTTTTTTTTTTTTTATTGACTATAAGTAAGCTCTACAAACATAGCTTTTAGCTTTAGCAATAGGAATATGATATTATGTTGTTACCGGTGGTAATAATCCAGGAGAGAGAGGTGCTATTGAATTGCTACGAACTCCTCGAGGATTCACTACAGACATATTGTCACCGAATTCTCCACTGATCTCAGTATCGATACCATCACCTTCTTGTATATTCCTCAGCTCCTGTAAACAAACAAAACGGAAAAACTTAGTAAGCATATATATAATTTTGACTAAATCACATTTACCACCATTCGTTACTGCACCACATCTTTCTTATAGAAACTTACTTATGTGTAAGACATTTTACTTTATGGGGAATCCATAATCCATGCTTAGAGATTCAAACTATAACTCCATAAGCTCAATTGTTCAAAAGAAGAAGTAAGGAGGAAATTCTGTGGTTATAGCACTGTAAGGTAATGCAAGAATCCGGGGTTCGAGACCTGATAGGACGGGAAGTCTCTCCCTTCCTCTTTACTAATAACTAATAACATTAACATTATTCATACATTTTTACTTAAATGTACAATATTTATATGTTTCAATCTTCATATACTTAAAATCCAAATACCAGTGATACTATACTGACTGACTGACTCATCAAATTATCTCTGAAACCATTGGACCTATGACTATGCAATTTTGTATGTAGCTGCTGGCTAAGAAATCTATTTAAAATCCGCCATCTTGATCGGCCATTTCATGTCGATAATTGACTCGAATTTGATGATGATATCTCCAGAACCAATTATTTTTTAGAACCTTGTAATTTGGAAGTTATCTTCCTTTCATGACATAAACAACTTTTGATGAGGATTTTCCAAACAGAAATTTTAATTCAAGATGGCAGCCATAGATTATTACCGTCCTGTCGCCTGCTCTCACGGCTACACCTTTCGTCCGATCACTTTGAAATTTGGCATGTATGTGTCTTGTACTTACCCAAATATATTAAAAATATAGCGACTTAAAAAAAATATTTTTAAAAAAGAATTAGGGTAAAAAAACTTAAGGGTTAAATTTTTTTTTTTCGACACCGTGAGGGGTATCATATGAAAGGGTACGTCGAGCTGATTACAAAAATATATAATTCTTATTTTATAACTTTGATAGGGCGAGCGTAGGCAAGTTTGAAGTGGGTGTGAAACGTGTCCCCCCCCCCTCTATCTCGCTTATGTGAAGTGCAAAAAATCTGAAAAAGTTCTTGAACATTCTTAGACCAAAAGTAAAGATACCACTTTTTGGAAATTTCGAAAAAAATATTATTTTATTTTTTATTGACAAAATACGTTTTTTTTATAACTATGGTCTTTTCGATGTATTTATATGGTTGTAGTCCGGTTCAGTGGAAAAAAAATACTTTATCAGAAGTTTGTTTATGTGTTTTGAGAATATCAGACCCATAGGATAGTTCAAAGTAAGCTTTTTAGCATTTTAAAAAACACCATCAATAGGGTACTACTTAAACTATACAGGGTTGCCTACGGACCCTCGCTGTCAGGGGCGTACCTAGGGGGGGGATATGGGGGATCAATCCCCCCCCGAAATTTTTAAAAAAAAAATATCCTCTTGTAAATAATAAAACTATTTTTATACCTTACATTATAAAAATGCATCCTGTCTGTCTTTCAGTAACTATCATATTATCATCTTATCATGATCAACTATTTTCTTAATATTCAGTATAGTCTATTGAAAGACACTAGACGTTAGCGACCGAATATTTGAAAATGAAAAATACTCTTTGGCGTGATACCGCGTATTTAAAGAATTCCCAGCAGTTTAAAATATAGACCAGTCGAATAGTACACCATAAAACGATAAAATCGCAAACTAACGGCTAGTTCTGATTTTTTAATTGTTGTCAGGAGCACTACCAGTAGTGTATATCCAATTTCGCAGCTTCAAAAGACCTGTGCTAACTTTGTGGCACTCGAAATTTTCGCAATTGTTGCGGTTTTTTTCTTACATCTCCTAAACTATGATTTTCTTTTCATGTAAACAATGCATTTATGTTTTTAAAGTAGAGTAAATTTACTACAAGTTGAGGCCAGAACCAGCTATGTACGACTAATAGTTACCAAGATACAGCCCTCCAAAAATTGGCAATTTTTTTCAAAAACAAAGTAGAATTTTAAGATTTGGTCAACTTTTCTCCCCGAAATCGAGGAAAATACTCATTTTACGGGTACAGTCATAGGGAGAGATGTTGTAGCAAATGTAATTAGCTTTATTGAAGCGAGCTTCTTACATTTAACAAATTATGCATCTTGTCTGTCTGTCAGTAACGTTAATGTGTCCGACGATAACTTGAGTAAAAGTTGACCGATTTAGTTGAAATTTGGTATACATGTTCCTCTTACTAATACTGAGGCTAAGTTCGTTGGAGAACATTATCCGTCCAAGCGTTCGCACTCAACGCTCGCGTAAACGTGAACATAAAATTTTAAATTGGAATTTCAGGACGGGAAAAGATTATAATATCAACTACTTGATGAGACGATCATTTTTTAATAATAATTATTATTTGATTTAGATAATTTTTTAGTAAAACCAACAGCAACACGGCTATGAACTAATAAAGATCGTGAATACTATTAAAACGGATCTAAACCTTTAAAATAGAGAAAGCAACATTTTTGCAGATTTCTTATGTTCTAACGTAACGATTTTAATAAAACTTAATATATGTACATCGTCTATAGTACAATTGAAATAGGCATGTAAAATGTCTACTTGATACAAGCAGAAGTTTTTGTGTAGCGAAGTGATAGTTTATAATAACAGTTTAAAAGCTACTGCGAGTGGTTAATATTGTTATAGGCGTTAGGCATGTAGTTATATAGGTTTATCTAGGAAGTAAAAAATAAATAAATAAATACTTCCACTTATCTACAACTATGACATTAGTCATGATAAGTAAATTCCTTAATATTCATTATTCATTGGAATACGCTCGCTTCAATGATAGAGCCACGCGATGCCTAGTTTGAACACAGAACGACGTCTGTGATGACAGTTTCATCATTCATCACTATGCTCAAAAATCCAAAAAAAATGGGAAAACTGCATTTGCAAATCGTTATATAGAGATTTTCGTTGTAAAAAGTTCGTTATAATGAGGTCCGACTCTATTTCTCTCCTAAACTACAGGGTGTAGACACACATACAAATGTTGAATTCACACTTTTTAAATGCTCAGCAAAGCGTTAAATTAACGTATTAAGAAGTCTAAATTTCCAAATTTTAGCCCCCGGACCCCCCCCCCCCTTGCGTGTTACTGTATAAATATTCATGAATATCCCCCCCCGAAAAAATATCCTGGGTACGCCCCTGCTCGCTGTATGCTGACTAGCACACACTTGACCTGTTTATTTAACATTTAATATCTCAAAATGTACACTGCTTTGAGACAAACTCATATACAGAGTAGTATAATTCCTTAGTCTAAATTACTATTAAGACAAAGGGATTTTAGTCCAATGTACCTTGGGACAAAAGAATGTCACACTTGTGTGTATAAATGTGATAATATCCCTTAGTCTAATTAACTATTAAGACAAAGGAATATTAAATATAGCTGAGAAAACTGTAGAGCTCATTGTCCTACAGTTTTCTGAACAAGATTTAGTCTTACACATGCATGATAAGACTCAATCTTAAAATAATCTTAATCTTAAAAGCGTAATAAAACTGCCCCAGGTGTCTCAATGTCTTGGGGAGACAAATATACAAACCTTTGAGATTATGGCGGAGCTGTTTTTTTTACCAGCGCTTATAGATAATTATAGTATAATGGAATGATCACTTAATCAGGAACCAATAATAATTGGTACATGATTTGAATTAAGTGATCAGTGAATGTTTAATTCACAAACACAAACCAGAAAACCTTGATCAAGTGAAATGTCAAAAATACTCATTTCACTATACCAATCAATGAAATATATGCGTTAGATCTATTAATGTCTGTAACCTATTTATGTGAGATCGTAGGCGTTCTTCAATACTTTATTGTAATTTAATAAGTACTTCGATTTGGAACTTCAAGGTTTATTTAAAACATCAGAATGGTGTCCTGTAAATAACAGACCTTCACACAGATCTTTTTGTGTTTTGCATTATGTGCTTATATGTTTTTTTTTTGCGTTTTAATTTTAACTATGTATTTATTTTTTTCGATTCAAAAAACATGTTTTAACCTCAATAACCTTTCTTTCTTAAAAACATTCCTTTTTTTTAATCAATTTCCATGAAACAAAAATATCGTAAACCATTATTTACTCAGCAATTCCAAATCAAGAGGTAAAAATGAATAAAAAATGAACTACCCCAAATACAACTTGGACACTTATAAATGGTTCATCTGATGTAGTTCGGTAAATAACAATAACAGCTGGTTAAAGTAACAATGAAGTATTCAAACGTACATATAAACAATTGTTTAGCGTAGCATCAAAATAAAGGGTACCTATCGGGAGAAAAATTAAACAAAAACAATTGTATCATAATATAATATGTAAGCTAAACTTCTAAATCAAGATCTAATCTGAATCTGTAATGAAGAAACAACCAAAATTATTAATCGTTTGGTAAAAATAGCAATGGTTCAAAAGAAGTAAGTAAATATAGAGCGGAAATAACTCCGCGTCTTTAAAAAACAAGTTACCAAACACAAGATTAAAATTGCAGCTGATATAATTAATTAAATTATAAGTTTACAGATAATAGTCTATATAAAGACATAAATTAATTAAAGAAAGGAATGATATTCCAATAATTAACCAGCTGATTTATATTTACTTATTAGAGAAGAATCAAATTAAAGGTACAAAGTATAGGTACAAAAAAAACTTTTAGACAAATAAATAGATTAGCATGTTAAAAAAACAAGCCGAAGTACAAATAAAATCATTGAATATAATATGATGAAATCTTTAGTTGGAGAGGTCAAAATTAAATATTATGAACTCAATAATTTTATTTAATAAGTATTGTGTTGTGAAATAATATGGTTCTCGGAATTGAGATGCTTATGATATTTCAAGGTTTTAAAAGTTTTATAATTATACCTACTTTTCAAAAAATGACTTCGAAATAAGAATTTATAGTTTTTTTTTGTTTTTTTTTATACAAGTTATCAGAATGTCGGAAATGAAATAATGCTTAAATGAGATGCGGACGAATATCTTATACTTCTAGAGAGTTAGACTATTCAACAGTTGATATTTGATATAGGTAGTTATTTAAACTCCCACCTCGAGCAGCATAGGAGACCGCAGAATCACCCTCATACCAAAATAATAAAACATAGGGAGTAATAATCTAAAGAAGTACCGGTTTTAAACATTAGAGAATTTTTTGATCTCGTGTCTGTCTGTCATTTAGCATTTTTGCGAATCTTAAAAACTATAAATCTGATTTTGAATAACTTTGGATGATTTTTCGAAAGTAGCCTAGCATCCCATATTAATTTCAACAGTCTGTACAAATTTAATATTGCATAAAAAATAATGTGACCCCACAGGGAATCGAAACAGATCCAAATCTCATGTGACGCGTCCGCACAATAGGACGCGAGAAAGCTACGTGCTACACTATTTTTAATTATTATTTAAACGTTTTAATTCTTTTATACTGTGTGGTTCTGTATACACCTTTAACATTAAATAAAATTAATAATTTAAAACTAGAAAAAGATACCAGGAAGTAAGCCACTACAAGAAAATATATTTTACAAAAATATATTTTATGATAAAACTAAATTCCAAAAAAATAAAGAATAATAAAAAATAATAATGACGATTGGCTATAGTTGAAAACTTGATGGGTGTTAGTGAATTTACGCTTACAGAAATGTATATTCATTAGGTAATGGGTGATCTTAAATTTTAGTTTTTTTTGCTGTCACCATCGCAGAGCTCTATTAATAAAATGTTTTAAATCTCCATTCCAAATTTCCTCGTGAAGTTAGTTAAAGTTAGACATAGCTCGATCAATAACTCCCCACTTTATTTTGAAGCTAAAACAGGTTTGAGAAAAAAAAAAAAAATGAGTGGAATATTTTTTTAATCGGAAGAGTTAGTATAAAAAGAAGTTTAAATTTTTCTCTCTCTTATAAAAACAGCTAGTGCATGAATTAGCAGGCAAAACGTAGAAACCTGTTTTTTTTTTTATTAAAAAGTTTAGGTGAAATTATCTGGTGAGTAGGTGAGGGGTGGGTCCTTAGGTTAGTCTTGAAGGATAGTTGGGCTTCTCGCAGGATCAGGACTTCAATGTCAAGATTATGAGGTCAAGATTATCTCTTAAGTCCTGAGAAGAAACCAAACCTCCTGTTTCAACAGCCCCCAGGATACAGGATTGCAGGATATGTTTCGTTCTTCTTATGTAACCTTCGCACTATTTTTTTTTAGACTTCGTGAATAGATTTTTATTTACCAAATACGTAGTATCTTTATGAAGTGAATCCTTAACTCTAATGATAGTACGGTCCCAAAAGAAAACAGCGAATGTCAAGTCAATAATATATGGGAAGGGGGTAGAGGGTTACGTGTATGAGGTAAGGGTAATGCTAACTTTTATTCAATAACATTACTTTTTTGGGATGAATCACACTTAAGCAAATAATAACAGACCAAAACCAAAACCAAATGATTGTGGCACAATCAAATCATCTTTCACTAGATTCAGTATTTTTGCTTCTTGTCAAAGCATGAATGTACCACATTCACATTAGTGTTTCTGTCATAACTAAATGGTTCAGTATTTCACATTCATCAAAATGCCATAGCCAATAACAGCTGCCAGCTGCTACAAGGCAGGCACAAATTCGGGGTTCTGGTACAACTTAGATTATAAAACAACAAGTCAAAATAGATAATAAACCCAGAATATGCAAATTTGCACATTCATAGGGGGGGGACGATATTGTATATAAACATCATTTATTTACATAATTAACTTTCCAAACTTTCGTCTCTAAGTTATTTTTCTTTGCTTTTCGGAGTAGCTTCAATATATAATTCGCAAATAAGCATGATTCATACGAGAATGTTAAAATTAAGTCACAAATAAATTCTCGCGAATATGCGCATATACGCGAAAGTTAATCATGCGAATGTTAAGAATGGACTGTATGGAGGAACTATTGTAATAGCATGAGATTTTTTTGGATTTACATGGTTACGATCCCCACACCACAGTCCAAAAAAGTGTATCTTTCGTTTATGCAGACGCTTGGAGAAATTACTTGACCGCGAATTCGATAAAATTTGGTATAAACATGTTAAAAAATCACTCCCCGAGACGACATCAATAAATGAAATTCAGCTTTAAATTTGGGGGCGATGCTTCTCTAAAAATTCCAAAATTTCGTAAATATAATTATTATTTCCCAAAAACGGTTATATTTTGATTAAAATGTTCTAAAATGTAGACAGTTTAAATGAGAATTTAACCATTGTGGTTCCTAAAAAAGTACCTATAAACACGGAGGGTGAAAGGCCGGGTTCGATTCCCGTAATTTAAATGATTAATTTAATGTTATTTATAAATAAAATGAGATATTAAGGGAATGTTTTGTTGGAGTTTGTCCAACAAATCTTTTTCAATCAAAATGTTAAGTTATTTTTTTTTTTTTTTTTGTAGTATTATTAAACACACAATGTTGAAGGTTACTAAAGATCGAAACATTCTAAAAGAATTTTAATTGCGGTTTAAGCATCAAATAAAATTAAGTATACACGCTTAAATACAAAATAGACTCAAAAAACACAAAATAATAGCACTCCTAAATTAAGAGCTAAAATTTATTTCTCTCTTTCACCATGTGGTATGCTATTTCTGAACATGTACGCCAAATTTACATGAAAATCTACCCAGAAATTTAGGCTCTACGCGACTGCACAGAATGCAAATAACAGACAGACGCATTTATTAAAAACTACTTTTTAAGACTCAGGGGACCTTAAAACGTGTAAATCCATCGCAATACTTTTTGTCTATATATTTTACGTATAGGAGAAAGTAAAAGAGAAAAAAAATCTTCAATAAGCAATCACACGGTTTATAGAAGATAAAAGAACAATCAGATTGGGACTTAATGATAAAATTCTAAAACAATTAAAAACTCAATTATTGAAAGATAATTGCCACTCTGATGTGACATTTGAATACACAAAAGGTATTTATATAGTCATCATGGCTTTATGAAAACTAGCAGAACAATTTCCATTTGGTTATTGACCCGGAGACAAACGACAAAGCTAGTTTATTGATGAGGGAATCAATTTTGAGTAATCATTTTTTAATTTCGCCGAAAATCTCTCTGATGGAATTATACTGACGTTACTTGTTAATTTTGGTCCATTGTTTCAAATGACGACCTAATAGCGAGTTCAATTTAAAATAAGTGTTTGTGAGCAATTTAATGATTGATGTTACTACATTGACAAAGTTGCTCATACCCTTGTTTAAGAAGTTAAATTGAGATTTAGGATTTATTAGATGTGTGCTGAAGTAGGTTAATCGATTTTAAAGTTATTACTGAATTTGTCTAATTTCGAAAGCGAGTGATTAGCAATTCGTACATTAGTATACATCGAAGCTAACTAATAATGATAAGAGACTGTCTAGAAAAAATAAAACTAGCTGAATTCCTGTGCTTTGCTACGGAGTGTGTAATTTTTAATGCATTTTTACTTTCTTATGTAGAATAGAATAGAAATTTAATGCCTTAAGTCATAGAAGGCTCTTAGTAAGGATTCTGGCAATAGTTAACATAGCTCGGTGGCTAAAGTATTTTCTCATGTAAGAGAAAGTATTATAATGGTGCGAAGAAATAAATATCCATCAAATTCGAATTTTTGATTTATATATTTACACGTTTGAGTCCAATAAAGTTTATTTTTTTATTTGAGCTTCTAATTTAGGGACGATACCGCCCAAAAATCTTTAAAAATGTGTAAGAATTAATTTTTCGAAAACAGTTGGAACGATTCTGATTAAAAAAATTCAAGAATGTCGTCCATTTAAGTACAAATCTAACCATGTAAGTGTGATAGCCTAAGTTCGTCTGCGGGACATAGCTTGACAATAGGCATCAGAAAAGATAAAACAAACCGGTGGAGAGCGGCCTTATCCCGCCCTTAATGGTGAAAAATGTGTTTTTTATGATCCTGGGTTTGAACTTAAAAGACCACAAATCAAGTTGATGATAATTGATAGTTTGTCACTCAAGAGGTTAGTTAGTCAAATGTTACTCCAAATCAAACCGGTCACCTATTAAGTGACAGACTACCATCGCCGTTATCCGCCCAAGCGTTCGCGCGCAACTTCTACGTAAACGTAAGCTTCAAATGTAAAAATTAGAATTTTACGATGTTAAAAATTCTACACAACTTTATGAGACAACAACCGACACCGCTATGAAGTGTTAAAGATCGCTAAATTTATTAAAGCGCTCCTAAATGTTTAAAATAGACTAAACGACGTTTTTATCGATATCTTACGTTCTAACGTAACGATTAATAAAACTTCATACACATCATCTAAAGTACAATTGAAAAGGCATGCACAATTTAAACCTGATACAAGCAGAAGTTTTTGTAGTGAAGTGATATATTTTATAATATCTTAAATGGGTTTGCGACTCACTCTACTACAACCATCCTCTTTAACTATCAATTCAACATGATTAACTTTTTTCTCAATATTCAATACATATGTATTGCAAGACGCTCTCTTCAATGATAAAAAAGCTTTTCATTTAATTTTGTCTTAACTCCGCTAAGAACAAATAGTTACTTTTAATTTTGTTTCTTTTCTAACTCCACCAAGTACAAGTAGTTGACATCTTTTACTTCTACTGTGATAATTTATATTTAAGGAACAAATAAATAATAATAAAGGAAAATAATCTTAGATAAATAGTTGCGGATGTCCAGCGACACAACACTTTTTTTTAAATTTAAAAAGGGAAGACCTTTTTCAAGTATTAATTCCCCAGCTTTAGTAAATCATTTTGGGCTCAATCCCCTTCTTTTTTACTTTCTCATATAAAGAGAAAGTATTGTGATGGCGCGAAAATTCGATTTTGAGATTTTGATGGATTTACACGCTTTGAGGTCCCCTGAGTCCAAAAAAGTGGTTTTTAAAAAATGTCTGTCCGTCGTCTGTCGTCTATCGTCTGTCTGTCGTCTGTCGTCTGTCGTCTGTGCAGACGCCTGGAGCCTAAACTACTGGGCCGATTTTGACGAAATTTGGCAGACATGTTCAGAAAAATCATACCCCGAGGCGAAATTGAGAAATGAATTTTAGCTCTATATTTGGGGGCGCTACCCCCAAAAACTCTGAAAAAACATGAAAAAAAATTATTTCTCGAAAACGGTTCCGACGATTTTGATTAAAAAATTCTAAAATGTAGTCCATTTAAATACGGATCCAACGATATAAGCAGTTTCTCCGGGAAAAATCTAGTTCCTGAGAAAATAGCTAAAAACGTGGACGGAGAGATCCCGGGTTCGATTCCCCACCCTGGAGAAGTTGTTTTTATGGTAAATTTTGATATAATTTTTAATAATAATTAAACGCACTTACAAAAACTAATAAATGGAAAACATTGGCTAAGTAATTATGAACTTGTATATGAGAAAGTTTGTCTGAGTTGTCTCGGACCGATTTTTTATTTTTAAGTCAGAGACATAAAACAATTTCGTTCTTCAGAGCCATCAATCACATCACATAGCACACGTTACCATCGGTAATTCTCGGAAGCAAAAATAAAAATAATAATTGAAGAAGACAAAATGAAGACCAACGAAATGCATACTGTATATAACATATTGACACAATTCTGAATTCATTTTTACTTTCTCATATAAAGAGAAAGTATTGTGATGGCGCGAAAAATTCAATTTTTAAGATTTTGATGGATTTACACGTTTTGAGGTCCCCTGAGTCCAAAAAAGTGGTTTTTAAAAAATGTCTGTCTGTCTATCGTCTGTCTGTCGTCTGTCGTCTGTGCAGACGCCTGGAGCCTAAACTACTGGGCCGATTTTGACGAAATTTGGCATACATGTTCAGAAAAATCATACCCCGAGGCGAAATTGAGAAATGAATTTTAGCTCTAATTTTGGGGGCGCTACCCCCCAAAAACTCTGAAAAAAAATTATTTCTCGAAAACGGTTCCGACGATTTTGATTAAAAAATTCTAAAATGTAGTCCATTTAAATACGAATCCAACGATATAAGCAGTTTCTCCGGGAAAAATCTAGTTCCTGAGAAAAAAGCTTAAAACGCGGACCGAGAGAGCCCGGGTTCGATTCCCCGCCCGGGAGAAGTTATTTTTATGATAAATTTTAATGAAATGCACAATAATAATTAAATTTACATACGAAAACTAATAAATGGAAAACACTGGGCTAAATAATTATGAACTCCTATATGAGAAAGTTTGTCTGAGTTGTCTCGGACCGATTTTTTTTACTTTGCCTCTATCTTGGTTCCTTAGGGATTGCATTTTCGACAAATTCTCTTTTGGAGACATGAATATTATTATTGAAACTATCACAACAAACAACAAATATGATTTCATTTTAGCGTTTCAGTTTCAGTTAAGTAATGATAATTATGTTACTGAGAGAACTTGTTTTCTAATACAAAATGTAGGGATTTTGTAAAACTTGAAATATAAATTATATAATTTGCGATTTTTGAATATAAATGGTTGCCATTTAGAATAAGATGGCGGATCGTAAAGAAATTTCTTAGCGAGCACCTTGGGGCTTTTAGAGCAATCGACCTAAGAAATGTCATGGTCATGGGTCTAGTCGAGTCTAGTGGTTTCAGATATCGTGATCAGTCAGTCAATGGTTACCTGGTTGTTATATACATATATAGATTATTAAATTGGCCTTCTTTTTTCTTTAGGAAGAATTCTCAATGGTTCAATGTTCACAAAACAATAATTTATTTGTGAAAAAAATAAAAGCATAAAAATAGTCTGCCAATTAGTGTGGAACATAGTTTCCTCGCGTCCTAACGTGTAGTTTAATGATATGTTGCTTTTACGACCTCTAACCACATCAAAATGTTAGAAAGATATGGGAGGGGGGGAGGGACAATTTTCTTTTCAAATAAGTCACATATAAAAAATCCCTTACAAATAAAAAGTTTTTTGTTTTTTTTTTAGCAAAGAACAACTATGATTTTTCATTGAGTTGTAAAAAAAAAAAATCGGTCCGAGACAACTCAGACAAACTTTCTCATATACGATTTCATAATTATTTAGCCCAGTGTCTTCCATTTATTAGTTTTCGTATGTAAATTTAATTATTATTGAGCATTTCATTAAAATTTATCATAAAAATAACTTCTCCCGGGCGGGGAATCGAACCCGGGCTCTCTCCGTCCGCGTTTTAAGCTTTTTTCTCAGGAACTAGATTTTTCCCGGGAAAACGGCTTATATCGTTGGATTTGTATTTAAATGGACTATATTTTAGAATTTTTTAATTAAAATCGTCGGAACCGTTTTCGAAAAATAATTTTTTTTCATGTTTTTTCATAGTTTTTGGGGGGTAGCGCCCCTAAATTTGGAGCTAAAATTCATTTCTCGATTTCGCCTCGGGGTATGATTTTTCTGAACATGTATGCCAAATTTCGTCAAAATCGGCCCAGTAGTTTAGGCTCCAGGCGTCTGCACAGACGACAGACGACAGACGACAGACGACAGACGACAGACGACAGACGACAGACAGACAGACATTTTTTAAAAACCACTTTTTTGGACTCAGGGGACCTCAAAACGTGTAAATCCATCAAAA
This sequence comes from Gerris lacustris, assembly GCA_951217055.1. NCBI lineage: Eukaryota > Metazoa > Arthropoda > Insecta > Hemiptera > Gerridae > Gerris > Gerris lacustris. Next base: position 40,104,199 of record OX578284.1, read on the forward strand.
TCTCAAAATCGAATTTTCGCGCCATCACAATACTTTCTCTTTATATGAGAAAGTAAAAAAATGGGAGCACAAAAATCGCAATTTTCAAGGATATATATATATTACACATAAAATAACTGCAAATTTCAAATTTTGGTGTTGGGTACATTAGGAGATCTGGTTTGTTATAGTCAGACAGAAAAACAAAGGAAATGGGTCCTCGATTTTGCCTACAGAACCTTAATAGTTCTTGATAAGAAGCTATAGTTAGTTAGCTACAAGTTATTAATGAGAAAATAATATTTTTAACTGGGGTTTAAAGTGTTTATATACGTAACTAATTTATATTTTTGATTTTGTTTTGAATTATCAGTGTATTATTATTTATTTTTTTTTTAATAAAAAATAGAAAACTGCATCTTATAAACCCGACTATGCCATAGTTCTTTTCGAGAAAAAAAAGACGGAGGGAATAGAGGTTAACCCGTCCCTCTGAAAAAGCAGCTTAATATCAACATCTCACAGAAAGATAATGAGTCGGAGAAAGGGCTGTCTTTCTTAATACTACCAGCGCAATAAATCTATTTAAAAGAAATAGTTGGAAGGAGAAAGGGTAGCCCGTCTTTTTTTTTAAACAATTAGCTATAGAGTATTTCATTGCCACTGAGAAGTCGCTAGTAAAAAATAAAATTGTAAATACATTAAAAATGTAATTACCGGTATAGCCTCAGCAGCTGCTGCTAGTACCTCAGCAGTTATACTGCTCCTCCTTCTTTTTCCTCTGTTTTGAAGAATACTAAGTCTTAAGAAGACTCCTTCCAGCGAATCTGTCTTGTACTTCTCTAGAAGACTGTTAGGACTTTCTTCTGCCAGCAGTTTACCTCCTCTCATTAAACCGATCTGCAAACAAAATAAACTTACATTAGTAGAAATTTTACTTAAAATTAATTATGTTGTGCAAAGTCGGCTTTAAACCTCTAGTGGTCATGCTCAGTGCTGTTAAGACGATTAGAAATGCGTAGAGAAAGAATTGGCGGTGGTTAAAGATTATTTAATTCTAATTCCATCTAATTTCACCTCGAAATCATTTAGACCATTTACCGTATTCACCTTAGAGATAGTATTTTCTTAGGACTAGCTGAAGATGAAATATATCAGTATGTAGTGTGGATCCTTAAGAGTAATATGAAAAAAAAACTCTTAATTAGGTCGCAACGTTTCGGCCCGACAAGCCATTTTCAAACCTGTAATAAAATTTAGCGAGTGTTCATTGAAATGATTCAGAAGTTTACAGGTCGTTTGAAGTATTATTTCGGGGTTCATAGCGTTTCGGAACCAAGCATCTTTATAGTAATAAACGGAGTTTATTCGAAAAAATAAGGGTATCGGTTCTATTTTATTCTCAAATCTTTCCTGAACTCCTATGGGTCTTCTACGTCTATCTGCCCATTCTCCAACAAACATGACGAAGCTCCCAGGTATTCCCTTCATGGAATGCATGGTTTTGCCCATCGTCGTTTTTAAGGGACGACCACCCCATTGTCCATTGTCGCAATAATTTCTTCTCGATCGAGACCACTTTCATCAAACTGCTGTTCTCTCTAGAGGGCTCACTTTCGACTTACATGAAGAAAGATATTGCATAAATCCTACTTGAGTTAGAATATACATAATTAGCACTTACCGTATCAGCTTGTCGTGTTTCGTCGATATAATGTGTTGTGATGATAACAGTGGTACTCTTGTCGGAACATACTTCTACAAGGTAATCCCAGATTCTGAAAAAAAAAACAAAAAACACAACAATGTTTTTAATTAATATTTTTTTAGAGATAGATAAGAGTATAATTCGTATAATGTAGAAGAAATTAATTTGAGTAATAATAATACAATCATAAAATATAAATATTAATGGTAATTCGGGCCTAAAGATTTGAAAAACAAAAAAAAAATGTATGAACAATTTGAACCCATACACAGACATACTGAATTCAAATCCCATAACATCTAAATTAATTAATTAATAACTAAATATATTTATACAACTACAAATAAATATGCTAGATATGGAAGCCGGAAGCCTTTATGGAGGTCATCTTAAAGGAATAACACAAACAGTCTCTCCACGTAAAGACATTTTATAAAGTACAATTAAAGAGAAGTTTTACAAGTAAAGACACTTTTTGAGAGGAGAGACTGTTTGTGTTATTCGTTTTACAAATAAATATATTTAAAAATTGTCTATTTATATTTTTTTAGATTTCATTTCGATTTTTATCAAAATTAGATTTATTTTCTTCAATATCTTGGAAACTAGATTATCTCCGAAAAATCCACTTATACTGTTAAATTAGCTTTTTATGAAGTAAAAATTCGGCAAGGTTAAAATATAATTTGTTCTCTTGTAAGTAGCTCAGTGGTTAGAGAGATTCCGTATAAGAGATCTATGATTCGAATCCTGATCGAGGGGTGGGACAATTTTAATCTATCTTTTCCCCTTCCACTTTAAAAATATAAAAGGCATTTTCCCTCTCTTTCTTTTATCGAATATTATAAAATCTATCGATCTTTATACAAACGTAGTATGTATATAAAGAGAAAGTTTTGTGATGGCTCGAAAATACGATTTTAAGATTTTAATGGTTTATACGTTTTAAGGTCCTCTGAGTCCGAAAGTGGTTTAAAAAAAAAATGTCTGTATTCTGTACAGACACGTAGAGCCTAAACTATACAGGGCCCATGTCAATGAAATTTGGCACACATGTTCAGAAAAATCATACCCGAGGCGAAATTAAGATCACCGCTACCGATTACTTGAGGGCCTCTATCAGTAAAAAGTAGAATTTTAATACCAAAATAATAAGTACAATCACAATCAGGGGCGGATCCAGGGGGGGGGGGGGGGGGGGGGGCGACCGCCCAGGGCCCCGCGCCTTGGAGGGCCCCGCGCCATAGAAAATTAAAATAAAATACTTATACTTTACAGGCAAATTTATAGTTCACAGTAAAGATTGTCCGCGGGGCCCCGTGCCATGTACAAAACATGAAATATTAGGATTATAAAATTCAGTCGAATTTAGTTTACATGGTAGAGCATAATACCTAACTACCTTTTCGCGGGGCCCCTCGCTATATAAAAGTCAAATAAATAAGTTATAAATTATAGATTTATTTTTTTATGTTTAAGATAGCCCGCGGGGCCCCGCTCCATATAAAATTAAGTGAGTTAACGTCCTAGTGTTTTCACACCCTCCCCCTTTTCAAAATGATGACGATTTTGTTATTTATTCTGTGGGGTAAATCTTATGTTATGTGTATCATCGCACATAATGATGTGTATCATTATGTGCCCCACCTATATATAAACGTTCAATTTAATTCGGTTTTTACAAACTGTTCTTTTTTACATTACAAAAACGATTTCGGTTGTAGTATCTAGATATATTCCATTTTTTTTAATTTTAGGGAAAAGTATGGAAGGTTATGGTAAGTTTAGGTTGAGTTTAGTATTTTTTGACCTGACCTAACAATATCCTTCTATCATTACCCTATAAAACGTGACATTTCGTGTATTTTTTTTAAAACAAATAAATAAAACACTGAATTTATCGAGATACTACATAACCTTAATCGTTTGACAATGTACCGAGATATGTAAAAAAGACAAATCCTGTAAAAAGGAATAGTAAAAAAAAAACTAAGTATATCAGACATTACGAAATAATTGGGCCAATTAGTGCAGTTTTACCAATTGATGTCAAAGAGAAACTTCACCTCAGAGATGCATAAAAACGCTGTTTTGAGAGGTCATATTTACAAAATTTCCGGGGGTGGACCCCCGGACCCCCCTTAAAATGTGTCTTTGAAAATTAAACTAAAAACTCGGCACTAAAATGGAAAGTTATAACCTGAGACAGGATATGAATCCGGATATGAATTCTGGGAGTAAATTTAAAGTACTCGAGTGTAGATTTCAATTATAGGACTGATAAAAAATAACACAGCTTAACTTTTTATTTACAATCACAATTTAACCATAAAACCCAAAATATCATGAAGAAGAATAAATAGATAAGTATAACAGAGCTTAATATTATTACAATGTCAAAAAATGTTCTTGTCGATTACGTTTGCAAAGAAAATGATGATTAGTTGAAAACTATATAATTTGAGGGGTTTATGTTCAAATAATATGTTAGATTAAATTCATGAGCAGAATTGTAATTATTTTAAAAGTTTTGAATTATTTTGAGAGCAAAAACGTTTGACTGGCCCTAAGTGAAGGGAATTAGCCGTAAAATAGGATCAAGTTATAAGTGGGTTATTATTAAGTTACTTTATTGTTTTTTATCACCAATCCCCGCTCTATCCTAGGGGGCCCCGCCATTTTGTCTCACCCAGGGCCCCGCAAGATCTAGATCCGCCACTGATCACAATTATCAATTTAACAATATTTATGTGCATGTGGTTGAAAATTATAATAATCAATGGCCATCTGCGATGGCTACTTTCGACAAACCGTCCAAATTTCTAAAAATCAGATGAGTACTTTCAAAGATATAACTCTGGTGTAAATAAATTTTTGTGCACACGTGAAAAAGAAACTAAAGGAAGGGAGGAGGGGGGTGGCCGCAGAGGGTTGAAACTTATAGGCACTAACAATGGACAAATTATGAACTAACACCCAAATTTAATTAAAATCATATGGGAATTTTAAGATATGTTAGTTCATAATAATGTTGGACAGATGCGGGACCAAAAATGTTCCCCGATGTCTGAAACGGATATCTGGCTTAGAATTTATGAATTCAGAGACATACAAAAAAATTCTTTCTGTTACCTCCGACAAGCTCGGAAACAAAAATTAAAATTAGTTAGTACGAAACCTCCATATTTACTCATGACTATATTATGTATTTGAACACAAATATATACTGCTTAACAATATATATATATTGAAAGCAGAGATTACGTTCTACAAATATCTTAATAAAACGTTTAATATTTTAATAAAAAATAGAAATAAATTATAATCAAATTCTTAGAAGAAATGATAATGAAACAAGAGCTGGAACATGCATGTTTTCTTCAATTATGACTCTTAATCTATACATTTTTTCATACAATATTCTATAATATGCATAGACTTTTTTTTAAAAATAAAAAATCCTATTATACTTGATATTATGTTATTATTTTATCATTAGTATTTCGTAAAGGAAATACATATTTCTACTTCAAGGACTCAAAGAAATAAAAAAAAAAAAATTTTCCTTAACTGTAAACAAATTCATAATTATATTTTTTTGTCTTATTTATTATGAATATGTGTATCTTATTTATTAAGAATATGCCTGTTGGCTTTTATCCTCAAAACTACCTCTGATTATAGCCTTTGACAATTAGTACATAATAGTATATTGTATGTTATGTACGTTTAAAACAAAGCTTTTGAGAATGAAGAAGAGAAATAAATGGGTGTATAAAGTTAAAATTAATATGGTACCAACAATAGGCCAAGTTAAAAAAATATAATATCACCCTACTGGGAATGAAAGAGGAGGTTTGGGCCTATGGGTGCAGAGTTGAAATTTATATAGGACCCTCTGTGGACTAATTTTAATGTTCCAACCAAATTTCATTAATATTAAGGTGTGTACAAGAATCTTTTAAGATATGATTGTTCGGAAAAATGTTGACGGGCAGATAGACAAACAGACACGAGACCGCAGACAACCCATATTTTGATGTCTGAAACGGATGTCTGACTAGGAATGTTTTAATTGAAGACAAAAAAATCATTCTTCAGAATGCTCACCAAATGGAACAGAAGCATTCTTCTGTTCCATTTGGTAATCTCTGAAGCAATTAAGTTTATTTGTTTATGAAAAGAGGAACGAAATTTATACGTTATGTAAGCTATTATTCCAGGATAATTTCCAAGGTCAAAAACATAGAAGCAAATGTTTAAATTAAGAAATACAACAAAATGTTATCTAGAATAAGTATTAGCTGTTGAAACTTTAGATAGAACACAGAAATTGTTGATCAGGATTAAAATTGTTTTTTTATTATGTTAGAGCTAAAACACGAAAACTGTTTATCAAGTGAAAGTTTCAGTCCATAAAACTAAAAATAGAACACAAAAACTATTGATCAAGATCAAGTTTTTGACGTTATATTATAGTAAGAACTCAAAAACTGTTAATCAAGATCATTTTTATCTGTAAAATCTATATTTGTTGATTTTTATGAAATTGGGATGATGGGTCCATAATTATAATTCATTGTTGGTCCCATATAAGTTTCAATCATCTGCGCTCCTTGGTTTCTCTTCCACATGCACAAAAACATCAATTTACACCAACATCTTTGAAAGTACTCACCTGCTTTTTAAGAATTTAATTAAACAAATCAAACCATTTAAAAAAAAAAAAAATTAAAATACAATGTACATATAAAATATCTTTGCTCAAAATTGCGAGTTTCAATTCATAAATATAGAATTCTACGAAATTAAGATACGTAAGTAAAGATGTATATGTAAGTAAATATGTCAGTGCGCAAATAAGTATTTAATTTGTTAAAGAAGGTACGTAAGTATCTTTAGATGTAAGTACGTAAGTAAGAAGTAAGTATGAAACTACGTACATAAATATGTAAGTGCGTAAGTTAGTAGTATGTACAATTCTGAATTCTGAAGATAAATAAAAGAAGTAGGTACGTCAATATAGGAAGTAGATATTATAATCGATCAAGTGCTTAGATGCTATAATCTTAATTTGTTGCTGAAAAATACCACTTTAACATTTAGCGACGATTGTTTGGAATAATTAAGAGCTATTAAAATAATTATCTACAGGATAATTGGCTATCGGAATAGATAAGATCTTAACATAATAAAATTAAAGATAAGGCCTTGAAAACTACGCCTTTTAGTTCACAATTCGACAGGGTTGTTTGTATAGCCTATCGCTCTAACGGAAAATAACTAAATACTAACGGATTAGATGTTAATGAAAAAATAAATAAATAAATAAATACAAATAAAGATTTGCTATTAATTTTATTTCTTGAAGAGTTGATCAAACAAAGTTATAATTAAAAACGGTATAAAAGAAGTGAACGCAACGATCTACAGTACGCTTATTGCACATTGTGTTGAGGTAATAAGAATATTTATGGTACTGTAGTGCTACAATATATTGTCATTGTAGTATTGCAATAACAGTAGTATAGTAACTACATTAGAGTTAGCTTTACTTTAATTGCATAATATTTACAGCATTGTAGTGAAGTGCAATCTAAAATCTAGAGGACGCCGAAATAGTATCTAATAGCAGTATTAGATTAGAGTTAGCTTTTAGTTCAGTCACGAGAGTTTCAAAAAGGGGGTCCACCGTGCGTTTGGTGCAGGTAATGATTTTATTTTTTTGAGTCCTCAGGCATGATTAGGATGTCATCCATTTATTTTAATAGGGGGAGGGTGTCCACAAGGGGGAGGGGGGGGGGGGGGTAGGAGGTTTAGGAACCTAGTACCTAGAAGTATTACATATTAGTATATAATGCACGCATTACAAGGGATGCTCCTTTACCTGTTGATTAGGTCAATTCTAATTATACTACGCTTTACAATAACTAATATACTTCAAATTGATGCACATCTATTATAGCGCATTGAAGCGCACGCAAATTGGTTTAGAATTTGAGTGAGCACGCAATATTTATAGCCATGTAGTACAACCTTGAGGGCACCCAGATAGTATCTAATAGCAGTATTAAGTATTACATTTGACTTAGCTTTACGTTACGGTAATCACTCAATATTTATGGCCATGTAGTACAATCTTGAGGGCTATTACATTAGATTTAGCTTTACGATAATTGCGAAATATTTATGGCTCTAAACTCTAAAGTACAATCTTGAGGGCGCCCAGATAGTATCTGTTCCAGATGGTGTGTACGTTTTTCTCATCAAATTCCGATGAGAGAAAATGTTAACATTACGTTTTTAGTGGTATTAAATTGAGAATGCAAAAATACATAACATATATTATTTATATTTTTAGGATTAATGATAAGTAATTTTAATTTTATTAAACATTTAGTGGGTGAAATAAATAAGGTAATAAGCCTTTTCATCCGAATCACATAAATAAGATTTAAAAAAAAATAAATGTCAATTGTCCTGAAAAGGACCGTTTAGAGTCGTAATTCAAGGTTGTATAAAAAGAAGAGTTTGGCACGAAACTAGGCCAGTATGATCAAGTAAACTGGATTTTTTCCCCGTATAATAAAGACAAGTAGGGAGAGCAGTTAAATGAATATGACGCGAGATGAAGCACTGACCGACTGCCAAGGTTATGACCTCAGTCCGGCTAACCGTCGCGATCTTTTTTCCTCGGATTTAATGCATACATATATATGTTTTTTTTTTTAATTTGTCTATAGGTTATCCGATTATTTCATCCATTTGATTTTTTTTTTAATTTGAAAACTTATTTTATATAACCTATAATTTTGTTATTTACTACTATATTATAGTTAAATACAGCTATGCGTATTTGTAAGAATATACATATTAGTGAAGCAACAATTATTTTAATTAGATGTAATTTTTAGTAATAACTTCAGATTAAGATCTTTTGTAGTTTTGTAAAAAAAACTTGCTGAAAATGTATAGAATGGATTTTGTCTGAATTATTAGAAAAACATTAATTGTATTAAATATCAATACCATTGTAACACTGGTATTTAAATTGGAAGCAGCACTAATCTTTGAGACATTTTTTGAAGCGTGGTTTTTGCTCTATGCTCCTTTTACCCATTTCTCAACAATGTTTAACTTCCTCTCCTCAGAACAACATGAGCTCCCCTGAAGATGCTACAACACCGGAAGCACTCTTGTTCCATCCCGTAATAATAATAATCAACTAAAGTAAACAGAAGAACTTACTTTTGTCTAAGTATAGGATCAACGCCGACCGTTGGTTCGTCTAGAATAAGTAATTCAGGTTTGTGAAGGAGAGCAGCAGCCAGTGACACTCTCCTCTGTTGACCACCGCTAAAACACCAAACACAATGTAAATAAACGTAACAATATTTTTACAAAATATAATTAGCCATAAATTCAAAATAATTAAAAATAGACTGCCAATTAGTGTGGCACATAGCTTCCCCGCATCCTATCAAGTACTATAACAATTATTGTTATATTACTTTATTTTTATATTGTTTATTTTGTACAAAAAAACTATTAATAGTTTTAGCGATCTTTAACACTTCATGGTGGTGGCGGTGTCGCTGTGGTTTTACTAAATAATTGTATTTGAAAAAAATGTTTGTCTCATTGAATAGATGAAGTTAGATTTTTTCCTCGACCTAAAATTCCAATTTTGAATTTAAAGTTCACGTTTACGCGAGCGTTGCTCGTGAACGCTTGGACATATAACGTTGTCCAACGAACTCGTCCTGGGTATTGGTAAAATGAACATGTCTACCAAATTTCATCAAAATCGGTCGACATTTACTCAAGTTATCGTCGCACGTTTCATAATTCACAGACTGACAGACAGACACGACTGTACAGACAGACAGACACGAGACCAAAAATGTTGCCTGATGTCTGAGACGGATTTCTGTCTTGGAATTTTTGAAATCGGAGGCCTAAAAGTTTTTCGTTCTCAAAAGTGAACACAATGCTTCCGTTACCTTCGGTAAGCTCGGAAGCAAAAATTAAACAGAAAAAAAAATATAGAAAAAGAAAAGGTGGGAAAAGGTTAAAATGTAAAAGTTTCGATTTATTTTAGGAAAAAGAATATTATTTTCCAGTGCATAGAGAATGCAATAATACCAAGATCAATATAATAACATCTACTAAATTAAATTGCATAACATAGACCATAAGATCTTGTACCACGGATAATATTATTTATTTTATTACTATAAGTAGGTATATTACGGATAAACACTTTAGTATATTTACCTGAGAGATTTGACAATTTTGTGCTCATTGGGAAGCATTAATAAGTCAATTAAGAATTTAATTCTCTCGTCTATTTCATCGGTTGTCATACCAGACACCCAGCCAAAATATTTCATTGTTTCTCGAATCGTGAATTCACCGTAAAGAGCCATTTCCTGAAACAAATATAACGATAATGTTCTAAAATACATATAACATAAAATAAAGGTATCTACCATTTCTAAACCAACAAGATATGGTTCTCGCATTAACTCGAATCAGGTGCCATGTAGCAAACAGTTAATTGTTACCCACCCTATATTAGTTTACCACGTATAAGGAATGCCTTTGTCTAAATAAATATTAAGACATAGGAGTATTCAGACAAAAAAACTTAAGGCAAAGAAACAACACACTTCTGTAGGTGATAATATTGCTTAGTATAAATAACTATTAAGGCTAGGGGCAATTTATATGTTACAGGAATTTTGGGTGGGTAACCAAGTAAATAAGTGCTCACATTGTCTCAGAAATAAAACATTATTACCTTAAAACTTTTCAATGAGTTCTAGTGCTCTGTTCATTTAAAAAAATAACAATTCCTGAGAGCCGCCCCGTTTACATAAATAGTTTACCTATTAGTGTACACATAGCTTCCTCGCATTCAATCACGTACTTTGTTGATCATATGCTTTCACATCCTATTAATGTCTTATTTAATTTAATTATTTCTCCCTTATTTTTTAAATATATCAAAATTCTATTATTATTTTCTTTTTTACACTACTAAAAAGTATCAATTTGTAATATTTAGTGTGCGCAGAAATTATTCTGGGACTACTTTCGACAAACCACCTAAATTTCTTAAAAATCGTACTTTTGAAGACATTAGTGAAAATAAATGTTTGTGGGCATGTGGCATATGGTTTTTTTTTTTTTTTTTTTTATAAAAAAATAATATATTAAGCAACTAATCCTCAAACCGTGTATAAGGATTATTAAAAGGATGCTACTTTATGTAATAAATAAATTTAAAAAAAATATATGATACATGATTAAAAGAAATTAATTGGTAATTTATTCACTTTTCATTGAACGTATTAAAGACTTCAAAGAATCATTTAATAAAATGATTCATGTGATTATTTATTGTAATTATATTTAAAACAATTCTTTTGAAGTCTAAATCTAAGTAAGATTACTATCTATATTTGTATAAAATAGATATACATCTTGATGGAATAAAAAAATAAATAAATAAAATTAACCTATTAAACATTGTTAAGCTTGTAATTGCAAATTAAAAGGAATTAAACTATGTATAATAATTAATTTAGTTTTTATTATTAAGACCAAGAAGGATTGCGGAACTATAGAAACACGTAACAGTTTACGCGCGCATTTCCCACATTAGCGGGCTCACTGGAAGGCTGTTGCATTTAAAAATTTCCCGTCCACCCAGTTAAATATCTCATTCATTCAATTTTTCTTGATTTCATTTACCAATTATGAGATTTCATTCACAATTATATTCGTAGTGATATTTAACGATAATAACAATATAATTGTCCGAATTGTAAGGTCATTTATTTTATTTGATCAAATTCTGTTTTGAATTGATTATATAGGAATTACATAATTGTTATAGATTTCAAAACCAGTGGACTATTCATTTAATTTTTTTTTTCTTTTTAAGAGCTGTGGGTGATTAACGCTGTTTATATTTTCCTGTAGATCTGACTATAGTAAAGAGTCGTCAAGTTACGTAATTATAATATATACTGTCAGATACTTTGTGAATCTTGCGCGTGGTGAATAAAATTAAAATTCTTAATTAATTGGTGATTAACACAACATTAGGTTGTGAGATCGGCCATTATACACATTTGATGATATTCATTAATATTCAGTGGGAAATCGTTGATAAAGAAATATATGTAATAGTCTGCCAATTACTGGTGCACATAGATTCTCCTCGTCCTATCGCGTAATGATGTTCTACTGTTAAACTTTATTATGTGCTTTATTAAATTCTCCCTCTTTCTAAAAAATTGTTTTGTGTTATGTCCGAATTCGAAAACTAAGACGAAATCCGTTGAAACGGATCAGGAAACATTTCTGTCTGTCAACATTTTTGCGATTCAACAAAATCAGTGATTATTTCTGGTTTTGTGTCTTTTTTTTTTTTTTTTTTTTTTTTTTTAGAGGTTCGTGGGCATGAACCACTAATGTAGAGCTAAAATTAATTTCTTGATTTTGCCTTCTGGTATGATTTTTTGAACATATTTGCCAAATTTAATCCAAATCGGGCAAGTAGTTTAGACTCCATGCGTCTGTACAAATGACAGACAGACATATTTTTTAAAAACTACTTTTTCGACTTAAGGGAGTTGCTCTGAAGGATAGAGTGGGACAAATGGAAGCTTGAGGTGTTGACAAAAGTTAAGATTGAACACGTAGAAAGAAGCGACAGAAATAATCCTGAAATTTGTATCACATGTTTTGATTCAGACACGTTCTGGTCCATTTTATTCTTTAGATATATTTTTTAACTGAAATCTTATTGATTAAATTCAAAACTTTAATATTTTTTTTTTTTATTTCTGTGTTCCTGTTAGCAGTTCAATTATAAAGTTAAATAACCAAGCGTCTGTAAGAGATAAATGCTTGGGTTTGAATTTAAATTATTTTTTATTTCATTACATATTATATTAAGGATTTGAAGTCATAAGGCTTGTGATTACCCAATATTTAAGAAATGTTTACAAATTTAAAAGCTCAATATTAATTTTAGGAAAGAATGCTTAGAATAATAATTCTAGTCTATGTATTATTATTAAGTTTTTTTTTTATTAATACTGTAAGATGTTAGAGAATAATAATCCCGTGGATTTCGTTTTCCTAGAATTTATCCTTTAAAAAATAATTTAATTTGTACAACCTTGTTAAGTAACAATATTGTACTACAAGGGTTTTACAGGATAAAATTCACAACTATTTCGGCTCAAAAGTTCTCCTATTCCTATAAACAGTTTAATGTTTTCCATAAAAAAAAACAAGTAAATAATCCTGCTATGTCAGTGGCGTATCTAGCTCTGATAGCGTCCGCCCGCAAGATAAAAAAAAATGCGCTCCTTACTTAGTAAGCGCCCTTTACTTAATAATGTAAATAGTTTCCACACAAGGAGGACTGCATTGTGATTGTCACCTTAACACTTACCTTTGTATAATATTAAAACACTGGGAGCACGAATATTTTCAAACTATGTAAAACTTGAAATTGCAATTTTGTTATCTTAATTTTTATAATCACCTTGATTGGTGTCAAAGCCTTAGGAAGCGAGATATTCGAAAAAAAACGAATTTGTTGACCTTTGCCCTTGAATATCTAATAACGCGACGATGTAGGTACATGAAGTTTTATTAAACTCGTTACGTTAGAACGAAAGATATCGATAAAAAAGGGTGTTTTCTCTATTTTAATTAATTTTAATTCTAATTACGTTTAAGTCCGTTTTAATAAATTTAGGGATCTTTATTAATAGCGGTGTCGCTGTTGGTTTTACTAAAAAATGTTATTTGTAAAAAATGATCGTCTCATCGAATAGGTGATGATAGAATCTTTTCCCATCCTGAAATTCCAATTTTACATGTGAACCTCTCGTTTACGCGAGCGTTGCACGCGAACTCTTGGGATCTGGGAGCTGTCCAACAATTAGTAAAAGGAACACGAATACCAAATTTCAACTAAATCGGACAACTTTTACTCAAGTTATCGTCGGACACGTAAACGTTACAAACAGACAGACAGACAGACAGACAGACAATATGTATATTTCGTTGAATATAAGAAGCTCGCTTACGCTTCCTTCAATTTTTTTTTTTTTTATGAATATATATATTTTTTTTTTCACTTTCTCTCTTTTTCAAATTCAACCAATTTTTTTTCTCCAATTTTGCGCCCCTCTCAAGCGCTGAGGCCCGATAGCTACGCCCCTGTGCTAAGTACTTGATATCAAGCTACTACTAAAAGGGGTTCTTCGGTCATAAAAATCATATTTCCTATTTTTTTTTTTTTACAAAAAAAAATTATAAAATGTTGCACCTTGGAGGAGGAGCAAGGTGTGCTTATTATCTTTTAACATTTTTGGTAAATATACAAAAAAGGCATTTTATTTTTGACCCTAAATTGTCAAAATTTGACCCCTAAATGGAAAATTCTGGCCAACGAACTCATCCTTTCTTTTAATATTATTGACATTTTAATATTTGATTGGATCCTATTTTCACATTTAAGTGCATCCTAGGGTGAGATATATTCTGAAGTGTTAAATACATATATACATAAATACATAAAAAAAGTGTTACATTTCAGGAATCGGATCAAGAATGGTCTAAAACGGATTGCCATGGAGAAAATTTTGAAAAATTCGCATTACAAAAATTTTGAAGCCATTGCAATAGGTTAATTTTCTTCGAAAATTCGCTAAAAGACATACACAACACTTTGTAAAGCACGGGTATCCAGCAGGTGCATTAATAAATTATGGTGTATGCTAAACCCGCATATATTCTTTCAAGGTCAAGTTAACCCACCCCCCTTCCCGAAAATATTTTCTACGTCCGATATTGCCATTGATACATTTTTATTGTGAGAGAGTCTCTTTTTCAATATTTTAGTGACATTATTAAGAAAACTAAAGTTTTCCGGAAATGGGGCATTGCAAGATTTCATTGGTTTTAAATAGACTACATTTACTTTATTGAAAAATCCAACAAATTTTATTAATAATCCAAAAGCAATGGCAACGGAAGCTAATTTCTGAAAAGCTAGTTCTAAATTTCTATTTAGAAAATGTATATTTTATTGAAACAAACCTGAGGCATGTATCCTATCCTAGGTCCAGGGACGCCACTTCCCTTAGAACCAGGTTTACCCCCGAGTACCCATATCTCGCCACTGTCCATCCTTCTCCTTCCTACTATACAGCTGAGCAGTGTCGTCTTTCCACATCCAGAAGCTCCAAGTAATCCATATCTGAAAACAATAAGTATTTTTTTAAATTAAATAAACCAAATTTAGTTTATTAGTATTGTGGAATTGCAAAATAAATTCAGTAGTATAAGAATAAGAGGTAGAAAATGTTCCAAAATATAAGTGCAATATAAACTATAAATATTACTAAATTTAAACGATATCTATGTTCTTGATAATAATTTTGTACTCGAAATTTAATGAAAAAACCTTTCCTTTAAGAATTTCTTTAATTTTTTTTTTTTAAGGATCAGATATAGATCTTGAGGCCGGAGGCACATTGAGACCCAAGCGACCCAGAGCCAAGGACAGTTTTTTTCAATCAAACTAGGACTTAAATTAAGAAGCCAGGTTCACGATTGTGAATCTTTTAGTTTGTTCCTTGAATGGTAACAGTGGCGTACGCAGAGGGGGGGCCCGAAATGATTACATAACTTGGACCCACCATACATTTAAAACCAAACAAACACGCAGTAATGACAGATGCATTCGAATTTTCTGTAAATATTTTCCAGTAAAAGCAATTAATTAAGTATTATATTAGGGTCTGTATACACTTAATCACCCCAAATGCGCTCGGCCCGGATTTTGCCGATGACATTAAATTCGTTAAACCCTATACCGGCCCGATTGTTGGCTGAGCCCGGATTATTTCCGATGGAATTAAATTAGGAAGCATAAACTAAGTAGGCCCAATTGCCGGCTTGGCCCGGATTATTGCTGATGAGACTAAAACTGTTAAAAACTATGCCGGCCCGATTGCCGGCTAGGCCCGGATTTTTGGCTATAGAATTAAAGGCAATGTTTTGTCGATTGAAATAAATGCATCAAAATTAATTGGGATGCATTCAATATTAGGCCCGATTGACGGCTCAGCGCATTATATTAAATGAAGCCCGAGTCATCTCGGACTTAAATTGAATTGAATTATGATATGCATACTAGACTTTGCCTAAATTGGAAAAAAAGATAGGATAAGGGATTGTGAATTTCATTAGCAAATTTTTGTTTTGGACCAGGGTTGTGTGTAGAATATTTTCCCTTCGTTTGAAATGTGTCAAATATTTTGATTTTTACTTGATTTAAAGTATCAATTTAGCAAAATTTAAACAGCGCAGACAGTTAAAATTAATCTGGGTGGGATCTGTGAGTTACTTTCGATAAGCCAAATTTCATAATAATCAGATGAGTACTTTTGAAGATATAGTCAGGGTGCCCATAGGCAAAAAAATAACTTATACATACTCTTTCCAAACCTTTTTGTATGGCTTGTTTAGGCAAAGTCTGACACCGTTTTCCTCTGTGACTTTTTTTAGTTTTGGGGCGTTTTTTTTTTATTTGAACCCTAAAATTTTGACGCGTCAGACTAGAAAATCGGAAAAAGTTCTGCGTCAGACAATATTAAAATGTTGATTTATAGGGTTCAAATAATGTGTCTTGAGAAAACCAGTTATTAATTAATGATATTAATTAATTTTAATTAATAATAATGGATATTAATTAATATGAACTAATATTAATTAATGATTAATAACCAGCTGATTTTCTCAAGATACATTATTGGAACCCTGTAAATCAACATTTTAATATTGTCTGACGCAGAACTTTTTTCCGATTTTCAAGTCTGACGCGTCAAAATTTTAGGGTTCAAATAAAAAAAAAAACGCCCCAAAACTAAAAAAAGTCACAGAGGAAAACGGTGTCAGACTTTGCCTAAACAAGCCATACAAAAAGGTTTGGAAAGAGTATGTATAAGTTACTTTTTTGCCTATGGGCACCCTGACTAATATAGGTGTAAATAAATGTATGTGTGTGCACATGTGGAAGAGCAACAAATGGGTGCTGAAGGTTGGAACTTATATGGGACCAGCAATTAACAATGGGCTAGTTATGCTATAATTATCTATCATCCAAATTTCATTAAAATCGAACGAGTACGAGTAGTTTTTAAGATATGTTCGCAAAAAAACAGACAGACAGACTTGGGACCAAAAAATTTCTCTGACAACTGGAACGTATGGATTTCTATCTTGGAATGATTAAAATCGGAGACATAATATTTGTTCTTTAGAACGATCACATAGTATCAAATTTTGACAGATTTAAAAAACTGGGGAAAATTAAATAAATTTGACAATAATAGGTTATAAAATTATTAAAGTATACAAAATAGTAAGCGAGGAAGCTAAGTGCCACACTAATTGGCACAGTATTTACTTAGGTGACATTGTTTTGTATTGATTACTACAAGTAATCTAAAACCCAATACATTGAGGTCTGTGTTTTTTACAAGAAGTTTTACAGCCTCTATGTAATTTTTTAGGTGTTTCTCAAAGGATTTTAATATTATTAAATATGAGGTTACAAATTGAAATTAGAGTTTTGAAAGGGGGAGAAATCGCAATTTATTATAAATTATGGGGTATACTAAACCCGCATATAGTCACTCAAGGTTAGGCCCCCCCCCCCAAAAAAAAACATTTTTCTGTGTACGCTACTGAATGGTATGTCATTCAAATATTACTCCAAATTAAAGTGGTCAACTACCAAGGGACAAACTAACATCAACTTGATTTTTGGTCTACTACGGGACATGGCTGCTCTCCACCATTTTGTTTTGTTCAAATGTCGATTGTCAAGCTATGTCCCGCAGACGAACTTAGCCGACCTCATATTCTTAAAAGGCACTAAAAGATTAGTACGCAAAATTCTACCTCGATGTTAGACAAACACTTTTTTATACACAATCTCCTGGTGCTGGTCAATTATTTTCGTTAAGCTTGGAAGTAATAGAAGATGTCTATATATATATAGAAGCAAATGATCATGTTATCAATAAGTAATCCTGATAATGAATTAAGTCACAAGAGAAATAAGAGAAGATCGTAGAAAAGACATTAAGATAAACCCTAATATGGATGAAAAAACCTAAAAACCCTAAAAAGATGGAAAAGAAATAAAATTAAGAATGAACTAACTACATACGTATCGAGTACACGATCAATAATATTGTCATTTCAGAAAAATATTGACAATACGTACAGAGTGATCGTGTGTGATAGGTTTTTTTAAGGACATGTTTTTTATAAATCCAGGCATCAATACTACAAAATGGTGGGAATATTGACCATTCACGGCCACATACTTCTTTAACCTGAATATAGGTAACAACTAAAGCCGGCCATACACGTTTGCAGGTAGTGTGTGCTATAAAGTTATGACATAACTGCACAGTTATCATAGCACACATGCTATGGCTTCACCATTACGGGTTACCTGTGCAGGTTTACTTGTCAGTGTCAGTTATACCGAAAGTGTATGGCTGACTTATAGTCATATTATTATTTATTGTAATGGTTACAACTAAAACTTTGAGACGCCAAATGAATGCTTTTGCGTATACAAACGTTCAATCAACAGTAAAAGATGGGTTAAATATTGAAAATATACCCTATCAATCAGTGGCGTACACAGGGGGGGGGCCCAAGGGGCCCTGGCCCCCCCCCGAAATGATTACATAACTTGGACCCGCCATACATTTAAAACCAAACAAACACAATAATGACAGATGCAGTCGAATTTTCTGTAAATATTTTCCAATAAAAGCAATTAATTAAGTATATTATATTAGGGTTTGTATAATCACCCCAAATGCGCTGGGCCCGTATTTTGCCGATGGAATTAAATTCATTAAACACCAAAGCAGCCCGATTGTTGGCTGAGCCCGGACTTTTTTCCGCAGGATTCAAATTAGAAAACATAAACTAAGTAGGCCCAATTGCCGGCTTAGCCCGGATTGCTCATTAAACTAAAGCTATTAAAAACTATACCGGCTAGGCCCGGATTTTGGCCGATAAAACTAAAACTGTACCGGCCCGATTGCCGGCTAGGCCCGGATTTTTGCCGATGAAACTAAAACTGTACCGGCCCGATTGCCGGCTAGGCCCGGATTTTTGCCGATGAAACTAAAACTATACCGGCCCGATTGCCGAATTAAAACTGTACCGGCCCGATGGCCGGCTAGGCCCGGATTTTTGACGATGAAACTAAAACTGTTAAAAACTATACCAGCCCGATTGCCGGCTAGGCCCGGATATTTGCCGATGAAACTAAAACTATACCGGCCCGATTGCCGACTAGGCCCAGATTTTTGCCGATGAAACTAAAACTATACCACCCGATTGCTGGCTAGGCCCGGATTTTTGTCGATAGAATTTAATTAGGAAGCCTAAATTAAGTCGGCCCGATTGCCGGCTAGGCCCGGATATTTGCCGATGGAATTAAATTAGGAAGCATAAATTAAGTCGGCACAATTGCCGGCTTGGCCCGGATTTTTGCCGATGAAACTAAAACTATTGAACACTATACCTGCCCGATTGCCGGCTAGGCCCGGATTTTTGCCGATGAAATTAAATTAGGTAGCATAAATTAAGTCGGCCCAATTGCCGGCGTGGCCCGGATTTTTGCCGATGGAATTTAATTAGGAAGCATAAATTAAGTCGGCCCAATTGCCGGCTTGGCCCGGATTTTTGCCGATGAAACTAAAACTATTGAACACTAGACTGGCCCGATTGTCGGCTGGGGGGGATTTGTGCTGACGGAATTAGATTCATTGAATTAAATTAGGATTCCTTAACTAAATCAGTCCAATTGCCTTCCGGACCCGGAATTTTTAGCCAATGGAATTAAATGCCCTGAATTGAATTAGGATACGTTAACTAGATTGGTCCAATTTTACAGCTAGGCCCGGAATTTTGGCTACAGAATTAAGTGCAATGAATTGAATTAGGATTAGGAGTGCAATAAATCGGCCTGATTGCTAGAGGGCCCGGATTTTGTCCATTGACATAAATGCATCAAAATTAATTCATTAATTGAGATGCATTCAATATTAGGCCCGATTGACGGCTCAGCCTGGGTGTTAAGCACATTATATTAAATGAAGCTCGAGTCAACTCGGACTTAAATTGAATTGAATTATGATATGCATAATAGACTTTGCCTAAATTTGAAAAAGATAGGATAAGGGATTGTGAATTTCATTAGCAAATTTTTGTTTTGGACAAGGGTTGTGTGTAGAATATTTTCCCTTCATTTTAAATGTGTCAAAATTTGTTTGATTTTTTAGCAAAATTTAAACAACGCAGACAGTTAAAATTAATCTGGGGCAATCTGTGAGTTACTTTCGATCAGTCAAATTTCATAAAAATCAGATGAGTGCATTAGAAGATATAGGTGTAAATAAATTTATGTGTGTGCACATGTGGAAGAGCAACAAATGGGTGCAGGAGGTTGAAACTTATATGGGAACAGCAATTTACAATGGGCTAATAATTATCTGCCATCCAAATTTCATAAAAACCGAACGAGTACGAGTAGTTTTTAAGATATTGTTCGCAAAAAATGAGCGTGAGACAGACTAAACTGAAACGGATTTCTGTCTTGGAATTATTGAAATCGGAGACATTATATTTGTACTTTAGAGCGATCGCATTGTATCAAATTTTGACAGATTTAAAAAATTGGGGAAGATTAAATAAATTTGACAATAATAGGTTATTAAATCATTAAAGTATACGAAATAGTACGCGAGGAAGCTAAGTGCCACACCAATTGGCAGACTATTTACTTAGGTGACATTGATTTGTATTGATTACTTCAAGTAATCTAAAACCCAATACATTGAGGTGTGAGGTTTTTAAAGTTTTACAGCCTCTATGTAATTTTTAAGGTGTTATCTCATAGGATTTTAATATTATGAAATATGAGGTTAGAAATTGAAATTAGAGTGTTCAAAGGGGGAGAAATTGCAATTTATTATACATTATGGGGTATACTAAACCCGCATATAGTCAGTCAAGGTAAGGTTTGGCCCCCCCCGAAAAAAATTTCTGTGTACGCTACTGCTATCAATATTGATTCAGGAATTGTCAATAGAATTAATATATCTGGATTGATCAATACTATTCTCTGGACCGCTTTAAAATGAGAAGCGATCATAGTGGTCCTTAGTTGGCCTAAATAAAATTAATCAAAAAGTCAAATTTATGAATAATTTGACCTGCCCATATCATATTTACATAAAATGTCTGAAGATTACGTTCAAGTTCATAAACCTGTGTGATGAAACAAGTTCGCAAACAAGGCCAACTTGTTCGTAATCACTTTATTTTTTTCGCTTCCCTAATTCTTAATTACAAATTCACAGCAGCGTTAGTCTAATTCTGCTGTTGTTGGATATTTTTTTAAATATTTAATATATATATACATATATATGTATATATATATATATATATATATATATATATATATATATATATATATATATATATATATACATATATATACATATATATATACATATATATTTATATATATATATATATATATATATATATATATATATATATATATATATATATATATATATATATATATATATATATATATATATATATATATTAAGAAACTTTATGCCGGATATAATTTGATTAAAAAAGGATATTTTTATAAAACTAAAAAAAAGTATGTATATAATATATATTCTTCTCTAGAATACATATTATCAACACGAAGTAGGATAAAATATGGATAAATAAAAGCTTAAATAATATTCATATTATGTCTCTAATGAAGAGATAAATGTATGTTTCACCATGGGGATTTCTTTTCTGAACATGTGAATGCCAAATTTGACACTTAGACGACAGATAACATATTAATCTACAATATTTTGAAATAGAATTTTCTTATTTTTAAAATATCACAATATTTTACCTCTTTAATATAAACTATGGATATCGGAGAGTAAAAAACAACAATTGGAAATGTTTATTACAGATCTTTTTCCAGCACTTTAGTCGGTCATCATACTGGTGATCTTGTCTAATACAATGTACTTTATCAATTACAATTTATATTGTATAAATAGCAGAATAAGGCTTTTAGATAAAAAATATATTTATTAAACCAACTAATTTGAAATTCGTAAGAAACAATAAAAAAATTGAATACATGTATTCTTTAATTGGGGGTCACTAGACCGACCACTAATTTACAAACATTTCTCATTATTAAATTTTATGAGCATCAACTGTTATTGAACAAGGTCGTCTAGTCTATAGTAATTATCTTGTGTTCTTAATCCTTACTTCTTCTAAACGGCACCAGGGGTCACTTTTAAAGTTTATTTTTAAATAAATCTTCTAAACCTTTAATTATCAAAACCATGGTTTTCCGAGATTATTATTAGTTATTAAATTTTGGTATTGAATAAATATATATATATATTTATTTAGAAATAAATTGATTGCTTTCTTGTGAAGCATTGTGATCAACAGAACAACAAACATTTTTTATGTTTTTTAAATTCAAACTTTCCTAGACAGAAATCCATTTCAGACATCAGGAAATATTTTGTTTACATCTGTCGGTCTGTCCTTCAACATTTATGTGGAACAACATTCGCCAATTAGTCCGCAGAATGTCCCATTTAAATTTTCAACAAGGAAGAAGTCAATAGTTTTTACTTTTTCATTAAAAGAGAAAGTATTGTGATGGCGAGAGATTTTGGTGTATTTACACATTTTAAGGTCCCTGAGTCCAAAAAAGTATGTTTTTTTTCTGTCTGCCGTCTGTGCAGACGCGTCTGTGCGCGAGCCTAAACTAGAGGGCCAATTTTGACGAAATTTGGCATACATAATAATCAGAAAAATCATAGCCCGAGGTGAAATCGAAAAATGAATTTTAACTCCAAATTTGGGGGAGCTACCCCCAAAAACTCCAAAAATCGTGAAAAAAATTATTTCTCGAAAATGGATCCGACGATTTTAATTAAAATATTTGAAAATGTAGTCCAGTTAAATACAAATCTAACGATATAAGCCGTTTTCTCGGGAAAAATCTAGTTCTTGAGGAAATAGCAATAAATATAATAAAAGTATCAGAACATTGTAAAATAAATTTGTGTAAGAAATTGATATGTTGTAAGGAAATTATGTTACAAACCTTATAAACCTCAATTTTGTTAACTGTACCATGTCATACCACTAATAAATCTCTTAATTCTTGGCTGAGAACGGGACAAAGGTCAATTCCCTCTATCCTAAATGAAAATATGACAAAAGTGTACATAGGAATATGTACTCAAAGAGCTTTTCAACAATTTCCATCATGAAGGGCATTCATTTTTTCCCTCTGGGGACTTTTTTTTATAAAAAAAGTCAGAAGCAATAACACCTCAAGTGTGGATCCAAGGAGCAAACCCGGTTTAATAGTCCATTCTATAGTACTCTATCCTTTTAGCAAGCTGACAGACCCTACAGAAAGTGAGCACCGTGTTTAGGAGAAGTAACCTTAGTTCTTCAATTGGCGCAGGATGGCAAAGCCAAAGATTCTCCACCTCATCAGGCGTGTTCATTACTTTGACATTTGTACCCCGCGCCCCTGTGTACTAAAATTAAAATTTCACAAAATCCTTTCTTATTGGGTCTCGATGATATGAATAAAGTATATCCTCAAAATTTCAAGTCTCTCGGTTAAGCAGATTTTGCTGTACGTTGATTCTATGTCAGTCTGTCAGTCAGTCAATCAGGACTTCGCCGCTTATATTAGAGATAGTTTTATTAACCCTTAGGCAGGCCTAAGACTTCCAAGGGCTATTAAAGACTGTGCCAGGCAGTATTATTTATTATTATTAAACATTGACTTACATGCATCCTTTCGGTACGGTCATGTTGAGTTCGTCCAATATAATGAACTGTGCTTTCTTTTCACCGTAGGCTTTGATTGCACGACGTACACACACGGCATTCTGCCTCCGAGTCCACACTGTGCTCTGCTGGGCCACAAGCCGCTTCCCTCCGCCCCCAACTTGCCCCGACATCCTGTAAAACAAACAAAAAATTAATCAAAACAGTGTAAATATAATATGGATGCTTAAGTCAATATACAATATGCATATGGATTTAAGCAAGACTCAATGCAGACAGTACTATATATAATATGGATTTAAGTAAGAAACAAGGCAGATACAGTGCTATATAATATGGATTCAAGTATAAGACACAAGACAGGCAGTACTATATATAATATGGATTCAAGTAAGACACAAGGCAGATACTACTATATACCATGGATTTAAGCAAGACTCAAAGCTGAGAAAGTATTATATAATATGGATTTCAGCAAAATTCAAGGCGCAACAAATATTTAGGCCACAATCGAATTCGATCCAAGACTTAATTTTTACTTGATTAATTAAAAGTAATTTTAAATCATGAAAGAGCAATTTTAAAAACTCTAATCACTCTTAATTCATCGAAACTTGAATAAGTTTTAATTCCAGAATCAAAAACAATCCCATTATGAATGGAAATTCACAATGGGAACTAAACATATTAGTTTATAAATTTTAATTAAATCAGCTTGACAATTAACTGATAAATTTAAATAGTGCAAACATGAACAAAGCAAGTTATAGAAAATATTAGTTTCAAAAATCTTTTTACTTTATGTAAAAAATCAATATACGCGATTGTTATGAAGATTTTTAAAGCGTGTTTAAAAAAAATTAAAACTTTTTTCAACTTTTATTTAATAATTTCGGTTCTACTCAATATTTTTCGATAAAAACTGTCCTACAACATGCGTTAGCGTGCACTACTACATGAAAAATGATGGATTACGTTCAACCAGTTTTGGACCTAACGACATTCATAAAGATATGCATAGAGAAAGACAGGTAAACACTTAAGGCCATATTTGATTTTCGTAATGTATAAACTGAAAAAGGACGCAACATTTTGCAATTCTGATCAATGTAGAGACAAAACTTAAATTTTATTTATATATAGATAGTTTTAAATCTGAAAGGATTTTAATGCTCAGTAGAGTTATAGCTGAAAAGACAATATTTTATCATTGTAAGAAAAATACTGCCCAATTAAAGCAATCCTCATAAAAGTAATGAAGGAGTAGTAGTAATCAATGACTGAGTAACACTCTAGTATTACTCTAAAATATATATATAATTACCACAAATTAAGTCTAGTATGAAAGCAAGGCTATTATACCTATTCTGTAGTCATTTACGACCACTTACTATGAGTATTTTGAAACTAGCTTTCAAGAGATCATGTAATTTATTTCTTTTATTATTATTATTATCTTTAAGTTTGTCCTTGTCTATAAATTAATATGTGTCGTAAAAGTCAAAGACTCGTTAAAATTATAATAGCTTTTATATATGATCAGTGACAAACTTTAATTTTTGCTTTAAAAAAAGTGCTTAATAACAATGAACAAATTATTAAAAGTTCAATGTGCCGCTTTAAGCATCTCCGGAACTAAAATAAAAATTGAGAGACGAACTTATTCTAAACTTCTTATTTAAACCTAAACTGGTAAGTTCAATGTATGTCCTAATCAACACAACATACGACATCACATAATTACAGGACAAGTTGGCCACTTTCCCTTTCCACAGGTTCTCGATGTCCAGTGTTAAACGTAAGTCATCACACAAGGATTCGAAACATCACAAGAAACTTCGGTGACTTGGCTTAGGCGAGACATAGAATTTAATTGTCTAACCACTAACCACTCGGCTATGCCGAAATTATTAAAGATATTTGTAAAATTAATAGCTTAACGTTGCTTAATAGCAATTTCAACATTACTTATTTTAATCGCTTCTATCAGCACTAATTTTATTGTCTTTTACAGACTAATAAAACAAAAATAGGATAGACTTTTAGAAAAGCTATATATATCTGTGTGTTTAAAAAAAAATGTTACTAATTATATAGATGTCAACATACCAACATACGGTCAATCTACAAATAACCTTTTTTACTTTTGCTTTCTCTTATAAAGTGTCCATGATCAGAAAGTATTGAAACAGCACGATAATTCGATTTTGAGATTTAGATGGATTTTAATTTTGAGCACAACAAAAAGGGGTTTCTAAAAAATGATGGTCTGTTGTCTGTAGCCTGAGGTCTGTGCTCTGTGTAATAATTGGCAAATCGAGAAATGAATGAATGAATTTCGCATCAAATTTGTATAGCGCTGCCGCTGCCCCCTCCCATAAATTTGAAAAAACATGAAAACTGTATTTCTCAAAAACGGTTCCGAAGAATTAAAAAAATATTAAAATATAGTCCAATTTAAATGCGAATCCAACTAATAAAACAACCATCAATTAAACACCTATAAATAGTATATGTTTAAAAAGAAATCAATTAAATAAGTTATTATGGGATTTATATACAGTTTCTATATTTATTAATTTTATTTTTTTATCAGACCGATTTATTTACTTTTGCCTCCCAGCTTACCGAAGGTAACGGAAGCTATGTGATCGTTCTGAAGAACGAAAATGTTTTAAATATCCGATTTCAAAAATTCCAAGACAGAAATCTGTTTCAGACGTCTGGGGACATTTTTGGTTCCTGTCGGTCTGACGCTCAATTTTTGCGAACCAACATAATATCTTAAAAACTACACGTCCAATTTAAGTGAAATTTGTATGGTAGGCCATAATTATCTTATTGCTGGTCCCATATAAGTTTTAACCTTCTGTGCCTATTTTTTTCTCTTCCAAATGCACACAGCACACAAACATACATTTATTTACACCTATAGCTTCAAACATATTTATCTGATTTGATAGGAGGCAAGGAAGCTATGTGCCACACCAATTGGCAGTCTATTTTCATTTTCAAAGTAAATATATAATATATCTATAACGGAGGGGTAAGGTATATTAGTTCAAAAAGGCGATTATGCGATTTTAGAGAATACATTCGTTAATTTTAACAAAGCTTAAACATGTTTTATTTTATATCTGTATGTATGTAGGCAAAACGTGAAAATTGAATGTATCTTTAAATTTGGTGGTACTAAAATAATAAATTTTTCTCGTCAACATATTTATACGTACCTTCTCTCTGTATATTTATTAAATACAAGGTAAAATGGTTTAACCTAGAGTAACAACTATCAGCAGAAAATAACAACAAGAAAGTTATATGCATAAAGGTTAACAATTATTGTTAACCTTCCATTAAAAGTTTATTTAAGTTAAATTAATTATTACAAATTTCCGATTTTAATTTTATGGTCTATGTAATAGTTAATAGTTTAATACTATAAGACCAATGACCAAGAAATCGTAATAAATAATTATCATTATTATTTTATACTTTTTGAGATAAAAAATAAAACCACTTTATAGTTGAGTTAATTGTTACAAAAAAAACGCAGTTCTATAAAATATAAAACCACTTTTAATCATAAATAAATACAGATACACACGTGTGTGCGTGCGTGTTATATATTTAAATATGAAATAATATGAAGGTTAGTTAGAGATATCATTCATATATAATCGAGTAATATCCCGACGACGCACCTCGAAATGATTTGTTCTTGACAAGCTAAGGTAACCACATTTATTCCAATAAAAATAAATGTTTGTTTTGATTTGTCAGTCTTTAAATAGATATAATAACACCTGCATAGATCATAGATATCCAAATTAATTTACGCAATTTTATTATTTGTTTCTAAACATAAAATTAAGCCCGTAGCAAATAAGCAATTCTAATATCTTGGTTAGTTAAAGCAGATTTCGATTGAATATTTTTTAAAAAATTGAGATTTTTAGTTTAATTCCTAGATGGTATTAAACCTGAGTTAGTTATTTCTAGACTTTTATAGAAAAACAATTTCTAATGTCTAAAATATTATGAAATAATAATTTTGCTCAATTATGCCATTTTTAAACCATCGTATAATTGTATTTTTATTAATCCAATTTAATAATATATATCTTCCCTATTATCTTTATATATTCTTAAAAACTTAGAAATTCAGAGAGTAAACAAAGTGAGTACTCTTTTATTTTTAATTATAATTGTGGTTAATTATACGTTACAAGGTAAATAGCTCCTTTTTTGTAACCAATGAATACTGATCAGTCAGAAAAACTGAAGGCTCGGCTTTTTAAACCAGTTTTTTCTACATTGATCAGTTTTTTTTTTGTGAAATTGTACTAGTAGTCTTGCAACTTCTACTTAAAAACCAACGTCTTGCCAAAGACACAGACACAAGACATAAGTGTTAAAGACTAAGTCTAGATTTAGACATTAACAAATTATACTCCTTCTAACCGTATTTGTATTAATAGGTCAGACTCATTCAATTTACCTTTTGATTTTGACTGATTTATTACTTGTTTAATTTCAGCAGTAATCTTCCAAGAAATAAAGTAATTAATGCAGTAAGTTTTGACGTCAAATTATGTAAATTCTAGTTTGTATATATATGTATGTATTTTTTTTCGAAACCACAAAGGTAAGAATGGTTTTTAAAACACTAATATCTCTCTAAAGATTGTATTTCGTACATTATTCTATATAAAGCAAAGTATTAAACGGGAAAAACACCTTTTATTTATTTATTATTTTATTGAAATTAAATCTAACACTTGAATGTTTATAATTTATATACTATGTATAATGAATAGTTTTATTACACAACTAATATACATATTACATATAATAAGACTTGTTACAATAATATATTAATGAAACAAGACTAAGAAAACACTTAAGTGTTGGCTTTGCTAGGTGAAACCCAGTTGTAAGAAATAAAATTCTCTTTATATATTATAAATAAATCACTATGTAAAATTTAAAAAAATCATATATTGAATAATTATTTCTTTGTAGGTCAATGTTAATAGTACGTTAATGTCCTTGACAAAAACATATTTGAAGATTTTTATAAAAAAATAAAAATTCAAAGGAATCTATTGAGGTTCAAAGGTTATTTATTATACAGGGGGCCAAAGTAATTAATCATGTTTTTCGTAAATGACCATCAGTGAAATAAAAAATGATAAGAAATATGTGTTGATGCCATAAAGATGTTCACAAATTAGGCATTGGTTAAATGCTGTCATCAGTTTTAATAGCCAAGCCAAAGCTACAAAATAGCCATAGACAAGACAAATCTTCTCATACCATTTCATCATTATTAGGATTAAAGAATATACATATAAGGTTTCGAACTGTGAGCAATATTATATTTTAAATCTTATAATAGCTTTTGTAAATTAACAATTAAAAATTAAAATTAATAAATGTAATTAAATTTATAATTCGTTTTTTAAATTCTTATTATTACTTAATAAGGAGGGATTACGTTCTTATGAAGATTCCGTTTTTTTTTTTGATAATTTGAAGAAAGTATTCAAATTAAGGAGATTATATAAAAATAAGCTCAATAAACGCCAAAAATTAGTAAAAAAAAATAATTCTTGCATACGAGTCCGCAAGACAGTGAGACATTTTCATGATTTCGCTCTGCGTAAACTACCGACATAAAATGAAATAAAATCGGTAATTTATTCAAGTAATTGATAAAAGTAGATGGAAGATAATTTTTATTCTTATCTCCACACCGGCACTGCCACGGCTTGATTACAAAATACTGAATTCAAAGGCACCGGCCTTTGAATTTCTACGAATTGTTAATATGCCTTCATACTAGGTAGGCCGAGAGGGCTGAGAGTTGATGGCAACCTCCTGTACTTTCCCTACTCCCTGTCACACGTATAAATCTTTTCGACACCCTTCGGCCCTATGACGTGCGGTGGAGGGAGGCCCAACAGCTGGAGACTGGATTACACACCTCCTATAGCTTTTTAACTCCCTGTTATACATTTCTGAGTTTTTAAGCTAAAAGTAACGTAACGTTTTTGACTTATGTTCCATAGCCTAAACATAAAAATGTCAATAAAATAGTCAAAATAAAATAAAATATAATTGAATAAACGCCAAAAACTTACTGGTTATTCCTTTTTGGGAGTTTAAAACAAGTATCCTGCAACATTGCTGTGGACTTAAATAAGAAATGCGGTACTTCTTTAGATTATTACTCCCCTATGATTTTTAAGAATGTAAATGGCTTTGGCTAAATAACTCTAGAGACAAAGGGATGTTAGTAGTCCAATGCACTTTGGGACAAAGGAACATCACACATCTGTTTTTATAAAGGAGAAACAGTCTAAAGAAGAACATTCCGTGCACCATTTTTTAGATTGTAACTTCCCTCTGTTTTATTTATAAAGGGAGTAACAATCTAAAGAAGTGCCAGAAATACTAGGTACCAAAGCCGAGGCTTTTTTGACCAAAAACATAATAACATTAAGAGATAATTCTCACTGCAACCAACAGCAATCAGAAAGGAGCAACAGAGTGCAAAGGGAAAAGGAATGACGGTTCATGACCAGCAGCATGGGCAAAAAGAACAACAGCATACAACAAATTAAATATGGCAGATTGATAACAGTTTACAACTAATTAATAGGACAGATGAACAACGGTTCGCATCAAATTAAATAGGACAAAAGGACAACAGATTGCAACAAGTGAAGCAGGACAAATGGTCAACGTTTGGCAACTAAAATCGAAAAAACCAAAATAATTAATTAATTAAATCAGATATTATTGGATTATAATGTCAGTCTTACTATGATTATGATTGTGAGACTGTTTTGTTCGATTGATGATTTAGTTTTATACAGGACGATAAGAAATAATTTTGCCTCTTACGGCGAAAATTATAGCGTTACTGTTGTGCTTTAGAGTTATACTGGTGCTTGACACCTCTTCAGGGTTTCGAGGTCGTCCTAGAAACCCTTATGCTTTTGGTAGTTCGTCCGTCCGTCCGTCGCATCTTGGAGTATATCTCCCGACCTAGTGAAGCTATAGACTCGAAATTTGGTATACAAGTTAAACTTTTTTGCCCAAAAACAGAAAAACTATTGCGGACTTAAACACTCCAATTTTCTGCGATCTGCGATCAATTGCGAATAGATCGCAATATTTTATATTTTTTGTAATTTTCAAGTTGGGTATCATTTCAAAGGTATTGAAATGTAGATTACAAATATGTATCGCGTTTCCAAAATAGCGGCCATTTTACCCCCCAAAAACTTAAGACAACCCCAAAATGTACCCCCTTGCACTACCCCATTAGGAAAGGTCCTAAAAAAGGGCAAAAACCCATAAATATATATCTCTGTGGTCCAATGAAATTTCCGGGAGTTGGTCTAAAAAAAGCAAAATTTTAGAAATTTTAGGAGGCAGTAACTCGGGAGCCCCAAAATTTTTGTCATTTGAAAAATCGAAGTTAGGTATCATTTTAAGGTATTGAAATTTCGTTCACAAAAATATATCGCGTTTCCAAAATGGCAGCTATTTTACCCCCCAAAAAATTAAAACAAAACGCAAAAAAAATGTCCCTCCCCCCCGATACCCCATTAGGACAGGAGCTAAAAATAAAGCAAAAATACAAAAATATGCATCTCTATAGTCCAATGATATTTCCGGAAGTTGATATAAATAAGTCAAATTTTAAAAATTTTAGGGGGCCGTAACTGTGGAGCCCCAAAAGTTGGGTATTACTCAGGAGCCCCAAAATTTTTGTCATTTGAAAATTCGAAGTTGGGTATCATTATAAAGGGTTTGAAATTGCATTCACAAAAATATATCGCGTTTCCAAAATGGCGGCCATTTTACCCCCAAAAAATTAAAACAAAACGCAAAAAAAATGTCCCCCCCGCTACCCCATTAGAACAGGAGCTAAAAATAAGGCAAAATTATAAAAATATGCATCTCTGAGGTCCAATGATATTTCCGGGAGTTGATAAAAAAAGTCAAATTTTAAAATTTTTAGGGGGCCGTAACTGTGGAGCCCCAAAAGTTGGGTATCATTTTAAAGGTATTGAAATTTGGTTCACAAAAATATATCGTTTTTCACAATGGCGGCCATTTTACCCCTAAAATAATTAAATTAGTGCATACTACCGAAGATAGTAATGGATAATATGCACTCCTCGTTTCTTAAAAGTGAATTTTTATACATATTTTTGATTAATGTCTCGATGAAGGATAATTTAGGTGTAAGAAAAGCGACATATTACATATTTTTGTTAAAAAAAAATAAAAATAAATAATAATAATGTACCTACTTATGAATTCTTATGACCGAAGAAACCCTTTTAGTAACTTGCTGGTAAGTACTTGACGGGATTTTTTTTCTAAAAGCGTGGCGTAGAGACAAAGAACGCAAGAAATATGTAACCTCGGATAAGATGAGGTGGAGTAGCATTTCCACATACTTAAACCTGTATAATTAGAAATTCTCCAATTTTATCCCCATAGTGTTTGTCACCTCTAGAATTCTAATCAGTCTTAAAGATATCTGTTTTGATTCTCAACAAAGTAATACATGCTTTTATACTTTATCATACAATTACCATGATATTTGAATTACATTATGATGCAATTATCATAATAATTAATTTACTTAATGCTGCACTTTTTATGAAATGATGTCATTGATTAGATTTGTAATCTTCTTATACGATGTATCCATTCTAATGAAACATGAAGCTTTTAGAAATTAAAAAAAAAAATCAATCAAAATTGAATAGATAATAGATCTTGAAAGAGGAGTTACAAAGATCGGATTAATGATACTCGTAGATACTTAAGTTTGCGTCGCATTTAGAAAATAAGAAACTAAATTGTATTGATCGATTCTTTAACTTCGATCTATGTTTAAGCTATATCCTCATTAAATCAACACCCATACATTAAAACGACATGAACTGATAACGAGTTTTCCTTGTTTCTCTTCTTCCTCTTTGAATTTATTTCTATGTAGTTAATTGTTTGCTTTATATGCGAACACTGTCATGTTCATTGAATCTTCTAAATGATATTTATAAACATTTACCTTTTCCGTTTATTCTCTTCTTGAATTCTTTAACCTTGAGAGTAATACTACAATAAAAAAAGAAAATACTCCGCACATAAATTTTCTATACTTGCTTAAAATTTAATTTAAATTTTAACTAACTAAATAAGCCTTTTTTTTATAGAATAAAGAAAACATTTCTTAAAAAACCCCGCGAACCACCTGTTCGGTGAACTACCGAGCAGTTCACATCTATTTTTAGGGTTTCGTTGGTAAAACCAAAAAAAAGAAACCCTTATAGTTTCGTTCCTGTGTCTGTCTGTCACTCTGTACGGTTCCAATAACTTTTGAACCAAAAGAGATAAAACCGTGAAACTTTCCAATATAAGAGATCGTTTTGACGCGCACACAGGAAAAATATAGCGAACTCAAAATTATCAGCTCTTCAAATTTAAAATGGCGGATAATTCACGTCGCGCGAAAAAAAGTTTTTTTTTTTTAAATTTTGAGTGGGGTATCAAATGAAAGGTATTGAAGAGAAGATTACAAATATATATATATCACTTAGGGATAGTGTTTAATTTTCGGCGCCATTTTGTCAAAAAACATCGAAATTTTGCGTGTCCCCCCCCCCTTAAATCGTATTTCCGCTGTAATCGTAACTAAAAATATAGAAAAATATGCAAAATGTGTGGTCTGATGGGCAATAGAAAAAATAAGATTAGCAATTTGATCTGATTTACTGGAAATCCAAGATGGCGGATATATCATGTCACTCGAGAAAAATTATTTTTTTAAAATTTGAGTGGGGTATCAAATGAAAGCATGCAGCAGCAATCAGTCACTGATCGACGCTAGCGACTCTAGTGATAATTATCGCTAGAGTCACTCGGCGAAGAAGGTAACATGCAAAGTCAGAAGAGTCCTCCGGCTGGATCTACGTACCACCAGCCCCCGCGGTGCGGGGGGCCCAGGGTGCGGAGGGCCTAGTTAGAGATGTTGAAAAAGGGGGGCCCAGCCTGGAGTTCAAAAGTTCTATGAGGAAAATCAAAATAATTTTACCAAAAACGTGTTTTGAGTAATTTATCTGTACTAAAAATATGAAAGTTTTTAGAGTACTGATCGGCTTTTAGGGTACTGATCGACTACAATATATAAAGTTATGTTACTCTAAGCTCTGAAGTTTCAGAAGCTCAAAGACTGATAAAAACTATAAACAATTTTAAGTTCATAATTTTAAGTTGTATCTAACGAAAGTATTCACTCAGTTAAATATTGCTCCAAAATTCCTACAAGGAAAAGAAACAGACTTGGGAAGAGCTACGATTATCTGCAAAGAAGCAAATATAAGCTATTGCATATGTTGAATGAATACAAAAATCATAGAGGAGGAAAATGTAGCTCTCGCCGCAATGAGGAAAGTAAATCCTAGGTTACCTTAGAAAAGGCAGCCAAAGGTTAATAAACACTTTGATGAGCTGGCTGAGGACCACAGATTTTCAGATGGAGATGAACTTTTCAAAGTTAACGTCCTCAACGAACTAATTGATGTTGTCAATAATGGTCAGATTTAAAAAAAAATTTCGGCTCTTGAAAGTGTTGTACAAAACTTTTCTGTCTTGTTTCCAAATAATCTTTTTCATCACTTTCAGAAAAAGAGATCATGGAAAGAACTGGGAACCTTCAAGAAATTTGTAACAAAGACATTGGCCCCTCTTTACCTCTTGAGCTTACTTCATCATGAAATTCTTGAAGTAAAGTCAGTCATCCTGATACCAAACTTTTGTTTGGAGTTTGAGATAGTATCCTCTAGTTTTCCTGAAGTTCTAACAACCTTGACTTTGTTTTTTAACCTGTCTATAGCGGCCGCTTCATCTGAAAGATCATTTTTAGCCCTCAAAAAGAAAAAATTTACCTGAGGACCACAATAGTTCAAGAAAGACATATTAAGCAATTTGGGCATGGTCGCTATCAACAGCGCTGAGGCAACAAGATTGGACAGAAAAAAGATTATAAAATGCTTTGACGAAATGAAATCGAGGAATAAAACGTTTTAATGTCATGTTCCGTTCAATGTTCTATACCTGTCGTAGTAGAACAATGTAACTGGTTTTGAGAAATTTTATGAACACAACATATAAATTATAACGTAGTTTTACATATTTCATATTTTTGTTATAATTTGTGTACTCTAATTTAAAATAAATTGTAAATATATGTTTAATTGGTCTTTATGAATAATATCTAGTCATTACACATAATAACTAAATCAGCTCAATTTTCATTTTACCAATTGTTAAAATGAGGTATCTTTCAAAAAGGACTAACGATACAAAATTTAAGACCCCATTTTCGGATAAGCTTGAAAATGTTTCTATTTGCAATATTACAAAAGTTAATATGGAAGGAGGGTAGTTATAAAACACCCGGTATAATATTGTTGTTGTGAGGAGGTAAAATTACATTTTATTTATAGTACAGTCAATCTGTCGTGATAAGAGGCTGTCTGCGGAAAAAATTCGAGGATAATTTTTTTTTTTGCGAGGATCGTTTGGGACACATGAGAAAAGCTTAACTCCAACTTTTCGGGAACATCCGGTTGCGGAAGTACGGGGTACGGGGTACAAAAGTCACAAAAAGTATATACCCTTTATGATGCATGTCGTTGGAAAGCTCTTTAAGAGTACAGTAATTTTTGTTATATACACTTTTGTCATATTTTCATTTTTGAGGGGGGTAAAGAGGAAAAACAGGGGGCATAAAATAAACAGTAAATCTGTAAATTGTGCCGCAAAGATTCGAGACTATATTTTTTTTTTCCTGACTCGCTTGGAGCACATGAGAAAAGCTTAACTCCAACTTTTCGAGAACATACGGACGGCAGAAGCACGGGGTACGGGGTACAAAAGTAAAAAAGTGTATACCCTTCATGATGCATGTCGTTGGAAAGCACTTTAAGAGTACAGTAATTTTTGTTATATACACTTTTGTCATATCTTCATTAAAGAAGTTGGTAATATGAAAAAACAAAAAAAATAAAAATTATAAATGAACACCACCCTGTTCAACCCCCCTCAGTAGGGTTAATGTGATTTTCCATATTACCCCCATCTTATATGAAGATATGACAAAAGTGTATATATCAAAAATTACTATACTGTTAAAGAGCTTTCCAACGACATTCATCATAAATGGTATATACACTACGGG
The DNA here is from genome assembly GCA_951217055.1 of Gerris lacustris. NCBI lineage: Eukaryota > Metazoa > Arthropoda > Insecta > Hemiptera > Gerridae > Gerris > Gerris lacustris. Next base: position 40,140,162 of record OX578284.1, read on the forward strand.
GTGTCTGGATGTTCGCAAAATTTCGCGAAATGTTATGGGCCGTCTGGATGTTCCCGAAAAGTTGGATTTAAGCTTTTCTCATGTGCCCCAAGCGATTCACAAAAAAATGTAGTCTCGAATTTTTGCTGCACAAATTTACTGTTCATTTATAATTTTTTTTTTTCTTGTTTTGTCATATCTTAAATGAAGATAGGACAAAAGTGTATATAACCAAAATTACTGAACTCTTAAAGAGCATTCCAACAACATGCATCATGAAGGGTATACACTTCTTTACTTATGTACCCCGTACCCCGTACTTCCGCCGTCCGGATGTTCCCAAAAAGTTGGAGTTAAGCTTTTCTCATGTGCTCCAAGCGAGTCAGGAAAAAAAAAATATAGTCTCGAATCTTTGCGGCACAATTTACAGATTTACTGTTTATTTATTTATTTCCCTTGTTTATCCTTTTTACCCCCCTCAAAAATGAAAATATGACAAAAGTGTATATAACAAAAATTACTGTACTCTTAAAGAGCTTTCCAACGACATGCATCATGAAGGGTATATACTTTTTGTGACTTTTGTACCCCGTACCCCGTACTTCCGCAACCGGATGTTCCCGAAAAGTTGGAGTTAAGCTTTTCTCATGTGTCCCAAACGATCCTCGCAAAAAAAAATTATCCTTGAATTTTTTCCGCAGACAGCCTCTTATCACGACAGATTGACTGTACTATAAATAAAAATGTAATTTTACCTCCTCACAACAACAATATTATACCGGGTGTTTTATAACTACCCTCCTTCCATATTAACTTTTGTAATATTGCAAATAGAAAAATTTTCAAGCTTATCCGAAAATGGGGTCTTAAATTGTGTATCGTTAGTCCTTTTTTTTCCGCACAAATTTACAGATTGACTGTACTATTATTTGAGGTAATAACCTCTTTTGGAACGAAGTTCCTTATGCATGGTTTGAAGATATCCCAATTTAGGGATGAAATATCACCTTTTTTTTAAAAGAAAGTGTTGTAATTTAAAACCCCTGAAGACCCAAGTTTTAAATAATGTACTAAATATAAAGGGGGCAGCAAAAGAAAAATGGATCACCAAATTTGTTTATATCATAGAAGAAAGCTATAACTTCCATTCCAAATTTCAAGGACCAAGAGCAATTGTTTCTAGAAATATAGTCATGTCGAATTCTTCTATTATAATTGGCTGTCATCTAGAATAAATATGACAGATTGTAAAACTTCGTCTTTTTTTAGCGAACACTTCAGAGATAATGTGATATAACAGAGTGACATATAATGTGATGGATCAGAGTTTTTTGGTCAGTATAGAATGTAGATATATGTACATGTGTATCTGGTATTTGGCTTCATATTAAATTCAATATAGGTACTTCATTAATAGTACAAACGAAATAGATTATATTTTCCAAAAGTGTCTGGCGTGGCTTGGCCACGCCAGACACCATAAAAAAATAGAAAAAAAGAGTAAAAAAATTTTTTTTTTACTTAAGGTGAAGTGTAGAAATAAATTATTATTTATGTAGATTTTATTTTTATTTCTCAGCAATGTAAGTAATGAAATACATAGTACATGACGCCTTTAACCACAGAAATAAATAAGTAATTTTGAAGTTTGGTTAAAAAGTATTGGTAGTGGTAGTAATTTGATTTAAACAAAATTAAATTAATAAAATAAAGAATAAATTAAATACAGTATAATTAACTTTAAGGAAGATTTCATATTGTATTATACTGTAGGAAGAGTGCATATTATATTGCATGTTATATTTATAATTCGTTATTATAATTTAAGTTACGTGTGCCTCACTAATTAGTAGACTTTTTTTGTTTCTATTTTTTTGTTTTCTAAGATTTAGTGAACTTACTCATATAATATATATACATATATATATATATATATATATATATATATATATATATATATATATATATATATATATATATATATATATATATATATTCTTACAATAAACGTTAACATATTTTAGATTTTAAAGAAAAAAGCTTAACTCTAGTGGAAGTCTTTTATTTCCTTTAATGAGAACTACAACGTAACACGCGATTTATTCATTTTAGAAACCAGTCAATTACTGTTAATATTTTAACATTTTACAATAATTATAAGTGTTATTTGTTTAGCAGTAACAACTCTCTCACCATTTAAACATTGTTCCGAGTTGTCTTAATTAAAGCTGCACAGTGTATTAGTAAAACAACTTGAAAAACAATGTAACCATAATTGATTTAGGTGTAGCAAAAACATAAAGTTCGAATTTTTTTTTAAACAAATGTTGCTTCCGAGCGTACCGAAGGTAATGGAAGCTATGTGATCGTTCTGAAGAACGAAAATATTTTATGTCACCGATTTCAAAAATTCCAAGTCAGAAATCCGTTTCAGACATCAAGGAACATTTTTGGTTCCGTGTCTGTCTGTCGGTCTGTTACTCAATTTTTGCAAACCAATATATATTTAAAACTTTACACGTTCGATTTTAATGATATTTGGATGGTAGGTCGTAATTAGCTCATTGCTGGCCCCATATAAGTTTCAACCGACTACGCTCATTTTTTATTACTTTCTCATATAAAGAGAAAGTATTGTGATAGCGCGAAAATTCGATTTTGATGGATTTACACGTTTTGAGGTCCCCTGAGTCCAAAAAAGTGGTTTTTAAAAAATGTCTGTCTGTCGTCTGTCTGTCGTCTGTCGTCTGTGCAGACTCCTGGAGCCTAAACTACTGGGCCGATTTTGACGAAATTAGGCATACATATTCAGAAAAATCATACCCTTAGGCGAAATCGGAAATGAATTTTAGCTCTAATTTTGGGGGCGCTACCCCCCAAAAACTCTGAAAAAACATGAAAAAAAATTATTGATCGAAAACGGTTCCGACGATTTTGATTAAAAAATTCTAAAATGTAATCCATTTGAATACGAATCCAACGATATAAGTGGTTTTCCCGGGAAAAATCTAGTTCCTGAGAAATTAGCTTAAAACGCGGACGGAGAGAGCCCGGGTTCGATTCCCCACCCAGGAGAAGTTATTTTTATAATACATTTTGATGAAAAGTTCAATAATATTTAAATATACATTTGAAAACTAATAAATGGAAACACTGGGCTAAGTAATTATAAACTCGTATATGAGAAAGTTTGTCTGAGTTGTCTCTGACCGATTTTTTCTCTTCTACGTGCGCACAAACATACATTTATTTACACCTATACGTGAGGGTTAGGGAACAGTCCTGTTCCCCTTACTACTCGGTTCTAAACTTCAATCATCCTCTTTAATTATCAACTCATCATGATTAATTTTTTTCTCAATATTCAATACATATTTATTGTAAGACGCTTGCTTTAATGGTACAAATAATGTTTTTTTAAATTTTGCATTAACTCCGCTAAGTACAAATAGTTAGTTGCTTATAATTTTGTCTCTTTTTAAACTCCGCCATGTATAAGTAGTTAGCTTCGTATACTCAGCAGTGTGGTTTTATAATTTATTTTATTAATAAAATGTGTAAGGAACTTCGTTCCTGCCGGATATCCCGCGACACCACATGTATTTTTAAAACTTTATTTACTTCAATAAAAACATTAAAAAATTAAACAGTGTAGCAGACATAACTAGAGTCTATATTTAGATATCCAATTATCAAGTTATAACATTATTATTTAAACTTATATTATTTATTTATTATAATTAAAACAAACAGTGTTACAAACAACTCTATATTTAGACATTCAATTATCTTTTTATAACATCAGGGATATTTTTCTTTTTTAATTTAAGTCATATCATTATATTCCAGTCACTATTAATATCATCTAACATCTTATTTAAACACTTTAATACACTAGTAATGCGGCGCATGAAGAACTTGCGCAGAATTGTGTTCATATATCGGCCATATTTGTCTTCAATGAGGCTTGCAGGATCATTTTTCGGGACAAAATTTACATATCCTTAATCATCCAGAAAAAATATTTAAAATTATGTGCAACATACCATATAAGCATGAACATATTTTTTTAATACCCTTATTCTGGTCCTCTTTTTTGTATAATCTTTGTAATAATAGTTACATATTCTTTTTCTATTCTTCAAGACTTTATAAGGATGTATAATATACCGTGCAGACTAAAACTTTTTGTTTAGTTATCCGCCATATTAACCGCCAAAGAAAAAATAATGTGTGAAATTTCCTATAACTATACAGTTGTCACAATTCCTGAGTTTCAATTTTTACGCTAATTATCGTTAGACAACACAAACAAATTTTTAAAATCCCAAGTTTCTAAAATGAAGAATTCACTTACGTTAACTTTTGCTTACGTTAATTTAAAAAAATTAAAAAAATAATCCAATAATGTCAAGGAAGTATGTATTTGCTTTCCAAAGTTAACCTTATTAATTAATTTAAGTTTTAAGTACATATAATATATTATAGATTTAAAGTTGTAGGTCATTATCACCCAGTATCCATACACCTACAGAAGTATTATGTATTTACATATATTATACCTAAATAATAAGTTTCAAGGTACTATTAATGTATTACATACGTATATAAAAATATATAATTCGCAAGGAAATAAATTTTGTTCAATTTCAAGAGTACTTTATGAATAATACATTAGAATTTTTTTGACCACCCTTTATGGAAGCCAAACAGGGTCTTTGAGAGGAATGAACATGAACATGATTGGAGGATACAAGGAATAAGACGTCGGAAGAACTGGAAAAGTACGGTTGAAGAGGAATTTAGAAAAGAAGGAAAAATCTAAAATAAAACTAAAGGAATCCTTAGTTCTGAAGTAAAACTAAAGGATTCCTTAGTTCTGAAGTAAAACTAAAGGAATCCTTAGTTCTGAAGTAAAACTAAAGGATTCCTTAGTTCTGAAGTAAAACTAAGGGATTCCTTAGTTCTGAAGTAAAACTATGGGATTCCTTAGTTCTGGAAGTAAAACTAAGGGATTCCTTAGATCTTAAGTAAAACTAAGGACTTCCTTAGTTCTGAAGTAAAACTAAGGTATTCCTTAGTTCTTAGTTCTGAAGTAAAACTAAGGGATTCCTTAGTTCTGGAAGTAAAACTAAGGGATTCTGCCAGAGTTCACGCTGATTCTGATTAATACTATTAAGATATATTGCCAACACTTATCTAAAATATTCCGAATGGGGATTCTTTAATTCTTTTGTTCCATATTGGAGGATTAAACAACAATAAAAAATAAACAGCAAAAAAGAACAAAAAAGCAACAGCAAAGAAGTAGTCCGTGCTCTACATCTACAATCCGTGCACTACAGTCAGTGCTCTGCAATCCGTGCACTTGAGCACGTTCTCGCCAATAGCAGTCAGAATCGGAAAACAAGAATGGAATGAACATAAATATTCCAGTACAATATCTAACTCCGAAAGCTGCATACGGAACCAGTTGTCTGCTCCCACAATAGCCACCCAGCTTTAACTATACACTGTTCAATTCTCGGTCCTGTTTTCGAATATGTACCTAAACCGAAGTCGGTGAGCACTCTGGCCGCACTGATGGAGTTTTATGAAGTCAGATTCAAGCCCCTGTCCTAACTTCTACCATGCCCCCCCCCCCCCCCCCCCCGTAAGATCCTAAGATAGTAAATAACAACCGGCATGAATGGAAAGGAATAATAATTGTCTTCTACCCTATGTTTCGCTTTGAACAACAGAAATTAAATTAAAAAAATATTTATATACAATAAATATAATTTATTTTATTAATTGCTTATAAAATCAATGCACTGTTGAAAAAAATAACTTAAGCTTTAGTATTTTTTTTTTTTTAATAATCTAATGATCAAGTTTTCATTGTATTTATCTATAATAATTATCTATAAATCACTAATAAGAAAAGGTGATATACGAATCCATCAGCTATGTTCATTCTCTATTTAAAAGAACTTCTAAATTAAAAAAAAATTATTGCACAAAATATTGCCCCTTAATCAAACCTGATTGAACAAGGGCTGTTCACCTTAACAAAATCTCCTTTATTTAAAATAAAATTTTCACAATTTTAAATTTAAATAATTTCAACCTTCTTTACAAAACATGTTTACTACGTTATCCTTCGTTATAAATAAGCAATAGAAGCAAGTTATAAATGCCACTGCATATCTTACATTTTCTTATACCAACTAAATCATACCTACTAATATATATATATATATATATATATATATATATATATATATATATATATATATATATATATATATATATATATATATATATATATATATATATATATATTTATTTATTTATTTATAATATGTATGTATATTGTGTATGCTGAATATATGTATGAGTATAAATTTAGTATATTTGATCATTAATTTTGGTAATTGAAGGAAAACAACACTGAAATAGATTAATTTTTTTCATGGCGATTCATCTGAATCGAATCCTAAGAATTAGCAAAATGAAATGACCTTTGTAATTTCACTAAAAATAAATGACATTAAGTAAAGAAATGAATGCTGTGTAAGTGATATATCAGTTTAGTGTCGCCTACCTTCAGTAAGAAGTATCATTGAACGACCCTGATGTGGAACCACGTCCTGTGAAATAACTAGAGCAAATAAAGACAGGAAAGCACAAACCAGTTATCTTGTAGACCTTGCATCCTTAACCCAGGCTTAGTTCAACTTAATATAGTCATCGTCTAATCTCCTTCATCTTACAATAAAACTATTAAAAACTTCAAAATAATGATGGGTTTATTAAAAAGATAAACGAAGCTGTGCTCTACTTTTAGTTTTGATGCTAGGCGACAAAGGTTTCTCATCTATATATATAAAATTAAAGTTTTGTCTGTACATTGGCCAGAATTAAAATTTGTTGGATACTTTTTCATTTTATACATTCCGAAAACCGACTACGGCCTTAACTTTTTTCGTGTAACTGCTAAAAACTGGCTAAACGAAATCGATTAATTTTTTTCAGAGGTGAGCGCAAACATGTTGCGCATGTTGTAGACTTGTTTCATCGAAAAATATTGAGTAGAACCTAAGTTATTAACAATTTTATAAAAAAGAAAAAAAAAAATAGGTTGATCCACCAATCCACCGCAGACTCGCAAATGTTTGGGTACTTCTAGACTCTAGACCACCAAGAGACTCACGGTTTTTTGAGTTTGCTAGGAAAGTGGCCCAAACCGACTGGAAAAATTAAAAAAATATATTTTACCCCCTTAAAAAATTGAAGATGGTGGACGCAACTTTAAAGTTTTTTGGAGGCTTATTACGGCTAAACGGTGACATGTAAGTCGTATTAAAAATACAGATTGCACTAGCGGTAACTAATTTTAAAAGATCTACAACTTTGGTCCTATAAAATGTTGTCGTACATCCATCGGTTCTACCTTAAAAAGAGCTAAATTTGATATTTCTTTAAAAAAGAAATTGACTTTGAGCTCTTATGGCGTCTGCAATTGTTGACCGATTAATTTCTGATTAGGATGCTTAAACCTCACACTAATGCTCTTTGAATAGAGTATTTATTATTTTAATAATTAGTCCTAGAACTAAAGTTATTAAATATTTACTGGTGCAACTGCTGTATTGAGAGAAGAGACTGGTAATTAAATTAATTCACCAATGATTGATAATTGTTCTATGACTTCTGACTTCCCAGTTTAATTGGTTTGGACTACGATTATTTTCTCATTTATTATATATATATTTTTTTAGCATTGTTATTTAATACTTTATTACTTAGTTTCGATTGGCTATTTTATATATATTATATATATATATATATATATATAATAAGACTCGAAACTACGATTTGGAGAGTATTATATTCTTAGTAATGTATTCTCCTCAGTCAAGAATTCGTTTTACTTAGAGTACCTACAGTTATTTCGCTGCCGCTGCGACAGAAACATTGCCACTAATACCTAACATGAGCCCCGCACGGAGCGTGGGGTGAAGGCTAGATTATAATAAACATATTTTAAAAGTGATCAACAGATGATTGTTTTCATTTCATTTGCGATTTTCAACAGAACAAAATTATTTTCATCTATATCTTGGAAACTAGATTTTTCCTAGAAAACGTTTTATATGTTTTATTTTTTTAATTTTTGTTTGAAAATTGCAACTACATAATAACATGTTATAAGCATCAATGGCTTGATAGACATAATTAACTGTCCATAAAAAATACTCACAGATACTAGCTTTAGCTTGAAATATTGCATACATTTAAAAAAGTTAGACCTCTTTAGATGTCGAGGAGGACTTCTAGGAAAGAACTGTAATGATAGGTTGTGGATTAAAAGATTGGGATGTTGATGTTGGAATAGGGAGTCATGCAAGGATTTACACCGAGATATGTCTAGATCGTGGACGAAGGGGAGTTTAAGGTCATTGTAAAAGGTAAAGTTAGAAACATAGAAAGGAGCGAGGACTATTCCTCTTAGGATTTTGGACAGTAGATACTCGCTACGATAAAAGTTGAAACGGCTGGTGCAACCCCAGAGTTAGAGTTCAACGAGGGCTTTATGTGTTATAAAAAGTGTTAAGTAATTGGTATGTGTGTATTTATTTAAGATATTTTTAATAAATTGTCGGTCCAATGTAGTTTTCTTATTATGATTTTTCAGTTTTTGAATATTGTGCCTCAAATTTTAAGATATACCTAATTTATTTATTGATTTCACTTCGGAGTGTAAATTTTTCTGAACGTGTTCACCGAAATTATTTATAAGTAGTTTAGGCTCTGCTCGTATTTATAGACGACATTACAACAGAAGATGAACACACATTTTTCATAAACTTAGTATGATGTATTTTGTGCTTTTTAGCCACGGGCTTCAATAATTTTTATTATTGGTTTGGTGTTGCGAGTTTAGTCTAACATAGTTTGCTTTGTGTTTCCAGTACCCTCACCTCAGGTACTTCATTTCATACCCTTACTCCAACACCTGGGTGGCATCACCTGAACGCTGCACCAACACCTGAACATCTGGGCCCCATCAAGATTAAATTTCAAAATCGAATTTTTGCGCCATCTCAATACTTAATATAATACTATGATTATGATAAAGTATACAATCTTTACGATTTTACTTGCAGTAAACTTTATGATACATAATAACTTCGACCAGATTTTTCCATATAATTATAATTCATTTTTGCAGTTAAATTGAGGTATTGATTAATTTAACTTGGTGCGTAGGCTCCCGCGGGTAGACTCGTAATAAACAGCTTGGTTTTCCGGTGAAATCCGCGTCACGAAGGGGAAGAAGTCCGACGTTTCGCTTCCACTACTGGAAGCATCTTCAGGGGTGTGGTGCATCGTGATGTTTACTTGAAGCAACAACAAGACATACTGACGACTAGAGAGAAGGACGGTGTAACACCGGTGTAGGACCGGTGGTTACACCGTCCTTCTCTCTAGTCGTCAGTATGTCTTGTTGTTGCTTCAAGTAAACATCACGATGCACCACACCCCTGAAGATGCTTCCAGTAGTGGAAGCGAAACGTCGGACTTCTTCCCCTTCGTGACGCGGATTTCACCGGAAAACCAAGCTGTTTATTGATTAATTTGTTGAAATTTACAATAACAATAATCCAACTCGGAAAATAATGTAACATGCAATTTTTTTTTTAAATTTACATTATAATAGGCCATTTTTCCAATATTTACTATTTAAATAATCCTTTTAAAAAAAGGAATTACAAACCTAACTTATATTTTTATATTATTTTTTATTAGATTTTTCCAGGGAAAGTTCACGAACATCTGTAACACCTATCTGTATCATCTCTTGCCTTGAAAATAGTGTGTAATACAAAACATTGTAGGCAAATAAGGTACTTTTTGTGGAGAGACGTCTTTCTTTATTCCTAATCAACTGACTTGACTGCTCGCCTAAAAATGAGTTTGTCAAACAAAACATTGTAAATGAAGTTTCTTTTAGTGGAGAGACGTCTTTCTTTATTCCTAAACAAGCAATACTCTACTTCTCGCCTAGAAAAGAATTTGTAAACCAAAACATTTCAAATGAACTTACAATTAGTGGAGAGACGTCTTTCTTTAGTCCTAACCAAATGACTGCTCACTACGGCTAATTTCAAATCAACAATTTAAGCATGGTTGCATCTCTACGGGTACAAATAAGAGACCAAATAGATGTATTCAATATGCACGTCAAAAGATAATGTAACAATTATGTTACAAGGTTAAAATCGTTAAAATACGTTCAAATTCTTATTGTTAATAATGATTGGTTATAATTTTAATAGCAAATCGAACAATCATTAACTGGTTCACTTTCAAGTATGAAATTAAAATATCGGTTTCTTCTCTATAAACTTGTTCAATTAATTGAACAAGTTTTTATTAATGAGTGTTATTATAGTTTGCTACAAATTCTTTGACATCATTCCTATACATGTATAGGTATAATAATACATCTGAATATACAACACAATATACAAACACACACACACACACATATATATATATATATATATATATATATATATATATATATATATATATATAAGGTCAATTCCAAGACCACTCCTAAATAAATACCAATATATAATAATGTAAACTTGTTATTTTAATTATAACAAATTAATCTTTTGTTTCAGATAATTCTTTTATTAAGTTTTTATTTTTTTATGAAGTATTGACGAGTACATTGTATAGGGTGTATACAACTTGAAAACTTAAGATTTCACTTAACTTAAAACTTCATTTAAAATGCATTAAAAGAAGTCCCCTATGCGGCTAGAGTCGTTTCAGTCGCTGTATTGACATTAACACTCTATGCTTACGTTTCTTAATTTTAAGACGAATTCTTCTTTCATTTAATAAAGGGGAGACTGTTGTACTTTGATCATAGTGTACCTTAGATCGCCCTTCAGTTTTCAGTGTCTTGACAGAGAGTAAGACAATGATTACTCCTCTTTATTTAGGGTTAGTCGAAAGTGTGGGTACAACCAATAGGAAATGTATCTCATACGAACCTGTATCGAATAGGTATCACGAATATAAGAGTTCAGAACTCAGTCTGTTTAGACAGGTAAGAGTTCAGGTTAATAATTACCAGCGCAGGTTAATTTTTTTTATTGGTTTCAAACTGAGCGATGTTTGCCGTTGGCGCGAGCGACGGCGACGAACGTCGATCAGTGTGAAACTGGCCTTTGGGGGTTTCGCAAGAATTTGACTCTTTTAATTGCCGCTATTTTGGATAGGATTGAGATGGAAACCTCTAAATCTTGTTGTTCTTTTTCTTTTATCAAATACCTTTAAATTGAAGTGTCACTTGGCGGGGGAAATTTACATTTAAATTTTCTTAGCTGCCCCTATAATCCTTAATTTTGTGGCAAAATTGCCTCATTCATTAAAATAAAATGTACATCTTTATGTCTTTTAAGCATATCATAAGTTTTTGTTTTCCTCCGCTAATATATACTAAAAACTTATTAGGGTGTCCCCACACTTTTGACTAATCTGTAATTTAGAACTAGGATAAACTCTAGAAAAACCGTGACCACTATTGATACAGGAATATTCTAGGACAGAAGGAGGTTCCAGTCTAGTTCAAAATTAAATTAATCAAAATGAGCGAAGCGAGCTTCCTCTTGTTAGAAGAACATTCACTTTATTAATAAAAACTATTTCTATAATAATATATTTAAAGGATATGGCATATATTTTAACAAGATATAGTTTGTTAAAATAATATCATTATTAGTAATAATTCACTATACAAATAAGGTGGTCATTCACTGTAATAAAAGGGAAAATGAGGTGTCACTGTCCATCAAACCAACCATCTACGAGTCAGCCTAAGCCTGTGATAATAATTTCAGAAATAAATTGACCGTTTTAACAGAAATTCACAATCTTAACAACATTTATCTAACGAAAGTTACAGTATGGTGTAAAGAATTTGAAGACATTCAGCCTCATAAAATGTGGAACTTTAACATAAAATAAATCTAAATAAAGGTTGTTTTTTTTTTTTACTTTTTTACGTTTTATAATGATCTTCGCTAAATATTTCATTTCTGACTAAGTGTAAAGGTAATTCGATCATTTCATGTAACAAAAAAAACCGTTAATGCTCACCTAATAACAAAATTCCAAGAACAAAATCGTATAAGGTACTGAACAAAAATTCGGAACACTTTTATATCAATGTTTAGTTACTAAACAAAATTCTTGCCTATTGAGATCCAATTAATTAAATTTAAGTGAAATTTACAGCAGTTAAGTTGACAAAAAATTATTATTTTAAAAAATTTAAATGGATCAACTGTGAATCCATTTGTCTTAAATGCTTTTAAAGATAAGGTGTGGCGTGTGGCTACTTCAACAAATCATCAAAATTGATTTAAAGTAGTATGAATGCTTATAAAGACAGACTGTCAATTGGTGTGGCACATAGCTTCCTCGCATCCTATCACGTATTTTATTGATTTTATGCTTTTACAAGCCATATTTGTCTGATTTGTTTAATTGTTTCCCCCGTTGTCATAATCTGTCAATATTGTTTTGATGTTTTACATGAATTAAAGCAGCGATCATAGAATCCTAAAACGGAAAGATTTCCAACTCCCCTCTTTATCTACCTGTGTTAGAGTACTAGCGCTCCACGGGAATTTGCGGTTAATATTGTAAATAAATCTTTTACACCATTCAAAATATTTTGAGTTTCTTAATTCTAAGAATTAAATTTATAAATTATATGGTCAGGTTACTAGATTCGAACCCGGGAACTTTCGCATTCGGAGCAATCGCTCATCTCACACAGCCACCGAGGCTGGTTTTTATTTATTTTGTTTGTTTACAAAATAGTACAAATGTCTGACAACCAGAATTTGTTTATATTTTAGAATTCAAGGAATGTCAAAAGATCATAAGTAGTTTACAATTTTAACCGCCATCTGCCCGACCAGCGCTAGTGGTCTTACACCTCTAGAATACTGGAGTTGGATACCCCTGAATTAAAGTATCAATTTAGCAAAAGTTAAAGAGCACAGACGGTTCAAATTAATCTGGAGCTATCTGCGGGTTACTTTCGATAAACTATAAAAGTTTCATACAAATAAGATAAGCACTTTTGAAGCTATAGGTGAAAATAAATGTATGTTGTGGAAGAGAAACAAATGAGCGCAGAAAGTTGAAACTTACATGGGACCAACAATGAGCTAATTATGACCTACCATACAAATTTCATTAAAACCGGATGTGTAGTTTTTAAGATATGTTGGTTCGCAAAAATTAAGCAACAGAGCGACAGACAGATACGTAACCAAAAATGTTCCCTGATGTGAATTTTTGAAATCGGAGACATAAAATATTTTTATTTTATGTACCCATACAACACTACAATAGAGATATAAAATATTTTTGTTCTTCAGAACTATCACATAGCTTCCGTTACCTTCGGTAAGCTCGGAAGCCATTTAGGTGTAAATACGTGAATGAGCGAGCAAATGAGCGAGGCCATTATTAATAACTTAATAATGGGTTAATTACAATCTACCGTCCAATTTTTTTTTTTAAGTCGGGCAAGTAATTTTATAAATATGGTGATTAGCAAAAATGTTGATAGTCAGCCAGACTTCTTACTGTCTGGGATATTTTCAATTCGAAAATATCTACAGAATGATCACTAAATTCATCCGTTGCCTTCTGTAAGCTTAAAAGCAAATGCAGAAAATAAAATATTGCTAGTTTAAATTAAAAAACAACCCACTTTAATTTGTTGCTTTAAATGGACTAAAAAATTATTTAACAAATAAATAATATAGCCTGCCAATTAGTGAGGCACATAACTTCCTCGCGTTCATATAACGTACTCAAATGATGTTATGCTTTTACAAAGCATTATTGTCTACTTTATAATTTTTTCCCACCTTTTATTTTAAATCTGTCAAAATTGTTTGTTTATTTACACGAAAGTATCAGTATATTTAATGTGCGCAGGCGGTTAAAATTAATCTAGGGCTATCTGCAGACTAATTCCGTGGCATTTTCCAAATTCTACCTATAAAAATCGGTCAAGTACTTTTGAAGATACAGGTGTAAATAAGTGTATGTTTGTGCGCATTTGGAAGAGAATCTAATAGGCGTAGAAGGTTGAAACCTAATGGGACCAACAAATAGGCTAATTATGACCTACCATCCAAATTTCATTAAAATCGGACGTGTAGTTTTAAAGATATATTGGTTCGCAAAAATTCAGCGACAGACAAAGACTCGGGTCTAAAAATGATTCCTGATGTCTAAAACTAAAACTTTATTTAGAGAATTTTTGAAATAAGAGACATAAAAATTTGTTGTTCTTCAGAACGATCACATAGCTTCCGTTACCTTCGGTAAGCTCGGAAGCAATAAAGAACAATTGGTAGGAGACTAAACTAATTTCTTAACTTTTTTGCTAGTCAAGTTACTGGTTTCATTAAATAATAATTTAATGTACTAGCAAATTTTCGACAGTATTTTACGTGATTTTTTATTGAAACCACGTTGTTATAGGACAAACACTTAAATTAAAAACTAAAAATTAATTAAATAATAAAATAATACTAATTATGAGTACATATTAATTTTTTTATAATATTAATAAAAAATGTAATTTAACTCACTGTATATTTTGCTGAATAGTTGCAATTGAAAATAAATATAAATTTTCCTTGCTTTGTCAGTTTATTCTTTTATATATATCACGTTATTTATTATATTTTTCCTTTCGTCTTGAAAAGGAAAATAGATAATTTAACAAGATCAAAAAGAAACAAAAACTAAAGAAACGAACACGATAATAAAATTTCCAAATAACTTAAATTCAAAGTACCGGTAGAAACGAAAAACAAACAGCGTCAGAAGGCGATCGAGAATCGTGAGGCAACGGCCGGCAAACGAACTAAAGAACTGAGCGGCCGGTGTCTAAGATTGTCCTGGGACTCTATAACCAAGGTTTTCGATGGCTACGTCCCCCCCCCCCCACTGTTGCTCCTACAACGGATTTTAGAAAGATTCTTTTAGGACCTTGCTACCTAACACATTCTACCACTCACAAAAATCCACCTCAACTTGACGATTACCATGTCATTGATATTCTTCATCATTAACTATAATTATTTAGGATAAAAACAACGCTTAGCGCAGATAATTTCCTGATTTCGTTTTAAAAGTAATTG
Organism: Gerris lacustris; assembly: GCA_951217055.1. NCBI lineage: Eukaryota > Metazoa > Arthropoda > Insecta > Hemiptera > Gerridae > Gerris > Gerris lacustris. The sequence goes on from OX578284.1 coordinate 40,155,386, forward strand.
TTTAGTTTTTGTTTTTTTTTCGTATAAACGGTTCCTTGTACAAATAAATAAGTTAAATATAATTAAAAAAAAACAATCTACAATGTTTTTGAGTTTAATTCAATTAGAATTAAACAATTAAATAATACTAGCTACCAAAAAAAACAAAGTTTTTTATTATAAATCCCAGCCACCGACAAATAAATTCATAGTTAATTACAAAGGATTAAAAAATACCTGAATTCATGTTTCAGTTGCGATGTTTTTAAAATCCTAAATTTCTAAATTAATAAGAGATTATAATTTTGTTTTTATAACACGCTTAACTTCTATAATAAATGAAGAAAACTTTAAGGGAAGACTTAAAATACTTAATTAGAAAATTATAAACTGTTATCTATGATTATGAACAAATTAAATAACTTTTTTTCACTTGATCTAATTTAACAGTGTTGCCGGCATCTCCATATATATTTTGTTTTTTTAAAACTAAATAACGCCAGTGATCCTTCTAAAAGAAGATCTAATTCTAAACCACTGACATATAAGCCGAAATATTTTAAAAACTTAGTTATATTTTAATTATCCTGCTTTTCAATTAACTTGACATTAAAATTAACTAGTGATTCCGCGCATAAACAACTCGCATAAAATTGTGCTCATTTATAGACATATTTCTATTCAATATGGTCAAATAAACAAAAACTAAAAAACAAAAACCCAATACTGAGTATACCCCAATCATGCTGTTTTTCTACCAGGAGACATTTTTCAGGAAAACTTACATATTCATAAGGAAAGTTCTTCCGAAAAAAGTTATTTTATATATTTATACTATATACTTATTTGAAAAATCTCATTTTTGCAGCTTTAGGACAAGAGCTAGAACAGCTGTAAAAAGTTTAATTCAAATCCAGTTTTCGAGAAAAAGGAACATTAATTTCATAGGAAAAGGATCTCGGATGTACTCCCTTAATCAACCTGATAACAGCTCTAAAATTATACCTAGAAAATGTTATAATATATAAGCGTTAACTTTTTTCAACTCCCGAATTTCGGTCATATATTTGTTTTTTTGTAATAATAGTTACACTTATTTTTCCCCCTTCTCTTCAAGACCTGCAAAACGATGTTATATGTCATGCTGACTAAATTATATTTTAGTTGTCCACCATATTGTAAATACATATTTTACGATTTTGGTAGTATTCATACTACGGAAAGATTAAATTTTAATTTAAATCAAATTATAATTATTATTAACTACGGGAAACAGACAGAGAAAAATACATTCCAGCGCCGGGATTTGAACCACGTCATTCTCCTGCGTAGCTTAGTTGGTAGAGCGCTATACTGGAAATATAGAGGCCCGTGGTTCAAATCCCGGCGCTGGAGTGTATTTTTCTTTGTCTGTTTCCCGTAGCATATTGTAAATATTAAGTGTGAAATTTCCAAGTACTATACACAAATTCACAATATTTGTGTATAGTACTATAACTTCATATTTAAAATTCTTCATAAAAAAAAAAAATTGAAGTCTTCAAGGATTTATGAAACACAACAAAATTAAACATTTTTTTTTTGTCAATTGTGAAAGTTTCATTTTTAATAATTTTTATTAAGATATTCCAATCTAAATTCTTTTTTCATTTCATTTTTAAATATATTTAATAAACAACTCTTTTTTTTCATTTTCTTTTTTTTCATAGTAAATATTCAATAGACACCATAAATATAATATATTTATGTAAGTATTTATATTTTCTTTTTTATATGTTTATATATTTATTTATATATATATATCAATCATGTAAATATATAATTATTACTCCTTAAAATTTAAAAAGTTAGGTATTCTTTGTTTTTTGTTTTTTTTTATAATCTTTTTTCCTTTTACATTTATAATAAACAATATGAGTTTAAAAAAAGAATAACTTTAAAATAATAATTTGAAAATTATGGTACATACATATATCATTCATAAAATTACACAAATCAACTAAGTTAAAAAAAATATATATATGTATATACAGGGCTCGATTTGAGGCGGAACGCGGCGGAACGGCGTTCCGGGACCTCTCTCTCTGATAAATAAAAAATATAATTATCGGCACTAAGATTTTTTTAAATCCTTAGTTAAAATTCTGTTTTTAAGTGAGTGACTACAAATTTGATTTATTGACGCTGTGCCGAAACTCGCCCGGGGCGAGTGGGACAGGGAATGTTTTGTTGATTTAATTATTCGTATAAACCTAAGTACCTATTTATTTATTAAGAGTATTATAACAACATGGCATGCTAATCAAGAAATTGTTTATAAGAAATACCTACTACTTAAAATGATATAAGTTTCCACACGAAACCCACCTGATTGCAGTGTGGGTTTACGTCTAAAACTGCTTAAAATGCTGTTTTTGAACGTTTAATTTTCAAAATTTCCCCTGGGGAGGAACCCCGGACCCCTCTTCTAATGGGGGGGGGGGGGGGGTAGAGAGAGGGTAAGTTGTAGTTCCGGCACCTTATATTTCTAGAAATCGAGCACTGTGTATATATATATATATAAAATTAAGTATAAGTTTAATAGTGTATGTTAGATATAAAAATTAAATTTTTAATATTCCTTATTTTAATTTTTATGATCACAAATTAACTTATTATAAGTGATAGATATAATAAATGTGTTAAATAGATCTTCATCAGAACAGGACAAATATACGTACGCGTACGAGTATATCATAAGGAAAACTGATTCATATCATAATAAAACATCAGTGCCATTGAAATTAAATATCAGTGAAATTTGTCATCAGTAAACTTGATCACAACTTTTTAAGGATGACACTAGAATTTTATTTTAACATAATCCAGCAATGAAGATTCACTGATATGATAGACTTGTATAACTCTTTATTGAATAGTCTGATGATGCACGAATTAGTATCACCTTTTCTTTGGAAAAGTATGTTTTCACAAATATGTTTACTTTAGGAAGTCAAAGAGAAGTATATCCAAAATATAGAGTTGCCACGTTGCTTATGCTTAATTAACCAATAAGTCAAAACATCATTTGGTTTTAACCTTAGCTGCCTGTAAGATGTCTTAGCTTAGTGAGAACCTTAGATGCAATTTGGATGTTTCTAGGATGGTGTGAACCTTAGATGCCTTTAGGTGTGTCTGAGTATGGTGTGAATCTTGGTGGCCTCTAAGATGTGTCTAAGGTTTATGTAAACATTGGCAGTCTCTAGTATTATTTGAGTTAGGTTTTAACCTCAGCTACCTTTAAAGGCGGGTACTCACTAGGCTAATGAGCTTGTGGTCGAATCTTGGTTGCCAACCCTTGGTGTATGTCATCTTGTCTACACAGGAAGAGATTTGGATCAAGGGATTTGGTACAGTTCGGGTAGAAAGGGATCCAAGCGAAAAAAAAGAGGAAAGGTTGAAGCAGGTGAATTATATCTCTTATAAAGTAGAGAGCAGTTTGGTTGAACCAATTTAATTTAAGATCTCATGAAGAAATAGAATACGGGCTCTTTCACAATTTTTCCGAATGAAGGCTAAAGATTTTGAGATTTCATTGAATCGTGTTGGCCCAAAAATTAGTATTTAAGACACATCTTTTAGGAAAGTCGTTCCTTCAGCAGAAATATTGATGGTCACTATGAGATATTTAGCTGAAATAGATAGTGCGACAAATTTATACATGTGTAATATAAGAATATATTTTTCTCCAACATGTGATAGTGATTCATTATTAAACAGGTGTAGATCAATAACCAAATATCTTGACACAAAATTATTAAGAATTATTTTTTAGTAATCATTTTCTGTGAAGACGTTCTTTAGTTATTGAACCACACCTCTTTCGTGATGTGTAATACAGTTTAGGTATGATATAAATCCATGAGATTTAAAGATATAGTGTTATTCCTAACAATTTTTTCACAATAAAGTGAACAGAAACAATTATAGGAACGATAACAACTATAATTAAAAGACAACTGGAATCAAGGAAAAGGCTAACAACTCAATACAAACAAAACTCCTCGGAGACACGAGCTTTTGGTCAAAGCAAACCCTTAAACCTTTTTCTCTACCTTAGAGCATCCACACAAGGAGGGTGTCCCAAGGCCAACCTTGACCCAAACATCTGATGTTACCGCAGATAGAGCCAACTGCAACCAATGCCAACGAATTCCTTGGGTCATAGTACACACGGCCAACCCAAGCCAATGAGGTGGTTGGATGAGACCCTTGGCTGTTTGATGTCTTGGGATGTCTGACTTTGGTGTGAATCTTAGAAGTCTTGTCAAGGTTATAAGCAGCCATCCTTTAATTCCATTCCTTTAAGTTTCAATTTTTCATTTTGAAACTGCTCATTGCATTTTGCTGCTGCTTGCTTGCATCATTTTCCTTCTGATGATTTCTTCTTCTGTTCTTCTTAAGTGTTTTATTAATTAAATTGACTTCAAAATTTGGATTAAATAAATAAAGCTATAGTTTTCATTCACGTTATGCAGAATCACAAAATTTTTCTTTTCTCTTTTTAAGCACCAATTATTATAGGGTCTAATATCTAAACCACCACTTGACTGGATCGACCTTCATAAAAATACCGAATCCTAATAAGTTAATTGGAAGATGCTCGAAATTTAAAATGCTGAGTTATAAATTTTATATCTAACATACATTAGTCATTATCATAAAATAATAAAGTTATATCAAACTTTCTTTTGTCACATAAATAAATAAAATAAGTAAATAACTAAGTAAATATTGATTTAACTCTTGTGCAAGGAAAAAAATATATATTTGTAGTATTCAAGGCGAGGGTAACACAGATTATCATATTATATTTTATATAATTAATTATATTTCATATTTATCTCCAAACGACATAAGTGATTAAATAAAGGAATCTATTGAATTGTGTGGGAAAAAAATCAGATAAAATATCTGTAAAAGATAAAATATAAAAAGCCAAATAAAAAAAAATATATGAAAAATAAGTCATAAATAATGTTTAAAAAAATGTCAAATATGTTAAATTATGCGTGTTGGTAAAAATAAATAAAATAAAATAATAATAATAAATTAAATTGTAATATATTTCATCAGGTATAATCTACCAAAAGACAGCAATTCTGAACCATAAAGATAATATTGGTCAAAGCAAAAATTAAAAAAATAAATTGTTTTCGTGTTTATACAATACCATTGTGCTCAGTGAAAAAACCATTTTGAATAATATTAATGAGTAAGCTTAATCAAATCATACTATCAAATGTTAATTGGTACAAAATGGTATCAGTATGGACTATGCTCATCTTTTTGACCATTAATTTACACTAAGGAATTTGTGATGGAACAATGATAAAAAATTTACATTAAATCAGTTGTTAAAATCATTTAAAAAAGCATTATATTGAGAGGGTATGTTAGCAAGAGTTGTTCACCAGAGGAGCCGATAGCAATTATATTACTTAGTTGTAGACAGGGCTCGATTTGAGGCGGAACGGCGTTCCGGGACCTCTCTCTCTGATAAATAAAAAATAAATTTATCAGCACTAAGATTTTTTTTTTTTTAAATCCTTTGTTAAAATTTTATTTGTCAATGAGTGACTACAAATTTGATTAAGGACATCATGTATTAAACTGGCAAATATTTTTCTTTTCAAAATACAAAAAATATCTATTTGTTGAGATTATACTACTAAATTATGATTTACAAAGAGAGGGTAGGTTGTAGTTCCGGCACCTCAATTTCTAGAAATCGAGCACTGGTTGTAGACTTATATAAAACTGCATAAATCTTGCAGTTTTATTAATAAATATTTTCAATAAAGGTCTCTGAAAAGACCTAACTAACTAACTCAGTGGCTAAGGAGAACCTAGGCTTGCCAAAGGGCTTATACAACTATATATTTAATAGTCGACATGGGGTTAGTGTGTCGCTCCATCAGCTGTATAAACATTTTAATTGGCTTTAACAACCAGTTAGTCCCCACTTTACACAAGCAGCTGCCCTTTTATTTGGTCACCCATCCAAGATGTGACCACACCCAACGATGTTTAACTTTTTTGATAGGAGAGGCAATACGAGTTCTCCCATACGAGCTACCAATTCTCCCCCTCCCCCCATCCATTATGGTTTGAAAAGACCATGTAACAGTGTTTGAAGAAAAAGAGTTTAAATGTAGATCTTTAAACAGATAACAGTTTCATTCCAAAGTATCTTTTTCTAAACAGTGTAATTTCTTAAAATAGTATCTTGATCTTAAAAATCCCACTAGCTGCAGAATACCTGAAGGCGATAAATGAATAGATATCAGTGTCATTCCTAGCTGTTAAAAAACTTAAATTGTTTGAAGATATTTTTAGTGTAGACCAGATCTTTAAATAGACACAACAGTGCCATTCCTAGCTGCTGAGTACAGTAAGTATTAACATTTAAATATTTTTAATCAAGTATTCAAACAGATAACAGCATTATCTCTTGTTTTAGGCTAAAAACACACGAGGCGGTTCAGCATTATCTCTTGTTTTAGGCTAAAAACACACGAGGCGGTTTAAAAACACACGGTCCTCTGGAGGCATGGATTCTTATCGGTTAAAACACACGTACAGAAGAACCACTCGGCAGCCGAGCGGTGCCTCGTTTTCTTTCGACACCGCCTCGGTTTTATTGCCTTCGCGTCTTATCATTTCATTGTGTCCAATACAACAGTTCACACGTGCCTTTAACTACACTCAGCAAAGCAGTCGGCAGCCAAACCACTCGTTTTTGTCGCTGTTTTTCATCCAAATACGTAAGTATTTAGGGCCGGTATAAAAAGTAAAATAAACTTCTTTTATTTCTATCTTTAACTATCTGGTGAACCCATATTTTTCTTCTTTTTCTCCTTCTTGACGTTAAGTATGCTAAGCCTAAAATAACTAAAAACTCCTCATCAGAATCCATAGTTATTAGCACTCTGGACCACGGTAGAAGGCAACTGGCATTTTAATTTTAAACTTACTTCAAATTTTCTTTGAAGTTACTTTTACTTTCTCATTTTTATTATTACATTATTTTATTATTATTTATTTTATTTTAAGTGTTTTCATTATATTTCAGTTTTTTCTTTAAAAGGATTTATTCTTTTTCAAAACATAAGCCAGATTCTTAGCTTTTTTGGGAGTGTTCCTTTTTTTTTTTTTTTTTTTTTTTTTTTACCATGTTTTTCTTTTTTATTTATTTCATATACGTATTTTTGTCTGTTTTATTATACATACATGTATTTTTCATATATATTTTACAAGTATAATATTATGATGGAATAGAGAATTTAATTTATTAAATAAATAACGAGTCGGCTCGCCGAATCGGCTGCAGACTCGGCGGGGCCGCCTCGTGTGAATTGAGACGCGCTGTAGCCGACTCGGCAGCCGACTCGACGGAAACCGCCTCGTGTGTTTTCAGCCTTAGTATTATTCTCTTAACATTGAACCTAGCTTTAATATAACTTAACTGTAAGTGAAGAGGACAATGTTTTAATGCAGATCTTTAAATAGAAAACAGTGCCATTCCTAGCATAACTGTAAGTGTTTGAAGATAACCATGTTTAAATGTAAATCTTTAAATAGGCAGCATCGCATCTCTTGCTTTAGTATTATTTACTTACAATAGTAATTTCTAGCATTTATATCTTTGGCATTGTATAAATACTGCTCTTCACTAAGCACAACCGTAATTTAATTGATTAATACATAAAATAAGTTGTTAATAATAATAATAATAATAATAATAACAATAAGACTCGATAATTTATGTAAAAATAACATACATATTTATAACTATGGTTAAAACAGTAAACATTTTTAAAGAGACATAAAATTTTCAGAATAAAAAGAGAAGAAGTTTATAAACATTTCATTTGAATTAAAATGGAAAATCACGGATGAATGATAGCACCAATTAAACATAAAACAAACAAAATTAAAAATTAAAAATATGTAAATAATTAATAAAAATTATAATTAAAGAACTGTCAAAAGAAGGATTATTATTCCAAAATTAATAATCCTATATCATTATACAATCACAGGTAAAGTAGCATAAAATTAAATTAATAATAAAAAGAAAATCAACTTTTAAAAATAATAATTATTATTCTATTTTTTTTTTTTTTTTCAAATCATAAACATACAAATAATTTCTTGTGAAAATGAGATCATACAGATACATTTATTTTTTTCTTTCATGTTTATTTTTATTGAATTTTTTGTTTAAGTATAATTTATAGCTTATCAAGATGGTAAATAGAGCATGTATGTATGTATTAAATAAATATGTACATTTTTTATTAAATAAGTAGTAGAGATGCTTTAGATGTTTCCGTCTAGAATAATTTTTTCAAATGTAAAAAAACCTAGGTTCAATTTCCAGTAAGATAATTTTTTTAAAAAAATTATTATTGTAGAGTGCTCCTGGGTTAAATTACCAAACTTCAAATTATAATTTAGGAAAAACAAACAAAAATTTATTCTGAAACTATCATGGCAAACGCTTTTTGATAAGAGATATACTGTTTTGGACCTGTGGCTAGGCCTTACCGAATTTAACACCACATAGGGTACTATTCTCAAGTAGAAAGTGAACAAAGTGTCATTCAATCACTACAGCAGAGGATAGAGAAAGCATGCAAATAAATTACATATGCACAATATCTGTCAGCTACTTATTCTTGTAATTAATAGGAGTACTGCTTTGCTCCAGGTCACTTTTCCTCTAGAAGTCATAATTTTGGAAAAAAAAACACGTATAGTTAAATAGTTTCAGAAGAAAATGTTGTTTATTTTAAGTCCCTAAAATTATATTTCAAGTGTGACTACACCTAATTTAAATATTTAAGCAATAAGCTTTCAGGAGATAACTTTTAACAATGTCAGATAAACAACATTCTCAACGTAATTTTCATTTTTACTCTCAAAATTTGGACCTTAATAAATTATTTACAGGAAAAAATCATTAAAACATATATCTATACACGTAAAACCTGTTTGAGCTATGGTTCCAGGAAAAAAAATCCATCTCAGCAAGTTTCTAGCTTACAAAGGTGTTTAACATAGAAAAAAACACTCTTTTCCGAGAAAAAGTTTCCACTTTAGCAGGTTTCCAGCTTACACAGGATTTAGTGTGAAAAACAACAACTGCATTTGATAATACAATCGATATTAAAAAAAATCAATACTATTTAAATAACATACATAGTACATTCGATTCATGTTCTCGTTAAGTTATTTCAAATTATAGAAAAAACCCGTAAAAATACCTTTTTTGGCAGTACAACTTATACATTCAAATTATGAAAAGATGGGAATATTAAAAACAAAATAATAACAATGATTTTAATTCCATTGTGTCTTATCTTAACACAAAAAAATTAAATAAACGATTATGAATTAAAATAAAAAATAAAAGTAAAATATGGCATAAATGACAAATAAATAAAAACAACAAAATAATAATAAAAAGATAAAAAAAAAAATTATAATGAAGTAATTATGTATGAGATATAACATTTACTTAAAATGATAATAATATTATAAATTAAACATTTTACTAATTAAAGATAGGTTTGAGATCTTAATTTTTTTATTATGGATAGTTAGTTAAAAATTAAATAAAATGACTAGAAACAAATTCAGTCTCTTGAAAAAAAATAAAAAATAAATAAAAGAAATAATTAAAAGAAAGTAAATGATGTAATATTGCTCAATTAATGTTTGTACGACTTCTCAAACTTTTTTCTTTCCTATGAGAGACAGGGTTTCTTTACTCTAATATTGATCAGTATATATTAATTTAGTGCAATAGCCTTGCTTTGAACTTTAATTTTAAACCATGATGGAAGTCAGGATTTAAAAATATTAAGCTTGATAATGACCCAAATAGAAAAATTGAGAACGTTGCCTTTTTAGAAGTACCCTTAACACAGAAAGAAATCCACAGCCAAATTAATTTATATTGTGGCATGAATGGTGGATTTCATACATCAATTTTTTTTCACAGAAGTAATCAAAGATCCATTGAGCTTGAGATAAAGGAGAAAAAGTGGAGATGGATTGGACATATCCTACATTAGAATGCTGGATGGAAAGCTCTCCATATGAGAGAAGAGGGAGACAGTGGATTTCGACAAAACAGTGGTGAAATTAGGAACTAGCAACTTACATGGCAACAAGTGACCAGCAACTGATCTTATTTTAGTTTAGAAATAAAGCAGGGTACACATATACAACACTTGATTTAGTTCTTAAGCAAGTGTTTGATTAAGTAAACCATTTAGTCAAGTAAATAGAATGATTTTCTATTTACTTGAGCCAGTGTTTCTTTTAGTAAACCATTCAGTCAAGTAAATAGTACGCTTTTCTGTTTATTCGAGCAAGTGTTTCATATAGTAAACCACTTAGTCGAGTAAAAAGAATGCTCATCCATTTACTTGAGCAAGAGGTCTCCCCCAACACTACTTGACGTCAACTAAACAAGTGAAAGGTCAAATTTCACTGGCATTTAAGTAGACTACAGGTACAAATTTTTAAAATTGAAGGCTTTGACACATGAATTAATCACTGTAACTATTTCGTTTTGCTAAATAAGCCAATTTTACTCTGGCCAAGATAGCAGCTTGCATAAAGAAGTGATACATACTGATAAAAAAAAATCGGAGACATAAAATATTTCCCCCTCAAAAGTGAACACAATGCTTCCGTTACCTGGTAAGCTCGGAAGCAATATTAACTAACATTCAATTTAATATTGACTAAATTAAAATTATTTAATATTTTACTATTGAAAAAATAAAATAAAATTAATTTTCTTTTTCCATTTATTTTAATTATAATGAAAGAGATATTAATATATTATGATTTTTTTTTTTAAATAAATTCTTTTATTTATTTTTATTATTAAAATATAAAAGAACAGGCAACAAGGAAAAAGAGAAGAAAATAAAGTTGAGTAAGTAGTGGACTTGATTTTTCATGGTTTATAAAGCTTTCTTGAATTGTGTTATATAAAGTGTATTTTTTTTATTTTTTTTTTCTATTTTATGTCTTATCTTCAAAATATTCTTGTCTCAGCCACCTGTTTGTTTCGTACGAAAAAAACAAACAAAATAAATTGTTTAGTTTGAAAAAATTAAATATCAATATTTAAATTAATTAATGATAAAGATTGTATTTATTAAGTGTTTACATTTTGGATAATCTGTAAGAAGGTTGTGTTGTTGTCAAGGTGAGTGTAAACAAATATATTTTTGAAATTGTATTGATATCACAGAGAGCATGTGATATCTTGTTGATATCTTTGACAGTATGTGAATATATAATGCGTTTAATACTATTTTATTAGCATACTTAGTAACTATAGCAGGGGTTGAGAGTTGCTAAGGTGCCACTTAAAACTGACAATGTGGCTTAAGTCAATAGCCACATCTCCTTGGGTTCCTATGAATCAAGGTTGGGTCATAGGTTCAATTCCAAGCCTTTGTACTATGACTTCCAAGGCTCATTATTGATTGAAATTAGTGGCCTAATTCCTAGTTGTAAAAATGGTTCGTCCTCGCCGTTCTAATACTAACAGCTACTATAGTAACTAATATCTCCAAGCTTACAAACTCCTTGGAACAAAAGAGAATTTCTGGTCAGGCAAGTCCCAGGACTATAATAATCAAATTACATGAATTTTCAGGAAAATATATTGTGTTATTTCAGTTTAAAGCAAAAGTTTCATAAATCAGCTCTTTAGACCGAGAATTTTATGGTAACGAAAATTGAAATAGCAAAATTGATCAGTTAACTATCAATACTGGCAAGAAACCACATTATCTTATGCATAGTACAGACCAATTTAAGCTACTGTTGAAGCGCCAAGAGAATTTGCATGGAAAAATGGATCTAACTATCGACTTAACATCTAGATATTTCTATGTTCCTCTAGGCAGAGTCCCCTCTATAGGAGTTCCGGCCTTTACTACCTTGCAATATAACCTAGTGCTGTAATCCTCATCTGCATTGATAGGGCATGGCTACTTAACGGGCTGGTAACTTAGGATTATAAACAGTGGAAGGATGAAGGAATGGGATTACTTACCTATAGGTGGTGATTGACCTTAACTTGGAATGGGATAAACCCTTTATTTTTAAAGAAGTGTAATCTTTCATGGAAAATTGTAAAAACTTGAAAATATTTGCAGGAAAATAATCTCATAATACAAGCCACTTTCATTTCAGCAAACTGTCCTACTGATAATGAAAAAAACAAAATAAAAAAAAAACACTTTCTTTTAGTCATGATCATGTCTTTCGTACTTGGCATTTACTTAAAAAATTTGAGCTGGCGCTCTTTCTTGGATTTCTCTGCTCAATGTTTTGTTTTTATCTGTTACTATCTAAAATTATTATTTTATTTGTAAGATAAAGATTACAGTACTGCTTAAAATTAGTAAGATATCATAGGTTTTAAAATATTACTTTGAAAGCAAACATAGGTTAAAATAATATGACTTATTATTTTCTAATAATGTATCAACTAAAGTTAAAATGAAGTTTTAATAATAATTATCATTGGGGAGAACATCAACATAAAAAGGAATGAAAGAGAGTTAAGTTGAATGGTGACTAGGCCTATTGAGTTTATATTTGAAGGTAGTAAAGGCCGGAACTCCTAGAGGGAACTCTGCCTAGAGGAACATCGATATATCTCAAAGTAGAGCCAATAGTTAGTTTAAAACATCGACCCAAGATCCATTTCTTCGCACATTCTCTTGGTGTTCCAACAGTACTTAGGTATAAATTCACTGGGAAAGTTGGCTCCCTTGAGAATGACTGGGAACTTTCTAATATGGTTCAAACCTGTCTTTATTAGACATTCGCTACTGACAGTATTTTGTCATTAAACTGATCAATTTAACTCTTCAAAGTTGTATTCAGTATAAAAAAGTATGATGAAGCTTTAGAATCTTTAGTTCAGATCAACCAGTTGGGAATCTCCTTGGAAAACACTGAATCAATTAATGGAAAATTACTGGCAATTTTATACCTTGTCTCTTATTTAATACCAACATATATACCTGGGGAGAAAAAAAAAAATCATAATTATAATTAAATAAAAGTTTGCATCTTTTTATAAGGAATAATAATATCAAATATAATCTCAAGAACTAATAGTATAATCAAACATCACTACTTCTAATAAAAATATAAAAGTAAAGAAGTAGAATTTTTAGAGGGGAAAGTGGATTATTAATATTTTGTTTATAGTTAGTAACTGCCTTATAATTACTAAAGTAAAGGTTTTTTTGATTGTGTTTTATATTTTTGATTTTTTTTTATCATTTAAATTAAAATAATTATGAACATTAATAATTTGTTTTAAGAAACAACTGGGTTTTTTAAAATATTTTTTTGGTTATTTCAAAAGTTTTGTTTTGTTAGTGTATTTGTGAGTTTTTTCTTTTGGGTGAGTGTTTATTATTTTTTAAAACAAGTAAACGATGTACATGAGAGCGACTATGGAAGAGGTGAGTGTGACCGAGAGGGCGGTGCGTGCCGTCGAATCGGCAGGAGGGAACGGTGGTAGATGAGGAGTGAAGTGGTGTGGCGGTGGCAGCAGACGAGGCGGAGGTGCGAGGGAAGCACCGTGCTGTGTAGTGCCTCCCCCAGGCTGTTGGCCGCCTCTGTTGCGCCTGCCTGTGCCTCCTCGTCTACGGCCCCCCTCCCCGGGCCCGTTGTCCTCTCTTCCTCCTCCCACGCACTCGACACTCGAAACCACCACTAGAAGCACACCCATCACCTAAAAACAGAATAAAATAAATTTAAAAAAATAAAAATAAAAATACACAACAAAAACCTTGCCATAAAGGTCAGTAAGATGGCAAAATATATCAAATAATTATAGAATATTAATAATGATTACAAGATAAAAAGAACTTTTTATATACTACGTTTTTAAATTTTCTGTTGAATCATTTCATTATGTTGATAATATAATTGTTATTGTTATATATAATGTTAGTGAAAAAAAAAAAAAAAAAAAATACATAGTTCCGAATTTGTCACACGTCAATTAATTTATTTCTTTGTTTACTTTTCGCTGTCATTCAATGTTTACCTCTTAATAAAAAATCACAAATTTGAAACCTGTCAAAATGAAGATTGTAAATACTATGGTGGGATATGTCAAAACAAATAAAATAACTTGCGGATTGTTTCCGAACTAACTTTCCATACAGCAAAATGTGCTGAAAACTAATTAAATTCTGCTGAAAGATGGCTAAAAGTATTAAAATAATGCATTGTCACCGTGTTCTGAGCAATTCTAAAAGTTTCAAATGCTTAGCTACTGGGGAAGTTAGTTAAAAATCGATTGCAAGATTTGTACTGGACAAACAAATAAACAAACAAACAAACAAGAAAGCAAGCTAATAAAAACGTAGTAAAAATATGCCTAAAATCATGATTTTAAATAATATGACTTTGGAAGAAGCTTCAATTTTAATTTTATAAGAGAGAAAGAGAAAATAATAAGCATAAATAAATAAATTGCAAATATCATTTAATATCAATAAATTGAAAATAGCACAGGATAAAAGTAATTACTTAGACTATAAGAGCCAGTTTTAAGCTCCAATTTTCCATTTAGTTTGTTAAATAAGTATTGCGACTAAATTTTTAAAAATAAATTTATTAAAGATATAATTTAGTATGAGTTAATATTCTTCAAAATATAATCCTCCAATGCCAATGCACCGCTGCTAGCATTTATTCTATTGATCATAAGTAATAAATCTTCCCCCCTGAATGTTGGCAACCAGAAGGAACTCCATCAAAGCTGCTTAGATTGCCTCAATTGTCCCAAAGCAATGTCCTTCCAGGCTCATTTGACCAGAGGTAACAAAATGAAGTCAGGGGGATTCAAATCTGAAGTGTAGGGTGGTTGGGGGCAGTGTGGAACATTGAGTTTGGCCAGTGCTTCCCTCAAAATTAGCGACGTGTAACTAGGTGAATTGACATGATGGAGCATCCATTTATCGGCGACCTCTCTTCGGATGTGGTGGACCTTAATCCTCAAACATTTGAGCACTTCTGCTGAAAATTTTACCATTCACTGTTTGTCCAGCAGGCACAAACTTCTTGTGAACCACACCTTTGGCGTCAAAGAAGACAATAAGCATTGATTTCATTCTAGATTTGCTTATTTGTCTTTTTTTGGTCAAGGAGGGTCTTCCTGGCCATTTTAAATTTTTTATACCACACAAAAACACTAGTTCTTGACATAGCTTTGTCCTTGTAAGCCTCATGGATCATATCAAAAGTCTACATTGCTGATTTGTTCAGTTTAACACAAAATTTGATAGTACAATGCTGATCGATGTTTCGCTGCATCTTGACTCTCAACAAGAGCACTAAATATGCTTTCACTTCGGGCTTGATCTCCACATACCAAAGGGTCGGAAGCAGCTTAGAAAGGTCTCCTAGCTTAATGTACAGATGAATGTTAATTTGTGACAAGTTCTTCGGTTTAAATTTTATAAAAAAATTATACTTGAGATTTAATCATTATAGAACCAATAATACATACATATGAATGAATGAATGCCATTTATCGGTATTTAGTGTATTTTCATTTATTATTTTTTCTTTCTTCTGCTTCAACCAAATAAGATATTAGCTATAGCTAGTTTATGCTATAGATTAGCATTTTTAAATATTTTAATTATTATTTAACAACTAACAATTTTTCATAATAGTAGGTAATATAAATTACAAAGAAATAATAATATTAATAAGTTGCTTGGTAGTTAAACTCATAAATTAGTAAATATAAAAAATTAGTCTATAAATAAATAATAATAACACATATAATTAGTAAGTGATTAATAAATTACTCCAATAACTTATAAATTCTAACAATATCAAATTAATAAATAAAAACCAATAAGATATTGCGAGTTGTATAAAAATAAAGTTACCAAGCAAATGATGATAAGTAGAGTGTAGAGATGTATAGTGGAGTCTGGTATAGCCTCCATCTCATTTAGTGCCTCTATAGCTGGCTCGAAGCCTGGCTTTAACTGGAGACAGTGTCTCATGTGTAGTGTTGCCTCCTGATAGTGACCATACGCCTGCAAAAAAACCAAATCAAAATAAGATACAAGTTATTGCAAAGTACCTAAGCACACATCTTTAATATTACCGATTAAAGGTATAAAGATTGGTAACTTCACTCAAAAACTAGTTAGGTTTTAATGAAAAATATTTAGATAAAAAATATATTCAGGTGTGTTATTTTTGTTAATCTTGAAAGATCCAAGATACCATCTAAATGTGCTAAAGATACTGCTATTAATAATTACTAATAAAAAACGCTGAAGACTGCTATAGCTTATTTCTTAGATGTGTCATTTAACTGTAAAGATAAAGCACTCTGCACTCCAGGTGCAAACTCAGCACTTGTCAAGGAGTGCCAAGAGGCCTTAGAGACACTTGCAGAGTTAAAGGAGGTTCCACTGCTTTGGGTTCTTGGACACACAGGGGTCCCAGGAAATGAAAAAGCAGATGAAGTAGCAAAAAGGGGAGCTTCCATGCCGTTCTGTGGAGTGGAGCCCGCTATTGATTGGCCCACAGGAAAAGCTAAGTCAGCCATCAAAAAGTGGACCTGGTGGAAGCAGAGAGGGCCTGGATAAGACAGAAGTATGCAGGCAGGCCAAGAGGATGCTGCCAAAGCTAAATAAAAGGAAAACCAGATGACTCATGGGACTAAGTAGACCCAACCTAAGAAACATGGTTGGGGTCTTAACTGGACACTATCAGCTAAAGAGACATCTGGCATTATTAAAGGTTGAAGAGGATCTCACAAGTCCAGTGTGCGGCGAAGAAGAGGAAACAGCCTACCACTTTGTAGGAGATTTTACATTTTAGGAGCGGGGGTAATCATAGAGGAGAAACTTGACACACTTAGGTGGCAGGATATCCTCTCCTTTGTCACCCAAACTAGGAGACTTGAGGGTAAGACTAAGGTGGTTCGATGGATGTGAAAATCAGGTGTTGGCAAAAAGGACCCAAGTGCGGTCTAGTTGCTAGGCTTGGCCTCCTGCCCCCGTAATACTACTAACCATAAAGATTGAACCTAATGAGGGCCAAAAGCTGTTTTGTGAAACAAAAAATATTATTTAAAATTAAGAGTTTTTTTAAAAAAAAAAATCCTTATCACAACAGCTGGGGGAGCTTAGGCCTGCCAAAGGGCTTGTTCAACAATTTAGCTTTATTAGGGTGTCATGAATAACAAGCACAACCAATAGCCAATCTGTAATAGATCAGCATGTCGCTCCTTTTAAGATTTATACATTTTTATTTGTCTGATATTAGGTTATTACACTCTGTTCCTTTATTCTTCAAACAGTAAAATCAGTAAAAACACAAAAGGATTTATAAAATTATCTAAACTACCTTGAAAATCTCTCCAAGGGTGAAATACTGCTGCCAGGCAGAACGGTCTGGGGGCTGTACTTCAAGGGACCTCCTTGTCAGGTAGATGGCGTCATCAAGGTACTGCAGGTTATACAACACCCTCGCCAAGTTCTGCAGAACCTGGAAAATAAATAATCAATTGAGAGTGATCAGGAATCCTTTTTTAGTGCCACAGAGTAAGTATGCATTTAAAAGACAAAGATACAAAAAAAAATAAAAAAATAAGAACACCAGAGAACCGTCTAGAGCTCAATTTTTCAGAGTTAAATTTTTTTACTGTTAATAAGAAACTTAATTTTATCAAAACTAGTTTATTATCAATGTTAAATAAGCAGAGGCAGTCAGGTTAACTTGGTTTAGTTACAACTTTAAACCTCTAAAAAGGAATTAGTTCTTTTAATTAAAAATGTTAAATTCCGTACATCATTTAACATTTCATGGTACATTTAAATGCAATACTCTGTATTATTTCTAATTTATTTTTAGTATAATTTATTATTTTATTTGTATTATTGGTCAGAGTGTGACCAAATGGTCCAATTACCAAAGGTGAGAGCTGCCTTGAAAAAATTATTATTTTATCTGTCGTGTTCATTTGGAGATTCATTGGATACTTCATCAGTTATGGATAACCAGTGATAACTAATGACTTAATGACAGAGGTGAACATTAACTTATAAAGTGGACAGTAATTTCCATCTGGTTTCAAAAGATTCTTATATAATTTCCTAAATTTGGTCTAAAAGTGTTGAATTGTATAAATGACAAATTATTATTTTTAATATATTTATAAATTTTACTTTAAATCAAATTACAATTATCAATAATTACGGGAGACGTACAGAGAAAAATAGACCCCCGCACCGGGACTCGAACCACGGGTCCTCCTATTAATCCGTTACAGGTGCTCTTGCCAACTGAGCTAAACGGGAGAATGATTTTTCTCTGTCGTTACCGATACAAATTCCCCGAATCCAAGCTTTCAATCTTATTCCACAAATCAATTAGTACCTGTACCTAGTACAATCTATTACAAATTCAAATTTTTAAGTTTTCATACTACGGAAAGATTAAATTTTACTTTAAATCAAATTACAATTATCAATAACTACAGGAGACATACATCTATGTATTTTTATATCTATTTTTCTCTGTATGTCTCCCGTAGTTATTGATAATTGTAATTTGATTTAAAGTAAAATTTAATCTTTCCGTAGTATGAAAACTACTAAAAACTTAAAAATTTGAATTTCTAATAGATTGTACTAGGTACAGGTACTAATTGAGTACTTAACAATTATAAGCGTTAATTCTCGGTCTAGTTCTGTTGCCGTGAATATTTGGCTCTCTAGATTTGTAGAATAAGATTGAAAGCTTGGATTCGGGGAATTTGTATCGGTAACGACAGAGAAAAATCATTCTCCCGTATAGCTCAGTTGGCAAGAGCACCTGTAACGGATTAATAGGAGGACCCGTGGTTCGAGTCCCGGTGCGGGGGTCTATTTTTCTCTGTATGTCTTTAAAAAATTACAATTATTGATAATTGTAATTTGATTTAAAGTAAAATTTAATCTTTCCGTAGTATGAAAACTACCAAAAACTTATAAATTTATATTTATAAATATAATGGTACTGTACCTCAGCATTATGAGGTGAGACAGCAAGTGCACGTCTGAAGCACTCTATAGACTTGTATGAGTCTCCCTTAATCCTCCAAAAATTGCCGATCTGATTGTACAGTTGAATGGATTTGGGCTTCTCTTTCTTAGCTTTTTTCAGTTTCTTCTCCAGTGCCTCCACGTCAAACTCAGTTCCTTTCTTTTTATATATCAGTGCCATCTACAACAAACAGTCAATAAGTTAGTGTAATATTTTACAATAAATTAATACAAACTTTACCATAAGTTAATGTAAACTTTACAATAGATGTAAATCTAATATTCTATAGATTAGGTTGGAACTAAAAGCCTGTGTTTTAGAAATAAAAGAAGAGAAATAAAAGAGAAACAAGTAGCTCAGAAAGTTGAAATTATGGGGCTAACAGTGGGCTAATTACGACCTACCATTGCAATTTTGTTAAAATCGGACAAATAATTTTTAATAAATGGTGGTTCGCAAAAATGTTGACGGACAGTCTGACACGAGACCAAAAATGTTCTCTGATGTCTGAAACAATTTCCATCCCTTTAATTTTCTACCCTTAATTATCTTTTAGACAAATTAATTTTTTCATGATCATTTCAAATGATTTTCAAGGCTGGAAATAAATAAGATGATATTGTATTTACTTGAGATTCGGGTACGTTGGGATGAGTAAGCCTGTTAGCAACTCCAACCAAGTTATCATAGTAGGTAAAATTTACAGGTTTTCCACAATCCAGCAATTCATCTTCCTTCTCCAGATTAACTGTTTTGTTCTTCACTTCAGACAAACGTCCTGTCGGCCTGAAAGCAAATTATTAATAATATATCTTTAAAAAGAATGGATTACAACTCTGTCAGGTTAACAAAATAAATAATAATGTAAACAATTGTTGTGTTTACTGGAAGTATAATGAGTTTTTTGTTTACACTCTTTACATGAGCGTTTGTGGAGGGAGGATAGATTAACAGCATAAATAAGAATAAGGCTCGCCTCACATTATGCTTGATGATTATACCTATCAAGATATTTTACAACCTTCAACTGACTACTAAATGCAAGCTATAACTCTGACTTACTAGACTCAACTGACTGATTTGACTAAATTCAAAGAATACATGTGAACGCTTAACTCAAGCAACACTTAAACGACCTAAACAAGTTGTCCAACTAACTCACACTTAATAAATATACCTTCTAACTGCAATATCAAAAGGTTTTATTATCCTTAAACCTACTTAGACTAATTGAATTCAAAACTCTAGGGTAGCATCATGTGCTCAAATTTTCATAAGATCCAATCTCCCAAATTAAAGATACTCTGAAAAATCCAATTCCCTATCATATATATTACTAACTCCACAATCCATAATGACCTCCCCACTACAACAAATGCCATTAAACCCTAAATCACCATCTCAACCTTTTAGTTCAATCCAGAACATTCCCTCATATCCCCAACCAATTATCCTGAAGCCACAGGAGGAATCACTAATAATAATATAAACATAGACTAGTTAACTACAAATATATTTTATTAACATTGTAATAAAGTCACATATTAACTCAGGTACTAATGTAGAGTGAAAACCCAACCACACACTACCCAATAATCCCATACACCTTTGTTCCTCTATGGCATTGTCCCAACCGATGTTTAATATGATGCAACACCAGTTGACACCACACCTAACGTAATGGCAACCGAAGACCAAGAAGTATATTCATACAGCGAAAACAGTGTTCAAACTGTCAACACTAATTGATGGTCATTGCCCTAAAGAATCTTCAAGTACTAGGAGCGGAACGGGAAACGGTTACCACCAGATAACCTTGAACTTTATTTTAATTCGAACCACCAAAGCCTACGAACTTTGACACTTTGACATGTATAATTTGTTATCGTACTTACTAACAGCAACACAAAGTTCAAGTTATTTATACTTAAAATAAATTAAATCAAATCAAGAAGGAAAAAGACAATTCGGATAAAACAGTTACTCCATGACTAGGGATTGAACCTTAGATGTTTCATTTATATTGCTTATAAACAAATATAAAAATTTAATTTTCCAAGAGTGGTATTAGGTCATCTCCTAATTATATAACATTTATATTTTACAACAGATACAAAGGAAAATATAAGAATTATATTATCTGTAAAAACTTGTTTCTTGCGCAGGTCAAGGTTCATTTGAAAAGGTACTTCTTTGCTTATTTCGAACAAGCCTATTTATACTTTTATACATCGGTGTGTTAAAATTATAGGGGCAGAAGTAATACCTATCTTGAACAATATTTAATGCTGAAATCCAATAGTATCCTCAAGGAAGATGTCTATTTAAGACCCATTAGCACAAAAATAATCACTATTTTTTTATTGATGTACTATTGTTTTATCTTTTCTTAAAAATAATTATTCTGTAGTATAATAACAACAGAAACCTAATGAAAGATAAAAACTGCAACACTAAAATCATTGATACTAAAAATTATATGTCACACAACATTATTTTTAGTTCATTTTAAAACAAAGGATGTTACGGAATCTTTTTTTTTTATAATTCTTTATTTGTTTAGGCACAATAACAGTTTTACATTTAGGTAATAATAACAGACATTTTAATAATAATAACAATGACAATAGTCATGATAACAATAATAATTCTTTTCATTTTTATACTTTGTCAATGAAGAAAATTGCAACAATAAAAATAGTACTTGTAGTGATGTTAGAACAACACAGATAAATCAATTATGAGTAATTTATCACAAGAATCAAACAATTTTACTTAGGAAGTTTCACAGATTTTAGAAATAAAGTTATATGATTAGACATTTTAGGAAATTGTGAAATTCACAGAACCTAAAGTAGGGACTCATGTTTCTGAAATAACTTGTTTAATTCTTTCACAAACCTTAACATCCATCCAATAAAGGTGCTAATTTCAAAGATTTAAAAATAAAACTTTAAAATACAACACTTTCTGTTTAAGAGTTAAAAATTTGTACAACCTACAGTACAAACTATTTTCATAATATTTTGCTATAAACTAATCAGTTCCCATTCTATGAAGATCTAAACCAGGTTTCCAGTAGTAAGTTATAAAGCTTCAGACTTTTTCTTTGGAAGAGATCAGTGAGTCTCGCAGAAAACCAAGGACATATATCTGACGATGGTATGAATCCCAGGGAGGTAAGACATGCTGTCACATTGATGATCACATCAAATGGATGTGTGTAGCAGCTGACTCCCTCCCATGCTGTACAAAGCCAACAAACAAGATGAAGCCAGGTTTGCTCAAAGGCCTGTCACTCACAACCCACTCATAAGCAAACACAACTTTTCAACAACACTACACCTCCATGAAGAGCTCAACCCAGTAAAATTACCCAGAACCCTCTTCCTATATATAATCATTTTTATTAGCTTGCGATTGATGAGTTTACTGATGATATCCAACTAAATTCTTCAAGGATGTTGAGCATAGTGGTAGTAGCAGTAAGTCCTAACACTAGTACTAGATGGGTTGGAACCACTTGTTCAAACCTAGCAATTAGGACTTATTGAGGCCCTTTTCACTAGCACTGTGGCAGAGAAATCTAGCCCCTTCACACATCACACCACTGTGAAAGCGAGTGTGGTGGGTTCTCATTAGTGAGCCATGTAAATTAGAGCATCTTGGCATGAGATCAAACCAACGGTCTCATGTTACCCTAGATTCATTGATAGCCGAGCAGACGGGACAAGTATCTAAAGGCACGAGCACACTGGCTCCCAGCATAGTGATAACTCAATGCAACAAAATAAAATTTACAACTTTTATTTTTTTAACCAAGGGGTTCCCCAATTGAGCTTGAAGGAAGGTAACCCGCAGACATTCCTGGATTCATCCACGTGACTTTAATTTCAAAGGAAAACAGAATTTTATAATGAGACATACCACAGCTTAATATCTGAACCTCAGAGGTAAACTGCGCCAAGTCAAACTTTTACAAATATTGACAGTTTGACAGTATATTTTTCTATGGTGTCCTTTTCTCCAGCTAGCCGTAAATTGTATAAATATATATGTATTCAACAGCAAATTTCTAACTAAAAATGTCTAAGTAAATGTCCTTAAAAAGAAAAACTAAATGTATAAATCACGAAGTGTACCTACCTATTTATTTTATTTGCTGTTTCTTTTACGTATTGATCAACACATGATTAGTTTATTTCAGGAAGGGGGATCCGGCCACTCAACTCATC
The DNA here is from genome assembly GCA_951217055.1 of Gerris lacustris. Lineage (NCBI taxonomy): Eukaryota > Metazoa > Arthropoda > Insecta > Hemiptera > Gerridae > Gerris > Gerris lacustris. The sequence continues at coordinate 40,178,770 of OX578284.1, forward strand.
TAATTGATGTGAGTATAAGTGTAAAGATATCTTACTCTCTGGGATTACATCTCACCAGATGTGTCATGTAGCTTTCAGGCATAGTTGTGTGAGCATGCTAACCACACAGCTACGCCAGTCCCCTCAAGGAAATGTATTCAGTTTATTATTAAACAACTATGAGAATAATCTGGGGATCAGTGAAGCCAGGTGGATAGCATACTACTCACAAAATTCTCCCATGGCAAAGGCCGTTGGTGGTGGTTCAAATCCGGGAAGTAAGACACGTTTCACACTCATGATCATATCAATTGGTTGTATAAATGGATTTCCTCCAGTCCTATTTTTAAAAGTTGTGGTCCCTTTTTATTGCAGATGCTGTTAAGTTTTGGGTCAATGAAGGGTCACATTGAGGCGTAGGGCAGGGCAGCACAGACTTTTTCCAACCACAGAAGTATACGAGTTCCCGTGAGTTGAGACGTCAGATCCACTAGTGTAGTGTGTGTAGTACTGCCCTGACCTGCTCGGCATCTCAATTCGTGCAGTTTCGTATATCTGTAATTGACCAAAAACTGTGCTCCCCTGCCCTGCATCACCTGCGTCTCAATGTGCGCCCAGGGTATGAGAACTGATGATGAATTAGACTTGTTCAACTAAGTCTATATTTAATATTGGTCGGTATGTTTTGATAATAAACAGATTAAGTTTAATCTTAGGTTTACTTAACTAGAATAAGTTCCACATAAACTTAATCACAACTATCGAGCTTCTAAACTTGGTTCATATCTTAACTTGGTTTCAAGACTTCATAGGACAAATAAATTGTTCAATCCAAACGATTGATTGAAGGGTGTCATAAGTGCATAAAAAATAAGCTCTATTTTAATAAAGAACAGATCTAAGAACTTTCGTCAGTTATTTACGTTCATGAACTTTTGTAATTAAACAAATTTACGAATGACGAAAATCTAATCTATAAAGAAAGATAAGAAAATAAAAATAAGATTGAATTGTGATAAGTACTCACAGATGCACAATAGATGCATTCTGACAGTCGGTACAGAACTTGTCGATGTTCCTCTTTATCCAGGTGGTCTGGTAGTTGACGGGGGTGGTGATGATGCTGAAGACAGGATCGTCCAAGTCGTCCTGGAGAGAAGACAACAAGTTGGGCAACTTGCTCACGTCCAGCAACTTGCCCTCGTCCATGTTGATTTTGAGCATGCTAGTCCCCGAGTTAGTCTTAAGGAAGTTGCAGACAAGCGCGTACACGAACAACAACATCATTTTGGGCTGTGCGCTCAGCATCTCGGCCCGATATTCCACTCGGCTCTTCTCCTCCTCTTACTTTTACACTAAGATAAAGTGGAGCATCGTACTCACAGACTCCCAATTTATTACAATATCAAGGGGAAAAAAGCAAATTGTTTATGCTACAATAACCAAAAACAAATAATGACTAAATTTTGACAGAGCATCAGTGTTGTCAACTCTACAAACTCAAACCGATACGAAATTACCCAAGAAAATAAATAAATACCCCTAAAAACCTTTATAAACCTTCCTTTAAAATAAAAAAATCTTGATTTTATTCGTGTTTCTAATCTATTTGTACCTTTAGTCATTTTGTGCCCTTCTTTTTTCCAGTCTTCTAATCTCGATTTCAAATAATAATATTTTTGTATAAGTATTCTAATTTTTATAAAACGTTAAATAATACTTTTTAACGATGGAAGAATCGTACGAGAGTGTTTTACTTGTTAAGAACGAAGTTTACACGTATAAAATCCCTCCTCAAACAACGAATCGAGCTCAGAGGTAAAGATTGTCACGGTTTATAACTTTCTCTTTTTATTTGTTTTTATTTTTGTTTGGATCCTTGTGTTGAAAGGATTTTATATTGTTTTCAGGGCGGCAGATTGGAATCTGCACGAACCTCAGTGGACGGGCAGAGTGAGACTTGTGGCTAAGGGCAAACAGTGCATATTGAAACTAGAAGATAAGATTTCTGGCGAGTTATTCGCCAAATGTCCTATAGAAACATATCCGGGAGTAGCTATCGAGTCCGTGTCCGATTCGTCACGTTATTTCGTACTCAGATTGATGGACGACAACGGTAATTTAATTTTAGTGTAATTTTTATAAGGTAATTTAGTTTAATCTCATTTAAGTGATATGGGAAACACTGGCAGTTTTTAAACCACCTGCAACAGTTTTAAATCTTCCTTTTGTTTAAAGGAAGTTGTGGAAAAGCTACTTCTTACCATTTAATACAAAAAAACCAATGCTTTACAGTATATTTGTAGGTATGTTATATATACATATGTGATATATACCACTATATAATATATTCTTTATTTCAATATTGTAATGGTTTATAATGACATTTCCCTACATTTACACATCTAGGTGTACATTATCTAGGTAGTGATTTTCTTTTTCGGACTTAAAATTTTTGACGCATTAAAAGCTAAGGCAATTGCCTATTTTTTTACCATGGACCGTGATTACGGTCCATGGTACAAACCTTTTTCTAGTTTTCTATCCTCTAACCAAACTGACAGACAAACCTAGTGAGTTCCCTGCTTAGAAGAAGCAACCGTAATTCTTCTATGGACAAAATTACTAGTCCAAATGTTTCCGACCTGAGTTAATGCTAGGCAGCTGCTGAAGGGTATGTCCTCTTCCTCATACAACCAGGACACCGTGATTTCAGCCAAAATAACTAACTCTGTGGTGCAAAAGCCTATGGAGTGCCTTGGCCTGCCAAAGACCTAGCAGGTGAAAATGCCTATTTACACCTGAAAATTTGTATCCTACAGGAATGCGTTCTAATGTAACAAGTGACAACTGTCTTTTAAGATTCTGAGATGTTTTCCAGATCATCATTTTAGCTTGCATTCCAATAATATTCTAGGAAAATCTAAATTTACAAAATATATATTTGGGCTAATCTGCAGTATTTTGTGTTGTTAAGAGGGTCTTTCCTCCCTGAACTGGATAAGATTTTAAATATTTACTTACATTTAATTTGAAGATGAGTAGATTCATCTGCAAAGCGGCGCTTTCAAAATTGAAAGTAAAGAAACATCTTTGCAAGTAATATGAAGATATTTTAGTTACTATAACCTTCTCTTACTTGTAGATATATTGATATGGCATATTTATGATTTGTATTAATGTACAGGAATTATTAAGATAACTGAGAGTAACTGTTGTTTTAATCACCTTTTTGCTAAATTTAAAATCTGTTGCACTTGTTTAGTATCCAGTGCCAAAAATATGCGGCTCACAACAGTCTAGTCTCGGTATATATATGGTGATATCTCTACTTAGTCAAATCGTGTAAAATAATTAGTTGTTCCATACCCATATTTGTTGAACTTACCCCCGTCGCAAAATATTCTGATTTTTTTTGGAAACCTTGGTTTGTAAGATTTTAAAAGAAAAGTCATAGATGCATATGACTTTGATATAACTTGGTAAAAAGCATAGTCTGCCTGTTTGGTACATAGCTTCCTTGTGTCCTATCATGTACTATAATCGTGTTATGCTTTTTTTTTTACCTATTATGACATTTGTAATCAGATGGAAGTAAATTCACTTGTAGCTACCCATTTATATTGTGATCTGAGTGAACCCTGAGAGTGGAGCCCCCTTGCTGGGGTAAGGAATCGCACCTGGATCACCTGCTCCAGCATGAATGATAGCAATTTAGTAGCTATCAGTGGCCTCTAGGCCAGAAATCAACTGGTACTGTATACTTGGATCTACTCATAATTTGTATTACTAACTTTTTTGATTGGGCGAACATGATATAAAGTAGATTCCTCCTTTGAAATAATCCAAAAGGATAAGATTATCTGATTAAGTTCAAAGATATTGCGGCTTCAATTCCCCGATACAACAAAGCAATGTCAGAGAAGGTATAGAGATGAGAAAAATGTTACATAGGCAATATATAGAACTCAGGAATAATCTTATCAGTACTTTAACCACAGATGGTGATTAGAAAGAGCCTAGGATATTACATTACATGATGCAACATGGTGCCATCATATTATGATGTAACTCATCTGGTATTGTCTAAGACCTTGAGCTATGGGAATCAGTGTAGCTATTTCGTTAGTCTATTCACAAGTCTTGCCTGAAACCAAGGTCGAATACTGATATTTCTAGCGGCTGTTCAAATCCCAGAAAGGAAAGACATGTTTTATACTGATGATCATATCAAGTTGATGTATGAAGTGGGCGATCCCTCCTAAACTGCATTATTCTAATATTGTGTTAATCCAGGTGTAGCCTGGGTTTGTTCAATAGATTCTCCTATGTAGTCTATGGTTTTGGTTTTAGGACCCGACATTTTTCGTACCCATAACAAATATATTCAGAACATTGACCATTTAATAAAAATTATCCATGAGGCAAACTAAAACTCAAAATAACTATATTTATTCAATTTCTTTTACAAACTTATAGACAAATATTACTTGTGTTTTATATAGTTATGTGTAGATAGAAACATCCTGTTTATATTTTACAAAAAGTAGATTGTACTGTTTACATGCAGTGGGCTAAATTGGGCACTCATAGTTGCCTGCCTGAGGTCACAATTTCCCTTCCTCATTCACTTGAGTCAAAGAATGAAAATTACTTTATCTTTATAAGTAGGCTAAAAGGCTTAAGCATCAACTTTGGTTCAAGGAATGTTTCATAATTGGCAATATTGAATGTCTTAAATCAAATGAAATTATTTTATTAATACCTCTTTTTTACAATTTAATTTTTGTTTAAAGGTCGTACAGCGTACATAGGATTGGGTTTCTCAGATAGATCGGATAGTTTTGATTTGAACGTGGCTTTACAAGATCATTTCAACTGGTTGAAGAAGAGCGAGGAGATCGAGAAGGAGAAGGATGCTCCCAAACCAGGTCTAGATCTGAGCTTCAAGGAAGGAGAAACCATCAAGATCAATATGAAAATCACTGTCAGTACTCTTATACTTATTTCTCTCCCTTCGTTAATGTTAATTTTCCCATTTCAATAACTTTCGTTTGGAGATTATTATGGCTTTTAATTTATCTGCTACTACATCAGCTATTGATATAGACCACATTGGTGGTCCTACGTATAAAATCAATTAATTAGAAGAATTCTTCTAGATTCTTTGATGCCAGTTATAGTGGATAACTCATAACTGGTACCAAAGCATAAACCAGCCTCGTTTTGCCTCTTGCTCTAGCTTGGAAGTCCATATTGGTACTCATACCATCTGACTACCTGAGCAATTATTTTTAATGACAGCCATTATCTACATTCCCCCTCCCCCTTCCACCACCACATAATTCCTTGGTAAACCTTATTTTACTGTATTCAAATTTATTATTATTCCACTTTATTTCCCGTTCTTTATTACATGTTTTAACACCAACAAAATGATGAACTTTACTTTTTAACTAATGTTCCCACATTGACAAATCTTATTTGAATCCCAGATAGATTTACAGTGAAATACGTTTAAGACGAAAACGCTTAAAATGAAAAATCGGTTAACACGAAAAAATATTGCGGTCCCGACAAAATACTAGGTATTTTCATACATTTTACTTCTTTTAACACGAAATAAAAATCGCTTAAGACGAAAATAATTCGCTTCTCGTAACGAAAAAAAAAACATATTTAAGCCTTATTTAACACCTTATTATTATTATAATTTTTTTTTATCTCTCCTCTACCCGCGGGCAAGGAAGAGGTGTTTTAACTCCTTGGCCTATAAGCGCAACACCTCATATAAACCGGCGATAATGAAGAGGGATCGGAAATAAAAATGAGACCCAGACAATAATCTTTTATCTCGGCTTAGAAATACTGACACCGAAGGGGTGACGAGATGATAATGTTTTCTAAACAACCCCCTCCTGTGACACAGGGGGGGCTCTTTATCTCTGTGAATAACACCTACTCTACCTTTTTTGCAATTTGATGCTAAAAAAGACAATACAAAAAAAAAAATATCAGATTATTTTCAAAAAAGTAAAGTTTTTATTACATTTTTTATTCGGTTTATTATGTTATATATTAAAAAATAAATATACAATGTATGAATGTAAATTGTATGCATCTTATTAAACAATTTGACATCAGGTATTGGTGAGTTTTTTTTTTTTTTTTTTTTTTTTATGGAACCTTTAACACGAAATTCTTTTAACACGAAAAAATATGTTGGTCCCCTCAGTTTCGTCTTAAACGATTTTCACTGTATTTCAAAATTATAATCACATTGAGTTGAGACGAGTCAAAATTATGATCACATTGAGTTGAGACGAGTCAAAATTATGATCACATTGAGAGATGATGAGATGAGTCAAAATTATGATTAAATTGAGATGAGATGAGTCAAAATGATGATTAAATTGAGATGAGATGAGTCAAAATGATGATTACATTCGGATGAGATGAGTCAAAAGGATTTTAAGATTGGTTGCATAACAAGATTGATTTATTTATAGTGAATGAAACTCTAAGATTATAAATGGATGATTTATTAAAGAAATAAGTTTTAGTTATTTTGAATGATGTGTGTTTTTGTGACACAACATTTATTTTAGCTACAAGAATAGTTTTTAATACCATATTTAATTAGTGCTAATTACATTGTCTGTTGGATGTTAGAACAAACTCTACACAGACATGTACAAGACTGCTAAATTTCACTAAATACACTAATGTATTTGTGTAAACACAAATACATTAGTGTAAACTGAGAAGTATGAAAATGTAAATTTTATTTATTACTTTTTTGTTGTGACTGTTTCTTTTCTTTATTTGTATATTTTTTACTAGCTGAGAAACCTGGCTTTGCCCGGTTGGGGCAAAGCCTTCTTGTTTTGAAGGTCAAGAGTGCAACATTTCATCTAGCTTGGAATAAAACTGTAGATTTGTATAACAAACAAACCATCAGAATCCGCTTTATATGTTTGGATTTGTTGTTAATGAATCCAATAAAAATGTATAAATAAAGAATGAAATATTTGTGAATGTTACAGTGAGACCTGTTAAAATTAAAATAATAGCCTATATTAAAACAGTTTTATGGCTAAAAAGTAATGAGCAGAACCCTGTTTAAAAGTTTTTAAAAAAAATAAGATTCCTACCTTTTTTTCTGATGAATTACCATTTGCCGATACTTATTTCATCACTTTTTAACAACTGATAGTTATTATGGCTTGGAAAGGATAAAATATTAAGCTTTTTGATTTTTCCCATTATGAAAAAATCTCAAAGATCAATTGAATTTTCCAGTTTATTTTTAAACTATCATAATATCATAAATTGAAGTTAGATCATATAGTGGGTAAAAAAATAACTCTTAGTCAGTGAAGGCAACGTTTTGACCTCACCGGTCCTTTTCAAGCCTAGTTGAAAATTCGTAGACATACTACCTATCTTATTTTAAGTATGCTAACAGTCAAATTCACAAATTTTCTTTGTTTCGTCCATACTATCACCTCTCTTGATGATTTTGTCATCGTAATAGTCTTAGGTAACATAACTTCCACCTTTACATCCTTAATTATTTTAAAACAACTAAAAATAAAAAAACATTTCACTCTCTAATACTAATATCACAGTTATAATTTAAAAACCTTTGCTATTTGGTAACATGCCCTATCAAAAGGGCATGACGATAAGGTGAACATCTTGAAATATTTTAAGATGTTGTTTAATGTAATATTGTTACTATGTGGTTTTGCAGAAGAAGGATGGTAGCGAGGGTGGAAGTAAGTCTAAGACTAAGACTGGTCAACCAGGCCTGGGATTACTTCCTCCGCCTCCAGGTTCTAGTAATAAGATAGCACCTCCTCCTGCTCCTTCAGCCACGTCGTCCCCATCTCACCAGGCACCTAATAAACCTGCTGAATCTTGGGGAGACTTTGCTTCCGCCCAGTCCCAGCAATCAGCCAGGTATAACGCCCTTATATTAATAACACTTTGCTTATCCCATAGTTCGCAGTTAACTTATTGAACGGGGCTCATATGATGTTTGCACCATCTCTTAGTTAAGAGGATTAAAAGGTAAAGTGGTGTTTACGGCAATTGAAAAGCCTTTTGATAGAAGCAGTGTTTCTCATTCTCTTAAGAGTCAACATGTTGAACCCATGTGTCACATATCATTACAATTGTAGTAAGGGGGCCATCTGATAGGCCTTAGTCTTTTGTTGGCTGTTGCAACTCAAAGTTAGTTAATTATAATCTGAATAATACATGTTTATTTAAGGTTGCACAGATTAATGAGATTAAACCCTGGTTTTTGAAACATTTTGACTGTTATGATTCTACACTCAACTGAGGTCTTTTAATCAGTTTTAACTGTCGAGTCTAAGGTACCTTCTCTACTTCATTCAGCTGCATGTTTGTGGAACTCTTTAATCTTATTTATATTGCCAGCTTCAGTTCTAGCTGGTCTTATCAAATGTTTGCCTACCATAATTGTCTAATGAATCTGCAGTCCAGGATAGCCCCTTGAATGTGTGATATGCTTAACATTTCTTAATCTTAGTCTGCATTCCTCTTATTTTAAATACTAAGAATTATATTAAATGAAGATTCACCCCCAACTGAGCACCACCACTGATGGCCAGATTAACCGAGATCAGATAAGAGGGTTTCTACTATGTAACTCATTCATTGTCAGATAACAAGTAGGTTCTTAATATTTAGCAAGTTAAATGATTTTGATTACTAATTAATCTTAAATTATTAATAGATTATGTTGCTTAACATAGATTATGTTCTCATAGCACACAATTTTATTTGCTTAAGATGTCCGCTATATCAAAAAGGAACGATAAATTTCAGAAATCTGTTTTAATTAGGAACTGACATAGTGATTCTACATTAAATTTAGCATTTTTAATTGTGATTATTATTTATGTATCATTATGTTGATTTGTTTCAGTGCTACAGCTACCACTCCAAGCAATCCTAACTGGGTCCAGTTTTAATATAATATTTATTTAACCCTTGATAAATTTAATTATGGGGAAAAAATATTGGATCGATATATAATATTTAAACAAATATATCAGTTCTCTATGTATAAAAGTGGGTCTCACAAAAAAAAGAAAAAAATAATTACCATTTTCTTTGTAGCTCATTTTCTTTATTACATTAAAATTAAATTAAAGGAAAAGTTGTAGCTCTTAAAAAATAAAAATAGGAGAGAATATTAAAATATGATTTATAATTAACTGATATAATTATATTTCCCTTCCCTCAAACATTAATGAATTTCCATTTAGCCTTTTATTTCCTTAAGATAATTTAGTCCATAAGTTTGTTGAGCTTTGTAGGAAAAACTGAAGAAAAATGTTGTTTAAATAATACAATATAAAAATGTATGTATTATGAAGTTTGGAATTAATTCTTTATATCTGTGATTCTGAGTTGATAAATTGGAAAAAAGTAATATTTGTGATATATTCTTAAGCTTTGTGTACACGGCGATATTTAATGCGATAGTTGCTGTCATAACAGGAACTTTCACATCACATATCACCATGTAGACAACTTAATAGACTCAACTATCTCGATTGAAAATATAGTTGACAATAATATCGTAGCAGTGAACTATCACACCTAGTACCACAAAATGTTCATGAATCATATAAGTTCAATCTGTGTAGTAATGTCATCTCTCACTTTCAACTATGATTTTATTCATCAGAAATAATTTAAAAAAAAAAAAAAAAAAAATCACTTATGGCCTAATGATTTTTTAATGACGAAGCCCAATAGAGTTCAATCAGTGTTTCTAAAAATTTTGAAACTATTTTCTGTATCAGGTGGGTGTTGATTAATTATGATTTTATTCTCTCTAATTAGAGTTTGCTTAACTCAAATGGCTTTAATTATATTATATTATTGAGAGGCTTAAGATGTTTAAATTTTGAAATAAAATCTTAATTTTACTATCTGATTTCAATTCTCAAAGAGATGACAGTTATTTCATGCTATTAATTACACCGGTGTATGCTTGAGGTATTCAATCCATCTATCTTATTACCTCATATTGTTATTAACATATATACAGCAACAAATAAATAAATGTTTAAAATTTTGAACAGATAAGAAGAATTTTTATATCTTTTTCTTGAAAAAATGTTGTACATTAGAAGTATAGAGGCAAATACTTAATCGAATTTATCATCGAAAAAATTTTCTAATGAATTCCAAATTTCATTGACTATTTAAATTGCCAAGAAAATAAGAATTTGTTCCCTCTCACAAATCAATAAGATTAACAATATTGGTTACTGTAAAAAAAAATCTCATTTTAATACCATTAGATCAGGGCATTTTATTAATTAAAAATATTTATATAATAAAATAAATTATAGGTTGAATTATAATGTTATGTACACTCAGGCTCACCACATTTTTGACGTAGATTATGTCAAATTTTCACATTGAAAATCTATATAGAGCTTGCTAGATTTTTCCTAGAGCTTTGTTAAAAATGTATTTATTACGTTAGTAAATAATAAAATTATAAAAACAAAATAGTTAAAATTATATTTTAGCATCAAGGTGTGCAGCAGAGAAAAGGTAGCGTTTAACTATGTATATTTTATACATTCGATGAATCTTCAATGTAATTTATTATTAAGAAAAAAGTGGTCCTACATAAATTTTAAGGGGGAAAAAATAGTTTAGTTTTTTGGACATTCCCATTTCAATTTAAGCTCAAGATTAAATTAGAAAATTAAAATGTTAATATTTGTTCCGCCTAAAATTATTGAAAATGGTAAAATATATGTTCTTTGCCTAATTGTCGAGTCACAGAATTGGACTATGATCCAAATTTGTCTTAAAAAATTTTGTCTATAAATTTTAATTTAAAAAACAAAAAGTTATTATAAAATCTCATCTCTCTTTAGCTTTCTTTAGTAGGCAAAAAGTATTTTAATTGAGCTATCATTACCTTCCAGGGGAACACGTTTTAATTTGGTAATCATTATTCTAGGATTCAATTCTCATTTTCCCCACTTAAATCTCAGTAACAAGAACTGATATTTAATCTTGAACAATAACCACTAAATTTATTATATGTATTCTTTTTAAGTCTCAGTTCAATAGCCTGTGTAAAATCTAGAATATTAACCACAATATTTAACCTCTCCTTTGTAAATCCCAGAACAATGACCATTAGATTTATCCTCTTCTTTGTAAATCCCAGACAATAATCGGTGAAAAACCCCAGAACAATGACCACAAAATTTACATTTATTTTTCTCTCTAAGCTATGAAAAACACCTTGATTATGCACTAGCTAATTAAATATTAATGAAACAATTCAAATTACAGGCTTAAAAAACTCCAATTATCTTTTAGTCTTAAAATAAGTTAAACTCTCCCCAATATACATTTATTTTTTTGAAAAAAGGGCTCTTTCCATGTTAAATATTTTTATCATATCTTCTTTATGTAAATAATTGTTGTAAACTACCTTTAGTTCTCTTGTTTTTTTTGCTTTTTAAACAACAAACTTATTGTTGTGAAATAGAAGATAATACTTTTTAATTTACAGTTTTGTTTTTGTAATTTACTTCTTTCTTGTTAAAGTTTTATCACTATTTATATTTTCTTTATTTTTCAACTCTTTTATTGTTTTGATAATTATTTACATTAGTATCAAAGTGTATTGATAGTTTATCCACTTCAAAACATTAAATGTTTAACAATTTTACACTAATATAAAGTTTGTTGTTATAAAATTATTTAAAAAAATTTATTTTGTGATTTTTAATTTTAATTTTTATATTATTAAATTCAGCTATCTAAATTAAAATTTTTATTTATATGTATAATTTTTATGTTGAATCAGCTGTTATCTAATTATCAGCTTTGATTTAAATTTGTTAATATTAAATTTAAAAAAAAAAAAAACTATTGTTGTTGACTTATTTTATTTTATAAGTGTAATCTTCTCTAAATAGTTTAGTATATGATAAAATTATTAATTAAAGTGTATCCTGATAGAAAAATGTTTTAATAAAATACAAATTTCTTCAGGATATTATTTTAAATGAATTTAATTATATAAAGATTCAATATAAGCAATATATTGATTATATTTGAAACATATTGGGGCAAAATAGTAATGAAATATGTATCTTATGTTTAAGAGCAATACTTCTTAAGGTTAGGTTTCGTGGAATCAGAAGTTTAAATAGAGAAGATATCCACATTCATTTATTATTAAAGTGAAAAGAATGTCTTTTTTTTAATATAGTTGTACAAAATTATTAGTTCTGTAGAACTTGACTAATTTTCTTTAATTCATAGGGGACATAGGGCTACAACAAAGGATTTTCACCTGACTCAATTTTGGGTTTTTGGTCATGCTTTCAGCTTTCCCCTGTTTTTACCTTATCTTTACTTCCCTCTCCACTGTCCTCCTCCCAGTTGTTCTCCGTAAGTCAGGTTCCCTTTTAACCTTCGGACTCCATTCCAGGACCGGTCGGCTGATGCTGTTTTCAGTCCTTCTGAGGGTATGTTAGATCCAGCCACATAGGTCTCCCTTACTGGATTTTGACTGCATTTCCTCCAATGCTTTTTTTTTTTGTCAAAAAATGACAATACCTAATGTTAAAATTAGACCAGTTTGCAGTACTTTAGTCAGCTGTAAATTCACTTACTAGCTAAAAATGGTCCAGAACATTGGGATTCATAAAATCTCATGTGTGGTCATAAAATCTGTAATGTGGTCCCCTTACCACAATCTTTACCACCCTAAAAAATCTTTGTTCAAGAATCATGATATCTTCAATATTATAGATTTTATTCATTTAAACTTCTAATCCCACGATCTTAACCAAAAATGGGTTTGAATCCTTAGGATCAAAGGATTTTTTATTTAATAGAAATTAAATTGTCTACAATCTCTTTTATTATTATAATTATTATTTTGGTGATATATAAGTGTACTTTTATTTGATTATTTATTCATTATTATTATTCTTCTTTTTAATTGTACTTTTTTTTTTTTTTTTTTTTTTGACATTACTATATATTTATATTCCTTTAATTTTTTAGGTGTTATTAAAATGAAATAAAAAAAAAAAAATGAAACATATATTAATTAATTATAAGGAGTTTAATTTAATTTATTATTATTATGGGCCCAAAAATAATAATAAAAATTAAAAAAAATAATATTATATAAATAATTTAAACCAAAATTAGCTATTCCCTACCTTTACAAATAAACTTGAATAGAATTTATGACAAAAAAGGAGAACATATTATTTAATATAATATAGGTAAAAAATATATTATTAATTATATATATAGGGAAAAAATAAAAAAGTTGTTGAAAAAACCAAGTTTTTTATTAGATATAATTGTATTTATCACTGTCATAAAATGTTATAAATATATAAATAATTATTATTATAATAAGTATTTTCATGAATCTTAGATGAATTACAGAAAAAAATAATGTAGTTAATTTATAAATGTTGTGAAAATTATTTACCTATAGATGTTATATGAGTGTGGTTAAGAGGTGTTTAAAAAATTAACTAGTTTTATTTTATGAAGATTTTTTAAAAAACATTTAATATTTGAACTAAATGAAATTTAAAAGGGGTAACTTGATCTGTTTATTTGAAGTATTTAGGAATACAAATTGTATTTATAAGGAATTGAGATATGGGTGTAGATAAGTGGTCATCAGTCTTGCCACAAACCAAGATTTAAACCTAAGGGTACCTGGTTCATATCCCAGAGAGGTGATGATTTAGTAGTAGTAGTTTTTAATTTTAAACTAATATAACAGAATTATTAGTATGTTAATAATAAGTTCTAAGACATTCTTATCTGAGATAAGACATAACACCAAAACTGAGATAAGTCTGGTTAAATTCCTAAAAAGTTAAGACATTATTAAACTTGCAATTAAAGAAACCTTTGAGGCTAAATGAGGAATGTAAATACAATTTCAAATACTCAAACGTCTGTGTTTTCGAAGATTAACAATGATAGAGTAAACATCGGATGGAATTTTAGATATACTGTCAAATTTTGAATTTAAATTCACTAATTATTATCAATAAAAAGCTGTCAAAAATAAACTAATCAAGTCAACTCCATTTAAGAGAAAATAGTATTTCAATATTTATATTATATTAAAACATTTTTAAAAGTTTGGGGGATTTCTAAGTAATGCCAACCTATGAAGATAATATATTTTAACTAGTTGCTAAAAAAAAGTAAAAATTCCCCATTACCTTAAATTAATTATTAATCGTTTATTAAGTACAATTAATTGATTATAATAATTAATAAATCTCAATATCAAAAATATAAAAAAAATACCAAGATAAAATTATTATGTTTATTATTATTAAAGCACCTCTTACTTTACACTCATTTTATTGTTTGGGTTGGTAACAATTGTTTTGAAAAAAAAAAAAAAAATAAAAATAAAATATGGGTTAATGATATTTTGTCATATAGACTCTTTAATGATTTAAGCAATATTTATTTTTGTTTGTAATCTTTCATTAGGGCAATAATTTATGTAACCATGGAGAAAATTATTATTGGTTCTTTTTTATTATTTTATTTTTTATTTTTATTATTATTTTTTTGTTTAGTTAAATTATTGTTAAGAGGGTGTACATTATTATTTCTTTTGAGTTTAAGGCTTTTTGTGTGGGTTGAGTTTGATAAATTTCTGATGTTGATTTGGAGAAAATAGTCTGAAATTAGATAAAACTAATTATTGAAAACTTATTTATCACCGAGATCATTCTTAAAATGGTGCAACACTTACAATAATCAACTAACATTTTAAAGGGTTAATGATTAAAGGTTCTCAGTTTAGATAGTTTTTTATTAATGATGTTAGTATTATTAAGATATTAAAAGAACTTCAGTGAATGGGTGTAGGCCCTGATGTTAATTTCCATGGCTTAAGTCATCTTCAGTGTAAATTGTTCCAATAAAATATAAATAATTATTAAAAGTACTAAAGTTAAAGGAAGTAGCAATTTTAACTGGAATAACAATGAAATATGTTAAATAGAAAAACAACATTTACTGAAAGATCAATCAACTATTATTATCAATATAAGAATCAATGTTAACTGTAATAACAACATTGCCTAGAAGTAATTCCGATTAGAGGAAGTATTTAGTTAAACGAAATTACATGTGCATGTTAACTAGAAGTAAAGTAACAATGTTTACTCCTAGAACCAATGTTTATTAACAATGTTAACTAGTAGAACAACATTAACTAGAAGTATCAATGTTAAGGGGAAGTAGCTAAGTTAATTGGACGTAGCAATGTTAACTAGATGAACTACGTTTACTAGAAGAACAGCATTAATTGAAGTAATTAAAAGTTAATTATGTAACTTAAGCAATTTGCATTATTGGAAGAGCAACAACATACGTTGTTCTAGTGAGAACATCGTACTAAAGCTGGCCCTTAGCACTGAGAAGAAATGTACCTTAATGTACCTGCACTGAGAACCTTCACCAAATATTACAATATAACCTCCCAAAGAATCAGAATTTCATCAAGTTATGAATAATATACCTAAAAATGATGATACCTGCTTATTACTTATGGATGTACCCAAATCTCCAATTGGATCTTATTTAAAAGTCAAATTATCTCTTATTTTAGCAAAAGTGTATATTATTTATCATAATTAAAAATAAATGTTAATTAATTAATTATTTTTATATGATTTAAAATATTTAAACAAAAAAAAATCATTTAGTTATTTATTGTTAGTTCTTTTATATTTTAATTTTTTATCATTTTTTTTGTTATGAATAAAAACATTTTTTTTTTACTAAGTTGTAATTATTATTTTCATTATATATACATATTTATATTTTTTAATTGTGATTTATAATAAAAAAAATTGTTATCAATATGGTTAATGTTTTTGGTTTTCCTAATTCAAAATCTCATTGGGATATTGTTATTTTAAAAGTTCATTAAACCTCTTCAATTATTAAAATTTAATGTTAATTTTTTGGCAGTGCAGGAAAATTGAAAAATTAGTGTGGGGACCCAATGAGGGCTCGGAAATTTTGATGCCACAAAGGAAGGACCAACTAGGTAAACAAAAATGTTACCGCCTATTGGCTTTATGTAAGTTCACATAAGTTAACTAACTAGAGTGTTGAAAAACCATTCTAATTGGAACACCAGTGTAGATTTAGGAGCCTCAATGGAAGTGAAACTACAGTAGCTAATATTTGATGTAGGAGCGTCAATGGAGGTGAAAATACAGTTGCTAATATTTGATGTAGGAGCGTCAATGGAAGTGAAACTACAGTTGCTAATATTTGATGTAGGAGCGTCAATGGAAGTGAAACTACAGTAGCTAATATTTGATGTAGTAGCGTCAATGGAAGTGAAACTACAGTTGCTAATATTTGATGTAGGAGCGTCAATGGAAGTGAAACTACAGTAGCTAATATTTGATGTAGGAGCGTCAATGGAAGTGAAACTACAGTAGCTAATATTAGAGGTAGGTGGATCTGAGGTGAAACCACAATTGCTAATGTTTAATACCGATTGAATTTGACCCCTTTATTAAGATATCTATAGCCATTAAGTATTATGCTTTTTTGACTAAAAACAGATCAGTTTAGCTTTGTTTAATAGTGATGTGACTTTACATCTTACACTAGTTGTCTGGGTTAAATTCCCAGAGGACCCACACTTTGTTCTGTATCATGAAAATGGGTAGGAACATGGGTGGTAGAATTTGATGCACTCTGACTCGTTACTCTTAGAACTCTGGTCTGCTCAGGCATGTCAGTATGTTGGGCCATGGCTTATTTTTTATTTTCTAACACCTAAATCGATTATGGAATTACAAATAAGTAATTTGTTTTGTGCGTTGAGTTTAGATGTATGGTGTAGAAGTCTGCATAAAATATCGTAGCGTTGGTAGCAGTCTTAGTTTAAATTATGTGTGGTGTGCATAGCACACCACACAGCGGTCCAGGTGTTAAGTGCAATCCAAGATAGCAGACAGAACTGGAAAAAGGGATAGAAATTTGTTTAAGGGTACTTTGTTTAAGGGTTAACTTTACTTCTTTTTTTTTAATAATAATTGTCTCTTTCAACATTTTCCTTACACACTCAGGTTCAACCTAATGTAACAATACTTTTTTGTTGTAGAATCTTAAAAAATAAAAACTAGCATACTTTTGTAAAATAAATATTTATTTTTTTTAAACATCAGTCCAATGGAATGAATCAAACAAAAGAAAATTATAATTAAAAAAAATGAAATTAATTGTACAAACATAGACATTTTTACAAATAAAAAATCATCTCACAATAAATTATAACATTAACAATAAATGTAACCAAAAAAAACACCTCAACCTACATACCGTAAATAGGTTGTACAATATTTTCACGATTGCATTAAAAAAAATATACAAAAACATCAGAAAAAGACAATAAACTAGTGTGAAGTATCCCGGGTTGTTCAAACAAAGAAGATATAATTAAATTACAATTTATTACTAATACCCTTCGAGTGAAAATAAAATCTCAAATGCAAAATTTATAAGAACATTTTTACTTTGTAAAATCTACCTTCAAGTATAAATACATTTAAAACATCTTTAAATTAGTTTTGAAGAGAAAGAAAACAGAATAGACATGAAACTTTCAAAACTCCATTAACAAGAGGAATTGTTTGGAAATCAGGAGTACAAGGTTCAATTCCAAGTGGAGGATTAAATTTTTATGTGTCTGTTTCTCTTCCTCATTAATACTTATTTAATGATATACATTCTTTAATCATTGACTGCCATCAATTAAAAAAAAAAAAAACATAAGATAAAAAAAAGAATAAAGATAGATTGAGAAATACATTATTATTGTGGTTTTAACAATAATTTCAAATCTGTTTAGACCACACTTGGAATTTCAAGTGAACTAATCAAGTTTATGGTGTTAACATATTTTTGTGGTATTTCTACACATAGAATTCTGTACTTCAAAGGTAAATTATTAAGATGTTAAGTCCAAAGCACCGCCTCTTTCCCCAACATATTTTATTAAAATGACCTCACTCTCCATTTATCAGAGATTTTTTAGCAGCAAAATAGGAAAACATCGTTAAATTTAGAAAATGATATTAATATAAAATCAATTTGAGTTAATTATTTGTTTTATTGTGGATAAAATCAGTAGAAGTAAACTTGAAAAAATCAACTATAGTATGATTTAGAAAAGCATAGACTTAACAAGGAAGAAAAATTTAATGCATTGTGTCAAATGACAGTTCGGAGTTTTTAAATCGGTGTCAATTAATACAACTAAAAAAACATTTTATATAATTTTTCTTTATGCCAATTTAGTTGTATGCTAGGAGTCAAAACACTTCAGTAAAATTGATTCACCGATGGTTAAACATTAATAACAAGGTGATTTTAGAGGGAGGTCAAAAGATGGTAAGACTGCCTTAAAGGCAGAACACTTATAATGTATTTATTCAGCCTTAGTCTTTGTTTCGTCTTTGTAGTGAAGGAATACAAAGGAGAATAGGAACACTCCGACCATCATGGAGAAAGCGCTTAAGTAGTAAGGATAAGCACTAGGAATGAACCTCTCGTATTGTGTGTGCTCAAGTGGCCTCACTGAAACCTGTAAACAAACACATTTATTAGACATATGTATAAGAAGGAACTTCTTCAATACGTTTATATATTGTTAATTTTGTTGCTTTGTTTGTACTACCAAATGATTAAAAAAAGGTCAATTTTTAAGAATTATTTCATTTTTGTTGCTTTTTCTTTTATGTTTTAATCAACACATTAGGTTATTATTAGGACGGAGAGGAGAGATGTGAGCCACTTTACACATCCACCCCACTGAAGTTTCCTCACAATGTGTGAACTCATGTGACATGATGGTAGTGTGTTTTCCTCCTTATTGTTGAATTAAAATAGGATGTGGTAAACTATAACAAATTTGTAATACTAACTGTATTACAATTTGTAAAGACAACTGCATATCAATTCATTGATAATTCCAAACCATACTTAATTAATCGTTTGCTACTGCATTGTTTACTATGATAATAAATTAATGAATATCGCTTCTTCAATTCTACTCATTCATTAAAACACTCAAATGCAGATAATGAACAAAGATGGTTTATTACCTGAGTTGTACTGAAGAGTGTGGTATATCCTATCCTGTTGTAATCTATCTTGAACTGGTAGACACCGTAGACATCGGGGATTTTGAAGTGGGCTTCATACCGTCCCGGTGACTTACGAACAAGTCCAGTTCTAACAAAAGGATCAATCCTGACAAACTCCAGCTGAATATCATTAGTATCATGAGGAACCCAGCCGCTGCTTGTCATCTTCTCAACTACCAGGTTGAACACCTTCGTAAAAACAAAACAAAAAACAAATAAGCAGCTGGAGTATTGTTTGTTAAAACAAAAGTTAAGGAAAGTGCAAGAGAAAAATAAATCTCCAAAATGCCAAAGCCACTTATGACAGAAATATTATATTCTGAAAAAGGAGAAAAGTACTTCTATCTGAATAAAACAATCCAAAGTACTTCAGGTGTCCTCTATGTGAGACTGTATGTACTAAATGATGGTGATATATACATAATTACAAAACTAGATTGTACAATTATTAAAGAATTCGAAGCCTATTTTATTTACGAGTAAACTATTGGTCATTTAGAATAAATAGACTAATGTATTTTGTTAAATATATAAGGACTAAGTTATGAGCCTCATAACACAGATTAGATCAAATCAAATATCCGAATATTCCAATAGCAGAGAAACAAATTAGCATAATAAGCTGTGAATTCTTTTAGAGGTTGAAAAAAAGAGGTGACAAGATATAACAAGAATTCCGTAATTACTAAGTATTTGGAAGAAGAACCACTTCTATGTAATCTGTAGAAGAACAAAGAATTAATGGACTAGAATATAGAATTTTTTAAAATAATTTAAAAAGTACACCCTATTTTTTTTACTGTATAAAATAGTATGTTTTAGAAATAAAAATGACTGAAGATGACTTTACCATGAGTCGAAACGTTTCATCGTAATGAAATAAGGTTTTTCGTTAATTATTACACCTTACAAGCCATCATAATCGTTTTATAGAAAATAGAGTTGTACCATTCATTCTAACAAAATGATTTTACTATCTAGCATTACAGCATCGGTATATATACTTTAATACTGAGGCAAGAAAAAAAAGAAGAGATTCATCGCAGTTTCAAAAAGAAAGAAAGACTTTAATATGAAAATATGGAATTATTGCTTGATTATTCCTTAACTCCATTGAATAATCTGCCTGTTTTTTCTATATTACTTACTTTTATGTAAATGCAGGGGTAGGCAACGTTATTGTCTATAAGGGCAAAATACAAAATTTTAAAATCCCCGAGGGCACAAATTTTAAGCTAGTAAGGGTGCATTTAAAATCCACCAGAAGTACGGCGGTACCTGGGTGCGTCAGGTAAACCTTATTAGATAAAAGTCAAAAAATATATACTTACGACATCTTCTGTAATGGTGTAGGAGTTGGGTGGTGATTTCTCTCCCTTCTTGTGATGTGACACTGACTTAACCCTGAGAACACCACTTTCCTTCAATACCCACTGACTTAGAGCAAGTGCTACTTGCTTGTTACCTGACAACTGCTCATTCTTACCAGTCTAAACAAAATATACACACAGTTTAAAACAAAACAGTTCACAAAACCTTCAATCACAGTGTTAAAATTAAAACAAATAATCATCTAATGACAGTCAAGAATTAAAAACATTAATGTAAAAGATGGGGCTTGAATTTTTTTTTTTTTAAAAAAAGAAAAAGCATTAACAATTAGCTAGAAGCTTTGAATGGTAAAGAAAGGAGATAAATATTGATAAGTATTTCTTTAGATTGTTACTTCTTTAGGTTTATTTAGAATATGAATGGATATTATCTAAATAACTGTTAAGACAAAGGGATGTTTAGTCCAATGTACTTAGGGAAAAAGGAATATCACACTTCTATTTTTGTAAGGAGAGTCCAACAGAAAAACAAGAACAAAAGAAACAGTCTAAAGAAGAACATTCTATACACCTTCTTTAGATTGTTACTCCCTTCTGTAACAATTTAAAGAACCCTTTTTATAAGGGGAGTAACAATATAAAGAAGTGCCATAAAAACATTGATAAATTCTGCTATTTGGGGTAATCAAGATCGAAAGTATATACATATTTGTATATACATCAGCAGACAACAAAGTTCTTTATTGACAGACACGGCAATTATATAAAATTTTATAGAATGTACACTTCATTAGAACTTATCCGAGCAGAAGTGAAAAAATGATTTAGGCCACGCTGCTTCCCTAATTAATGGAGACTTAAAAAAAATAGGATTCACTTCTCTAAAATAATAAAAATATAAAGTAATGTAAAAAAAAAAAACTTACCAAAGCATTCTTTACAGAAGAAGTAAAGGCCTCGTCAGAGAAGAAATAAAGAGATCCAGAGAAAACCACCCTAGCGTTATTCCTTGCTTGTAGAGCAGCAATTAACAGCATGTTCTTACCAACGGCATGAGGAAGCTAAGTACAAACATCACACCACAAAAATTACTCATTAGTTTTAAAACAGGTTTTGTTTTATTTTTATATTAACCAGTGATATGTTGCATTCCAAACTCCTGTATTTAGGATAATAATAATTTATCAACGCAAACAGGCTTTTAATTTGATAAACAAAATTACATACGACTTAAAATCCTTATTTTTTTCTGTTTTCGGTAATTTGTGGCAGCCATTTTATAAATAATGTCATAATAGTTAGTTCTTAAGAACTAAGGCTACTTCCACTAAGCAAAGTACTCACATTCTGTTTGTCCGTCAACTTGCTTCATAGGTAGAGTAGTATAAGAAAAAATATTTATAATTAGTATAAGAAAAATTATTAAACCAGGTAAGAAATGAGAGGTCTTTTGCTTCAGACTACATATTTAGTCCCCCAGGATGGGAAGGAAGAGAAAAATACTTTGCTCAGAAGGTAGAAAAATACAAACCTCTTTGACAGGTAAGAGAGGGTTGTGCGAGTAGGCTGTGCTTGAAGCTGTAAGAACCTGAAGTACAAGAGGATTCTCTTTATTGGCTATAAGTCCAGTACCCTGGTAGAGTAAAGGAGCTGTCGGCTTCTTTCCAACAATCACTTCAGCACTGATCAGGTTAGCAGGGTCGGCAAGAGTCAGTGTATGCTATAAACAAACACAACATTTAAATTATAAAGGTATATTATTACATTTATGAAATCATTAAGATTCAAGATTTAATTCAAGAATAAATTAGAACTACAAGATATAATATTGTTATTTAAAATACATCAATTAGAATGTGACTTAATACCAGAAAAATACATTTTAGACTCAGTTCATGTATGTGGGGGTAACATAGTAATTGTTTTGATTCCAGAGAACTTGATAACTTAAAGATTAGTTAATTTAAGAAAAAATGCTCAATGTCAAATTATGCTATCTCTCTTCAACTGTGGTTTATAGTTTCAACTGTACATTAAGAATAGGAACCATCCAGCACAGCTTACTTTTACCAAATCCAAAAAATGCAACATCTAGGAAAAGGTAAATGAAACGGGTAAAAGTGAATTGTACAGTGCTGTTTACAGAATCGTAGTACAATTTTTTTGCCAAGCGGTGCTCTGCTCATTTTCTGAAGAAAAACAACCCTGCTGCATATAGACTATAATTCGATGGCACCGTACAATTCACTTTAGCCATGAAACAATACTTCACAGAACGGCTAAATTTCGGTTTAAACGTAAAAACCGTTTGTAGTAAATCGTAAATCTACTGTCAATCAGGATATTAGATTTTATAATAAACTATAGAACATAATAAGTAGAAACTAACCTTTCCGTCATCTTTGATATCGTAGTTAAGGTGATCTATTACCGAAGCACCGTCTTCATCGACCTCAAATCCACATTCACTGGCCAGCTCCCTAAGGACATCTCCAGACGAGGAACTACCGGCGACCAAAACATTACCGCCGTTGTCGACGAACTCGCTAATAGACTCGACACTTAGAGCACCGCCGAACTCTTCCACAGCAGGAGCGAAGATAATAAGGTGGTCGTACAGAAATTTGCCATACTTAGACAAAACCAAACTGGGATCATCAGCTAGCTTAAACGTTAAACTATATCCTCTATCTACAACACGATAAACAACCCAATAAACACGAGTAAAAGGTGTAAACAAATCTACTCAAAATAAACAAATAAATGATTCACAATAATACATACGTAGAAAATACCAAAACACGAGTAGTACATTAGACAGTATAACTTACCTTTAAGAGACTTGAAGAATATAGAATGGGTTTCTCTTATGGCCAAATTATCTAAAAGGACTAAAGTATCCTTTTCACAACTAACTGAATAAATAGATATAAATAAAACAGCTAAATAAAAAGAAAACCGGCAAACCGCCATCGTAAAAAATAGAATAGAGTGTTTTCGGTTTGGCCAACAAACTATTGATAATTTGAGATGTCGTGTCAGTTACATTGTAGCCAACATTACAAGATGAAAAACTCTTAAACGAGTCTCAAAGATATTCCAGAGATAATATCCTACAGGAGTTATTCTTAATACTTTCCACGAATTTTAATTATTTTAACATTTAAATAGGGAATATTTGGTACGTATATTTAGCAACTTGTTTAATTGTATGTTAAAGTCTAAACAAAGATCAATACAACTAATAAAAGTATAATCTTCAATTATAATAACATACTTAATGTATATTATTTTAATTGAAGATTATACATTTTTATTAGTTGTATTGTTCTTTGTTTAGAGTTTAACATACAATCTCCAGTTACAATACATATTATTAAGTATTGTAGCTGGGGATATCGTGAAGTGTTGCCACAATTCGCGGTCACGACACAAATTCAAATAACCTATTTACTTTCTATGTAATTTTCATTTTCATTCTTCTCTAGACATTCCGCCGTAAAACATTTAAAGTTTTACATTTTTTATTTAAGAAAAAAATATTTAACTTTAAATAGAGAGCAAACACCTTATCAACACACCTCTCATAAAGGTAATAACTTTCTATCACATAGTAGTTTAAAAAATATTAAATTCAGATTTTCGGAATGGATCCAGTTTTAACCAATTAATTTTTATTTAATAATAATGGGTGGTGCAACAGCCTGTAGGGGGCTTATACAAATATATATATATATATATATGAAATGGATGACATAGGGTTAGCATGTCACTCCATTAGCAGAATAAAACATGTATGTCAGTATTTCTGTAACTGGATTGATGCCACTTGACTTAAGTTACAACCTGTTATTATATTGAGATGTAGGGTAAACACTAAATGTGGGACCAGAGTCAGGAATTCAACCGGGAACCTCCTACTTCCATAGTGTATAATTAATCATGTGTAATCTATATTGGGCTAAGTGTAATGCTTAGTGGTTGTGTGCAGTGTTTTTAACCCTTCTAACCCCCCCCCCCCCCACTGTAACCTCCCTCCTAGTTCATCATTCTTCCACTAGAGCACACCAGCTTCTAGTGTACAATTATTGACCACAGTTGTAGAAAAGTTTTTGTATCATATGAAATTTGTTTCCTTCAGTAAAATTTCTACTGATATCTAAGGACACTATAAAGCTATAATAACATCAAAAATGTATTATGATATTTTTATTTTGTATCATAATATAATCTATTATTATTCACATTTAATAAATATTTAATTTAGTGCATCCGCACCGTATACATTTTCTTATAAATTTACTTAATACATGTACAGCTTCAAATAACATACTGCTTATACATTGTATACACAACAATTAAATACACAAAACATTATAAAGACTAATCACCTGATTACATACATATGTATATGTATTCTACAAAAAATAAATAAATTGGGTTAAAAAAAAATACCCTGCTGTTAAGCTGCTTTTTCACATTTGGACAAAAAAAAAAAAAAAAAAATCACATTCTTTATTTTATAAAATGATAAATAAACAAATATAATTAATAAAATTTTAGAAGTGGTGAGTGTTTTTGAGAGATAAAACACATTCTTGAAAGCACTGCCCAAACACTTAACAAGTCTAGTTCAATTCCCGAATTAAGGAAACATATTTTACACCTCAGTGCCCATACAAATAGACTTTCTAAGTCACTTATCCTTTTACTAATTTACAATGACCTAAGAAAAAAAAATGCTTCTATGATTCAAACGTTTCTTGTGGAACCATTAGCTTTAATACAAGTCCAGTTTAAATTTTAATAAATTGTGGCACAAGTAAATAGCTTTAGTCCAGCCAATTCTAAATGTGAAATCCACTAATCATTTATACCTATTACATAAGATTATAATAGGTAAAAGAAGCTACAGCCACTTTCGGATTCTAAGTCTAAACACTAACAATAAGCTGGGTTCAGATCATAGAGGGATGACATACCACAATAATGATCGCATTAAAAAATGTGTGTCATTATATCCACTTATTCTCCAATGCATTCGTCAATAAGGTAATGTCGACAGTAATAGGAGTGGACTGCACAGGCTGAGATGAGAATAAAGTCGGTCCAAGAAAAGAGTTATTCTGTAAGGGTGGGAAAAAAAAAAAAAAAATGGGGTGGGCAGCCAATGAGAACTCGTTATTTTGATGGTTAGAAGGTCAGACCAACTAGGCAAACAAAAATGTCCCTCACGGAAGAGTATGGCTCTAAAAATAATCACCTGGTGGCTTTATTTTTCCCCTCACATAGTTTGGCCAACCTGAACTGTCTGTTAACTCTCATTTTAATCCATCAGCATACTAACTTAATGAGTAAAGGTATATTGAGTTGATTATAACTGAGGAAAAAAACTAGATTAGCGGAACATGAGTTATGTGAGACTTTAGATGTGAAACTTAACAGGTTTAAAAAATGTAGATGGACCTTCTCTTCAATATTAAAAGAAGTAGATGACAAGTGCTGCCACCTGGGTGTGAACTGTATACTAAATAGACCAAATGAGTGTAACAGGATGGAAAGAATCCATTTTTTAACATCAGCACATTGTCCATGACAGTTAACAAGTAAAAATTAATTTTAAAGTCTATTTAACAATATATATATATATATATATATATATATATATATATATATATATATATATATATATATATATTTTCATGCTAGCCACTAAGGTTGCTAGCAAACTTCACATCTTAAACCCCTTTCTTTTAAAGATGCAAACTTGGGCCTGCAAACAACTGATGGCAAGTTTTGGTAATTAGAAAGAGTTTTGTATTGATAATAATTTTATCAATACTGTGTTATAAATATTTGATTAGGATGTTCCAAAAAAAAAATAAAAAAAATAAATAAATAAAAAAAATAATATTAAGAGTAGTGAAAGAACTAAGCACTATTTCACAAGAATTTATTAATCGTTGAATTTAAAAAAAAAAAAAACTTGAAAAATAAGGACATTGTGAAGCAAATTATCCTGGTTGACACTCAGTGGATTTGTAGAGGTAACAAATGCTATACCTCAGAAGAATTATTGTCTAATTTTTTTTTAAAAAATTTACTTTTTGTAGTATGAAAGCTGTTTTACTGACAACCAAAAGGCAAGTCGTGGTCAACCAAGACACAGATGGAAGAAAGATCTGAAATCTTAGGAGTTCATGGTTGGTGCCGTCGAGCACAGGACAGAAACAAATGGAAAGGAGTTTGTTGAAGCCAAGCCTTCCACGGGCAGTAGTGGCATGGAGAATGTAAGTATGAATGCACTAAATTACACTGGGAGATGTTTTGGTAAAATATTGTAACCCCATTGTTAGTAGATAAAAAGATACTCAATATAGGAATGTTGTATATTATGAAGAAAGACTGCTCAATTTTATGTTTTTTTAGAAAGTAGAAAATAGCTGTCTTGCAATTGCTAAAATTTTATTTTCAACAATTTAACACATAGGTACAGAATACTGTTTTCATTTTAAAATAATAATAATCTATGTCAAACCAGAATAAATGAAACCACTAAAAAAGCCCTTGAAACAAATTTTTATAAAATACGAGTGTTAGTTTTTTAACACAAAAAATATTTATGAATTGTTTAATTTTGTTGTGTACATGTATCATACATATATAATATTAAATAACAAGACAACCTTAACAAGTTAAATTCGAGGGGTTAAACATATTTTAGAAGTAATTTCTAGATGAGCAGTGGCCATTTGATTTGAGAAAGACATTTTTCCACTAAAAGTGACTTTATCGAACAAAGTCGGCTATGTACAATAGTTACTTTTGGAGAGATGTCTTACTGTATTCTTAGGCTGTCCGCACACAGGGCGATATGAAAGTGATACGATATCGCCTCTCTGTTGCTTCCTAGGTAAAGGAGTGGGGACCCCCCAACGGGGCGATATGGATGCGATCTATCGGTGATACACTCAACAGGCGCGATATGAGCAATACGGGCAACCTACAAGGAAGTGATTTCAGAGCAATATCGCCTGTTTTTATGAAGGCTTTTAACGTGTAATTCAGGAGTGCTGAAGATAACAAAATTGGTTATACGATTTTATCCTCACGGAGTATTCCAGAGATGATGTGACTGATAATCCGTTTTCATTTTTTTTTGTATTATTTTATAAAACAAATACATAAATGAATGGAAGCATCATTATATTTAATTCAACGATTAAAATTTAAATAAGTTAACTTTAATAATGCTAATTAGTATTTAATTGAAAAAATAACTAAAAAAGGGAAAATAAAGTTAAAGAAATATGTGTTTAGCTTGTAATTAAATAAAACTAATATAAAAACAAATAAATCAATTTATTTTTATCATTAATATAAAATATATGCGAGTATACATGACTACATTTCCCTTTATTTATTTGAAATTATGTTGTTTTTCCTATTAAATAAATAAAAATGGGCACTTCTTTAAAATGTTACTCCCATTATAAGAAAATAGAAGGGAGTAACAATCTAAAGAAGGCGACGGAATGTTCTTCTTTAGACTGTTACTCCCCTTATACAAATAGAATTGTGATTGGACTAAACATTTTTTTTTTTACAAAATTATTAATATTCTCCTCAAAGATTACTGCAATCATTAGATTTCGTATTTTTTTATCATTTATTTAAACTTACAACTAATAACTATATAACAGATTGATAATGAATAAAATTAACAGAGTATTTCAGGTATGAGTTGACAACAAAATATCGCCCCGTGGCTGATGCCCTGTTTTTAGATCGCCAATAAAATCGCACAGTGATAATATCGTATCGCTGTTGTATCGCTTTCATATCACCCTGTGTGGGGACGGCCTTAGCATTTGAGTACCTTGGCAATAAATCTAAACGTTCCTTCTGGTCTAATATGTTGCGGCTTTGATCCACGCTCAGTTGGTATAAAAGTTGGAGAAAGAAGGTTGCAGCTCAATGTCCCCCAAAGGATTAAAGGAAATATATGGAAAAAAATAAATTTCCAGATTATTTTTAACAATAAACTAGTAAGTTTTACTTTTGAGTTTAATTTACTGGGTTGAATATATCCAAATGCTAATCACAAATTAAATAGTTATTCCCTAAATCCAACAACTTGTGACTTATTCTTCACTGACATAAGTTGGTGAACATTTCTTTTATACTAATATCAACAAACAACCCTCTTCTAAATTGTACTAAACTAGTTGGCAATACTTATACAAAAGGTATATTCTTATTGGTCAACATGTAAACATCAAAGTACATAGATAAAATTTATACAAACTATAATATTTCACATTTTTTTGTCTTCTATAGTTCAAAATTAATATGATTTGGGTATTGACAGTTGATTTACAAACACGATTCTAAGCAATGATTTTAAGTATTACCTAAATAAAATATAAAAAAAACCATAATTATATATATTTTAAATAAATACAGAGTATTTGCATTAAAATTTCAATAATAAATATTAAATAATTTTTTGAACATTGGTTCTTATTTTGAAATGATTTAAGAAACCAAAGGACCCTTATAGAATTTAAACTATGTCACCCA
Source organism: Gerris lacustris (assembly GCA_951217055.1). Classification (NCBI taxonomy): domain Eukaryota; kingdom Metazoa; phylum Arthropoda; class Insecta; order Hemiptera; family Gerridae; genus Gerris; species Gerris lacustris. The sequence goes on from OX578284.1 coordinate 40,207,928, forward strand.
GATCTCCTGGTAGATTGCTATGAAGTATTTTATTGTCAACCATCAACAAGTCCTAGAGGAAGAAGAAAATATTTTTAAAAAAATCAAATAAAAGGTTGCAAATACTCTGGTGTACATAAACAATAACACAAAACAGCTATTCATTTGGTTCTATCATTATAATTTTTTTTTTCTTTATTTAAAAAAGCTAGTACATACATACATATATATTTTTTTGTTTGAAATACATTTTTAATAATTAAAAATAAACAATTGGCTACCACTAGTTAATTAGTGAGTGTTAGCTGTTTTTACAAACGCAGGCCTCGTGTAAATGGTAGCTTATTTTAATGGTGTTGTTTATTTGTTTTACTTAAATTTGCTAATTTCCAGTCTTAGCAAATAATAGTGCATCTATATTGTCAATGACAAAAAATAGACTTTGTGACTAGAACATGTCCAAACGATTAGGAATCTTATCACTCCGCTATCTTATCACTTGGCAGTCACATCTTATCAGTGCTTGAAGTACAGAGGGTCTCAAGTCTTTTATCTTTAGCAAATGATTTACCTGAAATAAAAATAAGAGTAAAGGTAAAAAAGTGCTATCATTTTTTTTATTATTTAAATTGGTACATTGAAAATGTTAAGATATATTAATGACTATCTTTTAGAAATTGTGGGAAAATAGAAAAATGGAGAGGGGGGAGCTAATGAGGTCTCGAGATTTTGGCATCCAAAAGGTCCGGCCAACTAGGCAAATACAAATGTCACTGGAGGAAGAGCTTTGCCCTCAGGATAACCGCCAAGAGACTTTATTTTTAATTATGTGATTATAAATATTTTTTTTTATTATTTTTTTTTTTTTCAACTATACTTACTGTCAAAGAATGGCAACATGGCAACCTATTTATTTTGTAGAAAACTATAGTAACTGGCCACCCTTATAAAGATTACATAGAAGGTGTACAGTTAAAAAGTTAAGCTAAGTAAAAGCATTCAGACCATTTATTTGGTTATAAATTTATTTATAGTTTTCAGTACAAAGCAGGGTCAAAAATGGTGTAGCAATATAAACATGGGAGTGTTTATAACAGTAGAAAAACAAACATTGGCCTCAATACATAAAAGTCAAATATAATTAAAATGCCTCCATAATTTTGTCTGTAAATAAATAATGTAAATAAATAAAAGTAAATATTTCTAATGCAGTTCATACTTAGTCCATATGTATTTATCTCTATTTTCTTGAAAGGCGATTATCTGAGAGAGTCCGTCATCGAGATCCTTCTGAGGAACATACTCCAATATTAAGTTGTCTCCGTCAACTAAAGTCCCATCTTCAACATAGGAAACAAATGGTGTATCTTGAGCCGGACCTAACAGATGACCTTCAGCTGTAAAAAGCCTCAGCTTGTCTGCATCCAACTCTAGGTTCTTATTGTTTAGTTTCAACCTTTACAAAAAGCAATGAGAACTATTAAAAGATGGTAATCTAAAATATTAGCTTTATAATTAATTAAAGTAAAAAATGATATAAGGGCCAAGAAAAATGGTAAGAAGGGAATATGCATTTTTTTTGTCTTTTTCTGAGGGTTTCACCCAAAGACATAGTAGGTGGATCTATAGGGGATCCACCTACTTCCTGGGTTGTTCTAACCTGGGTTAGAAACATAACTCTTTGCTCAATTAAAGAGAATCATAACTCAAATAATTCATAATTAATAATATGAATAAATAGTTATTACACTTAAAAAGTAGACTAAATTGCTTTTAAATTTGTTACATTTCATTCTCATACATTTTAAAAATGTATGAGTAATGATCCACAAACATTTTTATAATAGGCAACCTTAACTAAAGATAAAAAAAGATATAACTTTTACCAGAATTATTACTAAGAAATGTTTCCTTCTAAACAACATATCATCCCTGATCTGGCAAATTTGCGAAACTGTGTTATGTAATTTTTTCAGGAAAATGAAGGTAAATAAGAACAGAAATTAAAACTACTGTTAAAATAAACGTGGTGACAAATAAGTTTATTGACAGATATAACCAACCATTAAACTGCAAAAACATATTTTAGAAGGTTTCAAAGTAGTTTTAGGCTTTCCTAAAAAATAGAGAAAACCCAGTTTCCCAAGTTTGCCGGAGAGGGGACGAATACAATATAATAATTGTAAAGCAGACCTCTTTGAGAGTGAGTCAACACAACGCCCAACAGTCCATGTTCTAGAGACAAAGAGTGGTCGACTCTCAACTCGGTCGGCTGAAGCTAGAGGAGGACAGACACAGAAGAACAAGCGGTCTCCTGTAGGGATGGAAGTATCACCCTGAGCGAATCCACGTACCCTCATCAGCTTGATCTTGTTGGCTAGAGCTCGGTTCTTAGCATTCTTCAGCTTCTCTTCAACCTGCAAAAATAAATTAACTGGTGGTCATAATAAAAATTTTTGCATGACGAGGTTGCTTTATAATTAGCACACCGATTGCCGACACAAGATGCAAGAAACTCTAGAAAAAACTAAACTAAGGTGTATCATGAAGTTAGTAGTATTGATTGAGATTTTATGGTATTTACTCATAGTGAAGGTTGATAAGAAAAGAAAACACTTTTACTTGTTCAATAATTTTATTGTCAAACCATAAATATATTTTGGTATTAAGGTTTATAAACCTTAATACATCACCCCTAGTCAAACCAATAACAAACCCACACGTATAACAACTTCATGTCCTTAATTCAGAAGCCTCCTAGCATTTTAAATCACCAATGTTATTATATTTATTGAAATGTATTATTTGTGTTATATTTTTTCTTTTAGTTAAATATGTAAAATTTGCTAGAAATTTATCAACCCAGGTACAATGAGGGTGAAATTCCACCGCAATAATCCCAACTCCTCTGATCCTAGACGCAGAGATAATTCCTCTTTTGCCAATACCCAACTACCGACCTCCCCCTCCCACACCATGTACCCCACACCCCTCGTCCTTTAACCTTTATATACTATTCATAACTTGTAAAATTATCATTACACTGACGATGACTGAATAAGTAAAAGAAACCGGTATGTAAGTCAAAATATATTTATGGTTTGACAATAAAATTATTGAACAAGTAAAAGTGTTTTCTTTTCTTGTCAACCTTCACTATAAGGTGTATCAGGTGGTAACTCGTACCACTTCGCAACAGGGAAGTCCTCAAGCAGGTAATTGAAGTTGCAAAGACAGTTGATATCAGTAGTTAGAGTTAGTATTTATCATAGCACAGAACACAGGTACAGTAGGGTACTTAATACCCCAAAAAGCTCACCAGGTTAGACAGTGGGTAGTAACACAAATATAACACTTTGAACGTAAGTAAAATGACCATAGGTCCAGAGGGACTGAATTGGTTTAGAGTTGAATTCCTTTTAGTAGAAACAAGAAGAATGGATAGATATATAAAGGAAGTAAAGCAGTCAGTTAATTTCATTGTCACAAAATATCAGAGTGAACAGAGAAGTAAAAAGAATTGTGCTATTTTTAATATCATTGAGAAAAATAAAAAAAAAAATCAAGAAACAGCCATTTTAATACCATGATACAGAACAAGCATTAATTACAACAAGGATTACTTACAAGTAGGATCAAGAAGAGAGTTAATTTTTAACAGTCAGGTTGGCCAAGCTATGTGGGGGGGGGGGATATGGCCACTAGAAGGTAATCCTGAGAATATACGGTGACATTTATTTGCCTTGTTGGCCCGACTTCCAAGATAATAAAATCACAAGCTCCCATCCATTTTTTAATTTTCTCACACTCAAAAATTGGTACTTTTTTACTTTAGCACCCCCCTATATCCCATTGTGTTAATAGTTATTTATATAAAGGAACATATACAGAATAGCATATATTCCTTAGTCTAAATTACTGTTAAGACGAAGGGATATTTATTTCAATGTACCTTGGGACAAAAGAATATCACACTTGTGTATATAATTGTGATCATATCACTTAGTCTAATCAACTATTAAGATAAAGGAATATTAAAGATAAAACTGCCCCAGGAGTCTCAATATCTTAGGGAGACAAACACACAAACCTTTGAGACTTTTGTAAGGCAAACTATTGTTTAGAACCAAGGGAGGTGCTAAAGTAAAAAAGTTCCCAAAAGGTAAATCTCTTCTTGATTCTACTATATTATGAGACATTAAAAAAACATAAACCTGATAATCTCAGGGGGAGGCATTTAAAAGCATTTAAGGCATTCTTGTAGAATATTGGACTTAAAATAAGAAAAAGAAATCAGCACTGGCCTTACAAAAGATGAGATTTATTAGGGATGGTAATTCTATCGAGTAGCAACTGAAGCGAGCCCACAACCTGTCTATAAACTAGGTAAAACACCGGTATACTTTTTTGAAACTCCATATTTCCACTTTGGTTCAAACATGTTTAATACAGAGGATCTCATCAATAAGTAAAGAGGTCAATTTCACTGCCCTGTGATAACCTAACAATGTTTTAGTCAGTACATAAAAGAATCTCCAAGAAAAAACTGAATTTGTGAAACAAAATGAGCGAATATGAACTAACAATTTTGTCTGATTCCTGTTTAGCCTTCCTGAACTGTTCTTTGGGTGCCCTTTCTTTCTCTCTCCTAGCCTGAGAGGGTGTCACATCGAAGCAACTATGGTAGCGATGTTCAAGGCAGAAGTGAAGACGGCACTTGACACATTTCATCTCCACCTGATCGCTAGTACTGCATTTGTCCCAGCTGCAATTAAACGTCTCCGAGCTCTGAAATAAAATAACAAAATATTCATAAAACTTAAATAGTTCAAGTTTGGTGAAGTTTACCTTAAATTTACTTATCCCAAGAGCAAACTTGTTCACGTTCTTGCATAATTTCCTGGCTAAAACTGCAAAATAATAATAAAACTCTTGAGGTATTTGTAAGTAATTAATGCAACCCTATAATGTGTTAGATGCAGCCTCAATATATATTTGATATTTGCTCGAACCTTTGAGTCCTCAATAATGAGCCATGAGCCTTACATATAAAGTTTACTTCAACAACTTAGATTGGCCAACTAATGAAAAGGAAATAATAAAGCTACTAGGCCAGCAGAAGGGGTAGCACCAGTAAAATGTTTGTTTACCTAATAGGCCCTACCTTCTACTCTATCTTTAGCTAAAATATCAAGCTCTCAATGACCCCTACCAATATTTTTATAGATTTTCCCTTGATGTCAGAGTAACTTCTAACCGTAAAACAAGGATAATAATCAATACACTGCAATTAGAATTCCTACAGAAAGCAAATTCACTAGCCAGAGCATCCATGCAGACAATGTACATATTATTTGGGTGTGGACAAGTCATTATGATTGTAGAGTGTATTTAATACTTATTCTCATTAATTTATATATTACACCGTCAGTACACTATTGCGCTTATAGACTAGGCTTTAATTCATCAAACCTCAATAAGCAAAAGATTTTAACCATTTTAATTTGTACTCATTAAATCATTGTCCCGTAGTCAAATGAACGTATGAATAGATAAAAGAACACATCTTTATATTTTTTTCTGCTATTTCTACATCTTTTTAAAAAACTCCATAATTTCCAACAGTCTAAAATGAGTGGAAGTTCGTGGGTCACGGAGAAGGGAACTGATGAAGAAACAGATGGTAGGTATACTTGATGAAGGGAACTGATGAAGGAACAGGTGGGGGAGGGAAACGAAGTTTAAGAAACGTTGTTATAGGAGTAACAATCGTGGTATGGAGTTGAAATGTCAAAAATAATAGCTTTAATTCCACTAATTGTTACTAAAACTAATGAAAAATAAAGAAAATATTTCATTTTAACTATAATGCTAATTTTACAATCAACATAAAGTAATTTTAATATTCTCACTTGTTTTGGAGAGCCGGTACTATTTTCGACGACCTTCTCACATTTATGACTCGAAGGATAGAGGTGAACATTGCAATAATTCATATTACAATATTTACATTCGGCTGGAAGGAAATCAATCTTACAGCAGTCGGGAAATTTACAATTTTTACCTAAACTTGGAAACTCCATTTGTGTTTTTTCTTTAAAAAGATTTTAACAATAAAAAATTAAATGAATCAATCTTAAGTATATCAAGTTTAATGAAAAACAAAATCAAAACTCTAATTAAAGTTAAAATAAAATCAAATTATTTTCATTAGATTAATTCTTCAAAAATCTTTTATTAAAAAAAAAATAACAAAAAAAACAGCAACTGTATTTGGTGTTCGTAATTCCACCGTTTTCTTTAATATTTTAATCACATGAGCACAAGATGCTTCTGTTTACGAACGCACATAGTCTTATCTCACTTTTTCTTTTAGTGGAAAAACCAAAAAATAAATGGTAAAATATTCAGTGAATCGACTGCCCCATTTCTGTGGACAACTTCTATTGTTCATTTGTTTTTATTGCCGTTTCTTGTATATTTTTTTTCCTGTATACATTATTTTTACGTTACGTCTAATCATTTATCTAACATTCGTCCTTGCTCACGGAAGTTTTTTTTTACGATAAACTAAGTTATTCATAAATATAAATACTCAAATTGAAAGGAAATAGTGATTCGAAAGTTCAGTTTTAAGAAAGAACCTCCAACAATTTTTGAATTTCGCGATTTCTATTATAATTTTTGTTTCTTTATTTGTGGTCAGATATAATTTCAGTATAATCGAAATTTCTTCTAGAACATTCATTTATAATTTTGTTACGTGCAGTGGAAATAAAAACTACTGTTCAATGAATGGATTTATTTTCCCGACTCAAGTAAGTTTTTCAGTTGATTAATACTTTTTAAACACGTATTTCGTATTCCCTGCTTTACTTTAAGGATCTCTTTGTAGAGATTTATATGTTTTGACGAATAAATTCATTAATATGATCGATTGGTTTTGTCTTGTTATTTTGATTATTTGTGTACTGTTCTTATCTCTGTATTTTCTATTTTTTACTTTGTTTATCGACCTCTTTCTCATTCGTTTATTTGTCATTTATTATTTTCTCTAGGAGCTTTTCGTATATTACCGAAGGAATTCTTTTGGCTATCATTTATCTATAATTCGCAAAAATGTTCATTCTTCAAATCCAGTTTTGACCTTATTTATAAAATAAAACAAAAATAAAGCCCCTAATAAATGAATTATTTTAAAAAACTTCCCTTTGATTTTTGTTTTGTTTTATTTGGCATGCAGCCTGATATATCTCCACATTTTTTAATTTATTTTATCTTGTTTCAAAGGTTAGCAAGTGTTTAAATTTGGAATAGAGGTCATATTCTAAAGGTAATTTTTTTGCACAACGAATCCCCCCCCCCCCCCCCATTTTTTCTTGAGTAATCTAATTTAGCAATTATTGCATTTATAAATTCTCTTAACTTACCACATATTCGTACTTGAAATTTTGAACTGTCGATTTTCAATTTATAAATTGATTGATAACATTCTTAAATTACTTCCTGTTTTAATTTGTGAACGTTTTTAAATATTATCTCCTTTCTGATTATATATATATATATATAGTTTTTTTATGTATACATATTTATATTGTAATTTAAATTCCTTTATTTCTCTTGTTTATAATCTCTTGAGATAATCTATTCGTTAATTTATTATTTTTGATTTCATTATAATTGTAGTATTTAATTCAAGTTGTTTATACCGTCTTTTTTATTACTTCCTGGTTAATTTTAGCATTTTTTTTAATGTTTAATTTATAAATAATTTGTATTTAAATTACTTATCTTTATTAATATTGTTATTATTAGCTTTTTTAAAATATTAAGTTACATTTTACTATTATTAAAACAAAGAATTGACTTGTCATTTCAACCCAATTTAGTATTATGTTTTAATAATCAATTGAAAGTTTATTTGTTGGCAGATTTTTGGTAAATCTATTGTTAACGTTAATGTTTTGAATTTTAACTTGCAAGAGTTAAATCTATGTCAGTTTTATTGTCAAAATTCCGGATAACAATTTTTTTTTAATACAAACCAAATTTAAATATATTAGTTCACCAATGGATCTCCTTGATGAATTACAATAGTCATAAATGGTTAATTTAACCTCATTTACACGGTGATAATTGATGTGATAGTTTTTGTCATTATTGCTATTATTTCATCAGCTATCATCATATAGACAATGTCATATTTATACTGTCCTGATACAGTATCATCATCTTCACACTATCTCATCTGATGAGATAGTTGAGAATACTATCCCGGCAACAGAGTACATAGTCATAAGGAACTATCTCACCTAGTATCACATGAAAAAAGATCCAGGATGCAACAAGTGAGATAGCTTGCTCCGTATTATTTGTTGTTTACTACCATCTAAATATTATGTTTCCAATATATATAATATATTTGTTGTGTTTTTCAACTCTTTCCGTGTAAATCAGGGGACAGCAACCCGGTGGCGCCCTCGGTGCACTTTTAATGCGCCCTCACTTATGATTTATGACCCATATTTGTTTTGGTTTTTAACTCTTCGGCATCAAAAACTACCCTCTCCCCCCAGGCAGAGGCTAATGCTAATGGCACTTCTTTAGATTGTTACTCCCCTTATAAAAAAAACAGAGGGAGTAACATTCTAAAGAAGGTTCTTCTTTAGGCTGTTACTCCCTTTATAAAAACAGAAGTGTGATATTCCTTTGTCCCAAAGTACATTGGACTAAACATCCCTTTTTCTTAATAGTACGTTGGGTACACCAAAAAAAGCTGCACTTTTTGATTGGAATATGCCACTTTCTGTGGTCAAAGTTGATGGCCAGAGGTAACTTTTCAGATAGGGAGCCACTTCAAAATCCGTGTAGAACACCAAAATGGCGGCCATTAAAGATGGCGGTCATTAGCCACCGTATTGACTCACTAAATGTTTCTGTATCTCATCTCCTAATGGTCCGATTTCGAATTTCTTTTCTTTGTTTTAAAGGTCTTTTAAAGAAGAAACTTTATTGTCCTTAAACATTTATCTCTACTCCTTAAAGATTCAGCACAATTTTCAAAAAATCAAATAATTTTTAATTTTTTGGAGTTCTCAAAATCGGTTTTTTGTGAATATCTCATTAAAGGTCACATTTACAGAAAAATCATATGATATTAAACTTGTAGCTTGAAAAATTACCTACAAAAAAGATATGATCACTCTTATTGATAGGAGTAACCAGTTTAGAGATATCTCGATTCGCAGAGTTTAACGAACAGATTGCACTCCTAATATAGCTGTATAAAGGGTGTGGTAAAAGTTCGGCAACGGCTAATTATCGCCGCCAATGTTCAAGACGTATAACTGCGGTTTGTTGTAATCTTCATCATGCATAAAAAACTTTTTTTTGTGGGTACCCATTTTCCCGCCTTTTTGGTTGCAGCCATATTGGATTCAACTTTAAAATTGCAAATTGGAACCCCTATACTGTGATACATATTTGAAAAGGTCTTGAAAAAAGAAAACATTTGCCGCAAACCAGAGCTTTTAATCTTTCACCGTTTCAAAATGGCGGCCAGTTGAAATTACAAAATTGATATTGTTGACATTATAATGAAGGTTTAAGACTGGTGTGAACTGTCAGTATATAAAATTTACCATCACTGAGCAAAATAACCATCAAATGTATGTTTTTATTGACTCTGGCAGCAATGAGTGCTTAAGCAAGGCATCTGTGGCACTAAGGCTGCAAAATAGTATTGAATTTAAGTCGGAGATTGAAATTTTGGGATTTGGGGATGAGGGAAGAACTAGGACGCTGGGTACAGTTGCCCTAGATATCACAATAGATGGATTTTTAGTTAGGGAGATCAAAGCCTATGTTATACCAGATTCTTGCCAGCCCTACGATTTAATTGTTGGTCGTACTTGGACCGAGTCACCTGGTGTTAGTTTTATAATGACAAATGGTAAACTTAATCTTAGACATGCTGAAGAGTTTCCTGTCAGTACGATGGATATTAGCGATATGCTCACAGAAAATCTGGAGGTAGTAGGGGATGTGAATGTTCCTGCTGGAACGACTTGCATAGTAGATGTTAAAAATAATTGCCATCACATACAGGTGTCTGTAAGAAATGAAGGAAAAGAAAATAAACTTTTAAAATCAGGTACTATATTGGTTAGAAACGTGGAGGCGAGCCAAGGGATCAGCAATTGAGGCTTAGAGTCAAGGAAAGCAATTCTGGAGGAAGAAGTGATAACCAGCCCCGTAAACCCAATGCAGAAGTTGGAACTGATGGAAATATTAAATAATTACAGGGAGTGTTTCTCCAAAAGTCTATCTGATTTAGGACACACTCACCTTACGGAGATGGACGTAAAAATTAAACCAGGTGCTGCACCAGTGTCTCCTCTACAAGGTTTCGTGGCCTGAACATACTGCGAGATCAGTAAGATTCTAGACGAATGGAGAAATGAAGGTATAGTGGAGGTTACTGAATCATCATTTGCCAGTTCAGTGTTGTTAGTGATGAAGAAGACTGGAGGGTCGAGGGCTTGTAGTTGATTTCCGTAAGTTAAAAAGCATCACAGTACGACAGCCGTATCCACTACTGCAAATAGATGACCTACTTGAAAAACTATCCGGTGAACAAGGTCAGCGGAAAGTCGAAGCAATTGCAGATTTTGCCCCACCTAAATATTAAAATTTGATGTTTTTATAAGTCCGCCAAAACAGATTCAAGGAATGTATCTTCCTTGTCTTTTTTTTTGTTTTTGTTTTTTTGTAGTAATTTGTCTGTTGTGTTGTAAAGATGTGCTCTGTGAAATAAAACCATATAATAACTTAAATAATGTCTTATATTTAATAATACTACCAAGAGGATATGATGCCCAGTAAGTTAAATATCGTTAAAGTGTGCCAGTTGAATTTAATTAATAAAATAAGTGAAAAGTTCATGTTTTTTGTTTGTTAAAATTGCACGTGTTTTTTCTTGTTGTACATTGAACGGTTTCTGAAAACAGAATGGCTGAAAAAAGAAAACATTTGCCGCAAACCAGAGCTATTTATCTTTTGCCGTTTCAACATGGCGGCCAGTTGAAATTACAAAATTGACATTTTCAATTCTTGCTGCTGCTAAAATAAGGCTTTAATAGAAAAAAAATAATAGTAAAATTATCCTATTTCAACTCAAAATTCAAGGTTTCAAAAAATATTTAAATTACATTTTAGGTTGCGAAAGTAAAATTACTATGTGTACTATAGCTACCACATAAAATTAAACCTTTGGAAAAAATAGCCTTGATATATTATTTTTTACCCTAAATAAGACAAACTTACTTTTGCATTTTTTCCCTTATATCTTTACTTTGGCTAATTAAACGTCAACAGTGTCAATTTTGTAATTTAAACTGGCCGCCATTTTGAAACGGTGAAAGATTAAAAGCTCTGGTTTGCGGCAAATGTTTTCTTTTTTCAAGACCTTTTCAAATATGTATCACAGTATAGGGGTTCCAATTTGCAATTTTAAAGTTGAATCCAATATGGCGGCAACCAAAATGGCGGGAAAATGGGTACCCACAAAAAAAAGTTTTTTATGCATGATGAAGATTACAACAAACCGCAGTTATACGTCTTGAACATTGGCGGCGATAATTAGCCGTTGCCGAACTTTTACCACACCCTTTATACAGCTATATTAGGAGTGCAATCTGTTCGTTAAACTCTGCGAATCGAGATATCTCTAAACTGGTTACTCCTATCAATAAGAGTGATCATATCTTTTTTGTAGGTAATTTTTCAAGCTACAAGTTTAATATCATATGATTTTTCTGTAAATGTGACCTTTAATGAGATATTCACAAAAAACCGATTTTGAGAACTCCAAAAAATTAAAAATTATTTGATTTTTTGAAAATTGTGCTGAATCTTTAAGGAGTAGAGATAAATGTTTAAGGACAATAAAGTTTCTTCTTTAAAAGACCTTTAAAACAAAGAAAAGAAATTCGAAATCGGACCATTAGGAGATGAGATACAGAAACATTTAGTGAGTCAATACGGTGGCTAATGACCGCCATCTTTAATGGCCGCCATTTTGGTGTTCTACACGGATTTTGAAGTGGCTCCCTATCTGAAAAGTTACCTCTGGCCATCAACTTTGACCACAGAAAGTGGCATATTCCAATCAAAAAGTGCAGCTTTTTGGCTTATTTAGCCATGTACCCGACATACTATAATAGTAGTTTAGTCGAAAGTAATTTTTTATATTCTAAAACAACACAGGAGAGTAACATTCTAAAGAAGAACCTTGCTAATTATCTTTTAAACCTATAATAAGGTATTGTTTTTTTTTAAGAAAAAATAGTGACTTTTTTGCTCGTCAACAGCCTGAATTTGTGCCCTTGGTGATTTTCAATTCTTGTATCGCGCCCTTATAGAAATAATGATTGCCATCCCCTGGTGTAAACTTTTTTTACTCTGTTTTTAGTTAGTGAGAGTACTATCAACGTGTTAATGAGGCATTAATGTTGGTTTGAACATACACCTATTTAAAAACACTTATTTTCCTTTCCTCAGACAATTAATACTATATATAGATGGTTAGAGCAGTTATTTAAATGAAAATATAGCCTGTATTGATAAAACAGTAACACTGGCCTAACAATATATACATTATAATGCATTTGAATCTCAGACCCCAAACTTTTCCCACATTCTATCCACATCTTGATTTAGATATTTATTATTTTAATTCAGTTTATTCGTGCTTTAAGAACAGTAACACCCTTTTTCAACCAAGTTGACCCTTTTTTTAATTAAATTAAATGTAATTTAATAGATCTAAATCTTCTGGAGAAGACGGCATTGGGATTTTGTTAATCCTGACGTTTCCAATCCTTTACTAGGATCATTCTCAAGGGAGTTTTGCTTACCCTTTGAAGCTGATGAGTCAGGTTGGCATACCTGTTTATATCTATGTTTAAGGTTGTATCTGGAGGCCCTCTCATACGAAGGATGGATTTGACGCTGGATTAACTGACCTTTAGTAGAGGTGGTATTTATACTGAACATGAAGATATTTAGTCACCTGATGTGTTAGAGTCTTCAGGTGTGTGAGGATTACCTGTTGTGTTGTTGTCAACAGGTATCAGGGTGTAATGTCCTCTATAATCTTGTTTCATATTTTTATTATGTTTATGGTTATTGAGAATGATCCTTGTAATGGTTTAGAAACAAAATCTCCAATGAGGTCTCTTCCAGAAGATCTGGAGCATTAATACTAATGTTGCAAATAATGTTTACTCTTACAGCGTGGGAAAATCCAAGGGAAGACCAATGAGAGCTCAAAATTTTGACAATTGAGCTCAATTTTTGTGTCCCTTGTAGATGTCATAATCTCGAGGTCTCATCTCCTTTGAATTTTGGCACGCAGTCAAAGTAAAACACTAATTTTAATTTTAGTGGAGACGGACCGTAGAAACCTATGCTATAAATGTAATTTGTTTGAAGTTGAATATGTAATAGTGTAGAATACTCAACTAGATTTTTTTTATGTATTGAGTCAGTATTGCATAGTTCCTTTGGTATTTTCACATCTGCAGGGTGGTGCAGTAGTATATTCTTAGCCCCCTCTATTGAGTTTACATATTTTTATTAAAATGATTAAACTTCTGTTTTATTGTCTTAGATTTTTTTTTTTTTAAATTGTTTAAGGAGTTTTATTTTTATTTTTTTTTTTTAAATAAAGATTTTTTAAAAGCATTTTTTTACAGATTATTTTCTTGCCAATTATAGTCGAAATGGTTTACCGTTTATGATTTCGTACATTCTTATTTTAATCTAAGCTTACCATTAGTTGAGTTACTGTTATTTATATTTATAAATCATAAAAAAATATGAACTATGCTAATGCAAATTAGATTTATAAATTGTATTTTTACCTTCAACATTAATAATTTATACAAAGATTATTCAATCTTTGCAATTAAAAATCAAAAGGAAACATTACGGTTGCTTAGGCTTTTGCAGTTGGAAATACCATGTGCATCTTGATAGTTGTTAGACCTGACTTATTGTTCACAATGCCTGAAGCATCTTAATAAAATAATTAAAAGATCTTAAAAAATTACTTATAATACAAAACTAGGGCTGTTCTGCTGTCATGGGCAAGAATATTTAGGTGGTTTGTTTTCAAAACTTCCTCAGGGAATGCATATTCAAGAAAACAAGAATAGTAAGAAGTTGATTAACAAGCATTAAGGAACCCTTGGCTAATTACTACAAAGAGAGCTTCTTATTAATTCTCCTATTGTAAAACCTCCAACTTTTTTTCAACAATTTCTTTCAAAGGCAAAGTCATTTTTAATATCAAATTTGTTTTTGTCTTTTTTTTCAGATTAAATATGTAGCTGAATTTGAAAGCATAAAGAAATAATGAGAAATAAAATCAAGATCTTTGTTTCATGAATACGAAACATAATTTGTGGATCTACAATATTATGATTTGATTAAAAATAAGAACAAACTTTTTTCTTTTATTAATTTGCATAACAACAAAAATAAATTATTTAAAGAGATATATATATATATATATACTTATTGAGTTGTTGTTTTTTTTTCAAGTGTCAATGTGATCAAAACAGTGTTTGTTTACTGTAGGGAATTGAAATAAAAATTATGTTCATTTTGTTGAAATTTTCTTGAAACCAGGTTCAAATTCAAGTTAAATTTTTTATTTTATTTTAATTTTTTATTTATCTGATTAAGTGATTTAGAAAAGAAACTATTTTTGTTTGATATCTGTGAGAGTTAAAGAAGAACAGACAGTAAGGTGTTGTGTTTTTCGTATGGTGAATTTAATGTGCTGAATGTTTATTATTTCGCGGGAGGTAATTTCCAGAAATGAGTTACGACCCGCCGAAATGGTCATGTGATTATTGTACGTACGAGAATTTCCCAAATGCCATAAAGTGCACCATGTGTCGGGCGCCGCGTACTCACATGAGTGAAGACATTTACAAATTGAGTTCGGATAACTCTTCGATCGGTGCTTCGTCTGGACTTAATAAGAAAGTGGATAGTTGTTCGAGTAAGTGGGCTTGCGAAGTCTGCACTTTTATCAATCAGTCGAGGTGTCGTGAGTGTGTCCAATGCAGGACTACAAGACCTCCGATAATTGCCTCCAATCTTCACGAACAGTTAAAACCTTTGAAGATTTCCGACTCGTCTGAGAATGTAAGTAGCCCACCTCCCGCTAAATCTTACAAATGGTCCTGTACTGCCTGCACCTATGAAAATTGGCCTAAAGCGAAGAAGTGTATAATGTGTGGCACAGTCATATCCAACCACCTTTCTCCTACACACTCAAATATTTCTGCTAAATTAGCATCCCCGGAGAGAGACATCAACCCACCTAGAACCAACAATTATGAAGAAAATAACTCTAGCTCCTTAAAAAGGTATTCTTAATATTTATATTTTATTCTTTATAAAAACTATATGGATATCGACTGTGAATTAAATAGAAATTGAGGATTGCGAAAATTTATCTTTTTTGACTAATCTGTCTTCATTTTCTATTCTTTACAAACAATAGTCACCACATATTTTAATAAGATTTGGAATCAAACATTTTTCCCCGAAAAATGTTTCCTGGTAGCCATATTAAAAATAAATGAGGCCCCAAAATAAGAGCACAATTCATGTTTCTTAAACAAAAAAAAAATGTACAATTCGAGTTCATTATGCACCACATCACTAGTTTTATTAATTTCAAAGGTTTGCCATTTGAGGTATGCCAATCCTGGCCAACAACTTAGTAGATAAGAAGGAGTTTCTTTTTACAAGCTTTTATTTAACTTGCAATGTTTGTATGTATGTTCGGGTCAAATCTTGCAACTGAATTTAATGTAGTTATCCTCAACCGATTGAATTGAAATTTTGCGAACATGTTTAGTTTGGATGACAATGAATGGTTAGCTAAGTGATGTCATTCTAAATCCAATATAGCGGACAGCCAAAGATGGCGGACTAGTTATTTCGTTGACTCAGACCATAAAAGCTTGTTTGTAATTTTTTTTTTTTTTACTATAAATTTATTCCTCTGCAAACAGCTGGCACATTTACTCTGACTAAATTGATAGTTGGATGAAAGTAATGAGCACAAGAACGAGACTTGCTAGAATA
Source organism: Gerris lacustris (assembly GCA_951217055.1). Lineage (NCBI taxonomy): Eukaryota > Metazoa > Arthropoda > Insecta > Hemiptera > Gerridae > Gerris > Gerris lacustris. The sequence goes on from OX578284.1 coordinate 40,224,077, forward strand.
AATGTTGGTTTTATTTTTATTTAAATAGACTTTTTAATATTTTTCTGATTGTAATGTGGCAGGGCTAGGAAGGTGAGAGAGGAGGAAAGGCAGAGGTTATGGCTGAATGCCTGTTTAGCTGTGGTCCAAGGGGATCTGCCTCCTGTTCAAGCTTTTCTAGCATCAGGTGGAGTTGCTACTAGGCAACTAACTCAAGCTGATGTCACCATTCTAAACAGGCCATCAGCTTTTGATGTTGGCTATACTCTTGTGCATCTTGCCATCAGGTAACCAATATTTTCTCTCTGTTTATAAGTTGCCTATGAGATTAAATTTAAGAAAATGCTGTGTCAAAAGTTTGTCTCTTACATGACTTCTAGTAGGATTGCTAGCTCTGCAAGAATTATTAACATTAATTGGGAATAAAACTCTAAAACAAAAATAGATCTGATAATTGTCCAACAAAAAAAAAAAAAAAAAAAAAAAAAAAAAAAAAAAAAAAAATTGCTAATATTTAATAAGAACCATCTCAGTAGATCATCACTAGATGACTTATTGGACAATGGCCCTAGGGTTAGATGATCTTTAAATGCACAGTTAAATATGATATTGATGGTCTCTGGGCGAAATGCCCTAACCCTTATTTTATTGAAATTTTAATGTTTTAATTAACACTATTTTTATGATTCATTTCTGCAAAGGGGTAAAAATTAAGACAAATACTAATTCCTCTATTAAATTAATTGGGTTATTAGAATAAAATTGTTTAGATTTTGGAAAGGATTTTAAGTTATCGTGGTAGTTATCAGTTTTTCTTCCACCTGAAAAAAAAAAAAAAAAAAAAAAAAAAATGGATGTGGGTTTGGGCTTTTTGTCCAGAAATTAATAAATATAAACAGTCTTTCTTCATTGAGTTATTAAATCTGAATATATACAAATACTTTTTGGTCTTAAAAATTGCCTCTCCTTTGTAATACAAACTAAAAGGTGGATGACAGAAGCGTTTACTGGAGAGAAGGTGGTTTCGAGGTTGGAAAAAAGGGCCCGACGTGTGGTCTGTCTGCTAGGCCTAGCCCTCGCTTGCTACTATTTCTTTGGTTCTACAAATTTTTATTTATTTATTTGTAAATAACATTTATTTTATTTTATGTTTGTTTTAGGTTCAAGAGAGAGGATATATTAGCTACGTTGGTGGCATCACTAGAATCAAGTGGTTCTGGGTTGAAACGAGTTCCCTCCTATGTCGCTCCTGAATTAGCTCAATCTATTAGGCGTCACGCTGCTACGCTGCTTACCAACGGCAAACTGTCACATTCGCTCAACTGCCCTTACCTTACCGAGTTCAACACATTTTACCTACCATATGGTAAACGTTTCATTTAATTTATTGTTACATATCAGTGTTTAGAAAAGAATAAACTGGATAGTAGTTTAAAAATTTAATTCATGAGGTAGAAATTTTAGCCTTAAGGTGGAAATCATTATGAGGAATTTCTTTGTTTGAGAAACTGCCATTCTCCAAATAATCAAATTATTGTTAGCTCCTCCAACTTTCCTCCCCGACCAATTTTTTTTTTTTAAGTGAAACTTCTTTGGTGGCGGTAGAGTGAATTTTTTTTATATAGTGACATCGTGTAACGAAGTTTGCGATTCGAGACTCGTCCAAGTTTCCAACATTTTTACAGATTAATTGTAATGAAATTTGTGAAACGGAAGTAATGAATCAATTGTGTTTCGAGACTCATCCTGGTGAAAGATTTATCTGTAAAAAATCTTTCCCCCAGGCGAGATGCGAACCAACGACCATGTGAATATGAAGCCAACGTGCTATCCATTGCTCCATTACATTGACGGATTGATAGAAAACAAAATTGGTATATAAGCGTAATATTAGATAGGTTATAATTAGACTAGGTTCATGGCAACGGGCTTAATTGTATACTTAGGAAAAAAAAATTAAATTAATTTACATTAAATTAAAAAAAAAAAAAAAAATTTAAATAAGTTATTATATCTATTTAAAGACCAGCAAATCAAAACAAATATTTATTTTTATTGGAATAAATGTGGTTGCCTTAGCGTAGTTTTTGTTGGAATAAATGTGGTTGCCATAGTGAAGCAATATTTTTTTTCAATTAAATTTCCCATAAAAATTTCTTAATCCTGAAATATGTAATAAATTCATCAAAAAATGAAGGAGAGCAATGCATTCTAAAACTTAAGTTTCACTTCTAATGCGTGAGAGCCTCACACATATTTTTATAAATCATAAATTATTTATTTGTTACTAATTCATTGAAGTATTAGAATGTTCTGTACCAGTCAGTCTATAAGGTTGGCATCTTTCTTCTTAAAGTTTAAGTAAGTTAGTCAATCTATTTATTTTTTTAATTTTGATTAAATTGGATGAAAGAAATTTCAGAATCAACCTTGAAGTATAGTTTTTACTTTAAATTGTTAATAAAGAAACAAGAAATTATTTTGGACTTTAGCATAATCTGTTTTATTGTTACATAATTTAAACAAAGCAAATCCGGTATGCAAGTCCACTGCTAAAATTTCCGTTTAGACTTAAGTATTCAAACTTGGGCATTTTACAAAGCCTCTATCTCAATCTTGATAGACATCACAGTCTTAATACCTATGAGAAATACCTTTCTGAGTTAGAGAATCACCCTTCTGATATGTTGACTAGCTGGATCAGCAAACATTTGGAAGGTCATGCTTAATTATTCAAAAATTTAGATACTTAAAAATTAAATTAAATAAAAAGTGAGTGTTTAGGGACCATTTACATCCTTGTATAAGGATCTCTGTCCTATAAAAAGTTTTTTTTTTTTTTAGCTTTATTTTAATCTTATTTTATTACTATATAATTTGTCAAATAAATAAATTTATTTTAAACTATTAATAATCTTTATGATTTTGGTCTTTGTTTAGATATAGATGAACTACCAGTCTACATACAAGAGCAGGTGTTTACTGAATTATTGGACAAAGATGCTCAGGCCGTGCTTGAGGGAGAGCCACCTGTAATTAACTGGAATGTTGAGGTATTTCACATTAATTATTGTGTAGAACTCTTCTTAGGTTTTAGCTGTAAGCAGTGGTGGGGAAGGATTATCCTGCATAATAAACAACTCCTTGTTGCCTTTGAGCAACAGTGTTTAGTTTTTTGTTGCTCTCTTAGCCCTAGGTTTCACATCGTTATGATGAAGTTTTCATGGGACTTGAAAATTCCAGATAGAAAATTCCTGAAAAATAGTGTTGGTATCTGGAGAACCACCTTCTTATCTGCCTCCAAACTTCATTCCAGACTTGAATGATTTAATAGATTAAAATATTTAAGTTTAATCCAGTGTTGCCACCTAAAATGAAAAATTTTATTGTTTGTAACTTAATATGGGAATTTTTGTGTAGATATGTCCATTACTTCTTGATTATTATTATGAATTGCTATTAATATGCCATTCATATGTCATTGCCCAAAACGGGTGAATCAACCTGTTGATTGCCTATTTTTGTCTGATATATTTTTCAAGTCTATTAAATTTTACGATGAATAAATTTCTACCAACCTAAAATACAAGTATGTTAGATAAAAAGAATATAAATATTTTTAATAATTGTTTTCACTTTTTTATCTTTCAGGTAACAGTGCACTTAGGCTCAAGGCTGTATGCCCTGTGGAATCGAAGTCAAGGAGACTGTCTTCTAGATAGTCTAATGCAAGCTATGTGGGGTGTATTCGACCGGGACTGCTTGCTAAGGAGAGCACTAGCTGATACCATGCACCATGCTGCTCATGTGTATGTTAAATAAGAGTATCTAAGAATAAGAGTATTTTAGAATAAGAGTATATAATACTTAATGTGCATAGTATACACACATGTATTTGTTTAATCACAACATATTCTTGTTTTTGCAGACTTTATCCTCGTTGGGTTGAGTTTGAAGCATTGCAAGCAAAGCAGCTAGACTTCTCTCTGTCAGACAGTCAGTGGGCTCAAGATTGGGCCGCCCTCGTAGCGCAAGCCTCCCAACCCGGTGCCAGTCTGCAGCAGCTCCATATATTTGCACTGGCGCATGTTCTCAGACGTCCAATCATTGTTTACGGTGTTAAAGTTGTTAAGAGTTTCAGAGGAGAGGATATTGGATATGCTGGTTTCGAAGGTAGGATTAATTTTATTTTTTTATAAAATAAAGACACATTGTCTAAATAAATTATTTAGTGCAAATACTGTAGTAAGTTGGGACTGCTACTGTTAAAACTTCCAATAAAGGGATTACTTTTAAACTTAAGCACCTTCATGAAAACCTGATTCTAACATGGTTCTGTTGTTTTGCTTTAGGTGTTTACTTGCCTCTGCTTTGGGAACCAAGTTTCTGTTCAACATCCCCGCTGGTTCTCGGTTACACTAGAGGACACTTCTCAGCACTGGTCGGAGTAGAACCCTACCCTCTATCTCAACAGCCGACCTGCCATAACCTACCACCTTCCTCAGATAACATAATCGTTACCTTTCTACCTCTCGTTAGTAATAATTTTCACTTTGTTTAAATAACTGCATGAACACTTCCACAAAGCTTGCAAGTGTAAAAGTTATTTCAAGATAGAATTTCTCTTAATTAATTTATAGGATCTTTGGTGAACTCCTATAAAGCAAAGTTCAAACATTAGCAACTAGTTGGTTCAATTCTGAGTGTGAGAATATTAATTACTGCAATAATTCATATGCAAATTGACTGATATATAATTTTTAAAATTTGATGTTCTGATCAACAGAACACAAATAAAAAAAGCGGCAATTTAAAAGTTTATTTGTTCTTTCCATTTAGCGCTCGTTGTAACTTTTCATATCACCAACGAGGGTCAAGTTCCTTCGGTGAAAGCTCTATTAATAAATAAATCCTACTTTAAATAAAATTATAATTATCATTAACTACGGGAGACATACAGAGAAAAATAGACCCCAGCACCAGGACTGGGGTCTATTTTTCTCTGTACGTCTCCCGTAGTTAATGATAATTATAATTTGATTTAAAGTAAAATTTTATCTTTCTGTAGTATGGATACTACCTAAAACTTAAAAATTTGAATTGATAAATAATTGATAAATAAATCATTGATCAAGAGACTTTTATTCCCAACCTATTGTGTAGAATTGTAGATGCTATGTTATAATATTATTATTGATGATCAAATTATTGAAGAGTACATTGTAAACTTGAGGATTATTAACATCTATATTAGAACTAAAATAATAATTATTATTTGATTTATATTATTCGTATTATTGTTCTTAATATCTATGTGTTTTTATTGTTGAATAGGTGGATTCAGATAGAAAACTGCTGCCGATTCACTTTTTAACAAAGGCTGAGATGTCAAATGGAGAGAGACTTTTAAGGCAGTGGCTTGATGTGAATGTGACAGAGGGTGGGCTTCTCGTTGCCCAGCAAAAGTGCAATGAAAGACCGCTTCTTGTTGCTCAAATGCTGGAGGAATGGCTCAATCACTACAGGAGTATAGCGTATGTCTTTTAATTTATGCATAAATTTAATTGAAATATTTATTGATGGTTATGAGTCAGACCTATGTATCTTCAAATTTGGCGTTTTTTAGATTTAGTAGATATTCAGAAAAATTCTTTATGCACATAATATACTCTTATATTTCTAAAACTTTCTAAGTTTCTTAATAGCTTTAAGTGTGACCTCTCACTCCTCTGTTTGAACTCAAATTCTTGAAGATAGTGAAAGACCTGAATAATTGGCATTTTTGCATTATTATAATTTTTTTAAAGATTAAAAATCATTTCAACATTAGCACATCCGGAAAATAATGTTTTATTAAAAGAAAATAGTCAAGTATATAGGAGAAAATCAGTTTTTTTGGTTTCTGAAAGCTGGAGTTTTCTTTGATACTATGTTACCATGGATCCATGTGTTTATTTTAAATATAAACATATAAGGACCCATAAATTATGTGAGTTTCTAATCTTCGAAAAGCACATGTTGATTGTATACGATTTTCTCCTTTATAAATTGGTAAATTTTTATTAGATAGGGCTCTCAATTGTTTTAATTTTTTTGGCCCTAATTAATTTTAATTTTAAAGTTCAAAAGTATTTAGTGTCATTGTGTGAAGAATTCTTGAAATAATGATCTATTGTTGTTTTTGATTTCTTAAGCTCCTCCGTTCTTTGTGTGATAGGACACGAGGAAGCTATGTGTATTTTATTTAATTTTTATGTATATATATTTTTTAAATTTATATTAATTCTTTTGCATCTTCAGGAGAATGAAGTCAGCTGCAAACAGGATGAGCATGCCGTCCCAGGATTTCTCCAGTGAAGGGGAATCAGATGATGAATGAAACACAGCCAAACTGGTCACTAAGTCGGCCAAAGCCTAGCAATCGCTTACTACTTACTGCTAAAACTTATCATCAGGTCGACTAAAAATCTAGCGATAACTCAGCACTGCATTGCTGAAACTCTCTGCTCATCATTCATCAACATTGAAATAAATAAATTTATAAAATTATATTATATAGAAATGAAAACAAAGAAGAATCAGAGAAAATAATAATATTAATAACACCTACATCTGTGATATTTACTATTTCTTTTTCTAAGAGAAATTTAAAAAAAGAATTAAAAAAATACATTAAACAAGAAAAAAAGAATTAATAATGAATAAATATATTTAGTAAAATTTTAAGAGACAAAAAAAAAGAAAACTAACAATTATCAAAATAAATAGCAAATTTATAAATATTACTATGTTAATTTGTAAATATACTTTAATAAAACCCCTGTTATTATTGAAATATTAATCCTTAAGGCTTCATGGATAAGGAGATTAAAATGTGCAACATATTCTTAGAAGGAAGAGGAAATGAACATTTAATTTTTTGTATATTTTAAAATGCTAAATTGCTGTTAGTTGATAGTTTGTTATTTTTATATATTTTAAGATATAACAAATTAAAATATATAAAAAGTAAAATATACAAGTTGAACAAATTAAATAAATACATTTTAAATACAGTTTATAAATATAGAAGAACATTCGTGTGATTTTTTTTTCTTCTAAATATTTAGTAATTGATAATATAGATCCATCTAAGCTGCATTGAAATAATATAATTTTAAGTGATTTCTATGTCATTGTGAGACATTAACGCCACTGCATTTATTTGCCGTTCTCGTAATTTTAAAGGCAGAATTTAAAAATATCAAATAAATCAATTTTTAAATTAATTAATAGACAACAGGTTTTGTTTGTAATATAAGGATTAGAAAGAAGAACGAGAAGAAGAAAAAATCATAATTCTCAATAAAGATTTTAATTTAAGGATAGTTCTGTCAACTTTTCTCTCTCTATTGTACATTATTCTTCTTAAAATAATAGTTTTTTCCAGAGCTGAATTATTTATATTTAATATAATACAGAAGAGCTTTTGTTCCTGCACCATTAAATTATTTATTAGTTCAGAAGCAATAAAATAATAAGGATGTATAGAATATTATAGAAAAAATGGTCTGTTTTACCTAGGGAGTCAATATTATTATTTAAGTAGAAGGGATAATAGGGTGTGTTTATCTATACAGAGAGGTAATCATTAAGAGACAAAGATAGAACAAAATAATTATGAAATAATTACAGAGCATGATAATTAGGCTTTAAATTAGGTTTTTTCTATTTAAAGAGATGAAAATCCTTAAGGGTGAACGAGATAAGTATAATTATGCTTATAATTAGGTTTTTTTATCTATTCAGAAAGATAGACACATAGAGTGTGAAACATAGATAGAAATTTCATTTGTATTTTGGTTTGTATATCATTTAGAGAGATAGAAATCATTAAGAGAAATAAAGATAATAATTTTGTTTTTTATTAGGTTTTGATATCTATTCAGAGAGATAAAAAGCATAAAGGGTGAAGATCATAATGCTTTTGCTGGAAATCTATTTAGAGAAATGCAAATCATTCCTTTCAGTCTAAATACTCCTTCAGCTGTTGCTCACTATTTAGAGCTCACGGTTGTATACTCAAGAATCCATGTTCAATTCCCTGCGGAGGAGTGATTTTTTTTTACATTTCCTTCTCCATTTTTCTTTATAAATTGTAATAACTATTTATATTTTAAACTAAAAATTTAAGGTTATGTACAATAATTGTTACAAGTAAGTAATTTGTCAGCATATATTGAAAAACAAATTTCCAGGACTCTTTAAGAGATGGATAGATTATTCTCAAGATTTATCTATGTATATTTATTCTATATATAGAATAGCATCAAATTTTTCATCTAATATTCTGAGGATCATCAAGGATCTAGAGTTAGAAAGAAATAAAAGTCATATATTTGTTGAAAGATAAAGTATTGTGATAACGCAAACATTTATTTTTGAGGTTTTGATGAATATACACTCTTTTAGGTTTTTTGAGTCCAGAGAGTGTTTTTTTTTTTTAATATATGTGTACAGAGGATTTTGGAGCCTAATCTATTGAACTAATTTGTTGAAATTAGGTGTATATGTACTGCACGAGTTCAGAAAAATCAAACCTCAACGGATACTTGATAAAATTGATGTTAATTTGAAGGCTCTGCCTTCCAAATAATACGAACAATTGTTCTTTTGATAATAAATAGTTCGAATTTACTACCTTCAAATAATGGATTATTGACCCCAAATATTGGAACATGGGGACTATCATATTTAATAGGCCCTACCACAGTCAAAATATGTTATAGGTTGTAGGATAAGAATATTGCAGAATAGCGACTACCACAATATAATATGCCATAGAGTACATCTGAAGATTACTGCAGAATTGGCACTATCACAATAAAAATATCTCATAGAGTAAGAATACTGCTGAATAAAGACTACCACAATAAACATGTGTTTATGAGGAAGTCTTTCCAACTTGTTTCATAAAAGCTAATTTTTATTTATAGTTGATCTTCTGGATACTGAAAATAAATATATGATATATATAAGTATGAGGGCTTTATACCACTTTTCCATCTCTCATTTTGCCTTCTAGTATGAGCTAGTCTCTTTTTCAGATATGGGGACTCTAAAACCACCCCTGCATATACCTTTATGATTTAACTCAAGTTCTTTCTGAATAGTCATTGATGATGGTCTTATAAAAGTCGAAAGTTACTTAGTTAAATACAGAAGTATTATTTTTCATCGAAAGACAGTGTCTTTGAATTCACGATAAACAATCATTTAAGCTGCACCATAGCAAGAAAACAAAGCTTTTAACTAGAGAAACTAGAATAGAATTTCAGGATTTCTAGTAAGATTATACATTTTATGGACATATATTTTGTAAAACCTCGTATATTAATTAGTAGATCCTTAGAATTTCATAAAACTTGCGTATGAAAAAAAAATTGCATTCTACTTAATAATTTAATATTAAAATCATTAGAAAATATCCTCTATATTTTAACCTTCATACCCATGGAGCCTTATAAAAAACACATTGAACAAACTCAAGTTTAATAATTAAATTAAGGTAATAGATATATAATAATTTAATAATTATATTTGTAAATGACTAGCAAATTTGGAAAAAAAATTAAATATAGTTTTTAATATTAATATATTTAAATAAAAAATTAAACACGAAACATTTTTTGTACATTGTTATAAAAATAAAATAAATTAGCTAATTAGGGAGGGCATAGTGAACTAAAGATTTACAAGTGGCGCTTAAATTATTAGGCATTATCATTGAAAGTTATCTTTTATTGTTATTTTATTAATTATTATATTTGATTTTTTTATTTAAAAAACCTATATTAGATTTTTGCTTTCTAATAAACAGAGTATAAACAAATTTTAAAGTTCCCCGAGTCCAAAAAAGGTCTTAACTACTTACCTTACTGTATTGATTTCAATGAAATCTGGTATGTATAAATATTCAGAATAAATAGATTTTTAGCCAGTGGCGTAGCTAGGGCATTGGGGGCCCCCTGCAAAAACTATTTCAGGGCCCCTCGCCAACAAAATTGATGAGCGAATATAAAAAAAAAAAAAAACCTCTTGCGTTTATAACTGGGGGCCCCCCTCGTCCTTGATTTGGAGGCCCCCCACAATGCGGACCCTCGCGGGCTCATAGTTACGCCACTGTTTTTAGCTCTAAATTTTAAGGTGCTGCTCCCAAAAAAACAAAAGATATAATATGGAAATTTGCTAAAGATTTATGTCTTTAGTTAAAAAAATTCAATTTTTTCAAATCAATTATTAGTTTATATTTTGTTTGTTTTTGTATGGCTGGCCGACGTCAAAATGGAGCTGAAACTTGGCACAGACTCTGAACCAAAATAACAATATTCTATCAAATTTTAGGGTTATTATTATTATTATTGTCACATATATATATATATATATATATATATATATATATATATATATATATATTTTTTTTTTTTTTTTTTTTTTTTTTTTTTTTTTTTTTATAGGTTAATATTTAATTTTTTCTTGATTTGGAAGTATTCATAGAATATTCTTAAAATATTCTGTAACTAAGAAGAGAATCTAATTCAGGTTTCAATTATGTTTTATTTATTTTCCGGGTCAGCAGTTAAGCACTTTAACCATTTACAACCAGAACATTTTATTTGATTTATTTATTAATAAATTGCAACAATTATTATTATTTATTCATTTCAAATATAAATAAAATTATCAAAGAGCAAAAAAAAATCATAATTAATATCCAAATCATCATGGAATTAATTATAATAATATAATTTATTATTAAATCATGATAATAAAGTTTTTTTCCAATCTAAATTAATATGAAAAACCTTAAAAAAGAAAAAAATTATCGAAAAAAAAAAATATATATATATTTTTATATTGTACTACGTATTTTGAAATTGTTAAATTCAATGTAGAAGCAAAAAGGTGTGACAATTTTTGTTAAATTCAAAATTAATATTTGCACTGCCATCATTATGTGTTTAATAAGTTAAATAAATTAATTGATATATTTTAAATATAATTAATATTAAAAATTAATTTATAATAACCTATAAAATATGGGGTTCTTAAAAATTAAAAAAAAAAAAAATAGTTAATCCTATGAATCTAAATTCTTCAGAAGATCTAGAATTATTAATGAGTTAATCCCTTAATAAGGTAAGCTTACTCACCTGGTAACAAATTTCATAAAATTGAGTGATGATTTAAAACCAGGGAGATGAGATATATTTTATACTGATGATTTCATCAGCTGATTTTTATTAAACTTTTATCAGCTCTTTTATTTATAACGCTATAATAAACCCTTTAATTGATTATTTTTGATAATTTATTAAATATGTTCTATTATATTCCCCTCCCCTATAAATAATTCTGTACAAATATTTATGTTTTTTTAATAGCACTTTGTTTTTATATTTAACAAAAAGTGGCTCGGATTTTTTTTTTTTAATGTACTTTAAACTTAAAAATGAAATTTAGTGAGTAGAATAATTGTTACCTTTTGTTTTTTTAAATTAAATTAAAATTTAAAATTTGTTATTGTTTATTTTTGTAGTGAGTATTTTAAAAGAACAAATTTGTTTAAAAAAATTGGAAAATGTAAAAAACATATTGTTTTTTTATCCAAATTATTATTGAAAAATACATTGTTTTTTTTCACATTTTTGTTTTCTTTTATTGTATGCATACATTTTTATTTATTTTTTAAACATTATAAATGTTTAAACTAATTAATCTCATCCTTTATTCCAGTGATCCCATTTATTCTCTTAAGCATTATTTATTCATATACTTAATACAATTATTATTGGTATTAACTATTTGATTATCATGAATTAACTATTTAAACACAATTTTTAAGTGAGAAATTATGTGATAATACTTGTTTATTTATCAAAGCAGCTTTTAGCTTTTATAAAGCCATTATTAGTTATTCATGCCGACTCAAATCACCCTTGGTCGCCCAAGTTAGCAGTGTTCAATTCTATGGTCCATCGCCTATTGACCATGCCATTAGATCCCAAGGCTTACAGTAATGATTTTGCTACAATAAAGATTAAAGCCAGTAACAATGGATACAATGACAGGTTAATAGACAAACTGATAGCTAGGAAGAATCGTAGTTTACTTCTGAAGGCGTTCTATTCCTTATCTCGGCCCCATCTTGCTAAGGTCTAATTCAAGTATATAAAGTAGGCTTCAGCACAACTAGAACCATGAGAGTGCAGCTGAGCAAGGTTAAATACCCGATACCACCTGAAAATAATAGTGGGATATATACGATAATATGTGGGAACTATGACTCTGAATAGAGAACGTAGGGTAAAAGGGCTACAATTTTAACATAAGAGCAAAGGAACACCTACAACATCCTAATATTAGATTTAACCAGCATCTCATTGAACTTAACCACATGCAAGCTCAGCAAAAAATTGGGTTCCTCTATTTTGCCAAGAAATGACACAGGCTCAACTCACTGGAGAACTTAGAAATTATCAGAAGTAAAATTATGAGCAGGAGCAAAAAGTCTTAATGAGCGGGGAGAAGCTTCCTCTTTGATAAGAACCCTAGCTGGAGCGTCTACTAAGCCTTAGGTTAGTCTCTGAAATCGGTAAGCTCTTTTTTAATTACTATTTTACTTTTTCTTTAACTCTATCTTAAGCTTTCATTTGTATTATTTAATTTTATCTGTATCTCTAGCATTTATCAATTGGTTTAATTTTTAACTTTTTCTTTGTTTTATTAATTGTTAATTAATTTGTCATTTCTTTAACTTTTGATTAATTATTATCTTATTTATTTACTTGTTTAATTTTTTATTAAATATTATTTATTTATCTCTTATTTTTGTAGATTTTTAGAAGCTTTTATTAGTTTTCTTTTTATTTCGGTTTATTTATATGTTAGTAAGTTTTAACACTTAGTGTTTGTTCATAGGCTCTGATGATGGCTTAATAAAAGCCGAAAGCTGCTTTGATATATAAACAAGAATTATTTTGCGTGGAGAGACTGTTACTTTATATTTATTAACAATTCTTAATGACTACATAGCACCTCTTCTTTTTATGTATTATTGACATAGACTATGAGGGGTGGTCAATGTTTATATTTTTTGAAGTGAAACTTCTTTGGCGGCGGTAGAGTGAATTTTTTCATATAGTGACATCGTGTAACGAAGTTTGCGATTCGAGACTCGTCCAAGTGTAACATTTTTACAGATTAATTGTATTATATCTATTTAAAGACCAGCAAATCAAAACAAACATTTATTTTTATTGGAATAAATGTGGTCGCCTAAGCGTAGCAAAATTTTTTTTTTCAATTAAATTTCCCATAACCATTTCTTAATCCTGAAATAATAAATTCGTCAAAAAATGAAAGAGAGCAATGCATTCTAGAACTTAAGTTTCACTTCTAATGCGTGAGAGCCTCACACATTTTTTTATAATATAAACTAATTGATATAAAAACTTTTTGTAAAACTAATTACTGATAATTGTATTGTGGTTAGAAATACATGATCTGTGCAAGTTTCAGCTTTCTAGGTAGTCGGGAAGTGGGTCAAATTTAGGTTACAAGATTTGTCCCGGACAAAAAAGTGTGTAAAAAAGGTGAATTTTAATTCTAAAGGAAGATCTGAATAAAATCTCCGCAACACTGATATAAACGATATTTTAAATGAAGAGAATGAAACAACAGATATTTTCTTGTGTAGAATTAAGGTTGGCATTACATTGATTATATAATATATTTGATTCTTGGTACGCTGAAGACTTATTTACATTTCATTTTCATTTATGGTGTGGATAAAAAAAAAGTCAAAAATATGGTGAGTAACTTCACTAAACAAATCATGTTTACATTAAAAAGGAAATTTAGTAACTTTTTGATACAAAGGGATAGTTAAGCAACAACACTGGTCGGTGAAGTTTTCTTGCGAGGTAAAAGAAATAAGTTGTTTCTTTAGTCTCAAAAAGATGATATTTTAGTTCTTGGTAATGCTGCACATAATATGTACCTTTTAACACGTCGTAAACAAGAAACTTGTCGCGGCATCATTCGCCAAAACAGGAATGAAGAAAAGCACCAAATTTTGTGAGTTCCGAACATGTTTTTTTAATATTTTCAGCCATCTTTTTGTCCGAACGAGTTTTTATTACGATGACTTGAGAGTAATCGTACACCAGACCCAAACGACCTCACAAAAAGAAAAACCTACAGTTTATCTAAATACCCTTTTCTTGATATAACCAGTTTTTTACTTTCGCATATACGTAGAAATATACATATAGGGTTCATTATTATTCTTTTAAAAGGAAAATGGTGAACATAGCTGACTAGTTATTTCGTTCACTCAGATCTTAAAAGCCTGTTTATAAAAATATTTTTTTTTTACAATTAATTTATTTATTTATCAATTTAAACGGTAATGTGTTCATTCCAAAATTATACATTCCAAAATGAACTCATATCAACCTCCATGGGTGTCTCTGAAACACTGATGGGAATGGGGAAAGGGGGCGCATAGCACCCCTAGCAGTGAATTCGCTCCGTCGGCCGTCTTCCAGGGGTTGACGAGCGAAGCGAGTATAGGGGATGGAGCCCCCTAATAATTATAAAATAGGGCCCCTTATCATGTTTCTTTTACATTATTTAATTTTTTGACCAAGGAGGGACTGTACATAAACTCATCCGAGAATATAGTAGGAAGCGCCAGTTTCTCTGGACATTGAAATATAGGTCGGAGCCATCGCCCACATCTTTGTTTAGATTCTTTTGTCCTCTGCTAAATAACTCGTTGGCGTCGAATGAACTCGAATTATGCGTTTCATTGTATACGTTCAAAAATAAAGAGATTTGAACCAAAATGATTTATGTTCATAATTTATCTTTTTTTTTTTTTTTTTTTTTTTGAAATATTGTGTGCTTGTTGTGTTCTGAATCAGCCATACTCTTGAATGAAATATACATTTAAAAACAACATACACAAAACAAAAACTCCTCTAATTCCGCACGGAATTCTAATCCGATTTAAAAGAATTTTTTGCCATTGGACTCGCCTTTTATAGTTTTAAACGGAGGACTTTCATAGTTCTTTTTACTTTCCCTCGCCCCTTGTCTGAAGGCTAGGACAAATAGGTTTTCTCACAAAAAAATCGAAACCGATGTTTCAACAGAAATTATCCGTTTTGGGGTTTTTAAGATTATATGAGTGGTATTCAGCTGGATATTTATCGGAGTGTGTGTGTGTTTGTTTGTTCACGCATATAACTCCCACGGTTTTTAAGCTAGAGAGTTGAAAATTGGTACAAAAAGCAGTCTTCTCACATACAGTTGTGCCACCCGGAATATAACAAATTTGTGACGTCAGCAAAAAATTCGTAAAAAATCGAAAATGTATTTGATTGCGCTGACATTTGCCCTTATTATACCTCTTTATAAGACAAACATTTCCACTGAATTTCGTTTTGATTTCTGCCATCTGCCACCATTTTAAAAATACCGCCTTTTGAGCCTTATTGTTGATTAATTTTGGAACTATGTATTTGGCCAATTTCAACTAATGAAGTAGGTATCGAGTATCGATAGAAACTGTTTAACATAAAGAACAAATCTCTTTGTTCTTTAACATAAAGAACAAATCTCTTTGTTCTTTAACATAAAGAACAAATCTCTTTGTTCTTTAACATAAAGAACAAAGAGGAATTGTAACAAGCCCGATCTAAATAAATTGAATAGTTCAAATGTTATAAACGTTTTCGCAAAATGGGTGCATTTCTTTGATATAGAAAATAATTTTGTTTACATTTTGAGATATTATTTATTTTATCATTTGTCTAGTTAGTTGTAATTTATATTTTTATGTTTGGTATGGAAATGTTCCGAGACGCCCACGTCCTAGTTTTTCTGATATATAATTTACTATTATTTTTACTATATAAAAATTGGAAAGCCTCGTTCACACAAGGTCGTAAGGCGATATTTTCTGCCATGAAAGCAACTGCCGTGTAGACAGGGTGATAAATACCTACTGTCTCCATAGCACTATCTACTATCACGCTATCTTGACTGACGAGAAGACTGAAAGTACTATCGCGGCATCAGAGTACTCCTTCGGCACTCACAAGAACATTCGCGCCTATAGTATCACGTAAAACCAGATCTGGGAGGAAACAAATGTAACAGCTTTTTTCATATTGTGTACATCATATTTTATTGTTTACCAGGTACCATCTCAATATCCTGTTTGCACTATACATTTCATAACAAATTGTTTTGAAATATACTTTTATCTACGATTGATACGAAATACAAACATTTTATCTCTGTTTAGATGCGTAGAAAGTAATTCTTTTCGTAGTTCATTCCAAATACGCGTTCTTAATTCTTCTTAAAAATAAAGAAGAATTCTTCACCTTATCGCACGATTAGCGTGTTTGTTTACATTTAACAAAACTAATTTGCTGTTTGGTTATTTAAAGTAACTGTTTTTTTTATGTATTCTTTATTTATTATCAAAATCCAACAATCGTAGATAAAGTGCGGTACGCAACTCGTGCGAAAACTGCATTTTGCTTTGCTCGTGTGATTTTACTACCCTGGCTGTCGCTCAGGTGCAAACTCCACAGTCGCATGGAAAATGCTACTTTCCGCACTAGACGCGTAATGTACTATTCCTGCTAATGCTCGACAAAGTGTTTGTTCTTGCACTCAAAATAGTTTGCAAAACAGCAGATATTCCTGCATTTACTTCACTCCAGTGTTCAAAATTACGAAAAAAAATGTTTTCCCGCACTGATTTTACTTTCCCGCACTCCAATGTTCCTTACGAACATAAAAATAATATGCCTCTGCTAGCCAGGTAACATCGTATAAGCTTAAAAAAGTTGGCAAAACTGGCTATAAACAGAACAGCTGGAGTACTTGTCGAGTGTCAGTAGTTAGTTGTTGGTTGTTCTTTTATATTTTATTTATAGATTAAAAACTAACTAGGAAACATTTAATGTGCAACTCGAGCTTAAATTACAGCGGCCCGTGCGTAATCGCATTTCACTGCAGCTGAACCTGAGTGCAGCAAAGGGCCACTTTGTGCACTAGTTGCCCAAATAATTGTTTTGTTGAGTTTTGACATCCTATCAACACTCGTCTCCAAAATGTGTAAATGACAGTGATATCGAGGTGTACATCGAGGTCTTACATGATAGTTCTATCGTGAGAGTACTGCCACCGTATAAATGAGGCTTTGTTCCAATGAAGAACTTTATTTACAAAAAAGAAAAAAAAAATACCTAACTAAATAAATCAAATAATAATAATAGAAACAAAATACAAAATAATAGAAAGTTAGTGGAGCTGTATTAACAAGTCAATTTCATAGTGTCGGAGATGGTCTGAAGGTCGAGTTGCTCGAGTGATGGATGTCGTACCACTTGTACATGACAGGATCAAAGTCAAGCAGTCAGTTGATAAGTCGGCTCAACAGAATAGAGTCGGTATCTTTTTGTAACGCCTTCGTAGATCGATGACCTGCCAACTCCCAACCTAACCCAGTATACTCACCACTCAACCTATCTCTTAAATAAAACAGTTTTTTCCAATTTAAAAACAAAAAAAACTACAAAACTACATGCAAGTATTGAACTTGGGCACACCTTTACTATTGAGTTAAGTTATCTTTGTCAACATGCGTAACAATACCCTTGTTTACCGGTGTATCACTTACACCGGAAAACAATATAATGTATTACTTATTAATTTAATATTACTACCAGAATTAAAACAAAAATATCCTTGATATAAGGAAATAAATTATACCAAAGTATAAATATGCTTTAAACCTTTTTATATACATTTAACAAATTTAAAAGTAATTCAGTATCAAGAAAAACTTTATTAAAAGTATATTTATTGTGCAATACTGGGTTTCAACTAAACTGCAGGCTGTGCCAAATGAGTTTTAGTGCGTTGACAGCGCGGGAAAGTCGAAAAAATTTGGGTGGGGAGCCAATGAGAACTCAAGATTTTAAGATCCTGATTTCTCATTTGCTCCCCTTCCCCCACCCCATTTTTTTGGACTTTCCCGCGCTGTCAACGCACTAAAACTCATTTTGCATAGGCTGTAGTTGTCATCTTCAGTACCGGATGAGTAGAAATTTAGAGTAGGTACTAATAAATAAAAAAACGTGTTGATTTATGTTCTATCTTTGTTATTAGTATTTCTCAAACCCGTGAGTGACATATATAAAATGTGATATATAATAAATTGTTAATTGTAAAAAAAAAATGTATATATAAAAAATGTAAGCTATGTATTATTTTAATTGACCTTTGCTTAAAATGTTTCCCCTTTTGACATTTTGCAAACGATTCCAGTTGTAGCATCTTGATAAATTCAGTCGTTTTTTTGTTCTTTTTTATACGTTAAATGCCACTTTCTATAAGGAACGCAGATTAAGGTTATAAAGTACAATTCTTTTTAACCTAAACTTACCATAACGCTCCTATATATTTTTTAAAAACTTTTAATTTATCGAGATTCTACCAGAATTGTTTTCATATACATAGTTAAAAGAAACAGTTTAAAATAATTGCAAGTAAATCGGACAATTAAAAATAAGTGGGCCATTAGTGATAAAATACTCGCCATTAGTGCAGATTTAACAAAATAATAAAATTTAAATATGCATTTAAAAATTGTAATACATTTTCTTTAGCTTAACCCTTTAAGAAATTTAATTATGTAAGATTAAGAACAGATAATAATGATAAAGAGTAACAATGTAAGTTTTACAAAAAATCAAATTGAAAATTTGTCATGTTATGTTAAAATAATCCGATGTTATCTTACATTTATTGTTAAGTTCGTCCGTCGAATTGACAACAGCTCTGTAGGCGGAAGTGTTATAAAGTACCTTTGTAACAACGCAATGCTTAATATGGCTTTAAAGGAAATAAATAAAATAATCAAACCACCAACTCTTTCGTTCTTCGATATTTTATTATCCAAGTTTCCACAAAAAAGTTTTTTTTTTACCTCTGTAAATCTTATTTACTAATGGATACTGGATATTGTATTCTCTACTCTACGCAATAACCTTCGAACTTGTTTCCCATCTTCAATAATGTATTTCTTATTCTTAAAACGAATTAGATAATACAATAAACTATGTGATGAGAATAGGAACTATCAAAATAAAAATATGTTCATAGAAAAAATTCTGCTGAACTGAGAATTTGTTTTGACTAAACACATTTTGTTTAAGAGACTGATTGGAGAATTTCTCTCCTTTTTAGCTTACAAGTTAATTGGTATCTAAATATACTTTTCTATTTAAAAGTTTATTTTAATATATATTAAGTCGAAGGTAAAATTATCCTTTTAATTTTAATTAAGTTTCGTCATTTAAGGCGAGAAAAAAGTTAATTCTTTCGACATTCTATACATTTTCAATAAATACTGTATAACATCATTATAAGTCATGTTTTACTTTAAAAATCTCGTAAAGTCTTAGTTGTTTTTGTTCTGTACTGATATAATAAATACATTTGCTTATTGGAAACGCGTAGAAAACATTTCATTTTCTAGTTTTAACTCCTTTATTATTGCTTTAATTCTAAATACAATAAAATATATAGAAAAGCAAGGTGAGGAGGAGCAGTCGTATCTGGTTATTACAATGTTTCTGAGTTTCAACAATATTAATGGTCTTGTGCGAATGTTCGTACTTGTTTTACGACCAAAATAAGAAGTCTAAACCTCTTTATGTACAAAGAAATAGAAGGGAAGGTAGAAATCTGCAAACAATACTAACTTAGAATTGAATGTAAACAAGGATGTACTGCAAGTTAGGGCTATCAGTGTTACCTGACTTCGTCCACTCGCAAATTACACTAAAGGTTAACTTTTTCTTCTGTTTAAAGATCTAAAAATGAAAAAAAAACAAAAAAAAAAAACACTTTTTTATCGTATACTTTTGTTTGAGGAAATGAATAATAAAAAAACTCCGTCCGTAATACAAATACTTCAAACTGTCTGGGTGGTATTCATTAATTCTTCCGTCTCTGATCTTTAAGTCAGCCGGCTTCGTTCGAATTGTTCGTATAAATTGACGTATTTTCAATTCACCAGACAGCAAACCAAGTCAGGTAAAAGAACAAAACCCATACAACATAAATAAATATATATAAACAAGAAACTTGTAAATAATTTATTTAGTCAATTGTTTTATTATTGAATATCAAATTGTCTGTTCTTATCTAAATATCTTGTACTACTGCCCAGTATTGATCGACGAATCATTTTAATTCATCTTACCTGAATTTGAATGTAAGAAATGTTTCTTAATTAGGTCTTTAACACATCTCAAACTTTGAAGTGAAGTGTTTATTCTCAATAGGTAATTTTGATGTTTACTTTTTGTAACGTGTATTTGCAGTCAATAGTGTATACTTGTTTTACTTTTCAAGTCTAACCTTTATGTAGAAATTATTCTCATTTATAGTTTTAATGTTTCTTTATTTACGATTGATGCGAAATAAAAACATTTTATCTCTTTTTAGATGCGTAGAAAGTGATTCTTTTCGTAGTTGTATTCATTACGCATGCGTGTTTCATAATTCTTATTTATTTCCGCACTAGTTTGTTTTTTTATGTTTTAATTTGCTGTTTGTTAAATTAAAGTATTTTTTTCTGGATTTATTATTAATAATCCTACCGTGGGGTTCCGCAAGCCGAGCGAATTTCCATTGGAAATTTGTAGTTCAATGTTGTGCTGTTTAAACTTTCTTCATAACTATACTACAATTGTGTTGGTTATATTAAGTTAAGAAAATTTAAAAGGAATATTTTAGTTGGATTAGGATTTTTAGAATATTGCTTAGTTAAACATAATCGTAGTAGTTTGAAAGAAGTTTAAACTACACAACATTGAACTACAAATTCCTAATGGAAATTCGCTCGGCTTGCGGAACCCCGCGGTAGGATTATTTTTAATCTCTGCTGACTCGTCAGGAGGGGTTTATGATAGTGATCCTCATCTCAACGAGCTTGATTTTTCGGTGCAAGTTTCATTTTGATACGTCAATTCGTTCGAGAGCTATCGTGCTTACAAGAAATCCGCTAGTAATATATACATATTATATAAAGTTTTGTAAAACCTATTTTTTCATGATCAGGGACCCATGAAACGTATTTTGGCCACAGTCCTGGCTCCAACTCCCGCCAAGCCAATAGCTCCATTAGCGAATTTCCAAGGGGAAAAATTCGCTAAAATCCAACAATCGTAGATAAAGTACGGTATTCAACTCATGCGAAAACAGCATTTTGCTTTGCTCGTGTGGTATTACTACCCTCGCTATCGCTCGGGTGCGAACTCCACACTTGCATGCAAAATGCTACTTTCTGCACTAGACGTATAATGTACTATTTTGTAACGCGTGTTCTAGCTAGTAGTATTTACTTGTAACCTTTAAGTAGTAACATTTAAGTTTCTTTACCTTAAAAGGAAAAATTCTGGTGGAAGAAAATCCCGACGTCAAATCTAGCTTCAAGTCTAGAAGCATAGCATCTTCAGGGAGTTAAGGGTTAAATTTTTGCTTTAAAGTATCATTTATATAATCTAGTAGTGTCCCGACGACGGCGTTCGACGCACCTCGAAATTATTTCTTATTTTATTGCTAAGCTAAGGCAACCACATTTATTCCACTAAAAATAAATGTTGGTTTTTGATTTGTTGGTCTTAAAATAGATATAATAACTTACCTAAATAGATATCTGATATCTAAATTAATTTACGTAATTTCACTCTTCTTCTAAGTATATAAATTAAGCCTGTTGTCACGGGCTTAACGCCTCATATATTAAAATCTCATAGTTGTTACTTGGCTAAAATGTTCTTTAGAGTATAGAGGATAATATATAATATTATAATCTAAATATGACATATATCTTACCTATGCATTTGCGTATTTGTATTTGCTCATTCGCTAAGTTTCAACCTTCTACGCGTCTATTCGGTCTATTTCTCTTATAAATGCGCACAAACATACATTTATTTACCCCTATATCTTCAAAAGTATTCATCTTATTTTTAAGACATTTAGATGGTTTGTCAAAGTAACCCGTAGATAGCCCCAGTTTAAATGCTCAACCTCCTGTGCACATTAAATATTGCCAAATTGATACTTTTATTAATGAAGAAAATAAAAACAATTTCGACAGATTTTTAAAATAGTCTGCGAATTAGTGTGGCGCATATCTTCCTCACGTCCTATCGTGTACTTTAATGATATTATGCTTGTGCGATCCATTATTACCTAATTTTTCCACCCTAATATTTTAATTTATGTATAAGCTTTAATTTGGTATAAAATGCCCTTCTTCGTAACCTAAAGATTTCGAGATATATTTTCCAAGATGACTGGCATAGCTTCCCTAAGAACTTTAAGGACTTTTGATATGCTCATTTTCAAATTTTCAAGCATCAATAAAGCAATGAAGCCAAATATCAAAACTTTCCTGCATTCACAATTCACACTTAAGCCCCCAGACCATAAGTGCATCCATAAAGGGGAGGTTGTCTTACGTTGGACATGGTCATTTACCCTTACCCCCAGTACATAATTACATGTAGGTGAGGTTGTCTTACGTTGGACAAGAACATTTGCCCCAGCACATAATTACATATAGGTGAGGTTGCCTTACGTTGGACACTTGCCCCTAGGATGTAATTATATATTATAAGGGATTTTTTTAACATCTAAAGGATCTACTTGAAGAAACGAAGATTACAAATAAAAGCTTAACATAGACAAACTAGTTTTTACAACCTAATTTACGAATTGAGAAAAAAAAGAGATTTTACTATTGTATAATTTTACTGTGACTTGTACTACTTATCGTGTTTATATTTAGTCGTGTAAATAACCGGTTTAATGTGCGATAAGCCTTTGAGAGAACAAGTAAGCTCTCATTCGTAAACGTAAACAATGAAAGATAACAAGGGTTCAGGAGAGTACAAAGTGTTGAAAACAACGCATTATTTCACCCTAATCTCCGATAAATATTGCAGTTAATACTTTATCTGTGACATGCTCTAGTTTTTTTCACAGTGTAAAGTTTCCCTTTTTAAAACTTTGAATACTCATCTTACTATCGCGGGGCCGATGTCATGTTTTTTGTGTAATAGAAAAGCTGGAAGGAATGACGATTTTTCTTCCGATGCCACACAATTGCTACTCCCCCCCCCCCCCCAAAAAAAAATGAAGAATACCCCAAAGCCCGGCACGGCAATGTCGGAGTTGTCCATGCTGACTAGTGTCAACAAAACAAAAAAATGTATTATATAGAAATTTCAAGCACAGAAGAGCACAATAGTACATTACGCGTCTAGTGCGGAAAGTATATTGCACCCGAGCGACAGCGAGGGTGTAAAACCACACGAGCAAAGCAAAATGCATTTTTCGCACGAGTTGCGTACCTTACTTTATCCACGATTGTTATCTTTAATAATAAATAAAGAACAAAAAGTTACTTTAATTAAACCAACAGCAAATTAGTTTGGTTAAATGTAAACAAACACGCTAATCGTGCTACAAGGTGAAGAATTCTTCTTTATTTCCGCACTAGTGGAATAAAGAAGAATTAAGATACGCGCATGCGCGATTAATACAACTACGAAAAGAATCACTTTCTACGCATCTAAACAGGGATAAAATGTTTATATTTCGTATCAATAGTAGATAAAATATAATAATAGTTAATAAACCTTGGAAAAGAGAATGAAATAAAATAAAAATATACATTTATACTATTATATAAACTCAAAATTAACGGCGGGATTAATAAAATTTCCGTTCAATACTTCTTTTCTCTAATCTATGATGGTATTAACACTTAATTCTTCCGCCTACTTTATAAATATATATATATTTTTAGAAACGAAACCTTCGGTAAGAATCTCAAAAAGCGAAATTAAAAGAAAAATACCGCGTGTAAAACCAACCTCGAAATATCTTAAAAAATTAATTGAACACTTGATTGGCAGCTCTTGAAATAGCCTCGCGAGGTTTTTTTTTTACTTCAAATCAGTGCTGCCACATATGGACAATATGATCTTCAAATAAGTTAAATAAAGATTTTTTTTTCTTTTTTAAATTACCTTTTTACACTTAATGTAAAGAATTCGTAATAGCTTATGGAATACAATGATCTAACTGTCATATTTTGACACAATTAATTCCTCACATAAAAATATATATTCTCCACCCAGTAACGATATATATATATATGTATATAATGAAATTGAAGGAAATCTTTCAGCAAATATATAATAATATAAATGCGGAATACAAAATTATACTTTTTTCACACTTTTTTTAATTGCGAATTAAATTTACCAATTACTAATTTTTATTTCCTTGTGTCATATTTGAAAAGAGGAAATAATATATTTTTTTTTTTTTCTAAGATAATAATAAGGTTATTTTAAAGGTTGGTCTTGTTTCTTTTTCAGAAGTATAATATTTTTTGTGCGATTAACTTATAAGCAGATATACTTTGTAATTAATTTTTATTTACAATTTTAAAAATTAAATTTAATCAAAATACAATTCTTACAGTTAGTATTATATAATGCATAGAAATGCAGCGAAATTCTATCGTTGTGGCAATGATAAAATACTGTCAGGGACACACGATCTACCTCTTCAAATTCACGGTGGATATGGAAACTATATAAAGAGTAAGATTTTAGGGAGAAATCTATCCGATCATAACATCGTTCTGCCGATCCAAGCAACAGAACTGTCAGTGGGGTGTGTGCTGAAAAGTGCTTCCAAAGCATTTATAGAAAAATGCATTTTAGCTCCAAATTTGGGGGAGCTACCCCCAAAAACTCTGAAAAAACGTGAAAAAAAGAAAATCTCAAAAACGCTTTCGACGATTTCGATTAAAAAAATTCTAAAATGTAGTCCGTTTAAATACGAATCTAACGATATAATCCGTTTTCCCAGGAAAAATCTAGTTCCTGAGAAAATAGCTGTAAACGCGGCCTGAGAGAGGTCGGGTTCCCCGCCGAGGAGAAATTATTTTTATGATAAATTTCGATGAAATGTTCAATAATAATTAAATGTACCTAAGAAAACTATCAATGGAAAAACTGGGCCAAGATAATTATGAACTCGTATATGAGAAAGTCTGACTGAGTTGTCTCGGACCGATTTTTTAATTTATTTGTTAAAACAATAAGGGTCACGATAAATGCAATTTTCAGTTACACATGACACAAAGATAAATTGGTTCAGAAACGAAACCAAAAATATATTTGTACTTAGGGCATCCTCCTTTTTCAATTAACACCCTCTCATGATGCATTTCTGTTAAAAAAATAGTAAACCTTCAACTTAACCCTAAACTTCAACCCCTAGGTTGTAAGGGACGATTGTTTGGGGCTTCTCCATAATTTTCTTGTGTTTTGGGGTTATTACTTATTACATTACATACGTTGGGTACTTTCGGAATTCAGGTGCGTTACAGGCAGACAGACAAGCTCAGGAATATATTAGGACTATAGGCCCCCGTTTTTGCCTATGGACCTCACAAATTCAAGTTTATAATCTCAATCTAGAAATATTTTCGCAAATAAATAAATATAAAAGAAAAATACTCTGCCAATTAATGTGGCACATAGCTTCCTCGCAAAGAAAAGACCAAATTAAGAAAAATACCTCGATAAAAATAATCAAAAAGTTGGAACGGCGCGGCACTGTTCCAGTAAATATTTAATAAAGTTGAAGAAATTTAAACATTTGTTGGAGAAACAAAGCCTCCAACAAGCACCAAAAGAGTTCGCACACATATAATTAATTTAATAAACAAATATAAAACTGCAACCAAATCGTAGAAACCGCTGTATAAACAGTTTTTATTATTTTACCCCCCTCAAAACTAAAAATAACACAAAATAGAATATAACAAAAATTAATCTACTACGCAAGAGCTTTTCAACGATATACATCATATTATAAAAGATTAACTTTAACATTTGTACCCCTGTAGTCTGAGGTACCAAAGTTATATTTTTAAAAAACAAACAATACAAAAGGGCATTCATTTAACTAATAAATAAATATAAATAAAAAACCTAATATCAAAAAAGTATTTAAACCCTTTAACCTACAACAAAATTATAAATTGGTACAAAAGTATATGTACAAAATTTTTAAAAAATCAACAAATAAAATAGCTTTAATCTACATATCAAGGCCTTTAAAATGATATACGACACAATATTAAAAACAAAAAAAAGTGGTCACGTGACACGGCGCACGGGAAAAAGTTTACTCTCCAGTTCTCAGCAAGTAGGATGAACTAATGAAATAAAATATACTCAATTTAAAGAGCATTAGTGTGAGATTCGATCGCTGCAATCAGCAATAAAATCGGCCAACTATTATAGAAAC
Source organism: Gerris lacustris (assembly GCA_951217055.1). NCBI lineage: Eukaryota > Metazoa > Arthropoda > Insecta > Hemiptera > Gerridae > Gerris > Gerris lacustris. Next base: position 40,250,540 of record OX578284.1, read on the forward strand.
TATGGCCATTCAAAGACAAAAATGGAAAAAAATAAAACCAAAAAATAACAAAATTATCACCATCTAGGGTACAACCGATGATGACACGACAAAAACTCATAGGATTCAAGATGTAGATCTTTTAAAATCAGTCACCACTTGTGCTATCCATTTTCTAATACGACTTACCGTTTAGCCGCAATAAGCCCCCAAACCAGCTTAAAAATCAAGTCACCCATTTTTATTATTTTAAGGGGGGAAGGAGGGGGAAAAGTGAACTTTATATAGTTATTTTGGTTCACAATATGGACGTTGCGCGTCGATTGGCGCAAACCGCAAGTCTCCAGCTCTTCTGGAAGTGGGTAAACATTAATGTCGGTCAGTGAGTCAGTTAGCTATGCGGCTTTATAATATAAGACATATAAATTTTGCACTATTTAAAGTGCGCAGAAGGTTGAAATTAGGCAGGTGTTATCTGCAGGCTACTTTCGACAAACCATAAAAATTTCATAAAAATCAGATGATTACTCTTAAAGATATGGCTGTAAATAAATGTATGTTTGTGAGCATGTGGATGACAAACAAATAAGAGCAGAAGGTTGAAACTTATATGGGACCAACAATGGGCTAATTATGACCTACCATCCAAATTTCATTAAAATTGGACGTGTAGTTTTTAAGATATGGTGGTTCGCAAAAATTGAACGACAGACCGACAGACCGACAGACCGACAGACCGACAGACAGACACGGAACCAAAAATGTTCCCTGATGTCTGAAACGGATTTCTGTCTTGGAATTTTTGAAATCGGAGACCTAAAATTTTTTCGTTCTTCAGAACGATCACATAGCTTCCGTTACCTTCGGTAAGCTCGGAAGCAAAATAATTTGCTTTTATTTTATTATATATATAAGTATTAGATGTATGAAGAGGTGTAATAATGGACGTAATTAATTTTGCATACGGGACTCTTCAACCTTGTTAAAAGTCATCTTCTGTCGTGGTTTATTAATCTGCAAATATAATTATAACAGCCATTATAACATATTATAACAATTCCTTTTTTAAAATAAATGCAACTTAATTATTGAAATTATAACTCTAATCATTTTACATTAACAAGACAAGAGACAAGTAAAAATTAAATACAATATGATTGGATAACAAGCAAACAAAACAGTTAAAAATAATAATTAGTAAAAATACTTTAAAAAATTGGTAAAAACTTAAAAATCGTTCATCTTAATATCGAAATAATAAAATTTGTAAAACTGTCTGCCTAGGAGAGCATCAAATATCAAATGTACCACATTAAATTAGTATCAAAAATTTAATTAATTGTTTACATTTTATTTTATTATCCATTGACATCCGTTCGTTTTATAGAGAAAACCTGAATAAAGGATAAAGTTCTTTAATTTTTTATATGATTTTCAAACATTTAAAAAAAAAAATGTATTTCGTAGGAATCTAACTATAAAAAAGCCATTAGTTTTATTTCCCCCTACGAATGTGGAGGTTTACCTATGATTGTCAATTTATTATTAAAATTAATATTATTTAAACAATTATTTTTCCTACTACATTTCCTTATGTCCTTATAATTCTCACATAGTTAAAAAAAAAATACAAAAAACTATTACGTTCTCTCAGCTGGAAGGAATATGATTGGTCCAATGCATTTAAAGAGTGAGGGGACAGCTGATTCATACGCATGCGCTGTATAATTTGTAGACCCCACTTAATCAAACATCCAATCCTTTGCTTGAAAGCGCGCCTTCAGTCGGGCCTAAGAGCAGGTCCTTAGCGGATCGCACGTAGTTATCACGTCACATCGTTTCGCGCAATTTTGTCACTTTTAAATTTCATTTTTCAAAAATTTTGTTCACCAATCCCCCTCAATTATCCAAATTGAAAACAATAATTTTGAAAAGGAAATTATAAGTAAAAGCCAATTAAGTCTTGTTTAATTAAATCATTAATAACGATCTAAAAAAGGATATTAATAATTTTACTAATAAATTAATTAAACTATTAATTATTGTGAAAAACATTTAATAAAATCCAGTGAAATCGTTAATAAGTTTTAAAAACAAAAATTAATATTTTTTAAACAGCGAGACGAGCATTAATCAATATTAAAACAAACAATTATATATTTATGATTGTAGATCATATGATATAAAATTCTTTGAGTAAAATTGTGTTTTGGAATAATTTCTTTTATTAACAATAATAAGGTTATTAAAATATTAGTCCAATATTTCATTAAAGAAAACTAAATTAAGTAATTTTATTAAATTAATTAATTTTAAAAAGTTTTAAGATTTAAAATTTATATTAAATATTAACATTTGTATTTTAAAGGATTAAACTTTTCAAATAATTAAATAAATAAAATATTTTTAAAGTTTATTTTATCAAACTTATTTTTTTAAATTTTATTATAACAAAATTAAAAATAATATATTATACTCTACATAAATCAGAGGGAACATTTTATTTTGTCTACCGTTTATTAAATTGGTAAATCATTACCGTTTTATCCGTAAGATGATTGTGTATCCTCCGTGTCCGGTTTCCGGGTCTACAGGTGGCAATATGAGCGGACGAAAGTCGGGCGGTGGACAGGCAAAGAGACGCCTGGTCCAGTGGAAAGAGACTAATGTGGAACAGGGTATTGTGCGTGTTGACGAAGCTCTTCTAACACGCCTTATCAAAAAAGAACCTATCCACAAATATTACAGGATTGATCCTGAACCATTATCAACGTAAGTTATAATACTACATATATAAATAATTTATTTTTATGTTTTATATAAAATAAGACAAACCATAATCGTGAAGCGTTTGGCTCTCTGATACGATTTATTAGGTGAAACTCGCGACGTTTCGTCTGCAATACGGGTAATATCTTCTGTGCAACATGTACTCCCCATGATGCTTTGTTTAAAGAGATAACGTGGACTGGAATCGTGAACTTTTTATTATAGACCGTCATGTTCACTTCTGAAGACTTTTATATATATACTTCTGTTAAACATTAGTTCTGGAATACAACAATTTACAATGATGATCCGATAACCATTTAAGAATCTTAAGTGATTAAAGTTTTTACAAAGAAACATTATTGTCATTTGACAAACATTCTTACACGAAACCTGCCGACTTTCCAGGTTACTTGTGTACGCATGAAAATATCATTTTGTAAATTTCTACTTATCAAAATGTCAGAATGTCATACGCATTTAATAAGCATTTTTACACGGCATTGTAAATTTATTAGTTTACTGCTTTTACTTAAAAACGTTCTTGTTACCATTTAACAAGCTTTCTAATAAGAAGCTAACTTCCTAGTTTACTGTACATGAAAACTTCTTTGTCACCTTTAATAAGCATTTTGACACGAAACTGCCGACGTACCAGATGACAGTTTTTACTTAAACGTTCTTGACATTATTTAACATGCTTTCTTACACAGAACTACCGACTTATTAGTTTAATCTTTGTACTTACAAAAGTTCTTGTTACCATTTAAGAAGCATTCTTACACGAAACTATCGAATACATTTTTTTTTTTATTTTTAATAAGCGTTTTACTAAGAGAATTTTGTCTTTTTACTTGTTTTGCTGTTTTTAATTAAAACTGTATCTTAATTAAAAGACGATATTTTTTTTAAGAGCACAATAGGTCAATCCATATCAATAGGGCGGCCGTTTAAAAATTTGTTTCTTTTTAACCTTTGACGTGAAACAAACGCCTTTATATACACTTTTATTGTCTAATAAGTGCATAATGAAACAAAACTAAAGTGTCTAGCCCAATCCATTCCTATAATATTTATAAGATTATTTTTGAGGGTGGGGATTTTTTTCTCCTTAAAATCCGTTTTTTGTCAAAGAATAACTATGATCTGATTCAAATTTTTATTGATTTATTTAAAAAGATGGTGCAAAGATAAATTGGTACAAAAACTAAACAAATATAAATATTTGTAATTTGTACTCAGGACGTCCTCCTCTTTATCTTTCATTTAACACACCCACCCCACATGACGAATTTCTGTAAAAATAATTGCAACAGGTTAAACTTCAACCCCTAATTTAATTCCCTAGTGTTTGAGGGATGATATTTTGGAGTTACCCCATAATTTTCCTGTGTTTAGGTTATTACACAATGACGGAAAAGTTTCAAATTTTTATATTGGGTACTTTCGGAGATCTGGTGGTTTACAGACGCACAGACAGACACAAGCGCAGAAATGTATAAAGGGGTCTTTGTTTTTATCTAAAGCCTCCTCCAGACTGCCGAACCGCATGCCCAGTCTAAAGTGCGCATACGCATCTCAGGCTCGGCAAACGTAGAGACCAGTGCTGGGCTTGATTCCTCTGTTCGGTTCGGCAGTCTGGACACGAGGCTTAAGGACCCTAAGAACAAAATAAGTATAATAAAGCATTTATTATAATCGGAACTACATGTGACTCATTCACTTAAAAATGTTTCCTAACATTATAAAGCCATATATAACAAATTCTTAGAAATTCTCCCCCGTGTCGAAGTATAATATCCGTGTAAATCTATCTAAATTATTATCTACGTTTATTATATACATAAAGAATCGATGTAGTTAAAGTTATAATGTCTGTATAATGTCGGGGCTGTGGTTTTTTCCACCGTTTACGAGTTCTCGACTCTAATGATCACTTTGGTTCAATCGATTAACTTCACCAAGAAAAAAAACGACGAACAAACTTCCTTATCACTTTTTGACCAATTTTGATCAAAAAATAACATTGAATAGTTTTTTTAAAAAATTTAATTGTAAAGCAATTTTTGTTATTTTTATTGCTTCTATCATTATCTCTTGTTTTTTTCTCTTTTGCAAAACTATTAAGCTTTAACCAAACTTTTTGAAAGAGCTTATAGTTATGTGCTTTTATTTGTTACAAGTTTTTTAGACGTTTAAGTAAAATTCTGAAATTAAATGTCTTATTAAGGTTAGATTTTGGAAAGCAGGAGTTTATCTTGTACCATGATATATATTTATTTTAAATAAATATGGGGTTTTATGAAAAAACCAAGAACAATAAAACACTTTTTCTTTTAAGTTTTCTTGATTTTAAGTCTCGAGGTTGTATTAAGCATTTATACAAATAAATATTATTATTATATTTATTGTTGTTGAGAAAAGTTAAAGGTTATGGCTGTGCGTCACGTGGCAAAATTTATTTCAGACTAGAGGGAATCGGAGGTCTTAGTTTAGGCGTCAGGTTGTCTCCTCTCCATTTTGGGACATTTGTTTATAATGACGGGGGGAACACGGTTTTTTTTTGTTCGACTTAATTTGTTTAAATGATTCAGTTTCAAGAGCTGGCGCCTTTTGTCTTAGTGCACGCTGAATTAACACTTATAAAAAACTTAAAGAAACATCTAATTCATCGATAATAACAGAGCATCTTCCCGCGCTTAAAAATATTATTGGACTTTTTAATACTCATATATTATAAAAATTGAGGTAAAAATAAAGATGTTTAAAGTCTTGATTTATAAATGAAGAAATACATCCCTCAATCAATAATAATTTTGTCATTCAAAACAGGCTTTCAACAACAGAAAATCAATTATTGAAGTTTCAATTCATATATATATAGTATATATTATATTCTGGTTGAGGTCAAATTGACTAAAAATTGGGTTCTATATATACCTATTTCTATACACAGACAATATATGTATGTATATATCTTTTTATATTAGGCATTGTGTAATATATTTATGTGTATAGTATACGTGTGTGTATTATGTATTTGTTTACATATACATATTATTATGTCGAATATACAGAAGAAACAAACAATATACTTGACAGCTAATTAAAAGAAATCACACTTATATTTTTATTTTGTTTACATTATAATTTTATTTATTATCCTTATTAATATATATTTTACAAAAAAGTATAATAAAAATTAAATAATCAAGTTTTGGTAAATAAAACCAAAAAAACACAACATCCTCTCTTTTATCGTGTTTCTTTGTTCAAGGATTTAATGTGGGCGATTTAAAATGTCCTTTTATTATTTTGTTGTCTAAAAAGTAGACATTTAAAACAAAACAAACAAAAAGAAAAAAACAACAACAAATAAACAAAACTATAATGTTATCATATTTTTAAAAATCTTGATCATTGTTGACATTTTCTTTTTTATGTTAAAAGAAACAATGAAAACTTTCACTTTTTAAATAATTCGAAAATTTATATTTAGATATAAAGAGTGTTTCGTAAACGAAAATATTTTATATTTTCTAGTTATGAATAAAATGATGGATTAAACAAAATGAAAACCCATTGATAGATGTAATGTAGTATTTTACGGTTCTAGTTTTGATCGTAGTATCTGATAAGGGCGCTTATTATCCTGCATTTCATATTGCATTCTGTCTCTTTCTATCCGCCTGTCTGCCACACTTCCCATAAATATATAAATATAATACATTAATTCCCCTTCGCTTCCACTCAATTGCTTTACGGAATCATTGCGAATAAATGAAAATGACGCATTCGTTGATTTACAAATAGAGAGATCGAAATTGTTAAATGGGAACTGAACCTTTTAAAAATGGCAAATGTTTCACATTCGCAATTCTGTTACACTTTTATCGAAAATGTATTTTTTTTAAAAAATTAATAATTATTATTAAGAAACCAAAAATTAAAGGATAACTAAAGTTTTTTTATAATAACTTAATCTTAGTTAAGTTTAAATCTAACTTTAAAAAATAATTAAATTAAAACACGATTGAACCAATTATTTAAGAACATAATCATACAATGTCATGATACGTTTTATTTATCATTTTTTGATTTATTATTCAAAATTTATTATGTTATAAATTTCAATTTTATATTGATCCCTATAATTAATTTTATATAAGTAATTTTATTGCAATATAATAAATGTCCATCTTAATTTCCTTCCTACGTATTATATATATGATATATTCAAGTTATATATTTATATATATATATATATATATATATATATATATATATATATAAATTTTGGTCTGATCGTAAATTTAAATTGTTTAAGGACATGCTAATGGTTCCAACTAACTATATTTTCTTATTTAGAATATATATTTTTTTTTTCAAGATCCAAATATGGTTTAAAAAGAATTATATATGTCACTTGAGTAAAATTTATTATTTCCCAAAATATTTTAATTTGAAATTTATTGCTTTAAATAATATATATTTAATACTTTAATTTTCTTCTTATTTTGGTTATTCTTAATATATAATATTATGATGTATTTATCGTTTTTATAATTCTTATTAAGTTTGTGGGGGTATTCGGAAGTAGGTATATATACTATATATATATATATATATATATATATATATATATATATATATATATATATATATATATATATATATATATATATATATATATATATATATATATATATATATGTATAGGCCTTTTCCCATGCATCTTTACGAATTATTAAATCTAAAACTCTAAACTCCGACAGTTTGAATCCTATTCAAATTTACTTTTTCATTTGAACAAATGAACGAAAGAACGAATTTCTTTGCTCTAAAATATTTTTAAAAAAAGTTCAGACAAACTAAGAAAGAACGAAGACTAAGAATGTTCCCTGATGTCTGAAACGTATTTAAGTCTAGGAAATTTTCATTTGGAATGGTGAAAACCTTTTTTTTTCAGAATACTTTGGGTAAGCTTGGAAAATTATATTATTATACTTTAACTGTACATAATGTAAATTTATTTTTTCTTTATACTTTTATACTCTTAGCAAAGATAAATAAACCTGAGTGTTCTCGTCAATAAAATTAATTCATAACTAGATTAAGAAATAAGTTAAATTCATACCTGTTTTAGCTATAATATATAGGTACAATCTATGGTGTTTGAAAATTGACATAATTTCACTCGTCAAACTGCTAATTACTAAAAAAGAGTTACGTGTATATTACTTTTATATAGATTTTCGGATGATTCACAATAAAAGAAAAAAGTCATCGATTTAAAAATTGAAATAAGTTGACACTTACATTTCAAAGTACCGTAAAACCATCGGTCGGTTTTTTCAAGAGATATATCCTTAAAATATCAATTGATATTAAAAGAAGCATAATCGCGAGCTTAAAAAAGCATATTGTGACTTTTTACACTTCACACCTTATGACCACTGAGTAACTTAGTTGAACTTTCCACACGCCGTGTTGTTACTTTTATTTTCTATACTTCTTTAAGTATTATATAGACAGTTTTAAGTGCTTTTAAGTTTTTTTATTCTTTCTTTAAAGTCAATATTTATTTATGTCTTTCTCTTTAAACTTTATTTATTTCCGAAGTTGAAACGAAGTCGGTATGTCAAGAAATAAAAGAATAAAAATATGGGTGGATTTCTTTTAAGAAAAAAAAAAATAATAAAAGAAAGATAGCGAGGCGTCAAAGTAAACTAATCGTAAAGGGCATTCAAATCTATAAGACTTTTAAATCAATATTTATTCGTAATCTGTTGATTTTGAAGGCGCCTTACTTATTAAAATAACAATGATGGTAGATGGTAGAGTTAAAGAAAAAGTATCGGATAATATTTCTTTATGAAAGTAATGAACGTAATTGTGCAAGTTTAAGAATAGAATAAAGAATGAATCATTTGTATGTTTAAATTCAACTTTGACGTTATGATTGTCGTCTCATCTGGAGCATTCTGTATTTAGTTGTCTCAGTTGAGCATTCTACTTAATGCATAAGATAGGTTATCGTTTTAGGTAGGGAAGTTTACATTAATCTTAATTTTAGTAGAGGACTTTTAGTCGCATGACGAAAGTTGTCACCACAACCATAACTGTCTTATAATCCTTAAGGCAGGGTCGGACTGGGAAGAAATTTCGGCCCAGGAGTGTCTCCATCAGACCGGCCCTCAAGCCTTGAGTTGGCCAAGGGACCGGCCCATTTTAGAAACTTCCACCGGCTCACCGGGAAAACTCCCGAACTCCCTTATAGCCAGGCCGACCCTGCCTTAAGGATTATGTTGTCGCTTTAGTTGTGGCAGTCAATAGTTAACGAGGTTATCATAAAAGTTGAATTAGCTTACTTATTACATTCCCCAAGCCCCAATAATATAGTCTACTTATATCTTATATCCCATATCCCATAAGGATTCTGTTGCCGTTTCAGTTAGGTTAGTCTATTGTTTACGAGTTAGGTTATCGTTTCAGTTGAATTAGTTTACATATTTTAATCCCTTATGCTGTTTTGCTTCCGAGCTCACTGAAGTTATCGGAAGCCACGTGATCGTTCTGAAGAACAAAAATATTTTATGTCTCCGATTTCAAAAATTCCAAGACATTTTCGGTGCCGTGTCTGCGACTGTCGGTCTGTCTGTCCTTCTGTTGCTCAATGTTTGCGTACTAACACTTCTTTAATACTACACGTCCAACTTTAATGAAGTTCGTATGCTAGGTCATAATTAGCTCATTGTTGGTCCCATATAAGTTTCAATCTTCTGCGTTCATTTGTTTCTCTTCCACATGCGCACAATCGAACATTTATTTACACCTATAGCTTCAAAAGTACTTATCTAATTTGTATGAAACTTTCATAGTTTATCAAAACTAACAAGCAGATATCCCAAGATTAATTCGAACCGTCTACGCTCTTTAACTTTTGCTAAATTGATACTTATATCAGTAAAGCACGGATGCGAGATGAGAGGAAGCTTTGTGCCTCACCAATTGGCAGTATATTTTTTCTTTAGCTTGACTAGTATACCTACTTCATGATGCAAGTTATCACCACAACTGAAACAGTCTACAATATCCTCCACGGGGTTAGGTTATCGTTTTACTTGAGGCAGTCTGGAGTTTTTGAGGTAGGTTATCATTTCAGCTGAATTAGCTTACCAGTTTACTTATTATACTTCCCAATACTATTTGAATTCTCAGGTTGAGTGTTATACCTACTTGATGATGGTAGTTGTCCCCACAACCTGAAAGAGACTAACAAGACTCCACGAAGTCGTGTTATGGTTTCAGCTAGAACAGTATATTTATACAAAGTAAGTTATTGTTTCAGCTAAAGTTAGGTTACATATATACTCCCTAATGATGTTTTAATTATTCTTAGTTGAAGTAATCTGCGTATACAATACATAAAATACATATATCTATTACATTTTTATTATTCTTAGTTGAAGTAATCTGCGTATACAATACATATAATACATACATATTTATTTAATACTTGATACTGAACTGTTTCACTCTGCAAGATAATTTGGAATTATAGCTGGAAAATCCCAAGAAAATTCTCCATGGCTTTAAATATTCTCAGCTGATGCAGTCGGTGTAATATACTAGCTAGCTGATTACATCAGTCAGGCTTCACTGATGAAATAATTCACTATTACACACACACCTATCACCAACACAATACCGTATTTATTCTTTCTTACGTCTATTTGTGTATTTCACACATTTAGTATTAAACTCTAAATCCTATCTTAGTGTACGATATAATTATATTAAAATATACATTGGCGTCAAATGATCTATTGCAGAACGCAAGACAAGAAAGGATAAAGCGCCACGGATGCAGGTGTCACCTGTACTGATTAATTGTAACATTCTTATATTACTGTTACAAAACTAGAATACCGCTTCATAACTTTCGTAATCTACAACCATTGACCGTGAAAATTATTACAAAATAAGTTATTTGCTACTTTCAAATTCATTCATAGAGTTGCATGTGTTTACTACAGCGTAACGCTAAATTATTACCTTTTTATCCAATCAAGATTTTCTTAATGGCAATAATAAGAATCTTATTAGGATAATCATTTAATCTTAATCGACAACAATTAAATTATTATTAATTATAAGAATTTATTAGAAATTAACGAAACGTTAATATAGAAATATTTTTATGGAGTATATTCAATCTGGATGTTATATTGGAAAACGCATAGAAACGTGGTCTTTCCAGTCTAAATTTAAAATGTTGATAATTTAAATAATGCTTCCAAGCTTTCCGAAGTTTGTTCGAATTTGTTTCTCTTTTGCATGCGCACACATATATTTATTTACACATATATCTTCAAATGTACTAATCTGATTTTTATGAAATTTGGATGACTTGTCGAAAGTAGCCTACAGATAGCCCCAGATTAATTTCAATTGTCTACTCACATTTAAAAAACTGGGGAAAATAAAATAGACTGGCAATTAGTGTGGCACATAGCTTCCTCGCATCCTATCATGTACTTTATTGTTATATTAACATTAAAATTATTGTTATATTACTTTATTGTTATATAGTTATATTGTTTATTGTGTAAAAACTATTAATAGTTTTAGCGGTCTTTAACACTTCATACCGGTGTCGCTGTTGGTTCTACTAAAAAATTGTATTTGAAAGAAATGTTTGTCTCATTGAATAGATGAAGGTAGAATTTTTTCCCGACCTAAAATAACAATTTTAAATTTGAAGTTCACGTTTACGCGAGCGTTGCTCGTGAATGCTAGGACGGACAACGTTGTCCAACGAACTCGTCCTGGGCATTGGTAAAATGAACATGTCTACCAAATTTCATCAAAATCGGTTGTTATTTACTCAAGTTATCGTCGCACGTTTCATAATTCGCGGACACACAGACCGACTGACAGACAGACAGACAGTCACGAGACCAAAAATGTTCCCTGATGTCTGAAACGGATTTCTGTCTTGGAATTTTTTAAATCGGAGGCATAAAAGTTTTTCGTTCTCAAAAGTGAACACAATGCTTCCGCGTTACCTTCGGTAAGCTCGGAAGCAAAAAATTTGACAATAATAGATTGTAAAAGAATAAAACAAATTATGGCATATATATAAAATACGAAGCAAGGAAGCTATGTGCCACACTAATTGGCAGACTATTTTAATTACTTTGTTATTCACTGATTGACTTTCATTGTAGACCCAATTGATTTTCATTATTTTTTTTTAAAGTTTACACCTTGCAATGAATTACCTGATAATTTTCATTCTACTATTAACCTAATTATACCATACAACGTAACGTTTTATAATCTACTTAAAAAAAAAATCTATTTAAACCAACTAAAATTACCATAAAGTAACATTATCCAAAGTTGAATTAGATGAAGAGTAAATAGAAAAAAATAAATTGCATACAATTATTTCTTTAAGTCACCTTGGAAGTTAAGTTGTTAACGATCTTATGATAATAATAACAAAGAAAGTCAATTGTCCTCTCATTAAAAATGAATTGAGAAAAGTTAAAACTGGGTGTGAATGCTAAATGCAGATCTTTCGTGCATATCATATGGTTTCGGCTTCTTTCATATGATGATTTGATTTTGGAATTGTTTTGTCAGTCGATGTATAATACTTTTTTTTGAAGAGGAGAATGTTGTTGGTTCAAGTTGGTTTTTTTTTAAAGAAAGAATCTTTAGTGGGATGGTTTCGGGACGGCAAAGCACCTTGATTGTTATTGGACTGGTCCAAATTTGGACGTAGAGTTTTTAAGTTTAAGAGATGACGCAAGATTGCTCTCCGTCCAGTTGAAGAGGCGAGAAAGTTGATCTCTATGCCTAGTCTTGGACATTATTCTTACCTATAAGGCTTCGCCTTTAAACCTTAACAACTGTTCCTAATCCAATGCGATTTTTTTTTCATCAAGGACGTTCAAATACATCTTAGGTTGATTCTTTCTTTTAGGTTTTTTTTTTTTTTCGTTTTAAAAATAACTTTAAACTCGTGACTTACTAAAGATTAATCTTAACAACACTAAAAAAATAACAGTTAATTAAAACCGTTCTAGTTTCCTCTAATTTCTCTTTCATCCGCACGATGATTCAGCTCTTACATACACACACACACAAACACACACAAATAAAATATATATATATATTGTTTAAAAAAGAACCTTTTGTAAAATCTTAAACGTGAATTTAAGTTGTAATGAAACAGTAAAAATTGTATTTCATAATTATGTAAATTGTGAGAGGATGTAAAAATTCTTTAAAATATTAAGTCTTATCTTATTTACTATATATATTTTTAATCTTATAACATACCTAACTTAGTACCTAAATATATACCTCAATTTACGAAATATATACGGTATGACAGTATTTTTAATCTTATAACATACCTAACTTAGTACCTAAATATATACCTCAATTTACGAAATATATACGGTATGACAGTATGCCCATGGATGGAGTTGCATATACGTGTTAATTCCAAAAAAATCACTCTTCATAAAATCTTCTGCTTGAACTTCAATGAAGATTTATAGTATTACTTTTTTTTCAAAATGTAGCCTGTACCTGAAAAGTAAATTTGGTCCAGTTTCCTCTTGTACGTATTTGAAAATTGTACTTTTTGGGTACTGTTTACATTTTTGAACAACAATTAATACTATAAATCTTCATTTAGGAAAAAGCAGGATATTTTATGCAGAGTGACCTTTCTTCGAAAAATGAAATTAACAAGAATAGGCAACTCCATCCGTGCGGACATATTAAAATAAAATAGCAACCTGAATAAAATTAACATGTATGTATTCATAGGGACAGGTAATAAACATATAAAAGTGAATGTATATTAATATGTGTGTGAACGCAAATATTATTCATATGAGGTCTCAAGAAAACTAGTAAAATAATAGAAATTGCTGACGTTTTATTTTATGGATATGACAGTACATATTATGCAAATACTCTTAATAATTTAGTTTTTCCAATTTGAATTTTTATATCTTTAATTATTTTTTTAGTTTCTTTTAAAATCCGGCCACATTCGTTGACAAGATGTGTTCAAAACAAACATTTTTAAGTATAAACACTTAGGAGGTTTTAAAGTTATAGGATCGGCCTTCAGGTACTACAGAAGTAGATAATAAAAGTTGGGAGTACCCGTCTTCTATACGAAGTACCTAGTTAATAGGTATTTAACTCTTAAGTTATAGTTGGTTCTAAATTACTTCCTAAGCAGATAGTATTACTTACTGAAAATACCTTTAAAGCTAAGTACTTAAGTCTAATAAGTAAAAGTACATTAATTTTATTGAGTTGATTACATTAAAGTGCAATTGCCTTTGGTAAAAATTGCAATTAAACGAATTGAAATATTGATGTAATAAGTTTAGTTAGGTAATTGTTTCTATAGATATTTATTTATGGAAATTACTCGCAGTAAATAAAACTGATCAACAAATTTAATCAGTTTATTGTCAATATATACAATAACTAATGTTCAAATCATCTGTTCATTGATGATGCTTTACGATTTCACTATTTTGTTTCACATTATTACAATAGTTCAAATGTTATATATAGCTTATAGCTAAAACAAACAAACATTTAAATGACCGTAATTTTCAAGCGATCGAATCTGGAAAATGTTACATGAAGGACGCCACAAAAGTTCCGGTAAATCTGTCCAGAAAAACAGAGTAAAAAATCGATTGACTTTTCAATTTTTGATCGCATTTTGAGATTACCTGCTTCCGGCAGCTGACTAATTTCCACCCTACACCTTCCAAGAAATCGGACCGTCTTTCCGGACAGAGTCACAGAACATGTTTGGCTGCTTTTACTTACATTTAAACTTGATATAATTGTGTAAATTTATAACAAAAATATATATTTAAAATGACAAAATATTTAAAAATACAGCTAACAATAACTTATAACTAAAAACTTATTTACATAATATTACCCTATTAGTTATTCCATCCTATGTTCTAAATGCGAGCTGAAATTGAAATAGTATAGGTTATTGGATAGTTAATTTTTCGTTATTAATGTCAAATGTATTTTCTAGTGTGTATATTCCACCACAAAAGCTAAAACCGTGAATATAATGATTGACGTTAATCTAGTTCCCGCAATACGTTAGTAATACAAATAAGACAGTAGTTACAAATGGGCTTGTCGTATGAATAGAAAAATAAATAAATACATGCTAGATTATTTTTCCATTATTATCATAAGAATGTGTCCTAGACCTTAACAGTCCGTATAATTGAAATCAGAATTAATTGAAAGGTTAGCTATTTTAAAACTTTATATACGTAAAACCGTACAAATATCTTTATATAGTATTAAAATAAAAGTAACATTTTGAACTATAAACGTGGCCTTGATTGTTTGACATGTAATTATTATTGTTTTTATTTTTTTGACATTATATATTAGTTTAAATTAATATTTAATTAGGGCCTTGTTACAACACTTGTTTTTTACTTTTCGTCACTACCTATAGTAGGAAAAGTATTGTTATCACAAAAATTTTTTTTGCGAGATTTCAACGGAATTACCCGTTTTGGGTGTTTTTAGGACATCCTGAGTGGTTTTCAGCATGACGTCTGTATGTATGTATGTGTGTTATCATCGTAGCGCCCAAGGTATTTAACCTAGAGAGTTGAAACTTGGCAGAAAAATCAGTCCTTACCTGTTGTGGTGCCGCCCGGAAAATCAACTTTTTCCGCCATCTTGAACCCAAGATGGCGGGAGTTTCAATTTTTGAGTCAGCAAAAATTAAAAAAAAATCTTAATAAATCGAAAATGGTCCTGATCGAGTTGAAATTTGGCACGAATGTACCTCTCTGTATGAAAAATAAGCCCACCAAATTTCATTTTTTACTTTGACGGTTAATAATACCGAAAGTATAAATAGGTTTTTGACATATAGTATATCGTTGGAACCGGAAAAAATAGGGAACAGATATAAAAAACCCCAATCAAATTATATTAATTAGTTTAAAAGTTATAAGCGAATATAATTATTTATTAGTGCGATAATTTTGATGACGTCAAAGTTTGTTTACATCTGCCAAAATACCGCCAAACTTCAAATAATTAGATAAAATATAGCTATTAAAAATAAGGCTTTTTTTAAAGAATGATAATAAATCAGTTAGTTCAGAACGTCACCCATCCAAGTACTGACCACGTCCAATGCTGCTTCCTCCTGAAGTGAGGAAAAGTTCCAAGGTACCCCGTACCCGATTTTTTATATTTAATTTGGTAACATTAAACTTGTTTGGTTGTATGTATATCTATTAACAAGGATTATTTTGTGTATGAATGACAAATTATATGATCATCTACTGTGTTTTTCTCCAATGTGTGATAGCGACTCATCATGGAAAAACCAAACAACCTCTTCACTCTTCACACAAAATAATTGTATTTTAACAATTTGACCGGTTTCACCTGTTATGATGCAGGATGCAGCCTTCTTCAGTTAATCAGTTGGTTTTAAAGGGACTTTAAAAGTACAAGTATAAAAGTTGTAAAAAGTTCTTGTACTTTTAAAGTCCCTTCAAAACCAACTGATTATCCGAAGAAGGCTGCATCAGAACAGCCGAAACCGCTGTATTTTAAATTCTTTAAAATACAATTATTTTGTGTAAAGACGCTGTTTGGTTTTTGAACAAAATCTCTTTAATGAAAAGTATATCCCTGTAAAAACACCTGTGTAAAAAATAAGACTAGTGTCGAGGAAAACTTATTGAGAACATTGGTTTAGCCAAGTCTCCTCCTGTCCAAGTAAGTTCTACTAAGTCTAATACATCCAGTACACAAGTAAGGGATGTTGTTTGTCTGTCCCTCCTCCCTCCTCTCTATTCTCTGTCCCTCTCAAACTCAAACTTTTCTTTCCCAAATTATACACTTTTAACTAACTCTACACGTTTAAATTTAAAAACATTTCCTGAATTGGCAATTACTCAGCGAAAATAGGTTGTTGTT
Source organism: Gerris lacustris (assembly GCA_951217055.1). Lineage (NCBI taxonomy): Eukaryota > Metazoa > Arthropoda > Insecta > Hemiptera > Gerridae > Gerris > Gerris lacustris. The sequence continues at coordinate 40,267,328 of OX578284.1, forward strand.
ATTTAATTGATACTTTTCCTATGGTTTATATTAAGATTTTTTAAAAAAATAAAATGGTAGGTATGCACTGTTTGTAACTTCAACTTAGTATTCTCGTGCTGCGTTTAAAAATTTCGATTTTTTTTTTTTTTTTTTTATTACAAATAAGGTTTTGTTCCAGTTTGTTGAACAGATTTTACGGGTGGGAACGTGAAAGTTGTTAGCGAATATTTAAAAAACTAAGCTGTTCCGGACCACAGGAAGTTCCGTGTTCATAGGAACTTATTTATCTGGCGTAATAATTAAGATCCCTGCTCGAAGTCATGCCTTTTAGTTCGGGGAGACCCGGAGACCGAATCAGTATATAATAGTGCAATAATATTATATACTATGAATGCTAATATGCAATTAGATAGTTGAGAACGGTAACTCATTGACAACTTCCTACGCGTTCATGAAATTATTTCCTTCTTACGAACAAAGTTCTAGGAAATAATTAGTCAAACTGTCATCCTATCTTCGCCTACTTACCCATCTTTTTTTAAACATTAAAAACATTATATTCTCAAATATCACGTTTAAATTTTATGTTGTTTCCCTGTATACTTAACTGCAAAATTATTTATTTATTATTCAATTTTATATATATTTTTGTTCAATTTCAAAACGAAGTTTTATATTTAGAATTGAGATTAAGGATTGCTGGTTTAAAAAAGAAAGAACTTAGTTTCATGGCATTCCACAACGCCTCTTTAAGTTCAGAGGCGATTCAATATTGCAACCCAGTGTCCAGAAATAACACTCCGCATTGTCGCCTTTATTACTTCTTATTCAAGGCCTTATTTCTATTATTTTAATTTTCTTAGCTCTTCGTTCCTTTTGTTTTAATTTTTTTTTCATATTTAAAGTATAAATATAGAGAGAAAGTATTGTAATGGTACACAAATTCTTTTTGAAAATTTAATGGATTTTTCACTTTTCAAATACCCGGTTAGATGAAAAATAACTCGCTAAATAGTAAATGTTGATAATATTTTGTTATTACTATCTCATTTACACATTATATGAGGTAGAATCACTTGGTATATAGATAGAACGCAACACCAACCACAATAGATAACGAAGGAACACGTACACACGAAGAAGTGTAGATGTATCAACAAACACAAACGATCACGAAGGAACACTCAAACGAAGAAGTGTGGATATATCAACAAATTCAAACAATCACGAAGTAGCACGTACATACGAAGAAGTGTGGATACATCAACAAACCTAAACAATCACGAAGGAACACTCAAACGAAGAAGTGTGGATACATCAACAAATTCAAACAATCACGAAGTAGCACGTACATACGAAGAAGTGTGGATACATCAACAAACCTAAACAATCACGAAGGAGCAGGTACATACAAAGAAGTATGGATGCAACAACAAACACAAACGGTCACGAAGGAACACTCAAACGAAGAAGTGTGGATGCATAAACAAACACAAACGATCACGAAAAAACAGGTACAAAATGAAGAAGTGTTCATGCATCAACAAACACAAACGATTACGAAGGAACACGCACAGATCAGTGGAGATGGAATGTCAACAACACTAAAGTTAAGTGTGTTTTCACTCGATACTGATACTATAGTGTTTGTTCGTGCTCACATGAGTTCGTTGGTGCTCAAATCTCAAATGTGTCCGTTCGTTGGGTAACCGCAAAGCCTCATGGACCTCACTAATAAGAGACATGATGTCACTTACAACTTTGTTTATTGATTGATAGACTGTTTAAAATGTCGGATGTTTTCGTTTTGTAATGACCTAATACAGTTGTCGACCGGCATGTAAAGAAAACATTAGATTCGCCACATTATGTTTTTATACTATGTAATAAAAAAAAAAGTTGTATATAATACAAGTTTTTAAATGACGACGGGTTGAATAATATGAAGCAATGAGATCATACCATGTAGTTAAAATTATATTGAATAGTTAAACTTTACTTGTCTATTTATTAAGCGATACAGCTTATTATTTGGACTTAAGTAATAACTAAGCAGTGGATTCAGAATGAGATCAGGGCAGCTAAGATAACCATCTCCATCTATTCTACTCTCAACTCGATCCTACGCCAGCTTATAATACTTCAACAATATCAATTGTTACTTCAATAATGGACATTAATAAGCATGATTATATTCATTAGAAAAAAATATATAGATTATAGATAGATACTTATGGTATATGGTGATCGATAGATTGACTGTAGATTATAATTGAGGCATATGAACACGCAAAATGCTATGTCCTAGTTTTAAATAATGAATAAATATGCTTCAAATTACACCGTGTAGGTGACATAGATTGTTAGAATGATAAAGTTTGATTGAGTAAATATATAATTTTGCTAGATTTGAACATAATTATAACTAAAAACATCTTTTTACTAAACAGGGGTATTTAGCATCGTAATGATGCGACTTTGATGCAACAATAAAAATACACTGCGTATTAAAATTTTTCGTTTTACCGCAGTTTGCGCATAATACTTTCTTTAGTTCGAAGGTAATATCTACCTCAACGCTACTATAGCCAATTATTATCTTACATACTGAATTAATTGTGTCTACGAAGAAGTTGTAAATATAGCTTTATATTTATAAATAAATAAATAATCCGGGACGCAAAGGCCGTTCAGAATCACTTTACACACCAAACTAAACATATACCTACCTACCAACATGTAATACCAAAGCGAATACGGTGCAATCAGTAGTGTGAGCTATGTAAATCAAAGTGCCGAGGCGTGGGATCGAACCCATAACCTCAACCTTGATTCATAGATGACCGATCAGATGTGACAATTGACTTTTGCACCACGGTAACTCTGAATCGCATTAAATTTTATTAAAATCGAATTAAATCAAATGTTTAGCAACTCAAAGGCAGAAAATAAAAATAATAATTTAAATATGAACACCCTTGATCAAAAATATTTTAAAGAATTGATGTCTCTAACCAAATTAAGACAATCGAAATAAACTAATTTACAAATATATACGTATATTATATATATATATATATATATAATTATATATATATATATATATATATATATATATATATATATATATATATATATATAATTATATATATATATATATATATATATATATATATATATATATATATATATATATATATATATAATTATATATATATATATATATTTACTTTTGTAAAAAAGTCATTTTATTCAGAATTTTGATCTAAATTAATAAATTGGTAGATAAAGTTGTGTTTGGGTGTGAATTGGGCAATTAAAATGAATAAGATGAAGAAAAAAAACAACAAGAATTACAGATTGCTCCTTTTAAAAATTCTGAAGTTTCGCAATTATACGTCCGCCCACCTTCGGGTGATTTTATTGAGGTCTTTTGGAAATTATGAATTCAACTTTATTGAATCATTTCGTACCATCACATGTCTATCGTAATGTGAACTTTAACGTAAGGAAAAGTTAAAAAATAAATAATAATATAGTTATTAAATTATACAAACAAAGCGTACTTTTATTTGATTTATATATATATATATATATATATATATATATATATATATATATATATATATATATATATATATATATATATATATATATATATATATATATATATATATATAATATATATAATATATATATATATAATATATATATATATATATATATATATATATATATATATATATATATATATATATATATATATATATATACTCTACCTTTTATTTAAATCGAAAAGCCTACTATAAGTTCTGAGAAGTTGTTAATTATTTTCTTGTTTATATTTTTATGATGCTATAATAAAAACGGTTTAATGGCCTTCTGTTATGATTGAATACATCAGGTATTGTAATTAAATGTTTTTAATACATGCGTATGAGAGAAAATAAATTGTAATAACTTAGATAGAAATCTTAATTTAAAAACCCTTCTTCATTAATATAAACGATTTATAAATGCTTAACATCATGTCAAATCGAACAAAATAATTCTTGAACATGAGATGAAACCTACAATGATTTCTTGTAATGTAAAACAGCATGAAAGCAAGTCTGAGCTCGAGCTCTAAAATGCCTTGTAAACAATTAGAACAGCCTTGTAACAAAGAGATTAGAAACAGTTTTATAAAAGCTTAAATAGTTTGTATGTTAAGCCTTTTGGCATGCCTATGTTTTTGATAGGCTTTTGCGATGAGAGTTTCCTGGATTAGTTATTGTGTAACACATCGCAATAACTAACACGTAATGTGTTTATGTTTTTCCATGGAGCGGTACACGATCGCACAACGGGTTATGTTACCCCGCATTATGAGCATATAGAATATTAGACAGAAATAGTTCGCAGACTTTCGCGCATTGTTTCAGCCGAGAGCAAGAACCTATCTGAATGAATTAGGAGTTCGGCGATTTGTCAAAAATTTCGAAGAGTCGGGTACCGCCCGGAAAAAAAAAAATGTGAGCCGTAAATGATAACCAGTGATGACAAGCTTATCTCTATGGGTGTGGGTCTGAAGGAATGATAATTAAAAATATTAATATTTTTTCATTTTTAATTTAATTTCATCTATATATTTCCTCTTCAGGCCTTATCTATGATGTGATTATATGATATTATTAGATACTTTTAATGTATGCATGAGTAACAAATGGTAACACACCTTTAAAATTGCATTTTAACAGTTACTCTATGTTTGATTGTTACTCACTACTTGACATTTACTCTGTTTGATTGTTACTCACTACTTGACTACTTGACAGTTAGGCTAGGCGCACACTGGGGGCAAAACAATCTGCAGGCTGTCTGCGGGCTGTCTGCGGAGGTTGTCTCCCGGTGCAAAAGATTGTTGGACGGCGACATTTTTGTCACCTGCGACAATCTTTTACACCGGGGAAGACAGCTCGCAGACAGTCTGCAGACTGTTTTCCCCCCATTGTGCGCCTAGCCTTACTCTATGTTTTATTGTTACTCACTACTTGACCACTTGACAGTTACTCTATGTTTGTTTGTTACTCACTACTTTACATTTACTCTATGTTTTATTGTTACTCACTACTTGACTTCTTGACAGTTACTCTAATAGCCTTGTTCGCAATTGGCAAGTAATTTAGTCGATTGGCGAGTAGATCAGTAACTAAACCTGTCTGAACGGCAACATTTTAGTCAAGTAATTTAGTGACTTACTTAACTACTTGACTAAATACTCAATTCATTTCACTCTATTTTTTCGGGCGAGTAGAGATAGATACGTTAAATTTGTGACTGAACTTTCATTAACAGAAAATTAAAACAATTTTTATCATTCTCAAAGTTCCGAAGTATTCTTTAGGATCTTCTAATGGTAATTCTTTGAGAAGAGAAGTAGCACCTTCTATTCATCCCTTCTCTGAATCCATTTTCGTATCCATATATTTCACATACTAATTTCTTCTTCGACTTTTTCTAAAATAGAAATTGCAAAAGCTTTATTAGCTTATTTACTTTGTTGCAATGCCTGTCCATCTTGCTAATACACTAGCTACTAATGTACTGGATAGTTCAGTAAAGTGCAAGTGCGAACGATTTTTGGTGAGTTGCTACTAGCTCAGTTACTAAATTACACGCTACTCGACTAAATTACTTGTCAAGTGCGAACAAGGCTTATGTTTGTTTGTTACTCACTATTTTACAGTTATTCTATGTTTGATTGTCACTCATACTTACTACTTGACCACTTGACTATTACTCCATTTTGATTGTTAATCACTGCTTGCCTACTTGACAGTTACTCTATGTTTGATTTTTAATCACTACTTGGCTATACTGTTACTCTATGCTTGATTGTTACTCACTACTTGGCAACTTGACAGTTACTCTATGTTTGATTTTTAATCTCTGCTTGGCTATACTGTTACTCTATGCTTGATTGTTACTCACTGCTTGCCTACTTGACATAGTTACTCTATGTTTAATTGTTACTCACTACTTGACCAGTAGTTACTTGACCACAAAGCACCCCTACGCTCATTGGATAAATGTTCATTTCAATAGCATGATTTTTTAAAATTAAATTAATTGTTTGTTAGTGAAATTATAAGAAATATCAATCCGGAGTTTGACCCTATACTTTTAGTTGTTGTAATTACCTATTTAGTTTTCGTCGAAAGTTATAATTAAGCTATATTATTCAATTAATTTTAAAGAACGTGACAAGTGTAGCTTACATAGGTATACATAGATACATAAATAACTTTAATAAATGTTATTGTTATTAAGAAGCGTTAGTATAGATTCTTGAGAATATAGACATCTAGGAAGTTATAGTTGGTTTAAAAATGTGCATAAAGCTGTATCTAAGTGCTACGGTCTGTTAATGACATTCAATAGACGTTCTAAAGGTATCCGTTAAGCGTAACATCCTGGCCAGTCTAGCTTCAACTATTCCATTAAGAAACTATTTCGTAACAACTGTGCTGGTGCAATAATAAAACAATCCTCTCTGAATTTTAATGCAGTTAATTTTATATGCGTAACTTATGCTTAATTAGTAGCATCAAATGAAACAATGATGATTTTCCGGTTAATATAAGAAACGACGAAGGATTTATAATCACACAGGACACCGGGCTGTGATTTAAATCTACCTAAGAAGAAAAAACGTTTGAATACGGTTTCGATATTCAGGAAAGTCATATTTATTTTCATTAATATCTCAGAAACGAGATTGCTCCCAGAAACTAAATGAACTGCAAAATAGGTAAAAAAAATAAAAATTGTCAGAAACGTTTTTTGAGAAGTTACTTTTCTTCAGAGCTTTTGGAAAGCAGCGCCCCCAAATTTAGAGTTAACATTCATTTCTCGATTTCACAATTATCCTTAGAAATCAGCTTGTCTGTACGATCGACAGACGGCGCGCGGACAGACATTTTTACTTTTTTTTTTTTTAAAAAAAACCCTCTAAATGTGAAAATTCATAAAAATCTTAAAATCGAAAATTTAGCGCCATCACAATACTCTCTCTCTCTCTTTCTCTCTCTCTCTCTCTCTCTCTCTCTCACACTATATAACCCCTTAAAAACCACACTAAGAGAATATCACAATATGAAGGAATCAACTTTAGATAATAATTATATTAGAATTTTGTCAAATTATAATTACTAAGTCTTGCGTCTTGCAGAAGTTAAGATTTCGAACTATTAACGCGATAAGATCGTTTGTTGAAAATCCGAATTAATAACGTAATATCATAAAAAAATGTCATTAAATAAAAAAAAATATATAAAAATTAGATTTAAAAATAATTTGTACAAATTGACTTCCTGGATATAAAAGGTTTTCAATAAAAGTGTATACTAATATGCGTCGTTAATATTATAATTTTATTGTTTTGTTTTTTTCCATTACAAAAATTTAAAGCTCCATGTTAAAATAAAATAAAATCTACTAAATTTACTATTTTTTTTTTGTCTCGTGTAATACATTTTTTTGTCACTCATTTAAAGTTGATTTATTTTCGTTTATTTAACTAAAGGTCGATTGTTTATTCACAAATATAACATATACATTATGTATATAATGTATTATTATTCGAATTATATTTATACTCGTATATCAATCTATGTATATACATTTACATATAAAATCTCAATACCGCACTGACATACTGCCTCATCACGTTATCTCTGGAACCACTGAACCTATAACCTTGATTTTTTTATAGTCAGGTTTCACTTAACCCCTAAGTTCTTAGTGAGAATGCTTTTGCGATCCTCCATCTTAATTTAAAATGGCGGTCATTTATATACCAAATTTGTCAACGATATCCCCGGAACCGCAGTTGCACTGGAATCATGAAATTTAGAAGTTTGCTTATTCTTTTTTTTGACATAACCAACTTAAGTGAAAGGGTTTTCCAATTTTCAAATAAAATATTTATGATGGTGGTACCTACTGTATATTTTTGAAATAAAGTGCACTCATTAACATAAATATCAATACATCTTTAAAACACTGAACTAAAAACAATGTGTTTGAACGACGAAATCTAGATAATATTCACGTGTAGCAAAAGATATGTAATGTTTCTTGACTGTAGTTTATAAATCTATCAAATTTAAGAAGTACTTTAAAAAGACAGACTCTGTAGCGAAGCTCGGGAATCCAACAAGTATATGAATAAATATAATTACTTATTTATATAATATCTGTTCGTTTGATCGGATCTTAAAATCTATTTCCTTTGAACTGACAAAATAAAAGATTAACATATAATCTTAGGAATATATTATAATAAATATTAGATTAAGTATTTGTCTCAAAATTAATCGTCGGCAAAAATAAATATAAGAGTAAAAAACAAGATTTGAACGTTGAATAATAAATATAAAAAAATTGAAGAACGAAAGAAACTGCCTTCGAGTTAATCCGATCACTGTCGATCTGATCCGAAGCCAGATATAAAGAAACAGAAGCTCAATCAGATTAGAAATTTGCGAAGATAAATATTTATATTTTTTCTTTCTTTAACGTGAATAAAATTAAAATACAGTAAAACCTGGATATAGTGACCACCGAAGGGACCGACCAAAACTGGTCACCTTAGGCAGGTGGTCAACATACCCAAATTGAGTAAAAACAAATTGCTCATTCTTGATTTTTTATAATGTTACATATGTAAAGGGTGAAAAGGAACATTTATGGAATAGTCACATAATCTTTTTTTTTAGTAAAATTAAACCTTTCTGAAATATGGAAAAATAAAATAGTCTCTCCACGTAAAATTAACTTTTTAATAGCCAAAGCAAATATGATTAGATTATATTTTCTGAAATCATATGATTAAAAACGAGGTGAGACATTTATCTTTAAAAAGTTAAAAAAAAACATGTATTGTACTGATTACTGTTTAATAGTAAAATCTAAACTTTTTTTAAGGTCATTTCAGTGCAAAATACACAATGCACATGAAAAAACAAAAATTAAAAAAATTACTTCTTTTAACTGTTTACTTTCTAAATGATACTAAGAACTGAGCTAGAAATAAAATAATAACAGAAGAGGAGATATTCCAAAGAAATGAGGATGAAGTGAAAAAAAGAAATAATAAAAAAAAAAAAATAATACAGAGAAATGATGTACTCTATATAGTTAACTCTTAGAACCAGCAAGAATTATTTCATTTTACTGATTTCCTTGATATAAATCCTTCTAATAATTCCTATAAAAAAAAAGTAAAGAGGGTTTTATTGATATTACAATAACTAGTACTATATTAGTTCTAAGAAAGTAAATTAAAAACTGAATGTTTCAAAATTCTGATAGGTATTCTCACTAATGTTTATTTTTATTTTTTTTTTTACTTTGGTCACTTTAACCGAAATAAATTTACTTCAAGGGACCAGAAGAAGGTGGTCACTGGTCAATATAGGCAGAAAGTCACAATAAGCAGAAGAAAATGTACAGGAAGTATTGAATTTCTGAAGGGACCATAAAAAAGTGGTCACATTGACCAGGTGGTAAATATATGCGGGTGGTCACTTTAGCAGGTTTTACTGTATAAATAATAAGACTGTCAGATGAAATTAGTTAGCTAAAAGAAGCTTAAAACAATTTTTTTTTTTAGAATTACTTATATGTAAGTTTGTACGTACTAAAGTTTATATACATACAATTGTTTCATGTGGTTCGTGTTAACTACTTGTCACTTACTTATTAATCAATCTTATTAATCATCAAATAAATAAATACTGCTTTGTGATTGCGATCTATACTGCTTAGCCATCTATAATGCTTAGTGATCTATACTGCTTAGCGAGAGTACAGAATTGAAATCGATTTCAAATACATAAGTTATTTAAGTAAATTAATTAATCATAGTTATTTGAAATAACTATATGGTAAATTAATGTTTGTTATAATTTATTTTGTACATTTATTGCTTTCTTCTCTGTGATTTTTTTAAAAATTTAATTAAACCAATATTAACATTTTTTTGTTGGCAATTCTCTTTTAGTGTGCTAGTATTTACACTTCTCTTTAGACTCGCAGCAATTTTTGATATTCTTTGAAAATAGAAATAAAATTAATTGTTGCATCGGCCGGGAATCGAACCCGGGTCGCCCGCGTGGCAGGCGAGCATTCTACCACTGAACCACCGATGCTACTGATAAGATTCAAAAAATTCAAAAAACATTTTGAAAAGTCTTTAACTTTTACCATTATCAAATTTTATTTGATTAATATTCTCTTTGTTAGTTTCTCTGCGACTTAGGCCGATTTACCAGCGGGTAAATTAATGTGATTTATGATATTAGCGAATATGATTTGATAATAAATTAATCTATACATATTATTACTACGTTTTTATTAGCTTGCTTTCTTGTTTGTTTGTCCAGTATAAATCTTGCAATCGATTTTTAACTAACTGCCCGAGTAGCTAGACCAGGGGTTCTCAAACTTTTTCTTCCATAGACCCCCTGTAGGAATTTTATTTTGTTCATAGACCCCCTACCTAAGGAATATATATATATATATATACACATCTAATTGTGTGCGTGTGTGTGTGCAATGGCTACCACAGACGACTCATTTTAAAACACATAGTAATAGGAAAATGAGGGGAAATTGTACAGAAGAAAGAAACTGAAATATCAATAATTATATCTATATTTTTAATGATTAAATTTAACATTCCCAAATCAGAATTCAATTTTAAGAAAATAGTAATGTGTAATAGTATTTTAGGTTAAAAAACAGCATAAATATGTTTAAATATCGTGGGTAATTTACCAAAACCACAAATATACTAATCTGAAATGTATATGACATCTGGAAAAATGCTCTATTTTCCGATGTTGAGGGTGAAAATTTGGAAGTATGAACATTTTCCGATTCGTTGTTTTGGCAAAATATTGACGATATACCTTATTCACATTATTTTTAATTATAATATAGCTTTATAGTTCAGTAAAAACACAATAAAACCAATAAAATAATATATTCTTAGCAGGGGAGCGCCGCGCTCCCCCGCGACCAATTGTGTAATGGTGTAATGAACATGAGTGCGACCACTCGAGGGTTAACATAAGTTACTGTTCAAAAATAAAAATTGTGCAGTGAATAACACTCAGATTACATTTAAAACAAGCTAGTAACATGTTTTTGCCGGTTGAAGGGGTAGGTGGTATGGTGGGGGGTTTTTAATTACGGGATTAAACTCTCATATCAAAACATTGGACATATTTTATAAGTTATCAAAACATACTTTTTCATTACTCATGCTCACTTCCTCCCCAAATCTAGTTTATATTTACTTATTATTTTTATTACAATACGAATAACTTAATATTCATTTATAAATATTATTTTATTTATTATTAATAATATTATTATGTTCATTTTATTTATTTATTTATTTATTTATTCATTTATTTTTATTTTTTATTTATAAATTTATTTTTTACTAAAGAGACATCCATAGACCCCCAATAGACCCCTTGGTGATCATAGACCCCCCATGAAGTCCCATAGACCCCCAGGGGGTCCACACGGACCCCTTTGAGAATAGCTGAGCTAGACATTTGAAACTTTTAGAATAGCTCAGAACACGATGACAATGCATTGTTTTAATACTTTTAGACTTTTAACCATCTTTCAGCAAAATTTTATTCATTTTCAGCAAATTTTGCTGTATAGAAAGTTAGTTCGGAAAAAGTCCGCAAGTTATTTTATTTGTTTTGACATATCCCATATTTCAATCTTCATTTTGACGGGTTTCAAATTTACGATTTATGACTGAAAATTTAAAAACGTAGTATATAAAAAGTTCTTTTTATCTTGTAATTATATCTCTTTAAGTTTGACTTTTACTGTGCTAACATTTCTCTTTTGCTATTAAAGAATCATAAATAGTAGTCAAATAAACTAATATTCACGTGCTCAATCATGCATATCACGTTTGATGTTCTGTGGATTACTATATCAAAATTACTTTGCATCGGCCGGGAATCGAACCCGGGTCGCCCGCGTGGCAGGCGAGCATTCTACCACTGAACCACCGATGCTACTGATAAGCAATCGCCGCTGTTGAAATCCTCTCGTCTGTGTTATCAGAAGCTTGTAGTTTTTACTATAGCTGCTTTATATGAGTCAAAACTGTGCATCATTAACTAAACTGAAAAAAAATGAATGTGAAAACAGACGCTGTTATTGAATGAATTATTGTGAATTATCTTAGTAGTGCTACAACCATATGTTTATTGATTTTATAACAAATTTCACTAATATAAATACCTTTAGGGTATAACTTTTTAACTATTTCCTGGGTTAAGTAATAAATTAGTTGTTAACCATGTATTATTTCCTTATAATAAGTAACAATTATATTAGGCGAAAAACAAGAATTGAATTATGCAGTTTACCTATTTATCAGAATATTTTTATACAAACTTATAAAAAACCAAAAATATTTTAAAAAGTCTATAACTTTTACCAATGTAAAATATTATTTTATTAATATTCTCACGACTTAGGCCGATTTATCAGCGGGTAAATAAATGTGATTTATAATAGAAGCGGATATGATTTGATCATAAATAAATGAATATATCTATCTATATTTTCTTCAGTTTATTTACATTGCTCTTAAGTTTTTAAGCAATCGTAAATGTAACCTAAAATTCGCGTTCTCAATCTGGACTTTTGATATTCTGTGGATTACTATTTCAAAATTACTTTGCATCGGCCGGGAATCGAACCCGGGTCGCCCGCGTGGCAGGCGAGCATTCTACCACTGAACCACCGATGCTACTAATAAAGGTTGGACGCTGTTGAAAACCTCACATCTATATTATCATTATCAGTAGTTTTTAGTTATTACTAAAGCCGCTAATGTCCGAATATATGATTATTCGGATCAGCTCGTAGGTGATGTAGCAGAAAAATATCAACATAATAATGCTAAGGAAAAGATAAACGATTTATAAGACGAAAAGGACACAGGTTTACCAATAAACACTGCCACCAACTTAAAAGAAAGTTAAGTAGGTACATGCAATCTAAAAGAATACAAGTACAGATTCTTTAGTCAGTGTTAATTTATATATCAGAACAGGTTCTTAACCCACACATAAAACGTAGGATAAGAGACCAAATCTTATTAACCCTAAAGACTTTAGTCAGAACTACTACGATCTTGATAATAATATCAACATAACATAATTAACATTGTCAGAAAATTATGGCTTATAAACCACAATGTCTCATTATTAACAATAGACTGTTATCATTAGTCCACAGATAACTTTTAGTTGCTCACAATTAAAAAGTAAATCTAATTAATCCTAGCGGCTTCAGTCAGAACTACTAACTACTGATAATGATAATATAAATGTGAGGTTTTCAACAGCGTCCGACGCTTATCAGTAGCATCGGTGGTTCAGTGGTAGAATGCTCGCCTGCCACGCGGGCGACCCGGGTTCGATTCCCGGCCGATGCAGCATAATTTTTATGTAGTATGTCACAGGAAAACAGGTAAGATTTTGTGTTTTATACCTGTTAAATTTTTGTTTTGAATTGCTTTATAATTGTTTAAGATCGATTACCCTCTAAAAGAGAACTACTGACAAAATAATATTGCCTCGTCATTCATATAGAAATAACAAGTGCAAGTGGGTGCTTTCTAATGGTGCTTTTGAGAAGAGGACGTATATTTTATACGATTGACAACGAATGCAATGATTACTTAAGAAAAAAACTGTTTATTTATTTTTTTTTTTTTTTTAACGGTTAAAACTTTCTAACGTATTTTTTTTATCTATGATCTATGGGCTGCAAATAAATGTATAACACAACATATCTAATATGCTTGTTTTTCAAAAAAAGCGTCAAACATATTATGTCTGTGTCTTTGCTAAAATATATAAAATCTGATCAAACCTTGCACTATGACAAAAAGTACTCATGACTGCTAACGTAGATAAGAGTTTTTAATTGTGTCGGCTGTTCTATTTTAAACATAATTCAAAAGTAAATCTGTTTAATCCTTGCGGCTTTAGTCAGAACTACTAACTACTGATAATGATAATATAGATGTGAGATTTTCAACAGCGTCCGACACTTATCAGTAGCATCGGTGGTTCTGTGGTAGAATGCTCGCCTGCCACGCGGGCGACCCGGGTTCGATTCCCGGCCGATGCACAATAATTTTCCACAGTATTTAACTGAATAGCCTGTGCTATCTGTTTTATTCACTTTTTGGTAATTGTGAAGAATTTTATTAAATCCTGGCCCATACTATTGTTTTTAAATTCTTCGGAGAGATTGACCGATGTGAGTTTTCGTACTCACAAATTTCCTGAAAGGTCCAAAAATTCACCTTTCTGGTGACAATTCGAGTCCCAGTGAAGTGTGTCATGTTTATACTGATGACTATATCCAAATGTTTAAAGTGATCCGCTGTCTTGTAATAACCAATTGGTGTGTTGAACAGGGCGCAAAAAGAAATGGTAAAAAATAAATAAGAAAAAATAATGATTTAATCATTTTTAATTAATTAAATTATTAAATTTAATTCCATATTTATATTTAAATATTGCAATTAAATTGAGGATATTTTTGGATTATTAAGCAATATTAATTAAAAAGGGAGAATTTTAACATTCAAACTCATATTAACTGAAAACAAAATTCTTGGAAGGCTAAATATAGCAATGTATAAAGAAGAATGAAAAGAAAACGACAAAATAAAAATTTAAAAAAAAATGTTAACCTACCTTTATGCATTTTATAAAATTATTAAAAGATGAAGTTCCTCTTAAGTAATTGAAGTATGTGTTTAAAGAAGAGTAACAAATTACTGTATCTTTTTTGCAGCATTCTTCTATTCGAGTATTCATTAAATAAAATATATATAAAATTACTAACATACGTATGTAGTACATAACTTTCAACAATTCTATCTATAAATGACATCAAGGTAAACTTTTTTTCCTCCATTTTATTTCCTGCAGATATATATTTATTTAAAAAAAAATAAATGAAGTTCCTACATTCTCGGATCTTGTTAAAGCTACTAAAGTAGTAGTAGTAGTTGTAGTACTCAAAGAAAATATGAAAAAAGAAAAGATTAATAAGGTAATTTATTTCGTACAGTTATTTTAACTTGTTTAGTTGGGGAAGAAAATGAATCAGGCGCTGACTTCTGCTAATATTACCACTGTTATTTATCATTATATATATATATATATATATATATATATATATATATATATATATATATATATATATATATATATATATATATTCCGTGTAAATTAGTTATTATATTGTAGAATATATTGATTAATGAAGTGTTAAATGCGTAAAATTCTCAGTAGCAGGTAAATTATAAGAGCAAGCTACGATGTACCACATGTTCCTACATTAGACCTTCATCTCTTAATAATATATATTATATCTCATTAACAGGATTTAACTGTCAAACTAACCAACTGTTAAATTTAAACTAATAACTCAACAATATATGATGTTATTAAGTTTGATATTATAGATAAAATGTACTAAGAAATAAATAAAACAAATTAAATTAAAAATACTAAATAACTAGAAAAAAAAACCAGAAACTAAATTAATTTTTCTTCGTTTCTTTCGAGTTTAATTTGTACCTTTTAATTAAGGCATTCGAATATAATTTATCTACACCAATAAATTGAATAAATATATTCGGAACTAGATGGATTAAAAATATTATAGAATTTACTTATCTTTAGAAAACACATTGCCATAAGTGCCTTAACGATCATATATATAGTTACTCTTAACCCTTTTCTCGTTTAATAGTTCAAAAATAAATGTTTGGTAACTGTGGCTGTACTAACATAACTCACACAAAGGACATTAATACAAGTAGATACATCAAAATCGATTTTTCGTGACATTCTTCACATTCAACTTCGTCATTTTCAACTTTATCTCTTTATATATTATACATCATACACGAGAAATCTCAACGACACCGCAAGGCATTTAGAGGGCTTGAATAAAATAGTATAATATTAACAATACTTTTCCTACTATTAGTAGTGAGGAAAAGTAAAAAATAAAATTGAAAACGAAATTTCTACCTTACAAACATGTGAAGTTAAATAACGGTGTAAAAATAAATCGTTTGAATCGCTAGAGTTTGTAAAAAAAGAAAAAAAAGTGAAGCGTTCATGATCAGCTTTATGCTATTTTAAGTTAATACATTTCTTACGGTACCATCTGATGAAGAGCTGATATTGGCATCTGTAGTACAGCGTACCTTTATCTTGCACGCCTACTTGCTTCTAAAATTCTATAAATTAAAACCCTGCATTTATCAATACGGGCTTGGATATAATGAAAAAATAACTCGTGATACGTGATAAAGAATATCATGATGAATAACTCTATGTTAGTAGAAGGCAGCGTGTGATTCATTATTTTATAACATAACAAATTAAAATAACCCTATAAACTAAATTGCTTTATTAATCTTTTCCATTTCCTTTAAGTATCGTTTACAAGGTACGAGAATTCCAGAAATTCATTCTAAAGAAATATTTACTGGATATATAAAAGGTATATAAAAAATAGTATGTTCATTAGCTTGATGCTATCAAGAGATTATATAAATTCTTGTAGTTTTATTTAAAACATAAAGAGAAATACGTGTAGATATGCCTTTACATTATTAAAGATCAATTTTATTGCAAAATAAGTAAATGTGAAAAACAATTGTGCATCGGCCGGGAATCGAACCCGGGTCGCCCGCGTGGCAGGCGAGCATTCTACCACTGAACCACCGATGCTACTGATAAGAAAATGCCGCTGTTGAAATCCTCTCGTCTATATTATCAGGTTTGTAGTTTTTACTATAGCTGTCAGATTGATGAGGTTTATTTAAGAACTTTCTGCTTTATATGAGTCAAAACAGTGCATCATTACCTAAACTGAAAAAAATGAATGTGAAAACAGACGCTGTTGAATTATCTTAGTAGTGCTACAACCATATGTTTAATGATTTTATAACAAATTTCACTAATATAAATACCTTTAGGGTATACCTTTTTAACTATTTTCTGGGTGAAGTAATATATAAGTTGTTAACCATGTATTGTTTCCTTATAATAAGTAACAATTAGGCGAAAAATAGGAATTGAATTATGCAGTTTACCTATTTATCAGAATATTTTTATACGAACTTATAAAAAACCAAAAACATTTTGAAAAGTCTTTAACTTTTACCAATATAAAATTTTATTTTATTAATATTCTCACAACTTAGGCCGATTTATTAGCGGGTAAATAAATGTGATTTATAATAGAAGCGGATATGATTTGATCATAAATAAATGAATTTATTATATCTATATTTCTTTCAGATTCACTTTTTGTGTGCTAACATTGCTCTGAAGTTTTTAAGCAATTGTAAATGTAAACTAAAATTCGCTTTCTCTACTGCACTTTTGATATTCTGTGGATTACTATTTCAAAATTACTTTGCATCGGCCGGGAATCGACCCGGGTCGCCCGCGTGGCAGGCGAGCATTCTACCACTGAACCACCGATGCTACTGATAAGCATTGGACGCTGTTGAAAACCTCACATCCATGCCTCACATCTATATTATCATTATCAGTAGTTAGCAGTTCTGACTGAAGCCGCTAGGATTAATTAGATTTACTTAATAACTGGTTTCAACCACTTTAAAGTTGTCTGTGACCTAATAATGACACGGTCTATTGTACATTATGAGGTATTGTGTTTGTCAACCTATAATTTTATATATTTCTCTCTTTCAATTATATTCCCCATTATAAAAGTTTCATAAAATGTTGGCGCAAACATGTGATTTAATGTCTTTTCTTTTATTTATTCAAAATATATTTATTTTTTATACATTGCATTAAAAACTAATAAATAATAAATATAAGCCATGACCTCATTGATTCGACACACATTTTTTTTTACAGTAATTGAAAAGCTTATATTTGTCATAATTATAATTTATTTGATGACAAATATAATTTTATAAAATAGATCTTTGAGGAAAATAAAATAAAACATGAATGTTGTCACATTATTTCAATTTAAAAGTGTAAAATAGAGCGTAAAATATTGCTGAAGCATATTTTTTTTACAACACTCACTCATTCTTAAATGTAGAATTTTAATTAATTAAAGATAATATTGTTTGATTGAATATTATTTTTTTTAAAGTTGTTCCTGCTTAAATTAACTGGAAACTTGAATCAATGGACCTTATATAATCATTAAAGAAATCCGGTATCATAAATAATTCACGTAAAATATAGAATCACATTAAAAAAATCATAAAAAATCGGTCAACTGTGTTGTTTCTTTTTCTACTTGGATGATTTCGTCCTCAAGAAGTGGCGTTTGGGGCCAAAAAGAGAAGGCGTACTTTAGACGCACTACCTACGCACCATTGACTGTAGGCGTCATCCGCAGGTCCAGTTTAACTCATGTGATATATATATATATAGCTACAATTTCATTCTGTTTATGATCTAGACCAAACTGAGTTATTCATATTTTGGCTTGGTTTATTACCTTGTAATATTTATATATATATATATATATATATATATATATATATATATATATATATATATATATATATATATATATATATATATATATATATATATATATATATTTATATATATATATACATGATTTGTAGTGTTACGCTTGTTAATACACATGTATATAATCAATATTTTTTATTAGAGGTGAGTAATAATAAAATATATATAATAAAGCTGGGTGTATGAAAAATTGCTGTAGATCTAATATATTATTACTCTTTTAATCTAAAAGTTTTAGTCTTGCTGAATAAAAATAATTTATGTGATGAGTTAAGAATACATTTTTGGGAATGGTACATTATTGAGAGGATGTCTAAGGCTTATGTACCTCCCACTTAAAAACATAAGTTCAAACACTGATATATCAGGTTCGATTCCAAGATAAGTTTAGATCATTTTTTCTCTGTTCACGTTGTGCTATAGTAACAGCAATGTTTGATGAAAAAAAGAGGAATGATTTATACTTATTTTAAATAAAATGGTTGATCGAATTTTGATGTATCATTACGTTATAAAGGTTTAAGTCAGTGGCGTATCCAGGGGGGGCACAGGGGGCACGTGGCAAAAAAAAAGAAAAAAAAAAAAGAAAAATAAAAAAGCAATTTATTTGCTTTTTAAGTTTCATCGCACACCTATTACCCCAATTTTGAACCACTTATCGTCATTCAATCTTCCCCAAATTTTGCACATAGATACTAACTAAGGTGAAGAATACATAAACGAAAAAAAAAAAAAGTTGAAAATAAGACCAGTTTTGAAAAATGGCATTTTTATATTAATTATTATTAGGCTCTAACGTTACTATTTCACAGCCAATCACGGAAAAAGATAATTAAGAACATACTTTTCCTATATACCTTCGTTGAAGGCTAGGGAAAGCAATTGCACTTCTAATAATATAGACAAAAGTATTTTAACAGTTTATTGTGCTTATCAGTAGCATCGGTGGTTCAGTGGTAGAATGCTCGCCTGCCACGCGGGCGACCCGGGTTCGATTCCCGGCCGATGCACAATGGTTTTTTAATAGTCACTAGTTAAAAATAAGTGCGAGAGATCCTCTTGATATCCTCCATTGATATAAACTGTCACAATCTACCCAGTGTGATGTCAACTCAAATGGTAGGTACACATGTTATGACAGGAAGAGTTATTTGATTGAGTGAGTGTTTGTTCACCTTGCTTAATAAATTTAAAGAATGTACATTCTCCTCAACCCCAGGTTATAATCTGGATATGAAATTCCATATTTTATACTATAGTAACAGACATATTATGATATACAATAATTATAGTGACATTTTATTTAAAATTAGTTTATTTAACTAAGATCTAACTCGATAATACAGCATTATTATGTTCATAATGGTATAGTTGTCAAAATATTTGATTCTTTAATAATCTCTGAACCAGTTAAGCTATGCGTAGGAGCGATATCGGAACGGGAAGTCGAGATGAACTCGTTCAACTCCCTAACATTAACGAGATAATTGGTTCACTCTTAACAACCTGAGGGTAGTTAAATCTTAAGGAGATAGAGGGCGTGGCAGTGATCTCATTAAAGTACGGACATTAAGTATTTGACTACCAGACAACAAACTATCATTAATTTGTACCTTGTAAAATTCCACAACTTACTCTTTAAACCTCCTAAGACTTTTAACAGCTTAATCCCATAGATTAAGAAATTTTGGAAGCCTAAATATTCCTAATTTATTTTCAGCTTCCTTTTCACAATCATTCGCTTCTTTATAAGCTGTTGAAAAAAGCTGTCATCCTGACTGATTTTAGACTTATTTTTAACTGAAATAGTTTTTTTAAGTTGATCTTCGCCTTGCGCCTTATTCTTAGGCTTGTTGCCTTATCTTTTTATTTAATCATTTTTATGTGTTTTCTTAGTTCTCCGTCTTTAGTTGACCTTTAGAATGGTTATTGTTTTGGTTGATTTTGCTTCCGAGCTTACCGAAGGTAACGGAAGCTATGTGATCTCCGATTTCAAAAATTCCAAGACAGAAATCCGTTTCAGACATCAGGGAATATTTTTTGGTCCCGTGTCTGTCTGTCGGTCTGTCACTCAATTTTTGCGAACCGCCATATCTTAAAAACTATTTGTCCAATTTTAATGAAATTTAGTTATTAGGTCATAATCATTCCATTGTTGGTCCCATATAAGTTTCAACCTTCTGCGCTTATTTGTTTATCTTCCATATGCTCACAAACATACATTTATTTACAGCTATATCTTGAAACGTAATCATCTGATTTTTATAAAATTGTTATGGTCTGTCGAAAGTAGCATGCAGATAGCATCTGCCTAAATTCAACCGTCCGCGCACTTTAAATCGTGCTAAATTAATATTGTGAACCAAAATAATTATACAAAGTTCACTTTTCCCCCTCCTTCCCCCTTTCAAAAAATAAAAATTACCGACTTGATTTTTAAGCTTTATTGGGGACTTATTGCGGCTAAACGGTAAGTCGTATTGGAAAACGGATAGCACCAGCACCAGCAGTAACTGATTTTAAAAGATCTACAACTTTGGTCCTATGAATTTTTGTCTTATCATCATCGGTTGTACCTAAGGTGGTGATAATTTTGGTATTTTTTTTGTTTTATTTTTTTCCTTTTTGTCTTTGAATGGCCATAGTTTCCATAATAGTTGACCGATTTTATTTCTGATTGAGGTGCTTGAATCTCACACTAATGCTCTTTAAATTGAGTATATTTTATTTTATTAGTTCATCCTATTTGCTGAGAACATGAGAGTAAACTTTTTCCCGTGTGCCGTCTCACGTGACCATTTTTTTGGTTTTTAATATTGTGTCGTATATCATTTGAAAGGCCTTGATATGTACATTAACGCTATTTTATTGGTTTATTTTTTTAAAAAAATTGTACACGTACTTTTGTACCGATTTTTAATTTTGTTTTGTCATAGTACAGGGGTACAAATGTCAAAGTTAATCTTTTATAATATGATGTATATCGTTGAAAAGCTCTTGAATGGTAGATTAATTTTTGTTACGTTCTATTTTGTGTTGTTTTATTTTTGATTATTGATCTAAGTATTGTTTTTTGTTATGCCTTTAATTTGTGTGGGACCTTTAGTTAAATTAAGACTGTTCTTAGTGCTATATTGTTTCTTGTCTTTTGTTAATCTTAGTATTGTTGTCTGTCTTAGTTTAGTATTTGGTTAATTTAAATATTGTTTTTTGCAATAAGTAAGATCTTTAAATAATTTAAGACCTTGATCTTAGTGCTATATTATAGTCTCTTGTCTTTTCTTGATCTTAATATTGTTGTTTGTCTTAGTTAAGTTTTTGGTTAATCTTATATGGGTTTTTGTTATTAGTCCAATCTTAGTCCAATCTTTCAATTATTGCTTGATCATAGAATTGTATTATTTCTTGTCTTTAATAATTTGGTTAGACATAATCTTAGCCTTCTACTTAAACCCTTTTTTTAATTCTAATTTTTAATCTCACTTCATTAACAGGTTAGAACATAATTTAAGAGATGACATATAGGTTATCCTAGTTACAAGATTAATATTAAAATTAAATAAGTACTATGGTTATCGCCATAGTGTAGTCATTGGTTGATATTACTCTTGTTTCCTGTCCTAGTCGTGTATTTGATTAAACATAATCTTAATCTTGTTTCCTTCCTTAATCGTGTATTTGGTTAAACATAATCTTGTTCTTTGTCTTGTTTCCTGTCTTAATCGTGTATTTGGTTAAACATAACCTTGTTCTTTGTCTTGTTTCCTGTCTTAATCGTGTATTTGGTTAAACGCATAATCTTGTTTCCTTTGTTAATCGGGTATTTGGTGAAACATAATCTTGTTTCCTTTGTTAATCGGGTATTTGGTTCAAACTAATCTTGTTTCCTTTCTTAATCGGGTATTTGATTAAACATAATCTTGTTTCATTTCTTAATCGGATATTTGGTGAAACATAACCTGGTAGGCAAAACCAAGGACCCTTATATTTTCCTGCGTATGTCTGTCCGTCCGTCCTCTCGCGTGCTCTCACGGCTTTACCTTTCGTCCGATCACTTTGAAAGTTGGCATGTATGTGTCTTCTACCTACCCACATATTTTAAAAATATAGCGACTTAAAAAAAATATTTTTCAAAAAAATTAAGGTAAAACAACTTAAGGGTTAAAATTTTTTTATTTTTTTTCGACACCGTGAGGGGTATCATATGAAAGGGTACGTCGAGCTGATTACAAAAATATATAATTATTTAGATATAACTTTGATAGGGCGAGCGTAGGCAAATTTGAAGTGGGTGTGAAACGTGCCCCCCCCCCCCCCCCCCCCCTCTATCTCGCTTATG
This sequence comes from Gerris lacustris, assembly GCA_951217055.1. Taxonomy (NCBI): domain Eukaryota; kingdom Metazoa; phylum Arthropoda; class Insecta; order Hemiptera; family Gerridae; genus Gerris; species Gerris lacustris. The sequence continues at coordinate 40,290,317 of OX578284.1, forward strand.
TGAAGTGTGAAAAATCTGAAAAAATTCCTGAACATTCTTCGACCAAAAGAAAATATACCACTTTTTGGAAATTTCGAAAAAAATATTATTTTATTTTTTATTGACAAAATACGGTTTTTTATAATTATGGTTTTTCGATGTATTTATATAGTTGTAGTCCGGTTCAGTGGCAAAAAAATACTTTATCAGAGTGTGTTTTGAGAATATCAGACCCTTAGAATGGTTCAAAGTAAGCTTTTTAGCATTTTAAAAAAACACTGTTTATAAACACTTTGTTATAACACTTTACAGTTAAACACTATATAGTGTGGCCTACGGACCCTCGCTGTGTGCTGACTAGCACACACTTGACCTGTTTATTCTTAGTTTTGTTTCCTGTCTTAATCGTGAATTTGGTTAAACATAATCTTGTTTCCTTTCTTAGTCGTGTATTTGGTTAAGCATAATTTTGTTCTTAGTCTTGTTTCCTGACTTTTATTGATCATACTATGATCACTTTAGTTTAGTCATTGGTTAATCTCGATCTCGGTTCTGCTTACGACAAACAATGTATCACAATAATTTGGCAAATATCGTTTAAGAATAAAAAGAATAATATCAATTAAATAAAAGGATAAATCAAAATCTAAACAAAGACTTGTAGAATGTTAAAATATCATTCGATGTGAAAAAGGATAAAGAGTCATTGAGGGCGATTACAAAAAATATTTAACGTTTTTTTGGCAGTGATGTGGGCGCTTAATAACGGGGCCAAATCCAAAAGATTTTTAAGCGCCTCTGATTCATCATCACAAGTCAAGCATCGCGAGCCTCTTACTTATATTTCAAAACCATTATAAATACATTAACCTATATATATATTAATGGTATACTTTGAATTGAACCAGAAAGGAAGTCACTTAACCTTAATAATATTATACATCGTAATATATATTTTATTTTTTGATTCAGGGATTCATTACGTAAATTTATTATACACTCAAATTTACATAAGATACACACTCTCTCTCTATATATATATTGGATGTAAATCTAAAGGCTTAAGGTTCAATTTCTAGTAACAATATTGATTATTGTCTGCTTTCTAAACTTTAATAATGATATTGGTAGTTTTAAATACAAGAATGTGCATTGTTCAATATATTGCAGATTTTTGCTTTAGTCTTTACGTTTTTACTTTCTCATACACGTAGCATATGTATAATGAGAAAGTATTGTTATACCGTGGAATTCGATTTTGAAATTTAGAAGGTTTTTTTCGTTTTAAATTTCAAAAAAAGTTGTTCCTAAAAACGCCTTTGGATTAAACAAGTATAAATTTAAATGAAGTTTAGTAAACGTTCTCAAATAAATCATACCCCGAGAGGAAATCAAGAAGCGCCTATTGGTTTGCTTTCCACGTGCGTATAAACATACATTTATTTACACCTATGCCATTAAAAGCACTTATCTGATTTTTATGAAATTTGGATGGTTTGTCAAAAGAAGGCCGCATACAGCACCAGATAAATTTAAACCATCTGCGCTCCTTAAATTTTGCTAAATTGATACTTTAATTAATGTAAAAAATCAAAACAATTTTGACAGTTTTAAAAACGGGGGAAATAAATTTGACAATAATAGGTTTTAATAGTATAAAATCTTAAATTATACAAAATAGAACGTGAGGAAGCTATGTACCACACTAATTGGCAGTGTATTTTATATGAATTAAAGTATCACTAATTTAAAGTGCGCAAAAGGTTGAAATTAATCTGGGGCTATCTGCGGGCTGCATCCAACTATAAACATACAAATTTCATAAAAATCGAATGAGTACTTTTGTATAGATGTAGGAATGAATTAAAGTATGTCGTAGAGAAGCAATTGGGCGCAGAAACGTGAAGCCTATATATGGGACCAACATTGGGCTAATTATAACCTACCACCTATATTTTATTAAAATTAGACGAGGGTGTTTTTATGATATATTGGTTCGAAAAAATTGAGTGACAGACCGACAAACAGACACGGAATTTTTTAAATCGGAGGCATAAAAAATATTTTCTTCCGTAACCTATGTCGGGCTATTTTTTTTAAATTTTTTTTTTCTAAAAAAAAAAAAATGTTATTGCCTAAAGTTATATATATATATAATATACATATGTTTGTATATATATATATAGGTATATATATATATATATATATATATATATATATATATATATATATATATATATATATATATATATATATATACCTATATATATATATATATATATATATATATATATATATATATATATATATATATACCTATATATATATATATATATACCTATATATATATAAACTTTTTATTTACTTCCCTTTTCGACTGGCTTCAATCGTTTAATATCTATGTCTCTTGGCAATACAACCGTATATAAGGAATTTTAATATTTATTTAAACGGGGTATTAAGAATTACTCAGCTCTTTTCGCAAGGGCTTTATCTATTTACTTAAAATTCAAAATCGAAATACGCTTAAATTGTTCTCCAAGAGAATATTAAATAGCAGAGGCAGGTATTTTAATGAAGGTAAAAAAAGTCAAATGGCGTCTGAATAGAACTACTTAAGTATAGTCTAGGAAGTAAAGAGGACTTCACCTGTACAAACTAAGTACCTGTCTTGTTTGAGGACTTGGACTTTAAACTTCAGCTATTAAACAGCTATAAATTACACTGGTCGAGGTTTCACCGCACACAGACCATTGATTAAGTACTTTCTGTTAAGTCCTCATTGTGCCTACCGTAAACTTAACTCGGCGAGGTAACTTGACAGAAGGGAAGTAGGAATTAAGTACCCGTTCAAGGAGGAATAAGAACTTCAATTAGAACTTGTATTGCTTGTCGTACAGGGGATTAAAAGACCCTGATTGTATTATGTACGTTTCAAGTAGCCGGACTTAATAAGCATAATTAATAATAGTTGGCTATAATAAGCAGACAAGTCGACATCTGACGGTACTTTATTCATTAAGCCACCACTTCAAATCTTTACAATATTAATGCGCTTTTAATATTATTCTGTTCTGCAGAGAAAAAATACTTTTAACACAACTTTTTTTTTACCTATCATAATGTAGAACATAACTTTTATCTGAATTTATAAATAAAATTACAAGGAAAAATCTCAAGTTGAAATTTCCGAGACTCAAGTCGTAATGTATATATATATGTTTATTAGTATATAGGGTTTTAATATAGGTTTTTCGGTAAAGAACACTATAATAAGGATTTATATCTTAATTTAAAATAACATTCTCAGATTTTTTTTTTACATGTTGAAATGTTAAATTATGTTTCCAAGACTGCGTACAAAGCAATGACACAAAATGTTTAAATGTTTTAGATGTTTACGACGTTCGATATTTATGTGTGGACATTGTGTAAATGTTGATATTTGTGTCAGTAATATACATAATCTATCGATATTTTAGTGGTAATATGTTGATAATATACATATATTGAACTATTGATGTATTAGAAAAAACTACTTCAGAATAATCACAATTATAGTTAATAGTTTAAATTAATTCCACAATTTAATCTATTATGGAACGCAGATTCTTTAGTGTCAATTTAGTTGTTTGTTCTTACTTTTTGTTAAATTTTACATATATTAAGCTTAAGAGAAAGATTTGATCAGTTTATTATCAATAGTTAATATTTAACACAAATCGATTCCTATTAAAACAATTTTACTCCTTGAGTTCGACGTACCTTACTTTAAATGTAAATATCTTTATAGAGCTATCGATAGTATAGTGTCGATACTCAAGAACCATCGATACATAGAAAATAATATGGACCTAATTATAGACCTAGCGATATTGTTGTCAATGTTAATGATAATTTGAGCCTCTGATACTTAAGAGACAATGACAATGAAATATTTCAATAGAACGATATTATTGTGTAAATTTTCTAGAACCATCGATAATTAATAATGATCACTAACTTTACTCTTTGAGTTTGATGTACTATACGTTACGTTAGTGACAATATCATAGAACCATCTATACTTTAGATCGATACTTTCTTATAAATATGAATCTATCAATGTATCATTGTTATTGTGATTGAACAATCGATAGTATAGTTCCAATATTGTAGAACTATCGGTACTTTAAAGATAATAGTATTGATTTATCGATGATTTGGTGATATTATTATAGACTAATCAATATTACATTATCAATATTTTAGAACCATCGACATTTTAGAGATAATAATTTGGATCAATATTACATCAATAATATGGAATAATATTACATTATTAATATTCTAGAACCATCGACATTTTAGAGATAATAATATGGATCAATATTACATCAATAATATGGATTAATATTACATTTTTTTTTATATTCTAGAGCCATCGACATTTTAGGGATAATAATATGGATCAATATTACATCAATAATATGGATTAATATTACATTATTAATATTCTAGAACCATCGACATTTTAGAGATAATAATATGGATCAATATTACATCAATAATATAGATTAATATTACATTATTAATATTCTGGAACCATCGACATTTTAGAGATAATAAAATGGAAATATCGATGTTTAGTGTCATTGTTGTGAAGCTATTTAGTTAATAACTTTGTTTCTAATAAATTCTTGTATGATGTTTTTCATAAATGTTTGCCCTTTCTATCAGCAGAGTAGAAGTATAATTTCGCAATCAGACTGATTTAGCTTACTTGGCAATTCCCGATTATTTCAACTTATTACCTATTGCCTTAAAAGTAAAGTTGACAATCAAAAAAATACCTAAAGGCAATTTAACAAATAAAATTTGATTAATTACAACTTAGATATTAAATTTGTTTATGATAATATTTTTCCGTGTGTGTTTATAATAATTGGAATTATAATAAGTAATATTTAATTTAAATATTAAAACATTGAATCTTTATAACGATTTTATTTCTAATGTACGCAAAATCTAATTGGAAAGAAATAATGAAAATAATTAAACGCATGCAAATTAAAAAAAGAGAAAAATATCGCAATTCTTATTTTAATTTGTTTATTATAAAAAAAAGTTTCGCTTATACATAACTTTATGAATAATTTAAGTTATATTAATCATTTTTTGATCTTATGCATAAATACTAATAATACATTTTGTTCAATTACATTTAGACAGAACTAATTCAAACGAATAAACAAACATGAAATACATAAATATTATGTATCTTAATAAAACTTGACCCGTTCTACACTTTAAAAATAAGAACAAAACAATAATTAGTGGTTTTCTTTAAATTGATCTATCATTGAAGGGTAATAAAGTTACAGTGAATTAATGTTTATTTCGCCTCTGGCACAAATCAGTGGCAAGATTGTACTTACTCACACTGTTCTCATTTAAATACGCCTTTGCAGATTTGGCGCCAAACAAAAATAAAATACCTGTTTTTGGTTGTTAGAGAGAAATAAGTTGAAGTGTGAATTTAAATTTTATTAGATCATCAAATGTTTAATTTTGACCATTTTTCATTCCTTTAAATTGCGTCTAAAGCAGCAATTTGTTACAAATTGATAGGCATACAGACAGAAAAAATTGTAAGGAAAATTTAAAGAAAAAAAGGCCGGCTTTTCATTCCTTTAAATTGCGTCTAAAACAGCAATTTGTTACAAATAGATAGACATACAGACAGGAAAAATTATTAAGCCAGTTTTTGTGCTCGTAATTTATAAAATAAAAAGTTTTAATTTTTTTGCAATTCTAATCACTTTGCAGACAAAACTTTTTAATTTTTATAATCATAGATTAGTTAAATAAAACTTCACAACATTGATGACAAGATTTGATTGAAATAATGAACATCAGAATATAGATTACTTATTACATCGGAGCTTACCGAAGGTAACGGAAGCATTGTATTCATTCTGGATAACAATATTTGTTTGTCTCCAGATTCTTATACTACGTTATAGAAATATGTTTCAGACATCAGGGAACATTTATGGTCTCATGTCTGTCTGTATGTCTTGAGTTCTGTCTGCCAAAAATTTTCCATATCTTAATAACTATTCTTAATAACTATTCTTAATAACTATTTGTCCGATTTTAATGAAATTGGGATGGCATTCCTTCAGATTGTTCTGTTGCCTTACTGTTACTTCAGGTTTTTCCCGATTTTTAATCTCATGTCTGTCTGTATGTCTTGAGTTCTGTCTGCCAAAAATTTTGCGAACCACCATATCTTAATAACTATACTTGTCCTATTTTAATGAAATTTTGATGGCATTCCTTCAGATCGTTCGGTAGCTACTTCTTTAGTTTTGATTCAGAATTTTCCCGCTTTTTTAACTTCCACTTCAGCTGTTCTTTTCCAGCCCATTCTTAATCGACCCGTTGTCTAACACCTAGTGCATTCAATTGAAATGTATAGTATTTTGTATCTAAATATTTAATCTGCAAATATAAGATACATTGTTTTTTCTAACTATTACAAGTATAAATCTTGAGACTTGACACTTTTTTATAAGTACTGTTTACAGAATAGTACACAGGTTCATTATCACTTTATACTTTGATTGATATTTAGGCTTTGAAATAAATAATCATATATAATAATAAAACAAAGAGATGACTACCTGTTAACTAACCTGTTATTATTATTTTCAGGAATACTATAGACTGATTCCATTGAAATTTCCGTCACATAATCTCACCTCTATCTCTATATATGTGATATATATATATATATATATATATATATATATATATATATATATATATATATATATATATATATATATATATATATATATATAAATATATTAAGGAAATAACGAAGTAAAAAAAACCTACTTTTAACTTGTTTTTAGAACACGGTAGCAGATTTGTTTTTTAAAAAACCCTAAACAAGTTTTAAAAAAGGGATTAAAAAAAGAAGAAGAAGATAATGAAGATTAGAAGAGAGGTGAAGACATGTTCATTATACAGCGGCTTCTTGTATTATTATTGTTGTTGTTTTTTCCTCTTCTTCTCTGTTTCTTCGTTTAGTGATCAACTTATTAATACAAGAAAGGTTCATTTTAATTGAGCATGTCAATTTGTTAGTTTTTCTTTTGAAGCAGTTTTAATCGACTAGAGAGGAATTATAACGAGGTATTAAGACGAAGCTTGTTATCTGTTCTAATGTAAACACTTTTAATAATATAGTGTGGGTGGTGAAACTGCTTCTCTTTCTTATTCCAACTTAGCTTTTAAGAACATAAACCGGTGTTTATGTTTTTTTTTTGTTTTTTTTTTTAAATCTTCATAAATTCTCATTTTTGAACGTAAGAAGATAATAGTTATTTGATCTATAAGGCGGCATTCACATGCACTGAAAATACAGGGGACAGAAGAAAGACGACAAGAGATGCGTCTCTAAAATTAATTTTGTTTTCATTCCTGAGAGACAAAGACAGTGTGCCTCCCCATTGGGAAAGGTATTGTGTCCTGTATTCAGTCTCGTGTCTTTTTTCTGTCTTCTGTCTTTTGTCTCCTGTTTCTTATCTTCTGTCTTTTGTCTCTTGTCTACTGTTTCTTATCTTCTACCTTCTGTCTTGTGTTTTTTATCTTCTGTATCTTATCTTCTGTCTCCTGTCTCTTGTCTACTGTTTCTTGTCTCTTGTCTACTGTTTCTTATCTTCTACCTTCTGTCTTCTGTCTCTTGTCTTCTGTTCCTTATCTTCTATCTTCTGTCTCTTATCTTCTACCTTCTGTCTCTTGCCTTCCGTCTCTTGTCTTCAGTTTCTAATCTTCTATATTCTGTCTTCTGTCTCCTATCTCTTGATTTCTGTCTTCCTTCCTCTGCCTTTTCGGTGTGTAAGTCGCCTTAAATTCCATTCTACAAATAACTGTAGACAAAATTAATTTTTCGATAATTAAAGGTGAAGTGCACAGTAAATAATTGAATATAATAATTTATAGAAAGTAATTTTATGGACCAACAAATTATTATTTAACTATATTTTTAGTTCGAGAGTGAATTTCACTAAAGTGTTATACGTATTTTAAGAGCGCTCAAAGATTAGTTGTCAAGTTTACAAAAAAATTATTATTATAAAAACTCAGTTCTAATAACATTGTATTCGCGACTGTAGATTTACTTGCGTCCGGGGAGTTGCCTGCATGTAGGCCTTTTACCAGGGAGTTGCCTGCGTGGACTATAGACTCTTTTTTAGGTTTTAACTTCTTTGAAAATGTGTTAAGATTTTCTTTAAACTTAATGATAAATCCATTTTTTTTCTTTCTCTTTTAAAATTGCTATAACTGTCAACGTTAAAATTTCACGATAATCTTTTAGTTGTTTATAAATCATTTAATAATGAATTGTCATATCCACATGTGTTAATTGGATTGTCTATTGTCTTATATTTGGTTAATTAACAACATTTCAGAAGCTATATTGACATTTAATTAAATCACCCTTGTCTGCGATATTGACATACATCAATTAATCGTTTAATTGTCATTGTTAGAACTCGTAACAAATTGTTTATTACCGTTGACTAGTCTAGAATGACACAGTCGTATTCTAAGTAAATTTCCCATAAGAAATTAATAATTGTAGACAGACAGTCTGACACATCTCTCATTCGAGGTTCGTCATTAAAAGAAATTTATAAACTTTGTTTTGCATGGTTTTTACGTATTCATGATTTTGTTGAATTTTATATTTAGCCAAAATATTTTATGCTTTACATAAATTATCTACTCGTATACTAATTACATTAGTTTCTGTAATAGTTTCTACTTTAAATCCTTGCTTCCTCTGTAATATTTTCTGCTTTCAATTCTCGTGACAAGCGTTCCAATTTACTCTTTTTATTCTTCCTTTATCTGTATTATTAACTGATTTAAATTATTGTGAGTGCCATTATATTACTTTTATAAAATCGTGCTACCGCTTTTTTTTTTTTGTAATCTACTTAAAATCCTTGCTACTACTGTAGCAAGTCTTCTATAAATCCTTCTTTCAGCTGTTGTTTTATCTTCTTTCAATCCTTGCTTCCACTTTTGTTTTATTATCTTTCAATTCTTATTTCGGCTGTCGTTTCATTTAATTTAAATCCTTGCTTTAGATGCAGTAAGTCTTCCATAAATCCTTCTTTCAGCTGTTGTTTTATCTTCTTTAAATCCTTGCTTCCACTGTAATAGTTTCTTCTTTAAATCCTTTTCGGGTGTCGTTTCATCTAATTTACATTCTTGCTACAGCTGTAATAAGTCTTCTATAAATCCCTCTTTCAGCTGTTGTTTTATCTTCTTTAAATCCTTGCTTCCACTGTAATAGTTTCTTCTTTAAATCCTTTTCGGGTGTCGTTTCATTTAATTTACATTCTTGCTACAGCTGTAATAAGTCTTCTATAAATCCTTCTTTCAGCTGTTGTTTTATCTTCTTTAAATCCTTGCTCCCACTTTTTTTTTATTATCTTTCAATTCTTATTTCGGCAGTAGTTTCATCTAATTTAAATCCTTGCTTCAGTTGTTAGATATTTTCTATTCAATATCCTTACTTAAATTGTAATATGTTTTGCTCTTAGCCATCATTATCACATATATAATAAACCACTCCCATCCTACTTCCTCTTTAGAATATTCCAGTTTAGCATTTTTTAACCACAAACATAAAAAAAATAAAAGCAGTTAATATTTAAAATGACAAGTGTTGGCGCTAAGTAAACACTTGTTGCCGACACTCAAGTGAACTCCGCAGACCTTGAGCAGAGCTTAGTCTCGACTAATTAACACATCAATATAGCCAACCTAACAAAATCAAAAAAACTTCCCAGAATATTACGTCATATCCAGAATCATTCTCATTCTTGAAAAAAGGAGGTGACTTTCATTTATAATTTTTACTACTAAACATTGTTTTTCATTAGGTAATTAAAGCAAATTAATTATAACCTTTTCTATTTATTCATGGATGTCGGATGTGGTTTTACAAAACTAATATTTCTTGGAAAAAGTAAACTGTTATTTTTAGTCAGCTCAAAAATATTTTAATTATACATATAGCATTTACTTCCGTTTATAAAAGAATAGTTAAAAAGTATAATTCGAAGAATAAAAGTTACCGCAAACACGATTATTTGGTTGTTTGTACCTGCGCACTACATTCAATCTTCTGCGCATGTCTATTGACTATTTTACAACTGTATGTTAATTTTTTACAATCACTGATGATTAGGCATCCTGAGCTGAATCTCTGACTAATTAATCTTTATCTTTTGACTCGGACTTGAAACCCATGTAATAATACTATATATCTACCTAATAGATAATCTAAAAGCTATCTAAATATTATTAATTTATTTCATTGAATCGAAAAGGTTAACTTTTTATTTTGGATAGGTGGGGATATTCTTATTCATATTATTGATCTTATATGTTACATTATTATTTATTTCTTATCCAAAAATATTTTAAAAAAAAAATCTAATAAGCAGGGCCGTTTCTACTAATAGGCAAGACTAGGCGGCCGCCTAGGGCGGCAAACTTTTAGGGGCGGCAAAAGGAAGGAGAAAAATTGAATGCTTAATCAAAAAACGAAAAAACTGAGCAAATTAGGAGGGGAAAAAATAAATATAGGAAAAATTAAAAATCGAATTGTTTTCAAAAGCATATACCGAACAATTACGTAATAAGTGTTTACTTTGACTAAATAAACTCAAGAGGAGACAAATTAAGAATTCTTTTGGTTGAAAATTAGCCAAAACAAATGGGATGCATTTTTTTTATATTTTTTTTTTTATTTATTTATTTTATTTTTTTATGAGAAATTCAAATTAATCTATCTGGGCAGTTCCATGAGCCAATAAAGATTCATGGGACTAGCCACAATTTTATTAGAAAATACATTACTTACCAGCTGGGCATTAGACATCTTATTAGACTTTCCCTAAAATAAAAATACTAAACAGCCAAAGAAAGTTAAAAGAAAGAATCTAAAATACTACTAAATAAGAGATATTTAAAATAAAATAAAATATAACAGTCTTTATTTAGTTATTTAATTTTTTATGGGATTTACGTTAAATTCATAAAAATTATTAATATATTTAAACATTAATTTCTTCTGGATGACAAAAGGAAAAGGGGTTGATAGTAATAGGGAGGAGAGGGGGGGGGGGGGGGGATTTTTTTGATTCTCGCCTAGGGCGGCAAAACACCTAGAAACGGCCCTGCTAATAAGGAAATTATTAAGAACTGTTAGATTTAAATCCGTAAAAGAATTAATATAATATTTGAAATTATTATATATTTATGAGTGAATAAAAATATATTATGAGCCTAAAGGCAATCATTCAGTGGTTTATTATAGCTTATGTATATATAATACTAGCCTTCACTTTCGATACGACTTACCGTTGAGCTGCAATAAGCCTCCAAAAATACTTTAAACTTGCGCCCTCCATCTTTAATTTAGTATGGCGAGTAAAAATTTGATTTTTTTAACTTTTCAGATTTTTCAAGTCGGTTTGGGCCAATTTCCGACCAAATGAAAAAAATCGCGACTCTCTAGGTGGTCTAGATGTACCCAAACATTTTGATTAGCGGGTCTGTGGGTTTTGGTTATGGTAGGTTAACCTAGTTTTTTTAAGTTATTATTTTTATTTATTTTTGTAAAATTGTTAATAACTTGGTTTTTACTCAATATTTTTCGATGAAACCAAGCCAACAACACGAACAACATGTTTTTTTCGCTCTCCTCTGAAATAAATCGATTTCGTTTAGTCATTTTTACGCCTATAAAGTCGGACTGGTGGTGACAGACACACATAAATACAAATAACACATAAATTATACAAACACGGAAATAGTTACGGCCAGATTCGGTTTTCGGAACGTATGAAATGAAAAAGTATCCAACAATTTGTCAATTCTGATCAATGTACAGACAGAACTTTAATTTTATATATGTATATAGATAATATTAATTATTTGCACGGTTTATTTAATTGAAAAAAAAAATTATTCCATTTATTTTATTTCAAATTAAGATATAATGTAAATTGACTCTATAACTGTTGTCTGAGTAAGGCAAGCCTAAAGAAGCAACACTACAAATCACGTAAATCTTCAAAACCATACTAGCTTATTCAGTCACGATTTCAATATTAAATCTGATGCTTTGGGAGAAGTTCACGCCTTGTATATATATATATATATATATATATATATATATATATATATATATATATATATATGTGTGTGTGTGTGTGTGTGTGTGTTGTAGTAAATTGGCTATTAGTAGTTGATAACATATTTATTGATTATACACTATACTTCCTCGAGTAGTTTAAAGTGTAATTTAATGAGTTACTGGACATGATTAGGGTTTTATATTACCTGATTATCGGTTATGAGGTTCTACATTACAAGAACAGATCTTTTTCCTTCTTTTTTTTTATGTTTAACTGGATAGTATTTTAAATGGTTAATCGACACAATTGTAAAAGATAGGAACTGAGTTAGCTCGAGGGTAATTTGGTAGATATATATATATTTAAGAAAAATCGATCCGTTAAATCGATCAAAACTTTTACATATATATACTCATACTGTAAATCCCATAACTCATTTAATCGATTTATATTTAAAACGTGTTTAACACGTTTTAACGGAGGTTGTTTACTTTTTTACTACGTTTTTATTAGCTTGCATTCTTGTTTGTTTGTTTGTTTGTCCGGTACAAATCTGGCAATCGATTTTTAACTAACTTCCCGAATAGCTAGACATTTGAAACTTTTAGCATAGCTCAAAACATGATGGCAATGCATTATTTTAATACTTTTAGCCATCTTTCAGCAGAATTTAATTGGTTTTCAGCATATTTTGCTGTACGGAAAGTTAGTTCGGAAAAAAATCGCAAGTTATTTTATTTGTTTTGACATATCCCATAGTATTTGCAATCTTCATTTTGACGGGTCTCAAATTTGTTATAGATAAACATTGAATGACAGCAAAACAGGAAATATCGATTATATTATTTCAAATATATCGATGGCACGCTTTAGATTTGGTGTTGGGGAGATCCGTTGTACAAAGATTTGTCCTTTTATATAGGTTTAAGATCAGCTCTCTAGATGGTTGTCATTTATGTGAAGTAAATAAATTCGGAACTATTTTTTTTTTCACTAACATTATATATTATATAACAATAACAATTATATTATCAACATTACATACGATTCAACAGAAAATTTAAAAACGTAGTATATAAAAAGTTATTTTTATCTTGAAATTATTGTTTTTGAATTTTAATCAAATCAGAATTATTTTCATCAATATCTTGGAAACTAGTTTATTCCAGGGAAAACCACTTATACCATTCGATTCGTATTTAAATTTACTTCTTTTAAGTTTTTTTAAAATAAAATTGTCGGAACTGTTAAGAGAGATTTTTTTAACGTTTTTTTCGGAGTTTTTGGAAGGTAGCACTATCAAATTTAGAGCTAAAATGCATTTGTCGATATCACCTCGGAGTATAATTTTTCTGAACCTGTATATAAAATTTCATTAAAATCGGTTCAGTAGTTTAGGCTCTACGAGTCTGCACATATCTGTGTCGGCCTATCGGGCTTTGCTGCCTATCGGCAGCAGACGACAGACTTAAGAAGAAACAACATATTTTTGGACTTAGGGGACTTTAAAACGTGTGAATCCATCAAAATCTTAGAATGGTATTTTGGGCCATGGTAATACCTTCTCTTTATATATACTACGTATATGAGAAAGTAAAATTTATTTTGATTATTTTAATGGTCAAAAGAAAACAGAGGTTTTCTATAGGCATGAATGATTAAAAATTCAACAATTGTATTTAAAGAAGAATTTAATGAAGAAAAATGTCATGTATGTACATACATTGTACATCCTAATAATTTTTACAGTTTTTTTCATAGCTGATGAGTTAAAAAACTAGAAATTACGGGGCTGCGAATTTCTCACGGACATGATCTTATTTACAAAGGATTGAAAAAAAGAAAAAGGGGGTAAAATGTCGGCCATATAAATCAGATGCGAGGCAGTAAATCTCTTGAAGGCAGGAAGGATTGAGGAGTCCTTGGTTGTTTCTTCAACAGATCCTGCCAAGGCAAGGGGATGATGAGTACTCGCGGCGGGTTATATCTGAAGAATTCCTTCTAGCCTTCACCTGTTCCCCTAGTTCTACCTGCTTCAAAGCTTTATTTTTCATTTAACACTCCGACCCGTTTGAATTACTTCAAGTATCAAATATAGCGGCAAGTAATAAAGAACACGCACAACAGATGTTGCTTCAATGAGAGTCAGTTCATTCCATTAACTCTCATCTTCTATTCTTTGCTAATAATTTTCTTATAGTCAGTTTCTTTGTAAATATTCCTTGTCGAAGCTATTTCAACTCAAATAAAGAAGTTTACATTATTTTAACTTGTAGTTACGTCGTGGGAGCCAAGCGTGGCCGAGGGGCTCTCAGTGAGTTAAGGGTGACCTGAAGTTCGTGGGTTCGATCCCGTGCCATGATGCTCTGATTTACTTCTATGAATGGAGAACAAAACTGGATTCTCTGCCCTGGTGCTTTGATTTGAATTGTGAATCAAGAGCAGAACAGGGTATAAATAACCCCAAGCAGAACAGGGTATAAATAACCCCAAGCTTTAACACGCTGATTTATTTGGCTTACTAATAGCCACGCACCTTACACACTTCGGTGGTAAATGATGTGAAAAGTGGTTGGAACTCTTCACCTCGGGGCAAGTAAAATGGGCCTAAAATAAGGCCTTATAGCTGTTGTCCTACTCATCATAGTCGTACGTCCTATCCTATGCTCAACATCTAAAGAATTTAATTGGATGTCACTGTGAACTCATCATTTTCCTTATCGTCTCATATTCAATGGCTTTTATGATTCTTTGTGCTTATAATGTTTCAACAGTGATTAGGCTAGGTCGAACGAAGAAATGTATCACATAAATCATAGATCATACAAGGTAAATGATATTTTTTGATATTACACCAACGAGCAATTCTTCATTGATACTACTTGAATATTCTCCGAGATCTTGGATGAAAGAAGATCATTCACAGTTATCTCTTCATTCATCCGATAAGTTTATTCACGTAATCTTTGTTCATTCATTCATAGAACATAGAACTTTATTCACATGTTCTTTGTTCCTGGAGACTATAAAAAGAATAGAATTTATCTTATTCTGAGTTTATATGTTGCAATTGTACGTATATTAATTATTAATATAGTACCTACTCGTAATACTTATATGAATTATTATAATACTAATTACTATATTTAGTGATTATGGAAGCCGGATTAATCACATGTGGCTGTAATTCTCTTGACGGCAGGAAGGACGGAGGAGTTTAAATTAATAGGTGATGTTATAAATAATGAAATGTTACTTTAATCTAGATCTTTTGGAGGAGACAGCGTCAGAGATTTGTGAATCCCAAAATTTTGAATCCATTACAGGGGTCATTCTCGTGAGAGTTGCTCATCATGACAGTAATTTTCAACAGTTCATTGCAACACTATGTAAAGTGACTCTTTTCATGAGCAACTCCCTTGAGAATGATGCTTTCAATGGGTACGAAGTGGGAGATGTCATAAAATGATAAATCATTTGCTACAGTAATTGTACTATGACTCTTATCATGAGCCAAAACTCCATTGAGAATGATCCCTGTAATGGTAATGGGTACGAAATGACAGGAATCATAAAATCTCAAAGGCGGTTTCCTCTATAATATCTAGATTTATTTAACTCTGACCGCGGAAACATTGCTATAAAATGTTTCATTGTTATAAAAACATTATGTTCTTTTTACTACCTACAAATTAAAATTTTATTATTTTAATACCACTTACTGAATTCGATTTAATGGTCAGCTGAATTTATTTAACGCAAAAGGTTACTTGGTCTATATTTAGTAAAATTGCCATAAATAAAAAGAGATGTTCAACAAAAATTTAAAACAACGAAAAAAATTTATTATTATGACCAAACGACGAACATGATTCTTCCATCAACTAACTTTACTTCCTTCATTAACTCAACCAGGCTGTTAAATAAAATAAAATCATTTAGATTTAAAAGATTTCAAAACCAGATCTTAATAGTTAAAATGCAGATTTCCTTTAGTTCAATTCTCTGCCAAAGGTTGAATTATTTAAAAACTGCATCGTAAGAAATAACACATTTTTACAGTAACCCTTCATAAAGTTAAGGCTTTTAAAGAGATAAACTTTTAAAAGGATAAGTGCACACACACACACACACATATAAATATATATATATATATATATATATATATATATATATATATATATATATATATATATATATATATATGTATGTATGTATGTATATATTAAATTTGTGAGTGTGATGTTTAGATGCAAATAAGAACAAAACTATTTGATAAAATTGATCAGTATATTTGATTATTATTTAATTTGTCATTTCAAGTCTGGGTAACATAATTGTATGAGAACTTTTTATCGAAAGAAAATAGGTAACAATTATACTGTTACAATTATTTTTTAAACGTTTAAATAATTAGGAACAACATTCAGGTATGACCTAATAATAATGTAGACCGGGTCGTACAAGAAAGAGGAAATAAAATAATTATTTTGAATATCAGTAAAATGGAACATTAAAATATACATTAAACGTTTATATTATTATGCTACATCAGGTTCTGAGTATTTATTAATTTTTTTTTTTAAACAATTATCGTGATTTGATTACGCTGCGCGAATAACTAATAAATAAGGAAATGAAGAAAGAAAACTAATGCTTCAGCAATATTTAAAAGAACAGTGAACTAAATTTCAAACTCAAAAACAATTAGTTAGCATTTTTATTTCTATTTATTCTTAAGCTACACATATTCGGTTTAATAATCAAATTTAGGTTACTATTAAATCATTTATACTAACTTCGATTTTGCTTACTTGTGGCTTAACTTTGTTTCTACTCAATTTTTTTCGATGAAATCAAGCCTACAGCATCCACAACATTATTGCGCTCTCCTCTAAAAACTAATCGATTTCGTTTAGCCATTTTTCTCCTATAAAGTCGGACTGCATACATACACGAAATATTTTCGTGTTTGGTGGCTTTCGTGGTGGCTTTCGTCTGTCGTATCAAATCTTGGGAGGGCCAAAAAAAATCTTGGGAGTGCTAATAAACCCTCTTCCAGTCATCTAATCGTGGTGAACTCGAACTCTGTACCAATTCAAAAGCATTCTATTGATAAACTTAATTAATCAAACAACAAATTAACTAAACTTAATTTTAATTATTATCAAAACAATTAATTAAGAAAATTAATTTTTCGATGTCTGACACAACCTGCATAAATATAAATGATTTACCATATTGTATCGAATATAAGACGCCTTTGAAAATATGACGCATCCCGATTTTCGAACCCACAATTTGCCCAATAACCCCAATAAAAAGCTGTTTTTTTTATTTTCGGTAAATGAAAAATTCAAAAAATCCTTTTTAGAAAGGTTTTTACTACGTTTTTATTAGCTTGCTTTCTTGTTTGTTTGTTTGTTTGTTTGTTTGTCCGTTACAAATCTGGCAATCGATTTCTAAGTAACTTCCCGAATAGCTAGCCATTTGAAACTTTTATCATAGCTCAGAACACGATGACAATGCATTATTTTAATACTTTTAGCCATCTTTCAGCAGAATTTAATTGGTTTTCAGCAAATTTTGCTGTACGGAAAGTTAGTTCGGAAAAAATCCGCAAGATATTTTATTTGTTTTGCCATGTCCAATATTTACGCAATCTTCATTTTGACGGGTCTCAAATTTGTGATAGATAAACATTGAATGACAGCAAAACAGGAAATATCGATTGTATTATTTATATTATTTCAAATATATCGATGGCACACTTTAGATTTGGTGTTGGGGAGATCCGTTGTACAAAGATTTGTCCTTTTATAGGTTTAAGATCAGCTCTCTATAGATGGTTGTCATTTATGTGAAGTAAATAAATTCGGAACTATTTTTTTTTTCACTAATATTATAAATTGTATAACAATAACAATTATATTATCAACATTACATACGATTCAACAGAAAATTTAAAAACGTAGTATATAAAAAGTTCTTTTTATCTTGAAATTTTTATTCGATAATTTGGCACTAATTATTTACTAAATAAAGGGTGACACACAGGTTTTAAATAATTATAAATCTATTCAATTTAAAGTAAAAGTACCTACGAAGTACTCTATCAAAGTTATAATTAAATAATTATATATTTTTGTAATCAGCTCGACGTACCCTTTCATATGATACCCCTCACAGTGTCGAAAAAAAATAAAAAAAATTTTAACCCTTAAGTTTTTTTACCCTAATATTTTTGAAATTTTTTTTTTTTTAAGTCGCTATATTTTTAAAATATGTGGGCAGGTACAAGACACATACATGCCAAATTTCAAAGTGATCGGACGAAAGGTGTAGCCGTGAGAGCACGCGAGAGGACGGACGGACAGACACACGCAGGAAAATATAAGGGTCCTTGGTTTTGCCTACGGACCCTAATAAAATGACATGAATTAGCCTTTAATTTGGTGTGACTAAACATAGTCTTACTTTAAAAATCAATTGCGTTATGTTTATTTAAAACCTTTCCGTCTACCTTGTGTCAACCAATATATATTTTGATAGATAACTATGTAATGCAATAATAAAAATATTTTTCTATTACAATTATAATGAAACATTTATCTAATAGATTTCTCACACTAATAGGTTAAGGTAATGCAAATAAACGATCACTTAGAGCTAAAGTGACTATATATAAATATATATATATATATATATATATATATATATATATATATATATATATATATAATATATATAATATATATATATATATATATATATATATATATATATTATGTGTGTGTGTTTGTGTGTGTGCGTGTGTGTATAGAGCATTAGTATAGAATTAGCCAGGAAGATACATTTGAAGTAGTCAATTTTAAGTCACTTCATTATTAAATTAAGCCTTTTTATGACTTATCTACTTCTGACCTTGCATCATTATTATTACTTATATATATTTCTATTTCCATATATATATAATACACGAATACGAATACATTCTAATATACTATTACTACTACTGCTATTATATATATATATATATATATATATATATATATATATATATATATATATATATATATATATATATATATATTATATATGTATATTGAGGGAACTTAGAAATTAGTATTAGGAATGGCACAATACCATTAATAGATGGTTTATTATACTGAACTTTGGAAACACATTATGTTCGAGTTCATTTTACTTAGTCACTTTGACTTCTGTACTTTTATATAAAAATTCAATAAAATATATAGGTATTTAAGAAAAATTTCCTGCAGGAAATTGATATGAAATTGTCTTAATGGTGAAGTAGACACAAGGCCATGTTATAAAATTAGATAATAGGTAGAATCCATTCAATTCCATCGACTATCAGTGTCCAGTATATTTTACCATTAATTTTCAGTATATTTTACCTTTAATTTTCAGTAAATTGATAAAAAGCTTTATGTGTGCTAGAGGAAGTAGAATAGATTGCGAAAGGAAAAAACGGGACGTATAAAAATCTATCCTGTTTCCTGGAATTGAAACTCGTACTAATACTTCAGGTCTCCGATCTATAGAGTATTATTGTTTCAACAATGTAAACCTGATCGCAGTCTGTTACTTGGAATTGAAACTCGTATTAATACTTCAGGTCTCCGATTTATAATGTATATAGTTACACCAAAGTAAACCTCATCATAGTCTGCTACTTGGAATTGAAACTCGGATTAATACTTCAGGTCTCCGACTTAAAAATTATATAGTTCCACCAATGTAAACCTGATCGCAGTCTTTACATTTTAAATAATCCTTTTTACCTATTTGTTTACCAAAAAAAAAACAGTGTTTAGTCATTTTATTTGTTACAGGCTTTAAGCCAAATTTTAGCCTTTTACAATCAAACATTTTTTTTAGCAAGCTTTTATGAAGGTAAGCGATTTGTAGTATTGGATGTTATTGAAGCGAGCGTAGCGAGCTTCCTACATTCAACGAAATATGCTCCGTGTCTGTCTGTCTGTCTGTCTGTCAGTAACGTTCAGGCGTGTGACGATAACTTGAGTAAAAGTTGATTGATTTAGTTGAAATTTGGTATACATGATCCTCTTACTAATATACTCAGGCTAAGTTCGTTGGACAGCGTGATCCGTCCTAGTGTTCGTGCGCAACGCTCGCGTAAACGAGAGGTTCAAAAATTAAATTGGAATTTCAGGACGGGAAAAAATTCTATCATCATCTATTCGATGAGACGAACATTTTTTAGTAAAACCAACAGCGACACCGCTATAAATTAATAAAGATCGCTAAAACTATTAAAGCGGACCTAAACGTTTAAAATAGAGAAAACAACCTTTTTACCGATATCTTACGTTCTAACGTAACGATTTTAATAAAACTTCATAGACACCATTTGATGCACAATTGAAACAGGCATGCAAAATTTCAATTTGATACATGCAGTAGTTTGTTTGTAGCAAAGAGATACAAATTATAAATATTGAAATGGAGATGTGTGGTTAGAGGAATAGTAAGAATGCGGGGTGGTTCCCTTCCTACTAGCCGCTGTACTACTACCAGACCCATTATCTATCAACTCATCATGATTCACGATAATCTATTTTTTCAATATTCAATACATATTTTTTACTATACGCTCGCTTCAATGATAGAGCCACGCGATGCCTAGTCTATTTGGTCTTGAGGGATGGCCAAAATGTATTTATTAATTTTATCGAGCATCTATTTATTTACAGTTTTTTACGGATACCGGTGTCCGAACGCCCACGGCGCTCGAAAGGAAGAGCAAAAACTTTAAAACCCCTTCGATCTTGGGCTTTTTGTTTCTTCTCTCACCGTCTCCTACTCGGGGGCATGTAGAAGGCCAGGTTTAGATCCTTTGTTCAGAGATTTGTCCGTTTATTTATTAAAGATTTTATTTTTTAATTTTGGTGTACGTTTAGTGTCAATGAGGGCAATTGATATTTTCTATTCCGATTTTGATAAAATGGATGATTAGAGTTATAACTTAGGAACAACCCATTTTTAATATCTTTCCGTATCAAATGGGAGAAATTTGACCATCAGTTTCTATTATTAAGATTACGTCTATTTACTTTATATTTATTATCTGTTTTGCTTCCGAGCTTTCCGAAGGTAACGGAAGCATTGTGTTCACTTTTGAGAACGAAAAACTTTTATGCCTCCGATTTTAAAAATTCCAAGACAGAAATCCGTTTCAGACATCAGGGAACATTTTCGGTCTCGTGTCTGTCTGTCGGTCTGTGTGTCTGCGAATTATGAAACATGCGATGATAACTTGAGTAAATGTCAACCGATTTTAATGAAATTTGGTAGACATGTTCATTTTACCAATGCCCAGGACGAGTTCGTTGGACAACGTTATCCGTTCACGAGCAACGCTCGCGTAAACGTGAACTTCAAATTCAAAATTGGAATTTTAGGTCGGGAAAAAAAATCTAGCTTTATCTATTTAATGAGACAAACATTTTTTTCAAATACAATTTTCTAGTAAAACCAACAGCGACACCTGTATGAAGTGTTAAAGATCGCTAAAACTATTTATTAGTTTTTACACAATAAACAATATAACAATAATTTGAATGTTAATATAACAATAAAGTGCATGATAGGATGCGAGGAAGCTATGTGCCACACTAATTGGCAGTCTATTTTTTTTTTATTATTATTATTTTACTAGAACAGTACATATTTTATTTCTTTCTTTTTCTATACCTAGTGAAAATAATTTTTTTATTATGTTCGGTAAATATTGTTTTAAAAGGTTTCTTCATTGTAAGATATTTGAATAATTATGATTAAATCATCTATAAATATTATTGTAATTTCTTTTTTATTATTATTAGCTTCTTTATGGCTTGGGTTATGACTCTATTTATAAAGATTACGCTTATGTCAGTAGATTTATAACTATCTATTTGTGTTCCGTTTATTTGCCCATAAAGTTGAAAGTTGTATAGGATGTAGTTGTTTCCACATATAAATTTTATTATATTTAGGAAAGTATTTTTACAATGTTATGTTATGTGTGTGGGGCAATACGTTCTAATTTGGTTTGCATTAATCTATATACTAAACTAAAGTAGATATAAAAGTAGAACTAGAAAATGAAAAAATTGACGAAACCTCGTGATAATAATTATAATGTTAAAACCACGTAAATTATCTTTAATCTTAAAATTGCTTGTAATAATACCTAAGACTGAAAAGGAAAGTATTCATTTCTATTAATTAAATTATATAAATATTAAATATTTATTTTAGTTTTAAAATATTATAATGGTGTTTATTTTATTAAATTAAATTACGACTAATTTAGTTCATCCCCTATGAAAGGTCAAAGTAAATACTTATTTAAATTAGGTAATATATATATATATATATATATATATATATATATATATATATATATATATATATATATATATAATATCTCACCCGGATTCTAATATGATAATAAGAAATAAAACTCCCTTTTTTTATGTAATAATTATTTATGAGGATAATATTAATAATATTATGTTTGTTGCAGGCTAAATTTATAAAATTATACTTCAAATATAGAAATATTTTATTTATTATACAATAATGATTAGTCTATATAATAATACTTAAACAATGCATGCATAAATGTAAAATTATTGTGAAAATTAATTAAGTTTAGCATATTAAATATGTTGCATTTATTGTATAATATAAAGATAATTATTCATTAAAATGTATTTTTATTATATTAAAACAATGTCGTTACAAAAAAATAATTTTGTAAATTAAATTATTAACTATTAAATTAAATTAGAAGCTAGAAATTACGTTTGTTGGAAATAAAAAATTATAAAGTCGTCCCAAATGTAAAACAAAATTATTCATTATAAATATGAAATTAATGGTAAAAAGAATGTATAAAAATAGATAAATGTATTTATTATTTATTTAAGCACATCCTTCTGTATTATATTTAGAATCATTAATTAAAAAAAAAAACAATTTAACATTTTTTTTATCTCAGACAAAGATTTAACGTATACTATATTATACTTAATAATTTAAAATTAAAATGAACATAGATAAAAAAAACAACTATTTTTGAAAAGTTTATTATTAAAACTTAATTATATAAAGAAGAAGAAAGATTATTTAATTGATTAAAATTAAAACAGAAAAATATTATCCTAACAAAAACACTTATGTAAAAAAATAAGCTGGGTCTCACGTTAAATGCACAAATAGGTTAAACTGTTTGTTGTTCTTTAATTTATATTTTCCCAATAGTTTCTATTAAAATATTGTTATTTTAAAAGTAAATGTTATGCAGTGTCGCATATTACTTTGTATCCTCGTGCTGCGTAATTGCTAAGTCAGAAAATGTTTTTATATTTCAACGTGTAGATTGATTTGGGAAAGAAAATATTTGTTTTTGAGGGACAGAGAATAGAGTGGGGTACAGACAAACATCACCTACTTATACAGGATAAATTAGAGCTAGTAGAACTTACATGGACAGAGGGAGACTTGACTTGGCTAACCCTAAGAAATCACAACTTTTTTACGTGAGATTTAGCTTATTTTTAACACAATGAGACTTGGCTTTTTTTAACAAGTGATTTTGTTGAGATTTCACATTAATTTCGCATAGCCAGTTTTTTCAATGAGCCTTTAGAGGGACAAAGAACCAGATTTTTATAATTTTTCCTTTATTTGTAGACTATTACAACTTTAGTTTATTAACTGTTCTACTGATAATAAATATATATGTATATTATTTTGTTTTATATATACTTACACACAGACATCCACACACACACATCTATGTATATGTAGGGGTGTGAGTACATTTATATTATATAAAAAAACAAAATAATATATATATCCTTAAAGTGGTATATCAATTTTTTTGTGAAATAAAATTGTGGCGCCTAAAGAGAATACATAAGTATAGCATTAATACTCATATATATATATATATATATATATATATATATATATATATATATATATATATATATATATATATATATATATATATATATATATATATATATATATATATGTATTATTCTCCAAGGTTATCATTATACTTTTTGAAAACTTTTTTTAAATTTATTTATAGCAGGATTTATGGACAGGGGACTTCTTTATGTCCCAACTCAGTGGCGTCCTAATCTACTCTTTTAAAGATATTAGACCTTTTATGGGAGTTATACTATATTTGGGATGATGGGAATACATCGACATAAGACATGAAAAAAAAAAATAACAAAATTCCTTTTGAAAATTAAATAATAAGAAAAAAAGTGCAAGAATCACTTAGTTATTTTCCGAAATATATACTACGCTCTTAAATACTTTTGTATTTTTTTTTTTTAAGTTGTATCATTCAATTTGAAAAAAAATAACACCGTTTTGAATTTAATGATTATATACAGGAATATATATATATATATATATATATATATATATATATATATATATATATATATATATATATACAAATCAAATTCTATACTTTGAAAAAGAAGCACCAAACAAGTTATGTATTGTTATTTTTCTTAATTTTACTTTCGTGTTTTTTTTTTTTTTTTGTCTGTTAACTGGTTGATGTTAGTCGTAATATATATTACATATATATAAAAATATGTGATAACATCTGGACACATCTTAAATAATGAAGATGTTTAAGGTAAACAGAGTAATACATTTCACTTAAAAACATTTCGTACAAATTATGTTTCACTTTATCTTCATTTTCTTTCATTTCACTTTATTCTTTATATAAAAAACAAAATTAGATGAAATATAGTATACAGTATGTGCAAGAATAATAACTTGTTTGAGGCTTAATGTATATATATAGTATGTAATATGTAATTTTTTTTGTTCCTAATTTCTTACTTATCTTTGCTTTATACATAGCAGTGCTTAGTATTTATTACTTATTTGCTTCATTAACTCTGTTTTAGATTCCCAGAACATTTATTTATAACTGAAAGTCATACATAATTCTATGACTCCTATTCTCCTTCTATACCGGTTCGGAAATTTATGCATGGAATGCCAAAATATAATATTTATATAAATTAATAAATCGATGTTAGTACAGCGATGGGTACCGACTTTAATATTTTTATTTTGTACTGAATTTATTTTGTTGTTAATCTAAATTTATAAGTATTTAACAATTATAATTAAATACGCATAAAACCTTAAAAAGATATATTATAAATGTCAATGCTAGAGAGCAAAAAAATTATGGTGTACTACAAGGTTGCAGACAGTTTCCATTATTGTTTCTTTTATTAAGAAAACATTTTTTTTTTTTTATTTTAAAAAAAAAGAAAAAAGACTAAAAACTCTTGTAATTCCAAATTTGAAAATCTGTTGTCAATTATATAATTTATCGAGAATTACATTAGTTTAGAGATATTTTTAGCTTGTCAGAATAGGAACTCTTACTCCACTTTTTACTCCAACTTTTAAAAAACATCAAATTTATTTTTGTGACCATTGCACATCAACAAACCTTGTAGGATTTTAATTTTAAATTGTTTGGTAATTAACAAGGATAACAAAACGGTTAAAAAAAATTGATTTTTCTAAACTACCGACTTTAAAATTAGATTTAATTGAACTTTATAACCATTTAAAGATATTTTTATGAGTATTTTAAGAATAAAATGTCCCTCCAAAAAAATAAATAAAAAATAAGATAATACGCAATGTAAGACTGTTTAAGTATACAGACTAATTTATCGATCTTTTTACGGTTCATTTAGATTTAAATAAGAATTAAGCATTTAATTCGTTGACAGAAATGCCATAAAAAGATTTATTATGTACGTCTAAAGAGAATGTTGGTGTACTGAAATAATTATTTACTTCTTCTTCTATTTATCTTTTATATATATATATATATATATATATATATATATATATATATATATATATATATATATATATATATATATATATATATATTATATATATATATAAACTTTATTATTGTTTGCGTTACTTATGAAAAACCGCTGGCCAAATTCTTATAGTTCAAAGAAAATAAATGAGAATAATTATATTTTTAATTAATTTGAGTTAACCATATAAAGATATCATTGAATTGTAAATTGAATTTTTATTTTGGGTTAAAAAAATTGCCTCTGTGGATTTATATCTTTCTTTTATCTTTTAAAGTGCGTCATTTGTCATTTAATTTAAACGCAGTAACGGATTCTTTTGGAAAAAGAGGTTTTTAATTAGCATTAAAAAACGAACTAATTTTAAATTAATAGCCCTCTTTTTTTAATATATTTTTAAAATAAAAATTGAAATAACATGTAGGTACGGTGGGAAAAAAAATGTATTGTAAAAATAAACTGATATTTTAGAGTACGAATTCAATTTAAGACTTATTTGTGTTATATCTAATGTTATGTTTAATTTTTAATTTGCACTATAGACTTATATTTTATTTTATATAATAAAATTTAAACACAGGTATAGACAATAGGCATGCATGGTCTGGTGGAATATTTTCAGCTTGAATTTTTGTCCTTTTGTTACATATTTATTGCGAGTAAACCCTTTGTAGTTTTAATACATTCTGCCAATTAGTGTGACACATAGCTTCCTTACGTATTATTTTTGGACGAATAGTCACATGAAAATTGAAAGTATGTTCGTTTGGACCTGTTTCGATTCTCATTAGGGTCACACTTATTTTTATTCAATACTAATAAATATTTATGCGCAGATGGTTAAAATTAATGTGATACCAACTTTGTCTAGTTTTGACGCAATCCAACCAAATTTCTTCAAAATCGGAGAAGTACTTTCAAAGATATTGGTGTTAATAGAAAATATAAATTTGTGCGCATGTAGAAATTGAAGTAATGGGAGCAAAAAGTCGAAATTAAAATAGGAATAAGTACCACAATGGGCTTATTATTATGGATTTACTATCCAAATTTCATCATAATCGGATATGTGGTTTTCAAGTTAACTTAGTTTTAATATGTTCATTTTGAAGCATCAATAAACAACTATGCCAAAACTTTTTAGTTCCAGAATATGCCCAAATTAGAGCTTCATTAACAGGAGTGTAGTGCTTATTTGCCTATTACTCGCTTGCTAATTTTATAAGTTTCAAAAAAATCAATGAGTACATTTTAATTTATCTATAATATATTTTTATTACAATAGTTTAATCCTTACTTAAAAATATCCTTTACATTTTGTTTGTCTTGAACTCATTTGTCTTTTACTTATTTGTCTAGTATTAATTTACCTTCTACTTATTTCTCAAGTACTCATTACCCTGTTATTTATTCGCTTAGTACTCATTACCCTGTTACTTATTCGCCTAGTGCTCATTCGCTTGTTACTTACTTGTCTAGTATTTATTAGCTTGTTACTTATTCACCTAGTGCTTATTTTCTTGTTACTTATTTGTCTAGTACTCGTTTGCCTGTTACCTATTTGCCTAATACTCATTTGCCTTTTACTTGCTTGCCTAGTACTCATTAGTCTGTTACTTATTTGCCTAGTTCTCGTTTGCTTGTTACTTATTTGTCTAGTACTATTTGCATGTTACTTATTTGCTAATTTTGTAAATTGCGAATAATGAATGCGTACAAACCATTCGGTCTATAATGTTTGTAATGAACTGGGTTAATCCTGCCTTAAACATATCCTTTGCATACGAAACCATTGTCCAATATCCTAAATATCAAACTATAGATCCATCAGGTAAAGAGATCAATGTCTGATTGACGGTGAATTATTTTGGTAATCCTAAGTACCGTTACTCATCGGTGAATTATTACGTGTTATAAGCCCATAACCTAAGTATCCATATTAAGTAAGAGGCAAGTGATTGCTGCCTACTCTCCCTTGAGTATTTTGCTCGGTTGGACTCGAGGTCCTAATGATCGGGGTGGTGCCCTGAGTCACTGACTTATCCAGGGGGTTTCACCCACGCGAAGTTTCAGCGTGCAGCTTCTACTCCTTCCTAACCTCGTGCTTTCTCAGTTATATTGTTTCCACCTGTTGCACTTTGGTTAATTCAAGCTCTAATCGATGAATCATTGCTACCTTGTTAAGAACCTACTTGTTAAACAGTTAATCATTAAAGTAAGGCCTTCAACTTATTTGTTATATGATGTACAATCTTTAATGCATTTGTATCATTAGATATTTTTACTTTCTCGTGTACGTGTTATGTAATATAGAGCAAGTATTGTAAGATTTTGATAGATTTATACGTTTAGAAGTCCCGTAAAGCCAAATAGTGGTTTTTAAAAAATATCTGTCCTCTGTAGTTTGTTCTTATGGACACACGCTTGGAGCTAAAATTACTGGGCATATCAATGAAATTTGGGTATTCCTGTTCAGAAAAAAAACATACCACTTGGTGAATCAAGAAAAGAATTTAGCTCTAAATTCAGGGGGATGTACAAAGCTCAGAAAATTCGTGATTGACGATTGGCAAACAAAGCTCACATTTTTTTTTTTTTTTTTTTTTTTTGTAAAATTCTAAAATGTAGTATAAGTTTAAATGTAAACTTAATCATAAAAGTCGTTTTCCTGGTAAAAAAAAAAAATAATAATAATAGGGTTTTCGACATATTCATGAAATAAATCTGATTTAGCAACAGTATGAGCGTTACTAGTTTTGACTTTTGACACTCTGACTAGCTAACCTAAAAAAAAAAAAAATTAACTCCCTAGGCCTGTGGAAGGGGTGGTGCCAGTGACAGTTTTCATTCTTTGTTTGCCTTGTTAGCCATAGACCTTCTAGAATTCAAAATCCTGACCTCTCATTGGCTCCCCACTCCAATTTTCCCGCGCTGTCAAAAGTCACAACTCATAACTCGTAAACTGTGAACATCGAAATCTTAACTCTTGAAATCTAAACTCTTTGTACTATTAGATTAAGATACTGGATATGGAATCAAAAGAATTGATCTGGGCGTGGTTACGGCAGAAACGGGTTTTTGGTCGTTGTACTTAATAACGATGTTAAATAATACCAGCCCATAAAAACCAAGTTTTTATTATAAATCCTTTATATTTTTGCATTTTGGTTGTGAGGGGGAAGTATTGGTAGAGAGTCTATGTGCCAAGTTTTAGCTCGATTGGACGACTGGAAGAGGGTTAACTAGCCCTATAAAGATTTTATATATACCTACCAATTAATTAATTAATTAAATAAATTTTTATTACTTAATTTTTAAATATTAATTAATCCATTCATTTTTAAAAAGATAATTAATTAAATTGAAAAATTAATTAATTAATTAATTAATTAAATTTAATTAATTAATTAATTTGTTAAAATGTTTTTGTATTGGTAGAGAGTCTATGTGCCAAGTTTCAGCTCGATCGGATAAGTAGAAGAGGGTTAACTAGCCTTCCAAAGATTTTATATACCAACCAATTAATTAATTAATTAATTTTTTATTTTACTTTTAATACTTAATTTTTTAAAATTTATTTAATCCATTCATTTTTTAAAAAAAATTAATTAAATTGAAAAATTAATAATTAATTAATTAAATTTAATTAATTAATTAAATTTAATTAATTAATTAATTTGTTAAAATGTTGTTGTATTGGTAGAGAGTCTATGTGCCAAGTTTCAGCTCGATCGGATAAGTAGAATAGGGTTAACTAGCCTTCCAAAAATGTTGACGCCAGGCACCCAGGCACTCCCCCAGGCACCCAGGCACAAAAGTGAAGTTAATATAAAGGATTTAAAAAAAGAATAGCATAAGCTATTTTAATTATAAATTCGTAACCTTAATACTATAAATTGAAATTGACAACTTAAAGCCTATCTCTACTCAAACAGACCCAGTAGTTTTATTTTTAATTACTATACACTATACTTTCATTTCTACAAATATCTTTAATTTTTACAAAATGAATGGAATGCCTACAACATATTTTAATCAGAGCAACTCATGTTGCAATGTGTAAGAAACATTTATTATCCAAGTATGTAATCATTTTGATGTAGAAAAGAAAGAAATTGTTCAGACTTGAATAGACTATAGTTTTCACAAAAAACCCACGTTTAAAATTCCGTCCTTATCACTTACATCTGATCCAAAACCTGATCCAGTAATATTATATAATTAATCATATACATATAAATATACATATACACACACACACATATATATATATATTTGTGTTCGTGTGAGTATCCTTTATAATGTAATATAGTTTTTAAGGTAAACATGTTTCAATGTAATTAAATGATCACTTTTATTTACGTTTTTATTATGTTTGATGTTAGCCCTAACCTTAATCAAACTACAAGGATGTCTTGTCTATCGTTGATTACTTAAATTCTGTCAAATTTTAGATTTTTAACCTTAAATATTAAATAAATATAAATATATTTATCTATATGTATTTATACAGGGTGATTGGTGATATATGTACAAAAATAAATAGGGTGATTCTAAACCTCTTTGGCTACAAAAAAACGACGTATAAACCATATGGGTCTATTTTCAACCGTTATTCTATTCTCACAAAGTCAAATTTTATGATTCTTTTAAGATCGCATACCGTTGCTCATAAAACCACTTAATCCTCCAAAAGTATAAAACCTAAAACAAAATTTTTGGTTTCGTTTTAAAGCTGACAAAATGTTTTACAAGAAAAGTATACTATTAATTTTCATACCCCCAAATTACATAAGAAAAAAAATTACATGAGAAAAAAAATTATACAAATTTTTTTTTTTTTTTTGGTTCCATAACTTTGTAGAGAATCGAGCTTAAAATTGTTGGACTTCAGGAAAAACTTCCTCATTTACCAACGTTTAACCTTTCGATCAATAATAATATTATTACCCGTAATTTACTGTCGTGTGTATGAAATATATATATGTCTGTTAGCAGAATGTTTAGACAACATTATTATATACATGATTCTATATTATGTCACTATACATTTGAAATTAAGACATAGGAGTAAATATAATGTATATACGAGTGGATATCATTTATATAATCGGGAAGTGTCCCGACGACGCACCTCGAAATGATTTTTTATTGCTAAGCACATTTATTCCAATAAATAAAAATATTTGTTTTGTTTTGTTGGTCTTCAAACAACTTATGTAACAACATAATAGTACATTACGCGTCGAGTGCGGAAAGTAGCATTTTGCATGCGAGTGTGGAGTTTGCACCCGAGCGATAGCGAGGGTGGTAAAACCACACGAGCAATGCAAAATGCCGTTTTCGCACGAGTTGCATACCGTACTTTATCTACGATTGTTAGATTTAAATAATAAATACAGAAAAAAATAAACTTCCTGTATACAAGTTCGTATTTCTCTTTTGATAAAGATAATATTAATTCATTAGTTGTATTTTGTGCCGAATTATTTCGGGAGGCGTATCTCCTCATATTCGTCATAATCATTTAAATCACTCATTGATTTTCGCAAAAAACTCGATATAAAAGTTACTTTTATTAAACAAACAGCAAATTCTTGTTAATGTAATTAAAGTCTTGTTAAATGTAAACAAACTCGCTAATCGTGCGTAAAGCTGAAGAATTCCTCTTCTTTACCGCGCTAGCGTGGTAAAGAAGAGGAATTCTTCAGAACTATGAGACGTGCATGCGCATTGCGCAATGAATACAAGTACGTAAATAATCACTTTCTACTCATCTAAACAGAAATATAATGTTTATATTTCGTATCAATCGTAGATAAAAAAAATTATACAAGCAACATTAGATTTACCATCTAAAAATGATTGACCAAACTATTAGTATATTATGATAAACTCCAGGATTGATAATATATTTGAAATTTAGAATTAATTCAAATCAGAACTATCTTTTTACAATCTTATTTAACTTCATTTGTCTCCAAATCTTGTAATCTAAATTTAACCCACTTCCCGACTGCCTAAAAAGATTAAACTTGCCCAAAATATGTATTGTCGATAACACTACAATAATTAGTCATTAATTAATTCATTCATTCATTTTTTAATGAATTTGCTTGTATTTAATTTGTCTCTTAATCTTATACCTTAATTTGTCCTAATTACCATCAACTATCTAGAAAGTTGAAACTTGTACAGACTATGTATTTCCAATGACAATAATAATAATCAGCCAATAGTTTTACAAAATATTTTGTATTAGTCGATAAATTTATCAATTCATAAGGATAATTCTAAATCTCTTTGTAAAAGAACTTTTAAAAAATAGACAAGGATGACATAGAAATGAAATTAAAGAAATTAAAAATTAAAAATCCATAAAAAAATACCATCAATTTGTTTTTTATAATTTCCTTGTTTACTTATAATGTTGAAGACGATGTTGGAGTACACTTAAATAGAATAAAATTATTAAAATAATAAAAAATATAAGGAAAAAAGGTACTGAGAGGATTAAGAAAAATATAAATTATTTATTAATGTCATAATAATTAATAAGTTTACTTTAATTTACATTTTAACTTAAGCTTATCAATACGATTTACTCAATTCTGTGTTATAATATATATATTTATTTATTTATATATTATAAGTTGTAAGTCAAGTTATGCCATGATAAGTTAATATTCCATTCAGATAATAAGTCAATATAAGATGTCTTCAAATTATTTTATTCCTTATAACTTTATATGGATATTTCCGCTTACTTAGTACCAATAATGGATAATAAAGAATCAAGATAAGCCATAGTGATATATATATATATATATATATATATATATATATATATATATATATATATATATATATATATATATATATATATATATATTTAACTGCCCTTGTATACAATCGTGATATACAAATAAAACATATCTACCCAATACATTCACATTCTTCAATATACATACGTATATAAATATATAATTATAAAGGATAAATATATAAGAATTAAAAAAAATGGAGAATAATAACGTATAGATATGATACATTTATGGTAAGAGATACCTTTAATCAAAAATATAGGAAGAAAATATATATATATGTATATAAAAAAAATGATACAATTACTTATTTTATATAAAAAAATATATATAAATACATAAAAAAAAGAGATCAAATATGGAGGAATTGTGGATGAGGTATGGTCGGATTTTTTTTTTATCTTGTATTAAATAAAAGAAGGAAATGAAGGAGGACGTTGAAGGGGGTTGAAGGAATCGGGAGCAGGGTCAAACTTATATAGTTTGCGGAAGTGTTTCTAAGTTTATAGTCAGGTAAGTTCGAAGTCAGGGTACTTAACTCTTATAGTTGAAAAGGAAACGGTCTGATGGGGTTGGGGCGAGCTTTAATAGAACTACTTCACTCCTGTAGTTCTTCCTTCCTGTAGTCGTACAGGACGTGACTATATTCATATATATATATATATATTGATTATGAAATGAGGGTTGTATTTGATACGACTGTAAGGTAAAGCTGTTTTCTTGTATCCGTCATAAAATTATTTCAAAATACATATATCGTAAATACCTGTATGAAATCCCGGATCGTAGTGCACTTTATAGATTACACATAAAATGCGGATAGCGAGGCTCCAGAATATAATCAAGAATGGTGGATGAATCAAATATCACTATCACCATTCTTGTTTATACTTTGAAGAATGAAATACGTTTTCCCCAAATAACAGTTAATTTTACTTTTGACGCGGATCTTCCCTATCCTCAATTTTTACTTTTGACTGATCCTCTTTGTCCTCAATTTTTACTTTTGTCTGATTCTCGCTATCCTCAATTTTTACTTTTGACTGATCCTCGCTGTCCTCAATTTTTACTTTTGACTGATCCTCGCTATCCTCAATTTTTTCTTTTATCTGATTCTCGATATCCTCAACTTTTACTTTTGACTGATCCTCACTATCCTCAATTTTTACTTTTGATTGATCCTCGCTATCCCCATTATTTACTTTTGACAGACCTCAATTTTTACTTTTGTCTGATTCTCGCTGTCCTCAATTTTTACTTTTGACTGACCCTCAATTTTTATTTTTGTCTGATTCTCGCTATCCTCAACTTTTACTTTTGACTGATCCTCACTATCCTCAATTTTTACTTTTGATTGATCCTCGCTATCCCCATTATTTACTTTTGACAGACCTCAATTTTTACTTTTGTCTGATTCTCGCTGTCCTCAATTTTTACTTTTGACTGACCCTCAATTTTTACTTTTGTCTGATTCTCGCAATCCTCAATTTTTATTTGTGACTGATCATGGCTATCCTCAACTTTTACTTTTGACTGATCCTTGCTATCCTCAATTTTTACTTTTGACTGACCCTCAATTTTTACTTTTGTCTGATTCTCGCTATCCTCAATTTTTACTTTTGACTGATCCTCGCTATCCTCAACTTTTACTTTTGATTGATCCTTAGTATCCCTAATTCAAAGTTGATTACCTCATAATTATTTATAGAATACGAGTTAATGTTAATAGTGTACGAATAATAGTGCACCTTTTACAAATAGATTTATTTATAGAACACGTTTGGTGAAGCGCATTACAGACCGCAGATAGTAGTAGTGAACCTTATGGAAAATAGTTGCCCAATAGACTCATGTGACATGTTCTATTACATCTAATGTAACACGAGTAGTAGTGCACCTTTTAAACCCATAGTAGCTTATAGAACATGTTAATTAACCTTACAGAACGTGGTTAGTAGAGCCCTTAGTAGAAAACAGATCATAATACATCTAATAACACGGTTAGCACTAAATAACTCGAATAGTATAGTAAAGCTTATAGAACAAAAGTTCTTACTGCACTTAATAGAACACGGGTAGTATTGGACATTGTAGAACTCGAAAAGTAGTGAGCCTTATAGAACACGAGAAGTATTATTGCACCTAACAGAACATGGATAGTATTGGATGTCTAAGAACTCGAACAGTAGTAAGTGATATAAAAACACGTTGGATCTAATAGAGCACGCGGATATGTTGGACATTGAAACTCAATAGTACAACTCAAATAGTATTGAGCCTTAAAGTAGTATTAGAACACGGATAGTATTTAAAATCGTAGTGCTCGAATAGTAGTGTTATAATCAAACACGTGTAGTATTATACCTGAACATTTTTACGCTAAGCTTTTATTAATTCATTTGCATACATAAGTATTGAAGAAAAAATAATGTAATTACAATATTAT
This sequence comes from Gerris lacustris, assembly GCA_951217055.1. NCBI lineage: Eukaryota > Metazoa > Arthropoda > Insecta > Hemiptera > Gerridae > Gerris > Gerris lacustris. The sequence goes on from OX578284.1 coordinate 40,325,718, forward strand.
TTAAATAGGTAATACTTATCTAAATTCCCTCTGTCAGACTTTTTTTTTATTCATTATTCAATAAATCGATATAATTTAATGATATACCTACCAATAGATTTTTGTAATTAAATTAGTCTTTAAGATAATAATTACGGAAAAATATAAGCGTCAAGTGTTTTTAAAAATTAATTGAATATATATCGCGATAGTAATATAATTAATTAAGAATGCATCGATGCAATTAGGATAATTGTTTTTTTGTATCCTTATTCTTTTAATTACATCATGGATGGTTATAATTAGCATATGTCACAATTACACCCACATATATATATATATATATATATATATATATATATATATATATATATATATATATGTTTCTGTCTCCCGTAGTTTAAATTGTTTGAATTATATATATATATATATATATATATATATATATATATATATATATATATATATATATATATATATATATATATATATATATATATATATATATATTTGTGTGTGTGAATCTCTTAACAATTGTTAATTAATAATACAATTACATACAATTAGCGGTAAATAAATAATTTTAAAAACCCGGAAATTTTATGTGAATATATCATTGTATTCCATTTATGTATTTAGAATATAAAGATATATTTATATACCTACAATCTCTCTCTCTCTCTCTCTCTCTATATATATATATATATATATATATATATATATATATATATATATATATATATATATATATATATATTATATGGGTTAGTAGATAAATAAATCATGATGAGTGTCATGTATTTAAAGTGTTATTCGCGTAATTATATTATAAAAACCAGGTGTTTTTTTTAGTTTACATATATATATATATATATATATATATATATATATATATATATATATATATATATATATATATATATATATATATATATATATATATATATATATATATATATTTGCGTGAATAATTAATTGCTACAATTATATTAGTATTTATTTTAAATGCCTGCTTTAATTTTTATATTGGAGAAAATACGAATATTTTATCATTTTTATGTTATTTATTTCATTTTTCAGATTTATTTTTGATTATAAAATACCAGCTAACATTTAATTGGAATCAAAAAATCATATTAAGTTGGGAACGTGTAGAAAAAGAAGGAAATAATATGTAAAAAAAAAACAATAAATTAATAAACAAATTAAAATTTAATATAATTGGTTAGTTCGACGCCTAAATTTTTGTTTTTAGTTTTACGACTATTTATCAGAATGTGATGTCATTGTTAATCTATAGATTTATCTACACAAACTAATATATATTTCTTTGATTACGTACAAATATTTGAGTTCTTTCAAATATGTTTAGAATATAATATAAATTTATTAAGGATATTAATTATTATAAGATATATATATAAATAATTTAATTTTCATAAAAACTTTGAAAATATTAATAACTTGCTTTGTCAACGGGGATAATCCTTGAGAGTTTCAGCTTTCGCGGTAGTCGGAAAATGGATTGAAAATGTATTTCACAATTTTTATCTCATAAACAAGTAAAGTTAAATAGAGCCGTGCAATGAAAAATAATAAAGTATAGTAGTATAAATAAGATGTAACAAATATGTTCTAATTATAAACATTAGATTAGCTGAAGCATCAAGAAAGTATAAATATAATCATTAAATTAGATTAAAAAAAGAGGAAAAGTCGAAGATTCATTATAAGCGACATCTAGTGGTGTTTAAATGAACTTAGAGGCCGAGACAATTGTTTCGAAGGATGTATTTAGATAGTTTTAAGACAAGTGGTCATTGTTTATTCTATATAAGAGAGTTAAGACTGCATGTTTGCTTTCCTTGAATTTGAATAGTTTCAACTTGTTTACATTAATGTAAATGGTCGAATGTATGTAAATACGTGTTGAATGTAATGTTATTGTTCGTTATAAGGAAGTTATAGCAGCACGTTTATCTACATCACGACTAAATCAATGGTTAACTATTTCTTCTTGAAAGATCTTACATCTTGATTCAGCATTGTTTTTCGCTTGTTCCTTTCTTGTTTCGTTTCCCTATTTCCCTTTTTTGTTTATTTCCGGTCATTTGTTTTTTAAAACTGTACTTATAGTACAGTTAGTATTTTCCGGTTTATCCGTTTAGTTCGGTAAATTTTATAAATGCGGTAATACGTAAATTTATCAGATTATTGTCGCAATCAAAATTAATTCAGAATAATGTTATTAATAAAAAGTAATAAATAAGTGTTATTAATGGAGCGAATAGATGAATGGGACGACACAGCCGAGCTAAGTTATGCCCCACTTAAAGCCCATTAATAAGTCAGCAGATCTAAGTTGGAGGGACATCAAAACTCCTCTGTTATAATGTAAGATGTTATAATGCCTAAGTGCCCTGAACTTTTGAAATGTCCCTCTCACCATAGAGTATAGAGCGCATAATCACTGTATGTAACAGCCAACTAGGAACTTCCCCTTACCAAATAATTCCAATATGATGACAGATATTAATTTGAAATATGGAGGGGTTATTTATCTTGTCGAAGGGTATAATTGCTGGGTATATATCTTGTAGAAGGGTATAATTGCTGGGTATATAGCTTGTAGAAGGGTATGATTGCTGGGTATATATCTTGTAGAAGGGTATAATTGCTGGGTATATGTCTTGTAGGGGAATAAATTATACGAATTTTAGCTCAATCGGCGAAATAGTTCCGAAATTGTTTAGCGGTTATGTTTCAAAGTTTAAGAGTCGATATGTTGAAAATGGCAGCAGATATCAAAACGAAATTCAGTGGAAATGTTTGTGTTATAAAGAGGTATAAAAGCGGAAATACACATGCTAGTTACTCGCACAAAAACATACGAGTAGCTCGCAGAGGAGAGCTACTGGCATTTGTATACATCAAATAGCATGCGAGTAAATCGCACGGGGTTTGATTTTTGTCTTGCCAGTGGCACGAGTCGAGGGGAGGGGGAACTGATAAGGCATGTGGCATGTGTAAACTAAACAGGCCTGCCGGCGCAAGGTTGCTAGTAGCTAGCACGAGTCTTACCTTCAGCCCTTTAGTCTTCAATTGTGTTCCTTCCTTTCGCGGGTATCTGAAAACAACTCATCAACTTTCTCCGGAAGCATTCACAATTCATTCCTAAAACCATTGACGTCCCCGAACCGCATTTCATTTAGTAGCCACTGACTCGCTCCATGTACCAAATTCCCTTCTAGCTATCCAATCTTTACCCACACTCTTCGTGTCTTTTTATTATTTTTCAAATGTTTTAAAACACAGTTTTTGCAAGTAACAGAACAATCTAGTTGATTTCTTTCCGCACCGATACATTCATTAAGGTACATTGAAACAATTAATAAAACTATCAAAATTAAATAAATCAAATACAATTATTTAATCATTTATTCCGGCTAAAAGAAGGCAAGAAACTAGAACTGTGACTAGAATGTGCATTGTCATGTGCTAGTAGCTCGCACAAGACCGATCATCCGGATGATACTAGCATGCTGTTTCACTGGCAAATGTACACAGCGTCTGCAGCATGCCAGCTACTGACGTGCTAGTAACTCGCCACTGGCATGCTTTTTTATTAGCATGTGTATTTCCACCTTAATTAGTGCAAATTATAGCGTAATTAGGATTTTTTTTAACTTTTTGCTGACAGCAAATTGGGTTAATGACATTATGAATGATTTTCCGGGTGGCACAAATATACATGTAAGGACTGATTTATTTTACAACGTTTCAACTCTCTCTAGCTTGAAAACTATGTGAGTTATGAGTAATACATTCAGACAGAGAGAAATCTAGCTAAAAACCACTCAATTAGTCCTAAAAACACCCAAAACGGATAATTTCGTTGAAAGCTCAGTTTCGGAGTTTTTGGATGTAAAAACAATACTTTTCCTTTTAAGGTAAGGAAAATTAAAAAAAAAAAAAAAAACTTTGGTTTCAGTCTCTTTATTTAATTATTAAATTTAATTAAAGCGAAAAATAATGTATAAAACTAGAGAAGAAAAATAAATTATTGTAGCCCATACTTACATAATTAAATAATTTAGAGCTACTTTTTAACTATATCTTATTTACTTAAGCAATTCAATTTTTCCTTTTAGTTTAATCTTAAAAATCATAGATATTTCAACAAATTGGACTATAACGATTCATTTTCCAGTCAAAATTCGTAAAAAGTTCAAAAACAAATGGTTTGACCTTTCCCCCCTAAACTAATCAAAACACTCTCTTTATAAGGAGCCACAAAATCCCTTTTGGAAATTGAAAAAAAAAGTAATAAAATATCCATTTCCTCAAACAGTCCCGGATGTTTTTGCAGTACACTGTCCATTTTACACTTAAAAAAAAAATTTATTAAAATTACATCATTAATTATTTAAACAAGGCATAAAATACAAATTGTTTAAATTGAAATATAAATTAAAAACGATCATTTTATAACGAAAGGTAGAAAATAAGTAATTGGTTTTAATCAGACCATGCCTGATTAAAGTTATCTTATTTTATTAAGTATTTTACTTAATCATTTTTACACTTTGGACCTCTGCCTTGTTTTTTATGTCTCGTCGGAGGCAATAAAATATCTAATTTCTCGACGGTTTCTTATTCCTTCTTTCCTTCTACAGATTTATTTAAGGATAATCGTGCGATGGGTAATAAATTAAACTTAATTTCTTTTTTTTTTTGCTAAATTAAAAAGTATAAAAGTTATTGGCTGGAAGCAGGTGGATAATAATGTAAAATACGGTAGGATCACGCAGGTTAATATCTGTAATTTACAGCTAGCGCTTCCTAGTGTATAAAAGTTAAATTATCAACTTAACGTCATTCATGTTTTATTATTGTTGTACGTATAAAAGTAATTTAATTTCCATTGGTTAATATACGATCCGCAGCTAGCGTCTAATTTGGAACATAGGATGTATTATCTCTGTATATTAAATATTATTTAATAGTATTTAAATTGCAAAATTCCAATAAATGGATTAATTGGTAAGTATTTACTTACTATACAAGATAATAATACCATTTTGCACATCTTACACTTAAAATGTAAGTGCTAAATAGTTTTGTTGCTTCCAAAGGAGGGTTAGAAGGAAATACCTAGCTGTAGCTTATTTTGTATTTCAACCTTAAAATAGAATTACATACTTCGATTTTTTTAAAAAATTTTATTCCCTAAACTTAATCACGATTAATTTCCTTCATAGTCCCTTATATTCAGGGGTCTCCAAACTATACGGCCCGCGCGCCGGATCCGGCCCGTGACACGTTTTTATTTGGGTGCCGCACCACGCAAGACGTTAACAAACCTAAGCAATGAAAAGTTATAAGTTCTTCATAATGAGATGCCATTTTATCAGCACGAGTCTTTTATACGTTTTTTGGCCGAAATGGATATTGTTTAAGCTCATTATCCATGTTCTCTACCATTGTGAAGTCCGATAGCTGAATGTTGCTTACTTCATCCGGCTCGCTATGGACCATCTTATTTAGATCCGGCCCTTCAATCAAAACGATTGGAGATCCTGCCTTAAATAAATAATGTTATACGTACCTTAATCTTCTTAATTACAGAATAAACCAAGTCAATTTTTACTGTACGGTTTTCATTCATTTATTCATTTGAGATTAATAAAGAACAATTAAATCATTTTAACGATAAAACTAATAAATAATAAAGTAAATTAAATTAAACACTAAATAATAGAAAAGAAATAAAGAGTAAGGTTATTAAATAAGAAGACGTATAAGGAAAGGTTGTTTTTTCTTCAATACTAGGTAAGTAGTCGATTCGGAGAAGTTCGACACGGTTTCGGCTATTTCCGTAATTAGACCACGCCTCTTGACTACCTAACCTAGACAATAGAGGAAATAATAAAACATAACCTCAATTACAATACTTGTTTTAATCATTTAGCTTTAAATATCAAAAGAATGCGACCTTATAGAGGCTCATTAGTTCGATATATCCATGATATAATGACTGATTGACCTAAGAAATGAGTAATTATTATTTCCCAATAGTTATTAGTCATGTCCAATCGTAAATAACTATTGGATATGGCGTTAAACAATGACGGACATTTAAAGAAATAAATACATTCAATATTTAAACGTCGGGATATATGTTAAGCGTATCGAATTTTATTAAAGAACAATGTTACGTCTTTGCACTTAATATGTTCTATAAAATTATCTTACCATAAGAGTATTTTTTTCTTGTTATTGTTTTTTCGTTTCACGCCGTGTTACTAATATAGTGTTAGTGTTGAAGTGATGACTTTTAATCTGTTTATTAAACACGCTTTGCATTTAAAAACGAATCAATCGTTTGTGAAAAAAACTTTAGACGAAGACTGTATTTGCATTTAATTACAAACAAAATCTCTGAATGAAATTAGACGACTGTTTTTTGTTGTATTTTGTCGCAATTCACTTATCTCTGAAAGCAAGACTGTATTCGAAAAAATCTACCTTTTTTACTTTCGCGTATAAAGAGCAAATATTGTTGTGGCGCAAAATTTGATTTTGAGATTTTGATCGATTTACACGTTTTGAGTCCAAAAAAGTGGGTTTTAAAAAATGTCTGTCTGTCGTCTGTGCAGATGCGTGAAGCCTAAACTACAGGGTCGATTTTGATGAAATTTGGTACTCAGATTCAGAAAAGTATACTCAGTGATGAAATCGAGAAATGAATTTTAGCTCCGAATTTGGGGGCGTTCCCTTCCAAAACTCTAATAAAAAGTGAGAAAAATTATTTTTTCGAAAACTATCTGATATCAATGAAATTTATACAGTAAGCTTTAGAACCCTTCCCCTATACACATGTTTATTTTATTTTTAATGTTTGGTTAAAGACTAAATTTAAACACAAGGCAGATTTTGTCGATATTCAGTCTTGTCTTGCTTTTAAAGATAAGTATACTACATATATATATATATATATATATATATACTAGGGGGCTCTGCCCCCTACTCGCTTCGCTCGTCAAAAAGCGGCCACTGAGCGGCCGTTGCCTTGCACAATTTGACAATTTGCCATTTTACAATTTGTCACATTTGTTTGTTAAATGTTGTTGTTGTTAATGTTTTTAAAAATAATATATATATATATATATATATATATATATATATATATATATATATATATATATATATATATATATATATATATATACTGCTTCCTCCGTGGCACAAAAGGCTTGCCAAAGACAAAAAATTACTACTCAAATATCAGACAGAGTTAGTTTACCTTATAGATACAAGGAAATGATTGATTTTATCTAATACATAAACATTTCTACATTTCCACATTTATTCTAACACATATAAATAAACTGTCAGAATTAAGTGTTGAACACACTCACACAAGCATATAGTACTATCCCTATTGTTTTTGAGATTGTATAATTTTTTTTTATTTTTTTTTTTATAGATCTACAGCGGATAAATATAATTTATCAAATATATATATATATATATATATATATATATTGTTTTTCTTAAATAAAGAAGTTGTTAGTTATTAGTCAGTGTTAACACTTGTAATAAAAGGAAATGTATAGAGGTATTATATTTCTCAGGTAAGTCTTTTTTTAGTGTTTGTTTTTTTTTTATTTCGGTATCAAATTGATTGCTACTTGAAACTACATGACAGGTTGATGAAATTGAATAATTAGTATATATGTTTCAGCAACATTATTCATATTTGACTGACTAACAGATATTATTATTTAAAGTCAAGGTTAAATATTTAAATACAAAAGTAATAATAAGCTGTTGGTTTGGAAAAAAAAAAAAAAAAAATCAATTTGTATTATGTGTTCGCTAATATCTGATTTTATTTTTCTATTTCTTTTTACGTATGAATGATCTTGCTCTGGTCGTAAAAAGATTAAGAGTCGTCAGTTGTATTATTTAACAAATGAGTATACCAGTCAATGTTTTATTTAAATCTAGGATTAGATAAAACAAAATAAATTTAACTAGTTTGCCTCAGGGTTTAGGATAATTATTAGAAGTTTACATGTTTCTTCTTAATTAATTTGTTTCTACTATAATATATATATATATATATATATATATATATATATATATATATATATATATATATATATATATATATATATAATGTGTATATAAAAATATATATTTAAAAAACAAAAAAATTGTCTTATACAACTAGTACAAAAATTGTATATATACCAGTATGTTTTTATAATTATAAGTATGTAATTATATAATTACTTCGACCAGAATTACCCATTTTTAGTTGTCGACTTTTGGTGGTTACATTTAATTATTAATGTACATTTTATTATTTTATATAAAAATAACTCCTCTTCGGCGGAGAATCGAACTCGGTCTCTCTGTCCGCATTTATAGTTATATTTTCTCAGGAACTTGATTTTCCCCAGAACTAGACCTTCTTCCGGGTAAAGGACTTACTCGTGTACTTAGATTCGTATTTAAATGAAATACATTTTAGAATTTATGAATCAAAATCTTCGGTTCTGTTTTCGAGAAATTCTAAATTACTGGGCCGATTTTTATGAAATAATAGGCGTACATGTTCAAAAACCTCATTCCCCGAGGCTAAATCAAGAAATTAATTTTAGCTCTAAATTTGCGCTACCCTCAAAAATTCTGAAAAAAAGTGAAAACAATTATTTCTCGAAAACGGTTCCGACGATTTTGATTAGAAAAATTCTAAAATGTAGTCCATTTAAATTAGAATCTAACCATATAAGTCGTTTTCCCGGGAAACCTGAGAAAATAGCAATAAATCCAAAGGGTGAAAAATAAAAGGTTGGGTTCGATTCTCCTCCGGGGAATAGTTATTTCTATAGTCAATTTTGATTAGATGGTCAAAATAATTAATTTTAATCACGTTAAATAGTTAACAAATGGAAAAAACTGGACCAATTAATTACATAATTATGTACTCGTAATTTCTGTATGAGAAAGTTTATTACTAAGTTGTATAGAATAGATATTTATTTTATTAGAATTAAAATAAAATGTATAAAATAAAACTGCCTAAGGATAATTTATAAATAAGCAATAACGAAGTTGAATTTATAAAAATAAATGATGGTATAACAATACACACGCTTTTATAATATAGACAGTTATGTTATAATAAAGATAATATAATTATATATTGTTAAGTTGTCGGACCTGCATTATAATATTAGTTTCAATTATGGCTGGAAGGCATTGAGCCCGAGCATAACTTGCTAATTCCAATACACACTTCTCAAACTTACCGTTACGCTTAATTTGAATTTAACTACAGTGTTGGACCAAACCAACGTGAGACCACAAACTCTAAACCTTAATAAAGACGTTCAAACCTGTAATGATTTTGTTCACTCCACACTTAATTATTGTTATTTCTCATGTCTTTATTTATAAACTGTAAACTAAGCACTTTAGAATATTAAAATGTTTTCATTATAGAATTTTTTTCTTTTATATTTTTTACTTTTTTTCTATGTTTAAAGTGTTTATATTTTTAATCATATAGTAGTTAAATTAGCGTCCTTCTTAAGCTTACGTAATTTTTTTTTTAAAGAACTATAAATTGGAATAAAAAGCACCACTATCTTAATCCTTATATCTAAAAATAATGATAAAAGCGTACAAAAAGTACCTTATAATTTAAACAATTCATAACTATAGTGTTACTTAGTTCATAACTAAATTTTGACATTTTATTTGAGTAAGGTTCTAAAAAACACTTACCTATCTCACGAATAAATGGATTTTAACCAAGTTTCAAAGGTTATTCAATTAAATATCGAAGAATAAAGTTGTTTTATGGTCATTCTACTCGAGCGCTATTAACGCGGCTTTGAAAAAGCTTAAACGCAGGTTTTATAGCTATTTTACATGAAAGTGTTCCAAACGCCAGGTTTTAGCTTTAAAAAATAATAAAAAATACGTGCGGTGTCGCGGGACACCCGGTAGGAACGAAGTTCCTTACGCTTTTCATTAAATATAAATTATAAAATCACACTGCTAAGTATACGATACTATCTACATAAACATGGTGGAGTTAAAAAAGATACAAAATTATTTTGTTACGGTGAATTTGCGACGGTGATTTAGTGACGGTGATTTTGGTCGTGTTTTTCGGATTCACTCCCGGGCTCCAGAACGTGCCATAAGGAACTTCGTTTCAATAAAACTTGTGACATTGTGTTGTATTATGCCAAACTAATTAAATTAGCGAAATCTTAAAGATTTTTCTTAAATCTTTGTTAATCTTAAAAAATACTCTTAAATCTCTGTCTATCTTAAAGCTTTCTCATAAATCTTTGTCTATAGTAAAACTTACTCTTAAATTTTTTCTTAATGCTTACTCTTAAATCTTTATTGATCTGAAGGGTTCTCTTAAATCTTTGTTTATCTTAAAGCTTACTCTTAAATTTTTTCTTAATCTCTCTTAAATCTTTGTTGATCTCAAGGTTTCTCTTATCTTAAATCTTTATTGATCTGAAGGTTTCTCTTAAATCTTTGTTTATCTTAAAGCTTACTCTTAAATTTTTGTTGATCTCAAGGTTTCTCTTAAATCTTTGTTGATCTCAAGGATTCTCTTATCTTAAATCTTTATTGATCTGAAGGTTCCTCTTAAATCTTTGTTTATCTTAAAGCTTACTCTTAAATTTTCTCTTAATGCTCTCTCTTAAATCTTTGTTGATCTCAAGGTTTCTCTTAAATCTTTGTTGATCTCAAGGTTTCTCTTAAATCTTTGTTGATCTCAAGGTTTCTCTTAAATCTATGTTGATCTGAAGGTTTCTCTTAAAACTTTGTCTATCTTAATGCTTACTCTTAATTTTTTTCTTAAATCTTTGTTCATGTTAAAGCTAGAAGGCGATGGACAGGATACCCTACGCATTCAACCCGTTTATCTTCATTTCATTTTCATACACCAATCAACAATTGATGTAGAACATGGTTAAATATGCCTGCCAAACAAATACATAACAAAATAGTCTACCAATTAGTGTGGCGCTTAGCTTCCTCGCGTTCTATAACGTTCATAAATGGTGTTCTGCTTTTACAAACCATTATTGTCTAATTTATTTAATTGTTTCCCTCCTTTTATTTTAAATCTGTGAAAATTGTTTTGATTTTTCACATGAATAAAAGTATCAATTTAGCCAAATTGAATGTGCGTTAACCGTGGAAATTAATATGAACCCCTCTGTGGGCTACATTCGATAATCCATCCAAATTTCCATGGATAATCCATCCAAATTTCCATGGATAATCCATCCAAATTTCCATGGATAATCCATCCAAATTTCTTTTAATTCATAAGTACTTTTTAAGATATAGGTTATGTAATAAAAAAAACTTTGTGTGAATGTGAAAGAGGAACTAATGGGCGCAGAAGATTAAAACTTAAATGGGAGTAACAATGGACTAATTATGAACCTGCCACCCAAATTTCATTAAAATCGGACGATAGTTTTAAAGACATGTTGGTTCGCAAAAAATGTGGGCAGTCCCGTAACCAAAAATGTTCCCTGATTTATGTAACGGATATCTGTCGTAAAATTTTTGAATTTGGTATGACATCAAAAATTTTCGTTCTTTTGAACGATCTCATAGCTTCCGTTTCCTTCCGTAAGCTCGGATGCAAGGTGGAACCCTTAAATTAATTAGGCATTAATAAGTTGTAAAAAAATCATTAATGTATGCGAGGGAGCTATTGTATATGTGCCACATTATTTAGCTGACTATTTTAAACCAATGATTATAAAATTAATTTTTCTCTAATTCAGGATTGAGATACGGTTTTGGGAACATCAAAAGTAGCAAAAACTACACTCTAAATCTAAAACCTGAAATACGACAAAAAGTTTCATACAGTTTTTTGGTTTAGCCGAGCTTTATTAATGTTTATTAATAAAATATTACCCGGACTTAATAAAAAAAATGATGTATCAGTAAAGGTACAGACATCTTAAAAATTAAAATAACGTAACTCTAACAGTTTGCATTTCTAAAGCGAAAGTTACAATCAAATGAATTATAAATCAATTAAAAAAAAAGAGACAGCATCTTAATTCAGTTCGACTTATTTACAAATAAGTTTGCTAATTGACCAGATAAAAACATTCCACTTTGAATTGAATAAAATAAAATGAAATAAAAAAAAACAAAAACAATTCAATGTTGCCTAACTCACTTTGCACAATTTATACTGGAATTTGTTTGACATTGATGGTGAAACACATTCGGAATACAATAAAAAGGAAAGAAACAAGGAAGGCGACAGATGGCTGTGTTTTAAAAATTCCCAGTCCCCTGTAAAGGGCAAGGTGTTGCAACACAGACTTTACTTTAGTCTGGTATGTTCAGGCTAATGGCTTGTGTAGTAGCGCTCCTTCGGACAGTGTGGCGCTTTAAGTAACTAAACTAACGAGACCGTTTTTGAACTGTTTAAGGCTTGGTCATGACGCCTCGAGCTTGTGTTTGAAAAAAATGGGTTACGACATAATAATTGCTACTGTTGGTAAACGGTTCTCAAACACTGCCATTTTCCGATATGATTTATTGAACTTCCAGACTCAATTATTATATTACTTTACTTCTCATATATTACTGTAACGTCATTATACGGTATTACTGCTTCGGACTTTATCTTTAAAGTCCCCCGGAAGAAAACAAAACAAAAAAAAGTCATTATCCACTTAAATTATTTTAAAACAAACGGATACAAAAAAGAAATAACCTTATAAATTGAAAAAATAATCATAATTAATTTTTGACGTGTATGAATAGAGATTTTTTAAAGGTTATTCAATAAATAATGAAAATATACTGGTCCTTTCATTGTTTATTTCACAAATAAATTATGATGCATCCACTTTCATCCGTAGAAGAAAATGAACGTGTATAAAACTTAAAAACTTAGTTAAATATACTGAATATTTGGGCACGTTACTCTTCACCTTGATTCTTCAAATTTTAATATAATGTAGCTAGATTGTCTTTGAAAGAAAATGAGAGTTGGGAGGAATATCATTTAAGATCTGAGAATTAAGTAGAATGGACAAGAACACTAGGTTCTATAATAGATAATAATGAATCTAAATCAGGATTTATCAAAGGTTATGGGCCCAAGAAAGAAAAGTTGCTAGAGAAATTAAGGAGGAAATCAAAAATAAATTAAAAGGAATAATGACTGATTTTATACAAAATGTCGAAGTTTAAAAACTAAACGGGATAAAATATATCATTTGGAAATTTTGATTAGAAGCTAAAGGACTATAAGAATCATTTATCCTACAGCTCTAATTAAGGAAACAGAATGATGATAAGTATTTAAATGAGAGGGATGATGATAGGATTCAAATAAAAGAAATAATTATGAGGATTTAAATAAGAGGCATGGAAATAAGGGTTCAAATAATAGGAATGATGACGAGGATTCAAATAAAAGAAATGATGATGATGCGGATTCAAATAAGAGGAACGATGACGTGAATTCAAATAAAATAAATGATGATTAGAATTCAAATAAAAGAAATGATGATGAGAATTCAAATAAGAAAAATGACTATGAACATTCAAATAAGAGGGACGATGACGTGAATTCAAATAAGAGGAATGATCATAAGAATTCAAATGAGAGGGATGGTAATGAGGATTCAACTTAGAGGAATGATTATGAGAATTCAAATGAGAGGGATGGTAATGAGTAATGAGGATTCAAATAAGAGGAATGATGATAAAGATTCAACTAAGAGGAATGATTATGAGAATTCAAATGAGAGGGATGGTAATGAGGATTCAACTTAGAGGAATGATTATGAGAATTCAAATGAGAGGGATGGTAATGAGGATTCAAATAAGAGGAATGATGATAAAGATTCAACTAAGAGGAATGATTATGAGAATTCAAATGAGAGGCATGGTAATGAGGATGAGGATTCAAATAAGAGGAACGATGACGTGAATTCAAATAAAAGAAATGATGATGAGAATTCAAATAAGAGGAATAATTATGAGGATTTAAAAATCACAGGAATGATAACGGGTTCTATGGAAAATAGCCAAGTTTTATTGAAATAACATTATTTTATATTATTTTTTTTAAATTTTATATAATCACAGGTCTTTGGAGGAAGGACATATAAAGCCGTGCTTGCTGTACCCAATAAATAAATATTGATAGGAGTAGCATTAATGTAACTTTTTGGTATAGCAATGTTCCAGAGTTAATTCTTCTAACGTTGTTCTCGTAACGTTAAAGACATTTATAGTCGAAGTTAGTACGCGTAGGATAGCGGGAGGCAGGTGTCTAGTGCAGTGCCAACTGCTGTCCTTACAGGATTAAGATTGCCTCCTGAAGAATCTGTCACTGAGTTTTAGCCATTCTTTCCTCAATATATCAAACCACTCTTGGTGGTCTCCAGTATTCTTCTTTATTACCCTTGTCTTCTTCCTTTGCCTTACTTTATATTTCTTTTTTTATGGGTTTTAAAACATTTCAAGGGTAGTTCTTATATTAAGAGTATACACTCCTAATAGACTTCACTTTATAAAAAAAAACCTGGTTTCACATTTAAAATGGAAAAAGATTAAAAAAATATATTAAAAACCATTAGGATACCGGTAAATCTCTGGAGAGAAAAGAGGGATAATAATAAATGACAAATATAATTTATATACGGATCTTATAAATATCTCATATATCTGGTTTGTGGTTCAGATCATATGTGACAGGTTTATCGATATTTAATCCACAGCTTTAAAAAAAAAAAAAAAACATTGAATAGACATCTAGACTTAATAAATCTTGACTCGATATAAAAATAATGATTTATATGAATCTTTAAGAGCAGTGGAAGAGAATTTACATTTGAAAGCGTAAATTTCCATCATAATCTGATAATATTCTCGATTGAGAACTCTGTCGTCTAGTAAAGGAACTGAATTTGTCACATTAGATGTATGAACGAGTAGAGAATGGTTAAACTAAAAAATTCATGTTTATTAGTCCCGAGTTAGTATATAATATAATAGATGCTAATACGTGTTGGATCAAAACGAGGCGAGAAAAGTGCAGACGCACTACTTCATAAGATTAGCTACATTTCGTCCCGAGAGGGACATCTTATGAAATCAGAAGTTGTTTTTTTAAAATAATCAATTATAACCATACTAACATTTACATCAACAAAAAGTGCAAATACACAAATTTTAAGTGACAGGGAGGACCACATAAGATAGGCCCACTTATACCAAACAAATTTACAATTTTATCCTATATGTACAAGAATAAAAACTTTTTTTTTTTTTTTTTTTTATCAATATGAAATAGGTGTTTCTTCTTAAAATGTCCTTACACCTTTAACATTCATCAACTCTTCCTTGTACTCAGAATTAATAAGGTGTAGTACGCATCAAGTTATTAATAATTTAATTCATAAATTAATGTTTTAAATAACCTGAGAAATTAACCTGATATATGCTGATGTGATTCATTAAAATTAATAGAATGTTTTTAAAAACAAAAATTTGTCAGGGAATAAACTCCTAAACCACATCCATAAAATATATCTAGTGTCACAGAAATCAAAAATGAAATATAAATTGAAAAAAAAAAAAAAAAAATCCAAATAATTATTGTTCAATGATTTTGAACTAAAAAAAATGTTGTATTATATCATTTCTCTTCACTTTTAAATAATGCAGTTACCTTGTCAAATTAATTACTATAACTTTTTTAATTTTGTTCAATATCTTGATTTCAGTGATACTAGATATATGTTTATTGATGTGGTTTAGAAGTTCATTTTCAGACATATTTTTATTTTTAAAAAAAATGCTATTAATCCTAATTTTTTAACCTAATTGGAAAACTACATCAGCACATATCAAGAAAATTTCTGAGGTTACTGAAAAAATAAATTTATTTAAAAAGTGTCATTTTTGTAAATAGTTCTTATACATATAGGATAAAGTTGTAAATTTGTTAAGTATAAGTGCGGGCAAATCTAAGTGGTCCTCCCTGTCACTTAGAATTATGTACTTTATTTAAACTTTTTGTTGATGTAAATGTTAGTCTTGTTATATTTGATTAGTTTTAAAATTATTACAGCTTATTTCAAGCCTGATGAAGATGTCCCTCTCGGGACGAAATATAACCAATCTTATGAAGTAGTCTTCTACACTTTTTTCACCCCGTTTTGACCCTACACTTATTAGTACCCTATATCCATATTATTTGTATTAGTCAATCCAAGCTGATACCATAATTATTTCTGAAAAACGTTGAGACATTCTTCGAGACATGGATTATCATTGGAAGAGATACAACGTAATTATCTGAGTCTTTTATAGAAAACCATTTACAGTAAGGGCGTTTTAATCGTCTTTAATAGACGATTCAATGTTGTGGAGATCTGTGGAATATTTAAATCGGCAAGTGCTAAAAAATATTTAATTTCATAATATAAGTCGTTATTGACTAAGTTAAAATTAGTCAAAAGTGGAATTATAACTAAAAACTATATTATTCAATCCCAAATTATTATAATTTTAATTTACTTGGTTAAATGATCATGGTCAGCTATATAAACCCTCGTCCAGACTGCCTTTTTTTCTGATTGGTGTCTGCGCATGCCCAGAGTGAGATGCTCAGCCGAACTTTAGATTGAGCATGCGCAGACACCAATGCTCGTCTGGACTAGGCTTAATGAACTTGAATCCGTGATCAGGTTGTGCTTGCATATCTATTAGGTCTGGTACCTACAGTTCATTGTTCATTTCTTTATGATGAATGGGTTACAAACTATAATATTTCTTCTCTTACTTTTTCCATTGGCATTTCTGACACATTGATAAAAAATACATTAAACATTTACTTGGTTATGTTATCGTATTTTCTAGACGTTCCAGTTTTATCATTTAATCTCAAATCTACTTTACTTATTCACTCCGCGTCCTAATGCAGTATGGACTGATTCAATGACATCCGAAATTACTTTGGCACTTTAGCAGGTACAAAATACTTCACAGATTCATTCGCCGAACCCGATTTCTTTATTCCACAGATCTCCGAAGCATCGAATCGTTTTAATCGTCTATTTTGCAAAGGGATTTTTTGAACTACAGATTCTTTCTCTTCCACATAAGTCAATAATTCTCAAGAGACAGTGACATCCCTGGCTAGTGAGCCTAGACTCTTTAGATTGTTACTCCCCTTATAAAAAAATAATCCTACCGCGGGTTTCCGCAAGCCAAGCGAATTTCCATTGGAAATTTGTAGTTCAATGTTCTGCAGTTTAAACTTCCTTCATAACTACTACAATTTAAAAGAAATATTTTAGTTAGATTAGGGTTTTTATAATAATGCTTAGTTAATCATAATAGCAGTAGTTTCAAAGAGGTTTAAACTGCACAACATTGAACTACAAATTTCCAATGGAAATTCGCTTGGCTTGCGGAAACCCGCGGTAGGATTATTTTTTTTGGAATCAGTACCCTAAAAAACATAAGAAGCGATGCCTCACTTGATTTTTTTTATTTTTTTAAATCTTTGCTGACTCATCAGGAGGAGTTAACGACGTCATAAAGATCCCATTTTCATAGGGATCCTCATCTCAACCAGCTTGATTTTTCGGTGCAAGTTTTATTTTGATACTTCAATTCGTTCGAGAGCTATCGTGCTTACAAGAAATTGTTGTTATTACTATTATTATTATTAATAAATTAGTATTCGAATCGCTATGGTAACTCATTTTTTGGATTCAGGACCCTAAAAAACATAAGAAGCGATACCTCACTTGATTTTTGTATATTTTTTTTTTAATCTTTGCTGACTCATCAGGAGGGGTTAATGACGTCATAAAGATCCCATTTTTTATGGGGATTCTCATCTCAACGAGCTTGATTTTTCGGTGCAAGATTTATTTTGATACGTCAATTCGTTCGAGAGCTATCGTGCTCACAAGAAATCCGCTAGAAGTACATATATTATATATATCTATACATATATATATATATATATATATATATATATATATATATATATATATATATATATATATATGTATATATGTATTTATATAATGTATATGTACATATATTATGTGTAAGTATATATATATTACATACATGTATACACGACTTATATTATTGTTATTAGCCGTATAATTTAGTATGGTAAGGATATTCAATTTGAAAGGGTACTGGCGCCTTTTTATTTCACACATACACACACACACACACATAGAGAGAGAGAGAGAGAGCTTATAGATATATTGACTGATAAATAAGTCATAAATTGAATAGAGCAGAGTATTGTGTATTGTAAACAGTGCATAATGACATTTAAAGTGACTGTGAAGCTAGAGTAAAGTGCACGCTGGATGCCCACATTGTGTTATAACATGAGTTAACTCACTAGAAAACATGAAAATACATAATGCATCAAGAAAAAAAAAAAAAAAAAAACCTAACGTGATAATTTAATCTGTATTGAATACGAAACAAGTCGCTGAAGGTTTTTATTTTATTTTTATCTTGATGTATTATACATTGAACATTTATTTATTATTTTTCTAATCTATGCCTTATTTGTTCATATAATGTATACAGACTTTACTTGCATATACCTAAAATGGTGCGATGATATTTATTTATTATTATTATCAATTATATTTCACTATGATAAGAGTAATATCTTCTACGAAAATAAGTACTCTAGATTTATTAATTAGTTATAGTTTACATTTAAGTACGTATGTTAACTTTATAATGATTAGAAATGGAAAGATTAAACAAAAAAATAAAAATCTTTATTTCAGTCATACTACCAAAATTCACATATTTAACATGAACCTATACTATAAGATATAATCAATAACCATATATCCTATAAATGATGTCTAGATTGAACTTATGTAACATTATATACAATATAAATTACAATGAATAACCATGTCTCCTATAAATGATGTAAATTGACATAGCTTTATTTGTTTTAGGGGTATGTTCAGCGAAGTACGGAGATGCCGAAGTATCGAGACTGGACAGGTATATGCAGCAAAATTCTCCTGCAGACTTCGTTACGGTGAGGATTCTACTAAGGAAATCCACCACGAGATAGCACTACTGTCTTTGGCCTCACCTTCTCCTCGTATTGTAAAACTTCACGATGTCTTCCAGACAAAGGAGAAGTTCATCATTATCATGGAGTTGTAAGTATTACCTGTAAATTTGAAACTACAAAAGTAAAATAGTCTTCCTATTGGTGTAGTTCATAGCTTCCTCGTGCACAGTAGTTGTTTTTAAGATATGAGGTAGACCGACAGACAGACTAACTAGTAGTGGTAGTAAGGTCCTAGTACAAGTGCTAGACGGCTTGGACGAACCACTTGTTCGAGCCTAGCAATTAGGCCATCTTTTAGGCCCATTTTACTAGCCCCGCGCTTGAGAGTTCCAGCCATTTTCCACATCCTACCTCTGTACATTGAACCGCTGAAGCGAGTATAATGTGATCATTAGTGAGCCATATAAATCAGAGCATCATGACGAGGGATCAAACCCACGAACTGTTACCGCCCTTGATTCATAGTGATGGCAGAGCAGACGTGCTAAGAAATTTGATCCGCTCGGCCACGCCAGATTTCATACAGACTAACTAACTAATTCAGTGGAGCAACAGCCCATGGAGGATCTAGGCCTGCCAATGGGCACCATGCTTCCGTTATCTTCGGTTTGAAGCAAATTAATTTCACTTTGTCGCTAGAACCACAGTCCGAGCACTAACATTTTATTATTAGTTCCCTACCAAATACTAATTTCTGAAAAGGTAAAATTTAAGATATATTTCACACTAGTGACTGCAAAGATTGACAGGGACTGATTTTAATTTTCGTACAAACTACGAACTATTCCTTCCCAAAAATGTGTATAACAATAATTTATTAAACATAATTAAGGTTTGCTTGATAAAATTTAGACAACTTCTTATGCACAAGTTCATAATTACTTTTCCCAGTGTTTTCCATGTACTACTTTTCAATTAAATTTTATTAAAGATAAAATAATTTATCTTATTTAAGTTTTTAAAAAGTTGGTAAACCAACAAACATCAAATCATTTTATTTAATTTGTGACTTCTCTTCACTTATAGTTTCCTCTGTGAAAGTTTCTATATATAGCCTGATCAATAACTTCCCACTTGAAGCTAAAAAAAAGCGTCAACAACCATAAATATAATTTTTTTATTATTAAAAAAAATCAATTTAAATTCACTTTAGTTCAGAGAAATACAGAAAATTAAATATAAATAAAATATATATTTAAAAAATCGCCGGTTGCAAATGCTTCGATGTATAAAAAAATAGCGTAGGCAAAAACCATAGTCAGAAAAAACCACTCGACACCTGGCCACAAAACTTACTGTATATATATGTTTATGAAGAGAGAGAGAGAATTTTTCTGTTATTTTTAAATCCCTTAGTTGCGATTTATCCGAGCATTGAATCACAATGAAGTTTAGGATCAAGAAAGAAAAAAAAAATCGTGGGTAGGAACCTTCCCATGCTTCTTAAATAATCGGTCTGAATTAAACATCCAGCTCGTCTCAACGAGTTTAGAAAAAACCCAAATGAAGTGAGACTGTGTGTTTCCGAGATCGTCCGCTAGAGCGAGTTAAAGCTGTGCGTCTACATTTTGTTGTCCGTTCACTAGCTGACCTTGCCAAGAATTTATACTTGGCGAGTGTTCGAAAAATCAGCGTGTGCTGATATCTCTTTTTTTTAATTATTTATTATTATTCAAGCTGATGACTCGTTTTAGATGTTTCCCTTTAAACAAGTTTTGTGTTTGTTACTTTTTTAAAAAAGCAAGAAATCCTAATCATTCACGTGCCTTCGTGTTTATTAAAAGGCGTTTCATTGGGTGACTCAGTTTAAGGCATATTGCTTTAACCCAATGAGTTCTTGTTGTCTTTTTCTCCATAATTTTTCAATCTTTTTTTATTAATTACTCTTATGAAATAATGTATACATCTTGTTTCTTTTGATGTATTAATAATTGAACAGATTTTTTTTAATACAATCTTACAAGGTGTTTCCTTTACCTTTTTTCAATTTGTTAGATTTTTTTTTACTATATAAACCAAATTTGGATTTTTCTTTTTCTTTCTTCTGTCATAATTCTTACAAACGAGACCATATTCCTATTTTTATTTTTTATTCTCGTTGGACTTTTATAGTTAGTTAACTTGTTTTGCTGACGCGTGTCTACACGTTTTTATATAATCTATATCGTACTGCATACAACTTTAATAACAAAAATAGGCTGAAATCTAAAGATTTATTGAATAAAAAGAAACCATGATACAATAAATCTTTAAAACTCGAGCTTTTCCAACCAAATTCCCTTCATAATAATAAACTAATGATTAATAAATCATTACCAGGGGGGCTGAAGGGGCTGTAGCCTCCCAAGAGCCTTCAAGAAAATATAGAGACTTAAGGCAATACTCCTTACTTATAGGAAATACTGGTGAGAAAAACGATGAAAGGGTATTTTTTAATACTTACTGCTCATAAAACGCAATAAGCCCTATGTTTTTCATATATGAGCTATCATGCCCCCCCCCCCTCTCCCCGGTCGCGAACATAAAACTGTTTGGGCTCCAGCCCCCCCCCCCTCCAGAAAAAAATCATGGGTGCGCCACTGTATGTAATGGATAACACAGAGTTAGTGTATTAAAGGGTACCCGGTCCGGGAATTAAACCCAGATCTGTGGTCAGGTATCAAGATGTGACTATTGTATTTCACAAGATGATATTCCTGTGTGACTATGTATTTTTATTTATTGATACGATAACCTTTAACCTGCTGTTAAATGTGTTAAACGAGCTACTACTACTACTAGTTGATAATTACTGTCTGAACTTAAAATAAAAGTTATTTAGAAACGTATTGATTGCAGCGCTCCTGGTGGTGATATGCAGACAATTATAGATGACAACTTAGTTCCCTATGAGAGCGACGTAGTCAAATATGTACAACAAGTAGTCGAAGGACTTGCCTATTTACACCAGCGGAAGATAGCTCATCTTGATATCAAGGTAAATATACATTAACTTATAATTGGAAATAAAATCCAGAACATTTTAGATAAATTAATCTCTTCATTATTAAACTATTTGTTTCAGGTTTTCTTCAAAAACTGTTGTTGCTTACCTCTTTTTATACATTTTCACAATTATTATGTCTTACTATACAGGCTCTGGCATCTTATAGACAGAAACTTGAGGAAAGTAAACTCAGGTTTTTCTTAACTATTATAATTTGTTCACGTTCACTTAAATTAGTAGCAGTACTCTTAAAATTGAAAGCTTTGTAGATTTTTTAAAAAAACAACAATCAAATTACTCGGATAACTAGAAATCTAATCTGGTAATCTTCTTGTAGGATTAAGCAATTATGCCAAATTTAGAACTGATAATAGTGAAGATTCTCACGCTGATGCGCTATCAAGAATAAATCTAATACTGTTGAATATATTTATTACCAATCACTTGATCTTCCCATAAAGATAAGCTATCATATCTAGTCCTATTATTCCGATGAATACTCAAGTTATCATAAAATTATTAATAGTTTTGTAAATGCTGATAATCAGACTATCAGACTATGGTCAGACAATGATCTGTACGATGTTACACATATAGGTAAGGTTGGTAGTCCTTCTCGCAATCGGATAAAGTTCTTAATTAATAATTATATTGTATAAAATATAACTAATTAAACAATTAATTCAAGTTCTTGGGATATTCTGGCTGGAAATAGTCAATTTCATAAATCCGAACAACCGTGAAGTTCTGTTGCGAGGATTAAAAAATTTATTGAAAAATCTGTCTAGATGGGTTCTTTTAATCTTTAATAAGAAATGTTTTTACATGAAAGCCAGTTTCTTTAAATCTTTAACATAATTGTTTTTACGTTGAGAGGCAGTTTCTACAAATCCTTAAGATAAAATAGTTCTACATAAAAGATAGCTTATTCAAATTTGTAAGTCAAAATTTGTTCAAATAACCTGAAGCAGGTAATTTAGTTAAAAACCGACGATCTTTAAATATCTTTTTAATCAAACTTTATTTATTGAGCGTGGAGGAAGGAAGTTCAAATTTATCTATCCCTTCTTATCATCATTAGTTATTTTGTTGTCCACTTAAGGTATTCGAGGAAAAAAGGTGATGGGAAACTCATTCTATTTAATAGCATTTTCATTATAGACTGCTATTTAGTCAGCTTCTCTTTTTATCGCTTCGAATGTTGAATGCTCAAGTTGAATTTCCTTCTTTTAAAAACAAAATAATGAAGAAAAAGTTCTAGAGGAAGATTTGAAGAGGGTAAGCACGAGCTGTGGAAGGAAATGACGAACGAGTTCGTCTACGCCAAAAAAGGCGGATAACGAGCGAGGTGTGAGCCCGGAATGCTGCTGTGGTACTTAGTTCGGCTCCTCTTCTGCAGGTGGTAGAGGTGTGACTAAAGTTGGTCTTCATCCCGATCTATTCTCTAAAGAGTTGAAACACCTGTTGCAATAGGATGGTTCTTATTTTACAAGCATCTTGGCTATTTATTGTGCTGCATGTGGTTCTTCTTCATTTGGAATACCGAGCTTTCTATAGGGGACTTTAGACGTTCATCCGTTCATTCACCACATCCTTTGCTGTCGGCTGAGGGCAATCTTAACTGCATATCCTTGATCAATCGTCAATTAGAGGCTTTTAAAAGCGTTATTTATGTTTTAAATGACTGAGAGATGCATATCTCTACTACAATATTAGCACGACCTTACCTTAACCTTAAGGTAGTCCAACGTATCCTAACCGGTTTGTCTAATGGACCCACCAATACCGATACATCGTGATTATCCAGCAATGATTTTTGGATTAAAGTATTTAACTACTATGGTTCCAACTTTAATTGGATTGGTTGGGGTATTCCACTTTTCTCTTTTATCCCTAGTATGAGTATAAAGGTACCCTTAATGTTTGATCAAGGTGGTCCAATAGTGATAACGAGATATATGGTTATCAGGTTTGGAACAGTCAAATTGAGCGGGAATGTCAGACAAAGATACCTGTAACAAGGCTAGGGGATATAAGTCACTCCACTCTAATCTATCAAAGCGAAACAATCTGCTTAACAGATAAACACAAATAATCTTTTGTTTCGACGTTTCTAAGATTTCGAGAAATCACTATTACTCAATAGAAGATTTACTAATATAGTTAATTTATCTGCTACAATTACGCTGTGTATCATTAACCGAAACGTGAAAGAGTAATCCATAAAAATAATATTTTCGTCTATCTTGAATGCCAGGTTCAGACTAGGATACATCATCATAGATATATTAAGAAATGTATATAAAAAAAAATTATAAATATTGTGTGAGGTCTCGTTTCTGTCTCTTATGGAACACTCCGTGGCGGTTTTTCCTTCGTGTTTTGCCAGCATTGATGATGGTCCTAATAGTCAATGGATTGGATATACATATATAAAAAAGTCTTCTTCCTAGACGGGATTTGAACCTACAACCTCCAATATATCAACCAGTGCCTTAGGCCTTAGACCCCTCGGCAGTCAGATATATTTAGAGGTAGGTAAATTGGGTACTAAGTTAGAAGAAAGGGTGTTGGGTTAGTTTACCCAGCGTTAGTTCCACCTTTTGATAGGTGCCACGCCATGGTACACCCCCATACCTTCTAGTTGGACAGGGCTGGTCTCTACTCTCAACCTGGTATCGCTTACTATGTTTCGTGACTTTGCTAAACTTTGTGTTGAGTGTCAAATCTCGTGAGTGTCCGACCGGGTTATTTTGAATTAGTATCTTTATAATATGAACAAAAAGCAAAATCTTTACATTCACTATAATGGCTTATTAGTTTTTATCCTTTAGTAGTCTAAATTCTTCGAACCATATTACATCCTACGATGATAAGTTTTGCAATGAGATTGACAAATGAGATGTAATAAATTATGTGACGAAATGAATAATTAGAAGAATAAACGTATCAGGAGTTTTAAATACAAATAATTGAAGTGTCACGACTAATGTGTGTTTACTAATAATTAAAATTGTCATGAGTACACCATAGTGTCATATTAGTATTTCTTTTATTTATTTAATATTTTATTTCTTTCACTAACTAAAGTATTTTACTATGTACTGCGAAGGTTACTTAAAGTTTTCTTTTAAGTTACTTAAAATGACACAGAGAGCGCTACGATCCCCTGTGACCAATTGTGTGATAGTTAAGAAAGCGATATCTCGAGGTTAATAATGTTATCTCTTATCAAAAAGAAGAGTTATTTAACCATCTTCAAAAGAACATTTTGACTTCTTAGCTTTTATTATTATGTATCTTCTCTTCGTCTATAAAAACATTTTATCATACTTATAATGTTGTAGAAAATGTAAGATCATTTAAATTAACTGGCAAAGGTTATAACTAGTTTAATTAATCAGTATACTGTCAAACCATAACTGCATTAATAATATTAACTGCATTTAAAATATAACTAACAATTTAAAAAATCGATCAATTAAAGAATCTTTTTTAAAGTTCCACCAACCCATGACTTCCTACTTTTTCGTTTTTCTGACAGCTTAAAGAAATAATAAAATTAGCATACGTAACTACGATATGTTTTGTTTGTTTGTAAATCGTTTTATTATGACTATTTCTATTTATTTTTTAGAAAACACCTCCTCAAAATGTATTTATAATCCAGTTTAATGTTGTATTTTTTTTTTCTTTTTTGTTTCATCTCTTACTCTATTTTATTTTTCACATATTAACTTCATATTTTCTATTTTTTTAAAAAAGAGAAAACTTATTTATTATTATGAGTCATGCTTACATAAACACAGAAGACTAGAAACTAATAAAACTTGACAGATAAGGTAAAACTAATTCAAACACAATTATTATAAAACTAAAAATAAACATAAATTGATCTGATTTTGATCATATTTACAGTTTAAACAACTCCTACACAGTAATAATATATTATGCACACATATTATAAATTTTCATTCAAGAAAAAAAACACAAGCAGTTATTAAAGAAGAAGTCAAAGAGCCAGATAAAAATATCCCCTGCAACCGGGATACGAACATAGATATCCCTGCCTTTTCACTGTAGTGCTCTCTATGAGCACAGGAGCGATTGGTTATCAAGAATTTGATTAATTTTTTTAAACGCGCAATAAAATTTTTAGAGTGGTGCGTTCCTTCTTCGAGTCCTATGGCGCATAATTACTATCCAAATTTCTTAATAATCAGATGAGTACTTTGGAAAATATAGATACAAATAAATGGATATTCGTGGAATAAAAACAAATGGCCGCAGAAGTTTGAAACTTATATGGGACCAACAATGGGCTAATTATGATCTACCGTCAAAATTTCATAAAATTTAAGGTATGTTGGTCTGTAAAAATTGAACGACAGACGACAGACCGAAACACGGGACCAAAGAAATGTGCCCTGCCAGACTGATTTCTCTCTTGGGATTTTTTAAATCGGAGACATCAAAGAATTTCGTTCTTCAGAACGATTATATAGCTTCCCTTACCTTCAGTAAGCTCGAAAGTAAAAACAATATGTTTATGGAGATTCTAAAATGTAGTCCATTTAAATAAGAATCCTACCATATAAGTTGTTTCCTCGAGAAAAATCTAGTTATTGAGGAAACAGTTATAAACTCGGATATGAAGTGGAGGGGCTAGGTTCTATTCCCCCGCCGGTAAAAAGTTATTTTAATGATAAATTTTGATAAAATGCTAAATAATAATTAATTGTAACTACGTAAATTCGGAACAACTAATAAAAGGAAAACACTGGACCAATTAATTATGTACTCATAATAAAAGTTTCAAAAAGTTAATAAAACTTTAATTAACTGCATTGTCGTCGGAAATACATAATTTGTAAAAACGTTTCTAGGCATTCACGAAGTGGATTTGAAATTCACTGAACAAAATTTGTATCTAATCGATACTTTAAAAAAATTAAAACAATTTTGACATATTAAAAAACCGGGAACACATTTAAATAAAATAGACAATAATGGCTTGTTAAAGCAGAAAATCAATAAAGTACGTGATAGGATGTGAGATGTGAGGAAGCTATGTGCCACACTAATTGGCAGTCTATTTTTTTATATTTAATTTATTTTTCATAAATCAATGTATTTATAACATAAATACTTATATATACATATTTGTAACATTATAAGTTTGACAAATTTGTTTTATTTAAATATTTAAAAGTTCGCAAGTTAATCAAATATTTACACGTTCGTAACTTAATCAAAGTACAGAATAAGAAAGAAATAAAAGTAAAAATAATGATTGTGATCTTGTTCAGAAAAAAAAACCATCTAGCCGAGACATTTATCAGCAAAGGATCAGAATTAATCTATAAAAGACGCCATTTTAAGTCAAATCAAA
Organism: Gerris lacustris; assembly: GCA_951217055.1. Classification (NCBI taxonomy): domain Eukaryota; kingdom Metazoa; phylum Arthropoda; class Insecta; order Hemiptera; family Gerridae; genus Gerris; species Gerris lacustris. The sequence goes on from OX578284.1 coordinate 40,353,267, forward strand.
GTCTATATATGGTCTGTTTAACTTCTTATTTCTAAAAAAAGAAGTAACAGACAAGCTATAGCTTTCTTTCATTTAGTTTTTGGTTCTCGGTCTAGCCGACGCATGTAGAGCGCTGCAGACTAAGTACCATTGTAAAGAAACAAGTCTTAATTTATGTAACTCAAGTAATGTCTTAAGGATGTTTTTGTAAGTTTAGAATTTTCCCATAGATCTCTTAAGGGTTGAATTACATGGGAACTTAAATCTAATTACATTCTGCTTAAGTATAAATAACATCTGATAAAATTCCTTTGTTTGTTTAGTTGAAACAATGATAAAAAAGATAAAAAATATTTTAACTCTTTTGATCATGATTCTCGCAAAGTAGGATTTAATTGCGCGAATAGAACTAAAAAGTGTTTTCTTTTTATATAAAATGAAAACCTAATAGAATAAATATGTTGAGAATTTCAGCAAAATAAGAGTTTCAAAGAATTATTGATCAATGATTGAATTTTTTTTTTCATACAGAAGAATGTAAATAGATCAATTTGATCTAATTTACAAAAGAAACAATTCTTACAATTGCATTTAACAAAAAGAAATAGTTAAGATGTTTCTTTTAATGCTACCGCAAAGAGCGCTTTTAATGCTACCGCATTGAAATAGAATCAAATGAAATAAGTCGACATTGCATGGAAAAATGTGTGATGTAAAGCAAATATATTTTAAGCATTCTTATAAAGACGGAGAAGATCAAACAAATTCTTAAGAACAGAAGAGTTTGTAAGTAACATTTTTGAGGGGTATTAGAAGAGCATAGTTATAGAAATAAACAATTAACTGAATAGATACTTCTTAAATAGATGACTTTTATGACCGTCAAATTAAGTTAAATCTTTTATCTACAGTCGCTATCTAATAGATATATATTTTTATTACCAAATCATACATTTACACTTATATAAATTACTAAATTACACAAATCATTCAGTAACTTACTAGTAAAAGCCATCGAGAATTACTGTGGAACAGTGGCGCACCCAGGGGGGGGCACGGGGGGCACGTGCCCCCCCCAAAACCAAAGACCTAGAATTTAAGTATTCAATTCCGCAGCACAGTTTAAAGTAATAGTGTTGTGAGAGTCAAACAAATCAATAAATAAGTAATTATAATACCTAGTTTTGCCCGCCATATTTTTTTTGGTGTTTAAAAAGACGTGCCCCCCCCCCCCCCCCCCCCCCAAAGCCCAAGACCTAACAATAAAGTATGCAATTCCGCATTAATTAATTTAGAAACTGGTTCAATTATAGAATAAGATTTTAAAAATTGCATATGCAGATACCCGATCTAAGGCAAGGAAGACTTTTTTTGTATTTATTGACTGGACTGTTAGATAACCTACTATTTTTATTTTTAACCTAATACTATCAGCTAATTTCTGTTAAACTCAAAACATTTGGCGTACTTTTTTTTTTCTTGTTAATTCACAAAACTAAAACATTTTTAAAATGTACCAATTTATTTTTGTGCGGCTACTAAAATAAAACATTAATCTATTATATAATGTACAACTTTTAATAATAAAATATTATTCGCATAGAATTTTTTTTAAAATAAAATACCCCGGTCTCCATGTCCCGTTCATAAAAATCTTAAATTTATTTGTATAAAATAACAATTTAGATGCTCTTAGAATAGGCTAAAAAGACGTTTTCAAGTAACGTAAACTATACAAATTTTCTCGGGGGAGGACCCCCGGACCCCCCTAAAAGAGAGCCCAGCCCCCCTTAAATTTTTTTTGGATCCGCCCTTGATATGAAGTAATTTAAGAACAAAGAAAGCCAGACTTCATAATTATCTGTGATTATGCTAAGCCCACATTACATCCTCTCTCTCCCCCCCCCCCTTTTTTTTAATCTGTGCCCCTCCCAAAAAAAAATCCTGGGTGCGCTACTGCTGTGGAATGAAAACATAATTTTACTTGGTGCTTGCAATGTAATAACTTGCAGATAACAATCAATTCCCGGATCGAGCTCCTGTGCCATATGCTGTAGATGTGAAGGGGCGACTAAATGGTAGCGTATGTCAATTGTAAGGCACTTACACCTGATGGAGCTAAACACTAATTTCTTATCATCCATTACATATTTGTAGCTCTTTGACTGTTCTTTGCCTTGCACGTAGCTGTTGCGCTACTGCAGTGGTTCCCAACCTTTTTCGTTTGGCGACCCTTTTTTATAAAACCTAAGTGCCCCGCGACCCTAATAAAATTTAAAAAGATATTTTTAATAATGTAATATAAAAAATCGTGTACTGGGTACCTCGGAACTTTTCCTCACTTCGGAGGCCACTAAAGTGGTCTTTCCTGCTGCTTTGCTGCAGGAGGAAGCAGCATTGGGCGTGGTCAGTACTCGTATGGGTGACCGTTTGGAACTAACTGATTTTTTAATTATAATTTTTCAAGAAATTGTATACATCATTTGTATTTCATTTATTTAATAATTTGAATTTTGGTGGTATTATTTCAGATGTAAAAAAACTTTGACTTTAACAAAAGTATTGCACTAATTAAGTTTTTCAAACCCTTTCTTCTAAACAATTCGTATTATTTCTACTACTCTTTATTTCCTAATATTTCTTTCATTATGTTTCTATTATATACTTACAAAAAGAAGTAAAATCCCAACAAAACCTCTAAAGTAAAAAATAAGTTTATTCTAGCGTAAAAAGTTGTGACATCATAGGTTTAGCCAAGACTCCCACTGTTCAAGTAAGTTCTACTAGGTCTAATTTATCCAGTGCAAGTACATGATGTTTGTCTGTCCATCTCTCTGTTCTCTTTCCCAAATCACTCTGCAAGTTTAAATTTAAACCCATTTTCTGAGTTGGCAAATAAACCCCACAAAGAGGCTAAAATTAAATGCAGTGCATTAAGTGCAGTGCTGCGACGCTCAAATGAAAAAATAATATTAATTATTTGATTTAAGTTGGTGGTGTGAATTTGCGCCAAGTCAGAAAATGTTTTTAAATTTAAAATTGTAGAATGATTTGGGAAAGAGAATAGAGAGAGGGACAGAAAAACATCATGTACTTGCACTGGATAAATTAGACCTATATATAGTAGTACTTACTCGGGAGTCTTGGCTAAACCTATGATCTAAAAACTTTTTACGCGAGACTTGGCTTATTTTTTTACACTAGTTAGTTGTTGGGATATATATTACGAATAGTAGAAAGTAAAAAGAAATTATTAGTTATTGATTTATAAATACATAGTAGTTATGGAAGCCTAATTTAATAATTAATGGGGGACATAAAATATCATAGAAATCTCCGAGCTTTAACCATACAGCAAAATAACGATATAAAATCCATTTTATTTACTAAGTAAGTGCTTTTAAAAGTTAAGAGGTTAATACTTAATGCAATTAAGTTGTAAGTTATTTTTGTTACAGACCTTGGGCAAAGAATGACAAATTAAAGTGCTAAAGGTTTATAGGCTTTACGTTTTAATTGTTTATGAAGTAGTTAGCTTATGTAAACACTATAAGGTTAATTACAAGATTCTACATTAAGATGTTCATTATCCTAATATCTTTATAAACTGTATTACACTTAAAAAAAACTTCCTCGTTAAACTAACAATACCTTGCTAGTTAGTATCTTTAGTGTAGATGATCATTGTTAAATGTTATACATATATAACCTATAATACTTTAAAGCGGGTTTTTACTCGCTTTTATTTAATTTATACTTGTTTATGAGCCTACCTAGAAAGCTAACATTTTCAAAGATTATGTGTTTCCGATAACAATGCCAGTTATTCGTGTTTTTATTTCTTGATATTGTTATAATCTATTGTTTCCAAGCTTACTGAAGGTAACTAAAGTATTGTGATCGTTCTGTAGAACGTAGAACAAATTTTTTGCTTCCGAGCTTACCGAAGGTAACGGAAGCTATGTGATCATTCTGAAGAACGAAAAAATTTTAGGTCTCCTATTTCAAAAATTCCAAGACAGAAATCTGTTCAGACGACAGGAAACATTTTTGGTTCCTTGCCTTTCGGTCGGTCTGTCGTTCAAATTTTGCAAACTAACATCTCTTAAAATCAGATGAATACTTTTGAAGATATAGGTGTAAATAAATGTATGTTTGTGCGCATGTGGAAGAGAAAAAAATGGGCGCAGACAGTTGAAACTTATATGGGGCCAACAATGGGCTAATTGTGACCTACTATCGAAATTTCATTAAAATCAGACGATTAGTTCTTAAGATTTGTTGGTTCGCAAAAATAGACCCAAAGACCAACGGACCGACTGACCGACAGAAAGCACGGAACCAAAAATGTTCCCTGATGTCTGAAACAGATTTCTGTCTTACATTTTTCGTTCTAAATATTTTCTTTCTTCATCACAATTACATAGTTTCCGTTACCTTCGTTAAGCTCGGAAGCAACATTCGCTTTATTGTACAAGATGCTTAATAATACTTGGAAGCGAACGTTCGAGGAAGAAGCAAAAATAAATATGTGACAAGATCTGAAAGTTGAGGGAAGTGAAAAGAATGGCAATTAATCGTTCGGACTGGATAATCTTTATATAGCTTAAGCTATGAATCTTATTCTATAGCTTATTTTCTTTTTAAGCTCCTCAAGGAGTGATAAGAAAAAGTCAATTAACTCAATACTAAAATTACAAACAGTTAATACTAAAAAGAGAAATTGACAAGTTTATCAAATTACAAATGTAAATATTTTGTACCATCAAACCGGTTTATTTTTCACGCTGATTTGTAATCATCAATGAGCAGATTAATTATAATAATTAGTTAATTGATCACGTTATTATAATCTCAATGATCAATCATTCAAAATCACAACCGAAATATTTTTGATTGCAAGAAAGATTTCTTTATATAATTTATCAGTTGATAGATATATTTAAATTAAAGTCTTTCTCTATATTCTTTGTCAGTTAAATTAAGTCAATGAACAGATTAATTATAATAATTAGTTAAATGATCACGTTATTATAATCTCAATGATTGGTCATTCAAAATCACAACCGAAAGAGTTTTCGTCGAATGATGTCTCTCTTTATATCCTTTACCAGTTTAGTAAATCAGTAATTTGATTTAATGTCAGTAACAAGCCATGAAAAATAAAGAAATCATCAACTTTTACAATTTATTCTGAAAGAAAAGTGAAACCATATGATTTATAAAAAAAAAAGGTACAAACTGCTCAGATTAAAATGAACTATTGTGTTTGTGATGTTGCGGCAGTTTAACCTTGGAAGCAGAGTTAACTTACTCCATGACATAAAGACAATCCATCATTAGTATTTTATGGTGGCGCCAGTTTAAAAGAAATAATGAATAAAAGAAAAAAAAAAATACAGTTAAAATCTTACAGTAAAGTCATTAATTGAATAAATTAACTTGTTCAATTAAAATGGGATAGCAATCTTTTGGTTTAAAATTAAAATACAAACAATTATATAGTACATATAACTGTTGCAATTTATTTATATAAATAAATAAACAATTAAATAACCGGCGTCGAGATGCATTTTTACTTTATCGTTCTTATTTGCGAATTATGTAACAGAAAAAATCGGTTTGAGTTCGAGACAACTCAGACTAACTTTACTCCATGCCCCATACTCCATTTCGCCGCGGGGTACGATTTTTCAGAACCTGTATGCCAAATGTCATCAAAATCGGCCAAGTAGTTAAAATTTTAAACTCCACTCGTCTGCACAGACAACAGACATTTGTTTAACAACCACTTTTTTGGACTCAGGGAACCTCAAAACGTGTAAATCCTGTTATGGAATAAATAGTTAGTTGATTTGACTGAGATTTTGTGGTACCACTTCATAATTATGACTAGAGATGTTAAAAATTGAAACACAAAAATTATTGACACCACAATTTTTTATAATTAAATAGACGCGTTTCGTCTTACAACGTCATCTTCAGTATGCGTGTTAACTTAGTAAGAGTGAATGCTGTACTGAGCTAACTAATAGTTAACATATACTTACAAACAAGATAGCGTGCAAAATATTGGAATTTTATGTACATGTTAATCTTTTGGTGACTTTTAAGGATATGTGGATGGTTAAGTTCGTCTGCGGGACATAGATGGACAATATAGGCATTTAAAAAAAAGAAAAACCGTGGAGAGTCGCCATGTCCCGCCAATTATGGTGGTCAATGTGATTTTCATGATCCTAATTATCTTACCTACTAAATTAGTTAGTGGACCGAAAATTAAGTTTGTCACTTAATAGTTGACCACTTTTGTTTGGAGCTGTATAAAGCTGTAATAACTGACCTCTCAAGCGACATATGATAATCAACTTGATTTTCGGTCTACTAATTAATTTTGTACTCAGGATTATGAAAATCACATTGTCCACCACAAAGGGAGGGACATGGCTGCTCTCCACCAGTTGGTTTTTTCAAATGCCTATTGCCAGGTCATGTCCTGCAGACGAACTTTGGTTTTAGCACTAGACATTTTTTTGCACGCTATCTCCTAGGCTAATACTACATATCATATATATAAAAGTAAAATAAACAGGTCAAGTGTATGCTAGTCAGCGCACAGCGAGGGTCCGTAGGCCACACTGTATTGTTAAAGTAGTACCCTATTGATGGTGTTTTTTAAAATGCTGAAAAGCTTACTTTGAACTATCCTATGGGTCTGATATTCTCAAAACACATAAACAAACTTCTTATTAAGTATTTTGTTGCCACTGAACTGGAAAAAAACGTATTTTGTCAATAAAAAATAAAATAATATTTTTTTCGAAATTTCCAAAAAGTGGTATCTTTACTTTTTGGTCGAAGAATGTTCAGGAATTTTTTGCACTTCTCATAAGCGAGATAGAAGGGGGGACACTTTTCACACCCACTTTAAACTTGCCTACGCTCGCCCCATCAAAGTTATAACCAAAGAATTATATATTTTTGTAATCAACATAACCCTTAAGTTTTTTACCCTATTTTTTTTTTTTAATTTTTTTTTAAGTCGCTATATTTTTAATATACATATGTGAGTAGGTACAAGACACATAACATGCCAAATTTCAAAGTGATCGGACGAAAGGTGTAGCCGTGAGAGCAGGCGACCGGACGGACGGACAGACACACGCAGGAAAATATAAGGGTCCTTGGTTTTGCCTACGGACCCTAAAAAGTATTAATATGGCAAATTAAATTAGTTTTTGATGGTTTTAAATGTTTTAAGTTTCATTGAGTCCAAATAAAGTGTTTTTTTTTTTTTTTTTTTTTTTTTTTTTTTTTTTTTTTTTTTTTTTTTTTTTTTTTTTTAAATGTCTTTATTCTTTTTGTGATCCGATGAGCTTTCATTAGCTCTACCTTACTACCTTCGATTTACCCACGCTTTCAGAGTAGACACTAATTGTAAATATTAATATAATATTAGAACCTGATATAACCCAGTGGGTATGATTTGAATATAAACTGTTCAATATTGAGTTTCTCATTCGCTACAAGTAATTTCCACTAACTTCTGGTTAGAAAAAAAATACTAATTTTGTAAAAACAAAAGTTAGTTGGTAAGATGTAAGATTAGTTGTTTTTTAAATGTATTATCTCTAAAAGGAACTATAAATAATAAAGTCATTAATCTCCCTGACTTTTCTTTTTATTTTTATTTTATTTTGTTTTTTTGGTTTTTTTTTCTTTAACCGTAAAGTCTTTTTAGTAGTTAACTTGTTGTATTTAACAAAAAAAAAAAAAAAAAAAGGAAGAAAAAGAAGATTGTAAATGAAAGGCGGGGTTTTGATTGTTGTAGAACAACTTGGAACCTGTTGCGACAGGACTTATTTTTTTTTATAAATAAAGTCAGAGGCGAAGAAACCCATCAAGAGACTTAGTGAAAAAGATAGTTCGTAGGCGAAGACTTAAGACTCAAGTCCTCGAGCGGTCTTTACTATACCTCTATATAGTTATGTAGAACTTTTTCTTTTCTTACTTGTTTTTTCTTTAAGAAGTTTTTAAAGTCTTCGACTGGATGAGGATTTGGAAGAGAAAGAAGGCCAAATGGATTTGTGTTCCATGGGCGAAATCTTTTGGGAGTTTTTTTTTAAAAGAAGCGTGGGTTTTTCTTCTCAATTTCCATCTCTTAATATCCTCCGTAGTATGTTGAACTTGGGACTTCAACCTTTATTTTTTTTATTTAAAGAAAACAATATTCTTTTTAAAGTAGATACAAGAAAACTTTCTAAAAGCATCCTTCAAATTTATTGAGATAACAACCGTCAACGTCAACTGAGAATACTAATAATTATAACACACTTTGTGCGACTGAGAGACACCAAGGGATGTATCACGCAATGGTGGCACATAGCAACTGCTCCATCATCAGACATTACGTCGTTAAGATTGCGCCATGTCCTGCATAGTTTCGTCGCGTCCGACTCATCAGGGGCCCGACGATGCCTACCCAACTCTGGACATATACCAGATCAAGAAGATCAGGGCTTATCAGAGACGAGCGTGCTCTCATGCCGCCATACTTGCTTGGCTGGTAAAACACATCAGCAGTGTAATACCGTGTTTTAGTTTTACACTGCAATTAGCTACACAATTTCTATGACTGAGAGACACCAAGGGATCACGCAAGCGTGGCACACAGGAACTGTTCCAACATCAGACATTAGGTCGTTAAGATGCTCAACTGAGACAACTAATATTTAAAATGTTGACAGTGTTTAGTAACAAAATTTTGATTTTCATAATAAGCTCTGTGTGATTTGTTTCAATTTTTTTATTTTTTGTTTGAGATAAAAGGAAAAAATCGTGCATGAAGCAATGGCTAAAGGATTATTAGTTTCACGGTAACTAAAGACAAACAATCTTTTTAAATGTAGAAGAGTAAAATATAGTGTTTTCTTGAAGTAGAGGCGCTAAAAGCATTGGATTGAATCATATTTTATTATTTAAATCCCTTAAAAACTTGGTTTTATGTAGTCTGAACCTGAACTAGTTTTACGAGGTAAGTATAAGTATATGTTATATGATAATTGTTTTACAAGTAAGCTCATGAAAGACAAATAGAACATGTCAAACTGAAGTAGGAACGACAAAGTTGCCGACGATGATGCGGAGAAACATCCAAGAAATTAACATGAAGGCAAGACAATTTATTTTCAATCATATAATAGACCAATTTGATCCAGAAAAGGATGTTTAGAGGTATTTGTTTCGAAGGTTTGAAATGGAGTGAGCCATTCCATATTTAGACTCAGAATCTATGAAACAATTTTAAGGATTAAATCGATTAATATGAAAAATTATGGATGGATGTAGTCCTGTAGGATTAAGCAATTATGGCTAAGAGGCAGGAGATCTAAAGTGGATGACCGTGCTGAATGGAGGCAAATTGTAGTGGAGGCCAAAGCCAATCTCCGTCTGTAGCGCTGGATAAGTTAGTTAGTAACACTTAAAGGAGTAAAGGAAACGGCCAGTAAGACCGTTGTGTTAGCTTCAGGAAAGCAGGTGAGCAACTTATATTTTGTAAACATAACTTTAGTCTTTAGATAAAGTGTTGGTTCATTGCCATAGAAAGTGTTAATTTTAAATTCAAATGAGAAAGGATTTCTGTTCTGAAATCGATAAATTGAGAAAAGAGTATGAAAAATATCACCACTTGTATGATCACACTTACCTTCATTACACATTAATTCTACAATATACTGTCAAAATTTATCTAAATATTCGGATTAGGGTGATTCTTCTATGATGTGATCATGTTTCTTCACCCATGATATAATAACAACAATACTTTTCCTACTATAGGTAGTGAGGAAAAGTAATAAACAGCAATAACAAAGAAAAAGGTTATAACCAAGAAAAAGGTTATAAACAACTACAGTCCATGCGCGGCTAAAGCAATTTGTATAGGAAACAAGAATGGCTTAAACATTCAGGTAAATTGAGTAACTCCGAAACTGAGGCAACTCCGTTGCCTGCTTTCATAAACCTCACCTCAACAACATACACTGTTTAATTCTCGCCCTTTTTTCGGAATATGAATTGAATTGGAATCAGCATACACTCTGGCCGAATCACACTACATTTCAAATTGTGGTCTCCAAGTTATTGGTCAAAGAAGGACGAAACCAGAATACAATTCAAAGAAAGCAAAAAAATATGGAAATTTAAATATCTTCACACACATTGGTACATTATAAACAAGAACTTTAATTGGTCTTTGCTTTGGCAACCAAAGCAAGTGATGTAGGGGTATAAGTGCTTTTCTACCCCCACAAACATTCGGACAATGCCTTAAAGAAATTTTGGAACCTTCTCGGTCAATTAAGAATTAGGAAAAAATAGATACATCTCACTATCGATAATAAAGCCTTAGCTTTTAGTTGGTAGTTTGAGGATTCGCCCGTAATTCTATTATTAACTATTAATGCATCACCCCAACGGGCCCTGCTTCTACGCCACTGACGTTAGCTATTGTTTTTGGGACCTATAACCTGTAAGTTTCATCAATTCATTTTGGGCAGGTAACTTGAGCTAAAAAGAGACCATAGACCATAGTAGCGTATTTTGGATTAGAATAGAACTGTTAGCAGCTAACAGTTTGCAGCAAACAGATGTAGCAGATAGGCAATACATTTAACTAACTAAAACTATAACCTTCTTTACCATTCTGGGACAGCACCAGCAGAGGCTGTGTCGAGATTACTGATTAAAAACAGGTTTAGTAGGAGAAAAAGATTTGGATTCAGTAAAAGGAGGATTATTTGCTACATTTAAGTCTGAGACAAATGTCAGTTACCAAAGAAGAACTAAGAAAGAAAATAACAATGTACTTACAACGAAAGACGAAAGTGGAATTCTGGATACATTACAAATTTTTCTATTTCTTTAACATCAACTCATTTGCTTTGGATTCTAAGTGTATGAAATATCATTAACTCCATCACTTAAGACTTCCTTAAATCACATCTATAAAATAATAATATATTTTAAAGTTCAACCTATTTTCGCATTTAAACAGGTCAGTATAAAACTGGAAAAGATTAAAATCAATAGTTTTTGGAATGAAAAAAAAAAAATTAAATTAAAATAAATATTATTTTTCAATCACACTCCTTAAAATAAAACTAAAACTAGATTTTTATCACGAGAGATAAAAAATAATTGTTAAATTCAAAATACAAAAATCTGAAAAAAGGAATTACAAAATATGTAACGATGTGTTCGAAAACATATGTTATTGTTTTTGGTTTTTTTTATTATTACTTTTTTACTCAATAATGTGTTTTTAATAATATACAAAAACATTTCCTAGTTGGAAAATGCCACGACAAAAAAGATATTAAAGTCTGTAAAAATAACAACTTTAACACGTTGTAAATATTTACGAGTTTTATAACAAAATATTTTATATTCGATCTAAAAATAAAATTATTTCTATAAATTGAAACATTAAACAAGACCGACATGTTGACATGTGTTTTTTTGTTGTTGAACATTAGTAATACACTAAAATATATTTGTAACAAGTTAATATTTTAGATCTTTTAGTGATCTATATTTCCTCAATAATAATACTTGGATACATAACTACAGATTAGTGATCAATGCAAGGCCTTGATCTTTTAATATTTTACTGTCAATAACATTTATATAAACAACTTAATATAGGTATTAGAAATATATATATATATATATATATATATATATATATATATATATATATATATATATATATATATATATATATATATATATATATATATATTACACGCATTTTTTATGTATTACATCATTTTTTTTTTTTTTTTACGCATTATAAATATATATTTTATAGGAATATTTTTATAAGTAAGTGTAGGTGTTTTTTTGTTTTTAATTTGTTTTTTGGGGTTTCGTAGATCCTTCTCGAAACCCTATACCGATTATGATGTGTCTGTCCGTCCGTCGCTCTTGGGCTCACATCTCCCGAACCGTTTCTAAAAAGTTGAAATTTGAATTAGTGGAGCAACTTTTTGACCCACACATAGGAAAAATATAGAGAAGATAAAAATGGAATATGCGCATGCGCAATTCGAAAAAATGTGTCGTAAATTAATAAAATTCAAAGTATTTATTTGTTTTTCATAAGTTATTAGACCGGTATCGATGTAATAAGAGTTAGTCGATAATACTGTTCATTTGCAGTAACTGAGTCCTCTAAAATCTTAGTAACTTTTAACTAATTCATTCATCTAACTAACATCTTCATTCATCATTTAACTATTTCATTTTTTTTGTTATTTTTTCTTTAACTAATTTTGTTGTTTTTTTAAACAAAAGGGAAAACAAATCATGACCTAAGAGAAAACTGTTTTTGCTGAAATGACTACGTGTTACGGTTTGGTGTTTGTATGAATTCAAATTTATAATTTAATTCGCAAGTTTTTCATCCTATACTAGGTGTAATATAAAGATGTAACATTGTATGTATGTTGGTTAAAAGTAATCTCCAAATCCACACAAATTTATACTATTAAATGAAGATAACATTTTATGTATGTTGTAACATTGTAACATGTTGTGTATACAAAGACGTAACATGGTATTTATATGTTACCAATAATTTATAATCACAACTAGAATTTACTAGTCAGGACTTCTGGCAAAACGCTTTTGCCAAAATCGATATTGACTAGTCAGAAGTTGAATTGACAAAATTTCTTAGGGAACACTAGTTTTTTCCTAACTTAAAATTAATCCAAACTGGAATCAACTAAAAACACTTTATTGGACCCTAAATTATTAAAAATTTAATTGTAATTTACGTGGTAAAATGCACCTAGTAAACCATCATGAACGTGAATCCAGATCAGATTGTGTCTGCTTGTATATTGCATCAAGCATCAGGTCAATTACCTATACTGTTCATTTCTGTATGAAGAAAGGGCTCCAAAACTAAGCCGTTTTCCTTTTTACCTTTCTTTCTTTACATTGATAAATAGTATAATTTAATTAAATATTATTTAATTATTTACTAATTATAAATATTAATTATTATTAATTTATTTCCTTGGTTATGTTGGCTATTTTCTGGACGTTTCAGTTAGCTTGTTCCGGCCTCTGAGTTCTATTGTACCATGGTCTGATTGAATAACATTGAAAATTTCAGGAGATACGAATTATTTGATAGATTTTACTCACCGAAAACAATTTCTTTATCCCACAGATTTCCAAAATATTGAATAGTTTCAAGTTTCAATCGTTTATATTGCAAAGGAGCTTTTTGAACGACTATTTTTGCCTTTTTTCACTTCACTCAAAAGCCTATTGTAAGTTCTCTAGCGTCCTTCCAAAATTGTGCATGAGTGTGTGTAAGTAAATTTCAAACTGATGAATTTGTTGCAAGAATCGTTCCTTGCAAATCATCTTTTCGTTATTCATCATTAAACGAAATCGCACTTGTTTATAAACTATATCTTATAACCTTTCTTTTCTTACAAATTTCTCCACTTCATGGAAAAACATTGAAACATGGATATGATTTTGTGTTCACTCCTCATAAAAACCATTAGGTCCTAGTGGCTAAATATTGTACTAAAGTGAAAACTAAGCTACTTTCTGTTATATCCCAACTTCCTGATACTATATTTTTAAGAACATCACATTTTTCGTAGTTTTTTGGGTGAAGGATATTTTTTCTGTCCCCAAGCCGAAAAACACATCTATGTTAAAAACAAATAATGTAGGTTGGGACTTTCACAAACACTTTTAAGTGCTCCATTTCTGTTAAAACTATAGTTTTACCTGGTAGTTTATAAAAGCATTTTGCTAAAACCAGTTCTACGACGTAGAAATTTTAGTTTTAACAGATTTCGGGTATAGCGGGCGGTACTATATATATTGGTTAGGTATAACTTCAAAATGTACTGGACATATCTAAATTATTAAATAAAGACGTAACATTGTATGTAGGTGTAGGTCGTAGGTATATAGGTTAGGTTTAATCTCAAAATCCTCTGTAGATAATTTATTAGATATATATTATTTATTACACAAATAATTTACAATAATTCGACCACCTTCCGCACCTGAGACAGCAGATTTACTGATTGATAATTAATTCTCAGTCTTATATGACCTCGCTTTAAGCTAAAATTAAATCTACAATACAAACAGGTAATAAAGATATTAAGCTATAAATAGAGCACGTGTCTATTCACAGCTGTTTTTATTATGTTATTTATAGAATATTAAGCCATATAAGTACGAAGAAGTAATTCTGGTATTATAAAGCTTATTAAATTATTAAAAAAAGAAATAATGATAATAATAAATAGTCTATGGAGGTTTTTATAATATAGAGGCAGTGGCGCCTAGTTTTTATATAGTTTTTACTTTACGCCGCTGAGGCGAGCCTCAAGCCACCGACTGACTACCTGTTTCTATTTGCGGCCAAGCAGGAAGAACTAGAATCTTATTAGATTTGGAATTCTGGTGGAAAAAAAGGATCGCCGCCTGACGTAAATCACGCTAATATGACGCCAATGAAATATGTTCTTTACTCGATAACAGGATGCGCTAAAATGACGTCACTAAAGAATTTTCGTGTCTATAAGTGAATCCAGGATACGCTAGTATATAACCAAGAAGGGGAGTGTTCGAAACTAAAATTAATTTTTAGGATGTACTAATTTTGCTTTACTTCGTATTTGGTTACCTTTTTTACAATTAACCAATATCATCAGTATATTGTCAAACTACAGTACTAAATATGTTAATTGAAGACCGGTTAAAGCTTACATGAAACAACAAAAATGTTGCATGAGAACTATCCTGGCAAACAAAGCTCTTATAAAATATAACTTGTTCTAGGTCTTTGCCAAAAAACCTGGATTTTACTATACTCGCCGGTGGTGTACTATAAATTAATTTTTAATTTAAATCAAATTATAATTATTATTAACTATGGGAAACATACAGAGAAAAATACACTCCAGCGCCGGGATTTGAACCAAATCCCGATTTGATTGATTTTGGTTCAAATCCCGGCGCTGGAGTGTATTTTTCTCTGTATGTTTCCCATAGTTAATAATAATTATAATTTGATTTAAATTAAAATTTAATCTTTCCATAGTATGAATACTACCAAAAATCGTAATATAAATTAATTTAACGATTGAGGAACCGATCTATCGACTCAGTCTTTGTACCAATTCATATTTGCGCCATGAATCCTGAAACCCCCCCCCCCTCGATTTAAGAAATATCTTTGTCAAAAAACAAGTCTTTTTTTCAAAGAATTTTTCATAGTTTGTAAAAATTAAATGGTTTTCCCCAACATTTAGAAATTTTATATCTTGAAAACTGTTTGAGCTAGGCACTTTGGAGTAGTTGCATTTGGACGACAAAAATAATTATTTAAAGTTTTCTGTTTCACGTCATTCAGTGGCGTACACAGGGGGGGGGGGGGGCCCAAGGGGCCCTGGCCCCCCCCCGAAATGATTACATACCTAAGACCCGCCATACACTTAAAACCAAAAAAACACAGTAATGACAGATGCATTCGAATTGGCTGTAAATATTTTCCAATAAAAGGAATTAATTAAGTATTATCTTATGGTGTGTATACACTTAATCACCCCAAATAAGCTCGGCCCGGATTTGCCGATAGAATCAAATTCATTCAACACTATACCGGCCCGATTGTCGGCTGGGCCCGGATTTTGCCGATGGAATTGAATTTATTAAACACTATACCGGCCCGACTGTCGGCTGGGCCCGGATTTTGCCGATGGAATTGAATTTATTAAACACTATACCGGCCCGATTGTCGGCTGGGCCCGGATTTTGCCAATGGAATTGAATTTATTAAACACTATACCGGCCCGACTGTCGGCTGGGCCCGGATTTTGCCGATGGAATTGAATTTATTAAACACTATACCGGCCCGACTGTCAGCTGGGCCCGGATTTTGCCGATGGAATTAAATTTATTAAACACTATACCGGTCCGACTGCCGGCTGGGCCCGGATTTTGCCGATGGAATTAAATTTATTAAACACTATACCGGCCCGACTGTCGGCTAGGCCCGGATTTTTGTCGATGAAACTAAAACTATGAAACACTATAGCGGCCCGACTGTCGGCTGGGCCCGGATTTTTGTTGATGAAACTAAAACTATTTAACACTATACCGGCCCGACTGTCGGCTGGGCCCGGATTTTTGTCGATGAAACTAAAACTATTAAACACTATAGCGGCCCGACTGTCGGCTGGGCCCGGATTTTGCCGATGGAATTGAATTTATTAAACATTATACCGGCCCGACTGTCGGCTGGGCCCAGATATTTGTCGATGAAACTAAAACTATTAAACACTATAGCGGCCCGATTTTGGCTGGACCGAGATTTTTGCTGATGGAATTAGATTCATTGAATTAAATTAGGATGCATGAAATAAATCGGCTCATTTGCCGACTAGGCCTTGATTTTTGCCAGTGGAACTAAAAACATTAAACTTGATCGACCCGATTTTGGCTGGGCCCGATTTTTCGCCAATTGAATTCAATGATTTTTTTGTGGTTTTAGTCCAGTTCAATAGCATAGGTTGCATTATAGGACAGCTTCAATTCATTACGAATCCTAATGCAATGGATTGAATTTGGATTCGTAAAAATAGACTGCTCCGATTGACAGCTAGGCCCGGATATTTTGCTATAGAATTAAGTGCATTGAATTGATTAGGATGAGTACAATGAATCGGCCTGATTGCTAGTAGGCCCGATTTTGTCGATGGAAATTATGCATAAAAATAAATTGGGATGCGTTCAATAATAGACCCGATTGCCGGCTCGGCCTAGGTGTTAAGCACATTAAATTAAATGAGGCCCGATTAACTCGAACTTTTGCCGATGGAATAAAATTAATTGAATTAAAATATGCACACTAGACTGGCTTAAACGGGAAAATGATGGTTGTGGATTTCAGTAGCAAATTTTTGTTTTGGACCAGGATTGTGTGTAGAACGCTACGTGGGTCCTCTTGTCTATGTCTATGCGGCATTCCCCTCTTGCTGACTCAGGTCGGACTAGTGTTCGTCGACATGTAGTGGGAAAACAAAGGCAATATAAATAAATCGGTTTATCATTTTGTGAAAAAACTGATTCATATTACATAGTAATAGTAAATTTAAATCTAAAAACTTAAAAAGCGTTCAGAAAACTTTTGATGTTAAATGTCCCATGTAATTACCCAGCGAATGAGCGAATGATTCTTTTGTTTTGCAATAGGTATTTAATTTTCTTAGAGAAGAATTCTCTTCTAGATAAAAATTTGAAATTCGTATGTGCTCCAAATCCACGTTTGCTTTTGCAGTATGGATCACGTTTTGCTTCCGAGCTTACCAAAGAAAACGGAAGATATGTGACAGTTCTGAAGAACGAACAATTTTTATGTCTCCGATTTCAAAAATTCCAAGACAGAAATCTGTTCAACATCAGGGTACAGTTTGGGTCCCGTGACGGCCTTCAATTTTTGCGAACCAACATATCTTAAAAGCTATTCGTCCAATTTTATTGAAATTTTGATGGTAGGTCATAATTAGCCACGTTATAACATTGCTGATCACGTAAAAGTTTCAATCTTCTGCACCTATTTATTTCTCTTCCACATTCGCACAGACATACATTTATTTACACCTATATCTTCAAAAGTACTCATCTGATTTTTATGAAATTTTAATGGTTTGTTTAAAGTAGCCCGCAGATAACCCAAGAATAATTTCAACCGTCTGCGCCCTTAAAATATTGCTATATTGATACTTTATTCATGTTAAATTTACTCAATTTCCCCTCCTTTTTTAAATTAGTCAAAATTGGTTTGATTTTTACATGATTTTAAAGTATCAATTTACCAAAATTTAAACAGCGCAGACAGTTAAAATTAATCTGTGAGCTTCTATCAGATAAGTTTTATAAAATCAGATGAATATTTTTGAAGATAAGGTGTAAATAAATGTATGTGTGTTGCACATTTGGAAGAGAAATGGTGGCAGGTGGAGAAATGTGGTGGAGGGAAATGGGACCAGAAGATTGGACCTTATATAGGACCAAAAATGGACTTTTTATATGCTAATTAACTGCCATCCTAATTTCATTAAAATCGAAAGAGTAGTTTTTAAGAATTGTTCGCAATGATTGAGCGAGAGACAGACTAACAGCCAGAAACGGGATCAAAAATGTCTGATAACTGGAACAGATTTCTGTCTTGGAATTATTGGAATCGGAGACATAATCGTTCTTTAGAACGATCACATAGTGAGGTGTTGTTACCTCATAGAATTTTAATTTAATTAAATATGAGGTTAGAAATTGAAATTAGAGTGTTGAAAAGGGGGAAAAAAAATTACAACTATAATAAATTATGGGGTATGCTAAACCCGCATATAAGTTAAATTAGGTTGGGCCCCCCCCGAAAAAATTTTCTGTGTACGCTACTGACGTCATTATTATATAAAAGGGTCAAAAGTTACGGCTAAAACAAATTTTTAAATGGTCGCCATCTTTAATAAACGGCTTAACCAGATTAAACTGGTCCATATGCCATACATGCTGGTGAACGAACTCGTCCAATTAGTTAAATTGCATACGAAACGTGAAAGCACCTTTGTGCTTGGCAAATTTATTTCGATATTTCTTACCATTTTCGAAATTTTACGTTTTTTACTTTCTCATATTAAGAGAATGTATCAAACGATGTATATTATGATTGTGATGGCGCGAAAATTTGATTTTGAGATTGTGATGGACACGTTTTGAGGTCATTTGCCAATTTTGACGGAATTTGGCATACATATTCAGGAAAATCATTCCCCGAAGCTAAATCGACATATGAATTTTAGCTCCAAATTTGGGGGCACTATCCCACAAAAAACTCTAAAAAAAACGTGGAGAAAAAATTCTCAGAAACGGTTCCGACGATTTTGATTAAAAACTTCTTAAATGTAGTCTATTTAAATACGAATTTAACCATATAAGCCGTTTTCCCGGGAAAAATCTAGTTCCTGTGAAAATAGCTTTAAACGCGAACGGAAAGAGGCCGGGTTCGATTCTCCGCTGTGGAGAAGTTATTTTTATGACATATTTTGATGAAATCTCCAATAATATTAAATGTGAAAACATTGGGCTAAGTAATTATGAACTCATATATATGAGACAGTTTGTCTGAGTTGTCTCAGGCCAATTTTTTAAAAATTTGTTTTGAGACTTGGTGTTTTCCAATTTATAGTTTAGTTTATACAATCACATGTACCTACTGAGCCAGGCTTTTTTTTTGGGGGGGGGGTGTTTTAATGTTTTAATAGAACCTGAACATTTGGGTTCTAAACCTGATGGCATTGACCAATACACTACACATAGTTGGACAGGTCTATTGGGCAAACCTGGGCTTCTAATACAGGGCGATTGGAGATTAGTCACTTAAAACATCCACTTGATATGATCGTTAGTGTAAAAAATGTCTTACTTCCCTTGGATTCGAACCATTCACAAACTAAACTATCTTGGTTGCAGTCGAGAATTGCAAATACGCTCGCTAACCACTCTTATATACTGATTCTCAATAATTTAATTTGTTATTTTTAACTCCCACTCAAAAATTCATTTGAAATTATATTAAATATATTTAAAATTAACTTTGTTTCATTGTTATTCAGCCGCAGAACCTGGTGATGATGGGTGAATTTCCCAACTGCGACATTAAGGTGTGTGATTTTGAAATCTCCAGAGTCATATTAGAAGGATCTGAAATCCACGAGATACTCGGCACACCGGAGTATGTTGGTGAGTGTAAATCTAACTACCCTATAAAACTATTTTCATTTCTAACACAGTGCATATTACTTCAGAAATGTTTAAGTTTAATTAAAATAAACGTTGAAGTGACAATACTTTTATTAAAAAGATTTAATAATCTGATTTTGTTATTTTTTCAGCGCCTGAGATACTTCACTATGAACCAATCACACTCGCGGCAGATATGTGGTAAGATAAATGCATACATTAGGCAGAATTATTTAAGTTCATATTTAAAAAAATAGCTTTAAAATTACTTAACTTACATTAAGTTGAATGGTCCCTAGCTAGTTTTTTGGTTTTCCCTATGATACTGGTCCAATTCGTGCTGGAATCACGTTTTATATTTACTTAAAATTGTGAAGTAAATAGGTAGATACTTAACAGAAGGATGTTCTTTAGATTGTTACTCCCCTATGTTCCCATTTATTTTTTTTTTTTTAAATATAAATAAATGATTATTTATACATTCCTTTCTCTAAATAACTTTAAGACATAGGGATGTTTAGTCCAATCTACTCTGGGACAAAGGAATATCACACTTCTGTTTTTATAAGGAGAGTAACAGTCTAATGAAGAACATCCCTTACACTTTCTGTAGAATGTTACACCCTTCTACTCTTTATAAGGGGAGTAACAATCTAAAAAAGTGTCGTTAGATATAAATTAAAAATATAAAATATGTTCACGCACGTGTTCAAGGAGGGTTTTAACCCCCTCCCCCTCAAATATTTTTTATTCGTATTTAAATAGATTGTAGAATACACTTGTAGACACAGAGAAGGGGTGGAGAGGGAGGAAATAATGAAGAAGTGGTCAGAGGTGGTTACAAAGGGAGGACAAGTACACGGCAGGTGGTTAGATTAACCTAAAATAAAAATACCCGGGAATGCTAAACACGCAACCAAAATAGTCAGAACGCACAAAATACATACTATTTTTTTTTTTAAAAAATCAACACATTATTAAACAAGATTGGTATTGAAATAAATGAATGCGATACTTATACAATTTACACGGAGGCATAAATGAGCTTTTAATACCATCGATCAATATCGGACTACTAATTTTTACCATTTTTACCTGGTTGTTCCTAGGAAAGAGCTCATAAGATCTATTTCCAAATTTAGTGAGAAAGCAAAATTAATATATACTTATTAGATATGATATGAAAAGTTACTTACCGTCGATACTTGCTTGATCTGAGGTTCACTGTATGGGTTTTGGCTATATGCCATCATCAGCTGAAGATAATCTAGCGATCCTCAGATCAATCAAGAATCGAACGTAAGTAACTCTTCTTATCATAACTTACTAAATACCAGTAATAATCCTCAAATGAACATTTAAAGTTGGACCCCGTTAATCCGGACGAACTCAGGCTCACGGTCCGGATTAGAGATGTTTTTTTAAAAAAAAAAAAAAAAAGAACGTAAAACACTTTAAACAATTGCATGTGTAGATACTGTGTTTGTATTAACATATCTATGGATAAATTAAATGTTCAGCATGAACGTAAATGTAATTAAATATACTTTAATATGTAACATACATATGTACATTCCTATCAGTTTCTAACAGTTAGCTGCTATACTGAACACATATTTTAAATTTACATGTTTCAGTGCATTTTCCAAGTTGTCATTGTGCACAGGGTCTGCGAGAATGATCGTAAGAAGTGATTTGCGATATAATTTCTATTGTTGCGGGCTAAAATTCTCCTTGAAAGAATCGTCCAGATTATCAAGTATCCGGATTAACGGTATATTAATCAATTGTTTCGAACACCCCCAAAAAACAAAAAATATTACTTAATGAAATCAAAACAGAAGTCAAAGTCGCATATGCATAGTGTCAACATATAGCTAATCACCAACCCGGAGCTGAATGATTGCATGTTGCAGAACATGGGGGCGCATGTTTCAGAACGTTTCGAAAGCACGGAGCCTAGCGATCTCGTACTAGCATATACATCGGATCTCCTTCGTTTTAAATTTTGTTAGGATGTATTTATACCTCAACAACCCTCTAAAGACACCATACCGAGAACATTCGCTCTTTTTCTCCTTTCTTTTAACTGATAACCAAAGCTCTCTCGTATTGAATTTTACCTTAATTCTTTTAACTGATTTCCAAAGCTCTCTCATATTGAATTTTACCTTAATGAGTTTATTTAATAATATTATTGTTTAAATTGATTTTCCATCTGTTTTAAACAATTTTCACTCAGTTGACTTATGAAGAGAAGTTGTAACATAAAAACCAACAGAGTTTACGAATATGTTATGTATTTTTTATGTGTACATAAATAATTAAACCTTATCTGACACATTGTGACAAAATAAAATTGGAGAATCGAGGTTTAGATTATGTTGTTGGTTTTATACTTGTAGAGTGGAGGTAGACTAAACCATGATAGCTTGCAAGTGTGGGTGGTTTGTTCTAATTCCACCTCCCTAAGTTACTCCTTTTGAATTTTAATTTTGATGGGTTATTAGGTTAAAGAAAATTTGTAAATATCCACAAAGATATTTTTCCAACGAAGGGATTGAGAGTAATAAAAAAGATCTCCATCCCTGGGACTCGAATTACAAATCCCTTTGTAAATGGAGTATTCAGAAAAATGCTCTAACCATAGAGATTTTCAACCTTTTTCCACTTAATTTCATAAAAAATACATAATTCATTTAATTCCTCATCATTGGTTTGTGATTCATCGTCTTTCTTAATTCCTCTAATAGAAATGAAATATCTCTGCCAACTCATTTTGGATAAAATACCATATTCAGTAAAACCTGTATAAGCTTGAAACCTGCTGAGGTGATTTTTTTGTTTGGAACTGTGGCTTTCCAGCTTGGGTAGGTTTTACTATATGTATATTCACTAATAGGAATTGTTACATAAAATTCCCTCGTAAATTTTAGTCTTATTCTACTCCCTCGTTACATTTTTATTTAAGTCTGCAAGTCAAAGTTTTTCAATTTTCTTTTGTAAATTAGATTTAAAATAGTAATTTCAAGGAAAAAGTATTTTCTGTTAGAAGAACAGAACCACTGTGGAACTGCTGGCTGCTGTGTGGAACAGCAGTTGTTAACACAAACATATGTTGTACGGAACTAAATAATATGTGTGCCACGCACATAATTATTTGACTGACTTATTTATAACACTACATGAATATAAAAATCGAGGTAAAATAAATAAATAAATTTGCCAAATATGTGCTTTAAGCACACTCAAAGGGTCCATAAGCACTACTAGAAGTCACTAATAGGCAATAGGCACGACTAGAAGTCACTTATAGGCACTACTAGAAGTCACTAATAGAAACTACTCTGAAGTTTCTAGCTCAAACCGTGCCCAAATTAAGTAAGCATTTTTTGATGTTTTACATGTTAGTCAAATTAATTTATTACTTAATGAATGTTTATATAAGATTTTTAATTATTGACAGTCTCTCTTTGAGAATTATTTTATTTTACTCTTTACTCATTAATTTGTACTATACAAACCTATTATTTCGACAAAGGTAAACTTAAAAACTTTTTATAATTTTATAAAAGAATTTTTTTACACAATGATAAACAGCATTAATGTAAGTAAATTAACCACATTAATATTATTACTGATTATTTTATTGTTTAATCAAAATGCTTTTTTAAGAATTACTATATAATTAGAAATTATTCTTACAATTTTTTTTTTCAATGATGATTTTATAAAATTGGATTATTATTGGTAGTTTTAGTTATTAAACTGACAGGAGATTACCTTTTAGGCTTGAAACACCATAGTAACATATATTAAACAATTATTTTATTCACACCTTATAATGTCCATCACTTTTCAACTCGTCTTTTTTAAAGAATTTTACGGGCAAACATTTATTTTCTTTCAAAATATGCAAAAATTATTGCATATGAAAAATTATTTTGACAAAGAATAATTGCGATTTTTTAAAGATTTTATTGATGATTTGTTTAAATAAATAGAGGGAGGGAGGGACACAAAAACCACAATTTCTAAGGACACCAAAAAAAAAAGAAGAAACTAAATTTATATTTGTTAGTCAGGGCGTCCTCTATTTTCATTTAACACCCCATGTAAGAAGAAAAAAATGTAACCCCTTGTTTTTTAGGAATGGTTTTTTGGGTCTTCCCTATATTATTTCTGTATTTGGGTTATTACTTATATTGGCAAAGTTTTCTATTTTCTTTTGAGGGGGTTATTGTTTTTTGTTGCATTAAGGAACTCCAGACAGAAAGACAGACAAGCCCTAAGAAATTTTAAGTGTCCTCAGTTTTGCCTATGGACCCTAAAAAGATCTGTTCTTACATAGGGCTCTACTACATAGGTAGGTACTCTACCTATTAGGGATGGGAGGAACGGTTCCATGAGTGGAACGAGTTACAACGTTTCGTTCCAAACCAATAACTAGTTCCAGGAACTAGTTATTTTTGGAACGTATCAGTTTATGTTCCAAAGAAACAGTTTCTCTTATACTTCACGTGTTCCTGAGTCTAGTCCATGTTCGTTCTACAATAAGTTTCGTTTCTTTATTAAATAGTTCCACTCTTCACTGACGCTGACGATGAAAAGTTGAAATTCAATACAAACTTTATAATAATATTATTAAGATCTCTTTATTTATCTTTTTATCTTATTTATTTATTTATTTTATTTTTTTTGAGGTGCTTAACCATCAGTCATTAGCTCCTCTACAACTTCCAAATACAAATCTATAATAAGTTTTGAGATATATTCATTAAATAGTATATGCAATAATTAGATTTAAGTACAAGATAGTATAATATAATATGATAATAATATAATAAAAATAATAGATTTAAGATCTAATATTGTTATAGAATATAAATATGAATATTATCAGAAATAATGATATTTATATATATATATATATATATATATATATATATATATATATATATATATATATATATATATATATATATATATATATATATATATATATATATATATGTGTGTGTGTGTGTGTGTATTATATACAATATTTAGAGGTCTGTCATGTAGTCATTTTCGTTAAGGTATGCAAATAGATTTTTAATATTTTGTTCGTCGTTTCCTAAAATGTCTGGCAAAGCTGGAGGTATACAGTGAGTTGTGCGGGATTGCTGTAGTCTAGTACAGTCAATTAATATATGTCTTACTGTTAGTGCGTCATCACAAAGTCTACATTTTGGATGGTCCGCATTCCTTGAAAAAAGATAACTGTGTGTCAGTCGAGTGTGTCCTAGTCTAAGTCTACATAGTGCTGTTTCCTCATGTCTGTTTTTCCTGTAGGATGTTTTCCACATGGCTATGTCTGGTTTAATAACTTTTAATTTGTTGTTTTCTGTATTGTCCCATAATTGTTGCCATTCCCCGTTTAGTTTTATCTGGAAGATTCTGTCAAGGTCTTTTATTGAAATGAGTGTCTCTGTTTCTGTACCGTCTAGTATTGCGTCCTTAGCCAGTCTGTCAACTTCTTCATTTCCTGGGATGCCTGAGTGCCCAGGCACCCAGCAAAACTTAACGTTTAAATTATTTTGTGTTATCATTTCACGTATTTCTATGACCGTGTTGTTTTGCGAGTAGAGCTTCTCTAAGGATTGTAAGGCACTAGCTGAATCTGTAAAGACTATGGCTTCTTTCTTGTTGTTAGATATAGCATGGATTATACCCTGCTTTATAGCTTCTAGCTCCACATTTGTAATGGAGCTGATGTTGCATCCTTTAAGCCGTGCAGTACCTCCTGAGCTAGTTGTAAAAGCAACTCCAGTTCCATTGTTATCTTTAGCTCCATCCGTATAAATAAATTCTGCCTGATTATACTTGTTTTTTATTTTAATGAGTTCCTTTGTTATTTCGACTGTTTGCTGCCTTGATTTAAACGAATGTAATTGCCGAGGTCTGTAAGTTAACCACGGGCTTGCTCTTGTTTCGTGATGGTGACGAGCTATTGATATTTTTGGGAGATCCTCCAATTCATAAATTCTTGTAAGGTCTTTGAAACGATTTCCTAGGGGTCTACTAAGATTAGGCTTCCTTTCATATTGCCTGGTGCATTTGGGAGTTATGATTTTGTCTGTAACGTAGTGATGAGGGTACTGTTGGATACGATAACCATATCTTAACATTAAGTGGTGTCGATGGAGATGTAATGGTTGTTCATTAGCTTCGATAAGGAGGCTAGATATCGGACTGGTTCTGAAAGCTCCAGTAGCCAGTCTTACCCCAGCATTATGTACAGACTCCAGACGTTTAAGCACTGTCTCCTTAGCGGAACCATACACTATAGAACCATAATCTATTTTTGCTCTACATATTTGTCTATAGAGTCTAAGCAAGGTTTTCCTGTCAGCTCCCCATTTCTGAGCTTTGATAACACGTAAAAGGTTAAGATCTCGGTTGCACCTAGCTTTGACGTCTTCTATATGGTTTTTCCAAGATAATTTTTCATCTAATACAAGGCCTAGATATTTAACTTGTGAAACGACTGGTAGTTGTTGGCCTGCTAAAACAAGCTTTGGCTCGGCTTTCCTAGTTCTCTTTGCAAATAATATAGCCTTTGTTTTAGCTGGGGAGAAGCTCAGTCCAGTTCTTGCTGCCCAATTGTTTAACTTGTTGATGGTGTGTTGTACTACAGTTGTAGCTGTTTGTAGGCTGTTGGATCTATAGAGCACTGTAAAGTCGTCCACGAAAAAGAGGGATTCCACCCATGAAGGTACCTCTTTTACGGCACTGTGTACCGCTAAAAGAAATAAAGTCACACTGAGAACTGCACCTTGAGGTACTCCATTCTCTTGTTCAAATAGTTCTGAATGTGTTTCTCCTACTCGAACCTTGAAGGTACGTTTAGACAAGAAATTTTGTATATACTTGGGCATGTTTCCCTTAAATCCAAAATCCTGAAGCTGTTTCAATATTTGATGTCTCCATGTGCGATCATAAGCCTTCTCACAGTCAAAGAATACTCCTAATGTTACTTTCCCTTGAGCAAACCCATTTTTGATGTATGTTTCAAGAGCTACTAGATGGTCTTGGGTTGACTGGTTTTTCCTAAACCCCACTTGCCGTGGGGATAATAACTGTTTTGTTTCCAGAATCCATGTAAGTCTTGAATTTACCATTTTCTCAAATAGTTTACCTAGAGTATTTGTCATAGCTATTGGTCGGTATGATTCTTCTTGGTTTGGATCCTTTCCAGGCTTAGCTATAGGAATCAAAACGGCTTCTCTCCAACTTTTTGGGTACTCGTTTTTCTCCCATACGGTATTATAGAGCTTAAGTAAGTATTTATAAAATGTTTGAGGTAAGTTTTTTAACATTACGTTGTATATTCCATCTGGTCCGGCTGAAGTATTTTTTAAGGATTTGAGGGCCGTTTCTAGCTCCCACGTATTAAAGTTTCGATTATACTCTTCTCTGTTATCCGAATCAAAGTTTAAGTCTTCCTGTTCAGCTTCTTCTTTTATTCTCTGAAACTTTTCTGGGTACGATTTAGTAGCACTGACTGTTGCAAAATATTTTGCAAGAATTTCTGATACTTGCTTAGAATCAGTTATGGTATCAGTTGTTTTCTTTAACACAGGTGTTTCTAGGCTGGACCGCTTACCCCAAAGTATTTTTATTTTTCTCCATATCTCTGTCGATTCCGTGAATTGGTTTATTGATGATATGTATTGCTTCCATGACTCCTTTTTGGCGTCAAAGAAAGTTCTCTTACACTTACTTCTTGCTGTTCTATACTTCTCTAAATTTTCCTGGGTAGGGTTGGTGTTAAATCTCCAAAAAGCTTTACGGCGATCCCTTAGCGCTCTTCTACAGTCAGCCGACCACCATGGTACTTTTGGTCTTCCTTTTCCAATATGTATCCGAGGAATAGAAGATGTAGCAGCGGTTAATATGGATTCAGTTACATATTCCAAAAGTTTATTCGTATTATCCCTGTCCTCCTGATATGGTTGTTGTTTGGTGATAATTTCCCTGTACTTTTCCCAATCGGCTTTATTAAAAGACCACCTTGTTACTGGTTGACTTTGTCTGGGTTCTTTTGGTGAGACAGTAAGATATACAGGGAAATGGTCACTTCCATATAAGTAGGGTGCCACTGTAAACTCTGATATTCTAACCATGGGGATTGAGCTGAGAATTAGGTCCAATGCCTCATACTTTCCTGTCCTGGCATCCAGGTATGTTTTCTGGTTTCCATTGTATAAATAGAGATCACTTTCGTCAATAAAAGTTTCAATAACTTTCCCTTTATTGTCCGTTTTTGAGGATCCCCACATTACATTGTGAGAGTTGAAATCTCCTGCCAGTACTTGAGGACCTGGTAATTGATGTAGAATGTTTTTTAGATGGTCTGTGGTTATAAAATCTTCTCCTGATATATAGACATTACACACTGTGATTGGATATTTTGTTCCTAATCTACAAGCCATGGCCTGAAGATTTGAGTTTATTTTAATTTCTTGACTAGGTATTAGTTTAGAGACCAGAATGGCTAGCCCTCCTTTCCAAGTACCTTGAGGAGGATGTATTCTGTATGTTTTGTAACCTGGGATTTTTAATGGTACAGCTTCTGGTAAGTGGGTTTCTTGAATTACTATAACCGATGGTCTATTTTCTTTTATTAATATCTTGAGGTCTTCTCTGCGGCTTCTAACTCCTTTGCAGTTCCAAGAACATAATTTTATTCTACTATTCATTTTATTTGTGTTAAATTTAAAAAATCTATGGAAGTTTAAATATAGTGTGTCTATGAATTGTTTAAGTTGAGTTATAATTTCCCTTTTTCTTTTTCTTTTTCCGGCTCTTTTTCCCCGAACCTGATTTTACGCTTGACTCAGTACTAGAGGTGTTAATGATACTTTTTTGATCATCATCATCATTTTCTGAGGCCCAGTCATTAGCCCACATCATGCGTTGTTCTTCTTGGGTATTGATAATCGTTGATACCTTGTCTTTTTGATATTGTTTATGAGTGTCGTCATTGTATCGCTGGATCAGTTCTTTCTTCTGGTTATTATCTATTTTCATGGACTCCATGTTTTCTTCTGCAGTTTTCTTGTTTTCTATTTTTTGATGGGATCCTTTGGGTACTGGGGCTGGAGTTGGTGCTGGTAGTAATGGTGGTAAGTCACACTGGATTCCTTTGTCGGTCGTTTCTTTTGGTTTGGTTTCAGCCAGGCTAGCGTATGATTTTGTTTTTTCAACTTGCCTTGAGATAACTTTTCGTTTAGCTTCTATATATGGTATATTTTCAAGTACCTTAGTTTCGGTTATTTTCTTCTCTAGCACCCACCTCGGGCACTTTCTATCTAGTGTTGAGTGGGCAGATCCGCAATTCACACATTTCTTTGGGTTTGGACAGTTTTCAGTATCATGCATAGGCTCCGAACATTCTGGGCATGTACGAATCTCATTTGGACACTTAAGTTCAACGTGGTTAAATTTAAAACATTTCCTGCATCTTATTGGTAGAGGAATATAGGGTCGAATCGGAACTGAATAGTATCCTATTTTCACCCGTTCTGGAAGTTTGGCTAGGGATAAAGTAAGGACATATGAATTAGTTTTTTCTAGACAACCATTCTTTCTACTGTTAATTCTGTAAATATCTGTCACCGCTTGGTATTTCAGGTGTTCCTTAATCTCTTCTACAGGCACTGAATCTAAGTCTGGCGAGGTGATCACTCCACGGACATTGTTTAAAGTCTTATGTGGCTCTACAATTAATGGTAGATGCATGTTCTTAGGTAGATTCTTAATGAGTCTATCTGCTTGCTCTGTTGAAAATGTCTGAACTAGTAATGTGCCATCTCTTAGTTTCTTCGCATCCTTCACGGATCCACAAGAATTTACCAGTAGCTTATCTATTAAAAACGGCGATACATTCTTTAAGGAAGTTCCGTCCGCTTTCTTAACTATTAAAAAAGAAAGGTTAGCTTTGGGCACTACTAGGACTGGCTCCTGCAGTATTCCCGAGCTAGGCCTTCCTCTCTTTTTTCTTTTTAAATTTATTTCATTTTGACAGTTATTGTCAAAATGAAATAACATTTCATCTGTTGTGCCCCCTGGATCAGGAGGCTTAGAACTAAGCATGCTATCTTACGTTCTCTTACGTAGTATGTTGTATATTGCACCTTCTTTTCTTCTCGTACCAAGTTTTCTTTCCACACAAATCACTCTCCAAAAAATCCTTTTTATCTTATATTTTTTATAGTGATATTTTAATTGCAACCAAGTAAACAGTATAATAAAAATGTTTATGATACAACATTATGGTAACTACTTAAAAGTATATTTTATACCAGTATAAATAATATTTTTAAATACTAGAATATGTTCTTTCCATAACGAGATCCTAAAACTAAACAAAAAACAAATTAAATTTCACCTGTTTATTTCGTATTTTTACTAACTATTTACTAAAGCGGAAAACAAAACTAAAAAAACGAAACGAGTGGCGAAGGGCGAAAGTGACAAGAGGAAGTTGACTATGGACCTAAAAGAAAAAAAGCGGCAAAGAGGCATCAATGTCTCTGAAAGAGAAAAAGATAACGCTTCACTATAACTGGAGTGATTCCGAGACTCGAGCTCTCATCCCCACTCCATTACTCTACTCTACTATACAAGATAACATAAGACACACGTTACGTTCCAGCTTGGCTGGAACTGGAACTTGGAACGAAACTATAGTTTTCGTTCCTCGCGAAACGAATCTTTTACGTTCCCTCCGAGTTACAGTTTCGTTACGTTATCTCGTTCCCGTTTCGTCTTTTCAGTTACGTTACACGTTACGTATTGGCGCTTGGAACGAAGATCATTAGTTTCGTTCCAAGAGAAACGAGTTTTTAACGTTCCCTTTAAGTTAGTTGTTTAGTTTCGTTACTGTTTTCTCGTTTCCGTTTCCTCTTTAATCAGTTACGTTTCGTATTATTTTGCTCGATAATTCTTAAAAGATATTATTTTTTTGTAAAATGGTGGTAACAAATTTGTATCGAATTCAAATAATAAAAATTTATTAACTAAATGAAATTCGACAGTAAAATAAAAACTTCAAAGTCGTTCCAAAAATAACGTAGTTCCATGAAATCTTGGAACGATTGGAACCGTGCCAACACTGGAACTAGTTATTTTTATAGTTACGTTCCGTTCCACCCATCCCTACTACCTATGTAGTAATCCGGCACTGACTTATACACTATGAATTATTTATTATTGTTACACTTAGTTCAAATAACTGAGTTACGAAAGAGTGCAATACATTAGGTATACGTTTTGAAGATTTAGCTGAATGCAAAATGTTACTTAAAGCTATATTTTGTTTAAAGGTCGCTAGGAGTAACAACCTACGCCTTACTGACTGGTTTCTCTCCTTTTGGTGGCGAGACAGATCAAGAAACATTTTTGAATATCAGCAGGGCTCTAGTAGATTTCCCTGATGAACTGTTTGAGGACATTTCCCCTGAAGCCAAGGACTTTGTTGCAAAACTACTCAAGAGAAAACCTAGGTAAATAAAACCATATTTATTTATCTATTGTATGATTTTTTATTTTTAAGCTAGCTTAATAAGTCTTAAACTTAATAATAGAAGGGAAAGGTAGATTTCAATCTTAATCTTGATATAATTTAAATTAATTTTCATGCAGAACTCCATAAAACTAATAAAATATAAAGAATTATAAATTTAATTCAACAGGTAGAGGTAGAACTACTTTTAAGAGTTTATCTGAATACATTAAAAATCATCAAGGTATCATAATGTACTGGTCTAGGAGGAAGTGCTGACACAGGGGTTCATAGCCCCGCCAAGTGACCTGCTCACGGAGCTGACCAGAGTTCACTCTCTGTCGGGCCCTATTACTGAATAGTATAAATGAGGAGGTTAGTATCAAAGACGGACAAGAGCACATTTCAAAATTTTACAGTAGAGCCGAAAAACTGTAGCTCAAATTCTACAGGTGCTAGAGCTATGCTTTTTTTTCTGTACATTCTTAAGAGACTCAAAACTAGTTAGAAGTTCTGAACTTGTCCGTATTTGAAACAAAACTAAAAATATTATTGCATTTTTACCCCTTTTCTGGTCGTTTTTGATGCAAATGGATAGCAGAATCTGATGCAGCGGCCAAAAATCTATAAGGAACAATCGATAACTGAAATTCGGAAAAAATGTCGAATGTCCATCTTTGATACTAGGCTCCTCAAATATATTTAGAGTAGCTAGTCGTGTCTCTAATAATCTACCCATTCAAACCAACCAATCACCAATCATCGGCCAGTTACAACTAGATCGGTACAATAAATTACAAATTAAAATTTGTTTAAGTATTTAATTAAAACATTTCCAATTGTGGATTAACAATTAAACTGAACATAATTTTACTTTTTGAAAAAATTTCACAAAATCTTAGTCAAAACAAGCATCTAAACAATAGGATTTACCACTTTGTATTACTCATAAATTTTTCTTGTTTTTATTTTCAGTGAGAGAATGTCAGCGAAGGAATGTCTAAAACATCCATGGCTAACAAAGCATCGTAAAGCTGCTAAAGTAAGTCAACAGTGCAAGCAAGATTGTATCCTACCAACCGGGGAACCGAGGCGTGTCGGATGTTCTTCATGTCCTCCGTCAGCCCACGGATTGAGAAACTATTTGTCTAAGAGTCGAGAAGCACTCTTTGAAAAAGTTGTTTCACAGCAGAGGCAGTTGGAGAAACAGAAAGATTCCAGTCTGAGGAGATCGACCTTGCTACAGCAGGTTAATAAAACAAGAAGGCTTTGTGAAAGTCAAATGTCTTTGGTCTCTAAATCGAGGGAGAAATTAATTGCAGAACAGCACGCTCATCTGACACGTTCGAGAGAGAAATTATATGGTTTACGAAGTTTGTCCAAATCGCACGAAGTCCTCAACCTTTACAAGAGTTTGGTCAATTTACATCAAGACGATGATAAACCACTGCCAGGAATTCTTAAGGACTTGAGCGACCAAGTACAAAACTCAAATGATGATCTGAGCTCAGCTTCATTAGCTTCATCGGTTGTCAGTATTGTTGATGAGTACAAACGAATGATGGATAAAGAGGTGATAAAGAACGATGTTAATGGTAACCAAGAAACAAAGAATAATAATATTCATCATGAAAACGGCAATGAAGTCATCGAGGAAGAGAAAGAATCTAATGTAATTTTTCATTCTAATGGTTCATACGAAGATAATGAAAGACCTGTTCTTCAGGTTACCGTAACCGAACCTAACATTGAAGGTCCTCTATCTCCGGAAGTAAGTAACTCTGATACTTTATCTTTAACAGAGTTTAACAGTACGACAGATTCTGATATTTCCGAAGAAGATTCTTGCAGTACTGGAAGGGAAGCATCGACAGAAGAGGATGAACCTAGATTTACAGTCAAACAATTGATATCGGCTTATAATAAACATCAAGAGATTGTAACGAAAACCAGTCTTGAAGTTACTATGAGTTCAGATTCACCAAAAGAAAAGATGGCACCTGTATTAGAGACGACAGGCTCTCATAAATTTCCAACGGGACCCAACGCTTTAAGACTCTTCATACCTGATATTAAGATTACATCTAGAAAGAAAAGGATGCCGAGGAAGAAAACCGGCTTGAGACCTCCAGCTTCATTTGAAATACAAGAAGAATGTTCAGACGAATCTATAAGCGGAAGTAAAACAGATTTAAGCGCAGTAAACGCAAGGTTAAATGAAATTATAACTTTACCGGAAACTAAAACAGAACTATCATCTAGATTAGTAGACTCACCTAAATTTTCAAGATCAAGTTCAAATTCGAGTATTGCTAGTAAATCTTCAGATCATTCAACTAGTAGTCGAGTCCCAGACTTATCGGCTAAAAATCCAACTTCCGTAGCCAAAACAGTAGAATTATTTAACAATGTAATTAGCTCAACACATCGACCAGACAGGAAATCCTTTTCAACGACACACTCCCCTCCGACTCTTGAATCGGAGAAAACAAGAAGAAAATCCAGCCCGCCCACATCAAAACCCATATTTTAAAATTTTTCATAAACACAACAGATTTTTATTTTTAATAAATTTTATATTAAAAACAAACTTGTGTTCTAATAAAATGACTTTTCTAAAAGTAGGTTTAATTTTCTAAAATTAACCATTTTTAAATTAGGAAATGTTTATTTTAAAAGAAACACTCAATGAAAATTTTCATAACAATAATTGTGGTCGTTGATTTTTTACATAAACATTTTTTAAAAAAAATATTTTTGTAGGTTTTCATGTTTATAATATAATCTGTGAAAATTACTTTAAGCACTTAAATAGAAGTGTGTAATAAAAAGCATTGTTGCTATCAATAAACTGGTTGTAATTTAGAAATTACAAAAAATAAATTCAAATCTAACACAAGTTTGTTTCCAAAGATCTCCTGTTCCTAATTTAGACAAATCAATGGAAAACAAATTATGATGTGAAATAAATATATATATATATATATATATATATATATATATATATATATATATATATATATATATATATATATATATATATTAGGTGGAAAAGAAAAGATACTGTTCAAAAATTTCAAATTTATATTTTATCCTGCTATTATTATAATTATCACAAAAAATACAAAGAAGCAGGGATTTTATTATTATTTGGATTTGAAGTTATTGCAAATGAGATATTTCATAAAATGTCCTATTTTACATTAACAAGTTTTTGTCTTTTATTAACTTTGCTCAAGTGATTTGGTTTCTTTTATGTGAGATTTTAAATTCCATACTACAATTAGAAGTATTTTCATGAATTCTTAACATTCTCAAACAGAAAAAAATTGTAATGATAACCTTCAGGTTGGCATATGAGTGTGTGAAACTACTATAACACCAACTTTGGTTTCTAGTATCACTAATGTAATTACCAAATTGGTAGGTAGGCATCCGCAAATTCTTCAATGTATCATTCACAGCGGGCATTAGCTCAGGATCTTCCACGTTGCTTACCAGTAATGTTTGTTAAAAAATTTATTTTTCTGCGGTCTGATAAAGCTGTTTGCCTCATAGCGTATTGTTTTAAATGTTTTTTTTTTTTTCTGGTCCGATATACCAGTTATACAATTTTAAATAAGTTTATTATTTTTTTAATCCTTATAGTAATTTTTAATTTTTTTAAGAAAATATTTTTTAAATGTAAGAAAATTGAAATAAAGCTCAGTAATTCTAATATAACAGTTTTAGAAATTGATGTTTCCTGCAACTAAATAACTGATTCGTATGTCCACCAGAGGGTTAAGTTAAATAATAATGATCTAGCAGTAGCTTCTAGTAGTAGAATTAAAATTTTAAATAAACAAAATAGTATTCATAAAAAAAAAAAAAAAAAATCATAGATTATATGTTGACTCCCGCCAAAAGTCTATTCACTATAACTGTCATTTCCAGTTGGTGGAAAAGTTATTGGGAAAACCCAGGAAAGATTAGGATTAGTTTGGAGTTAAAAATAAACTCACTTTGTTAAAACTAAGCATTATCCTAATAAATCTCATGCTTTTAAGAAACCATGGTTTTAGAACGTAGTGAACAAATTTTTGTTATAACTGAGTTTTAGATGAGGGTTCATTGTATAGAAGTATTTAGATATGATCTAGTTTTAATATCTTGAACTAATCAAGTTTAAACTTCAGTATGATATTTAGTATGAGCTAATTTCAATGACAATTGTATTAAGTTCATACTTGCAAAACTCATTATATATTGGACATTTTGATTGACATAAAATGACATTGTGATAGTTACTACCGAAATTATCTTATTATATTTTTAATTTGTAACTCTTGTACCTTATTTAAATATTACCTTATGATTATTTATTTTTTTAAGTCATTATTTTTAATTTTATAAGGTAGCCAACTATATATATTTAAAAAGAAAGACGATTATATGGAGTGCCATTATATTTTTAAATAGATGAATTTAAAGAAAAAATATTGTTAGTGAATATACTTAATTATATATATATTTATAAAGTACATTATTTTTTAGATATAAATTATTATTTAGATTTAATTATAATTTAAAAATAACTGTCTTTTTTTGGGATAGTTTTTTTTTGTTATTAAATTAATATTATTATTTATGAGAACTCTTATTATAAGAAATTGATTGTTTATGTAAAAATGTTTGTCTAAAATTTATAAATAAAATAAAAAAAAGGAAAAACCTTGTACAGTAGGTCTACTTATAAGTGGTTAATACAAAGTATGTGGTCACTTTGCTGTAATATGATTTACAATATTTTTTGAAGTCGCACTTAATTAGGACATAATAAGTGGGGAGTAGGTAAATGATAGAATTGAGGGACTGGCATAGCCGAGTGGCACACTCACTAATTCTCGCATGAAATCAAAGACATTATCAATATCCCTGGCGATAGTTTGAATCCTAGGGAGGTAAGACTTGTTTCACCCTGATCATATCAAGTGGGTGTGTAACGTGGCTGATACCCCCTCCCCCAGGTTGGCTCAATGGAAACATCAAGGTGGTCTATGACTCCGGGCTACCCTCTTCCAGGCTCAATTTAGGAACCCCCAGATTAAAGGAAAAAAATATAATAATGAGAATTCTTCTAAATCTGTAATTTCCTGTCGACAATTTTATTTATTTATTAATAAAGTGAAATTAATTTATTTATTACTTTATGTGTTTCTATTTTAGATTTTGTAGAAATTTGCTTCTGTTTAATAAAACTTAACGAGAGAAGATGAGCAGTGGAGTTACTTGATTAGGGATAAAGAACGATATCTGTCTACGAAAAGGAAATTTATTGTACAAAGCTGGCTTTCAATCAGTACTGGTCATCTTTAGTGCCGATGTGATGACTAGAAATGTGAGAACGAGTCAGTGCCGAAGTTAAGAAAATGGTTTAAACGATTTAGTCGAATAAAAGCAATTCTCTAAAATCCTACACAGAATTTTTCACTTTCAAATTTCTACTAGTCTCATTGATACTAAAATGACCACAAGCAATTGGAAAGCCTTCTTTGTACAATAAAATTAGTTTAAATGGAGAGGTGTCTCAATTTATTCTATAAATTAGCTTTTTAGATACAATAAATTATAAAAAATAAAGTTATTTAGAATTTATTTATAATTGTTCTTTTTTTATGGTAAAAATAAATATTACTCTTTGATTTTTATTCACTATGAGTAAGTTCCAAAATGAAATACAGCAGAAGCAACTAATTATTTATTATATTATAATTATTATTAATTATATGTATTTTTTTTTATTTGGATAGCTTAAAATGCAATTTAGAACTTACATAAATATAGATATATTTATAATAAAATTTTCAATAGGATTATTAGTTGTACTATACTACTAATAATTTATTTCCACAAATTTATATTTTAAAGCTTTTTTTCTAATTTTATAAAAGAATTTCTATTTTTATAATAACCAAGTCTTAATCACTGTAAAATTGAATCTCAGTTATCGGTATGTTCTTAAAGAGGTGTACTTATTAGATATATAAATTAAAAATGTATTTATTATTTTGAGAGTTCTCAATCTATAATGTAAATTATTAATAAAAATTGCATTTTTTTTTATTTTTTATTTTTAATAAAAATAATTGTAACCTGATGTTTATTTTAATTTGTATTTTAAACCAAACAAATCATATCAGGTATGGAAGAATTTCATTGTTCTAAAAATAAGGTTACATGGCTGTCCCTAAGGGGTGAGGCACCCAGGTAAAAGACGCTTAAGCGCCCCCTCCAAACCAAAAACTCCAAGGGGAGGAGGGAGTTTTTGATGCCAGAGTTGAATTTTGGAACATGTAGATTTCTGGCTTAGTCAGAATCGTTGCTTATTTCGGAAGTTTGCCAACCAATAGTGATAAATCAGTAATTACTAATGTGATTCATTTAAAGGATGGGCAAAATAGCTTACTACTTTTTCAGATGTTTACTACTCATTATGCTAGGATTAACACGTTTTCATGAACTTACATTTCACATTATCACACACATATTCAAATCATATTAAAAAAAAAAAAATAAATAAAATATACATATATATTTATAATTTTATACATTATTAAAAAATATACAAAAGGATAAAAGTAAATTTCTGACAATAATGGTCACACAAGGTGATTTATCTGAGTCAATTTTATTTGGAAGTTAATCAACGACAACTGTTTCAGGTAAAACTCTAGCTACTTTCCTATCTTCTTTGTTATACGTCTTAGGGCACTGCATCTGAGTCCAGCTAATGGGTATCATAGGTATTCCTGAAAGAAAATGACAAATAAAATTATTAAAATTAGTTATTTTCTTTTTTGTAAATAAATATTTTTTAAAATAACAATTAAATAGCTTAAGTAAATAATCTGAAAATTATACTATCGATTGATGGTTTTTTAAAAATAGATTGAGACATAAAACTTAGACAAACTTTTTATGAAAGACACACATTTTTAATGTGATTGTCCCCATTCTAAGACTTCCTTATAGGCCATTGAATTTTCCCAGAATTATATGTTTTTATAAGTAATTAAATGCTGCCTAACAATGAGTACGTTTAAATGGATAGTTATTTTTTTATCAAAATAGTCCGAAATCATTTTTAAGATAAAAATATCCTTTAGTGGACTATATTACTGAATCATAACTTATAACATAATTTTACTACAGTATGTATTATTTCAATTATTACTGTCACCTCCAAATGTATAAAATCTACAATTAATGGTTAATGTTGATATCATTACCACAAAATCAGGTTTTATTAAAATAAAATTATATGTTACATTACCTGCTTCACTGCAAGCTATGACAACACCTAGTTCATTCTCAGCTGTAGACAGGGGGTAGGAGTTCAACTCATTCACTGGCAACTAAAACAGAAACAATATAATTCAGTAATACACTAACAGGTTCTTTGTTCAGTAAATTTATTGCAATTTTTACAATATTTAATCTAAATAAAATAATCTCACGCAGGAGGTTCCAGGTTTAATTCCTAACTCTGGCAAGGGGACCCCAGCTTGTTGTTTATCCAATATCATGGTATAAATGGGTAACTAGTTAAGTGAAGTGATTTCTATCCGGTTGCAGAATAAATAACACAACATGCCAAGCCAGACCTGTTATATATTACATATATGACTGAACAAGCCCATTAGCAGGCCCAAGCTGTCCATGGGCAATTCTGCCTCGGATCATTATTATTAAAAAAAAAAAAAAAAAAATTACATCTGATATGAAACAATGCAACAAAATCCCTGAAGTTGCTTAATCTAGAAGAGACACATTTATCCACAGCTGCTACATATTCTTTCTAAGGCATGTGCCACATGGGTGAAGGTCTTTTTTCTTCCACTAATTCTATTCACCTTAAATATTGTCATTCACAAAAATAATAGTTTACTCACAACCCTTGCGAGTATGATGTCTCCTGGTCTGAAACATTTATGAATTTCAGTGTCATCCTTACGAGTTGCCCTCACGTCTGGCTTCTTGATAACACCACGGAACGGCTTCGATAGAACTGTATCACCAATACACTTGATAAGACACCTAGCAAACATCTTAGTGATAACAGTCACCTGATCAGACAAACAAATTCAATTTAAATCAAAGAATATACTTCAAGAGGGAATAAAATAAAAATAATGATTAAGACATAGATGTATATCAGGTAATTTCAATTAAATAAAAACATAGATGTTCATGATCAAAGATCATAACATCATTTTAATTAATTTTTATAATTGAATAAAACATTTTAAAAAACAGAGCATTGTCATAATATGTAATACTGACCAATTAAAAAGGTAAAAACACATTAGGTTATTACAGGCTGAGGTGTCCAGCCACTTAATTTATCGACAATGGGATCATCAGTATAAAACTTGTCTCACCCCTCTGGGATTCCCTTTCACCAGATAGGCAGATATCATGGGCGCCCATACCTATGGGCACGCCCGACTCTCGGAACAGCACAATCCTTGTTCCATGCCCTAATTTTTTAACATGATCTATGACAGTAGTGATGACAGTGACAACATTTACTGAGCAAATAGTGATAATTTCTGCAATGAGTGATCAGAGGTATAGTACTCCTCCGATCAATAAAAAATACCAGAAATTAGGCGAATGTCCTTATCTCTTACTGGAGTTAGTGAACACCCAGATAAGTTTTATCAATACTTTTAGACATTCACACATTTTTCAAATTGAATCCTTTTTAACAATATGCCGATTAAGGTAGTTATTGTGGCGTTTAGCCCAAAGTACAGAACTCCTTGCACAGCATTAATAAGACCTTCTTTCATGATAAAGACATCACTGACACTTACAGCTGAGGGCATGACAGAAGGATACTCTATTTAAGTTAAAACTTAGTTGATCTTATCATATAAATGTAGATAAACAATAAAGATTATAGTTACCTGAGCTGTAACAATGTCTCTAGGCTTAGGTACCATATTATGACCCAACTCTGTTTCCACAGTTATCACAATAGACTAAACAAAAATAAACCAAACTATTAATACACAGAAATATAAGTTTAATTTTCAAATGTTTAATTGTGACAAAAATGTAATATTCTGGAATCTCCTAGCATGATTCTTGTTGTTGATCTTCTTTGTTACTTCATTATCAGGAAAGCCACTTTACATTTAAGTTTGATACTCACCTGCAGCACCTAAAGTTGGAAATTATTTTATAAATCTGTCTCTGATTGTAAAAGAATGCCTTTTTACTTATCATAGCAGCTTTCAGTCTTTATAAGGTCGTCATAAGAGTGAGCTCGCTTCTTACATTCAACAAACTATGCATTCAGACTGTGGGTGTGATAGAAAAGTGTGATTATAACTGAGTAAAAGTTGACCACTTTTGCTGAAATTTGGTACAGATGTTCATTTTACCCTTACCCAATAACCAGGACGAGTTTGTTGGATAATTTTTTCCCAGTTTATATTTAATGACACAAATCTATGGTAACTACAGGTGTTTATCTAAATGTTCAATATAAATTTAAAATCTTGCATTAGCGTTAGTTGGCATCTTACTCACTTAGAACGTGTTACACAGGGAAAGATCAAACCAAGGCCTGATAATGCACAGGATGACCGTTTTTTAATAAATTATGGAACCTCCTCAATAGAAAAGAAACAACTTAAGACTTTGATGTGAGTCTTAAATTGGTCTCTGCCATAATTTAGACTCCTTTCACAAATGAATTTGTTATTGTAATAAAACCTTGCATCATAATTTTGATTTGGCTGAACTGAACGAGATGATACGGTCGAGAATCGCTTGGCGGCACAACTTTGCTTAATTTATACACTTGAGAGATTATATCACTTTGTCAAACAGTGCATTTGTATGATTTAAACATTTGAGAAATTATATATGTATGATTTGTTCATAGGAGGGTTTATATCCCTTTGTCAAAAAAATACGTTAAGAGTCAAAATACGTTAGAGTCCGCCATCTTTTCTATAAACCGTATCATATTGTTCAGTTTTACCTTTGATTTTATTTGTAAAGTGATAAAATAATACAAAGATAAGTATAGGAATTGGGATACCTTTCCTTCAGGTATGAGCTTAACTAGTCCAGCAAGACTAGCAACAATGTAACCCTGACGCTCAAACGCACCATAGCCTGCTATGAAATCATCTGATATCTGGCACAGCCGCTGACCTGAAATAAAACAACATTGTTATCACATTTATTTAATAATTAGTTTAAATCCTTAAAAAAAAAACAAGATGGTGCTAATTACATCAAGTTCATATAATGAAGAATAACTTCATTAAATCTATTGAGGCAGGCAAACCTATTTGTTTCATCTAAGTTCAAATTCTTATTCTTATTCGTGTACACAAACACGCTTCGATCAATTCATTTTTTTGACATTGTCTAAGGATCATGATCGCATATTAGAGTTTATTGAAAGATTTTTCCTGGATTTTGGAACAACTCTAATCTACATTACCATACTGCAAACAAAACAGAAGCTGACAATGCTATACTGCTGTGAAAATGTCTCAAATAAGACTAGAAAGTATCAAAGACGGTGGTCAAAGCCAAAATTTAATAGGTAATAAACGCTAAATTAATAGCTTAGGCCTGTTTTTCAGCGCAATAGCCAAGACTATTGCACTGAGACAGTCTTCATCCTTGATTGCACCAAAATAAGGGCAAACGGACCGAGGTGATCAAGTAAAAGTATTCTATAAATTAGCCCAGATAAAATACACTTGGAAAACACTCAAGTATTAAATTAAAAGCAAGCTAATTAACTTATAAAAACGTAAATCGCAATTTATCAACTTTGAATTATTTAAAGGCATTTGCCTCAACATCATAGATATCTTACCAGGAACGCAGATTTTATTCATTTCTGTTTGTAAATACAAAAAGCACAATTGAACAAATAATTTTAAGCTTGATCAACTAATTCAAAACGGCACAATATACTTCACTTCAAAGAAGTCTTTTTAAGTCAATTCCGTTTAATTATTTATAACTTTACTACAGCAAAACTTATATATTTCTTTCAATCGGATTTAATTTAAAGCCGAAAGAACAAGGGTCATGTGTTAAACATTTCCAGAACTTCTAATTTCCTAATAAAAATAAAAAATTTCAACATCGCAAAGGAACCCACATGAGAACGAATAAAAACAATAATTTCTTCTTCTTTTTCTTTATTACATTACACACACATACTTGATTATTTAAACCCAGGTTCAGTTAACAAGTAAAATTTAATATGTTTATGCGGTACTACATACCAAAGGCATATTTATTTATCTTTTTTTATCCACTTTCTTAACTTCTATTATGTATGCGTTTGCTATAAGAAATACATAAATATATTTTCTTGTTTTAGTAGTACATTGAGAAAAGCAGTATTAATTTGTAAGTGTTTTAAATCTGAATGTGCATGTAGTCAGCGAGCGACAGGACCTTATAACCTCAGTTTTGAACATAATAATTACGTGTGATTAATTTAATTGAATAATCTAAAGAATGCCCCCCCAAAAGATAGTCCAAAGTCTAGACCTCTCAACTGTGCCTGATATTATTACAATTTTATCAAACAAAAAATCTTGATATGGAATAATTGTGTATGAGCCTACTCATACACAACATAATTCAGTGATTCGTCTATAACCAATAGTGGCGGAAGATTTCATATAGTTCAGTTCGTTTTCGATTTTCGTTGTTGTTTTTAATGCTTGATGTATACTGGTATTATTGTGTATTGTGTGTCGTGATTGTTCACTGTGTTTTGCAGCTTGCCTTGTTCTTAATTAGTATTAAGGTAATGTTGCTTTGATTGAAGGCTTAAAGTCTTAATTAATCTTATATTAGCACATGTTTCGTGGTATTAAATCTGTGTTTGATGTGTCTTGTGTGTGAAAAGTTTCGTTTATGCCGGGTTTTACTTCTTTCGAGTTTTTTGTAAGTGTTTAATTCCTTCCGGAGTTTTTGGTTTTGTATTTATATGGTTACAGTGTCTTACCATATTTTTTTTCATATTTTACGATTTTGGTATTATATATATTTTTTTTTTTTTCAATCGAAAGTTTGTAAAGTTTGTTTTGAAATATTCGTATCAACCTGTTGTGATTCAGAGGATCTGATCTATCAAACCGCTTCATCTTACTTCAAGCTTCAAGTAAGTAGATAACTCATAACAGCTATCCTTTGTGATAATGGTTTTCAGCTTAAGCTGTGTTTTTCCCAGATTTTGGACGTTTTATAGGTTGTATTTTTTAATTAGGGGATCAACTCTTTCTTTTTGAGTAAGGGTTCATATACTTATCTTAATATTAATGGTGCTAGGTAACCAATTTTGAAATCAATTTTTACCAAATAGATCTAAATTAATCATTTTTTTATTGTTTAGAAAATAATCTTGTCAAATTATCCTTGAAACCTTAAACTGTAGGGGTAAATATCGGCAATAGCGCACCCCTTCTCACTCCAACGTATTTTTTGACAAAGGGATATCAACTCTCCTATGAACAAACCATACATATATAATTATTATATGCATATATTATTATATACGACTGGAAGGGATGAATTTAATTATCGAAGCCAACTGTACGACTTCGAAAGACATCGATTACACGGAAGGGGTACACTATTGCCGAGTTTAGCCACTGTGGGTATCATCAATAGAGGATAAGTATACATTTTATGAAACTTCAATATTGATGATGACGTGGTATGAACTCGGATCAAAGTAAGCTCAAGTTTTCAGGAGGCTCAAAAAACTGAAATCTTGAAAAAATTTAGGTAAATAATATTTTCTGATCAAAGAACATATATCTTCAGTCAGATCCTCTTCTATCTCAGAGTGTTAAAAAAATATCATGTTTTCTCCTTTTCTATCGAGACTTTTAGCTCCTTGGA
The DNA here is from genome assembly GCA_951217055.1 of Gerris lacustris. Classification (NCBI taxonomy): domain Eukaryota; kingdom Metazoa; phylum Arthropoda; class Insecta; order Hemiptera; family Gerridae; genus Gerris; species Gerris lacustris. The sequence continues at coordinate 40,397,593 of OX578284.1, forward strand.
ATATTCCTCTTTGAGCAAGGGTGAATGGTGAATGTGATAATGTCCAGTCACTTGTTCTACATCTCCTACTGCGTATTATCTCTCGCAAACCTATGCTTCTAGGGCTGCAAGTAGTAAAAGTTAACCATTAACTCTAAGCTCATATCTGACTCTTTTCATCATAGTTAAATGTTTTCCACTGACCACATGTCACGTTATTTGTAAAAGCTTGAGTGACAGTGGTTCCTCAGATTTTTCAGATTTTGCCTTATCTGTCTTCTCAAAGTATACTTTTAATTGCTTGCATACCTCCGGATATTATATTTCTTAAGGCTGACCAACACTTTTCAAAACCATGGGCCATGATTTTTTAAAAAACAATGATTTTAAATTTATCTTAATTTGTACTTTATCAATATCAGTCTTACTTTTCGCTTCTTCGTCTAGAAATTTGTATTTTTATTTATTCAGGTAAAAGCTTTTGATGACAATAAATATTAGGTATAAACAATATAATACCGAACAAGTAGAGAGAATACATTATTTGATATTAATATTTAATTTATTTGAAAGCAATTAATGTCTGCCAAATTAAATAATTAGAGTGAGATTAGAGAAATTTATTTTAACCATTGAAATTGATAGATATGAATTGAATTTTAGTACAAGTTTAATTGATATTTTTTTTTTTTTTTTTTTTATACCGCTTCGACAGCACGAGGGTCATTAGCGGTTTTGAGAACTCAATTAAGTAATTGTCTACACTCGGATTAGTTATCGTCTAGTTGTTGGATCAGTTGTTTTTCTGTTTTCTCCTTTTCCCTCTATCCTCATTATACAAGAATGTGTGTGGTTTGATTAATTTAATTTATTTATTTACTATTTTTTTTTTTTTTTTTTTTTTTTTTTTTTTTTTTTTTTTTTTTTTTTTTTGTATTATTTATTTTGATTTATTATTATTATTATTTTTTCTATTTATTTATTTACTTATTATTATTATTATTATTTATTTTTTATTTTTTTTTTTTTTTCCTCTCTCTTAAATTAGATTGTAGATATTTGCCCTCATTAAGAAGTCTTTGAGGGTTTTTATTTGCTCAGGGGATTTGAAGATTTGTGATAATGTTGCCATGTTTTGGGGGCGGGCTCTCTGCATTCCTTGGCTGTTACACGCTGTGATGATGTGATCCATGGTGAGAGGGGCATTTCGGCATTTAATTGATATTATTCTGGATTTGAACTTAACCGATTGTTTTAAAGGGAGTACATAAACAACATTCAATTTTTTTAACTGTTTGATCAACTGTTTAAGTACAGAGTTATTGAAATGTGTTAGCATATTCCAACATTTGAATGTTAGATCTTATTGCATTGTTTATTCAGAAAAACTTCCTTATGTGTTTTTATTTTATTTCTTTGTTGCAACAGAAATTATTATTGCTAACAACATTTTTTATTGTAGTTGTAAGTGAAAAACCCAACAAAAACACTTATGTAAAAAATAAGCCGTCTCACGTAAAAATTTGTGAGATCATAGGTGTAGCCAAGTCTCCCCCTATCCAAGTAAGTTCTATTGTCTGTCTCCCCTCTTTATTCTCTGAACCTCACAAACTCTTATAGTATATTCTTTCCCAAATAACTCAACGCATTAAAATTTAAAAACATTTTCTGACTTGGCAATTACGCAACACAACTGGGTAAGCCTTCTGGTTTAAACAGAGCCCACTCTCTATCTCTTTTTGTCCTTCTTGGGGTTCAGTTTGTTGTTATTTAATCTATATTTTCCTTATGGTTTACATTAAGATCTTTTTTAAAAAAGAAAATGTAATGCAGTGCTAATTGGCTACACCTATGACCTCACAACTTTTTACTTGAGACTTAGCTTATTTTTTACCTAAGTGTTTTTGTTGAGCCACCTCTTTTTGTAAGTAATCTTTCGTTTCTTAGCCTCTTGTTCTTTTTGGATATTACTTCTGGTTTAAGCAGAGACCACTCTCTATCTCTTTTTGTCTTTCTTGAGGACTTTAAGTACATAATTTTGTACAAATCTTTACTAAATAATCTATACTGTCAAATCAGTGTCAACCTCATTTTATAATACAAAAGTCTATTAATGAGAGTAAAATAAGACTTTAGTTTTGAACTTCTCTACTAGGTAACGCTAGTAGTACAAGTTATAATTTGTTAAATTTTTTTTATTAAATAACCAGATTTTTTCGGATTTAAAACTATACCAATATTCAAAATTTCAAGTTTCTAGGATTGCTAGAAGTACCTTAGAATAATGATGAGTCAGTCAGTCTAAATATCAGTGACAAAATAGCAAATCTTTAGACTTATATATCTTATGAACCAATATAGGTAGAGATGTGAAATCTATATTTCTGGTTCAGTTTGTGATGAAATCTTACATAAAATTAATTTTACATATCTAAGTATCTTTAATAAAATAATAGAAATAGAGGGGGGTCCAAAATGCCTTGAGATGGTTCCAGTATAGGATGGTACGGCTGTGCTCGACTGGCCGGGGCACTGCCTTGCCCCTAGATAAACAAAAAATAATTAATGTTTACTTAACAGGGACTTTATTTTAGGACTTTACTAATGTTTACTTTAGGATTCACAGTTTTAAAACTATTACATCCAAGGTTATTATTGATTATTAGGACCTAATTAGGTCCAACAGCATTCTAACTAAACAGTTTTAGGATTCACAGTTTTCAAATTGAAACTCGAACCTATGTCTACCCATTAATGCAATCTGGATTAACACCAAGTGAGGGGGGGGGGGCCTTAGCTGGAGTCGGGAATCAAACCCGGATCTCTTGAGTGACAAGCTCAGACTGTAGCAATTCTGAAGTAGTATTTTTTAGTATTCAAGTCTAAACTTGTTCAAGGTTGACCCATTCCTGTATAGAGTCGCGTTATCGAGGTTGACTTCTCAAAACGACTTGTTATAGAAGTTCTGAGTTACGTTGTGAATTGGAAAAAATCTGTGTTATTGAGGTTGTTTGGATAATAATAGTCGCGTTATAGAGGTTAATTTAACATTATGTGCTATGGCAATCTCAAGGGGATATGAAAATTGCACTTGTAATTGAGGTTGTCGTGTTATTGAGGGTCATGTAAGCGAGGTTCTACTGTATTATATTTTAATCATAAATTTATCTTTGTTTATAATCTGAACACTGCACAAGGAAGGAAGGGTAGGGGAAAACACTCGTAAATGTATTTTTTTTTCTATATAACCAAAAGGCATGCATGAACCCACCTATAATTTGCTTATTATATAAAAATAATGAAAATATAATTAAGGTTTTTTTAGGATAAAATCTTCCTTTTATTCCGACCTGTAGTACTTAATAGCATTGTGGGTTTAGTGTATTGATATGAAATAAGGTGTTAGTGAATAAAGGTATCAAAAATTGATCCATTATTATGTTGACAATGTCAACAAATTGAAAGAAACACAATAGCTAATATATATTTTGGACCACAATAGCTAATTTGTATTTATTACTTAATTTGTATTGTTCTTTAAATAATATTTAAAAATATAGCCAATTAAATACGACGAATTAGCTAGTTAAATAAGATCTCCTTTAAATATTGTTTTTTATTTCTTTCCAATAACTAGTAAATTTTATTATTTTAATTTTATTCTTTATGAATAAGTTTAAAAATACTCTGCCGATTAGTGTGCCACTTAGCTTCCTCGCGTTTTATTTTGTATACTTTAACGGTTTTATACTATTAAAACATATTATATCTAATTCATTTTCCCCCGTTTTTTGAAAACACGGAACCAAAAATGTTCCCTGATTTCTGCAACGGATTTTTGAAATTCGCAACAATCACATAGCTTCCGTTACCTTCGGTAAGCTCGGAAGAAAAAAAATATTAGAAACTTAAAATTGCTAAGTTAGATGTTCTCTAAGATATAAGAGGCATTTTGAATTGTAATCAAGTTTTGCACTATTATCTATATATATAAAATCCAAAATACTCTCACTGACTCACTGACTGACACATCACGATATCTCTGAAACCACTGGACCTACGACCATGAAATTTTGTAGGTGTGTTCCTCTTACCTCCTAGGTGCTCGCTAAGAAATATTTTAAAAATCCGCCATCTTGATTCAAGATGGGGGCCATTTATATACAAAATTCGACAAGACGATATCTCGGGAACCAATTGTGCTAGAACCTTGAAATTCAGAAGTTGGCTTCCTTTTATGAAATTAGTAACTTTTGATAAATAGTTTACCAATCGGGCATATTGATTCAAGATGGCGGCCATACATATATAAAAGTCAACATGTGTGCATGTTCTTTATACAAATCTACAGTTTTAGTCCGATCTCGATCAAAATTTGCACACTTGACCTTCAAAGCAAGGGGAAAATCACTGTCTACATGAATATTCAAAATTTTAATTTTGGTACACAGGGGTACGGGGTACAAATGTTAAAGTAATGAACATCCTTCATGATGCATATCGTTGAAAAGCTGTTTAAGAGGACAGTAATTGTAGTTGTGTACAGTTTTATCATATTTTCACTTAGGAGGGGGGTATAATTAAAAAATATAGCTATATCTTATATAAAAAGAAGTGTATCCGTATGAGGGTATGTCTTTTATCCAAATTTGATGAATATTTACACACTTTTTCTTCAAAACAAGGTGAAGGTCACTGCCTACATGAGATTACGAAATTAAAATTTTGGTACACGCAGGGGTACGGGGTACAAGTGATGAATACCCTTCATCTTCATGATGCATATCGTTGAAATGCTCTTTAAGAGTACAGTAATTGTTGTTATGTGTACGGGGTACAAATGACAAAGTAAAAAGTAATGGATGCCCTTCATGATACAAATCGTTGAAAAGCTGTTAAAGAGAAAAGTAATTGTTCTTAAGTACAGTTTTGTCTTATTTTCATTTAGAAGGGTGAGAGGTAAAATGGAAATTTATACCTATATCTATATATGTATATAAAAGTCAACATATGTGTGTACATATGCATGTTCTTTTATACAAATCTACAGTTTTATTCCGATCTCGATGAAAATTTGCACACTTGACCTTCAAAGCAAGGGGAAGGTAACTGTTTACATGAATTTTCGAACTATAACTTTTGGTTCAAAGGGGTACGGGGTACAAGTAATGAATACCCTTTATCTTCATGATGCATATCGTTGAAATGCTCTTTAAGAGTACAGTAATTGTTGTTATGTGTACAGTTTTGTCATATTTTCATTTAGGAGGGGGTAAATTTAGGATATTTGCAAATGATCTTATCAAAGAGGTGGGGGATATAACTAGGAGGGATAGAATCTAGATATTCTCGCATAGTAAAATAATTTGTATGCTTTCCTGGTAGTTTATAAACTTATCAAATTTAAAAACACTCTGTAGCGAAGCACGGGTATCCAGCTAGTAGTATTATATTATAACAGTTATTTGATAGTAGTCAATATTATCAGTTATTAGTATCACCACTATTACAGTTACAACCCAATGTAAATAAATGATTTAATTATGGACAAAAAAGTTTTGTTTACATAAAATGGTTATTTAATTAAACAATTGTTTCGTAAATTTATAAACTCATTGAACAATCTCGATTGTCTAAATGTTATAGCCGTTTCTCTGTATAATTATCAACAGCAAACCCTATACAAGTTATCCATTTATAGTTAACGCAAATATTTGTTTACTCTAGAAGATGTCTTTTCTGTTTTTTCTTTTGATTCTTTTTCATTCGATAAATATCGTGATAGTCTTTTTACTTTTCCTCTTCTCTCCGAAGGTATATAGGAAAAGTATTGTTTTCACCCAAAAAATCCGAAGCCCATATTTCAACGAATTATCCGTTTTGGGTGTTTTTAAGACGATTTGAGTGGTTTTTAGGTCGATGTCAGTCTGACTGTCTGTCTGTGTCGCGCATAACTCCCACAGTTTTTAAGCTAGAGAGTTGAAACTTGGTTCAAAAATCACGCCTTACACGTAGTTGTGCTGCCCGGAAAATCAACATTTTCCGCCATCTTGAACCCAGTTTGCTGAGTCAGCAGAAACTTAAAAAAAAAATCGTAAAGATCGAGGTGAAATTTGGCATGAATATACCTCTCTGTATGACAAACAAATCCACCACATTTCATTTTGATATTGGCCGCCATTTTGAAGTTATCGATTTTTGAATTTTGAAACTTTGACGGTTAATAATACCAAAAGTATAAATACGTTTTTGACACATAGCATATCGTTGTAACCGGTAAAAAATAAGGAACAAATATAAAAAACCCGATGAAATTCCATTAATTAGTTTAAAAGTTATAAGCGAACATAATAATTAATTAGTGCGATAATTAAGTTGTTTACATCTGCCAAAATACCGCCAAAATTCAAATAATTAAATAAATAAAATAAAATAAATATAAATAATGTATAATTCTTTTTTGAAAAATGATTATGAGCAGGAGAGGCCACTTTAGTAGCCTTTGAAGTGAGGAAAAGTTCCGAGGTACCCCGTACCCGATTTTTTAAAATTAAGATCGCATGCAATGCTTTTGTTAGCATTTAAACAAGATTTAGGTATTGAACCTCTGTTTTGTTCTAACAGCCGAGGTTCGTATGTGCATGCCTTTTTTTTTTACAAATAATTCACTTGTGTTGGTTTTTCTTCCATAAATTATTATTTATTTTATAAATTTTCATTTTAATCCACTTTGTTTGCTTTCTCTTTGTCCATTTTGAGTATTATTTATTTGTTAATCACAACTCAAACCTCCTTCCTAATTATAGTTCTTCTCATGGTAAAGTTAAGTTCTAGGTAGATCCACGACGTTGAGAAAATGGAATAGCTTACGTTATAAAATAAATCTAATGCCTTTGTTTGTTGTTAGGGGGTCCATGACGTTAGGATGTCTGGCAGGTTATTATAATTAGCAGTCAAGTCGATATGGAAGGCAGGTGTTGCACCCTCGTCACAACAGGCACGCGACAACCCAGCTCCGCCATCTTGAATATACAACCGACCAATTACTTCCCTCTCGTTTAGCTCATGTTAACTAATGTAGAGGAAAACGTCGATGTTGTTGAATTCAACGTCAATCACGTCGCTCTCTCTTCCTTTGTAACCATTACAGACCAATTATCATCAGTCAGGTGTTAAGAAACAAAATTAATTTAATCCTGAAACTTTTTTAAAAATCTTCTATCGTGCGGTATAGTTGGGAAAATTAATAAGTTTTTTCTTGTCAAGGTATAACATATAATTTGCTTCCGAGCTTACCAAAGGTGACGGAAGCTATGTGATCGTTCTGAAGAACGAAATTATTTTGTCTCCGATTTTAAAAATTCACAGAAATCCGGTGTCTGTCGGTCAATTTTTGCGAGCCATCATATCTTAAAAATTAAAAACTACACTTCCTTTTTAATGAAATTTGTATGGTAATTAATATTTTTTTTTTTGTCATACTTAGCCTATTGTTGGTCCCATATGAGTTTCAACCTTCTGCGCCCAATTTTTTTAATTTCCCACATGCGCACGAAAATACTTTTTCTTATTCCTTTATATTCAAAAGTACTTATCCGATTTTTATGAACTTTGGATGATTTGTCGAGAGTAGACTTTTCAACCGTATACGCTTTATATCTTTTGCTTAATTGATATACCTACATACTTAAATTTATGTAAAAATCAAAATAATTTTGACATGACTGTGCTAATTAGTGTGGCATATAGCTTCCTCGCATCCTATCACGTACTTTATTAATTTCGCCACACTAATTAATAGTCTATTTTCTATATTGGCGAGTGAAGTTTATAGTGTTGTTGTTGTGTTATTGGTACCTCTATACTATAACTTCTCAAATTCGCACCTAACTTACTAACATTGGCTCGTCTTGAGCTCGTAGTGTCATCATTCGTCCTAGGGTACGTTTATGTTGGAGTTGTGATAAATACGATTCTATAGTTTAGCTGAAATTCTTATACAAAGACTACTATATGGAAGAGTTTTTATTGGAGCTGATACCGATCAATGATAGGAGTGTCGATAATTAGCACGTGCATTATCTCAGCTTTTATGGATATTTATGTTTTTTAATTAGTGAAATTTTTGTCAGATCCTCATTGTGGGACCAAAACGTGAATGGTCAAATTAACAAAACACCAGTGTGAGTGTGAGAAGGGATTATTACTCGTATGATTACTCGGAAATATATGAATCTTATAAGAACCTGTACCTATAGTTCTCATCATTCCTTAATAAATTGTATAATGTTTGTAATTTTTAGTCGCTTGCTAGTTCTAAAGTCATTAGGTTTTCTATGACAATTACACAATTTTGTTCGGGAGTTTATCCGAGATTTTCATTTCATTTATTAAAATCAATAAATTAAATAAATATTTAATGATATAATCAATTCAGCGTAAAAATGAGAAATCATTTTATTAGTATTTTCTCTCCTTCTCCTTCGCTCTATTAAAGTCTAAAGACATTAAGTTTAAGAATACTCCGTTATTTTACTTAAGTACCCAACTCAATAGTATAATATAGTCATTACATAATAATTACCCTTGCAATCAGTATACTATTGTAATGACTATGTTATTTGTTATAAATTACACAGTGGAAAAGCAGACAGAAGCCACCACAAAACACCTGTACTATTTCTCAGCTAATATTGTAGGTATAATAACCTGTACATTGTGTAAACTTAACTTTAGCTCTGTGCATAATAGATCGCAGAATAACTTGCAATTATATATATATCTATGGCTTTAACTTGTTTTGTTTCAAAACGGTTAATGATTATTTAGCATCTGTTTACAGTTGTGTGTTTGTCGGCTGACTTGACTCTGTGTTATTATCGGCACGAGCTTTAACTCCCTAATCACAATATCGTTTGCTCTTTTTACACTAATTACTATCTTTTTTTCCTCTATTTTGTTTGCGAAGTTTTTTTGTTTTTTCGTCTATGTTATTTTATCTGTTTCGTTTCTTATTGATAATGTTCATTGGGTATTATACTACGAATACTAACGTGGTTATTTTTGTTGTTTCTATTGCTGCTTTAGTCGTTCAATTTTTTTAGATTGTAAATAAATAGAACATTTTGTTAACGGGAGATCGGGTTATAGATGAATGTTGAGGTGAAACTTTGATGAAAACACTGACTTATCTGGATCGAACCCTAGAGAAGTGAGACATGTTTCACACTGATGATCACATCGAGTAGATGAGTGTTGAGGTGAAACTTATATCAAAACACTGATATATCTGGATCTAACCCTGAAGAGGTGAGACATGTTTCACACTGATTATCACATCGAGTAGATGAGTGTTGAGGTGAAACTTAGATCAAAACACTGACTTATCTGGAACGAACCCTAGAGAAGTGAGACATGTTTCACACTGATATGACCATATCAAGTTGATGAGTGTTCAGGTGAAACTTAGGTGGACAGTGTGATTTTCATGATCCTGAGTATAAAATTAGTTAGTATAGACCAAAAATCAAGTTGATGGTAGTTTGTCACTTGATATCTTAATCAACTACTAACTATACTACCATCAACTTGATTTTTGGTCTACTCTCTAATTTTGTACTCAGAATCATGAAAATCACACTATCCACCATAATGGGCGGGACATGGCCGCTCTCTACCGTTTTGTTTTTTTCAAATGCCAAGCTATGTCCCGCAGACGAACATAGCCGACCACATATTCTTAAAAGGCACCAACAGATTTACTTTACACAAAATTCTCGCTTGATGTTAGTCAGGCACTTTTTTGCACCCTATCTCCTGGACTATTAGGAGTCGAAATAAAAAAAAAAAAATATGCTTTTTTCGAAATACCTAATAATGAATAACCTTATCGATCACTATATTATAACAATTATTTTATAACTTGCGTCCCAGTATCCACCACACTTAATAAGAATGACATTCATTGATCGGAAACGACTATCAAACCCTAGTTATTAGCAATCTTTGGCGAAATTGGTTTATATTGTTTAAGTTTTATGAAAATAAAATACCCCAAAATAGACAACAAAATGCTAAAGGAATAAACAATCATTGGGAAATGTATTTGATTGTTTGGTTTTTATTTGTTGTAGTACATATTTGATTTGACTATTGTTATAAGGTTGTTATTCCGTGACACTGTGATCCCGTCAACTAGTTTTATCTTAATATCGTGATAGATCGTCATCTTGTCCAATTTTTATTCTGACAGACCAATTTATTTTCCTGCTCTGATTGTTCTCCCCTCCCCCAGGGGGAGTTCAAACATGCAAACTAACAAATTTCCCCCTCCTTTTGTAAAGAAATAAAACATTTTACCTTTTTTTTCCAAACAATATTTTTTTTTGCTGTTGATTCATTATTATGTTTTCTGTTTGTGAAAACGAATAAGATTTAATTTATTTGTTTTATGACCTTATTCTGCTCTATTTTTCTCTCCCTAATAATAATATTTGCATATATATATATATATATATATATATATATATATATATATATATATATATATATATATATATATATGTGTGTGTATATATATATATATATATATATATATATATATATATATATATATATATATATATATATATATATATATTTACCATATCTCCCTAGTATTATTTATTTTTAAATTTATCATGTTTTTTATTGTTATTTATAACTTATATTTTGTTCATTCATTCATTAGATTCATTAGATTAGATTCATTAGATTTTTCATTATTATACTTATTATTTATAAATACTTTTTTTATTGAAATTATTTATTTTATAAATTGTATTTATCTCGCTCTTAACTCAACATGAAACTTTGTAGTTATTGATCAGTTCTTTACATATATTTTTTGTATTATTATAATACCTACCTACCTTTATTTTTTAATATATAAATACATTTTATTGTATTTTTATAATTCTTTATTGCATGTATATTTTATTAAGGTAATTTTTTTAACATTGAATTGTATTTATATTGTTAATTGAATATAACTATATATTCTATAATACATACTCAACTAGGTGGCTGCTGGCCTATTTAACTTTTTATTTTTATTTTTAAAAGAAATCTATGTTCTGACTCTTTAGCCTCGCCTTATGTTAACTTTTGAGGTCTCGCCTTAAACAAGCTCGTTGTGGTTGCTACATGTTTAAGGGATTTATATACATTTCCGGTGTCCCTCAGTTTTTATATTATGACTGTTTTTACATCTGTACTTTTTTGTTTTTGCTAAATTATTTACTGACCTCGGCCGTTTATAACTTGAGAATTCATATACATATTATGATGTAGCTTCATTAGTGAAAACTAACTCTAATATCAATAATTTCTAAAGTTAGTGGTTTCCAACATATCTTAAACCTTTTCAAAATATCTTAAATCGTCCGATTTTAATTAAATTTTGATGGTAAGTCTCAATTAGCCCATTGTTGGTCCCATATAAGTTTCCACTTTCTGTGCCCATTTGTTTCTCTTCAACATGCCCACAAACATACATTTATTTGCACCTATATCTTCTAAAGTACTCATCTGATTTTTATGAAATATGGATAGGCCCAGATTAATTTTGACCGTCTGCGCTCTTTAACTATTACTTAATTGATAGGTACTTAATTCATGTAAAAAATCAATACAATTTTGACAGATTTAAAAAACGGGGAAACAGTTAACTAAATTAAACAATAATTGTTGCAAAAGCATAACAGTAATAAAGTATGTGATAGGATGCTATGTGGCACACAAATTGGCAGTCTATTTTTTAATGAAGAAGCAATTAACTAGGTAGAAATACTATAAGCATGCAAAATTTCATGCCTAGAATAGGTTGTAATGTAGATTTACTCACATTCACTTTAGAATTGAGGGAGCATATAGTGCAAACCCATCACTTTAAAAGTTTCTCAAATATTGGAGACAGCATGTGCTGCTTCCAAGTGGCAAAATATACAAAACTGTTGAATTGTTATCTATATACTTTGTGTTTTCATCTGATATTTTATAAAGGGTGTCCCAAAATTAACGTAAGATTTGAATTTGCCGCCATTTGTGCAGGAAATTGTTGGCAAACCTGAAATTAAAACAATTCGACAGCTGAGAGTTTAGGGTTAGTAAAAATGGAGCATTACACGATGCAACAATGTGTTTTCAATATTCATCGTGATTTCACACAATAAATGAATTTAGTTAAGTTGAATTAAATAACTTTATTTATTTAATTTAAGCTCCTAGATCGTTCGATTTTAACACAATTAGATTTCTTTCTGTGGGGTTATTTCTAAAGTCAAAGGTCTATGTCTATAAGCCCACAACCACCCTTTCATTACAGGAGGAAATTAAACGCTGCATCAACGAAATTCAGCCACATTTATGCAGAATGGTCATGAAAAATTTCGACAAAAGAGTGTGTATTTTAAGTGTAAGGATAGAGTTATTCCATAAATAACCCTATCCTAATGTACTTTATGATTAAAAAAGAAACAATCTAAAGACTAAAAACTGTGTTTTCTATTTAATTCAAATCTTGCGTTAATTTTGGGACACCCTTTTCCTGTTATCATATCATTATCAATTATTATGCCGTCAAAGAGTGTCATTATTAATAATTGTACGAGTTATTACTTCATACTTTTGTTATCATACGTTTTTTTTTATAATTTAATCTTATAAAAACATCTATAATGTATATTGCAATTTAGTACATTTTTCGTAATTTTAATCTACTTTCTATTATAGGTAATTTGAAGTATTGTTTACACAATGCAGAAGATTGTAAGAACTCACATTAAGGTCTTATGCTCTTGCGACTGAACTCTTTCAGAAGTTTTTTTTAAGGAAAATTCCTTTTTTTAAAGAAGGAAGAAGGTCCTTTTTAAAATAAATGAAGCACGTGCTGTACTAGTTTTTTTTCAAATGTTAATTATTAGAAAAAAAAATGTTTTTGAAAGACGTCTTGTATTGTGACTTGAAGTTACGGTAAGTCGATGTGTCATGTTAATTATCATTGAGACAATTAACTTAAAGACAAACTGGACCACCCCTGACTTGATTCATTTCATTCACTAACTATAAGAATGCGCTTACTTTCAATCCCTTACCGGGGAGGACAAGAGAGCATCTAGGATGTCTTCAGCTGAAGACATCCACACCTGAACAATACAACCTACCACGACGTCATACAAGTCGATTTATTGTTTTCCCAGCCTCTACCATACAAAGACACGTCCTAAGAAACGTAGATGGGGTAAAGGAACTAAAAACGCATACATATATGTATATAATGCCTGTATATATACAGAAGAGAAGAACAATAGGTGTTATGTAGGAATGGGCCACCAAAGCTCACTCTAATTTGGACCTCCCAAAATTAGAGTGTATTAAAGTCGCTGCTTTCTTCTTTTTTTTCGCGGGCGGTCTCCTAAAGAGAAGGTTTGGAAAAACAATGGGATGTCGAAGCACCTTAAGGATTAGGTTGAGGCGATTTCATTGTCACGTAGTTTTTATTTTAATGACTCGTACCTGGATCTTCTTTAAATCCCATCATTGGAACTTAAATCCCTTGACATTTGCTCAATTTATTATATCATGAGGCTGTGGCAATAAAAAAGATGAATTTCGAATAAAAGTATTATAGAAACGAGCTTAAGAATAAGAGAAATTTATAAGTTTGTATAACGAAAAACAATAACTTAATAAAAAATAGAAAATTCAGCTAAAATTTGGCATAAAAGATTTCTCATTTCTTTTAATAACCCATGTGTAATCAATCATCTTCAACAATCATACATCTTAAGCAATCTATATATACTTGACAAGAATAATTACTTTTACTTTTTACTGCTCTTAAAGTAAAAGCGCATATAGAAAATGACGCCGACTGTAACGATCATACGGTAATAACTTTGATAAAAGCTAAGAAATAAAATTTGTCTCTAACGTTTGTGTCTTCTATCATTTTTTACTTTTTTTAAGTGCACTACATTCATGTTTACGGGTAAAATAGACCAAAAACAGTGTCAAATTAGGTTTGACTTAACAGTGGAATTGAATAACTGTGGCAACACCAACGCACCTTTTATATTTATTTTTATTTTACGCACAGTTTGGTTGTGATCATGAATTTAATTTAATTATATTTAAATACATTGATTTCTTCGAAAGCTAACTGCCGTCTGCTACGTGCCTTTATATCTTAAATCTGAAAAGTCTCCAACATTTATTGAATAAATAATCCCAAAATAATATTAATCCGTAGTGGAACGGTTTTTAGGGGAGGTGTAAATTTATAAAATTTTAAACGAAATTGTTCAAATGAGGTGACCATTTGAACGTATTTTATCGAGCTGAATCGCGAAAGATATAATAATAAAACTTCTTTCAGGTCAATTGAATAATTTCTTATCAAGATATGATACTTAGGGGAAAAAAATACGATTCAGCTCGATAATACGTGTAAATGGTCACCTCATTTGAATAATTTCGTTTAAAATTTTATAAATTAACACCTCCCCTAAAAAAATTCTTGCATTCAAGTTTGCGAGACAGTGAGGCATTTTACTACGTTTTTATTAGCTTACTTTCTTGTTTGTTTTTTTGTCCATTACAAATCTTGCAATCGATTTTTAACTAACTTCCCGAGTAGCTAGACATTTGAAACTTTTAGAATAGCTCATAACACGATAACAATGCAACATTTTAATACTTTTAGCCATCTTTCAGCAGAATTTATTTCGTTTTCAGGAAATATTGCTGTATGGAAAGTTAGTTCGGTAAAAATCCGCAAGATATTTTATTTGTTTTGACATGTCCCATATTTACAATCTTCATTTTGACGGGTTTCAAATTTGTGATTTTTTATTAAGAGATTAACATTGAATGACAGAGAAAAAGGAGAAGTAAACAAAGAAATAAATTAATTGACGTGTGGCAACCAGGTTTGTTTACACTTGTGACCTAGGTATCGGTTAAATTTTTCTGCATCTGTACTTCTTTACTTGTACACATTTTTCTTTTTCTTCTCTTGCTGTCCCTATACGGGGGCATATCAATGGCACGGTTTAGAGATTCGGTGTTGGCGAGATCCGTTGTACTAAGATTTTTCCTTTTATAGGTTTAAGATCAGCTCTCTAGATGGTTGTCATTTATTTGAAGTAAATAATTTCGAAATTATTTTTTCCACTAACATTATATTATAACAATGACAATTATATTATCAACATTACATATGATTCAACAGAAAATTTAAAACGTAGTAGGTATATATAAAGTTCTTTTTATCTTGTAATTATTCATGTCTTCGCTCCGCGTAAGCTACCCACATGAAATGTCGCCAGGTTCGCTTCGCTTTTTTTATTTGTTTATTTGTTTATTTTATTTTGACAGTGTAACGCTATTTGGTGTCGTTTTTTGGTAACGCTTTTCGAGTTTGCTTATGTGCCAAAGTAAAGACATGAAAATGTAAAAAATATTGTTCCACCACGTAGAATTTGTTCCACCACGGGTTGTTATTATTTGTTTAACAATCACGAAGCAGAGAATCAGTGAGTCTTAGTGGGTATTTATATAGTTTTTAAATAAGGGTCTTCAAGGGTGGTAAATGATGCAAATATGTTAATTAGAAAAAGGTGGTATTTAATCCCTTTTTTAGGATATTTTCAAACCTGAATTTTTTTTATTTTTATTCACATATATCTTAACAATGTAAGCCAGATTGGTTGTGACCCGATGTATGAGATCTAATTCTTCGTTCTCTTCTATTTTCTTAGATTGAAGATTTGTCTTAATTTTACCTGCCAAGCAATTATTAATTTATACATGCTTTTATTAAACTTACTTTCTTTTTTTTGTCTGCAAATCTTGCAATCTAAATTTGACCCCTTTCCCGATTAGTTTTACAAAATTTCAAAATCTATATAAGTGACATTTTTTTTTTTTTTTTTTTTTTTTTTTTTTTATTCACTTGTTTCTCCTTTTATTTGTCTCCATCATATTTTTTTATAACTTAAAAATAAATGTATCAATGGGCGATAAAGAAACGTGAAAATTTCAATCTAATTATAAAAATAATAAATTTCATGTAGGTTTTTCTAGTTTAAGACGTTTTTTCTTCAACTGGAGTCTTCTTGCTAACAATATACTCTTTTCCCTGGAATTAATTCCCTAAGCTAAGGGATATAAAATGTTCCTGGCTTAGTGATAGCATCGATACATGTTTAAAGTAGCTGGTCCTTTTAACAACCTAATACTACATTTGACTTGAACCAGAATAAAGATGGGGCAAAAAAGAAGAATGAACTCATTACCAAAACAAGTTTTGTTTCTTAAAAATTAAAATTAAAAAAGAAAAAAAAATAACCCGGCCATCTTCGTATTAAAATAGCCGTGACGGATCGCCCTTATTATGAGACTATTTAAAAAACAATAGGATAATATTCGCTGCGGCTTCATTACAATCCTTAGTTAGCATGGAGATCTTAATAAGGTCCCTCCATCCTTAATAAATTAGCTCTTCTCTTGCTTCATCTATCAAAATGAATGATGATGGAGTATAGTTAGTCATTCATCAGCTGTAAGATCTCCAACAGTAGCTCGGGGCCGAACTTCTCATATCATTAGATAGTCTAGTAATTCATTCCCGGTAAGAAGTTTGAAATTATAGTTCATAATGAGATGATGCCGGTTTCATATCATTGTATAATTAGAGTCTTATTAGAGAACCTATAACAGTACTTTTGCTACCTATAAACATATATTTATATGCTCATTAATGCTAATTGTGGTTTCACTATACTTAAGATACATTTTTAATGAGGTAAAATAATCTAACAAGGCTATATAAGTATAGCATTACGATTTTTTATTGTGGCAACTTTTTTCCCATTGGTTAAAAAAAATCTATAGTATATTTTTTATCCAACTAAATATAGTGTCTTTTTATTCTTTATTATCACTTATATATTTGATTATATTCTAAACTGAATTTTCGTTAGAGCCTTTCGTTTTATTTTTTTGACGTAATCTAAAACGCTTAAAAACCTTTAACCTCCGCGTGTTTATTTTTGGGTGATGTCGAATTGGGCCCACGGTCTGTTAGGGTCGTAAAAACGACGGTTGAATTGGGCCCATTGTCAGTTCGGAGGCAGTGTCGAATTGGGCCCATACCTCTACAATCATTACCTGCAAAATGGAATGCTCGCATCCACCTTAGTTTTAAATACATTCAAACATCTAAAATAGATGTTTGGTTACGGTCAGATGGTTTAGCACATATTATTATATTATATAGTTATAGCAAAATTGAGAGGATGTAGATACCACCTATCCCAAGCTTGGTGGAGAAAAATCCAACACCTTGGATTAAGTAATGAATACAAAAGTGAAACTTCAGAGGCTGGAAAATGGTTGCATTGGATATTTGGACTAAGTTTGTTGGACGCTGGAGAGGTGGAGGATGCATTTGTAGAAGACCTTATGTCTATACAACCCCCAAACGTCGAAGATTTCTCCAACTACCTAGTATAGTAGAAAACTGCATTGATAGCAGCTCTAAATTTCCTCCAAGTCTGTGGGCATCATCGTCGACTTCATCAGAGAGGACAACCAATGCGTGTGAGTCTTTTCATGCTAAATTTGGAAGACATTTTTATCATCCCCATCCTAACATCTTCGTATTTATCGAAGCAATCAAGAGTGTCCAGATTGATACCTACATTGGCATCCGAAGTTCAACAACTCCTCGAAAAATCACAAACGGACGGTACAAGAAAAGACTTCAGTCTGGAAAATTTGCACAAGAAATACACCGCTAAACAAATATCTAGATTACACTTCATAAAAAGCGTCTACTATAAGAATAAGAAATAACAACCTACTTGGGGGAAAAAAATTGCTACTTCAAGGAATGACAAGAATAACAACATAGTTTTTAGTAAAATTCAGCAAAGGAAAAAACCAAGAAAAAAATACATAATATAAAACTTAAAAAAAAATAACAAGGCCGAAAGGCCGGTCCTTATATTTTCCTCACTGTCCTGTGTTATTGGTCGGGACATTAGGTTAATATATGAGCGGATAACATGTCTACAGCAGTCATATCTACAGCTCAGGACTCCCTAACCCCAAAGTTAAAATCAATAAAACTGTGATTAGGAAGCAAAATCCTTCCGCTGGATTTTGATATAAAATGTTGCGTTGAAACAGACATTGATTACATTACGTTATTGAGTAGGATTATTCGTAAGTTTAAATAATAATCATACCTGTTGCCCGACTGACCAGGGGCCCAATTCAACTCCGACCCTTCGAGAGTTGACGGTAATCCGCCTAGGAATGTTTTGACCGTGGGCCCAGTTCGACCGTGTCCTTATTTTTAATCACTTAAGCCTTAGCTGTCATTGGCTTTACCATTTTTACCACGCTGACAACGCACTAAAACTCAATTGGCAAAGACTGTAGTACAGAGTACAGTGTTCGATCAAGATGGAGAGAAGAAAGTATAAGATTTGCTAAACATTCATGATTATATCAATGCTACCGCTAATATATCGAATGCTTACAGAAATTGCAGTACACATCAGTGTTGCGGGCCTAGTGTAATTTTATTATAGGCCCTATAAAATCAGTTCTTCTGTTCGATTTTCATTTGTCATTACCATATGATAATCGATCGATACACAGTGTGATTGAGATCGGTACTTCTTTAGATTGTTGCTCCCCTGTTTTTTTTTTTTAGAATATGAATGACTGACTTAATTACTATTTAGACAAGTCCTATGTACTTTGGGACAAAAGAATATCACACTTCTGTTTTTATAAGGGGTGTAATAGTCTAAAGAAGAACATTCTGTACACCTTCTTTAGATTGTCACTCCCCTCTTTTTTTCTTTATAAGGGGAGTAACAATGTAAAGAAGTTCCGTGTGATGGACATTTCATATCTGAACGATAAACTGTTTGATCTGCGCAGAGTGCTTAAATAATTACCCAGGCGTCAGTTCTAAGCTAAAAGCTAATGCTTACTTTTTTGTCAGTCAGACACCTCAAGTATACTTAATTAATCCAACAGGTAGCATGCAGGCAGGCATTGTTAGTTCAATTCAAGCAACCACGCCTTTTCTACAAAACCTGAATATAACAACAAACCTTTGTAGCTGTTGCTATCTATAGCTTTCTTCTAATAATTTTATTTTCACGTCCTCTTAAACGCATAAACATATATATATATATATATATATATATATATATATATATATATATATATATATATATATATATATATATATATATATATATATATACATATATATATATATATTATATGAAAAAGAATAATTTTTTAATAACACGTAGTTATATCAGTTAATTTTGGCTTAAAATTTATATATTTAGTTATTTATTTATATTATACCACTACAACATATTACATTATTTGTAGTAATTATTATAAAAGTTGATTATTATAGGTCCAATCAGGACACATCTTCCGGCAAATTCAATATATCAATTTCAGACCTCCATTTAAGGGTGGGTGCTGTTTCCAAAAAAGTCTTTGCTAGCATTTGAAAAGTTTTTTTTTTCTAATGTATGCAAAAAAGACGAATATAATTTTTATTAAAATGTGGCAAATGAGTTATTTTTAAATACACATATAGGTTGCTTTCCACGAACAAAAATAATGTTTTTTTAAAGACAGAATAGATTTTATTGTTGATCTTTTTATTTTCTATAATTATTTGTGTATTCATTTGAAAAGGAGCTTCTATCCTGGAGAGTACAGCTTTCACTTTATAAATACTTTATTTAGTTTTATAATTTCTAACTCCGCTTGATTTTTAATTACCTTTCTTCGTCGTTCATAGAACAACCAATTCATCAATCATTAATTCATTATATTAAAATGTGCCTCTTAGATAAAATTATTCTAGATTTTTTTTTTAAATATATAGTTGAGATGATTTTTTTTTTTTATTATTATTCTAATTATTACTATTACTTCATGTTACTGTATTATTATGTTTTTAAAAAAGATCGTCCTTATAATTTCATTATTCCAATTACTTAATATTTTATATAGTTTAAAGAAATAACGTTATTTAGATCTTCAATTATCTATATTAAGATATAATCTTATTTAAAAGGGTTGAAATTACTATATTACTCTACTGGTTACCTCTTTAATAAGACTCGGTTGGACCACACGTACAATAAATACGGTAAACTGAACAGGTACAGATGTAACGCCCTGAGGCACCCCTTACCTGATATTTCTCATGGGCTGGTTAAACCCTTATACATTACCCTGTAATTTCAAATTGTGCCGCCCTTTCTGATTTTTTTTTTTTTTTATCATGTAATATCCACTATCTTTTACAGATAAGAAATCTTGATACATGTTATTGATCATTTTGAAAAATAAAAAGAAGATAAATGATTTAATCTATTTATCAACCTCTGTTAAGCTATCTAAAAATGAATATGAAATTAAACAACTTCAAACTATTTTATTTTTTACTTTCACATTATAACTTCATTGGTCAACAGCGCGTATAGAGGGACTAGGTTCGCTATAACTTCTCATAAACGTAAACCTATTGTGATTGCGCGAAATTTCGATTTGGTGATTTTGATGGTTTTACACGTTTACGACGTTTTTTACGTTACGACTTAATGGGCCTTAACCATTAAGTACTAAAAAGTGATTTTTTAAAAAATTATCTTTTTGTATTCTGTGAGGATGCGTGGAGCTTAAACTACCGAGCCAATTTTGATTAAATTTGGTGTACATGATCTAAAAATTCATAACCAGACCCAAAACACCAACAAATCTTTCGAAAAGACGTTTTTCCGTCCGTTTTTTTCCTAAAAAAAAACATATTTTAGTCCATCTATACAAAAAGTATATACCTTGTTTCGTTTTTCCGTCCTTAAGTTTTAAAAGACCGAAGAGTAAGATCGAAAGGTTATTTATTATAATATATTTTATGTAAAAAAATAAGGTATTATTGAAGTAAAAATGCTGATAAATATTTATTTTGCAAAGAAGCAACAAATATATAAAAGTTGATTGCCTCTTTATCCTGATACCACCCTTTCCCATATAACAGTAAATTAGAACTTCCTGTATTTCTTACTTGGCAATGCTTTTTTCCTTATACATACATATATATATATATATATATATATATATATATATATATATATATATATATATATATATATATATATATATATATATATATATTTATGTGTGTATTAGTGGTGTAATTCCTTATATAAACAGTTTGTGATATAAATAGAAAATAAGAAGTTGACGAGTGTAATCTTATATATTGATTATGTAAAATATTCACTAAGTAATATACATATTTAAATTTTATTTTTAAATTTAAATTGATCTAGTTTTCAATTTCAATTATCAATTTGACTGGTTGAGAACATGGGATTGTTACTTTTGCTTTATAAATTGGCGTAAGGAAGTATATAAACGGTTGTGGAGAGCTAAGGAGGTCTTGTCGCGCCTTGTATTAAGGAGTCGGCTAACGTTCAAAAGCCTTTCATCTCGGCCGACAAACCTTCACTCAGTAATCATCTTATGCTAATTAATTGAATCTTTTTTTTAAAAATTACAAGTCGCCTCTCATTAATTACTTTTACTGAGGGCGGGTTTTGATTTGAGTATTATTAAAGCTCTGGGACTCGTTGTAACATTTTACATTCTATACGCATGTGTTTACCGTTAGACTAACTAACTATAACATATGGTAATAACAAATAATAATCGTATTAAAAAAAATGCTTTTGTTATTTCTTCCTTTGCAATTTATTACAATTTTACACGTCGCTATTATTAGTATAATAAATTAAAAGTAGTGTAATAAATAAAACATAAAAGGTTGTAAGTAATGTGCATAATGCAACAGGCTATAAAACTCTAATTAAGAGTAATTATTTAATTTCTTTTGCCTCTGTACTTACCGAAGATACCGGAAGCATTGTGATCGTTCTGCGAAAATTACAAAATTTTAAAGTCTCCAATTTCAAAAATGTATGGCCCGAAATCCGTTTCAGACATCAGGGAATCTATTCGTCAACATTTTTGCGAATTAATATATCTTAAAATCTACTGGTACGATTTTGATGTAATTTGAAATAGTAGGTCATAATTATTAGCCCATTGCTGGTTCCATATAAGTTCTAACCTTCTGTGTCCATTGGTTTTTCCAAAACATGTACACAAATATTTTTTTTATTTTATTAACACATATATCTTCAAAAGTTCTCATCAGATTTTTAAGAAAATTGGATGGTTTGTTGAAAGTAGCAGATGATTGGTCCCATATTTATTGATTTCAACCGTCTGCGTAGCTTAAATATTTATTCTCGTAAATAAAAAAGAAAAAAAATAAAGGGGGGGGGGGGCAAGAATGGGTCGTAAAACCAAAACATCATTTAAGTACTGGATAGGACGCGAAGAAAGCTATGTGCCATTTTTTAATATCTCACGATGTACAAAAAAAGTAATATTGTAGATGGTCTCTCAATCTCAATCGACATCATTTTACGTTCTTCTGTTTATACTTTTGTACTTCACGTTCCCCCTTTACGTTAAATATTTAGAAACGGTAACCCCTTCTTTTAACGAAGACTTGTTTGTACCTTACATTTTTCTTTAGGACTATTGAATTAATTTTGTATATTTGCATAACTTTCTATAAAACTGTAACCTTATGAGAAATTAGTAGGTACTTATCGGTTCAGGAGTTTCAAATATCCGGATAAACGGATTTTAACTTAAAATGAGGTATTGCTTCCGAACTTACGGAAGCTATGTGATCGTTCTGAAGAACGAAAAAATGTTAGATCTTCGATTTCAAAAATTCCAAGACAGAAATCCGTTTCAGACATCAGGGAACATTTTTGGTTCCGTGTCTGTCTGTCGGTCCGTCGGTCTGTCGTTCAATTTTTGCGAACCAACATATCTTAAAAACTACACGTCCGATTTTATTGAAATTTGGATGGTTGGTCATAATTAGCTCATTGTTGGTCCCATATAAGTTTCAACCTTCTGCGCAAATTTGTTTCTCTTCCACATGCGCACAAACATACATTTATTTACACCTATAGCTTTAAAAGAACTTTAAAAGTATTTTTTTATAAGTACTTATCTGATTTGTATGAAACTTTTATAGTTTATTGAAAGTAGTCCGCAGATAGCCTTAGAATAATTTTAACCGTCTGCGCTCTTTAACTTTTGCAAAATTGATACTTTAATGTATGTAAAAAATCTTAACAATTTTGACAGATTAAAAAAAAATTAAACGGGGGAAACAATTAGATAAATTAGACAATGATGGCTTGTAAAAGTATAAAATCAATAAAGTACGTGATAGGATGCGAGGAAGCTATGCGCCACAACAATTGGCAGTCTATTTTTTATTAATAATGTAATATGATTATTAAACAATCTCTTAAACTTGATTTACTTTAAACAAATATTTAGAGATTAGAAATAGTATTGCAATTAGTGTGGCACATAGATTCTTACCGTCCTTTTATTGGACAAATAATCACATTAATATTCAGAATTAAATAAGAGTGGTTGTTTGGACCTTGGTTCGATTTCTAGTGGGCAGGCAGTTGAAATTAATACAAAGCTGTCTGTGAGCTACTTTTGACAAACCATTCAATTTTCATTCAAATCGGATGAGTACTTCTACAAATATAGTTGTTAACAAAGAAAGGTTTTTGCGATGCGGAAAAGAAAGCAATATGGATCAGAATTATCTGTATTCATTTCTGATTCAGAATCATCAGAATGATCATAATACTTCCGTTACCTTCGGTAACCTTTGCAGCAATATACAGTATAAACGTAAGCTCTGCAGCAATATACAGAATAAACAATGTAGAATATGCTGAATACATTCGGTATTCTAAAGGTGATTTTATTCTAATTTAATGGGCTACACCACTAGGTGATCAGAATGATTGTCTTATCAATTTATTAATTTTACTTTTTGATTTAAGACATCCGAATATTCAGTCGATTTCTATTAGCTGTGGGAGCAGGAAATAAAAATGTCTTCTTTGGTCTCAAGAAGAACTTTGGTGCCTATTTAGTAGATTTATGTTTCACTGTTATTTTTATTAAAGTCCTTTCTTAAGATAGCTCTACATTTGGTTAATATAACTGTTGTAGTAATAATACTTTGCCTCGGAATAATTTTTTTTTGCTACTGTTTATTTTTTTCTCTTAAATATTTTGTGAACTACCTTGAAGATGTTTATAGTTAGTACCCTCTTAAAATCACTTCATGTCTTCTGTCTATTTTGACATGTTAATCTCATTCCATATGTCGTCGATATCAGAGCGTTTTCTCTTTCCTGGTACGGCTGATTAAGTTCTTAAGAGAAAACAAGGGGATGCAGAACAAACAAACAAGGAGACAGCTAACTGTCATCTAGTTCTGGTTGAAACCAACCTCGTCATGACCTGTAAACCTTGGGAAGAATGGTTACACACTCAACAAAACCTCCCGACCTTGTCATCTGAGGGCAGAAACAGACCAATTAGTCACGTTAAGAGACTAAACCCTTCGTCAACGGAGTGCGGCATGTTTGTACAATATCTGTCTCTTCCTTATGTCTATGCCGTGTGTTTGTTTGTCTTTTTGGGAACGAAAGTGTACAGAAGTGAAAGAGAAGGAGAAAAGGAGTCACGGGTCATTTAGTAACGCTGCCGCCTAGACAAGCGGCGTCTCTTTGAACTAAATGAAAATACACAAACATAAACAAGGGGAGGTTTCTATATAGGGTTAGGGTTGGCTTCTAACCAATATAACCTTTTTCTGTTAATAGCTTGTTATCTCGGTGTAGAAACCCCTAGTTCCTTGTGTACGTATCTAACTCGACTTAGAACTGCGGACCTAACAGAACCCACAAAAACTTTGACAACATCTCCCGGAAAACAAAAAGTACCTAATTAGCAAAAAAGTTAAAGCGAAACTAAAAAGGAACGGTACCGTTATGACATAGATTGAAGATTAACAAATCGTCAACGTTAGACAGATCTATAAAAGATGTCTGGGAAGTAATTTTTTGCGTAAAGGGAAACGCAAGGCGCCGGCGCCGTACAGTTGCCGCTGTCTACCTCCCAAACAGTTCCGCTTCTTCCAATGCCTACTAGATTAATGTCCCTAAACTTTTTTTATTTCAACGATTGGCGGCACTTTTTTTCTTTAGGGGAGCTCTCTCCTCATTATAGAAAGATGTCATTAGATGATAGAAAGCACCAAACAGATGAATTACAGATTTTAACAACTAGAAAGTAAATAAATAACTTGATATTATAATAAAAGGAACTTTTGTATGAAAAGAACTGTCAAATTCGTTACTTAAAGTAAATTAGGTGACGTCATCAATTAACCTTTTATTACTTAAACTGTTTTACATAAAATTGATCATTTAAATACAATAATTTTTACATGCAAATCATCATTATTTTGCTGAGATACCTTTATAGGGGGTTTACAAGGGGGTTGAGCTAACATAAATAAGTCTTTCATAATAAGTCTTTCATTCCTGTTTTATTATCTATCCATATTTTGTCTTTTTATCTTTTCTGGTGACTCCCAATACTGCACTGCATTCTTCTGACTGCTACTCTAACCTTTTCTCTGTTTTTTCACTAGTGAGTGCCCAAATTTCTGATACATTATGTGAGCACTGGTATTAAATTTTCTCTTATATCTTCACCTCAGATCTATACTGTTTTATATATTTGTTGTACACTTGCCATGCTTATTCTTCTTGTCAGATTTCTTCCACCGTCATTTTCAAGCATATAAGTTCTTTGGTTTGCTTCTTTGTTATTTATTGATAGATTTCCTTCTAAATTTACTAATACAAATTGTGTTTCCTCTAGCAATTAATTTGAAGTCCCATTTTCTTTACTTTTTCAATCACATCAATAGTACATTACGCGTCGAGTGCGGAAAGTAGCATTTTGCATGCGAGTGTGGAGTTTGCACCCGAGTGACAGCGAGGGTTGTAAAACCACACGAGCAATGCAAAATGCCGTTTTCGCTCGAGTTGCGTACCGTACTTTATCTACGATTGTTAGATTTAATTATAAATACAGAAAAAAAAACTTGCTGTATGTAAGTTCGTATCTCTCTCTTGATAAAGATGGCATTAATTCTTGAGTTGTATTTTTTGCCGAATTAATTATTTCTGGAGGAGTATTATTCTCCACATTTTCGTCAAAGTCACTTAATTCACTCATTGTTTTTCACTAAAAACTCGATATAAACAACTACTTTAATAAAAGAACAGCAAATTAGTTTTGTTAAATGTAAACAAACTAGCTAATCGTGCGTAAAGCTGAAGAATTTCTCTTCTTTACCGCACTAGTGTGGTAAAGAAGATGAATTCTTCAGAACTATATGAGACCGCATGCGCAATAAATACAAGTACGTAAATAATTACTTTCAACGCATCTAAACAGAGATATAATGTTTATATTTCTTATCAATCGTAGATAAAAATAATTTCTTCTGCTACTTCTTGTGACTTTCCTACTATGACATTGCCTGGAGCTTCACTACTTAAATATTTAACTAAGTTAGTTGATTATACTTAAATTTTAAAAAACTAACATCAATACAGTCCCATGCTCGTTAATACATGTTACACAACCGATCCAAGTTGTACAACGTGCATGGACTGGTCTTTGTATCAAGTTTCAGATTTGTCTAATTTGTACGTAAAATCAAAACACCATAGCCGCAGCCTGTTGGACTCTGTATGAGCGTGTTGTACAAAGAATAAGATTTGTTTGTGGAATATCCTTAACGTTTATGAAGCAAATTGTTGAACAACCTGAACAACTGACCAATTGTTAAATAGATATGTTCAATACAGGCAATTGCTGAATACCACGTGTTTTCTCCTTGGGATTCGAACCAGATATGTCGGTGTCAGGGCAGTGCGATTACATTAAATTCACGTCACATCCACTCTTCCTCTACAATAATTAAATTATATGAAGTTTAATTTAGCACAAAAACAAAGTATTTTCCTATAATCCTTGAAAGTTCTCTAGTGTTTGAAGTCGATCATGTTTTGTTTCCTATAGACAATATAATTATAGGAATTAATTGCACACCTTATTATCTACCTTTGTATTATTGTTAAACCAGGATTACCTGGTTTTAGTCGTGTCTTGGCATAATTGCGGGTTGATGCTAGTTGGACTGTTTACCGCCAGGTTACTCTAATTAGTGTCAATCTAATTATACGTTCAGGAGAGTTATCCATAGCTTTGAAAACAGGTCCTCAAGGGGGGTGTATGAAGCCGTGACAACTGGATTCTTTCTTGACTTCTGTTGTACGAAAGTACATGATAGCAGCCTTGAACAAGTTCTAACCTTGTTTTTGCTTAAAGCTATATGATTAGAGAGGTACTCGCAAGTTTCTCAGAGTAAAGAGTTCTAAAGTAACTGTTTTTTTGTAATAATAGTAATTTATACAATTACAATGATAGATGATAGATGAATTACTAAATAGTTAATTGTACGAGTTTTAAGTGGATAAAAGGTAATACTAATTCTATTGTTTAAAACTAACATGAGCAAACTAAAAATCAATTATTTAATCATTCAAATGATTAACCATAATATGTATTATAAATTGTTCAAATCAATTTGAATATCCATCGATCGATGATTTCTCGGGAAGATCACGACTTGATGGATGAGAAATCTTACGTTTTACTTTAGAATTTAATTCATTTAACGTAGGCTCGAAAGGGCGTTCACTGGACGCGTTTTCGTGCGAAGGATGTTCGTGCGTACTCGCGGTACACCCCTGCCACTGCAAGCATCAGTGATCCGCAAACACACGCAAAGGCGTCAAGATCCGAACTAGTTTAGATTTGATAGCGCTAACACGCACATCGCTTGATGAATTTTGATAAATGAATAGTACTTCATTCAGCGTACAGTGGTAGAAGAGGTGCCTTCGCATGACGAACTCATTCTTTCTGCGAAATCTTGTCCAGTGGATTCCCATCCTTCGTCGTATGATTAAGCTAGATTACTTAGGAGAACGGATCAATTTTTTGAAGATAGTAACGAGTCTACAAGGTTGAGTGAGACATATGTTATCACCGAAAACGACAGAATGAGTGACATGTAGATTTAAGTTTAGTCTGAGAAAGTGCTATATATTCAAGTTTTGTGAGTAAGTAAAATGAAGTAAGATATGATTGACACCGAGGACGACAAAATTAGTTTATTGAGGATGACATATCGAGTTTATAAGAGCTATTTGTCACTGAGTGTGATAGAGTTAAAGATGAGAGATAGATTTTTGAGTGAGTGAGTTAGAGGTGGTAGTTATAGTTGAGTTTGAAGTTTATATATTTCGTTTGATGTGGAGCCGCCGGTCTGTACTCATCACCGAGCTGCCCCCACTCCATCCACTAACAACCCATATAACCTTATAGTTAGAATCTAACCCTGTACGGTATCATTAGATTATTTCAAACATCCCACCCCGCGCTTTTACGCCGATTAAAACCAAATCCAACTTCTTTGATCTTCCGGTTACACGTTCAATCAGATTGCACTCGAAATGGAGTTCTAGTCAGTGGCGCCTCAATCTTTAGAGTGAAACAGTAATCAGTGGCCTTCTTCATAGAGTACAAGACTTCGGCAGTGTCTTGAGTACTTGAGGAATTTTGTCACATGGCAAATTACGCCACTTACTTTTCTTCGGACCAAGATGATTAAAGACAAAAATCAAGTTTATTATTTTTATTTTTCTTTGACTTAAACCAACGGCTTCTTAAAAAATGTGTTATATTCTCAATATTGTCTATATCTATAATCTACCTATGTGCAAAAGCTAGTAAGCCTTAAGCAATTATTATTTATAGAAATTATTGTAATACTTCGTATTCATCATTTAACTAAAGTGTACAAAAAATCTCGTATACGACAAGGTTTCAAAACCTTGTTACCCCCATGCATTGTAAGTCTTTAAAGGCCCGTTTACACGGTGATAGTTCTTCCACGATAGAACTATCATACAACTATCAGTCTACGGCATACAACTATCGCCGAGGTGTGCAGTTAAAACGGTGAGAGTTAAAATACGTCAAAACTTGTTGTCGTGCACTCTATATATAATAGAATGTTACATCTATATAATACATTTTTGACTAGAATACGGAAATAAAGCATTAAATATATTATAATGTTAAATTATAATATTATATTCATATTGTCGAAAAAATCAAAATCTGATATCTTATGTGAAGCAATCTATCATATTTGGTGCCTTTAAATCTGTTATCAGTTGATAAAAAAGTATAAGCCAATCAGCGTCTAGTATCTAGGCGTGGTAGTTCTTATATCATCCGCGTGAGTACTCTGACTGCTGTGATAGAACACTCAACTATCTCGTCAGACGAGATAGTGTGATGGCAGATATTTCTATCGCGACAAAATCTATCACGTAGTCTACACGGTGATAGTCGATGCGATAGTTGCTGTCGTGACCGCAACTATCGCGCCAACTATCACCGTGTAAACGGGCCTTAACTAGTTGTGGGATACGTTTAAGTGTTTCAGTAAAATTAATTAAAATCAAAATAAATATAAAAATTAAACTTTTTTAAAACAACGTTTTTTGATTCTCCTGAAAAATTTAGTTTTTGGGGTTACGAGGTTTTGCAGGTACACAGTCGATATACAATTAGATATTATAAATTAAAGTCGGTCATTTTGAACCAAATATTTTGTTAATGATTTCTTAGTGTATTTCAGATCTTAAAGTTAATAAAAATCGAGTTCTGATTGGTTAATGTAAATAATAAAGCAGGATATATTGCCCCTCCCACATATTTTCAATGAATCAACACCTGGTGATCCTATACTCCGATGTTTGAGTTTGAATAAAATCGCTTGTAAAACTATCTGCGTATTAGTTAAGTGTATGACTAACAGGGCACCACATACATCGATTATTAAAGACCTGTTTAAGAAATAAAAAGATCAAAAATTCCGTCATACCTGAAGGATCTAGTGATCTGTAATTATGACAGGGGAGGAGTGTTCGCAAGGTTCAAGTCATATGACATCATATAGAGTGGAATCTTCAGTACCTGATCTACTCTATTCAGGATCACACCTCGTGACAGACCTGTCATCTTGTTCTGTCATTTCTCTCTCATCTGTCATTTTGTATTTAATGATAGATAATTTGACAGCTATTTAGACTCGGGATTATTATACGAGAGAAGATTAGGCTCGCCTTTGTAAAAGGTCTTTTTCGCCGATGCTTCTTTTTTTTATTATTATTATTTTTTTTTTTTTGCACTGGTTAAAAATAAAAATGAAGAATATGAATTTGTAATACGATCATCTTATATATATATATTGACGGAGTTAGTGATTTTTTTATTTCCTTATTCCTTTGACGGATCGACATACATATTTAGTTATTTATATTTATTGTTGTTACTGGTAGTTATACATTGAATCAGTTTAAAAGGTCGTTTTGCGCCAGTGGCGTATTCAGCGGCTAGGTCTGGAGGGGGCACATTCTAAGTCAGATTGGGGGGGGGGGATTCGTAGTGGAAACAAGATAAGGGAACTACTTATTCAACAAAGCAGCTGCCCCCCCCCCCCCCCCCAAAAAAAAAATTCTCCGCGGGCAAGTAACAATAACTGTTTTAGAACATATTCGTTAGCAAATGTTATGCTGATGCTTACTGCAGTACAATATCTTACTGTATGTCATGGGTGTCGTCAGCAGTTAATTATTAGGGGGGGATCCATGGGGGGGGGGGGGGTTTGACCCTTCTTTTTTTTTTTACTCTATCGGGTCTGGGCCCGTCTGGGGGGGGGGGGGGGCACGTGCCCCCTGTGCCCCCCTGGATACGTCACTGTTTTGCGCTGACTTGTGATTAATTTAGATCTAATATGTTATGAGGTTTGCAGTGTGAGAGAAAGATTGTCTCTTCTCCCCCTATAGTATGTAATAATTATATTAAATTGAATGTCAAATTGTTTCTCTCATTTTAGGGTTGTAGGCAAAACCACGGACCCTTATAATTTCCTGCGTTTGACTTTCGTTAACGCATGCACCTAATCTCCAAATGTACCCTTCACAAACATTTGAATCTTTGAAGTTATGTTTTATGTACGAACCTAAACACAGGAAAGCCCAAAAAACCATGCTTCAAAAACGAGGAGTAGATATTCATTTTTTAAAACAGAAATGCGTAATGTTGGTTGTTTAAAAAGGAGGTCGCACTGATTATACAAATACATATGCATATATCAGGTTTCATTTCTGTATTAATTCATTTTTGCATCATTTATCATTGTCAGAAGGCAAATAAATAAATAAAATTACCACTGAATTTAGTTGACAAATGCGATCAATACCCCTTTAAAATAGTGTGTCAATTAGTGTGGCACATAGCTTCCTCGCGTCCTATTTCATATATGTACTTGAATGATTTTATGCTTTTACAACCTATTATTTTTAAATTTTATGTTTGTGCTTTTCTTAAATGGCAATGTAAATGTAGTCTTTGAAAAGTAGTCTTCCAATTAGTTTAGCACTTATGATTTTTCAACCTATTATTGTATTTATTTAATTTTCCCTCCGTTTTTTAAATTTGTTTTGATTTTTACATGAATTGAAGTATTATTTTAGCAAAATTTAAATAGCGCAGACGCTTCCAATTAATCATGCATGGGCTATCTGAGCTACTTTGGAAAAACCATCCAAATTTCATAAAAATCAGATAAGTACTTTTGAAGATATAGATGTAAATAAATGTATGTTTGTGCGTATGTGGAAGAGAAACAAATGGGCGTAGAAGGTTGAAACTTATATTGGACCAACAATGGGCTGCTAATTATGACCTAACATCCACATGTCGTCAGTAAAATCGGACGAATAGTTTTTATGATATACTTAATGTTGCTGGTTTTTTAAAAATGAGTGACAGACAGACACGGGACCAAAAATGTTCCCTGATGTCTGAAACGGATTTCTGTCGTGGAATTTTTGAAATAGGAAACATAAAAATTGCGTTCTTCAGAACATTCACTAGCGTTTTATATAACCGTCGGTATACTTGGAAGCAAAAGTTTTCCTCAGTTATCGCGGATCGCGTTTTTTGATCTGTTTTTCTATAACTATTGATTGATAATGTTGTTAAATTACAATTGTTGAAGCTATTTCTCAACTGGTTATTTAAGTTCCCATTTCATAAAACCATAAATAATGTATGTAATGAGGGATAGTCTCTATAGTAATTGATTTAAATACTATATAAAAACCAATTTTAATCTACTAACAATTTTAATCTATTAACTATCAAAGGTGAACCTGGCGTTATATAACCTTTTTTGTTTACTTTTATTAAAGGCGTGTTTATCTTATTCTAGAATCTATGTATTAAGTACATAAATAATATATCTTTACCTTCGTAAAAAAAGTTTATAAAATAATCCTTAGAAAGATCCAATTAAATAGATAATGTACGCTTTATACAATCAATCATAAACGATCTGATTGACCATTATATATATATATATATATATATATATATATATATATATATATATATATATATATATATATATATATATATATATATATGTAATTAAATTTGTAATTATGACTTATTCAAGAGATTAATAAATTTTAATAAGTGAAAAGTAAGTATTATTTAGGAGTTTTACGGAGAAAAAAAGTATGATTTCATTTGTAACATAAAAAAAATACATTTTATGATTTATACCGAAGAGTACCTAAGCTTGGAAAATATTTATCAGAGAAGGATCGTGCAAAAAAAAAAAAAAACAGAATTCCAAATCTAAAATGCATGAAGTCACGATTTCAAGAGCTTTGTGTTCCAAATGCAAAAATATACATTTACCAATTCAATCAACTGTAAATTTATTCGCATCTCAAAGAAGAAATTTTATTTATTTTGCGAAAAAAAAAAATTCGATAATGTATTTGTGTAAATAATAAATAAATAGTTGTGTAGAATTTGTTAGCGAAAGAGGTGTTTTTTTTAGATTATCAGATGTTAAATTAGGCATAACAGTATCTTGTTTATATATATATATATATATATATATATATATATATATATATATAAAATAAATGCAGAATATTGTGTTTA
Source organism: Gerris lacustris (assembly GCA_951217055.1). Classification (NCBI taxonomy): domain Eukaryota; kingdom Metazoa; phylum Arthropoda; class Insecta; order Hemiptera; family Gerridae; genus Gerris; species Gerris lacustris. The sequence continues at coordinate 40,430,821 of OX578284.1, forward strand.
TATTGTGTTTTTGCAAATTGAAATGTCGGATTGAAGTTTTTTTTCTCTGTTATTTTATTTTTGCCTAACCGACTTCAGAGAAACTGATTCATTTTATTTTATTATTATGTAGTAAGTGATGTTAGTGTTTCATACGGAGAAGGTTAAATAGAAGTTCTGTCGACTGCGGTGTATTGTTATTTTATGGGAATTATACATTTATGACTAATAAATTATAAAATCTATCGTTATGGAAAAAATGAAATGAGACATCTTGGAACACAATTTTTATTGTGGTAATCCACAATGCATATTTGTGTGCTATAACTATAACTTTGGAAACTATGATTTTTATTGGCATTCCACTTATTGCATTTACAAATTTTTAGGAACTAATATATATATATATATATATATATATATATATATATATATATATATATATATATATATATATATATATATGTTGAACTTCCACCGTTTTTTCAGTCAGAGCCGTCCAATTATTAAAACGGAAATTCTTAATAATTTGTTTTTTCTTTTTTTCCCTTAATATTATTTTTATATATTCTTTTATATGTGTGTCGATTTTCTTTTATATTTGGGTGTTTGAATTAATTCGAAAGTGTACCCTATATTCTTGAAAGAATTTAAACAAGTTTTTTCCATATTCTTCATTTGGCTATATTTCTCTCATCTCCGAAGCATATTGATGCCTCAGAAGAGATCTTATTCACTGACGATGGTATAAAATATCGAAGCGCGTTATATAATATAACATTTTGATGACAATATTGTTCTATTAACCTCTCCAGTCATAATTATCATGTGTTACCACAAAATCTCATTCCCAAAAAATGAATCATTTCTACCTTAAATTTTTGCTATTAAAGTTCACATTAAATTTTTATGATTACGTAAAGTCCATAATTCTATATTATTTAATACATGGTGTTCATAGATATTATTTTTTAAGTAGTAGATTAAGATTTATTTATAAAGAAACTGAAGAAGACAACTTATTAAAAACAATATTTATATGAACGCCATGTAATTAAATCATTTAGAATTATAGACATATTATGTAATTATAAATAACCTATAAATGTTTTTTGGCACGAATATTTCCCCACGATGGAGAGGGATAAATTAGCCAAATGAAGACTATCGAAAAACTTGTTTAAATTCAGTAAATTATAAATTGTTCCTTGTAGCATTCAATTCTGCAGTAGTTGGGTCTATTAAGGAAATAAAAACTCACTTTTGCAATATTTTGACCCCTCCTTGGGTCATTCTCAAGCTGGAATCAAAATGTATTTAGATGTTAGATTTTTCAAACTATAAATATTCTCTGGACAAGACATTAAAAAATTTTTAAAGGTAATAATTACTACTACTTTTTACATGTAAAAAGTTTTTGTTTACCCTGATTGACTAGAAGTTATCCTACATTATATTAGTTATATTCTTGAAATATTTTATTTGAATCTTTGCGATTCTCGTCATTTCTTCCTAAAGTAATAACAATTTATTGGTCACATGTTATGTAGGGTATTGAAAATATTAATTTTGAGATAATGAATAGTATTTACTGAAGTCAGGTAATGGTCATTTCACTTATGATGCATATAATATGTAGGTACTATTTAATATACAACACTTTCTGAAAATAGTTTAAAACACTTTATATTGCCTACCTTCTGTTATATCATTATCATTACAACAATTCATTATACTCAAAATTTGATCATGTGATAGATTCAGATTACTGAAGGTAGTTTGTGTTTAAATGGTTTAGTAGTTTTACAAAATAATTTTAATAAGTTAAGTTAAAAATTTATATGTGAGTGGAGCTAAAATGTATGAACTAATAATGGCAATTCATTAGTCACATTCAATTAAATTAATTTAGGTAAATTGTTATTATTTTAGGAAGAAATGACGAGAATCGCAAAGATTCAAATAAAATATTTCAACAATATAACTAATATAATGTGTAGGATAACTTCTAGTCAATCAGGTTAGTAAAAACAAAAACATTTTACATGTTAAAATTAGTGGTAATCATTACCTTTAAAAATTTGTTAATGTCTTGTCCAGAGAATATTTATAGTTTGTAAAATCTAACATCTAAATAAATTTTGATTCCAGCTTGAGAATGACCCAAGGTGGGGTCGAAATATTGCAAAAGTGAGTTTTTATTTCCTTAATAGACCCAACTACTGCAGAATTGTTAAAATTCTATTAAGTGAACCCTAACCTACCCATGTTATACGAGTAAAAGGAAATTCTATCGATTTTTCTGAAAATGAAAAACCAATTTTCATCTAGTTGATCAGAGTTTAGACTATATTCACCGACAACAGATAAATCGCAGATGGCGAGAGCATTTTTTTGTTTTGGAAAAAACTTTTTCGTCAAAGGAACGAAAAATAAAATAGAAAAGTAAATCATTTTAGTTATTTTAATTATAACTTAAAGAAACTGTAAATGAGTAAATCCATTAAAAAATCAAATTTTTACGCCATTATACAATATATGTATTTTAAGGATAAATAATTTTTTTTTTTTATGACTCAACACAACTCTGTAAAAATCATATTATGCTTAGTTAGTATATGGATAAAACTGATAACAAACTAAATTAGTTGAATCCATTATTACGATGTTTTAAAATCAGTCCTGTTATACCATTTTACTCACTCATTTTTATTTGCTATTTCTTTAAATTATCTTTGTTGTAGGTAATAACTATTTATTACATTTTGCTCGCTCAGGTTTATTTGCTATTTCATTCAGTTTGAGGTATTCACTACCCGATACATTTTGCTCGCTTTGTTTTATTTGCTATTTATCTCAGTTGTAGGTATTCACTATCTCATACATTTTTCTCGCTCAGTTTTATTTGCTATTTATTTCAGTTGTAGGTATAGGTATTCACTATTGGCTAATTTTTTCTTTCAATTATATTCTCTCATGACACAATTTATGCTCACCTGCTCTGTTATTTCCATGTTGTAGGTATTTCCAATATGGTTAATTATTATTTTAGTAGTTTTCGTCGTTTAATAAATGTTGTTTTTTCAGTTGTATTTACTTCTGAAGAAATTGCTTATTGAGTGTAATTCACACAAATAAAATTCCAAATTGAGTATAAAAACAGTATGCCAGTTGAGTAATTAAAAAATTGAATACATTTTTGTTAATTGTCTTGTTTTTGCCATCATCACTACTCAGTTAATGAACTTCATATACTAGCTTTAGATGTACTGGAATATTCGAATAAGAATCATCGTTTTTTCAGTAGTACCTTTAGCTATATGGCTATATCGTAGAGTAACCTTTTTAGAAGCTGGCTTGGTTCTCCAATTTATATATATATATATATATATATATATATATATATATATATATATATATATATATATATATATATATATATATATAATAATTATGCTTATATATAATATATATATGTATATATTTATTTATTAGTAGTTTATTGCTACTTAAAAATGCCATAGAACGTAGGGTAGGATATTAAGGTTGATAAGTTTTGTAAATTTTAAAGTTAAATAAGGAATTATTAAAGTAAAAATTCTGATAAATGTTTATTTTGCCAGAAGCAATGAAAATAAGTAAGTTGGGTTAGTCCAATGAGCATCCTTTAACCTGACACTACCCTTTCTAATATAAAATTACATTTTATTTCCTTTTAATAAATTATAACTTCCTTCATTTTCTAACTTTGTATTCTAACCGTGGTAATGTGATTTTTTTAAACTTTCCTCTTATTAGTTTAAAAAGTCATTCTATTAAAAAATTACGAGATAAGTAGTGGTGAGTGTACCTTTCAAAAGCGTGCAAATATGAAAAACGTGATACTTTTAAACTGGAAATAAGTTCACTTTGCCAAGTTTCTTTAAATTGAAAAATGATTAATTTAAATTACTTCCTTGGAGAGTAGTTTTTAGGTTTCTCACGGCTATATTCAACGTTTTTATTTCTAAACGTACCTTACTACAGTATGTCGTAGATTTGTTTTAAAGTTTTTTTTTAAATGAAAGATATTTCTTTCATGCACAGTAATACTTATGTATGCACAAATACATATGTTGTATATATATGGTACTATTTATAATTGGCATGAGTGCGTTACTTTTTTCAAAACACTCTATATCATAGATGACTTTAAATAAAATTTAATTTTCAAATCCTTTGTGTTTTCCGTCAAAATCTTTGGAGGGATGACACTTGCCACATAGCATTCTTTCAAATTTTAAGGGGGGGGGGGAGAACAATCAATAACCGTGATTGTTGTACATAAACAACTTATCCTACAGTAAAATCTTTGTTTAGAATAGTATTATTTTGCTTCCAAGCTTACCGAAGGTAGCGGAAGCTAAGTGTTCGTCTGAAGAAAGATAAATTGATATTTCTTCGATTAGGGAATATTTTTTCGTTCCGTTTCTGCCTGTAAGTCTTTCGCTCAATTTTTGCGAACCATAAAAAACTGCTTGTCCGATTTGAATGACGAACTATGAATGATAGGTCGTGATTAGCCCGCATTGTTGGTCCCATATTAAGCTTTTAAGTTTTAAGCTTCTGCGCCTATTTGTTTCTCTTCCATATGCGCACAAACGTATATTAATTTCCACCTGTATCTCCAAAAGTGCTTGCTTATTTATATGAAATTTGGATGGTTTGTCAAAAGTGGCCCGCATATTGCCCAAGATTAATTTCAACCGTCTACGTTCTTTAAATTTTGCTAAATTGATTCTGCATTTAAAAATCAGAACAATTTTGAGAGATTTAAAAAACGGGAGGAAAGTTAAATAAATATGACAATAATAGGTTGTAAAAGCATAAGTGTCCCACTAATTGGCAGAATAGTTTTCAAAGACTACATTTACAGTCAAGACTATATTTATGCCATTGCAGAAAAGCACAAACATAAAGAATTGAGTGTGAAAAATTACGCCATCCATGTTGTGGCCAGACATTGTTGCAGACGGGTAAAGACATTGTTGATACACGTATCAAGCAGAGCGCACAGTAGTGCTCGTATTTCTCGATAAAGCTTCGTCAAAAGTCTATGGTTCTTCAATGTAAACTCGTGCTTTCAGGTGTAATTCTTTAAGCTTCATATGCAGTAAGCATAATAATCACACGGAGAAAGGTCGGGCATCCATGGGGTCACTCCACTTCTCTGCGCAATAAAATATGACGGCCTGGAAATTGTTCCTTAAAAAAAGCCACGGATTTTCTTGAGTTTTACAAGTGCCCCAATCTGTAGAGGCCAAACTCTATCAAGAGCAATACGATGTCTTCCCAATCAGGCATCAAAACTTCATCGCAGCATCGTAAGTAAGGTAACGCTGTCATTTGATCGTGTCCCTGTGCGTCCATTTTTTCCGAAAAAGTAAGGTCCAATTATGGTCAGGCTATTACGCACAACGAACCACACAGTTACTTTTTCAATTCGTAGGGCCCTGAAAATCTGATCAAGCTTTATTGCAAAGTCATAAATTAAGATATTCGAGCACTAGCATGCACTATACTTGAAACCTTTCAAGTATGAACTTTTTTTTCTATCCGCCTGACACAACTGCCACTAGAATAGTCATTTTTCACACCTGAATTATTTTTGTTTTGCTTTTCTTAAATGGCATTGTTTATGTGTCTTTGGAAAAGATAAAAATTTAAATTTGTTCTAAATCATCTGTATTGACTGTTTTCAAAAACGAAACTCTTACTCGCTGCCCAACAGTATATATTTATTCAGGTTTAAGTTTAAAGGAATAAGGATCATATTGTTTGGTATGCAGTGGGGAGTAAAACATACCCTATAAGCATAGGCTAGAGGCTAGGGAACCATTTTTTTTCCAGATTCCCTCTTTAATCCCTAATTTAATTTGCAGGTGCATTGATTGAAGATTGAAATCAAAGAGCTGTCTGCAAAAGCTATTATTACATTTTTCATTTAAGGTTAGCTAGTATATGTAATATTAAATATATAAATTATAATATAAATATTAATTAAATTATAATATTAAATTATATAGTATATGGTGTAATATTAAATTATCATAAAAATAATTTACTTATATTATTTAATGGAATAATGATTAATCCGTCGAAATTCGATTCATTTTCTTTTAAATTTGATAAATGAAACTTTATGGTTTTGGTTTATAGTTTTACTCAGAATTTATTAGGGTAACATAAATTTTTAAAAAATGGAGATCTCAATGTAATTACTTAATACAAACGTAAAGTTTAGAAGTCATAAAACGTGTTCAATTTACTTAAGTCCAATTTGCTGTTAGCGAATAAACATATTTACAGTAAATCTTCATTGTCAGTCTTAACAATTGTTCGATTTTTTTTTTAAGCAAGGTTTCTAAATATTTCATTTCTTATTTTTGTAAATGCTCGTTTTATAAACAAATTCGGTGGTCGCAAGATTTTGAGACTAAGCTAAGTGTTACTCTTCATTGTTGCGGGGCTGAAGTGGCGCACTGGGATTCAGCACCTTCATGTCCCCCGTGTCCCCGGAGCACATTGCGGGTCTACGTGGTACAACATTTTGAGACTATGCTAAGTGTTACTCTTCATTGTTGCGGGACTGAATCGGCGCTGCTGGGATTCAGCACCTTCATGTCCCCCGTGTCCCCGGAGCACATTGCGGGTCTACGTGGTACAACATTTTGAGACTATGCTAAGTGTTACTCTTCATTGTTGCGGGACTGAATCGGCGCTGTTGGGATTCAGCACCTTCATGTCCCCCGTGTCCCCGGAGCACATTGCGGGTCTACCTGGTACAAGATTTTGAGACTAACCTTAGTGTTGCTCTTCATTATTGCGGGGCTGAATCTTAGCAGCGCCGATTAGATATTTGAGCAATTATTTATTATTGCTGTAGCCCTCCAATACCAAATTATGCCAATTCTCTTTTCAGAACTTTTAAAGAAATCAACTCAATATCTCTTTATACAGATATTATACTCCATGCAAAAATTATTTTTCCTATAGCCCTTCAAAACTAAATTCTAATTCTTTTAATTTACCCAAGCTGACAATACTTTTGTGTAGGTCAACTTTTCATTGAACTCCGTCTCTATTTAATTTCCGCCAAATGACCACGTAAACAAAAATTTTATGATCCATTTAACGTATAGTTGATTTATTCTTTTTATTGAATTCCCGCTTATAAATAATGATTTTATAGGGATTGGTCGATTATTTTATTTAACTCCTTATTTGGAAAATATCTCCCATAGATCATAAAAATACAGAATCGGTTAATTAACCATCTGGACAACACTTTTATAATGGTCAACTCATTATTTAATTATATCTCACTTATTCTTTTTTCTACAGCCCTCTACATTGAAATCCTAGTCCAGGTTTTATTGGGCCTCAGCAGCTCAGGTATGAAAGCAATAGGCTCTCCTATCAATAAAGTTAACAGCGTCAGGAGTGTTTAAACTTAGATGGGTGACCACAGATCTGCATGGGTACCATTTCCCGGACCGCCCGCGCCCCCCTTTTTTGTTCACCCTCGATCGCCGTATAAATGTCAAATGTGTAGCTGGTAATGTGAAGTGGCAACTTCACATTATGTGGTTGCATATGCCAATTGTAAGGTTTATGCAACTGATAGGGTGACACACTAGCCCCGTTTTATCCATATATATTACATATATAGCTGTAGCCCTTTGACAGGCCTTGGACCTCCTCGTGCTGTCGTGCCACGAGTTTGGTGGTTAATTATGCCAGGTTATATAAAATTATAAGTTGCATTAACCATCTGGTCAACACTTTTAGAATGGTCAACTCATTGTTTAACTCTTTTATTTGATAATTTCTTCTACAAAATTTTAAGGCCAGGTTATATAAAAGTTGCCGTTCATCATTGTAACAAAATATGATCCTATCATCTGGTCTGCAGTTTCTAATGGTCAATTTATTTATGGAGAGCGCTCTTAATTATTTCTTTGCTTAAAAATTGAAATTTATAAAAAAATGGATTACCTGGTTCATCCTAGTGAAAAATTGTATACTTTCTCTTTATCAATTTAACTTCTGGAGAATATTTTTTTAAACGATTCCATTTTCAAAAAACTTACCTTTTATACACACTTTTTTGAAAACCCAATGTTTATTAGCACAGATTCTATTTAGTAAAATGTTACGTTATAGTTGTTGAACCTTCTGGTCAACACCTAATTTATTAAATTAGTTGATTTTTGGGCTGGTACCGAAGTGCGCCAGCCCCCCTTCGGATTAGAAAAAGGTTACGGTCGAAGTGCGCCAGCCTCTTAGTCTAAAGGGTGAGGGTCAGGTAATCCCGGGTTATACCTCTTGCACCCTGTCTAAACCCAAAGAACTTTCAAGTGGACTTCGAAATTGGAATCCAACAAGCCGTTCGAAATATCTTCCCAAGCACTTTGGAAAAATTCAGAATTTAGGTTTTACTGAGGACTACCGATGTTCTACCAACGGCGGCCAACTAATTAAGTTTATCTTCGAACTACCCTATATATACCCTGAAGAAGTTGAAGAATGTTATATTGAAGATTAAATAAGCCAACGCAATGATCGATTTTGGGACTATAATAGCACCGAGAACTATATTGATCTGTCCACATCTAAATTCCCAATACCAATGTGGGATTCAAGCCGCCTAGCGTTGGTTGTTTATAATAATAAAGTATTTAGATTTGAAGTGTGAAAGTCATTTTTAATTTATTTAGGAGTATATGTACATAAATAAATTACACCTTTCAATATGTATTTTATTTATTCAATATTTAAGTTTTTGGCAGTTTTCATACTACGGAAAGTTTAAATTATATTTATTGAATATAGACTCAATTGTATTATAATGTATATTACATACACGTATGAAGAAGATTTTAGTTTTCATGAGTACGTTTAAAGTTAAGTTAATCTAAGCCCTTCTAATAAATATTAGCACTTACTTATAAGTGAGTGTAATTTATATAAGAAACATTTCTTTAATTTTTATTATTAACAAAATAAATTGATTTTTCTCTCGTATTTTTAATTATTTTTTTAAATTTCCTATGTTTAATGATAATTAATTTTGATTTTGTAAGTTAGTTTTTTTTTCATTTTGAATATTCACAAATTAAAGTGTATCTTCTGACTAAATTTGGATTTTGTTCTTACGAGAACATTCTACAGATTCTCCTATGCACTGAGATTTGCTAATGATCGCCACATCACTCTGAGCAGTTTGTTTAAAGTAAATTGAAATCGCTTTATATTGAGTATATGCGAATATTGACAACGCTTAGTTCTTTAGATTAGAGGATCCGTGTCCGAGGTGGGAGGTGGGTGAACTACCTGGGTCGAGAGGTAGGATTTACTCGGCGCACTTCGACCGTACCCTTCAAAAAGGGGCTGGCGCACTTCCCCCGTGACCCTACCTTTCCCGGCGCACTTGGTGTACAGCCGATTTTTGGTCTAAAGGAAAATTAAAACGCTCCCATTTGCGATATTTCGACCCCTCCTTGGGTCATTCTCAAGCTTTTAATTTTAATGGGAGTGTTTTAATTTTCCTTTAGACCAAAAATCCACTAATTTAAACAATACAAGGAAACAACTACTCTACTTAATACTAATTTATTATTTTAAATTGTATTTTTACTGACCCTCTTTCTGAAAAATGTATCTCGTATCTCTCGAAGAACAATTGTCAGAAACAAATTAAGATCTTACATATAACGTTGTTATTTTCTTTTTTTAACAAAGGCAAATATTGCTGATGAAGTGTCTGGTCATCACTTAATGGATTCTGCTGATAGCCTTTGGTCAACACTTTTCAATACCCAAACATTTAACATTCGCCGGCTTTTCAGTAGTTAATTTAATACAAAACTACAATTATTATAGGCCACCAAATTAATAACTAAACTTAACAAGGTTAAATAATAAATAAATACAAAAACAAGTTATTTTTTTTTTTTTATCTGTTTTAATTTTGTTTTCTCAATTACAACATTTTGAATGCTGTGAACACTGAAAATCTTTTATATATCACAATAAAGCATCAAGGGGACGCAACTAAATAATTACATATACAATAGAATAATTAATTATGTATAAGAAGACAAAAATATAAACTAAAAATAATAAATTATTTACACTTTACTTTTCTTTTAAAGTTTTTATATACTTTATACACAATACATGTTACATATACATTAGTGGTGGGGGAACGACATGAGGATAGAGGTACATTGCACTACATACTATAAATAAGTAAGGGTGTCTTGGATATAAATGTTTGAGTCTACAAAAATGTACATAAATAATTACGATTCTTTTAAATGCTTGTTTCAAATATTTTTTAGTATTTTAAATAAATTTAGATGTTTAAAATCAATTACATTTTTTTTTTTTGAACAATCTATTTATGATTTGAATTTAAGGTCAATTTTAGCAATTATGCACTAGGTTAAGGCCATTTCCAAACCAAATTAAAAAACCTTCTTGAGGAATGTACTTAATTATGTGTCTAAAGATAAATATTTTTTGTTTTGGAATACATATATAGAACTTTATTTGAAAGCTGAAAGCTTGCTTTCAACCACTACTGGTCATCTTTAAATTTAAACGCGTTAAAGAAAGAAACAATGTTGAAGCTGAGGCAGAGGTTTGAATCTGACAGATTTCATATTATTTTTGAACGAGCGTAAAAACTTACGATAACCTGCGCCAAATTGACGGTGTTGAACGAAATTCAGGACACAGGTGCTTTTTCTATGCATTTGTGACAACTGTTTTTGAAAATTTTTAAATTTAATATATTCAAGATGGCCGTACGACTAAAAAAAAAGTTTTAAAAATAGGTACCTATATCAAGTTGCATCTCATTTTTTAAGGTAATAAATAAAATTTTGTTAGTATGACATTATTTTTAACATTGCCGCCACAAACGACCGAAAATGCAAATATTGAAGGTTTTTAAATCATATTTCCTATTGTATATCAAATTAAAGGTCTTTTTGAGTTGTTAATGATTATTATAACAGTCCCGTTTATCCTTAATACGAGATTTCGGAATTATAGCATCTTTAGTTAGTTATTAGTTATTAGTGAGCATTTAGATTTTACTTATTTTTCGTACAGTTTGAACTTATGTTATCTGGGGACTGTTATGTTAACGTCGTTATGACAGTCTTATAAATTTATTAACTGAAATAAATTATTTTTTTATCTTTTTTTGAAGTTGTGCTATAACAATTCTGAAAATATAAATATTGTTTTTATTTTATTTATTTATTTATTTTCTTAAATATCCAAGACATCCCTATTTCGTTTTTTTGGGAAGGGAGGGAGGGCGGGATAAACAAACATCAAATGTACACAATCTTACATAAATTATATGGAACTTTATAGTAAACTTTGTACAGAATATATAATATATTTACTTTTTTAATTACAACTAGACAATTTTATCATATTATTTATTGTTTTTTTAAATATTTATTTTTTCTACTTAAAATGTATTCTTCCATTTTATAAAATATTTGGTACGTTTAAAAGAGAGAGAGAAAAGAATGTATTTTATTTTTTTCATTATTTAAAAAAAACTTTTAATAGGAAATATTTTCTATGATTTAATGTCAAGAAAACATCGTTTTTATATCTTAATATCAATATTTACACCATATATATAATTTTTATTACATTACTCAATTTATAGGAGGGATAACAATCTTGTTAATTCATTTATTTAATTTCTTTTTTTTAAGACTGTACAATATTTTGTTTCCATTAATTGTACATTTTGATATCTCTATTGCTTTATTTAACATTTGTTTTTATAGTAGTAATATATGAATAAAACTGAAAAAAGGCACTTCTTTAGATTGTTACTCCCCCATTTTGTTATCGAATATAAATGACATTGTCTAAATTACTATTGACAAAGGGTTGTTTAGTCCAATGTACTTTAGGACAAAGGAATATAAGTTTTCTGATTTATTAGGGGAGTAACAGTTTAAATAAGAACACTCCGTACACCTTCTTTAGATTTTTACTCCCCTCTGTTTCTTTTTTATAAGGGGAGTAACTATCTAAAGAAGTACCAAAAAATAAAAACATAATTTGTAATGAAATTATAGAAAAAATTTTTCTTCACGTGCAGAGATTTAATAGACGGGTTTTTGGTTTTATCTGTAACTATTCATTTATGATGCTTTTGAATTAAAATTGATAATTATATTGGTTTTAAATTTTTTACCAACATAACAGACTACATCGGAGTTCTAATCCAGTCAAGAAGTTATTTTATGTTTTATCTGCAATTATAAGTGGGTTATCAAAATTATCTTAATTTTTCATCATTCAAGATAAACTTATCAATACAAATAAATTATAATTAGATCTATGATCTACACGTTAAAATTATAATTGTATTTTTAATATAAATCATGGAAACATTTATATAATATTTAATTAAAATTACAATAATAATAAAACAAAAACAATAAATAAATTAATAATAATAAAAAAATACTGACTACTAAAAAATACATTTTATATTACTTTACTATTTCTATTTGAAATTGCACAAAAAATAAAAATAAAGAAATGAAATAAATAAAATTATTTTTTAATATTTAACAAATTTAACTTCACAATCTTATTTATTTTAGAGGGGTTTTGACCGGATCAAACAAAAACTAAAAAAAAATATTAACTACGAAATGACAATACTTTTACATATACAACAAAACATTGTTTGCTAGATGTTATAAATGAAATTTATATTTAAACATTTTTTTTTTATTATTATTGTTTGGATAATGTTGTTAAATAGAATTATTATTATTATTTTTTTTTTTTTACTTTAATGAACGGATTTAAATTTGTTTTTTTAAAATAAAAATTTTAATTTCTAACAAATAGAATACATTATTTTTTACAATTAAATTAAATTATAAAAGAAATAATCTACGTTTCCAAAAATTATAAATATATGATAATCGTATTTAAAATATTATTTCCGATGATTTTTATTAATATTATTTTATTTTATTTTAATTTTTTTTTTTTCATTATTATTATTAAGTAGCATATAAAAGGCAAACATTAAAAATATCAATGATACTTAATATTATATTAAATCATTTATATAAAAAATTATTAAATCCGTTCAATATTTTGACAATAATTTGTAGGGTTTTATAATTAATGGGGATAATTTTCTTTTATACAGATAAAAATAGTGTTAAACTTAAAAAATAAAATCATAATTTTTCTCTCAATTTTCGATAATTAAGTATAATTATATATCTATTTTTTTATACAATAAATAATAAGTGATTTTTATTTTTAAATGTATAAATACTACATCATTTTTGTTTTTAAGTCTACACATATATTACAAACATAAAATGGAGGATTTTTAAATATTATTTATTTAATTTAAATAGTATTTTTTTTTTTTTAAATTTTAAACGAGTGCTACACATAGTATTATTATTGTATGTATATATATATATATATATATATATATATATATATATATATATATATATATTTATTTATTTATTTTTTTCACACTACTTTTTTTATATTATGGCATTAGATCAGATTTACATCAAGATTATTAAAAAAAAAACACCTATAAAACTGGCAAACTCAAGGATTATTTTCTTCCCTTTCTCAAAATTAATGTCAAAAAAATATGATATTTTAATTTGACAAATAAACATGTTAATAAAATGAATCAATAAAGAATACGTTTGATAAGAATATATTTGTAATTTGTAATATTATACATATTACATTGTACATATTATATCCTTATTCATATTGATGTTAGGGATGCAAAATCATAATAACAAATTTAAATGACTATATTATTATGATCTGGGGAAATAATCAAATAATAATTTTTACAAAAATTCTATTGTTTGTATTCAATAAATATATGTATTTATTGGTCAACCTATAAACAAAATATAACGTTTAAATATTATAATATATAGAACGATTAAATATTATAAGGACGAAATTTGTATTTGTGTTTAGTTATAGATAATTTAGTTTTTTTTTTTTTTTTTAATAGTTGATGAATGTTTTAAAGAATGTTTACGGGATCGTTGTAGGATATTTTTTTGACATTATTTTTGAGACAGATAATGTAAATCTCTGGAAAAGAAAAACACATGAATGTGTTAAGGAGCAGAGGCCCCGCTGTCGATCCTTGTGGGAAACCTATGTTTTGGTAATAACGCGTCCGAACCCTACTTCAATTTCTTCAGTTGTTTCTTTCTGAACACCTGCTGATAGAAGTAGTTATACTTAGGCTATTTTTCCGATATTGGAGAAGATGGTTTGTCCTCTTCGGAAGATCCTGCCGGCTTCTTCTTCAGTAAGCTGAAGTTCTGGACATTTTCTAAGAAGTTCTTGTGTGTTGTGAACGCTTTTGCCGTTTCCACGTCTTTTTTCAACTCTTCCATGTCCCTTTTGAGTTTCGCCCTTCTGTTCTGGAACCATGTGATGACTTGGGCGTTGGTCAAACCGAGTTGCGCCGCTATTTCGTCTCGATCCGCCGGTGAAAGGTACTTTTGGTAAAGAAACCTCTTTTCAAGCTCAAAAATTTGATGGTTGGTGAAGGCCGTTCGGGATTTACGCTTCTTTTTAGGCTGCTGCCTCGAACTGAACATGAGACCATTGCCTCCGTTTTCTGTAACAAAAAAATATAATAATCTATTAGACTTACAGTTATATTAAAAATTAAATTACATAAATTAATTAAAACGTCTCTTTACAAAATAAATTTTAATTAATAGAAATATTGGTCATCATCCGGATGACGCGACGGTCGGATGAGAGACCGAAAGCTGACTTTGTAAATTATAATTTATTTTATGGAGAGGTGCTCGTTTTTATTATACTATTGATATCAACTCCTTTTGTGTACCGATTTTTCACAGGCTTATAAACTTTATTATGCAAGCGTTCTTTATTGATCTAGTCTTTCATATCGTCAAATTATTAATAATTTCATTTCTTCTTTTCGTAAGATTGAAAGTTATGTTAAGAAAATTGATTTCTTCAATCAAATACGAAGGTTTTTTTGTAAACTAGCAATCTCATGAGAAAATCGGACTAAGTGTGTTAGGAAGCGTGAAGTCAGAGAAAAATTCAAAAAGGAGTCCTCGATTTATTATTACGAAGTCACACCGAGTCCTGTTTATTCTATTGGTTGTTCCCTAATACGGATGGAGGAATAAAGGAACCGCAATGATGTCGTTTGATGGAACTGATGGTTTTTGTACGATCTCCAAAGATTTCGCCTTTTTCCCATTCATTTCTCTTCTCGGCTAATCATCCTGTATTATCCTCCATTGCTTTAGTCAACATAAACCCTCCCTTTCTAAGAGGTGAAACTTTCAGGAGCACCACCATCTTAGATGAAGATGGAAAAGGATCCATTTGAAAATAAAAACCACCGTGGGAAAACCCATCTGATTCTTCATCGTCCGTGGAGGTCTTACAAGATACCTTTCCACAACGATCCTTTTTCTCGGTCCTACTTTTCTCATCAAGACGCCAAAACGGATTCCGCTCTTGATGGATTATATCCAGTGAAATAATCGGAAGAGTAAACATTAGACGTATAAAACCATCTCTTTTATACGAAATTGTGTAATCTATCCTTCGCCATATTAAGTTTCAAAATAAAACCGTAAGATAGTGGATACCCAAGAAGTATATAAGTATAATCCGTTCCTTAATCTATCTTGGAATCCTCAATGACCACACATCAAACAAAATCAAATCAACCCATTTATTTTGCTTTCTTTTACAAAAAGAAATACGTCTTCGGGAAGATTCTAATATGTTTTTTCATTATTTGATTTATTCTTGACAAAAAAGATAAATTGAATTTTTCCCCCCAATAGTATTGTTATTACCACATCTATTCCTTTGTATGAATATTTTAAGGGTATCTCGGAAAGACTCTTTCCGAACATTAGGAAATTTATATTTTTCATAAAAACACTATAAATTTCTGAATAATTTCACCCTGTATGTTGAATTTATACTAATTAGTAAATAGTAGATTCAATTATTGAGTGGTTGGATCTTTTAAGAAATTAAAAAGGATCACTTCTGCGATTATTTGACCCCTTTTTGGATCATTCTTAAGCTATATGTTGAAGGTTTTATTAATTCTTATATTTGCATCATATACCTTCTTATTCTCTTATTTTCATCTGAATTCAAGGGCTTTTAACTTTTTAAAATCAAAATTTCTTAATTAGCTTCACATTTCCTTAATTTCGCTATCCTTAATTATTATTTATAGCTATCGGTCTATCGTTTGTACCTAACCACTTCTGGAATAGTATACTTTTTCTTTTTTCACCAGGTTCTTATTATCAAACTGTTTCAAGAACTCTACAAAGTATACTATTTTTTAGAAGTTGGGTGGAACTTAAAATTAATGAAAGAAAATCTCAAAGAGCAAAATTGATGTTTATAGAAAAAAAAAAATATTTTATATATATACTATATAACTAATGTTAAAACCACGGAATCGCAATAGTCAATGGCCATGCCAACAATAGCCAATGTTAAAACCACCATAGCCACACTATTAAAACCACAATAGCCAATGCTTAATACATATTTTGTTTCACTCATATTTCACTATCACTTTAGTCGGTTATTATATGTTAACTAACGTTACCTATTGTGATTTTATGTATGTATACTATTCTTACCAAATTTTCCTCTTTGATTTTTATTTACAATTTAAAAGTGTGTATTTTAACTAAAAAAAAAATCTAAATTTAATTTTACCAAACAAATTCTACACTAATAAGACAATTTTTAGAAATAAATATTGTTTTAAATCTTTGATTGGAGCATTACCAATTACATAACATGTTTTATAACGGAACTGTTAATTGATATCTAGATTAACATTTAAATGATAATATGAAATAAACGCAATATATGTATATACAGTAGTTGATTTAAATGATTTTACAACACGTGAACCACTCACGAATACATCAAAACAAAGTATAAAAGGCTCAATTGACTAAAACACTCGTAAAAGATAAAAGTCAAAACATGTATTCACCATCTTGTTTATGGTTTTGTTTATTAGTCTAAATCATTCAGGACTCAAAGATGTTTATCTTATCTTTTTAAATGATAACAATCTTTGAAGTGGTAAAAAGTTTTTTTTTATTTAGTGTGGGAATTTAAACTTAAGAAATTGACCTTTTCAGTAAATGGTATAAGGCTTTTAAAAAAATGAGGGGTAGGAATAATTTAAGAGAGGTAATGGATTTGTTTATAGTTAGGGCCTATATTTTTATTTTATAATTTAAGTGAATTGTCTTGAGTTAAGTGCGTTTTAAATGATTTTTTTTTTTTTAACTTCAGTGAGTTTTTGTACCGACAATTAAAATTAAGTTAAGAAATAATTGTTTTATTGAAAGATCTTTGGTAGAGGCACACCATCAAGAAATTAAATCTGTCCAAAAAATATAAAGTTCCATCAGGAGCTATAAGAAGGATGGAAAAAAAAAGAAAAGAAAGGATAATAAAATAATTAGTTCGAAGGAAAAGATGGTCAACAGGATGGTAAAGAGTAATAAGGGAAGGTCCTGGGTCCTTCGCATGCCGACAGAAAGACTCCTGAGGAGGTATATTGGTCTTAGCAGGACCTTGGCGCCAGTCATAAACCGCCTTATTCCAGTCCAACGTGCAAGCTTAACTTGTCTTCACTTTGATTTAAGGACCTGGGGGGGGGGGGACAACATTTTCAATGGGTAACTACCGCGCACTTTTTTTTCTTCTCAAAACTTGAGGAATTAAGGACTTTTTTTTTCATTTAGATGAGTAATTTCCTTTTTGGTTATTGGTTCTTTTGAAGTAGCTCTTTTTTATGGTTGCAAATTAGACGAACGGTGTCGGAAATCGACGGTTTTAAGGATTCTTAATCGTCGTAAACAGCTGTTAACTTTTTTTAAAAAGTATATAAAAAATCATATATCCATGAAACGATGGAAAAAAGGTAAATTTTTACCGATGTTTCTTCTTTTTTTAGGTGTGTAAACTTCTCTATAATGAGTGGGATTAAGCTTAAATCGTGGGAATGACTTCTCTCAAGGACCTTCTAACAACTTTAAGCAGAAAAATAATAAGCGTACATTCTATGGAGTAAGTTTCCGCGGCCAATAAATCTAGATCTAGAAACCGCGTCCGAGATTTTATAAATCCCGACATTTCAAACCCATTTCAGGGATCATTCTTAAGGGAGTTGCTCATAATGAGAGTTAGTTGCAACGTACTGTCAACATGAGCAACTTTCTTGAGAATGATCCCGTTGGAAACGTCGGGAATAAAATAATCACTGACGCAGTCACCGTCAAAAGATCTAGATTCATTTAGCTTGAATGTTCAAAAGGAAGTTGTTGTCTTATGCAATAAGTCCCCCAAAATCTCTGTTAACTAATTTTCAAAATGTATAACTGAATTTTAATTTAAATAATTAATTTGTTAACAACAAATTTAGTGTGGAACTAATATTGTGTTATGTATAATTTTTAAATGAAATTTCCTTCTGTAATATACTTGTTAATCGCATTTCTATTTCAATTTGTTTTTATCGCGAAATAAATTGATACTTTGAAAAATTCTTTGAACATAATATGCGTAAATATCGAATACCTTATCTTTTCTAATTACTAGATTTCATCTTAGCAATTAGACGTTATTCCATATTTAGAAATATCAAATCAGTTTTATCTATTTATATAGAAGTGAAACTTAACGATGTACCAAAATAAGAATTAAGGAAATTTTTTTCTAAATTTGTTTTCAGTTTATAAAAACAATTAGAAAGAGGAACTTCACAGTAGTTTAAAAATGTTTTGCTTCTAAAAAAAAAAATAAAGAATTATATTGAAATCGTGCAAGGGAAAAAATGATTTGAGATTCTTTAATTAAGCTAATAAACTTTCAACGCGGTTACATTAGCTTTAATGTATCTTTTATACTACGAAAAATTTTAATAGTACGAAAAAAGGCAACAAATAATCATGGTTCGTATACATGGGGGAGATACTGTCCATTAAAACCACAATCAAACACTTAACATTTCAACGTTTCTTTTGAAAAAAATTATTTTAGTATTTTTTTTTCTTTCTGTAAGACCATTTTAAGAATTTTTAAACCTTTTTCTTTTAATTATGTAAGATTTTTAGTATTAATTTATATCTTTTGATTTCTATAGGGTTTCTTAATTTTATTGATTTTTTTCCCAGTTAATGTAAATACCTATACTTAATTGAATTTCCAAATATTATAATTACTTAATTACAAGGTATTAGAAAATGAAAGAAGCAATTAATGACTAATTATACATGGGATATGATTTCGTCCTTTAGAGGAAATGTCGAATTAAATTGTTGTACATATTTATATTATTTAAAACTTCATTTCACTTGGGTTATTTGTTTGTAAAAATCGTCATCTTTGATGTTTCGAATTGGAGTCGTCAACTGACGACTCCAGGATTCGAACCAGTGATATTGCAGTTCAATCATTAGTTATAGGGTAGTGTTGTAATGTGTATTGTAAGCGACTTATTTTCTTCTTACGCATGCATAATTACTTTGTCGAATATTTTCCTTTTATTTGTTTTGACTTATTCGTTGTTACATTCAATTAGTATTTAACATTTTATTAAATTTTCCCATATAAAAAAACTCCTTCCCATCGGGGGATCGTTCCCGGCCTTTCACCGTTCAGCACGGTTATAACTTTTTTTAAGAACTATATTTTTCTAATTAAACGACTTATGTAGATTTTTATTTAAAAAGACTATACGTTTTAGATTTTTTAAATCAAAATCTTCGGAATTTTCGGTATGATTTTTCTGAAAATGTTTGCCTAATTTAATCAAAATAACAATTGTTTAGGCTCAGGTGTATTCATTCATACTGACGACGGACGGGCATTTTTGTACAAACCTTTTTTTTAACTCAGAGGATCTCAACACTTGTAAATCTATGATAAATCTCAAAATTAAATTTTTGATGACATTACAATAATTTCTCTCTCTATCTATCTGTATATATTACGTTACTTGAAAAGTTAAAATAAAAAAGAACAAATTAAATTGAACAAAATAATATATTTTCACTGTTGCATCATAAATATAAATAATATAATTATACAATATATTATAAATTTTACATGTTGCATGACGTTTTATTACTACTTAACAGCAGATAACATTAAAAATCAGATCTTAGATAAAAAAAGTAATTATAAGATTATAATGAAGTAACAATATCTAATTAGTTTTTTTATGTAGGATTTTTAAAGTAGTTAAAGATTAATTAGTTTTAGCCACTTGGTGCTTTAACTTGATAGATCAAGTAGCGCAATCATTAGCCAAGAGTTATTACAAGTTATCCAAGTGCCGAGCTAACTATGGTATGATGTAGAGTGCAACTAATTATATTTCAGAATAAGAATTACTACCACCATCTAACAGTTCCTGTTTTGTATCGTTCCATGATAGTGTCTTCCCTCATTTTAAAAGGAATTAATCGGTTATAAAATGTAAAGATAGGACATGAAACATGAAATATGGTTGTTTTATTAGGTTATAATATTTATGTGTAAATTTATATAATGGTTATAAAGTAGGTGTCGAAGAACAGACACCTTCCTGGTGGTGGAATTCATTAATTTTTTGTTTTTTTTCACTAACTCCCTCACATTTAATTTTTTGTGTTATTCCTTTTCATCTTCACAATAATATTTTCGTGAATGATAATAATGTCGTTTGAATGCGTTTTTACCCATTGTAAATAAGATGATTGTTGATTTTTTGCAATTATAAATTACAGCCGCTGCTTTTAAATGTATTAAAAATTGGCACGAGTGAATAAATTAATGTCTCCAAAGAATACTTGAACCCAAATTTATGTGTAACCTTTACTTTTTATGAAAGTTATAATCATATGTACAGAAATGATAACAAACCTTTATCTTTATAATTTGTCTTTATATAACAAACGGAAATTCTTAAAAAATCCTTTTTTAAAAAACCCGGAAGTATGTTGCGATAAATAAGAATTCTTTTAATTAGAGTGGTAATTATGATTTACAATATGTCAGAATGAATTTTTTAAAGTTAGGATTTAAACTATCTTAAATGTGGTCTCCTTCGGAAGATCTCAACTTATTAAATTCTGGCCGCGGAAGCTTAAGATGAAAAATGAGATAATTACTTATTTCTGTGTTTAATAATAAAAGATGGATGGAGAAGAACTATAATTCTATTATTATAAGTGTATAAGAAGGTTGATAGAATTGGTAATGAACTGCTAAGTAATGTCTTTTGAGACAGTGTGGAGATGTATGCTAAGATTAGGAGGCTGTTGATGTTAAATCGTCTTGAGTGGGTAGATAGATAGAAATGTGTGTCAGACAGAGAGAGAAAACTTGTAAGGTAGAGTGTAGCGGAACTGCCGGAGCGGGAGGTCCGGCCGGCTAAGCTTTGTCGGTTCGCCGCTAGAGCGCGTACTAATGTTGGAATCACTGTCATTCTGGACAGCCTTGTAAAATGATTAATAACATCTTGCCTTCTTAATATAATTTGGTAGGATTGACTAGACGGGAGGGATCTCGTACAAGGTACCGCCGAGCTCACCGCCCCTTCTACTGTCAATTAGACTAATTCATTAGCCTTCTTTCTTTTCCTTTTGATTCATTTCATATTCTCACATGTGGAGTCCCCCGGGTCACAAAGAGCGAATTAACATTTAGCAGATGATATGACCGACACAGTTTAATAACCTTCTCCATTTTACCATATGTATATATATTAGAATTAAACTCCTCTCGCTCTCTCCTTTATCACATTATACCTAAACATATCAATTTATTTTGGGTGGGGGGAGAGCGATCCTTTAAACTTTACTTACTTATATTCTACCCAATATTTTAATCTGAACTTAAAATGAACTTGTAAAAGTTTGAAGAAACATAAACTTGTTTTTGTTGCAATCCATTACTTTTAACGTAAGGAATTTTTGCTTAATTTTCAACTGTTTTTATTATGGTTCGTTATTATCTTAGTGTATTATTAGAGTTGCATTAAATCTGTCTTTTAACATTTGGGGAATGTGCTTAGTATTAGTTAAAAATTATTAATTAATTATAAAAATTTACGTTTGTATTCAAGCATCAAGAATTGTTTATTATGGTCTGAATGCCTCGATTTTACATAATTACTATAATATAGGTTAGTTAATATAATTTTTTAGCGGCAGCAATAGTTACATCAAAATTTATTTTTGTGTCATTGATTGTGTGAAAATGTATTACATAGTTAAAACGATGTCTAGAATGACTTTTTTTCATATGTTACTGCACATGCTGCATTGTATTTCCTGGAATAGTTAGATTTTGCTTGTATGAGTTAACAATGTTGTTAACAATATAACAATGTGTCTTAGTGTTACATCATCTGTCGTTATGCATTTTTAGTTCTAGTTGTTAAACTGACATTTTTGCTTGCAGTGTTTTAGTATTAGTGAGAAATGTGTCTGACTGTGTTAACTTTAAGATTATCTATGTCTTAGTAAGAAGTTTTTATCTTTGTGTTCAAATGTTAGCAAAGATTTTATTTTAGTGTTTGAGTGATAGTATGCATTTCCTAAGTAAGTATATCGTATATATATTAGCGTTGCAGTGAATAAGTGTGTTGGAGTTGCATCGGTCTGCCTATGTATGTAATTTGTTAGTGTTAGTAGGAGTTAAATTGTAGATTTTTATCTTAGTGTTTAAGTGTTTGCGTGTCAGTAGTAGTAGACTCGTGATATGATTGAGGAGGCTTTAATAAGACTAAGTGGGCGGCCGACTTAAGACTTGAGAATATGTGCCAGTATTAATAATATTATACATATATCTATATGTATATAATTATATTAAAAAGTTTAGTTTATATATAAGTGTGTGTGTCGGAAATAAGGTGGTTTCATCTCTCCTGGACTTAGTAATTATGAAAACATCGTGAAGTTAGGTTTTTTTTCTCTTAATTTTTCTCCTCGGTTCGTTCTACCTTCTAAAGGATGAGGATTGTGAAGGAGAGTTTAAAAAAGGATATTTGGTTGTTTTGTTGTTGCTGTAAGGAGACGAACTCTTTGGAAGGATTGGAAGTTGTAGAGGGTGTTTAAGGCTTGAAGCTGGTTCGGGGCGGTGCTTGTCGGCTCGAGATCAAAGGCTTCCATCGCCTTTGATCTCGAGCCGCCACTGTGGGGTTCTTGAGGCGAGAGATGAGTAGTGGGGGAAAAGAACTCAAATAGTCTACGGGACGCCACTGGACAGAAAAAACACTCGGAGCAATTTTTTTTTACTTTTAAAAAGTCCTTTTTTTATTCTCGAGGACATCGCTGAACCCTTCTTTAAGCTAATTTTAATTTAATACTATTCTTCTCTTAAAGGTATAGAATGCGCCACCGTCGTCTTAAAGAGACAATAAAAAGTAATACATATTCGATTTAAAACGGATTAACATTTCATTTACACAGATAACAAGGAATGTATTAATTATATTAAATTATTTTTATAAATGATTAAAAATGCATCAAATTCTAAAGTATTGCTAATATATTATTTTTAATATTTAGCATCGTAAAGAAGAACATAAAGTCTTAATTAATAATAAAGGGAAATACGTTTTTAATTTGTAATCATGAAATTCAATAATTATTTATCTACACAATTATTAATAGAATATATTATTAATTAAAATATTATTATAAGATTATATAAACAATGAAACTAAATTAGAAAAAAATTAAAATTACAATAATCAATTTACAGATTGAAATGTTTGATTTAAAATTATATTAGAGTCATAATCTTGAATCTGGCTTGTCGCAGGGCTGAAAATTTGAATCCCGTCCGAAATGGCATAACAGCGTGTATAGTATAGTAATAGACCAATGAAAAATTTGGTTACTAACATTGTAAGATTCATGTTCATGTTAGATATTTGTAAAACTATAAATAAGATTCAGCTTTATATTATTGATATTGATTATCATTTCTCCGCGTAGATAATCCTATATTATATTTAATTTTTTATAGACTGAGGAAACGAACTATTTTCGAACGATGATATTGTTAGTTTAACTTCAATGATATATCTATATTGTGTTTTGTTATTTACGTATAGTATTTGTAAATTTGACTGGAAACCAAGTACCTCCGTCATATGACCTAAAACATTCAACAATCACAATAAGAATAACTGTCAATAAAGATTCGACTTGTAATATGCTCCGAATCGAATTACTAACTCACGATTCTTTCGCTATCCATACTCTAATCAAATCTATAATGTAACCGATCGAATAACCATCTCGATCGATCTAGAATCGAGATCAAGAACCCATCATCGCGTTACATGATGGATACGTGAGTGAAAGTTTTTTTCTTATCGTTTCTCATTTTTTTACTGCAACATCTTCGAAATAAAATTGGCATTTTTATTTTTATTTTTTTTAAAAATGTATTTTTTTTCTAAATATATTATTGCGGTTTAAAAAATATTGAAGGGGTTATTAAATTTAATTTTTGTTTCTAATAGACACTTGTTGAGAGAACTTCTTTAGCACATCAAAAACATTTCTGTTTGTATAAATAAAATTGTATGTTTATGTTTTTATAATATCTTGATGATCACATCGATTAGATGAGTTATCACTGGATCTTGTAATAACATAATGATATGCTTATTAGGATTTAATTTTTTGTTTTTAGATATGTTGAGCTATAGGTTGATTTTGTTTGTTCTATATATGCTTTAAAAATATTATATTTGTGTTTTACAATATATATTTTCTGTATTATACAGTCTGTATGGTACAGTGTCGCTCTCAAAGTTGCGGGTAAAGTTGGAACTAATACTAAAAGAGTAGTTTTGATGGTTTGTCTTCCTCTGCGTATACTACCTCCCAATTCTTTTCCTTAATAATCGAATTACCGTTTGTTGCCGGTAAGATATCGTTGGTTTGTAGGCGCCCTATAATCCAGCCAGTCTTCGGTCAGATGCCGCCCTTATATTATCTACTTGAGTCTTTTATTCATTAATGTTGTTTTTGTTTCTTACGGCCCTCTAATCTGGTCTCAACTCCCGGGGAACCTAGACTGTTCAAATCAAACAGGAGGCTGTTACAAACCGTACTCCCTCGAGCCTTGTAATTTTCAAACCAAGGCGCTTATTTCATCACCTATTTCTTTACTCCTGAATTAGAAAACAAAGAGACACCGAAATATAATGAAAACATACTTAATAGTAATGGGGATAAAATGATTCCCTGCCACACTTTAATATCCCGTCTGTCTAATATCCTTACCCTTTTGACAAATATGTGTTTAATCAACAGCATATTTATATCATTTAGAAATTAAGTTACTCTCATATTTTTGGCTTCTTGCCTTTAATCTTATCACATTTTAAGCATTTATCAAATCATGTTGTAGCTCTTTACTTTACTATAATATATATATATATATATATATATATATATATATATATATATATATAGAGAGAGAGAGAGAGAGAGAGAGAGAGAGAGAGAGAGAGAGAGATAAATCTATAATCCATGTCCTCTATATACTTTGTTGTTCATATCGCATTCATTTTTGAAATGACAAAATATGTTAGTAACAGTAAAATTTGTAGAATTTAGCTTACATCAATCAGTCATGTCTTTTTTTATATCTAGTTAATTGTGTGTACATTAGTAAGGCTTTTGTTAATTGTAAATTATGTTATTGGTTAATTATATTGACATTATTGTATGGCCAAATAGTGTGGCACATACCTTGCTCGCGTCCATTATTAGTTGAATGGTCACATGAGTATAAAGCAATGTAATCCCTCTGAAAATGTGAAGTTTTTTGTTTGTTTGGATCTGATAGATCGATCCCCTGTGGTGTGACATTTATTTTTATTCAATATTAAAAGTGCGCAGACGGTTAAAATTAACACGGAACTATCTAAATAGACTACTTTTGAGTAACCATCCACACCATTTATCATCGCAGATAAATAATTTTAAAGATATAGTAGAAATGCAAAAAAAGATGTGTGTGTGCATGTGGAAAAAGAAACCTGCGCACAGAAAGTTTAAATTAATATTGGACTGACATTGAGACATTTTATCTAAATTTGATCAAAATCAGATGAGTGTTTTTGAAGATATGGTTCGCATAAATGTTGAACTACAGACAGACACGAGACCAAAATTTTCCTTGAGGTCTGAAACTGAACAATTTTGCTCGTGTTACTAATATTAGTACTTGTTATTTTCTATAACCATAAAAAGATTGACAGCGCATAATAATAATGATGGCTTATGATGCAATTTGCTGAGTGACAGCAAATTATACTTAAACGCATTAGGCTATTTTTTTAATCTTAATAATAATGGATATAAATTAAAGAGCAAATTTCGGCAATTTTATTGCAAAAATGATATAGTTTCTTTCAAATTATAGTGTTACTTTGATTGGTTTTAATACCGACTTTATTTTAGAGTAGATAAATAATTTAATTCAAGTTCTTGTAAATCTCTTTGTAACATATAAATTACCCATACTGGATACTTAGAAATAAAACGAGTATCATTTGTAAAAAGGCTTTAACTCATTCATTAAAGGTTCTCTTGAAAAGTTCCAAACTACATAATGAGCTCCGGAAATAGTTTAGAAAAGTCTGACAGGAAACTATTACCGAGTTGGGGGTCCAACATGGCTTCTAAAAGAGCTAACAATACAGAGCCTAGGTTTAATCACTCAGGTAGACCAAGGTGTTCACAATGGTGCCTCATTCTACCCATGACTAGTCTTTATGTAAATCAGGTTTCAGCCATTGTTTTCCCTAAACTTCCATATCTAGTTTATATCTGTTAACTAGACCTATAATTAATTAGGAATTATTAATTTTTAATTATATTTTGTTCCTTTTCCTTTAATTCTATTCTTATATTTATCTGACTTGTTGTGGAACTATTTTTTTTAGTTATTAAAATATTTCTGTTTTGATTTTTATGTAAATAAACCAATTTATATATAATTAATATTTTTAATAAAAACAAATGTTGTTATTGTTATTCTTGTAAAACAGTCCATTAAAATAACGTATTAAATATAATAAACCTTAAACACGAAACAAAATTAATTAATTAAAATAATATGTTTAAATGTTTTTTATTCTTATTTTACTACGTTTTTATTAGCTTGCATTCTTGTTTGTTTGTTTGTGGGTCCGGTACAAATCTTGCAATCGATTTTTAACTAAGTTCCCGAGTAGCTAGACACTTGAACTTTTAGAATAGCTCAGAACACGATGATAATGCATTATTTTAACACTTTTAGCCATCTTTCAGCAGAATTTAATTCGTTTTCAGCAAATTTTGCTGTATGGAAAGTTAGTTCGGAAAAAAATCCGCAAGTTATTTTATTTGTTTTGACATGACCCATATTTACGATCTTCATTTTGACGGGTTTCAAATTCAAATTATATTATCAATCATTAATCATTACATATGATTCAAGAGAAAATTTAAAAACGTAGTATATAAAAAGTTCTTTTTATCTTGTAATTATCCCTTAGTATGAATTCGTATTTCATCTGTTCGCAATGGCGATAAAATTAGATTTTTTTCTCACCGATATTTTGTGGAAAAACGCATTTTTATAAAAAAAATTAAACCTTGAACAACTAATCAATCTAAGAAAATTTTAATACATTATTTTTTAGCTTCCTAGCCTACTGAAGATAACGATGGTATATTGTGAACATTCTAAAGCACAATTTTTTATGTTTTCAAAATCAATAATTCGTTTTAGACACTATAGGGAACAGTTTTGGTCCTGTGTCTGTCTGTTTGCTAAAATATAGCTTATAATTCATTAAGAAATTTATAATCTATGTATGAGATTATCTATGCGTCGTACTTTCATCTAATTTAATTAATTATGAGAAATATTAAAAATAATTTGAATATTAATCAATTATTTTTTTAATTATCGGATAAATAATTAAAAGATAATAATCTTGTACATTATTATTACATATAAATTAAGATTAAACATAATATGTAAAATGTGTGATTTTGTTCAGACGTTAAATTATGGACTAAAATAATTTGTTTAGAATTAATTATCTATTAAATAATTAAACTCTAATGAAAGAAAACTCAAGATTTTCTCAAGACATACCTAGTGAATAAAACATAAAGAGTTGTAATTGCTCAGTTTATTTAAATTAAGCTCAGCTATTCACAGAGGATAGAAAATGAAATTGGTGAACATAAAAGTATGATTTTTCTATATATGACTAGCAAATTGCATCGAAATCGGTTCGACAGTCTAGGTATCACGTGTTTCCATAGTTTAGAATACAAAGTATTTGTTTTAGGGACTTAACAGCATGTGTAATCCCAATTCAGTACTTCCATTCTCTACTTACATCATCAATATAAGAATAAGAAAATGTAAGAAAACCATTACCTTCTTGTTTTATGGTTAAAAAAGTATTTGTTACCATATATAATCTATCTAACTTTGATATAATAATATACTTAAACTATACAATCGCATATTACACTGTTCTCCATTTTTATTATACGAGTCAATAAATAAAAAAAAATACTTATTTTAAATATTATATATATATATATATATATATATATATATATATATATATATATATATATATATATATATATATATATATATATATATATATATATATATATATATATATATATATACACATATATATATATATAAGTGTTGGCTTCAATAAATAACTCGGTAATGTTGGCTTCAAATCATTTCACAAGCAACTGAACATAATAATAAATTGACCACCAATTTTTATATATATATAAATTATTTTATGAAAGCACCTGATTTAATGCGATTATATCAAATAAATCTTCCCTCATAATGCAAGGTATATATATATTACTTCAGATATATATATATATATATATATATATATATATATATATATATATATATATATATATATATATATATATATATATTGTATTGTATATACATATGCACGGAAAAGTCCAATAAAAATATATTAAATATTTCAGTGCTCGTTCAATGTGGCGGTAAAATGTGGTTTAAAAAGCGTACCTTGTGGTTTTTCCTTTTTTACTTACTTAATTATATTTACATATATATATATATATATATATATATATATATATATATATATATATATATATATATATGTGTGTGTAATATTATACTCACCATTCACATTAGTTATTGTTCTAGTTAATACTTTGGTCAAAACTTTTTTCCTTTCTTATCTTATTATTATTCTAAAGAAACAAGTTAGAAAATGTCATAGTAGTAAATAATGTATTATTATTGTATTTTGTTTTTTAAGAAAAATACGGTCACGCTATGCTTGGGCAATTTTTATTTAGATTGACGTCTATAAAAGAAAAGAAAGGAAGAAATTAACGTAGTAAAAATAAGTGTAGTAGGAACATTTTAAATGGGTATTTCAAGGTGGGCGGTAATAAGATTTTTTTTTAAAGATCTATTAAACTGAAATATTTTTAAATAATATGATTATTATTTTCTTTTATATGTATAAATAATAAATGGGACTAATACGTATAGTTTAAGTAAGTAGAGGTAAAGTAATCTAGGAGGGCGCTAGTTTTGAGGTTAAATTTTGACGTGATTTGTTTGTGAGGCGATAAGGGGTTGAAGTTAAAGAGAGGGTATTTAGGAAGGTGTATTTTATTTAGATCGATAAAAGTGACGTGTTTTGGTAAAATGAGTGATTTTTATTTAGGTTTTTAAAATGAACAGTTAGAAAGCTCGTATCTAGAGAAGTATTATAAAATAATAAACCAGTAGGTTGATCAGGTGAGTGACGTTATCCAAGACTTTAATTGATTATGTATGGTTTGTATTTATATTTAATTATGAAGGATTTTTTTGGTTTCTTTAGCATAGTTCGTCATTTCGCAGGTTTAATAAGCTGGAAATAGTTATAAAGAAAATGTAATTTCTCTGTAGAATTGTTTTAGGGGTAAAGTTAATACATTTTTATTTTTACAACCATTAAATTACCCAACTTGGCCTTAATTAGAAATGATCAATTAACTAACTTGGCTTACAGTTATCATAACAATCTTAAAAAAATTTGTATACAGTAAACCAAACATGCCAATATTTGACGAAATACAATAAGCAGATCTAAAGCTATTGTGCTGTAAGAATAATTATTGTCTAGCTGCACAAAAATAGATTAGACTCAAATCATTTTTTAGTGGTAAAGAATTGTACAAAATAGAATTCATACAATTCCGATTATTGGTTATCAAAAAGTGCGAACAGACCGGCTTCAGAGTAGACGTTGGTTAAGTTTAAAGCATCTGGTATCATGGTTGAGAGTATTTGTTTTTTTGTTTTTTTTTGTCTTAATAAAATAAGTAATTTTATTTGTTAAGTAATTTGAATAAATATTTTTCTTCTTTTCTAAATTACACACTTTAATATTTTATTTTTATGTATCGGAGTAATTAAAATAAATAAATTAATAAATAAGAGATTTTAGAATGATTTAATAAGTTTCAAGTTATTATTATTAAATAAAGTAGTTTTCTATTTCACTTTTTATAGAATATAGCTGATTTTAGAAGTAAAAGAGTTTTTTTTAATACCCCCTAAACGACTTAACCACAAAATAATAAATATAGAGTAGGAACAAAAAGGAAAGGAAAATATCAAATTAATTAACAGGTCAAAATTATATCTAAAAGAAGATGAAGAAAATCAACGAAAACATAATTAAAAACGCCTGATGATGACCAGGTTAATGGTCGAAATATAGCCGATTTGAGAAGTAAAAGTTTTTTTTTAATAAAAGACAACCACAAAATAATATCTATACAGAATAGGGACAAAAAAAAAGAAATTAGCAAATTAAATTAACAGGAAGAAGGTGAAGGAAAACAACGAAAACATTACTAAAAACTCCTGATGATGACTTAATGATCGAAATAAGCCGATTTTAGAAGTGGAAGAGTTTTTAGAATACTCCCCTTAAACAACTTAACCACACAATAAAATTTAAGTAATTTTTTGTTGTTTTAATCTAATAGAGTATTCATTATTAAATTTGAAGGATGGTTAAGGCGTGGTAATGATATAAAAACTTATAGTTTTTCATTATGAGACGTTTCGACCATTTTTTAAGGTAATTTTCAATCATGTTCAATTTAATTGTTCTAAAATAGAATAAAATAAATATAATTTAATTAATAATCCATAACAATTCCATTTTTTTGTATAATTAATCAAATATGAATAAATAATTAACAATAATTTTAATTTAGAAAAAAACACTTTCTCTTTATTTTAATTTAATAGAGTATTTATTTAAAATGTAGCAAAAACTAAACTTTAATTTTATTTGTAATTGGTTAGCCATTTTTATTAGCTATGAATTATTATTATTAATCGGATAATTCAGTTTATTTATTTTAATAGATTAAAACAAATTAAGTATATTAAAAAAATTGGTTGTAGTGACCTATTTTTTTTTTTTTTTTTTTTTTTTTTTGGTAGTAATCAAATATTATGATTATTAGTATATACGCACTTAAATAAAAACACACGGTTGGTTAAAAATGATAATATTTTTCATAATTAAAAGCTTTAATGAAAGATTAATTTTATATTAAAATAAATAAACATTAGTTTATTTTGTTTGATACTTATTAAAATGAAAACGAGGAGGTTCTTGTGTTAAAAGAAAATGAAGAGTGAAAACGTAGCTAGAGGCAACGCCACTGTACCGTATCAAATCCACTCTAATTGAAAAACCTATGTACCTCACTCGCACCCCAAGTAATTGAAACCATCAGCCATCTTAAATCCTGAAGAAGAAGAAGAAGAAACGAAAAAAAAAAAAAATCAATTTCACCAACAAAAAAAAAATACCAATTTCGTAATTCATTTACCAACTCATCCATATATCACACGGAAGTTACTAAACCCTTGTCGGCTTCTATTTTTTTTATAACTGTATATTTTGCAAGCTCGCTTTTTTACCACTAAAAGGAAGCACCGGTACCTTTCGTAATTGCAAAATTAAGTATATTTTTAACACCGCGTACTTTAGTCCGTGCGTTTCTTACCTAGGTACTTATTCCTTAACTATTTATAATTACATAAGGATTTCACTTACGTTCTTATATATATATATATAAATGTAATAAATTTTAAAGTTAGTTATATTATTTCATTCTTTTTTTTCTTCTTTTACAATCTTTATGCTTAAATAAAAACTAAGTACAAATATATTATTTTTATATACACACACACACACACACACATATATATATATATATATATATATATATATATATATATATATATATGAATTTATGTTTTTCTATTTAATACAAGAGATCATGAACACTTTTTTACAATTATAGGAAATCTTGTTGTATTCGGATTCGTTTGGAATACTAAATGTAGATTTAATAAACATTTTTTTTTTTTTCAATTTGAATTAGATAGTGTTTTGTTTGAGTAAATAAAAATTCACAAGTAGTAAGCCAAGGGAAGTAACAATCCCTTGGCAATATAAAATACATAATATTGTTTTAAAATTTAAATGCATTCCGCCAGCGGTGCTTTTTTACAAAGGTGTCCCCCTTTTGAACCGAAGTGGTGTGAACAAACAACAGTCTGGTTATAATTCCCAGATATGTGAGACATAGTAAGTTGCAAATGATCCTTATTGACACTAACTGCGATCCGGGCACAAACTAAAGTTAAGCAATTTTTTTTTTTCATATATATACATCATTTCGTTTATTATGTAAAATGAGATTACAAAAAATTTACAATTTATTTATTTCGAGTATTTTATAGGAAATTCGAGAAATATAGGTAGTCTTATATAGGACCGACATATAAGCTGAAAGTATCAATTTTTGATCAACTTCATACGGTTAAAGACTTATAAAAAGGCAATAACATTTTATCATTGGGAATTACATTTACGTCTTTAAACGTTGCATATGCTTATTTATTACATTTTTTATATTAGGTATTTCATATATACGAATTTCAAATAAAATAATTTTAAAATACAATCACATCCAAATTCAAAATTCAAATATTTTTAGATAAATTTAAAAGAAATGAAAATGTAAATGGAGTCAGATATTTTGTTTCAAAAAAACCCCGAATAATAAATCTGAAAAGAATGTGATTTTTGAGAAGATTAGAAATAACATAAGAATAAGATATTTGTCTAAATGTTTTCCTATGGTTTAGGTATATGAGAAGACGTATAGGAAGGTATGAGGGAGGGGGGATTGCGCCAAGGCAGGATTTATGGGCTTCGTCTGATAGTTTATGGGTCCCCCTCCCTGAACATCCCGCTGGGACTAATAGACCAAAACAGACAACTAATTTGGACAAAACCGTCCTCGTCTCTCCCCCTCCTGCTTAATTTCCGAACAAAACTGTTTTTCCACCACAAACACACCGAAAAAGTTATAATAGGTTGTCTCTTTTTCTGTGTTTGGATTCTATCCATCTATACAACTATTTAAATTACCTTCAAGATAAATTATTTTAAAACTAACACCGATTTTTTTTAAAAAAGAAAAAAAATAACAGATGACAAAAATAATTGAGAAACAGTTTGGTGGGAAGTAAAAGCCTATAACTAGATCGTTTCAAAAACTAAGTGTTTATTTTGGAAATAATGTCCAAAGATTGTGGAATTATACAGTTTCTAAAAACAGAAATAGTCTTAATATAACTTTAAAATCTTTCTAACCACTTATAGGATGTTGATATTGTCTAGTTGACGCTAGTTAAGATTTTTACTTATAGAATGCGCTCTTATCTTCAGCTCAAATATACGAGTTCATTCATGGCAATGGTTTATTTGTATTCTTTCGTTATTAGTCAATTTGTATTAGTGATGTAATGGGTATTGGTTTACCTACTTTTAAAATCATGCAATCGATGAAATATTCGTGTGAAAAATGCCCCACCTCTCTAGGAATCGAAACCAGATTATTGTTTTTGTTTGAACTTTGATTCCTACGATAGTATGACGTCCAATGCATATATAGTTGAATAAGCCCTTCACGGGCTTTTGCGTTACGGTTTACTACTTTTGATTCCATGGAAGATTGCCAATGTGTTTCGAGTTTGTTGAATTTGTTTTAATAGTAGTAGATGTCTTTTATTGATTCTAAAATTTAAGATTATAAAAGATTAAGGAATTAAGAGGTCCAGCTCAACAGCACTTTAACATTCAATTCTGGAATTTAAAGATCCTAAGGACTTAAACTGCAGCTGTTTAATTAAATTAATTTATCAATAACGTTTTATTCACTTTAAAAATCTTAGAAGAAACCGTAAAAGCTTAAAATTTAGTCGATTGAAATCTAAAGCTTTCTATCAAGTGATCTTCTGTAGTCGCTTTGTTACTTCGAAATTACATTAAATGTTCGGCTTTGTCTGCATACCTACTAATAAGCTGGTGATGTAGTTGTTATTAATTTTGAAAATTGAATTCCGCTCCAACATCAAACGAGAAATGTTTTATCCCGTGAATATTTAAAACGACACTCGACGCTCTCTGTGAAGTTGTACCAAGTGGTATTGTTCAAAATTATTTTACTTGCTAATGTGACAGCTTTTTTAATGAAGGTATACCAGGTGTGGTCGGTTGAACATCAGACTGTAAGAAGAAAACACATAGCTTGTCTGAATTGATTAAAGTAACAGATGATTGTTCTTTTGGTTGAGAGTGTCATTTGGATGAACCAATACCCATAATCCATCCGTCTGGATTGGATTGTGATTAGAGTTTGATTGGATTGATGATTGCCAATCAGGCTTCCGTTGATTGCTTCTTGGTGGGCCAATCCTATCCCGTCTGAAGACTCCATTGTTTCACAATTCATCTCGCTAGAGGGCAACGCCTTTCCTTAAATCGTTTTCCATTTGAATTGGTCGAGCCACTCTTGAAGGGTTAATTGAATCAAAAAATCTTTTCTGAAAATTACTTCCTTTTCCTTTTGTCTTATGAAATCGGTCGTTCAACGACCGCTCAATCTTTATATTCAGACGTTCAAATTCAATTATCGCGTCTGATGCATTGTTCTTCATTTGATTCAATGTAAACAAAATAGAATGAGTCTATTTTATTCGTACCAGACCAACTCTATATTTTTAACTTTGAAATTAAGTTATCAACAAACCTTCGAGTCATTCCAAATTTTAACTTCTTTGTTAAAGAAAAGCTAGGATACAGTTTAATATATTTTCTTAAAATTACAACAAAATTAGTTGTTTCCCCTGACATTGCAGTTAAAACAATATACAAAACATTCACGCTAATTTATTTCTTTAAACAAATTAAATATTTTAAATTTATACATATACTTACATGTATTAATATATATATATATATATATATATATATATATATATATATATATATATATATATATATATATATATATATAAAAGATAAAGACTTACAGGCATTAATGTCGATCCAATATTAATGTTAATTTTACATGCAATATTTCATATATAACATTGAACTTTTTATATTTGAATTTAGTGAACACATGGCGTCCAATATAAATGTATTTATCTAATTATATTAAACTATCCCTTTAGAAGCTCTACTTGAAAATTCAAATGATATTTTTAACAATATATGTCTATTTTAAATATACCTCAATGTTTTGCCCAATTTTTTTTTAGGTAGGACATTGAAAAGTTATACACTTAATATTATTGTGGGTAATCAATTTTTAAATCTATCTAAGTGCACGTATAAGATTATGATGTATGTATATGTATATATATATATATATATATATATATATATATATATATATATATATATATATATATATATATATATATATATATATATATATATATATATATATATATATATATATATATATATATTGGGTTTGATGAGGGACTAACGAAGTGCCAAAAGGTGTTCACGGTAGATAAATCAAGAAAAGACGGGCGTGGTATCACTCAGGGCTGATCTGTTGGCCCGCTGTTGTTTATAATATATCTAAATGAGTTCATCCTTGCCTGACTGTGAAGTGCAGCCAATTACATCGGGAGTTTTCTGTGTTCCACGGCTCACTGAGTCTCTTTGATTAGGCGTCGACTTGACTCCTTAGTCTTGCGACTCGTAATCACCACTTTGAATCCATCGCGATACCATTAGAAAAACATGTTTCTTCTTTTTTTGATTTTTAAAATTCTCTATCTCTTTCTTACTCGCTCACTCCCTTATTCAGTTTGTTAACGTAGACAAAGATCAAAAGATAAATGAGAGAGACGAAAAAAGAAAAATAATAATATTCGTTTGATGATCATAAATATTTAAGTGAAGCCAAAATTACAGTTTTCTAGTACCCAATTACCTTGGTTAAAATCATAAATAATCAGCTCTCTGATGGTAATTAACCACGTCTAATGATTGGCTGAGTAAAGAGTGGACTGAATTACTTGTTACATCTTTGCCAACATTCTTTATTTTCCCTTATAATATTATTATAATTAAGTCAATTAGATCAACTCATTTTCATGTAGCGAATTAATCGCAAAGAGCGAAATTGATTGCCAAAAAATACATTTGACTTTGAAATAGACAATGTCCGATAAAGACCAATTTAGTTGGCTGTCATCAGATAACTCGATCATATTTGTTTGATGATAATCATCAAAATTTGTTGTGTCTATGTTAAACATTAATCATTTGATGTAAGAAATAGGCGGATATTGACTGTGAAAAGTTTTAATAACATTTTAGGATAGCGAGGATTGGTCAAATGATGCGAATGTGTATTATATCATGATAAAATTAGATTTCCTTGGGTATATTGTTTACCTTAATCATGACTGTTTTCGGTTTATGTAGTTTAATTTTTTAGTCTCTATTTTTAGCATCACTAAGAGATTTTTTTATATTCTAACAAATTACTGTGTTTGGTGGTTCGTAAAGGCCCAAATGTCCTGATAAAAAAACAACAATAACACCAAATTGAAAACACAAAGTGACACCTGATAAAGATTCACGACAAAACAGAGCAGACTTCCTTGTAGACAAAAAAATACTTTAAAACCAGTTTAGCCTTCGAAAAAAGGGGGAAGAAAGAAAGTGATAAATATCTAAACAAAGATTCACTGTTTTCTTCGTCTCATTCTCGGTGTTAATACAACACTGATTTTGAAAAAGTTAAAGCTTCCTACGTAGGATAAGTTAGAACAGGAAGGAAAGAAACGGACATTAATTGATTCTGGAAGAGATATAGCGGTAGATAGGGCGGGACAGATAATTCCCAAAGGGCCAATAGCAGAAAGGCAAAAAGGGATAGAGTAGGGAAGTCGGTGTTTACACAGTGGCCCTGCCCTAGTGGTTTTAAGTTGTAAGGGTGGAGGGTGGGTGGCAACACTGATTTATAGCCTGTAATAAACTTGTGTGAGAGGTTAGCCCTTAGTAGTGAAACAGTAGAGGAGAAAAAAACCTTTATATTAACCTAACACAACTTCCTAATAGTCTTTTACTTGACTTATATACTGTACTGTACACTCTCTACTCCTTGTCTTTTCTTATACAACTGAATCCTGCTAAACCTTGCAATCATTTGCGTCATAACTATTTAACTATTTAATATTTGATCTTTTTGTAGAACCATGTGTCCAACAAATAAAAATAGTAGAAAATTTTATGCAGTTCAATTAGCAACATTGATTATTTATTTCCAAAACAACCACAGCTGTAATATTCAGTATAGATTAAACTTCAGCATTGACCTGATAAAGCTATCATCTTTACGATTAAGTTCCAATTCCATTTTTTAAGTGGGAATTATCATCGATATTCCCTCCATCCGGATCCAAAATGGAAGCTTTTTCATGAAGAAGTATTTTAGATTTGATCCTGAACCGTTTTTTCAGGCAGTTTTCAATTTAAATTGAGTTTTCAAAACATTTTTAATCCTCCATGAAAACATAGCTTCTGATAAAATAATGTTTTAAAAGCTGTGTTTTCGTGCGGTTTTCAATCCAAATTGAATTTTCAAAAATTATTTAATCCATCATGAAAACATAGCTTCTGTTTACATAATGTTTTAAAAGCTGTGTTTTCGCACGGTTTTCAATTCAAATTGAATTTTTAAAAATTTTTAATCCTTAATGAAAACCTAGCTTCTGCTTACATCATGTTTTAAAAGCGTTTTTCGTACGGTTTTCAATTCGAAAAAAGTTTTCAATGCTCCGCATGAAAAAGCTTTTGTTTACATCAGTTAAGCAAATATTAGTGTTATTTGTGGAGTGATGATTTTTTTGTAAATTACACAGTTTAAAAATTAATTGGAAGGAAAATGTCTTCGAATATAAAATGAATATTTTGTTGTTTGATAATGTCTAAATATACAAAATGAATAATGAATGGACACTATCTATATATTCTAGATGAGATGTATCATTTACGAGTATATTTCTAGTTAGTTCTTGTACAACGGTTGCTACACGGTGCATTTAAATCTTAATATCTTATTTTGTAAAAGAGATTATTCAGAGATATTTCAAATATCTCTTTTTTTTACATTAGGAATATCTACTAATTAGCTCTCTCGACATCCTGTTCGTCACTAAAAAAACTGTTTCAGGTTAAATAAATGTACACAACTACACGTCAGTGTTGTATTTCTCGAAATGGATTTTTTCTCTCATCATCAAAATCTTTAAATTTTCTGGCACCCATTCATATCTCATATAACGATCTAGTTTACATCTTTAAATATATACCTATATCCTATATATATATATATATATATATATATATATATATATATATATATATATATATATATATATATATATATATATGATTTACCTTAATCAACAGAATATATTTTATAAAATATGAGGTCTTTCTTGAAGAACCTAATTAATCCCTAATTATAATTTAAACAGAGATAATTTTTTTTAAAAGAAAATGACATTATATGCATATATATTTTTTTTAAATATAACTTCAGATTAACCTTGAGCATAAATTTGTGACAAATAGTTATTTATTTATTAATAGCATTCATTATCTATTATTAATTTTTAGTCAATGTTGGTTCTATTTTTAAAATAATGTTGAGTAAATAATGTTTAAGAATAAATGGACATTTTTTCAATTTAAGAATAAATGGACAACATCTATACAGAGAGGTTAAAAAGGATATAGTCAATACAAAATAGTATCCTTTTTACATACTCTCTCTCTCCCCGGGAAAATTATGGAAAATAAACGTTCAAAAACAGCATTTTTAGCAGTTTTAGACATAACCCCATGTACTAATTTTTATTTTATTTGTAATTTTATAGCCCCTTCAAATCTGACAGGGGGGGGGGGGGGGGGGGCTCAAGCCCGATAGCCCCCCCCCCGTTCCTACGCCATTGACTGTAATGTTTATAAATATATAATTAATTCTTTTTTCAAATTTCTGTTTATTGTAAGGTAAAAATTAGTGCTTGATAATAAATAAATTATTATTAAATTTGTTTATAAGGTCATACCTCTTTTTGATTATTTAAAAAAGCGATCCAACTCACCTGAAATAAAGAAATTAAGTACAAATTAATATTTTTTAAATTTTATCTTGTACATATTAAGTTATTCTATTAATATGTACCTACTAATTTTATATATTTAAATCTTAAACAAATAAGTTATTGGTAATTTTAATGTTGAAAATCTATTTAATCATTTTAATTATAAGTAAATTAATTTACTAATTTTAATTATTTAAATTTATTTACAAATTTTATGTTATGTAAATATATTTAACAATTTAAATTGTGAAACTCTATTGGATAATTTTAATTATGTAAATTATTAACTAATTTTAATTATGTAGTTTATTTCTTCCATGTTACTGTGTAAATCTTCCGTATATTGAATAAAACTCAAGGGAATGAAAAGTAACTATTCTGTTATTTTTTTTATTAATTAACTCTATCTTTACCTAATTTGTTCCTGACACACCACAAACCTAAATATTAGGTAAATAACTATTCTGAAATTTTACTTCGTGGAATTGATTTATTTTCCTTATACCTACTCGAATGCAATATTTGCCAAATATTAATATTAGCCCATTATATTATTTTATATTATTACATTATTATACTTAAAAAGAAGAAGTAGTATAAACATACATTTAAAAAAAAATGTTAACAAAGAAGTGAAGAAAAAATTAGTAGACTTAATTGCACGTTGTCTGTTACTAAACTGAAAGCAATCACTGTGTGTCACGATATATCAGCCCCCTCATGTCATTTCATCTGTCACGCTGTCATGGCAGTCACTGACTTAATCCCCCTTTTTCTTAACTCTATTTCACTAAATCCTTTTATGTGATTTCATAAAAAGAAAACTTTTTCCTTTCTGTATATCACTTTAATAGGTTTAGTGTAGTATTTAGTCTAGTTTTTTCTTTACGAGTGATTACGATATCTCTACCGCAGTAACAGAGTGACAGGGTTATGTCACTCAAATCATAAAAAAAAAGTGTGACAGTTTGTTTCAACTCTGTTCTTCAGTAATTATAGTTAAATTTGTCGGTAGTTTACAAGATGTCATATCTTTTAAAGTAACAGATCAAAGATTTCAAAGAAAACTTTTAGTATGAAAAAACTCTTTTCACTTTACTTTTTTAAAAAATAAAAAAACTGCGACAACAAAGAGACAAGTCGATCTTTAATGCTATTTTATAGCATTAAAGATTTATATTTTGATTTGGCGATTTTTCTATTAGCCGTGAGATGGACAAATACACAGATTCTATCATTATCCCTTCAGTTGTGCAATAAACTCTACCTATACACAAAATTTTAAGTTTCTTGATTGCTATAGAAATAGCTTAGAATTATGATGAGTCGGTCAATAGATCTTATCTGTGACAAAATAGCAAAACTTTTGGCTCATATATTTTATGAACCAATATAGGTAGAGGTGTAAAATTTATATTTCTGGTGCATTTTGTAATGATTTCTAATTTAAAATTAATTTTATCTTTAATTAGATAATAGAGGGGGTCAAAAATGACTTGAGTTGGTTCCAGTTAAGGGTGGTACTGTTGTGCTTGACTTGGCTGGGGCACTGCCGTACTCCCAGATTTTTAATGCTATAACATTTTTTTTTTAATAATTGTCAATTTCATGAAACAAACTATAAAATAGCATATACATATAACGTTTGGTCTAAGACAAATTATTTTTACTCTGTTAGGTCTGTGATATGTTGTAAAATAATCATGGTTTGCTCTTTGGGATTTTATTGGTCTATCAATAAGGTCTACATTATCTCGGCAGAAACCAATATTTTTTGTTAAGGAAAAAACTAACATTCAATATCTTGATAGTTTATGATAAAATACAAATTCTAGAAAAAGTTCCAGTTCCTATATATTTGAAGAAAGACATATGAAGAATTCGCAGTCTTAAATTTAGAAAGAAACCTTTAGATTGTCATGTCTTTAAATTTTCCAACTGCGATTTCTTTTTTTTAATTTAGAAAAGCTGTTCAACATCAGCGTAAATAACACTATAGTAATTAGATGCACTAATGTGCAGAAAATATCTTAGCTCTTAGCTCTGCTTCTAACAAGTTCCTTATAATATAAAAACATAATAATTAAAAAAAAATATAATTATTTTTATAATGTAAACAGCATTTCTTATTCTTGCAATTATAAGTCTTTCTTTTAACAAATAGAGTTATTATTAAACATTATACATAAATCATAATTATTTTTGCAATAATTAAACACATAATTATAATTTTATAGTTGATAAATCTATTAAATTATTGAAATTTTATTTAGAGGCATTCTTAGATCAAAATTACCTGGTATGAATAATTATTTTTTTAACCACATTAATCAATTATTTAGTTAGTTAACGTGACGAATTCGCGTTTACAAATAGAATCCATAAAAATTGATTTATTAAAATGATTTTTAGGTTTCTCTAGCTATTTTTTTTTTTTTTTTTTTTTTTTTTTTTTTAATTGAAAACTAATTATTTGGATTATAATCGTGACGAATTTATTAGATTAGATATTTGTTTTTTGTTTGTTATTAATTTAATTAAAACGAGATTATTTATGTTTATTGGTGTAGATCTTCACGCTTAAATAATTTCTTTTAATTTATTAGTGAACAAGACTAATTGCAGTTGTCTCAAAAAATGATATGAGACCAAAACATTTCCCATTTTAAAATTGGAAGCAATATTTTCCCCCCTAAACAGACTTTAGTAAGACTAAAAACTGTATCACGTTTAACACATTACCCCAAATCGTTTTTGAGTTATTCATGTTTTTGTAAAAAAAAATAAAACATTTACAGTCGGACGGAAAACTGTAATTTTTTCACAATCGACTATTAATGATTGTTTTTTTTTAATGTGTTATTTATTCTTATTAATTTCTCTAATAGATATATTGCTGATTTTATGGTATAACGACGTGATATTTAGTATAAATTGTGAAGATGTTAGTACTTTAGAGAGGTATCAAATATTTGAATCCCTCCCTAGTTTGGTCTGGTTTATGCTCTATGTATCATGTTACGTGTTAGTAGTAATCTGCTCCCCTGTTTCCTCTACCTAGTTGGACCACACAGCTCGTTAGTGTTAGATAACACTTCTTGTTTTAAATAACCACGTGTTCTTCTAACTATCATATGATTCAAACCACGTGTAACGCTAACACTATGATAATATACTTGGTGAAAAAACACCCTATATTGGTGCGCATTTATATTAGTGTAAAAGAAAACGCGTAATTAATAACACACACACAACTAATAAGAGCACCTATAGAAAAATGATAAAGCCACATGTACTTAAAAACAAATATGTATATATATACAATAACGTATACAAATACCGTGTTTCCTTAATAGAGGTATATAGTATTACTAGTTGCTAAGATGGTTAGGGAGGGGTTATATCCTCATTAGTACGTTGTTATATATACATGATTTATATGTTAGTACACAATATATACAAACCAGTAATGTTTAACCCTTCGACCCCTCTATCTCTTATCTTCTAATTATTATACCAGCATATATATATGTAAACAGATATGTATGTAATCATTCATAGTTAGTGTTCACATGTTTTTTCAACCCTTTTCCTATAAGAAGATTGTTACAAAAAAAAAAAAAAAAAA
Source organism: Gerris lacustris (assembly GCA_951217055.1). Lineage (NCBI taxonomy): Eukaryota > Metazoa > Arthropoda > Insecta > Hemiptera > Gerridae > Gerris > Gerris lacustris. The sequence continues at coordinate 40,474,208 of OX578284.1, forward strand.
AAAAAAAAAAGTATGTGTCAAGAGGTACTAACTACAGCTGTAGGAGTGATTAATTATATCTTGAATATATTAAGAGAAATTGACCACGAACGTTAGAAGGTATTATTTTATCTATATATACTGTAGGTCTATGAGAAAATGTTACTTTCCACAGTATGTTAAGATAAAATAATATCTTATAATGTTCATATGCACAGTATGTAGTTAAAAATAGTAGAGCATGTCTAGGTAATAGTATTATTATACGTAAATCCTATGTGCTACACTTTACTGTGTTAGTAAAACTCTATTTTCAATTATTATGGTAAATATTTTAACTATATACATATTGCAATTGGATGTAGCTTATATTACCTGTAAAAATCATTGTTTAGAATAATTATCTTTTAAATCTTAATTATATATAATTGTATTTTATCTAAAGTAAAATCAATTAATTCAACAGAAATTAATTACTTTAAAATATAATATTTACAGTATAGCAATTTTATTACTTGAACTTTATTCTTTCTACTTGTTTTGTATTACTTTATTTTTTTAATTTCACAACTATTTATCTGGTTCAAAATTGAATCATTTGTTGATAGAATCAAATCAATTACCAATAGGTATTTTTAATGACTCTCATTTAAATATTCCAATAAAAAACGCACACTTTAAAAACACACTTAATGTATTTAAGTGGATAACGATAATGAATGAATATTGATTATGAATGATTTATAAATAAATTTATTATTCATAAACAATTACTAAACAAAACTATTAGAAGTCGTTTCCAATTATTTAAATATAAAATTGATTTCAAATTTTAAGCTGTAATTATTATTGTTTAGTATTTAGGTTATTTTAACTTAAATATCAATTTGGAATAATAAATTGACTGAGCTATTATGTATAAATAACTTCAGAATTATTTTGTGATTTAATATTTCAAAATTTAATGACTTGAAGTCATTTAATGTCAAATTTAAATCGTTTTGAATTAATTATGGTATAAAACGTTACTATTATTATATATTGCTTCCAAGCTTGTCGAAGGCAGTGGAAGCATTGTGCTGATTTTTACTTGCTCATATTAAGAGAAAGTATTGTGATGGCGAAAAAAAATTTGATTTTGAGATTTTCATGAATTTACACGTTTTAAGGTCCGACGAGATCCGACGATTTTGATTGAAAAATTCTAAAATATAGTACATTTAAATTAAGGTACGAATCTAACGATATAAGCCGTTTTCCTGGGAAAAGTCTAGTTCCTGAGAAAATAGCTTTAAACGCGAACGGTGTATGTCCGGGTTCGATCCCCCGCCGAGTAGAAGTTACTTTTACGAAATGCTCAATAATAATTAAATGTACCTACGAAAACACGATAACTAATAAATGGAAAGCACTGGGCTAAGTTATTATAAACTCGTAAATGAGAAAGTTTGTCTGATTTTTTTCATGTACTTATCCGATTTCGAAGAAATGTGGATGATTTGTCAAAAGTTTGCCTACAGATAGTCAGTCCTATGAAATTTTTTTCGTCATGGCTTATTTCATGTTAAATATAAATAAGTGTAATCCCAATGAAAATAGGAACCGGTCCAGATAACCACGCACTTTCATTTCCATGTGTCCATTCCTCCAATATAATAGGGTGCAAGGTACCACAGTAATTGACAGACCATTTTTTTAAATAAATAAAACAGTAAAAACTAAAAACAAATCGGGGCGTACGCATGCTCATTCGGGGCGAATGCTCAAGTGTGTCCCCGCCTTAACTATTTAACTAAACTTAACTATTTACGGCGGGTATACACTAGAGCAGTGGTTCTTAACCTTTTGGTAACCACGGCCCCCTTAAAATCTCCAATTATAATATATATAGTACCTAAATACCTTTCGAGACCCCCTGGGGGGCCGCGGCCCCCCGGTTAAGAACCACTGCACTAGAGCATTCGCCCCGAATGAGCATGCATTCGCCCCCGAATGAGCATTCGTTCGCCCCGATTTTATTAGAAATGGAGGGCGAGCCGAACGGAAACGCATACTCATCCGAGGCGAATGCTCAAGTGTGTCCCCGCCTTAAAGGTGGAGACATAAGCAAAACGGGGCAAACGCATGCTCATTCGGGGGCGAACGCATGCTCATTCGGAGGCGAATGCATGCTCATTCGGGGTGACTGCTCTAGTGTGTCCCCACCTTTTTATGCGGGTAAAGTAAATATATTTTTAAATAAATACGTCTTGTTACGTTATGATTTAAAGTTTAAATATCTCTTACAAAAGGATTTATGAATACACTAACTATATAAAATTGTGAATTTTAAATAAGCAAATATAGAACAAGATGTACTTTTATTAATGTTTAGTTAATATTCTTTTCATGCGGGTAGGCCAGATTTAATTGTAACTAAAAGCTTCTTGTTGCACTGATTTAAAGTTTAAATTCTAAATCGCAAGTAAATACCTTAAATTTATATTTATTCGTACTTTATTTAACAAATGATGCGGGTATGCGATAATTCTAATTAAAGTTATTGCAGGTTGGGTAAATTCATTGTATGTATACATATAGGCTTAAACTAATTGTTTAGTCAACTAGAATTAAAAATGTTTAAATAAAAATAAAACAATTAAAGAACAAACATTAAAATGCGTAATGGCATTGAGGTGTTAAATATTAAATGCTGTTATTGTGAATTAACTAAAAATGTTAAATTTTAACACCTTTTCATTTAACAATTTTTTCATCATCATCCGTGACGGAGCCGCCCGTAGTGGGTTTAAGTCTGCCAAAGAGCTTTATACTGTTTCATTATTATCATCATCATCCGTGACGTAACTGCCCGCGTAGAGGGCTTAGGTCTGCCAAAGAGCTTTATACTGTTTCATTATCAACATCATCATCCGTGACGTAACAGCCCGCGTAGAGGGCTTAGGTCTGCCAAAGAGCTTTATACTGTTTCATTATTAATTAATTTAGTTCTTTAAGTATTTTTATACACTATTAATTTGTTGAAACTAGAAGTTTGACAGCGTAAAATTAAAACAACAGAATTTGAATGAAACTACAAATAAACCCTCAAATTATTTAATATAATTTCTTTTTTCTCTTTCTCATTTAAAATGTATAATACTCTACTTAAGACAAACCAGGTTTAAACATGGAAATGTTTTTTTTTTTCTCTCTTTCTTCTAATAGTTTGTTTTTGTTTTAATTTAACTTGACAGACTCATTAAGGGGCTCCATGAATCTCTGGGATGTTGGAGGTCCTCTTCACAAAACCAACCAGAGACATCTAATACTTTTTCATCTCGAAGAACTCTCCGACTTGACATATCGCTTCTTCCTCTCTCTTTCACCCCTCTCTAGTCCTCTTTGGAAACGATTTGTTTTTATTTAAAAACAGTTTCTTCTCTTGTTAATAAATTTGTCTGTCTGTCATTTAAGAAAAACCTTCAGTTTGTTTTCATAAGGTGTATGCATATATATATATATATATATATATATATATATATATATATATATATATATATATATATATATATATATATATATAATGGGTAAGACGTCAGTTAGTATGTGTTCTAATGTTTTTATGTCGGTTGTCATTAGATTAATTTGTGTCCAATAATTTAGTGTCTTGAACGCTCTCTCCTCTATATGTTATTTTTATATATTTACAATTTTTTTTTAAAGAGGGTTATGTTTATGATTGCTTCGACTCATTAAATTTTAAATCTGTTTTTTATATATAGTATTATTACTTTTATGAATGTTATTAATCAAAATTCATGAAAAAATATTTACTTTTTTAATGTGTTTGCAGTGTAAATATAAATATTTAAGTATAAATTAGTTTATTGAAAAAATATAATTATTATAATTCTTTCTTAATTTTATCTTTTTGTGTTAGATATTTTATTTGATGCGATTACAATCCGTTTTTTGATTCCTCCATATTATTTAGAGTCCATAAATTTAGATGATGGTTGAAATCGAAGGAAATAGTGGTAATATATGCCTTGAAATGCAATTAATTATACTAATATTGAATTAAGTATAGGTATAGATGGAAGTAGGTATGAATGGAACAATGATAAGTAGGTATATAAATGAATACGTGTAAGATAAAAATGCATATCTGAAATATATACCGTCGCTAGTAATCGATTATAAATCCCTAGGTTTACGCCCCATTGCTTTACAGCTATCAGAGCTAAAAGAAAGAAATAACTTAGAGATAACTTGTTTAACGTATTACTTAACAACATGGCTTAACGTATTCGATTCCCAATGGTAGGGTGCATTTTTATATGTAGTCTTTTATCCACATCATTATTTCTTAATAATTACAGAAATGATGAGGTTGATAAGTTCATTTTATCGAACAGTGAAAATATCGAGTGAAGATTTCATCAAAGAATTAGTTAAAAATTATTAATTTCTATTAATATATAGAATTGAAGTATAAAATGTCCTAAATATATTTACCTAAAACGTATTTAACTAAATAATGACGCCTACACATAAATAAATGGCATATTAAATTTGAATTTGTCAAAAACGTCCGATTTTAGCTTCAATTGTGACAACTGCTAATCAGATTAGTGGTAGATTTGATTGTACCAATTTATAAGATTTATACAAATCGGATTCAATAAGTCCATAAGAATAAACAAATATTTTCTAAGTGAGAAAATATTAGAACAAACATTTCGCTTATACTTACAGAATTAGAGTATAATCTTGGACTTTGATTTATTGGGAAAATGGAGAAATTATTGACTTTTAAGGTTGTTTGCGCAAACATTTTGACCGTGTATGGGCTGTTTGATGTTTGCGCTAACATGATGTTTGACGTGTATGGCCTAAATTTGCCCGACATCAGGTTTACGCTAACATCATGTTTGCGCAAAATGTTTGATCGTGTATTTAGGTATACACATCTAACAAAAACCAATCCAAATAATTATTAAAAGTATAAAAACGAACAGTTTTTTTTTATTTTTTTTATTAATTAATTTTTGAACTAGTATTAATTACAATTTTTTTTTGTTATAATAAAAAAAAAAATAAAATAAAACTGTATAATATAGAAATAATAATAAAAAGAATAAAATATTAATCATATAAAATGTATAATGTGGGCTATATAGTGTTGCCAACCGAAGCGGAGCTATCTGTCCCAAAAACAGACTCCCAAGATAAACAAGTAAATGATTTATGTTGGCACGCCTGGATAACCTATAATCCACCATATTCTAAACACTTGCTACCACTAAAATATGTATTAGTGGAATAATTTATTAAGGAAACATTCAAATAATTTATCATGCATAGTATAAATTAGTTAGATTATAATATATATGCGTATGTTTTATAATGTATTTATATAAATACGTTCTACCTCATTGATTCGTTCACACTTTAGTCTCCAGAAATCGCTCTTAGTGGGTGTTAAGGAAAATCCTCAGAAACTAACTAAATTCATTGCTGATTAAATATACCTAGATGTTTTTGATTTAATTCTTCAATATTTTTTACCCAAAATGATGTATTCTAGCAACTCCGGCAGTTTGTTTAAACTGTAACAGTTTAAACATAGTTTTTATATTCTATGACTCTTTTGATCAAACAATTTGTTTTGTTATCTTTGATCCACACTTGTAATCTTTGATCCACACTGTATAATCTAGACTCTAGACTATGTTAGCTTATTCTCCTTCTTCTTATCATGTATATAAAGTTACTATTCTAGTTCATTTATAGCTTTTTTCTCTTCATTATTATTCCTATTTATATTGCTTATTAGGCTTCTTTATAATTGTTCCTTGAAATACTGAAAAATATACTTCCTCTTTTTTTCACTATGTATTTAGACTGTCCACATGATATTCTTTAATTTACTTTTATTTTGATACTATAGATAAAACTACCCTTATTGTTATATTCAATGTTTATTATATTTTATCTATATTCTTTTCTTTCTTCAGATAATATTATTGCACTTTCCTATATTCGTATTCTTCTCTCCGTGAATAATATTACCCACGTACTTTTTTTCCACATTATGGATTTGATTATTTATTAGAACTTTTTTTATTCTCCATTTTGTTTCCTTTGTCATAGTTACCTTTTCTTTCTTTTTTCCACCTTGATTATCCTAAAAAAAGAGAGTTAATACTTGCTATTTATATATTATTACGTTATTCAACTTTTTAAGGTCAATTCAATCATACAATTTATAAGAAAAGTGGACGTCAATTTATACACAATACAATGTGTTAAAAATGATAAAATAAAATAAAATTGGATAAATGGACAATCCTCATTTCGTTTCTTTGTCCGTTTTGTAGTTAGAGTTGGATTCTCTGATTTTATGTCCTGGTTTTCTTTCTTATTCTTTTTCTAAATCGATTATTATTGTCTGACTGATTAGTCTCGCTTAAATAGTTCTCGACTTGGCTCTACTATGAAGAATTCTGTTCCAATAAGAGCATAAAGGATGTCTTTAAAAAGACAATAACAATGTGACAGAGAACAAGATGACAAAAAAATTAAGATCATTCTGTCAAAAGTTACAAGACAACAGAGGTACAAACTTACAAAAGGATGAAAAACAAAACGCCATCTAAATACAGGCTAGGGTAGTACCGCCTCGTGCCGCAATTACCCCGGCCAGCGCTTCGATCGACTTCGTGTCTACAACTCAAACAATAGGAGTGGGACTTTTTAACCGTGAAATTGCACTAACAACCCCATTAAATATTATATTGTTCTCCCTTTATAAAGCTCTCTAACGACAAAAATGGCGTTCGGAATTTTAAAACTTAATAAAGCTCCGGGTACAATTTTTTTTCATCATTCGAGAAAATTATCACAACGAATAAAAAAAACAAAAAAAAAAAAAAAAAAACGACAGATAATTATAAATTATCTATGCTATTTAATAACAATTGTTTAAACTTTGATTTCTAAATCGCGCAATACAACCACAACAGTGGCGATAAAAGTATAATTTCATTTCTAAAAAAAGGTTTAACTAATCATAATTTTCTAAATTGCAACTTAAAATTCATAGAGGCCAATTTAACGAATTAACATTCGTCAGACTTTAATCAAACTTCAAATTTGAAGACATTTTATTGTCTTAAATTCTCAAATTACACAATTATAAAAGGATATCAAAATTATAGATCACTGGAATTTTTTTTGTTTCGACTAATGTACAATAATTAATCAAATGACAAGTAATGTCCAAATTATATATTTGTCTTAATCAAATTAACGCTGTTGACATTCTATTTAAACGACTTACGTCATCTTTTTAGTAGACTTCCTTAATTATTTTTAAATATTATGGACAGATACATTGTAATTAACTGTCAATCATGTCTTATTAAATACTTACAAAGAAATACAAGATAATTACAAAGAATACTAAAGAATTCTTTTAACCAAATACTAAAAAAATTGTATTATAGGGAATTAAAATAATTGTGTGTCTTAAAAATGTAATTAGTGGCCCGGCATTGCTATATTTTCACAATAATAACAGTATAGTCAATTATAGAATATTGTCAAATAATTCTTAGGTATACCTACAAATATTAATTATACTACCTTTTACGCATTTAATTCTTATAATAATGAATACCATTTTTTCCGAGCCACTTTAGTTGATCTATATTCTGGTGTATGGACTAGAAACTGTTTAAGATATTGGTATAAAATGATTATTTTTATCTAAATTGTATTTATGTACATGATTTTTTGTTATCATTTCTTTACTTTGTATTAAGCCTAGTTTGCACTGGTCGAGTATTTTAGTAGAGTAGTTTAGTGATTTAGTACTCGACTCGTTTGGACACTTTGTTACTTACTAAATTTATTTACTCGACACTGACTAAATTACTCGACCGTGGTTACTAATACAAAATTACTCGACCCGTGCAAACTAGGCTTTACACACTGAAGTTAATTTTAATAATAAAGAAAAAATAAAATTTAATTCTAAATCAATTCATGATGATTCAGTCATGTTTATAATGTCAAATTTTACCCATAATTTGAAAAATACTCAGAATCATGTTTAAAATATAGAATATATAAATTTAAAAAATAGAAATTACTTATTTTATTTTATCTAAAAATATTTACATTTTCTTTAAGCTAATCATATATCTTCATTAATGAGTTCTCTACATTTGGCGATGAAAATTACTGAGTTTAATTATTTAAAAAATTGTTTTTTAGAAACAACGTGTCATAAAATATGTAAACATGTAATTTACATACACACACAATGTACATCCTTGTTTAACTCATCCATAATTAATTTCCATGTACTTGTTTGTATGTGTGTATGTATATAATACACATAATATGTGAAGGGAGACATTATAGGGTATCATTAAATCGTTTCGAATATATTATACATGCGATTTATACGCAATTTGATTAATTAATTTAATTGGATGCCCTTTTCTCATCTCAATATCACATTAATTACAATTTAATTTCTCCTTTTTGTATTCAATATTACAGTAAATTATAATTAGAAACGAATAAATAATAAATGTTTGTTTAATTATTCTACTCATTATATTAGAATTGTTTATTAATTAACTTTTTTTTAGCAATCAAAATTTTTGTTTACTGAAAAGAATATATATATATATATTCTCTTTTAACAATTATCTACCGTTTTCAATTTGTAATTGAAAAAATAATTTCCATTTATAGTGAAATTCCTCCTGTATAAAATTTGTATATGTACCTGCATAAATTGTTTTATAATTGCATTTAAATTTTTTTTTTTTTTTTTTTTAAGAATACAAAATTAATAATTTCTGCTAATACCCTCCCACTACTCACACAACCGGTTTATATATATAATATATACATCTAGGTTTTGGACAAATTAAATTAATCTGCACAAAGTAGTACCAACTGGATTCTAGGATCACTTTAAGTCCTACTAGATCGCGCTTAGGTTGAATATATATACATATTTTTTTAATATAAAGGCAATTAGTTTAAATATTAAATTTCTATTAGATTTTTCTCAATATAAACTGGTTTTACAACGCACACGTACTTATAAAATGGCTAATTAAAATCACGAGTTTGTTTCTCAACAACTAACATAAACTTTTTCGTTATTATGTATTTATACCTACATTTTGTAAGTAAGATTATTATTATGCAAAAATAATTGCTTCCCCCATCCTCCATGTTTATATAACACTTCATTAGTTTGCCTGCTCAAAACTTATGTGTTATTAAGGATAACACAAATAGATAACAATAATATTATGTGTTATTGTTTTATTTTTAACTGCTAATTAAATTGGATGAAAAGTATAAATATATACCTATATATATAATACTCTTATTTTACTTATTTTGAACGCGTGATTGTTAACTACATATGCTGTAAATGTATTATATATATAAACAAAAGTTAATATTGGCCATTAACCGACTAGTTTGTCGAAGAGAAAGTTAATTTTTTATTATTTATATTGCAACTGGTTAAAAAAACAATTCAATAACCTACTTCTTTTTAAAAAATTTGTTTAATGTTTATAAATAACTTGAGAGACGCTGTGCAATTTATAATGAAGAATCTTCAATCAGCGCGTATGAAAGGTTGATATTAAATCTGGTAAAAGCACATAATAATAAATAACAGCAAGCCCTCTCTGATTATTTTTCACGGTTATAAAAAAGGTGTAATGTTAAAAAGCGTTAACATGGTGCGAGAAGTGTAGAACGCTTTGTCAAGCTTGTGCAATTCTTCACGCCCTGTCCCTCGGGGAGGGTGTCACTATCTACAACCCTACCTATCAACTATAATAAAGTGATTTCCGAAAGATTAAACAAATCTTTAATAATGAACAAAATCCTGGTTCCTTTATACGGGCTATTTAGAGACATTTTTTTTTAAATCGTAGAACCGTATAAAATCACCTACAAGTTTGAATTACTACGAATGATTTTGTCATTTAAACGGTGGATTAAGAAAAAATAATATTGATTTTAATAAAGAAGCAGGTGGATCCAAATTATTTTAATTTGCAACGGCTTTGCTTTTTAGATACGACCATTTTCTTCGTGAGTTCATTTGTAGGATCCTTAGGCAAAAACGAGGAACATATGCATTCCTGAGCTTGTCTGTTTGTTTGTATAGCTTACATTGATGTGATATTGACAAAAAAGTTTGAAACTGCAGCTATGCTATGTGTAACCCAAACACATGTAAATTATAGGAAAGCCCAAAAAATCATCCCTCAAAAACGAGGGGTTGAAATTTTTTATCCGTCATGTGGGGGTGTTATATCAAAGAGGAGGATAACCTGAATACAAATCAAGAACTTTTTGGAGGCCCTTCGCCAAAGAAAAAAAAAAGCCCCCTGTTTAGTTAGATTTTTAATTATACTCTATTGGGGCCCCCATCGGCAAGATAGTAATTTCATGTTAATTCAATTTTTTTGGATTTGGGGACACCCTAGCTCCGGGGGCCCGCCCGCAATGCGGGCCTGTGCGGGCCCATAGTTTCGCCACTGTCCCGCCCTCTCCCCGATATTCACCTGTTTCGCCGGTTTACTTTCCACCCTCCATAATATCTTATCATCCTTCTCTTCTCCGGATTTTCTCTCTGATTAAAAATAAAAATTTCAATTGGGATATTTCTGGCTCTGCAGATTTAGAAAGCAATCTTTCCTAACGCTTCATTGCTGCAGTTTGTTTAGAGTATATCTTAGTTAATTTGGTTCCTTTATATATTACTATTATATTTAATAAAAGTCAAACACTTATTTGTTATGAGTATGTTGTCGAATTGTTATTTAAAGTAAAAATAGTAATTAAAAATTTCATCTATATAATGGGTACAAAACTGTTGTGGTAAAAGGTGAGACATAAGTTAAACTTAGGACATAAACCACTAAAAAAAGTTAATGGGACTGTGTGTGAGAAGGTGGTTTGATGTATTGGAAAAAGGGTCCCATTCCCCTATTATAGAAAAGGACAATAAAGGGGGAGGGCCAACCTTGTTCAATGACTTTTGGTGAAAGGGCACTAGGGAGGAGAACAAGTAGACCTATAAACCAACACCCACGAAGGGACGGGAACCCTTTATATCGTCCTACATGATAACAGGATCTCATATCTCGGCTTGACGCCCTTATATAGTTCGATACAGGACGGATCTTCGGAGGACCTTCTTTTATCTGTCTTAAAGAACCAAGGACCTCTTTGTCCGCGACTAATGGGCCGAGTTATTGGATTCTTCCCTTTTTCGGTAGACAGGACCGAACCTCCTCGATCCTTTTACACAGGGATAAATGTCAACGCGTATTAGATGACACGAAAAGAACAACGATCGAACTATATAAAAGAAGGCGAGAAAATATACAGAGGCGGCAAAAGATAAATACAAATTTCATAGTGGGAGGTCAAGGCCTCCTATAGCAGCTCCGAGATGAAGAAAGAAAATAACACGAGATACAAATTTAAAACAGTTAATTACATCGTAGACATAATCTGATTTTTCGGATCTTGGCTTTTTGATGACCGGAGGCTTTTTAATTATAAGGCAAGAAGGCGTTGACTGAGGATCAAAAGAGGCAGCTATCAATCCACCATCAATCTATCAATCTGACTCGGAATTAAATCATCCGACTAACTGATGTTATCCACTTGATGATTGACGTCTTCAGCTTCTAAAGTCATTAGGTGTTTACTGCTTTCCTGCAATTGCCATCTTCCGGTCTAATTGAACTTTTCCTTGCCACTCACAGTTCCACTTACAAATAAACTCTTTTACTTATACATTGTTTCGTTCTCAACAACAAAAATGAAATTCGAAAAAGAATCTATTTAATAGTAATAGTAGTGGTTACTATAAAACAGAGACTTGCTACACAATCATCTATATAAACAAAAGAAATGCAACAAAGTATTGTATTACATACTTATTAGGGTTACCCTTTTATAGTGTGCCCGTGAATTAAAAAGGCTGCAACGTACCTATATTAGTTTCGATGGATCCCATAATCAAATTATTCTAATTTTTAACATTATTTCCCATGATTAGGAACGAATTAAACACATTTCCTTTGTCAATTTGTTTGTTATCAGCTTCTTATATTGTTTTCCTTTGGTATAAATATTGTTGTTACTGTAGGAAGGTGGAAATAAATTGTTAAACAGTTTGTTTGTTAACTCATCAACTTTTATCGTTACTTAAGATGAGAGTTGGTTTGTTTTATCCCCCACTACTATCATCATCCATTTTAACTTCTCCATGTTGCCTTGTTTTATTTATTAGTGTTTTAGTCGGTTTCCAGTGTATTTAGAGTTGGGTGAGCTATGGGAAGGGGTGTTTGTGATTTTGAGGTCGACTGCAGCTGACGGGGAGAAAGCTCTAAATAGATGAGGGGCTTTCCATATAAAAGGCTCTTACCGCTGCTTGGGTCTTTACAGCCGGTGTAATTATCCTCTAGGAGAGTGGGGGGTTTAGATCTAACCAGGGTTGAGGGTGGGGTGTTAAGGAAAATCTTGGCTGGAGACAAGATTAAATTTGGTTGTGGAGGGTGTTCTGCTTTCCAAGGCGACAAGTCCCTTATAAACAGTTTGTCAAGGTCCTGGGGTTGAAGCAGCAGCTATTTTCCGGCCGATTTAACCTTAAACGCCTTGCTCCCTGTCCCTTCGCCATATCAAGCACCCGCTGCTTCACCCTCTACATCCACTTTTTCAAGCCCTCTAAACTCCCTCTTTCTCTCTCCTACTCGGTATAAGAACGTTTTATATTGTGTCCCCTTTTCTCATCATGTATTTTCTTATAAAAAGAATCCAACGGAAAACCCTCTATTTTATTCTGATCGAAAAGTGTTTTCGACAACCTCAGTAGTTCAGGTTTCTAAGCAGACTAAGGAAAAATCACTTTGTTCTTTGTTTGAAAACAAAGTCTAAGGCATTTTAATTTGAACGTGTTGGTTAAAATATAAAAACACTAAAATTTTGTTTCCGGTTCTTTACATGTGCCTTTGGCTGGTACCGAAGTGCGCCAGCCCCCCTTCGGATTAGAAAAAGATTACGGTCGAAGTGCGCCAGCCTCTTAGTCTAAAGTGTCTGATGGTTGAGGTCAGGTAAGCCCGGGTTATACCTCTTGCACCCCGTCTAAACCCAAAGAACTTTGTATTGGACTTCAAAATTAGAATCCAACAAGCCGTTCGAAATGTCTTCCTTAGCACTTAGGAAAAATTCAGGATTTAGGATTTACTGAGGACTACCGATATTCTACCAACGATGGCCAACTAATTAAGTTTATCTTCGAACTACCCTATATACCCCCTGAAGAAGTTGAAGAATGTTATATTGAAGATTTTATAAGCCAAAAAATAAGCCATTGCAATGATCGATTTTGGGGCTTATCAGCGAGAACTGTTGATCTGTCCACAGCTAAATTCCCAATACAATGTGCGGAATTCAAGCCGCCTAGCGTTGGTTGTTTATAATAATAAGGTATCTAGATTTGAAATGTGAAAGTCATTTTTAATTTATTTTGGAGTATGCACATAAATAAATTACAATTGAAGTTTTTCTTTTGTGGACTTGAGTTTTCTTATATGGAGTTCGTTGTTGTAGCATTCAAAACCTGAAGAAGCCCAGATTCCCTGGACGAAAGCTTGTTCAATAAAATATAATAAGAAAAGAAAAAAGGACTTTCATTCCAAACAACAACGAACTCCATATAAATAAATTACATCTTTCAATATGTATTTTGTATTATATTTATTGAATATAGACTCAATTATATTATAATGTATATTAAACATGCAGAAGATTTTAGTTTTCGTGGGTACGTTTAATGTTAAGTTAATCTAAGCCCTTCTAATAAATATTAGCGCACTCACTTTTAAGTGAGTGTAATTTATGTAACAAAAATTTCTTTAATTTTTAATATTAACAAAATAAATTGTTTTTTCTCTAGTATTTTTGATTATTTTCTTACATTTCCTATGTTTAATGATAACTTATTTTGATTTTGTAAGTTTTTTGTTATTTTTCATTTTGAATATTCACAAATTAAAGTGTATCTTCTGACTCAATTTGGATTTTGTTCTTACGGGAACATTCTACAGATTCTCCTATACACTGAGAATGCTAATGATCGGAGTATTATTCTGAGCAGTTTGTTCAAAGTGACTTCAAATCGCTTTATATTGAGTAAATGCGAATATTGACATCGATTAGTCCTTTAAATTAGAGCATCCGTGTCCTCTAATCAAATAAAGTCTCTAAAATAATCTAAAAATAATTTAATCAAATTTAAGTCTCTAATCTAATAAATAAAGTGAGGTGGGTGGACTACCTGGGTCCAGAGATAGGATTTACCCGCAGCGCACTTCGACCGTACCCTTAAAAAAGGGGCTGGCGCCTGGCGCACTTCCACCGTGAACCGACCTATCCCGGCGCACTTGGTGTACAGCCGTGCCTTTAAGCATAAACTTTTTAACATCTGACATCATTATGTCAGATTGTATATAATTTCTTATGATTTCTTTGCATTTAATCGTCAAACATAACGAGCCTGCAGACGGTATAGAACATTTTCAATAATTTTACAATAATAAACCAACTTATCGTAACCAACTTAAATACTTATACCAAAACGAAGACCAAATTATATAATAAGATAAAATGACAAATCATATGAATAGTTTCTTCGATTGATTAGATATTCCGCAATCTCGGTGTAGAGTGAGTAATCATAATTTGTTTATTTATAGAGTGCGTAGCATAGATTTATTAGTATAACATAACACAATTTCTGAACACCTTTATAGTCTTTATAAATATACGAGTTATTTTTGAAAGGTTTAAATACCCAGAAAATACTTTCAAGTACCTCTTCACTTTAATTAGAATAGCTATATATATATATATATATATATATATATATATATATATATATATATATATATATATATATATATATATATATATATATATATATATATATATATATATATATATATATATATATGTGTGTGTGTATATATAGAAATAGGAATGTTAGAAATCATATCTCTTGAGTTTCTAATCTTAAAATAAACTTTGAAATGTTTCTGACGAACACACACACACACATATATATTTATCAATGTTTATATACTACATCTTAAAAGACATGTTGTTCTTGTAAAGGCGTAAATGATCTTTTAAGATATTTCAATTATCCTTGTCCTCTTCAGAGCTCAAGTATTTGAATTAGAATGACATCTGAAGAATTTAAACCATTTAACTTTATTAAAATATCTTTACTTTTTGGTGACTAAACTAAATGGTTTATTTGGTATCACAATATTTGGGCTGGGAAAATATTTTTGTCAGTTATAGGTCGATTTGAAAAATTTCAGTATTTTAGTTAATTTCATGGTCTAGGTACTAAAACGTCGGTTGATTGAATTACTTTTTATGTAAAAAAAAAAATCTATTTAATATATAAATAAATTATTAAAAGCCTAGATACTTTTAAAAATATTTAGTCTATCTACTTTACTTTTATAAACTCAAATTAAATATATTCCTAAAATGTGAAAAAAAAAAAATGTTGTGTTTTTTCTTGTGAAATATTGTTATTTATTTTTTGATATTTTAAAGTATTTTAACGTTTTATATACATGTATATTTTATGCATTTGTACAAAATGTATATTTTATAAGTGTGTCTGCTTGCTCTATAGTTCGTACTTATAATGTTTGCATACTTAATGTAATTTATTTTAAGTTATTAAAATAATGTTTATAGGGAATGTTTAATTTAAAAAAAAAAATATTAAGTAGGTCTACGTACATTTTTCTTTGATTACGTACTATCAAAGTTCATTTTTTGAAGCAAAAGTCCATAATAATCTGTCTTTAACTTTAATATACATTTTGAAAAATTTGTCACAAAATGTGTAACCTTATAAACAAACCTTCATTCACTTGAGTTAAATGAAAGCCTTTAAAAACCACCCTTCTTTGAACAATATAAATGAGCAATTAAAAATCAAGTTACCTTTACATATCCAGTAATGCATTCTTGTATAAGTGGGACAACTCACCTGGAAAAAATAACAAACATATAAATTAGACATAAATATAATACTAAGGATAGTTTAGCTGACATCGGAATTAATATCCGCAGCTAGTTTGATAGGAAATCAAATAAATCAATTAATTTATTGTCGTACAAATATTGCAAAAAATTGCAAAACTGGTTTAATTAAATCTACTACATCAGAATTGCCTGAGTTATAATAAGTGAACTTAAAAAACAAGGGATAACTATTAACGAACTCTAAGGATAAGTATTCTTAACTTCCCTAAAACCTGGGTCCAAACGTCCAAAAAGTTCAATGTTTCGAATGCCAGAGAAAAAAGACATGTTTTATACTAATGATCACATCGAGTGTACTAGTACTATGTGTAACCTATAATATAGTTGTTACCTTAGTACCTAACTATCTGTACTATACAGTATAGTAGATGGGGAACATAATCGTGTAGAACAAACCTTAACGATACCTTTGTAGGTAGTAGGTATAGGTACATAATGATGCATTTTGTCACGACTTAATCGCGCATTGTATAGTCTTTGTACAAGTAACACACTTCTGCTAGGTAATGATATCGTTAGCTTATTTTTATATTTCTATACATTTATTCTTCTTCTAACCTTTTTTCCCTTTTCCTATCTTCATACCACGTATAGTTACGATTACATCGTTTTTAAAGTAACTTTTTTTCTCTTTGTATAACGTCAAAAAATCAGTATAACACGCTTTTTTCGGTAGGCAGGTACATTATAGGTCCTATCGTTAACAAAACTCGTGTATTACTTGTTAGACATTTTGTCACCTCATTCTTTTGTACCTTTTTAACTGCTTCTGTTCTATTGTATAAAGTACAAATGACAAAGATCCTTAATAGAAAGGTGTCAAATGCTTCACCCTGCGGTACATCTAAACCTGCCTGCTACCTGACTTGATGTATAGACACCTGTTAAAGAAAAACCTCCCTTACTTTAGTATGCTTTTAACCTGTTAGCACCTTTATACTTTTTTTCTGGAAAAAGGTAGCCCAAAACCTTACTCAGACTACCTTAAAAGATTTAAAGAGACATAATGTGCTCTATTAGACAACCGACCCCTAATAGACATCTTTTAATTTGCTATTTAAAATATTGTCTTTAATAATACCTTTATTTCAAGAATTGATTACAAAAATAAACAAAACACAAATGTGGCATGCTAAGTTTTTTAGGTTGTTGCGCCAAATTAATTAACTATATACTAACTCTGATGCGCAACAACTTAGATATTTTAAAATGTTTATAGGGCAGTTTCATGAATAGGGCTATATTTCGTCTCTTATGAGGGACATCTTCAGGCTTGTTATGCTTATGTAGTAGATCCCTTAGGTTGGTAAAAAATTACATTATATGCACTTTTTTTGAAAAAAATAAAACATTTTAAGGCAAAATTTCGCTAGAAACATAATATATAACTAGCCAATAAAAACTTTTTTGCTGAAAGGGTCTAGATCTTATAATAAAATTAAAATATATAATTTAGGTGTCCGTCAAGGACCAAATAATGTCCTATTTATAAAATATTCCTATAAACACATAATTTTCCCTTAGCCCCCTTTACCCTAACTTGACTCAACACTTAAAAACATTAAAATTGACGATCGTAATTCAATATATGTGTAGTAAGTTTATATTATTTAAATAATATTGTGTATTGTTTATTTATATATATACTTACATAGGTAATGTATTAAATATGGAGGGGAGATTTACCCTTATTCTTCGAATAGCGTTAACATATTATTAACAAATTTTAAAAAATATTATGTTTTCTTCTTGAATTATGGTATATTATAGTACATGTTGTAAAATTAATATATAGAAGTATTATGTATTTGTTTTAATATTTTTTAAATTAATTTGTTTGTATACGTGCGTGGAATATAGTTTTTTAGATTAATTAATCGTTTATAGTTTTTTTTTTTTTCTTCTTTCGTTTTCACAGTTAGGAACTTTTTAGTTGATTATCCGTTTCAGTTCGTGATTTATTTTTTATATACCTAGGTACGTCTATAAATAAATAAAAAAAAAATGAATGATTAATATGAATATAGTGTTATAAAATATATTATTTTAACAGGAGGATGAAGATGAAAGGAGATTATTAACAATTGGTAAAGGGTTGGTTTTTAAATAGGGGATGGGGTAAGTTTGTGAAATATTTAGTTAAGATCGGAAGAAGTGTGAGGTCCGCCATGTCTGTGACGTCACGGACAGATCGTTAGCTTAACTCTGCCCCCACCGTGGGGAGTGTTGAGCCTGCGCAGTGGCTATAGACAGGGGAGTAGAGGGGGGTAGTAACCCCCCGGGCACTGAGCCACCCACAGCGGACACCCCTCCCCCCCTACACCATTTCATTATCTAGATAAACACTATTATAAGAGTCTACCGGTACCCTTTTCACCCTTTAATCCATCTTAATATTTCTTATTTACTTGTACATAAAAGCTTTTTTGAGACAGTAACCATATTATTATTAGCAGAAAAGGCTTAATATTTCGTTTATTTTCGTTCAAATATAAGCCTACTGAATTGCCTCCATGTCTAAAAGGCATAGTTTTTCATATTTATTTATAAACTGGTTTAATCTGTTCTACCCTTATTAGCTTATTCGTCAAAGATAATTACTTCTTAATGTAAACTAGAAGAGATTATTACATAAAACCGTATTAATATTTAATATACCTAGTAGAGAGATATTCTATACCGAATCTTTCCGCGGACAGATTCTATACAATAAATTTAGACCTTCTTAAGAAGACCGCGTCAGAGTTTTAGTGAATCCCGACGTTTCCATCTCATTACAGGGATCATTCTCAAGAGAGTTGCTCATGATGAGAGTCAGTTGCAACTGACAATGAGAATGGTCCCTGTGTAATAAGATGAAAATGTCGGGATCCATCTCTGAGGTGGTCTTCTCATATAGGTCTAGATTTAATTGAGAGATTATGTTAAATACGATAGAGATGTACTAATATAGTAAGAGAGGTTATTATAAACCAGTTGGTATTAATATAATACAAGATATACTTACTATCAGAGATTACTGATTACACAAAACGATATTTTAATTTAATTTTTAAAACTTTAATATCATAAAGTTATGTATTTAAAATTAGTGATAACATATTTTCAATATATTCTACTGTCAAAACATTTTAATATTATGTTAATTCGTCTTTCATTCTTCGTCTATGTAACAATTTTTTTTTCAAATAAGGGACTTCAAAGCAGTTAAATTTGAAACCTTAGAATGGATAGTTATTATTTTTATCTTATTCGTTTCGCTATTTATACCGGCGAGATTAAAAATTTTGTTGAGATAACTTTTAGACGATAAACAATTGCTCTGATCCAACTGAATATGATCAATTAATGTGCGGTTGATACGGATCTTGTATATTGTATGTTTTTGATCACAAATTGATTCATTTTGTCCCTTTGATCTTTGATAAAGTACATAAGGTAGATATAATTTCTTCGACACATAACGTCTGTAATGACATATTATTGAAGTGATTTTTAATAGGGACTTAAATAACTTGCCTAAATGGGTTCAGTAATGTAAGATAAAGCTATCTGCTCCAGAAATTTGATAACCCAAAGTATTAGGTAGGAATTGAATTTGCGTTATTGAGTTTAACAAAAAAATAAAAAGGAAAACAAGAGGTTTAAAGACTCTTTTAATAAAAATGTTCCCTGGCGTCTAAAACGCATTTTAGACAAATTTTGAATTCGGAGACATAAATCTTCAATAATCACAGTTCTTATCCTATTCCTATTCGGCAAAATAGATATCTACGTGAAATTTTAAAATTAGTTTTTAACCGTCTCCGTCTTGAATAATTCTCAATGTTAATAATTCTAATTCTCCATGTTGAATAATCTAAAGATATGAAAAATAAAAATCTCTTTATTATTGCTTTAAACCATTGATTTATATAAAATACATCTATTATTTACCTGTTATTTTTGTACATACCTATACTTATTTTTTTTCAATTATTAATTTATGGCATAGGAAGGATAAATGATAATTACTATATATCTAAGGTATATGACTTAATTTTATTAATTTCTTCTCTCTATTATATTTCGGTTGTGGATATCGTGAGAATAAATAGGTAGGTGTATTATAAAAAAGTTAAAAATAAAACAGCTAACAGAATGGTAAAAGTGTTTGTTTTATTCGTGATATAACATGAAATCGTTGGGAGGTCCAATATAATTTATTTTAGGTGAAAGGATACAGTACCTAATAATATATTTATATCCATTGTTTACTTTCTGACATTTTTCTTTTAAATACGAAATAAGGTATAATGGAGGGCAAAGCTAAATACATTTAATATTATTTATACATATTATGTATATATTTTAATAAAAGAGAAAGATGTATTTATTATATCTATCTATATTGTTTATATTTTTAAATCTTTTTTCCATTTGTTTGTACCTTTTCTCATGATACTAAATATTTAATCTTCTAACAATATAATGAAATAATTGTAGTAGGTATAATGATTTATTTTTATTTTTTATTTATATTTTATCTAAGATGTTTCTTATTATTTTTTTTCTTGCGAGATTTATTTATTTGTCCTCATTATTTTATTGCAATATATATATATATATATATATATATATATATATATATATATATATATATATATATAATCAAGTAGAGGTAATTATATTTTATAAATGTATTTTTTTATGTTATTTTACACTTTTCTTTAAAATTTATTTCTGTTAAAAATACTATTTACAAACACATTCATTAAAATGTTGTGAAGACACATTATAATTTACTATGTTGATAATAATGCGTTGGGGACTTTAATTATCTTACTCTGTCATAATATTTTATCTAATTAGTTGTCAAGCTATATGTTTTAACACCGTTAATTATAATTATTGTATGTATCTATAAAAATTAATTTTCTTAATTAAGAATAAAGTATAGGCACTTATTTAATTAAAATTACAAATATAGTGTCTATCATATTTTTTTTTTCTTGAGTATAGATGTGTGGGATGTCAAAATATTACTTTTATGTTTTTTCGACTCTTCCTTGACTTAAACATAAGGAGCAAAAACCAGTTCATTAACAAAAAAAGTGACAATAGGTAATACACATTTATAAATAGATGAGCTTCGAACATTTCAATAGGTCATCTTGATTTAGTTTGTGAATAATGTTCGACTGTTTAAGAAAATTATATTGCCTTATTTAAAATATCCCATTTATTTTCGATTTTAAACCATCTTAGAGAATTTTAAAATAGAAATTCGTGTTTTATTATTTATTAATTAAGTCCATAAAATATGGCAAATCCAATTTTAGACCATCCAATGAATATCGGTCTAAATAAGGTGAATTCCACTAAATATTGAGCCACTAACATTGAGTCCACTAAATATTGGTTTCAGTAAGGTGAATCCTTATTTAATTTATGTATATTTACTATGGATAATTCAATTTTAGAATATACAGTAAATCTCGGTCTGAATAAGGTGAATTCATATTTAGACAGTTCACTAAATATTGGTTTCAATGTGGTGAATCCTTATTTAAATTATGTATATGTATTATGGAGAATTCAATTTTAGAATATCCAGTAAATGTCGGTCTAAATAAGGTGAATTCATATTAAGACAGTCCACAAAATATTGGTTTAAATATGGTAAATCCTTATTTAAATTATTTATATTTAATATGGCAAATTTTAGACTCTCCAGTAAATGTGGGTCTAAATACGGTGAATTTATATGTAGACTGTCTGCATTAATTATTGGTGCAAATATGGTGAAATTATCTATATTTATTATGGAAAATCCAATTTTATAGACTCTCCAGTGAATATCGGTCTAAATAAGGTGAAGTCATATTTTGACTGTCCACTATAAGTATTGGTTTAAATAAGGCGAATCCATATTTAAATGATATATATTTAATATGGCAAATTCAATTTCGGAAATATAATAAATCTACATTTTTGACAGTCCACTAAAAATGATAGACTAAACTAAATATGGTATATCATCCTTTTAGAAGTTCCACTAAATATCAGTCTATAAATAAGGTTAACCGGTGTTTTACAATTAAAAATATCCATTCGAATCAGAATTTTTATTCTTTCTAGTTTAAGAAACATTTAGTATTTAAAAACTTTTGATGTCAAGCAGAACTTAGAGAAGAGAAACAATTATTTTTCCCAATTAAAATCAATGATGATTAAATACTGTTAACTCAAGAAAATATGTTTAAAACTTTGCGTGAAGGAGCTTATTGCGGGACTTCAGTCATTTTTATTGGTACTTCACATCATTTTAACAAATAATAATCCCTAATAAAAAAAAAAATATGATATTCAAACCGCATATTGAATCAAAAAATATTTTTCCAAATTCGTAACTGTGGGAAAGTTTTAAAACTTGTAAAATAATTAATATGTCCAATTTGAGTCTAGTTTCTTCAGATAGAAGATAAAATAATTAAATAGATAGTTAACTTGAATCCAAAATTGGAATATTTAATTCCATATTAAAATCGAAAGATGAGAACACGTGCAATTACGAGTTTCTTAAAGATGTACTGAATTACAAGATGGCTGAAGTTGGATGTAATTATTTTTCTTTTTAAATGTAATTAGACTCACGCGATATAACGAGGCTGCTTAAGTTCTCATGCTTAGCAAGTGATTTTTATAGCTCGTTAATGCCTTTGCCACATCATCTAAATTACTCTTTAAAATTACCTCCTTTTTTTCCTCCCGTTATAAGATTTATTAATTGAACGATTTTCTGTTTTGTTTTAGCAAAAAGTAATATTGATAAATTTGAATGCAACTAAATGTTAATTAATTTTTAATTTGATATTGGAAAGACATTATGTATAATAAAATTAACAGATCCTATATTTAAGATTAGGTTTTCTGTAGGTTTACTATTCTTCTTCTCTAACCTGTACTTACACAATTAATAGGTAGTTAAATAACAACCATTTTTATTATCTTATGGAGCATGGCTTCCGTATTGCCTGCTCAAGATATATATATATATATATATATATATATATAAAATTGTTTGAATTATATGTCGCTTCCCGAAGGATGAGTTTTCAAATTTTTCTAGTATAGTATATAAGAGTGGGTGTTGGGTGTTGCCAAATGGCGAGATTCTAGCGTAATGTCTTGTCTAGTTCTCCTACCGTAAAAATTTCGGTTCCTAGATTTGAGAATACATTACACGCTAAATAATGGGATTATTCTTACGTTTCGCGCAGGGAAAAGTTTGTATCGTTGTATCTAAAGTTTGTTTCGTTTTATCTGGCTTAGCTTAGTTGGTTTGAGCGCCAAACTGGAAATATGGAGGCATGGGTTCAAATCCCGGAGCCAATGCATATTTTTCTCTGTTTCTGTCTCCCATAGTTCAAATTGTTTGATATATATATATATATATATATATATATATATATATGAGGCTGATGGGACTCTATATGTGCTAACGTGGCACCCATCACTAGATAGAATATCAGTAAAGGAAGTCATACGATGGGTCCCAGCATGGATATAGACTCATCCTCTTCGTATTATTTTATAATGTAACTTAATTTCTTCCACAACAATATTGTCATCACAATTTGATAATATTAAATTAAATATACGCGTTTCAACATTTATATTATCTTCAGTGTAAGTGTTACCATAGGGAGAAAAGACTATTACTAGTAGTCTTTCACTCACTATGCTAACACTTACACTGAAGATGATATAAATGTCGAAACGCGGTATTTTTAATAATATAAAATTGTGGTCGCAATATTGTAGTTACTTTTTATTAACTCCTCTCTATAGTCATTATTTATTATAACCAATTATTTCAAGTTCGTCTATAATCGACATTGATGATGACTTTTATCATAAAGACTGAAAGCTGCTTAAATAAATAAACATATATTATATCACGTAGAGAGACAATTTCTTTGAATCCATTAAGGTGACTTCCATAATTGCTTTAATTCCTAAATTCTGTGAAGAGCTTTCTGGAGGGAAAATGCCCTAACTTAGGTATTAAAGTTAGTTGATAATCTGCTAATATATTTCTTTAGTACCACAATACTGATCCATTCTTCTGCTGATACTAATATAATATTGATTTAATCATTTTTCTGCTTTAAAGTCATTTTGAGTTCCATCTGCTAATACGAATATAGACCTAAACCAGTTTCTGCTAATACCACTCATAATCTTGACTTCTACCACTGTTTTTAATCACAAATATGTATCTCAATGTATACCTTCTCCCTAGGTTTTAATAATATTTTGAATCATGTAAAACTTTAATTTTTAATTGCTGGGTTATGTGTATAATACGATTCTTTTATTCAATTTTCTGTCCGGAATTATTCAAAATTTGAATTTAGTCTAGTAAGGAAATTATGCGATCATAATGAGTGGAAATACAATATTGATAGGTAGTTTGAGGTGGTTATAGATTATTAAAGTGTTATCTAAATAAGTACATAGATAACTCGGCACAAGATGGTGTACGGTACATCGATATAGATCACACATATATTGTAAAATCTCCCTCCACAATCATAATAGGAATTTGGATGTCCGCACCATAAAAGTAACAGTTACATTTTTTTTTTATCTATACGAATAGATTACGGTTCTATAGTGCGGAAAGTAACATTTTGCATGCGAGTGTGGAGTTTGCACCCGAGCGATAGCGAGGGTAGTAAAACCACACGATCAAAGCAAAATTCAGTTTTCGCACGAGTTGCGTACCGTACTTTATCTACGATTGCTGGATTTTAATAATAAATATAGAAATAACAGTTACTTTAATTAAACTAACATCAAATTAGTTTTGTTAAATGTAAACAAACACGCTAATCGTGCGATAAGGTGAAGAATTATGAAACGCGCATGAGCAATGAATACAACTACGAATAGAATCACTTTCTACGCATCTAAACAGAGATAAAATGTTCATATTTCCTATTAATCGTAGATAAAAGTATTTTCTATTGACCAATAACAAAAATATTAAAGATTGATCTTATTGCTTGTCAACTGGTAGATATTTAATCTACATCGTAACATAGAGAAGGGGAGATATCCTCCTCAAAAGTAAATGTCCTTCCTAAACTTGAGTTTAGGTAAAGTATATGTATAATATAATCGTCGGTCTGGGCTGGCCTACGACCAGCCTGCACCTTTCGTGCTCTCTGGTAATATATATACATGCCAGTATATAATATGTATTTATACACAATATGAGTGTAATTTTTGCACGTATTTTTGTTGTATTATTGTAAAAACCAATTATTCAATTTTATTCCATTATATAGAGATTAAATGTAAATATGAAATCAGAGGGTTTTTCATTCGATTGATTTTTTTCTAATTAACTAAATAGAAAAAGTTTAAAACGAAAAGTCCTGTACACAATAATTTTATTGCTTAATAATTAATGAGACTTTAAAAAGAATTTTTAAAAAAATGAACATAAAATAAAATTAAGATGATGAAAGACATGCAAACAAAGAATTACGTCGTTTTTTTAAATAAAATAAAATTGGCAAACTAAAGGTTTTTATAATACTAAAGTAGAAGGAACTTTTAGCCTAACCAAAGAGCTTATTAAACTACGATAAAAACTTCTATAGCTGTGATAACACGCACGTCTCGTATAGCGTTATTTAATAACATTCTGTTATTTTTCTACTGCTTATGCGATTAAACGAGGCCTCGAAACAAGACTGTTTTACGACCTAAACCAAATGTAATATTGGCATGAGAACCTTATTCGATTAGAAAATATAATTATATATATATAATTATATATATATATATATATATATATATATATATATATATATATATATATATATATATATATATATACATACACACACACCTACACACACACACACACACAACATACATTCAGTAGGAGTCTACTACAACAGATTTTATATACAACCAATCAGCAAAGATATTAATAACAAATGAAAGTCGAATATAAATGAATAATCGATAGTTTAATGATTTTTGATTGTGTTTATGGATGTTTCTTTTTTTAATCTTTTTAATTAATATAGTTAAATTGTTTGTTGTTGTGTTAGAACAGTTATATTTTATGATCAATTTCAAATTTCTTTATCATATACATATTATCAAGTGTAATCTAAAAAAATAGCTTTATTAAAGCAACTTTTTTTATAGTAAATAAAATTAATTAGTTTTTTTTATCTTAAAAAATAAACAATGGCTAATGTTCAATACAAAAATATTGTCCAATTTAATTACTCATTACCAGTTTTTATTTTCGGTACCAAAAAAAAATTAATTGACATGTACAACTTGTACTAAAATTTTTCATGTAACATTATTACTTCGTCAGGTTTTTCCCACTTGTTAGTTTATCCTGGTTTTCACGTATTTATTTATTATTACTTAATGTTTTATCAAATATTTCAATTATAAAAATAGGTCCTCCTCGGTGGGGAATCGAACCCGACCACTCGCTCTTTGCAATTTGTTTTAAAAAATTAATACCTCGGAAACTAGATTTTGCTTCCGAGCTTACCGAAGGTAACGGAAGCTATGTGATCATTCTGAAGAAAGAAAAATTTTTAGGTCTCCGATTTTAAAAATTCCAAGACAGAAATCCGTTTCAGACATCAGAGAACATTTTGGGTTCCGTGTCTGCCTGTCGGTCTGTTGTCCAATTTTTGTGAACCAACATATATTAAAAACTACCTGTCCCATATTAATGAAATTTTGATGGTAGGTCATAATTAGTCCATTGTTGGTCTCACATAAGTTTTAACTTCATATTTTACGATTTTGGTAGTATTCATACTACAGAAAGATTAAATTTTAATTTAAATCAAATTATAATTATTATTAACTACGGGAAACAGACAGAGAAATCGACAGAGAAATCGGCGCTGGAGTGTATTTTTCTCTGTCTGTTACCCGTAGTTAATAAGGCTGGGCACGAACTGGACAACTTTTCTAACCATAAGGAAGGGTCAAAAAAGGGTCCACTAATCCCTGAGCACGAACTGGACAACTTTCAGCACCAGGTAGAGAGTCGCATGCGATAGCGTGTAAAGCCCCATTTATACGGTGATAGTTGACGCGATAGTTGCAGTCATGATAGCGGCAACTATCACCATGTAGACGACGTGATAGATTCTCAATTTTCATCACGGCGCCTTGTTCACCATACTATTCGTTTCTATTGTTAAAGGCAGGGCCGGTCCTAGCTTCATAGCCGCCTGCGTGCGGGTGACGCTCGGCCGCCCCCCCCCCCCTTACCATATGCAATATTTGTTTGTTTATTTATTTATATATTATATACATTAGATTATTATTATCAATTATTATTAATCTATTATCATACGTTATATTATATCAATACGTTAAATTATCTGAACTGGCTTCATAAATAAACAAATATGCTTTTTGTTTAAATGTAGTTGGTTATTTTACATATTTCCTTTTTTACTTTCTCATGTACCTAGAATATAAAGAGAAAGTAAGAGAAAGGTTGTGATGACTTGTAAATTCGATTTTGATGAATTTACACGTTTTGAGGTCCCCTGAGTCAAATCATTATTTTTTCATTTATTAAAAAAATTTTTTTTTCAAAAATAACATTTTATTTAAAAGTTTTTATTGTCTATTTTTTTGGCCCTCTTACTATGCCTATATTTTGCCAAAATGTAGGCCTCCATGGGCTGTTGCGCCACAGAGTTAGTTTTTTTAGGATTAAAAATGTAAAACTTTTGTATTTTCAGTTATAACAAAATCGGAGTAACAGTCGTTTCAGTGATAAAACCGTAGACAGTTTCGCTGACTATATTTTTTTACTATCGAGTCATAAGAAAAGTGCGATAGTTATAAAATGCGAAAGTTGTCCAGTTCGTGCTCGTCCCAAGGGGGCTGCTTCTAAAAAGTTGTCCAATTCGAGCTCGAGGATTAACCAGAGCAGGTAAAAGTTGTCCAATTCGAGCTCGAGGATTAACCAGAGCAGGTAAAAGTTGTCCAATTCGTGCCCGCCCGTTAATAATAATTATAATTTAATTAAAATAAGTTTTAACCTTCTGCGCCTATTTTTTTCTTCCACATGCGCACAAACTTGCATTTATTTACAGCTATAGCTTGAAAAGTATACTTATCTGATTTGTATGAAACTTTTATAACTTATCGAAAGTAGTCCGCAGATAGCCCCAGATTAATTGGAACCATCTGCGCTCTTTAACTTTTGCTAAATTGATAGGTATCTACTTTAATTCATGTAAAAAATCAATTTTGACAACAACAAAAAAAACAATATTGACGATTAAAATAACGGGGGAATCTATTAAACAAACTAGACAATAATGGCTTATAAAATCAATAAAGTACGTGGATAGGATGCGAGGAAGCTATGTGCCACACCAATTGGCAGTATATTTTTCTCCGGGATAAATAATCATAATAATAATCAGAAATATTTTCAATAAAATCTAATAATATAAGCATAAATTATTAAAGAATAAAAATCTACATTTTAAAATAAAATAGGACTCTTTTTTCAGTTATAATGAATTTTATTTATACATAACACATACCTATGTATAATAATAATAAAATAAAATTAATATTAATTTTATTTGAAGATGATTATGTCACATAACTTCATGTATTTAAATAAAACATAATTAATTATCAATTTTATTAATATCATTTATATACTTTATCTACAAGTTGCTTGAAATGTATAATATATTGCTCGTATTATGTGGATATACATATATATATATATATATATATATATATATATATATATATATATATATATATATATACATATATATATGTGTGTGTGTGTTTAAGATAGAGAAAGGATTTAATTTGAGTTATATGGCAGTAATACGGCGAAGGACCTGGTTTTCTTTGAGTCCTGTATCCTGGCGCAAGGATCTCATCCTGCTTCTATACTTGAGAATTCTTTCTTTACCAATGCTTAAACCACGAACAAACTTAACCTGTTCTTGTATAAAGTCCATTTAAACATTTTACAAGTAAAACGAACTTATTTCTTTTCTACTAAACCAGGTGAATTTATGTAGTTTGTATAGAAACCGGTTTTTTACATGTGTATATATATCTTGTTCCTAATATACTTCTGATGTTGGTATTATTATTTTTTTTAATCTGTAACTTTTACAATTACTGTCTTAGAACTGGTAGATATACGATTAAGAAGTTGAACGCTTTAATTTTTTTCCATGTTATAACACCATTTAAGAAAATATAATTACATACATAGTATTATATATATATATATATATATATATATATATATATATATATATATATATATATATATATATATATATATATATATATATATATATATGATTAAGTGCAAGTGCCAAATGGTATAGTTTTGTTAAGTTGAAGTAACAAAGTAACGAGACCATTTAAGTAATGTATGTTGTGTAACTAAATTGTACTTATCTTATTAACTTAATATCATAGTAACTTAAGTAGTGTAAGTATTACACTAATAATAAGAAGCAATTTTAGAAATTCTTATTACTTTCTAATTACAGCTGATTAGAGGTTTAAACAAGGTGAGTCTATACTCTTCTAGAGATTATAATTTTTGAGTTTTTCTTCTGAAACAACATTATTTGAAGTACTAAGCTAGATGTCTTATATATATATATATATATATATATATATATATATATATATATATATATATATATATATATATATATATATATAACTTTGATTTAGTGGATCTGACAATCCATTTTTAGGGTTTCGTTGGTAAAACCAAAAAAAAAAAAAACACTTATAGTTTCGTTCATGTGTCTGTCTGTCACTCTGTACGGTTCCAATAACTTTTGAATAAAAAGAGATAGGAACATGAAATTTCCAATATTGAAGATCGTTTTGATGCGCACACAGGAAAAATATAGCGAACTCAAAATTATCAGCTGTTCAAATCCAAAATGGTGGATAACTCACGTCATGCGAAATAAAGGTTAAAAAAATATATACCACTTAGGGAAAGCGTTTAATTTTCTACACCATTATGTCAAAAAACATCAAAATCTTGGTTTGACTTCAACTTTGGTACTTAGACGAAGACCAAAGTCTGTCAGATATTGCACTAAGTATTATAGTAAGCATCGACAGGTTGGAAAGTATTGTTTTTATAGTGATTATAAAACTTAAAATTTGAGCAGAATATTGATTCAGCAAAATTGATATTGTATATAGTGGAAGTCAACTTGGCTTAATTGGGTCTCATAAACTACTCTAAAACTCCACTATAAATTACATGTTATTATAATACTTAGGACTCTTAATTTAATATAACTTATATACTCACGAAATATATAGTTAATACTTCGTGCCAGTTAATCAATACATATTAGCTTATAGGCAATAAATAGTTAATGGCAAAGTGTCAATATTTATACCAGCACATAGTAGCCAATAACGGTATGTCATTAGTAATTAGTGTTAATATGCTCACATTAAAAAGAATTGGAATTTCTAATCAGTATATGATAATTACTTAAGTATTTAAAAGCAAAATTCTTTTTATTTATATAAGTACTTCAATGTCGGGGTATACATAAATATTTCTTTAATTAGTGTATGTGTTTATATGTTGTATACACACACGCATATATATATATATATATATATATATATATATATATATATATATATATATATATATATATATATATAACAAATATATAAGTACATATGTGTGTGTGTATATTTAATTTAAGGGCTGGTTTGTACAGCTTTTAATAGGGTTTTAGGCACGTGTCTAAACCCTATATACATTGAACACGAGCGTTAGGGTCTACTATAGCACGCACTATTATATATAATTGTGTGTGTGTAATGGTGTAGGAGATTGACCTATATATATCGATTTGGTGGTAAGGTTTATAGGACGAGAACCAATGTTAAAGTTGATCACGCTATTATACAGCTAGTACAGCTCTCATTAACTAATATTACTAGTACTCCTCCAATACAAGGGAATAAATTACACCTAAACCACTTATAGACACAACTACTACCAGTTCATTCGGCTTTATGTAAACAAATCATTTGGTAATTTCTCATAATCGATCATTTGTACTTCTTTTGTTTTAC
This sequence comes from Gerris lacustris, assembly GCA_951217055.1. Lineage (NCBI taxonomy): Eukaryota > Metazoa > Arthropoda > Insecta > Hemiptera > Gerridae > Gerris > Gerris lacustris. The sequence goes on from OX578284.1 coordinate 40,505,552, forward strand.
ATTTTATAAACAAAGCCAGCGAAGTGCAAATAATATAGAACAGAGTGTTGTATTCTGCCTTTTGATAGATTTTTTATAGTACTTACTCATTGAATATAGGTATAAAAGATAGAAGGTTTTGAAAATTTACATAACAATTCCAGTTGTTGATTTTTTTTTTTATGTAGATTTTCAAATGTTTTTTACTCACTTTGGAAGTACGTATTATGTTGCTAAAGTTTTATCATTTTGTGAGTAAAAGTTATGTTAAAGCAATAAGCATGCACAGTGCACAACCGCATTGTAAGCAACCATTTTACTATTTATTTGAGTGTAAGGTGATTATGATGTCAGTGAAGGTTATGTTAAAGTAATACGCATCCTGTGCACAATTGTGAAATTGTGAACAACTATTTCACTATTTAGTTTACTTGTCAGTAAAGGTTATGTTACGAATTTTAGAGCAATACTATACGCATGCACAGTACAATACCACAGTGCAAACAAACCGCTTAAGGTTAAGTAAATTTACCACATCACTCCATTACAGATAAAATTGCGTTAATATGATATGTTTCTAAGCGAATTTAAATTGCGGTTTCAATTATAAAAAATATTACTAAATTTACTCATGATAAAAAATAAAAAATTGTATCATCATAATAAGTTTTAATTAAGTAATTTTCATTTAAAAAACACCTTCTTTTATTTTAACAAATATATAATAAATCATTATTTTCCCTTATAACTTAATAAATTAGATTAATTATTGGTAAAAAATAAGTTTTTTTTTTCTTTTTTGTTCTTTATAAAATCTTTTTTTTCTCGATCAACTAAGGCATTAAGGCATGTTTATAAAAAAAAAAAAAAAAAAAAAAAAAAAAAAAGGAGACACCATGTTAGAAAGGAAAAAGAGTAAAAGAATTAACAGGGTTAAAATTTATTAGTGGTCATTAGTTTAATCACTTTAGTTACAAAAAGAACCCGAAAGCTTGAGGCTAAAAGATTTTTAGCTACTCCGTGTAAGCGCGGTAGGTCCTTTTTTCCTTTTTGGTAAAAGAAGCTCTATTAGTGAGTTTAAATATATATATATATATATATATATATATATATATATATATATATATATATATATATATATATATATATATTCACATAAAGTTAGCGCTATAATAACTAATGATGGAAAAATAACATAATTTTTGATTTAGTAAAAAAAAAAAATCTCAAACGTCTATAAGAATAAAAAAATTCATAATTTTATGTATATATATATAGATATATACATATATAAATATATATTCTTTTATTGGATAAAATTGGCGGTGTTTCTTGTCCCCTTTCATTAAGTTTCGGGGCCGCTTTTTGTTTAGGAAAGGCGCCGCGTTTGGAAATGCTAGTCAGGTAGCGAGCAAGTATCTAAGTCCGACTAAAGCCTCAGAGATTGATACCAGTTTTAAAACGAAGAGGAATTGTCCGAACTTAATTATATTAGAGAATATCTTTATTATGGACCCTAATTCTTTCTGAAACTTTGATGATTTTATTTTTCTTTAAAACACACGATCCTCTTTCATATCCTTTCTCCCTCTCAATTCTCTCTCTCTCTATATGTATATATACATATAAATATATATATATATATATATATATATATATATATATATATATATATATATATATATATATATATATATATGAGTGTGTGTATGTGTATGTGTATGTGTATACTTATAACTAATTAACAGTTTATTTACCACTTCTAATAAAAAAAAATTATATATAATAATGAGGGTTTAGTCTATTAATATAATAAATCACTTCAAATACAAGTTTTCGAGCCTTACTTGGCTCATAATTCATACAGCATGTAAATCGTTTGAATACACATATCGGAAAAGGGAGGGAAACATAGAGAGCCTTGATTTGAAAATCTTTATATAGTTCTATTTTCTTTTAGTACTTATTCGAAAACACTGTTTATAATAACCTGTATTACAACTTAAAACCTCATTGTGTTTGTCTTTTGATTTTTTATCAATTAAGACACCTGTTGTAAATTTCATCTGAAACCCAGCAAAAGCATATAAAAGAAAAAAAGTATAATACATAAAAAACTGATGCTTACCAGCCTGAAGAAGCCCTAAGTAAGGGCGTAAGATATTATTTTAAAGAAGAAAGAAGTGAAAGAAATGAACTAAAAACCCTAAAAGAAGAAAGTAAAGAATATATTTTTTAATATTGTCTGTCCATGTATAAAATATGCGTAAATTATGGAATAAGAAATGCAGACTGTAGATTCTATATTGCTATTTAAATGCAACCTAGATTGCACCTAGGTTTAAAAATCTAGATTGCCGAGAAAGACTATTTGGGATAATTTAGTGTTTCATCTGCTGCCACTCTATTTAAAGAAATCAAATTGTAGATTAAGTGTAGATTGATCTCTTTAATCTAATAAAGTTAGCTAATCGACTCCTACGGTCAGAATCACAAATCTAACGGAGTATAGATTCAATGCCGTTTGGAAATTTGAAATACGGCGTATTGAATATTCTTTTATTAATACTCCTCGTTGAATTCTTTTCCACCTTCGGTTTTTCCTTTTTGGCCTTCGCTGCCCCTCACCCCTGTACCTTATTCGAGGAAATACAACACTAATTGATTTAAAAGCAATCAAGCCTCACCGCGAGCTTAACCCCTCAACGAAGTACCGCAAGGGGGAAGCAATACACCGCTGGTCTTTTTTAATTGATATAAAATTACAACGTGGAGCGTGCCTACCGCAAAAACCATCATCAATTTTTCTTCTTCTTTTTTTCCAATAATTTTTTTTTTTATATTATGTCCGAGGGAGAAGAAAATATGTAGTCATGTTTTAACGTGGTTATATATATATATATATATATATATATATATATATATATATATATATATATATATATATATATATATATATATATATATATATATATATATATATGTGTGTGTGTTTTTAATATATATATATATATATATATATATATATATTAAAAACACTCATTATTCATTTTATTATGATTCCAAAATTGCTTTAGAACAAGGTAGAGTTTTATGTTTTATTAAAATTTATTACGATGCTATCAGCTGATTTGACTACTTTGCAAGCTCTTCGATCAGATACTTAACACGATATTTTAGAAAGTTTTTCTTATTTTTCTTTTTTATTTATTCATATTTTCTTTCATGCTTATATCCAGACTTTCAGTTACTAATAAGATTACTCCTTAAGCACAATTCTTGAGTTCCGTATTCTTTTTTCATACTTATATCCAGACTTTCAGCTACCTACTAATTAGATTACTCCTTAAGCACAATCCTTGAGTTCTGTATTCTTTTTTCATACTTATATCCAGACTTTCAGCTACTAATTAGATTACTCCCTTAAGCACAATACTTAAGTTATGTATTCTTTTTTCGTACTTGTAACTAAACTTCCAGCTACAAATTAGATTTCTCCTTATGCACAACCCTACAGTTCAGTTACACTTTTTTTTACTTGCATCCAGACTTTTAGGGTACTTCTTTAGATTGTTACTCCCCTATGTTGTTTTAGACTAAAATTACTTTGACTAAATAACTATTAAGAAAAAGGGATGTTTAGTCCAATGCACTTTGGGACAAAGGAATATCCCACTTCTGTTTTGATAAGGGGAGTAACAGTCCAAAGACAAACATTCCGCACACCTTCTTTTATTCTGTTTCTTTTATAAGGGGAGGAACAATTGAATGAAGTGCCACTTTTAGTTACTTAATAGTTTACTTCTTAAGTACCTTCAAGAGTTCTTTATTTATATACTCGTATAAAATCATATATTATATAATATATAACATGTATTGGTAATAGGTATATTGTTATCTTGTTCTATAATAGCAAATTCTTAGATTATGTAGGCGTACTCGAGTGGTTGGTCCAAATATCGACTTATCCGTGTGATGGTTCAAATCTGAAATATGTTTGACATATTTTCATAGATACTCACATCGAATATAGATTTCTTTAAAGTGATCGATATCCCATTCTGTATTAACCTAGCTTTCTTTATTAACGGTAGTCAAAAATGATCAAACAATTCATTTAGTTTTCCATTAATTATATATTTAAACGATTATTAGTTTCTCTCTAATGCTAGAGATCCTTTTGTAAAAGATTTGATTAAAAATCCTTCATGAATATTTCAGATTTTGGTTCTCTTCCTTATCCCCACAAAATGTAACTATAAAACTATGTATACTATCAATATTCTTTAACGTTATTCGGTAAAAGATAATTAAAATAAGATAAAATCTGTCAAGAGTAAGATAATTAAATAATGGAAAAAAGATTTTGAAGTGACTTTTAGTGGCTCGAGACTAAAGATAATAAGTTTGATTTAACCTTTAGCATAAAAATTAATTAAAAACTTATCTTAAACGATGTGATCCAGTGAATTTAGAATTTTAATCATTTACGAATTACAGCGATGAATAATCTCTGATTAATTACAGAACATTAAAATGTTTGTAATATACTTAGTTAATGCTACATTTTAAAACCTTTAAATTTTTTTATAGCACATTTATTTTTTATGATTACAACTATAATCTATATGTCTATTTAAAAACCAATTATTATTTTTTTTTTTTAGAATTGTTATTCCATCTTGGTATAATTTTATTACCTATATTTATCAAATTTATTTTATGACCTCTATTTTTGTTCCTTTTTTTATATATACATGTATATTTCTCATTCTTATTTTCAGTGGGAAAAAAAGGACAACTTTTTGAAAAAAAAGCCAGCTCCTTAAATACTGTTATTTATGACTTTAATACTCGTAAAATTTAGTTTAGTTTATTGTATGTCTATACAAGTATACAAATATATATATATATATATATATATATATATATATATATATATATATATATATATATATATATATATATATATCGAGGGATTCATCTTGCCGCTTAAAACTTAATACCTCAGTTTTAAAATAATAATACCTAAAAGAAAGGATCAGTCGAAAAATTAAATTAAGATTAATAATTATCTTTTAGTATGGAAAATGATATTCACTGGCGGAAGGAGATGAAAGAATAGTTGATGAAACTTCGCCTTAAAAGAGATTAGAATAAAAACTAAAACGAGAACAAATTTTATGTAAACAGGCTTTATTTTAAAAAAAATATTAAGTTCATTTAAAAGGTTATTTTTCTTGTGAAGCTTTATTTAATGTTCAATTATTTTTTTTAGCTTATTGAAATCATATTTAATAAGCAATAAATTACTTTTAATAAGCTAAATGTTTAATAATAGCTGAGTTTAAATCACCGTCTTATTATATATATATATATATATATATATATATATATATATATATATATATATATATATATATTATAGAGACTAATAGTGCTATTATATGGTTGGCATTTTAGATAATAAAAATGTAAATTTGAGGCCATCTATGTTTTGGACGTAGTGGTAAAGAAAATTCCAAACAGATAGTCTGTTTGAAAATTATCAGTTATTTAATTTGCAGCTGGCAAACATATATATTTAAATTGTTTGAGAATAATAAAATATACCTAATAAATTTGTATAAATATAATACAGTTTTAGCAAAATAACAAACAAATGTAGCTTTATTTTCTATAAAAACAGCTTTATTTGCAAAGAAAAGATATACATACATTTACTTATAATCAGGAAGCCAAACCTATGGCCCTTAAGCCGTCAGGGGGGATAACAACCAAATGTTTGATTTTAATTTTATTATATTGCATAAAAATGTTTAATTAATTGTCAAATTTGTATGTCTATCATGTTTCCTTATATGTATTTCATTTTTTTTTTTGTTTCAGGTATATTGCAGTCAATCTACAATTGTTTTGGCTCCTTGGTAATTTATTTTAAATATTACTCTTTGCATCCTTAAATTATAATTTAATTATTAATTACTTTATTATGAAACTAATTTTTTATAATCGTGAAATTCGTTGTTCTTTTTGCTTTAGTTACGTTTGTAGGTATCTTGTCCTGTTTTAAACTATTTTTTTATATTGTAGGCAGAGCAAATGGAAAATGTAAAGTTTTTTTATCTACATACAAATTAAATTATACACATACGTAGGTTTTGAAATATTTAATGGTTTTTTTTTTACTGTATACATTACTAATAATATACTCTTTTTATATCATTAGGTTTAATTCGTCCTTTTTTTTAATGGTGACATTCATTACTTAGGCATTGTTAACGACAAAAAGTCATCGCAAATTACACATAATATGAAAAATAGAGATGTCAATAAAGTATAATGATTTGACAACATGATTATGTAATAAAGTTGACAGTGGAAACCGCAATAAAGCTTAATTAGCGGACATGTTTTATAGTTTAGTTATATAAAGGTAGATCAAGAGAACCAGGAGGTTTAATGTGTTTCCGCGTTTTTGCCGATAGAGTGCGTACACGGGTTGTTAACTGGAAGTGTCATTAACTATATCGGGATATATCGAGGACAAAATTAGTGCTATGTTTAAAGAAAAACGAAAAATAAAGTTTAATTAAACTTAGCTCTATCAGTTTATGCTTATTTTGACGTAATTTGTATTATACCAATACCTACCTACACTTATCCATGATCAAGAATAAAAATAATTTACATTCGCAACCATTTATTACCTCAATTAGATATTTTTTGCATTGAATTCATGTTAATAAAGATAATAATACAATAAATATTGTACATATAGTAACACAATATAGCATGTTTTCTCTTTTTGTTGGATACTTGTCAATTTTAAGTTAATTAGTTCCGGAGTCCATTAAGGATCTAAATCATTGCATACTCGTGAGTTTTTTATTTACGTCAACGGAAGTATAATATTCTATTGATCGTACATTTATTGTAACACAAAATAATAACAAGGAAATACCTTTTAGTAATTTTGATTAAACATGATAACTATAATATTAGTAGGGTATATTCATCATGACATTACCATGTCCACTGTCCACGTATCATTTTTTTTATTAGTTGTTTTATAGTTTGGTATTGTCATTTCGTATGTTTTTATGCTTTTTATTTATTATACCTATATATATACACACACACACATATATATATACATATATGTGTATATATATATATATATATATATATATATATATATATATATATATATATATATATATATATATATATATATATATATATATATATATATATATATATATATATATATATATATATATATATTATATATATATATACATATTAGTATATTCGCTTCCAGTTGTCCATAAAATAGAATAATCGTGTTGCTCCCGTTATAATAACGATTTTCAAAAGGGGGGAAAAACCGCAGTAAAAGGAATCTAGTTTTACATTTCTGGTATGCACGTGCTCCTACGAAAAACAGAAAGGATTGTAAAGGATAGTTTTGGTCTTATAATGACTAGGTAGGTAAAAGAAGTCGAGTCCTTAGAAGTTGAAGATTGGTCTTTTATATCATGATAGAAAGGATTGACCGCGAGATAGAATAAGGAGTAAGAAAAACCACTAATAGTTTGGGGTCTAAGTGGATAAGGAGAAGGAAGATTTGGAAGGAACTTGTGAATTATCCTGTGGGAGGTGTAGAAAGGTAGGAACGAGTAAGGATCTGGTCTTTAAATCCTTGGGTTCCCACGGCTCCAACATATCCTTAATCTTTTGATTGGACCTGATTCAAGTCCTTGATTTTTACGGGAGCTTTAGAAAAGTATCCTTTAACCTCAAACTCTCTGTATATCATTCTTCAAAACAATAATTTTCAAATTCCATTGCTGTAATATATTTTATTTTTGGTTGATAATACGAATTAAAAAATAGTTTTTATTTAATATTACCATATTTATATCATTTTATTATTATTTTTAATTTCTTATACTATACCTATTTGAAGAGACTATTGATTCAATATTTTTGTTGGGTTTTACACACTATTAGTTTCATTATAGGACCATATTAGGTTCATTATAGGACCATATTAGGTTCATTATAGGACCATATTTGGTTCATTATGGGACAATATTAATTTCATTACACGACGATATTTGGTTCATTATAGGACTATTATTACTTTCAATATACGACGATATTAGATTCATTATAGGACGATATTTGGCTCATAATAAGGACGAGGGATCATCTACTTTACACAGATAAACGAGGGGATCATCAGTAAGTCTAAATTATTATACTTGAACATTATTTAGGATGGACTCTTATCATTTTTTAGGTATACGAGTATGAGCGGAATATGGAAAGCAATTAATCAAATTAATAAAAATATATATTAAATTAATATGTTAACGCGTAAAAAAAGAGATAATCATCTTTAAAATTCTCAAAGGTATTTTATGACATAAAAAATAATTCATACATGATGACTTCTAGCACAAATTGATGTATTAATTGAGAATAATTATTATTATAGAATTATTTATTAATGGAGAATAATAATTATAATTATAGAATTATTTATTAATGGAGAATAATAATTATTGTTATGGAATTATTTATTAATTGTGGAACGAACGTAAGCATGTACGTCATGGAACGTAATCTACGTATCTAAGTACGTATTTTTTTTTTTTACCTGTTTCTTACAGAAAATTTTTTTATCTTAAACATGCATTATTCAAATGAAGTTTAGTTTTTAATAAGTTTAAATTTATAAACGAACTAAACTGCATTATAACAACCATTTTTGCTCAGTAAGAATAATTCAAGCATTTACTTTCGTCTAAGTATAGGTGGTCATAAAATATATTTAAAAAAAAGAGTTAAATAGTGTTAAATATGTTACTGAAATATATGTATATGTGTGTGTGAGTGCGTGTGTGTATTTATAATGCAATAAAATGTTAGAGAGAAAAATTAAAGAGTCGATGGAACGTTAATTTATCTAATATTATTATAAAGGCGGACAGGATGAATAACCTTGACGCAAGATGAAAGGTTCACCTGCCGACAAACTTAACCCGCTATCTGCCGCTAAAATAATATACCTACTTTTACCATAAAAATAAAAAGTAATATACATATTACATTATTACATTTATTCTTGGATTTATGTTGTTTTAATCCCTTTTATACCTTGTTGTAGAAATAATTTTTAAACAAATCCCCCGTATATATTAAGACAAAGTCCGACGTATTTAAGAAATTATTTTATTTAAAGTCGTAAAAAAAAAGAACCAAGAACTTAAAAACATGTATTTATATAAATTATTTATTACTTTCGAATTATATATATAACGAATGCAGTTGTAATGATAAATAGGTGAATTAATTTTTTATAAATTTTATTATAACTTTTTTCTTCATTATAACTGTACATGTACATTGTACATATATAATTTTTAAGTAGGGATATTACTTCAATATACCTACTCATTGAAATACTTTTATAATTTATATATATATATATATATATATATATATATATATATATATATATATATATATATATATATATATATATATATTATTTAAGTTTAGGTAAGATTTTATTTTTTTTCTCTAGAAGAATAGAGAATGTAATTATTTTAGAGTCTTTAATATTTATAGTGGTACATCGTTAAATGTAAGTAAAACTCACGTGAAAGTTCTTTTTATATAAATAGATCATGAGTTATTTGAGTATATTAAATAGAGTTATTGTGCTTTACAATATTGTTATTGATCCATTCATAAATTACCTTGAGGTTTTTCTTTACTTGCAATTCCTTTCCCAGCAATTATTAATGAAATGCCGTTCATATAAAACTCACCTGAAACAAGAGAAAATAAACAATTGAATGGAACATATATATTTATATCTATTATATATATATATATATATATATATATATATATATATATATATATATATATATATATATATATATATATATATATATTATGTGTGTATATATAGATTCATATATCTCATACATAATTAAACTGCATGAATACATTAATCTTATAAATAAAGTAACTGATGCTCCACGTAAATATTACTAATTTCAACACACCAGCTCTAATGCCATTATTCGTCGTATTTTGTAATTGATTCGTGTTTATATTTTATATATATATATATATATATATATATATATAATATATACATATGTATATATATATATATATATATATATATATATATATATATATATATATATATATATGTGTGTGTGTGTGTGTGTGTATATATATATAGATATATTATATAATATGTATTTTTTTAGATTAGGTTATTAATTAGCTGAGTCTATTAAATTATTAATACCTCATAAATATTATCTATTTTCAATTAACATAACCTTTTTAGCTGTCTTTGAGCAAATTAATTTTTATAAATAAACATTACGCTACATTTGAAATAAATCAATTCTTGGCTAGCCTGATCACTAGTGTACTAATATACTCATATATATATATATACCTCTATATCAATATATATATATACATAAATAATCTTATTAATATAATTATTATACATGATGTTAGCAGTTAGCTATTTTAATAACGTCTAATATAAGAACACTATTGGGTAATTTTTTTTTAGTCTAAGGGAAATGAATTAAGTGCTAAATAAAATTTCCAATGTATTAAATATTTAATTTATAATATATATCTATTTTTATAGGTAGTTTAAAGCAAAAACTGCATTTGGATGCGTAAAATAAATTACGAAATTATGTTTACAATTTATACCTATTGATCTACAGATTTAAAGATGCTTCCCCATCTAATCACAACTATGTATATATGTTTAATAAAACAGCTGATCTCTCAAGGAAGGTATTATATTTTTTTGGGTCCCTGTCATTATGACAGCATGGTCTTTTAATTTTTAAATTTATTAATGTGCCTTTAGGTATAATATGTCCCATTCTCATTTTAATACAACGCCTAATTAATTAAAAAATATATATTTCTATAAAATGAATTTGATGATTTAATGACATCATTTGCTTTTAGTTTATGCAATATGTCTCTTTTTAAAATCTCTTTGAGATTAAAAGTGAATTTATACTAAAAAGATATTCTCTGAAACATTTTAATGTATTTATTGTTATATATGAATTTTTAACGTTCATAGAAGGAATATATATATATATAGGATGTGTGTGTGTGTGTGTTTGTGTGTAGATAGATAGATATATTGATATATATTATGTATTGATCAATATATAATCATCCGACTTCCTTAACCTAATTTGCATAACCAAAATGCTGAATTAGAAACAATTAAAATTCACCAATTATCTTATAAAACATATAATAAAATCCTACTATAAAACAGTTAAACTATTTGATTACATATTGCCAAAAAAAAACTTTTAAATTAATGCCTTTTATATCCACTAATGAGACTTAACTACACCTACTTAATAGGCCATTAAGTTTACTTAATAAACCATTAATTTAAGTTAATAAACCATTAAGTTAACCTAATAAGGCATTAAAAACATGTATTTAATTTTTTGTGAATGGTTTTAAAATATCGAGTTGTTTTACGACCTATATGAAATTTTAATTGTTTTAACTATAGGTCCAAAAATGTATGTATTTATTTATTTTTTTGGTAATATTATAATTGGACATTAATGTCTCTCCTTTTTTGGGATAAGAAAAAAGGTTTTTAGTTCTTTCGAAAATTATTTTTTGGATCCCTGTCATTATGACAGCGGTCTTTAATTTTAAAATTCATTATTGTGCCTATAGGCATTTAGTTCGCTGTCATATTTTCTTGTTCTAATGTAATAAGTAATTGGCTGTCATTCATTTATTTAATATTATCCGATTACATTTATTTTTTTTTAATTATATGATTAAAGATTTTTTTTTGCAAATAAACATTGATATAATTTCTTATATCAACTAAGATTAAAATTTTGACTTTCTTATGATTTAAGCGTGATTTTAAAATTAGGTCAAAATCATTATTTTTTATTAAAAAACAGGAATAAAAGTTAGTTTTGTTTTTCCTGTATTTAATCTTAATTAATTGGGTTGTAAGTCTATTGTATATTTAAAAATATTTGCAAGTTTTGATCCTTCATATAGGCTATGTATAACATGTAATATGCATACATAATTGTAGTATAACAAGTTATAAATGACTACACTATATCGTTATCACTATTTCATGTATATCATATATGTGTCATTTATATTATATATTTTTTTCCAAGGCTTATAGCCGAAAGAATCCAAGGTACTTCTTTAGATTGCTACTCACCTTTGTTTTTTTTTTTAGGATATAAATGACTGACTAAATAACTATTAAGAGAAATGGTCGTGTACTTTGGGAAAATGGAATATCACATTTCAATTTTTATAAGGGGAGTAACAGCCTAAAGAAGAACATTCCGTTCACCTTTTTTAGATTGTTACTCTCCTCTCTCCTCTGTTGTATTTTTATGAGGGGAGTACCTAACAATCTAAAGTAATGCCAATTTTAATAGGTGATTTAAAGAAATATTACAGCTTTGTAATGTAAGTTTTTATCAGAACATTATTTCTTTACCTTGAAAGCAATAATTATTTATATTATAAAAGACGATCAATTTATTGTAGAATGATAGTTTTAACTACGGTAACATATAAGGATAAAAATTATAAAAGTTTGGATTTATAAAACTTAAAAGTGAATCTGGAGTAAGGCAATAAACTTAGTTCTTTAAGAAATTATAGGTCAGGACTTAATCGGACTTTGGAGCTAAGTAAGGTGAAATAAAATTTAGTAGTAGATGTAATATTTTTCAGTCATTTTCTTTAATAGCGTTTATAAATGTTCGAGTTAATTTTAATGCAAAAATATATTTATAAAATAACTAACAATTCATTATTACTTTTGTTAATCCTGAATTTAAAGTTAATCCGATGGGACTTAATTGTATGCTTTGATTGTTAAACATTTTAAAATAAAAGAAAAGTAAGTAATAAGCATATGTAACAAATTTATGTATGAGTTTATTTAAATATATATATATATATATATATATATATATATATATATATATATATATATATATATATATATATATTCTTAACCTATAAGTATTATACTATTATTTATAAAATTATAAAATCAATTCCTTCCATTTCACCTCTTGATAGAATGAAATCAGACTCAAACTTTTTTTTAGATATTCTTTTAATAATTTCCATGAATTATTTAATAATGCCTAGGCACTATAGGTAGTTCTGAATAAGAAGTATTGTAAGATATAAATGGTATAATTAGTTATATTTATAGAGAATTGTTAATTTGAAGTATATCATATATTTTTGCTCGTCGGCTTTGAACGATTTACCAGCGTGTAAAGTAATGAAGAGGTACATAAGTGTATATGATTTGGTAATAAATAGATTTGGATATGTAGATGAATGTAAAAGTGGAATCTGTATTTAATAAGAAAATGAGTATTAAGAATAAAAGGAAGTATTAAAATAAATAATAGAATTCAACTGTTGACTAAAAAAGCATAAAAATTGAAATTAAATTATTGAAAGCGGGGGGAAAAAAGTGTGAAGGATGTTTCTAAATAGACAGTGAGGCGGGAGAAGCAAATTCTCTCCTGCTTACCTCCTACTATAATATAAGACAAGACGACACTCGGGCTTGTAGTACAGGGGAATAAAAAAAGGGGGCGTGGTCATAGTCTCGAACGTGCGACATCTTTCAATGTTGAATAAGGTGTCGCTTCGCTGTTGTTTTTTATTTAAAAAAAGAATTAGTGAAAAAAAGAGAAATAAGGCGTGTGTAAAAGAGTGAATGAGAGGCAGTGTGATGTTTTCTGGACGGATAGTATTAGGTGGAGGTCTTGGTGCTGTCGGTGCCTTTGTGTGTAAAGGTGTGTCGGCATGAGATGAAAGGGCGGCAACCCGGGTCTAATTGGTAGGCAGCGGCCGCCGGCACTAAGAGCCTCGCCAGAGAGGTGTGTGTGGTGCCCCCACAACTTCCAAAGTTTTCCTACAGGTTGGAGGTACTTTGTACTTGTAACACGGGGTACAAGTCCTTTAGAGTAAGCTATCCCCTCTCCAAGCCAACCTCTACCTATATAAGAAGCTCCTTTACACTCTTAAAGAAACCCGAAGAAGAATAAGAGGACTTTAATGACTTCATATCCCCCCCTTCTACTATACCAAGTATCTCGCACGGTTCGTCCTTCTGCAGCACTTCTCCCTCACTCTTTCCATCTTTCACTAGAAGGACTTCTTTCACTTACTTTTTCTTTCTTTGAAGGACCTCTTTCACCTACTCTTTCGCAGGATCTCTTCAGCAGACGTCTTCCTCTTTATCACCTCTTCTCTCTTAAGACAAGAACCTATGTCACTCACTTTTTCGTTCCTTCCATCCTTTCTCCACGAGACTTCTTTCTCTGCACCTTTCCCTCCTTAATCCTTCACATCAGGATACCCTGTCAGTCAGTTTTGGAAAAGGATAAAAAAGGGCTGTCAATGAGAATAACTATTACAGATATAATGAAGAAACAAGGCTTGTTTCTTTTTTTTAACATTTCTTTATGTGGAAAATAAAAACACATTCTATCTTATGATTAAATTTTTTCTCATTTCGAAGTATAGGTACTTAATGGAAAATAACTTTTTTTTTTGTCTGTTTCCCCTTCCATTTTTCTTTTCACCTGCTTTTCCCTTTCTCACCTGTCACTTTATACAAATTAACATAAAACAAACGAGATTGGTGTACATATTGTATTGAGGCTTTTGCTCGATACCACATTATCACAATAGGTCAAGACTAAATTTTAGTTTACTAGCTCTCTTACTATGCATGTAAATCATGGGAAATTTAAAACTCTTATATTCTTCCAAAAGGTTGGATGGACATTCAGACAATACCTAAACAATATAGACTTATTATTACGAGTAGTATAATTATTACGAGTAATATAATAAAGTATTACGACTGTTGTATAATTATAGTACACATTGTATTGAGTTCGTTTAAGTCTATTTTTCTTTACCTTATGCATTTAATTCTTTTTTTTTAAGGTTGATCCTTCTTCTGTTGAAGTTATATAGTTATTTAAGTTCGTCATAAAATTTTCGTTTGAAAGTTTTGAGCCAATAATTCCTAAATAAATTATTAATCAAGGAAGGATTGTAAACGGATGCGCAGAAAATATAGATAAATAGGGAATTACAAAAAACGCTATGACATTTCGAATTGACTTTCCAAAAAAAAGTTTAAGGAAGTACAGTTGTCAAGACAAGAACCGTCAATAGGAGAAATGTTTATTGGGTGACAACTTTAAAAAAAAAAATCCCTGTGACCAAAATATCCTTTGAAGTTGAGAAAAGAAATACTGCAACTGCAACCAATCAGAACAGAACAGGAGAAAAGAACCAATGGAAAAACACATCTTGGACATTCCCACGACCAATTACAAAGCAGGAAATCAACAGGGTAGGGAAAACTTCAGGGACCTTTTCCTCATTGTGACAGGACCTCCCGAGAAATCGTCCTGGAAAGGACATTCTAAAGAAGACACTCTTCACCGTCCAGCATTCCAGGACATGGAAACTATCCTTTGGAACTAGTTGTTTAAGCGAATCGTCTTCGAGAACGGATTCTTTTATTTTTTTTTAAGCAAAACAAGTGTTTTTGTAAATACTCGGAAAAAATAAGTATAAGAAGAAACATGGTGAAAAAGGAGAAAATTGTCTTATCAAAAGTTAAAATTGATAACTTGTCAATAGTTTACTAATAAAACTTTAGTCTATTCATTGCATTACTGTAATTTTGATCAGATTACTTTGTGTATGAGTTCACAAGATAAATGAGAATGTAATTCGATTTTCGTTCTACAGTAGATGAACTGTTCATTATCATACATAATATATCATAAGGGATAAGGGCTGTCCAAATCCTTAACTACGAGTCCCAATGCACTTCACTTTCATGAGATATACCTAATTGGATTTAGAAAGATTTTTATGAGAAGTGTCCTTTCTAAAACACCACTTTTGAGCGAAGAATTCCTTCAACATCAATCAAGCAGTTATTTTATCCTTTTATATATATATATATATATATATATATATATATATATATATATATATATATATATATATATATATATATATATATATATATATATATATATATATATATATATATAATGCCTCATATTTCACAAAGTTCTGACTCGTGGTTAAACCATGCGTTATCCCATTTATTCACAGTTATATAAGTGTTTATATATACATTACAATCTTTCAAACTTCAAGTGAAAGAATAATGGAGTTTTAATATCAAAATATATAGTTTATTTTTCTAAGTACTTTCATTTTGAAATCTTTGTAAAGTTAACGTTAAAACAGGGGAAATAAATAATAAAAATGGTTATGTAATGGATTCTTACAGTTCTTGGTTACATTTTTGTAACAACCAATAAGAAGAGAGAGAGAGGGAGTAAGAGGAAATGTTATCAGTTCTTTTAGAGGGATGCTTTAAAAGATGGCCGACTTTTAAGAAATTTATGGTGGCTTTGTCGTGACTTCGCATCTCATAGAAGACAAAAAGATAGGTAGTTCGTGTTATCTTTATGTCCGCTTCAACTACAGTAGCGCTTCTCTGGGATTTTTTACGGACATTCTTGGAACTATTAGCGCTTTTCTGGTATTGGCGGTATTTTTCTTAACTATATATATATACTTTTAATTTATACTTTAGATAGACTTGATATTTTTAATTTATTATGTGTGTTAATAAGTACATTAGAATAATATTCTTGTAAATATTAAATCAACTTAAACTTAAAAATAAATAATAATCTTTAATTTAATTTAATTTTTCATAAAGTAAATTAAATTAAATTAAATCATAAAGAATTAAATCATAAAGTAATTTAATTTTTCATAATACTAAGCTGGCACTTCTTTAGATTTTTACTCCCCTTATAAAAACAGAAGTGTGATATTCCTTTGTCCCAAAGTACATTGGACTAAACCTCCCTTTGTCTTAATGTTATTCAGTCAGTCATTTATATCTTTAAAAAATAGGGGAGTAACAATTTATGAAGTACCAAAATGCTTAACAGAGAAACATTAAAACAAACAATGGTCTAAATTGCTATTTCATGAGATTTTTCAAAAATTACGTAAATAATAAACAATAAAATTTGGTTTTGTTAAAGCTAGAGCTTTTAACGCGTTTAAGAACATACGAGACAATAACCGGATGGATATTTGATTACTTATATAATATTTATAAATACATATATTTGTAGCGGACTGTCCGGTTAAGATATTAGTGCGTTTGACGTAGCGGCTCATTAAACCGTTAAATAATAAAAACCGTCGAGTCTGACGCCTCTAAACTGCTGTCTAATTTATAAACTGGAAACCGACTCGTTCACGCTAAACCGCCTGCGGCTACTATTTTATTCATCTTATCTAATTATCAAAAAAAGAAGTATAAATATATAAACCTTGTTCCGCTTTGTGTAAAAAAAAATATATATATATATTAAAAAAAAATGTGTGTTAAATATTTTTATATTTCATAAATATATGTGTAGAATAATAGAAGTAAATTAATTTATATCTATTAACACTAATTTTGTTAGAATATAGATAATGTTTGTACAAATAATAAACACTGCGGTTATCTTAATTGTCATCAAAGGTTTTCTCGTATATAAATGTGTTACATGGATCAGTGTTTCTGACGTTCCGCTTCCAGAAGTAGGATTAAGGAAATAATTTTTCTCAATAAATATTAAATAATAAATATGATTTGACTTTGTACAGATGTTATTTTTAAAGTGTCGTTAATTAAAACATCGCACTTTGTCAACAGTGGCGTTATGTATCAAGCTTTATAACGTCTATAGAAACGCTGCTTATTATTGCGTAATGGCTTGTGCGATCTTGCTTATTACTGCGTGATGGTTTCTGCTATCTTGCTTATTACTGCGTAATGGCTTCTGCGATCACTATCTAGCTTATTACTATAATATAAAGGCTCTAACAACGTTGGTTATTACACTACATATTTGCTTTTAGTTATTTGGGATATTATTGTACATAATGTGTAAGCAATATTGGTTTTTAATTCATAGTGGTTATAGCAACTTTGGTTATTACTACATGGTCATAATAGCTTTATTAATTTTATTACTACGTATTGGATCTATAGCAACTTTGATTATTACTATATAGTGGTTCTTGCTACTTTGTCTATTGCATCTTAACTACTTTAAAACCTTTGAAGTTAACAGAATACAGAATATTTTTAGTATCGACACCCTTATTGAAGAGTATAATAATTAATAATAGTCAACAAACTTAAGACTAAATGTATAATAAATTATGAATAAATAAATACATCATTTTTAAAAATTAACAAATATAACTGTCTAAAAATTCGTTTAAAGAATAAAAAGCATGTGCAACTTGAGCACATGTTCAATTTTAGTTTTAAATCCTTTTAGCTCTAATTGTTTTATAGTTTTTAGAAGGTGATTAAACCAATAATTAATGCTCGTATCTTGTTTGAAGGTTGTGTCTGTGTCTGGTGTTGTGATGATGTACTGAGTTCTTGTTGTTGAATAGATGATGGTTTTCTTTGACAAATATAATGTATATATATACATTACATACATGGAACAGTGAGGATTTTGTACTTCTTAAAAAATTCTTTACGCAGTCTTCTCTGTATCATTTTAGATCATTCTTATTGCCTTTCGCTGTATTCTAAACACAGTGTTTAGAGTGTTAATTCTACATAATGACTCTATAGCAACTTTTTGGTTATTACTACTTAACGGCTTTAGAAGCTATTGTTTAAAGAATTAATTTTACGTAAAGTAAAACCAAACGTGTATCAATTCAAATGACCTTATCCTACCACATTTAAAATCACAAGAAAGTAAAATTAATTAAATAAAGACAATGTATTTATCACGAAAAAGAATTCTGAAAGAGCCATTAATTTTATTACATCCCATTTACATTCTGATCAAAATGAAAACCCGAATTCTAACCTCTTCTCTTTTATATTGACATGACTTATTTCTAATAACATTTTATACTTTTATACTTATATCCATGATTCATGACACTTTTGTTTAATACTTTTTGCCATGTGTTAGTATATGCATATGCATAAGATATGCAAATGTGTTTTGAGGGGATAAAGAATTTTTTCTGCGATCCCTCGCCTTTTGTAAGCTACATACTATAATATATATATATATATATATATATATATATATATATATATATATATATATATATATATATATATATATATATATATAATATTTATATTTATAACTAGCTGTGTTATTTATGTTTCATTATATTTTAGAATAAATTATTTTACGTTAGTTTTGTGTGAGAAATAATAGTTTTGATTTAAATTGACTTTTTTCGCTATAATAAATAAAGAAATAATAATAAAAAATAAACCGGAGAATTATGTTAATGAAAATTTCTTTTTCTAACTATTGCATGTCATTAAAAGAAAACTCTTAACAACAAAACATATCTAATAAATTATTGCCAACTTGGTCTTAATAATAAATACATTTTTAATTTAAATAGGGTTTAAATTTGTTTATTAAAAGAGTGATTTATTGTTTTGTCAATATTAGTAATTAACGTTATAATTGTTGTGGTTTAAGGAAAGCACGCTACCCCTTTACCCAATAAATTGTTTATTTATAACATTTTTAACCCTCAACTCCACATATATAATTTAAATCCATATACATATATAATTTTTATATATTTATATATATTTCTTAATCATTATGTAAATGTGTCATAGATTTATGATGTGTCATAAATCATTATGTAAAACTAAAAATTATGTAGTATTTAAGTGTAATATGTATTTTAATAGGTTTTTTTTAAAAGAATATATTTTGATTTTTTTAAAAAATCGATTGTTGCCGCCAAACTCAAAAATGCTGAACTATTATGTCTGGCTAAAGTGACATCGTAAACTACTCTCTCTATTCATTCTGACTTATGAATTAAATATGTAATTTTGTTTCCTTATGCGCTTTAGATTAGTCATGCGGTCTGTCGTTTAACATTTTGGTGAACTACCATTTCTAAAAAGTTATACATTTTTTATTAAAAGGAGAGAAAAATTTAATAAATTAAACTATGATAAGTCTTAAAAGCCTCATTTAAGTACACAGTAAAAAACGTTATAAAGTAAACAATATAGGACGCGGGAGGATTCTATGTGCCACTGCCACACTAATAATTGGTAGATTATCTGTATTATTAAATGCATCTTCAGATGAAAATCTGAATAGTATACATCTAAATGTACTCATCCGCGATATTTAAGAAATTTAGATGGTTTGTCGAAAGTAGCTCACAGATGGTCACATGTCACATATTAATAGAGAAATCTCGTGTGCGACCATTCGTCCTCTAATAGGAAGCGAAAAGCTATGTGCCACAAAAATTGCCAGACTATTTCTTTTATATTATATTTAATGCCCTTCTTTAAAACATATTTTTGTTGTTGTGGTGGTTGATTGATTAAGTAGGTATAGATTAAGTATATCAAATTCGATAACTTTAATAAATTATCGGCACGGTTGAGTAATCCACTAACACTAATCTGAAAGTGTTTTCGTTTTCACACACTTTTCTTTATTTTCACCTATGTTTGTGTGGATAAAATTTTATCGTTTACTTTTTTTATTAAAACAAAAAGCAAGCTCATGTTCACTTGACGTTTTGGTGAGGCTGATGTCATTGGAAAGAAACAAGACAGCTGATGCTAATGTCTGAAAAACTAGTGTTGCCAATTTAATTTAAAAAAACAAACTAATAATTAAGATTTGAAGTATAATAAATGCTTAACCTGCGGCATATTAAATTATCTTTTGAATTAACCCATAAATAAATTGTCTCCAATTTAATTTTTCGTCTAATAAAACCCCCCTTAATATATATATATATATATATATATATATATATATATATATATATATATATATATATATATATATATATATAAAGTAGATATTTATATAAGAACCTGTAAAAAAAAATAGACAATATTAATTTATTAAAATGGATATTTTGGTATTTCCGGATCATGTATTTTAAAAAATGTATCTAATGTATACCTTATGCTTACGAATAGATTTATTTATTTAGGATGTGTATAGTATATATGTTGTCCTTCTCCGGAGCGTTTAGCCCGTCACATTAGTCAAGAAGCCAACAAATTGTTTATTTAACTATCCTGCCCCCCCTTCCCCCTCTCCTTAATGTGATATATAAACGTCCAATAAAATAGTTGGACCATGACACAATAAATAAATAAAACTTTTAAATGGCTTCTTACTCTTTTTCTGCCGTGTTGTTTATTACTACGAGAATCTTTAGAATCTTTCCCCTGAATATACAATGTAGTTTATAAAAAAATTGATTAAACCTTGTCAAACGAAGTTTGAATTATTAATTATTGTTATTTTTATTTATAGCCGAGTAAAATCCGACCCTAATATATTAATTTGCCGTCGTTGTTTTATATGAATTAAAAAAAGATTATTTAATATGCTCAAATAATGAGAGAAGAACAATTATTCGTCATTTGAATTAGTTAAAAATAGACTGCCAATTGGTGTGGCACATAGCTTCCTAGCTCCTGTGACTTACTTCATTGATTTTATGCTTTTTGTCTTATTTGTTTAATTGCTCTCCCTGTTTTTAAATGTGTCAATTTAGCAAAAGTTAAAGATCGTAGACGGTTCAACAGACTGATGTCTGAAACGGATTTCTGTATTGGAATTTTTGAAATCAGATACATAAAATATTTTTGTTCTTCATCACATAGCTAGAAAGATCACATAGCTTCTGTTAACTTCTGTAAGCTCGGAAGCAATATTTCACTAATAAAAGTAGTGTCTTTAATCTAAACTATTAAATGAATACACTAAATATTGATTAAATTTCTACGTCGCTTACACAGATAAAGTTGAAACTAAATGAGTGTAAAAAATATCAGCTCTACACTTAAAAAGATATTTAATTTCTGGATCCATATAATTTAAATATAGTCTTCGTAAGGTGCATTTAGAATACAGGTATTCTGTAGCATACTTGTAATCTATGTATGTA
Source organism: Gerris lacustris (assembly GCA_951217055.1). Lineage (NCBI taxonomy): Eukaryota > Metazoa > Arthropoda > Insecta > Hemiptera > Gerridae > Gerris > Gerris lacustris. The sequence continues at coordinate 40,527,722 of OX578284.1, forward strand.
TACAAGTAATTATAAGGGTATAGAAATGTATCACGTAGAATACATTATTTTATTTAGAATAGAAAAAATATGTTATTTTTCATATTATTTTATGAATTGATATCACCTGAATATCCTTATCATTTCTTTTAATGTTATGCATTTCCATCTTTGTCCTATAAGTCACTATCTTATACTATTGTATTGTTATGTGTATATCATCTGATTATTTTATAATAATTCTACTGTTATATATATATCACCTTATTATCTTACTATTAATATTCATGTTTATTTTTTTAAATAATATTAGTATTTAAACTAAATTATCACTATGATTAATGACAAAAAAAATTAACATGAAGTTTCATAAACAAAACTCTATATAAGAAAACTGTATATAATGTCTTAAAAAAAATGGTATGTATATAAATTTAAGGGGTATTCAGAACCATTTCTAAACACATGCTTATAATATTTATATACACATTAGGTAGAGAGTATATTATGTATGTATGTATATATATTTCTTAATGTCTCCTATACTATGTCATTTGTAACATTAATTAGAAAAATATATATATAAATATAAATTAAAATTAAATTAATAGTATGTGACACATACATTCACAGACACACACACACACACTTATGTATATGGGAGCCATCAGTCTCTGTTTTATAGAATTGATATTAGGGTGTGCTACAAATGAGAGTAAAAAGGCAACATCCCTCCCTCTTTGAAACCCCATTTAAAAAAATGTTGAATTCCCAAAACATTTGTGTCTGTGATTTACTGCCTGCGATGAGTTTGTCTTGGATTAGAACCAAATTATCTTCTTCTTAACTTGTCTTGAGAACAAGAATATATATATATATATATATATATATATATATATATATATATATATATATATATATATATATATATATATATATGTATATATAAACACATATATATTAGTTATGTGAAATTATGTTCTTTGGAAAAAAAATTGAATTATTAGATTCGAAACTACATAGATTGTAAAAGAGATTGGAATAGAGTAGAGATTATATATATATATTTTTCAAAAATCTAGTTGGTTAAACTGTTTTAGAGTCAATATACAGTCTAGATTAAGAGATATTAATATGGTGAGTTTGGCAAGGTTTAAACAGGCTGCGGTTAGCACATGGTAAACTACTTGAAAATTCTACAAAACCGTCTTATGAGTTAAACAGTCTCTACTTGTATTTTTTTTTAAACTTATTTATGTAAAACAATATAGAATCGATTTGCATAAACTGTACACTTTCAAATTATTGTTTAATCTTGAAAGTATTTAAATAACAAACTATGGAACTTTATATTTTACAGTTAAAGATAAGGCTAAAGATGAAGGGAAGTTAAGATTTTTAAAAGTGCGGTAAGTTTTAAAATTCTTTTGCGATATTTTTATTCGGTTATTGACATTCGTAAAGTGCATATAAGTTCAGTATTTTTTTTCTTTTTTTTTTAACTCAATTTTATAGTTTTTATTCCTTTTTTAATGCGTTCTACTAAATTTGAGAATTAATTCTCCTGACGTTTAATAATATTAATAAAAAAAAAAAGTTGCTTTAAATGTGTTTTTATTTGGATATTATGGAGGGAATTATTATTTTTTAATTTTTTAAAAATAAAAACCAACATATTTCATATTCAATGAAATAATTGGAAATGGACGTTTTTGTGTGGTGTAGTTTTTTTGTGTTAAAAGCAGCAGTTGTGTGTTAAGTCGTTCTCAAGTCCATTTACAATCACCCATTACTTGCACTTAAAATAATTTGAGTATTCAGAAAATTACTAGATTTGTTTTCAACCGAGTCTAGATTATTTTGCTTACATTACCTTACTCATAATACCGTAAAATTTATTTAGTTTTTCCTTTTTTGTTATATGTGCTACAGAAAGAAAAAAAGAAATCAATATGAAGATTATAATGGTGGTGTTGTTACTTTTTAAAGTTACAAGTTTTTAACAGTGAAGGAACTCAAAATAAAAAATAAATATAAAAAATGGAGTTATTCTGGTTCTCACAGAGTGATTATTTTACGGTATCTTTACTCAGATGATTGCAGGAGTTCTGTCTATACTTAGAAGACTTGTGTCTCGGGAGTGCAAGGTGAAGGCTCCGAACACAGTTGGAAGAACATGAGATAAAAGAAATTATAGTTGTAACTTGTAACAATAAACAATGGCATTTAGAATCAACAATACTTGAGACCATAACTAGACCAATCACAACCTTTCTTCTAACAACTGTAGAAAGAAATTCTCTTTGTATTTTGTTGAGATACGGCTCAACAATATCCAGTTCATTTTCAAGATGGAGTGGAGGATAACAGAAAATATAGATCGACTGAATCCTTCTAGATAAACTACAGAAATCTAACAAGAAAAAAAATCATTATTTTAGTATAGAATTATATGAAATACTTAATTTTTTACTAGAATAGCTATACTTTTAAATTGATGGTCCTTCTTTAGATGTTTTTTGGAATATTAACGACATTGACTAAATAACTATTAAGATATAAAGGGATGTTTATTCCAATATACCTACTTTGGGACTATATATATATCACATTTCTGTTTTTATGAGGGGAGTAACAGTCTAAAGAAGAACATCCCGTACGCCCTTATTTTGATTGTTACTCCCCTCTGATTTGTTTATAAGGAGAGTAACAATCTAAAGAAGTGCCTAAATGATTTACCAACTGTCCATCGTATACCATGAGTGCCCATATGACATTTTCAGGGGGGGGGGGGGGAACCGACACCGGGGAGGGGGTGGGGGTAGGTTTCTTGAAAGCAAAACATCTGACTTGTTTACGGAAAAATATATTTTTCTCTTTTCCTGAAACTATGGGGGGGGGGGGGGGGGGCCGTGGCCCCCTTTGCCCATGTCGTATACAGATAGGTCGAAATTAGGTAATGGAGGATTGACTGGGTCTGTTTGATTATTATTACCTGAGTATTAGTATTATGTACATGAAGGTAAATTCTAGGTGATTCTAATTGTTGACAGGTATATATATTTATCTATCATATATATACATATATATATATATATATATATATATATATATATATATATATATATATATATATATATATATATATATATATATATATATATATATATCTATATATCTATATATATATATATATATATATATATATATATATATATATATATATATATATATATATATATATATATATATATATATATATCTATATATATATATATATATATATATATATATATATATATATATATGGATATTATTGTAGCGAAACGGCGACATTGTAGTACATTTTTGTAGCGAAACGTAACCCATGTGCGAAATGTAACCCTCATGTGCTAAACGTAACCATAGTAGTATATTTATGTAGCGAAACGTAACCATTTTCGAAAATGGTTACGTTTCGACCATGTGCGAAATGTAACCTTTAGGTGCGAAACGTAACCCTCATGAGCGAAACGGAACCCTCAATTATTTTTATTTTTTTAATAGCTGTTAGATACAATAATATGAACTGCAACATATTAGAGACAAATTGTAAGCACCTCTCTTTCCAAAAGTATCCAATTAATAAGCAATACGATATTTTTTTCTCAATTACAACTCCCTTGACCCCCCAAAAAAATTAAAATAAATTAGTAGACAGTTTAAATACAGTGAACAATATGATATTAACAATACGAACCAATCAATTACTCTAATTAAATGGATTGCAATGGTCACATTTCGCTACAGATATGTATTTTCTCATTACCTTTTTGTAGCGAAACGGCGACACAAGAGTTTTTTTTTCTTTTAAACATCTTATAGCCCGCAAATAAATTCAAAAATCTTTTGCCCACTTAGTAGAGAGTTCAAATGAAGAGAATTAGAGGATAATAAAGAATAAAAAAAAAAAAAATTTTTTAAATTTGTAAGAACTAAGCACTAAGTTCGCAAGAATAAGACGAGAGCTTCTTTTTCGTTGGAATCAAAAACCACTTTCCAAAATAAACTATATTTTTCTCTTTTACAAAACTTGACATTCATAAACAAAACAATTACCTTGACAACAAAAAATAAATAAAACAAAAATAATAATACAATTAGATAAATACCCCAAATCCAACACACTCCCACCTAAATTAACTTCCAAGTTAATTTACTCTAAGTCATGCGTCTCGGGAACCATCTCCAAAGGGTATATCTTCCTCAGGGGACGAAGTACCTCCCCCTTAGCCGTCCGCAGCCGAACCACTCTTACGTGGCCATCTTGACCAGGGATTAACTCCTTTACTCTTGCAAGTGGCCATGAGATCCTCTTCTTTGACTCATCTTCAACAAGCACCAAATCTCCCACGATAAGCTTTCTCCTTTCTCCCTTTATTTTAGGACCATGTACTAATTGCCCTAAGTACTCAGATCGAAACCTTCGTCGAAACTGTTCTCGCAGAAGTTGCCTCCGCTTGGCACGCCGATTCAACATATTATGCGAGTCCACAATGTCGCATTCAGGAAGCCCAGATTCTTTCGGTTCTTCTATAAAAATGTATTTGGTGTGAGAGGTGAGAGGTCTGTTGGATCTTTGGAAACGTAAGCTAAGGGTCTGTTGTTTATAACCGATTCACAATCGCACAGCACAGATAGCATCTCCTCGTAAGTTAGACTCGCTCTACCAAGGATCTTCCTAAGCAATGCTTTCATAACTCTAACTAATCGCTCCCACCATCCTCCCCACCACGCTGCGGACGGTACGGAGAATTTCCACATGATGCGTTTTTCGGCACAGTGTTTACCTACCTGATCCCAGTCTATGAGAACTCGAACTTTGATTTTTTCCTTCTTTCCGATCATCGACCAGTAACGGTTTGCAGCAAAACATTTCCTATCGAGTAGTTTGTAAGAGCTGCCTCTTTCTTTGGTGATAGTTACAGTTTTTTCTTCTTTTCTTGGCGCCACATTTTGATATACTTTTGGGCACATAATAGCTAAATGTCTTCGTCCACAGTTTGATTAAACATTCAATATTTGTTACCTGCCTTGTCACTGAAGCTCTCAAAGTTGACCGCAATACTTTAAGCTGGTCCATGTCTATTCTTGGAGTCACGGTCGCCACAAAAAATGTAAGAACTAAGCACTAAGTTCGCAAGAATAAGACGAGAGCTTCTTTTTCGTTGGAATCAAAAACCACTTTCCAAAATAAACTATATTTTTCTCTTTTACAAAACTTGACATTCATAAACAAAACAATTACCTTGACAACAAAAAATAAATAAAACAAAAATAATAATACAATTAGATAAATACCCCAAATCCAACAAAATTAAATAAAATAAAATGGTCACATTTCGCTACAGATATGTATTTTCTCATTACCTTTTTGTAGCGAAACGGCGACACAAGAGTTTTTTTTTTCTTTTAAACATCTTATAGCCCGCAAATAAATTCAAAAATCTTTTGCCCACTTAGTAGAGAGTTCACATTAAGAGAATTAGAGGATAATAAAGAATAAAAAAAAAACTTTTTAAATTAAATAAAATAAAATGGTCACATTTCGGTACAGATATGTTTTTTCTCATTATATTTTTGTAGCGAAACGGCGACAAGAGTTTTTTTCTCTAAAAAATCTTATGGCCCGCAAATAAATTCAAAAATCATTTGCCCACTTAGTGGAGAGTTCAAATGAAGTGAATTAGAGGATAATGCAGAATAAAAAAAATTGCGTGATTTTTTAATTAAATAAAATAAAATGGTCACATTTCGCTACAGATATGTTTTTTCTCATTACATTTTTGTAGCGAAACGGCGACAAAAGAGTTTTTTTTCTCTAAAAAATCTTATAGCCCGCAAATAAATTCCATAATCATTTGCTCACTTAGTAGAGAGTTCAAATGAAGTGAATTAGAGGATAATACAGAATAAAAAAACAACATAATTTTTTTGTTAAATAAAATGCAATGGTCACATTTCGCTACAGATATGTATTTTCTCATTACATTTTTGTAGCGAAACGGCGACACAAGAGTTATTTTTTCTCTAAATAATCTTAAAGCCCGAAAATAAATACAAAAATCATTCGCACACTTAGTAGAGAGTTCAAATGAAGTGAATTAGAGAATAATAATGAATAAAATGAAACGTGTGATTTTTTAGTTAAATAAAATGCAATGGTTACGTTTCGCTGAAGATATGTATTTTCTCATTACATTTTTGTAGCGAAACGGCGACAAAAGAGTTTTTTTCTCTAAAAAATCTTTTAGCCCAAAAATACATACATAAATCATTTGCACACTTAGTAGAGAGTACAAAAATGAAGCTAATTATAGGATATTATTATTTTTTTAAAAATCGTTTATTTTTTTAATTAAATAAAATGCAATGGTTACATTTTGCTACAGATATTTTTTTCTCATCATATTTTTGTAGAAACACAAGAGTTTTTTTTCTAAAAAATCTTGGTGAATTTACTTACATAAAGTAAGTAATGTGATATTACCGAAAAATAGACTGCCAATTAGTGTGGCACATAGCTTCCTCGCATCCTATCAAGTTCTTTATTGTTATATTACTTTTTTGTTATATTGTTTATTTTGTAGCAATTATTAATAGTTTTAGCGATCTTTAACACTTCATAGCGGTGTCGGTGTTGGTTTTACTAAAAAATTGTATTTGAAAAAAGTGTTTCTCTTATTGAATAGATGAAGTTTGATTTTTTCCCGGCCTAAAATTCCAAATTTAAATTTGAAGTTCAAGTTTACGCGAGCGTTCCGCGTGAACGCTTGGACGGATAACGTTGTCCAACGAACTCGTCCTGAGCATTGGTAAAATAAAACATGTCTACCAAATTTAATCTAAATCGGTCGACATTTACTCAAGTTATCGTCACTCGTTCCATAATTCGCAGAGACACAGACCGACTGACAGACAGACAGACACGAGACCAAAAATGTTCCCTGATGTATGAAACGGATTTCTGTCTTGGAATTTTTAAAATCGGAGACAAAAGTTTTCGTTCTCAAAAGTGAACACAATACCGTTACCTTCGGTAAGCTCGGAAGCAAAATCGTATTTTTTTAAATTTATTAAATAGAATGCAATGGTTTCATTTTGTTACAGATTTATATGTTAATTTTACATATTTTTAGCAAATCGGAGTCAAAAATATATATGGCTTATAAGACTTGAAAAGAAGCAATTAAAATATTTAAACACTTTAGAAGTGACTTTAAATAAAGGGAAGAATGGGATTTTACACATTAAAAGCAATCATATTATATTATTGCTTCCGAGCTTAACGGAAGCATTGTATTCACTTTTGAGGATGAAAACATTTTTGACTCCGATTTTAAAAATTCCCAGACAGAAATCCGATTCAGGCATCAGGGAACATTTTTGGGCTCGTGTCTGTATTACATTGTCTAGGATATCGATGATTTTACTCTAAAAAAAAATGTTTAAATTCGAAGGTTGACTTAAACACAATTTGTATAAATTAATTTGTTATTGATGGATTTTTTAGGTGTGATTGAAAGTAATCAAATTTTAATAATTTTTATAACTTTAATTGTGAGACGTATATTATAAGGTGTTGTAAGTTTAACAACTGTTTATCAATAAGAAAATTAAACACAATAGTTTTAAAAGTATTGACAAACTCTAAAAAATACATATTTCTTCTGGTTCGTAGTTTTCTCTTTTTTTTTCCCTTAATACAATGTATAAATTTAACGATATAGATACGACAAAACGTTATACCAAAAATAGTCTGCTAATTATAGAGTGTCACATTGCTTCCTCACGTCCTATTTTGTATACTTACAGGATGTTATGCTTTTACGTTTGATGTTATCAAATTAATTATATTTGTTAGGTTTCTTAAACCTAATTAAAGCATTAATTAAGCAAAAGTTAAAGAGTGCAAACGGCTGAGTACTTTTGAAGATATAGGTGTAAATAAATGTATGTTTGTGAGCATGTTGAAGAGAAACAAATGGAAGCAGAAGATTAAAACTTATATGGGACCAACAATAGGCTGATTATGACCTTTCATCCAAATTTTATTAAAATGGAACGAGTGGTTTTTAAGATATGTTGGTTCGCAAAAATTGGGCGACAGACAAACAGACAGACTGACTCGAAACCAAAAAATAAATCCCTGATCCCTAAACGGATTTTTATCTTGATTTTTTTTTATTTGTATAAAAATTATTTATTAAAATTATTTATGCTACATTACTGTTACTGTATGAAAATTAGATTTTCAATGTCGTCATTATGTATTTATATAGTAATTGTTTGTAGCTGAAAAATGAATCCGGAAATTTCATTCATTGCATAAGTATTTTAAAGTACTGTCCTGGAAATGAACATTAGGAATTGCATTTTATTGCTAAGCATATAATAAAAGCATATACCAAAAAAAGGGAATAATACAAAAGTGCCCGATACTTCACATAGTAAACTTTTATTTATACATAACTAGCTGGATTCCCGTGCTTCACTAAGGAGTGTTATATAGCGAATGTATTTATATTTAATTTGATGGGTTAATAAACTACCCTCAAGAAACATAGTGTTTTAAAGAGGGGTAATAATTATGTTTGAGAGGACAAATATTCTATCTGAGTAAAATTCATTTGGAAATTTAATTTTTTCACTAAAAATCGTTTTTAAGAAGTCATTTTGACTTTTTATCAGTTTTTATTTCAACGCGCTGAAAATCAGACCCTAAAATTAATTTCTCAATCTTTCTCGGTTTAGGAATTTGGAGCATTAGGCAACTAGGTTCAACAAATAGAATCCATGCGTCTGAACACAAAACTTTTGTTGTACCTAACACTTTGTAGCACTTTTGTTAATTTTTATTTTATCCCAACACTTTCTCGAAATATAAACATCGCACACACAAAGAGAGAGGAGAAGGAAAGAAAAATATATGGATGACAGGGTGAAAGGAAATATGTATATTATAACCTGTTTTACATAGTTTTTATAAATTCAGTAGAATTACAGAATTACTTTTCACATAAGTAAGAAATTAGGAGAGTGAAGAGACGTGAGTCAGAGAGCGCTTTACTTCAGAGGGTTTGATACCAGGGATCCGAGGAGAAACCGATAAAACGAAACAATAAAATAACACCTGATATCCAAACTTCGAACTATTTTTAAACCTTTTGCAGGAAATAAAGAATATATATACATTAATTATATAAAAACAATATATATATTAATAAAAATATATATATTAATTTTAGTTTTATAAAAACAAATTACTCTGAGTAATGTAAAACACATAATGTTGGCCGTATTCAATAATAATATAATAAAAAAAAATAGTCTGTCGATTAGTGAGGCACATAGCTTCCTCGCTTTCTATTATTGAACGAATGGTATAATGAGATTTCGATCTCTTTCGATTCCTAGTGGGGTTAGACTTATTTTTTTAGTATGTAGTATTAACTTTGCGCAACAGTTAAAATTAATATTAATACGGGGCTATCTGTGGGCAACTTTCGACAAACCATCCAATTTTCTTTAAAATCGGATCAGTACTTTTAAACATAGTCTGCCCATTATTGTGGCACATAGCTTCCTCGTGTCCTACAACGTACTTAAATGATACTTTAAGAAATCATTATTGTCTTATTAATTTTATTTTTTCCCTCTTTTTATTATAAATCGTATCAATTTAAGCGTATTTTATTCTGGTAAAAACTATAATGATGTTAGTAAAACAAAGTTGTTGCTTCAATACCCAGAGGGGTTACACTTATTATAATTTAATATTAAATGTGCGCAGAAGTATGGAATCTAGATGGGCCTCTCTCCGTCCGCGTTTAAAACTATTTTCTCAGGAACTAGATTTTTCCTGGGGAAATGCCTTATATCTTTAGATTTGTATTTAAATGGTAGACCATTAGAATTTTTTAATCAAAATCGTCGGGACCATTTCGAGAAATTTGGAGCTAAAATTCAATTCTCGACTTCGCCTGCGTATGATTTTTCTGAACATGTATAAAATCGGCCTAGGCCTAGTAGTTTAAGCTCCACGCGTCGGCTCCAGGAAACGGAATTGAGATCATTCTGAAAAACGAAAGAATTGTATATGTCTCCGAATTAAAATAGTCTCCCAATTAGAGAGGCCCGTAGCTTCCTCGCATCCTACAACATACATTATTGATATTATGCTTTACAGGAATTATTGTCTGATTTACTTAATTAGCTGTCACATTTGCTCCTGAGCTTACCGAAAGTAACGGAATGTCAGAAGCTATAAGATCATTCTGATTCTGAAGGACGAAAATTGTTTATTTCTCCCATTTCAAAAATTCCAAGACAGAAATCCGTTTCAGACATCAGGGAACATTTTTGGTTCCGTTTCTGGCTGTCTGTCTGTCGGTCTGTGTGTCTGCTAATCATGAAACGTGCGACGATAACTTGAGTAAATGTCGACCGATTTTGATGAAATTTGGTAGACATACTCATTTTACCAATGCCCAGGACGAGTTCGTTGGACAACGTTATTCGTTCAAGGTTCACGCGCAACGCTCGCTTAAACTTGAACTTCAAATTTAAAATTGGAATTTTAGGTCGGGAAAAAAATCAAACTTCATCTATTCAATGAGAGAAACACTTTTTTCAAATACAATTTTTTATTAAAACCAACAGCGACACCGCTATGAAGTGTTAAAGATCGCTAAAAACTTTTAATACTTTTTACACAATAAACAAGAAAGTAATATAACGTTAATATTAATATAACAATAAAGTACATGATAGGATGCGAGCAAGCTATTGCCACACTAATTGGCAGTCTATTTTTTTGTGGTACTATAATTTTTGCATTTATTATAAAAATATATGAGTTAATAAGCTAAAATGTTACTTCTTAATAAACTAGAGAAGAAAAAAAGTACTTTCCTTCTTCGTGCACAACATATATATGTTCAATTTAATTCCAAATATACAAACGCAAAAATCTGAACGCTCAAATTTTGTTGACATTTTCATGTATTCACTTGAGTTTATGAGGCACATAAACTCGAAAAGCTTTACCCAAAAACAACACAATAAAGCGTTACATGAAAATCTCTCACTGTATTGGTACACTCGTATGCAAGCAATTTTTTTATTCGGTATTACCCTATAATTCACTTCATTTGAACTCTCCACTAAGTGTGCAAATTATTTTTATATTTATTTTTAAGCAACATGAATTTTTAGAGAAAATAAACATTAGTGTCGCAGTTTCGCTATAAAAATGTAATGAAATAATCATATTTGTAGCGAAATGTGACCATTTTATTTATTTAATTAAAAAATCACACGTTTCATTTTATTCTGAATTATCCTCTAATTCACTTCATTGGTACTCTCTACTAAGTGGGAAAATGATTTGAATATTTATTTTCGGACCGTAAGATTGTTAGAGAAAAAAAACTCTCGTGTCGCCGTTTCGCTACAAAAATGTAATGAGAAAATACATATCTGTAGCGAAATGTGACCATTTTATTTATTTAATTAAAAAATCACACGTTTCATTTTATTCTGAATTATCCTCTAATTCACTTCATTGGTACTCTCTACTAAGAGGGAAAATGATTTGAATATTTATTTTCGGACCGTAAGATTGTTAGAGAAAAAAAACTCTCGTGTCGCCGTTTCGCTACAAAAATGTAATGAGAAAATACATATCTGTAGCGAAACGTAACCATTTTATTTATTTAATTAAAAAATCACACGTTTCATTTTATTCTGAATTATCCTCTAATTCACTTCATTGGTACTCTCTACTAAGAGGGAAAATGATTTGAATATTTATTTTCGGACCGTAAGATTGTTAGAGAAAAAAAACTCTCGTGTCGCCGTTTCGCTACAAAAATGTAATGAGAAAATACATATCTGTAGCGAAACGTAACCATTTTATTTATTTAATTAAAAAATCACACGTTTCATTTTATTCTGAATTATCCTCTAATTCACTTCATTGGTACTCTCTACTAAGAGGGAAAATGATTTGAATATTTATTTTCGGACCGTAAGATTGTTAGAGAAAAAAAACTCTCGTGTCGCCGTTTCGCTACAAAAATGTAATGAGAAAATACATATCTGTAGCGAAACGTAACCATTTTATTTATTTAATTAAAAAATCACACGTTTCATTTTATTCTGAATTATCCTCTAATTCACTTCATTGGTACTCTCTACTAAGTGGGAAAATGATTTGAATATTTATTTTCGAACCGTAAGATTGTTAGAGAAAAAAAAACTCTCGTGTCGCCGTTTCGCTACAAAAATGTAATGAGAAAATACATATCTGTAGCGAAACGTAACCATTTTATTTATTTAATTAAAAAATCACACGTTTCATTTTATTCTGAATTATCCTCTAATTCACTTCATTGGTACTCTCTACTAAGTGGGAAAATGATTTGAATATTTATTTTCGAACCGTAAGATTGTTAGAGAAAAAAAAACTCTCGTGTCGCCGTTTCGCTACAAAAATGTAATGAGAAAATACATATCTGTAGCGAAACGTAACCATTTTATTTATTTAATTAAAAAATCACACGTTTCATTTTATTCTGAATTATCCTCTAATTCACTTCATTGGTACTCTCTACTAAGTGGGAAAATGATTTGAATATTTATTTTCGGACCGTAAGATTGTTAGAGAAAAAAAACTCTTGTGTCGCCGTTTCGCTACAAAAATGTAATGAGAAAATATATATCTGTAGCGAAACGTAACCATTTTATTTATTTAATTAAAAAATCACACGTTTCATTTTATTCTGAATTATCCTCTAATTCACTTCATTGGTACTCTCTACTAAGTGGGAAAATGATTTGAATATTTATTTTCGGACCGTAAGATTGTTAGAGAAAAAAAACTCTTGTGTCGCCGTTTCGCTACAAAAATGTAATGAGAAAATATATATCTGTAGCGAAACGTAACCATTTTATTTATTTAATTAAAAAATCACACGTTTCATTTTATTCTGAATTATCCTCTAATTCACTTCATTGGTACTCTCTACTAAGTGGGAAAATGATTTGAATATTTATTTTCGGACCGTAAGATTGTTAGAGAAAAAAAACTCTTGTGTCGCCGTTTCGCTACAAAAATGTAATGAGAAAATATATATCTGTAGCGAAACGTAACCATTTTATTTATTTAATTAAAAAATCACACGTTTCATTTTATTCTGAATTATCCTCTAATTCACTTCATTGGTACTCTCTACTAAGTGGGAAAATGATTTGAATATTTATTTTCGGACCGTAAGATTGTTAGAGAAAAAAAACTCTTGTGTCGCCGTTTCGCTACAAAAATGTAATGAGAAAATATATATCTGTAGCGAAACGTAACCATTGCATTTTATTTAACTAAAAAATTATGTCATTTTTTTTATTTGGTATTATCCTATAATTCACTTCATTGGTACTCTCTACTAAGTGGGAAAATTATTTCCGTGCCATAAGATTTTTTAGAGAAAAAAGAACTCTTTGTCGCCATGTCGCTAAAAAAATGTAATGAGAAAATACATATCTGTAGCGAAATGTAACCATTGCATTTTATTTAATTAAAATATAATGTGATTGTTTTAATTCGCTATTGCCACATTTTTTACTTTGCCCGAACTCTGTACTATGTTTTTTTTAATGATTTTATACTTGTTTTGTGGGCCTATATGGCGTGTATATTTTGGTCTCCGTTTCGCTACCAAAATGTACGGAAGGGTTCTTTTTCGCTACAAATTTATTCGTTGGGACTGTTTGGATTTTTTACAAATCTGTAGCGAAATGTAACCTAGAATAAACTCGCACTTTTAGGTTAGGGTTACGTTTCGCTACAGACTGATCTATATATATATATATATATATATATATATATATATATATATATATATATATACATATATATATTATCGTTTATACGTGCATATTACTATTTATGCTTGACATCACTTTGTATTGTACTAATTTCCTTCTCCTCAGTGATCTTACTACAGAACAATGAAATTGATCTCAATTATGAAAAAAAAAAAAAAAGAAATGAGGATCATAGAAAAACAACCTTGGACACGGATCAACTAACAACATAAAACATCTTTCAAAATAATCTTAACACACTTGAGAGTATATGAGAGCACACAATAAATAATTTATTAAATCCCTGTAAACCTTTTACAATCACGGATAGATAAGAGCAATATATCATGGATGAATTATGTATTGGTATATTATTTAATATTAATAAAGGAGATCGTGTTGTAATATTTTTTTTTTAAATGTTAAACTAATTATTCAGGACCTATACGTGTCAAAAACAAAAAACTTTTTGCAGGACGGCTTAGCTTTCGTTACTTTTCGTAAGCTCGCGGAAGCAAATAGCGGGAAAAACTAAACTAGCGGAAAACTGAATAGCGGGACTTAAATAAATTAGACAATAATGGTTGTAAATTCATACCATCATTAAAGTACACGTTAGGACGAGAGGAAGCCATGTGCCACATTAATTGACAGATTTTTTTGATGATTACTTGAAGTTTTTATTTATTTTACAAGTTAAAAGACTCTTATCTCGAATTATTGATGATTATACTGTTATCACTCGAGTTATGTCACAACTTTACTGATTAAATTGAAATTATCAATTAAAATTCAAGAGCTATAAAGTTGAATACTACTTTAGTTAATTATGCCACCATTTTTTATAACACAAGATATTTTGTAGTTTTTTGTGACTCTAGATAAATATTTCATTTCTCTTTTATTTATCAAAAAAAAATTCCAACAAAAGTAACTATAGCGCCTAATTTAAGAATTCCTACTTCTTTTATTTTCATACTTTAAAAGCAAACTAATACTTTGTTATATTATACTATATTAAAATCAAAAACAACCCTATACTTTCGGTATAAAAAATAATTCCAAAACTTATCGTTTATATCTACTCAAAAAAAAATTAAATATAATAAAATGTATTTTCCCTCTACCTCGTTAACTTTAAAATTAACTTTTTTTTCTACACCATCATTTACCCAATTAGAAAAAAAATATTTTGAAAGATTACTTGTTCCTTTTTATGTTTTTAATTAATAAGTAGGTGAAGACAACCGTTATATACATATATATATATATATATATATATATATTATTTTTACGTAAACCATTTTTTTTTTAAATTTAATATCTGTTCTTTAGTGGCCATGTTCGTTTTTTTTTAAATTTAACAACATAGTATATAGTACGAAGTACTGAAACGATTCTTTTGTTTTCTTTCCTTTGTAATTTAACCTTGTTATGTATTCGTAAAGAAAAACCACAAAACCGTCATTATAATTTCTTTTTCTCTTATTTTATATATATATATTTTATATATATATATATATATATATATATATATATATATATATATATATTTGTTTTATAATGCTAGGTTATGTATGAATGCAAGTTGTTATAGAATGCTCGACAATCTTTTCTATCTAGTGGAAGCATTATGTTGGCCAATTAGGACTAATTAGTCGTAGAAATGTTATGTTTCTTTTACTTGAAAGCGGTGTGTAGACGTGTTTACAGGTGTATTATTAGTCAATATAGAAAGAACCTCTTTCATTATATTAATTAGTCCCTGGTTAGTCTTCATCTTCATCCTCTTCTTTTTTTCCCCAACTCATATATAATTCTTCCTAATAGTTTATTATTAGTAGTTAAAAAAAAACTTTAAATTAAATATCATACGTTGAGGTAATTTATTTTAAATCTGTGATGTTTCAAATGGATTGAAGAAGAAGAGAGGACACCCAAAAACAAGACTTTTTTTTGGATTTTGGCCAAAGTTGTTTTTTATCTTCTTCACGTTTAAAAATTGTGTGGCCATCACTTTCATTTTTTTTTTATTAATGTCTAATATATTTTACTAACTAACAAATCATCCTATGAAAATTAGATGAATGTAATAAACAGAAAAAAATATCCAATTTATATTTAATTAGAACATGCAATCAATAAAAAACAGAAAAAAATAGAATAATCATTTTATATATTTATTTGGTAATCATAATTATTTTGATTTCCATATATAAAATAATATATAAGTAGTTCGTTTGGTTTTTAATAAATTGACTTTAATTTTAGATATTGTATATTTTTTTTTTATTTTCAATGAAAATATCTAATTTATATAACTTCTATTGTATATGAATAACTAATGATTTTAAAATAACTTCTGATCTTTCTTTATTTTACTACGCAATGTTTAAGAAAGTTAAATTATTGTCTACCAAGGACACCTAAAATCTTTACTAATTAAAATTAAATAATATAAAATTAATATATTAAAGTTAATTTAGGAGTTGTAATAAGAGTGAGAAGGAAATATAAGAAGACATAACCACTATATATATATATATATATATATATATATATATATATATATATATATATATATATATATATATATATATATATATATATATATATATGTTTATTTATTAAACAGAAGAAAATAAAAAATAAATTAGACAATTCCTTCTAATTGTTTATTGTATTTAACAGTTTCACTAGGTAAGGTATATACATTGCTCTGAGATTTATTAATGAAATCTATATATATTATATACATATATATATTTATATATATAAAGAAGAGAATAAAATATAACATTTACTCAAAAAGATTATATTAAAACAAACACACCAATAAATAAACTAACAAGAAGATAAGACCAAGAAGGAAACAGGAAAAAGTGATATATATATATATATATATATATATATATATATATATATATATATATATATATATATATATATATATATATATATATATATATATATATATATATATATAGTGAAGAGGAAACATAAGGATTGAAGATAATTAGTTTTTCCTTAATTGTTTTATCCTCACGTGGACACAGTATAAGTATGTGAGAACTACGTACATCCTTACAGTTCACTTGTCATACTGTATGTCATTAGTGCATATATATATGCACTAATGCCAGAAGTAAGTGTCGAAATGTAAATACATACTTGAGTACATCGTCAGTTAAAATTTAATTATTATTTCTTTTTCAAATAATATATATATGTATGTATATATTTTTTCTAGGAAACATAGTGTTAATGTTAATGAGTTATTTTAAAGTGTTCGTTAACGGATGTTTAAAAAAAATCCCTTGCTTAAACCGTATCGGTTATGGTGTTAATCTTTAACACGTGTGTCTTGTTTGTACAGTCCTGACGTTAATCTAAAACAGTGGCGATAAGTTCTTGGGCTCTTTCTATCCATTTTCTATAGTGTAAATTGCGTTTGTTACGCTATCTGTTGTGTTGATGACGGTTTTAAGATAAGCGGTATAGTTTATACAGATATATATATATATATATATATATATATATATATATATATATATATATATATATATATATATATATATATATATATATATATATATATATGTATATATACGTTTTGAAGAATATTAATTACTTGCAATGTCATCGGAAATATTAATCTGTGGAAGTTTCAGCTCTCTAGGTAGTGGGAATTGGGTTGAAAATTGATTTAAAAAAGCTATTAAAAGAAGCATGTAAAAAACTAACCATTTTGTTTGAAACTCAGTTGGATGTTTGGTAAATGCATTGATTTTTTAAATAAACTATTTTTTACCTAAGCATGGCCATAACATCTCTTTGTTTAGGACAGATTGAAATGATTTAACCTTAGACTAACAACAGAGATTTACAAAAAACATTAAAAAGAAAATAACTATTTACGATGATCATAAAAGAAACAAATTTGAAAAATCTATTACCTGGTGACTCAAAAGAGAGGGTGAATAAATATAATTACCTATATTAAACAAGTCAAAAAAATATTGGATAGGTACCTAGAGAATAAGGAAATTTTTTTCCTGTAAAGGATATTCTATTATTTTATTTCCTTTAAAGATACAAAAAGAAAGAAACAGGTTGAGGATGCTGTCAGGAAAATTAGCGTCTATATCACGGAGGTTTTAGGAAATAGTGGTGGGAGGGGGGGGGAGTCTCAAATCAGTAAGAGAAAAACCACTTTGGAAGCGTCCAACCGGAAAACTACTCAGGGGCCAGGGGGCGTAGCCCCGTGAAAATGGAGACCTTCCTCTCATAGGGACCGCCCCCCCCCCTTAACTGGAGAGAATCGGTAATCAGACTGAATACTGTGGTTTACAGTGTGGTGGGGGATTACCGGCTAGTAATTTTAAGGTTGATTTGTTACGGCGTTTGAAAGAGAATTTGACAAATTTGACAACTGACTTTGACCCAAGGCAATGAGATATCGGTGTCAAACTAAGTCTTTAATTTTATGTTAATAACAATTACGTTAAAGATCGCATGCGCGTGAATAAGGAAATGTAATAGCGCATGCGCGTATTCACACGCATGCGCATGCGCTATTACATTTGAGCTGTATTCAATTTTAAAAATTATAAGGGTGGGGGTAAGCATATTTAACGAGCAATGTACGACTATCATCTGAAAAGACTTTATTTCATTCTTTTGTTATTAATACGGTACTCAAAGACTTTATGACTTCATTTTGTTTCTATTCTCTGAAAGATTCTTAAACCATGTTTCTACGAAGTATATTTAAGTTGTTTTTGTGAATGATTTTTAAGTTAATTAGTTTACAGGTAAAAATAAAGGATGATTAAGGTGCCTACTTCTTAGAACTAAAGTAAAATTAAGTTACTTAGAACTTTTAGCTTTCTTTAGAAAGCTTTACAGCTTATATCGTAACATAAAGAATGTAGAATTGTAAATCTAAGACTTGTTTTTATATTGATAACTAAAATTAGGCTTCCGCGTCTTATGTTAATGATCTATGACCGATGAGTCAATTGCAATATTTTCAGTTAAGAATATAAGTCTTTAAGTACGTAAAGACCGGCGATTTATTGTTGCTAGTATTCCCGGAAGTTGTTTATGTTACCTGCAGATTGTATAAGGAAAGGAAATACCCGTCTACGCACTATGCATACCCTTCTTTTACAACACCGACTAAAGAAAGTCCCCAAATAATGTCTTTTTACTTAATAAGTTTATATCTATACTAAAGTCGTCTTACTAAAAATTTACTAACAGAGGTTGTCTTTCATAAAACTTATTTACAACAAGTAGGTATTTCAAATAAAGCAATAATCACATGAAAAAATACGCTGGGGATCAACATATTTTCTTAGAACCCTAACTGCGGGAATTTAATCTAGATACGTATATTGATGGGATATATAACAATATCTCTTGGTTAAATGTTTCCTAAATTATTGTTAATAATAAAATAATTATGAGAACTATAGTTTTTTGGGTAAAACTGAAGTTATCACGCCACCTTAGAAGAGGTTAAAAAATGGGGGGGGGGGGGTCACTCGAATGAACTATTTAGATAAAGGGATATCATCTCTAAAATGTATTAATTATATATAGATACACGCTTTCAAATGTACAAATCCTAAAAATAAACTGCTTTGACAAAGGGATATAAGTCAATAAAGTCTCTTAAGTCTATAAATTAAGCAAAATTATACTGCCAAGCGATTCTCGACTGTATTGATAACTGCAGATTAGCCGTTTTCTGTTTTAATAGATATTCATCCTTTGTTTATATTACCCCCAAAATCATTTATTTAGTTTCAATTTTAAATATTATTTTTTTGTACCTTAAACTAAAACTATAAGAAAAGAAGAACAAACAAAGTTGGAAAAATATTGAAAAAAAAAAAAATAGTATGAACTTTAATTAAAAAAAAGTGAACAAAAACTTCTTAATCATCTTCTACAAATTATTATGAACAAAAGTTCATTATTCTTCAGTGAATCCTTCACCAAGAATAATGAAGAAAATAAGAAGGTGTCAGAGAGGGGGGGGGGGGGGGGGGGGGGGGGGGGGCGTGGAGAGAGTTCTAATACTAACTAGTTATTTTTTTTAAAACCTATCAATGTGTTATAAGATTATAGTTACTTCTAATATATTATATTCTTGTCAAAATGCATGTTAACTCGAATGAATTTCTTTTAAGGATCATTGATTTTCTTCTTTTTTTTATTAAAATAAAAAAAATAAATAAAGAAAGAAAACAACTATGATCCATCGATCACAGGATATACGATGAAAAGGTGTTTTTTTTTTTTTTTTGTTTTGTTTTGGTTGATGGATGGATTAATGGAACGCGGTGAAGTTTACAGTAAGGTAGAGGGGTAAGGTTATAAAACTGAATTAGAAAAACCAGGTTATAAAAAAACTTAAGGAGGACTCACCGACATCACTAATGAACCAATAGGATCAATTAAACCTGATGAACGATCTTTTTACAAGTAACAAAACATGAAACCCAATATAAGTATTGGGTTTTATATATATATATATATATATATATATATACATATATATATATATATATATATATATATATATATATATATATATATATATATATATATATATATATATATATATATATATATATATATATATATATATATATATATATATATTGGGTTGATTGACGGTGTCTTAATTAGCTCCGTGCATGGGAAGCGATGTCTAGCGAACTGTGGTGGAGTCGTTATATCTAATCATATTAGCCGGTCTCCAGTGTTCTGTTCAGGTACCGGAAGGTTCCTTTTCTTCGTTTTTCAAAAGATCAGGTCTTTTGTTTGTGGGCTTTTTTTAATTTTTGCTGGTTATCGAATGTAGGAGTACGTAATGGAAACCTTTAGGTACATTTTATTTCTTGGATAAATTGATAAATCCTATCAACAAATATACCTATATATATATATATATATATATATATATATATATATATATATATATATATATATATATATATATATATATATATATATAAATTAGGTCATTTTTTATTTAAATCTTAGTTTTAAAAATCAGGATTTAATCGCAATTTCCAAAAAGCCATTAATATATTTTTTTATGTTAATACTTTTACAATAATAATGATAATTTACTTTTTCGTTACATTTTAATACTTTAACCATTTTCTTTTATTGTTAGTATAGAACCATTTAAATGAAAATATTGCGCTTTTTTGAATAAATATGCAATTATTATAACATATTTATCCAAGAATGTGAAGTAATAACTATCAATTCCAATCAGAGTTCGTATTCATTTTAATGAAAGATTTAAAAAAATCAAAAAAAAAAAAAAAAAATCTAATAAAACAGATTTATTTTTATGTTTATTTCTCTGCAATTTTGTTTAACGAGAAAAAATGAAAATAAAAAAAAATAAAAAAAAATAAAAAGATCTATCTTAAATCTAGTTAAAATGATCTATTCTATAGAATCTGTAGTTAAATACGAATTTTAATATAACTTGTATTTTAAATTTTTTCATTAATATGTACCTAATATATATAATAAAATATTATGATTACTATCTTTCAAATTAAAATAAATTTCAATGACTCATAACTGATGACAATTTTGTTTGTAAATGTATGCAAAAAAATAACAGAAAAAAAACATCAAAATATTCGAAATCCAAGTAATTGAAAAAATATTGAAATTATAAGTCAATATATTAAGTTAAATGGTAGATAGTCGAGAGCGCTGCCTGGTGAGAGCGGTTTGAAGTTTATTTGTAGGCTCTAAGGGATTATCCTTGTATTTATGACTTTTGGCTTGTTTTTTTTCTTACATTCGCCGACATGGCGTTTCCATGGAAATGACCTTATATAGGTTTTCACGGACTTTTGATGTTTTTAAATCCAGGTAACTTTTATTTTTTATAAGACAGGTTGTAATCATATGGTTTTTTCCATTTGGTTCTTTTAGTAGATACTTAAAAAAAGAGGGAAAAAAATTTGGCGGGTATTTACTGTTATAGAGTGTAATTGTATATATTAAAAATAGAATAAGCCTTCTTGTAAAAAAAAAAAAAAAGCATGTTTCTTCTCATATTCTGTTTGAAGAAACATGTCCAACATCTGGCTTATTGCTAAAAAAGTATCGTATTATTATTATTATTATTATTATCATTATTATGGTTATAACGTTCCACATTTAAGAAGGTAATAACTCTGAAATATCTATATGAATATTTTGCTTACTGATGGTAATATAGAAATAGAAGCATTGTGATCGGTCTGAAGAACGAAATTTGTCTGCGATAACCTAAACAAATTCCATACAAATAAATCTGTTTTAGTCACCACAGAATATTTTAGGTCTCGCGTCTGTCTGTTCGTCAACATTGTTGGGGAACCACCATATCTTAATCAATTTTAATATGACATTTAGATTGTAAATTATATAATTAGCCCAATATTGGTCACATATTAATTTTAATATTCTGTGTCTGTTGCTTACTCTTCTGATTTTCGAAGACATTTGGATGGTGTGCCAAAAGTAGCTTAAAGATGGTTGCTTTATCCAAAGAAGGTATTTCGAGCTCTAAAGCTCTGCTAATATTAGTTGTTTGTTTGTGTGTGTTAATACCACTAACTTCTTAAAACAAAGAAAAGTGGGACAAATTATCGAACAATTATCGACAAATTATAGAAAACAGTTAAGAAATATCTATCAAGAAGACATCCATTGTACAAATTTAACACTAAATTACAATAATTGGGATTTACAAACTAAAAAAATAACACGTTTGTTAAACACGTTAAACACATTACAACATATTATATACGGGCCAATTAAAACCCTAAGAGAGAGGCCACATTGGACGCAATTAGAAAAAATACAGTTGGATTTCTGTCACTCACAACCTATTAAATATATATAATTATTATTTTAAAACTTGGAAATATCATGGTGTTATTATATATGTGTGTAAAATGTCAAGATCATACCATTATAATTATAGTAGACCACACGCATTCTCTGTGATATTTAATCAAATGGTTTTTTAATTTTCGTTTGTAATTTATAATTTCTATTATAATTCTATTATTATTTTTACACCTGACTTATTATGTGTTATTTAATTTTATATATTTTTAAATGTGTGATATTTAATTATAATTAAATCGATTATATACATATATGTATATATAAATGTGTGTGTGTTTATGTTTATGTATAAAATTGACTTTTGTAAAAAAATCAATTAAGGGACCACACACGACTGTTTAATATATATATACATATATATATATATATATATATATATATATATATATATATATATATATATATATATATATATATATATACCTACAAGGTAATCTTCTCTTTTGATATAAGTTTTGAAGTTAGACGTTTTTATTTTAATTATTAGTTCAAAATTAATTTCTTTTGATTGATTTTATTTTATAAGCAAGTAGCAACTAACAACTCGAATAATTTATAGATGTTAAGAAAGTAAGATTAATAATATAAGTAAAATAAACATAAATTGAAAACAAAAAGTAGTCTACGTATAGGTTAGATAGTTTACAAACACTCTTATTTCTTTAGCAGAAACCTAGGTATAAACATCGACATAATATATTTGGTTCCAACCCTAGTGTGGTGAGTCTCGTCTAAAACTGATGATATCATCGAATAGACAAGTAAAGTGGCCGATCACAGTCCTGTAATAACCTAATCATGAATCATGTGGTGATCGGGGGACGTAAAACAAAAGGCAAAAAATTAAGAAAAGAGTACGATATAAATCGTACCAAATTCTCTCATTTACTAGTTATATATAATTATTTATTGGTCCAGTGATTTATATTTATTAGTTGTTTTTCGTGGTTTCATTTAATTATTATTGGACATTTTATAAAGATTTACCTTCATTTTATAACAATAACTCCTACCTGACTGGGAATCGAATCTGACCTCTCACCCTTTGCGTTTATAGCTACTTTTTCAGGAACTAGATTTTTCCAGGGAAATCCACTTTTATGGTTAGATTCGTATTTAAATTGACTACCACTTGATTCTTTAAATTTATAATTTAAATTTACTTCTAACGAGCCGTATCTTCAACTTCCTTGACATCTATAATGAAAAATATATCTTTTTCTATTACCGAAAAAATCATAAAAGATTACAAGACTTACAAAAGAAAAGGATTTTTTTCGAATCGTCTGGAAGTTCAAACTACTAAGGCCCTTTTTATAAACCGAGAAAAAAAAAGAAAGAGATGCTTGGAAGCGGTATCGAACCAATGATCCTTCTTTTGTAGTCTAAACCACAATATAAAGTATAAAGTACTAAACACCCTGGTTTCTATACAGGGACTAAAGTTGGATACTAACTCATATCGGATCTTGTTTCCTTTAATATAATGCCGAGGGTATTTCATCTGTTGGAAAATGTCCGTTTTTTAACTTACCTAACATTAACAAGGTGAAAACACAAAAAACATCACATAAATCTGACTTAAATATCCTTTTTACAGAGGAAGGATCTTCTGAATCCTTCAAAAGATAACCTGTAGGATCCTGCTCCTTTAACTAAACATGACGTACTAAATTTATAATATACAAAGAAAAAAAAATTGTTTGAGAGCCTATAAATGTTCTCTATTAGATTTACCAAAATATATCTTTGAGATGGATTCCTAGTGCAGATGTTATGCTTGAGATCCATAACATATACACTATAGGAAGCCATCTCATAGATAGATTGCGGTAAATCTAATAGAGAACGTTTATAGGCTCTCAAACAATTTGTTTTTCTTTGTATTGTTATAAATATAGTATGCCATGTTTAGTTAGAGGAGCAGGATCGTACAGTTTCCTTTGGAAGGATTCAGAAGATTCTTCCTCTGTAAAAAGGATATTTAAGTCAGATTTATGGGACATCAGCCAAACAGCGATGTTAGTCGAAACATCTATACTTTTCGATACATCGACATGGATCTCCCAACCTGACGAGAAGAAAAAAAGGTCGCTGGTCTTTTGAAATTTTACCTCGAGCAAATAAAAACTGGACGATTTCGTAGCTGTCGTCGCCATTTTTTTCAATGTTTTTAATTTCGATATTTCTACAAATAAACATCCTAAATAAACCTCCATAATAATGTTGCTGATACATCAATGTTTTTGATGCTATGCATTGATGTTTTCGCGATAAAGCGACGTCGATTACCCAACCCTAAAACATAATCATTATTGACCAAAACTGTTGCTTTTATAAGTCTACTATAATTTAAAACTTTCCAAAATTAAGTCTAGGTCTTCTAGAGATTTTCCGTTCCTAGTTGGTAAGTTGGTCGTAAGTCGAAGTTGGTCGGTATTAGGCCTGTTTCACACCTATATACCCGACTCAAAATCTGGCCGATTATCGATGGGATTATCGTAAAGAAAAGTATAGGAAATTTGTCATCCAAGTCTTAAAAGAATACTTTTACTCTATTCTTCTAAGAATCATGTACTCGGCATCGTTTTACGGCTCTCGAAGGTATAAAATAGACCTTAAACACTGTAGTTATTGAATAACAATTTCGTAGATTTTCAACTCTTTTTGGTTTTTATTCATTATATTGTCATATCACCTTTGAAAACGATTGTGAAACTGATTATGACCTTCTATCAATTTATTATTATTATATTAATAATCCATATATAATGTCTCTACAGAATTTAAAACAAGAATCGTTCAGCTTTATTACATTATTTAATACATTATATCTGCACTACTTACTATTTTTATGTTCAGTAATAAATTCGATTGCTTACTACATCATTGTATTACTAATAATAAATTAAATTAGGTATAGAATACCTGTAGATGACATTTAATGTATTCACCGTTGTATTTTTAACATGGTGTTTAGTATATATATATTTATTTATTATATATATATATATATATATATATATATATATATATATATATATATATATATATATATATATATTAATTTATATCGTGATAATGGCGGTGAAGCGAATCAAACCCGTTGAAATCCGTAACTAAGTCAACCATTAAACTCTTTTTTTATTATTCACAAAAATAAACCAATCAACAGTCAGTCAACCATAGTAAGAAACAGGACGTTACAAAAGAAGCTTTTTATCCTCCTTCATTGCTTTTTATTGGATTAGTAATGGCTTGAATTGATCAGCATAAGGACAAACTAATCGTTTTGTTTGCACTCATTTTACAAACGTTCTAATCATCTATGTTATAAAAACGAACTAATTGTTTTGTTTGCTCTTATTTTACAAAAGTTCTGACCAACTTATCATAATATAAAGTAATCGTTTCGTTTCCACTAATTTTCATAAGATTATAATGATAAACTATATATTATAAAGACAAACTAATAGTTTTGTTCGCACTCATTTTTACAAAAGTACTGATCTACTATGTTATAAATACGAACTAATCGTTTTGTTTGCACTTATTTTATAAAAATGCTGAGCTGCTTATCATAGTGAAAAACTAATCGCTTAGTTTGTGCTCATTATGAAACAAGTACTGATGAACTACATTATAAAGACACACTAATAGTTTTATTTGCACTCGATTTTACAAAAGGACTGATGATGATAATTAACTACTGATAGGTTTGGTAAGAAAAAACTAATAGCTTTGTTTGCACTTATTTTATACAATAGTTCTAAGCTGCTAATCATGGTGAAAAACTAATAGCTTTGTTTGCACTTATTTTATACAATAGTTCTAAGCTGCTAATCATGGTGAAAAACTAATAGCTTTGTTTGCACTTATTTTATACAATAGTTCTAAGCTGCTAATCATGGTGAAAAACTAATAGCTTTGTTTGCACTTATTTTATACAATAGTTCTAAGCTGCTAATCATGGTGAAAAACTAATAGCTTAGTTTAAACTCTACATGACAGACAAAAGTACTGAGCTTATACCTGATATTATTAAAACAAACTAATAGTTTTATTTTTACTCATTTTACAAAATAGTTCTGATCAATTTATCATAAAGACAAACTAATCGTTTTGTTTGAACTTACTTCACAAAACTACTGATAAAGCACTTGTTAAAGAATAAATAATTTCTCAAATGAGATCAAAAAGATTTTTTTTTGTGTTCCTTATTCCCTAGTTGTATCAAATCAATCAAATTATTTTGGATAAAGGTCGAAAACGAACACGATACGATAAATCAATTCAGGATATTATTCAGGAGTTGTTTGTAAAAATTACATTAATATATTTTTTCATAACAGATAAACACGGATAAGGTTTGTAATTTCATTTCATTGAAAAAGATTAAAGACCAAAAAAAAACTTTTAAAATACATTTACAAATATATAAAAGCCATTATAAAATCCTTAAAGAATAAAATATCTATATCCACCTTCCATTTTATATATTAAAATATAAATATATGACGTCCCCTTTCTTATAATATTTATAAAATCTTTGTGTCCAAAGGGGTAATAAAACTCTTTTATAATTTGTTAGGTAATATTTCGTTCCTCCATTTGGAACATTTTCTAACCTGAAAATTTTATTTTTCAACAATTATCTTTTTAATACATTATTAAATACATATAAAAATAGTTTAATAATAAGTGTGGATAGTATGTAAATTAATTAATCAGTAAAAATAAAAAATATAAAAATTTTAAATATGTTAATGGTGACTATGAAATTCAAGTAAAAATAAAAATAATTAAAAATTAAAAATAAATATTAAAAGTATTTACCTTGTTGTCTAAGGAGTTAAAAATCATTAGAGAGTTAAATCGTCAATTTTACATAAAATTAAAAAAATTAACAGAGGTGAGTGAGTCATGAGGAGTTGTCTATTCGACGCCTGATCAATGACTAACTCTAATTCTATTTAATGAGATAAAATTATCAATGTTTCTGATAACAATAAGCCTTATCATCACCATCGTTACTTTACATATATATTAAAAAGAAAACAAACAACATATATAATTATTTAACTAACATCTTTACTTACACATAACAATTATCTGTATAGTATTTAATTTTATTCATTTATTTATTTATTTTGTAAAACCAATACAATTTCTATTGATTAGGACACAACAACACAATAACAAACATTTAATTCTAGCAACAATTAAAAAAACAAAAAAAAAAAAAAAAAAAAACATAACTAGTTTGAGATTTATAACAATGGTATTTTATAAATAAGTATAATATATACAATAATACAGTGGACTATTGCTTACAATGTTTTTAAAAAAAAAATTTTGTAATAAATTAAAAAATTAATTTCATCTTTATGGTTCACAAAAATTTTATAGTTATAACAACTTCACTGTCATTTAAATAATTAGTTACAATTTCAACTAAGCAATTTAATTTGTATACAGAAATTCAATTTATTTTCATTTATATGTTTAGAAATTTTTTATTTTTACTATTTAAGTTAAAAATACCCGCATAAAATTTATTTAAATCTTTTGTGTCTGTTTTAAAGTTCATATTTAGTGGGCAGTTCGAAATATATGCTGACTCCAAAAGCTTTCTTTTAAAATTGTTTGTTTCTTTGTCTATAATTTTAGCTTGACTAAAATCTACCATGTGATTATTTTCAAGGCAATGAGAAACCAACGCTGTCTTATTATTTTTGTTCTTAACATCTCCTTCATGCTGTTTCATTCGATTTAAGAAAGTTTGCCGTGATTCGCCAATGTACTTTTTATCACATTCTTTGCAAGGAATTATGTATACAAATCCCATTTCTTCTTCCTTTGGCACTTTATCTTTTATTTTGGTAAAAATACTATTTTTTATTTTATTAATTGGCTTCATCCCAAATTTTATATCCTTACAATCAAATTTGTTAAAAGTATTCGCCACTTTTTCGGTAAGCCCTTTTATGTATGATAAAGATTTAAATTTTATTGTGCCGTTATTTTCTGAATGATTAGAAACCCCATTTTGGGAATGTAAAGCTTTATACCACAATTCTTTAATTAGTTTTATCGGGTACAAATTCTTTTTTAATTTTTCAAAAATGAATCTTTTAGTGTCAGAAATGTGTATTGAGTCTGTAAGTCTTATAGATTTATGAATCATATTAAAAGCAGCATTTTTCTTTTGAGTGAAAGGGTGAGATGAAAAAAAATTCAAAAAATGTTTCCGCTTTATTTCTTTTTCGTACCATTTAGTTGTTAAATTTCCTGTTGTTTTATCTTTAATAACTGTAATGTCTAGGTAGTTAATACTGTTTCCTGTTTCAACTTCTTTAGTGAAAATGATATTTTTATTTTGTGAGTTAAGTTCATTTAACAGAATTTCACACTGTGATTTTTTAATAACCAAGAACAAGTCATCTACGTATTTACAAATGAATTTAGGTTTAAAATTGATCTTATTTATTACGTTATCTATAATAGAGTTTACGTAAATTCCACTTAAATTGACGGATAAACTACCCCCCATTGGCACTCCTTGTAAAACTCTATATAAATCTTTATTAAATAAAAAGTAATTATTGTTACAGCAAAATTTTATTGTTTCTAAGTAACTGTTTTTACATTTAATATTTGTATAAGGTTCAATTTCACTCCAATTTTTTTGTATAAGTTTATAAATATCATTTAGCGGAATGCTAGTAAATAATGATTTTATATCAAAGGAAACCATTATTTCGTCTTTATCTATTGTTATGTTTTTAATTTTATCTCTGAATTCTTCTGAGTTTTTACAGTCATAAGGATTATTGTTGTTTAGGAAATTTAATGACGGGTTAATGAATTTTGTAAGTTTATCAGTTGGGGAATTAATACCATCAATAATAGGTCTTATAGGTTTAGTTTCTTTGTGAACTTTTATTAGCCCATACATTTTTCCAAATCTGCAACTATTAATATTTAATTTAATTTTTTCTTCTGCTGTTATATATTTCTTTTTTAATAATTTATTTAATAATAATTGATAATCCTTTTGTATTTCTTTTATTTTATCTGGATTATTGCAACGAACTTTTCTGTAAATTTTATTATCATTTAGATGATCTCTCATTTTATTTATATACATTTCTTTGGTTAGGATTACTGTTAAGTTACATTTATCAGCTTTACAAATAATTAAATCTTGATTATTTTGTATGAAATTTTTAGTTTCTTTACAATCTAACATTATCTGTTTTTCTAATGAGCCTATAATGGCTGATGATTTATTTTTAGTATTACTTTGAAAATCCATAATGTTTTTAATG
This sequence comes from Gerris lacustris, assembly GCA_951217055.1. NCBI lineage: Eukaryota > Metazoa > Arthropoda > Insecta > Hemiptera > Gerridae > Gerris > Gerris lacustris. Next base: position 40,557,883 of record OX578284.1, read on the forward strand.
AGGTGGCTTCTTAATGCATTAATATGATTATCACTAGTGTTTAGTGATCTTAACGTACTCTCTATGTCTACTATTAATCTTAAAATTTGTTTATTGTTTATATGATTTAAATTAAAGTTATGTCCTAAGCTAAGAAAGTTCATGACACTTCGAGGGATTTCTTTGTTAGATAAATTAATAAGCCATTTTTCTTTATATAATTTATTATATTGATATAATGGAGTTATATTATTTTTATTATCTTTATTATTATTTAGTTTTTTATTTTTAATATCTCTAATTTTTAATTTATTATTTATTTTATTGTCCAGCGATATTTTGTAAGCATTTTTAAAAGCATTTATATGTATTATAATTTCTTCATAAGCTGACATATTCATATCTTTTAATAGATTCATGTTATTTTCAAATTCTTTATTCAATTTATTTCTTTTCCAATGTGCTTGCTTAAGTTCTGTATTTATAATATTGTTGGGTAAATTGTTTACAAACATTGGAGTTCTATAGCTATTTAAGAATTCTTTATCAAATAAATATAAGACTTTTTTATATATATCATTAATATGTTTAGGAATATTGTTTTTGTTTTTATGAGAGTAAAGATAAGATAATCTATTGTTGATGTTACATTGTTTTATAGATAACTCTTTCAATAACCACACTAATTTTTTATCTATAACATTTACATATTTTCTAATTATATTACAAAGATTATTGTTGAGTCGTTTCATAAGTTTAGCTTCTTCTTGTTCTGTTGATTTCTTTTGATGTTGAATTGGCTCTAACTGACTTGCCTAATGACTCACTCACCTCTGTTAATTTTTTTAATTTTATGTAAAATTGACGATTTAACTCTCTAATGATTTTTAACTCCTTAGACAACAAGGTAAATACTTTTAATATTTATTTTTAATTTTTAATTATTTTTATTTTTACTTGAATTTCATAGTCACCATTAACATATTTAAAATTTTTATATTTTTTATTTTTACTGATTAATTAATTTACATACTATCCACACTTATTATTAAACTATTTTTATATGTATTTAATAATGTATTAAAAAGATAATTGTTGAAAAATAAAATTTTCAGGTTAGAAAATGTTCCAAATGGAGGAACGAAATATTACCTAACAAATTATAAAAGAGTTTTATTACCCCTTTGGACACAAAGATTTTATAAATCTATATCCACGTTTAAGTTTTTTAAAAAAAGAGAAAACGACACTGCAAGATGGAAATGTATTACATTTCTCAAGACGCCATTTTCTTTTATCTCCTTCTTCTCGAGTTCTTATCACGATTTCAAACCGATTTGTATCTTTTACACGAAGTTATCGATTTTTTCCCTTGTATGACTTATTTTGTTTAGCTTTCCAAAAGTCAATGAGCCGTAACAAAAATGTTTTCTATGTGACCTTACCAACTGTTGTTTTTTTGTTTTCTTGTTATAACACTTGGATTTCACCTTCTTTTTGAAAAATAATAATAGTCATTGACATAATAGTTTGTCAAATATCTTTTAAAAGGAATTCAGTTATTTTCCGGATGATTATTTTATTAATATTATTCAATCGTTCGTAGTTTAATAGTTTAGTTGTATAGTGTGGAGTTATATTGATTCGCGATTCGCTGTATAATATTATAACAACTATATTTTGAGCCAATCAAAAGCTAATAATCTGAAGCTTTGTGCTTATAAACTGTATTGGCTGAATATTGGTGATTTACTTTTATCTTCCAACAGCAACCTTTTGTAAAATCAATCAATTCTACAAGTCAGAGTCACTTAATTAATAAACAAATTAATTATAACGCAATCATTATTATTATTAATTTAAAGTATAACGATGTTCTTTAGTTCTTTTATCACACCTAAAATTTTATTTTTTTATAATTCTCTTTTCTATTTATACCAAATCCTCATTCCATTACGAACGCTTCATAATCTTTCTTTTATTGAATGATCAAATGATTAGATTATTATTAATCATCAAGAGTAACTACCATTGATTAATGTATCGTTCGTTTTTTTTCAATTTTAACTAACTATACCGTAATCAGCAGTCGTTTATCATCTGATTACTGATAACTATATATAGTTACCAACAATGATAATAACAATTTGTGCTTGATAATCCTTCGCCCAAAATGAAAGCTTTCTTGATCCTTCCACGTTATTAATCAGTTTAGAGATTAACCACCATTGATTGTTGGTGAGTTAGATTAATTAAACGATTAAAAAAACAAAAAATAACTTAGACCTTTCAAGTAAAAGTAAGATCAAGGTTACATACATTTGCTTTGACAAATAACTGAGAAGTGAAAAAAGTAAAAGTGAACTGGTTTTGACATTTATTCCTTATAAGAAAGGGTGTTTTGAAAAGGAAAACCCCCCTTTTTATTCCGAAGGACTTTTTAAAATGCCCTTGACCATCCTTCAAAAAAAGGAAAAGCTTGTGAATGAAGGACCAATGTCAGGACCTTAACAAAGATCCTTTAAATACCTGAAGACTCTGGAAGGGCTCTTTCCTTCTGATAGTTCGTGGTCATCCTTAAGATGGGTTTGGTCTGGCCCAGCAGACAGTATCCCCCAGGCTATGACTCACAACCTTACCTATACCTTCAGCCCGATTTGCTTCGTTTCCTTTGATGTCGGTACCGCCATGCCAGGACTCCAGAGGTACCGGCTATCTCACCTACTATATCATCCTTACCTTTATATCTTACACCTCCTTCGAGCTTCATTCTTATACCCTTCTTTAAAAAGACCTCATTTTAAAATTATCTTTTACTTTTTTTTTACCCTTTATCCCTTATCTTCCTTTCCTAATGATTTTTCTTTCTTTATGTAGATAAAAAACGAACTCGTAAAAGAGGATGAAATGAGTATATTGAATCAAGCCACCAAAGAGATTTTTTTTTCTAATAAACAAATTATTCAATCATCAATACAATTAAGTATCCAATTATTGTATTGTTAATGAATCTAAAAGCTTGTTAGATCTTTATTTTTAATTTTGTACATTGACAGCGTTAAACTTTACTGTCGCTGTTTAGATCGTTATACTTAAATATCCCTTTTGCTAGACAGAGTGCAGCATAATTAACCCTTTTATCGACAGCATTAGGAAAACCTCGTTCATATTGACAATTAAGGCTGTAGCTTAACCGTTCTTGCCAGGGTTTTTAGTTTTTGCAGCGCGCTAACTTTGACCTTTTTTTTTAGCTTTAATAGAGCTCTTTATGATATAGCTGGGCCTAAACGGTGATATTTTCTTATAGATACCGTTTTGATTTAACCACTGTTGAGTCCTTCTGTTAATGGTTTGTAGGTATATCAAGCGCTGTACACCAAGTGCGCCGGGATAAGCTGGGTCACGGGGGAAATGCGCCGAAGTGCGCCGGGTAAATCCTATCTCTCGACCCAGTTAGTCCACCCACCTCGGATCCTCTAAAGTCTAAAGGACTAACAGTTGTATATCAAGAATTCTATGAATTAGAGAAACAGTTGAACATCTTATCAGAAGCAGATTTGAAAAAAAAAAGGATTTGAAAATCAAGGGAGATTTGAAAATAATTAAAAGAGTTAATAAAAACTTCTTTCTACTACTAACTCTAAATTTCGGCTACGAAGATGGTAATGATTATGACCATTTTAAGACTGTTATGTCTCAATTTAGCCTTAATGAAGGTAAGTTCAGCTTGCAGATGGTATTCGGGGATATTATGATATCATTTAATGTCCGTAATGATTTTTTCAGTTATAAAAATAATTGAATTCGCTTTATTTGTCAACCCTTTGATCCCTCGACAACACCACCTGCAGAAGCATTGCGCTCGACATTGTAAACTTAACGGTTTTGAAAGCAGAGTGTGTAATTGTTTAACAAAAATCAATATATCCATTTTGGTATAAAGAAGTAGCTTAAACAGTCAAAACACTTGCTTTATGTATAATATAAAAAGACAGATTTTATAAGTCACTTGTTGATAGATTACTGTTCAGGACCTCATTGAAATGACATGTTAGTTAACAGAGCTCTTTTAGGTTGGGTTAGTACAAAGAGTTGCGACAGGGTGTCGCCACTTGTGGTTCCATTATGTTTGAGAGTCGCTTGATGTGGCCCGGCCTACAAGCTCTTTTTGTCGCCACTGAAGGAACTAATTGATGTCCTTTGTATGACCCGCTGACCAGGACAACAGTAACCTCTCGTGCCGCCGCACTAACTTTCTTTTAACACAATTCTTCACGTTAAAAATCTCTTCTTTTTTTTTATCAACTACATAGTTAAAAAAATATATAATAATGATAATGTCCGACAGATTCCTTTTTGTGTTAAACAAATTGTAAGGGAAAATAGTGTCCCACATATACGATTTCAATTTATCTGTCTTTTATTCAGCTGCATTATTAAAGGTTATTAACTAATTGAATACACTGGAAATTGACTGACTGACAGAAGTGTAAATAAATGTATATAGAAACTGCCCCATTTATTATAATTTTTATACATCTGTTAAAAAGTACAAAAAACTGCCCTACATATTCAGTCAATTATTTAAAATGTTAAGAGTATAAATTTGTTGAAAGTTAAAATGGTCTGCTCTACTTATCTTCATCATATAAATAAATTCTATTGCATGTGGATTCATACATGAATTATTATTATTTGTATTAAAGTTTCATGACTACTCCTACTCATACATTGTTAAATTAATAATACATATTTGTTAAATATGTATTAACTATTGCCCTACATATTCAATATTATTATAAATAAATGATAATTTTCAGAATAATCATTATATTATATTAATAATATAATTATTAAATAACTAAGTAATTATTTTTTTTTACGTCTTTTTGCATTATAATTAAATAATAAATTCAATTTTATAATAAGAAAGTATATCTAGGCTGTCATATATTAGTTAGTTAATAAACACACACATACATATATATATATATATATATATATATATATATATATATATATATATATATATATATATATATATATATATATATATATATATATCCTTAAATGTAAATTTTCTCTATATTGACCACTTTTCAAATCAGTATATGAATGAATAATTTAATCATAATTGATATTGACTTATCAAACAGCTGATTAATTATGTTTTTAATCAATTAAAAATTCTTACTACTTCTTATTGTTTTAATTGCAAAAATAAGCGATGTAATCAGAGCAATTAAGGACTGTATACAAAATGAAGATCATTATCAATTTGAGATTTTTATCATAATCCTTTTATTTTTGTTTTTATTATATGGGCGGTTGATAATGAATAAGTTACTGTACGAAATATTGCGTTCAATTATTCGCACGCATAGTTTTTTAATAGATGAAAATGTATAGGTTGGTACCTTTTTTTAAAAAAATAATTATTAATAAAAAGAGAAAAATCCCACGCTCTAGATCTTGTATTAGAAAAAGAATAATGAATCCATTCCTAATGTAGAATTCACAAAAACTCGATTCATTCAGTTTCCGATTATACTCGTATTATTAAACGTTTATTGTGTTAGTATGACAACTAATCAAGTATTAACTGATTAAGTATCAACTGATAGTATACACTTTGAGTTATTAAGCCTACTATAAATGGTTTTATTAGTATTTATTTCTTTACTATTAGAGGCGTTTGATATAGCTATAAAGATATGTATAGAGCAAATTGTTATTTGGAAATATAATGTTACATTTATTTCTGTAGGTTTATATAGCTGTAAAAATGCCATAATATTCCAAGAAATATTGAGTTGTTTTGCGATTATTGTTGTGAGTCGTGGGCATTCACACAGTATGTATATGATATATAGCCAATTCTTTCTAATTTAAGTACCTAGTACCTACAGTTTTGTTAATCTTGTTGGGTAAGAGAAAAATTGTTATGACTTACACGTACTCCTTTCAGTATAATTTGTACTTGTCGGCTTCGTTTGTAATAAGTTTTCCAGTTTGGAATTTTCGGTATAACTTATTTTAATGTACCTACTATCATTGCTAAGACATCCATATTTTTTTTTACATACAATTGTCATTGTAGGTTTTTAATTTTATACTTCTAGATAGCTATAAGTTAAGATGTATCTATGAATTAATATGTTTGTGTTTGATTGTTTACTATAATTTATTAGATTGGTTTCAAATGTATAGTCTTTTTTTGTTTATGAAAAAAAAAAAAAAAATAGGTGTTACCGGCAAAACAAGAAAGGAAAAAAGGTTAACAGGTAAAAGTTAATTTAGCAAAAGGGTAAAAGAGAGGCGCTACTTTAAAGTTGATGGCTTACCACCCAGAAATGGTTAATGGTAAAAGTATATGGAAAATCATCAGAAGATGATGTAGGTCTTCAGGATTTATCTGCCACACACTTAGGTGGAGGGTAACAGGTGGAAATGCTTCAAGATGATTATGAGACAAACAAAAAAAAACTGTAATTCACTAGTCTTAAAAGTGTTTTTAGCCTGTCTAGGTAACGTCAGGTATCGGAATAACAGGTAGCTCGTAGGAGAAACTAAACAGAAATCATTCTTTCTTCTTCGGCCGGCTTCTTACCTTTTGATCTTTGACTAAGCGATGAAAAGGGAAGAAATCAAAGGGATAAAATGTTGTATGGATGAAAGAAAAATTTCATTTCTGGTTTGATCCCTTTTTAAAAAGGACGAAGGACACAAAAAAATGTATAGAGAGAGAGTCCGGGTGGGCTTGAAGAAGAAACGGGACCGAAACCATCAAAGGAAAACTATATGTTAAAAGGGTGCTACATGTTGTGAACACAGGATCTTCTTATAAGGAAAAAAAGGATTCGTTTCTTAAGGAGATTATAGATAGAAGGGTGTAAAAGAGATCCTGGAGGATTAAACATGATCTATAGTCGTTTAGTATCATTATGTCGCCTTATCTATTTCTTTACCTTGACGTAACAGATATACGTTTCACCTGCGATTTTCGCTACCCATATCCATTCACCTGAAATCTTTTGTTAAGAATAACCTACCGTACCAATTTTTACACTACATAATTTACGTTTTGTGATTTCTCGTGACAGTCGATTCTTTTTGTTATTTCTTGCTTTTCTTGTTATCACCAATACACCAAATGGAATTGCCTGGAATACAAATTCACAGGTAAGAATTGCAGCATCGGCAATCAATCTTATACTTGATTCATGTGGGCTATATATTATTTTTCGCATTTTAAGTTTTCTTCGAGCAACTTTTTTTGAGTTGCTATAGTCTATTTTTAAATACTTTATATCATTTTAGATTTTATTTGTTTGTGTGCGAATAGCTGTCAAAATCCTTGAAGGGCTTATTAACCATATTTCTGCCATCCAATTGAGCTGAAACTTGGCACTTCGACTCTGTACCTTTTTACCTATGACAAGACGAAAATCAAATAATAAAACACAATAGCTAATTTAGGTTTAAAATTCTATTGTTTGCCATCATCATCTACTCTGATTAGGTATAGAATAATTCTAATTTTTTTTTAAGTTACCATTTAAAATGGTATAATTCCATTATTTGAAGAAGGTACTTTTTAAGAAACGTAATAGGACAATGTCAAAAGGTAATACTTTAAAAGGAATGTACAACAAGTCTATGAATGAAAAGAAAGAGAGGACACTGAACTAAATGGTTTTAAGATGAGGTGTGAGTGGTTACACCTAAAGGTCGGGACACTGTGAGGAAGCGGTACTTCTATAATGACAGGGCAGTGGCGCATACTAGTCGCTTAGTCGCCTCCTATCCCTTTGAACACAAAGCGCGACAAACAACACTCGTAAAGGGATAGAAATCTCTTTGAAATTATCTTTCTCAGCAATTATAAGTTATTAAACACAAAAAACGCTTTTTGTAAATGTTCCTACAAAAGATTTTTTTTAAGAGTATTTTAACCATAAAAGTCGGAGTTTTGTATAAAACATTCCACTTTATTTTCTTTTGTGTTAATTTGATGGCAATTTATTTTTTTCTATATAAGAGTGAAATTATATATAAATATTTTATTTTATAGGGGTTTCTTTTTTTTAATACTAAATATCAGTAACGGAACTTTTAAATAATTTGTTCTAATAAAGGTTGGGAAATTATAACAAATTATATATTATAAAAAAAAAAAAAAAAAACTTTATAGATTTTATTTTTACTAACCATATATATTTATTAATTATTAAAAGGGAACGATTTAACATTAAGTGTATAATTATATACCGTTATCCCTTGATGAGACGAATTATTGTACATATGTGACATTATAATTCTCGCTCAGCAGTTGTAGAGTTAACTGATAAATTACCAACACTAAATATTCATTTTTAGCTGATTAGTTAACTAAGTGACGACAAACTAATTAGTTAAATTAGTAATCAATGATTATGATATGTTGGTAACTAAACTGATGTTAAGTTAAACCAACTAAATTATATTTTACTAATAAGTAATTTGTTAACTAACTAATATTATAGTTTCAATGATAAGTTATCATGTTAATTATTTCTAAGATACCGCCCAAATTTTATAAAAATTGAACTCGCACTTTTTAGGATATGTTGGTTCATAAAACGTTTGAACGACTGACATACACGAGTCTAAACCTGGGCGCACATTAAGACGCAGGGCAGCACAGTTTTTTTCGACAGACAGACCGACTGACAAACAAACCGACTGACAGACACGAGACTAAACCTGGGCGCACATTAAGACGCAGGGCAGCACAGTTTTTTTCGACAGACAGACCGACTGACAAACAGACCGACTGACAGACACGAGACTAAACCCAGGCGCACATTAAGGCCCAGGGATGCACAGTTTTTTCTGACAGACAGACCGACTGAATGACATGAAACTAAACCTGGGCACACATTAAGACGCAGGGCAGCACAGTTTTTTTCTGACAGACAGACCGACTGACGGACACGAAACTATAAACCCGGGCGCACATTAAGGCCCAGGGATGCACAGTTTTTTCTGACAGACAGACCGACTGAATGACATGAAACTAAACCTGGGCACACATTAAGACGCAGGGCAGCACAGTTTTTTTCTGACAGACAGACCGACTGACGGACACGAAACTATAAACCTGGGCGCACATTAAGGCCCAGGGATGCACAGTTTTTTCTGACAGACAGACCGACTGAAGGACATGAAACTAAACCTGGGCGCACATTAAGACGCTGGGCAGCACAGTTTTTTCTGACAGACAGACCGACTGACGGACACGAAACTATAAACCCGGGCGCACATTAAGACGCTGGGCAGCACAGTTTTTTCTGACAGACAGACCGACTGACGGACACGAAACTATAAACCCGGGCGCACATTAAGACGCTGGGCAGCACAGTTTTTTCAATCGCAGAAATATACGAATTTAGAGGCTGGGCAATAACCCTTTTAATACATCGAGGAACATTTTTTGGCCGGGCGCACATTTGAGACGCCATACGTGGCCTACCCGATGCTCTTTGGTTTTAAAAAACTGTGCTGCCCTGATTCACCTGCGTCTCAAATGTGCGCTCGGCCACCAAATGTTCCTTGATTTGGTTACTGTCTTGGCATTTTTGAATTCGCATACAAAACCTACGCTCTTCTGAATTATCACATAGCTTGTGTTATCTACAGTAAGCTCTTAAGCAATTAAATTAATTGCACCTATTAAACAATTATTACTATATACCTATAGTTCATTCTTTTTTTCGGTGTTTCCAAATGCACATTAGAAATAAAAGTAACACATGTCCGTTTTGTTTCTTTACACTCTTATATCACAGAAAAAACCGATTTCTTTTTGATCTTTTCTATTACGAGTAAAAAAAATTGCAATTTTTATTACGTAAAACAAGCAAATTACATTCAACCACAATGCATGAAAGTAATAAAATAAAGAAGAAAAAAAAAGAAAACACTTATTTTTCTTTTTATCAGTATGAGTTATAATGTGTTTTCATCAAGTAATATTCATGTGTAATGCATGTACACATATTATACTTATATTTAGTGTTTAATTTTAATTTTAGTGTAATTTTTCCAGAGTATTATAAGATTATAAGTTCAGTCGGTTAATAATTAAAATAGTGCGTGATGGTTTTTATAATTTTTTTTTCTTTTCCCCTTCATGATTAATGATTCTACTTAGCGAGGTTTTATTATCATTATTATTATTGTTGTTTGTTAAAGATTTCCTGCAAAAAAGGGTAGAAATATAAAAACTTTTGAAATTTTCTTGCCCTATTCTGTTTGATTTTTTTTTTGTTCTTCTTACTTTTATTTGTTAAAGTTTTTGTTGTAGTTGCTTATTTTTCTTTTTTACTTCAATTTTTGAGAAAAATTAAATGTTAAGGGACATTGAATATTTAATTAAATAATGAGTTAATTAAAAATAATTAATATGATATGTCAAGTTACAATAGCAAATTAAAATGGCGCTTATTAACTCTATATATACCTACTCAAATTATATACAATTGTGTGGCTTTTATTTTTAATCATTTGCAGATTTTAATTTATTTCTTCTTATATCTGTCCATGAAATTGTTAATTTTACTTTTTCTAACCAATTTGTATTTCCTGTTCACCTCTATATCTTATTCGTTAATTATTGTTGGTATGAGTTTGTCTATCCTTTACTTATGGAGTAAGCCGCCCTATATATTTAACTATTTTATAAAATTACTAGGCGGCTGGATTTCTTCTTTTTTTACTCCTCTACCATAATCTTTTTATTGTTGTATTAAAATAAAATTATTCTTTTTGACGGCTCTATTTTCATGTAATTTGAGTTTTTTCATCAATATTTTTCTATATATATTTTATGTTTTGAGCAAAAACAAAATTGAAGATCGTGTTCTTTTAGGATTAGTTTTTTGACATTTTAATTTTATAATATATATTATTTTAAACATTATTATCAATTTTTCCTGCAGCAATTCTTTAGCTCGTTTTATTTTAATAATATTCAAAATATTAGTTCATAATATATCGTGTTTTAAAGGGATACAATTTAATTATAGTTATGAAATGGCAACAACATTTTTGTAAATAGATTTTTCATTAACATTGTTTTATCTATTAATATATACACTTATGAATATAAATTGTAGAGAGACATCTGTATTATTATGAAGTGGTAAAACTGTGGATATGGTTGTCAAATCTAAGATCCTAATTTTATCAAAATCAACTACATGCCAAGATTATATTTACCTGATTTTAATTTATTTTTAGAGCTTCAAGTTCCTATATAATGTACAGTTGTTAATGTAGGAGAAATTTTATAATTATGTATTATAAAATGTGGCAACACTGAATACAGTTAGTGAATCTTGTTTTTAAAGTTCATATTTTATAGTTACATTTGTTTACCATATGGTTACGGTGGTCCACAATGGGTTAAATGCATTGATTTGATAAGTAACTATATATAATATATTATTTATAGCTATTATTCCTAACCTATTAAAATATTCAGTAGTATAGAATTACAGAAATCAGCTGTTATTTCGCCCGAGGTTTTAAGACAATTTATTTGATTGGTTATTAATAACTAATTATAATAGTTATTTATTACTGATTTCATAGTTTTTGATTAGCTTGAGCTATATAGAAATAACTAACCAAATCTAATTTAACATATGAATATGAAACATACGCCATAAAAGACTTTGGCATTGAGGATGACTGAGATAATAACCTGCTTCAAAATTGCTACTTGAATTAAAACTATAATTTTGTGTATAATAATATATAATCATTAATTATAAAAGATAAGTATTTTGTTTTTTTCGGATATATATGTAATAAATATATCTACTTTAATTTTTTTAGTATTTATGAGGGTTTTTTTTGTATATTTCATTCTATAATTTTTATTATCTACAATTCTGATTATTTTACTAATTCTTTAATTACAAAAGATTAAAGAGTCAAGACATAATTCGATAATTTGGCCTAATTTTCTAGGGTGATACCTACCAACTAAATTTATTATCTTGTACTTCCTCAAAATCCAACTTTAGGAAAGATATATTCTAAAGATAAAAAATTAAAATACACATTTAATAAAATACACAGTAAAAAAAAATTAATTGTTTCTAAGCAAAAGTAAGTTTTTATAACGACACTAAATTAAAAAGGTTCCGAGTAGTGCGAAAAAAGCTATTAAATTAATTAAATATTATATACCTATATATTATATAAAACATTTTTTATATATACCCATGAAATACATTTATGCGTAATACTAATGAAGTTAATATTATTATAGAACATGGAAATAAGCACTTATAGTTTAACGTAAGGATTGTAGTTTAAGGGGAATATCTTTTACACGGATGTTCTTGAAACGAGATAGCTCTGTCGGAATATTACTCTTTGATAGTGTAATGTTAAGTGCTTAATAGTGATTTATTAATTAGGCACGGAAAAGTATAATAAGAAATAAAATTATTATTATTTAACATAAGTGCATAATTTTTATAGCATATCATTTTCGGTAGCTCTTGGCGTTTAATTCTTTTCGCAACGACGGTTCTTCTTGAATGGGATTTTTGTTACAGTCATGCTGCATAAATATTTTTTTTTATACATATATATAATATATTCTTCTTAAATGAACTTTTTTTTTATTACTATAATTGTTTATATCATAATTTATTATATGTATATTTTTTATTACCTTGCAGATTGTAATTTAATGTCGGTTATTTTTTGAATTAGTGCGGCTCGTGTTTCTTTTTAACTTATAATTATTATAACTGGCTGAACAATAGAGTTAATATTTAAAGTAAGACCAGAGTTGCATTGTATATAAATGAGTGCATTAGTAGATATATAATTTTTTTTAAAAATATTATTTTGTCGCTCATAAAATAGTCATTAAATTAGGGCTTGTTTTTTTTTCCTTCTTTTTATTTTATTTTAGTTTTTTTTTTAAAAATGAAAAATTGCAATATTGCCAACAGAATAAAATAAAATACAAGAGGACATTACAAGAAAATAAATTGTTTTACATTATTTTTTATTACTATTACTTTTCTGATCTGCTGATTCAAATCATTAAAGGACGAAGATATCTGCCAATTCATACACATCTAACAGTGGAATTTTATTAATACTGTATGTCTCACCTGTTTTCAAATCACAGCAAATTCACATATCTTAAGACTTTAATCCTATAAGTGCTTTAAACATCTGCCTAATCCTAAATTGTACCAGATGTAATTTATAAGAAATGTATTTTTGCTGTCGTTAAATTTCTCAATGCACTATAATTTATTTAATATTTTTAAACATACTAAATTAAGAAAAACAAAAACTTTTGTTGATATAATTAAATGTATGAATATATTTTAAAATTAACTAATACCCATCTATTATTTTATATTTTTTCAATCTTCTAACTATAAATAATTTTATTTAATGTAGAGATTTTAAACTGCCTATATACAGGACTTTATTAATCTTATTTGCAGTATGTATTGTACAAATTTTATTAGACTAAAATGCAATTTTATTTAAACACAAAAAAAGAACTGTTCCCATAGTTAAAAATTAAGTTTAAAGCAATTACTGTCATGTATTAAGTGCAATTACATTAACATTTATTCTTTAAAATTATAAAAAATAGCTATAAAACAATTAAGTAGTTGAACAACCTATATAGATACTTCAGTATTTTTAACACAATCTTTTTTTATTTAATATGTTTATATATAATATTCGTATGAAATTATGCATTATATGATAATGTAAGGGAAAATACTAGTTTTATTAGACATTTCATACAATTATTTATATATATATATATATATATATATATATATATATATATATATATATATATATATATATATATATATATAATATACATATACTCGTTTATATTATATGTATATGTATGTATATAGGTGATTCTATAAAAATTAAGAAAAAACTTTTTTTATGGACATATAAATAAGTATACAAGAAACTATGAAATAATTATAATATAATACATACAATAATAATTGTATTAAGTGCACCTTGTTATTGTTACTTCTAGATTATTTTGTTCGTGAATATGCGCAGAGTTGTTGAAAGAACAATTTTATACTTTTATACTTAATTATATTTTATTATTTATATATATATATATATATATATATATATATATATATATATATATATATATATCTGTGTGTATGTGTGTGTGTATTTATATAATTTGTTATTTTTACTATTTTTGTATTCATTATTTATTTTTCTACCTTACTTTTAATTTTTTTTTTACATATTTAATATTTTATTTTAAATTCAATTTTTAAGTTTTTGGTAGTTTTCATACTACGGAAAGTTTAAATTTTAATTTAAATCAAATTATAATTATTATTAACTACGGGAAACAGACAGAGAAAAATACACTCCAGCGCCGGGATTTGAACCACGGGTCTCCTGTATACAGGAGACCCGTGGTCTCCGTGGAGATCCGTGTCTGTTTCCCGTATAGTTAATAATAATTATAATTTGATTTAAATTAATATTTCATTTTAATGTTTACAATCTAAATGAACAGTGGCTAACTAAGAATATCACACTTTTTTTAATTTTCATATATTATATCCATTTTGGATTGTTAAGTGATTTTATTTTTTTAGACTCACAGCGAAATCCGAAGGAATTATTATTATAGGCAATATATTTTATCATTGTTTCTTATTGGTTAAATAGTTCACTCGAATGCAATTTCAGAATTATATAATAATAATAATATATATTATTATTATACAAATAATTATGTTACTAGAGTATACTAAAAGGTGTAAATTTATATTTTCGTTTCGCCCACATTTTAAAATAGAAGTGAAAAAAATCTGGGATGGTTATTACTGAATCAGTTAGTTATTTGTTGTAAAATTAATCATTATTTTTGTGTCTAATAAAGACATTATGGTGGTAGTAAAAGGTTAAACATATAATTTATCATGGTTATGTGTAGGCGATACTTTATAAGTAAAACGGTTGGGTGCCGCCGGGCCCGCCGCTTCTCTACATGGCTTCGAACTTAATGTCTTGCCAAACTAACGCTCAAACCCAAATATTCCCTGACTAATTTACATTATAAAACTTCATTTTGTAGTTTCAAATTATCCTCCTTAGATACTTATCTATTAAAGAAAATTGTAATTAAAACTATTAATGTACCATTAAAATGATTTTATGATATGAAAATTGATGTTCGATTTTATTTTACGAAAATCGTTTAAAACAAATTATTCTCAGGTTCTTTGATTTGATATTTTTGTATTCTTGTTAAACAGCTGCGATGCTACTTGATAAATTTATACAATTTTTGGTAAGAGTTTGTTGTTATTATGACAGTTTTTTTTATCAATGTGGTAGTCTACAAGCCTATAGAAGCCTTAATCAGCATCAATCATGTTTTGAACACAAGACCTATCTGTCATCCACCGTCTAATTCTCCTTAAAACATTATCTCCCAGAAACTGTATTGCAGTTTATTAATTTAATACACGAGATACCGCAGATATTAAGGATGTCGTTCGATTTATATACCTACATCGGAAAGCGTTTTTAACTGTAAAACATTGAGTAGGTACCTGATATAAAAAAACGTAATAGTATATTTTTATGTATAATATTGTAGTATAGGTACTGTTATCACTTATCACTGATCATAAGCGCAGTACCTATTATAAATAATATCGTTTATTACTATAAACGATTATATATGCTATATAAATATAGGAGGTATTTTATAAGAATAGGACTAAACGTTCAGCTAATTTTATTATTTATTTTATAAATGAAACATTAAAATAGGTTTAAAATATAGTAATAAGTTAATTCTAAGTGTTTATGTTCCAATAGAAAAATTGTTGAAATATTTCAAATAGGTAGGTGTATTTACTGATGTATTACACATTATTTTATGGCTTTATCGTAGTATGTTTAAGTCAGCCGGTTATCGAATTTATAATTAGTTTTCAAATCTAATTATATTATGGATTATAAATTATATCAATTTATATTAAATATTTAATTAATGTTATGGGTATATTGGTGCGATTGTTGATTGTTTATTATATCCATTTATTAGCTAACCGGCTTAACAATTTGTGTATCTATTCAGTTAGGGTAATTATTATACATAAAAAATATTTTAACAGTGGTACTTTTCCGATGTTATTGATAATTTGAATTTAAAAAATACTTAATGCGCTATAAAAAAAATTAAAGAAGATCATTATATTATTAGCCGATTGAAAAAATCTATGATATATTTGTATATTTTTTTAAAATTAAATTCTTCATTGGAATAAGTTAAAAAAGGTGGGGGATAAACTCCAGCCATTACTTAACTGATCTTATATATTAAAAAGAGTTTTAATTTATTATAACATTATTGTAAAAATAAAATAGATCATACAATTCAAAGTTCATTAAGCTTATATAGAATAAAATATTAGAAATTAAAATGGTAAAACGTATATTTTTACCGGCTAAAATAATTTTTCTTTTAAAATACCTACTCATATTGAAATATATTTTTATATGTATAAAAAAATTACCTAAATTGGATATGTAACCTCTACTAAAAACTTAAAACCTTGTAACCCTTATTGTAAGACCTTCAAAATTTCATTTTTAGCATAGTTTTTCATGTATGTATAACAAATTTATAAAAAGAAGCTTTGCCACTATACAAAGAAAAATTATTATAAATACAAAAAATTATGTTCCGGCTAGCTAAAAACAAATATTAATATTTGCATCTATGCTTTTCTACATTTTGTTATAGGGGAAAAATGTATTAAAATAAATATGAGACAATACGGCAAGTGTAGAACATATAATAAATATGGTTTTTTAAAGGATATACATTTTATCATATATTCTTTCTTATTTATAAACTATTCAGATTGTATGTAATTTATATATTATTGTGATTATAATAGCGTAGAATAAAGTACATATAATTTTTAAAAAAAAAGATAAAGTAATCGTATATACCTATTTCTTAACTCTACACCGATTCGCTAAAGAATAAAAATGTTACGGGTCATATATGATTATATATACCGTTTGCTACATTTTACTGCCTTATTATTATATGTAAATATGTTTATTTTCAAAATATAAAAAACATATATTTGTTTTTTAGCATCTTAATATTGTTGAGATAAAGTTCATAACATTTTTATATTGTAGTAGACTAGTTCAAGTCATATTCTTGAAGAATAGCTTATAAGTTTATTTTAAGTTGTTCAATACTATATTATTAAATTAACTTTTGAATATATTTAACGCTTGTATTTCAATTTCATTGCTAATACATTCTTGATAGCTATATAAAAAATAATATGGCTACTTAGGAACTTACTTAGCAATCTTTATCTAAAGATAGATCAGTAACTGATAACAAATGTTCTCTTGATACTTAGCTATAATTTGGTACGTTTATGGTAAGTTTAAATTTACAATGTATTAATCTTACAAATACAATCACAATTTAGTTCTAGACAAACTTAATCATCTACTAAAAATTAATAAAATGTATAACTTTAACTCTTTCTTTATTCAATAGTTTTAGTCTTATTATTAATCTGGTTTTCTATCTGATTTTTAAATTTATTTGTAAATTCAATTTTGACATATCTAATCTACTCTATATTATATTAAATAAATTGATTATTTAAATGTAAGGCTGATTGATGCATTATTACTAAAAAAAAGACCAACAAAAAGAAAAATAGACCAACTTAGAAATACAAAAGATTCATTTGAAAAATACTTTTCAATATGATGCCTTAGCGGTACTACTGAAGATAATGGCACTTTAATTATTTTAAATTTTATCACCCCATATTGTTTTTATATTTTTGTATAATCACTTTATTAATATATTTTTATGTAAAAATATATAATTAGATATTTTTAAAAACGATAAGGTAATCCGCCTTATTATTATAATGTAAATATGAGACATCTATCATGATCACATCTTTTTAATACGTCACTTCACTATCTGAACCTATACTTAATATTATTCTAAGAATGAAATTTATATCAAATGAATAAGTAAATACCTTGTGATTGTTCGCCGTTTAATTCCTCGAAGGTTTTCGATGTCATCTGAAACAGTGCATCGAGAGGTGATGAATTAGGTGATTTCCTCGCTTGCTGCCTGGGCAACGAACAGTTTAAAATATCGGGAGATGTGCAATCGGAAGCGGAGGATCTTCCTGAAGAACACGTCTCATAGAGTTCAGGATGCGGTGGTAGCCTGTATAGAAGTGCAGGAGCGACTCTAGGTACTTCATCCCAAGGACGTACGATTCTCGTAGACGATACTAACGTCTCGTCTTCTTTATCCTTATTCCTATGATTTAATATATCCAATATTGAGAATCCTTTTAATCCTGGTGAAGATGTCCTTCTCGGCCGTATCTTCTTCGTTTTGCCCTTACCTATACTGTAACTTACTTGGTCTATTTGCATCATTTTAAGTTTCTTCAACGGTCTGAAGTAATCGTCGTGTGGCTCTTCTTCGGAGGAACAACTCCTGGGCGCTGGACTAGGACAGCCGACGCTGATCTCCTCATCAGATCTTTCCGACGCGTAGCCTTCCACTTCTGCCGCCATTGCACAGCATTCAATCACGAGCGAACAACAACAAAATAATTAAAAACGAACCAATTCAATTTTTAAAACAAACGAATCACCACGCTCTTAAAGTTAATTAACTACAAATTCCATTCGTTACGATATCATTTTTTTTTTTTAAATAAAAAAAAATAATACAAGTCCGTAATAAAAACTTCCGTGAAGTCTTTTCCAAAACACGTTAAATTTTTTAAATTTATAAAAATGTCCTTTAATACTAATATTGTTATAACGGAATTACGTAAATAAAGATCGTACGTAAGTAAAATGAACTCTAAATGATTAAAAAACGAGGTTAAAGAAAGAATATTTCGTTAGAAAAAAATGGTAGCACGCTCCGGTAGAAGTTCGTAACCCCGACTGATGCTAACGAGTGTAGACAGGATGAAAGTAGGCGGGGCCTAGTGACGTGATAGGTCGAACTAACGGACCAATCACGAAGCTCGATTCTACCCCCACTGCTTTAGATGTCGGCGAGTTCACACAGAATGAATGTCCCCCCTCCCTTTACTTGAGTAGTTTTCAGTGAGTATGGAGGGGGTAATCTATCCCCTTCATTTATTACGTCCCTGTGTTTTCAGTCTCCGTAGGTAATTGACTGCACCCTTATTATCCTGAGGGGGTTAAATTGCTGCTAGGGGGGTTCCCACCCCCTCCCTTCTTGTTTAAGTCTTTCTATAAAGTTTAGAAGAACCCACCTGCCCCTTGTCACCCCCCCCCCCCCCCTTACTAATTCCAATTTAGATAGCAAACCACAAAAACTCGATAAAAAAGAAACAATTCCTACTTAATAATGTACTATATTATTATAACTACATTACTATTAAACCAGTTGCTACAACGCTAATGATCTTGATGTTTATAATATATTTATAAACATATATGTTGCATTTAAAGGAAGTAAAATCTTTGTGTGAGAGTGCATGATAAGTAATCTAATGAGTGTTCCTTCAATATTTAAGTCATGAACGCAAATATATATATAGGTATATATATAATTAATTATTATATATGTAATATATTTATGAAGTCTAAGTATAATCTATAATGTGCAGGTAGGTAGGAATACTTTATTAGAGGTTATTGTAACGATTTTTTTAATTTTCTCTTTATAAATAATGCTTTGTTGTTATTAAATAAATGATTAGTTAACACATTATTTTTTTAAAAAAAGGATTAAAAGCGAAAGAAAAACAAAATTGCACGAACCCTTATTTCGTTCGTAGATTGTTATTTCTAATTTATTATGAATTTTTAAATACTTATTCATAAGCTGAAGAATAAATTTATCGTGTGGGAAATTATTTACATACTACGCATGCATAATTTTTAAATGGATAAAGGTCGAAGTTATTTATTAAATCAGTAGGTATACCTATAAAATATTTCTTGAGTAGGTATATTTACATATACCTATAGACGTATAAGGTAGCAAGAAGCAAATTTAAAAAAATATATATAGGTATATTGATGACTAATTTTATAGATTAATTATAAAATTTAAAATTTTGTATAACTAATGACTGATTATTGTCATAAGAAATAAATTTGTAAATAATCTAATACCTATACTTTCGAATTTTACGCTACTATACTTGGTACCTAACTATACCTACATGTCCCAGGACTATAAAGGTATTGGTACCTACCTCATATTTACTGGACTACTAGGTAAATATACCTACCTAATATAGTCACTAAACATTCACCCTATACTGTGATACAAGGCAAATAAAGTAATAAGAACACTTATAACATGTATTATTGTAGTTGTGTTATCCAATAGAGAGAAAATTATTACAATTTTATTTTTTACTAACACCAATTTCATTTTCAATTTAATATTAATAGAAACCATCTTTGTTCTTTCTAAAGTAAAAATCTTGTCTCTTAATATTGGATGTGGTCTTCTGAAAACTATCTCTCGCATTTTTCTTAATTGGGGATGTGGTCAAAAATGAAAAATATATCTCATATTTCTACGAATCAAACCAAAGGAAATATATGGAGTCAATCAATTTATCTCTCCACGTAAAATAATACTTCTTTATTTATCTTATATTTTTTATAAGGCAGTTTCTTTAAATCCTGCTAGATGTCCTCTGTATCATCTCTAATTTGGATATGTTTTATTTAGGTAATTTAATTTTAATCATGATAATTCTACCTACTTCTAAAAATAATATAGTTTCACATAATTTCTTTCTCATATTCGTCGTTTATAAAAAGAGGAAGTATTGTGATGGATTCAATTTGGAGATTTTTTATGGATTGACACGTCCGAGGTCCTCTTGAGTCAAAAAGGTTTTTGATTTTTTTAAAAAAAGTCTGTCTGTCGTTTGTAGACTGGGATGATTTCGAAGAAATTTGGCACAACATGTTTAAAAAATATCATACCCCGAGGCGAAATCGAGAAATGAATTTTAACCACCCCCAGGAAAACTCTGATAAAACGTGCAAAAAAGTATTTCTTAAAAACAGTTCTGACGATTATGAAAAATCAATTTTTTCTTATAGATTTTATTCATTATAAGTAAAAGTTGAACAAAATCTCTGTTATGTCTCTGTTGAAACAGTTTATTTAACAATAATTTACATTACTAGGGTTGGTTATTACAGATATAAGAAGTAATGGGGCAGGTTGTTACAGTGTAACAACTTACCCCGTAACAACCAGCCCCATGCTGCCATTTTTGACGCAATCGAGTAAAGCGTCTATCCACATAAGTTTAAAACATCTAATAAATCGTGATAATTAAGCTTAATGAACATTGTTTTCAATCTAATATTTACTCAAGCTACTTACCTTAAAACAAATGAAGAGACTTCAGAACATATTTTATAGCAACTAATGTTTTTACTTTTAGGGGTTTAAAACATAAATCAGTAGGTAAGTATCTATAGAATGAAGAGACCTGTCCTCAAATCAAGCTTATAGCGGAAGAATTAAGGTATCTTGCCCTTTGCCCTTGACAGACTGAGATATGCATTGTATACTGTAGACCTCTCCCCCTCAGTTCAATTTAAATTCAGTGTGTAACAACCTACCCCATGTAACAACAAGCCCAGGTCTCCCCTAGTACAATCTTAGTTTCGTTCACCTGTCTTTTCTAAAGTTATTTTAAATTGAGATAGGTATATATAGGTATCTACTTATATTCTACCTACTCCTATTAGACAGAAAAGATTAACATGATGTGTTCCATGAAATATAATCCTTAATCAGAGCTATTATTTAACACTATATTTTATTTTACATCTTTAGACATTTTAATGATAGTTTGATGATGTTTTTAATTTTCATTTTACATTTCTTGTTTTCTCAAATTAATCCGATATTTTCATCTGCTTATTTCTTCTTCCATTTCTAATTATATACGCTGCATCCTCTATCATGTTCAGAAGGATCTGCAGGTGGTTTTCTAGTAAAATATCATGGATTTTTTCTTCTCCGTACTTAAAGTAAAGTATATAAGAGAGGCGCAGGTATATAAGTAGGTACTTAGATATCTGTAGGTACCTAAATTTTTCTATTGGTTAGATTTTCCACCTGCTCAGTTAGAATTAGGAATCTATTCAGACCCTATCATCTAATTTTAAGTAGATAATATTGAAATTTCCTCTTGTAAATGATCTATAATCTATCAAGATTAATTTAATGTATTCTTGTTTATCGTAATTGCATTATAGGCAGTCAGTGAAAAATTACTTGAATTTAAAAAAAAAAAAAAAACCCCTATGCATTTTCAGTAATAACTATGGTATTACCTGATCAGTTAATATTCTCATCAATCTATGAGTGAAACAATGGTACCTAATTCTTAAAGTAAAAATGTTTTTCTCTTATTTAATTACTTTTTTTTAGTAAATATGTATTGTATAGGTACGTACTTAACATTTTGAACTTAAATAAATGTGAATTGAGGAAGGAAAGGAATAAAGTGAAAATTCAAATAAATAATAGCGAATATATAGGGAGCAAGACTTTTCTTAAAATAAATTTTGTTTTCTTGGAAAGAAACCTAATTGTTATCGTATTAACAATGGTCTGAAACCAAGGACTAAACACCGATATAGCTAGTTCGAATGCCAGTGACATGAGACATCACTTACACAGAAATTGTAAAATGGGTCCTCCTTATAGCCCCTACACACTATAGGTTTTACCGTGCGATCGCCGGAACGATCGCAGGATAAGCCAAAACTGATGTTACATCCATACTATGCGGCGAGTTGTACGGTGAGCCATACTTTCTGTTAAGGGAAGATTTATGTAGGGTTGTAGTGTAGCTTTTGAGGGGGTTTGGAATGGGAGAAATGTTCATACGGTCCTAGAGTTGTCATAAGGGCCTAAGGCCTGTACACACTCACACTAGGCCTGTCTCCAGACAGGTCTGGGTATTTTACTGACCTATATTTTACGGCGATCTTATGGTGTGTAGGGAGACTGATAGACCGTACCTTAAGGCGGGCCACCGTATGACCGTATGAACATGTCTGACTTTTCCCAAACGTTTTCATGACTTCTCCCATTCCCAACCCCTTTAAAGAGACAATATCGACACTGCTACACTACAACCCTACACACTAAATCTTCCCTTGACGGACAGTGTGGCTCACCGTACAGCACGTCTTATAGCTAACCTTATAGAGTGGATGGACTATCAGTTTCGGCTTATCCGGCGACCATTTTGGTATAAAGTATAGTGTAGGGCCCTCTGTGATGATTCTGACGATGTGATAGTTGTGCCATAAAAGAAACAGTAAAAATTAATACATAATTCTTTACTCCGGAAGAAAATAGTCATATTAGATAATGGCTCCCTATATTATTATATATTGATGTTCTTAGGTTTTAGGTCGTTAAGGATTAAAAAAATATGTGTTAGTGTTAAGCTTGTTTTTATTTATTTGGCTATATATTTCGTCCCTTGAGGGACGTCGTCCTCACTTCAGGCCTGTTATATAATATATAATTTATTATAAATTATATATAACATATCATATGCTTTTATTGTAGTTTCTTTATAGACTGGTATGCTTTTATGAGAAAAAATAATCTATCTCGTACAACTCTACTAAATTTTCTATTACCAGTAGGTACATAATTACTTGGTCCAGTGTTTTCCACTTAGAATTTTACTGAACATTTTATCAAAATTTACCATTAAAATAACTCAACCACACCGGGGAATCGAACCCACCCTCTCACAGTCTCGTGTTTATAGAAATTTTCTCAGGAACTAAATTTCTCCCAGAGAATCTACTTATAAGGTTAGATTCGTATTTAAATGGTCTATATATTTTAGGATATAAGGGACGAAATATATAGCTAAATAAATAAAAAAAGCTTCATCAAATTTTCTACTTACCCCTTGATGACCCAAAGAAAAATATATTCTGACGCAAATTCTGATATAATCTACATTTTCAATATACATAATACATTTTGACAATTTTACCAGAGAGATATTTTCTATGCTCGCTTATAACAGAAATTCGAGCAGTTTTTCTTAAAAATATATTTTTTTTACATTGATTAGGTATCTCTTTGTTTACAAACAAAGGAGTTGCAATATTTTACCGCAATTATCTGCCAACGTAAAGCAGTAAATTGGGCACAATAATTATTTACTTTTGAGGTAACAAAATTTTGGTTTCAATAAGGTCAAACTACCTACTAACACCAATATAGAAATAATATATATAAAAATGTTTCTTATCACTATATTCTTTAATCAGAAAATTTATCAGATAGGTTTAGTTAATATATTTTTTCAAGTCAAAAATGACATCCTTATAATTATCAAATTATATCCTTGGAGCATAAAAAGAGTAACAATTTCTCATGAAAAAAAGAAGGACCGGAAATAAAATCGCAAAGTTCCTAATTACACATAAGGGTGAAGTCAGTTTAGTAAAGAAGATAAAAACCCCAAAATTCGGATTTTAAATTATACCTCTAGGGGGAGAAGATGACGTCCTCTTTCTTGTATATTTAATCTGATTTCAAGATTTAAATTATAGATTGTAAGAGAGAATGGAAACTGAGCTCCAGAAACATGAATTAAAGTACTTAATGTAATTTTTTCTGGAAAAATATATGTAATTTATTTAGATGAACCCTCTAATTTGAAAATGAAACTGTCAGTCAAAACAACAGTAGTTGATATTAGTCTTAATGTCTTAATTTAGTTATAATTACATATGAATTGCTTTGGACCACCATTTTTTGAATCCTTCTATATTTCGATGCCATGTTTTTATCACCAATGAGATCGTTACATGTATTCATGTAACGATCTCATTATACATATATAAGCTGTTGATATCATTACTGTAGATAGCTACGTTCTATCATCAGATATACCTACCCCTATACACGCGTCTTGAGTTTTGATTAATTATATAGACATAAAAACAATACACTATGTCATGAGGTAACTAATAAGTTAATCCTTTCATTTCAAAACTGCTTACTTATACTTAATACAGAATTTCGTGGTAAAAAAGCCATGGCCTTACTATCTTATTTTGTTTCCGAACTTACCGAAGTAAAATGAAGTTCAGTATGATCTATACACACTGGTCATTCTGAAGAAATAAATTTTCAATGCGAAAAAAAATATGTGTGAGACTCTCATGCATTAGAAGTGAAACTTAAGTTCTAGAAACAGTTGATTTTGTGCATTGCTCTCTTGCATTTGTTGACAATTTTATTATTTCAGGATTAAGAAATGGTTGTGTGGAAATTAATTAATAACTTTTGAGCGAATAATGAAGAAAACAACATTATATATTATTAATTATATTATTATAATGTATATAATATTACACTTATATACCAAATCTGTGTATTGAATCATTTATCTCCGTGGTCCTAATGGTTAGCACTCATGCTTGCTGAATCAGAGGTCGGTGGATCGAGACACGTCCAAGTGAAAGATTTTTTACAGGTAAATCAACTGCCGACTTAAGCCGGAAGTTTATTTACCTGTAAAATAATCGATCACTTAGACGAGTCTCGAAACACAAACTTCGTTACACAATTTCGTTCCATCCAAGCCAATTTACTCTATCGCGCCTAAAGAAGTATCTCTTCAAAAATCTAAGACCAAAATCAGTGTCAAACGTCAGAGAAAAATCGTTCAAGATTTTGGCGAACCGCCATATCTTAAACCACCTATCCTATTTTAATGAAATTTAGATGGTATTGGTCATATAATTAGTCTATTGCTTTTCCCATATTAATTTCAACTGCGCCTTTTACTGAATAAAAATAAATTTGACCCCACTGGGAATCGAAACATGTCCAAATAATTACTTTCCACTACCCCACAACCACACTTTCTTTTAGGATCATATTATTTTATATAACCTACTTATGTGACCATTCGTCCAATAATTGGACGTGAGTTATTCGTGCCTTCTAATCAGAGAGAGAGAGTATTAACTAATAGGAATCTATGTTTATTAAGTTTAAAATTATTAATTTATTAGAAATTTACAGCTTACACAAACAAATAAATAGCCTATTACAAAAATTTTAATCGAGTTTTTCAATAATTTCGTCCATTTTTTTTTCTTATTTCCAATGGCGAAATAGAAATGGATTTAAGCTCAGACTAATCTACGGGATGGTTTTAGAGCATCCTGTATCCTCATCAAAAAGTAAAAAAATGGTAATTGGAAATAGGAATCAATCTAATCCTATCTACTGTTTTTTGATTGGAAGCAGATGGTTCTCGAAGGAATGGAATCATATTTCTTTTATTTTATATTACCTTCTTCCCTTCAGGTTCGTCTATTAGGTAATGATGCATTATGCACTCACATCTTCCAGCAGTCCATCCGCCATTTAGAACCTGATGGAACTAAATGATTATGATGGATTTTCCAATCATCTTCCGATTCCGTTTTTTTACATTATTGGCTCATAGAGTCCATTTCAATTTTTTTCACTTCAGTCTTCATAATTTATTATGTAACATATTTATTATTTGTATGTGCGCATTAATGTTTCACTCTTCATATGTATTATATGATATATTTATTTATTTATTTTTATGTATTTATGTTCCCGACACTAACACTAGTGACCATTCTAATTATGAAGTTTATTAACTAGACATCATAAACTGAATACAAAGAAACTGATGAATCTTATTGACAAACAATAAGATACATCAAATATATAAACATTTCTTGAGTATTATACAATAGTACAAACATGCATTATTACACTCTACGTGTAAATTATCATGCATTATTATAACAGTAGTAACAACTATTGGAGCAGCAATGCAAAATTATTGTAACCTAAAGCTAATTGTCACTTAAGGCTCTACCGCTCTTTGAGGTTAGGAAAAACAGTAAAATTAAAATTATACTGGTTCTAAGCAAGATATCAAAAATCTAATCACAGGCTTCATTCCTAATTTTAATTCTGCACAATTTGAGCCCTATTTCAACTTCCTATGATAAATAGTACAGGTGCCATTTCAATACAACGATAAAACTAGTTGTATTAAAATGGCGCCTGTACTATTTATCATAGGAAGTTAAAATAGGGCTCAAATTGTGCAGAATTAAAATTAGGAAGGAAGCCTGTGATTAGATTTTTGATATCTTGCTTAGAACCAATAAAAATTTCAATTTAATGATTTTTCTAACCTCAAAGAGCGGTAGAGCCTTAAGAACCTCACCGTTACGATACATTTTAAATACCTTCTCGTTGTGTTTGTTCATTTTATAATTTATATCGGCGTTGAATGGAACTAATTTCCATCTCTTTACAACAAAATCCTTCCTTTCAGGAAAATTTCAAATTTGTACTTATGTCCCTGATACTTCATTTATATAGTTAATTTAAAATTACATTTTTAGATTGGTCTAATTGGAGGACGTGAGGATGCTATGTGCTAAACTAATTAGCTGACTATTTTATTCGCAGTAAAATCTAATTTTTAGTGGTATTTGGTTACGATTGGGGACAACGTTTATACATGGGGACACCCTGTATAAATACGAGGGTTATACAAAGGAGACTGTATACATATCATGTATTTTAGTGTTAATAAGTTCCTGATTGCAATTAAACCCAATGGCTGATAATTATGCTTATTTTTATCAATATACTTATATTGATGATAACTATAAGAAAATCAACAGTGAAATAATTAAATACAAAATAAATAAATAGTAACTTACTTAATAAAAAACTGATGACTTATAAGTATAGAAGATAAGCTGACTGAATACTTATATAATGAGACTATTACACTATTCACTAGAGAAGGTATAAAAGATTGAGTAATGCCAATTTCACGCATGCATTTAATGTTTATTGATGATTAATGTTCTGCATACTAATTTCCATTTAGATGATCTTATAACTCTACAAATGAGATTGGAATTCTATTCTTTTAAATATAAAACCGATTCTTAGAGGCCATAAGAAGACAAATATATACATCATACTCAACGCGAAAAAGCATTGTACCTATGAGACCATTAATATTTAAAAATTAACTACCTATTTGTTCAATATAAATTACATATTTATTATTTGCAAACCTTTTAATAATTTGCATTTACATAGAATGGAATTAAATGTGATGCGAACAAATTTTGGTTTGTATATATATACTTCACTGTTGATAAGTCCCTCAACTACAGTTAGTCGATAAGTCTCTCAACTAATATTAGTTGATTAGTCTCTCTACTAATACTAGTGCCTCAACTAATATTAGTTGTTAAGTCTCTCAACTTATGTTAGTTGATAAGTCTCTCAACTAATATTAGTTGATAAGTCTCTCAACTAATATTAGATGATAAGTTTCTCAACTAATATTAGTTGATAAGTCTCTCAACTAATATTAGTTGATAAGTCTCTCAACTAATATTAGTTAATAAGTCTCTCAACTAATATTAGTTAATAAGTCTCTCAACTCTCAACTAATATTAGTTGATAAGTTCTCTCTTAATGAGAATAACATTTTATGTTAATTAAAATTTACAATAATTATGATGAAAAAGAAATAATTAATGTTACAAATTGGTTGTACGAATTAGGAATGCTTATTGTTCCGACCACGTACAGTAATTAGGACATCTTGTTAATTAGGTATACCTCGCCTAATTAATCTGTGATTTCCCTATTTTATACTCTACTTCTACTAATTTATTTGGTTTGCAAGTTATATATTAATGGCTCTATTTTAAACAATAATTATATTCTATTATGGTGATAACGGGGAATAAATAACAAATATGTTATTTCATTTTAAATAACGTCAGCAAAATTAATTGTTTTCGTATGTTATCAATTCCACCAATTATTTTGTTACCGGCTATATATTGGAAGGGGATGTTCCCCATTGGTCAGTTATTGGTTCTTCCATTTGAATATCGAATAACATAGGCCAATATTGGAGTAACAATCATTTGTACGTATGATGTAGGGGGAAATGAACGGATGAGCGGTTAAAGCGTTGTGAAGTTTCCTCCTCCCCATGTAACAGGGTTAATTGCATCGTTTCGTTTAGTTTCCGACGTTCCTGTCGTTTTGACTCGGTTTCATTTTTGATTGGTTAAAGTGCAATTTAATCTGACCAATTAAAATTGTGTTTGGGAACATAGTTTTATTTTCTCTTTCTGTCCATTTTCTATTTTGCTCCAGAGCTTACTGAAGGTAACAGAAGCATTGTGATCGATCTGAAGAATATTTTTTTTTTTTTTTTTTTTTTTTTTTACGGTTCCGAATTAACTAATTCCCAGACAGAAATCTGTTTCAGGGATCAGGGAACATTTTCGGTCCCTAGTCTGTCTTCCGGTCTATCTGCCATTCATTTTCGAACCTCTTGGTTTCTCTTGCATATGCCCACAACCTTTTTTTTTTATTAACACCTATAAATCTTTAAAAGATACTCATCAGATTTTTAAGAAATTTGGATGATTTGGCGAATGCAGCTCACAAATGGTTCCATGATAATTTCAACCGTCTGTGCACATTAAATTTTGCTAAGTTGATACTTATATTATTGTAAGTAAAAAAAAAAAATAATATGACAGATACCAAAAAAGAGGACTAAATCTCAGAGCAAGGAAGGGGTAGAGGAAACAATACTATATAATCTGGGTATCAAAAAGTGGTTCATTATGCTCTCCCCCGATACTAACACTTTCAAGCGGCAGTTTGGTAAAACAATATCGATATTTCGATAAAAACTCGAAATTTATCTGATTTCAGCTGATAAGTGATATTTTCCTTCCTTTTGCTTCCGCGGTCCACAAATGAGAGAGACGACCGGTATTTGAGGCAACAAGCCTTGCGACCTATAGGCAAGTGACAAGTACTGAGCTGGCTAACATGATCAGACAGGTCAGGGATGTGGCTATATCTATTTCTAGAGTAAGAAGAAGGCTAGGCGAATCAGGTCTGGCTAATAGAAGACCTGCCTACGGTCCACAGCTTATCAGGGATTACCAGGTAACCAGACTTAACTTTGCCAGAGAACACGTATATTGGGAACCCGATGATTGCGCATGAGTACTGTTTACTGATAAAGTGAGAATTGGCTTGCTGTCTCCAGATAGACGCGTGAGAGTGTGGAGACGTCCAAAGGAAAGGTACGCTCAGTGTAACATTGTTCCATGAGTCGCATTTAATGGTGGGTCAGCCACGTTCTGGGGAGGCATCACTTTTTTGCGATCGCACGGAGTTGGTACCTCTGAGACGAGGCACTGCGTCAATGATATCTTGGAACATCATGCGGTGCCTTTTGCCGGTGCAATGGGGGATAATTCGTTCTAATGCAAGATAATACAAGGCCTCCGTTAAATTAGTTATTAATTATAATTAAATTTAGTTAATTAATTTTTTAGAATGTTTTTGTATTGGTAGAGGGTTTATGTGCCAAGTTTCAGCTCGATTGGATGACTGGAAGAGGGTAAATCTTCCAAAGATTTTGACGACTGGCAGGCGCGCCCAATCACCCATTCAAAAAAGTGAAGTTAATATAAAGGATTTAAAAATATACATTTATAACTAACTTAGCGAAGATAAAAAAATTTAATTTAAAATACATTAAGTGCACAATTTCCCGATTCTTCTTAAGAACCCACATTATTTTAAGCGCTTACTAATCGTAAAAAACGAAAACTCATTTGCTCAACCAAACAATAGGCCCCTTTTTTAGTGTATAGACTAAGGTAAACGCAAAGTATAATTTATTATTGTGAAATATATCATTTATATTTGATTGTAAAGAAAAATAGTAGCAATAGGTATAAATGAAAATATGTATAATAAAAACAAAAACAATTATCATTTAAAAATTAGTTGTAGTGACAAGCAAATAATATTGTACAATAGGGGAGAGACATAAAAAAGTTCTAGAAACAAGCAAACAATTAGGAGGGGGGGGGGGGGGAGACTTTAAAAAAAATATTTCTATAGCGATAAGCAAACAATAATATACTGTTGGGAAGGGGAGGGAGGAGATATAAAAAAGTAGTCCTAACGACAAGCAAAAAATAACGTACAATAAGGGGGCAGACATAAAATAAATTAGAACATCTTCTAGCTTGAATATAACACTTAGGTTTTGTCGGAATAGTGGCAATCAATAAATTTTGATTATTGACAAAATAGTGGTAATAGTTATTAATGCACCTAGGGAGTAAAGTAAGCCATTATTCCCTGAGCGAAAAAGTTAGTTCTTGAGGCGAAGCCGAAGGAACCATGGTCCCTAAATCCCGAGGCGAAGCCGAGGGAATTAGACTCTTTAATTCCCGAGGCGCAGCCGAGGGAGATAATTATCGCGAGGGGAATAATGGCACTTTACTCACGAGGTACATACAATATTTTATCTCCAGTAGGAAGAAAATGCACATTTGCGTCCATTGCACAGTTTTTATTTATTATTTTAATAAATAACAATAATTTTAAGCACTTTTAATAGCAGATATAAGAGATTCAATATTAAAAAAAGTCCAGTCATGCACCATGACTTAATAAGCGAATTTTCAAAGAAATCTGCGGATTATTGGCTTATGATAATATAGGAAAATTTTGGTTTAGAATTTGCATGGGTGAAAAAAAAATTTGGTACATAGGGGTACGAGGTACAAAAGTCAAAATCGTATTTACCTTTTAAGATGCATGTCGTTGGAAAGCTCTTTAAGAGTACAGTAATTGTTGTTATGTACACTTTTATCATATTTTCACATAAAAGGGGGGTAAAATGGAAAAAACACGTTTTTTGACCCTAAATGGTCAAAATTTGACCCCTAAATGGACTCCAAAAATTCTGGCCAACGAACTCATCCTTTCTTTTGATATTATTGACATTTTAAAATTTGTTTGAAATTTTTAAGTGCATCCTAAGGGGAGATATCGTCTGGAGTGACACATATATACATACATATATACATACATATATACATACATATATACATACATACATAAAAAAAAGTGTTAAATTTTAGGAATCGATTCAGAATGGTCTAAAACGGATTTCCATGGAAAAAAATTTCAAAAATTCGCATTACAAAAATTTTGAAGCCATTGCAATAGCGTAATTTTCTTTGAAAATTCGCTAACAAATAAGAATTGGAATTAAACTCAAATAGAAGGTTATTTAGATGCAGGTTATAAACATTGAATCTATGATAAACATGGTCAAAAAAGCGCAGTGCCGCCAACCTGATTTCAACAACTTCATTACATTTGCCATTCATTTTCTACTGTTTATAAAATAATTAAGTTGCAATCTTTACTTTTTTGCCCTACTTTACTTTTTCGCCCTACTTTTTGAGTTCAGGGATGAAAAGACCTGTTTTAGTCCCTCTAAACTAATTCAAAATCATAACTTTTTGTCCCTACTGGAGATAAAAGTATATTTTTAGAGTACCTGTTGATTCTAAATTCCTGGAATCTCCCTTAGTATTTATTCTATGTACTTATATATATTTTAAAAAAATACGTAAATTAAAGGGAGATAAGGGTTGATGTATATGACTTATATAAATACCTAATAAGTGACTAAGTTAAGTACCTATTAATTATATTATGTAAAAAATTATAGTTATAATTATATAGAAATAACTATATGTATAAGTTATATTATATTATGTATATTCTCTAATGCATCGACTAGTTTAAATATTTTTTCGTTTTAAACATTAGTTTAATTAATTTTAATTAGGTCAGAAAAAGGAAAAGTGTACTCTAAAAATATAATTGAAGTAGTAATTTTATTTTATTACTCTTCCATTGCGCGAGCTATTAGTTATTTTTTTATTTTTTAATTGGTAAAATTATAAGTTGTAAACACAGTTTGCTCGGAAATATAGTTAATGAAACGGATGTATTTATTAAGGTGTACCTACTGTACGAGATATTTAGTTAAATATTGCCATATTAACTTTACAAATTATGTTATTGCAGTATCAATTGATAATTTAAATTGGTAAATTTTGTTTTAATTTGAGTTCCTTAAATTAAATTATATCTTGATTCGATTGATCACTAAAAAAAAACTTGTCGTTTAAGACTTAATTTTAAATGCTTAATTAAAAACTTCAGCCAACATTAAGTTCTTGTTTTGGAACTTGATTTGTTGAAATTACTCATGCAAAGAACAAGACATTTTATTCTAATGATATTAATCCCATATGAAACCTTGAATTTTAAATAGCGAACTTATAGTCGTAGTATAGTAATAGTCTGCCAATTATTAGACGAATTATCACATTAGATTTCTATCTGTTTCAACATTGGGGAAGGGGGGGATTCACTTATTTATAAGAGCATTAAATTTGCGCTGAAATTTACAGTTAAAATTAATATGGGACCATTTCTAGGTTGTTTTCGACAAATCATCTAAACTAGGCATCTCGTGGCTCTATCATTGAAGCGAGCGTATTGCAATAAAATATTGAATATTGAAATTTGTTAATCATGATGAATGTCATAGTTGAAGATAAGTGGAAAAGGGTAGTGTGAGGTAGAGTGGGGGTACTCGGTACAAAGCTTTACTTCCTAAACAAACCTACACACATAAGAATCTTAACCACTCGCAATAGCTTTTAAACTATTATTATAAATGTATTACTTCATTACTCAAATACTACTGCTTGTATCAAGTTGAAATTTTACACACTTGTTTCAATTGTACTTTAGACGATGTACATGAAGTTCTTTTAAAATCGTTACGTTAGAACGTAAGATATCGGTATAAAGGTTGTTTTCTCTATTTTAAAGGTTTAGCTCCGCTTTAATATAGTTTTAGCGATCTTTATTAATTCATAGCAGTGTCGTTGTTGGTTTTACTAAATAATGTTAATTAAAAAAAATGTTCGTCTCTTCGAGTAGGTGATGATAGAATTTTTTCCCGTCCTGAAATTCCAATTTTAAATTTGAAGCTCACGTTTACGCGAGCATTGCGCGCGAACTCTTGGTCGGATCACGCTGTCCAACGAACTTAGCCTGAGTATTAGTAAGAGGAACATGTATACCAAATTTCAACTAAATCGGTCAACTTGTACTCAAGTTATCGTCATACGCGTAAACGTTACTGACAGACAGACAAGATGCATATTTCGTTAAATGTAAGAAGCTCGCTTACGCTCGCTTCAATTAGGAGTCCTCTCTCTAGGTGCTGCGACACTACTAGGACTCTCACCACATAATATTGTTTATTGTTTAGCGCAACTAAATGGGTGTTATTTATACTTATCTTTTGTATTATTAGTGAAATTGTACTACATGTTTCTTTTCAAGTGGTGGAATAAAGAATATTTATTATTTATTATTATCATTATTATTATTATTATTATTATTATATATATATATATATATATATATATATATATATATATATATATATATATATAGATATGAGAGAGTTAGTGAGGTACGGAGGTAAAGAAAAAAACTAAGTTTTTACCAACTAGTTTCGTAAAATATATTTACATCATCAGGGTAACTTACATATGGGCTTTTAACTTACAGTTTTTATATTTTTTTATTTTATTAATATAAACAAACCTGTTTTATAAATTGAAATTATTGACAATTAATGACTGTTAAAGAATCTTGTCTTGTTTCTCACTAACTCTCTCATATCTAAACTTTAACGGTTGCTAACTTAAAATTTAATATATATATATATATATATATATATATATATATATATATATATATATATATATATATATATATATATATATATATATATATATATATATATATATATATATATTGCTAACTTAAAATTTAATATATATACATATATATATATATATATATATATATATATATATATATATATATATATTTAAGGCGCCTTTACTCAACTTGGGGGTTCGGTCAGGTAAATAAAAAATCAACTCCGACTAATCCAATTGAGTGAAGGCGCCTCAAATATACATCTACGGTCGAGCTGAGTGGTGTGGGTGCTTTTATATATATATATATATATATATATATATATATATATATATATATATATATATATATATATATATATATATAATCTGTTTTTATGCAAAAAAGTTAATAATTTTTTGCAGGGCATCATTAAAAAGTATTTTCTTTTATCTGATACATTTACATTGCAATTATACTTAATGCTAAAAGAACAAGTCATAAGTAAGGTAATAAAAGAAATAAACCACACACAGTCAAAGCAAGAAAGACAAATTGAATCGGCACTTAAACACAAATAAAAACAGGATAACACATTCATAAACAATAAAAAAAAAAAAAAAAAAAAAAAAAAAAAACTTCCTTATTAATTCGAGGGCTAAAAATGCCGAAAAAAGGAAGCCGACATTTTAATGACAGGGCGGTGAAAGAAAACTACAAACTTGTTTTGTTTTTTTTTTTTTTTTTATCGTAGCTTTTTGTAAGGTAGCTCTAATGTTCAATGGCGTTACATAGCCAGTGGCGATACCACACAAAAACAGGGGAAAAAGTAAATTTTACCTGAAAATGAGTTTTTTCTAAAAAAGTAACTATTTTTCATATTTTTGACTAATTACTTACTAATGTCTGCTACGAAAAAAAGAAGATATATTAAAGAAGCAACTAAATTCTACGTTTATAATTCTCTATAAAAAAAACACTTTAATCCACAAAGTATTAGCTTTTGGTATTATAAAAATGTATTAACTTTTTCACCATTTTTTATTTTTTTTTTTTTATTAATTTTATTTCCATTAACGTATTCTTTTATTATTGTGTTTCCTTACAGTTCTGAGTTAAGTGAATGTAATGAAAGTCATGTAGGGAGTAATTAAGGTTTAAAAGCTAATTATTTGTTCTTTCTTTTTATTAACCCTTTTCTTTATCAGTTTTTGGTAATCAATAAGAAATATAATCTAGCATTAAGTTAAATAAAAATAAAAAAAACTAATTTAATTAGCATTAATATCTCTTTTTTGAAGTTAAATCTTGCATTATGTTTTAACTATTACAAAAAGTATAAAAATATGTAAGGATGTGAATAAATAGGTTGTTTTTTTTCAATTACCAATTCATTATTGTTTAGTGTTATAAATTATATATATGTATTTCTAGTTGTTTTCAGATTATCTATTTTTTAATAGATGGTATCTATAATGATACTTAATTAGTAAATAGTATCTGTTATAAAAAAAACATAGATAAACAGATACCTATACTCTCTAACAATACTTAATAAGCAAAACTAAACTAGTACTTATAAGCTTATTACTTTTAAACATTAACGGTAAATTTAACAATTGAGTATTATTTTGAAGTTAAGTATGGTGTAAGTAATATTCGTGTGCTAAGGTTTGGTTGGAAATTAAATTAATTAAGTCCGAAGTTTAGAGATAGAGATCTCTCTAAACTTTGAAAATCTCTAAACTTTAAACTTTTATTTTTATTGATGGTTAAACCTCAAGAATATTAGATGATTAAAGATTAAAGCTCGCAGCTCGCTGAACCACTCTATCGTATAACTTTTAAGTATTCATAACAATTGAATAACAGATTATTTATTTTTAATATAATGTAAATTAAAATTGATAGTATGTACCTTTTTAATAACAAAAAATATATCCGACATATATCTCGTAATTACTAAAATTTCTATGTACGAGCATATCAACTTCAATTATACCTACTTGGCCAAGTGTTTTCTAATTATTAGTTTTTTCGAGTTTTTGTGATTACATTTAAATATTATTAAACATTTTAACAATATTTACCATAAAAATAACTCCTACCCGGTGGGGAATCGAACTCAGCCCCTCTCCCTTTGATCAATTATAGCTGTATTCTCAGGAACTAGGTTTTTCCTGGGAAAATGACTTACGTGGTTTACCTTTAATTTTTGATTTCATTTTTTTACCTTTAATTTTCATTACCTTTAGATTTTAATTTTAATTTTAATTTTCATTACCTTTTTTAGATCATTACCTTTAGATTTCATAGGCTTACCTTTGATTTCTGATTTCATTTTTTTTTAATTATTAAAAATCGTCGTAACCGTCGTCTTTTCATTAATTCCGTCATTTTTCAGAGTTTTTGGGAGGGTAGTGCCAGTGGCGTAACTATGGGCCCGCGCGGGGGTTAATCTGAACATGTAAGACGAATTTCATCAAAATTGGCCCAGTAGTTTAAGCCCCACGTGTCTACACAGACAATGAGCAATTTTAAAAACTTTTTTGGACTCGTGTAATTGGATTACACGATTTTATAAAAACGTGTAATTCATCAAAATCGTATTTTCTTAATTCTTTCTCTCTATATACATTTATACCATGTATGGGACAAACTAATATATTTATATATATGTATTATTTTAGAATTTAAAAAGTATGAACTTTAAGTACTACCTATACCAAACCATCTTGATTTCCGTGTAATCCGGAACAGATGTGAAAATTCCATGAGAGATTAATTTTTAGATTTACCTAACTGTTAAAATTAAAAGTCAATTGTTAAATTGACCGTTAATCCGTTAATGCATTTAGGAAATAAAATTTTGCCAATGGAAACGACTTTTATAATTTCATGGTCAATTAAATGGAAATTCGCCAAAACCATTTGTATAGAAGAGATGGAAATGTTTTGATATCTATCTAAAATGCATCGCTCGACTTCGCCTGAAGGTACTTTTGCTATTACTGAATAGCATACCTTCGCATATGTCTAGATATTAGATTATATCAAAATTGGCTATAAATAGCGTAAAATAGCCGAATTTATTTATATTTCTATCGTAGTAATCCCTTTTTTTTTCATTTGAGAGCTACTTTATTAAATGCCCAGGTTTCCCTTGGTATACGGCTTACCTACCTGATATATTATTTTCATTTGCATTCAAAATCTATTTAATTTTATTTATTTAAATCTACGTTTGTTTTTTAGGGTCCGTAGGCAAAGACGAGGATCCTAATACATTTCTGCACTTGTGTGTCTGATTTGCCCCTGAATCTCAACACAAAAATTTGAAATTTTATGTTATGTGTAGTAAACCAATAAGACAAAAATGATAGGAACGCCCTAAAAAATCGATAGCTAGAGGTTTAAGTTTAAGGGTTTGGCATTTTTTTGAAAAACAAAAATGGGTCATGAGGGGTATTAAATGAAAGAGGGGTGTCCCTAAGTATACAAATATGTATTTTGTACCAATTATCTTTGTGCCATGTGTCCTTAAAAATTGTGTTCCCCCCCCCCCCCCCTCAATTATTTTTAAAAATAAAAAATATGAAAATATACTGCCAATAAGTGTGACACATAGCTTCCTCGCATCCTATCACGTACTTTATTTTAATATGTCAAAATGGTTTTGATTTATTACATAAAAGGTTTGTTCCAACCAAGCATTGTACCGTCCGCGGTATCGTCACGGGCATGCGCAATGGATAAAAGCCGTTCCAAGCCGACTTGTGACAGTGTTTCGTACTGTCTACGAAACTGTTCCAACCCGGGCAGGGATCGTTTGCGAATCGTTCACTGTACGGTCCCAACGATCCTCTGACAGTGCCAAGTACTGGTTTGTATGACATAGGCATTAATGCCAACAGTCACAAATATCAACAGGAAGGTTCCCTAACTGTTAGGTTTCCTTGAATATTTTTAATACTGTGCGAATTATAGTCCTAAACCTACTCCAACCTGACATGATTTTATTACAGTACAATGTTAGCGCATGCGCATAAAACCTATCCTAAACGATTCCCGAACGATCCGTGGGACGATACAAAGGACGGTACAAATAGGGGGGGGTTGGAGCAAACCTAAATTAATTAAGCATAACTTAAAGAGCGCGCCTACGGTCGAAATAGTCATGGAGATAGTGTGCCAAAAAGTGTCTGATTAACATCAAACTAGAATTTTGAGTATAAGTATATTTCTTTTGGTGCTTTTAAGAATATGTGGTCGGCTTAATTCGGCTGCGGGACATAGCTTGGCAATAGGTATTTGAAAAAAAACAAAAAACCAGTGAAGAGCGGACATGTCCCGCCCTTTTTGGTGGACGATGTGATTTTCATGATCCTGAGTACGAACTTAGTTAGTGGTAGTGCGTATCCAGGGGGCACGTACGTTCTAAGACAATAATGTTGTTACTTGGGCGCGGAGATTTTTTTTGTTTATTAGTTGCACATTTTTTATGGGGGGGGGGGAGGGCAACTCCTTTGTTGAATAAGTAGTTCCCTTTTCTTGTTACCACTACGATACCCCCCCCCCCCCCCTCCCCAATCTAAACTGACTTATAATGTGCTCCCTCCAGACCTAGCCGCTGGATACGCCGCTGGTTAGCAGACAAATAATCAAGTTGATGGTAGTTTGCGACTTAATAGGTTAGTTAGTCAAATATTACTCTAAATCAAAGAGGTCACAATTTTGTAAATTTTATCTCCCGGACTAAAATTAATCTTGTTGTCCCTGGGAAAAATCTTGTTTCCGAGATATCAAAGCCGAAATCAAAGGGTAAACAATCTCCTGTCGAACACATTTTAAATAAGTTTTAAATAAATCAATTGGACGTGATTGATATTACGTGATTTAAATACAGTATATTATTAAGAAACGATTGATATTTTCTCTGAATATATCACTTTTTCAAAGTTCTTTTGTTAAGAATTTATTCGATGAAATTTAATTTCTTTTTTTTTAGATGTGTGATAGGGTTAGTTTTGAATGAATAATTAATTTTCAGAACTTCATTAATAATTTTTATTATTTTTTATTCTTCTAAATTAAGATCATTCGGATGTGATCGACAGGTCGATTAAATTAAAACTCGGCATTTCATTTCTGATTTACAATCAAATATAAATCAAAAGAAAAATATAGCATAAGGGTTGAATGTACTTTTGATAAATTTCTTTTGTTCTCATTTTTTAACCCAATATATTTCGATTGGTGGGCCTAAAATAAAAAACGAATGATATAGTTTGAGAGGCGCCTTAAAGCCGTATCATTGAAGAGAGTTAATATCAAGATGGTAGATAGGGGTCCGTGTAGGCGCCAGATAATTGTCCCGCGGGGCTTCACAAGGTATATCTTGACTCGGAGGATGAATTAGCAGGCGGGCTTGGACACGACTTATAGCTCAAGCTTATACTCTCGCTGGAAAACTTATATTGTCTGGTAAGGAAGCAGATGTAAAAGCTAGATTGTAGTAACGGCTACCAGGTAGCGTTCCTAGTAATGCAAATAAACTTTACATCTATTTGTTGTTATTTCAATTCAATTATGCACTTATTTATATTTTTTTTAAAATTGAAAAGGAACATTGACAGATTAAATTGCATCTCGTCACATTTCTTCCTTTCTTCACTTCTATAATAATATTTATAATGGATTTATATTCTTGCAAACTCGCAACTCGCGAGATCGTTCTGAAACCATCATATCTGGCGATAGTTATTGAACGTAGCCTAGAATTGGTCCTATATTAATTTCAACCGTCAGCGTACATTTAATATTAATGAAATAAGTGTCCATCAGCCGGGATTCTACCATTCGCAGCCCTACGTAACTTGCCAAATTTAAGATTCATTAAACAGACTCACAGCAGGGATTCTTCTCTTCAGCCCTTTGACGTGCCAGTTTCAAGATTCATTATCACAGACTCATCCGGGATTGTACCATTCAGCCCTACGTAACATGTCAAATTTAAGATTCATTAAACAGACTCAGCAGGGATTCTACTATTCAGCCCTTTGACGTGCCAATTTCAAGATCCGTTATCTCAAACTCATCCTGGATTTAAGCTAGGACTCAACCCTGTGATCAATTTACTTACTTTCTTACTTAAAGATGCTATCACGCCGGGCCTTGGGTGCATAGTGCCATAGTGAAGTTTTTCTAGTCCTTACGATTTCTGGCAAGGCCCTTAACTTGCCGCCACGTAAGCTGATGCTGATTCGCGAGGCTGACTTCATTGTGAAGACTGCGACGCCAGGTGCCTCTAGGTCTCCCTCGTCTCCGACACCCTTGAGGGTATACCAGTCTAGGGCTTTCCTAGATATCTCATCGGCATCCTTACTCAGAGTATGGCCAATCCATCTCCACTTTCTCTCCCGGATCTCAATTTCAACAGGTCTTTGGTAGCATGTACGCAACAGCTCTACATTTGAAATCCATCTCTCCGGAAGGCACCTGTTAATAAAGCCTATGGAACCTGCAATTTTTTCGTGCTTTCAGCTGAAACT
The DNA here is from genome assembly GCA_951217055.1 of Gerris lacustris. Classification (NCBI taxonomy): domain Eukaryota; kingdom Metazoa; phylum Arthropoda; class Insecta; order Hemiptera; family Gerridae; genus Gerris; species Gerris lacustris. Next base: position 40,599,286 of record OX578284.1, read on the forward strand.
AGCCATGTCTCACAGCCATATAATAGCACAGACTTAACGTTAGTATTGAAAATTTGGATTTTTGTTTTGTTTCTTAAGCATGAAGAACGCTATATATTATTTAAAGCTGCAAAAACTCCTCTTGCTTTTCGTATCCTCATAGCAATATCAGTCTAGCACCTACATCTTGTGCAATCTGACTTCCAAGGTAGGTAAATATGTCCACGTTCTCAATATTATGGCTATGGCCCATTGATTGAAACTTCCCTTGATGTGCAACATTCTATTTCAGACATTTTGATTTTTTGACATTGATTTTTAGGCCTGCTTGAAAGGATCTGGTTGAGAGGTCATCTAGTTTGGCCTGCATACTACTTACGTGTAGTTGACAAAACAACAATGTCATCCGCGTAGTCCAAGTCATCTAGGTGGTCCATCTGAATGGGTGCCATAATAAACCTCGGCTCTTCTTGGAGTCTAAGCTTGCAACTACTTCGTCGAATGCGATGAGAAATAGCAACGTTGAAAGCACACAACCCTGCCTTACCCCAGCTTTGACATTTATAGTGTCTAATAGAGCTCCATTATGAGAAACGCGGAATTTAAATGCTTCATATTGCTTCTTGATTAGGGTGCATAGTTTCCCTGTGCCCAATGAATCTGAACAAAAATCCCTACAAGTAATCCTAGTACTCTTTGACTCCCTGTGTTCTAGGCTTATTGTCAACGTGTTAAACTTTTTAGTGGAAGTTGTAGCTTGTTGATTTATAACGTCTTATCTTAATTCCTAAATAAAACCTTATAATATGAACCCAATTTCAAAGTTACCCTGTCACGTGAAAGTATCGTGATAGGTAGTATTAAAATTAAAGTTAAATTCACTATTGTGTTGCACTAAACCTAACTTAATTATTTACGATTAATTTGTTTAGAAGTGTCCCCCATTTTATCATTTTTGCGTGTATGAGAATTATGTCAATTGAGATTTTAATTTTTAATCAGTTACGGTTAAAGTATTTTTTAAACAATATTATGCTCAATTGTGCTTTTAATCAGCTACAGTTAATATGGGGTTTTTTGATAATAAAATTTTTAATTTCTCTCTTATTTATTTATTCGCTCTACGTATGGAATACATTGGATACCCAATGTTAATAGTTGCTCTTTTTACTTTCTCATATAAAGAGAAAGTATTGTGATGGCGCGAAAATTCGATTTTGAGATTTTTATGGATTTACTCGTTTTGAGGTCCCCTGAGTCCAAAAAAGTGGTTTTTAAAAAACGTCCGTCGTCTGTCGTCTGTCTGTGCAGACGCCTGGAGCCTAAACTACTGGGTCGATTTTGACGAAATTTGGCATACCTACATGTTTAGAAAAATCATACCCCGAGGCGAAATCGAGAATTATTTTAGCTCCAAAATTGGAGGCGCTACCCCCCAAAAACTCTGAAAAAACGTAACAAAAAAAAACTTGAAAACGGTTCCGACGATTTTGATTAAAAAATTCTAAAATGTAGTCCATTTAAATACGGATCCAACGATATAAGCAATTTTCCCGGGAAAAATCTAGTTCTTGAGAAAATGACTTAAAACGTGGACGGAGAGATCCCGGGTTCGATTCCCCGCCCTGGAGAAGTTATTTTTATGGTAAATTTTGATATAATTTTCAATAATAATTAAACGTACTTACAAAAACTAATAAATGGAAAACATTGGCTAAGTAATTATGAACTTGTATATGAGAAAGTTTTTCTGAGTTGTCTCGGACCGATTTTTATCTTTAATAGAAACTCTCTATATAGTTGCTCTCTCACTTTAATATAGTAATACTCCCCAATAGTTGCTCTCTCAGTTTAATAGTAATACTCCCCAATAGTTGCTCTCTCACTTTAATAGTAATACTCCCCAATAGTTGCTCTCTCACTTTAATAGTAATACTCCCCAATAGTTGTTCTCTCTTTCTCATCTTTAATAGAAACACTATCTAATAGTGTTATCTTTTTAATTGTTATACATTCTCTATTAGTTGCTATATCTCTCTCTCTCTCCCTCTCTTCTCTCTCTCTCTCTCTCTCTCTCTCTCTCTCGCTCTCTCTCTCTCTCTTCCTCTCTCTATCTCTCTTTTTTTGGTTTTTAATAGTGACATTGTGACATTCTACAATGTCACTATTAAAAACCAAAAAAAGAGAGATTGGATCCGTATTCTAATATTTGTTCTCTCGAATAGTAGCTTTCTCTAATAGTTGTATTCTCTGATAGTTGCTCTCTCCTTTTATAATAGTGACACTTCAATAGTTGCTCTATCTTTCTTTTATCACTAGCATTCTAATATTTGCTCTCTTTTATAGTAACGCACTCATTATTAGTAGCACTCTATAATAGTTGCACTCTCTAAGAGTTGCTCTCTCTGAAATAATGATTATCCAGCAAGATAACAGGGGAAAAGTATAAAGTCGTTACCATTACATAAATTATCCTAATGGATTTCCTTTGATTTTAACTTTTAAAACCTACAAAGATTAAATTACCCATTATATCTCACTTATACCAACATTAAACTAAATTTAAAATTAACCTTATAACTGGACAATTTAATTTTATTATTATTATATCTTACATCCACTATCATTTTGATCACTGATATGTATTAATAATAATAGGTTATTGGGTTTTAACGATTTTATTATAATTTGAAGTAAAAATCTTTAAATGTATTTAGATATATAATAACTAGACTTAATTTAAAAATAATAACATAATATTATCTACCTACCTTATCTGAAACAAGGATCATAATCACCAAAATGTTCTTTTATTAAGGTAATTTTAATTATTGAGATTTAAAATTTTATATTTTAAATACAGACTTATTATATTTAAATATATTTTTATGTTTTTTAAGAAAGGCATAAAATTAAAGTTAATTAGTCAATAATATTTTCTAAAGTACACGTTGAGGAAGCTATGTGTCACAGTTTATTGGCAGACTATTTATTAGAGTTAGGGTTAAGATGTTGGTTTTAAACCAAGTGCGGCAAGGACGCTAACAGCGGCTAAATCCTCTCAATCGTTGTGCGCAGATAGCATTTATGCCTGAAGTAGGTAAATACCTACTTAGTGACGTTTTAGGTATAATTTACTTAGTTCCACAACTATATAAATTTGTGATTGACTTTTGGATTTGGAATTTGATACAATTAGAATAACTATACTCCTGTTCAGGATTACTTGAACACTTTTTTAGAGCAATAGGTACCTGGAAACCTCTACCTACGACGATCTACCAAACCCGCTTTAAAGAGTACTCAGGTTCATTTAGAAATATTGGCCAGTCATCGTCAATCTGAATCCCCAAATTTTAAATATTTAACTGCTTAAATTTGGTGGGAAGATCACAAGTGAATATAAAAAGAGAGTTTGTGGAACCTGAGTGATTTACAATGAGAAAATCCTGAAAATTGCATAACCCTGGTATATCCAGGTGTACAATAATTAATTTATTGCTGGTATATCTAGCTGAGGAGTTCTGACCATCAGGAAACACTTTGAGTTAAAGATGCAATAATCCATACACCTTGCACCCCATTAAGATAATTTGTGCATGTTATTTATACTTGGCCTTTATTACGTTATAATAAGAATAAGAGTATATTCATTTATTGTTATGTTACCTCAATTAAAGTAATTTTCGTTTTTTATCATTTTCTAATTTTATTTCATATAGGTATACCTATATATACGTACATACCTACATGTATGTATACCTATACCTTTGTATGGGTAACTCAAGCCTAGAAAAAAAGTCTAAGCAACAGTCCCTGATTTTGATTTCAATTGAAATGACATGTATTTAACGCTAATAATGCGTACACTAATGTTGCTAAGTCGAACTTCCTATAACCTTATAACTGTCCTATAACCTTAAGAAGAAAATTATATATCTTCTTTATAAGATTATAAAGTAAAATAAGGTCATACAAGGAAAAAATTATAATAAAAAGTAATTTAAAATAAACTAGGTCTTCTTTTTAAAGGAAAAGTTTATTAAGATGTTTTTTTTTATTTAAAAGAGGTAATCTCGGTTCAATTTAAAGGAGTAAATAAGTCAAAAAATGAAGGATATTTGAAAGGATAAAAAACTAAAATGTAAAGAAACCAGATTGGGCGAGTATATAAAGAAAGATTGACGTAGTTGGTGGTGGACAGACCACCGTGTCAGACACGCCCATTTCCCTCCACTTTATCAATCATAATCAATCCTTTTAGAGCCCTTCTCAACCCGCTTGATTTTACCAGGTTTTTTTTTATTTTCGGGTGTCATTATTATAGTTTCAAATACGTTGGAGAGAAGGTAAAAAAGGGGTATTTTAGTAGTGTGGAAGTAGGCGTGGCTTGATTTAATTAGCCACGCCTACTTCTTTAATTCCTAAATCCTATTGGTCGTTGGCCCTTTTGATCTTATACCGCCCACCATATTTTTTTGACCACCCAACAAGGAAACTAGTGTTTTTTTTTCTCCGTAATGTTAACCTTTCGCTTTAAGACCCCGGCGCCTTTTTTTTCGATACTCACACAAACAAACAACAAAACCAGGTTTGAAAGGTGTCTTAATCTGGGTCTTACCCTTACCTATAATCTTGATTTTTATTCTTGTATATATACATATATATATATGTACCTATACTATATATTTATATAAAAGTAGATATAGTAAAACGTACTTATATTCTTCTCCTTCTTGACTGTTTTAAAAGTTAATCATAGTTTTTTTTTACGAAACAACTCTTAGATGATTAAATATCTACACACACACACACACATATATATATATATATATATATATATATATATATATATATATATATATATATATATATATATATATATATATATATATATATATATATATATACCTATATATTATTTACTATATAGAGAGGTGATTATATTTTGATTAAAAACCGTCTAAACAGATAATAAAAATCTTTTTAAAATTGCGTCACACTTTTTTCTCTCTTTTTTTAATGTGATTTCAAATGATAATAAATATAAATATTAATAAATTAATAGGTAGGTATACTAAAAAGCATAGATTTTAAGTTTAAATATAGGTATTTTAGTTGTAGTTTATTATCCTATTTTAAATTTTAATATTATTGAAATCATATTTTATTATTATTAATATTATTTTTTATTTTATTTTATTATTTTATTTTTATGTTTAAGATTTATGTATTTTAAGGTAGGGTAGATAGGTAGGTATATCTCGGTAGAACGCATTCTGTATTATTCACTTTATAAGTTCCACAAAAATTAATTAAATTAATAAAATAATAATATAATAATAATAATAATAATAATAAATAGAGAAAAATAGTCTGCCATTGAATGAGGCGCTTAGCTTGTATTTTAATGATGTTTGGCTTCTATACGACCCATTATTGTCTAATTTATTTAATTTGTCTCACTTTTTATGTTTATTTACGTAGTAGGACTATTACAAGGAGAAAGTATTGTTACAGCGCGAAAAATCGTAATTTTTTTAGATTTTGATGAATTTCCACATTTTGAGATCTCGTGAGTCTAAAAAATGTTAAAAGTAGGTACTATCTGTTTTTTTTTTTTTGTAAAGAAATTTTGATCGTTTGTATTTTTTAGAAATTTTGATGGTTTGTTTTCTTCTTAAAAATCATATGAGTAACTACCTACTTTTAAAGATACTTTAGGTAAAAAAAAGAACTACCTACCTATACAAAATATACAAAAATAATATATACTACACAGAAGGTTGAAACTTATATGTGACTAACAACAGACTAATTATGACCTATACCATCCAAATTTCATTAAAATCGTGGAGTTTTTAAGACATGTTGGTTAGCAAAAAACAGACAGACACGTAACCAAAAATGATGTTCCCTGTTCGCCCTGTTGTCTTATAAAATGGATTTCTGGCTTGGAACTTACATTTTCTTTCGGTAAGCTCGGAAGCGAAATGCTAATGAAGAAAAAATAATTTTTATCCTCATTGATAATAAACAATCATTATACGTCATGAACCTCGTTTAAATTATAATGTTCAATCTCCATCTTGAAAAATTTAATGTGTTAAAATTATGTTGAATTTCTACTATAATGCAGAAAATTGTTGACAGACCGACAGACAGACACGGTATACCAAAAATGTTCCCTGATATCTGAAATCATTTATATATCATCATTTCTATCCAGGTCAACTTTTTATCCAGGGAATTCGGAGACATAACATTTTGGTCGTGATATCGTCCATCCATCTGCATCTTTGTCTTCTCGTACATTTATACCTTCCATTTAGGCTCCAGGAATACTTTTCACTTCTCTTTCCTGGGATTTTGGGAGCCATCTTATTCTCGTGCTTTTAATAAACCTCATGATGTATTCATTTGCCTATAGGTATATGAAGGAGAGTCCGTGGTAATTCAGCATTGATCCAAATTCTAAATTGGATCCACATCCCGTCTGCCTAGAAAGCTGGAACTTGCACAGATTATGTACTTCCGATGAATGCAATAATCAGTCATTATGTCATTAGTGAATTAATTAATTAATTTAGTTGAAATTATTGAAGTAAGAAAATTTAAAAAAGGGTATAATCAATTTTTTTTAATATTTATAATTTGTTCTCATTATGGTTGTTTCGAAGACTCTGAGGTGTGTTTTATCTCTACTAAGTAAACCCCGCATTTCAAATCCATAACATGCCATACTGCAGACTTGCAAATATTTATAAAACATTAGCACATGTTTACTTTTAATGTTACTGATGTTTGTATTATAGTGAGCTTCCAGTAGTGGCTCTGCTGTTTGGCAAATCATAAAATTCATGTTAGTTCTGGGCAGTATATACTTTGGATCTTAAAAGTTTTATTTTAGCATAGTACGCTCTATTGCCTGCTAGTATTCTTTAGCATATTTCCTCTTGGGTTTTATTTAAGTAATTAATTTCAGCCCTTAAACAGGTGAAACTGTCGACCTCTTTAAAATAATAATTATTGTCAGTAGAGATATTTCTATGATGCCCGCATCTTCATCTTCCTTCTTGGGTCAACTGCCAGGTATTTGTTTCTCTTTATTTGATATACTACGTCCTATTTTGCTTCCGAGCTTTCCGAGGGTAATGGAAGCTATGTGATCGTTCTGAAGAACGTAAATATTTTGTCTCCAATTTCAAAAATTCCAAGGCAGAAATCCGTTTTTGAGACATCAGGGAACATTTTTGGTTCCGTGTCTGACTAGTGCTCAAGTTTTGCCAACCAACATATCTTAAAAACTAATCGTCCGATTTTATTAAAATTTAGATGGTATAGGTCGTAATTAGTCCATCGTTGGTCCCATATAAGTTGCAATCTTCTGCGCCCATTTGTTTCTCTTCCGCATGCGCACAAACATACATTTCTTTACACCTGTATCTTCACAATTATTCATCCGATTTTTATGAAATTTGGATGATTTGTCGAAAGTAGTCCGCAGATAGCCAGTGACCAATCTGCGCTCTTTAAATTTTGGTAAATTAATACTTTAATTCATGTAAAAAATCAAAACAATTGTGGCGGATTTAAAAAAAAACGGGAGAAATCTAAATACATTTTACAATAATAGGTTGTAAAAGCATAAAATCATCAAAGTATACGAAGTAGGACGTGATGAAGCTATGTGCCACACTAATTGGCAGACTGTCATTATTTCTTGCAACTATGACGATGTCTCGTCAGTGTATGCATTGATTTATTATATATAATTGATTTTATATATATGATGTCAACCCTATTTTCTGTTTCATTCACAACCTAGTGGAAAAAATTACCTACCTACTACAATGAATATAAGAATGTTGTCCTATTTAGTCTTTACTTTATTTTGAGTATGGTGCCTATATATAAATTTAAAAAACCGCTAAACCTTATACTCAATTCTATGTGATAAGATATCTTGTAATATAGTCCAAAATCTTTTTCCTCTCAAGATCATATCTAGATCAGATAGCTATATATATATATATATATATATATATATATATATATATATATATATATATATATATATATATATATATATATATATATATATATATATATATATAAATATATATATATATATATATATATATATATATATATATATATATATATATATATATATATTTGTGTATGTATAGGATATAAAATGCCAAATCAAGAAATCAAATCTCTTTAGATCCTTCCTCAATTAGATTAAATCGGTAGATAAAAAACGAAGCCTTATACTGTTTCACAAAAGGATCCATTTCCCCACTCACATTTATATATTTTACCGAACTCTATTACCTAATCACTTGGAAAAACGACTGTGCTGTAGGTATACAATACACACACCCACTTAAAAATAAAATAGAAGGTAGGTATATACTTATTATGTAAAATGTATATGCTATACCAATGTATGTAAAACTATATAATGATATAAATGTTTGGCAGTGTGAAAGGGAAGCATCACATCCCCCTTGCATAATTTATGAGTGAAAGGTTATGTTTACATGTTTTTATATATATATATATATATATATATATATATATATATATATATATATATATATATATATATATATATATATTAAAAAAGAGGCGTCTTGATGTCGATATCAGGTAATATTATTAAAGTTTTGGCTGGAGGCTATAATAATAATATTGTATTTGGAATTAGTTTGGAAAGGGGAGCTTTATATTTGGTTGGAGCCATGATTCTTTGTATCCTCGCACGAGTGGAAGGATCATCTCTCCTGTTTTAAAACTTTATAAAAAGAAAAAAAATAAGCATGGAAACTTTACAAGGCCTGACTTTCAGGACTTTGCCACTTTATAAATTCTTATAGGTGAGCACGAGTCTTGTTTTCCTTTTTATTTTTATATTTTTTTTCGAGGTCCTGCGGGCTCTCCTGAAGATGTTTCGTGGTCCTGCGACCACCCACGGTTCATTTTTAACTTAACTAATTCATTTGGATTTTGTTCCGCTGAACAGAGGATTTTGTTATTTTATTAACGTTACGGATTATCAGATATTAAAGCCAATTTTTGTTTCTTACCTTATTTTATCTTCTATATGTATTTTTATTTTATCCTTCCTATCTAATAGGATTGATTTCTCGTTAGATTAAAAACAGATTAATATGTTTTTGATTAGGTTTTTATAATAAATGTTATATATATATATATATATATATATATATATATATATATATATATATATATATATATATATATATATATATATATATTTATATTTATTTGGAAAATTAAATTATATTGGGTAAATAATTGAGTATGTAACTGCCTATAGACACATTTAAGAAAAATAGTAATATTTAAGATAAAGTTATCCATTTTAATAATAATTAATTATTTCATTATTAATTTTGTGTCGGAATGAGTTAGAATAGGATTATGTTTAAAATCTTGTTTAGAGTTTTGAATAATATATTGGAATATTGGAATAATTCGAAAGCTGAACTAATAGCGCTGTTTCAAGATAATTTCCTTATTTTATAGTTCCTAGCTATATGCAAAGATTTTTTTATATGCAATTCTTATTAATACAATTAAATTTAAAATATTTTAATTTGATAATCGCTTTTATGTAGATTTAAAATTGTAATTTAGTTAAATTTAAAACTTTCTAAAACAAATGAATGATTGTTGTATTGTTACTGGAAATTGTTTACAATTTGTGCAAGTTTTACCTTTCTAAGTATAGTTGGGAAGTGGGTCAAATTTAGGTTATATATGATTTTGTATAATAATTTCTATTAGAATAGATGACATTTTAAATATAAATAAAAAATTCAGACTCTTAGCTAGAGAAAACTTATTTTTGTCATGTTTAAATATATCAAATATCCACTATTTAGATACAATTATTAAGAATATCAAATATTCACAATTTTTAATGAAAAAAATCTGAAAATTAATGTGGCGCACAGCTTCCTGGCTTCCTCGCGTTTTTTTTTTTAAATCTGTCAAAATTAATATTGAAGCGAGCGTAAGCGAGCTTCTTACATTCAACAAACTATGCATCTTGTCTGTCTGTCAGTAACGTTCACGCGTGTGACGATAACTTGAGTAAAAGTTGACCGATTTAGTTGAAATTTGGTATAAATGATCCTCTTACTAATACTCAGGCTAAGTTCGTTGGACAGCGTGATCCGTCCAAGAGTTCGTGCGCAACGCTCGCGTAAACGAGAGGTTCAAAAATTAAATTGGAATTTCAGGACGGGAAAAAATTCTATCATCATCTATTCGATGAGACGAACATTTTATCAAATAACATTTTTTAGTAAAACCAACAGCGACACCGCTATGAATTAATAAAGATCGCTAAAACTATTAAAGCGGGCCTAAACGTTTAAAATAGAGAAAACAACCTTTTTACCGATATCTTACGTTCTAACGTAACGATTTTAATAAAACTTCATAGACACCATCTGATGCACAATTGAAACAGGCATGCAAAATTTCAATTTGATGCATGCAGTAGTTTGTTTGTAGCAAAGAGATACAAATTATAAATATTGAAATGGAGATGTGTGGTTAGAGGAATAGTAAGAATGCGGGGTGGTTGCCTTACTACTAGCCGCTGTACTACTACCAGACCCATTATCTATCAACTCATCATGATTCACGGTAATCTATTTTTTCAATATTCAATACATATTTATTTCTATACGCTCGCTTCAATGATAGAGCCACGCGATGCCTAGTATATTTATTTTGCTTCCGAGCTTACCGAAGGTAACGGAAGCATTGTGTTCACTTTTGAGAACGAAAAACTTTTATGCCTCCGATTTTAAAAATTCCAAGACAGAAATCCGTTTCAGACATCAGGGAACATTTTTGGTCTCGTGTCTGTCTGTCTGTCTGTCGGTCTGTGTGTCCGCGAATTATGAAACGTGTGACGATAACTTGAGTAAATGTCGGCCGATATTGATGAAATTTGGTAGATATGTTCATTTTACTAATGCCCAGGACGAGTTCGTTGGACAGCGTTATCCGTCCAAGCGTTTACGAGCAACGCTCGCGTAAACGTGAACTTCAAATTTAAAATTGGAATTTTAGGTCGGGAAAAAAATCTAACTTCATCTATTTAATGAGACAAACATTTATTTCTAATACAATTTTCTAGTAAAACCAACAGCGACACCTGTATGGTATGAAGTGTTTAAGATCGCTAAAACTATTTAATAGTTTTTACACAATAAACAATATAATAATAAAGTAATATAACAATAATTTGAATGTTAATATAACAATAAAGTGCATGATAGGATGCAAGGAAGCTATGTGCCACACAAATTGGCAGTCTATTTTTATTTTTTTACATGAAATAATGTTAGTATCAAATTTGCAAAATTTACTAAGCACATACAGTTGAAATTTACATGGGACCATCTCTGGTCGGCACTTTTACAGAATAGGGCCCCCTACTTTTTTTAATCTAATATGCTTTCGGACAACCGAGTACACACTTTTTTTTTTTTATAAAATGTGTGATATTCCTTTGTCCAAAAGTATATTAGACTGAATATCCCTTTGTCTTAATAGGTAGTTAGACTAAAGGATATAAACTCTTATGTATATTTCCTATATACAAAATGGGGGCCCCTTTTCTATAAGAGTACCCTCTGGTCTACGCATTTGACGAGCTATCCAAATTTCTTAAAAATCAAGTGAATATTTTTAAGGATATAAATGTTAATATAAAAAACTTTTTTTTTGCATGTGGAGGAGAAACTAACAACTCGGAAGCAAAATCCTTGCTCTTTCTTTTTGTGTATAAGAAAAAGGGCAAATGGCAAACTATGAAAAATCTTAATTTTTTTTATATATTACAAAAACCTAAATCTTGCCCACAACACGCCCATCATTGTGATCAATTATATACTACCAAGTTAGTTTGTAAGGATACAATGATTTTCCCGATGAATAGAGACGTCCTTTCTGTGGCTTCGTAGGCGTGAACCACAAAAATTGGAACAGATGTTTTATGTATTCATAAAGCAGAATTGGAACCTAATAACTTGGTTTTATATATATATATATATATATATATATATATATATATATATATATATATATATATTAGTTTGGAAAATCCAGTTCAGGACCACCTGCTTTGATGTTGTAAAAGGGTCCAAAAGGACATATACAATGAAGTGTTAAAAGATATCTTGAGTAAGGACCTTTTCAAAGGACTCTATTGTCCTTGTTATTCAGTGGGGGCTACTAAACTGTTGAGAGGAAGAACCCTACACCCTAGAGACTGTCCTGATTCGAAGGGCATCACTATGTTACAATAGAGTTTAAAAGAGTCAACTCAGTGTCGCATAGAGTCCTGGACCCTTTTACCACTCTATTAATTCCTCCTGAAGAGTTTGAAAAGGACATAATAAGTTGTACAAAAGGACTCAATCTTTTTGTGGGCACGCGTTCCTAATTGGTAAAGCTCTAGAGACCGCATTATACTTTCATCTATATTTTTTTTTGTTAACTCTATATTTCATCCTACTTTGATTTTCACTGTCTATACTTTGATTGCATTGTTCTGTACTAAAAGGTGGACTTATATTAATGAACTTCTATCTGTATCTGTTTTAAATCATATAAATTAAAGTCATCATAAGTCACAAGTCAAGTAATTCAATTTAACTTTTAAAACAATGTGCTGGAAAAATAGACTACTCTTATTTTGCATTTCTATTTCTTATGCCCTAAAATAGGAGTTTAAGGTCAGTTACAACTAACTAGTTCTATTTTGCAGAGCATAATAACATTTACAGACTTTTAAAAACCATAATGAAAATGATTACCATAAATTGTTGTAGAGAATAGTTTGTATGCGTTGCACATAAATTTGGATTTTAACTGAATTGTTTCAATTTTGTAGTGATGATGCAACTAACTTCTTTATTAGAACTGGAAAATATACTTTGTATTTCGTTCAACAATATTTTGAAATAGTGTTGTTTAGTGTTCTATTTATAAGTTAACACTCGCCTTGTGATTGAGTAATTCATAATTCCTAAAATGGTTTTGTATAGTCTATGTTTTAGTTTAGCTTTAAAAGTGAAGTAAAAGATTTAGTTATTCACTGACGGTACTATTTGTTACAGATTTCTGGATATTGATGCATGGTTAATAAATATTTCTCATGTAATTATAGAGATACTGCTTTTAAATTCTTATAAATTGATCCACCTGACCTCCACCTTATCAACATAGTAACTAGGCGAATAATCAAGATATACTCGACCACACCACACTGAAAAATACCCTGGAGGAATAGGCTGCAGGAAAGACGTGACAATGTCTTATAAAAATGGAGATTCCGGCTTCACTACCTTGAAGAGTGCTCGCTGCAAACTTTAGAAGCCATTGGCCATGACTTCCTCACACCCGCCCCTGCTCAAAATTGAAATTAAGAAAACAAACAAGGTACTCCCCACTATGTGAGAGTGGAACAATGGATGCTGACCACATTGTCTTAAATTGCCATGGACTTATGGAATTCAAAACTTTACAGACAGCAAATCAGCAACGAAATTTGGTCCAGCAAGGCTGTAATATATTGGGCTTCAGGAAGGAGATGAATGAGATTCCCTCGAATCCGAAGTAGAAACAAATCCATGCAATGTAATTTATTCAATTAATTAATTAAATTTTCCTCAAACCAGGAAGCAAAATAATGTGTGTAACCCTAGGTTTTAACAGCCAACCAAGAAGAAGTATTAAACATCTGAAAAGTATTCAAATGTATACATGTTGGTTTCGACTTCACCGGGGACAATTTTTTTTTTTGTCAATACCTATAGTGTTAGGCTCATAGGGTTGAAACCTTATATGAGGATCTAAGTTAAAAAGATGTACCAAAAATAAGAATGAAAAAATGATATAACTTATATATACCCAAAGGACCACCTTAAAAAAAGAAAATAAATGAAAATGTACAATAAGATATAGGTTTAAAGAACAAGCATAATATATCAAACAATAAAGAAAATCATAAGTGGCCTTGAGCCACGAGTATGTCGGTTACCATTTGTACATTAATTAATAAGTGAAGTTAAATTACTTAAGATAAATTGTCTGTATTGATAAATCATAAATAAAGGAAAATTTAGTTAAAGTTAAGTTTCAGACACACGCGCATTCATTCAAGTTAAAAGTTAAGTTTTACAAAAATTGTTTCACATCGAAACACACATTCACACAGAAGTTACATTAACAAGTACATAATATAAGTAATGATAGTTTTAAATGGACTTAGTTGTTGACGTAAGGTCTGGCAGCTTGCCGCGACGTATAGGTGCGTATAAGTTCCTGACGTCTTCGATCCGGACTCGATGAGAATTAAAGATGTGTGAAATTTATGTGAAGTTTTGGATCCTGAGACTAACTTTAAATGTTGATTATAATAAATTAATGGAACCTGTTGAATTTAATGTAGACACGTGCACGTGTCCCATAGGCAAGCTTTAAGCGAAGCGGTCAGTCAGCGTGCCGAGAATCGAGTAGGGCGAATCTATATGCATATGCATGTATATGGACTGGATATATGTATGCCCGGTATATGATATATCTATCTATATTCCATCGCTAATCAAAATTGTGCTCAAGCACGTAGAGTGATACCTTTACTGAACGCAAAGACTAAGTGAGGGAGTTTGCATCGTGGTTATACCAGTTCACAATACTTTTTACTGGATTAGTTTACTTGTGAACAAATTTAGATGAACATATTTTTAAGTGGATGAAAGTGTGGTATTGATTAGAAGAAATTGTGTCTTGAGTAGTGTCATTGTTAAAAGAAAATGATACAGTATACAATAAGGTAAAATATAAAATAAACCACTTCGTTAGTCCACAACACCTAGAAATATTTCCCCCAGGAAAATTATTTTTATGGTTTATTTAATATGTAAATGGACTGCATTATAGAATTGTTTAATCTAAGTCGTAAACAGTTTTTGAGATTTATTTTTTCCATGGTTTTTTAAGTAGTGTTTAGTGGCAGCGACCCCAAATTTATAGCTAAAATTAGTTTCTCAATATCGCTTCAGTGTATGTTTTCTGAGCATGTATGTCATATGTCATGGGAATTGGTCCAGTAGTTTAGACTCGTTTGTCCAGAAACTTTCTTATTTTGATTGTTATACTGACTTTAAATCCCTTAAGGCTCTACCGCTCTTTGAGGTTGGAAAAATCATTAAATTGAAAATTTTATTGGTTCGAAGCAAGACATCAAAAATCTAATCACAGGCTTCATTCCTAATTTTAATTCTGCACAATTTGAGCCCTATTTCAACTTCCTATGATAAATAGTACAGGCGCCATTTTAATACAACGATAAAACTCGTTGTATTAAAATGGCGCCTGTACTATTTATCATAGGAAGTTGAAAGAGGGCTCAAATTGTGCAGAATTAAAATTAGGAATGAAGCCTGTGATTAGTTTTTTGATATCTTTCTTAGAACCAGTATAATTTTAATTTTACAGTTTTTCCTAACCTCAAAGGGTGGTAGAGCCTTAATATCTAATGGAATTAATTTATTGTAAAATATGAATATATTTTTCGGAAGTGTTAAATCGTGCTGCAGGAGGTGAAAGGGAGGAAGAGCAAATAGAGGAGGATGTTGAACATGCCATTAATATAGAGCCGCCATCAAGATTAGAGATCATCCAAGCTATTAAGCAGCTAAGAAATGGCAAAGCCCCTGGCATGGATAATATAACACCTGAAGTACTAAAGGTCGACGCCGAGACATCTGCAGATATTCTACTACCTCTGTTTACGGAGATATGGGAAAAAGAGAAACGACCCAGAGACTGGAAGAAAGGGTTACTGATAAAACTTCCAAAGAAAGGTGACCTAGCGGACTGCAATAACTGGAGAGGTATCACACTCCTCTCAATCCCTAGTAAAGTTCTCGCGAGGGTGATCTTAAATCGCTTTAAACACCGAATAAATGCTAAGCTTAGACAAGAACAAGCAGGGTTCAGGGAAGATCTTTCATGCACAGACCAAATAAACACCTTGCGCATTATTACGGAGCAGTCTACAGAGCACCAGTCTTCTCTATATCTGATTTTTGTCGATTTTGAGAAGGCGTTCGACAGTATGAGGAGGAGGAAGATGTGGAAGGCCATGCAAGTTTTTGGAATACCAGGAAAAATAATAAGAATCTTCAAAAATATGTACGAAGGCTACACTTGCCAGATTCAAAATCAAGGAATGCTAACCGATCCCAGTCAACTCTGGAGTCAAGCAAGGCTGTCTCTTATCGCCAATCCTGTTCCTGATGGTACTCGATCTGATGATGAGGAAAGCAATGAATCGACGCAGAGGCATACAATGGAGACTAGCGGATTGACTGGAGGATTTAGATTTTGCTGACGACCTTTGTCTCTTGGCAAGCAGCTTCAAGGATATGGAAGCTAAATTGAACGACTTAAAGGTTGAAGCTGCAGAAGTCGGTTTAAATATAAACGCCAAAAAGACGAAGGAAATGCGGTTCATGAACAGGAATAATGCAAGATTCTTCCTGGGCAACCAATAGATAAAAGAAGTCAACCAGTTCTGCTACCTAGGAAGCATTATCACTACAAATAAGGGTGCTGCTAAGGACATTCAGAACCGCATTAATAAAGCCAAGGGTGCGTTCGCAATGCTGCGGCCTATATGGAAGTCACAGGAGCTTAGTACGAACACCAAGCTACGTATCTTTAACTCGAACGTTAAGTCAGTACTCCTCTACGGCTGTGAAACTTGGAAGACTACTCTACAACTTACAAAAAGCCTCCAGACTTTTGTAAACAAGAGTCTGAGAAGTATCCTGCGGATATGGTGGCCGCATCTCAAATGAAGAGTTGTGGAGGAGAACAAACCAGACACCCATAGAAATTGAGGTACGCCACAGAAAGTGGAGGTGGATTGGACATACGCTACGTCGAGAGGAGTGCAATATAGCTAGACAAGCTCGGGAATGGAATCCAAAAGGCTCAAGACGCAGAGGTAGGCCAAGACATACCTGGAGGAGGAGCGTTGAAGCAGAAGGCATCGAGAGAGCAGGAAAAACCTGGTCCGAGATAAGAGTGTTAGCTAAGAATAGGATCCGCTGGCGGAAGTTCGTCGAAGCCCTATGCTCCACGTAGGAGTTAAAGGAAATAAGTCAAGTAAGTCAAAATATGAATATAAAGTGTTCAACAGATGATAGTTTACAATTTCCATTTCAGAGGATAAATCAGCGGGGATATATTTATTTTCATCAATAATCTCAGCTATAGATTGTTCCCAGGAGAGAGCGACTTTAATGGTTAAATTCGTATTTAATTGCACCACATTTAAAAGGAATGTATTTAAAATCATCGACCCTAAAACAACCAAATTCGATTTTTGGTCATCACAATACTTTCTTTACATTATAATATATTAAACTATACGTATATTAGAAAGTAAAAATGCGCTAAATTCCATTTAAAATTTATCAGAGATGTATAAAAGAAAAACTTACTCTAATATGTAAGGTATTTAATTTTAAAAAATCGATCCAATTAATCTAACGAAACTTTCTTGTATGAATTCATTTTATTGATTTATTCATCGTCAATTTTTAATCGAAGAAAAAATAAATCTCAAAAACTGTTTAAATCGTCAAATTTAGGGTCAAAAATAGCACAAAAACGTGTTTTTCCCATTTTACCCCCCTCTTATATGAAAATATGATAAACGTGTACAGAACAACAATTATACTGTACTCTTAAAGAGCTTTCCAACGACATACATCTGGAAGGATAAATATTATTTTGATTTTTGTACCCCGTACCAATTTTTTTTTTCACCCATCCAAATTCTAAACCAAAATATTCCTATATTATCATAAGCCAATAATACGCAGATTTCTTAGAAAATTCGCTCATTAAGTCATACTGCATGACTGGACTTTATGAGTTACTTTCATCAATATCTAGGAAACTATAGATTTTCCCCGGGAAATGGCTTCTACTAGTAGATTTGTATTTAAATGGACTACATTTTGGAATTTTTTAATTAAAATTGCCATAACCCCCGAATTTAGAGCTAATATATTTATTTCTCGACGATTTCGGGGGTATTATTGTGGGCCGAGCGTCTAGGTCCAAGCGTCTGCTTATAGACTACTGACTGCAGTCTACAGATGACAGACGTCAAAAGTAAAGACAATTTTAAAAGAAAACACAAGACTAAAGACAATTTAAAAAAACAAAACAAACACTTATTTGGACTCAAAACGTGTAAATCCATCAAAATCTTAAAATCGAATTTTCCTGCTACCATAATACTTTCTCCTTGTATAAACTACGTGTATGAGAAAGTAATCATCTCTACCCACACTCTCCACCTGGTATAGAATTTTTTTTTTAAGATATAACTGACTAAGATTAGTTTGAATATTCAATATTTCCGGACTATGGGCTTTGCGCCCAATTGTTCTTATTTATTATAAAATATCAGGTGCGAGCGGCAATAATTGCTTTTTGATATCGAAAACCTACTGCGGAACGTTATTATAATATGATAAAAAAAACAAAACATTTATATTTATTACGTGTAAATCTATACAATTTTATTTTATATTTTTAACGATTAACTAACTATCCAGGCCTATGAAAGCCATCTATTAAATTACCTCGACAATTGGATAAAAAATTAGTTACATGCAACGAACATGAAACATGGTCGTATCGTTTTTAACTTTGAAGAGGAAAAAAACAGGCAGGTGTTACTTCACCTCACGCCTTTTGCCACAAAAAAATTAATGTACCCCAGACAACCCCCCATTTTTCCATACCCATCAAAATCCATTAATGGCGGTTTCTGTCAGCATGGAATGAGGGAGAAGTCAGTCTGTCATGGAAATTCAACTTTCATGAACTTAAAGACTTCACACGGACTTTTATCTTCATTAATATATACGAAGTAAGGGTGAGGAAGGACTTTTAACAAAATATAATTGACTTCATTCAAAAGTCTCTTTACGGACTGTCAAGTAAATTCTTTAATAAATTAGGCTGACAACCTTCTCTTATTGGCTACTTTTATATAGCATAAAAATAAATTATAAAAGAAAAGATACGTTTCATAAATTATGAAGTGATAACAAATGGCTTCCGATAATAACAATGGGTGATTTCTTATTATGTATGAGTTTCAGATTAATCATTCATGTTTTTTTTTTTGTAATCCTGTCTGTCTATTAATTTATCTGTATTCATTATGGTTGATTATTAAGTAGCTATTGAAAGGATCTGGGCATGATATGACTTTTTATAAAGGATATAAGTAGACTGGTAATTGGTTTTTATTTCTTCAGAGTTGTATACCTCACGTTAATTATGGTATCAAATGGCCGATATTGCAAGGTTTTATTTATTGAAATATTACAAAAAAAAAAAAAAAAAAACTAATTTAGAATTATAAATAGACAGTGATTTCATTTTAATTCAATAATACAATTAAGAGTTAATTAGTTTATTCAAGGATAATCGTATCTTAATGTGGAAAATTATTCTATATGACAGTATAAAATATAATTAATTTGCAACTTAAGTTCTTTACAATATGCCAGATGTTTAACGTTTTTATTTAAATACATTACATCATTTTTCCTTATTAGTTTACATCCAAACTATACATTAAATCATTTAACGAAACTAAAACACTGCAACTCAAATGATATTATGGGAGAAATTACATCGAATAAGACTTTATATTATGTGGTTATTACGAACACTGCTTAATTGCTACTGGCTCTAACAATGGGCCAAGAATTCGACTTGAAAGAGTGGTTCGACAAAAGGAATCAAAATGGTTATTAAAGGAGCGTGAGTTCTTCATTTCAGAGAATTGGGATTTGAAATTATTGTTTGTATCACAATAAATGGCGTAACAATTGATAAATTTGGACGAAATTTAGTACACGCAGGTGTATCTCAGCATTTGTGGCAACTGGATGTTTTTGCATATTCTAAAGATGGAGGTCAATATAGCGGACAAAAGAACAATGGCTTTGTCAGCATGACATGCAAAACATCCTTTCAAAGGTCTTTAAGAGTTGGATAAGAAAATGTTAGTTATTTATTACAAAAAATTAATTTTTCCCGCATTTTGGAAAGAAGCATGGTCTAAATGAGGATGTATTTTATACTTATATGGCATGTTGCATGTAATGTTAAAGCTGTTTTTAGGTAGATTAAAAAATATGTGAATTTTCCCTAATATACTTATATTTCTCGATAAAGTCACATTAAAGCAAAATTAAAATTCCTCTACAGGAATTCTATACACGAGTTCATCATCACTAGTTTCAAACCTTTAAGATTAGATTTGTTGTCGTAATCAATATTTTCCACCTCATATACGGAATATATGTAAAGGGGTAAGTAGTTTGATGTCACGAAAAATTTGGTTTTGATGGATTTTCACATTTTAAATTAATCATATGAGTACAAGTTAGGTGTTTTTAAAAAAATGTCTACCTATATTCTGTCGTCATCTGTGCAGACTCGTGGAGCCTATTCTACTTAGCCCATTTAAATTAAATTAGTTGTACCTGTACCTATACATATTCTGAGGTGAAATCGTGTGTCTATATAGTTGAAATTACTCAAAATAACGAGTTATTTTTGGAATGAGGCTGGTGACTGGAAATTTGCAATAGGATTTGTTTAAAGTGGAAGAGTCAAATTCTGTCGTTTAAAAGACCATTTTGCAAGATAGAAGATTGGAGTGATTCAACAGAGATTTGGAGATCTCTGGAAGAATGACATCTCTTTCGGGGAGTGGACCTGTTGAGTATTTTATTGCCAACATTTCTTAGGGAATACTAATTTTTCCTAACTAATAATCCATCAAAACGCGTTTTTTTTACTCAAAACTTAAATGAAATAATAACCACTTTATTTAGCCCAAACTGATATTATATAACCACTTTATTGAGCCCAAGCCAAGTTATACTGGAAACCATTTTCAAATTAAAAGATTTGTTGCAAGAAACGTCCCTTGCACATCTTCTTTTCATTATCTTCTATTCATAAGTAGAACACGATAATATGTAGAATAGACAAACAAGAAATTACAATAATATGTAGAATCAAATATTTCAAATTGGAATAGGCAAACACACAAAATCGATAGTATGTAGAATCAAATAATGCAAGTTGGAATAGGCAAATACAAAAACACGATAGTATGTAGAATCAAACAATTCAAGTTGGAATTGGCAAAAAGACTTTTAACTGCTCCATTTTAATTAAAACTAATTTTGACTTTGTGGAACAGGCAATTCTAGTTTTGACTTCTCAATAACAGTTTTCAAAACTATAGTTCTGGACTAGGAAATTATAGTTTTTACTAATTTAAAGCCATTAACTTATATATTATACATGTTTAGTTTAAGAAGTAAGTAGCATACAAAATGAAGATCAGTCGTCCAAACATTTGTCTTAAGAAAAAACAATTTTTAAAAGAAAAAAATTTTGGAAATAGAAAAGTCACAATAAAAATGAGGATAATCTCTATTTATTTTTGAATTAAACCTTTTGATTAATATAATGGCATTATTCATGAAAGAATCATACGTTACCTTCTAACCCTGTTTAAAAATATAACTTATGTTATCCATTAATAATGTATATTTCTATAAATTTCAACACTAACATTTGCATTTAAGAGTCTAGAACATATGAGTAGTAGATACTGCATTGGTTTTACTACACCTGCTCTCTATTACGATATTAAATATATTCAAATTCATGCTACCATTAAAAGTCAGAAAAACAATAAATAATTAATTCAAAGTTACTACTAAATATCTCAAGAATATTAATTCTAACATACGCCTTAAGGCTATCACTTTTTATCAAAAAATTATATTATAATTTGTCTTTTTTATCTTTTCCCCTGTGCTCAGTTAAATATTATTAGGCTCCAATAACTAAGTTGCAACAATTATTATTACGTCAACACAATAATAAAAATACATTAACACCTTCATTACACACTATACTATACAATGAACTACAAACTTATGATAATATAATTGTGACTTTAAATTATAGAGTTAATTGTTGATAATGATCTAATCTATTTATCATGTTTATGTATTTGTATTGTTATTTTATTAGTAAATATTTATTATCAGCCAATTATGTATCAAAAATTGGACTTTTCCCCCAGACCTTCTTCTCAGCTGGATTATTAGAATCGGTCTTTTCCCCTAGACCTTCTCAGCTAGATTATTAGAATTGGACTTTTCCTCTAGATTCTCTTCTCCTTCTTCTACGCTTGATTATTAGAATTGGTCTTTTCCACTAGATTATCTTCTCCTTCTTCTACGCTTGATTATAGAATTGGTCTTCTCCACTAGATTCTCTTCTCCTTCTTCTACGCTTGATTATTAGAATTGGTCTTTTCCACTAGATTCTCTTCTCCTTCTTCTACGCTTGATTATTAGAATTGGTCTTTTCCCCTAGACCTTCTTCTCAGCTTGATTATTAGAATTGGACTTTTCCCCTAGACCTTCTTCTCAGCTTGATTATTAGAATTGGACTTTTCCTCTAGATTCTCTTCCCCTTCTTCTACGCTTGATTATTAGAATTGGTCTTTTCCACTAGATTATCTTTTCCTTCTTCTACGCTTGATTATAGAATTGGTCTTTTCCACTAGATTCTCTTCTCCTTCTTCTACGCTTGATTATTAGAATTGGACTTTTCCCCTAGACCTTCTTCTCAGCTTGATTATTAGAATTGGTCTTTTCCACTAGATTCTCTTCTCCTTCTTCTATACGCTTGACTATTAGAATTGGTCTTTTCCACTAGATTCTCTTCTCCTTCTTCTCCGCTTGATTATTAGAATTGGTCTTTTCCCCTAGATTCTCTTCTCCTTTTTCTCCGCTTGATTATTAGAATTGGTCTTTTCCACTAGATTCTCTTCTCCTTTTTCTCCGCTTGATTATTAGAATTGGTCTTCACTGGATTATTAGAATTGGTCTTTTCCCCTAGACCTTCTTCTCAGCTTGATTATTAGAATTGGACTTTTCCTCTAGATTCTCTTCTCCTTCTTCTACGCTTGATTGTTAGAATTGGACTTTGGACTTTTCCTCTAGATTCTCTTCTCCTTCTTCTACGCTTGATTATTAGAATTGGTCTTTTCCACTAGATTATCTTCTCCTTCTTCTCAGCTTGATTATTAGAATTGGACTTTTCCTCTAGATTCTCTTCTCCTTCTTCTACGCTTGATTATTAGAATTGGTCTTTTCCACTAGATTATCTTCTCCTTCTTCTCCGCTTGATTATTAGAATTGGTCTTCTCCACAAAATTATTAGAATTGGTCTTCACTAGGCTATATAGAATTGATGATCTTCACAAGACCTTAATATATCTATAGTTTGAATGATACTCCACCTAAGTTACCTCATAACACTATCCTGAAAGAGTGGTTCAAAATCTTTTGATTTGATCAAATATTTAAAAACTTAATTGACTCAGGGTTCAGGGCCAAGTGTAGGATACAGATAAACAAAAGTTATATCTAGATATAATTAAAAAAACAAAACAAATTACAGAAAATAAGACTCAATTTGTACCCTTCGAAAAGAAATAATAGAGTAACAAAAATTAATTGCTTTATAATTTTAAAAGATAAATAATACACATTTAAAAGCCATTTACAAAAAAGCGTAACAAAATGGTGAAATGAGCGTTAAATATAGCGTACTCAACAGAAAATTAACTTATCTACTTTTTTCTTAAAAAAAAGATAAAATATAATTGTTACTAATTTTCTTTAAAAAGTGTGTAGTTTTTCCCATGTTGTATAATTTTTCTTGTATATAATACACTATCGGATGAACCAGTCTTAAAAAATATTAAGATGTCAAATTTTATAACGAGAAAAATATTTCTTGATAACTTAATTATTTTTTACCTACTAATTTACTTAAAAAAACGCTTTATATATGTATCTGATACGGATATATTTAAGTAAATTACAGGTTTTTTTAAAAAAAGAATCATGTGATTAGATATATTTACTGATTTGTTCCGCGTTTTAAAAGTTAATTTTTTTAAGACATTTCTAATTTGTTTTTTCCATCTATAATTACGATTAAGAAATCTTTCTGCTTATTTTTCTCCCTATTGGTTGAATTTATAAGTATATATTTGTAATATTATGTATTCAAGTTTTTTTCTTTTATAAATGACTAGTTGTATTTTTTGATTGGTCTATTGAAAGTTTTGGTTCCTGTATGTGATGAAACCTTGAATATATTAATTGTATATCCTATATTTTTCTCTTCCTAAATATATTATTACGTTAAGATATATATTTTACTAAATTTTTTTTATTTCCATTTGATTGTGTTATCAAATATGACTGAAATGTCTTTTTTTTATTTCTTATAAATTATAGTTTAATCTTGAAAATTTATTCAACTGGAGGTTAAAAAATAGGAACTTAATTTTCTTATCTATTCAGATCAGGAAACACATTTTAGTGAGTGTTAGCTTAAATACAAATACAATAATATTGCTGATTGTTATTATTGGTGATTAAATTGATAATTTATTGTCATAATGTTACTTTCGTCTTTAATGTTAATTAGCAAAAAATGCGAAGCTAAAATAGTTCGCGGAGTAAGATAATTGTAGAGTTTATTTAACTAAAATTTATGTAGATTCCTAAATGTAGATTCCTATATATTTCACGTAAATATAGGTAACCTATATACGTGAAATACAGTAACCTATATACGTTACTGTTTTATTTACATGAAACATTTATGTGCAAAGTCTTGCAATTAGAATTACACTCACGCTTCCAGATACTCTTATCGTATTGTTTGATTTACATGAAATGTTTCAGTGCAAAGCTGTGTTATTGTTATTAGAATAGCTATAGCTTTTTTGTTCTGTGTAACTTCGTTGTTATTAAACTTACGTATACTATCACTCTCATGTTGTTATCCTGACTGTTTGATTTGCATGCATCAGTTCTGTGCATCACCTCGTGTGTTTACTCCTAATTCCGTGCACTTGTTCTGTATTGTTTTATTTACACGCACACGCGCCCCTGTACTGACCTGTATTGTCTTATTTATACACAAATGATTACTTCAGATACCTGCAATTCTAATTTATTCTTGTGTATATTCACCAGCTCCGTCTTTACATAAAAATAATTACTATAAGTGTACCAAAATCAACCAAATCAATTTACATTTATTCAAACAGACAAAATAAAATCGTTATTTTTTGGAAAAAAGTTCCTTATGGCACGTTCTGGAGCCTGGGAGTGAATCCGAAAAAAACGACCAAAATCAACGTCACAAAATAACCGTCACAAAATCACCGTCACGCAAAATCCGTGACGAAATCTACAGATGACGATAACTTGAGTAAAAGCTCACCGAGTTAGATGAAATTTGGTACACATGTTCATTTTACCAATGCCCAGGCTGAGTTCGTCGGAAAACGTTATCCGCCCAAGCGTTCACGCGCAGCGTTCGCGTAAACGTAAGCTTTAAAAGACGGGAAAAATTGTTATTAAGGAAGCCTGTTACTTGACTTGTTTTGATTAAATTTGTTACATATGTCAAAAATGTCACTTTGTTTTGTAAATAAATAAAATATAATCATGTAAAATTTCACCCTGATATAAGCAGAAGCTATAGAGGGGAAGAGATATATTTTATAATATTTTAAATTAATTGGCCGGGTAGGTAGAAAACAGTCCTATTTCAATCCAAACTCCTCTAACAAACATACTCTTTCACTATAAACTCATCATGATCAACTTTTTTCTTATATTTAATTTATATTTATATAGTAAGATGCTTGCTTTAATTATACAAATAATGATTTTCTTTTAATTTTGCCTTAACTCTGCCAGGTACTAACAGTTCGTTACTTTTAATTTTGTCTCTTTTCTTACTCCGCCATGTATAAGTAGTTAGCAATCTATACGTACTTAGCAGTGTGATTTTAAAATTTATATTTAATGAAAAATGTAAGGAACCTCGTTCCTACCGGGTGTCCCGCGACACCATACGTATTTTTTTCTATTAAGTCTTAGTTTACATAATAAAAACTCGTCAACTCTTAATGTTTTGACAGTTATTTACATTTTATACGGGTTTATTATTCACGTCAACCTAAAGTTAATTTTATTAAAAAAACAACTAAATTTTCTTATGCCACAGAACAAGATCAATTGACACATTACTTCACATCCCTGGTGTTAATTACTCAATGTAATTATATAATTTCTCTTTGATATTCTAAGATAAGAGTTAAGAGTGTTTAAAAAACAAAAACGATTCGTTAAGAGACCACACCATAAGTAGTAAAAAATCCTTGGAATTAGATGACCATTGTAATCTTGTAATTTGTAAAACTTATCTAATGGACCATTAAGCTTATGGCTTTTTTTATGGGCTCATATTGTTGATTGGGGTTTGTTTTTTTTGGATGTTTTCTACCTCCCACATGTTCATTCTATAAAATGGCTTCCATTTTGTATGGACCGACAGTTAGAATTGTCTTTTTTTTATTCGTCTTCTTAAATGGGCTTTTATTATTGTTTGATTAAGTAAAGAATGGGGGAAAAAATTATTAGAAAGAGTAATTGCGAGAGAAGGGTTGAATGGGGAAAAAAATATTAAAAAAATAAATGGGTTTTCAGGAACTTCTGAAACAAATTAAAGGTCTGAGTCTAGAGGACTCTCTAGTGTAATTAAGTTATCTTATATGACGTGTTGTGGTAACACTGTTTTTTTTAGTTTTTTTCTTTTTTTTTTCTTCTGGTTTTCTAAATGACTTTTGACACCCCTGTCTAATTTGAAACTCAACCACCCCTTTCTTGAGATCTTATTATGCCATTAAATGAACAGTCCAACCAGAAAGAAAAAAAATAATAAAAATAAATCCAATATGGAGGAACTGGGTGGGAAGGGCTTTTTATTCTCTATGAAACTTTAAAGAGAGGAAAGAAACAAAATGGCTGTCTGTAGTTTAGAAGTTTTTATATATGTATGTCTTAGTTGGTAAAAATAAAAACCTAATTAAGAAAGAGAACAAACTAAAAATAGTCTGCCAATTTGTTTGGCACATATATAGCTTCCTATAATTGGCGATTGTTCACATGAGATTTGGACCTTTCATTCTCAGAGATTTATTAGAGTGCAATATAAAATTGTGAAGAGTTTAAATTAATATGGTACTACTGGTGATATGGGCTACTTTTGTCAAATCGCATCCGCATATTCAAAATGAGATGAGGAAGTACTTTTAAAATGATGTAGGTGTTAATAAAAATTGTGCACACGCGAAAGAGAAAGCTATTTCTTAGAATGGACTAAATTATTTTGTAAGGTATGGTAGTTCGCAAGAATATTAAAAGGCAGACATTAGACTTGACCAGAAATGTTCTCTGTTATTTGAAATGGACTAACACATTTAATTTCGTTATTTAAATTAGATAAAATGTGGTATATATATTGATTATGCCTCACTGAACCTTAAAATAATGTCATTTTTTATTAGTTTTTTTTTTTTTTTAATTTACAGTGTAACAATTGGGGATAACGAAGATCAGCCAAAAGTAAAATAATAAAATTGTGGATTTACTAACCTTTAAGGAAAATTCATGTTCCCCTTCAAAGGTATGAACAGGGTAAAGAATAGTAGGTAATCAGTAAATACATTTTTTTTATACTTTTGACTGTTCTTCGCTAGTCTCAATTTTGCTTTAATTCACAGTCTATTACCCACATAGTTAATTACAGAAGAGTTAGATATATGAATTTTTGTATAATATTTCATTTCAAAGGTACTGGAACAATAAGTATGAACTTAATTTGGTATGGTACATTGCAGCCATTTTCAATTACTTCGGATATTCTATGGTCCTTTGGGCCGGATCTGAATTAACCGTATGAAACAGCGATTTTTGAGCTAAGATGGGAGGCTCAACAATAAATTTTATATTTACCTTTGAATAGTACCAAATCTATCTAATCCACTCATATATACAGTAGCACTTTCATAATTGCTTACGTGACAAAAAAAAAAACAACCGAAAAGGTCTAAATTCCCAAACAGAGATTTTAAATGCGAGACTAATGCAATTTGTGGGAAAAAACGATTTCATGTTTTTTACTCAAAAGAGGAGCGGCGCGCTTCATACTTCACACGTTTGATGAGTGTTAAAAGAAGGTAGATGTTCCGAAATGTTAAATTAACCATTACACTATGTGTCTATATAGAAAGAGGAGTTAATGTTATCTGTGTTAGGAGACTGCGCGCTTACCAAATAGAGTTAACCTCATTGTGAAGGGGAAAAAGGTTTTTCTAGCGGCGTGTGAAGACTGTGAATAGAAGCGTGCATAATGCTCGCTTTACCACCCTTGGGCTACACCCGCCCTCTTAGAGACCAAATACAACAGCTCTGTAGCTCATTAAACTAAGCATTGTAAGGTAGCATTGTGTATGTTTGTAGGCTCGGCTACAGAGTGCTTACATTGCCTTTACACCCTTGGCTTGAAGGAGAAATCCGTGGCCAATCAGGGCATACCGGGCAAGGACCACCCTGCTACCTTTCAACGACCTTCTCTTCAAAACCGCTTACCGAAAAACTAACACTGCGCCGCATTATCCACTTGATACCAAGCTCTCCTTTACACTTTCATCTTTCTTTTAATTTTATTGAATAATGATAATAGTGCATTTCTTTTGGAAAATAGTGAGTAAAATTCAAAGATCATAAGTTATTAGTTTATCATTAAAAAAACCTCTGTAGAAACAGCTAAGTTCAGAACTTATGATCAGTATCCTGTTTCAATGAGTTAGTTAATATCCTAACAAAATATCTAACAGACTCGAATAAAACTAACTTCGAGAATCAAATCTGTGTAAAATCCTAATAATCTTGGTAAAAACAGCTAGCTTAGTCTTCTAAAGGTGAAACATTTAAAAAGAATGTCTCTTATTTGTTTGTCAATTGTTTGTTTACCTAGATTTAGTTCTTTATACTAAAGCCATGTTTACACATAACAACTTTCGTGCGTTCATTCTGATCAGACAAGATGTGCGATAAGACATTAGACGTCCAATCTATAAGTGTCTCTACACAATAGTCCTTGTTGTCGTTCAATTTGCCTTCCAATTCTCGTTTGACTGAGTGTTACAAGCGCATTCAAGTATATCGCTGTCCAACGAACTGTGCCTGAGCATTAATAAATAGAAGATTGGACGGCAAGTTGGGAGGTCTCGTCAAAATTACTTAATACGTTTTGTCAGCCAAACCATGTCGTTAAGTGTAAACCGGGTTTAACAGAACATTAAAATTGAAAATAAATT
The DNA here is from genome assembly GCA_951217055.1 of Gerris lacustris. Classification (NCBI taxonomy): domain Eukaryota; kingdom Metazoa; phylum Arthropoda; class Insecta; order Hemiptera; family Gerridae; genus Gerris; species Gerris lacustris. The sequence continues at coordinate 40,628,723 of OX578284.1, forward strand.
GATGAACTTCATTATTGTATTCTCTCCGGAAATACATTATCAGTGCTAGTTTCAGCTTTCTTTTAAATATATACGAAGCCTAAATATTTAATAAATTTAGTGATTTATCGACTTATAGTAATAATTTGGTAAATCTATTTACTGATTATTGTATTGTCCTCGGAAATACATGGTCTGTTCAAGTTTCAGCTTTCTACTTAGTTAAGAAGTTAGTTAAAAATTGATTGCAAGATTTGTACCGGACACATAAACGAACAAGAAAGCAAGCTATTAACAACTTATTAACAAACTGTCTCACCACATAAATTCAAAACCTCTCATTTATTTGACATATCAGCTTTTAGCCTTCATAATATGGCCACAATCTGCACTAGGAACATCAAATAATAAGTTATATTAGACTAGGTAAATATAGTAAAAACCTACGCAATATTAAAATCGATGAAGAGATTTATTTTAATTTTTACCTACTAATCGTCGCTATCCTCAATCTTCATCTGGAAATTAGTACTTTATGCGGGATTTATATGGGCTTAAAAAAAATATAAAAATTGAAGAAATCCAAATATAAATTATTCCGGTGTATTTTGGGCTGAAATTTGACATTTTTGCTGTAATTTTGTAGTCATATTTGAAATATATAAATTCATATAATAATTCCAGATTTAGGTAGATGAGTAAAGTAAAGTGTTATGGGACAAATCGACCATCAATGACTGCATCATTTTAATATGCATGAACAACATGATGAACCCAAACCTTCCAATTCGGTAATAATAGTTTAGACTTATAACCATTTAAGAATGATTTTTTTAAATATTGCACTGAACTAAGTTGTAACTACTAACTAAGTAACAAAGTTCTTTAAGTGGAAAAGTTTTTGCCTGACAGTTGATAGACTGACAGTTTCGCACAATTATTCTTCTAGCAGAGATCCCAGTGATGAATATCTAGTTTGCATAGATGTTTAGGTACTTCTTTAGATTGTCACTCCCCTATGTCTTTTTCAGAATATAAATGACTGACTAAATATGTATAACTATTAAGACAAAGGGATGTTTAGTCCAATGTCCTTTGGGACAAAGGAATATCACACTTCTGTTTTTTATAAGGGGAGTAACAATCTAAAGAAGAACATTCCTTACACCTTCTTTAAATTGTTAATCCCCTCTGTTTTTTTTATAACGGGAGTAACATTCTAAAGAAGAGTCGATGTTTGGATGATAACTATTTTTAAGATTAGTTTTTAACCATCTTCATCTTGAAAAATTCTCCATGTTGAATAATCTAAAGCTATGAAAAATAAAGATCCTTGTAGAATTCTTCTTCCAAATTTATGTCAGAGCAGAGTAAGATTTATTCCTCTCCTTTGAAGCTTTCTCTATCAAACATAATCTTTCCTCATCAACATTAAAGTCGACTATTTGTTGTTAATAGGCTTTTTTTGGAGCGACGTATTTCTTTAGTTTTGTACAAAATAATCCTTGACTCATCCTAATTAATGAGGTAAAAGATTTTCTATCCTGACTGTTGACTTTTACAATGTCCAATGATAACCATCAGTCAGCAATCTCACGTTAAACAATTTGTCCAAAGAATCATTCTGAAAATCTCTATTAATTACGAACATTTGTCATTTTAAAACTTAATCTAGCCTACTAGAACACACTCTTATTATTTTAACGAATAAAACGGAGAAATGGCCCTCTCAAGATAGGGACATATTTTAATGAAAGTATCGAAGATATAGTCTGCCGAGTAGTGTGGCACATAGCTTCCTTAATGATTTTATGCTTTTACAACCTATTTTTGTCAAATTTATGTAACTTTCCCTCCGTTTTTCAAATCTGTCAAAATTGTTTTGATTTTTTACATGAATTAAAGTATATCAAATGGGGCTACGACCGGCCTTTTTTCGACAAACCATCCAATTTTCACTAAAGTTATATATAAAGGTACTTTTGAAGATATTGGTGTAAATAAATGTATCTTTGTTTGCATGCGGAAGAGAAACAAATTAGCTCAGAAGGTTGGACAACAATATGGGATTAACAATGGGCTAAGGGCCAATTATGACCTTCCATCCACATTTCATTAAAATCGGACAAGTAGTTTTTTAGGTATGTTGGTTCGCAAAAATTGAGCTACTGACAGACAGACACGGAACCAAAAATGTTCAGTGATCTCTAAAACGGATTTCTGTCTTCGAATTTTTCAAATTCGATAGATTTTAAAAATGTTGTTCTTCAGAACGATCTACAGAGCTTCAGTTAACGACAATCAACAATCATGTGTCATGAACATCTTTTAAATTATCATCTTCATTCTCCATCTTTAAAAAATTAACCTGTTTTCTCTCATATTGATTTAAATCATAAATTGAGAATTTAGACCTTCAATTAAGGATACATATTTGTTAGATCTCAACAATAATTATCTTTGGCTGGAAAGTGATAGCATTTGTCACTGCTCTAACTTAATCATATCTGATTCAAAACTCAGGGAAGTTAGCCTTGTTATACCTACACTTATGATCGTATCGAGTAAATTAGCCGAATCTTCGTTCTGCCGATTTGCACGCAACAGAAATTAAAAACGCAAGCAAAAGAAACAAGAAAAAGCTAACAAGTTCTGGGACGCTGGGTGCCTCGGAACTTGTTAGCCATTTTTTGTCCTCACAAAATAAAAACTTATGAATGAGAACTAACTAGACAGCTGATAAAATAAATAATATGAAATATTTTCGAAATGTATTCAAACTCTTTCCTATATTAAAATAATTAAAGTCCCAAATCTTCCTGTGGTAAGTTTATAGGTCTCTAGATTTTTAAGTTATTTTTGGAGTCATATTCTATAGAGTTTATGTTCATGGTTCGTTTTTACTGCTTTAGAACATAAAAACATGTTACTACCCTGATGTATTCCCTCCACATTTGGTCAAAACGTCAAGACCAAAGAAAACGTGGTAACACATGAAGACTTGAAACCTTTAGTACTTTCTTTAACAAAGGTGTAATCAGGTTTCATCTTACTTGATGAATATAGGATACCCCAAATTGACTGTCAAGAGACAAATTGTAAGAGGTGATTGCAGAGTGTGAGATAGAGGTGGTATAATTACAGCTGTTAGTTTTCTAAGTCTGTTGTTCATTGAAAGTAAGGTGTCATTATGAAGGTATCTAAAACATCTGCTCGTCCTTATAACTTTGAGAAAAGCAGGTCCAAAACTCCTCATCCCGATATTTAACTTGTCTTTTGAAGAAGGAAATAAAGATGTCTGGTTCAGAACACCCAAAGAGATTCCCATCATATCTTACCCTCGGGGAAGAAAGGACTTCTTTAGGAATAAGAACAAGGACTCGTTTCCAACTGCAATTACCTTCGAAGGATTCCAACCCTCTCTAAGGATGTTCACGATTCTTTAGATCAGGTTTTCCTTCTACCACATCCTGATGGCTTGGGGATGAAATGAGCCGTGTATAATCGGGGAAGATCCAAAAGGGAGGAAATCCTTTTGAGAAAACCGGAGGGTATCATTACACCTTTTTTGGCCATGATCAAAATGACGAAATTGACCAACAAGAGCTATAGAATCACTAAATAAGGTCGTAAAAGAAAACAAAATGGTGGCAGCAAAGAAGACATATAAATTAGACCATCCACTATTCCTTTAAGGACTTTGTAAATCGAAGGATTCACTTTGAGGTTAACCTTTCTCCGTCCACTCAATTAGACTGATGAAGACCTCCGTCGATGTTTCGAAAAAAAGGAAAACCCGTAACCTTCTCTAAAATGGTAGGTTCTCTTCAAGAAAGAAAAAAAAAGGTTGTTCTTTTGAGATAATTCGAAAAGGATAATCATTTGATTGTACACCAAAATAACTCTCTTCACAGTGTAAACGTAATCTTTCAAAGTCCATCAAGACACCCACGATGGCCTTTTTTATTTTTTTCATAGGCCCTCAAGCATCTTAAGATAATGGTAGAAATGAATAAAGTAAAGGACCATAATCATTGGTTGTTTTTTTTTAAAAAAAAACACAAAAATCGAAACTAAAATGAAGTCATCAAAGGATAATCTCTCCATTCATGAGTTTCAAAAGGATAATAAAAGACGCGCGTGTGTGATTGAAGTAAAAAAAAAAAAATAAAGTTGCTACAAAGCTGCTTTGTATCTGTCTAAATTACTATAGTTTAGATATTTTTAAGAGTGCGTATCTACCAATAATCAATGATTGGATATTTCTTATAATTCCCTAGCTAATTTTTCATAGCATCTAACCGAGATTTCTAAATATCCTTCTTTTATTTCACCCCTTAGGCCTTACTTTAAAGTTATCAATATGATCTTAATTCTAAATTGAGCAATTTATTCAAAGGATTTTTTTTATCTTGCTAGAATAAGCCATGTTTGAATGTTCTGCAAATAAAGCTGGAACATTTTTAACTGCAATAAGTCCAGTCAACAGCCACTACAATTCTTGGAAAGAATAAATAATTTTTATTTAATGACATATTTATGTAGTTTTGCTTAAGTATAGCTATTTTATTTTTCGATTTATATATTTATCTTATGATATAATCATACCAGCATTTATTTACCTTTTTCAAAATTATCTATTCGTGTATGATATTTAGTCTTTTATCATATTCAGTAGCGGTAATAATGTATTTGTTTTATTTCTGTGCTTTGTAAACAAAATATTACATTTATTCTTTTATACTTTTATGTTTATATATAATGTATGATGTATTATGTATATATTATACCTATAGATATATTGTTATATAATAAGTTACCTATAATATATCCTTAGCCTTTAGCAGAACTTTAATTCAAAAAGTGATCTAAATATATATTAATTTCAGTCGTCTGAGCACATTACTTCCTCTCGCCCATTATTCCAGTGATTAGACACAAGGAAGCCATGTGCCATACAAATTGGCACATGATTTTCTTATACATTTATACTTAACAATTTTGCTATTTGAGAATTATTTTACATATTTAATTATTAATGAAGTCTTATAAGTTTCTTATCCTTTCTTGTTCCCGAGATAGTAGCCGACATAGAAACAGGACAATGCGGAAACTATACCTATTATAATGAGAATATGTATATGATTCATTTTCTAAATCGAGCGAAATCTTAGTTCTAAGAAGTTATGGTGATCATTTTGAAGAACAAAATTGTGTTTCGTTTCCAAATTCAAATTTACTTGGATAGTAATCGGTTTCAGTCATCTGGGAAAATTGTTTGTCTAGTGTATGTCTGTCTGTCGTTTAACTTGAATGCATCTATATAATAATGAACTATTCTAGCAACTTTTCTAATCTTGTGTTCAGAGCAGACAGCAGCCATTTTTAATCAAAATATTCAGGTACTAATTTACTTGGACATTCACCCATAAATCATGTAAATTAGGTGCAATGTGGAAATGATTTGTTTGGTTACAATCTATAAATAATCCCTTTGTTTAAATATCTATTGAGACTAATGGATATCTAGTCAAAAGAACTTTGGGTCAAAGGAACATTAAATTTTCTGATTGTAAAGGTGATAATATTACTTAGTATAATTAGATACAGGGTGTGGCAGGGAAACTTGCTGATTTGAAAAGTCAATAAAAGAAAAAGTACTTTATATATCGATTTAATTATTTTTGTATCGTATAGTACACATTCTGAATTTTTGTTGTAAGTAGTTTTAAAAATGACATCGGGCAAATGGCGGCCCTCATTAGTGATACACTGATCTACCCTAGATTTGAAGTTTCGCTCCACTCTTTCGAGCATATTGACGGGAATGTTGGTGATGGCTTGGCGGATGTTGTCCTTCAGGTGTTGCAGGGTCCGGGGTTTGTCGTTATAAACGATGGATTTGAGATATCCCCATAAAAAAAATCGCAGGGTGCCAAATCGCGTTCACTCAACTGTTGGACCACAGCACGTTTGTAGGAATGAAACTGGAGTTCGTTGTGAAGAATTCGTCTCACTGTGCGATCAGAAATCCCTAGGGCAGCAGCGTGTTTACGCGCCGAACGCCGGGGAGAGCGCAAAAACGACTCCCTCACCCTCTCGACGCTTTCTGGATGTCCGTTGACCTCCTGGGCATTTTTTTGCAACACTCTTGTGGCATTTGGACACTTCCCTGAATGTGTCCACCCACGAAACAATTGATTGCCGCCTAGGAACGGGACCCGCGGGATGAATATTGAACCGCGTACGGAAGGCACGTTGGGTGGCGACCACCGAATGACCGTTAGAAAAGTAGGCCTCGACGGCAAGCGCACGCTGTTCCTTTGTCCAACGCATGGCGACAACTGGCTTGTGGGGTAACAAAACTTCAGGAACTCCTCTTGCAATGAGACCCCCCCCCCCCCCTTTCTGACCAGGCCTCGCTCATCGGCGTCCAATTTAAATCAGCAAGTTTCCCTGCCGCACCCTGTACTTAAACTATTAAAACAAAGGAATATGGTAATCAAGTAAATGGGTGCTAATATTTATTTCTCTTGGCCCTTGCATTTTACTTAAGACGTAATAAGGGTAGATAATTATAAAAAAAATTGCAAAATGTTTTGGGGATTTGGCTCTATTTTGAGAACGACCTATGTGAAGTAGTAGTAGTAGTAGTAAGGGCGGGGAGGCCTAGCCTGGCAAACAGACCATCTTTGGGTCCTTTTTGCCAACCCCAGACGAACCCACACCCCTCAAACCACCTCCACCTCATCCTCAAACCTTTTAGTTTGGATCATAAAGGAGAGGATATCTTGCCACTTAAGAGTTTTAAGTTCCTCCTCCCTAATTCCTCCGTTCCCTAAGATATGAAAGCGTAATCTCCCATATCCTTCACACACTCCCAGAAAATGGTAAGCTGTTTCCTCCTCCTCGCCACACAATGGACATGTGGGGTCCTCTTCTACTTTTAGTAGTGCCAGATGTCTTCTGAGCCTACAGTGTCCAGTTAGCACTCCAACCAGATTTCTCAGGTTGGTCCTGCTCAGTCCTAGCAGCCATCTGGTTTTCCTTTTATTTATCCTTGGCAGTAACATTTTGGACTGCCTGCATCCCTCTGTGCTTAACCATTCCTTATCTGCTTCCTCCCATACCCACCTCTTAATGGCTGCTTTGACTTGACCTCTCGACCAGTCAACGGCGGGTTCCGGTCCACAGAAAGGAATGGAGGCTCCTATTTTTGCCACCTCATCTGCTTTCTCATTCCCTGGGATCCCTTGGTGTCCCGGGACCCAGAGCAGTGTTACCTCTTTACTCTCTGCCAGCAGCTCTAGTGTCTCTCGACACTCCCTCACCAGTGCAGAGGTTGCACTAGGGGCATCGAGAGCATGTAGTGCCGCTTGGCTATCCGAGCATATGGCTATAGATTTAGCTGTTGCCTCCACCACCTCAGGCTGCCTTGCCACCTCTAGGATGGCGTAGATCTCCGCCTGAAAAACGGTGGTGAGTGTGCCTAACGGGAAACTCTCTTTGGTGCCGGACTTTTCCAAGAACAGTCCCGCACCCGACATTCCGGCTTCATTCTTCGAGCCATCCGTGTATGCCACCAGAGTCTCCTTATCGAATTTTATCTCTCCTTGTTCCCATCTGGCTCTTGATGGAATTTCTACCTTATATTTCCTCTTAAGTTTTAACTGATGTTCCCTCCCTGACACTCTGATCGCGGTAAAAGGAATCTTTGACTCAGCCGCTCTTTCGATTTCCAAGTGTCCGGTTAGGATTCCTTTCCCTAGCCATTGCCCGTTGTCCCTGAGCCTGACAAATGATGCAATGGCCACTCCTTCAATCCATATCTTTAGTGGAGGGATACCTACTAGAGCCTCTAGGGCGGCTGTAGGTGTCGTCCTCATCACACCTGTTATGCCTCTACAAGCTAACCTCTGAACTTTGTCAAGCCTCTTAGCCGAGCTGGCTGCCCTTATCCTCGGCCACCAGACCAGAGCCCCATATTGGATCCTCGGTCTGATAACCTCTGTATACAGCCATTTGAGAATTTTGGGGGATAATCCCCATCTATTCCCCACTGCTCGCCTCAGTTGCCAGAACATCATTGTAGCCTTACCTTAGCCGACCTATGTGAAAGTTTTTCTTATTATCTTGTTTTTTGGCACCCTTCTTTATAATTTATGTAGATTTTTTTTTTAAATTGCCTTTTTTAGGGTTATTATTTTTTATGCATTAAAATATAATTAAAATAAAACTAATTTTAATAAATTTATATTTCGCTATTCATATCATGGCTTCTTCAGGCTTGTAACTTTCCTGTTTCATGACTCTTCTTTTATTTTTTTTTATATATAGGTATATAAAATGTAATAAATATAGGTACACTTGGTTGATATTAGAAATGGTATTTGGGGGGAGGGGGGGGGGGGGGGGGGAAGCAAAACTATATATATAAATTAAAGAAACTTTTGTGATAGGAAAGTTAAAAGCCTGATAAAGAAGCCGTGATGTGAATTGCGAAATTTATAAAATGAATTTTTATTTTTATTATATTTTAATATATAAAAAAATATAGCTACCCTA